>OY856339.1:23300868-28300868 GCA_963693475.1 Ectropis crepuscularia
TACTATTATTGAAACTTCGATCAAAGTTACAAAGAACTACAAGAACTATGTGTACTATGTATATTATGTTACTTGCTGCAACGAAACCCTTCATGGGCGAGTCCAACTCGCACTTGGCTACTTTATTCTAATTATACCGTCATAGAATAAATGTTTTTGTTTTTTATTAGTTTTTCAAAAAAAAAAATTTATGTGTACATGTGTCTCAACATATTTTGTTTTTATGATTTAAGTAAACACTAACCTGTTTTTTAAGTAACTGTGTTCTTAATTTCATTTCATTTCATTCATTTCAATTATTTTACTAAAAACTGCTAGCACCGGATCCGGCGACCGGATCCGGTAATAGGTTAAACATACCGTACATATAAACGGTGCAGATATACAAAGAGTCTTAAAACAACAAAAAAAGGCTATAAGAATGATGTTCGGCCTACGAAAATATTCGTCTGCAAGACCTTATTTTAAAAAACATAAAATTATGACTGTCATATCGCTATACATATATAACTGTTTGCTAGAAATGTTTAATGAAATTGGAAAATCTGTCATAACAAAAAAAGAGCGATATAACATTAAGCATACTCTAAGAAATGAGGATCAGTGGTATATGCCAAGAGTAAGACTTACCAAAGTTGAAAAGCAAGGGTTGAATAATAAAATAGCAATGCTAAGCAAACTACCTAGATGCTTAACCAAATTGCATTTAAATGACTTCAAAAGAAAATTGAAAAAATTCTTTGAATCAAATCCGTTTTACTCTATTAATGAATTTATGAAAATGAAATTGACAGAATCTTCATTCTTGTATAAGGACACTGACAGGACCGATTAAAACAAGTCGCAACAAAAGAATGAAGTAGTCATGTTTTAATGACATAAAATTACCTATGTTATTATGACATTTATTTGTAACTGCATGATGTATGTATTGGTTCTAATTTAATTAAGTATGATGACAAATGACAGTAATCAATAATGTCAAGTGAATTCACATGACATGTAATTAATACTATTTTTTTTTTTTTTTTTCAAATTATTGATTTAAATATAATTCGATATTTTTTTTTTACTTATTTATTATTTTATTTACATAATAATAATTTAGAAATGATAACATTACTGACATTTTCATTTTACGTTTATATTTTCTTATTCTATATGATTTTGATAATTGTAAATTTTGACGTACCTGGTATAACATATGTAGTTATAAGGCAAATAAAGATATTCTATTCTATTCTATTCTACCGGATCCGCCGGATTACCGGATTGCAATCCCTGTGATCAAGACTTTGAAGTCTTACTTATAGGTTTTTTTTTACTATTATAGGCTCGCACTTGACCACCTTCTCGCCTGATGTTAAACGATGATGCGATCTACGATCTACGATGGAGCGTGCTTACCTAGAAGAAACCGATTCACTCTCGATTTGAAGACACCAAGATTGTAACTATCGAGGAAAACCCACTCAGGCAACGCATTCCACAACCTAGACGTTCTTATCATAAACGTGGAGTCAAATCTCTTCGTTCGTGTCTTTGGAACATCAACCATGAAACGATGTCGTTTTTTTGAGATGCAAGAAGTCCGATAGAAGAAAGGGCTAGGTGGTATTAGATCATGCAGATCAGTTGCACACTCTCCGAAGTGTATTCGATAAAAAATCGATAAGCTGGCAATTTTGTGGCGATGTTCAAGACTTTAAAGTCTTTTAAGCACAAGAGTGTCATTACCTATGAGCCTTTTGGCACGTTTCTCAATCGATTCCAGAATCTCCAGCCGAGATACTTAGCCGATCCATCCCAAAGGTGTGAACAGTACTCCATACAGGAGCGAATCTGTGCTTGGTACAAAAAGAGCAACTGTTCAGAATTGAAGTGTCTTCGCACCTTTGAGAGGACACCTAGTTCTTTGGCGGCTAATTCAGCCTTAGACTCAATGTACGTGCCAAAGTTGGAATCCATCATCATGTACGCCTCAAGCGTATGGGCACAAGCAGTAGATTACGAGGAAAACAAGTCTCACTTAAACGCGATCCAAAGAGGTTTTGCCCAGAAAATCTACAAGTCGTACCGTACTGTTTCTCTGAAATCAGCACTTGCCCTTTCGGGTCTGCTCCCCCTGGATCTCAGGATACAGGAAGCAGCAAGTTTGTACAGAGTAAAAAAGAACCTCTCCCAAGATTACCTCCCACCAGAAGTGGAACTCGAGCGGAACGTAAACTACTTGGACAAACCCCATCCGTCCACGCAGACATCCGTAGAGTACGAGCTCATAGAAGACACCTCCAATCTTCCAGAAGGACCTCAAATTTATACTGATGGCAGTAAGATTGAGGGTAAAGTTGGAGCTGCTCTAACATGGTGGGAGAATGGAAAAGAGGTCAAGAACTCGACCTCCAAGCTCCACTCCGAATGCACAGTCTTTCAATCGGAACTCTATGCTCTTTGCCGGGCAACTCAAATGGTGTTAAAGAGCAAGGACCCAGAAGTCAATGTCCTGAGTGACTCCAGATCTTCACTCAAGCTGCTGAGTAATCCAAAAACGAGTCGCCCCTTGGCAAAGTACATAAAGGAAAGCATTGGGCAGATAAATGCTGAAAGGAGATCACTTCGTCTTTTCTGGGTGAGAGCGCATGTGGGCACCGTCGGCAACGAAAGAGCTGACGAACTGGCCAAATCGGCAGCACTCACGGAAGTGCCCAGGGACTACGATGGGATTCCTTTGTCCTACGCCAAACGTAAAATCCGCAAAGAATCGGTCAAGAAGTGGCAGTATCGATATGAGATCTTACCGGAAAAGTCACTCAGACGTTCCTCCCCGATATAGCAAACGCATATCGATTGATGAGAACTACAAAACTGACTCATTTCCAGGTACAAGCGCTGACGGGACACGGAGGAATAGCAGAATACCTGTACAGATTTAAGTTTAAGAGCAGTCCTGTATGCGAGTGTGACTCTGAAAAATCCTAGAATGTCTGGCACGTGCTGGTAGATTGTCCCCGATTCATGGCTGCAAAACATGATCTCGAATCTATGATTGACAGGAAGCTGGTTATCTCGGATCTCCACAACGTCTTGGCAGATCCAGATAGCAGACCACGGCTTCTGGCTTTCATGGAGAGTTCATTCCGCATAGCGGCCAAAAGAAACTCCACACTTTCTAATATACACCCCCCTTCACCCTCACACCGTACCCCGCTGTCCGTGGACGCCGCGTCGGGTGCAATCTCCGTCCAAGATAGCTCCTCCTGCGAGCATCTCCGTCCAACAGCTACTGGAGAACGCAGACCGAGGAGAGGCGGGAATTCGTATCCACGGAGTGGCTCTCTTCATGGACAGCAACAAAGAGAGATTCGGAATAAGCCTGGGAAAGGAAACGCGCCCGTTTGTCGGATTTCCTTATCTGCTCAATGGGAGTACCGCAAAAGTCACAATGAAGTGGACAACCTTCGACGCCATACCAGTGTGCGAGGTAGACGGCCACGGATTTCGGTTGGAGCGATCGAGAAACAAAACGATTGCACTAATAGAATACTCGGAAGGTCGGACGCCTTTCACACAGGCAAGTGCGCTGCTTGCAAATCTAAGCAGAAATGCGGGTGAAACACCCCGGGTGATAAGCGTGAATGCGATGGCAATTGAATAATCAAGAGCGAAAGTCGCAGACCGGCTGGGTTGCATTGAAGCCTCTAAACATCATGCGGTTGTCGTATACGAAGAAAGGGGAGAAAATCTGAGCTTTCTCAGAGCCCCTTCGCACAACCTAACAAATGCAACAGACAGCTGGGGACACCCCGTTCCTAGTTCGACCAACCAAACCGGTTCCGAAAGGGCACAGCAGAGGGCAGCTGCGGAAAAAGCCGCAGCCAATCAAAGCAGCAGCCAAAGCACCAAAACGGCCTTCGTGGCTGCCTTTAACACTGCAGCAGGGAGCGTACTTCAAATCTCATCCCATGCAGCACCCCTTTTAACGTCAAGGACCCTGAAAACAGCTTCACAGCAACAAATTAGCCGAACGAGAGCCGACATGAGACAGGTTGAACCGCCCCGCTATGCCACGGCTTCGGAACCGCGGAGCCATGCACGTAACGCCTTCATCGAATTCATAGCCATACTGAGAGCTACAAGACTAGTTAACCTCAAGATCTGCGAAAACATCATGCAGTTCTATAGGCTAGGAAGTGAAAGCCTCGTAACGGCGAATCTCGCGGAGGCCGAAGCAGCCATTTACAATAATGTCACATCCCGGGTCATCAACGGAACCATGACAGGACAGTATATGGCAGCCTACAGTGCAGAAAATGGCTTCGTGACACTGAACGAGAGTGAGACAGAGTGCGCGGGAAGACCCGTTTATGCGACACCACTAAACGACCCAATTGTAGTTACCGCCCGATGCACCAAGATTATGCTGGACGACAAGATCCTCGAGATGGCCAAGTCCATTGAAGGGAACTCAAACGTCAAAGCGTGTTGGGAAAACTGGGAGGTACCAAGAATACAGTGGGTCAACGGAGTTCCAGGATGTGGAAAGACAACGTGGGTGATTAGACACTTCGACGAGGACAAGGACGCTATCATCACCACAACAACTGAGGCAGCAAAAGATCTAAGGGAGAAGCTATCGCAACGTATCGGAAACTTGGTCAAAACCAGGGTGCGAACTATGGCTTCTGCTCTGGTAAATGGTTTCGGAAAAGAGAAATTTAGCCGCCTCCTGGTGAATGGTCCATTTCGGGGCCATTGTGATGGTCTCACGGCTGTCTGGTGTTGGCAAAATTGTCCTCATCGGAGACGTCAATTAGTTGCCTTACATCGATAGGGAAAATCTCTTCGAAATGAGGTATCACCGCCCGAACCTGGTAGCAAAGATCAGCCAGGAGTTGTTCTGCACACATCGCAACCCGATGGATGTTGCATATGCGCTGAGGGAAATATAGATAGATAGAAACACTTTATTGCAACACAAAGAAATTAAAATATTACACAGAAATAACTTATTAACTAGTGCCACAAGTGGCGGCCTTATTGCTGAGAGCAATCTCTTCCAGGCAACCAGCTCATAATATACTCAGTTATGTACTCCTCAGTACCCCGTAAAAAATCCCTAGAGCAAAGAAGGTATAAAGGAGCGCAAATACCCGGCACCCTCTTTTTAGTGCATACTCAAGAGGAAAAGGAGACCCTGACAAACCAGGGTTAAGGGTCGGTCACGCATCCTTACCATCCATGAAGCGCAGGGATTGACATACGAGTCGGTAATCGTAATTAAAACTAAGGCAAACATGAAGCTGCACGAGAGCGTGTCCCATGCCGTTGTTGCAATCTCACGGCACACGGGGACCTTCACATACTACGCTGACGACACCGACGACGCCATTGGTCGGTTCGTGCGGCGAGCGTTGGCTGCATCACCAAAGACTATTCGAAAGTTCAATATGCAGATGACCATCAAGGATAGAAATGCAGTCGTGGCGGAGGCGCTGAGCCGGGAGGAGGCGACTCAGAAAATAAAATAGTCCTAGAATTAGCAAGAAAATGTTCCCTACTCTCCCCTATTTCCTTTTCTTCTCCAATCCAAGATTCATGTAATAAAAAGAAAACGAATGACAAAGGGCACGGACCCCGGAGTCTGTGGAGCTGTAAAATTTAAATAAAAATAAAAAACCAGGATATGTTAGGTACACCACGTCCGACGGACGTCCTATCTGCGTCTCCGTAAGAAAAAACAGTGATGGCTGCTCAGTCTCCAGGTGGTGGTGGACTGCTGTGATATTTGAGTGCAGGCCTGGGATGTTCTCGAGGTGCACTTTAAGGATCAAGGAATGCAGCCGCATATTAACTCTGTTTCTGTTTTTCACTTTGTTCATGATAATTTGAGGGTGAATTACGGTGGGAAAACGAAAGTAGAACGAGGCTACATACTGCTGACCAACGGCAACAACACACAATACGAATACATCTATGGAAAAACTAGTCTGGAGACTGCGGGGACGCCCGAGCCCTTCCGGGGATGTCTATCTGGCCTTGATATCCGCTCGCCAACCTGCAGGATAGCGCATCCCGGGATTTTTCGCTAGATGGCGGGGCGGTCGGTCGCGGAAGCCGTGCCTCGGATCCCGCTACCCTCCACGACTAGCTTTCCGATGCAAAGTAATGGTGTGTGGCATTCCGGTCTTGCAGTTATGCAGCAACTGTTCTGACCCGTTTTCCCTAACCGCGTCACCCACAGAAATCTAATTATTTAGATTTCTGTGGCGTCACCAGACAACACGCCGGTACACGGCTGGGCCGCTTGGCGGCATGACTTAGTCTGGTCTGTTATAACGTTATGCACATAATAACAACTTGCACGATCAACAACACGCTTCGCTATCCTTCAGCCGCTGTACGTGGTTGAACGTTAGTGGAGACGCAGGCTCACCTAGTTGTATGCCCTTAACGTTAACCTTGTATTTATTGCGGTAATTGGTAATTAAATTATCCTCGGCTAGCGTTTATTATATTTCTGTTTTAAACTGGTTTATACAACGGACAGCGGGAAAAATACAATCCTGTTTGAATTGCAATACGGTCTTTATGAAATGTTGTTTTTGATCATAACTAGTTTCAGGAGAAATTAAGTAAGTCTAAAAATATTTGAATTATGACAAATCACAAAGCATCTGTATTGCGATTTTTTTCAGTCCCTTAGTATATTATTGTCCAATCCTTCTACTGTTGTTTACTTCGTTCCATTTTACCTGGTGTAAAACTAAAACAAAATGGCAGTGAACCATTAATCACAATTTTATAAATATGTATTTAACATCTTAACGTATATTTGAGAAATGATTGTTCGCTAGTTAGCCATTGTTATTAACCTTTTACGCCAGGTCCAGTTGAGTCGTTTTCGGATGAATGTTTATGAAGAAAGGTATTGAACATACTACAGTAGCACATTACCAGAATTCGAAGATACCTACCACTCCAGATAGTTCATCCCAACTCGACCGAAAGAGAACCAAATGTGAAATCCTTGCCTTACGTATACTTACTCGATCACGTTAGCGTAAACGTATGAAATATCATATTAACGTCACCTAGCTTATTTTTTGCACTCCTCTTGTGTCATAGAAACTGTAGTAAACGTTAACGCAATCAAATTCGTAAACGCAATGAATACTAATGATATTCCCGCTTCTCTGCTGCCTAATGAAATTGCTTGACATTGTTTTTGAGATATCTCAAAATTTGCACGATATTAGTAACGCCCTGAGCAATTTCGTTAGGTAGTAGGTCTCTTTAATGGCCAATAACCAAAACGCATATGTTTAACGGTATAACTTGACCTTTACCACCGTATTTGGGATTTTTAGCAAATTCAAATCGGGATAGAAATTTTCAACGTTTATCCTAAGATAAATATTAGGATAAACGCGAATCAAATGACGTCAAATGAACAAAATTGCGAGCAATACTAGCTGCACAACCGTGGGCCAAATCATACCGGCGAATTAGCGTTTTGTTTAGTGGTTATCGGGGATCATGGCTCCATAGCGGTGAGTGTGTGAACAAAGATTACTTCTGGTGCACAGAACTGAAGCGGCTGTTGCCGACGCTGTCCCGGAAGGAGAAGGCGCCGCGCGCGCGCACCTCGTGGTACGCCGAGTGTGGCGGTGACGTCACGCCTACCCGCATTTCCAACTCCTCCTGGTGGTACTACCCGCATTTATTTTAATTGGAAACGCATAGCATTAAACTATCACATTCACATTTCGATATAAGTGGACACACAAACAGTTTTGACTGATTTGACAGACAGAAAAATCTTTATTGTGACACAAATTAACATAAACATTATTGTAGAATACTTCTGAACTAGCCCTTAAATAGCGGCCTTATTACTAAGTATAATGTCTTTCAGGCAATCAGAAGATGTATATAATATAAACTACTTACATATTGAGTTAGTTGAGATCACACAGCATTAAAATACACGGATCGTAATTGAACGGACGATCTAATTTGCATAAATTGTGTCTCGCTTCGTATTTTCGTCATTCGGTGTAATATAGTTACCAAACTATCAAGCGGATAAATAGTGCCTTATTCAACCAGTCTATCAAACAATCATATTTTTTTCACATATTAAGTAATTAGAATACACATACAAAACAATGTCTTTTCAAAAACAAACAAAAGAAGATTGAACCAGTCACTACCAGTGTCAGCCATATTGTATGTGCGATGACGTCAGCCGTCACTACACAATAGATACGACCTTGTATTTCAATATCGGCTGAAAAACCAAACCACTTATGTAGTACTATATCAATACATATTAGACGTAGGTAGGTATACAGGGTTACGCTAAAAACATGTTCTATAAGATAAGGAACGTGTTCAACACAAACCTACAAAGTGACCCATCCGGAAATCCTGAAATCGAGTTTATTCTAATTGATATAAAAAATCGTGGTGGCCTAATGGCTAGAACTTCTGAATTCACATTCATGCAGGTTCTAATCCCACCTACGTTTCTGCGTATTATTGAATGTCGAAATTTGTCATCACCGCTAGCTTGTAACGGTGAGGGAAACATCGTGAGGAAACTGACGCTTCAAGACATAATACATACTTTAAAGGTATGTAACATCCAGTGCTCGGCTATAACATGAAACCTCTTTGTGAGAGAAGGCTTGTGTCTCAGCAGTGGGAACGTAAATTGTGAAACATAAAATAGACGCAGACAACAAAAACTACCCTTGAACTTAACAAAATGTGTAGAATGGAAAGACTGTTTTTTGTTTGTCGAATTCAAAATTAGTCCGATATAAAGTTGTAGAGTATAAAGAATATAAATGTGTAGAATACAACGCCATCCATAACATCCAAACAGTGTAGAATAAGCAATCTGCGTTACCCAGTAAACACTTAGCGAAGTCAAAAATAATGGTTAGTAGTTTGTACCTAATTGTTTACAAACAATAAGTTTAAACATCGAGTAAGTACTGACGTCACTTCACTAATGACTGACATACGCTCAGTAATTCACTATGATTATGTCATAGAAACTTACGCACATATTCTTTTCAATCCACTTTCTTTCCTTATTATTTTTTCTTTGTTTCTTGTAACTTTGTAACTTTTGTTTTAAGGAAATAACAGCTCGAGTATGAATACGATTGTATTACGTAAAAGGTAATTTCTTATGGCGTATGTTTGTGGGGTAGGTAACAACGTCATTTGGATATAATATTATGAATTATCTAATCTGAAAGATGCGTGAATAAATGTACCTATTCAACAAAATAGTGATAGATTGTATCTATCTGACGCTAATAATTAACATTTCTTGTTATGTTTTGTAAATGACAATTTTATTGCTTGAATAATTATTTCGAAAATTTTCAAAAGACATACTTGATGGCGGTACTTTTTGCCACTGCATTGTCCCCACTATTTGCTTCTTTCATTTTATGTTAAAATATATAAATTCAACGTGAAATTGTTCTTGGTCTGTTTAAGTATGACAATGCTTAATAATATGAAATAGCTAGTTACGCACTACTAAGTAGCTACCAAATAGCTATAACACACAGTTTTACGAATTTAATGTGTCTATATATTTCGACTTATAACATTCATCAATCAGTGCAATTTTGTGTTGACGAAACCTTAGATCGATGCAGCCATGTTAGGGCGTAAGACATGGGAACCGTCTTAACTTTTTTTTAATCAAGGTGATCTGTCGTAGATTTTTGTAATCATTTGTTCTCTGTTGTCAGAAAATGTTTCATAGTAAACACAAGTACCTAATTAGCATAAACATAATACCTAGTTTATCGCGTGTCGTTATACGCAGAAAAACGCATTCGATACGGTGTGAATTGACAGTCTGATGGCGCCAAATCAACATTACAAATTTCTAGTTCGCCGCCAAACAGAACTCGCCTTAATGTCTTGCAGATAAGGTTTAAGTAACTGTAGTTATTAGGCGAGCACAGTGGATTCCTATGGGAGATTCTCACGGAGAAGCATACGAGCTGAATATAATGCCGAGATATCGTTAATGTATTGTAAATTGTAAACATGAGTATTTGCCGAGTTGTAAAGCTCTTTAACTTGTGGGAATGCTCATACAAATAAGTAAAACCTACGAAATATAATGTAACAACTTAAAGAAGGTACTTAGGTCCATAACTGAATATAGCAACCATTTTATCATAAGATCATAAGCAGCCCAAATAAATGTTCCCACTGCGACTCAGGTCCTTCTCTTGCAAGGAGAGAAACAAGGCCGTAATCCACCACGCTGGCCAAGTGCGGATTGGTGGAAACATTTTGTGGTCTTCAATTATTGTTTGGTTCGCTGTGTATGCCATAAAATATAGCATATTAAATATCTGGGTGACGAGCTCAGTACCTACAGTGCTGAGTAGTGTCACAGTATAAAGAAATTAATAGACTCTGGTAGTGTTAAGGAGCTTTCGTGTTCAAATATCGACGAACAATTGAATATGCTGTCCGAGTGGGCACAATGTGTCTAAGATCTTCGTATGTGTTCTATCGCTGGTATGTGTGTCTGTCTGATAGACAGACAGACTTCGACGTCAAACTTATAACACCTCTTTTTTTGGTCGGGGGTTAAAACCCGCAGCAACTGTGCCATAAAGTGGTCAAGTAGGAGTTAAAATATTGCAAAAAATTGCGAAGTTCGAAAAAAATGATTAACTTTGAAAGACATATTCTCAGAAACTATTGGGTGTACAGAGACAATTCTAGTGTCATATTGTAGCAAATTTAGTTTACTTTATAAACGTCATATGAAAGTTTAAAAAAAAAATAATCGTTCAGGGTTATAATCGCCAAAATTTTAAAAATAAACGATTTTTTCGCGGTTTTTTCGATTTTTGAAAAAGTTGCATCCGGCGCTCGAGGTTGGATTAATCATTAAGCCAACATCATAAACAAGTCTGCAAAAAATCAGATCTACCGGATTTAACGCATACTGATAATGTATAAAGTTACTGGACTAGAAACAGAGTTTATTTTGAACTCCCTCAAAACTTAGGAGATTGTGTTGACTGACAATGTCATCCAAATGCCGTCAAATCCTTGTAGCACTGCATGTAACTTTATTTGCGCGATTCAGGTATCTTGTTTGTAACGTTTACATAACAGATGGCGCTGATTGTAGCTAGTGTGGCCATTACAAGATTCAAAGATACTTTTATAAATGTTGCTATATTTAAATCAAAAAACAGTTATGTGTTTTGAATATTATGATAATAATGTTGAAGGTAAAACATTTATTAAACTACTGTAAATAATACAAAAACTACAAATATTACTTTACTGATTGGTAAAAAAAAACAATAATACCTGGATCTGTTTGATGTTATTAAATTTCAACGTCTTTCTCCACTTGAATGGAACATCATTGGTGATTCTGAAGGTTGAAAAGTGTTGAGAGTTCGAGACCGAAGTGTGCGTTTTTAAGAACTGATGAACGGAATCAGCGAACTCTAACCCAAAAAAGTTTAGCAGCTCTGCAGTTGACTCCTTCAAGTTGAATGCTAAGTCTTCATAACGTAGAATCCTGAAATAGTATATGGGTTTTCATTACATCCCGTACTTATGTACCTTCATGGTGCTTGTTAAGTCGCTTAGTCGTACAGACGGTCAAAAATAAGTACTAAAACAGGCTCACTAAGAAAACTACTTAGGACTTTTAGCAGAGTCCGCCTGGGGAAGTACCACACCATTGCCAGTTATTCTAGCGCCAAGCAGTAATGTGCAAACATTACTGTGTTCCGGTTTGAAGGGCAATATTTCCAGAGAAATTACAGGGCTTAGAGATATAACAACTTAGATCTTTGGGTGACGAGCGCAGTGCGGTACTAGGTAATGATTTGGGCTCTTCATGTTCCAATAGCTGCGTGTCACTGTGCTGTTATGTGGCAGGCATGTTGCTTACCATCAGGCACGCTCGTCTCGTCTCGTCACTCTTTATTAAAAAAAAAACTACAATGAAAATAATATAAACATTTACTTAATTCCATAAACAGCGTCTTTACCACTACATGCGACTTTTTAAGTCGCATGTAGTGGTCGCCCGTCAGCATCGGAAGAAGACATAATAATATGTCTTCCACTTTTACGCGTCACTAGGGATCGGATGGATGACATATGTCTTCCAAATTCCGTTGCGGCTTTTGGACCTTATTTTGTTCAGGGAAAAGTTGATATTCCCATAACTGTTTTATTGATATAATACCTATTGAATGTAGCTTTAAAATGAGGTCGATAACGGCATTCACTCAGAACAATTTAAATTATATCGCCAGTGCGACCCGCACCTCTACCGCCTAACGAAAAACGCTTTGACGCTTTGATGCTTTGACGTTGCTGTCTCTTTTCTTCTCGCTTGAGATGAAAGAGACGACAATGCCAAAGCGTCAAAACGTCAAAGCGTTTTTCGTTAGGCGGTAGACCCCCTGGCCGGTTTTGGCGCGATGACGCGTTCGTGTTTTCGTGACGTCACGGTGTGAAGTGAGTGTTTATTTTCGTAAAATATGGTGTTATAGCCTGGAAAATGGTAAGTAACTATTGTATTATTCATTTCTAGCAGCCTTTAGGAAGCCTTTTGCATATTCACAATAGTATATTGTGTTTTAGATTTTTGACACCAAAGACCTCAGACGGAAAGCTGGAAGGAGTTCTGCACGAATCAGGAGAAAGAAAGTATGTGGGACAAGATCTACAGAGTGATGAGAAAAACTTCGACAAGACAGGAAGAAATTCTTCTAAGAGACACCGAAGGTAACACTCTATCCCCGCAACTATCAGCAGAACTACTTGCCAAAACTTTCTATCCCGACGACTCTGAGAGCACCGACCAACCGTGTCATACAGAGCTACGGGAGCAAACGATGGAAACGCCTATGGACTTACCGGAAAATGACCCACCATTCACATCAGCGGAACTGGAATCAGTATTGAGAAATCTGAATCCGAAAAAAGCCCCCGGTACAGACGGGCTAACCGCTGATATTTGCGCAGCAGCCATACGTTGCGAATGGGAGGTTTTCTTGGCGATAGCAAACAAATGCTTGTCGCTGAAACACTTCCCCAAGCAATGGAAAGAGGCGCACGTGGTCATATTACGCAAACCCGGTAAGACAGATTACACACAACCAAAATCGTACCGCCCCATAGGTCTTCTGTCCGTTCCCGGAAAAATCGTCGAAAAGCTTCTGGCAAACCGACTCCAATGGTATCTCCTCCCAACCATCAGTAGGAAACAGTACGGTTTTATGCCCCAAAGAGGCACTGAGGACGCCCTCTATGACCTGGTAGAGCACATCAAGAAAGGAGTAGAAAGTAAAGACACCGTACTCCTAATCTCCCTGGATATAGAGGGTGCTTTCGACAATGCATGGTGGCCCGCCCTCAAAAATCAATTAGCGAAGAAGAGGTGCCCAACAAACCTCTACGACATGGTAAACTCTTACCTCAGCGACCGTAAAATCAAGGTCAATTATGCAAGAGCAGTCTATGAGAAGGAAACAACCAAGGGATGCGTCCAAGGATCCATCTGTGGACCAACCTTTTGGAATGTGATCCTAGACTCGTTACTGCGAATGCTGGAAGCCGAGAGAGTATACTGTCAAGCATTCGCGGACGACGTCGTTCTCGTATTTACAGGCAGCCCGACCATTATCGAACAACAAGCGGGCAGGGCGCTGAGCATGACAGTGGAATGGGGTAAAATCAACAAACTCAACTTTGCAGCGCATAAAACCAACGCAATGCTTTTCACAAAAAAGTTGAAGTATGAACCTCCAAACATAGTCATGTCTGGCGTCCAGCTCGAGCTAGTCGAGGAAGTCAAACTGCTGGGCCTACTGATCGACCGACGGCTCAACTTTAAAGCACATGTGACCGCTCAATGTAAAAAAGTGGCGAACATTTATAGACAGCTAGCATGTGCAGCGAAGGTGACCTGGGGATTAAATGGCGAAATAACGAGAACTATCTACGTCACGGTGGTGGAACCTATCATCATGTATGCCTCAAGTGTATGGGCGCAAGCGGCAGACCTCGAGGAAAACAAGTCTCACTTGAACGCGATCCAAAGAGGTTTTGCCCAGAAAATCTGTAAGTCGTACCGTACTGTTTCTTTGAAATCAGCACTTGCGCTTTCCGGTCTGCTCCCCCTAGATCTGAGGATACAGGAAGCAGCGAATTTGTACAGAGTAAAAAAAAACCTCTCCCAAGACTACCTCCCACCAGAAGTGGAACTCGAACGGAACGTGAACTGCCTGGACCAACCCCATCCGTCCACGCAGGTATCCGTAAAGTACGAGCTCCTAGAAGACACCTCCAATCTTCCAGAAGGGCCTCAAATCTATACTGATGGCAGTAAGATTAAAGGTAAAGTTGGAGCGGCTCTAACATGGTGGGAGAATGGCAGAGAGGTGAAGAACTCGACATTCAAGCTCCACTCCGAATGCACAGTCTTTCAATCGGAACTTTATGCTCTTTACCGGGCAACTCAAATGGCGTTAGAGAGTAAGGACCCAGAAGTCAATGTCCTGAGTGACTCCCGATCTTCACTCGAACTGCTATGTAACCCAAAAACGAGTCACCCCGTGGTAAAGTGCATAAAGGAAAACATTGGAAGGATAAATGCTGAGGGGAAATCTCTTCGTCTTTTCTGGGTGAGAGCGCATGTTGGCACCGTCGGCAACGAAAGAGCCGACGAACTGGCCAAATCGGCTGCGCTCACCTTGTCGCCCAGTGACTATGAGGGGATCCCCTTGTCCTACGTCAAACGGAAAATCCGCGAAGAATCGGTCAAGAAATGGCAGGATCGATATGAGACCTCGGACACCGGAAAAGTCACCCAGATGTTCCTCCCCGATATAGCAAACGCATATCGGGTGATGAGGACCACGAAACTGATTCCCTTCCAGGTACAAGCGTTGACGGGACACGGAGGAACGAACGGAGGACGAATTTAAGCTCAAGAGCAGTCCTGCATGCGAGTGTGACCCCGACCAACCCGAAACGGTCTGGCACGTGCTTGTCGATTGTCCCCGATTCATGGCCGCAAGACATGAGCTCGAATCTATGATCGACAGAAGGCTGGTTGTCTCGGATCTCCACAACATCTTAGCCGATCCAGATGACAGAACACGGCTCCTGTCCTTCATGGAGAGCTCATTCCGCATAGCGGCCAAGAGAAACTCTACTAATTCAAATACGCGCCCCCTTTCGCCACCACACCCTACCCCGCTGTCCGTGGACGCCACGTGGAATGCGGTTCCCGCCCAACATAACTCCTCGAAGAGCATCTCCGTCAAACAACTACTGGAGAACGCAGACCGAGGAGAGGCGGGGATCCGTATCCGCGGAGTGGCTCTCTTCATGGACAGCAACAAAGAAAGATTCGGAGTAAGCTTTTGCTTCGCCTGGGAACGGGAACGAGCCCGTTTGTCGCCTGGATTGTCTTGCCTGCTTAATGGGAGTACCGCAAAAGTAACAATGAAGCGGAAAACCTACGACGCTATGCCGGTGTGTGAGGTAGACGGCCACCGATTTCGGTTGGTGCGATCGAAAAACAAAACGATTGCACTAATAGAGTACTCGGAAGGCCGGACGCCTTTCACACAGGCAAGTGCGCTGCTCGCACATCTGAGCAGAAACGCGGGTGAGACACCCCGGGTGATAAGCGTGGATGCGATGGCAATCGAATATTCAAGAGCGAGAGTCGCAGACCGGCTGGGTTGCATTGAAGCCTCTAAACATCATGAGGTTGTCGTTTACGAAGATAGGGGAGAAAATCTGAGCTTCCTCAGAGCCCCTTCGCACGACCAAACAAATGCAACTGACAGCTGGGGACATCCAGTTCCTAGTTCGACTGTCCAAACCGGCTCCGAAAGAGCACAGCAGAGGGCAGCCGCGGAAAAGGCCGCAGCCAATCAAAGCGGCAGCCGAGTAACGAATGCGGCTTTCGTGACTGCCTTCAACGCAGCGGCAAGGAGCATACTCCGAATCTCATCCCATTCACCACACCCCTTAACGACAAAGACCCCCAAAGCAGCTTCACAGCAACAAATAAGCCGAACGAGAGCCGATATGGGTCAGGTTGAACCGCCCCGCTATGTCACGGCTTCGGAGCCGCGGAGCCATGCACGTAACGCCTTCATCGAATTCATAGCCACACTGAGAGCGACAAGACAAGTCAACCTTAAGACCTGCGAAAACATCATGCAGTCCTATAGGCTAGGAAGTCAAAGCCTCTTAAAGGCGAAACTCGAGGAGGCCGAAGCAGCTATTTACAATAATGTCACTTCCCGGGTCATCAAGGGAACCATGACAGGACAGTATATGGCAGCTTACAGTGCAGAAAATGGCTTCGTGACACTGAACGAGATAGAGACAGAGCGCGCGGGAGTGCCTGTTTATGCGACACCACAAAACGACCCAATTGTAGTTACTGCCCGATGCACCAAGATTATGCTGGACGATAAGATCCTAGAGATGGCCAAGACCATCGAAAGGAACTCAAACGTCAATGCTGGTTGGGAAAACTGGGAGGTACCGAGAATACAGTGGGTCAACGGAGTTCCAGGATGTGGAAAGACAACATGGGTGATTAGACACTTTGATGTGGACAAGGACGCCATCATTACCACAACAACTGAGGCAGCAAAAGATCTAAGAGAAAAGCTATCGCACCGTATCGGAAACCTGGTTAAAACCAGAGTGCGAACCATGGCTTCTGCTCTGGTAAATGGTTTCGGAAGAGAAAGTTTCAGTCGCCTCATGGTAGACGAAGCTCTCATGAACCATTTTGGAGCCATTGTGATGGCTTCAAGGCTGTCTGGTGCTGGTGAAATTGTCCTCATCGGAGACGTCAATCAGTTGCCTTACATCGACAGGGAAAATCTCTTCGAAATGAGGTATCACCGCCCGAACCTGGTAACAAAGATCAGCCAGGAGTTGCTCTGCACACATCGAAACCCAATGGACGTCGCATATGCGCTGAGGGAAATATACTCCGGTATGTACTCCTCAGCGCCCCGTATAAAGTCCCTAGAGCAGAGAAGATATAAGGGAGCGCAAATACCCAACACCCTACCAAACACTCTCTTTTTAGTTCACACTCAAGAGGAGAAAGAGACCCTGACAAACCAGGGTTATGGGTCAGGCACCGGGTCACGCATCCTTACCATCCATGAAGCTCAAGGACTAACATACGAGTCGGTAATCGCAATCAAAACCAAGGCAAACATGAAGCTGCACGAGAGTGTGCCCCATGCGGTTGTTGCAATCTCACGGCACACGGGGACCTTCATTTACTACGCTGACGACACCGACGACGCCATCGGTCGGTTCGTGCGGCGAGCGTTGGCTGCATCACCGAAGACCATCCGAGAGTTCAACCTACAGATGGCCATCAGGGACAGAAATGCAGCCGTAGTGGAGGCTCTGGGCCGGAAGGAGGCGGCTTAGGCAAATGGCAAGGCAAAGACTCAATGTGGAGTCGATTACTAGCGGTAGGATCCCAACCGATAGTGATCGGCTCTACAGACGAGCTCTAGAATTAAGTTTGAAATGTGCCCAACTCCCCCCTTTTTTCCTTTTCTTCTCCTACTCCAAGAAATCTGTAAAAAAAAATTGTATTGACAAAGATCACGGACCCCGGAGTCTGTGGAGTAGATATTTAAATTAAAAAAAAAAAAAAAAAAAAAAGACACCAAAGACCTACATAAGTCATATGACGAAACATATACGAAAATGGCGGCCATTTTTTCATTGTCGTTCCTCACATTTTGCCTAATTGAGCATAAATTATTTTAATTATCGGTTCTACTAGTATCTTTATAAGATTCCTGAATATATTTTCTATCGATCGGTATATAAATAATTATAATGCCTAAATACCTAAATCGTACCACACGAAATTTTTTAAAAACCGGTTGTAATCGGCATGCAATTTCTGTTCTGTTGTGTATTTTTCCGAGTCGAAAATATAAAAATATTAGTATGAAAGCATATACTTTTTAGATTCGATTTATAAGGGGTAGATATTGCTGTTTATAAAAATCATAACAACCTATACATAAAACAATATACTTTCTTCACAAACACCCACTTTTTCAAAAGTATAACTTTTTTCGACTTCGGGTAAAAAGAAAAATGCGTGTAAAATTCAATATAAATAAAACATAGAACAATTATACATCTTTTTGTAGCTTATTTCAATAGCTTTATGATATAGTAACTCAATGATGTCTAGATCGAACTAATCGATCCCTAGGTATAAAATAGTGCGCAGCGCCGCAAAACCGGGCGCTCGCGTCTAGTCTCTCCGATCCGTGGGTACTTTTGAATTTCGACCTACCTCCGATGTTAAAGGCAACTATTACGAGACTGAGTACTGTATGTATAGGTACTTCAGATAAAATCGAGAGATGTGCCAAAAGGTTCATAGGCAACTAAGGCAAAGGCTCCCTGTGTTCGTAAAAAGCTTCAAATTTGTATATATCATCGCAAAGTTGAATATCTATTAGATATATTTCAGAGAGTGTACAAGATCATCTGTCTAATACCATCTTGCCTTGTTTTCTATCGGACTTCTTGTAACTTCGAAAAACGTCGATTGATGGTCCAGATAATCTAACGAAGAGATTTGTCTACACTTTCGTAATAAGAACATATGAACTGTGGAAAACGTTGCCTGAGCGGATATTCCCTGATGGATATAATCTGCGTGTCTTCAAGTCTATAATGAATTGATTTCTTCTAGATAGACACGCTCGATCGTAGAAAACATAATCTCTTAACATCAGGTGAGATGGCGGTCAAGTAGACGGTATCTATTCCTGTTTAAAAAAAATAAGAAGCTACGGTTACTCTGACACAGAAACGTAAATGGCTAATATTTTTGACAAGAAAAAAAATCCTCGGGTAGTCTGGATATTTAACAATGTAAATAAGGCTGTTTCATCAGTTCCCAAATTAAATGGTCACACATCTCGTACAACTTATTGAAACTAAACTCGTATCTATCGTTATCTGTTAAAATTCAAAGGACTTTTATATGGTGCTATAATAGTACATTATGATACATATAAGTGCGCTAAGTTGATAATTACAGCCGAGGCGATTATGCTAGCTCGAGCCGTAGGCGAGAGCTATAATTAGCAGAGGCTTCTGAGTGAAAACTTCTTTAGGCGCGCCTAGACAGATTTTTTGTGGGCTGTGAATTGAATTCAATCGTCACGCTCGGGTATCAGCCAATGGGAAATGCTGACGCATTTCTAGATGGCCATACCAAGATGGCGAGGCCACGCTCTCCGGTTTCACCCGTGTAGTTTCCAAGGCAAGCTATCAAACTCTGAGTTATAAGTTTTCACTTCTATCGACAGTTCCTATGACTGCCAATTTTTGAAGTGAAAACTTCTTTAGGCGCGTCTAGACAGATTTTTCGTGGGCTGTGAATTGAATTCATTCGTCACGCTCGGCTATGATAAGATAGCTTCGGGTAAACTCGGGACCATGGCTATTGGCCATCTAGAAATACGTCAGCCAATGGGAAATGCTGAAAGAGCGTGGACAGGCCATCATGGTATGGCCATCTAGGGGTAAGGTCTTGAATCGAGTCGCCTGAATTTAGGGGGGGAGGGGAGAGGGGGTGGGGGGAGGAGAGAGGGGTGGGGGGAGGGGAGGGGAACACCCCCCACCATTTTCGCCTGCCGGAACCGCGTAGTTTTTTTTAAATTTAATATCAAAGATCATTTTATCTACTTTATTTAAACACTTTTACATCTAATCTTGGGAGAGGGGGAGTAGGTAGGAGGGGGGGTTAGGGGTAGGGAACCCCCCCCCCTACCATTTTCCCCTGCCGGAACAAAGATCTTTTTGTCTACTCTACTAAAACACTTTTACACCTAAAGGACAATGTCCATTTTTGACCCGCCAAAATAGTTGTCGTGCAGACATATGAATTATATATTAAAAAATCGGTGATTTTTTGTTGTATTCGTGTGCGAAGTTATAAAACTTTCTAACATTGCAAAATAAAATAATTTGCATTTGTTTAAATTAAACCTAACATATACCAACAAAACTGACTTGGAAAATATTGCAATAACGAAACGGTACTTGCGTTTCGTTTTAGTGATCCGCGTTAGATTGAAATTGAATATGGATGTTATGTATACCAATTTCTTTCACAATGTCGTTTATTTACTATTTTTACATAATAAAATAAAGATATGTATAAATACGGCGACAAAGAAACCATCAAAGCTTTTTATAGCATTGTAAACGAGGAAGAAGTTGTCATGTAATAATTGTGAAACGAAACTTTTTCACCAAATCCAAATTGTTCAAAGATCAATGTCAAATTCAAATTGTCAAATCAAAAAAAAGTAAACAAGCAAAATGAATGGTTTTCTTCTTGTTTTCTAAGCGGTGTAATATTCATGCATTATTCACCACAACAAACTACGATTACCAGATCAAATGTTTCAATGACGGAATTTATATTGGTTTTAACAAAACTGAGAATTATGTGATTCAGTGTTCCTTATTAACTGTGACTATGTGACTGTCTCAAAGAGGCTGGCAAAACATTCCACAAACGGATTCTATTATCTACACTGATTTAAGTATTTTTTTTAGTAAACAATGATAGGATGAGCGATACATGTGCCTGATGGTAAGCAAGAAAACATGCTTGCCTATAACAAGACAGTGTCATCAATTATTGGAACATGAAGACAAGTCCAAATCATCAGAACTAGGCCTGCACTTAGTTTAAGCCTTGTGTAGCCTATGATAATTCCATCCGAGAACTATTTTATGGTAATCAGTTGGTAGTTAGAAGTACTATTATTCCTATTTGATCTGATAAAAAATATGTTTTGAAATATAATACCATTGTTATTTCCTTTCTTTTCTTTTCTAATCCGAAAGAAAACATAATTCTAATGTATTTTGACAGTAAACATAACCTTACTTTTGGTTTAACTGTAACTCATTTTTGGTATTTAGGAAATGAAAAACACCAACAGCAGACGTTTTTAGAAGCATTAACAATCCTAATTAGACACTATTCATCTCTAAGCACTTTCAGCGTCTAAAAAAGTTTGACAGGTTTTTCAATGTATGGGACGTGGGCATTGTCCTTTAGGGCGGGGGGAGAGGGGTAGAGGGTGGGGCTAGTTGTATCTGTCATTGATCTGGACCTAACAGGTCAGGGTTGGATATGTCACTAATTTCGACCTAACCGATCTAACTTGGACTCTGAGTGGGCTCCCGCCAGGGGCGACCGCAAGAGCTTCTGGCTCCCGCATTTTTTATAAACACTCTAGGGGTAGTAGCCACAAGACTAGGTGCAGCCAGGGTGCTCTGTGTCGGTTTTGTGACTAATTTCAACCTAACCGGTCTGAGTTGGTCTCTGGGTGGGTAATTTGTTAAGTATTGAAGGGGATGGGAAAACGATTTTCACAAAACTGTGTACGGGTATTTATTTTAATTTATAAACATAGTTGATTACACTGATCATGATCAACATAAAAAAAAACACTGTTTTTTTTTTTACTTTTGTGTACCTCAAAAATTGCGATTAAAACGTTTCGTTTCACGAACTTAAACATAGCAGCCATTCAAATTTATGCAATATTTCCTGATATTGCGTTCCATTTCACGCATCCGCGTGTTTTTTGTGTGAATTTACAGAAACTTTAAATATTAATTTAAAATATTTTCGCGTAACTCCGGCAGCTAAAATCGAATTGGGAGGGTCAAGACAAAGCCCCTTGACCATTCCACAGTAGCAGTATCCTCAAATTCAGGCGACTCGATTCAAGACCCAACCCCCTGCGGTTACACCCGTATGGTTTCCAAGGTAAGCTATCAAATTCTGAGGTTTATGTTTTCACTTCTATCGGCAGTTCCTTTGACTGCCAATTTTTGAAGTGAAAACTTTTTTAGCCGCGTCTAGACAGATTTTTCGTAGGCTGTGAATTGAATCCATTCGTCACGCTCGGGTGTGATAAGAAAGCTTCGGGTAAACTCGGGACCATGGCTATTGGCCATCTAGAAATACGTCAGCCAATGGGAAATGCTGAAAGGGCGTGGACAGGCCATCATGGCATGGCCATCTAGAAACGTATCAGCCAATGGGAAATACTGGCGCAATTCTAGATCTAGATGACCATGCCAAGATGGCGAAGCGACGCCCTGCGGTTACACCCGTGTAGTCTCCAAGGTAAGCTATCAAATTCTGAGTTTTAAGTTTTCAATTATATCGGCAGTTCCTATGACTGCCAATTTATTTATTTTTAAAGCAAAGGCACAGAACCAGCCAGTATGACATTCCGACATTAGTAATAAAGTAAATTAATATTTTTGTAATTTGTTATAGATAAATTGTTGTAATTTATGGTCAAAATTAATTTAATTAACAAATTAAATAATTCTAATTATATTTTATCTCTCATAGTTAATTTTATTCATAACATGTTTCCCACTTTTCTGACATAAAAACTCTTAATTAAGATTTAAAAAGATACCGTTCGTTTCAGACGGAGCATTTTGAAACCGTCCGTTTTACATTACATTACCGCACAAGTGCGTAATAAGATACATAACGATACAGAAATTGGTGCAATAAGAGACCCTTTACGAGCAAATATGTTATAAAAGTCCTTATGGTTAAATGGTGCTATGGTATAGAGCTATAGATGGATGAGCAAGATAATATTATGATCCTGTCTTAAAACAGTATAGTCACAATCAGTTATATTCTATAATTTTAGAGTCTTAGTCACTGCCTAGCACTACATTGCGTTCGCCTCCCGAAGATAAAATATGCTTTATCAAACCATTGGATGTGCCCTCCCAAGCTTCAGGCACACGGAATTGTGTCATCATTGGGAAGAGTGAGCTCGCTCTTTCCGTTCTAGTCGGTTGCAGGAAGCGGTGAATGCTGGACATTTGTACCTAAGTGTTACTATTCGTTGTCAACAACTAAAATACCTGAGTAGAACCACAGCATACCTCGCCGCTAGCGATTCTGGGGGTCAAGTAGATCGGTGTTGTGCTAGTGTCATAGAATAGATAATACAGATAGAACGGCCACTCCCCACCCCCCGCCAATTTCAAGCTTCCTCCCCCTCGCGGACGCGAGGCGGATTCAACGCAAGGGTTATATCGGACGATAATTTTCTATAAGAATACGACCATGATGCTGTATTATTTAACAAAATGGTACCAAATTTTTCGTCTATTATATACGAAACAAGAATAAGAGATTTTTGATTTCATAAGAATTTCTACAAAGATTGAATCATTTTTATAAACTGTGTTAAGCTATTCTGCGTAGCGATTCTGAAACCATTCGGGTCGGGCTGATCCACGGAAACTGGCCTCTACCGACTGGTTCGGGCAGTTTGCGATTCTCAACGCCAATTCCGATTACTTTTGACGTTTGCAACCGACTACCAGCTGTTTTCTAATCGGATGGGATTCGGACAGCTTTTTTGTCGTGGATAGCTAAATACGATTTTCAGATTATTGTGTTTACTTGATTTTTCTCTGTTTTTCTCAATATTTCTGTAAGATTATGGACAGTAAACGAGTTTTTATTAACTTTAGTATGTAATATGTGTTTAGTTTTTGGAATTTTGGGTTATGAAATTTTCAAAGTTGGCAGTTTGTGCTCAAAAGAATTGCTAGAAATTATTGCCACATTTGATTTGTTGATATTGTTTATTTTTTGAGATGAAAATATGAAACATGTTTGTTGTTTGAGCAAAAAGCCAAGAAACCACAAAGAAACATTGGAGATACGAGACATCACGTCAAACAACGTTATAACAGCAAGAGCGGAAACAACTTTTGCCCCAGTGGTCAGTGGTGGTCACAAACATAGTCGGAGCTAACTAAGTAAGAAAACCGTGTGATAAGTGCGTGCGTCTATAATATTACTTAGTGACAGCTCAAAAGGGGAGACCCACGAACCCGTACGTACGAACGTATAACAAACAATATTTTCGTATCTATCTGTTCGACTTTAGTTCTATCTATAGATGAAGAAAAGGTTACTTAAATGTACTTCTGCCAGAACTTCTTGGTCCCCAATCCTTATAATGACAACGCAGACCCCGTAGATGTATATAAAAGTAGCACCTTGCCGGTGTACGGCATGTGATTTAACAAACATTAAACTTACTTAGATATAGCTAGATATGTGGGACAAAATCCCCAAAGTTATAGGTACTATGACAGGTAGGTAGGAGTCTTGGTTCAGATGACCGATCCACTTCAGGTAGTCTTCAGTTTGATGACAGACTTCTGGCATATGTGCAGTGAAGATGTAGGATTATTGATTCAGATGATCGGTGGAGTGTAGATACTTTTGTTAGTGGTTACTTTTAGATATATGTTATATATAACTGTAATGGACAAACACTAGGAAGCTATTACTTTTTGTTGTTATTTCCAAACAAAACAAACAATAGTTCCGTTGACTTTGACAACATCAACAGATTGACAAATTGAAGGTAAAACGAAAAATGTAAACTATGATTTATTGTGTTGCAGGTGCAAATTTCCAGAGGTTATTGTTCGATTTACTCGCTTATTATACAAATTCTATGTAAAAAAGTCATTCAAAACCACAAAATAAACCCGAAATACAGTTATTTGACGATTTGTATATTCCTACCATGAGTTAACTTTTCTACCAAATTTGTATCTGTATTCGAAAACTAGGTGGGATAGCTTGTCTTTGGTCTGGCCAAAAGACATTCCTACGCCAATCCGATTGGCGTTGTGAATCGCAGATTCCGAACCATTCGGTAGCGGGACCGCTATCGGATGAGTCGGTTCGGGTGCAACCGACTGGTTTCAGCATAAGCAAACTGATTTAAGATTGTTGATAAAAGTTATATTTACCTACATTAAAGATCGAACACTAACTAGGTAAGATTATAGGCCACTTAACACAGGCAGGTGAACTCACGGGTCACAGCTATTCCATAAAATAATTTAGTAACCCTAGATGACACGCACATATGCGTAAATGTGTTCGAACGACATATGCGTAGTTGTGTGAGTGTAGGTATGTCAACTGCACCGTCTGTATAGATTTTAGGCCGAGTGTCCGGGGTGTGCTAGTGTGTAAGCGTTAGATACCTACATAGACACAGTTTATTACCAATTTCAAGGTGCTCAGGGCACATCCATGGGTTATATCGATGATCTTATCTCATTGCCCTGTCATTTCTGTGGAAACAATGTCTATTATACCGGAACACATACTACTATAGTAGGTACCTATTAATATTATACCATTAGTGCCGGCAGTGCCGTAAATAGTATTTGCATCCCACCACCTCGGAAATAGTACTTTTGCTCTTCGATATCAGTCAAAGGTGTGCAAAAGTCGGTTTTAGTAACCCTCTTGCTCTACAGAGTAAAGTAAATTTGAATTTAGAACATGTAACAACGTATGCACTAAGTTTGTGAATTCAACATTTAATTAAACCTATTTACTTCTACCTCCTTGTTGCCGAATTTATCATACAACTTTTTTTTAATTTGTTAAAAACTCAGCCTCGGAATCTCCTTGGTGTATTTTTTTTAATCGCTTTGCGCAATTTTATTTTCTCGTAGGGGTACACCACGAGAAAATAAAATCTCCAAATAAAATCTTTTGTACCTCCACCCTCCATATTTTCACGTCATATTGTTATTGTTAAAATGAAATCAGTGATACACCAAAAATGTGATTCTAGCCACAAAGAAGTTTATTTGACGGCAACAGAATTGACTGAAACTGTTAGTGTGCATTTAGTCATTTCCTCGCTGAGGTGATATGAAAAGTTACGTGCTGCACTCGAGTGCAAAGATTCTTCACCTTGTGCCCTATTAATTTCCTCGCTAAAGCTCAGGGTTCTAATTTTTGAATTTATTTTATTTAGGATCCTTCGTTTGCTTGGTCATCAAAATTGAGCACGCGGTTAAAAATCAACATTGCACTTTTGTATAACAAATAACTATTTCTGTGCCCTGTGCGAGCTTCTAAACCTGAGCCCTTGTGAGCTGCGATGTGTTGTCTAGTTTAACAGACGTGTTTGATGATACTGGCATGCAGGTAACACACGTAGGTGTTGAAATCGAGCACTAGAGGCGCAGCGGGAACTTATTAAGAGCAAACTAAAAACATAATAGACCTGTCTGGTTATATAGCAAGAATAGCGATATTCTTGCTATAACGCGTCCCAGAGTCTATGCCCTGTGCCTGGGCACCGGCCTATTTACAGCACTGAGTGCAAGATAGGATCTACTGACAGTCCCCTATGCAGAGGCTGTTTGCGAGAGAACGAAACTGTGGAGCATGTGCTGCTACGCTGCGAGGCCACGAAAAGTATAAGACTAGAATCGGGACTCTCTGAAGGAACTCCATGTAGAGAAACAACATCTGACGAAATGGGAGTGGAACTAGTTTGCCAGCGCCCCAAGGCCGTGCTCCGATATTTTAAAGAGCTGGGCTGGTTTGGGTAGGCTGGCCGGGGGGAAGTGCACAATACACCCCTAGCGGGATGTCAGTGCAGGTCGATCACCCCCACCCTGGATTAAAATTAGAATTAGCACTGAGTGCAGGTGAATCAATTAACTGCAAGTATCTAACTTCATGTTATTTTAACTAAAATATCTAGAGGAAAGTCTAAATTGATGCACTATAAAAATGTGTTTCATACTTAATCTTATCAGGATATTTATGTAGAAATTCCACAGCTGCTTTGTAGTCGGCCACCATGTCGGCACACACTACGCCGGCGTTTGCGCAGTCTGGTTCTCTTTTTTTAGAGCAAAAGTCCTTAATGTTCCATCGAGACATCATCACTCCACGTGGGTCCCGGATTAATAAAACCACTTTCGCGTTCAACCTGAAATTTAACACATTATCTCAGATTTTTTGTAGGAATAGTCTGGTTACGGTGGTGGAGAGCAGAAACGCCTGACCGTAACAACACAGTAATGACAGTATTACGCCGTATATTCACACGATAAGAAACCATTTTGCGAGAGGCCTGTACTACACACGTTGAAAAGGGATCAGAAAGACTACGAATGATGTTAAATTAATAATATACGACATTGTGTATGTATGTATCTACATTCTACATACATACGCATTGGTAACTTGCTGAAAATAAAAATTTATAGGTAAGTAGCGTACCTAATATAACTTTTATGCGTAGTTACAGCTGTAGCTGGTTGGTCTGTAATTACGGAAAATCTCGTGATGAAACCGACATGTATCTAGAATCTTTCGAAGTCATGTGTCATCTATCAATCTACACAGGTCCAGCGTGGTGGAGTATGGCCTTGGCTCCGCCGTCTATGCAAGAGATGACCTCGAGTCTCGAACCCTAGCAGTGGAAACATTTAGTGGGCTGCTGGTGTAATACAAATTTTACAGTGAGGAGAAAAAGTGTTGTTTAAATCTACAAATTTTACGTAACAGTGATAAAATGTAGTTACATAATTAATTTGATGATTTAATTAAAATAACTTTAAATTAAAAACCCAACTGAAAAACCAACTAAACAAAAAAATATAAAAAACATGATGTAATAGCTTACAATATACTATCTAAAGACACTTGGGTCAGTCAACTTTGCACTGTAAATTTCAAATCAAGAACCAAAATAATACTTGAAACACAAATAATTGCACACTCCTTGTATATATCGCCGGAAAATTGCAACCACCGTCAGTAGCACGTCAGTAGGTGGGTAAAGGAATATGCATGAGAACGTATGAGATTACAAACTTCGGTAGGTTAAGTTGTTTATAATCTGTCGTCGTTAGATTATAATCTAAAGGCTTTTACAATTTTACGGTGACATATGCACTGGTCTGGGCTTCATGATCTCTTTGCCCGGTAATTTGCTAATAGCATCAATTTTGGTATATTGTAATATTTCTAGCTAAAAGGTACTTACTCTGTGTCATCCAATATTTTATTTGCTATTGGTAGCCTCAACCGATCAAGTTTCATCGTGTGAAAAGGACACAGCTTACAATAACTTCCGATGAAGTTGTTATCGAAACAAAGTTCCTGCTTATTATTGCATTTTTGCCAAAACCGACGATTAAATCGGAAGAAGTTAGCTCCTTTCACGTGGATTTTCGAGAACTCCAAATACTTCTTGGCTTCTGTCTCATTAAAATTACATTTAAATAAGTTTTTGATAAGATTGGTAGCTCTGATGGCGTCCGGAGGTTTTCTTATTTGTTTGTATGTGCCTAATAGCTTTAAAGGCTCATATGAATAAAAAGACCCGGGCGCAGAACTGATCAAGTCACCGAGAAATGAAGATCCCGATCGCCAAGTAGACACAACAATACTTCTAACCGGAGTTCCTCCAGCTTCCATAACCAAATCTTCCAATTTGTTGACGCCTGATTGTGAGAAATTATAATTCCAAGTTTCAATGCGAAGTGATTTTCGAGATATATCTAGTAAAACATCATCGTAATTTAATTTCGGTTTTGAACAGTTCTGGGTGATGTATGAAGCTTTAAAGTTCGGTTGGTAATCACTCAAGCAGCGGTATCCGGCTAAAATGAGAAAGACACAGACACCAAACCCAACAAGAGATTTAAGGCTAAGTTGACGAAACATTATCCCAATCTTGGAGTATTATCAAATTTACATGTAAACACTATTGACAAAACTTTTAGAGTTCAACATTGAAGGAAGGTTGAAAAAAACGAAATTAAAACGAGTACTAGACTACTAGTACTAGTGAATAAATATTCGGAAACTAAATCACGAGTTAATTAGCTGTATAACCGGCCAACCTAAAATATTTATGTAAACTGAAATCTTTGTAGATTATGCGTACTTACTTAGTGATAATTATATTCAAATAGCCCTTACCACATCGTTGCGTGTGAGTTGAAGATAACACGCCGTTTGTTTCAGTAATTTCAGGTGTTTTTAATTGAGGTTATTAGGACAGCTGCAACTAACAAAGAAGAAGTGGAATCATGAGTTACGACGAAGTAAACAAATGGCTTTTAAAATAAGACAGATAACGAGAAAAAGAACAGCCCAAAAAGGAAAGTTTTTGTTGTCCCCTCTAGCACTAATAAGAGCTCTATGCGCGTCGGCACTTGATTTACGAATAGTTCGATGTTTTTAAACCGGTATAAAAACATGACCTACACTTTTTTATTTTGTATGAGACTAAAAATACAGAATATTTTAAAAAGTATACAACAAAAGTTGATATATTTAATGTACTTAACATATCCTAAAAGGTTGCCGGCTGATTACCAGTAACCCTGAGTACAAACTTGCTAAAGTTCGATGCTAGATCCCTGGTCGGGTGATTCTTACTTTTCTTTTCTGGTTGCAGCTACAACCTAGGTCGTACAGTCTGAGATGCCATCATTTTACTCGATTGTATACGTAATTACATAGAATGATTTAAATAACGGGCTAATTATATAGAATGCTTTAAATTCTGTTATTGATAATATTAAGTACCTGGTTGACCGAGCTTTGCTCGGTTTCTTTTTATTACATTTAGGCAGATACAAATTACGTTCCCATGAAATATCACATAGTATAAAACTTATTAAAATATTACATAAAAAACAACCGAGAAAGTAACCATAAACCGGGATCTCTCGCCACCGAGGGAAGCCCTCTACCACACCCTCGCTATAAGGCGCGATATATTAACCTACTCGTTCGGGTCCTCCCGGGTGTTCTAAAATCACAGGGCCGCCGGCCGTTTGCCCGAGTTGACGTGCAAACGAACGCCGAGTGCACGCATAAATAATGTCACGGCGCATGGACGTATAAAAAAGTCGGACATAGTCTCGCTAAAACAAAAACTGTGTCACTAGAGTCGGCCACATTTGCACGTGTGCGTTGTCAGGTTGGCACTGACAGCACAGATCAGAAAATAGTTACTTCGTAACAGATGCATCACTGCTATACAAAAGTGCAAATACCTACACTATAATCACCTAAACTGTCGAATACTACTTACCTACTGTTACTTGCAAACAAAAATAAACCTTTGCACACGCACACAGCGTTGTAAATGCCGTGCGCACTGTGTGACTTGTCGTCTGCTTACGTCACTGACCAAACGTGCTAAGGTTGTACGAAATATGATAAGATGATAAAAAAAACTGCAGATTGTAATTTTCATTATTGTTTATAAAATGAAAATGAAAAAAATGTTGAAAAAATTATTGTAGAAAGTAAAGTTTGACATCTCTTGTTGTTGTATGGCCCATTCAATGAACTGGTTTTTCTATAGCGTCCAACAACTCTTGAAATATTAGACATACATATACATAACAAGATCAAAGTTAAAAAAATTGAATTAACCTCAACTACCTTGGATTAGATTTTTTTTCATTTGAGACCCATTTTGAAGGAGTAGTGAATAAAATATGATTTGCCATTTTGTAGTGGCACCCATCTTGGATTTGAAATTTGTCATAGTACTTAGAATTCTGCTAGTCCAGCATTTTCATTTGATACCTATATTGAGAGTGAAAAAAATTCATTTTTTCACTCTCACGCTATTTTGTGGAAGCCGCCATCTTGAATCAATATTTACCTTACGCTTCATGTAAATTAGCTTTCCATTAAAAAGAACGCATTGAATTGGGTTGATCCGTTTGACCTCTACGGTACCACAGATAGACAAACATACACAGGTGGACAGACAGACAGACAAACATCGACGTCAAACTTATAACACCCCTCTATAAAATTATATTGAGGTGGTAGTGAAAAAAATCTAATTTGCCATTTTGTGGTGACGGTCATCTTGTATTTGAAATTTGCCATAGTGTATTATAGTATTCCACTAGACAAGCCCTTTCATTTGATACCCATATAGAGGTAGGTTGTGATGAAATATTTTGTGGAGGGGGCCATTTTGAATCGATATTAACCAAACAAAGCTAAGAACCACCGCACGAATATAAACCTTTATAAAAAAAACGCATCGAAATTGGTCCATCCGTTTGAGCTCTACGGTGCTACAGTCAGACAGACAGACACACACATACAGACAGACAGATATCGACGTCAAACATATAACACCCTTTTTTGGTCGGGGCTTAAAAATTGGTTCACAATTAGCTGAGCTATCGCGAAACATACTTACATCCAATAACAATTAAAAAGAACCGCCTCCTTCTTTGAATCCGGTTAAAAATTCTATAGCTTTTTTTAGGTAGGTAGGTACGTCTTATAGTCAATTGATAGGTACTGAAGTATATTTTAGTTATACAATGTAGGTAGTTGTAAGTTGTTTTCATACCGTCGAATAACAGAAAAAAATAGTATCATTCAGTATGTACATGGATATTCAAAAAAGTATGTCTTCAAAAATTCATTTAAATTTTATGAGACATAATAAAGATGAGGTAAAAACCTATTTCAGACAAAATAATTTGTATGATCTCTACTGTATCTATTCTAAGTAGATTTTACACAATCTACATATTACACACTACTGTTTCTATATTCTGTGCGATTGAAACCTACCAAAATTTTGCTCAAAAATAAATATTAACAATAAAAACACTTACCTTGCTTCCTGTTTCGGCAATTTGAAATAAGATAAATTACTACTACATTTTAGTGTCTTGCTATTGCAGCCATCAACAATACAATTATGTACATTCCACGACATTATTTATGCGCGCGCTCGGCGTTCGTTCGCACGTCAACTCGGGCAAACGGCCGGCGGCCCTGTGATTTTAGAACACCCGGGAGGACCCGAAAGAGTAGGTACTAAGCTCGCGCCGTTTAGCCAGTGATGAGGGTGTGCTGACAGGCTGACACGCACACAAATACACATGTAGCGCGTGTAATGACCCACTGATGTGTGCGTGTTAGCCTGTATATGACACCGCACACGTGCATATTATGTGGCCGACTCGAGGGACACAGTTTTTGTTTTAGCGAGACTACGTCCGACTTTTTTTATACGTCCATGGTCGCGGCGTTATTGTATTGTGGATGGCTGCAATAGCAATACACTAAAATGTAGTCATTTATCTTATTTCAAATTGCCGAAACAGGAAGCAAGGTAAGTGTTTTTATTGTTAATATTTATTTTTGAGCATCATTTTGGTGGTTGGCAGAATAGACAGTTGAAATTAGCTAGACAGTTGAAATTTTCACAGACGATGTATTTCTATTGCCGCTATAACAACAAATACTAAAAATAAAATAAAAACATTATTTATGGGGGGTTTCCATACAACAAACTTGATTTTTGCTCGATTAGTCCGTCGAAAATACAACTAGATGGCGCCACTAGTAAAAATAGATCGCGGTGTAGACTTCATCGTGAAAATCATGACGAAAACATCAACATTTTAATAAAACATTTTGCCTGTCTGCGGAAATTGCGATGGAAAAGAAATTTCGAAAAATGCCAAAGAGGTTTTCGCCGTTTATTTGCTAATGGTACGTAACCCTTCGTGGGGGAAACCCCACTCGCACTTGGCCGGTTTTATTTGAATATTCATGTACATACTTAATGATACCACCTAATTTGTTCATTTATTCGACGGTATGAAAACAACTTACAACTACCTACATTGTATAACTAAAATATACTTCAGCATCAATTGACTATAATACGTACCTACCTACCTAAAAAAGCTATAGAGTTTTTAACCGGATTCAAAGAAGGAGCAAGTTCTGGGTTTAATTTTTTTAGTAAGTAATAAGTATGTTTCGTGATAGCTCAGCTAATTGTAAATAAATTTTTAACCTCCGACCAAAAAAGGGGTGTTATAAGTTTGATGTCGTCGATGTCAGTCTATCAGGGTAACTGTAGTCTGTAACACCGTAGAGCTAATAAAGGGCTTGTCTAGTGGAGTACTATACACTATAACAAATTTCAAATCCAAGATGGCCGTCACTACAAAATGGCAAATTACATATTTTTTTCACTACTACCTCAATATTTATAGAGGGGTGTTATATTGTGTAGCTTTTCTTGTCATTTGGTTTTCGTTATTGAGATAATAAACATTTTTTTTCATTTAAATTAACAATAAAGAAAATTACAATTTGCAGTTTAGTTTTTTTATCATCTTATCATATTTCGTACAACCCTAGCACGTTTGGTCAGTGACGTAAGCAGACGACAAGTCACACGGTGCGCACGGTATTTTCAACTCTGCGTGCGTGTGCAAACGTGTATTTTTGCTTGAAAGTAACAGTAGGTAAGTAGTTTACGAAAGTTTAGGTGATTGTCGTGTAGGTATTTGCGCTTTTGTATGGCAGTGATGCATCTGTTACGAAGTAACTATTTTCTGATCTGTGCCTCTACCGCTTGAGCTATTCATCCGATGACATCACTGGCGAAATTTGCTATCGTATTCAAATTATATTGTAGGAGTTTTTCAAAAAAAGCGCATACAATTTCATTTTTTAATTAAACAATCCAGCTAGATCAATTTATCGTCCCCGAAACCCCCTGAATACATAATTTCATGAAAATCGTTCGAGCCGTTTCCGAGATTCAGATTCGATATATAGGTATGTATATATATACAAGAATTGCTCGTTTAAAGGTATAAGATAATGCTTTCAGGTGTGTTTCTATTTATTTATTTATTTATGTACTAAGATAGTTGAAATATCAAGATAAATTAGGAATACAAGAATAAGTAAAACATTGTGTTCAACCTTGACTACTCACATGAGCAACTGTTAGCTGGTGGGTCAAGCCTCCGAGCCCGGACCGATAAAAAAGAACTTGATTGTACGTGACAGTACCTACTTTGTCCTATGAAGTAATTAGAGAGTATATGATAGTTACAATAGAGGCATAATCTATGCTCTTGGATATTATGGTAGTTTTCATAATAATAGCGGAAGCATCGTTCTCCATCCATCGTCATCGTCATCGTCGTCGGAAGCCCGGTGTGATCTATCGCTATCACACGATAGCCATCCCGCGACTCCGCCCCCAAGCAATGCCGAAAAATCTATGGGGGTTTAAGGCGCTGACTTATATGACTCGGCTACCACCCGACAAATAAAATACACGCAAAAATGGGCTTTATGTCATGCAAATTAAGCTATAGATAACATTGGCAACACACGTCTGCTAATTTATGTTGCCAATGTAATCTATATCATAACAGGCATGACAAAAAGCCCATTTGAGTGTACTTTATTTGTCGGATGGGAGTGGAGTTGTATAAGTTGGCGCAGGCCTTTGTAGTCCAGTCATTTTAGTAAGTTCACCTCGGGATTCGAGATACCCAGCTGTAAGTCTGTAAATACTTGTATATTGACACCTTAAAAGTTGTCTCAAAACCTACATATGGTAGGGTGTAAGCAACTATTAAATTTCAATGTCAAAGTTCACGAAAATCGTTTTTTTGCGCTTTTGTTGTAAATATTTCATTTCCTATGGTTTTTTTGCTATTTGTATGTATGATCAATATTGTAGAATACAAAATTCCCTACATATTTTGCTTGATAAACTTTTTTATACGGTGAACCGTTTTCAAGATTAAGGGTGGAGAGCTCGCGGTCACAGTACGCACTTGATAATATACACGTTTGAAATGTTGATGAGCAGCTGCACTGTTGGTGGAATATTTGACAGCTGCACAGGTTTATTAAGTTTTATAGTCTTGAAGTAATGCATATAACGAAGATGATTGAGACTTTTCACAGATTTTGGAGCATGATAGACTGCTAATAAGGTTTGAGTTCCACTCTCTAATAATCTCTGGGCCGAACAATTTTCTTCCTCCAATGCTGCTAGTGCAGCTAGTTCATCCAAATTTTCTACAACTGCAAGAGTGGTTGTGGTTCGCGATGCGGATGCGGGCTGGCAATGCTCTTTAGCTTGTGGCCAATGTAATGGGCAAGCTTGTCTCAATGCTCTACCATATCAGAGGGACATTAACGAATGTGGAACCTTTGACCCTGAAATCATGGAAGAACTTGAGAAAACTGTATATCTCTCGTTATCGACCAGAGGCACCGGTTGACCTGAAGTGATGCTGTGACCGCGCGCTCTCCGCCCTCTATCTCGAAAACGGTTTACCGTATAAAAATTGTTTTTTACCAAATTTGTAGAGAATTCTGTATTCTACAATATTGATTTCACATACAAATAGCAAAACACCCATAGGAAATGAAATATTTACAAAAAAGCACAAAAAACGATTTTTGTGAGTTTTGACCTTGAAATTTAATAGTTGCTTACACCCTACCATATGTAGGTTTTGAGATAACTTTTAGTGTGTCAATATACAAGTATTTACAGACTTACAGCTGGGTATCTCGAATTCCGAGATTCTTACCTAATTTAAGCTTAAATGACTGGACTATTATTCGGTACTATTATTAGTGGTGTTGAGTCCGACACACCCGCCGTATCTTCACACGGTGGACGGTGCGTAAAAGCATTTCCCCCACAGCATAGTCAGTCAATCGCTGTTTCGCCAAGTTTCAAACCTACTAACCATGTTTGAAGTATCATGTGGTACAATGGCAATAAACAAGCACTAAAATTGAGAAATGTTAGTATTTAAGCATTAGCGAGCCATTTTTGTATGTCATTCGTTCCTGAATAAATGTACTTATACTTATCGTTAGTCTGCTGTTTTGGTTGCTTATTAAATCATATTTGACCCAACACTACGTGTTTCCTGTTACATCCCGTCACATAATAGATTTTTTTACAATTAGGGCCGAAATTGTGAGACGCAACCGCGCGCGGGCGCGGTTCCATACAAAACTCGCCCGCGCGTGCACACGCGCGGTTCGTTTTTTTAGGGTTCCGTACCCAAAGGGTAAAAACGGAACCCTATTACTGAGACTTGGCTATCCATCCGTCCGTCCGTCCGTCCGTCTGTCACCAGACTGTATCTCAAGAACGGTGATAGCTCGACAATTGAAATTTTCACAGATGATGTATTTCTATTGCTGCTATAACTACAAATACTAAAAATAAAATAAACACATTATTTAAGGGGAGCTCTCATACAACAAACTTGAGTTTTGCTCGATTCATCAAAATCATCAATCATCAACAGCCCACTAAACGTTCCCACTGCTGGGACTCGGGGCCTTCTCTCGCAAGGAGAGAGTTAGGCCCGATTTTCACGGCGCGGTTTCAAATCGCGCCCGCGCGCGGACGCGGCACCGCGCCGCGCGACGTTTTTGTTTCAATACTCACGAGGCCGCAGGTTTTCGCGGTTTCTCAGCCGCAGGGGTCGCGGGCGAAAACCGCAAGACTTGCGGTTGCAAGGCGGGCAGTCTGCGGCGTAGCGTAGGGAAAACGGTGGGGCGGCGCGCCCCGGGCCGGCACTTTTTGGTGGGTGGCAAAATTTCAGAATCCTACTATCCTACTAATATTATAAATGTGAATGTATGGATGTTTGGATGTTTGGATGTTTGTTGCTCAATCACGTCCTAACGTATGAACGGATCGGGCTGAAATTTGGAACACAGATAGATTATAGTCTGGAAGAACACATAGGCTACTTTTTATCCCGGAAAAACAACGGAAACAACGGGAACGGGAACTTCGCGGGTAACACCGCGGGGAGCTGCTAGTAAATAATAAAATATTTAAACCAATACGTATCTTTATCGTAGCTGCTTCGTTATTTTTATCGTGGGTGTTTCGTCATCCAGATCGGACATTTTCCTTTTTTCTAGAGCTATGAAACGCATAGTCCTTGTAGAACTTACCGTACCGTGGGAAACTAATATACCTAAAGACCACGCAATGAAACAAAATAAGTATTACGACCTTCTAAACGAACTAACAATAAAGTGGCCAAGTGCGAGTTGGACTCGCCCATGAAGGGTTCCGTTGCAGCAAGTAACATAATATACATAAGTACACATAGTTCTTGTAGTTCGTTGTAACTTTGATCGAAGTTTTAATAATAGTGTATTTATGACGTACTAAAAAAAACTACTCATCAAATCGAGTTCAAACCAATTTTCGTTGGTAGTTTGCATGGTAATGTACATCATATATTTTTTTTAGTGTTTGCATTCTCTTACTTAAGAAGTTAGAAGGGGGGACACACATTTTACCACTTTCGCGCAAATTATTCAGTGTAGACAAAATTTATATTAGAAACCTCAACGTCATTTTTGAAGACCTGTCGATAGATACACCACACGTGCAGGATTGATGAAAAAAAATTTTTTGAGTTTCCTACAACCCCAATTTTTGTTTTTTTAATTTTTTTTTGTAAAAATCTTAATGCGGTTCACAGAATACATCTACTTAGTTTCAACAGTGTAGTTCTCATAGTTTCGGCAAAAAGTGGCTGTGACATACGGACGGACAGACAGACAGACAGACAGACAGACACGACGAATCTATATATATCTATATCTATATATAATGTCGATGGAAGAAGAAGAACCTATTTAAGTCGTGTGGCAAATTGTATAGAAGACCAATGAGTACAACCAGCCGCTTTACTTGGCGTTTGTGGGCTATGAGAAGGCATAACGAATAACTCGGTGGAAGTCTGGTTGGTCCTGGAATCCCTACAGCGATGCCAAATTGACTGCGAAGTGATGTGATGTTTGTACGCCGCAACTTCGCAGGCGATGGCGGGGCGGGAGAAGCAAAAATAGTGGTGCCGTAATTAATTTATTTTTCGCTTTTGAGTGCCTTTTTGTGGTTTTGAATTCGGTTATTTCAAACGTACCTAGTTTTTTATGTTTTATTTTTTAGTGTTTGTAATAGGCTATTTTGTTAACTACGATAAAGTTTTTCTACCTCTAGATTACACCAAGAAGATACTTGCTTGTTATCTATTATTTGCAATAAAACATCATTTTGTTGCATTTAATACATTTCATGCGGGTTATTTCTTATCACAGAAAAATAACGGGAACTAGTTATAATAAATAATATGTGTAGTAATAATATGAAATTGAAATTGACAATTGACAGAGTAAATGAAGAAGTGACTTTGTCACTAGATCTAGTGAGTTCTTGATGTTTGAGGTAGCATTTTGTATGATTTAACGTCAAAAAAACTGTGGTGATTTTTAGTGACTTTTTCATTGCTAACTATTATAATTATAAGTTATTTTCAATAACTATTCATCAGATAATATTTTACGTGTGCTTTACTTTCTGAAGTCCTTGCAGGAACTACAAAAACTTGAAAAACTATAAATATGTAAATTGCGTATTTCCTTAACACTAAAGTTTCTACTTCTATTACTATAATTGCAGAGCAATTGTCCAGTTTGACTACGCCAGAAGGCGAATACGATACGGACTTAATAGATGGTTTTTTTTTGGATTATTAATTTTTGAACACAAGTAGTTTTTTTTGAATAACTGATATTAAAAGTTGTATGTTGTACATGAAGAAAGATTTTTTATTCAGGAATAATATGAACTTACTAGCAGCGCCCCGCGGTGTTACCCGCAAAGTTCCCGTTCTCGTTATTCCCGTTGTTTTTTCGGGATAAAAAGTAGCCTAAGTATGTGTTCTTCCAGACTATAATCTATCTGTGTTCCAAATTTCAGCCCGATCCGTTCATATGTTAGGAGGTGATTGAGCAACAAACATCCAAACATCCATACATTGACATTTATAATATTAGTAGGAAAGATACTAGAACAAGAGGAATTTACAAAATAATATTAAAAATAACAATACTAAGATTAAAAAGTATCATTTATATTTATATTTTTTGACAAAATGTACACGAACTTAATCTAGAAGACCAGTGCCCGTGGGAATCGTGCCCAAGCAAAATAAAGGCCTGCATTTTGGTCACGAGTTGCATCACAAACACTTTTGGATAAGTCTTTATAAATTCTCTTGGCACTCGGTCCCCACGGTCCCAAAGTTTCGACCCCAAAAGGCTCAAACATGTATCCGCTATCAATACAGCTATATTTGCTCCTTTTGAGGTCTTCAGCTTCTTCAGCTGAAGACGCTACGTTTGCCTATTTGCGGTCTCCACTCTAGAACACGTCTAACCCAACAGTTATTACGTGAGATCAGGATCAGTCGCAGCCTCTAATTTTAAGAGGGGGTCACCAATAACAATACAATTTGTCAATTAAAAAAGGCTTTACTAGTAGTAGTACCCTGCGATTTTACCGGCAAAATTGCCGTTCCAGTTGTTATGCCACTTTTCTTATCATTCGTCTGCATGGTTTGAACTAGAACGGCCCTAGTTGCGGTTAGGGCATGGCGGTAATGGACTTCTGACAAAACCGGTATTTTTTTCGGTTGTATAAATTTTAAAAATATTAATATATTTTTAAAATCTTATTTCATTTATTAAAATAGCAGTAAAATCCACCACGTAATATTCTTTTAGACTAGTAGAAATGAATGTATCGAAATAATTTAAAATTACCGTTTTAAGAAAACAATGTTTTTAAAATCAACATACATTTTATTGATAATTTTTAAAATGGAACTTTTGTTACATCGCTCACCTCAATCACTCTTCTATCTATCGCATGTTGCGTCACAGGCGGCTGCGGAGTAAGGGTAAAGTGAAAGGCGTTCGACAGAGCAGCAAACGCCAATATGGCGGCGTTACTTATTAAGTAACGCCGCCACATATATACATAAATTATTTACTCGCATAAATCGAGTATTTTGTCCAAAACTTTTTAGTTAAACAATATCTACAATGCAAAAATAAGTTTCATTTTTACCGCACATTCATAAAACCACACAATTATTTATATTTCTCACTACTTCATTCGTAAACTATAAAGTTACGTCGGACCAATATTTCGATACTTCAGCAACTTAAGATCAAGACAAGACTCTCTACCATCTGCCTCAAACGAGTGCTAGAGTACTTTGGGCATATAGCCAGGAAGGAAGGTCACAACCTCGAGAAGCTGATAATTACTGGGAAAGTTGACGGCAAAAGAACAAGAGGCCGCAGTCCAATGCGTTGGTCAGATCAGATTCGCACTACTTTAGACACATCAGTCTACGACGCCCTACAGGTCGCCGGTGATAGAGGAAGATGGCGTGGTTTCATCGTGGATAAGTTGTTGAGACGTGGTGGTCACGACCCTCAGACATGAGGAATACGACTCTCGGAGGAGGATAAAGTCATTAATTTATATAAGAATCAAATATTTATCACTGTACAAAAAAAATCTCAGGTTTCTACTTAATTAAACGTTTAAAACTTTATGATTAAACAAACAACATATGTATATTATGTATAACTAAAATAAAGGCATAAATTAAAATGGCTGTTTATAATATTTACGTTCAAAAGATATTCTTCTGGCACATTAATGGACCATGACCAATGGCCATGGTCCCGAGATAACCCAAAAAACTCTTATCATTCCCGAGTGTGACGCTAGAATTCAATTCGCAGCCCGCGAAAAATCTGTTTGTGGCGCGCCAAAAGAAGTTTTCACTTCAATAAGTTGATTGTTATATTTTTAATAAGAGATTGATTTTTTTTTAATTAAAAATACTGAACAATCAGTATTTGCAATTTTAAAACTGATTTTCAGAGTTGCCTTATATAGTCCGGTGTTACCGGTTTTTCGGTAATCCCGAATACCGGTATTCATGCCCTACCTGCGACTGTCAAAATGCCGCAGTCATTGACATATCACACCATGAGAATGAAAGTGACTCAATTTAAAAATTTGGGTTTTTAAGAGTTTAGTACACAGACTGACTTAAAAAAAGTAATTATCACGGTGAAATTCAAAAACAGACAATACAGGTTGCATAGTGATACCACTGCAAGCACTTGTAGTGCGTAAAGTATAGCAAAAAATGTATGTTGGGTTGATGTGCCTGTTGTAATTCAGTTCCCACCAAATTTTCCGTTGATAAGAAACCATTAGTTGCTTATTATAAAAATTTACTATTGAATTGCAAACATGTTTGTCCTCTGTTGCTTATGTACGACTTGGAGTAATTTTTAAAAGTTTTATTTTAAGTTTCAAATTGCGACTGATAAACGGTACACCTAATTAATAAGGTTTAAGGCACAATTAAAGTTCCAAAGTTATTTGAGAATAATATTCTATTTAATAAGAAGGTCTATTTTCGTAACACATTTATTTTATGATTTCTGTAATACGTCAGCAGAACATAGCTTCATGTTAGTTTTAATAACTTCAGGGCCATTGGTCCCTAATCATACAATAAAAACCCTGACAAAATATCATTAAGTTTTATTTTCTCTACTACATTATGATTTATGGAAATAATTAAATAAATAAATAAATAAATAAATAAATGATGATAGTGAGAATGTAGAAGATCTAAGTCATAACAAGCCTTTTTAATACATAGTCTTTTTAAATTAAAGTGACCTAATTGTGAAAGGATTTTTAAGCACACATTTTTAATACTTAATTAAATATATATTTATAAATTTTGATCCATTTCTAAAGTTCAAAGAATTAGTGATATTTTTTATTCAAAGTTGAAAGTTAACCGTTACTATTATTAAAATAAATGCTGTTTATGAAGACACGCTATTGAGTGCAGATACATTTTGCAAATTTTCCAAAAATCAGTAATTTTGGATTGAGTCACTTTCATTCTCAAGGTGCGATATATTACTGCGTAAGGACAGCTACTGCGCAGGAACCACACGCAACCACGCGGCAGCCGCGCGCGGGCGCTACGCGGTCGTCGCTCGGGAGCCGCGTGCTGCCGCGGCCGCCGCGGCTGTGCGTCGTGAGTTTTGAAATCTGCCGCGCACGCGGTTGGCAACCGCGCCGTGAAAACCGACTCTTAAGGCCATAATCCACTACGCTGGCCAAGTCCGGGTTGGTGGATGACACATGACTTCGAAAGATTCTAGGTACATATCGGTTTCCTCACGATGTTTTCCTTCACCGTTTTAAGTTAGCGGCATTCCGCACATGACTTCGAAAAGACAGTGGTGCGTGTGGGGTTTGACCCCGGGGTCTCCGGATCGGCAGTCGCCATTCTCCCGACTAGACCAGCCGTAACTTAGACCGCCGTAACTTGCTCGATTAGTCTGTCCCAAATAAATTAGATGGCGCCACTAGTGAAAATAGCACTTGATGTCGAATTAATCGTCAGAAATATGAGCCAAAATCAATGTTTTAATAAAACTTTTTGCCTGTCTGCGGAAATTGTGGTGTATAAGAAATTTCGAATAAAGCCAAAGAGGTTTTCGCCGTTTATTTGCTAATGGTACGGAACCCTTCGTGCGGGAGTCCCACTCGCACTTGGCCGGTTTTATTATGGACCGTGCGCGGGCGACCGCGTCACGCAGTTTCGGTCCTTAGTGTTATAGATTATGTATTATAAGAACACCCATAATTCGTAAATAGGCAGCCCTACATCATAAAAGTGTGTTTAACATTAAGTAATTATATAAGTCACACGGTTTCACTTCATGAGAATCAGTGGGTAGTTTTTGGGAAATTAAGAGACAAAGGTTCGATTTTAAGTAAATGACGACTAAAACAGGCTTCTTAGAGCTACGGACGGAAATACTAGATGCCTATTATTTCTAATATTTAATACCTACTAGAATTTTGAGAACGAGCAATGATGTGAATTCTAAAAACGTCAACGGTAGGCCTCTCAAGCTGGCAAGCCTTACCTAGAATCTTTCAGCCGATTATTAGATTTTTTCCAAAAATAGGTCAACCAAAAACAGTATCAGTCGACCACCAAAGCACCGCTAACCTCCTTTTGAAATCCCGCTACAGTAAAAAGTCAGACGACATCATTATTAAACTGCAATACTGCAGTCAAACGACACGAGCCTAGTTCCAATAATACGTCAGCCAATATAAGTTAGAAACTAAAAGCACAGATAAGAAAATACCTTGGTGACCGAGCATTGCTCGGTTTAAACACTGAGTATACTTAGATACCTACAAATAAAGCTCCCAGTAATAGATTTTCTCATAAAAACTGAAATATAATATAAAAAATATATATAACATAAAAAATAAAAAAAAAATGAACTTGAAAAAAAAAAAAAAAAAAAATCATGCAGCCACCTGGATTCGAACCCGGATCTACCGTTTTGTGACCACCCGACTTCCCACCTGAACTATTATACTGGTCACGGACCCCGGAGTCTGTGGAGCTGTAAAATTTAAATAAAAAAAATAAATAAATAAAAAAACTATTATACTATATACGCGCGTGGATTTACCGTCGCATTCTAATGTCTAATGTAACAGTTTTTCATTGTCTAAAAACGCGCATAGAATACGTGTTTTAAAAATGAAACCTAGCTAGATAGAATTATCGTCCCCGAAACCCCCAGCATACATAATTTCATAAAAATTGTTCGAGCCGTTTCTGAGATTCAGATTCTATACAATAATTGCTCGTTTAAAGGTATAAGATTTATAATTTTGTCCGCATAGTTGACTGATAGGAAAAAAGCAAACAAAAAATAGAGTTCAGTTCTCAAAACGATTTTACTACAAAAGTAAAGATTATAACAATCAAACCACACACCAGCATAGCCATGATCGACATGTTCAGCATATCTTGCATTATGTTAGAAAAGTTCGGGGCAGAGCTTCTTGAGGTAGCATTTAATTCTTGCAAATGTTCATTGTAGACCCCTAAAGGATCTGTAAAAAAAAAACAATAATATCCAAACAGAAAGTAAATCCGACAGCATATACAAATTAATAGTTATTAACGGTTGGTCGATTGGCATTGTTTCACAGAACACCATCTGGGCAAAAACCCAAAACTAAGGAAACCTTTTACTATGGAAGTTACATGGCTGATATGATACACATAATTATTAAATGCATTCTTATGACACTCTAGCTAAACCACATACTTAGTTCGCGTCAGCAAGAGTTAACACGCACACGCACACATAGGTAAATGGTTTTAAAGTAAGGTATAAAAAATATCATCATCATCATCAACCGCAAGACGTCCACTGTTGAACATAGGCCTCCCCCCTAGATTTCCATAACGAACGGTCCTGCGCAACCTGCAACCAGCGGTTTCCAACGACCTTTGTGAGGTCATCTGTCCACCTAGTGGGAGGCTGTCCAACACTGCGTCTTCCGGTTCGTGGTCGCCACTCGAGAACCTTTCTTCCCCATCGGTTGTCAGTATAAAAAATATAGTTATCACTAAAAGATAGAGATATACCATCAATTGCTTTTTGTCTCAGAATAACTATAAATATGGTTAAATCCTCAAAGACTTTTTGTAGACAAATTTAAGGTATACAATACTGTAGTACTTTATTTTGATCTTAGTGTGAGCATGTTCAGATGGAGCGTTTTACGCGCGAAGGCACTCGCACGTAAACACTCGCGCGTTATCAAGACACTAGAGCTACATACGAGCATCGATATAAACCAATCAATGTGCCTTGAGCTCCTCGAAATTGGTAATAAACTGCAAACTGCGTCTCTGTGTGTATCGTAAATGGTGTACAAACAACCAATATACTTGGCCCCTACAATCGCTAGCGGCGAGATTTGCTGTGGTTGTACTTATTTTGGTTGTTGACAACGAATAGTGAAAGGTAAACACGTCCGGCGTCCACCGCTTCCTGCAACCGACTAGAACGGAAAGAGTGAGCTCACTCTTCCCAACGATGACATGATTCCGTGCGCCCTGAACTTTGGGAGGGCACATCTGTGTATTGAGATCGTTCCAATACGAGTACATGAGTAACGCGCCGGACTCTCGACTCGCGAGCGCAGCGCCAGTTGAGATACTCTGGCGCCATTGCTACCACTGGACGTGGTACGCGCGAGTCCGTAGCGAGTCGACGTACTTTGTACGAAATGGAGCGTGATAACTTCGAAGAAATATTTTGTCCGCCATTTTATGGAGGCGGCCATCTTCTATCGATACCAACCAAGCGTAGCTAAGAACCACCGCACGGAATTTAACCTTAAAAAACCGCATCGAAATCGTTCCATCCGTTTGAGCTCTACGGTGCCACAGAAAGAAAAACACACATGTAGATACAGACAGACAGACAGACATCGACGGCAAACTTATAACTCCCTTTTTTTGGTCGGGGGTTAAAAACACAACCTACCTTTCTCTCCTGGTGATAAAATAAACCAGTAGAATATAATCATTGCATTGTCCATAATGTAAAACCTCTTCTGCACTCAGTGGTTATCTCCTCGGGATGAATGTAAGTAGAAGTAGGTACTCTTAAAAGAGAAATATTAATCTTTTAGGTATCCCAATTTCGTTCACCGTTCTATGCTTCAATCATTTTTTTTAACTTATACAAAGCAAAAGTTTTCGATTCGTCCAATAGCCTTTTTAATATGTGAAAATCAGCGTAGTGGTTGATGACCCTGACTCCTTGTGAATTTGACCTACTTATGTTTTGTTTAAATAACTACTTTTCTCTGTGCTGTTGTGTGCACACCTGGCGCTTACCATCACTCGCTTAACTAGCTCATCCCGTCGCTCTATATTATAAAAAAAAATATGACTCATCAGGGAAATAAAATAAAATAGGTAAAGCAGTTAAAAACTGAACTGCAAGCTAGACTTACTGTATTTTATCTCACATTCACAAAATAACTTTGTATTTGTTTTCTCACGAACTCCTTAAAACTAAAAAAAATACTTTTGCTTTATAAAACAGAATTTGTCATCATTATTCACTGAAAATACGAAAATTATTAATTATACAACAAATTGTACGGCAGTGAGTAATATTCACTGCCTCACTGAATTTCAATAAGTATAATAAATTAATAGCAGCGGATATTGAAACCTTATCAAACAGTACTTGAGAGCCACTATCTGTCACGTTTCAATAATAGCCCAGTCAAAATAGATATTCCAGTTTGCATTAATTCCCAACAAGCTGGATTTTTGTTTAGGCCTTGAATACGTCATTACCAATGATATGTCAAAAGTCCCCATCGATCCCGCTTGTGCGTTGTTTTTTATTCGAGGTCAAAGGTTACAAATTTGCGTTTTTGAGTATATTTCTGAAACAACGAGAGCTATCGAAAAATGTTTCAGGCAAAGTTTGAAGATCGTAAAATTGTCTACAAAAAAAATTACATCACTTTTCTTCTACAAAGCATCGCTTTCGAGATATCGTCACTTTAGACCGCAGGAAAGTCGTATTTTCTACTACATGCACACATTTCCGCACCACCTCTGATTTTGAATATTGTATGTTTGCCTCTTTTAAAAATTGCCGATGTCGTATCGCAGCCAGTTATCGCATGAAGGAATAATATATGAGGCTGACATTTTTGATATGCAGTTAAATTTTGTGAAGAATATATTTTCGTTTGTTCTTGAGCTCTCCTTGGTTTTACAAAGTAAATGATCTTATCCCTAGGTGTTCGTGCAGTTAATATTATTAACAAATCTAAATCTTCTCTAACAACGATAGTTGGATTGGTGCTACTGAATTATTCAATTGCGGTTTCAATAATGATGACATCAGCGTCATTTTGAGCTTGTTTCACAACAATATTGGCAGCTGCAAATTCTTCACATAACATCGAAATTAAACGAAATTTATTGTGAGTATTAGCAAGAAACTGCTATTGGTTTGTCGGAACAGTCATTGATCGATCAAAAACAATATCAGACGATGAAACTGTTTGTTTAGCTCGACGACGTTGTTATGCAGCTTTGATATCTGTATAACCAGTGTAACCGTCAAATATTATAGTAACGTTGTGACCAAACTTAATCGCTTTATGAACTTTTTAATATACTAATAGGTAAACTCCATGACAACTCCAAAATGGAATAGCCGTAGGAGAGGATGGTACAACCGACCTCTTAGAAGACGGTGAAACACCACTGATAAAAGAGTTCCAAGCTCTGTTTCATGTCGTGTCTTCTCGTCGTCTCTCTCACATTGTCTAAAGATAAATCTTCGATCAGTGGGTAGGTGTGGCATGACCCACGGTGCCAAAACGTGGACACTGACAGCTAAGGTAGTCCACAAATTTAAAGTTGCAGAGCGTGGAACATGGAACGAGCTATGCTTTGAGTTTCTCTGAAAGATTGAATTCGGAACTAGAGAACCGAAATAGCTCATCGCATTTGCAAATTAAAGTGGCAATGGGCCGGCCATATCTGCCGCAGAACCGGAGTAGACATGTTCTTCAGTGGAGACTGCGAATCGGGAAACGTAGTGTAGAAATCCTGAGACTAGATGGAGTGACGATATATGGAAGGCAGTAGATGGAGACGTAAAGCTGAGGTTAGGGCTGACTGGCGGATCATGGAAGAGGCCAGCAGTAAACTAAGATAGGCTGATGATGATGGTGATGAAACTCCACGACCTCCAGCCAATAGGTACTAATCATACATAGATCCACATTTCCACTCTAAGAATGGACTTCAAATCTGTGTGAACTGTAGAATTGTTGTTGGTCATGTCTTGCAGTCAAGTATGATAATATTATCCAAGCTCGTTCTATATTATTCTACAAAGTAGTTTTGTACCTAATACTTAACTCCTTTTACAAGGATGACTCTCTAAAAGATTATACCAAATCTCGAACTTATTAACATAATCTTTGTATAGAAATTCAGATTCTGGAATTCACGATAATTGCACGATGATGATGATTATAAAATAAAATTATATAAAATATTGCAATCCACAATTTTGCAGTTGGTCCACGTTGTTTATATTCCTTTAATTTTGAATGAGTGGCACGTATGAGTGCATATTCGTATTTTCTATGTTTAAAATAGCCATAATTCGAGGACAGTACATCGTAGAAGAAAAAGTGTTAAGATCTTTTTTGTAGACAATTTTATGATCTACAAACTTTGTTTGAAGCATTTTTCGGTAGCTTTCATTGTTTCAGAGATAAACGCAAAAAACGCAAATTTGCGCCTTTGACCTCGAATAAAAAACAACGCACAAGCGGGATCGATGGGGACTTTTGATATGTCATTTGTAATGACAAATCCAAGGCCTGCACAAAAATCCAGCTTGTTGGGAATTAATGCAAACTGGAATCATAATTAAGTCTATTTTGACTGGGCTATAAATAAAAAGTCAGCTAAGTGAGAGTTCAAATAATAGCGGTAAAGTTCTATATAAAACTAAATAAATACAACCACTAGTAAGTGCCAATACTTAAGTACCAGTGTTTGTGTAAACAAATTATCACATTAGATATTACACAAAATGACGCAAAATTGTAAGTAGTTGAAAAAAAAAACTATCTAGCATATCGAGTAGGGTATCAAAATAAAGGGGATATAAAGAGCATTACAAAAATGTACATAATGTTGTGTAGTTAAATGCCATTTGGAATAATTACAAGCATTTTAATTCAATCATTCGAATATATCATTTGTTTAAAACTTAAAATCAATTAAATACAAAATAATAATCTTTGTAATTTCATTTCTGTTTTGTTAGACACGCCATCAAAAGTACTTACCTTTAAGTAAGTACTTAAAAGTACCAATCCGTTTTTGCTACAGTAGCGTGTAGTTTTATTACATTTACAAATGTAATAAAACTACACGCTTTCGTTCAAAGGAGACTACCGAAAGGATCACTAAAAAGTACGAAATAAAATCAATGATTAAAAAAAAAAAAAAACCCGACTAACAAACAACAGATAAGAAAAACACTACAAAGACCGAAACAAGATTGATAAAATAAAGTATGTACTAAAACATTACTACATTATAAGCTGAAAGTCTAAGTTAAATAAATTACAATATGTTTGGTGGCAGGCGGGACCCATACATTTTCTGACGATAAAAAATAATTTACAAATGGGTAATACAAATTACAAATTATTTGTTTGCCACCTAGAATCTAAAGATCTCCCTAGAGACCGGCAATACTGAGTCGCCGAAACAGGTCGACCGGGGATATTCTAGCGTACGTCACTCGCATCTGGAGTGAAACTATCTAGAAAGACGAGGAAGCTCTTGCAGTCTCCCTGGATATTTCGAAGGCTTCCGACAGGATTTGACTCGACACTTTTATTAGGAAATCTCCTGGTTTTATAGCGTGGATATCGGACTTATTATGAGAGAGCGATCTATATGAATGGTCATTGATGACTGCTCGTTGAACTAAATGGCAATCAATGCCGCGGAATCCCGCGAAATCGGTGTTCTGCGACACTGTTTCTGCTGCATATCAAAGATCTGTTGAAGCCCAGTGTCTTTGGGTAGGTGTGTACCTACCACACCGTCGACATACCGGATGACAGCACCGTTGTAGTGAGTTACATATCTAGCGCTAGAGTCAGTGGACAATAAACTCAGGCACTTATAGAGTAGTATGATCGAACTTGGCTTTTGACGGTCTCTGTATCGGGCGACGGCAATCTTGCTGGCTAAGTTTAATTAATGTGGAGAGGCGCAAGTGTGCCTGTTCTCCGTAAAAAAGAGTCAATCCGACTCCTACTTGTCGATGTGTATCCGTGCCGGCTCAGGAGAAGAAGAGTGCCGGTATTGCGGTGGGGCTCTTTTTTTATCATCTGCAGCTGAAAAGTGGTCGGTGGCGGGGCCACAGACCTGACACGTCCCGAGGGACCAAGGGAGATGCCCATCTCGCACCCACTTACTGGTTGGTTCCCGAGATAGTCACGGCGTATCTTGGTTTCAGGTAGGTGTGCGGTGTGCCAGTGACGGGGGTGTGCCCCAAAGACGGGCAAGCTACGGCGGCGGAAGAATGCGAGAGCGTACCAGCGTTCCCCCCGGAAATGGTAAAGGTGGAACAACATGGAGATTTTAGTTGGTAGGGGCACTATGTCCGTCCATGGTGTCGAGCCCGACATAATTCGACCGTCTTCCTCAGTTGGACGGGTGTAAATGCATTTCCTCTATGAACAAAACAAAAAGGAATGAAAGATTCCATGGAAGTTACGTTAATAATTGACGGAGCAATCTACAATTATAGTAAATCGATATTGATGATTTTTTTTATTTGATAAGTAGGAGCTGATCATAATTTTTATCGACGGTTTTTTCGTAATTATAGGTAAATATAATTATGTAGATACTATTTTTGGACTATATAATATTCCCTACATTGACAAGTGATACCGTGAGGCACAGTTAGTCTGTACAACACAATCAAAATGAAAATATAGCTCACTGAAAACGCAACCGTCAGCTTTGAAATAAATTTCTTGTAACGCCTGATACAAAACCTATAATAGAAATGTTCACACATTCTTGCTAAACAAAATTATCAGTAGGTAGGTGCTTGCATAAGTATAAGTAGCCCGCGTTATATTCGCACATTTTCAGTAGGTATGCAAACCTGTTAAAGAGTTATCAATTTCGTCAATTTCGCCATGTTTCATTTTATAAGATTTTTTTTTACAAAATCCAATAGAACTATCTTTGATAGGTATAGGGATATGTGCGTCTTGAAAACGACTCGTTGTTTGAGAAAGGAAAAGCTCTGGCTCTGCATCGAGTTGTTTTTGAAAAGACTGACTAATGAATAGTTATATTGGAACGTATTAAGAGGACACAAACCCTTTAATGATGACGCTCCATATTAACGAAATATTATAAAAATCAATCCAAAGTATTGAAATAAAAACTAAAGACTTGAAAACAAAATAAGTGAAGAAAGTTTTATTGAAAATATTAACAATGATATGGACCATGTACTAAACGTTAACAAATGATTCAGTAGATCCTAGATAAGGGGCGGGTGACTCGGAACGCTCCACGTGGTGAAACCCTGGCAATTAATCAGTAACTACCCATGGTGTTTTCTTGAAATTCCGGCCGTGGTGGGATTTTTATGCGCGCTCTTATCTTCGAGAAAAGCGTGTACCTAAACGTTCTGTGAAAGGGTGTAACTGAAATGATTTGGGAGTAAAACTTGGTTCTTATCTAACCAAATCCTCTTCTGGCCAAATCTTCAGAAGATAACGCTCATAGTGTCATAGGAAACAAGGTGGGACCGCTCGTACCGGCTCGTCCAGGCTTTACCCCTCTATCTGACGGCAATGCGGCCAATAGCTGGTTGTATGGTGCCGGCGGAAGATGTCTCCTCTGCGGCCGCAATATTTGTGGCGGGAGAGAAGTGCCTATATCCAGAGGAGTATAGTATATAAAAGCGTCCACATATTCCAGCCATATTCGATAAAGGTGGAACCTCGATGTGATTTAAGTTGGAAAGGTCCACACTCGTGGCATCGACTCCGTCATAACACCATCTTAGGCAGAAAGGGATGCCTGAATGCGTATCCTCCACGTTGAAAAAGAGCTTAGGTACCAGTCAACACACCATTCTTATCAAAAATCTAGAACATTGATCGAACAAAAAAAAATGTGAGACGCATCGTAAACTGTAGAATGAGTAAATATTTTAAGGAATAATTATTTTTAAGTGAGCAATCGACTAATTATGTTTTTTTTTTAATTTTACGCGTCCCACGATTGTATAATTTTCCTATTTGATCAATGCCACCATAGTAACAAATAGCACCACACTTCACTCGTACGTAACATATTATCAACCTCATGCCATCAAAATTATCGGGTTTTGTCTGCCTCTGCCTTTTTGAAGCAATAGTTTTTGTTGCGCGATGTAGTCCAATACAGCAGGCGCTATAACAGGCTCAGGAAGCTTTTCGTCTGCAAAACAAAGAAATTTTCTAGCAATGACAACATGAGACAAGGTAATCATACAAGGCGTTTTCAGAGTGACAGAAGTTAGTGATAAATCCAATCCCTAGATGAATATAGAAATAAAAAGTGAAAAAATAAAATTAGATGGATGAGTATCTTACTAAAATAATTGACAGTCATAGGGATTGCCAATAGAAGTGAAAAGTTATAACTTTGAATTGTAGTATATGCCTGGTTTACATTATTCCAGTCCAGTGATCCAGCGAGAATTCAGTCCAATGCTATTAACGTCTACATTATTCCAGTCATTTAGAAGCCATTGAAGTCTGAACACTACAGTGACGATGATTTCAAGAAGATATCAGTGTCGTAAAGTACTGGAATGGCACTGTATTGGCCGTCTACTTTATTCCAGTTTCGCTGGATTAGTCACAATGGATTTAAAAGTAGACTGCCAATCCAGTTACTGGACTGGAATGCTAACTAGATTAATTGCCGGTTTATATTTTTCCAGTAACCAATCCAGCGCTGGATTTGATCGCTGGACTGGAATAAGGAAAACCGGGTATTAGCAGCACTAATGTTGCGCAAGAACTACAATAGGTACGTCGCCTGTATAGTCCTAGATCCCAGAGCCGCCAGACGTCACGTATTTTGTGACGAACGAAATGTGGACGATGGAGTAGTGTTGTTAGTATGCACGAAGAACGCACGCCTACCCGATAGCTTGCTTAGGCGGCAAATTTGGAGATATCAGGTAATGAAGGTACAAAAAAAAATTACTTGATTGATTTTCATTGGCCATTGGTCATTTTAGATGACCAATGGGAAATGGTGACGCATTTCTACATGGCCAATGACCATGGTCCTGAGTTCACCCGAAAATTTTTATCATTCCCGAGCGTGACGCTTGAATTCAATTCACAGCCCACGAAACTCTTGGTCTAAGATCCGGGTGCAGAATCTCTACATTAATCGCGTATTTAATCCAATTCACATTTGAACAAACATTTATGATTAGGAGAATACATTGATAATAGGTTGCCAGTCAATAAGTGGCCGCAAGTAATTTTAACTAAACTGATGTTAATTAATTTTCGAAAAAAAATTGCACTCACTTGTTTTTTAAATAAAATATCATCCACATCATAGCAATGTACGTAAAGAATTCGAAAATCGTTGGGTGCAGGTGCACAGTCGGCCGCAACTACTTCGCAGCCAGGTGTAAACAGGTCATATTTTGGTGTATTTATACGTTCCTAACGTACATTTATGATTTATAGGTATATCAAATGAAAGCTATTTTTTTTTCTGTTTATTATGATATACGGTTGCTTAGTTAAATCTGTCCGCAAATAAGGGTTGCCAGCTGTTAAAAATTACAAATCTTAAAGATAGAGTGAAAGAGATCTAGCGCGTATCATCACTAGTCAGACGAGGATAGCGATTGCCAGCTGTTCATGCTTCCTCACAGGGACAGCGTGAAGTATCTGGACCTGCATCTCGACCGTCGTCTAACCTGGAACCAACACATAAAAAAGAAAAGGGAAGAGCTGAATCTTCGGTTCAAGAATCTTTACTGGATCTTGGGAAGAAACAGTGTACTCCCCACTGATAACAAATTGTTGATATACAGGACCATCTTAAAACCAGTTTGGACATATGTCATCCAGCTGTGGGGTAGTGCCAGCAACTCTAATATTAAAATGTTGCAAAGAATGCAGAATGCTATACTGCGCACCATATGTAATGTACCATGGTTCATTCGTAACTCCGAATTACATCAATACGCAAATATCACCACAGTGGCGGAAGAAGTACGTGCTGAGGAAGAAGACTGTTGCTGCACCTAAATCCACTTACGACTGCCTCGCTGACATTACCATTTACTAAACGTCTCAAAAGAAATGACATGTTGCCAATGGCTTAATGGCAACAATCCATGAGTTATAAATATAGAATAGAACCACTTCTAATGGAGACCACACTAAATCCACCTTCAGCACCATCAGCTATCAGCTATCAGCAGCCATCTGCTTATAGCACAGCTGATTGCAGATAAACCCGAAAAAAAAGGGTTAACGAGGATGAAAATTTCTGATAAACGCTTTAGCTTTACGCCAACGACTTACAAAACGCGAGTGAAGCCGCGGGCAAAAGCTAGTGGTATATATTAAATAAGTTGATTTGGCCAAAATGGTTTATACGACCTTTCTACCCAAAAGTAACGATGTATAACGTTATGTATTACGAACTCTAAAACAACGTGATTTTCATGTTAGAATAAAAATGTTGCATTTGTTGAGAACACTAGGATTCGACGCATGCGCAATACCTTTAAAGCATCGTGCAGCTGGCAATCGCTATCCTCGTCTGACTAGTGATGTTACACGCTAGCTCTCTTTCACTCTATCTTTAAGATTTGTCATTTTTAACAGCCAGCAACCCTTATTTGCGGCCAGATTTAATTAAGCAACCGTATATTTATCATAATAAACAAAAACAGAAAAAAATAGCTTTCATTTGTTTTTTTTTTTTTTTTTTTTTTACTATTTATAGGTTTACACTTGACCACCATCTCGCCTGATGTTAAGCGACGATGCGGTCTAAGATGGAGCGTACTTTTTTTTTTTTTTTTTTTTTTTTATAGCATTTAGTGACGAGACGAGCAGGTCAAGTGCCTGATGGTAAGCAACATGCCTGCCACATAACAGCACAGTAACACGCAGCTATTGGAACATGATAGTCCAAATCATTACCTAGCACTGCACTGCGCTCGTCACCCAGAGATCTAAGATATTATGTCTCTAAGCCCTGTAATTTCTCTGGAATCATTGCCCTTCAAACCGGAACACAGTAATGTTTGCACATTACTGCTTGGCGGTAGAATATTTGGCAAAGGTGTGGTACTTCCCCAGGCGGACTCTGCTAAGAGTCCTACCACTACTAAAGAAGAAAGAAGGTACTAAAGGTACTTACCCAGAAGAAACCGATTTACTCTCGATTTGAAGACACCAAGATTATAACCATCGGGAAAAACCCACTCAAGCAACTCATTCCACAGTCTAGACGTTCTTATCACAAAAGTAGAGTCAAACCTCTTCGTTCGTGTCTTTGGAACATCAACCATGAAACGATGCCGCTTCTTCGAGCTACGAGAAGTCCGATAGAAAAAAGGGCTAAGTGGTATTAGATCATGCAGATCAGATGCACACTCTCCGAAGTGTATCCGATAATAGACCGATAAGCTAGCAATTTTTCGGCGATGTTCAAGACTTTGCAGTCTTTATATAAATCACAAATGTACGTTATGAACGTATAAATACACCAAAATATTACCTGTTTACACCTGGCTGCGAAGTAGTTGCGGCCGACTGTGCACCGGCACCCATCGATTTTCGAATTCTTTACATACATTGCTATGATGTGGATGATATTTTATTTAAAAAACAAGTGAGCACAATTTTTTTTCGAAAATTACTTAACATCAGTTTAGTTAAAATTACTTGCGGCCACTTATTGACTGGCAACCTATTATCAATGTATTCTCCTAATCATAAATGTTTGTTCAAATGTGAATTGGATTAAATACGCGATGAACGTAGAGATTCTGCAGCCGGATCTCGTACTATCTATCTGTGGTGTGCCAAAAGAAGTTTCACTTCAAAAATTGTAAACCTTTGAGATATACAGGGAGACTGCAAGTGCTTTCCCGTGCTTTTCGATAGTTTTGCTCCAAATGCGAGTCATGTACGTTAAAATATCACCAGTAGACCCATTTCGGTGCAATCCGAATTGGCGATCACTGATGAGGTCGTTAGATTCTAGGTAGGTACTCGTAGGTACATAAAGGCGCTATGGTTTAAGAGACATTCCATAGTCTTGCTGATTATGGACGTGATCGGTAAAACTATGAAATGAAAATGTATCATTACATAATTACAATAAGTATCGATATAAACCATTGGATGGGCCATCCCAAACTTCGAGCGCACGGAATTATGTAATTGTTGGGAAGAGTCAGCTCACTCTTTCCGTTCTAGTCGGTTGCAGGAAACGGGGAATGCCGATTCTAGGGGTCAAGTAGATTGGTTATGTGTAAACCACTTACGATATACACAGAGACGAAGTTTATTACCAATTTCAAGGTGCTCAGGGCACATCCATTGGTGTATATCGATGATTACAAGCACATTTTTGATACAATTTAGATTCATGATACTTAAATAAGCTTATATAATATCTTATATAAGCTAATTACAAAATTAATTAACTTACATAGTGCCCAACAGCAGAGGGCAATGGTCACAGACACGCAGAGGAAGACACCAAACAAATTTAACGCCAAAATGATGTTTGTCTGATGGGAAGAGGTGGTGTTGCTAAAAAATCAAACCGTAGCCATAGAATAGATAAGTAGCTTAGTGCTTTATTTTTTCTTTTTGTCTAGTTTGGGCTAGCCCAAAAGATGTAGGGCCGTACTAAAGCTTTGGTCTGGTGATCATGACGCACAACGCTGCGGTATGCGGTATGCGTCGCCGGACACTCAATCATATGAAAAACGTCGAGTATGTTCTCTTGTTCCGTCGCAGTATGCGTCAGCGGCGAGGGGCAAGCGCGGTGAAGTGGGGAGGTGTACTCCCGCACAGCGCGGCGTCATTCTCGGTTCAACGCTGCGGTGTGCGGTGTGCGTCACGGGCCAATATGGAATTTTTCGAAGACAATTTAATAGAATTAGTTCGCAACTATCCTTCTTTATATAAAAATAAAGACAAAAAAATTGGCAGTCATAGGAACTGCCGATAGAAGTGAAAACTTGTGACTCAAATGTCTTCACTTTCAATTGAATTGTCTAATTTATTTATAACCTTGTCAGAGGACAAATTATTTGTTAAACCATCGTAGGTCTATGTACATTCGCATAATTTCAACACCGCCAGCTAAATCGATGGTTGCGCCATCTAGTTTTATATCAACGTAATTATACAGTATATTGCAACTCTTTACTGTTTCTGTTGTCCTGGTATCTGGAGTTAAACGCTGGGCTGTTGGAGGTAGGTAATCGAAACTCTTTACTGTTTCTGTTACCCTGGTACCTACCTGGCCGTTTTTACCGAGTTTACCCGAAGATTTCATATCCGATCCGATCCGATCCGATCCATTATCATATCCAAGCGTGACGATTGATGAATCCATTTCACAGCCCACGAAAATTCTGTCTATAGCGCGCCTAAAGAAGTTTTCACTTCAAAAACATAAAAGTTTGATAGAAATTTACAAGTTTGATAAAAAGTTACAGAAAAATTGTTCATGTTCACGTCTACCTTGGTAGCTGCGGCAAAATCAACTGACCACCTCTCCGCAGGGACGCTAAATGCTGCGTCGTGACGCTGCGTTGCGGCGCACACCGCAGCGTTGTGCGTCATGATCACCAGACCAAAGCTTTACCTAAGCTATATACTCGTATACTAAGTGGGTGCCATTTAAAACGCATATTTTTTTTGTCCTAATTTACTTTGTCATAATGAATGTAGCATAATGTATAGTGTCATAATGCAACTTTTGCATCATAGTTTTTTGGCATAATGTGTTTTAAGCATACCAATCTATTGTACTAAATCCGATTCGACTATTGATGAGACGCATAATAGTCTTTAGGCATATTGATGAGACGCATAATAGTCCTTAGGCATTTTTTAATTATTTGTTGTGCTACTAAATATAGACCCAGGTTACATAGGGCCCAGATCCGACTCGGAGCACCCCGACTCCACCTAGTCTTTTCGCTACTACCATGTAGTAATGAATGAATGATAAGCATGAGTGTATATAAAAATGCGGGAGCCACCCGGAGTCAAAAAGTGCATATTTCTTAGGTGTGCCGTCTGTTGTTCTCAATGTGTGCCTTTAAACTTTATGCTAAGTTATCTTTATGCTATATATGGTTATGTGTTTAAACATGGTAAGTTATCGTTATGCTCTATATGGTTATGCGAAAACAGTTATGAGTTTAGTTGTTATATTAAATTACCGTTAGTCCTAAAAACGTTATGCCTTCTTAAATTAGTACAAAAATTGTTATGCTACCACATATAGACCCATACTAAGCATATTTGACACATATACACATACACGCACGCACATATACAAACACTTACACACCCTTAGAACCCAACTTACTGTTCAAAGATAGCTTAAGTTACGCTGGCTTAAGCTTGTAGTTTAGTAGTTAATTGTTAATCATAGGGAAACACGGTCCTGGGCCCAGATTTTAGACTGTCACTCTGGAGAAATTGATTAGCTTATTGATCATCGTAAATTATAGCCTTGTAGTGTAGGCTGGTTGTATCTTCAGTCCTTAATTAAAGACGTAGATCTCGTAGTATCTTAATCAAAGCCTTTTGCAGATCACAGATACGGTTAAGTACCTGGAAGCTGGAAGAGGTTGCTCTAAACGATAAGACGGCCAAATGAAATGTCTTGTGCTATGTCCTATGCTTCTAGGTAGTATGTTCTTAAGTTTATTTTGTACTTTTTTATTTCTGTGATGTTTAATAATGAGTCTTACCTATAATACGTATATTAGATCCAAATCGTAAGAGCATGAGCAATTAGCAGATACTTAAAATCAAAAATACTCGTTCATACCTTCTAGCTATAGTGTCGTCCATTTCAGATGAATATCTCAATATTATGTTTTGCCCAAAATTGTAAATACGGCGTAGTTTCCTTTCACTAAGTTCAATATATTTTTATTTCTTAAATGATAAATACGTATCTACAACTGATTCAAATTATTCTTGACACACTAGTGGTTCCTTCAAATATATTGAAGAACTTATAAATCAATAAATTACCTAATTTTACCTAGTTAAATTACATTAATTACTTAAATCGTTTTTATTTCATTTGTATTTGACGTTTTATGAAACATGAAGTAAACCACACAACCCACAGATTACAGAAATAAACCTGTTTTATTTGGTTTATTTCTGTGATCTGTGACACAACCAAAAAGAATGTAAATATGCACACAACCACAGACTAGGTAGAGAGATACTTTAAGAAAACTGTCAAAATTAAAATTTTTGAAGTGAAAACTTCTTTTGGCGCGCCTAGATAGATTTTTCGTGGGCTGTGAATTGAATTCTAGCGTCACGCTCGGGTATGATAAGAAATCTTCGGGTAAACTCGGGACCATAGTCCATAGTATTTGGCCATCTAGAAATGCGTCAGCCAATGGGAAATGCTGAACTGGCGTGGCCTGGCCATCATGGCATGGCCATCTAGAAATGCATCAGCCAATGGGAAAAGCTGACGCATTTCTAGATGGTCATGCCATGATAGCCAGGCCACGCCCTCCGGTTACACCCGTGTAGTTTCCAAGGTAAGCTATCAAATTCTGAGTTAAAAGTTTTCACTTCTATCGGCAGTCCCTATGACTGCCATTTTATTTCTTGGTGGTTAACTTTTCTTGTGTAGTTTCAAGTAATTTTATGTCACTTCTGCCTTTTATGGAATACCTATAGGAGCGCCCCGCGTGAGTAGTTACCGTTTCCGTATTTTTTTCGGGATAAAAAGTAGCCTATGTGTTCTTCCACATTCTTACGTATGGGCTAACTGTGTTCCAAATTTCAGTAGGATCCGGTCATACGTAACGACGTGATTGAGCAACAAACATCCAAATATCCACACATCGACATTTATAATATTAGTAGGGTAGGATTTTATTTGGATATTTTAATCTGTTTACCTAAATAACTTATTTTCTCAGTAACTGATAGTTTCGCGGATGTGCTGGAAATTACTTAGGTATCTTATACCTTTAAACGAGCAATTCTTGTATATATACGTGGGACACTCAGAAAGTTTTGAGAAACTAAAAAACTAACTTGTATGGAAAAAATATAAGTTACGGTGGTCTAGTCGGGAGAACGGCGGCTGCCGATCCGGAGACCCCGGGTTCAAACCCCACACGCACCACTGTCTTTTCGAAGTCATGTGCGTAATGCCGCTAACTTAAAACGGTGAAGGAAAACATCGTGAGGAAACCGACATGTACCAAGAATCTTTCGAAGTCATGTGGCATCCGCCAACCCGCACTGGGCCAGCGTGGTGGATTATGGCCTTAACTCTCTCCTTGCGAGAGAAGGCCCCGAGTCCCAGCAGTGGGAACGTTTAGTGGGCTGTTGATTGATGATGATGGAAAAAACATTTTTACATCTTTTCAAAGAACTCTCCACCAGCCTCTATACAAAGTTTCATCCGTCTGAACCAATTTTCAAAACATTTTTTCCAGTCCTCCGCAAACACCTCTTCCACGGCCTTCCCAAACGCTGTTAGCGCGTCTTCCGGCGATGAAAACTGTATCCCTTTGAGCTGATTTTTAATTTTAGGGAATAAAAAGAAGTCACACGGAGTCATATCAGGACTGTAAGGAGGGTGCCCCAAGACTCTGGCCGGTGTGGAGTCCAGGAAGTCCCTTGTTTTGATCGCAGAGTGCGCGGGCGCGTTGTCGTGGTGAAGAAGGACCCCGCGGAGCCCGGTGTTCGGTCGCTTGTTTCTCATTGCAGAAAAAACTTCTGGCAAGCATTATATGATGTACCATTCGGCGTTATACTGCTTTGGTCTCGAAGTGGAATTGAAATTAGGTACCCCGTCAATGTGAAGAAACTAGCGATCAAAATTTTCCTTGCGCTCCTCGATCGCTTCACTTTCCTAGGCGTTGGTTCATTTTGAAACAGCCAAACTGTCGACTGACGCTTTGTTTCTAGATTGTATTGATAAATCCAGGATTCGTCACCTGTCACAATGTCGTAAACGCACCGTGACGAGCCTGCATCAAATTTTTGTATCATATCACGGCACCAATCCACACGGGCCTGCTTCTGAGCTTTGGTGAGGTTGTGCGGCACCCAGTGGGAAACTATCCTCCTTACGCGAAGGTGCTCGTGCAAAATCTTGTAAACACTTCCTGACCCAATCTGCAGAGTATGCTGAATCTCCTAGTACGTAATGCGTCTGTTTTCTTGAATTTTTTTTTTCTGCCAGCACACTTTCTTCGGTGACAGCCGTCGAAGGACGTAAAACGACTGTGTTTGAACTCGATATACCAGCGGTAGATGGTTGCTTTTGAAGGTCTTTCATACATAAAAACAATTCGAAGTCGATCAAATGACTACTCAGGTTTAAAGCCACATTTGAAATCGTAAAAAATCATAGCATGAAAATGTTCTCGACGCAGATCCAGTTTTTAATAAGACAAACAAATTTGATTTGGCTCTCAAAAAAATGCGGAGGGAAATTTGAAAATCGAACACATGTATTTTTACTTTTAAATAATCGAAGTTTTCAAAATAATAACAATTAAGTGGCCAGTGTCTTACACATAAAAACTTTTTTTCGCAAAATTTCCGAGTTACCTGGTAAATACATAGAATCTGAATCTCGGAAACGGCTCGAACAATTTTCATGAAATTATGTATCCAAGGGGTTTCGGGGACGATAAATCGATCTAACTAGTTTTCAATCTTTAAAAACGCATTATATGCGCGTTTTTTAGACAATGAAAAACTGTTAAATTAACATTAGAATGCGACGGTATATTTTGTAATCATGCGCGGCAGTATGTTAGCTCAATCGATAAGATGGGCGGTCATGAAGCAGTAGACCCCGGGTTCAACTCCAGATGGCTTCTCTTTTTTTCAGTTTCTTTTTTCTTTCTTTTTTTTGAGAAAATCTATCACTGGGAGCCCTTTATCTGTAGGTACCTAGGTATACTCAGTGTTTAAACCGAGCAAAACTCGGTCACCCAGGTACTATGTATATAATCCAAGATAATATAAGACATAATATACATTTCACGTAAATAACAAAATTCATTCGTGTTTAATTTTTACGATGCGTAAAATTAAATAAAAATACAAATACAATGCCAGCCACAAAATTGCACTAACTTCAATTGAATTAATTTCTGAATTGAATCCACAAAACTGATGAAAAAATCTGTGTGGTGCGCTAAAAGAGGTTTTCACTTCAATAATATAATTATATCTCAATACAAAGACGTGCCCTCCCAAACTTCAGGGCGCACGGAATCATGTTATCGTTGCGAAGAGCGAGCTCTCTCTTTCCGTTCTAGTCGGTTGCAGGAAGAGGTGGACACTGGACGTTTTTACCTATAACTAAATTCGTTGTCAACAACCAAAATAAGTAGAACCACAGCACATCTCGCCGCTAGCGATTCTAGGGGTCAAGTAGAGTGGTTGTTTAAACCACTTACAATACACACAGAGACGCAGTTTATGGCCAATTTCAAGGTGCTCAGGGCACATCTGTTGGTTTATGTCGATGTTATATAGATTATTAAGTTACGGCTAGTCTAGTCGGGAGAACGGTGACTGCCGGTCCGAATCAAATCAAAGGCGCACTACTGTATTTTCGAAGTCGTATGCATAATGCCGCTTACTTAAGAAACGGTGAAGGAAAACATCGTGAGGAAAACGACATGTACTTACTTACCTAGAAATTTTCATGTGTCATACTTACACCAAAACGCACTGGGTCAGCGTGGTGGGTTATGGCCTTGACTTTCTGCTTGCGAGAGAAGACCCCGAGAGTGGGAGTGGCAACATTTAGTGGGCGGCTTATAATATGCTATTGATATAATTTACCATATATTTCGGGTAATTAGCACGCGGTAATATTGACAACACTAGACTTAGGATGCGCTATTTTGTTTTAGCAAATAAAGATTGGTTTTAATATTTAAAATGGGGAAATAAGTAATTGAATTATTCAATCGCTTATGAAACGTGATTCCTGGAGGTTTATTGCGCCGGTCACTACGGCTTTTACAGGATTTCAAGGCGCAAGACATTCTGTGTGTTAAGATTTGTTTTTACTGCGAAACGTGTTGGCTGGCTGAGTTTTGCACGCATAATGGCCGACTAGTGTGCGTGTCAAGTTGTATGTGACAGCGTTCTGGCCGACTTTATAGACACAACTTGTTGGTTAGCCAGACTACGTCCGAGTTGTTTTAAACGTCCTTGTACAATACCTATATTGTTAAAAAAATATCATGACGTTTCAGTTGTAGTCTGTAGTGACTTGAATCTCAATTAATGTTTAATTTCATATGAATTGCGATTTTAATTATTGTGTACGGAGGCTTCCCACTATGTACGAATGTACCCTACCCCTTGTACGAAGCTACCCCGCGTGTAGGGTGCCTTCGCACGATTTCCATTTTTCGGAAAATGGATCATAGTGTTGTTATGTTACATTATATCAAACATGAGTTGCATTATTATTAAAGCTAGATAAGCAGATACTTAAATAAAACGCATTATATTTATTGTGGATAAGCTATTAGTTTTATTTATAAATGGCCTAGTGTAAAAAGTGTACGAATCGTACCTGCTCTCCCCTGCCTACGTATACCTATTTGTATCCTGAGAACGTCACATTTAAATATGAAAGATCCAAATGAAATCATGATTGTTTCACAATAATCATTTTGTCACATATAATTTTACAACTTAGTTGACACACCTTTGAATTTTGTCCATAAATATAAATTATTGGAAAATCGAACGCACGCTACACAAAAGTATATCTTAGGTCAATGACCTTAATGCAGCAAGAGACCCCTACCCGCCCCTCTACTAAACTAAATCGGCTATGGCTTTGCTATGGCTGTCTCTATCATTTCAAGCGAAAAGAAAAGAGATAGCATTATCAAAGCTATGCCAGTTTTGGTTAGACGGTAGACCCTCCGATGCATGGGTGCAGTGCGTTACCTACGTTAAAATGTGTCATTAGTATTGATCGCGCAGTAATTTTTTTACTTTGCTTAAAAAATAGGACAAAAGATATCGATAAATGACGATTAATAGCGATAAAAGATTCGATTGTCGAAATTAAAGGTAGGTAACGTTCCAACTCCACATATTCTATGAACATTATTTTTTATCATAGGTATCTACTTAAAACGTAGCTTTAAAAAAATATCTGGAACCTCTATCTCTTTCTTACTTAATCAAGCGAATGAGAGTGAAAGAGAGATCCTCTATTGTAAGTTACATTGGAAGGTATGTAGTTCGTATGAACTCGTATACACTTCGTATACACTACAATGGTTGTATAACCATTGTAGTGTATAATTATCTAGTTTAAATAGCCTTTTTTTTAGCAAACTGATCGGCATGGCTAACTGATTAATGATAAGAACGCATCATCAATACCAACAAAAATGGTAGATATTAGAAAAATTCATATAAAAGTAAATATCATTTATACTACTGTATTGTCTTTCTACATTTAACCCGCAGATAACACTGTTTATCACTGCTCTCGAGCCGTTCAAGTTTATTCTTAGACCAGTTTGACACTGGAACGGTGGAGGGACTGTGCCATGCGCCAGTCTATGCGCGAGCGCTGACCAAGTTACTCACATTATTACGTTTTTATAAATCAAACTGACTCATGTCTCCTTTGTTTACTAACAACTGCGAAGAACCTTGAGCATACAGTTTTATCATAAGGTGAGTTAAATTTATACTTTCGCTAATTTGTAAATTATTTACTAGTTTGGTTATGTGTTTATTATAACCGTTAGCTATTTATCTGTTAATGCGCTTTAATTACTCGTACGTTCGTATTTTTTACGGTTGAGCAATTACGGTAGTAAGGTTTTGAAATGGTCTCGTGTTTTTATAAGCACGAGACCATTTCTAATCTAAATATGTATAAGTGGACATTTAGTGAAATTATAAGTTCAACATTCAACTACAATTAAATACAACTTGCGTACAATACAATTAGGTAGATTCCGTAACTGGTGCAGACACAGCTCCTTTTTTAACTGACCTCAAAAGAAGGAGGTTCTCATTTCGGTTTTATGATTTTTTTTGTATATACCCAAGAACGTTAGTTACGTGGTAGTGCCGCCAATTTTGAATCATTTTTGATGGCTATTTATTAATGATCTACGTCATAGTTGAGTGGTGGTCTCATATAAATTTTATCGAAATCGGTGTTGTGGTTTTGGAAATATGAATAAAAAACAACTAAAATTGACTTTCGTCATAGAATAGATAATATAGATAGAACGGACACTCCCCACCCCCCGCCAATTTGAAGCTTCCTCCCCCTCGCGGACGCGAGGCGGACTCAACGAAGGGTTATTATATCGGACGATAATTTTCTATGAGAATACGAACATGATGCTGTATTATTTAACAAAATGGTACCAAATTTTTCGTCTATTATACGAAACAAGAATAAGAGATTTTTAATTTCATAAGAATTTCTACAAAGATTGAATCATTTTTAGGGTTTCGTAAAACGTAAAAACGGAACCCTTATAGATTCGTCATGTCTGTCTGTCTGTCTGTCTGTCTGTCTGTCTGTCCGTCCGTATGTCACAGCCACTTTGTGCCGAAACTATAAGAACTACACTGTTGAAACTTGGTAAAAAGATGTATTCTGTGAACTGCATTAAGATTTGAACAAAAAAAATAAAAAAAAAGATAAATTAGGGTTGCCCCCCATACTGAGAACTGAAACTCAAAAAAAATTTTTTCATCAAACCTACACGTGTGGGGTGTCTATCGACAGGTCTTCAAAAATGATATTAAGTTTTCTAAAATAATTTTCGTCTACACTGAACAATTTGCGCGAGAGACACTTCCAAAGTGGTAAAATGTGTCCCCCCCCCCTCTAACTTCTAAAGTAAGAGAATGAAAAATCTAAAAAAAATATATGATGTACATTACCATGTAAACTACCAACGAAAATTAGTTTGAACTCGATCTGATGAGTAGTTTTTTTTTAGTACGTCATAAATATACTATTATTGAAACTTCGATCAAAGTTACAACGAACTACAAGAACTATGTGTACTATGTATATTATGTTACTTGCTGCAACGAAACCCTTCATGGGCGAGTCCAACTCGCACTTGGCCACTTTATTATAAACTGTGTTAAGCTATTCTGGTTAGAAGTACGCGCCAACACTGAAGTCCTGTGACGAGCCTACCTATAATGAAATACGCGATATGTGGAGTGATTAATTAATATATTGTCAGAATAAAGTTTTCTCTTTGGGTAAGTGTACTTAACTAAAAATCAATTCGTCCATGGTACCTTTATTATCTCCTATTTTGTTTTAAATCTTCTCCCTTCTAATTGTTGATGAAAGTTATATTTACCTACATTAAAGATCGAACACTAACTAGGTAAGATTGTAAGCCACTTAACACAGGCAGGTGAACTCACGGGTCACAGCTATTCCATAAAATAATTTAGTAACCCTAGATGACACGCACACATGCGTAAATGTGTTCGAACGACATATGCGTAGTTGTGTGAGTGTAGGTATGTCGACTTCACCGTTTGTTTGGAGTTTAGGCCGAGTGTCCGGGGTGTGCTTTCGTTACCTCGATGACTTAGTGATTGCTTCCTATTGAATTTGGTGGTATGCGTGAATTTAATTTTAAATTGAAGTCGGTGTTTTGTTTTTTCGAAGCAAATTAATTGTTTTTGGAGCTATAATACGCATGTATATAACGATACGCGATAACTCTGCCAATTGTGAATCAATTTTGATGATTAATTTAATGTTTGGTACATCATAGTTCACGGAGCTGTTCAGAGGTGTCAGTTACAGAGACTATGAACAAACATACGTACGTACACATTTTCATAATTTTTAAATAAATACTTTGTTTTTCAGAGAATCCTTTAACTCAAACAGAACAACATTGTTGCATATTATGATGTGGTTATTTATAAACTTATAGACAAGTTATCAATTTCTTCGATTGCTTTACTTGTATTATACAATTGACCTGTATTGCTCGGCGCTCTTAACACCTAACTAGGTATATCCTACTAACATTATAAATGCGAAAGTTTGTAACTTTATTTGGTACTCTTTCAAGCAAAAATTACGGAAGGGATCGGTATGATAAACTTACATATAAAATTCTTGTCATAAACATAAAATTCTCGTGTCACAGTGTTAGTTTCCTAACTCCTCCGAAACGCCTTTACTGATTTTTACCAAATTTTATATGCATATTCAGTAGGTCTGAGAATCGGTTACTAGCTATTTTTTATATCCCTAAGTGATAAGGGTTGTTCACCCCAAAAGTTTTTTTTTAATTTTCGGACAAAATTTTTTGTTTTTATTTTAGACGTGACAACGTCTTATAATTCGATGAAGCCGGCTGCACGCCCGCAAAACATGACGTCATGTGCCGTTAACGCCGTTACCTCGCCGCATGACGTCATGCGGCGTTACCTCGCTCTAAGGCGTAGTTGAAGTTGTCACGTTCAACTATCGTCAGTAAACCGACTTTACAGACAACCATTTTTTTATAATGTGGCGTTACATACAACCCTAAATTTTTACCCTTTTATCAATAACCCCTATTTTTTAATAGCCATTTTAGTAATTTAATCATTTTTCATCCCACTCTATAACTGATCAAATATCGTCTTTTTTGTCATCATGTAATAGGTAGTTTGCCATTGACCCCGCAAAACAACATTTGCGGGGTCAGCTAGTATGTCTATTTGTCTATAGATAGATAATAGTCTGAAATAATACATGGGCTAATTTTTGTCCCGAGAAAATAACAGGACGTCTACTCTACTTTCTTTCTACGAAAAACGTAATTTCGAAATAATCACGCGATTTTCCTACTTCGGTGCTACTTCGATCCGGTGCTCAATATTAATAAATATTGGACTTAAGATGATAAATAAATGCGTGAATAAATATTTCACCCATAATAGATGAATATTGTTAGCGAAGAAATAATATAATAGATGCGGAGACCCAAATTGGACAGAAAAACTTTTGTCCTAATCCTATTTCTATTTAATGTTTGGAACGTGTTAATATTTGGAACAATGAACGTGTTAGTGAAAATATTAGTTTTTTCACTAACAGTGTGTTACAAATTACCTTTAAAAATAAATTATTTGCTCCTATGATTACAGTTTAGATAAAACAGCGGGAGATAAAATTAATTTTACTTCATAAAAATTTATAGCAAACACTATAATTTTTGTTCATGGTAATTAATTCGATACAACAGTTTACATAGTAAATAATAGCTATTTTACTACGAATACTGACTGGCATATTTTTAACCGATTTATAAAAACGAGGAAGTTCTCAATGCAGCACCACTCCGTGAATCCACATTTGTGCATCCGCCTAGAAGAATCACATTAATTCTCGGCTTGAAGCCACCAAAATTGTATTCATCGGCAAAACCCCACTAAGGCAGTGGCCTTAGTGGGCTCCATTCCACTGCCCAGACGTGTTTTATTACGAAGGTGGAATGAAACCTCCTCGATCAAGTCGTTCTTATTTATTTATATATGTATATTAACTTTTATTGAAATACCTAACTAAAAACAATAAAAGATTTGCTGTTTTTTATACTTATATGAGGTTCTCATCAGTAATTTGACCTATCTGCAAACATTAATTAATTACACCTACTTATTATTATTAATTATGTTTAGGTATTGTTGAACTCGGTTCTGTTTTGCTGGTGTAAAAGTTACAAGCACTCACTCCGTACAACTTCAATACTTTTTCCATCAAAAACGTAAAATAGGGGATTGAGTCACTTATATGCTGTTACAAAATTTTTACCCCTTGGTACTTATACTAACAAAACATTATTTTATGAAAAAAGAATTAGAAATCGTGGTCTTAGTTTGGTGGTTAATTAGTAAGTTTATTGTAATCTTCACACAGGACTTTGGTATGTATGTCGTGATTCTCGATTAGGTACGGAAAAAAAGACATCATATAACCCAAACAAAACATATTTTCTTCTCAATATCAGTTGGAAGTGACAATGTGTGGGTTAACCGGTAAAACGACTTAGATTGGATACACGTCAATAACCACCTACTTACGTCGTCTACCTGGCTCTAAAGTATTTTAATTTCCTTTTTAACCGGCCAAAAAAGAGGTATATTTGTTTATTTATTCATGTTCATCAAAACCAGATACCAAAAGATGTATTTACTGTAGGTATTTGACTGAGACCAATACAATGCTTGAGAGTCCTTCCTCAACTTATACCTATTTAAAATAAATAAATAATTAAATATTGCCAGATAATATTTCTCACACAACACCAACTACCCCAAACTACACAAAGCTTGTACCTACTATGAGAGCCAGATAGCTGATGTCATACATATTTTGTTGTAAATACATAGGTACATACTTATAACACATATAAACACTCAGACGCAGAACAAAACATCATCAACAGCTCACTAAATGTTCCCACTGCTGGGAATCTGGACCATTTCTCGCAAGGAGAGAGTTAAGGCAATAATCAACCACGCTGGCCCAGTGCGGGTTGGCGGATGACACATGACTTCAAAAGATTCTAGGTACATGTCGGTTTCCTCACGATGTTTTCCTTCACCATTTTAAGATACAACACATATTTGACAATAGTCATTTGCTGTACAAGACTGCAAAGTTGTTTTTTAACCGCGTGCTCACTTTTGATGACCGAGCAAGCGAAGAATTCTAAAATTGAACCACGATCGCAGCGAGTGATTCAAAAATTAGAATTCTGAGCGTAACAAAGGAATCAAAAAGGCACAAGGTGAAAAATCTTTGCACTCGAGTGCAACACGTAATTTTTCATCCCACCTTAGCGAGGAAATGGCTAAATGCTTTGCGCATTATTAACAGTTTCAGTCAATTCTGTTGTCGTCAAATAACCTTCTTTGTCGCTAGAATCACTTCTTTCGGGTTTACACTAGTATTCAATTTTCCTGTTTTTAGCCTAAGGTTTTAACTTTTGCGTTTATTTAGCCATAACACTAACAATATGACGTGAAAATATGGAGAGTCTTGGGGTAAGGAGTCAAATTCAAAGTTCTTTATTCATAAATGTACAATTAACACGTCAATTTTAGAAAAATTTAGTTGAGGTTTCTAAAATCATTTTCGTCTACACTGAATAATTTGCGCAAGAGACACTTCCAAAGTGGTAAAATGTGTGCCCCCCCCCCCTCTAACTTCTAAAGTAAGAGAATGAAAAATCTAATATGATGTACGTTACCATGTAAACTACCAACGAAAATTGGTTTGAACTCGATCTGATGAGTAGTTTTTTTTTAGTACGTCATAAATACACTATTATTTAAACTTCGACCAAAGTTACAACGAACTACAAGAACTATGTGTACTATGTATATTATGTTACTTGCTGCAACGGAAGGGTCATGGGCGAGTCCAACTCGCACTTGGCCACTTTATTTAAAATTTTATTGTGAGTTTACCATCACTCTTTAAAAACTCCCTGTCAGTGTAGTGTCATCTGGAGTATCATCTGTGGACATGAAAAAGTTTACAAATGCATTAAATTAGCGGTATATTAGCATCAGGGTTTTTGAAGGAAATAAATAACCGTAATATTCAGAATTCATTAAAAAAATAATTTTAGCTAGATGTTTTCTCAAAATAGTAATTATGTTATATTATATTTACTACATTATTTTGTACTAGGAAAGTGGTAGAAATGTTGCATTAGTACCTATTTTAGTCGACAATAATCAAGCATACTTCAATTTGTTTACAATTATAGATTCATTCATAGCATTTTTAAATGTTCTGCCATTTGAAATAACATTCCTTACCTCTATCCTCCATACGTGAAAAGAAAATTATGCGCAAAGGATTTTAAAAAAAGTACACCAAGGAGGTTCTGAGTCTGAGTTTAAAAAAAAAAATATGATGAATTCGGTACCAAGGAAATAGAAATAAATAGGTTTAATTATGTTTTGAATTCAAAATTTTAGTGCACCCGATGTTCTAAATTCTTTTGCGCCGTGTAATCGAGAAGCAATAGTACTCTTTCCGAGGTGGTGGGATGAAAAACATACTTATTTGTATTCATAAGACAAATTTGAACTGGATGGGAATCAAATCCATGACCTACGGTTTCGCAGGCAGACTTTATATCAAGAAAGCCACTAACTAGGCTTTAAAGGCCGAAAATATAAAAAAAAATATTATAGAATAATTTGACTTTATTTAAAATAAATATATTTTCGACCCCGTCATCATCTCAATTGAGTACTTTTTTGGCTGTTTTTTTCATATATTGAGAATACTTCATTATCTGAACTATTCGTTTTTTTTTAAATCAGTTTTTAATATGGGAGTTTTATGACTAGTCACATGACAGTCCCATTATTTATCACAATTGTAGCTAGGTACTGAAAGGCGTTAAGGCGTAAAGGGCGATTTCAGCATGTAGAATGGTCAGTTGAGGTGACCCACATACCTGAACAGGTCTCTGGCCGCGTCTGACGCAGGCTCAGCCAGCACTTGGTGAAATCTTCCCACGTCGAGGCTACTCAGCAAACTATTACTTCATTATCATAAATTATAATAATACAAATAAATCATTATTGCCTGCAGCTGTGAAAGACCTGTGTCAAACATAACAATACATATATTTTAAGTTGATACATTCAGAATGTAAATTGTTATGTGAATGTTTTATTAAAATAATAAGTCGGACACTATATGTTTTCCTACATTTACCATTATGCTCGGTTTACATTATTCCAGTCCAGCGATCGAATCCAGCGCTGGATTGCTTACTGAAATAATGTAAACCGGCACTGGAAAGCATTGGCACTGGATTGATGCTTTCCAGTGCCGGATTACAGTTTTCCAGTAAGCTATCCAGCGCTGGATTCGACCGCTGGACTGGAATAATGTAAACGTGGTATTATTCGATCGCTGGACTAGAATAATGTAAACCGGGTATTATAAGGCTATAAACAATATCCATCTGACAATCCAAGCAGTGTTGCACTTCTATAATCTGGGAACCTTCAAACGGAAATGGAGTGAGTCTACTATAGACGTACGAGTAAAACCGCGGCGAGTAATCTCGTGGATACAAACTGGCTCGGCGTTCAGTGCAATATCGTGGCGAGTAAGCTCGTGGCTCGTCAAACATATTTCATTGTTAGCTTGGCGAGCCGGTTGAGGAAAATATAAACTTAACAAAGCAATAAACTTTTGGTATGACTTGTGCTTATTGTAAAAGGATAAGGGTATTGGTAAATGATGACGGTTTATATTATCAAGTTAAATGTGCGATCTCAGTTCATTTAGATTTTTTTATTTTCAATGACGTGTTTTTAGGATAACATTAGGTATATTTATTATGTATGATAAATATTTCCCAAATTATTGACATTGAAATATTTGTATTTAATGTTTCTAACCTGATAAAACATTTCAGCCATCTTTATCGAAATTGGAAACTGTTTTTGATAGGTATTTTTGCATTTTGAAAACGTCTCATTCTATAACTATTAATTATATTAGCAATCTGGATCCCATAGTACAATAAAAAGCTATTTTGTTTATATACATTTACAAGTTAGTCACAATACATGTGTAAATTGTATACCTATAAATAAAAATTAGATACTAGCGGCCCGTTCTGTCTCTGTTCGGATATTGTCGTATAAAGACTATTAAGAGTGCGCCTAAAGCATAGTAGCCGATTCTCAAACCTACAATATAATGCAATGCATAATGAATATGCATATAAAATTTGGTAAAAATCAGTAAAGCCGTTTCAGAGGAGTAAGGTAACTAACATTGTGACACGAGAATTTTATATGTATACTAGCTGATAGGGATGCCCGTTACGATACGATATATCGGAATATCGATACAGCACTATACGATATAGCGATATTTGATGCGATATTTTGCCCATACGATACGCTTCGATATATCGCATTCTTATAAAAATATCGCATTACCGTATCGTATCAAACTATGTCGGTGATTAATTTGTGTAATTGACTGGCCTCGTGGCTTAGTGGGTAGTACCTCTGCCTGCGAAGCCGAGGGTTGTGGGTTCGATTCCCACCCAGTGCAAATATTTGTGTGATGAATTCAAATGTTTGCACTGTGTCTGGGTGTTTCTATGTATAATAAGTATGTATTTAAAACTATATAAGTATTATATCAGCTATCTGGCCGCCATAGTACAAGCTTTGCTTAGTTTGGAGTCAGATGGTGTTGAGTGAATTGTCCGGGTCTATATGGGGTGGCATAACATTTTTTGTCCTATTTTAGGTAGGCATAACGTTTTTAAGACTAATGATAATTTACCATAACAACTAAACGCATAACTGTCTTCGCATAATGTTAACTAGCATAACCATATATAGCATAACGATAACTTAGCATAATGTTTAAACGCATAGCCATATATAGCATACAGATAACTTAGTATAATGTTTCGACGCATAACTATAAATAGCATAATGGTTAAAGGCACACATTGAGAAAAGCATAACAATACTTAAACATACTGATCAACGGCATAAACTTTAAACGCCTAACTAAAAAACAAGTGTAAAGAGCGGACATAAATAAAATACGTGGGTGTGTGAAATGCGGGTGGGTACTTCGACAACAACATTTATTATTCGTAATGTAGGTATCTACTAATTTAATGGAATATATATGCAGGACTATGCAGTAGTATAACAATTTTTGTACCAATTTATGTAGACATAACGTTTTTAGGACTTAAAACCTACATACACGTAAGACATATGGTGCACTTTTTGACTCCGGGTGGGCTCCCGCCAGAAGCTCTTTGGTCAGCCCTGAGTGTCGCTTCTCCATACTCGGCCTGCACTCCACTACGGAGGTCGCCGACTCGCTTCGCTCGCCACCTCCCCCCTTCGCTACGCTTGGTCTCGCATGGATCGCTCCACTCAGGACCTCCCTCGAGCTTCTGGCTCCCGCATTTTTTAAATACACTCTAGGGGTAGTAGCGACAAGACTAGGTGGAGTCAGGGTGCTCCGAGTCGGATCTGGACCCTATATAACCTGGTTATATATTACGTAGCGCAACAAATAATTAAAAAATGCCTAAATGCGTCTGAGCAACGGTCGAATTGAATCTAGCACAATAGATTTTTATGATTAAAACACATAACGCCAAAAAACGATTATGCAAAAGTTACATTATGACACTATTTATGTTATGCTACATTCATTATGACAAAGTAAATTAGGAAAAAAAATTATGCGATTTAAACGGCACCTTAAAACAAAATAGAACAAATAAAAAAATGCTTAACAACTATTATGCGTCTCATCAATAGTCGAATAAAATGTAGTACAATAGATTATTATGCTTAAAACACATGACGCCAAAAAATGATTATGCGAAAGTTGCATTATGACACTATACATTATGCTACATTCATTATGACAAAGTAAATTAGGAACAAAAAGTTATGCGTTCTAATAGGCTCCCAATTGTCCACCAATATTTATTTATTTATTATTTATTAATTTTAAAGTTCCTATTACATCATCACTAAACGATAATAGACAGTGCCATTGAATATATTGTTATTAGTAGGTAATAAGAGAATGATAACGTCGACAAAATTGTTTATGGAACAAGAACAGCCGGCTTTTGTTTACAGTGACTTGGCACTGCGTTATTTATCAGTTGTTGAAACTTCAGTTCCTTCTGAACGCCTGTTTTCTTTAGCTGGATACACACTTTCCGAAAGCCGTAATAGGTTAAATCCACAGCGCTTATCAAAATTATTATTTTTGCGTTGTTTTAGTTCTGATCAATGGCAATTGTGATTTTTTTTGTTGAATAAAACTATTTTAAAGACATATAATTATTTGTTTCTTTTTAAAAATAAAAGAATATAGTAAAACTACTAAAAAAATAACCCTTTGGACGATATATGCTCATTATATCGCATATTAATTGAAAGGCATGCGATACGGTTACGATACGATATATCGATATAAAGGAAATCGATAATATCGCGTATCGATACAACCAAGTTCGATACAGTTATGATGCGATATATCGATACAATACACTTTTTTGGGCATCCCTACTAGCTGAACGCGCGCGCGTTGCTACGCCATCTATCGAAAATTGGTCGTACCAATTCAAATTTTGAACAAATTCAGTTACTTTAGGTTCTAATGACGCAGCCTTTAACGTGTGACAAATGCTGTCACGCAACGAAAGCTCTCTAAAAGCAATATTTTTTTCTCGTTTTTGTTACATTTTTCATTCATGCTCGGCTCCTGTTGATAGTAGCGTAATGTTAAATATCCTATAGCCTTCCTCGATAAATGGACTATCCTACAAAGAAAGAATCTTTCAATTCGGACCAGTAGTTCCTGAGATCCTTGCGTTCAAATAAACAAACAAACTCTTCAGCTTTATAATATTAGTATAGATAAGACGAACAATTACAAGTGAGAAACACTTATATACTTGTACCCAAAAGATTTGCATTTTAAAAGGCGGTTATTGAACCCGATTACATTGTAGATTCGAAATCTCACAAAAAGTTTTTTTAAATATTCGTTCGGGAAACAGGAGCAACAATCATGAAAACTTAACTTACTCTGCGCTTCCAAAATGTCATTCCCCAAGCATCCAAGAAACTGTTGCCTTTTGAAAACGTTTATAACATGTTTGTCTAATTCTCTTATATAAGTGACAAATCTATCCGGTGGATTTATCAAGCCGCCGAAACAATTATCTTTTGAACTATTATGTGCTTTGTTGTGCATGAATATATTTGTTTGATTTATATTTTGTTGTTGAGATTTTACGTAGGCATCTATGCCCTCGCATTTGTGCACATCGTGACAAGTTCGTAACAAGAAACCGCAGACATATTGAAAAGCATTTTGCTCTGGCATTTCCAACCTGTAGTCGGTTCGTTTGATTGCAATTACAGGATCGCATTGTGAAGTATGGTCCAGTTTGGCAACAGGGGGAGTAAATAATTCCCCCGTATTAAGAAGCAAATTATCTACGTCTTCTAAACAATTGGCGTATTCCGAATGTTTTAACATGTTCACCATAAATAATTTCCGGAAAGCCCTGCCAAACTGCACTGGCGTTGGTTCTCGACAGTTACCACCTTGCTGTCGAACTGAACCAAAAAAGTTTTCTAAAACATCTTGGTTGAGTCTTCTGGTAAATACAAATTTGTACCCGTCTGCCTTCAAATTTTCGCGTAATTGCATAATACTAGCCAGTGTCGTTTTTAAACCTTTGATACATTTGATTGAATTTGTAACCTCTTTTTCATTTGCTTTATTCCGAATGGTGAGCTGATTTAAAAAAAATATAAAGTTATTGAGAGTGTCCATCTGGTAAGCCAAACCTGCGAATGATTTTTTATATTTATTGGGATCATTTACCACCGAGGAATTTAATATATCAAAGGTATTATTGACCAATTCGATCAACTTAACTGTTCCAATACATTTACTGTCAAGATGTCTCAATTCGATCGAACAGCTCATACCTGCTGCGACAGTTTTGCTAAATACTTGTGTCGCGTATTTGACTTTCATTTTTTCAAAATTATTTGGATTAACATGAGATTCCGTCAGTTTTGGTGCCAAGCGATACACTCTTTTACTATCTTGCTCACAAAACTTTTTCAAGTCATCCCAAGTAGCAACAGCCTTCATACCATCATCGTCTTTGTACTCAAAATCATATTTCATCAAATTGTTCCTTAATGATTTAAATAAATGTGGAACATCAAATATGTAGAATATTTTATGTTCATTGACAAAGAAGTATGGTTTTGTTATAGTTACATTCCTGGAACTAGCCAGGTTTAAAAAGTTTGACCCTTGATCAGAAACAAAGGCAACCACTTTGAATCCAATTCGTATAATTTCTAAAATTGCTTTGTCTAACCATATGTTCAGTTCATTATAATTTTTACTTCGTGCTAAAAACAATATCCCATGGGTTGCTTCCAATTGTTAAATAAACCTCGGGCCATAATTACAAACGCCTGTGTTGCTGGCTCCGCTGTCTGTATATTATCTACTTCATGAAACCCTACAATTTTATCAAAATTAATTTGATAAAATAGATGTCGCTTTAAGGACATTTCATCTGCACATAGTACACAATATTTTTCTGATTCACTCAGATGTTTGACTTTGGCTTCTAAACATTGAATGACATTATTTGAAATTTTAGTGCCCGTGTTTATATTTAACCTACGAAGCGTTCGCTCACTAGGAAGGCATATCATTTTCCCCAAAACCCTATACGCCATAGGACCAGCAAAAAATAAACTTAAAGCGAATAATTTGAATTCTCTCGAATATCTATTTCCTCGACTGTGTGGATGTAACTTTTTTTGTATTTGAAAAAGTTTTTGGATTTGTGGTGGCATCGTACCGTCTGTTTCTTTTTTATCTTCATTTATTGTTAAATCGTGTAATTAATTTTCTAAAATTTTTCTTTTCTTTACCTCGGATGTATAATCGCGCAATAATTTTCGTTTACGGGGTGTTCTAGAAGACAGGACTGCCGAAGTTTGCGTGGCCTTTGATGGCATTATTTCATCGGCAAATTGGTTATTCTTACTACTCTCATTCAAATCAATTGTCTGGGTATACTTAGTAAGTGGAGAACATTCTTCTTGTGGTAATCTGAGCGTAGGTATTGAATTTATTTTTAATCTTGTTCCAGCACGACTGGACATTTCAAAATGAAAATCACAAACAGTATAGGATTTGTAGAGATCCTCTTCACTTTTGTGCGCTAAATCCGGTCGAGAGCAGGCCTTTATCCATTGTCTGCATCTAAAAAAGATATTAATGTAAAGCAAATGGAATGCGTTGCCTGAGGGGTTATCCCTGATAGTTATAATCTTGGTGTCTTTAAATCGTAGAGTGAATCGGTTTCTTCAAGGTAAGCACGCCCCATCATAGATCACATCGTCACTTAACGTCAGACGAGATGGTGGGCAAGTGGGAATCTATTATAGTTTAAAAAAATGTAATTATAGTTTGTTGTCACTAAAAAGTAATAAAATAAAAAAAAACGTTTAAAAACCGACTTCCAACTACAAATAGGCGCTAAAAGCGAAATTTATTTATTATAAATTCATTTAATCGTTGTAACCACTAACCGCTCATCTGTTCGAAGTCGAGCATTTGATTTATTTTTCGCCTTTGAGTGCATATTAAGTGGTTTTGAAGTCGGTTTTTTCTTTCAGTGTAGGTTTTTATTACTTTCATATGTGTTCATCATTTAAGCTTTACCGGGACTTCCACAAATCAAAAAAAATTGGAAGTCATAGGAACTGCCCATAGAAGTAAAAACTTATAACTCAGAATTTGACGGCTTACTTTGAAAACTACGCAGGTGAAACCGGAGGGCGTGGTCTGGCCATCATGGAATGGCCATCTAGAACTGCGTCACCATTTTCCATTAGCTCACGCATTTCTAGATGGCCACGCCATGATGGCTAGGCCACGCCCTTAAAGCATTTCCCATTGGCTGACGCATTTCTAGATGCCCGATTGCCATGGTCCCGAGTTTACCCGAAGATTTCTTATCATACTCGAGCGTGACGCTAAAATTCAATTCATACCCCACGAAAAATTTATCTAGGCGCGCCAAAAAAAGTTTTCACTTCAAAAATTGGCAGTCATAGGAACTGCCGATAGAAGTAAAAACTTATAACTCAGAATTTGATAGGTTACTTCGGAAACTGCGCAGTTGAAACCGGAGGGCGTGGACATGAGCATGGCCGAGCGTGATGCTAGAACTCAATTTACAGCCCACGAAAAATCTGTCTATGGCGCGCCAAAATAAATTTTTACTTCAAAAACTAAAGTACTAAAGTTAAATAGATTATAGGAACTACTAATAATTATACTGCACAGTACTTGGAAACTTGGTAACATATTGAGATATTCAACTTTTTTATAATTAATCATGTCATTAAAAAAACTTTCAAAGAAACACAAAAACTCGTAAGTCTAAAAAAAGTATATTTTGAAGTCAGATAAAAAAACAGAAAATACAGAACCATCTCAATAAACTATTACCAGTTTTAGTAAATATTCACTAGGTTGGCCACACTGTAGTGACCGAGTAAGTTACGAAAATTTGAGGTTAAAAATATTAAAACTTACGTTATTTTATCCTTAGGAAATTTAAAAAAGCTTTTATTTTTGTCCCGTTTTGTTGACGGACAGCCGTAAACATCACAGCAACCCACCATGATAATAATTTTGTTGGAAATTTGATGTTGGATGCCAGCCTTTCGTTGAGTTCTTCTCGCGTACTTGCGGGGGAGGAAGCTTGATATTGGCGGGGGGTGGGGAGTGTCCGTTCTATCTATATTATCTATTCTATGCCTAAAGCCAGGAAAAAATCAGATTTCACCCGCGCGACGCGTTTCTTAATGTGATGTACATAAAGTCGAGAATAGCATGACACAGTTTGGAGGAAAAATCAATATTTAATCAGGCGTCCATTTTTGACCAAGTTTTATTTAATTACTCAATAACTAAACATACATTTAAAAAAGTGTTCGGTTACTTTACTAGAACGTACAAATAGGACTTTTATTACCAAAAAATAATGTGGGGTCATCGCTGATAATTTCGAGTACTCGAATTAAAACGGGTTTTTTCGGTGTAATTTTAATTTTTTTATTGTAAAAAACTCTGATCTATTTTTAAAATTCTATTCGGTTATTGTGATTCTTCTTGATTGTACCCACACGTCAATATTTTTTTTGTCATAGTTTTTAGTTTCTTATCTTCAGTGAGCGGCGTCGAAAATGTCCTTTTTTCGTTTTCTGGCTTTAGGCGCCCCCTTAATCTAAATAAAAACTAGCCTATCTTTTATGTTGGATCAAACTGCACACGGAGTGCAAACATATTGGTCAAAATTGTTTAAGTAATTTAGGAGGACATCGCGGACAAATAACGTGTTGCTTAATTTATATTTCACGAGCAAGTCGATGAGCTTACTCGCTTGTCCATCAGGTTATTTATGCACATGCCTGCTTCACCTCAGACTCACCATAGTTACCATGAACCATTCGTTATTTGGTAAAACAAGGTCAACCATTAGCCTGTTCGTTGTTCATAATAACTATTATACAATATCTAGAGTATTTGATATCTTTAAACGAAATATTCTTATATAACCTATTATGTATATTTTGCCACCGTAAAATTGCACCACAACACCGCACCGTCAATTTATAGGTAATCTAAAGCGTGATATTATAATCTCGCGTAATCGAACGTCGTTAGATTATAATCTGATGGTTTTAACAATTTCACGGTGACATAATAATATACCTAATATACAATTTGAATCTCGGAAACGATTTTCGTAAAATTCAGTATGCAGGGGTTTTGGGTGCAATAAATTGATCTAGCTAGGTTTTAATTTTAGATAACGTCGTTTTATCCGTTTTTTCAAGCAATGAAAAACCGAGCAAAGATCGGTGAACCAGGTACTTGGCCCTAAATTTTGGTGTACTTTTAATAATCTCGATATGTTCTACGTACCTCCACTTAATTATTGCGTTATGTGATTGTACGCCATTAATAGTAAATTATGATATAAGTGCGCTAAGTTGATAATTACAGCCGAGGTGATATTGCTAGCTCGAGTCGAAGGCGAGAGCTATAATTAGCAGAGGCTGTAATTATCAAAGCGCACGTATGTCATACGACGTTTTATAACATATTTGCGAAGAAATAAGTAAAACACTGACGACATTTTCAAATAAAAACAATACAGCTAAAAAATAAAAAAAGGGCGCGGAATATTTTTCACTTGTTCACACGTTCACAGATTAGCAATATAGCAATGCGCGCGCATCGGCGCCTTTTTTTTAAGCAACGGCACAGAATCAGCCAGTTTGCTGATTCTGTGCCGTTGTGTGTTTGTGTTTTGTTACAGATAAATTGTTGTAATTTATGGGCAAAATTGATTAAAATAACGAATTAAATAAATCTTTATTATATTTTACCTCTCGAAATTAAATTGTATTAATGAAATGTTGACCACTTTTCTGACATAAAAACTCTTTACTAAGATTTAAAAAGGTACCGTTCGTTTTAGACGGATCATTTTGAAACCGTGCGTTTTACATTATCGCACAAGTACGTAATGAGATACATTACGATACAGAAATAGGTCCAATAAGAGACCCTTTACGAGCAAATATGTTATAAAAAATATTATGATATAGCCTGCGACGCAATAAGATAGATATTATAATATAAACGTATACCTACGTATTTTACATAATTATATTTTTGTCCATATTTTGTCAATAAATGTTAGTCGCTCTCTTTATTTTTGGCATTTTTATCAGCAAATTAATGTAATTTGTTCATAAATATAACATTTCGAAAGCTGGTAGGTAATTTCAGGTAGGTATTTGAGGCACGCTGAAAATTTGTCACATAGGTGAGAAACGAGGCAAAATGAAACCATGCATATAAAATCTATATCTATATCTATTGCTCCATAGATGAAAATGTTTGAGGCAATAGTAAATTTTTATACGATGTAGTCCAATGTTTAAAGAATTTTAAAAATAAGCCAGACGATTTATTTTAGTCGGGGGTTTTAATGTTACAAGAAGCATCCCTAAATGTTTTGAAAAAAAAATATAAAAATGTCTTTGAAGTAATCTGAAATTTTAATTAATTATTATGTTTATGACCAAAAAATAGGCATTCTCAAAAAGACAGATCATTTCGGTGGGACTTTCTACTTGCCAGGTGATCTAAATTGAGGGATTCATTTTGCCCCGGTACTCACCAGCCAGGTCTGCACCTTCGTTCGTTTATTACAATAGGAGAGTATTGTATAGGATAATAATAATAGGAGTTTACAGCTTGCATCAAATACGTACCAAAAAATAATTCTGTCAGCTCTCGGAACATAATTTGCTTTTTAAAAATTTCAACTCAATCCGTTTAGCCGTTCCGATGTGATTGAGCAACAGACACCAATTTATAGTACTAGTACCATAAGTGATTAATGTTTGACGGTAGAATAATTGGCAAAAAATGTGTGATACGTTATAGTCCTACATGTTCTACCCCAAGTATACTCACTAATAAATATAAAATATTAATTAAAAACAAGCGTTTATTTAAATGCTCTAAAACGAAGAAAAGTACCATTATATTCCATTGTCACTGTGAAGTTTAATTATACCATTTAATTATTTAATGCCGCCAGCATGCTGGGTACGCTTCCGATTGGTAGTGGGCTTGAACATCTTGATTATCTGTAGACCTTCATTGGTATATGGATAATTCAGGTGTGCTTAGTGTAAGTAGTTGTTAGGTATGTAGCGTAGTGTAGTTCTCATTGTATATTAGTTTTGTTAATAAAGGCTCTGCCCACGATATTAAAAAATTATACCAAATTTCAACCTAATCTAACGACAGGAAGTGGTTCTAATTTAACTTGCAAGATTTGTCCCACACTAAGATACTAACAGGGCAAGTAGAAATAAAACGTATAATCACTGCAAAAAAACATTTATCCGGAGTTTCTTGAAACGTTTAAAGTATAAAATCTAAAGCCAGAAATTATGTAAGCTACTCAGCCATATTACGAAAATTACACTACGTAAGTGTGGTCCATTAGATCGTGTTACTTAGCGCGAATTATTTAATGAAATATCTACTGAGTGCAGCGAAGTAATTCAAAACCTTTTACGTAAAACGGGGCCTTAGAAGGCAATCATTGGTATCAAGTTTCGATGACTTGTGGCTGGAGGTTCTATTACCAAGATTCATCTCAATTTATTTTATTGAATTAAGTCGCGACACACCTGAGATAACTTTGAATTTTGTAACTGTTACCATTGGGGGACCTGAGTGGATTGTTTTTGAAACGAACACTTTAATTTGGCGCACCGCGTACAGATTTTCTGTGGGCTGTGAATTGAACTCAAGCGTCACATCTAGATGGCCATAGTCATGGCCACGCCCTCCCGTTTCACCCGCGTAGTTTCCAAAGTAAGCTATCAAGTTCTGAGATATTTGTTTTCACCTCTATCGGTAGTCCCTATAACAGCCAAACGGTTTCATTTAGCTTACCCTGTTTGTTTTTTTCTTGGGTCGAATTTAATAATTGAAATTTCACCCTCTTACTGCCAACCGATTGATCTGAAATTTGGTATACTTCTTTGGTTCTGATGACAATACAATTATGTATACTAAAATTTACTGTAAATTCAAGATGGCCGCCGTTACAAAATGGCGGAAAATCTTTTTTTTTTTTAATTACATCAGTATGGGTATCAAATGAAAGGGCTTGACAAGTAAACTACAGTCACACCCGGACACTCGGCCTAAACTCCAAACAAACGGTGAAGTCGACATACCTACACTCACACAACTACGCATATGTCGTTCGAACACATTTACGCATGTGTGCGTGTCATCTAGGGTTACTAAATTATTTTATGGAATAGCTGTGACCCGTGAGTTCACCTGCCTGTGTTAAGTGGCTTACAATCTTACCTAGTTAGTGTTCGATCTTTAATGTAGGTAAATATAACTTTCATCAACAATTAGAAGGGAGAAGATTTAAAACAAAATAGGAGATAATAAAGGTACCATGGACGAATTGATTTTTAGTTAAGTACACTTACCCAAAGAGAAAACTTTATTCTGACAATATATTAATTAATCACTCCACATATCGCGTATTTCATTATAGGTAGGCTCGTCACAGGACTTCAGTGTTGGCGCGTACTTCTAACCAGAATAGCTTAACACAGTTTATAAAAATGATTCAATCTATGTAGAAATTCTTATGAAATTAAAAATCTCTTATTCTTGTTTCGTATAATAGACGAAAAATTTGGTACCATTTTGTTAAATAATACAGCATCATGTTCGTATTCTCATAGAAAATTATCGTCCGATATAATAACCCTTCGTTGAGTCCGCCTCGCGTCCGCGAGGGGGAGGAAGCTTGAAATTGGCGGGGGGTGGGGAGTGTCCGTTCTATCTATATTATCTATTCTATGCTACAGTTCAAAATCTAAGATGGCCGCCGCTAGAAAATGGCGGATAACCTACTTTTTTTTCAATCCCATCAATATGGCTGTCAAATGGCTTGGCAAGTAGAATACAATTCACTAGTAAAAAATTAAAATCTAAGATGGCCGCTACAAAAAAGCGGATAACCAATTTTTTTAATCCCATCAATATGGGTATTAAATGATAGGGCTTGTGACAAAACAAACTTTGCAATAATGAGGCACTAAATGAAGACTGAGAAACAAAAACTAAAAACTTGGTCATAAAATGCGTAAACATTTTTTTTTTCAATCAAACGGGTTTATTGTAAACAGTCATGGTAATTTTGCTGATAAAATGTACTAAAAGCTAACAATAATTTAGATTAAAATAACATTGTGAGGCACGTCACATATCTACAATCGTCGATTAAAATGTTCGTTTTGTAGTGTTTTTTTATAGCCCACGATTTTATTATAGTCTACATTATTTTTTAGCTTTTAGTACATTTATCAGCAAAATTACCATGATTGTTTACAATACAATAAAATAAGTTATGGTGGTCTAGTCGGGAGAACGGCGGCTGCCGATCCGGAGATCCCGGGTTCAAACCCCACACGCACCACTGTCTTTTCGAAGTCATGTGCGTAATGCTGCTAACTTAAAACGGTGAAGGAAAACATCGTGAGGAAACCGACATGTACCTAGAATCTTTCGAAGTCATGTGTCATCCGCCAACCCGCACTGGGCCAGCGTGCCCCGAGTCCCAGCAGTGGGAACGTTTAGTGGACTGTTGATGATGATGTTGATGATTACAATAAAATCGTTTGACTTAAAAATAGTTTTTTACTGATTTTATTAAATTAGTGTGGAGGAACAGGCAATATGCGCTAAATGGATAACAACTGACCTGCCCATAGGTACTACTAATAGTGCCTCACAACTCACAACAAACTGCGCTACGTTCGTCACCCACAGATATAAGATGTTTAAGCGTGTCACACACTACGCAGATACGCTAATATTTTATCTGCGTATAAAAACTTATTTATCTGAACGCATCACACACTAAACAGATACGATAATATACGAGACGATACATTCCGTCGGTATCTTTCAGACTGAGTACATTTGTTTTTTTGCTATGGATTGCTTATACAGGTTGATACAATGAGTTCGCGTTTTACGGCAAAAACCCGATTATTGCTTCTGGGTAGCGATTCTGAAACCATTCGGTTGCATCCGACACGGAATCTCATCTCTCGGTCTTTGTCATGCTAAACAGATAAGACAAAGACCGAGAGATGAGATTCCGTGTCGGATGCAACCGAATGGTTTCAGAATCGCTACCCTGGATTTATTAGATAGCTCATCAGATGATGATTTTGATTTTGAATTTGATACACGTCTTGCTTCACATATTAAGCGCGAAAAATTTGGATAGAACGTCGTATAAAGCTTAAAAAGGACCGAGGCGAATTGAATATCTTCCATGACCTGTCAGACAACAAATTTACGACCTATTTCCGAAATCCAAGAGTAACTTTTATGGAAATTCACGATTTGATTAAAGAAGACATTAAAAAATATGATACTAAAATGCGAAAATGTATTTCTACCGAAGAACGACTTGCTGTTTGCTTAAGGTAGGTACGCAATACTTATTTATATTTTATTGTACACTTGTAAAGCCTTATCAAGCCATTCGAAATCGGTTCCCGCGCCCCTCTTACCGCAGGACCCGCCCGTGCGCATCCATCCTGTACTTACATGCAGATAAAATATTTGTATCGGCAGATGTTATCTGCAGATATATTTGCATACGCAGATAATACTCTCACCATCTTTCAATATATGTCGGTATCCACAGATACTTTACGATAAAATATAAATTATCTGCGCTGTGTGTGATAGTTCATAATGAATGTATAGAGAGCGATATTGAAAGATATATGCTCAGATACAGATATCTTACCGTATCTGCGTAATGTGTGACTCCCTTTAGTCTAAATACGGAAATTACTCGGGATACATTGCCCTTCAAACCGGAACACAGTGATGTACTTCCACTACTTACGTTTATACCTAAATTGCATCGACATCTGAAGGCAAATATGTACGCAATTTTCAAGGGATATTTATAGTGATAAATTGGTGGAGCGAGGCCCTATATTTAGATGCAGTTTCATGCTCTATATACATTTATTTTACTCGTATGTAATATCTATCTATAACCTCATACCTCTTTATTACTCTAAAAACGCGTTACTCGCATCGTAATAACCGAACGAATTAGGCTGATATTGGAAACTCGGAAATAGGCTACTTTATTCCGAAAAATACCTACAAGATCCTTAGAGAATAGTCTTATTTTATAAATTGTACGGGGGACGAATATCGCCAGTAGATAAAATTTCAGCATAAATAACACGCTTCACAAATTTTACATTTCCGTAGCGCCTTCGTGGACTTATAAAAAAAGTTTTTTTGTATGTCCATAAGCGGCTTATAAACAATACTTGCATGTACATATTTTCTTATGTGATGAGCCTTTATTAACGAAATTTATGTACAATGAAAACTAGACTAAACTCGAACTAAATGCCTAACTACTTCACTACTACACTAAACACATCTGAATTATTAAAGATCGAGAGATAATCTGATGATAAAGCTCACTACTAGTCGAAAGCGTGCCCAGCATGCTAGCGGTGCGACGTTCCCACGCTGATTACCAGTATTAGGTAAATAATATGATTATCTTACCTATACGTTGAGTCCCATTAACGCTATTTTGGTCACGCGTTGCGTCGACCAAGCACTCGGAAATGTTTTTGTAAAGACTTTGAGGCCAAGTGTATATTATAAGTTCAGGAACACGTTACAAAATGAAAAAGAAAATAATTGATTTGTATTACTCAGTTCAATGGAAAGGAAAAATATACTAATAAAACATTCCGACTCCACCAAGCGAGACGAGATTATTTAGTTTATTCTGAGTTAAAGAATATTCAACGCCATTAGGTGCATTAAAGGTTAAGCCAGTCGACTTCTAAACAAAAGACATTAGCGCTCTAAAAGCAATTAGTCTGTTTCCCCGACACCAATGATTAAGAATCAATAATTGAACCATTTGTGAATCAAATGAATAAAAAGCAATAAGACCAGCTTAGAAAGAAACTGCGTATTCCTACAATTCGATTATCGTGTCTGAGTGTTGACACGATAAAACTAACTAATCGTTTCGCTCGTATTTCATTAGAATTACAGAAATTTACTTAGTAAATTTCTGATAGAACCTATTTATCTTATATAGACTACAGGCCCGTGAACAAAATTTACGTAGTACAAAATTTACGTACCTAAATGAACCACCAGGAGACCCATGTAGGATGATAGAAGGGTATAAATTAATAAGATTCAGCACTATGCCGTCACTCGTAAGCTGTCCAACTGAGTACAGTCGAAGAGGGGGGGGGGGGGGGGGGGGGTTGGTTGCAACCTTCGATCATTTCTCCTTGTCGCATGATTTTTCTACGGCGCTGCAGAATAATAGATTAGAAGAGGTATTGAGAGATATTGAGCACGCAGTTAAAAAGCAACTTTGCACTCTTGTATAACATATAACTATTGTATTTTTGTTTAAGAACGTCCGATTTTACAATCCTGAGATCGGGTTTCAAATCCTAGTGTAGGTGTAGAAAGAAGTTCGTCATCATCAACCGTATTAACGGCGAAAGAAGCCAAGATTAACCGTCGTGGGGAAACCAAGAAAGCCATCTTACGAGTACATTTCTCGTCTGTATATTGCTTTTTGGACGGCGTGATATTAGTGGGTTCGTAAATATAAAATAAACTATCTGCGCCACGTGGTACAAGACTATAATCCGTCAACCTGCACTTGACCAGCGTGGCGGATTGTGGCGTTGGCTCTCTCGTTGAGCGTGAAAGGCCCAAGTCCCACCAACAAGAACATAAGATAAGATAAGAAAAATCTTTATTAAAAGCCACATAAAAAATTAAGAACATAAATTACCATAGGAACTTAAGAAAATCTTATGCTAAACATTTTAATTGGCGGCCTTATCGCTTAGAGCGATCTGTCCCAGGGTAACATAGGGTAGCCCGTTTATTCTATTACGTTTTAATAGAAGCTTGCATATCCTAAACTCCCATATTAAAAAGATTGTTGAACTGTTTACTGTAAGACAAAAATTAGAACAATAACCTGTATTTGTAACAAAATGAGTCGGATAGGCTATATCAATCGTAGTTCAACTATAATTATTACCCGAAAACAGCTTTAAAAACAGGTACGCTTTAGAATTCCAGATGCCATACATTGTTTTACTTACATATTTTGCACACATACAGATACTTCAAGCTTATATAGGTACCCCTTGTTCTACGTTGTTGGTCAAAACGATAATAAGCACACGTGATTGTTGACTCAAGAAAAGGAGTCAATGATAAATGTAAATTACATTTACTACTTAGTTATAAATAATACAAGGCTGTACGATACTCCCTAAGATATAGGTATAATATAAAGATATAAAACAATAAGTGTACTGGACTCAATCTACATACATCTTCATTGTAGTGGTATGGCTCTTTGCAGAGTCCGTCTGGGGAAGTACCACACCAGTACCAGTAATTCTACCGCCAGCAGTATTGTGCAAACATAACTGTGTTCTGGTTTCAAGGGCCATGTTTCCAGATAAGTTACTGGGCTAAGAGATAAACACCTTATTACATCTTCGTGTGACGAGCGCAGTGCGGCGCTAGGTAATGATTTGGACTCTTCATGTTCCAATGGCTGCGTGTCACTGTGCTGTTATGGGCAGACATGTTGCTTACCATCAGGCACATATCCAGCTCGTTTTGTCACTATATACTAAAAAAAATAACGCGTGGTCGAACAACACACAAAATACAATAACTCATGGACAGAGGATATCTTGGAACAATTGGGAACATTGCAAGTTCCATCTGCTTCAGGCATCTGTTCAGATGTTTTTTGTCCAAAAAAGAAGCATGCCCAAGTTTTCTGCAATTATACATCAAAGGTACAAATGAAAATAACATTGGACCTTTCACAATTTTTAATTTAATTTAAGGTTTTTAACGAAAAAAATGTTGGATTGGGCTTGATCTCGGACTATTAGAAGTTTTCTTGACATAAATGAACTTATGTAAACTTGACCACCGTCTGGAATAATAGCAACGTTGCGGTCTACTACTAAACCTGACTGTGACCTGACTTAGGATGTAGCACTGTTACCTAGGAGATATTTGTTAATTCTAGTTTTCTTTTCATTCCTATCGGGAAGCACATACTCGGGTAAAGTAATTAATACTAATAAGTCATAAATATTATAGAACATATATTTTATACGTAGACCCAAAACTTAAATAAAGATCATAGGTATTATAGTAACGAGATATTTATAAGATACTTATTGTAATTTGTATATAAGTACAACATACTCGACACACTGAAACACTCCAAACAAATCATTCACAGTTCAGCAGTAGGTATTTTTTTTAAGAGTGATGAGACGAGCAGGACTTGTGCCTGATGGAAAGCAACATGCCTGGCATACCACATACAACAGCACAGTGACACGCAGCTATCGGAACTTGAAGAGTCCAAATCATTACCTAGCACTGCACTGCGCTCGTCACCCAGATCTTATATCAATAAGCCCTGTAATTTATCTGGAAACATTGCCCTTCAAACCGGAAAACAGTGACATTACTCCAAGTACCTACATGGTAATGGCTTAATATTTATCTAGACACACGGCAGTGTGGCCAGCCAAGTTCATTCAAGTGTTTTATTACGAAAAACTAACTAAAAATGTTTGAATATTACATTCCAGATATTCACAGATTGTCTGCTAGTTAGTGAGAGGGTGTATAAACCGCATATCTTATCACTTTCTCTTATCAGTTACATATTGTATGTTTTGTAGAAATTATATCAGTGAATAAGGCAGTTGGACTATAATAGCTGTCGTATTTTATGTGTCTGGAAATTTAAAAAGAGAACGTGTTTGAATGAATGCAACCCACATGCAAACATTATTATTTTTTTGAATACTTTATACATAAATTATATGTTTCTACGTAAGATTATTTTTTCTTTTTTTGTGTGTTCATTTGTGCATTGTCCGCTATGTCACTGTCATAAATGTGTAGGTGTGCTTGTGGTCTCAGTGTGTCAACACGTCTTGTATCGAGCTGCCTATTTTATCAAAATTCTTTTGATAAAAATTTATCAAAACTCGACAAAATTGCCTCAGTTTTAGTAACTATCGTAGCTATATACCTCACCTTACTCTCTCTCTCTCTCAGTTATACTCAGTTTTAGCTACCATCGTAGCTATATAACTTTATTTACTACTGAACTTTATCTACTGAAGTCGGTAAATACGACGTAATCTCTTTAAAAGGGTAAAAACGGAACCCTATTACTGGGACTTGGCTGTCCGTCCGTCCGTCTGTCACCAGGCTGTATCTCAAGAACGGTGATAGCTGGACAGTTGAAATTTTCACAGATGATGTATTTCTATTGCCGCTATAACAACAAATACTACAAATAAAATAAAACTAATATTTAACAAAGGGATCCCATAGAACAAACTTGATTTTTTACCGTTTCTTGCTCGATTAGTCCGTCTCAAGGAAACTAGATGGCGCCACTAGTAAAAATAAAACGCGACATCGGATTCATCGTCAGAATCATGAGGCAAAAATCAAAATTTTAAAGAAACTTTTTACCTGTCTGCGGAAATTGCGATGTATAAGGAATTTCGGATAAAGCCAAAGAGGTTGTCGCCGTTGATTTGCTAATGGTACGGAACCCTTCGTGCTGGAGTCTCACTCGCACTTGGCCGGTTTTATTATTATTTATTTTTATCAAACGATGTCAACGCGAAATCTTCGCCCATAAAGTGCCAATGACGACTGAGCCTCACCATTCACTCGATCAAATCCCTCGCGTGCGCATTATATTCGATGAGTCTCCGCTCTACGCCTCCGCACCGAACCGGCCGGCGAAAACGATTTAGACACGTTTTAAATAATAAACAGTTTCAAGCTACGTAGTACGATAGTGGTAGTGAGTTTCGATTAATTTACAACCATCTACAACTTATTCGCTTAATTCATTTTTTGTAAACATTAAATATCAAGGAAACAAAATATGGTTCCGTGACTTTAAAGTGAATGTGTTGAAGTGTAAAAGAAAATAAAGAATCAGAAACTAAGAGTAGTTTCTGATGATTGCTTGATGATCTCTATCCACGCTATACCGCACTGCGGTTCACACAATGGAATAATTATGATTCTTAACCGACCATATTCATTCGTGGCTCAAACCAAAATCGATCAACAGCTAGTACCTTAAGTCAAGTTTTGTCTTACGACTAATGTTTGTTTGTCTAAAATGTACTTTGTCTGTGTAACCCTCCAAGAATCGAACTAGGTGACTTTGATAATAATAAACCGGTATTGAGAGAACTTGATAAATTAGTAATTCAGTTAGAACCTGTTAAAAGTTAGAATGTAAATATAACTAAGTATTTAATAAATAGTCTTAAATGAGATATCAAATAAATTGGCGCAGTGTATGAAATTTGTAAAATGTGTTTCGAGAAGAGTTATAATATTTTTGTTAAGATCTACAACTCAGTGTTAAAAAAGCGGGTAAATATAAATTAGATACTTTAATAAATAATTATTTTGATAGAAACGATTCGAAAATGAAGGTCCTGTTCTTATATTTTTATTTAAACTATTACTCGTCGTGTGGTCGAAATCACATCCGTTCAGACTTTCCGATGTGATGTGAGTATCAAACATTGAAAATTGAAACAAACAAACTTTCGCACATTTATAATATTACTAGCAGTGCCCCGCAGTGTTACCCGCGTAGTTCTCGTTCCCATTGTTCCCGTATTTTTTTCGGGATAAAAAGTAGCCTACCTATGTGGTTTTCCTGTTATCTATCTGTATTCCAAATTTCAGCTCGATCCGATCAGACGTTAGGGCGTGATTGAGCAACAAACATCAAAATATCCAAACATCTATTACAAATGACATTAAAAATATTAATGGGATAGTGGGATTAGGACAGGACGATTGCTATCTGTACCTATACAGATAGCAATGTATAGTTACAGATAGCAATCGTCCTGTCCTAATCAAACAGATAGCAATGTATAGGTACAGATAGCAATGTATAGGTACAGATAGCAATCGTCCTGTCCTAATCCTATAAATATGTAACTTTGTTGAAGAAAATTGTTAATTAGGCAATAAAATATTTTATTGCCTAAGAAGCAGAGCCCCGCGGTTTTACCAGCGTAGTTCCCGTTCCCTTTTTTTTCGAATAAAAAGTAGCCTATTTACTCCTCCAGACTATAATCTATCGAAGTTCCTACTGGTCTAGTCGAGAGAACAGCGACTGCTCATCCGGAGACCCCGGGTTCAAAACCACGCGCACCCACTGTCTTTAATGAAGTAATGTGCGTAATACCGCTAACTCAAAACGGTGAAGGAAAACATCGTGAAGAAACCAACATGTACCTAGAATCTTTCGAAGTCATGTGTCATCCGCCAACCCGCACTGGGCCAGCGCGGTGGATTATGGCCTTGACTCCTGCGAGAGAAGGCCCAGAGTCCCAGCTGTGGGAACATTTAGTGAGCTGTTTATGCTGTACCTAATCTATCTATGTTCCAAATTTCAGCTCGATCCGTTCAGTAGTTTTAACGTGAAAGAGTAACAAATATCCATCCATCCATACTGGCTTCGTGGCTTAATGGGTAGTAGCTCTGCCTGCGAAGCCGAGGGTCGTGGATTCGATTCCCTCCCAGTGCAAATATGTATTTGTGTGATGAATTCAAATGTTTCCATTGTGTCTGGGTGTTTCTATGTATAATAAATATGTATTTAAAACTATATAAGTATTATATCAGCTATCTGGCCGCCATAGTACAAGCTTTGCTTAGTTTGGGGTCAGATGGTGTTGTGTGTGAATTGTCAACCAATATTTTTAAATTCATTTACCTATTTATACTTAAAAACTTGCGCGTTTCTACGATTAATATTAGTAGGATCCAGACTTTTGTGTTAAACGTCCATTTTGGTATATTTCCAGGTTAAATCCAACGACAGTGGTGTCAGCAACCATAACAAAGAGTTTGTGGATAAGTCTGCCAATAAATCGGCCAACATGTCCGATATTATGGAAGGCAGGGATCTGGAGCGGGAGTACTCGCCGAGCAGATGGTCGGAACGGTTTCCTACTTCTCAAGAAGTTATGAATCATCATGTTCAGTTTGTGAACACAGGTAAATACAATTTATTGTTTACTAACTGTGCCCTTAGGGAAAACCCCAATTAAAGTATAATAGGGTACAATCCTCAAAAAAACTAAGTAGCCCGTTAGTTAGATTGCCAAAAAATATTGTACATGTATTTTTTCTTTTGTTTCACAAACAAAAAATGACGAAGATACAGCGCTTCGAAGTTTCGTGTGACGTCACTTGTGAGTACAATTTTTAATCACGAGTGACGTTACGACCCCCCACTCTCAAAGTTTGATGGTCTATATCTTCGACGATTTTTAATATTATGAAAAAACAAAAAATACCTGTCCAATATTTTATGTCCAAAATTAGTTCATGATCTAGCTGACGGACTAATTAGGATGGTGTATTTTTGACCCAGTCCGGTACCCTATTACCAAGGAGTTTACATATAGATATACTACGTATAGAGTCATAACAAATGCTTTACACCGAAAGCCGAAAGCACGGGTCTGATCGCTCTTGCCTTGTCGCTCTTATGGAAGTGACATACTCGTACTTTTGTCGCGGCACATCACTTTGTTTCCATAACTAACATGTTACGCATCATCTGCTTACGATTTACACAAACAACTCGTGTGGAAAAACCTGATCTACTTACTTATTCCTTATCTAAGATAATTACTTATTCCATGAATACAGACCATAGTTCTAGATCTATCTAGATCTACGAGATGGCCACGCCTAAAAACGTCACTTAATCACATGACCACAATAAAGTGAATGGTCGATTATTTTAGAACAAGTTTGATTAGTTTAAAAAGGGTTATATCATAGTGACTCAACCTTATAAGATAGACACATGCTTTGGCAGTTTTTATTTATTATATAGGTGAACAATTTATTGTTTATGCAGTGAACGTAAGACGTTGTAGTGGTAGGACTCTTAGCAGAGTCCGCCTGGGGAAGTACCACAGCTTTGCCAGTTATTCTACCGCCAAGCCGCAATGTCCAAACATTACTGTGTTCCGGTTTGAAGGGCAATGTTTCCAGAGAAATTACAGGGCTTAGAGATATAACAACTTAGATCTCTGGGTGACGAGCGCAGTGCAGTGCTAGGTAATGATTTGGGCCCTTCATGTTCCAATAGCTGCGTGTCACTGTGCTGTTATGTGGCAGGCATGTTGCTTACCATCAGGCACATGTCCTGCTCGTCTAGTCTAACTTTATTTAAAAAAAATTGGCAGTCACAGGAACTGCCGATAGAAGTGAAAACTTTTAACTCAGAATTTGATAGCTTACTTTGGAAACTACACGGGTGTAACCGGAGGGCATGGCCTGGTCATCATGGCATGACCATCTAGAAATGCACCAGCATTACCCATTGGTTGACGCACTTCTAGATGGCCATGCCATAATGGGCAGGCCACGCATTTCCCATTGGATGACGAATTTCTAGATAGCCAATGGCTATGGTCCCGAGTTTACCCGATGATTTCTTATCATATCCGAGCGTGACGATAGAATTAATTTCACATCCCACGAAAAATCTGTCTAGGCGCAACAAAAGAAGTTTTCACTTCAAAAAAAAAACACTCAAAATGGAATATTTTATCCCATTTTTGTTATATTTTTCGTTCAGTCTCCGTTCCTATTCCGCTAATAGTCATTCTCGATAAATGGACTTACCCATGAAAATGACCTGTAGTTTCTGAGATTGACCCGATAAAGAAACAAATTCCTCAGCTTTATAAAATTAGTAGACACCTATAGATTTGTTTTATACTGCACGTGTGACAAGACGAGCAGGACATGTGCCTGATGGTAAGGAACATGGCTGCCTATAACAGCACAGTGGCACGCAGCTATTGGAACAGGAAGAGTCCAAATTGTTACCTAGCACTGCACTACGGACGTCACCCCGAGATGTGAGATGTTATAGTGGCCGGCAAACAAGTTGACCCAAAATTGACATATGGAAGGGGAAAGTTCGCGCATGTATGTACACTTGCACCAAAGATACCTTAAAAACGTTTCTTCGTCAGCCATGCGCAGCTTACTTCATTGGGTCAACTTGTTTGCTGGCACCTATACATCTCTATGCCCTGTAATTTCACTGGAAACATTGCCCTTCAAACCTGAACACGTGCAACGCGTCACCAACATGCTAGTGTTTATTTGGCTAAATGTGTAGGTAAATAGCATATCGTAACGCTTTGTTATTCAGCGTTGTAATATCGCTAACATGCTTCTGACCATCGATATAAATCAATGGATGTACCTCCCTAAACTTCAGACGCACGGAATTATGTTATTGTTGGGAAGAGTGAGCTCACTATTTCAGTTTTAGTTATAAGAAGCGGTGAACGCCGGATGTGTATACCTATCGCTATTCGTTGTCAAAAACAAACTTTGATTGTCAGCTACCAAAATAAGTAGAACCGCAACATACCTCGCCGCTAGTGATTCTAGGGGTCAAGTAGATTGGTAGTTGTAAACCACTCACGCTACACACAGAGACGCAGTTTGTTAACAATTTTAAGGTGTTCAGGGCTCTTTTTTTATTTATATCGATGCTTCTGACCGATAGGCGGCCTGATCGAGTTGGAGACATTTATCTCTACACCTTAATGGATCTAAGGATAATTCAGATGTGCTTCGCGTAAGGAGCTAGTTAGGTATATAGTGTAGTAGTCATTGTAATAATCTTACTAATTAAAGAACTTGTCCTTTCAGATTTAATCAAATACAAAATACTTTTTTGACTGGACCGTTATTAAAACTAGATTTCCAACAACTATTTCATTTAAATGGTAAACGGACTTTAATGCGGGGTATTCAAATACAAATTTTATTCAAAAATTATTATACAAATACAAATTTTATATTTTAACTAATATGATAGAATAAAAAAGACCAAAGTAATTAAAACTTAAATAAATAATATAAAGGGACCTAACTAATTTTAATGAATGCAAATGAAAATCTTTAAGACGTGAATTATTTTAAGCTTACCTACGATTAAAAATGTTCGTTAAAATGTTTTTTTTCCGAATCTGTAATAGCCATTAGTTCAGAAATTTAATTTAAGTAAGAGACATCTCGGAGTGGTTTTATTAGCAGGTACTAAATATTTATGTATAGTAAGGTTTAGTCGATAATGTGCCAACGCATTCCGTTTTCCTTGAAACCTTTTTTAAAGGTTTCAAAATTTTGATAAATTCATGCAGAGACTGTTTATGAATTAATACCCACATTTTGATGAGGCAAAATTGGTAGTTTCCTTACCTTTATCCATAATAGAGGCTTAGGCCCACCCCGTCTTATTTTGGCTAAAACTAATTAAAGTGTCATATCACTGTGTTTGTGGACGCTATCGTTGTTGAAAACAGTTTGACCGATTTCAATGATTTTTTATTAGTTGTAGGCATGGGAATAGGTCGTCAAATATTTTTCAACATCCAGTCCTCACCTTTCATTTTCGAGTCGCCATTTTATTATTTTTAAATTACTAATTTCTAAATAATTTAACAGGAAGTCGTTTGACGTAAAGCATCGCGTACTTTTAGATTTCATTCGCTTGAGAATTTATAAACCTACCTACCTAGGAAAATAACACTTTTGAGTTCCGTTGCCTATAAACATCTCAGACTCAAGTAAATTATACCATAGCTTGCGTTTATTACCATATGTTATTATACCATTTGTTACCTATATCTAGACATTTGGTAATGTTTTATGCAATCAAACAAAACTTGTAAACGTTGAAGTAACTAATCTCAATAAATTATATATAAAATAAATAGCAGCTGTAATATAGCCTTGTCAATTCAGTGAAGCTATAAAATTGTATTGTTTGATTTTGTAAAGACAATAGAACAATTCAGATATAAAATTAATAATTACTAAAGAGAAATCATAAATTGAAGACAAAGTCAAGTAGGACATTTTTTTTATTTTTATAATTATTGTTGTGCATTTTATGGATTGTTGTCAAAGTAAGTCTTGCACATCAGTGCAAGAGTGGTAACTGGTAAATTTTACTTATCTTTTGTATATAATAAGATATTTAATTAGGTTCATCTGTTCTGGAATTACGTTATAATATCAAACATTCTTTTTTGCGAAAGTGGCTGTTGTGACTTGTATAATGATCACCGCAAAAGTACAATTTTATTTTTTTCATCTGTTTTGTACTATCATCGTTTACTTTTTTCTAGCATACCGCCAGGAGCGACTATTCCACCAACTACTCTTAGTTCTCAAAGCCAGCAGCCAGTGATTCTTATATAGACTACAGGCCCATGAACAAAATTGATGGGTCAAATGAACCACCAGGAGACCTATGTAGGATGATAGAAGGGTATAAAGTAATAAGTGTCAGCACTATGCCGTCACTTGTAAGCTGTCTAACTGAGTGCAGTTGACGAGGCGGGTTTCAACCGTCGATCATTTCTCCTTGTCGCATGATTTTTGTACGGCTTTGCGAAATAATGGATTAGAAGAGGTATTGAAACTATATGGAAGCAATGCCGTACATAATCAATTGTTCAAATTTACTCTGTAAATCGTCGGAAAATCATGAATTTTTCCAACAAACTAATAATTAAAATTTATATTTTTATAGTTTCAATACCTATTCTAATCTATTATTCCGCAACGCCGTACAAAAATCATGCGATAAGGAGAAATGTACGAGGGTTGCAACTTGTAAACCCCCCCTCTTCAACTGCACTCAGTTGGACAGCCTACAAGTGACGGCATAGTGCTGAATCTTATTACATTATACCCTTCTTTTATCCTACATAGGTCTGCTGGTGGTTCATTTGACCCATAAATTTTGTTCACGGGGCTGTAGTCTAACAGTTTTTAAAACTTTTCTACATTGTCTCAGTCTTATCTTATAGATAGCGCGTATGCTCTTTTGTGTAGCAACAATACCTATAACTATTTTCTTATCTGTGACAATACTTTGTTTTTTCCCACCGCCACTCATAACTATTTCTCCGGCTCCACAAACTTATTACCAATTTTATTAATTCACGAGGGTAATCCTACCGATATTATAAAAGCGAAAGTTTGGATGTTTCTCAATCACGTCAAATTTGAAACACAGATTATAGCCAAGAATAACACAGACTACTTTTTAGCGCAGGAAAATAACGGAAACAGGTAATATGTAGGTGAAACCACGAGGCATAACTACTTTTATTATATAATAATAGATTATGCTGGGGACTGCTAGTTATATCATATATTAAATTGAATAGTTATTGTGACACAGTAATCGTTACACATACTTTGTTGCATTTATTGCAAGCAATTAAATTTTATATAAAACTATAGTAGGTAACAATCATCGAGTGTAATTATCAATATGAGTTCTGTGTGCACATTGAATAGTAGTGGAGAAATGATACATCCCTGACGGACTCCATTCCAGATTAGTAGTATTAATTACTTTTGTAACTTTGTGACTCAGTTGGTAGTACTCGTAAGTCTATCAGCACAGCTGAAGGCCGTGGGTTCGATTCCCACATACAAATATTTATGTGACGAATTCAGATATTTGTTCTGTCCGGGTGTGTCCTATGCATCATAAGTATATTTTCGATTATATAAATAATTCTATATTATCGGCTTCCATAGCATAAGGTTTGTTCAGTTTGTGACATGATAGTGTTGTGTGCGAAATGTCAACCAATATTTATTTCATCATCAACAGCCCACTAAATGTTCCCACTGCTGGGACTCGGGGCCTTCTTTCGCAAGGAGAGAGTTAAGACCATAATCCACCACGCTGGCCCAGTGCGGGTTGGTGGATGACACATGACTTCGAAAGATTCTAGGTGCATGTCGGTTTCCTCACGACGTTTTCCTTCACCGTTTTAAGTTAGCGGCATTATGCACACAGTGGTGCGTGTGGGGTTTGAACCCGGGGTCTCCGGATCGGCAGACGCCGTTCTCCCGACTAGACCACCCGTAACCTCTAAAAAAATTATACGTATGTAGAAATATAAATAATTTTATACGTATGTATACGTAAAATAATTATTTAAATATCATCAATTATTATAATTTAACCTACTCGACATTATAATCAAGTTATCAACCAAACATAAATCCTCACTAGTTTTAGGACCACATACATACCTAGAAAATATATAAATTATTACACAGTAAATAGTTTTATCGAAGTAGTTATGACCTTAGCTCGGTGTCAAGTACAATTCGGACATCAGTGTGAATACCTAAAATTTCTTTGCATACATGAGAGATGAGGTCTTTATAAGAATAATAGAACGAATTCCACAACTAATACTCGGCTCCATCATTCCAGCTAGCGAGATGGCGACGAATAACATTCCACATAAATTGGAGATCGAATACGGGTCAACTCCTGGACAAAAACTGGACATTCTGGGCACCGACCTGCCAAGCGGTAAGACATTTTTTGCATTCTATCCCATTGAGTAGTGGTTGATGTATTGTCTATTAACTATCTATTGCAGGGGTCGGCAACCTTTTGGGAGTTATGGGCTACATGGTGAAAATATAGATAAAAGCGGGCCGCACTTCTTAAACTTTGTAATTCATTTGCACTTTGCATCCCACCCCATTTCTATGAAAAGTGACGTAGATATTGTAAACATTACACAGGATGCAATCACGCTCTAAATTATTATTTAATTATCTCGACGTTTCGGCAGCGTTACAACCAGGCGCGGTCCCAGCCACCTGGAATTTTGGGGGGGGGGTCACCAGTACGCAACCTCAGATTGGGGGGGGGGGGGGTCAAATACAATAAATCGAGTAAAAAATACTTTATTAGTACTAGCGCCCCACGATTTTATCCGCGTAGTTCACGTTCCAGTTGTTTTTCCGCGTTTAAAAATAGTCCATGTACAATTAGAATTTTTGTTTTTTTTTTAGATTTTTAATCTAATATTTATGATTTGGGGGGGGGGGGGGTCATGTACATTAGACATTAGAATGCGACGGTAAATTTCGCCGCCACGCACGTCAGTGTAATAGCTAAGGTGGGAAGTCGGGTGGTCACGAAACGGTTGATCCGGGTTCGAATCCAGACGGTTGCTTGACTTTTTTCAAGTTCATTTTTTTATATACTTTTTATTATATATATTTTTTACATTATATTAAAGTTTTTATGAGAAAATCTATTACTGGGAGCCCTTTATCTGTAGGTATCTAAGAATACTCAGTGTTTAAAACCGAGCAAAGCTCGGTCACCCAGGTACTATGAGTGAAATCAGAAAAAAAAAAAATCACTAACATGGATGCTACACGTTTTCCGAATCATCTATCTGATTTAAGCCCTTATTTCACTTGACTAAATTAAGTAACACTTCTGGAGCAAGTTTAAAAACAAGTTAGTAGCAAACAGATAAATTAGATAGTAGCAAAGAGATATAACAACTTAGATATAACACTCTGGGTGACGAGCGCAGTGCAGTGCTAGGTCATGATTTGGACTCTTCATGTTCCAATATTCCATTTTCACATTCCAGTGTCACTGTGCTGTTATTTGGCAGGCATGTTGCTTACCATCAGGCACATGTCAAGTTCGTCTCGTCACTCTTTATTTAAAAAAAAAAAGCAATCCTCGTTTTAGAATGTAGTCTGCTAGCTTACTTGATGCTTTTACACTTCACTGAATTCAGTGGCGACTAAATTTAGTCAATTATAATAAGTCTCATATACTACTATCAATTATTATAAATCTTGCTGGCTTGAACGACCGATTTAACAATCGTGAGATTATAGGTTCAAATCCCACCTGCATCTTTATATATTTATCTTCTAACTGCACATACGAGCTTGTCAACGACACTCACTTTAAAGGTGAATGTAAACGTCGGGAAGATGTTTGTGTGCTCCAAGAAAGACATCTTTCGAGCACGTACATATTCACCAATCCGCACTTGGTCGCGCGCGCAATCGACGCGCCTCCGTTGTGGATTATGCCTTTACCATCCTCGCGAGAGAAGGCCCCGAGTCCCAGCAGTGGGGACATTTAGTATAATGCTTATATGCTTGTGCTCCTATGGTTACAAATCAAAGACACAATATTTAGGTACGTCCGCAAGGTCCATATAAGTATTAACAGTTTGTTGACCACTTTTAAGACACGTCCAGCGGTGTTGATGGCTAATCACGCTCGTAGACCTCTTTAAAACATAAAGTAGGCCGATTGAGATATATTTATACGAGATATTTAAGTCAAAACTAATTTATGCGTATACTACACAAATAATAGTGATTACAATATTAAAATTATAATGATGGTGTAGTTCTGTACAATTTCATTCTAGAAGGCATACAAAATTTTAATTGTTCCATAAAGTGTACAGTTTTTTAGGGAAACCTAATGGGTTTGTGTCACCGATATACTAATGTAGTGGTAAAGAGCGGCGGTGGAGCAGTAGAACGAGTCGTTCGCATTAACCGCTTTAATAAATTAATAATAAATGATAATAAAATAATATTTTTATTACGTGATCAGATAACAAAGTGCATCAATTTCCAAAACAATAGAAATATGACTAATGCATGCTGATTGACAATTGTAGACTACAGGCCCGTGAACTAAATTTACGGGTCAAATGAACCAGCAGGAGACCTATGTAGGATGATAGAAGGGTGTAAAGTATTAAGATTCAGTACTATGCCGTCATTTGTAAGCTGTCCAACTGAGTGTGATTGAAGAGGGGGGGTTGCAACCCTCTACCATTTCTCCTTGTTGCATGGTTTTTGTACGGCATTGCGAAATAATGGATTAGAAGAGGTATTGAAACTGTATGGAACCAATGCCGTACTTAATCCAATGACCAAATTTACTGTGTAAATTACTCGTACTCTGTAAATTTTTCCGACAAAATAATAATTAAAAAGTTAAAATTTATATTTTTTATTGTTTCAATACCTCTTATTATCTATTATTCTGCAACGCCGTACAAAAATAATGGGACAAGGAGAAATAATCGAGGATTGCAACCCCCCTCTTCAATTGCACTTAGTTGGACAGCTTACAAGTGACGGCATAGTGCTGAATCTTATTACTTTATACCCTTCTATCATCCTACATAGGTCTCCTGCTGGTTCATTTGACCCGTAAATTTTGTTCACGGGCCTGTAGTCTATGGATTATTAACAATGATTAACAATAATTAATAAAAACAATAATTGTAGGCTAATAATAGAATTAAAATTAAAAATTAGGATACAATATATGTTAAGTACGTTTATTTACAAATTGCGCGTATTACGTTTACTTCATGACAAGTACTTATATGTAGATAGTATTAGCAACGCAACGATCAACAATCACGTCAACAACATGCAGATGGTACTAATGAGGTAATTTCTTTCCCTGGCTCCCACACTAGGATACCCTGTGTTTGTGGGAACCAGTTCTCTTCCGAGGTACTGTATTTTTTAGGGTTCCGTAAAACGTAAAAACGGAACCCTTATAGATTCGTCATGTCTGTCTGTCTGTCTGTTTGTCTGTCCGTCCGTATGTCACAGTCACTTTTTGCCGAAACTATGAGAACTACACTGTTGAAACTTAGTAAGTAGGTGTATTCTGTGAACCGCATTAAGATTTGAACAAAAAAAAAAAAAAAAAAAAAATAAGGTTGCCCCCCATACTGAGAACTGAAACTCAAAAATTTTTTTTTCATCAAACCTACACGTGTGGGGTGTCTATCGATAGGTCTTTGAAAATGATATTGAGGTTTCTAAAATCATTTTCGTCTACACTGAATAATTTGCGCGAGAGACACTTCCAAAGTGGTAAAATGTGTCCCCCTCCCCCTCTAACTTCTAAAGTTGTAAATCTAAAAAAAATATATGATGTACATTACCATGTAAACTACCAACGAAAATTGGTTTGAACTCGATCTAAGTTACAACGAACTACAAGAACTATGTGTACTATGTATGTATATTATGTTACTTGCTTCAAACGGAACCCTTCATGGGCGAGTCCAACTCGCACTTGGCCACTTTATTTTTGTTTTGTTTTGTTACGTATATTTGTACGTCTGTATTGTGTATGCTTGTAGTTGCAGTCCTATTAAGTTAGTGTCGTTGTTTGTGAGTGTGCACAATTTTTGATTTATGCTTTTTGCTTTTTGGGTTGGTCTATACTAATATTATAAAGAGGAAAGATTTGTTTGTTTGTTTGTTTGTTTGTAATGAATAGGCTCCGAAACTACTGGACCGATTTCAAAAATTCTTTCACCTTTGGAAAGCTACATTATTCCCGAGTAACATAGGCTACGGCAGATGGCGCTGCAGTTGATATCTAGGTTATTATTCGAGCGAAGCCGGAGCGGGCCGCTAGTAATAAATAAATATCTTGTGAGTTCGTTACAGCAACATGTGTAATAGCTAAACAACATGAATTCTCCATAATACTAAAATTCTATGGTATAGGTTTTCACTTCTATTAGTATAACGTATGCCTGCAATTTTTTTTTCTTCTGTGTAAGTTTTTTTTCGATATAAGTAACACTAGTGGTCCGTCCCGGCTTCGTCTGTGGTACATAGTATATAGCCTATTATTGCACTCAGGGATCTCGTACACATCCAATGGTGAAATATTTTTTTAAATCGGTGCAATATTTCCTAAGATGAGCGCGTTCAAACTATCCTATTATTTGTATTTTGCTCTTCAGCTCTTTAATATTAGTGTAGAAGTAGGTATAGATATGTCGAGGTGTTAATATTTAGAGCTCAGGATCAAACAGACAAACATCGCATCGTAGCGAATAAATGGAGTAGGTAAATTTTATCTCACTTTGTAATGTTCGCGGTTTGTGGTTTACTAGGTCGACGCACGCTAGGAGATACGATACGGTAAGTATAATACCACCAAGAATTAGAATACATGTCTAGGTGTGCACGTGTTTTAAGATATGTAAATTAGTCAACTGTTCTTAAGGCAATTTTCTGCATTAATATGAATATTATCCATCCTATCTTAACTAATATTGTAAATAAAAAAGTTTGTATGTATGCTTGTTAGTCTTTCCAGTAAAAAGTTTTCAAGGTCAGAGTGAATAATTTTTTTCTAGGTCAGAGTGCGTTGTCCTTGATCACACAGTCGTTTACCATCAGGCGAGTAGGTGATCAAACGCGGAACTATAATATGTGATAAAGATACTTTTGAAGGGATTTGGATGAAATTTGGTACATAGGTAAATTAATAATAGATTAAAAATATAATAAATATTAGTGGAAAATTCACACACAACACCATCTGACTTAGTTATAGCGCCCCAAGATTTTACCCGTGTAGTTCCCTTCTATTTGGTTGTTTTCAACTGAAACTGAAACTGAAAACTTTAAACTGAATCGAAATGTTGTGTACAATGTACATACTTGATTTGAGTAGCACAACTACGAGCACAAGCAGTACACTAAATAAATAAATAGATAAATATTGGTGGACATTTCACAAACAACACCATGTGACCCCAAACTAAGCAAAGCTTGTAATATGGAAGCCAGATAGCTGATATCTTATACCTTTAAACGAGCAATTCTTGTATATAAATCTATACGAGTATATATATAAAAATCAATGCCACTTTTCGTTGTTATTGAACTCCTCCTAAACGGCTGGACCGATTTGAATGTTTTTTTTTGTATACGTTTGGGTAGGGCCCTGAAAGGTTTAGATTTACAAATCAGCCCGGCAGATGGCGCTGCAGTTGATATCTAGGTTATTATTCGAGCGAAGCCGGAGCGGGCCGCTAGTATGTATATATAAATAGGTATATAGAATCAGGATCTCGGAAACGGCTCGAACGATTTTGATGAAATTATGTATGCAGGGGGTTTCGGGGACGATAAATCGATCTAATTAGGATTCATTTTAAAAAAACGCATATTATGCGCGTTTTTAGACAATGAAAAACTGTCACATTAGACATTAGAATGCGAAGGTGAATTTCGCCGCGTGACGCGACAGCGTAATAGCTCAGATGGGAAGTCGGGCGGTCATATCGGTCACGAATTAGCAGCTCCGGGTTCGAATCCAGACGGCTTCTCTTTTTTTTTTTTTTTTTTTTTTTTAGAAAATCTGTTTCTTCGAGTCTTTTATCTGTAGGTACACCTATCTCAGTATATTTAAACCGAGCAAAGCTCGGTCACCCAGGTACTAATACTTTTAAGTTGCAAATACATTCTTGTTTTACTTACACTACTTACTTACTTAGAAACACCCAGAAACAGAAAAAAAACCCACTGTTGGGACTCAGGAGCTTCTTTCGCAAGAAGAGAGTCAAGGCCCATTCATAATCCACCACTATGGTCTACTGCGAGTTGACAAATTACGCATAGCTTGGAGAGATTCTGGGAACATGACGATTTCCTTGCAATGTTTCCTTCACCATTAAAGCCAATAGTGTTGACAAACTTGCACATCTGCAGTTGTAACAATGCTCAAAGGCGCAAGTAGGTTTTTAAAATGAAGACCTCACCACTAGTACCACTCATAATTAATGAAAAAAATTGGCAGTCATAGGAACTGCCGATAGAAATGAAAACTTATAACTCAGAATTTGATAGCTTACTTTGGAAATTACACGGGTGTAACCGGAGGGTGTGGCCTGGTCATCATGGCATGACAATCTAGAAATGCGTCAGCATTTCCCATTGGCTTGTCATGTCTAGATGGCCATGCCATGATGGCCAGGCCACACCCTTTCAGCATTTTCCATTGGCTGACGCATTTCCAGATGGCCATTGGCTATGGTCCCGAGTTTACCCTTAGATTTCTTATCATACCCGAGCGTGACGCTAGAATTCAATTGTCCACGAAAAATCTGTCTAGGCGCGCCAAAAGAAGTTTTCACTTCAAAAGAAACCCATTCAACTGAATCTTAAACATAAAACGTCCAAATATGAGCCCAGCCGCTATATACCGTCGCAGCTGGCTTGCAGCCGCCATTACCAAGATACGATGTCGTAAAACAAACAATAAGATATCCAGTTTTGCATGACAGGTTATTTCACCCACATCAAACTTCTCGCGGAAGTACGTAGGATTGAAGGAATTTTCCACACAATTGCCTTTTTTCTTAATAATGCTACATTTCATGGTCTGTTTCGTGTGAGCAAAGGGTTGGCGTGACGTTAAGTCCATTAATTCATAGTGATAAAGCACTTGTCACGGTTCATCATTGTCAGTCCGTATTTACGTCCTACAACGTAAAGGTCATCTCTTTCTTGAGGTACTGCTATTATTAGTCTTGAGACAATCACATCCATTGCCATCCCTGACTTTTATCAATCCGTATCGACCCACTGCACGTAAAGACTTCCTTTTTTGTGCCGCTATATTATCTATTTTAAGCCAATAATTTCCATAAATTAGCATACCGGCTGATTTGGTAAACATATTTAAACTACCACTGACCTACAAACTAACGGAACGATGATCTACCAATAGACCGCTTGCACAATTTAGTAATGGTAGGACTCTTAGCAGAGTCCGCCTGGGGAAGTACCACACCTTTGCCAAATATTCTACCGCCAAGCAGTAATGTGCAAACATTACTGTGTTCCGGTTTGAAGGGCAATGATTCCAGAGAAATTACAGGGCTTAGAGACATAATATCTTAGATCTCTGGGTGACGAGCGCAGTGCAGTGCTAGGTAATGATTTGGACTTTAATGTTCCAATAGCTGCGTGTTACTGTGCTGTTATGTGGCAGGCATGTTGCTTACCCTCAGGCACATGACCTGCTCGTCTCGTCACTCTATGCTATAAAAAAAAAAAAAACAATATACGAGTATTTTCCGAAAAGAGAAAAAGTGGTCGAAGAAAATCAATGGTATGTACCTTTTTTATAATTTTACCGCTTATCTGAGACCAAATTTTGGTAATGGTAATTATTTGGGGCAATATGAAAACTTGTCACATACCTTTTCTATTATACCCCAGCGCGGAGCCGCAGACCTGGCTAGTGAGGAGTGGGGCAAAACGAATCCCTCAATTTAGATCACCTGGCTGTTAGAAAGTCCCACCAAAGTTATCTGTGGTTTTGAGAATCTCTATTTTTTTAATGAAATGATATCAAATTAAAATTAACTAACACGTTTTTGACGTGATAACGTCTTATAATTCGGTGAAACCGGCTGCACGCCCGCAAAACATGACGTCATGTAACGTTACCGTTAGTTCGTCGTCAGTGCCATGCGTACGAAGCTGAGCGCTGAGGGCGCCACCCGCTGAGTCGAGCGGTATCACTACTCGCGCTATCAGCGTACTGATTTCTTAAGACGTTGTCACGTTTAACTATCGTCAGTAAACCGACTTTACAGACAACCATTTTTTTTCGCATTTCTGAGTTTGATTACGTCTGTGTTCTCTCAGGATTAGAAATTTTTCAAAACGATTACGAACACATGAAACGTCCCAATATTTATGTCCGACTCTAATTCCGTCCAAGGCGCTTCAAATATCTGCACCATATTACCTACACAGCTAAATTCACTGAGTAACTAAAACGATTTATCCAACCAAACATCATGAAAAGAGAATCAAGAGTAATTTGATCTCGCTTCACGCATGATTTAACATTAGCGTGAAATTTTAGCCCCCGCTCCATACAACTCTTGATGACGTGTCGAAAGCCTCCTCACATTCAGGCGTTAACGTACTAAGAATTACGAGAAGGGGCTTTGAGGAACCACATCTTTAGACTAAATTCTGAGTAAGCCATATTCATATAGTGTTGGCAGGTTTTCTTGTTAAAAAATGCTCTTTGTGTTCATACGCTCGCAAATCTCTAAAAAGCCAAAAACATGAACATGTTTCGTGAAATCGATTCAAATGTATAATTATTATTTTATAAACCTTTATATTATACCAAAAACTCGTCATGCTTTACATTATTAACATCTAGGAGTGCCACGGTTTGACCTATGTATTTTAAACATCAGCATAAGCAGCTCACTTAAAATTCTCAATGCTGGGACACGGGGCGTCTCTCGCAAGAAGTGAGTCAAGGCCAAAATCCACCACGCTGGCCTAGTATGGGTTACATAAAAATCGTATCGTCGTGTTGGTAATATAAATCGCGTTAATCACTGAAAGGGACTACGTTTAAGATTCAACTATGTATTTTGTTTTTTACTACCGTATTTGTAGTGAAACAGATTTTCCTTTCAAATGGAATATGATGAAAAAAAAATGGTGGTTGTACCACCATTTTTTTTAAAACCTACTAAATTCTATCTCAAAACATTTACTTGGTAGATACTCTTTTACACGTTGTATATTAGTAGAAGAAAAGTGTACAAAGGAATGGACTTTGAAACCGCGAATAGAATAATAGCAACATACTCGTAGACGTTATCGAGTTCAAAATTAGTTCACACGTGCTGTTTTGCTCTTTTAGCCTTAAGTAGTATACCTATTTCATAATAAGCCAATCAAAAACTATTCCAGTCGTAACTTCAAAGTTACGGCTTCAAAGTACGGTCTAGTCGAGAAAACGGCGACTGCCGTTCCCAAGATCCCCGGTTCGAATCCCACGTGCACTCTTCCTTCGAGTCCTCTTTTTGAAGTCATGTGCATAATGTTGCTAACTTTCTGGGCCTAGAATCTTTCGAAGTCACGTGTCATTCACCAACGCGCACTGGTCTAGCGTAATGGATTATGACCTTGACTCTCTCATAACTAGAGAAAGCCCCGTGTCTCAGCCGTGGGAACATAGTTTGCCATAGGTGGCATACGACGTATCCTGCCCAGTCTCATTTCAGCATAGCAGCCTTCTGAGCCACATTTATTACTTGGGTCTAAGAGATTCTGTGTTCCTAACACGAGTTTTACACCTAGGATAATGCGCTCCATTGCTCCTTATCAATTTTCGTATAATTATTATCTCAGCCTAAATATTGTCTCACTGCAGAACAAGGTTCTTTTTCCTTTCACACCACTTTTCCCGTCCCTGAGCAACTGTCCTCCAATCCTCCCCATAAAACTGTCGAGTTCGGTCCTTCACCTCTTCCTGGGTCGTTTTTTTTAAATAGAGAAACGAGACGAACAGGTCATGTGCCTGAAGGTAAACAACATGCCTGCGAGAACATAGTGACACGGACACGCTATAGTGACACGCTATTAGAACATGCAGAGTCCAAATCATTACCTAGCACTGCACTGCGCTCGTCACCCAGGGATCTAAGATGTTTTATCTCTAAGCCCTGTAATTTCGTTTGGCTGGTCGTACAAGTAGTGGGACCCCGGCATTCCATATTATAACCAGTGGCGTATCGTGCCCTGTATCAAAATTAGATGGGGAGGTCAAAATGAAGGATAAAATTGTGGATAATCTTTATTAATTTTTGCTTACAAACGTTATTTGGCCTCTGTTGCCCGGGGGCTTTGTAGGCAAAAAATATATTAATTATTATTTATAACTTTTACTAGCAGCCTTCCTCGATGTCACCCGCGTAGTTCCCAATACTATTATTTCATCTAGATGAAAGTAGCCAATGCTCGATTTCAGATTATAATCTATTTTTATTCTCAATTTTAACTCCATCCGTTTAGGCGTTTCGGCGTTAATAAACAACAAACATCCAAACTTTCACATTTCAAATATTAGTAGGATTATCATGTTTTGTTTAGTTTAAACAATAAACAATGTTTAGGACATTTATTTGCCTATAAATGATTACTACAGTACCCTCGGTGAGTTATAACCGTAATACCTACCTAAGAACTTGCACCAATAAAAACTACCTATCCGCTATACGATAAGGCCGCCGCTTGTAACACTAGTCTTATTGTTATTCTCTCCTGTATAAGTGTTTTTTGTTTGTTTATGGTGTGTACAATAAAGAGTATCTATCTATCTATCTATCTATCACTCGAAACTGCATCAAAATCGGACAAGTAGTTTTGGAGAAAAATGGCAATACGTGTTGGCACAAACATCCTCACACCGCACAAACGCTTATACCGGCTTCGTTCCGTAAAATATTATGAAATTTATTTGGTTCAAGAACACAGTTACTTAAAAAACAGGTTAGTATATACTTAAATCATAAAAACAAAATATGTTGGGACACATGTACACTGGTATTATTATAGGTATATATATTGTTTAGTTTATTGGGGCAATAATATGTCCTTCAAAGCCTCGCCTAGATACGTCCACGTATGCAGGAAGCTAAATTATAGACATTTGTGCTCTGAAGTGTTCCGTAAAATTGACCTCATTAGAATGTTTTGTTGACACTCTCGCACCGTATTCGCCGGAAAAGATATAAATATGATGTTGCTGTTGCAGATACGTATTTATTTATCTTCGCCTATCTCCAACATGTTATCAGTTCACCCACTTCTATTTATTTAAGGACTTTGTATGTTTATTACGCAACTGTTGCACTGAACCGAAAAGATAAGGTATCGTTATTATGAACAAGTTTTACTAAGGGACCAACTCTGATTTCGCGAAAATAAATCAACTTTGCATATTCAAATCCAGAGTAAAATTTTGTACGGTGCATCTCATTTTTGTTTACAATTCTATAACTATTATGTTTTTGTTTTATGTGTAATTTGTTACAAATCTCTGGGTGACGAACGAGGTGCAGTGTTAGGTAATGATTTGGACTCTTCGTGTTCGAATAGCTGCGTGTAACTATATTGTTATGGGCAGGCATGTTATTTACAGCCCATTTCATGTCCCTACTGCTGGTATTCAGGGCCTTCTCTCTTAAACAGAGGCTGATGACCATAATCTACCACGCCACTACGGCTTATTTGTGAATACTGTGTATTATTCTACAAATATTGTAATTATTAATAAAACTACATTTATTTCTAACACATATTGAAAACATTACATAGCACTTAATAGCGATCTAATAGATTTTTAATTACCTTCCGATGTTTCGGTAGCGTTGGAAAAGCCGTGGTCACGAGTGATAACGTGATCATGGGTCACCAAAAAAAATATGTAAATGCGTACATTTTTTTTTTATAAAAAGCGAAAATGACTACTAATACTAATATATGATACTAGATATATGTACCTAGTATCAGAAGTAACAACGCCCCGCTTCTTTACCTGCGTAATTCCCGTTGTTTATCCGGGATAAAAAGCAGCCTATGTATTCTTTCTGACTATAATCTAAATGCGTTTTGCAAATTTTAATCCGATCCGGTCATACGTTACGACGTGATTGAGCACCAAATATCTAAACATCGATATTTATTATATTAGTACGATTAGTACCTGCACTATAAATAAATAACATTTTTATTTTAACTACTTGACTGCCATCTCGCCTGATGGTAAGCGACGACGCGGCCTACGACGGAGCCTACTTACCTAGAAAAAATACTCAGCCTTTTTATTAAGCTTTGCACTATTAACCAATAAACGATTGATTAATCGAATGGTTTACGATTAGCTAATATTGGTGTAATGATTCCAAAGAGTACCTCAAACATACTTACGAAAACAGCTCGTAAACTCGATGTTATCTGTCTATAAAATTGTAGTCTGTCTATAATTGTAGTTTACATATTTATAAATTATTTTTCAACAGATGCACCAATCCTTGTATACGTCCACGGCGGCTATTGGCAGGAGTTATCCAGGGAAACATCCCGGTATCCAGCTGAACCGCTTTACAAGTCGCGGGTCAAAACGATAGTGGTCGGTTACGACCTCTGTCCTGCTGTTTCCTTGGCGGAAATCGTCAATCAAATACAGAATGCAGCTAAATTTGTCTTTGAATACGCTGAGAAGATGGGGTCACGGTAAGTGGTCCTGATTTTAAAATTGGAACACGCTTTACAAACCCGTTAGGTTGCTGTCTACCTACGAATGTGTGTGAGAGTTTTGACTGTGTTTTTAAGACTGCCTTATACTTCCCGTCACATCGTCTTATTTTCATATTATCTTGTTTTCCATAAAGTATGTATTCAGTTTCCTGAATGAGATTTTTTCGTGATGAAAATGTTGCCATTTTCTGATTTATTGTTTTAGTTTTATTTTTGTGTTTAAATATTTTATATTACGTGTAATAAACTATTAAGTGTAATAAACAGTCTAACAGTCTACACGTTTTTGTTTATAGAAAATTATGTTAATCATATTTTATAATCTGAAAAGAACATAGGTCTGTATTTATTCTATTAAAAGTTAAAAAAAAAGCTTTTACTATAAAATTAACAAATAAAATCAAAGGTCAAAAAAGTGAAACTAAAGTCTTGATTATTAAATAAAAATAAAAATTATGAAGAAGAACAAGCTGTTTTCGGCTTTTTGGTTCGTCGTAGGTAGTCTTAAATAGACGACTAGCATTTTAGAAACTGACATAATTTGCCTTATTTAAAAATAATTGAATTTATTAACTGACCTTTTTACTGTTTTACATACGGATAGGCCTCTCTCAACAAAACTAGCCTGGAATGAAAACTATTCGAAACTACATACCTAACTACCTAACTACACTAAGCACATCTAAATTTCCCATTTACCGATAAGGCTTTTAATGAATTTAATTCAGCCTTAATCCATATCGGCAGCATTTTACGATCACAGTTAAACAAGCAACCTTTAGGCGTTTATTTTTGAAGTGATGTAACCGATATCTTGCAATTTCGTAAAGGTCTCCCACTATCTTTAACATTGAACTAGTATTATCAGCAAAATAAGCTCATTTGTTATGTAAATACGTTAATAATAAAGACCTTCGCTCATTGGATCAATACGACCACTAAAAGGCACACTACACATTACACACGCACAATTCTACAGCATAAATAAAGAATTACCGCCGTATATATTTCAAACATTTAACCAAAGATTGCGCGATCCAAAAACATGTCAAATTTTTTACCAAGATCTATAATAGGTATTTTGTAGTGATAGGACTTTTTGCAGAGTCCCTCTGGGAAGTTATTCTATCACATCGTCGCTAAACATCATGCAAGATGGAAATCAACTTCAAATCTATTATTATTAAAAAAACAGCAACGTGGAACCACAGTATCTATCCTGGTTAGAAAAAAGTACCATTCTAATTAATCAGTCAGGTAGATATTACGGGAAAATATGGGATTCGTATTTTTTGTTTTATCAATTTTTTTTATTATTAATAAAACTTAGATCATTAAACTTCCGTAGTGGGTGTGACGTCACGTCTTCGTAAAAATCATACAACACATGCAGTAAAGTCACTTGAAACTTCTATGTACTGTATCTTCGTATTTTTTTAGTCAAACAAAAGAAATATGGATGTACAATAATATTAAAATGTAATCGTCTAATTGACGGATTAATTAGGTTTTTAGTCATCTTTGTTTCTTTACAAATTATTGGGCAAAGAGATAAATCATTTAATGTCTCTCGGTGATAAGCGCAGTGTACGTTTTACTAAACCATAGTTTGGACTTTCCATGTGTTGGTAACCATCAAGCGAGATGGCGGCCAAGTGAAAACCTTTGATTGTTGAAATAAAAAGAAATATGAATGGTCCTAAATTTGGTAACTCAAGTAATTTTAGACGTATGATCTGCTATCTTAATATCTTAAGTAAAGTATGAAATTTAATACAAGAGATTTTATTGGCAAAAAAGTGTACTTTTATCCTATCAAAAAAAAAACTATATATGATAATCAAGCTAAAAAACAGTTTGCTAATGGCTTGTAATGATTAGAATATAAACAATACTGTTAACCCACAACTTTGCTGGCATCGAATTTAGTAAAGTTTTTTCGAATTTAGTCGAATTTAGCTCTGAGCGCTTGGTTGACGCAACTATGTTGTGTTATTTGTGGACCTTTTTTCAAAAGGAAAAAATCAAGGTCACAATCCACTACGCTGGCCACGTGCAAATTAGTGGATAACGCAACCTCTCACAATTTGTCGTTTTTAGTAATAGCCGGTTTCTTCGCGATGTTTTATTTTACCTTTAAAGCCAGTGGTGGCCAACTTCAACAATATTTGCACATACAAAAAGTACTCAGATGTCCTTTCCACTAGACTACCATGCCATCATTGGGTTATAGTATTTGATATATTTTTACGTTTCATTCCAGGGGGATATATTTCGCTGGACATTCGGCTGGCGCTCACTTGACCGCCAAAATGCTTGCAAACGCAGACTTCCTCGAGAATCTACCTGGCTCCCACCGTCTTCAAGGCGCCTTCTTAGTATCTGGAGTCTATGACCTTCGCCAACTCATCCATACGACAATCAACGATGCCGTCCAGCTGCCCAGAGAATGGACTGTCCCTCTTTCTCCTCTATTCGACTGCTACACACATCTCCAATCGAGAGCAATACGAGTGTACATCTTAGCGGGACAAAACGACAGTCCCACGTTCAAAAACCAGTCCAGAGAATTCTACGAGCTCTTACATAACACGTGCCTCATGCAAAACATGTATTTGGAGATCAAGGACAAGATGGACCATTTTGAAATCGTCGAATGCTTAGCGAACGATGACAACTACTTGAAGAATTTACTCGTACATGATATTCGAAAGCATTTGTGATTTATAAGACTCGGTCTAAGCAGTAACTAAATTAAGATGAAGTTATATAAAGAAGTATAACTATAACCCAAAGATTTCGAAGAGTAAACACTGCCATTACAGACAATACATACCTGTAATATGTCATGAAGATCAAGTTCCGTATATAATTATGAACAACTTCTACTTTTATTCGTAAACCCTGAAATCAGGAAAAAGATATCAATGGTACCTACCTAACTAATAAAATCATCGCCACCACCAGTCTGTTCTCATTCACTGCTGGATATAGAGAACTTTTCCACAATATGACATTCAGCCCTATCCTAGATATTACATGTTTAACCACCACCAGCTGCTTAACATAAATTCTCACTCCATATAGTCTCAAGGCATCCTACACTACGTATACCGATTTGCAATTTCCGCACTATAAATAGCAATAAAGGATAAAGAGAATAAGAATAAAATAACGATTATATCATTGTAACTAATTACTGAATACCTCCTCGGATTTCGTCCATAAAAAATCAAAGTTGTTCCGTAAGATTTTTTTCTGGGACTCATTTGAAACAGTTGATTTATTTTTGTGATTTCTGGGTAATTTCCTTTGTAAAGTCATTTTTAACGATGAGCCTCAACCCTCAAGTTTCAGCTTAGGAACGAGCCTGATGAAGCCATGATCAAATATTAGGTTGTGCAATAGTTGTGCTCAGATAACGGTTTGAATGGCCTCGTGGCGTGGTCAGTAGTGAATTTGCTCAACGAATCATAATATTTTATGTAGGTCGGGGGTTCGATTCACTCCCAGGACAAATATTTGTGTAATGAATATAGATGTTTATTCTATGTTTGGGTGGCTCTATGTATCATTAGTAAGTATGAATTATTTCAGTTTTCTGGCCCCCATAGTATAAGCATTAGTTTTGAGCTAGATCGTTTCGATTAAATTAAATGTCGATGAATATCTATTTTTTGTACGCGATGCATACATATATGAACCGAATTTATTTTTGGTGTGTGTTACGATTTTTAATCTCCCAGCGATTAATATCCTGATTTTTATACATAAAACTTAAACTTAGATCAGGATAGCAGACTCTTTTACTTGTGCGTTTTTTTCAGCATCAGGCAGCAGCAGGTATCATGTTATGGTATCAATATTCATTAATACCATAGCATGATACCAACACATCAAAACGAATCGTGAGTATTGTATTACATCGCCGAACTATTACCCACTTGATTCATATTTTCGACCCTAAACCAGCCCAAAAATCGTTGTTTAAATGATTTCTAGTCTAATATAATTAATAGAGTTACCACAGTTATTAAAAAAATTATTAATTATACCCATGGCCCGTGTGTTTTCAAAGTCCTGTTTTAGAAAAAGATGGTTGCCACTTTTCAGAAAAATGCTATATGATAAACATTTAATATTTATACCCACACAAATAATAACTTCAAAATTGAAACGTGAAATGAATATTTTTAACTGTGGATATTTTTAATAAATTTACTGAAGCTCGAGAAGCTCTGTCCCATTTGATTTAATAGATTGTTGGGAGATTTTTTCCGAATAGCAACAGTTAATTTAAAATAAGAAACCCATGATATCCTTAGCACAATCATGCGAACTAACGCAAAAACTCTATATGTGTTCATTTGAAAGATACAGCGAGCAACACGGAAGGGAGTAGCCTTAGCTAAAAAATATTGTTCAAATCTTTCTGTCATTTCTTGCGGGAGGGGAAGTTGCACACTAGCGCAAAGCCGCACTAATACATACAAAACATACCTGTACCGATCCATTGCCGATCATACTCACACAACCAAATCACTAACACATAAAAAATAAAGCACCATTCACAAATCTAGCCCCGCCCTCACGCCACAGTATATTATCAAACTCCATGGTCCACGCGGACTTGTACTTTGACAGAGGGGAAACGCTGTGTATGCCTACTCCCTTCCGTGTTGCTCGCTGGAAAGATAGGATTAGGAGGTATTTGGTTAAGGTTAAGTTACTCTATATCTTACTGTACGCCCAAGTAGCTGAAGTCATTGTAATATTATTTTTTTCAAACATAATTATCATAAGTTAAGTTTGGAAAAGTAAACAATGCAATATAATATAATGTTCAAAAGAACACAACCGTTTATTTTGTAATTCTTTGTATTGTGTTTCAAAATATTAGGTATTTCAATGAATACAAGAATTTTACAGTTATTGGATAAATAATTAGATTATACAAATAATATTTTTATTATGATTAAGATGCCTACTTAAGTAATTGCTCATTATAAAACTTTGTCTAGTTCTAGTTTAAACTTGAAAACTCAGGTTATCTATAGGAATTAGTATGTAAATTGTATGTACATACTTAGATAATTAATGAATTTGTTTTACGCAAAGAATATTATTTTATTATTGAATTTTAATACAGCTAACGATTGTAATATGTTTTCAAATGTGTATTGAAAGAATAAAATGCAATTTTAATGTTCATCTGTTTTTTTTATTCTCAGATTTTTTGAAATATGCAAGTTAATGTATGTCATCTTAAATTTCTGGTGACGAGCGCAGTGCAGTTCTAGGTAATGGTTTGAACTCGTCATGTTTCAATAGCTGCGTGTACTGTATTATTATGAGCATGCGTGTCGCTTACTATCAGGCACATGTCCGACTTGTCCGACTAATTACTATATAATAAAAAAAATATCCTCTCTATATATAGGGAATGAACAAAATATAATCCCGATGGTAAGCGACGCGACTAAACATTGTAGGACAGTGTCACGCAGCTATTGGAACATGAATTATTCAAGTTACTGTTCAGTACTGAACTATATGTTTCCAGAGAAATTACAGGGCTTAGAGATATAACAATCTAGATCTCTGGGTGACGATCGCAGTGCGGTGCTAGGTAATGATTTGGACTCTTCATGTTCCAGTAGCTGCGTGTCACTGTGCTGTTATGTGGCAGGCATGTTGCGTACCATCAGGAACGTGGCCTGCTCGTCTCGTCACTCTATTTAAAAAAAAAATTTCATCAGCAGGAGACATATGACCATTTATCTCTTTGCTCTGTAAGTTATCTGGCAACATTGCATTGAATTCAGTAACTCCATTCTAAAATTAAATAATGATTAAAATAATATTTTAAATGGCATTCGACAAGCTGTGGCTAAATTACAGGGTTTTTTCAAAACAAAATAGTAACTACGAGCTATTTCACTTTCTTGTAAAACTATACAGTATTTTTTCGATATTTGAACTGAGTGAAGTCCCCATTTTAATTTCGAAGAAAATATTCAACTCCTGACGAATAAAAATCATAAACGATTTCCGCGTTATGGTGACTGTTCGTTCTCCGCCCGTAGATTATATAATATACTAGCTGTTACCCGCGACTTCGTCCGCGCGAAACAAATACTAAGGTAACTCAGGCAGTACGTATTTGTATACCCAGACACATTTACGGTTACTAAACAATTTCATCAAAATCGGTTTAGTTGTTTAGGCGTGAAAGCGTAAGAAACATTCATTCTTCATTTCGACTTAAATTTCATCCCCATACAGTTCGAAATTACAAAATTGCTAAAACAAACATTTATTTGCTTCGTGTCAAGTGCCTATATACAGAGTTTCATGGTTTTTGATCTTCAACGATTGGGAGCTTCCATATTCCATAAATACTTTCATCCCCCATTTCAATCCCAATTTCATCCCCGTACAGTTCAAAATTACAAAATTGCTAGCACAAACTTTTGTTTGCCTAAGTCAAGTATCTAAATACAGAGTTTCATGGTTTTATCTTCAACTTTCATGGTTTTAACTGAAAAACTATAAAAGGATAGTTATTGATGATATACTATATACATATTACTAAACCTACCTACCATGTGTATAATGGTTAGTGGTGTATCATTTATTTTGATTCCCTAGCTGAGGAGCTGTACGTGGCTAAATTAAAAACAATAAACTTACATTTACACATTTTCAACGTGTGATAAAGTCAGTCCACTCTCGTCATATATTATCCTTGAAAAAATGCGGTTTAAATTTAGTTAGACTGGACCGGCCATATCAGACGTGAGTTAACCCGTGAATTAATTAAAAATGTGTAACAATCACATTAGTGTTTATACTAAAACTTTCATAATAAAAGATTTGTTGCAATTTTGTATGAAATCTGAGGATTCGATTTCAGCGTGATACACGTTAGTGATTGCACATAAATTATTAGAGCATTTAAAAGAAAATTTCGTTATTTAGTTTCAACGCTATAGTATTTATGTACAGGTTCATTTTTGTAGTTTAAAAGTTTGGTAGATAAAGATTCGGCAGGAGACAAACCCACGCATCTTTAGGTACTTAATCTACATAATATTACAAAGCTGAAGACTTTGTTTGACCTTTGTTTTGGTACCAAAAAAAGACTGTACGGTACCACCGTCGGTTTATGTCCCTCGAAATTTAATGGACTGTATTTTTATTAAAAGAAAAAAGAGGTGAGAATTAATTATCTTTAACAAAACAGCATAGAAGATAGACAGATTTTCCAGCAACCTTTTAACTGCCTCCGTCTAGGGCACAAGTTTGTGACCTCAGGAGATCTCCTGCCGAGTGCTGTAGAAGCCCCAGGGCTTCACGAGGTCTTCTTGAGAGGTGTAACTACTTCAGTCGTCGACGTGTGAGTGAACGCTAGGATCTCGGGAACGACTGGTCCGAATTGAAAGATCCTTCAGATTTTCTGTTGGATAATCCATTTGACTAGGAAAGCTACATAACATTATGCTGTAGTATAATGTGTATGTGCAGTGTGTATTTATAGGAGCGAAGCATAAATTAAGAATGTAACAAAAACGGAAAAAAACAATTTCTTTTTGAGAGCTTTCGTTGCGTGTGTTGACGTGCGCTGAAGTCCGTGACAGCATATGCCTATCGTTTAAGATTTCGTCATTATAAACCGTCATTCTAATTCAATCCGGGGCGGACCGCTAATCCTATATAGAGGTATTAATACGGCGCGCATATTATTATTACTACTACCATTTCAGTTTCTAATCAGAAGCTTATTTAAATGACCTATAAGTTCGTGGAAGTTGTCAAAACCTGACCTTGTTACCAAAGAGACAAAGCTTCACATTGTTGTAATGCCTGTCGTAACAGGCTCGACACTTCACCCACATTTGCTCAGTCGAGATGCATTCCGGCAGCTCTGCGTGCCTCTGCGAACGTGGTTTATGGTCTCTCTAAGTAGATTGTCTAACGCCTTACGTCAATATAAACCGTATCTCAACTAAAGTAATCTGAGACGATATTGATTCGCTTTAATCTTTTGTTTTCTTCCTTTTACCAGTGCGTAGTGCGTGAATGCGTGTTCCTTCGTTGTATGTAAGTATCTGCGCTTGTATAAAAAACACGCACAGTCCAACACACCGAAAATACATCCACGCGCGTTCACGCAGATCCCGCACCTACAGACGGAGAAACACGCACTACCGGGCGTGGATGCGGGCGAGACGTAAGGTATGACACACTGGGCCCGCAGTGCCGTGCGTGATTTTGGACGGGCTTGACGTGTATTTGAAAGAAATGAGTCAGAGCCGCCGTGAATCCACAAAACGCAACAACGCGCGTGAGTGCGTGAAAATCCCAAACGATGATGCAGATCCGCACTCTAGCTAGTACGCGCGTAGATGCAACGTGCAGCGTAGTGCGTGTCAGTGTGTGGATAGCCTAAGTAAGGGTTGTTGTAGTAAAACCTCACTTGATGAACGAGTAGTCGGTATATGCACCCACTTTCAGCAATGCCGAGTCTAACATACCACCACCATGCAGGGACACGGCAGACGACGCAACTGGTAATGCGCTTAGTACGTATGTATTTAGTTTCATTCAAATCACTTCACCCGTTACATTTGTATTTACCTATGTGGGAACAAACATATAAACTAACAAAACACACAAACTTTCAGCCTTATTTAAGGTTAGAGTGATAACTGAAACTGGCTGGATAAAACGGTCTAACTAACAAAAAAGCTAGAGTAAACTGGGAAAAACTTTACCTAATTGAGAGTTTGTTTCTAAATAAATTATAGTTTGCAATAAAATGAAGGAAGTATATTGGTTTAAAATACCAAATTAATTAATGTTTCAAAAAACAAAACTGAAACTATAAATGAACTAGCATCACCCTGCGGTTTTACCCGCGTAGTCTACGTTTCCGTCCGTGTAATCTAACTGTTCCAAATTTGAATTCGATCCGTTAAGACTTCCGATTTGAATGAGCAACAAGAATCCATACATCAAAACAAAAACTTTGACGTCTAAAATATTAGTAGGATTATTATAAATTTAATTTTGTTAATTTCATCTCTATGTAGTGTATGTAGTATGAGTTTCATCTCTTAGCAGAGCCCGCCTGGGGAAGTACCACACATTTGCCAGTTATTCTACCGCCAAGCAGTAATGTGCAAGCATTACTGTGTTCCGGTTTGAAGGGCAATGTTTCCAGAGAAATTACAGGGCTTAGAGATATAACAACTTAGATTTCTGGGTGACGAGCGCAGTGCGGTGCTAGGTAATGATTTGGGCTCTTCATGTTCCAATAGCTGCGTGTCACTATGCTGTTATGTGGCGGACATGTTGCTTACCATCAGGCACATGTCCTGCTCGTCTCGTCAATCTTTATTTAAACAAAAATTAAAAAATGTTACTTTTTAGCAGATCTCTTACTGTCGCTACATCTTGATTTACGTCGCCTTAATTGCAGAGGTTCCAAAAGTACCAATTCCTGTAATTTATGCTCGACGGCCGCTGTTTTACGCCAAAATTAATGCTTTAGAGCCGTTTGTTTCCTTTGTTCTCAATTTTAATTGAAGTAATTTCAAACAGGTTAGCCTAGAGCAAAGTTCAATATTTTAGTTCGTCGTTTATAATGTTTTGATTGAACGAAATTCGATAGGTCGAGAGCCTATACCTAGAATTACAGTTTTATTCAATGTAAGCTATGTAAATTGCGATGACCTTACGAGGATGAAATGGTACTATACCGAGGGTTACAAATCATGGCCATGCCAGCATTTTCACATCAAAGCACGGCAAATCATTTTTCTCATTTTTGAAATGAAGCGGCCATGCTTATGGCCGCGCTCTCCGGTTTCACCCGCGTAGTTTCCAAAGTAAGCTATCAAATTCTAAGTTTCAGAATTTGATATTATCAAAATCAAAAAGCGACATCGTTTCATGGCTGATGTTCCAAAGACACGAACGAAGAGATTTGACTCTACTTTTGTGATAAGAACGTCTAGGCTGTGGAATACGTTGCCTGAGTGGGTTTTCCCTGATGGTTACAATTTGCAATCTTTGTGTCTTCAAATCGAGAGTGAATCGGTTTCTTCTAGGTAAGCACGCTCCATCATAGACCGCTAACTTAATATCAGTGCGAGATGGCAGTCAAGTGTAAACCTATAAAAGTTAAAAAAATAGTTAAAAGTTTTAACTTCTATCGGCAGTTCCTATGGCTCAGGAGATGAATCATCTTAAATATCTGGGCGACAAGCGCAGTACTAGACAGAAAGTTAACGTTTAAACACACGCAGTTGTTTAAACGCACCATGCTGTAAAATACACAAGCATTTTTCTTACCATCAGACCTACGTTTTGCTCTTCGCTTCGCTCGTTAATTAAAAATGTTTTGCTGGTAGTAAACTCTTACTACAAAGCTGCTGTCACTACAGGATAAGCAACTCCATTATTATATATTCTCCATTCATACCGGAACACAAAGTTTCCTATATCCTGAACGATAACAGTGTAGGTGGTACCTTACAAGGCAGAGTTAGCGTTTATATCTACTAAGTAGATATAACACCCTCGGCCAATTACTGCTTCTGAAAATGTCATGCGGTCCTCATTTCGCAGACAAAGCATTCTGGCCACAACAAAGACAGCGGATTTTGCGCAGCCACTTTTCACCCAAAAAACATGTTTTCATAGAGATATTAGGGATAATCTTCGCGGATGAATGAATAGATTTAAATTACATTATGTTTTGCTGATGGACGCGTTATTGTTTGGGAATAACGCTGAATATTGCATGACATTTATTAGGGGCATGTTAAATGTTCCGCCGATTACGCATTTTATGGTCCCCATCAGAAGGTCGAATTTTGAAATGAGCTCGAAAATAATTACGTTGTTTACATACTCGTAGTTTGAATCGAAAACAACTATAGACACATAGACAGGTCAATACTAAAGTTTTTATTTTCACACAAACAAAAGTGAAATATTACAGTAAGACATGTTAATCTTACTAATATAATAATGGCGAAAGTTTACGAGTGTATATTTATGTTTGTTACTTCTTCACGCCTAACTGAAGCGATTAAAATAAAAATTACTATGGAGTTAGCTGTCATCCTAAATGAACACTTTGGCTCTTTTATATCCCAAAACAATAACGTCAACAACGGGAACTACAAATGCTAAGGCAATTATAGTAGGTTTAAAACGACCACACACGTACCCTATATCAGAAGGAAGTGACGTAGAAGCGGTAGGGAATAGAAATCAGCATTACTCTACACACGTACAAATCGGTCAGTACGATTCCGACCGTGCAACGGAGCGGTCGTTGATCAGAGCAAAGAGAATATAATTACTACGTAGAAGTCGGCACTCAGTACAAACTAACAAGAGCAGTTAACATGTCTGTTCAATACCAACCATATGGCAACGACTTTGTGGAAACGGTTATCTTCGTGAAAACAAGACGAGTACCAACCTAACAGATTATTGAAAGAGATAGAAGACATGGACCTGGTAAATTTCATACATTTATTTAAGTACTGGTAAGTTTCAGTTTCAATAGACTAAAAACTTTCAAAACTAGGGCATGTATTCCGGAATTCCGAAATCTTGGAGAAACTTTTTCGAAATCTCAATTTCGAAATTGAAACACTTTAATATCGTTACTCCAATGTCGGTATTTTGACCACTAACTTTTTTTTAAACACAGCCATGATGTACAGATATACATACACACAATAAGTTATTAAAGATTCAATAAATAAATCAATCAGTGGAGTAATTCATTTGGCTTGAAAGTGACGAGCGCAGTGCAGTGCTAGGTAATGATTTGCCGCCCACTGTTGTAGAACTTTAGAATGTTTTATTAATTTTAAAAATAAAAAGTATATATGTATATAAATAGATAAGTACCTGGGTCACCGAGCTTTGCTCGGTATAAATACTAAAAATACTTAGATACTCTAAGATTTTCTTAAAAAAAGAATACTTGAAAAAAAAAAGAAGCCGTCTGGATTCGTACCCGCAGCTATTAATTCGAGACCGCCACGAACGCCCGACTTCCCGTCTGAGCCAATTATAATGTCGCGTCACGCGGCGAAATTTACCTTCGCATTCTAATGTCTAATGTGACGGTTTTTCATTGTCTAAAAACGCGCATAATATGCGTTTTTTTAAATGAAACCTAGTTAGATCGATTTATCGTCCCCGAAACCCCCTGCATACATAATTTCATGAAAATCGTTGGAGCCGTTTCCGAGATTCAGATTCTATATATATATATATTCTTGTATATATATATACAAGAATTGCTCGTTTAATGGTATAAGATAACCAATTTTACTTTTCTGTACTATCCAAATATTTTTCCAGTTTCGGAGCTGTTCCGGAATTCCGATATTGGATATTTAGAATCGTGACTCAGTTCCGGAATTGATAATCTTCCGATATTACATACCCTAGTTACGCCCTAATCAGAACAAAAAACATAGGTGTTGCCATGGGACTTACTTCTGAGAAAAGGTTGAAGACATAATTAATTAATTTACATACGAAATCATTTGAGATGTTTTTCGAACTGAAAACTTCTTATAGCGCACGTGCACAGCATTTTCATGGGCTGTGAATGTAAATGAAATGAAGGAAATATAAAGATGAACTAAGTACCGTCTGGATCAGGGATGATCGATATTCATCGATGGTGATGGATCTCGAATTTATATTGCAGATAAAAGTAGTACTGGGTAGTGATTTAAACGCAATCTGAACGGCGCATAATCCTTGCCTTTGTCATTCTAAACAGATAAAACAAAGAACGAGATGTGAGATTCCGTGTCGGAGAGTTTAGAATCGGTACGCTCTGGTTTGATTTAATTTCTACAATAAAATAGACCTAACTTAAATAAATTTCAACGATTAAAAATAAAACATACCTACGCCTTTATTACAGAATTGGGTTACAATAAGAGAAAGAGATGTAAGCACATGACTGCCACATAATAACACAGTGACACACAGCTATTGGTACCTACATGAAGAGTCAAAATCCAAAAAAACCTAGTACCTACTGCACTGCGCTCGTCACCCAGAGATATGAGATGTTTTATCTCTATGCCCGGTAATTTTACTGGAAACATTGCCCTACAAACTGCAACATAGTAATGTTTGCACATTACTGCTTAGCGGTAGAATAACCGACGAAGGTACTTCCCCAAAAAGTCTTACCACTGTCTTCTTAACACAAAAAGATACCTCCTGCCGTGCTACCTACCATACTCCTTAATGAAACCCACATGGAACAAAACACACCAACACGTATTTACAGTAAAATTATACTCATTCAGGTCTTCTCCATGTTGTTAATTATTGTTTAATGACAAAAAAGTGTTTATTCATTTCAAGATAAATAAATAACTATAATTTTAAAAACCCGACTGAACAAAAACAGCTTTAAAAACATTATTTAATACAATGTACTATCTAAGGAGACACTTGAGTGATTGAGACAAATCTAACGATACCTTAATTGTCATCCAGCCGTTTGGAAGATAGGTAAAGAAATTTACAAACATATAAGAAACCATAACCCTTCATTCAGTCGGGTAATTAAAATAATATTTTGTGTACAATTTCGATTACTCGATCGTATATCGTACCATAGCCAAAAATTCGTAGAAATACGATTTAAATCATACTGTTGGCAATTATTCGGTCTCATTTTTTGGAGACAGGGAATTGAGTAAAAGTGGGTGGGACCTGATAAATTTATCAGGTTCCACCCACTTTTTTATCAGGTCCCGCCCACTTTTACGTCATTTCTTCGCAACTTCCTCTGATAAAAGGATTCGTATGTAGAGCCTAAACATATGACAGAAAAAAATAAGATACCTTTGACCACAGATTACAGAAATAAAACACAGATGGAACCTTCGTGAACAACACTGTGAAGCCCGTAATTAGTCATGTTGACTTAAAATTGTCAAATCAACGTTCCAAATTACTTGTATAATGTTGTCAGTCTTGAGAAAAAAGTCCCACTATTGTTGCTTGGGAAATCTTCACGTATAATAAACACATCAATTGATATTTTAAAATATTAATATTATTACACCGATTATGCAAGGATTTCTTGTTACTACTATTTCCATTCTATGAAGAAAAGAATTTTAATTTTGCATGCAACTAGAAATTAACTTGAATCGCAAATATTAAAATAAGTGTAATTTACTCGCTTAGATAGGTTAAACAAAAATTCAAACAACCATCTTTACCACCAAACTATTTTTGATAAAATGCATATAGACTACCTGTATGTTATAGGTCCAAACAACAAACAAAAAAAACTAACTAAATAATCATTTTAACAGTTCACTTATTATTCACCTTTTTTTGACAAAACAAGACTTTAAAATCAAGTAACCGTATAATATTAAAAAACTTAACAATTTTAAAATATTTAATTTTACAAACAACGTTAAGCATAATATTAACTTCAAAAATATCTTCCTTCAACAAATATTTTATTTTATAAACCATCATTTTATAACCAATTATATTGCCACCGTTTCACTTAGATAATATATCGAATGACATTACAATACAATACAAAACTCGAACCGAGTGGGCTTGCGCGTGACGATGGCAAAAGACCTGACGGCATGACTGTTGTGCCTTGGAAGTTGGGTCGGCCCCTAGTATGGGACGCAACTTGCGTTGATACTCTGGCACCATCACATCTTCCAGAGACACATTGTAGGGCTGGTGCAGCGGCTAATTCAGCTGAGCGACTCAAACGGCGCAAATATGCAACCCTCGGAAGAGGTTACATATTTGAGCCCTTTGGGGTTGAGACATTGGGTCCGTGGGGGCCGGGAGCTCACCTCATTTTCAAAAGCCTTTCCGAGCGCTTGGTCGACGCGACGCGTGACCAAAATGCTGGCGTTTATTTGGCCCAACGCATAAGCATTGCCATTCAGCGTGGTAATGCCGCCAGCATGCTGGGTACGCTTCCGATTGGTAGTGGGCTTGAACATCTTGATTATCTGTAGACCTTCATTGGTCTATGGATAATTCAGGTGTGCTTAGTGTAAGTAGTTGTTAGGTATGTAGCGTAGTGTAGTTCTCATTGTATTTTAGTTTTGTTAATAAAGGCTCTGCCCACAGTAAAAAACAACTACTTTAAAAAAAAAATACAAAACACTTTATTGGCACCATAAACAAAGTTGACAAGAGGTAACACATATAATAACAAAACAAAATGGGCACAAAAGGCGATCTTGTCGCTAAAAGCGATCTCTTCTGTATAACCTTTTGATTCATGAGGAAACAAAATTTGTATTATTTTGGGCAGTGGTGCAACTAACGAAATAAATAAATACACAAACAAATTTTATGATGTATTAATGATTTTGTTTTTTGTACATTTTTATGTCATAAATTACTCATTTTACACATTTAACATTTACCAAAATTTAATTTGAAATTATATTAAATTGAATAATACAATGCCCATCAATAATTTGGTCTACGAGTATCTAAAAAAATATAAAATCTATATTTTACCCTAAATTCAGGGAAAATAATTTCCATTTGGTATCGCCACACTAACCTATTTTCGTTGAGGTGTTGTGTTCCATTCATCACCAAAATGAAATCGCCTAAATTATATAAATAACAGTAAAAATATTCAAATTTTCCTGTGAAATTATATTCCTCTTTCCTTTTTTTGTTTTTGGGAACATTGTTTGCAATGTTTGAAGACACAAGACGGCATATTTTAAAACAAAACTTAAAATCACACGGGACTCCCGTACAACACGGAAGTCCGTTTCATACTGACTGGAGTTTGTATTTGCTTCGGCGTTTGTATTTCCTTTGTCTGCTTCAGTAGCTCTGTTCTGCGCGCTCCATCTGGTTTTATTTCTGTAATCTGTGCCTTTGACATAAGAAATTCTTCTTTAATATTAAGTAAATGGATTTTTTACATATATAAAGGTCAGTACTCACATACAGTATTACTCGATCGAGCTAAACTGTCGAGTAAAACCCATGGCATGGGCTTTCGTCCACACATTGAGCATTGATCTATCGAGTGAGGCGCGCCGTTCAGTATTCACCGAACCGTTCGAGCCAAAGGATGTCTGTGCAAAAAACTAGACGGTGGCTGTATTTAGCAAGACTCACAGTGCTTTATAAGAAAATGAAAAGAAAAAACGTAAAAGATTACTGGGTTAAACTCGCAAATCCATTTCTTTTAAAAACACGTGTTTCAATCACGATAAACAATACTAATATACTAGGCTCGCTTCGAGCCACTCGCAGTCACGTACACACGTACGAGTCAAGATTGACGGCTCGCTTCGAGTAGGTTCGAAGGAAATTACTTTAATTTAATTCCATCGAGCCGGCTCGGTGCGAGCCTTCGGAGCTGTGAGTTTTGCGGTCCACTCGCTGATTTTTACTCGACTTCGAGTAAAACTATCGAGTAATACCGTATGTGAGTACTGACCTTTAGAAAAATCCTTTTTTTTTTGTTTGCCGTCGTCATTTTGACAGTTTCGGCACTAGAACGCAGAAAGGGGAACTAAATTGAAATGAAGGCAAGTAATAAAATAGTAACGATCCAAGTTTGCCTAACTGTTAGATCAAAAGGCTGAAATAATTCAGACTGCTATTTAAACGGCGCCGTTTAGTAACGGGGGTTAGGCTGTTGATAGACCGGTGATGACCTAGCAGCCTGCGACATGTACATACATATGTATATATACTCGTACAAACATAAAACATGTAGGTATCACAATAATATAAAAAAAAACATAAAATGTACATATTCTCATATGTCGATACACTAAATTTGTTTTTTTTTTCTTTACTTTTTTTTACGTTTACTAGTACCACCCCGCGGTTTAACTCGCATAGTTCCAGATACCATTATTATTTCGTCGTTAAAAATCGTGTCGGCTTATGTGTTTCTCCAGACTATTTATTATCTACCTATCTAGTATATCCTATATTCAGTATTTCTTGAAAGAGTATCAAATATCCTACATACACACATACATAACACAAAGTTTCGCATTAATAATATTAGTAGGATGTATTAATATGTTATAATCGTAACAGAATTCCCAGAACGTTGGCAGCGTTGCTCCTTTGGATTGTTAGACTTAACTTTTGAACAAACTTAATGCCAACTTTGGGATCCCCGAGGTGAATGCCGTGAGTTTAGATTAGAAGGGTTTTTGAAAATTTTATTTAATCAGACTTCCACGGGCTCGTGTTTTCCAGTCTCCAAACAGGATAAAAATCATAGTGCATGATTATTTTTGTAATTTATTTATTTGGATTTGTTGATAAAAACTAGTATGTGTCATTCCAGACTTTTTTTTTAAATAAAGAGTGACGAGACGAGCAGGGCATGTGCCTGATGGTAAGCAACATGCCTGCCAGATAACAGCACAGTGACACGCAGCTATTGGAACATAAAGAGCCCAAATCATTACCTAGCACCGCACTGCGCTCGTCACCCAGAGATCTAAGTTGTTATATCTCTAAGCCCTGTAATTTATCTGGAAACATTACCCTTCAAACCGGAACACAGTAATGTTGGCACATTACTGCTTGGCGGTAGAATAACTGGCAAAGGTGTGGTACTTCCCCAGGTGGACTCTGCTAAGAGTCCTACCACTACTAAAAACTATACTCATTACATTCACTAGACTCATTATATTTAGCTCGTAGCCTAAGTAAGAAAATTATTATAATATATAGAGACATTAGTTAAAATTCTTTAACCACAAATTTCTCAAATATCACAAAACTCTTTTGATTTCTACAAAAAAATATTATATGTTCTGGACAAGTGTCAACCAATTCATAATTTTTCAAACCTAAATAATTTATTAATACTACTTAACTTTATTTTAATGCTAATTTTGACAGGCTATACCTCAAAAACAATTTAAACACCTATGAACACTGTTCCAATATTATAATTACCGAACTTTACGCAAAGGTCAGTTATTATATATTATAATATTTTGATTTGCATATTTTAATTTTTGATTGCATAATATTTTGATACACCTACATAAAAATAACTATACATCTTCATACATAAATACGAAATATAAGTCCCTTTATGGCTTAAAGCAAGCTCCCAGGTGCTGGAACACAAAATTTAATGCAGCTTTACAAAAATTTGGTTTTGTTAAAAGTTTAGCTAATCAATGTGTCTACATTGGTCAAGTCAATTTAGATGCTATCTTTGGCTTTAAGTAGACGATGGACTGTTATTATAGTATACAAAGAGAAAGGTGTTGAAGAATGTTGGTTACGCCAGATTGTGATTGGTGATAATTTTGATAATTACACGGTGCATTCCCATTTTCCTTATCTCTACCCTCATGCAACACTATGTGACTATGACTGTGTCAAATCTACCCACAATGATCGATGAAACGTGGGTGACGTCGTGACGCAGTCAGTGTGAAAGTGACCGCATTCGGCTATACCAGCGAAGCTGAAGTGTGTTCCCGTCGTGCTCAAAAATAATAGATTGAACATTGCGTTCTGATCAAATACCGTATATATGTGAAACGTTTTTATATTTGTGTTGATGAACATATATATCTGTGTACTGTGAATTTTATAGTGTGATTAGTGAGCGTGTGAGACACTAAATCCGCACGCCTCTCTTCGGCATCCCAGGCCTGGAGAAGGAGCAGAACAAGTCACGGACGTAAGTAGTGCTCCCAGTTTTCCTTCAATGTCATATCTTGTGTTTTTGTTTTGTACAGCACCATTTATTTTTAATCAACACAGCATTTTTCAAAATCTATACAGTCCTTTTACATTTTTGGGGCTCTGATTACCCGACTATAATTTGGCGTTTCCAAATGTTGTAGATGAATTAAAGAGCAACTTTGACAAAAATATTTGTTCACCAATTAATTTTGTTGGTATGCAAACAGAGAGAAGTGATAAATACTTACGTATTTATTCATCAAACTAAATATTTTAAGAAATTGTTGGACAAATTACACACGAACACCGCTAACCCTAACTGTATTCCAGCTGATCCGCATGTGAAGCTCCAAAAAGGAAAAACAGTGCCTGAGAGCAAACTGCTTCTCTGTACCGTACAGAGAGGCAGTTGGCTCACTCTAGGAACTATAACTAGACCTAACATAATGTTTGCCGTAAAAGCCGGGTCACACAGAGGCGATCCGATAGCGAGACGATATTTTTTGTAATGTTCGAATTTGTATGCAACCTGACACACAGCAAGCGGGCGCGATCCCATACTCGGTATCAGATCGCTATCGCTATCGGATCGCTATCGCTACCGGATCGCCTCTGTGTGACCCGGCTTTTAGGTTGGTAAGTCAGTGTTTGCATTGTTACAATGAGTCCCAATGGAATGCAGTCAAGAAAATATTTAAGTACTTAAAAGGTACAATAGAATATGGTCTGTGTTACCAATCTAAGCCTCAAGTTACTTAGTTAACTGACTACAGTGAAGACGGCAAATGTCAAATCGTCAAAGCGTTTTCGTTAGGCGGTAGACCCCCTGATATGTTTTCATTTAAAACGGAGCCGCTATCACATGGCCTAGTCAGCGCCAACAAAGCGTGGTGCTCTCAACAACATAGGCTTAATCTATGACTGCCAGTCCAGCCACTAAAGAAGTAATGTGGATAACTCAATTACTTAAGGCCGGGTCACACAGAGGCGATCCGGTAGCGATAGCGATCCGATACCGAGTATGGGATCGCGCCAGCTTGCTGTGTGTCAGGTTGCATACAAATTCGAACATTACAAAAAATATCGTCTCGCTATCGGATCGCTATCGCTATCGGATCGCCTCTGTGTGACCCGGCTTTAATGTGTTACAGTATAAACAAAATTCAGTGTGCTTAAACATTGACAATCAAAGTGCCATAAATGTTATCAAAAACAGTGAATTTCTCAAGTGCTGTAAGCATAAAGACATTACATATAATTTTGTGAAAGACAAATACTGTGAAAAAGTTATCGCTCTGAATTGTGTAAGCACAGAGAGTCAACTAGCTGACATTTTTTACTAAGGGCCTGTCTAGAGATAAATTTAAGCTAATAAGAAGTAAAATAGGCATGTGTCTAAAACCTTCATTGTATTTCCAATAATTCAAAAGTAGTATTGTTTTCATTACGTATTTCAGTAAGTTACGGTGGTCTAGTCGGGAGAACGGCGGCTGCCGATCCGGAGACCCCGGGTTCAAACCCCACACGCACCACTGTCTTTTCGAAGTCATGTGCGTAATGCCGCTAACTTAAAACGGTGAAGGAAAACATCGTGAGGAAACCGACATGTACCTAGAATCTTTCGAAGTCATGTGTCATCCGCCAACCCGCACTGGGCCAGCGTGGTGGATTATGGCCTTAACTCTCTCCTTGCGAGAGAAGGCCCCGAGTCCCAGCAGTGGGAACGTTTAGTGGGCTGTTGATGATGATGATGATGATTGTTTTCATTGTTATGATTAATTTAATTGTCTGATATTACAGAAGGATGGCTCTTATTTGAAGGGAGTGCTGAAGTATTTTGTATAATCTGTGTAAATTAGAAATTCGCACCTTCTTTCAATAGACAAGTCTGTTTTATCTATGCTTTCTGTACTCCGTGGAACATGTTATAATGGAGTGCATATTATATTTCTCTTTCAAAGTAAAATACAAGTCAAGTACATTAGTGATTGACAAGACAAGTTACGGCTGGTCTAGTAAGTTACGGCTGGTCTAGTCGGGAGAACGGCGCCTGCCGATCCGGAGACCCCGGGTTCAAACCCCACACGCACCACTGTCTTTTCGAAGTCATGTGCGTAATGCCGCTAACTTAAAACGGTGGAGGAAAACATCGTGAGGAAACCGACATGTACCTAGAATGTTTCGAAGTTATGTGTCATCTACCAACCCGCACTAGGCCAGCGTGGTGAATTATGGCCTTAACTCTCTCCTTGCGAGAGAAGGCCCCGAGTCCCAGCAGTGGGAACATTCAGTGGGCTGTTGATGATGACATTAGTGTTATCCAAATTTGGTTATCTACATCAAAATACAGCTGATTAAAGTCCTCTTCTTCTTCGAATACATTCAAAGTTTGTAAAAATATATAACAAGATGATGCACTTAATCGTGTAAGGGTTATAAACTCATTAGTTATTTAATGTTACTTTACCGTATTTATAATCTGTGTTATATTCATTTGATTATCTATGCCCCGTTATATTTTTATTGCAAATGGAAATCTCCCGCCTTATTTTAAATATAGGCAATCTATATACTTAAGGTATTACAAGACACAAGCGATTGTAAAACATCCAATTAAAAGGCATTATAAATTCAAGCAAACGCTTTTAAAATTCTGAGATTAGGACCTGATCCTTCAAAATCGCGATGCAAAATGGGAAAGGGAGAACGTTTTGTTCGTTAAAAATCCTGTCAGCATAAACTATCTGTGTCTATTTTAGGTACAAAACAATAAAATTATATTAAATTAGAATATAATTAATTCAATAGTAAAAAACTATCACCAGAAATATCGAAATAACGCAATATAACCACAACAACTACACTGAAGTTCACAAAAGTTATTTTATGAGCGCAAATATCAAATACTGCTTATTTTAAGCGAAAAGTTGCTCGTACCTACGAACTTAATACTACACATAGCTACGAACTTGCTACGGTGCTACGCGCAAAGTTTAAGGCGGGCGCCGCCTAACCTGACGGCACGGCAGATCGCTACGCGCCATCGCTCAGATACAACGTGAGCGGAAAATGTGAGCCTAACCGGGATGGCACTTCGAATAAACTTTAATAAACAAAACACAACTAAATAAATCACAACCATTTAACGTGAGGCTGGAAAGCAATACATATTTAATCGCAACTAGTATTATAAAGTTTACCGGTAATTTTAGAAAGTAAAGTTTACTTCGTTGATTTTTCGACGTGTTATTTGAAGTACTTAAATATCGTATCGTTTGGCGTTTATCAAGCTATCGAAGGTAAGTTGAAAAGTTTTTATTTTTTGTGTAGTTAATAGTAACTGCAGTAGCCGTAAAAATTTTGAAATAAAGATATTTATCCATAGGTAACTACGGTTTATACAATAATTACTAATACTGTCGAAAGAGACTTGGATAAAAAAACACATTTTAACACAGTATTCGTTTGTTGTTTGCAAAAATAACAACATAAATAATTATATTATAATGAGTAGGTAACATAAAATTACTTTCACAAATATTAAATACTAAGTTAGAATAAGGTTTTTATGAAATCACTTCTTAAATTTATGTTTTTTTTTCAATGAACTCTACCTACAACAAAATTTAGAAAAAAACACAAATCATGTTTTTTTTTCTTATACCTTATTGGTAATTTTGTTTTTGTCTTGGTTTAATTTCTAAAATGAACAGATTTTTTTCTATTCCCAATAACTTGTCCGTAAAGTTTTAAATTTATATTTTTTTGTGATATTGTGTGTTCATAAAACTATACTGTTGCTTCTAGACTGGGTTTGAATGATCGTTGACTTTCTTATAATTAGTAGTTTTTTCTTCAGACAATAATAATTATAACAAAGTATGAATCATATCATAAAAATGTACTAAAACAGGTTTTTTTTAAATTAAATAAAACTAGAACTAAAACTGTATCTCTCAATAAATATTTAGTTATGATTTAATTACTCATCACACTCGTACAATCGTTTTCCAAATATGCACTCAAACCTTATCTAAGCGAGTTAAAAGCAGTTTTGAGCAATGTCAAATTGGAATACAAATTCTTGAAATTTACGACGTCAAACGTAGGTACTTAAAGAAACTGATAGTTCAGTCGGGGCAGACATAAAATTAGCCTGAAATAGAAAAAAATCCGGGGAGCGATTTCTTTTTTTTAAACGTCAAAGAGGGTGGTTGGAAGTATAAATCTCGATTTTCGAACTAATCCCGGTAGAGGGTTCACCGCCATCTTGTTTTAAAGTTTTTGTGAAATACCACGTTAATTTTCAACTTTAGAGCAAAAATGACCGTATTCAAAGTTGTTGGAAATGTGTGTTTAATTTCTCACAAGTTTGATTCATGTCATTTTTACGCTAGGATCAATATTTGCAGTGTTATGCTATCAAGTTTATCAAAAAAATCGTAATGGGTGGAATTTTATTTTCTTCAACTTTGGTTGTCGCACTTCATAGGGTTCCGTACCCAAAGGGTAAAAACGGAACCCTGTTACTGCGACTTGGCTGTCCGTCTGTCCATCCGTCCGTCTGTCTGTCACCAGGCTGTATCTCAAGAACAGTGATAGCTAGACAGTTGAAATTTTCACAGATGATGTATTTCTGTTGCCACTATAACAACAAATACTAAAAATAAAATAAGTAAAAAAGTGCGAGAGCAAAAGTTGAAGAAAATAAAATTACATGCATTACGATTTTTTTGATAAACTTGATAGTATAACTCTGCAAGTATTGATCCTAGCGTAAAAATTATTTCGACCAAACTTGTAAGAAATTAAATTTCCAACAACTTTGGTTACTATAATTTTTGCTCTAAAGTTGAAAATTAACGAGTTATTTCACAAAAACTTTAAAACAAGATGGCGGCGAACCCTCTACCGGGATTAGTTAGAAAATCGAGATTTATACTTCCAACAACCCTCCCCGACGTTTTTAAAAAAAAAATCGCTCCCCGGAATTTTTTCTATTTCAATATCTGCCCCGACTGTGCTATGATTGAACTATATAAAATGATGGTGACCGTTAGCGGACAACGCTGAATACTAGCCACAGTAATGATATTCTTTAGAGTTATGTTACACGGAAGTTTTATGTTTATGAGCTGTGGTAAGAACAGACGGCAAAAAGATTTTATCGCGCGTGAATGTAAACCGTAAAGATTTGTAAATACACACCACGCGATAAGGCACAAAGATGTATAATTCTATCGATTTATTCGATAAAGCTAAAAGCCGTTGAAAGAACTAATCGAAGGCTAAATATTACGTATGCAGCATTAATCATGAGGAATGGTGGGTTGACCAGCGGACCTTGGTGGTTGATCCATTTCACACTCAAAAGCATGTCAAGGTGACGCTTGAACAGAACACAATCCATGCCAAGTGTAATTTGTTAGATTAACTTCGAAAATAACTTCGAAAAAAATCGAATCTCATACCAAGAATGTTTCAAATTTTATTCGTGTATGTTTCTAAATATACTCGTACATATCGAATGAACAAATCGCTGATATGAGTTATAGTTAACACGCTTTGTTTACATATACAGTAGCTTGAGGATCAAGTAGAAGTTATTTGCATTGTTTTAGACGATTAACAAGAAAAAAAACTTATCATGTGAATATCTCCATATCAAAGTACGATATGTTACACGGCAAGAGCTCTTAAAAAAATCGCTATGGTTTCTGAGCTAGTTGGAAATATGGAAAAAGTAGATTTATAAATGACCACTTCACCGCTGGATCATTTTATCCCAACAGCCCAAAACCTCAGGATGGTATTTTAAACAGTTAGGATAGCTCAGGCTAGTAGGTGACAATGTACAATACACCCAGAGCACGATGTCGCCGTTAGAATTATCGCCGCCATGACGAGTTAAAACTAGACCAAAGTGTCTCGAAATTAATCATAATCATAATCTTTATTTATTGGTCTGTGAAATTAGGTGATATGCACATATTAGGTATACATAGATGGTACAATTTTACATAAGCTCGCTAATTTCTACCACAAATGGTATACAGACAATTTAGGTTTATGTCAAAATATTAGATTTAAGTAGGTACGCGGTTTGAAACCGCGCCGTGAAAATCGGGCCTAAGTCCTACATAATGTTTTCAGTAGATATGAATTGTTTGATTTCAATGCACGTTTACTATTAATATAAGTAAATACACTATTTTTAATTGAAAGCTCATTTTGTCATTATCACAGTTATTTTTCTATGTAAATTTACATATTATCTAGTGATGATACGAGCAGGACATGTACCTGATGTTAAATGACATACTTGCCCATAACAGCACAGTGACATGCCGCTATAGGATCCTGAAGTGTTCTATGCATTACCTAACACTGTACTGCGCTCGTCACCCAGAGACATAAAATGTATTATCACTACATGCCCTGTTATTTCACCGGAAAAATTGCCCTTCAAACCGGAAAACAGTGATGTTTTCACGTTACTGCTTAGCTACCGTACTTCCCCAGGTACTACATAAGTCCAACCACTACATAAAAAAATACTTCAAGGATTTGCTGTACATACTTGTTATAGCCAATGTTGTAGGTAAATCTTATGGGGGAGAGGAAGCCTTCAGATTTAACGAAGATATGAACCAAAATCCTAAATTATTATTATATACCTAAAAAAAAAACCAATCTCCTGTTCGAAAAAGCTTGAAAGTTTTGAACATCACCACAATAGTGAACTTTTATCAAATTTGTTTTGCAGTGTGCACATGATCTAATACCATCTTACTTTTTTTTCATTGGACTGTTTTTTTTTTTGTTTTTAAAAAGTCTATTAATATTCATAAATATTTACAATAGTACAAATTACCAGTGTCTAATCCTAGTAGTACAATGCAACGAAGTATTTTGTTTAGTAGACACGCAGGTCCATACGTCACACGCATCCTTTCAGCTGGAGATTGATCAAATTAATAGGTAAATGTATGTGTGATAGTTTGTAAAAAGTTACGGTTGTTTAGAAAAGATTATGTAAGCTTTAGTGTATTAATCTAAACTAAGCTTTCATTGGACTGATCCTCGCTCGAAAATGCGACATTCGTCCCACTTTCGTAACAGAAAATATAAACTATAGAATACGTTGCATAAGTGGGTTGTTCCATGACATTTTATCTGGCTCAAGTCGAAAGTGAATTTCTTCTAGGTATCCGAGCTCCATCGTTGACTACACCTTTTTTGTGTTTTTTTTTTTTTGTGTCACAATAAAGTGTTTCTATCTATCTATCTATCTATCTACATCATCGGTTAACATGAGGCCCACTACAAAACTATTATTAATTTATATTTCTGCGTATTTCATTAAGGTGCTTGAAACTGTTTCGTGCACACATACTCGTTACATTTAATGATAATGTGTCAATAGCAATAGTAATGTGGCAATAGCAATCTGTCAATATATTTGAAAATGTAAGTTAAGTTTTAATTTACGACCTGAGCTAAACTTACGGCGACAGCTGACATAAATTATTCAGGCACGACGCAATCCCAACTCAATACACAAGTCATCGTATTCAATATTTAAATTGCTAAAGTTTCTAACTATGATACTTAATTACACTGTGAGATTAAATTTCAGCGAAATGATAAATTGAAAAAAACAAAATTCAATACAAAATTTTAGTTTTACAAACGTTTGTAAAAAAGAAACGGGCATAACTACGACGTTCACGTAGTATCATCCATTTCATTATAATGCATCATCATCATCAGCCTATCTTAGTCCACTGCTGGACATAGGCCTCTCCCATGGCTCGCCACTCAGCCCTATCCTCGGCTATACGTCTCCATCCACTGCCTGTTGTCTTCCGTATATCGTCACTCCATCTAGTCTCAGGGTGTCCTACACTACATTTACCGATTCGTGGTCTCCACTCAAGAACACGTCTGCTCCAACGGTTATCGGTTCTGCGACAGATATGGCCGGCCCATCGCCACTTCAGTTTGCTAATGCGTTGCGCTATGTCGGTAGAACCAAGGTAGTTCTCTGACGGATCACTTCGTTATAATTATAACATAAGTAAATAAACTCTGTTTTTATTCATCTTCACATACCCTAGGACGTGTACATACATTTTCATGTTTTCTTTTGTTATTCCCGATGGATATTTCACCCTGAAATAGTAAACATCAACAGTTTAACACAAAACGCGTGAGACCAGTGATCTATGGTTAGTATGGGTTAGTTTATAATCTAACGTGGTTAGATAAAAAATATAATATTTTAACAATTACAAAATAATTTAATTTTGACAGGTGATGTCTTGGGTCTTCAAGTAGAGAGTGAATCGGTTACTTTTAGGCAAGCACGCTTCATCGTAGATCGCATCGTCACTTACCATTAGGTGATGTTAGGTGGGGTCAAGTGCAAACCTTTTACACATCAAAACCTAATATCCCGTTTAAGTTAATAGTAAATAGTTTAATGTTATCCGAATAAACAGAACCAGACTTCAATGTAGTGGTAGGACTCTTAGCAGAGTCCGCCTGGGGAAGTACCACACCTTTGCCAATTATTCTACCGCCAAGCAGTAATGTGCAAACATTACTGTGTTCCGGTTTGAAGGGCAATGTTTCCAGAGAAATTACAGGGCTTAGAGATATAACATCTTAGATCTCTGGGTGACGAGCGCAGTGCAGTGCTAGGTAATGATTTGGACTCTTCATGTTCCAATAGCTGCGTGTTACTGTGCTGTTATGTGGCAGGCATCTTGCTTACCATCAGGCACATGATCTGCTCGTCTCGTCACTCTTTATTTAAAAAAAAAAAAAAAAAAAACGAGACTCAACTTAATTTTGATACTCTACTTAATTTCTAATTTTTTTGTAAAATCAAGTAAACACAATGTTCCAATGAAACAGCTAGTTAGTACGAATACGTCGTCAAGGTAAACAAATTTTAGATTCTTTACTGATATCGACATTTAAACACAGACCTCTGAAGTATGATTTACCAAACAAAAAAACAATCATCAAAATCGATTCACAATTAAGTTATCGTGAAACCAGTAGACAAAAAAATCTACCGAATTGAGAAGCTTTTCTTTTGTGAAATAGGTTCTAATAAAACTGTTTTTTTTTAGTCAAACATTTACTAGCATTTATTTATTTATTAGGAGACACTAAAACATTCCCCGAGAGGAATAGAGGGGAATGAAGAAGGTCCAAATAAGACCACCGCAGTCAGAGTCGTAGAGGAATACCGAAGCTTGTCCGTAGTCTCGGCCAACATTACACTTTAGTTGGTGAAATACCTCAGAGTTCAAACCGGAAATGACGCGACATATACATTATTTTAACTAGGGACCCTCCCCAGCTTCGCACGGGTGCAATGCTGTGACTAAATTTACAAATAAAAATGATTATTGTGGGGTATTCCTAAAAGATAGACATTTACTATTGCAGACTTTTTTTGTAGAGCTATTAATAGAGTACAATACTGCTGTACATTATTTTGATCTAGCTCATAGGGTTCAGCCAGCGTTTGCAGTGAAAGCGCAAAAAATGTGTATATTTATAACATTACATTAGAAACCTTTAACATTATCTGTGTTTCTATACTTGTTTATGCACATATTATACATATAGACCTTTCTTTTCAATCACTCTATTTATAAAAAAATCCGGATCGAAATCTGTTTGGTGGTTTAAAAGATCTAAGCATATATAGGGACGGACAGGCTCGGGAAGTGACTTTGTTTATACTATGTAGTAATGATGATGATTAACTGCCACAAACTACTCCGAATCAACCAGATTTGGATTAAAATATTAGATCAAAAAAGAAGAATGTAAATCTGTTCGAATCTGTTAAAATGTTTTATTAAAATACTAATTCTTCATTACAAAATCCCGTAAATGATAATATTTCAAATCTGCCGAAATCTTGTTGAATAATAGATTACTTGAAATTACCTAACTTCAAACTTCCTGCTTGACCTCATTATTTTGCAGAAACAAGTTTTAATGTATGCATTAAATTTTGATTCCATTTGGATGTTGTGATAAATTGTATCAAAAATTATTACAATCGGATTGCATGTGCGATCCGACAAAACAAAATTTTCTACTACAATGTTTGACATTACGTACAAACACCCCACTTTATGTTCCAACAGCTGGGAATCGGGGCTTTATCTCACAAATCGAGAGTCAAAATCGTATCAATGAAACCAAAATCAAGCGCACCGGCAAAGTGTGGGTCAAGAATATCGCATGTTATGTTTTCCTAGAGTCAAAATTTTACATGTGCACTCCAAAACTACTAGAAAAGCAAGTTTATAAGGATCGAACGATCCTTATGGTTTTTGATTCAGACGTTCTCCTAACAGGACCACTAAGTTCACTTATAAAATTAGTGTACATTAGGTACATAATTATTACGTTTGCAGTTAATCATTATAACTTGTGCATTTGTTATTAAACTTTCGCGATTGGAACGAAAACTCTTTTCGTGACCACGGCTGTTGTAAGAATATCGAAACGTGAAATTAATAAAAATAAAAAATCATCTGTGTTATTAGCCGGTTGGTACTCTGGCGGCGACTCGCTTTCACAATTTTGGCGGGAAAACGGGTATCAGATTACCTAAGTAACCTAAGATTATCTAACCATCGCAATCCATGAGCATTTTTAAAGGAAGATATTTATCGCAAAGCAAAACTGTTGACCCTAGTAAATTGTAGGTGGTAGTACTGTTGGTATCTCCTGATTGAAACTGTAACACGCTGATTGTTGTCTTAATGTATTCTTTATCATGTCCGCACTTTTTTGGTTATTGTTTAATATTTATCAGTTAGATTTTTAGTATTTATCAGTTTAATTTGTATAGTTTCATATTTATAAGAGAATATTTAGTATTGTATATAGTTATAGATATAAATATGTAGTAGTACTATTAAATTAATGTCGCTTCCCCCGCCTACGAGTATATGTAGGCTATTTTCCTTTATGCTAGTGGCCTAGAAGAGATTGCTCTCAGCAATAATACCGCCACTTGTGGCGCTAGTAATAAGTATTTCTGTGTAATATTTTAATTTGTTTGTGTCACAATAAAGAGTTTCTATCTATCTGATATCGCATATGAAGCTCCGCGTTACATGTACCTGTTTAAGCCCATTATTCTCAAGGGCGTTTTAAGACGCTTCTAGCGTTTTCGTTTGTTTCTAATTAGTTTTAATAATTTCAATTGAGTCAGAGATTTTTCAGGTTCTAAAGTGGTCTAGGAGCTATTATTACATTTTAAATTAATTGTATACGATATAACAAATACGAAAAAAACAAACAAAACTGCATTCGACAGTATACATTTAATTTTGTTTTTAAATTCAATACTTCAAAACCATTTTCCTGACATTTTTTTTTTAATGATACGATTTAAATATTAAAAAAAATATAATAAATATTAAAATTATGTTTAATTTTATAGTGATTTTCGTCACAATAAAGACTGGTTCAAGTAGACGCCATTATACACATACGAGTATACCTTTCGAAATAAAAATACCAAAAAAAAAACCGCCATAAACCCGATCGCAAAGTTAAGTTTGTTGGTTTTTGTCATTTGGTGTAAAATGGTTACCTCGGTGTATCAAGCGGTTAGTAATCTACCCAAACCTTTATTCAGAATGCAATTCTCTATATTATAAACGTACATATTCCAAAATAAAAAAGTATGAAGACTATAAATCTGAGTTACAAATTCAATCATCCCGATCTGTTCAATTCGTATGACGTGATTGAACCGCAAATGTAGAAACTTTTACATCACACTAAATATTATAACCTCGAAAGTTCGTGGATTCGTCAGTGTGTATGTTTGGTTCCAAGTATCTTTGCAACGGCTGAACAGATATCAATTTAATTAAATACGTTCTAAGTAGGTACTTACTCCACCATTACCTGGATTACTTTTAAACCCATTAAAATTAGTGCTTGTAATCCGCTGTTTACATTGCAGCTAGTCTATAATATGAGTTGGATAATAATTGATGTTAATTCGTCAAAATATTAACTATCGTATTTCCTAAGTTTATTTTGTCTCACACAAACCAAACCCAACCAATTCTATAATAAAAAGTTCGACGCATTTGAATGTCAAATAACTCAAAAAAAGAAAATAGAGTATTTTGTAAGGTATGTAAAACAGCAGTTAACCATCACAAAACTACTTCATACCTCATAATAATTCCAAGGTTATGAAGAGTGAAAATATTTCTACTAGAATGTACATGTTCACAGTTTGCATTAGCTTAAAAGTCTTTCGCTAAGTAATGAAGAACTCATGCGACCTTAAATAATATTATAGATGTTGTGTCGACGTTTGTTTACCAAGCTTATCTTGATTATGACAAAATTAGAAGTCGAGATAAGCTCAGAAGCGAAGCGGATTAGCAAATATCTTCTCAAAGACTTATTTCGAGTCTCAAATATGCTAATAAGCATGCATGAATATATTATGGAAAAATAATAATCTGCAAGATTTGCTGTGAATCCGTAGTGGCTCTGGTAGCAAGAGCGTCCGATAATCTTTTTGTCTTGTAAGATTTTTGGCAACAATGTCTTTGAAATTGAAAGCAGTAAGAGCACTTCAAGTGCTCAGCGGTAGAATATCTGACAACGAAGTGATCTCCCGAGGCGGACTCTGCAAAGAGTCTTACCACGAACAAATTTGTTACAAAAGCAGTATTAGTAACAGCGTTTACCTAAGCCTCTCCCTTTCACCTTGTAAATGAGATCCACTGGCATCCCCGGAAATTCCAAGCCCAGCAATTAGTACCAACTAATGACCGCTTCATGTTGATCCCTTTCATTCATTACTTGACATTCTTTTCATAGCCATAAAAAGATCGTTAGGTTTTTTGAAGACGCGTCAATTTGTCTAATGTCTGCTTGAACGCAGTTCGGGCTAAATTACAGAAAATTTAATTTAAAATTCAAATAATAGAACATTTTTTGACATGGGTCTTTATTTTCAGAGAATTCTAAATTTAGCACTCGAGGATTACCATGGATAAACGTATTTTGAAAGTAATTATCTACGTTACAAAGTTCGTAATGCCATTCGTAATGTATGGAAGAGAAATTTGTCGAAACTAGACTTTTATAATAATATAATAGTACATTATGATATAAGTGCGCTAAGTTGATAATTACAGCCGAGGCTTTATTGCTAGCTCGAGCCGAAGGCGAGAGCTATAATTTAGCAGAGGCTGTAATTATCAAAGCGCACGTATGTCATACGACGTTTTATAACATATTTGCGAGGAAATAAACAAAACTCTAACGACATTTTCAAATAAAAACAATACAGCGAAAAAAAAGGCGCGCAATATTTACTTGATCACAGATCACAGCCACAGAACATTATTACTCAAGGAGCACATCACAGCACAGAGTAAGTAATCACTATGGATCACAGATTAACAATGCGCGCGCATCGGCGCCTTTTTTTAGCACCGGCACAGAACCAGCCGGTATGCCATTAGTAATAAAGTAAATTAATATTTTTGTGTTTTGTTACAGAAAAATTAAAGTAATTTATGGTCAAAATTAATTAAATTAACGAATTAAATAATTCTTTATTATATTTTACCTCTCAAAAATAATTTTATTCATAAAATGTTGACCACACTTTTTGACATAAAAACTCTTTACTAAGATTTAAAAAGGTACCCTTCGTTTTAGACGGAGCATATCTCTCTACCTAGTCTGTGGAAGGAGCATTTTGAAACCGTGCGTTTTACATTACACATTACAGCACAAGTGCGTAATAAGATACATTACGATACAGAAATTGGTCCAATAAGAGACCCTTTACGAGCAAATATGTTATAAAAATAATTATGTACTTAAATAAATAAATATTGGTAGACAATTCACACACAACACCATCTGACCCGAAACTAAGCAAAGTGTGGTGTATGCTTTATATTATTTACCTAATAAGTTTTTATTCACGCGCCGCTCTGGCCACTTGTAAATATTTCACTTATGAGTTGTTTGTAGTTTAACGTCAGAGAAAATATATGTTATGTCTACCAGTATGTATTAATTAATCATTGATTTTGTGCTTGATGATATAAATATAATACTGAACAATGGATTGTATTTAAATTGGACCATTAGCGAATACCGTCATATCTCATCCCCATAAAAGCTTGTACTATGGCAGCCAGATAGCTGATTTAATACTTGTATAGTTGTAAATAAATATGTACATATCTGTACTAATTATTAAACATAGAAACACCCAGACACTACTGATGTCTAAAATGATATAAATCTACTGATGTAATATGGTTTGTACTCAGGTAGTGTCTGTATAATATGTACTGTATGCTCAGAAACAACTGTATGTATTCATTTTTTTTGTTATTTTGACTTTGAGAAAGCCTTGTTACTGCTGCATTTATAGTTTTTTTTTAACTTTTATAGTTTTACACTTGACCGCCATCTCGCCTGATGTTAAGCGACGATGCGGTTTACGATCGAACGTGTTTACCTAGAAAAAAACCGATTCACTCTCGATTTGAAGACATAAAGATTGTAACCATCGGGGAAAACCCACTCAGGCAACGTATTCCACAACATAGAGTTCTTATCACAAAAGTAGAGTCAAATCTCTTCGTTCGTGTCTTTGGAACATCAACCATGAAATAATGTCGCTTTTTCGAGCTACGAGCATTCCGATAAAAAAAGGACAGAGTGGTAATAGATCATGCAAATCAGTCGCACATTCTCCGAAGTGTATCCGATAAAAAACCGATAGGCTAGCAATTTTTCAGCGATGTTCAAGACTTCGAAGTATTTTTCGCACAAGAGTGTCGTTGCCTATGAGCCTTTTGGCACGTCTCTCGATCGATTCCAGAGCCTCCAGCTGATACTTAGCCGATCCATCCCCAAGATGCGAACAGTACTCCATACAGAAGCGAATCTGTGCTTGTTATAATGTAAGCAACTATTCAGACTTGAAGTACCTTCGCACCTTTGAGAGGACACCTAGTTTGTTTGCAGCTAGTTTAGCCTTGGACTCGATATACGAGCCAAAGTTGAGCGTAAAGTTCAAAGTAGCGCCCGAAAGCTCAAGACGGTCAGACACCGGCACGGATACATGCTCTAAAAGTTGGAGTCAGTTGGAAAGGACTCCTTTTAGCGGAGAACAGACACGCCTGCGTCTTACTCTCGTTGAACTTGACCAGATTGGCATCACCCCATTTAGACACCGCCTCAAGAGTCAAGCTCAAACGCTCGATCAGACTCTCTCTCAGTACCTGAGTTTGCTGCCCACTGGCTCTCGCGCTAGATATGTAACTTTCTACAACGGTGCTATCATCTGCGTACCCAAAGATACCGGGCTTCAACAGATCGTTGATATGTATCAGGAAGAGCGTCGCAGAAAGTACCGACCCTTGAGGGACTCCGGCATTGATAGCCATTTGATCCGACGAGCAGCTATCAATGACGACTCGTATGGATCGATCCCTCAAGAAGTTAGATATCCACGAAATGAACCCAATATTTGACATTGTATGTTATTTTGTCTCAAGTAGTAGTACACAAATTATTTGTCTTTTTGTAAATAATGTCACCAAGTATTCTTTTGAATTTATTTCGTAGATCGCATTGTCGCTTAACTTCATGCAAGATGGTGATCAAGTGTAAACCTATAGTTAAAAAAGGAGGTGTAGGACGACACTATAATAAACCCACTTTATGTTCCTATTGCTTCCTTTGTAGCCCAGTCAAAATAGATATTCCAGTTTGCATTAATTCCCAACAAGCTGGATTTTTGTTTAGGCCTTGAATACGTCATTACCAATGATATGTCAAAAGTCCCCATCGATCCCGCTTGTGCGTTGTTTTTTATTCGAGGTCAAAGGTTACAAATTTTCGTTTTTTAATATATTTCTGAAACAACGAGAGCTATCGAAAAATGTTTCAGGCAAAGTTTGAAGATCGTAAAATTGTCTACATAAAAGATTACATCACTTTTCTTCTACAAAGCATCGCTTTCGATATATCGTCACTTTAGACCGCAGGAAAGTCGTATTTTCTACTACATGCACACATTTCCGCACCACCTCTGATTTTGAATATTGTATGTTTGCCTCTTTTAAAAATTGCCGATGTCGTATCGCAGCCAGTTATCGCATGAAGGAATAATATATGAGGCTGACATTTTTGATATGCAGTTAAATTTTGTGAAGAATATATTTTCGTTAGTTCTTGAGCTCTCCTTGGTTTTACAAAGTAAATGATCTTATCCCTAGGTGTTCGTGCAGTTAATATTATTAACAAATCTAAATCTTCTCTAACAACGATAGTTGGATTGGTGATACTGAATTATTCAATTGCGGTTTCAATAATGATGACATCAGCGTCATTTTGAGCTTGTTTCACAACAATATTGGCAGCTGCAAATTCTTCACATAACATCGAAATCAAACGAAATTTATTGTGAGTATTAGCAAGAAACTGCTATTGGTTTGTCGGAACAGTCATTGATCGATCAAAAACAATATCAGACGATGAAACTGTTTGTTTAGCTCGACGACGTTGTTCTGCAGCTTTGATATTTTTTGTATAACCAGTGTAACCGTCAAATATTATAGTAACGTTGTGACCAAACTTTATCGCTTTATGAACTTTTTAATATACTAATAGGTAAACTCCATGACAACTCCAAAATGGAATAGCCGCGGGAGAGGATGGTACAACCGACCTCTTAGAAGACGGTGCAACACCACTGATAAAAGAGTTCCAAGCTCTGTTTCATGTCGTGTCTTCTCGTCGTCTCTCTCACATTGTCTAAAGATAAATCTTCGATCAGTGGGTAGGTGTGTCATGACCCACGGTGCCAAAACGTGGACACCGACAGCAAAGGTAGTCCACAAATTTAAAGTTGCAGAGCGTGGAACATGGAACGAGCTATGCTTTGAGTTTCTCTGGAAGATTAAATTCGGAACTAGAGAACCGAAATAGCTCAACGCATTTGCAAATTAAAGTGGCAATGGGCCGGCCATATCTGCCGCAGAACCGGAGTAGACATGTTCTTCAGTGGAGACTGCGAATCGGGAAACGTAGTGTAGAAATCCTGAGACTAGATGGAGTGACGATATATGGAAGACAGCAGGCAGTAGATGGAGACGTAAAGCTGAGGTTAGGGCTGACTGGCGGATCATGGAAGAGGCCAGGGAACTATGTCCAGCAGTAAACTAACTACTAAGATAGGCTGATGATGATGGTGATGAAACTCCACGACCTCCAGCCAATAGGTACTAATCATACATAGATCCACATTTCCACTCTAAGAATGGACTTCAAATCTGTGTGAACCGTAGAATTGTTGTTGGTCATGTCTTGCAGTCAAGTATGATAATATTAACCAAGCTCGTTCTATATTATTCTACAAAGTAGTTTTGTACCTAATACTTAACTCCTTTTTCAAGGATGACTCTCTAAAAGATTATACCAAATCTCGAACTTATTTACATAATCTTTGTATAGAAATTCAGATTCTGGAATTCACGATAATTGCACGATGATGATGATTATAAAATAAAATTATATAAAATATTGCGTCCACAATTTTGCAGTTGGTCCACGTTGTTCATATTCCTTTAATTTTGTATGAGTGCCACGTATGAGTGCATATTCGTATTTTCTATGTTTAAAATAGCCATAATTCCAGGACAGTACATCGTAGAAGAAAAAGTGTTGAGATCTTTTTTGTAGACAATTTTACGATCTACAAACTTTGTTTGAAGCATTTTTCGGTAGCTTTCATTGTTTCAGAGATAAACGCAAAAAACGCAAATTTGCGCCTTTGACCTCGAATAAAAAACAACGCACAAGTGGGATCGATGGGGACTTTTGATATGTCATTTGTAATGACGAATCCAAGGCCTGCACAAAAATCCAGCTTGTTGGGAATTAATGCAAACTGGAATCATAATTAAGTCTATTTTGACTGGACTATTGACTTCTCTTACAATCCACAACGGTGGCAAAGTACGGTTTGGCGTATGCCGCATGTCCTAGAGAGATGTTTTTCTCCGAAGACAGTTCCGTCACGATGTTTCCCTTCACCGTTTAAGCCAGTGGTGATGACAAACGCATACAAATGGACTTGGAGCATTATTCATAGAGTAAGGCGGGATTCAAATCAACGACTTCAAGATTCTGAAATAAGATATTTTAGATATAAGGTCACAACAGGTTTTCCTCGGAAAATAATTGGTTACAGTTATGTTGTGAAATAATAAATAGCTGTTTCGACATTTGAGAAAGACCCTAGATTTTTTTACACTATAGGTACTGTGCCCGAGACAACACGTGCCTGATGGTAAGAAACATGCCTGCCCATAACAACATTGTGTAACGTAGCTGTTGGAATATGAAGAATTAAAATCATTATCTATAACTGCACTGTGCTCGTCACCCAGAGATTTAAGATGTTTTATCTCGATGCCCTGTAACGTTTTTGGAAACATTACCATAAATTACAAAAACTACTAGTACTAGAATGTTACTATATTTATGAAAACCTAATATTAGTAGGTATAACTTTAGTAGTATTATATCAGGAACATCAATTTATAAAAATCCGATCTAATGCGAAAAACCATTGCGTAGCCACTTCCAAAAATAGGTAATCCTGTACAAGATTTTCTTTTATACTCGGCAAAGGCCGATTCTTTTCCTCTAAAAATATATTTATAAACCGTTTATCAAGCGCTTCCCTGTCCCGAAACCCTTAATATTTGTGCTCATTAAAATGTGTGTGGTGTATCGTGGTGTTTTTATGCCGAGAGTATATAGCGGAGAGGTGAGAATGCTCCATCGTAGATCGCAACGTCTATTGCGCAAATAAGCTGCTGGATGTGACAAGATCTTCGTCTGATGATAGGTCTAATCACAGGCCGCTGTGAGCTGAACTATCATCTCCACAAAATAGGATCTACCAACAGCCCCCTATGCAGGGGCTGTTTGCAGGAGAATGAAACTGTGGAGCATGTGCTTTTGCGTCGTGCAGCCACAGGAAATATTAGATCAAGATCCGGACTACTTGAAGAAACTCCAAATCAATTACATCACATTACATCTGAGGAAATGGGACTGGAACTGATATACCAGCGACCCAAGGCCGTCCTTCGCTATTTTAAGGAGCTCGGCTGGTTTGGGTAGGCTAGCAGGGGGGAAGTGCACAATACACCCTTAGCGGGACGTCAGTGCAGGCCAATCACCCCCATCCTGAATTAGAATTAGATCGCAACGTCGCTTAAAATCAGACGGAATAGCAGTCAAGTGTAAACCGTCGTAAAAGAAAAAGAAAAATTACGTGTGGGTATGATTCATATCTTTAAACGTAAGCACTAGTCTCAAATTTAATTCCATCAGGTTTAAGTCAAATTTAGGTTTACGAAGGTTTCTCACTAACTCAAGTTTCAATAAGTTTCGTTTAATACGAGATAGGCTTTTCTCAACTATAGGTAAAGATTGAAAAAGATTCTGCAGATATGAAGTGAATACATATCTGAGGTTCTGATCTACAATAAATAATTATATCGACAAAATATAATATACTCAGAAAAAAATACAAATTTACTTACTTACAAAGTCGGACACGTCCATACTTACCATCGACATTGATTTGTCTGATGGACCGCAGTTCTTACAGTGGTTTCTATTTCTCAAACATTTTTCAAAGATTCAAAATGATGGCGCCACTTACTCAGTTGCCATGTACCTACATATATTTGAGTGTACTTGATGGTAGTTTTCTTTTCCGATTTTTCTATTTCATCTTTGGTCATCCCATCTTCTATATTTTTGTGACACTATTAACCATTCTAAGATTGTCTGAAAGAGACCACTTTGAACAACAAAATCGCTTTCTGTCTAACTTTGGGTGTTTCTATGCATAATAAGTATGTATTTAAAACTATATAAGTATTAGCGGCCCATTCCGGCTTCGCTCGGACATAACCTAGACACTGTCTGCAGCGCCATCTGCCGGGCTTATTTGTGAATTTAACCCGGCGAGGCTGTGGTGGCAAAATGTAACAATGAGTATGTGGTGGGGTTTGACATACCCACTTATTAAATTGCCCATAAATATCATAATATTGATAAATTGAGTTCTAATCTTATGTTTTGTGATATTAATATAAACAATAAACAGCTTTCAATGAAATAACTTTAATATTTTAATATTTTTTTTATTATTATATAGGAAAATAAAAGAAACTGAGTTTTTTTTAAACAAAAATAGGCATTATCTTCATAAACCTCTAAAATAAACAAAAACAAAATTTTACTTTAAACAATCAACTACTAAATTAAGGAAAAAACATCAGTCTTTGAATTAGAAATAAAAAACTAACATAATACTTTGGAACAGCTTAGGAACTAGGGTCATCATCACAACAATTTTTGCAGGAAAATATTGCATACTCTATACATATGGCCTTCCCACATGTTGAGCAAGAGTGCTTTGTCTTTCGATCTTTTTTCCTTGGACAATCAGCACATCTCGTATATCGCCCAGTACTATTCTGGAGTGAACGAGTTGGTTCTTCATTAATTTGCGAACAGATCCTCTTTCGAATATAGACTGGAATGTTTTTTTGGTCTTTCCGTAATCGTAAATGTTCATACACCAGAGCTAACCCTAGATTACGGATAAACTCTGTTCGCTTTATGTTTTCATTTTTGTTTTCCCGAAAAATAATATTTGCGTTAGAAGCAGCTATGTTTAGTATCCCATAAAAGATGGTCATAGGCCACCTTAAAATTTTACCGAAATAACCACACACCAACTATGTGGCGGGGTATTACGTACCCGACAGGAGTATGCGCACGAATATCTCAAGAGCCGGTTAGCGCAACACTGCGATCACGCCACTATCCCCTCCCGCAGCTCCTTAGCTCCAGCTATGGGGCGAGACAAACCGTTACAGCAAAAATTTAAAACAAAACGATCGTTGGAGAAATGCGTGGGGTATGTCACACCCCACCACAGCCTCGCCGGGTTAAACCATTGTGAAAAACATTCAAATCGGTCCCGTCGTTTAGGAGTTCACTGTCAAATGATTAAATTACTAAAATGGCTATGAAAAAACAGGGGTTGGAGATAAAAGGGTAAAAATTTAGGGTTGTATGTATTTTTTAACGCCACATTATAAAAAAATAAAAACAAAACAAAATTACCAAAAATTAAAAAAAAAATGTTTGGAGTGAACAACCCCTAACACTTAGGGGTATGAAAAATAGCTAGTAGCCGATTCTCAGACCTACTGAATATACATATAAAATTTGGTAAAAATCAGTAAAGCCGTTTCGGAGGAGTAAGGAAACAAACACTGTGACACGAGAATTTTATATACAACGTGGTGGATTTACCCCCAACAATATTTTAACAGTCCATTCTAACACTGATGTAGACTTCATCACCCAAGGTCTCTTTCCCCTCCGCACGGTAGATCACGATATAATTCGAGTCAAAGTTTGACGTAAAATTCCCACCAAATCACCAGCTTCAACCCTAAAGCATGTACAGCAGACAAACGACCTTGCCACCGACGCCGTGACATCGTACAAAAACCCGTGCGGAGATCTGCCCATTAGGGGTATGTCAAATGAAATAACAACCAAAAAATTTAATTTTTTTTTGGAATTTTTTTTTGAGCTTTCATACCTAATTTTCACATACATGATTCAAAACTTAATGTAGATGAACTACCATAAATATTGTTGCACCTTTCTGCAACACCTTGTATAAGAAGACTAGCGGCCCGTTCCGGCTTCGCTCGGACATAACCTAGACACTGTCTGCAGCGCCATCTGCCGGGCTTATTTGTGAATTTAAACCATCTTCGAATACACACACAAAAAAAAACATTCAAATCGGTCCCGTCGTTTAGGAGTTCACTGTCAAATGATTAAATTACTAAAATGGCTCTAAAAAAACAGGGGTTGGTGATAAAAGGGTAAAAATTTAGGGTTGTATGTATTTTTTAACGCCACATTATAAAAAAATAAAAACAAAAAAAAATTACCAAAAATTTAAAAAAAAATGTTTGGGGTGAACAACCCGTAATACTTAGGGGTATGAAAAATAGCTAGTAGCCGATTCTCAGACCTACTGAATATGCATATTTTTTTTTTTTTTTTTTTTTAACTTATATAAATATAAAATTTGGTGAAAATCAGTAAAGCCGTTTCGGAGGAGTAAGGAAACAAACACTGTGACACGAGAATTTTATATATAAGAGATTATTATATCAGCTATCTGGCCGCCATAGCACAAGCTTTGCTTAGTTTGGGGTCAGATGGTGTTGTGTGTTAATTGTCCACCAATTTTTTTTTTTTTTTTTTTTGTTTAGTCAGTTAAGTATTTCTGTCTCTATCTAAAGGTATTGAAATTTCAATAATGGTCAACAAGTAACAAACAAAGCTAAACTAACATTACTTAGTAACAAATTACTTCGTACTTTGGAGCCGCTCGAATTTTTCAATGGTTTATATTCAACAAGCTCCCATTCTACAAATGTGTCTTTAGATTTCGTCCTACCTGAATCGAAAATGCGTTTCTATAGCGATGATATACAATTTAAGTAAGTAAGATCAATTAAATGTGAAAGTTAATGTTAAGGCATGCGCTTTAAATTTTAACCTGAGAATAATTTATGTGATAGACTAGCGATTTGTCACGGCTTCGCCCGTGGTACATAATATATAGCTTATAGCACTCAGGGATCACGTACCTACATAAAATACGTTTTATCCAACGGTAAAATATTTTTTTCAAATCGGTCCAGTAGTTCCTGAGATAAGCGCGTTCAAACAAAAACCTCTTCAGCTTTATGATATTATGTATCTATACAATGAAATAAAAGTCACCCATTCAAGTTTTTTATGGAAGATAAACACATAATAGTATTCATAACATTTAATAACAAAAATGTGTAAGAATAATGAAATTGTTTTTTTTTTATATAATTCAGTTGATGTTTAAAAATAGAATGAAAGAATTTAAAGGTAAATTTAAAAAAATATGATTTAGAATGAAAAAGTAACGTAATATTGACCTAGGGAATATGATTTGTTTCAGAATATTGAAACACTCTTGTTACAGCTGCAAAAATACAAACAGGCTAGAAACTAAACATTTTAAATCTGGAACAGAACGTTTAACTACATAAACTTGTGACAATCTACCAACTAAAAGTACAAATATTCAAACTTCGTCCATTGTACCCATCTCTATTACAAAACACGAGCTAACAAACTATTTGTTTTTAAAAAATCACAAAAGTCCATTGTCATTTGCGGCGCTAGTTCATAAGAGTTTTTACTGTAATATTTCCTTTGTTTTATGAATAAAAAACTTTCTGTTTTTACAAAATAACAAAAGGCTATTCATTCTAACCTCAGAATAAGGAATACAATATATAATACCAAAGTTCCTGACTACTATAGTGCTTCTTGTTCTTTCAATTTCAGTTCAATACTCAAAAGGTATTGCCATAAAGAAAATATTCCACTGGATAAGGGTAGTGCTACGATAGTTTTATGAATTCAGCCCGTGTTCTATCCATTCCAAAATTACATTTTAAAAAGAGGTTTCATGTAATAAAAATAAAATAGGAGGGAGAATAATCAAAAACAGTACAATAAAACATTTATTTCAAATTGTACTTTACATTCAATATTATAATAATATAGTTTGATTGACAAATTTAGGTATAACGTATAGTAGCAGCTAGCCCAGACTTCACACAGGTAACTCGGAACTTAGATGTAGAACAAACATTTAACTTTTTCAATGGTAGGAGCCCTTGTTTTAGTAGAGATACTACTATTAGATGTTGTGGTAATTCAGGATAATTGATATATATTGTACTTCATGAAAAATATTACTTTATTATTCACACAATGTTTTATCATATTCTTCAGAGTGGCACATCTGCGAAATGATAATTAATTTGGATGAATAAAACAATCAAAATTATCACTAGAAATGTAGTGATAAATACAAGTTGCATAATTGGAATTGCAAAAGGATTAAATCAGAGGTGAAAATTTGTATTAATAATCTTTTATTTTAGAGCTTAGTACTTCATATCTACTCACACAATGGACCTACTTTTTACTAAAAGCATCATTCAATCTCATTAGAATAGGAAGGGATCTGTATAGGATAGTGTAAGTTAATGAGAGTTTGATGCAATTCCCACTCCAGAAAACAAGAGTTGCAATGTCAGTGGGAGAAGGAACAGAAATTGAAGCGTAGGGATTGGTAACGGAGAAAAAAATTGGCAGTCATAGAGACTGCAGATAGAATTGAAAATTTATAACTCAGTACTTGACAGTATACTTTGGAAACTACGCAGGTGAAACCGGAGGGCACTTCTAGTTTGGAATAAATCTTTAAACCATTGTCATCTAAATAAGCCTTTTCTCAAGTCATTGCCATTGGCTATCTAGACTAAAGATGTGTAATGGTAACCATGGTAACACGCCATGTCCATTTAAAAATGTTTACGCATTTCTGGCCATGGTTCCGAGTTCACCCGAAAATTTCTTTCATTCCCAAGCATGATGTTTGAGCTCAATTCACGGCCCACGAAAAATCTGTATGTGATGCGCCAAAGGAAGTTTTCATTTCAAAAACTAACGAATGCGAATCCGCAGGCAAAATCTAGTACCAATCATTAGTAAACGGCCAGTAAAGAAACTGTCCATTATGTACCTACTTGTATATTTCATGGGAAAATTTGTAAGAAATAACTGGTCACACTTTTTTGTTTGTTTAGTTATATAGGTTATGTTTACATTTTACATATTTTGCAAATTTGATATATGCAATAAAAAATGTAAATTGGATATTATATAGCCTAGCATTTAAATATTAAAGTAAAATAACTTTTTTTGAGTTCCGTAAAACGTAAAAACGGAACCCTTATAGATTCGTCATGCCTGTCTGTCTGTGTGTCTGTATGTCACAGTCACTTTTTGCCGAAACTATGAGAACTACACTGTTAAAACTTGGTAAGTAGATGTATGTATTCTGTGCATTAAGATTTTTGTAAAAAATAAATAAAAAAAAAGGTGTGTGTGCGATTCACACACGATAGAAGTGAAACTTCAGTAAATCGACAAAAGAATGAGATGAATATATATACCAAGGGTAGGATAATTACAAAGTTTAATTGTTTAAAAATTAAAGTATTTTGATTAATTTTAAAAGATGTTTTATATTTTATTTAACATATGTTACATAATCTATTGCTCAAGTTCCATATTTTCAGTTTCAACAAATGATACAAGAGGCTTATGATAACTGATAACTAAAATACGATACAAATGTTTTTGTTTCAATTTGGTTGATATATCTTTGGAATACTGCATCTATTACCATTTTTGATCTCGTAGTTCATTGAGTGCGATCGTTACACATTTTTAAATTAAATGTTGTACCTATCGAGAAACTCAATCAAAGGAAGCGCTGTATCTGGTGTTTTCACATCCACTAACACACGTTAATATACTCAGGGACTGACATTCAAAGTCAGTCAAGTCAAAATAATCAACATTTTAATTGGTTTTTTTTTTATTATTTTTTTGTGTCATTTTTGACTGACATTGGCTTGCCAGTGACACAATATTTTTCTTAATTTTTAAACTCAGAATTTGATAGCTTACCTTGGAAACTACCGCCTAAAGAAGTTTTCACTTCAAAAAGCGTGCAAAACAAAAATCTTAATGCAGGCCTTGGTCAGGATCGAACCCGGTACTGAACAATCGTTAAGCCGAGACCGTAACAATTGCGCCAAACGCCGTTTGAGGGATGCGTCGAAAATGACGCTTACTTGCAGTATGGGACAAAATAGTATGTATATTTCTGTCTTATTCTTTCCTGGCTTCATCCTACACATTTTTGTATTTGTGTCTCTTACCTTTCGTTTTTTTCCGTTGCATCCGGTTTGAAATCACAACGATTCTAAAGAAGTTTCACGTCAAAAATACAATAAATTTTGGGGGTGCCCCATACTTACAGCTGAAACTCAAAAAACATTTTTTCATCAAAGCTATACGTATGGGGTCTCTGTAGTCTACAGATCTTCAAAAATGATGTTAAGGTTTCTAATATCATTTTTTCTACACTGAATAATTTGCGCGAGAGACACTTCCAATGTGGTAAAATGTGTCCCCTATAACTTCTAAAATAATAAAATGATAAAACTAAAAACAGGGTATGATGTACATTACCATGCAAACTTCCAACGAATATTGGTCTGAACTCGATCTAGTGAGTAGTTTTTTTTAGTAGATACGTCATAAATACACTATAGTGCTCGCAGTATAAGTCTGCGCGCGACTGGTGGCGTACTTAATGTTGCCAGGTCAAGCTAATAGGTTCCCTTCCCTTTTATTGGGAACTTACAACTTCATAAAACAGGTACGGGAAGGGATTTTTCAGGGAAGCAATATAACTAACTATTTATAAATTATAGGACAACTGAGATTAGAACGAATGTCTCGAAATAATGAACGCCGTTACAGTGCTGGTTCAGTGCAGTTTGGTTCAGTATGACCAAGTATCATTGGTACAGGTAAATGACTGTCTGAGTCTCTTACCACCAGGAGAACTTTATTTTAGTTCATTATATTTAAAAAAAACTGTCATTTTCAACCTACACCAACAACGAAATAATGATAATTTAATTTAAACTTGGAAATCTTTTATTGAGACCATAAATAACACTATTTGAAAATTTGGCGTATGAATGCTCTTTGAAGGATCATCTTATTTTTCAATTGTGGCTTAGATCACGATGGATCACAGCGGTAACCGCAAAACTTATTGTCCATGTCCTTTTAACAGTCATTCTACTTAGTATTGTGGGTATTCTTTGTGCCTCTTTATTAGATACATTGTAGCCTCTTTAGTCTGAGTGCAGTGGTATGATGCGTTGTCCATTACCACGTAATTGTACGTTCTGAAACGCCTATAATAAAACATACAGTAATTAATACGGAGTAAATGATTACAGAGCATCCAAGCTAAAAAAATTAAGTGAAATTTCTTTTGGCGCACCGCCCACATATTTTCGCTTTGGTGGTAAATGAAGCTGTTAGGTGAATGGGTCGATCGGGTGAACGTAGGACCGCCGAGTGTACCCGAGCGAGAATGATACAATCAGCTGATCTTTACTGCTGTTACACTGTGTTTCCTATTTTGATTTGAATGTTATGAAAAAAAATAATTAAATATAACTTGTTTCTCACATTCGGTCTTAAGCACTCACATTTTTTCCCACGGTTATTGATTGACATTGGCGATAAAACAATCAAACCTCAAAAATAAAGCCTCAGCTTAAAAATACGCCGATAATAGGTGGAGATTTGATTGCTATGGTATCCCTACATATTAGTTGTCAAATAGCTCTGCGTTTGGAAAACTGCACTTTTGGCCTGTTATTGTATCGTTCTTCTTCACAACCACGATTGATTTTCAAGAACCAGCCACGGCCAGCACTTTTAATCACTTTCGGCATAATAAAAGCTAATAATTACTTTGGAAATTAATAAATACACCAAACGTAAACATAAACTTTTGTCAACTGACGTAAACAAGAAGTTGACGGCCTGTCAATTAGTTCCATATTTTGCTACGCGCAGAGTTATATTGCGAGCACTCTATTATTAAAACATCCATCAAAGTTAGACCGAACTACAAGAACTTATGAGTAAGTATTATGCTACTTGCTGCTACGGAACCCTTCACGGGCGAGTCCTACTCGCACTTGGCCGCTTTTATTAAAGAATTAAGAGAAGACCTGATGTACACAGGTGATATTAATTAATTCCTCAACTGATTCGAGAGATGGAGTATAGTACGAGTAGGTATAGCTTCGTGGGAACTTTTCGTTCTAAATTACTCTTCTAGGGCAACGGTAAGCAATTATAGGCGATTAAGCCGATCTCATCGACGATCGTAGCTGAAGCGACAATTAAAAGCCGCTTACAGGTGATTACTTCAAGCCGATTGACATTTTCAGCATAACTATTTTTAGAGATAACTATGTTTACTGTTTTGCTGTAGTAGTGTAGTTAAATTGGCGATTTCGTGACAACTAAGTATAGATGGCGCATTTAAAAACATATTTTTTAATTGAGAATTGATTGAATGAAATGAGACAAACAAACAAAATACCTTTTCAGCTTAATAATATTAGTATAAATGTTTTAAATTCATAATATATAACTGTATAACGAGATGTAGGTAGAATAGGTGACAATAACTAATTAATATTAAGTACATCAAATCGAGCCAGCTTTTTGGCATGCAACAATTAAAAGTTTGCTTAGTACTGAACATTAACAAACATTATTCTCGACATTTTTTCTTTACTAAAATTAAACGTTTTATCTTAATTTTTTAAAAGAAAATTTATCTACTTACATCAAGTAGCCCTCAACTGTACACAACGGATAAACACGTCAGATGCGAACTCTCCCGAAGTCAACCGAGCGATGCACGAAAATTCACGGACGAAGTTTCAGTACGACGAATGTTCTAGAATAGATGTCTTGTTTTAAATGTGAGGAAAACTAGACAACGGATTAAACACTATCGTTAACGTGACCCAACCGTCACTCAGATTTATACGATGATTTATCTTTTTCTCCATTTCTCTAGAAATATTGCCCTTCAAACTGTAAACACACTAATGTTTGCGTATTGCTCGCAGTAGAGTAACTGGAGACGAGGTTAGTTCAGTGCTAGGCAGTGTTTTTTGTTCAAATAGCTACGAAGTACTGTGTTTTTATTGGAAGGCGTGTTGTTTACCATCAGGTTCATGTCTTGGTCGTCCAATATCCTATATAATATCATATAAAAAATGTCATAAGTTCATGAACGCCCTGTTGGAATGACACGGCTGTAACAAAATAATGACGGTAACAGTTCACTTTCTTCAGTCTATATCCAATTCACTCACTGCGAGTAACGTGCAAAAAGAAACTTTATTCCAGAAAACAAACAATACAGGACAGTTTTAGTATAAAAACTAAAGTAGTCGTTACACACATTTTAATACCCATAAAGCGGCGCGGAACCCATATAATTATGGGTTCAGTGGCGGATATGACTCATCACGTGAAATATATTCCAAAAAAAAATTGAATCTACCCTCAAAAATGTTGAGGTTAGTTTTGACAAAACAAATCATAAGTTTATCAACTAAAAAATTTTACGCGGCAGCAGAAAAAAGGCTATAAACTAGTGAAACAAATGAATAGAATTTGTCGTAATATTTGCATTTGGTCACGAGTTAATTGATTCACACGTAATCTACGTTTGATATGTTCAGTGCAGTCCAACTTAAGTTTATGTTCAAAAAGGGGCGCGTGCACGCTCCTTGAAAAAAGTCACCAGACGTGGCTGAAACTTAAAGGTAGCCCACTTATACGACTATGCTCCCAAGTGACAAATAAAATATCACTCAAATATCCCACATTTGCCATGCCCGTTAAAATATAGATCACATTGGCAACATTAATTAGCAGACAGCTCGCTGTCAGCGAGCTTACTGCCGTCAGACTTCTCGGTAATAGACACCTCGCTGGCCACGCGCTGTAAACAGTCGCCGCACCGGTCAGTCGGTAGAAGAAACTCCCCTGCCGCTTTCTTTCTTCTTCTTTTCTTTCTTGAGCTTCTGTTTTCATCCTTAAGTGCAATAGCAATAACGCGCGAAGCGTTCTGAATTGGGACATGGTGAAATATATGACAATGGAAACCGATTGCCAACTGTGTATAGCGAAAAGCGAGATCTGACGGCCAGTGGACAGCTGGGCGACTGCTAGCTGTAGGCGCATGGAGAGCTGTGCGACTGCTAGCTGAATGCGCGTGGACTACGAGCAGTCGTTTTGGCTTGGGGCGGATTTGGTTGGGATCGGTGTTGAAGCAGAGTCGTTTAAGTGGGCTATGACCTTAAGTCGTACCGGACAAACCAATCCGTAAATTAATTCAATACAGAACCGACTTCAGGAAACTTCGATGTTTCAATGACTTGTCAATCTGAATAAATTTATCATGAGTGTAAATAAAGCAAACAAAGTCAAGCACATCGCGAATTGTTTCAAACTAACTTTGATTAACAAATAATCAGGATCTGGCGGAGTTCCAGAAATGTTGGATTTGCTCGCTATTGTTCATCAGTTTCAAGCCATGCTTTCACTTTCTCAAGTAAAATGTTCTTCGCTAATACATTATTTACGGTTTTAATTAAGCGGCTGTTTCGAAAGTGTAAAAGCGTTCTAAATGTATTCTAAATTTTCGAATTCGAATTGCTCGACTTAGGTTTTTTTTTAAACAGGATACGTTTATTGTCAATCCTAGTTACACACAGTATATTAAATTAAAGTATATTAAATCACCTATAAGTACATTAAATTTAAACTAAACATCATGAGTATTTCTATGCAGACTCGTCAAATACAAATATATCGGTCCATTATTAATTTTAAATAATGTAGGTAGATACTTATTAGATTATTAATTATCATTAATCATTTACACAACAATAATCATTTACACAGAAAATTCATAAGTTCAGCTATAAAAGGGCTGTATAAGATTTTATTTTTTTATTTATAATAGAAATAATAATTTAGTCAATAATATAAATGAAAGCGACAGTAGCAAATATTCTCGTTAATTTAAAAAGATGCAATGATCATTGCTAGTCAATAAAGTTAGAAAAACAAACGAAAAATTTATATGAGACTTATTTCAGTTACCACAGAATAGCCTATAAGCCTCTACTGTTTGTCGAATTGTTTTAATCTACTTATGATACAAGTTGTAGGTACAGTCCGAACAATCAGAGTGCCAAAGTAAACTCTAATTCTACTAGCTGACGTATCATGTACCTCTACATTACCCTATATACATTCTGGCATTTATTTGGCCCAACGCAACGTATAAGCAAGGCCATGCGTGGTAATGCTGTCAGTATACTGGGCCTGCTTTTGGCTGGTTGGCTTGATCATCTTCATTATCATTGGTCTATGGAAAATTCAAATGTCCTTGATGTAAATAGATAGTCAGCGTAGTGTAGTTCTAATAGTGATTTAGCATTATCATTAAAGGCTCAGCCCGTTAAAAAAATATCAAATGATTGAAATGTCAAAGTTACGTCAACGGACGACAGTTAAATTATTATTTAGATATTATCCAAATATTACAATAAGAAGAGTGGGACCGAGCACCGTAAACTATGTATACCCGACATAATTTACAACCTATTCTCAGATTTGCCAAATACACATAAAAATCATTACCTACATAAATACGTACGTGCTGTTTAAAAGGAGAACAACAAGAAACATCGTGATACGAAATTTTAATGTTTTAGATTGGGGTTTCTATTAAAAATCTAGAGACAAAAATATATCATCTGTAATGAGCTTGTCATTATTATTGGAAAAGTATGACTTATCAAACATTATTGCACTTATTTACTTCTATTGCTGTTTGATCATAATATATGTAAGATATTGTTTACATTTTTATAAATTTATTCATTTTACTTTTTTTTTTAAATAAAGAGTGGCGAGACGAGCATGACGTGTGCCTGATGGTAAGCAACATGCCTACCACATAACAGCACAGTGACACACAGCTATTGGAACATGAGAAGTCCAAATCATTATCTGGCACTGCACTGCGCTCGTCACCCAGAGATCTAAGTTGTTAAATCTCTAAGCTCTGTAATTTCTCTGGAAACATTGCCCTTCAAAACGGAACACAGTAACGTTTGCGCACCACTGCTTAGCGGTAGAATAACTGGCCTAGGTGTTGTACTTCCTCAGGCGGACTCTGCTAAGAGTCCTGCCACTACAGAACACTGAACAATATTTTAAATATAAGTGTTATTTTTCTAATGTCCCATTAAAGAAAAGTTCAAATATATAATTATCGTTCGTAACTCATAAAACCACAGGTGCGCATCGAGAAACTTAAAAGCGAGACTAGATCTTAGCAAAGATAGCTTAACTAGAGTGCGCTCTCAGCAGTTTTTCCCTTTTACTAGTAAAATAAATACCAAATTAACTTAATATTTTTCGGGTTTTTGTTGGATAGTCTTCGTGAAAAATGTCTACAAAAAAGTTTTCGGTAAAAATAAATATTTTTCAGCAAAACTCGTTTATTTTCAAACACTAATTACACAGACCTTACATTTTTCAATATGTATTTAAAAAGTACTGAACAAAAAGTAGTTAAATACACACACGAACGATCACTGGAGTAGCTTGTTAGCTCTTGACAAATATTGATAGAGCAAATAAAAAGTTATTTAGACCTATTTTATCAGATCTTCGAGCAAATCGCAGAGGCAATATTAAAAATATGTGTTCATGTTTGCCTAATACATTTTCTTTGATTACTTTGAAGTTGTGCGTGAAACGTTTAGACATTGCTGTAATTTAGGACTATTTTAGCATTTTAACTCAAGATTTTAGTTAAAAACCGTTCCAAATTAGAATGATTATATTTATTGGAACGTGAAGAGTCTAAATCATTACCTAGCACTGCACGGCGCTCGTTACCCAGAAATAAAATATGTTATATCTCAATGCCCGGTAATTTCACTGAAATTATTGCCCTTCAAATCGGAACTCGATAATATTGCTAATACTTGCCGGTAGAATAACTGGCAAAATAGTACTTCACCAGGCGGACTATGCAAAAAGTCCTACCACTACTAAGATACCCATAATAAACGTCAATCAAAAGTATACCTTTTATCAAAATGTTTCAAATATACTTAAAAAAAAGTTCATTTTACTGTCTAGTCAATGATATAAGTAAGTAAGTAGATACAATCAAGTTAATCAAATAATGTATTATTGTAACCGGCCTATAAAGATGTCCATAACCCTGGCAGCATTGTCTATATTTGTGGTGATGTGCGGCTGAAGGACTAGTATCCATGGCCAAGAATAAAAAAAAAAATATGGTGATGTCTAACCGGAGGATTAAATATAAACCGCTGTGGGAGGGAGTCACAGCCATTCTCCATAATTTGATGGTCCAACACTTCCCCAATATTTTTCAAAAGCTACTTGAACATGTTAAATAATAATTAAGAGACTTTTGGGCTAGTCGTTTGAGTAGACACAATACGCAATTAACCTGGATGGTTAATTGGGGTATTGTGTCAGGAGGTACCTCTACCTCTTCGAAAGAATAGTTGGTCTGAGCTCTACCTATAACTTCGATCACCGGTCTGTCTCCTTGCGATCTAGTTGTTGTTATTTTTTAAGTGAAAACTTCTTTTCCGCACACAAATTTTCCGTGAGCTACGAATTGAGCACAAGCGCGTAACATTCGTAAATGAAAGAAATCTTCGGTTTAACGCGGATGATCTAGATGACCATGATCATGGCCACGTTCAGTACTTTCACGAAAATAATCGTAAATGATTCGTTAGAAAACATACAAATACGTAGAGATATCCACGGTAGGTATATTATTTTTATGTGGAGCCATGTGGAGTGATTACTTAATAATAATATAATCAATACTTTCTTGTTCATAAAACTACGTGGTCTAATATTGCTATGGTATAGGTAGGTGTTAGGCTTATAATCAGTATTGGGTACTGCTTACTTTTTTCAACTGTTTATTTAAGGAAAACAGTAAAGTAAACGAAAACAAAACACTCATTAGGCATCAGTTATGTATATTTGACTGGCCTCGTGGCTTAGTTGGTAGTAGCTCTGCCTGCGACGCCGAGGGTCGTGGGTTCGATTCCCACCCAGTGCAAATTTTTGTGTGATGAATTCAAATGTTTGCACTGTGTCTGGGTATTCCTATGTATAATAAGTATGTATTTAAAAAACTATATAAGTATTATATCAGCTATCTGGCCGCCATCATACAAGCTTTGCTTAGTTTGGGGTCAGATGGTGTTGTGTGTGAATCGTCCACCAATATTTATATGAAGAAATAATGCGATCTACAACGGCGTGCGCTTACTTAGATGAAACTTAGGTAAATAGTTACTAAGAGCAATCGAATTAAGTACCTCAGACCATCTTAATGTTTCATTGTTACGAGAAATAATCGCGGCAGACATCTACGATCTACGCCACCATTCTCGTATGTGTCTAAATGATGAACTACGCATTTTTATTAACAAGAACCTTCTAATACTAACAGGTGGTAATGCGATTGTAACGCCACGTGGTAACAAACAAAAAGTTGCTAGGCCTCTATTATGCGGGTGATTCGCTAAGATAACACACACACAATCAAATTGCGAAAATTCTCTGCTTTTAATTCGTCAGTTGCGACTCATTTTAAGAAAAATTCTATTAATTGATTACACTAGTTTTTTTTAATGCTGCTGCCGCGAAAAATGTTTAGTTGATGAAGCTTGACTTATGATTTGTTTTGTCAAAACTAACCTCAACATTTTGGAGGGTGGATTAAAAAAAAATGATTTTTTTCACATGATAGTCATATCCGGCGCTGAACCCATATATGTATATTAGAGTAAGATCCCAGAGCTCCCAGACGTCACCTATTTTCTGATGAATGAAATGTGGACGATTGAGTAGAGTTAGTAAGTACTAAGAACACATGCTTACTCGCTAACTCGCTTAGACGGCCAATTTTGAGATATGGGGTAATGAAGGTACATTACTTACTTCACGTATTTTCTAATAAGTGATTTTCACGTATGTTGTAGGCAATATCTAAGGATATAAAACAAGGTCCCAATACTCCCAGACACTTTCCGTCGGCCGTTTTGCTTAACAACTCTAAAATAATAATTTAACTTCACTTAATTTCTCGTGCTCCATTTGTAAATATGATCGTCAGACAACTATTTTAAAGCTTTTTCCAATTAGACAGACCAATATAAGGAACCAATCAACCCCTAAACTCAATTTTAAGTCAATATTTCTTAATAAATGTCTCACTCAGTCTCTCGCTCTTACCCATAGGACATAGTTGTGGTTGTTGTTGAAAATTACAGTATTTTAGCATCACTGTAAAAAATGATAATAGTTATTTGTTGTACAAGAGTGCAAAGTGACTTTTTAACCGCGTGCTCAATTTTGATGACCGAGCAAGCGAAGGATTCTAAAGTTGAATCACGAGCGTAGCGAGGGATTCAAAAATTAGAATCCTGAGCGTAGCAAGGGAATCAAAAGGGCACAAGGTGAAAAATCTTTGCACTCGAGTGCAACACGTAATTTTTCATCCCTTACCTTAGCGAGGAAATTACTAAACGCTTTGCACATTTTCAGTTTCAGTCAATTCTGTTGGCGTCAAATAAACTTCTTGGTCGCTAGAATCAATTATTATTATGGTATTTCGGTTTTTCACTTGTATTCAATTTTATTATTGTTAACCTAAGCTTTAAACTTTAACTTTATTTAGCCATGGTTTAAACAATAACAATACGACGTGAAAATACGGAGAGTTGACCGATTGAGGTAAGGAGTTTCATATGTGTACATGAAAAAGTGTCCGCCCAAAAGCATTAAATTATAGTAGCGCTAAATTTGCATCAGGGTACATTTTAAAGGAAATAAATAAACGTACTATTCACAATTCATGAAAAAATAATTGACAGTGATAGCCACTGCCGATAGAAGTGTTAACTTATAACTCAACATAAATTTGATTGCTTACTTTGGAAACTACGCGTGTGAAACCGGAGTGCGTGGCTATGAGCATGGCCATCTAGAAATGCTGACACATTTTTAAATGGCCAATGGGAAAGGCTGAGGCATTTCTAGATGGCCAATGGCTATGGTCCCGAGTTTACCCGAAGATTTCTTATCATTCCCGAGCGTGACGCTAGAATTCAATTGACAGCCCACGAAAAATCTGTTTTTGGCGTGCCAAAAGAAGTTTTGACTTCAAAATATATTGTACTTACATGTTTTATCAAAATATTAATTATTTATTTGATGTTATATTTACTACATTATTTTGTACTGCACAAGTAGTTGAAATTATCTATTAGTTACTATTTTAGTAGTCAATAATATTTAATTATTTAACTCGGCAACTCTGCATACTTCAATTCGATGACAATTGATTCATTCATAGCAGTTGTTGTGCAATGTTCTGCTATTTGAAATAACATTCTTTAACTCTATCCTCCATACGTGAAAAGAAAATTGCGCGCAAAGCATTAAAAATAAAGTGGTCAAGTGCGAGTTGGACTCGCCCATGAAGGGTTCCATTGCAGTAAGTAACATAATATACATAGTACACATAGTTCTTGTAGTTCGTTGTAACTTTGATCGAAGTTTCAATAATAGTGTATTTATGACGTACTAAAAAAAAACAACTCATCAGATCGAGTTCAAACTAATTTTCGTTGGTAGTTTACATGGTAATGTATATCATATATTTTTTTTAGATTTTTCATTCTCTTACTTTAGAAGTTAGAGGGGAGGGGACACACATTTTACCACTTTGGAAGTGTCTCTCGCGCAAATTATTCAGTGTAGACGAAAATGAGTTTAGAAACCTCAACATCATTTTTGAAGACCTATCAATAGACACCCCACACGTGTAGGTTTGATGAAAAAAAAAATTTTGAGTTTCAGTTCTCAGTATGGGAGGCAACCCTAATTTTTCTTTTTTTTGAATTTTTTTGTTTAAATCTTAATGCGGTTCACAGAATACATGTACTTACCAAGTTTCAACACTGTAGTTCTCATAGTTTCGACAAAAAGTGGCTGTGACATACGGACGGACAGACAGACAGACAGACAGACAGACAGACAGACAGACAGACAGACAGACAGACAGACAGACAGACAGACATGACGAATCTATAAGGGTTCCGTTTTTACGTTTTACGGAACCCTAAAAAGTATACCAAGGAGGTTCCGAGTATGAGTTTTTAACAAATTAAAAATAAATGTATGATGAATTCGGCACCAAGGAGGTAGAAATGAATAGGTTAAATTATGTTTTGAATTCAAAACCTCAGTACACACGATGTTCTAAATTCAAATTTACTTTAACCTCTAGAGGGTAAAAACGACTTTTGCGCCCTGATATCGAGGAGCAAAAGTACTCTTTCCGAGCTGGTGGGATGAAATAGTTATTTGTTGTACAAGAGTGCAAAGTGGCTTTTTAACCGCGTGCTCAATTTTGATGACCGAGCAAGCGAAGGATTCTAAAGTTGAATCACGAGCGTAGCGAGGGATTCAAAAATTAGAATCCTGAGCGTAGCAAGGGAATCAAAAGGGCACAAGGTAAAAAATCTTTGCACTCGAGTGTAACACGTAATTTTTCATCCCCCCCCTAGCGAGGAAATTACTAAACGCTTTGCGCATTTTCAGTTTCAGTCGATTCTGTTGGCGTTAAATAAACTTCTTGGTCGCTAGAATCACTTATTATTATGGTATTTCGGTTTTTCACTTGTATTCAATTTTATAAGTTTTAAACTTAAGTTTATTTAGCCATGGTTTTAACAATAACAATATGACGTGAAAATATGGAGAGTTGACCGATTGAGGTAAGGAGTTTCATGTGTACATGAAAAAGTGTCCGCCCAAATGCATTAAATTATTGTAGCGGTAAATTTGCATCAAGGTACATTTTAAAGGAAATTAATAAACGTACTACTATTCAGAATTCATGAAAGAAAAATATTGGCAGTCATAGGCACTGCCGATAGAAGTGGTAACTTATAACTCAGAATTTGATTTTTACTTTGGAAACTACGCGTGTGAAACCAGAGGGCGTGGCTATGAGTATGGCCATATAGAAATGCTGACACATTTTTAAATGGCCAATGGCTATGGTCACGAGTTTACCCGAAGATTTCTTATCATTCCCGAGCGTGACGATAGAATTAAATTGACAGCCCACGAAAAATCTGTCTTTGGCGTGCCAAAAGAAGTTTTGACTTCAAAATATATTGTACCTACATGTTTTCTCAAAATAGTAATTATTTATTTGATGTTAAATTTATTACATTATTTTGTACTGTACAAGTAGTTGAAATTATCTATTAGTTACTATTTTAGTAGTCAATAATATTTAATTATTTAACTCTGCAACTCGGCATACTTCAATTCGATTACAATTGATTAATTCATAGCATTTCAAAATGTTTTGCCATTTGAAATAACACTCTTTACCTCTATCTTCCATACGTGAAAAGAAAATTGCGCGCAAAGCATTTAAAAAAAAGTACACCAAAGAGGTTCCGAGTATGAGTTTTTAACAAATTAAAAATAAATGTATGATGAATTCGGCACCAAGGCGGTAGAAATAAATAGGTTAAATTATGTTTTGAATTCAAAACTTCAGTACACACGATGTTCTAAATTCAAATTTACTTTAACCTCTAGAGGGTAAAAACGACTTTTGCGCCCTGATATCGAGGAGCAAAAGTACTCTTTCCGAGCTGGTGGGATGAAAAATATATTGTTCATGTTTTTCCGAATTTGAACGAATTCCTGTGTCATATTGAAATGACATTGTCGACGTCAACAGTTTTTTCATTTGACTAATTCTATCTTTGGACTAATTCTTAAACATAACTTTTATTTCTATACGAAAATGCATTGTGAACAGAAGTTGCTGGCGATCTCAGACCAACCATTCTTTCCTCAAAGCTGGCGACGCGACGGTGCCTAAAAATGGAGAAAATGTAATTTTGGCTCAAAATTGTAAAACAATATAGTTATGTAGTTCCATAGTTTGTCGAGTTATCGAGCAGTAAAGTTGCCTTTGCCTAAAGAAAGCTGTCAAAATAATCGCCTCATTAATTATTTCTGAGTAAATTGATTTAGCACCCTAATTTTTATAAAATTAACTGAGCGGTTCAGTCAGGGACAAAGCTAGTGGAAGATGTGATAGCGTAGTAGCAAGAACGTTAGTATTTGCAATCGTGAGGTCGATTCGAATCCCACCCTCACCTCTGGATACAATGCAGTAATAACAGTGAATAAATAAATAATAAGTAAATAAATATTGGTGGACAATTCACACACAACACCATCTGACCCCAAACTAAGCAAAGCTTGTATGATGGCGGTCAGATAGCTGATATAATACTTACCTATATAGTTTTAAATACATACTTATTATACATAGAAACACCCAGACACAGTGCAAACATTTGAATTCATCACACAAATATTTGCACTGGGTGGGAATCGAACCCACGACCCTCGGCTTCGCAAACAGAGCTACTACCAACTAAGCCACAGGCCAGCCAATCTAAGAATGAAAACATCGAGAGAAAACTGGCATGTTCCAAGAAAGATTTGAGGACCTGCGTCACCTTACATCCGATTGAGCAGCGTGGTGGATAAAGATGAGGAATTCCCATGTGGGCTGGTTGTATTGAGCGATTCAGGGAAAAGTTTGAACACTTTTTCTTTTTGTTGCATATAGAGTAGTTATTACAGGCAATTTATGTACAATGGAGGTCTGCTCATTTATTTTCTTAGCAGCGTTCGCGGATGTCTCTCCATTCGACCATAGTACCTATTCTACATTATTCGTATATTAATGAAATTTTATGCGTCACGGACATACTGTAACCCAAATACTAGATTAAGAAAGTAATTAGCATAAAAGTGGCATGTCGGTGAACGAAGCAGCCGACCCCGTCCTTATTTGACGAGCTAGACATAATGAAAACATTCTGCGGACTTATTACCCGCCCGCCATTTTGTAATCCCTCATTTCTGCCTGCATTCGTTTTACTATGGCATTTGTTTTATTATGATAATGTTTAGTTTTATTATCAAACAAGCAATAAAAAGTGTTTCAAATTTAGTCGGGTTATAAGTTTTGTCTCTACGCTGTTCGCTAGCAAAAGCAGTGGCATTAATCTACAAATATAGTGGCAGGACCCTTTGCAAAGTCCGCCTGGAGAAGAACCACATTTTACCGCCAAACAGTAATGTGCAAATATTATTATTCTGTGTGATTTGGACTATTCGTGTTCAAATAGTTTTTCTCGTACATTTTTCCATTTCTAATCTCAATTTTGTTTATTTATACCTACATATTTTCAAAGTAATTGATAATAAATAACTTATATTGCGTGCTGGCTTCCATAGCACAAGCTTAGCTTGGCTTGGTTTGAGGTAACATAGTTTTGTGAGAAAAGGATACCGATAAATAATAATTAATTAATTTATAAAAAATAATAATATTAATTATTTACAATTTTAGAGGTACTTTTGGTTAAAAAACAACATTTGCTTGTAAAACATCTTACGCTCATTTCCCTCCACAATGTCGCGGACAAAACCGAACACAAATTCCCATCGAATGACAAAGAATTATTTCGACGACGTTCGACATTAAGATAATCGGATTACTGAAGCTTCGTCGATTGAATTAGGACTTGCTTTTGACTTTCTTAATAAAGCCAAATTCAATATGGCTGCGTTCAAATGGTTTCGACTCGTCTATACTGCCGTCTGCTAAGTTTGAATTCTGTTCCGAATTCATTCACTAATGTGTTTCTAATTTTATGCGGATAAGTCAATATTGAATGCCAAATTTGTAATAAACGTTGTTTCTATTTGGTAGCCGTCTCGACGACGATACGGTTTACGATGGAGCACGTTTACCTAGAAGACACCCAGATAAAATCCATTGGGGATACCAACTCAAGAAACATAAAATATTATAGGGGCTATGAGGGTTTAGGTTCATTAGAATTTTTAAAAAATAGTGGACGTGACACACGCAGCACTATAACCATCAATATAAGCCATGGTTTATATTGATGCCCCAAAATAAGCAAAGTTTATATTATGAGAGTCAGATAGCTGATATAATAATTGTAAGTAATAAAAAACACCTAGAAACAATAAATATTTGTGATTATAACAAGCATTACTTTGAAATGGTAACTTTATTAAAGCTTAGGTATTTTACCTAAGTTTTACAAGCGCTCAGATAAAGAATATGTAAACCAATGTAAACTCTTTGTTCCCGCGCATCGCGCTCTAGTCTAGATGGTCATGGCCACAGATTACAGAAACAAACCGGTCATGGGAGGAAGAGTCATTCAATCACGTGACCACAGTACCTATAAATAATAGATTGTGATTGGTCGATGCTTCAGCTTAGTTGTCTTCTACGTGTTTTAATATATGAAAAAACGAAATAATCAAATAAAAATATGGCAATGGCAAATATTTACATAAATCGAAAGTTCGCGCTATGAAAGTGGATTCAAACTTCCTTGCATAAGTATTTTTGTTACTTATTTTTTCAATAATACAAAATATCAAAATCAGTAATTGGTAACGGTTTTTGGCGCACGTACCTAAACCTTGAAAAAATATTTGGATAACGGCGCGGCGGTCAGTTCTCCACCAAAATCGGATTTCGTTTTCAAACGTCAGATGAATGTTATGTGGTTTGAATTTTTGTTGTTGTTTGGCTGATATTGGTTAGTACAACGCATAGTCTTCATTTATCCGAAAATCCGAGTAGAATAAAATTAGGCTAGTAAGTACCTGATTTTACGTTAATTAATGCAATATATTGAATGTTAATTCAACTATTCTAAAAAAATAAATTAGGTTTAAAAATTACTTTAGATAGAACTGAAACGATTAATAAAATTGTACCACAAGATTAATTATAACTTATAACACAAGATGCATTCCAAACAAAATCTTTCTTTTATTCTTTATTATTAATTCATCTTTGCACCAAATTTGTATGTAGTACATATTTGTATTAAATTGCAGTTGTCTCATTCACCAACCAGCACTTGACCAGCTTGATAGATTATGGCATTGACCTTCTCTTTGTGAAAGAAAGCCCCAAGTTCTAGCAGTAAAAAATTAAGTGGCCGACTTAGGTAGGTATGCCAAAAGCTTGTTGAGAAATCGAGGCAAATTAAATTGCTTGACTTGGGGCAAAACAAAACTAGCTAGACAGAAAAGTTACAAGAATAACCTAATCAAATCTTAATACTAACAAATCAGAACAACAAATGAGGTCGGAGTGGTTGGAACAGCGGGCTAACTAACGATATTGTTCTAAATCCCTAGCCGCCACTCTACCGCCTAACTAAATCGGCTATGGCTTTCCTATCGCCGTCTCTATCATTTCAAGGGAAAAGAAAAGAGAGAGCAATGTCAAAGCTATGACAGTTTTAGCTGGGCAGTAGACCCCCTGGTCGACGTCGCAACAAATGAGCTACATTACTGGACGAGATTTACCTCTAAACTTACTTAGCCGAGATTGCCACTAAACGCATTGAGCGACTGCCGCGGTTGAAAACTTTATTTAGAAACCTGGAAGCCATGTTTTTTATGAGTTACTTATTTTTATTTTAGAGTTATTTTAAACTGAGCAAAGGTCGGGTGTAGGCTTCATGGAGATTACAGTACCTAAGGAGTGACAATCACTGGGCTAGATTCACATATTCAGAAGATTTTGAAGACATAATTCCTACAAAATTCTAGTATTATTAATTACTAGTTGTGCCCCACGGTTTCAACTGCTATTAATTTACGCGAAAATAATTCCTGATCCCGTTATTTTCCCGGGATAAAAAGTAGCCTATGTTAATTCTAATACCTCCAAGAATATGTGTACAAAGTTTCATGTTGATCGAAAGTAGTTTTCGCGTTAAAGTGTAACAAAAAAACTTACATTCACCTTTATAATATTATAGGATAGTATAATCTAATGCCACTGACTTTATGAACGCAAAAGTTTGAATGTTTTTTTCTTAATCGCATCGAAACGCCTAAATGGATTGAATAAAAATTTGGAACACAGATAGATAACAGTCTGAAATAGAGCACCGGGCATTTTATCGCCTCGTGGTTTTGCCCGCGTAGTTTAAATTCCCTTGATTTCCCCGCGAATATAAATAGCTTATGTATTATTTATTCCAAACAATCTTACAACGTACCTAATTGAGCCACGAACATCCAAAATGTCACATTTATAGTTAGTAGTAGGAAGTACTAAGTAGAAGGTTACATATAACAATAATAAAGTTTTCTGGCACAGTATAGTGGGAAATAATAACAAATTTTAGCCTTACAAGCGTTTATTATATTAGAGAGCTAACTAAAATCTCAGGATGGAATTCTCCCACTAAAAGTAATGCGTTGCATTATCACTAAATAGGCCAATCGTCCACAAGCGTCCTCGAACTCTACGATCACAGGCGGTTATGTACGACTCATACAACGTAACCAACATAACTACACATGTGTCAAAATAAGTGAACTATAATTGATCGTTTAAAATAGTTATAATAACTCGACTTTAGCGCCTCGTTTCTCCTACGCAATAAGTTGGTCCCACTTTTGGCATTTTTGATAGGATCCGCTCTTCAAAGCCTTTCAAAAGACCCGGGTCTTCAAGTGGATTCGAATCAAAAGCCTTTGTACTCACAAGATACAGTAAAAATATTATCTTAGGTTTATATTGGAAGTTTTCTTCTACAGTATGATTGTTATTCTTTTATTATTTCGTTAAAATAAAATAGAGATAATAATATAGAGGTTAGAGGTTTTGATAGATTTTAAAAATCTCAGTAAAATAACATAACAATATTCTTAGGTATTTTTAAACTAAAGCACAATAGTTTACAATCTCTTATCTATTAATCTCTATCTGTGTTCTACCGATCATGACATATTGTGGTGCTGACACATAGGCAATGACAGTTCAGCCTACGATTATCCGTGGTTCATACTATCTATCTACAAGCTTATAGCCACACAGCGCGTTGTGGAACGAAGTAATAATCTCAGAGTTTCTCTGAGAGATCCTATCTAACACGAAGATTAACAGTAGCAGTAACTATAGGCTGGTCATATTGTCGTAGGAACGATAATTATTCCAGTAGTCAAGAGACAGAGACCGCGAATCTGAAACCCAGACGTAGAGCGTCATGAAGTAAATAGAGTAACGAAATACGTAAGCCGGCATGTAGTATGTAGCTGACGATAAAATAGAATCACTGTATTCCAAACATTTGTTTAAGCCTTAGCCCTGGTAGGTTGTCTAGCGACAAGGACATCCGGCTTTTGAATGTTTTTCTAAACGCAGATATACAAGTTTGTCATCACCACATGCTTTAACGCTAACGGATAAAATCGTGAGGACATCATTATTTTATAATATAGAGTGATAAGACAAGCAGATAAAGTGCCTGATGGTATGCATTACGCAATATCCCTACCCATACAGGCAGGTGACACGCAGCTATTGGAACATGAAAAGTCCAAATCGTTACCTAGCACCGCACTGCGCTAGTCACTCAGATATCTAAGATATTTTATCTCTGTGACCTGTAATTTCACTGGAAATATTGTCCTTCCAATCGGAACACAGTGTGTGTGCCGATTGCTGTGATGCACTGTGTTATGTCATTTGTGTACTGCACTGTATCATCTCACATAGCGGTAGAATAAATGGCAAATATGTCGTATTTCCCCAGGCGGACTCTGCAAAAGAGTCCTACCGCTACAGTGTTACAAATATAACTTTAGTAATTTTAAAACCCGACTGCAAAAACTCAACACATAAAAAACATTATGTGATACAATATGACTATCTTAGAACACTTGGGTTATTGAGACGAACCTAACGATATCTTAATTGTCTAAAAACCATCCAGTCGTTCCGAAGATACGTGGGAATAAAGAAATTTACAAACATACAAGATTCGCGCGAAACACATAACCCTTCTTTCAGTTGGGTAAAAAAACAATAGGTACACTTTTCCTGCACATACCTCAGCCTTCAACCAGCGTTTAGTCAGCATAGTAATTGTCCACCAATATATATTTATAATTATTATTTATTTAACATATCCTTATAGCTTTGGATCTATCCTTGTGATAAAAGACCTCGAGTCCCAATAGTGGGAACTTAAAGTAGGCTATTCTTATATTATGTTACGCGATAGCTCCGCCAAATTGATATGATTTGTAGGGTTCCGTGCCCAAAGGGTAAAAACGGAACCCTATTACTGTGACTTGGCTGTCCGTCCGTCCGTCTGTCACCAGGCTGTATCTCAAGAACGGTGATTGCTGGACAGTTTAAATTTTCACAGATGATGTATTTTTATTGCCGCTCTAACAACAAATACTAAAAATAAAATAAAAACATTGTTTAAGCTCGATTAGTCCGTCCCAAATAAACTAGATGGTGCCACTAGTAAAAATAGAACGCGATATCGAATTCATCGCCAGAATCATGAGCGAAAAATCAATATTTAAATAAAACTATTTGCCTGTCTGCGGAAATTGCGATGTATAAGAAGTTTCGAATAAAGCTAAAGAGGTTTTCGCCGTTTATTTGCTAATGGTACGGAACTCTTCGTGCGGGAGTTCCACTCACACTTGGCCACTTTTATTATGGTTTATTTGTTTGATTGGTAAAAATAGTTCAGAGGTCCCTGATACATTTTGTCAAAACCGGCGCGGCAGTTTTTGAATTTGAACAAAAAACGAATATTTTCATTCATTTATCTAGACGACGCGACGAAGTGATTGATGGCTTCTTTTTAAATTTGGTCGAGTGTCTGTCTGAATTTAATTTTAAATTGAAATCATTTTATGTAATAATAATATAATAATAAATTGTAATTAATTTCCAATCGACTTAAAAAAGATCTAATGTTCTGATGTAAACGTTTAATTTAAATTATTTTAATTAGAATATAATAAATTCTTTATTATATAAATTTGGTACAGATTATAAGATGTTAAACATTTTAAAATTCCATGACTAATAATGAAATGACTGAAAATTTACTTTAAATAGTTAAAATTGTATAAAATCAATAGGTCTATACCGCTTTCAATCTCGCCAATCTCGACAGACTAAAAAATCATTACCTGCAAATAAAACTTGTATTAAAAATAAAAGTGGCCAAGTGCGAGTTGGACTCGCCCATGAAGGGTTCCATAGTAGCAAGTAGCATAATATGAAAAAATTGTAGTTCGTTGTAACCTTGATCGATGTTTTAATAATACTGTACCTATTATGACGATTACAAAAAACTGCTTACTGGATCTTGTTCAGACCAATTTTCGGTGAAAGTTTGCATGGTAATGTACATCATACATTTTTTTTTACTTTTGTCATTCTCTTATTTTAGAAGTTACGGGGTCCCCCCCCCGTAACTTCTACCTTTTACGCACACATTTTACCACTTTGGATGAGTCTCTCGCGCAAACCATTCAGTTTAGAAAAAAAATATTTCAAACCACAATATCATTTTTAAAGACCTATCTAAAGGCCTTGTATCGTAAGGTTTTGATGAAAAAAAATGAGTTTCAGTTCTAAGTATGGGGCACCCCCAATTTTTTTTAATTTTTTTCAGTTTTTTGTGAAAATTTTAACGCGGCTTACAAAATATCATAAGAATATATACAAATACCTTCAACAGTATACTTCTCATAATTTCGGAAAAAAGTGGCAGTGACATACGGACGTACAAACAGACATGACGAATCTATAAGTGTCCCGTTTTTTGTCATTGGGCTACGGGACCCTAATTATTAAATCGTAGGCTGATTAGGCTAAACTTAACAATATTTACCGATTTGCTTTTACTCCAATCGTGGCAGCTTTTCACCTCGCCTTGAGTAAATGTTTAAAGAACAGCCACCAGTCGCTTTATTACTGATTAACTACAATAAATCATCGAATACTCGGGCGATAAAATAGACAACGAAATTCAAATAATTATATCATTAGGTGTTTTACTTTGAAATACTAATTTTATATTTCTCGTTAATTACTGTGGTTCTCTGAATCGATATTTTCAGTCAGGTCAATTCACCATAACGGTTAAAAACATATTTTTTTTAAACAAGGACTGTCTTTAGAAGTTCGTTGGAGGGACTGGAGTGACTTGGAACATTATTCAGCTGATAGTTATATCTAGCCGAGTAAAGGTTTGCGCCCACTTTTACAACTCCGCTCTCACCCGACAAATAAAATACACTCAAAAATGGGCTTTATGTCATGTCCATTAAGATATAGATTACATTGGCAACATAAACTAGCAGACGGCTGTCAGCGAGCAGTCAGCTAATTTGTGTTGCCAATGTAATCGGTATCTTAACGTGCATGGCGTAAAACCTACATTTGAGTGTATTTTATTTGTCGGGTGGTAGAAGAGTCGAATAAGTCGGCGCAGACTTTAAGTGTCCAAGCCGCGGTCGTGAGAGTGGACCTTGCACTGTTGACCATCTTAGCCAAGATGCTAAAAAGTTCTTAAGCGACGTTGAGGATTTTTTGGTAGGGGAAAATTCTATTGGTTTGCTTCACAGATAGGTATGCTGTTGTAGAGACGTAGCGTCGGAGGGCCTTGGAGCAGCGTAGTGGGACGGGCGCGTTAGACCCTTTTTATTGTGAATTCTTGTGAGCGTTCTAAAATTCTAAGTGAAAAGTTCACCCCTATCGGCCCCTATTAATGCCAATTTTTGAAATAGTTTCGATAGATGGTACAAGCAAATCAATAAATTTTACGAAGTTTTCATTCTCGAATAGTAGATAATTATGGATATTTATATATTCAGCCCTTAATATATCTAATAATGCTGTTACACGTATATGGCATTCCGGAAAACATATTAGTTTCGACCTTTCCATTTCAGCTTGGCCTAAACACATACACGTATTTTAGTATCGACGTCTCATACTTTCCTACGACAATATATCGAGTTCCTTAGAACGAGGCGGTCGTAACATTCTTTTCAAGTGCGAAAGTCCTCTGGGGACTTAAGATCTATGAGCAGATATAGAAGCGAAACTTATCTGTACCGTGTTGATATATCTCTAGGGTTTCTTTAACTTTATTTGTTAACTTTTATTCATATAGATCCCATCAGTGGATAATATTAAGCGGAGTGGTGGATTGACATAAGCCTATTTATTAAATACAATTAATTGTGTTTCTCTGAAAATCAAACCTTACTGACTAAAAAAATTAAACTCGTAAAATATGGTGAAGGGAAATAGGTCAACTAAACACATCGTTCCAATTTTTTAATCCATTCAGGTTCTTCTAGTAATAGGCGAACACGCATAAAAATAACAATAGTAGCATTTGACAGTGCCAGAATGCTTACAGGACATGGAGGGTTGAGCTTAGGAGTATCATCTGTGTTTTTAATGTAAATTAGGGTGGCGCCATAATAGCATCAGGGTACATTTCAAAGGAAATCAATAAACGTACTATTCAGCTATTCACAGTTCACGAAATAAAGGCACTCTAGCTACATCTTTTGTTGTTGTAAAATTATTTATGGTTAGTTTGGTATATTTACTACATTATTTTGAAGTACACAAGTGTTTGAAATTTTCTATAAATAGATAACTATTTTAGTCGACAATAATATTTTGTTTAACTCTGCATCCTTCAATTCATTTACAATTGCTACATTCATAATTATCACAGGTACTCTTTGTCTACCCCCAGCACCATTGTGGAAGATTTTTAAACTGATATTTAAATCATACAGCTACCATTTTTTGAAATTGTCTACCTTATGAGACGATACTCCTTAGCTCTACCCTCCATACTACAGAAGTAAAAACTTTAAAAACGGTTACATACATACGTACACAATCTAATGTATGTATTAATGTATATACACAGATACACACCTATTTATTTACAGAAGTGGAAATAATGATACCGCGATAACAATTGTTTTTTTACCGAATTCAACGACGGGACGAGGTTATCAATTCGGCCGGTATTTTTTTTTATGTATTTACCTCGATTATTGATATAGTATTCGCTTGTGAGTGCCTATTTGTGGTTATGAAGGCGGTTTTTTTTAAACGTAGTTTTTTTATTTCTGTCTCAAATCCAAACGCGCTTATAGAAGTTTACTCTTCAGTAAGATAAACTATCTTCAATAGTTATTTGGAATCTTTTCCAAAAACATTAAAACCTCCTTAGAGATGTTTAAAAATATAACAACAACATTCTCGTGACCACGGCGCGGCGTTGTAATCCGACCGAAACATCGGAAGGTAATTAAACATTAACAACCCGATTAAGTCCTACAAGGTGTTTTCAAATATAAATTTGTATGTGCCTATAGGTTAGGTCCAAATTCAACTGGCCTATATTAATGTTCTAGTACCTGGGTGACCGAGCTTTGCTCGGTTTAAATACTAAATATACTTAGATACCTACAGATAAAAGTCTCCAAGAAATAGATTTTCTTTAAAAAAAACGAATTGAAAAAAAAGAGAACCCGTCTGGATTCGAACCCGGAGCTACTAATTCGTGACCGCTATGAGCACCCGACTTCCCGTCTGAGCTAATTATGCTATCGCGTCACGCGGCGAAATTTACCTTCGCATTCTAATGTCTAATGTGACAGTTTTTCATTGTCTAAAAACGCGCATAACATGCGTTTTTTTTAATAAAACCTAGTTAGATCGATTTATCGTCCCTGAAATCCCCTGCATACATAATTTCATGAAAATCCGTCGAGCCGTTTCCGAGATTCAGATTCTATATACCTATATATACATATTTATGTACCTATATACAAGAATTGCTCGTTTCAAGGTACAAGATATACATATTTATGTATATACAAGAATTGCTCGTTTAAAGGTATAAGATAAGATACTAGTGTCAATGTTACAAATTACCGCCTAACTAAATCGGCTATGGTTTTGGTATTGCTGTATCTATCATTTCAAGCGAAAAGAAAAGAGAGAGCAAAATCAAAGCTATGGCAGTTTTAGTTACGCGGTAGACGCTCGGGTCTGAACAGTTGTTCCTGTTATACCTTTGGGGTGGATTAAAGTCTTGAATAGCACATAGGCTATTTTTATCACAAGATAATAACGGGAAATGGATTTGTGAGGGTTCCAGCGGGGCGGTGCTAGTAAAAAAAATGTTATTAGAAACTAAAGGTCACACTTTTACACATTGATTTAAAACAACGTGGACTACACAAAACAGAAATGAGTAACTGTATAGTTTCGAAATGTATCGCTAGAGGAGATTAGAAAGGGGCTGAAAGTCCTCTCGAGGTAGGTTTGTACATTTTTAATGAGGTCGGTACTCCAGACGATTTAACAGATTTTCTGTTTAAGTCTACTTTAATCACTCCGTTTAGAGAAGAGTGTTTATTTTCGCACTTTGTCAAATAGGGGCCGAGTTCAAAGGCATGTACCAACGCGCAGTCCTTAAACAAACTATTTGGACAATTTATCTCTATTTTAAATTAAGTACTCAATGAAGACCTTGATATATTTATGAAAATATCAAGATATTATGACTTAAACTTTTCAAAGGAATAAAGAGTATGTTTCTTTTGTTTTTTTAATTAATTGATGTGTAAATTGTACACCTATGAATATAGAATTTTAACTTGGCCAGTATGATGATTTATGGCCTAGTTTCACTCCTTATGAGAGAAGGCCCCGAGTCCCAATAGCCGGACCATAAAAGTAGTACTTACGTTTGTATTATATTTATTCACCAGACTTACTTACGAACTTAGCAGTACAAGAGCAGCTGAATAGTGTCTCGTACAATCGTAATCCGCAATATATTTCAACCCAACATTTTGGTCACCGAGGCACTTCAGTTAGTGGTTTTGAGTATATGTTCTTTTCAGTTTTGTAGATTTTAGTTTGTCTACTACTCTCACTTTATTTAGTTATTGTTTATCGAGTAAATTCAAGTTGTTAACCACGAATTGTCCGGTGTTAAACCTTTGATTATACACTTTTCTAGATAGACCGCTCGAGCGTAGAAACACCAAAAAATATATCAGCCAATTGGTGGCTGATAAGCTCGCCCTGTCAGTTTAGTTGCTACACTGACGTTGTGCGCTAAACACGTGTTTTGTGTCGTGAATATGACGATTTGCGCTATAAAAGTCTGCTAAAATAACAAAGAGCGATCTAAAATAACTAAAAGCGTTAGCTATCATCGGTAAGTAACCTTTACATTGTCATTTAGCTTACAGAAACAATTGATTTGAAACAAATAATTGTATCTCAGGACAGCGTCATTTGAAGCCATGTTTAAAAACTTGTCACGAACCCAAGTGGCTGTGGTGTATTAACACTTGTGTGCGTGACACGCACACAAGGGTTTGAAACCTGGCCTGTTACTTTTGTCGCAATTACAGCGTAATGCTTCATCTAGACAAGTACATTATATAATCAAAGTGTTAAACAATAGGTGCGCGGCCTAGCATAGAGTACGCACCTATTCTTTACTAGAAAATGCCATTTTTTTCTATAATGAACCCATATTGTACCAGTGGGAACCAAAGACATAATAATATACAGAGTGTTCCACAATACTTGTACACTAGGAAAAACATGAAATTTGATGTTCTTCTGACATTCTCCACTAACTGCGCATAACATATTCAAATACGCGCCTGTCCCTCAATAGATGTCACCGAAATAACAGAAGTAGGTTTTGAATGTATGCTAAGCTTGAACCCTCATCACCGCCATATTGATTTGACACTTCGGATTTAGATCCTCTCATTCCAATTCAACGCTTTGTTTTATCACGAAATAGATTCCAGTTTTATTTCGGTAAAGAACAAACAAATAAATTGAATAATCAATTAGGTGCTAAACTCTGTGGTCGAACGAACAAAATCAAGAAATTTAATATTCTTTAAAAATGGTAATGTCCACAAGGGAAAATAATTTCCACCTAATTCTGAAAACGTAATTTGTTTTGCGTTATTTACCTACTTTCTTTGTATACGAAATGGAATATTTACAGAATTATCTTGTTTGTTTTGGAATTAATTTAAATAAAGCGAGCTCGTATCAATGGCGGTATAGCCAGTAGTACTACTCGTATCTACTAAAATATCATATATGTTATCACTATTAATACCATTTTGAAGTCATTATTCTCACTTCCGAAATATCCACAATAAATAGAGAAGTAGTGATGTATAATTTTCACTTTGCATGGTTATTCTTTCAGCAATTGCATCCTTTCTGCAATATATTCATAGTTCTTGGTGTCTTCATAGAACGCAGCTAGTTAAATGATAATAATCGGTGCTTAAACCTCAAAATACTAGCATATCAGCGGTTATAAATAAACTCTGCGTACGCGTTATATGTAAACATAAACCCGGAAAGACACCCCAAAGCTATTAAGTAATAGTCATCAATCAATCGGCTTAAAAGCCACGAAAGCTTCATAAGTGTAAACACATGATGTGTCAGGGAGACATGACGTATACCTATCGCTGCTACGTTAAACTTTGCGTCTCTACCTTTAAGGCCGGGTCACACAGAGCCGATCCGGTAGCGATAGCGATCCGATAGCGATAGCGATCCGATACCGAGTATGGGATCGCGCCCGCTTGCTGTGTGTCAGGTTGCATACAAATTCGAACTTTACAAAAAATATCGTCTCGCTATCGGATCGCTATCGCTATCGGATCGCCTCTGTGTGACCCGGCTTTTAGCTGACTTTACAAAATAATACGAATATATTGTATCTTTTTCTTAGCCGAAATCCAGGTAAACATTTAATTTTGAAACTATTGCATCCTACTAATAATAAATGTCAATGTTTGGATGTTTGTTGCTCAATCACGTCGTAACGTATAAACAGGTCAGGCTGAAATTTGGAACGCAGATAGATTATAGTCTGGAAGAATACGTAGGCTACTTTTTATCTCGAAACGTGGGTAAAAAACCGCGGGCCGCTGCTAGTAAAAATATAAATAAAGTTGAGAACCTTGTTCTTTTTTAACTAAGCTAAAAGTAAGTCACGGTTGGTCTAGTCCGGAGAACGGCTACTACCGATCAATAACCCCTGGCTCAAATCTCACGTGCACCACTCACTGTTTTCTCAAAATCATCTGCGTAATGACGCCAATTAAAAAAAAGATAAAGGAAAACTTCGTCAGAAAATAGGCATGTTCCTAAAATTTTTTGAGGTTATGCGTTGTCCAACAACCCGCACTTGGCTATCGGATTATGGCCTATATTCTCTCCTTACGAGAGATAGCCCCGAATCCCAGCTGTGGGAACATTTAGTGGGCTGCTGAAGCTGCAGAAAAAACATAAAGAACTCTTAAATGGTGAAATAAAAAACACTATCACACTAATATTATAAATGAGAACGTTTGTGATTTTGTAAGTTTGTTTATTTTCATGTATCTCTGTAACGTAGAACTATGTTGTCATAGATAGATAATAAACTCTTTATTGCACTTAACAAAACAAACAACTTAAAAATTAATCTTAAAATATAGTAGCAAATGGCGACCTTATCGCTAAAAGCGATCTCTTCCAGGCAACCGTGGGATGGAAAAGAAGTAAAAAAATAAAAAGACGGGAGTAATCAAATAAAGTAGTTTGATACCCAGATAGCTTGATTACCGCTAAGCGTGTTACTATCAGGCGGATTTCTTGCTCGTCTCTTCAATCGGTATTGTGTTACAAATGGCACCCTGGTGGCATTTTCGAATTACTTTAAGCCGATTTTCGTTTATCTTCGTACAACAAAATATTCTCATTAAGACCAGTATTTTATTCTTGCAGGCACGTCTATAGTGAGTTCAGCATTCCGTGTCTCTTGAAAGTTGTTACAAAATGATTAAAAAATCCCTGGAGGGACTGAACTTACTAAATAAAATTACCTAAATTCAAAGCAATCTTCCGCGGTATGGTAATAATGTTATTGTGGGTTACTTCGGCCCGAATTTCGTTATTTTAATCCGTAACTTTGGATACTTTCACCAAACTTGTAGATAGCGGACTGTGGACTTGGATCATCTTGGGGCATTTTTTTAATAGATATAGTGCGGCCTACAATAGTCTTCAAGATATTTTTTAATTTATTATTCATTTTTTCTTCCAGTTACATTCCAAGATCTTTCTTCTCAAATGTCGAAACGAAGCTTAATATTTTTGAAGTGAAAACTTCTTAAGGGGCGCCTAGACAGATATTTCGTGGGCTGTGAATTGGATTCTAGCGTCACGCTCGGATATGATAAGAAATCTTCGGGTAAACTCGGGACCATGGCTATTGGCTATTTAGAAATGCGTCAGCCAATGGGAAATGCTGAAAGGGCGTGGCCTCGGCATCATGCCATGGCCATCTAGAAATGCATCAGCCAGTAGGAAATGCTGACGCATTTCGAGATGGCCATGCCATGATGCCCAGGCCACGCCCTCCGGTTACACACGTGTAGTTTCCAAAGTAAGCTATCAAATTCTGAGTTATAAGTTTTCACTTCTATCGGCAGTTCCTATGACTGCCAATTTTGTTTTTGTTACGGGATATATACCTACCGAGGTAATATGGTACAGTGAGTCTCCGATACTTCGATGCAGTTTCATGTATCATATCCACATACAAACATGGACTTGCACGTACAACCAAGATAAACACCCCGTAATCTACACTAATATTATAAATCTGAAGAGGTTTTTTGTTTGAACTCGTTAATCTCAAGAACTACTTGGCCGATTTAAAAAAATCTTTCACTGTTGGATATGTACGTGATCCCTCAGTGCTATAGGCTATATATTATGTACCACAGGCGAAGCCGGGGGGACCGCTAGTAAAGGAACATAATTAACAGCGAACAATTGTGACAACTTAAAATTAAAACAATGTTCAATTGGCTATATTGTGTACTAAAATCTGGAATGGCATAAAATCTAAGGATAATATTATTTTCAACTATAAACAACCAAAATCCAAATTTACATCTTTAAAACCCGACCTACTTACAATTTAGCAGAAACACTGCGACTCATGAAAATTTACCGCATTTACAAAATACCTTACTTAGACTTTGGAATGTTCTAGAATATTTCTCTTATGACACAATGCAGCCGTTTTTTCCACTCTTTTGCTATACTGATAAGGAAACATTTAGCTTAGTTTGATTTTGGGAATATCAGTACCGAAGGGGTTGAAAGTGCACCGACTATATTTTTTTTTATAATATAGAGTGACGTACGAGCAAGATATTCGTCTGATCGTAAGTAGATTGGAAGATAAACAGTCCAAATCACAGTCTAGCACTGTACTGCGCTCGACACTAAGACTTACAAGTAGATTTGTCTCTTTGTTGTGTAAACATGGCTCTTCGAACCGGAACACAGTAATGTTTTCACATTACAGGTTGGCAGTAGAATAAATGACTTGTCCAGTGGTGAAAGACAAAGGCAATAATAAAATATTGGCTATCGGCAATCCCCATGACTCACGATTTACAAATAACATTTTTTTTTTCAATAGATTCCTTAGACTTGACTCGCCTGATGTTAAGCGGCGATGCGGTCTACGATGGAACGTGCTTTTATCTAGAAAGAAATCAATTTACTCTCGATTTGACGACGCCAAGATTATAACCATAAGGCAAACCCCACTCTAGCAACGCATTCCACAGCCTAGACGTTCTTATCACAAAAGTAGAGTCAAACCTCTTTGTTCGAGTCTCTGAAACGTGAACCAGGAAACGATGTCTCTTTTTCGAGCTATGACCAGTCCGATTAAAAAAAAAAGATTAAAAAATTGTATGGTACGTCTCACATAAACTTACTAAATATAAATGCAATGTATACATAGCAAAGCAACTCTATGTTGCAATATTATAACCGTGCAACCAAACACCTGTTCTCCTCAATCTACGGGCGTGCCAGGTCTCCGTATAACAAATGGCTTGATTAGGCTACCAGTACTAATGTCTAGCTTAAGTAATTATGGCCCAGCTTTAAGAAGTTATGATTTATCAGCTACTGGAAGCCTAATTTATGGCGCTAAGTAATTAGATGCCATTTTAATACGGCGCGTTAGGAAATCTATACTTAGCCCGGTATCGCTTACACCTTACATAATTAAATTTAGAGAGGAATATTTTAGTAAGCCTAGAAATTACATTTTTGTACAATAAATAAAAGCATACGACATTTTGATGTGTGAGTTTTAACAGCTCATTGCATTCAAATGTATTATTTATTCATCATTTGGTTTGAAAGGCAATAGAAATTACATGGTATGGAGATAAAACTTATTAGGTATAAAATCTCAAGCGCAGTGCAATGTAGGTACCTAATAGTTTGGACTCTTCATGTTCCAATAGCTGCGTGACACTGTGCTGTTATGGGCAGGCGTGTTGCTTTTCATCAGGGGCATCCCTGCTCGTCTTGTCATTCTTTACTATAAAAATCATATGCCTAGAGGATAACAGTGTGTAAGCACTTTATGTTTTGAAAAACATGTCTTTTTTTGTAATATAGGTACTGTTTTTATTTCTTTACTTTCAATAATGAGTTGTTGTATTGTATTTTATGCCTATAAAACCAGTTAGTTCATTAGTTCTAACACGCAATGAATAAAGTTAATAATGTATAACTTTTGTAGTGGTAGGGCTCTTGGCAGAGTCCGCCTGGGGAAGGACTTCCCCTTTGCCAGTTATTCTACCGCCAAGCAGTAATGTGCAAACATTACTGTGTTCCAGTTTGAAAGGCAATGTTCCCAGAGAAATCATTGGGCTTAGAGATATAACAACTTAGATCTCTGGGTAGCGAGCGCAGTGCAGTGCTAGGTAATGATTTGGATTCTTCATGCTCCAATAGCTGCATGTTGCTGTGCTGTTATGTGGCAGGCATGTTGCTTACCATCAGGCACATGCCATGCTCGTCTCGTCGCTCTTTATTTAAAAAAATAAAGCATAGCCTCAAAAACCTTTATAGGGCATGCTGTCGGTTTGTGTTTCGCACCAATAGAGTTTATCGCACATGGAATTTGTCATACTTCTGATAATTCAAAAAGCGAGCAAAAATCAAAACTATTTATTTCTTTCATTTAGGCTACTTAATCGTTTTTTGAAGGATCTACCCAAGTGATAATTTTACTTTTGCTTAATTCTTTCTCTGCGACCTAGTGATTGATCTTCTATTTAAATGGTGCATATATGTGGTTAACACGTTCACTGCGTGTCAGGCCGATTTCAGCCCACCGCGGGACTTCAGCTGGTGCGGACGAAGAAACCTACGTCCCTCTCGCCTGTGCGAAACGATTATCTCAGGTGTTTGTAAAAATTCAACAGAGACAAATATATATTTCATCTTGTGGTCAAAATTGTAGGTATTCCCCATCAAAATATAACGGTAGGCTTTTATCGACCTACCACGCACTGACGGTGAAAAACATCCGCTGAGTGCGTCAGTGGGCCTATTTCGGCCCGCCCTCCTGTCAGGCAGCTAGCGACCCCCTACCGCACAGAGCGCGCGTCCCGCCATTTAGTGTTATGCTTTCTAACTGATCTGATGTAGCGTGTGATCAACGATGGCAAACTATAAAAGAAAAATACAATTATTGGAAAATACAGTTATTCGCCCCGCAGTTATTGACAGCGATGGTGACAGTAGTGAAAAAATATTTTCCACCAAGAAAAATAAAAATAATTGGGAAACAAATGTGCACGGAAAACGAAGCACAAGCGGTAAGTTTTGTTTACTAACTATACATATCAACATAGCCGCCTTAGACTCATAACAACGTGGGGATTTTTTATGTAATACCATTATTTTTGAAAATGATTAATCTTAAATTATTTCTTTGCTTTTAGTATTATAGTATCTGCCAAGCATCTGTGAACATCTTTCCACATTTTATGTTTTAAAATGTAGTGTAGTGGTAGGACTCTTAGCAGAGTCCGCCTGGGGAAGTACCACACATTTGCCAAATATTCTACCGCCAAGCAGTAATGTGCGAACATTACTGTGTTCCGGTTTGAAGGGCAATGATTCCAGAGAAATTACAGGGCTTAGAGACATAATATCTTAGATCTCTGAGTGACGAGCGCAGTGTAGTGCTAGGTAATGATTTGGACTATCATGTTCCAATAGCTGCGTGTTACTGTGCTGTTATGTGGCAGGCGTGTTGCTTACCATCAGGCACATGACCTGCTCGTCTCGTCACTCTATACTATAAAAATCTAAATCCGTTCAGTAGTTTTTTCGTGAAGAAAAGCAAACATAAATACATCTAACTTTTTACATTTTAATTTTTAACATTAGTGTTAATATTTATAATTTTTAACATTTTAACATCAAATTAAGAAAAAAAAACATTTCAGAAAATCAAGTAAAACCATGTCCTTGAGATGAGCGCTAAACGAAGAAATTGTGTAGGGTGCTACGACCTAGCAAAAAAAGTTAAGATAATAAAAAAAATATTGCTGGAAACGCAACCAAAAATGTTAAGTAAATAAAAACAGATTTCAGTTCTTTTACGATAATTCTGTTTTATTTTCGATATCCGCTTATTTTTCTCTGTCCCATCACTACTAAAAATACTTTCTAGTGCGGTTCAGGTCGATATCGGCCTCCCATTTTTCCTGCTTTATTTCTCATTTCCTGCTTGGCAGATCCCGAGGCGAATCAAACCTAAGGAATTTGGGTTCAAGGTCATTCTAACGATATAAAAAAATGTATACATTATGTTTCCACAAGATGTGGTGGTGGGTCTAGAAAGACCTGCCACGCACTCGCGGAAATATCATGGGAGGCGCATTTTGGCCCACCGCCGCACCAGATGAAAAATTATGATTTTACTTGCGCAGTAAACGTGTTAACCAATACGTGGTTATGTGACCTGTTTTCTCTGTTTAACCTTAACGTGTGTTAGTGGCGAAAATATATTTTACACCGGCACTGTAATGAAAATTACATCGCCAGTTCCTTGACTCTCTCCAAAGTCTTTGTTGTCGGTAGACTTTTGATTTTTACGACGGAAGTAATTTTCACAGCCGTTTTTCAATTTCACACGTCGTAAATTTCTACACCTCATCTCAGTCTCAGTTCATTCCCGTTCGAAATTATTTCCGTCACTCTCTCTCCATGCAGACATTTAGTATGAGTGAGAGAGAGAACAATAATGTCGAATGCACGAGAACACTCTTTGAATTGAGAATGGCTGCAGCAAAACCACAAAATGTTACTGGGTCAGCATGAAATGGCTCGTAAATATCTGAAGAAGACGAAACGTTTTATCGAGTCGTTGTACTAAGAACGCTTAGTATTAAAACGTGTTTGTGTAGAAGGTACTTTTGTCTTGTATTCAGGGATGTTACGGAGCTTCGACTCCTACTCCGATAAGTCGGAACTTCCGATTATTATTACAGCTTCGGTTCTGACTTCGGCCCCGAAACTTTTTTAAAACGGAAGTTTTAAAATCGGAAGTAAGGTAAATAAATATTTGAGATAATCCCTTATTGTGGTGGAAAGTAATTGGAAATGCAAAATCCCAACCCCTTAAATCAATTGCCCGTCAATGTTGATCGTGTCCACGTGTTTGACTAATTTTTTTTTTATTTATCCCCAATAAAAATGTCTCTCCTGCCATCACTTCTGATACGCCTATGCCTCCGACTCAGACTCCGGTTCCGACTCCTACAAATCAAATTTAAAAACTCCGCTTCCGCCTTCGGTTCCGATAAAATGACCTCCGCAACATCCCTGATTGTATTGTACTACGATTCAGATATCGATTTAATCTAGCCTAAGGTAACAAATAGCAGGCAAAGAACTGGCGTCATTATTGACGTAGCGTAAGAAAAGCCTCATCCTTAAAGAAAATATACGGAAAATTGGTACAGTGCTGGGCCTTAGGCACTATTACACGAAAAAATTTCGAAAATCCACACTGTATAAAATACACACTGAAAAAAATATTGGCAGACACTTTTTCACGCAACACCATCTATTTTCATTCCTCTGCTGACTTCTATACGTTTTTTTAACTCATTTTTGGAATCAGTTCTTTAGAATTAAAAAAAATTGAATAAACTGACATTTGACAAAATTGTATAGTTTTATGAACCCACACGAGGACATTGATATCACCTAATAATACCAAAAAGAAAACATCAAAATGATTCACAATTGATTTAAAAACCCTACATCAGAATTGAGAACCTCCTCCTCTTTCGAAGTTGGTTAAAATTACTAGCTTAACTGCCAGCTTAGCCAAACGCTCTTGAGAAGAAAAAAACCCTGTAATATCTCCAAAGGATATAAAATCAATAAAAAATTTGGTCAGATAAATTTTCTTTTTTCAAAAAATCAGTTATTAATGTCCCGCCACAAAGCTTTCATCGTGTCATTATATCGTATGCGTATCGTCAAATGGTCTTTATTGAATAACGTTGGGTTAAGTGGGTTTTAAACACTATTGAATTACGCACCCTAAATGGAGCTTGTCCTTTAAGACCGTACATACCCACTTTGCTATATTGGCAGGATAGAACTGACCTTTTTTCGCCTGGTCAGAAAAAGGATTGATGTGGGTGCTTCCCGTTTTAAGATAATAGGTAGCTCTTTCAGACGTTATTTTTTAATAATAAAATGTTCTCTTCTTAATATATACTTTACTTTACTAACTGTACTACACTAGTAGGTACTATTAATTAGGAGATAATAAGATATGTTATTGATAATACACTTTTAACATAACAATGTCCGTCGACCAGCTGTTATTTGCCGGTTAAAACGGATTTTAAATATACTTTGTAACACGTCCCTTTCAGCTGGGATTTTAGATGATGATCTAGGAGATGTTTATCATTGTTAAAAAGTCCCCAATGCACGTTTCCTTGAACCATGTTAACAACAAGTTAGTTTCGGCCTAGTGTTGCTTACCTACAACATATCATAAGTCATCGACGTGTCTAACCCTAAAAACCCGCATGTGCAACAAGCTTGAGATAAAGACGCAATCAAGAGGATCCTCTAAGAGATGTTGGGTGTTTCGACTGACGCTGGTTTACCGAGACTCAAGGTTATATCACTGTCGGGAACTAGCACTCACTCTACGGCAAAGACTTTCTTATTGTGAAAATAAAACCTCGACTCTATGGAAAGTCAACCATGAAACCATGTCGCTCTTTCAAGCTACAAAAAATTTTGCATTCTTACATAAAAAAGAGTAGAAAACCCATTTTCACGAAAAGTTCCCCGAAGTATCGTATCGAACCTTAACTTGATTTATAAAGAAAGTTATCACAATCAGACTCTATTTTCACCGACACATCTCTCGCAAAATGGGTCGAGATTTACGAGAAAAATCTGACTGTTGAATGATTGATGGAATGTTATTTTGCGTACGACAGATCCAAGATTGAGTACATACAGCAGACGACTATTGTCTATTTGTGTCGTGTTGCTGACCCTAATCGTACCTGTGAAGGGAAGAAAGAACATCAGTGATCTGTACAATTGGAAATTCTTATTTCGATATTAGAAAATCATTCAAAATAGAAACAAAACAAAAACCATTCTCTTTATCAAGTATCAGAGTTCTGTGTTCCGGTTGGAAGAGAAATATTTTCAGATAAATCACAAGGCAAATAGATTAATCATCTTTTATTTCGAACGAAGAACGCAGTGTAGTGTAGTAGTGATTTGCACTCTTCAAGTTCAGATAGCTACGTGATACTGTGCTGTCAAAGGTAAACATGTTGCTTACCTACAATATAAAATTGAAAGTGATTATATGTTAGAAAGAAAATAGAAAGTCTCAGTTGCTCAGTTCCAGGGTTCTTGCTATTGAAGAAGTGGTTCGTTAAAATTCGTAGAACAAGGCCATTTCCACTTAGTACCCACAGCAACCCCGTAGAAAAGCAAACATGCATCATTACCACACTGGGTTGTAAGGGAAATGAGATGGACAAATTCAAGAATTATTTGTTAGGCCCCCACGTAAACATAGGGAACAAAATTATACACAACAAATTACACAATTTACAAACGTTATGGAGTGGCGCAAGATTTCAATAAGTTTGCTCTACGTGTAAGCGTTACCATTCGATGTGATAACGCCGAGATAAAGTTACTGGGCACGCTTCCGACTGGTAGAAATCATCTTCATGGGCTTCATTGATCTTTGGATAATTCAAAAGTTCTTGGTGTAAAGTAGCTTGAGGCTTGATACGATGATACGTAGTGTTGTGGAGATCTAATGGAAAGTTAAGGTTCTAAACTTTATTATAAAAAAAGTTGCACTTCAGGAGTGTCAACGAAATTAAAAACACAATATTTAACGATTGTTCCCTCTAGCAATACTTAATACTAATTAAATAATTCAAAAAAATATTTAAAAAAAACTAGCTACTATAACTGCTGGACTACAAGCTGGCACACAAGATTTACAGTCTTTGCCCGTATTTTACCGATCAATGAGTATGCTCATGTGAGCAGATTTACGACGGAAATACGTCATTGTATTATTTTTAATTTTTCGTCCGCAAACGATGACGTCATCGAGAATTGACTTAGCTTTTCCTCAGTCACATAGGGACGTACCAAGGTATTGACAGAGAGGGGCAGTTACCCCCTCCCCTTTCTTTTGGCATCAAATACTCGAAAAATGCCTCCTCCCAAAGAGTTTACATATACGACACATATACATATACTATAGAGTTAGCACAAACGCTTTACACCGAAAGCACAGGTCTGATCACCGTTGTCTTGTCGCTCTTGTGGAAGTGTCATACTTTTGTCGCGGCACATCACTATGTCGACATAGCTAACATACACCTCATCTGCTTACGATTGGTACAAAGGAACCGTGCAGCAAAACCTGACCTATTTACTTATTCTTTGTCTAAGCCTCCTCCATTTTCTCCAATCTTCTCTCTCCTTTGCTTTCTCTATCCAGTTTGTGGGAGCTAGCTTTACTCGTATTATTTCATCTGCCCACCTTTGTTTTAGCCTGCCTCTGGTTCGTTGCTTAGTGGTCCTATCAAAATTGCTATTTTTTTATCCACACGTCATTTTACATGCTAGCAATGTTCTGACCAGATCATTTCAAAGTCAAAGTTCTTTATTGATAATGATAAATGTACAATTTACACGTCAATTAATAAAAAAATTAAACAAAAGAAAGGGCATACCAATTCTATACATTTTCAAAGTTTAAAATATCATTTCACTGTCTTATAATAACAATTATTAATTATCGTACAGAAAACTGTCAAGCATTATACGAGTATAACAAATATGTTTCAAATACAATTGTACTAATAAATGTCAATTTTTTCACATTTTTATAGGAACTTTACCATCACTCTCTAAAAATTCGCTATAACTATAAAACGTTTGATCGATAAGCCAGCTCTTTAATCTGTTTTTGAAGGTGCCGAAACTTAGGGCCGATATAACTATTTTGCGAAGAGTGTAATAAACTTCCGGTCCCATAATGTGAGTTAACTTCCGTGACCTCGTGAGAGAGTGTGGGATAACATCCAGCTTGTCCGCGCTGCGTATGTTACGAGAATGTCTCTCTCCTCGCGTATTGTATGATTCTAGATTATTTCTAGAGATTTCAGTACCGGCTCAATCCTATACTACGGCCGTTCAGAGAATGCGTTCCTGACATGTCGCGATTGAACTGTATAGGGATGAAATTGGGATTGAAATGGGGGGTGAAAATATACTTGGAAACTTCCAATAGTTGAAGATAAAACTATGAAACTCTGTATATCTAGGCACTTGACACGAAGCAAATAAATGTTTGTTCTAGCAATTTTGTAATTTTGAACTGTACGGGGAACTGTACTGGACGGAAATTGGAGTTGAAATGCGGAACGAATGTCTCTTACACTTTCACACCTAAACAACTGAACCGATTTTGATAAAATTGTGTCTGGGTATAAAAATAGGCACTGCCTGAGTTACTTACCTTATTATTTATTTCACGCGGACGAAGTCGCGGGTACCAGCTAGATAGACTAGATAGACTGTTTCTGCTTTTCAAACTGACATCGGCGCTAAATCGGACTTCGATTGTGTTTTGTATTGCGTTCTTTTTACTTTTGGTGCATAATAATGCCTACACGTGGACAAACATTGAAAAGTGGAGCACGTGAGTTAATCATCAAGCTGCAAGATTACTTTGAGCGGGAGCGGCAAAATTGCGGACCCCTGGTACCTGTGGAACAAGTACAAGAACGCGTCTCTCAGGCGCTTGGAGTTTGCAAATGAACGATAACAAATATTAATAAAGAAAAGTTCGGCTCTACTGGCACGGAAGATAATATTTTACGTACTCCGAAGAAGAAACGTAGAACTAAACCCGTGACAGATACTGACACCTTTGACGCCGATGCAATCAGAAATCATATATATGGTTACTATTCCAGAAATGAATATCTCAACAGGAAGAAGCTTTTGGAATCGTTAAGAGAAGCTAGACTGTTTAGCAGGGGTAAAACTGCTTTAACCAAAATCTTAAGAGGTATTGGTTTTTCGTATAAAAAAACAGACAAAAGAAACATTTTAATAGAACGATACGACATAATTTTAAAACGGATAATTATTTTGAGAGAAGCATAAAAAATTTATAACTGGGATAATGTCGTGTTATATAATTATATTCTAAAATCATACAAAACCGTTACAGAAAACCATTTGAAAATAAGACCAGACTGAAACTATGTACGAGTACTTTACAGAAACACTGACTTTATTACATTCTATCACGTTTATAACAAAAATATGTTAGTACAGCGGCACCGCTCCCAGAGTTAGGTATACTCTTTAGATAGATAGATATATTCTTTATTGACACACCTAATAAAATGAAACACAGAAAAAAAACAATAAATCAGGCGAGATGGCAGTCAAGTGGAAACTCATAAAAGTTAAAAAAAAACGCAACATAACAGGACTAGTTGTTTTAATAGGTAATTGTTTACTACAGCCCTGCCCCCAGTTAAGTTGTCATCATAACACCTATCTTAGAACATGTACCAATAAATGATTTTGAAAGGAAGGATGCGCCCTACTGATAATTTTATAAAAACTTTTTAATTCAAGCAAAAACAGCGACATCTGTCATAAGCCATACGAATTATGTCAGTGCTGCGTCGACGATCATAAACGACGTAGCATTGTACAAAAAAACGTAATTTCATACATATTTGTTTTACTTGCAATTGGAATGATATTTGATAGTTAAATTTTTACTAAACGTGCGCACACTGACAACCAAAAAGTTAGGTGATAAATGTCTTTCAAGTATCTGTGAAAACTCTAAACGAACTATGTACATGTATTCGTATTCCAAATAGCTTCTCAAATATTTTTAAATTTACAACACATGTTTTGTGTCACTGGAAAGAGAGTAAAAATTATGGTCTGGGCCTTACGCAGAAGTAATTATATAAATCAATGGCACCAATCGAATTCAAATCCATAATTAACTATTAGTTAATTTTAAATTTTCATACGTCTTGTCAAGCTCAAACATTATTTTTGTAAAAAATAAACTTATTTTACTGACACAAGTCAGTTAATGTAGGCTATTATTTAGTTTAATTTGTTCAAAATTAAGTATGGTAATTTGGAGTAAACCTTATATTCGTATAAAGAATTAGTTTATTTCTGCCTGCCCCCCTTGAATAAAATCCTGGCTCCGTCCACTATTAGCACGTTTTGAACGTCACTTTTAAACTTTACTGTTATAATTGTCTATGATTATTTTGGTACGTCAAACATGTCTTCTGATGTCTTCTGTGTGTCATAACAAACACAGAAATATTTAATTTTAATTTGATATATATTCGACGGTAAAGAGCATGTAACGATAATGGAAAAACGTAACTCATTTTTAAATTCACACCTTCATTTTATTTCAGATACCTCTAGGTAATTTAATACCTCTAGGTAGGTAATGTGATAGAAATGGAGCAAAAACATTTTGATGCCCTGTGTAATAAAACATATAAATATCTTACAAAAAGTAATAAGCCATTAATTAAAAAAGATGATATTAGATAAACATTGATTCAATCGACATAAACTTGCTTATGAATGTAGTGAAGCTCAAAATTTCAGTGGAAAAACTAACGGTCACCGTGCAGAAAAATTGAAGCTGAAACTCTCCACGGCCTATATTTTGAGCATAATGTATATGTGTCAATAACAGCTTACTTGTAAAGATAGTCACAACCACTATCTATTTGAAGATAACTTAACAACATGATGAACGAGTTTTTAACCTGCAAGTATCCCTTTCTATAAAATGAATAAAAAACTAGCAGCGTCCCACACTTATTCACGAAATGAGAGCCATGCTGGTGAAGTGCTTTGATATGCTGGTGTGGAGCGTTCAAAATGTCTTACCCACTTAAGTCTAAAATAGGCTCATTGCTTATCAGATACCAATCTAGATAAATATAGTTTGGATTATATGGAAGAGAAATCATGAACTACATTGGAATTGCTAGCGCCTTCGGTTATTGTAACATACTTTCATGTATAAAAAGTGTTCATCAAAACATATTAAAAAATTAGGAATCTGATATAATTGAAAATAAAATAACGATAAGACCATGATCATTTTTTTTATTTCTTGCTGTGTGATATCTATATTCATACAGATATTATCTTTGGAATAAATTATAGTTAACAAATCTAGAACAAACCACGTTTTTATTGATAGTATCAATTTCACGATTTGTTTGTTGCTTTTGTAATTTTTAAGGTCATTACGCACAGTATTTCGAAAATACGAAGTAAATAATAATAAGTTAGGCCACACAACATGGTGCGTGGAATTTCTACCAGGGGCAGGAGAACGGTCACTAGCGATTCGAAGCTAGTGACCGTTCTCCCGACTAGAAACCAGCCGGAACTTTTTAACAATTTCACAATTTTTTTATGTTGAATATTTGTGTAAAATTTCAATATAACTTGGCAAGTGTGTGACGGGTCGCAATATAGAGTTCCGTAGTTGCTTGTCATATTTTACTTTTGTTAAGACTTGTTTGCATTATGATTAGTGAGAGTGTGAGTGATTAGTGCAGGTGTTTAGTGATTAGTAGCAAACCGCGTGGACACCGATTGATTAGTGCGGGTGTTCAGTAACTTGCATAGTGAAGTGATTAAAAGCGTGTTCTATTTCTCACTCGCACTCGCACTAGCAATAATGAAAATGTAAACAGGCCTTTACGTAAGCAATAATTATACATTACTAATAATAATCTATGATTACATAAGTTTCTCTAAGCAGAAAATAAGACACAAGTTTTAGTAATCTGTCATTATCTATCATCAGTAAATTACAGGGCAAATAATATGAAATTAATATCACACAGCACATGAGCACAGAGCACAGTGTTATTTGACATTTAGTCAAAATGTATATTATACTGTGTCAATCTATACTAATATTATAAAGCTGAAGAGTTTGTTTATTTGATTGTTTGAACGCTAGGATCTCGGGAACTACTGGTACGAATTGAAAGATAATTTTTCTGTTGGATAGTCCATTTATCGAGGAAGGCTATACCTAGGCTATATAACATTACGCTACTATTAACAGGAGCGGAGTATGAATGAAAAATGTAACTAAAACGGGAATAAATATTGCTTTTTGAGAGCTTTCGTTGCGTGACAGCATGTGTCTATCTTCTAGAAGGTTGCGTCATTAGAATCTAAGGTAACGAAGGTAACCAAATTGGTTCTGGATTTGAATTGGTACGACCAATTTTCAATAGATGGCGTAGCAACGCGCGCACGCTTCAGCTAATATCAAATTATAGCGCTGAATGTATTTTTTTAAATCAATTACTTTATTCTGTTTTTACCATCATTTTGCATGAACTCATTGATGCTACGTTTGATTAAATCTTCTATACTAATATTATAAAGCTGAAGAGTTTGTTTGCTTTAGTAGTGGTCTACTCTTGGCAGAGTCCGCCTGGGGAAGTACCACACCTTTGCCTGTTATTCTACCGCCAAGCAGTAATGTGCAAATATTACTGTGTTCCGGTTTGAAGGGCAATGTTTCCAGAGAAATTACAGGGCTTAGAGATATAATATCTTAGATCTCTGGGTGACGAGCGCAGTGCAGTGTTAGGTAATGATTTGGACTCTTCGTGTTCTAATAGCTGCGTGTTACTGGGCTGTTATCAGGCACATGTCCTGCTCGTCTCGTCACTCTATACTTAAAAAAAAACTACTGGTCCGGGTTGAAAGATTCTTTCTCTGTTAGGCCCTGACCACACATGCTACTTTTTGCAGCAAAATCGCGCGATTTAGCAGCTAACGCGGAAACGCGCGCTTTAGCAGCTGAAGCGGAAACGCGCGATTTAGCAACTTTTAGAAGCTGCATCGCGATGCAGCGACTGTTTGCGGCTGTTTGCGTCTGTCGCAGCCGCCGAACAATTGTTCCGTTCAGTGTTGCTAACTTGGATTTTTAAAAAGTGTAGACAGGTTTAAAAATACGTAGAGTAATATTAAATTATGTAAAGTTTATAGAACTGCGTCCTATTTTTTTGAAGTAGTAAGGTAGTAAATGTAGTGTACCAATGTAGTTAGGTGCAAGGTTTTTAACTTGTCTGTGTAGGATTTACGTCGAAGAGTATATGGCCATATTGTCGCTTTTCTTTGCAGACTTTCAAGTAAAGCGATATATTTTTTGAAGTAGTCCTCACATATGTTTCATAAAAAGAGTTTGCTTTCTGTACAATTGCAGAAATGTGTTCTTCGCATTTTAAATTTAATATTTTAAAAAGGGCAGAGCCTTTATTATCAAAACTATAATAACAATAAGAACTACACTACGTTACATACCTAACTAACTACTTACACTAAGCACACCTGAATTATCCATAGACCAATAAAGGACTACAGATAATCAAGATGTTCAAACCCACTACCAATCGGAAGCGTACCCAGCATGCTTGCAATAATAGTCATAGTCATGCACAATAGTCATGCCGTCAGGTCTTTTGCCATCGTCACGCCCAAGGCCACTCGGTTCGAGTATGGCTGTTATAATTTAATGTAATTATAACACCGAGGTATTTTTGCTAATTGATTGAGGATTTACAATTATATACATTTATAACTTTACGATCATGGACGTACACTGGAAAATAAATACCACTAAAGTGCATAACAACTTTTGATTTATTCCCGAGAATATTTTTATCCGTGTTAAGCACAGACATTAATAATTGTAGATATACGTTAAAAGCAAAAACACGTAAAGTTGGCCACACTGAATCGAAAGCGTTCACTGCTTCTTGCAATCGACTAGAACGGAAAGAGTGAGCTCACACACCCCAACGATGACATAATTCCGTGCGCTTGAAGTTTGGGAGGGCACATCAATGGTTTATAATGTTTATATCGATGGCTTCACAGCCTTGGCGTTCTTAAAGAGGAATGAAACCAGCTCGTTCGTATTCTTAAAACTTCCATCAAAAATCAGGCGACGCACGACACCCGCAGTATTGTACTGCAGTAAATCGAGGAAATAAGTTATAGAAAGTTTTTAATCATTGTTATATACCTAGAGCACGAATTCTATTCATGTTGGTAGTTTTTTTTATCAAGATGATTACAATGGAACCCTAATTTGATTTTCAATGCTGCCAGATGTAATCCAAAATTACCTTTGTAAAAATGTCGTACAAAGAGGTTGTTAGTTTTAATCTACTATACTCTCTGGCCAACGAAATTTACATTAACCTAGCAGCACGTAGTTTCCAAATGATGCATACACATTTGTAGGGTTCGGTAAAACGTAAAAACGGAATCCTTATGGATTCGTCATGTCTGTCTGTCTGTTCGTCTGTATGTCACAGCCACTTTTTTCCGAAACTACAAGAACTAAATATTATACTGTTTAACTACATATTATATTGTTGAGTAAGTATTTTGTGAACCGCATTAAGATTTTATACAAAACTATTAAAAAACAATAAATTCTGGGGGTGATCCACACTTAGAACTGCAACTCAATTTTTTTTTCATCAAACCCAAACGTGTGGGTCTAACAAAACATGATGTACATTACCATGCAAATTTCCTCTAAAAATTGGTTTGCACTCGGTCTAGTTAGTAAGTAGTTTTTTTAGAACGTCATAAATACACTATTATTTAAACATCGGTCAAAGTTACAACGAACTACAAGAACTTATGTATTATGTTGCTTGCTGTTAAGGAACCTTCATGGCCGAGTTTGACCCGCATTTGGGCGATTTAATCTTTTGTTCTAAGGTCTATCATCATCAGCCTGGGTTCGTCCACTCCTGGACATAGGCATTTCTAATATGCCACTCCGATCCAGAACCCGTCTACTCCAATAGTTATTGGATCAGCGACAGATGTGACTGGCTGATTGCCACTTCAGTTTGCAAATACGGTGAGCTATGTCGATGACTTTAGTTCTCTTCATTACGGATGCAATCCCTCAGAAACCCCAAGCATAGGTCTATAGCTCGCTGAGGGACTTTGAGCTTTCGAACCTTTTTGACTGTCAGTGTCCACGTTTCAGCACTGTAGGTAATAACCGATAGGACGCACTGGTTGCACACTTTTGTGTTTTGAGGCTTTGTGGGATGGATGACGAGAGGACTTGACGAAGTTTGCCAAATGATGCCAAGCCTAACTGTAGTTTTTTCATGGCCTCACTTTTAAAGTTACATCTACCTAGTTCGAGCATCTGCTCTAGGAAAACGGATCTCTGAACAATTTCCAGTGTGTTTCACTTACTGCAATCACTCCCGGAGCAATAAACTCGTTGCAAATTACTTTGGTTTTGTCCAAATTCAAATCAAATCAAATGAAATCAATTTTATTACAACTAAAACAACAAATAAGTATAATTAATCCGAAGGCCGATGCTTTGAGAAGCTTTTTCAGCATCTACTGGATAATAATATAATCCAGCGACTCTGCCATAATGACGATATCGTCTGCAAACCGTAGGTGAGAGATATACTCGCCATTGATGTTTAGGCCACGTCCAAACCAACCCGGCGTCTTAAACATATCCTCATGTGCAGGGGTCGGCAACCTTTTGGAGCACACCGGCCAGATGGTCAAAATATAGATAAAGGCGGGCCGCACTTTAAAGATAATTTTGTACACAATGGGTATATGTCGCCCTAGTTATCTATTGTATGATATCTTATACCTTTAAACGAGCAATTCTTGTATGAAATTATGTATGCAGAGGGTTTCGGGGACGATAAATCGATCTAACTAGGTTTCATTTAAAAAAAAGCATTTTTTGCCTGTTTTTAGACAATGAAAAACTGCTGTTACATTGGCATTAGAATGCGACGGCAAATTTAGCAACCTTGCGCGACAGTATATTAGCTCAGGCGGGAAGTGGCTCGGTCATGAATTAGTAGACAAATTTGAATCCAGACGGCTACTCTTTTTTTCAAGTTCCTTTTTGTTTTTTGAGAACATTTATTACTGGGAGACCTTTATCTGTAGGTATCGAAGTATAAGCAAAGCTCGGTTACCCAGGTACAGGACGTCTACTCTCTTTCTACGAAAACGTAATTTCGCAATAAACTTGCGACTTTCCAACTTCGATTCTACTTCGATCCGTCGTTTTGTCCTCTCCAGCAGTCCAGCATACTCTAATTAGAGTAGGCTTAGAACATTTAAACGTCAAACAATGTTGTATCGGACGAAACGAATTAGAACAAGAGCAGGAAAGTCGCGAGTTTTTTTTCGAAATTACGTTTTCGTAGAAATAGAGTAGACGTCCAGGTACTATTGCTTACCGAACCTTTGGCTGGCGCAGTAGGTACAGGTAAATTTGACCCTATTAACATATACCTACCATACTCACAAAATTTTCTCAGTTATGTGTATTTGGTGTAGCGTTTCAGAATGCTAAAATACCTAACAAAGATAATCGTAGTTCTCCATTTCGCCAATGTTACATTTTGTGAAAACCCACCTGGAGATGTACCACACCTTTGCCAGTTATTCTACCGAGCAGTAATTAAAAGCAGTAAAAATTTCGCGACAGTGCGCGACAGTATAATAGCTCAGTAAAGTAACATTACTATGTTCCGGTTTAAAGAGCAATGTTTCCAGAGAAATTACAGGGCTTAGAGATATAATATCTTAGATCTCTGGGTGATCAGCGCAGTGCAATGCTAAGTAATGATTTGAGCTCTTTATGGTTCAATAGTGTCATTGTGCTGTTATGTAGCAGGCATGTTGCTTACCATTAGGCACATGACACGCTAGTCTCGTCACTATGTACTATAAAAAAAAATAAACATTAGCGCCAACTATCTCGTAAAATCAGCAAGCAACAAACAAGCAGAAAAAGTTAGCAAGCAACAAACCTCTCAAGATAAGAACATATAATGTAAGATCTCTATCTTCAATCTAAAAATCCGTAGAACTATTATTTCATATGCTAGGACTGGCAAAAGTTCGACAAAAGGGAAACACCAGGTCTAAGAACACATATTTTAAATAGAGAAACAATCGTAAGTGCACATGGTTTTCTCCCGACGAAAAACCGAAGTCTGATGTCTATCAGAGACAACGAAATGGAAAGGGACGTCTGTGTACAGCGTCCAATATCGACGACATCATAAACACAACGGGAAACGGGATGACTTTAGCAAAAGACAGAGAGAGATACTTGGATTAAGCTGGAGGAGGCCTATACCCTAACAGGGGTTCCAATATCTAAAGAAAAAGTGTAATATATTTTATATAGTTATATATTACTTTAATCAAACATTTGTAATATTTAAGATATATGGAAATAAACAGGCGTATTATATTATATCTCGTAAAATCAGAAAAGATCTTTGACGGGTCTTTTTGATTCTTGAAAAAGCCTTATTATACGGTGACCGTACCCACTCTGCAGGACGAGAGCCTGCAGCCCGTGACACTTTTAGAACGTCGTCGTTATTTTTTTTAATGGACCTATGACAGCTAGTTTCACGTGGTCTCTACTGCCTAACGAATTTTGGGCCAGCGCAGAAGGCGCGGGCCTCTACTAATCTAATATTACCGTACTTAATGATTAGTAGACTAACTATTATGTTTATGAAACATGCTAGTGTCACCTGACTGATCGGGGATAGATGTTGTCGTTTGACTGATGTTAGATCTAAAACTGGGTATCGATTCTAAATCCATTCGGTTGCATCCGACACGGAATCTCATCTCTCGGTCTTTGTCTTATCTGGTTAGCATGACAGAGACAGGCATTGTCATTCCGATTCCGAACCTTTCGGTATCGCGTTTAGAATCGCTACCCTGATGTCATCTAGCTTATTATTGTAAAGAGCTTTAGACTGGAGGTAGGTTGACTGGAGCTAGTGTTTTAGAAAGTTTTGAATTAAGTACCTACTTTTCAAAACCTACTAGGTACCAACATTTGTTGTGGTCTTTGGATAACTTTGCATTCGTATTTCCTGTTCATTTTTCATTATTTTGGGATTCTCCCTGATGAACAGAAAATCACCTTAACATGGCAACATCTTCAATGTCATACGTCAATGACAAGACCATTTTTAATTTGAAGTTCTTCACCTTTTTTTTGCTTTGCCATTAAAACATGAAAATAATTTTCTGACCAAATACAGCATATAACAGTTTGTAAACGTACATATTAATTTATAACTTTGCATCTGTACTTTTTTGTGACGCGGGTATTATAACTCAGCATTAATAGTAGACTACAGGCCCGTGAACAAAATTTACGTAGTAAATGAACCACCAGGAGACCTATGTAGGATGATAGAATGGTATAAAGGAATACGATTCAGCACTATGCCGTCACTTGTAAGCTGTCCAACTGCGTACAGTTGAAGAGGGGGGGTTGCAACCCTCGATAATTTCTCCTTGTCGCATGATTTTTGTACGGCATTGCGAAATAATGGATTAGTAGAAGTATTGAAACTGTATGGAACCAATGCCGTACTAATAATCAAATGCCCAAATTTAATCTGTAAATCGTCGGAAAATCACGAATTTTTCCGACAAACTACTAATTAAAAACTTAAAATTTATTAATTTTATAGTTTCAATACCTCTTCTAATCTATTATTCTGCAACGCCGTACACAAACCATGCGACAAGGAGAAATGATCGAGAGTTGCAACCCCCCCTCTTCGACTGTACTCAGTTGGACAGCTTACAAGTGACGGCATAGTGCTGAATCTTATTACTTTATACCATTCTATCATCCTACATAGGCCTCCTGGTGGTTCATTTACTACGTAAATTTTGATCACGGGCCTGTAGTCTATAGGCTTTAAATTGCCGGGTGACTGGTGAAATGAAAATACTAACTAGGCACTAAAACTATGTACCTATTTTATTTCACAGTTTCATTTTGTTTCGACTACATTAGGAACTGAAATAGCTAATCTCGCCCCGTAATGTATTAATAAACACAAAATATACAATTGTATTTTCATATCATATTTTTAAATGATGAACGAATTGAAAGTGTATGGTGCATCAGTATTTCCTTGAGTATGTTTATGTTTTGCCCACAGTATTGTTCATTTTTAAGTGGCGTTACTGTCTTATACTTGCCAGCATTTATTTGTAAAGACGTAGTTCAAGAGTTTCTTCAAATGACTTAAGGAATTAATCTCTGTATGACGCCATTGGGGGGCGGATTCCATGATTTTATTAGACATGATCAATAATGACGTCAGTCATGACGTTTTTTAATGTCATAAATGTAGGCTCACAGCTTTTTGGAATCTTCTCCAAAACTATGAAGCAGACTCAATAAGAAATTCAACCAATAAGAAGTCTTGTTATGTTGTATCTGTGACAACCTTTGATTAAACACTTGTCTAGATGAAGCACAGGTTAGGTTTCAAACACTAAACAAACAAATTTAAGTCAAGTATCAACAAAAAGTATCAGTAATTGCTATTGTTCTTATGCCAGTGGTATCGTGTATCGTGATTGTGACAAGGCGAGATTTTCAGCCAACTATTAGCTCGATATAGTTTTTGGTGTTTCTACAGTCGAGCTGTCTATCTAGACAATTTTATAATCAGTGGTCACAACTAACAAAATGCAATATTTGTTTATTTTCTTTCGATAATTTTACTTTATTTAATTATGTATCTGTATATAAAACACAGCAAACCGCTCAAAAGCGCAAAAATTGATCGCCTTAATAAAATTGTGACGATGTGAATTCTCGGGAACAACTTGGTTCATCATAAAGTAATTACTTGAATTCTTTTAGCGTGTAATATAGGGGAATAACAGCGTTGAATTTCACTTAAAATGGTCTGTTTATGAAGCCGGTAACTTTCAATTATCATTTCAGTCAAAACTATCCGGGTCTCCTAAAAATGAATTTTGAAAATTTTCTCAATGAATAGCTCAAGAAAATCAAAAGTATTGTTTCATATTGCTATTTTGCATGTTATAGGTACATAGATGCAATATATGGTACACACATTCAGTTCAAAGATCCCGATAGACGAAATCAAACAGCTCTCGGAGCATTTTTTAGCAGTGGCGTTTCAGGAGCTCTGTGGTATAAGTATTTGAAGTACTTATATTTGCTAAATTAAAATGAAAATTTTAATCTCAGTTTTGTACAAAGGACTCATAGTTAACACAAATGAACTACTATGTTCTACGTGCTTGTCGAATGATTTTCAAAAGATTCGAAAATATTGAAAGAGAATATCAAGATTTCGAGAAAACAGACACCACAGCAATGCATTGATGTACCTACTTATAATTGATAAACATTACGTCAGTAGACTACAATTAGTTTAATCTAATGCGTTATGCCCTTTTTTGCTTAACTTTTCTGTAGTTTTCTATGTAATAAAAGTGATTCAATCACAACCAATAAATTGTTTTATTTACATGAGGAGGAGTAAAGATCTAACGACTCTTATCAATATTTTAAAGCCATAAAAGTATCTTTAATTTTTAGTCGTATCTTACTTCTTGTACTTATAATAATTGCAGACCGAACACATCAGATAACGTGTACAAAGTATTAAATATATTAAAGCTCCTAAAAATTATTTCACGATCTAACGAGTACTGCTACTGAACCAAAAAAATTTCTGTAATAGGTCGTATATACATACATATGTAAAAAATTAACTAACAAGCAGTTGCAAATTTATTTAACGACATCTAAGAAATGACTGATACCGTGTTTTTGATAAATTGGGTTGTTTCAGCGTTATCAGTGCATTGTTAATAGTATACGTATGTATCTACTAAACAAAGATACATAACAGGGTCATGATATAAAAAGTAGGAGTGCACAATATGTAGGTACAATATATAGAAATATCTGTGGACTTGTTGAGATAGAAACGCGAGAATCATAAGCAAAGGTTGCAACGTGCTGCCAACTTGCGTTCTTCACACGTTGTTGCCCTTTTTAAGTGCCGTATGCCAAGTTCTCTTGGAAACTTGGAATGGATAAATATTAATTGCCTACTGGTATTATTCAATTTGTCCTCTTTGGTGTGTGTTTTGAAACCTGATTTTATTTTATGACATAGACAATTTCTTTCTTCAATTTCCGTCTTCCTTATTCTGAGATTACCTACTAGAAAAAAACGTCCTTGATGCAGTATTGCAGGTAAAATAAGGTTCTTAGGTTTGATAAAAATCTCTTCAGGCACAAAACTGATGACGTCACACTTGGGCGTGGTTTAAAAAATGACGCTATAAAAGTAGTAAAACGTCACAAAACTACAAGTTTCTCAAAAAAAAGGCTAATGAGCAGGGTAGCGAATGGTTTCGGAATATGGGTGTTACTGTAGCATAGAACTCTCTAACTCTTTGAGTTTGTTCTTGAGAGCATGTTTTGAAAGGTCGTCGTAGTATCTGAGTCGCCTATGGTAATTCCAAGATAAGGTCTCTCTCCGTGGATATACCTCACATGGTGGTGGAGTTAGCCTTCCCACTTTTGCTTCTCTACTTCGTTTTAAGCATTGTAAATATGTTAAATAATAAAATTCCTTACTCTACCATTAATTTACTTAAATAATAGTTTTAAAAGATGGATATTCTTCACATAACACTGTCTAGTTCAAACTAAACAAACCCTATATGTACATATGTTTATGATTTGTATGTGTTTGTAAATGTAGACTAAATAAGTTTAATTTAAGAACGTAGAACAATAAGGTAACATTATTATGAAATAAGTACCTTTCATTTCATTTTCATCCCAATCCTAGTCAGCAAATTGGAACAAATGGGTATAAGGGGCAACTGTCTAGATTTGTTCAACGACTACCTTTCAAATAGAACTCAAAGAGTGAGAATTGGTAATCACCTGAGTAGCGAGGCTGTTATTTCGTACGGTGTGCCACAAGGCAGCATAACTGGTCCGAGTTTGTTTTTGTGTTACATAAACTGTCTGTGTAACCTTGACCTTGAAAATGCTAAAATCTACACGTATGCTGATGATACTGCAATCGTATTTCAAGGTAACACTTGGCCCGAAGTTTACGCATTAGCAAATGGAGGAATGAAAAAGGTGGCTTCTTGTCTTCGAGATAATATATTGGCACTCAATGTCTCAAAATCTAAATATATCCCCTTCTCCCTTCGTTCTAACAATAACCCCCCTGATAATCTTACTATCACAATCCATTCTTGCAATGACACCACAGCATCTTGTGCCTGCCCTTCTTTAGGAAAAGTAACACAGATTAAATATTTGGGGGTGATGTTAGACAATCGGATGTCATGGCTTCCACACATGGAAATGATATCTGCTCGTGTACGGAAGTTGGTATGGGTTTTTAAGAAACTTAGGTGTGTTGCTAATCCCGATCTCTTAAAAACCACGTATACAGCCCTCTGTCAATCCATATTAACTTATTGTATAACGGTATGGGGCGGTGGTTTCAAGACGCATTTACTTCATCTCGAAAGAACCCAGAGATCTGTTTTAAAAGTCATGTTATTCAAACATTTCAGATTCCCTACGACTGAGTTATACAAAATTGCAAAAGTTTTAACAGTTCGACAGTTGTATGTACTTGCTATTGTGCTTTACCAACACACCAAGATTCCATTTGACATTGTTCAGGCACACAGAAAACATCGCAAGCTAAAACCTATACCCATCGGATTTCACATGTATCGAACACATTTTATAAGAACCCAACTTTGTTTTTGTGCTCCCTTTTTATACAATAAGGTAAATAAAAAGTTGCACATTATAAACTTGTCAAAACAGGAAACTAAAACGGTATTACAGGATTGGCTCCTGGCTGCTGATTATGTACAAACAGAGAATTTAATGGTGGTGCAGAGTTAAATGATGAAGTTGGAATCTCATGTGAATGTATAAATAAAATCTTAAATTGAATAAATAAATGTATAAATAGAATAACGTTTAATAATAGCTGGTGAACTTATGGCATCAGTTTCATATACACTTAAATTATCGATGACTGGTTTAATTTGCTTGGGTTTAAAAGTTTGAGAACTGCTTGCCAATGATATTTCATATTCATAGTGAGTGAAGTTTATTCATAACTACCTACATAATTATAATGTTACTTTTATTGCTTACCAATGTTATTTCATATTCATAGTGAAGTTTATTCATAACTACCTACATAATTGTAATGTTAATCTTATTGAAATGATTGTATGATACATTAAGTTAGTATATAGTGAGTAGGCAAAATCACATTACATAATGTTGTTTTTGTTGTTTCTTTTAGGTTTTTGTTTTGTGTTCCGTTGAATGATGTCGGGTCCGAGATACAGGGTAACCTAGTTCGGGACCGACGCACCAATGTTTTGTAAAAATATTTTTTGCCAATAAATAAAATTATTAATTATATCTCAAGGAAACAACAATCAGGGCATAATTATTATGTTGGGATAATTATTTTGGTCTAGATTATTATGTAACATTTCACACTTAATTGTTTGTTTGCATTGAGCTCGTAAAATAAGGTGTTATCGCGGAAACTTGAAACGGACTTTTAATTACATTGAAAAGCCTTTTATTTGCTTCATTAATTATTTATTGGCTAATTTATCATACTCTGTCGAGTTCCGAATTGTTTGATAATAAGTAATTTGTTATGGGGACCGTGTCACCTCCGTCCGTGGGGAAGCACCTGTACACAGAAACCCCCCACACGTGGTCCCTGGGTGGTGCAAACCGGGTGACAAAAATACCACCCGCCAGACTGAGTCGTGCCGCCAAGCGGCCTAGCCGTGTTCCGGCATGTAGTCTGGTGACGCCGATAGGGAAAACGGGTCAGAACAGTTGCTGCATAACTGCAAGACCAGATAGTTGCACACCAATACTTTACATCGGGAAGCTGGTCATGGAGGGTAGCGGGATCCGAGGCACGGTTTTTGCCGCGACCGACCGCAGATAGTTGGGGGCCCAAGTAGTGAGCTAGCCACTCGTGAAAGGCTGCCCCGCCATCTAGCGAAAAATCCCGGGATGCGCTATCCTGCCGGTTGGCGACCGGATGACAAGGCCAGATAGACATCCCCGGGGGGGCTCGGGCGTCCCCGCAGTCTCCAGACTAGTTTCCCATTGGTGTATTTGTGTTGTGTGCTGTGACCGTTGGTTGGCAGTGTGCAGCCTCGTTCTACTTCCGTTTTCCCACCGACAATCACTCTCAAAAAATATGACAAGTAAAAACAGAAACATAGTGAAACAGCGGCTGCACTCCTTGTCTCTCAAAGTGCACCTCACTAATATTCGAGGTCTGCACTCTAATATCACCCCAGTCCACCATCACCTCGAGACTGAGCAGCCGTCACTCTTGTTTCTTACGGAGACGCAGATAGGATGTCCGTCGGATGTGGCGTACCTAACCTATCCAGGGTATACCTTGGAGCACAACTTCAAGCCGCGTGCTGGAGTGTGCCTGTACGCCCGTGACGATATCTGCTGTCGGCGTCTCCGTAATCTTGAGGACACCAGGTTCTCTGTTCTATGGGCGCTGATTGACACAGGCATCGACAAAATTGTCTATGCCTGTGTCTATCGGTCGCACAGTGGAGATCAGGAGACAACTCGGCTCACCGATTATTTGAGTGAGGCAGCGGACGCGGCTCAGCAGAAGTACCCATCAGCCCAATTAGTGTTACTGGGGGATTTCAACGGCCACCATAAGGATTGGCTGTACCCATACCGGGACACTGACCATGCTGGGCTGGAAACGAGAAAGCTTGCTTTGTCGTTAGACCTAACCCAGCTGGTCCAAGAGGCGACACGGGTACCAGACGTTGAGTCGCATACTCCCTATTGCTTAGACCTTCTGCTGACAACTGATCCAGACCGATACTCCGTGGCGGTATCTTCGCCGTTAGGCAGCTCCGACCACTGTCTGGTGAAATCAGTATCCGTTTACCATCCGCCCGATCTCAGCCCCAGAAGCAACCGGCGGCTATGGAAATACAAGTCAGCAGATTGGGACGAAATGCGCTCTTTCTTTGCATCTTACCAATGGCAGCCACTGTGCTTCTCTTCTGGTGACCCGTCAGCCTGCGCAGATGCTGTGACTGATGTAATACGTACGGCTATGGAATATTTCATTCCATACTCTGACGTTTAATTATCCAGCAAAGCTCGCCCATGGTTCGGTTCTCAGTGTAAAAGTGCTGAAGCATCTAAACATGAGGCCTACCTAGCCTGGGTTGATGCTCGACAGCGTAAGGCAAGGGATACACACCGCAAAAAGAAAGCGTTTAACAGGGCTGCTAAGGCATGCAAAAGGGTTCTTCAGAGGGCTCGATTTGACCACATTAGTCGAATAGGGAACAAACTAGCTTCGTATCCTGCGGGTAGCAAGGCGTTTTGGTCCCTAGCTAAATCGGTCGAATCGAACTTCTGCCGCTCTTCACTGCCTCCAATGCTGAAACCTGATGGGGCGCTGGCTCACACCGCAACGGAGAAGGCAAACTTGTTTGCATCTCAGTTTGCGGAAGCTTCGCGTCTAGATGCTGGTAGTGCGACACCTCCTGCTCCACCTGGCAGTCCGACTTTGATGCCGGAAATGCATATTCGCCAAATGGAGGTTCGTAAAGTGCTACGTAATCTGGACGTGAATAAAGCCAGTGGCCCGGACGGAATTCCTGACCTAGTGTTGAAGGCTTGTGCACCTGAGTTGTCTCCTGTACTAACGCGCCTGTATAGACTCTCTCTCCAAACTGGGCAAGTACCGAAATCGTGGAAGCTTGCTAACGTGCAACCTGTGCCCAAAAAAGGTAGTCGTGCTGACCCTGCCAACTACAGGCCCATCTCGGTCACGTCCATACTCTGCAAGACTATGGAACGTGTCTTAAACCGCAGGCTCCTGGCATACCTAGAATCTAACGACCTCCTCAGTGACCGGCAATACGGGTTTCGCCGAAACCGGTCGACTGGGGACATTCTGGCGTATGTCACTCACATCTGGAGTGAAGCTATCGAGAAACACGGGGAAGCACTTGCAGTCTCCCTGGATATCTCGAAGGCTTTTGACAGGGTTTGGCATGATGGCCTTATTAGCAAGCTTTCTAGTTATGGTTTGTCTCCAGGTTTTATTGCGTGGATATCGGACTTCTTGAGAGATCGGTCCATACGAGTTGTCATTGATGGCTGCTCGTCGGACCAAATGGGTATCAATGCCGGAGTCCCTCAAGGTTCGGTACTCTCTGCGACGCTTTTTCTGCTACATATCAACGATCTGCTGAAGCCCGGTATCTTTGGGTACGCAGATGATAGCACCGTTGTAGAGAGTTACATATCTAGCGCGAGAGCCAGCGGTCAACAAACTAAGGTATTGAGAGAGAGTATGGTCGAGCGTTTGAACTTGGCCCTTGAGGCAGTCTCTGAATGGGGCGAAACCAATCTGGCCAAGTTTAATGCGGGAAAGACGCAGGCGTGTCTGTTCTCCGCAAAAAGGAATCAATTTCTACAGACTCCTACTTTTCGAGGTGTATCCGTGCCGGTTACTGATCATCTTGAGCTTTTGGGTGTTACCCTGACATCTACACTCAACTTTGGCACGTATATCGAGTCCAAGGCTAAATTAGCTGCCAAAAAACTAGGTGTCCTCTCAAAGGTGCGAAAGTACTTCAAGTCTGAACAATTGCTTTTATTATATAAAGCACAGATTCGCTCTTGTATGGAGTACTGTTCGCACCTTTGGGATGGATCGGCTAAGTATCAGCTTGAGGCTCTGGAATCGATCGAGAGGCGTGCTAAAAGGCTCATAGGCAATAATTCTCTTGTGCGAAAAAGACTGCAAACTCTTGAACATCGCCGAAAAATTGCTAGCTTATCGGTTTATTATCGGATACACTTCGGAGAGTGTGCATCTGATCTGCATGATCTAATACCACCTAGCCCTTTTTTCTATCGGACTTCTCGTAACTCGAAGAAGCGGCATCGTTTCATGGTTGATGTTCCAAAGACACGAACAAAGCGGTTTGACTCTACTTTTGTGATAAGAACGTCTCGACTGTGGAATGAGTTGCCTGAGTGGGTTTTTCCCGATGGTTATAATCTTGGTGTCTTCAAATCGAGAGTGAATCGGTTTCTTCTAGGTAAGCACGCTCCATCTTAGACCACATCGTCGCTTAACATCAGGCGAGATGGTGGTCAAGTGTAAACCTAAAAAATTAAAAAAAAAAAAAAAAAAAAATTGTTTCCGGGTAATTAATTTTTTGTAGCTGTTTTGTTTTGAGTTAGTTCTGTGTTTAGCAGATAAGTATTTAAACTTTTCGGCAAAATTTAAGAAACAAAACTTGCAATTAATTAATTAATATTGATCGGTCCTTTTTGCAAGAATCATCTAGCCCCTACACTTATACTTTATCTTTTTTATAATTAGCTAGCGTCACCCAGCTATCTTAGCTCCCGTTTCACATTCCTTCCTGATACTCACTCTAGCAATCTTAGGTCATCTAATAATCGTCTACTGTTCACTCCGTCTCACACTAGTACCTTCTGTGGGTCTTCGTTCTGCGTGAGGGCGATTGCTCTCTGGACTGCACTTCCGGTGGGTATTAGGGGTGCGCAGAGCTTAGACTCCTTCAAAGCTCAGGTGCTCAAGCTCTCTCTGTGAATAGATCTGCTAATGTTTTTCTTCTGTATGTTCACTATCATTATCATCATTAGAAGCGAACAGTGAATATTCATACCAAATTAACATATACAATAGGTATGTCATACAATGAACATAAATATGTATAGTGTATACGAGTAGTAGTGGTAGGACTCTTAGCAGAGTTCGCCTGGGGAAGTAACACACCTTTGCCAGTAATTCTACCGCCAAGCAGTAATGTGTAAACATTACTGTGTTCCGGTTTGAAGGGCAATATTTCCAGTGAAATTACAGGGCATAGAGATATAACATCTTAGATCTCTGGGTGACGAGCGCAGTGCAGTGCTAGGTAATGATTTGGACTCTTCATGTTCCAATAGCTGCGTGTCACTGTGCTGTTATGTGGCAGCCATGTTGCTTACCATCAGGCACATGTCCTGTTGGTCTCGTCACTCTTAATTTAAAAAAAACAATGACATCATAAAGGTCATTTTAATAACAAGACGTTAATAAAAGTGGCCAAGCGCGAGTTGGACTCGCCCATGAAGGGCTCAATAGCAGCAAGTAACATAATATAAAAAATCTTGTAGTTCGCTGTACCTTTGATCGAGGTTTTAATAATACTGTATTTTGACGATTACAAAACAAGAAAACAACTGCTTACTAGATTTCGTTCAGATCACTTCCGGTTGGACACTACTAAGAGTAGTTTGTTATGTGAATCAGTACAGCAAAATAAATTGGAAATAGTGTATAAACGAAGATATACAGTACCAAAGTCATATTCGAAGATATATCCATCCTGCACAATTGTCACAAGGTACGTTTTACACCAAATACATACGTAAAATTATGTTTTTTACATGAATTCTGTTTTTGTTGTTCCAGTATAACGGAATTTTATTTTGGAATTTACTCTGAAACACTGAAAAACCACCAATCACGCAAATAATTGACGAACATCCGCTTTGTTTATATTCCAACCCGCCTTCTTATAAAATTCATGAAGCTTTGACAGTTTGACATTAGAAAACTACGGTAAGCGACTTTGACAACTAAAGTTGAGCAAAGGAAGCGGCACAGATTAAAAATATAGAAGCTTGATAGACTGACACGATTAATGACGGCTTGACATCAACTACTTCAGATTTGATTGTTTTTTTTTTGTTTTATTGATACAAAAAATCCGAAATACTCTGAATTTACGTTTCGTTACTTACTATCATAGAAAATAAAAATATAAAGTGAATCAAACCAACGAAGAATTGTTTCTCACAACTTGATATTGTTATATTCGCTAATATGAAAACTAGACAGAATAGCATACGCGAATTGGAACAAAAATTAAAAGAAACTACTTGATTTACAAAACTCTAAGAAGGACAATAAAACCCTATTACAAGAAAGAGATGAAGGTGAGGTGGAAATTCAAATTGTCTTGGACAAAAACACTCAATTGAAAAACGATATGAGAAATCTCGAAGAGATAAATAGTCAATTACAAGAGGATAGAGAAAAATTACTGGATATAATTAACATCAACGGAAATAGAAATATTGAATTAGAGGAAGCACAAATTAAAATAAAGAAATTACAAGATGAATTAAATCAAGCAGGCATTCTGATCAAAAGTATAGATTTGTATAAGAGTGAAAAAGATGCAGAAAATATATTAGGTTTGTATAACAAATTAATGGTGGATAGCAACAAACCTAAAGTAATAGAAACCATTGATCTGACAGTGGAAAAACAGAGCTCAGTTTTGGAAAATAATCATGTGTTGATTAAAGGAAGAAACACACTTAAAAAGTACTTAAAGGTTAAAAGATCAATTTCAAAATGTAAGAAACACTTAAAATATTGTCATAATCGGTGTAATATCGAACTTATCAAAGATAAGATAAGGTTAAGGGAGGTGATCAGAGATGGGGGTGCAGGGCTAGGTAACCTCCACGCGGTGTACCCTGGGGATCAGTCAACAACTTCTCCTAGTGGGATTTTGTTGACTGATTGCTAATATCTAGTCAGGATGTTTGGATGCTTCTGCGTACGCCTCTTCAACGTTTGGAGACGTTGAGGGAGCGTACAAAGAGGCATCTTAAGTCCAGCCATCGTGATGGACTTGAGGGCTCTCTGCGTGTCCCTCTGATTAGCAGAAGGCACAGTGGATGGGCGAGAGTAAGCGGAGTGTCTTGATTTGTGACATGACAACCAGGTGTTGGCTTCATCAAAGGGCTATCCCTGAGGAAGCTATCACCTGGTATGGATAGGCTTAGGTAATAATTGCCTAAGCTGATGTTCTGTGTTTTGTTTTGTTTAGTGTTGTTTTGTATGTGTGGTTATTTCGACGGTTTGCCTCATCCGGGTGCTTCATTTACTTACAAGTAAAGGAGGTGCGCGGCTTGGGTGATCCGTTGTCATAGTCATGATAGTTGGGAGTAATTCTCAAGGTTTGTTGGTTGCTGAGGAGAAGTGTTGGGCTGTGAGATCGGAGCTGTTCTATTCTATGGTACAGCTCCGAGGTCACAGTGAAGCATGGTCATTCGGGCCGTTAAACCATCACAAGGGGACTACACCCCTGTTAAAAAAAAAAAGGAAAAAAAAAACATGAATAAGGTGAATTGTGAAAATAGTCCCCGAGCGGGTACGTCGGCTTCGGCCGGGAAATCCCGTCCTTCTTCGGAAGGCTGCCCTTCGTACTACGGGGTGGGCAACAATCATCAAGAGAGCAGTGAGTCTATATCAAACAAAAAAGATAAGCCTGAAGAGCAAAGGCAAACAAAAAGGAAATATGTGAGAAGAACAAGACAGAGTTTAAGAGAGTCTCAGTCCATGTCTTCTCTTCTATTGGACAATCCCTCAGAGGAAAAAGAGTGCGGGATGAATCAGCGGCACGAATCTCTGGATTCAATTGAAGGAGGAGGGCTGTTTTTGGAAATGGGTTCTAAACGCCAACGTCTTGGGGATGACAACTTAATGTGCAGTGCCGAGGAGCTTGTGTCAAACCTTGCGTCATCTACAAGTAGCCTGAAATCTGTGGGGGCTCAAAGACGAAAATATTTGAAAGAAAAGAGGAACGAGTCGTCTGAAGACCTTCAGAGAGAGTTGGAAGAACGGGCCCTCAATATGTCGGAAAGTAGTAATGTGCTCGCTCAGGCAGCAACATGGGAAGGAAGTGATGAGCAACTTGTAGAAGCGCTAAACCGCAAAGCAGTTGATGAGCTAGCTGTAATTACAAAGGTTGCAGCAAAATCAGGACATTTGAAGGGGACTTTTCAGCGGGCATTAAAGAATTCTGCAGCTTCGCTAAAATCAGTAGTAGATGCTCTCGGTAAAAGAACTGCTTCAGAAGAGACAGTCAAATTGCAAGCCGCTAATGCTCGCTTGGAAAATGAGGTGGTAAATCTGAGGAGTGAATTGACCGATCTCCGAAAAGAACTAGCGCTTATGCGTAACGCTCAGGTCTCTTCGGCTACGCGGCAAATGTCAGCTGAGGAGAGGAAGGCGTCCACATCTGTTTCACAACCGGACGCAGACTGGGCTAACGAATTAACACGTAAAATTATGATACAGATAGGTGGTATGCTAGATGCACGGTTGGAAGGCCTAGAAGACCGCCTCCTACCAGAAAAGCGCCTTCGACCGCCACTTGCGGCTGATAATGGGCAGGCCAAGTCTTTTAAGTCAGCCTTAACGTCGTCGGAGCGGACCCTCACCGGTGGTGCTTCTGTTCCTGAATTCCAGAGTAACAGGAAGGAAAAGGCAATCCCAGGGATTTCAATGAAAAGTTCCATTGGGAAAAAGAAAACAAAGCAGGCATTCAAATCTGCCAGTAATAATCTCGATTTGATTGATATGCAAGCGGCGCTACAGACACCCAGCGAATCTGTTCTTCCAACAGCGAATAAACCACTGGAAGAGACCTGGACACAAGTCAATAGGGGTAAAAGAAAGAAGAAGAAAGTCATCAAGTCTCCTGGAACCGCAAAACCGAGACAGGTTAAATTACGCTTGCCTCGATCGTCGACTGTGATTATCACATTACAACCCGAAGCTGAGGAGAGAGGTGTTACTTATCCTAAAGTTCTAGCGGAATTGAGATCAAAAATTGATCTGGGCAGCTGTGGCATTGTGGGTAGCGGACTTCTTTGCCGTCGAGCAGTTACGGGCGCTCGAAAATTGGAAGTTTCTGGCACTGGAAGTGATGAAAAGGCGGATTCTCTGGCAGAAAAAATCCGAGGGGCTATAAGCCCGGATTTACTGAAGGTCTCCAGACCGACGAAATGTGCAGAAATGCGTGTTTCTGGTCTGGATGACTCAGTAACTGAAGGAGAACTAGCAACAGTCATTGCTCAGCGCGGTGGTTGTCCTGTAGAAACTGTCAAAGTAGGAGAAATCCGACAAGGTTACAGGGGCGCCGGTTCCGCATGGGTCCGTTGCCCAATTTCAGCTGCAAAGAAGCTGCAAGAGGAAGGCCGCCTTCTTGTTGGATGGGTGTCTGCACGAGTACATATTTTGCAAGAAAGGCCATTGCAATGTTTCCGTTGTTTGCAAAGGGGTCACGTACGCGCTCAGTGCACTGCTGAGGTTGATCACAGCCAGGATTGCTATCGCTGTGGCGAAAAAGGGCACAAGGCTAATCACTGTACCGCCACGGCTCGGTGCATGCTGTGTTCAGCTGGAAATAAGCCAGCAGATCATAGAATGGGTAGCAATGCTTGTTTGCCACCCAAGTCAAAAAAAAATGCGCAAGCAATTTCTTCGACTGATGCTGGTCCTTCGGCTCAAACAGGGGATGGGGACGCTATGATAATTAGTGGATAGTCATGGCTCATCGCTTTCTCCAGGCAAATCTTAACCACTCGGCTGCTGCACAGGACCTGCTTATCCAAAGCATGGCCGAGTGGTTGATAGAGGTTGCAGTGGTCTCTGAACCGTACCTTGTGCCATCTCGGGATGGCTGGGTAAGTGACGTGGACGGTTTGGTGACCATTATTTCTTCGGCTAGTGGCCCATCCTTGCAAGTTGTGGCAAGAGGAAGAGGCTGGGTAGCTGTACGATGGACTGAAATTGTGTTAATAGGGATATACTTCTCACCCAACAGACCCCTCTCCGAGTACCAGGCGTTTTTGCACGGTGTGGGCGTAATAATTAGACAAGCTCTACCCAGTCGAGTCCTTATTGCTGGAGACTTTAATGCCAAATCTATAGCGTGGGGATGCTCGTCAACTGATCCTCGAGGGGAAGCTTTAGAGGAGTGGGCATTAAGCCACGATCTCCTTGTAATGAATAATGGGTCGACTGAAACCTGTGTGCGATGGAATGGTGGGTCAATTGTCGATTTGACGTTAACATCTCCGTCTATTGCACACAGAATACAAGGATGGAGAGTGGTGGAGGAAGTTGAGACGGCGTCAGATCATAGATATATTCGATTTGATGTTTCCACTTCTTCTACGACACATGTTCTCCGCCCTGAAAGACGCCGGCCTTTTCGTAGATGGGTACTTAATTCTATGGATAGGGAAGCATTAGAGGAGGCCTCGATCGTTCGCGCTTGGTTGTCCCCAAGACGTGATACAGTAGACGTTGAAGAGGAGGCGGAATGGTTTAGAAACACTATGTCGCAAATTTGTGACGCGAGTATGGTCAGAGCCAAAACAAGGCCTCCTAAACGTCAGGTGTACTGGTGGTCTCAAGAAATAGCTGATATGCGGCACAGCTGCGTAGAAGCTAGACGCCGGTACACCAGACTGCGACGACGGCGGTTAAGGGATCAAGTTGCTGAGGAGCAATCGTACATTATATACCGAGAGCGGCTAAGAAACCTGAGACTGGCCATCAGTAGTTCCAAATCCCGGGCATACAAGGAGCTGTTGGAGGCGCTCAGCTATGACCCTTGGGGGCGCCCTTATAAAGAAGTCAGGCGGAAAATCCGTCCTTGGGCGCCACCATTGACTGAGACTATTGAACCAGAGCTGCTGGAGAATGTCATGACAACGCTGTTTCCAAACCGTGTAATTTTTCAGCCCCCTGTGATGAGGCCTTCTCGAGAGACCCAGGTTGAAATCGGAGATGTACCAACGGTCACAGAAGGTGAACTTTGGAGAGCAGCTCTTAAACTTAAAGCCAAAAACAAGGCTCCTGGTCCAGACGGGATCCCTGGTAAAGTTTGGGCTATTGCTTTGAAGGAGCTTGGGGACCGGTTTCGAAGACTGTTGGATGTCTGTCTTGAAACAGGTAAATTTCCAAGTCTGTGGAAAACGGGAAAGTTGGTACTTCTTCGTAAAGATGGGCGTCCAACGGAATCTCCCTCTGCGTACCGTCCTATTGTGTTGCTGGACGAGGCAGACAAGCTCTTTGAGAGAATTATAGCTGGTCGCCTCATTCAGCATCTGGAAAGGGTTGGTCCCAACTTATCAGACCAACAATATGGTTTTCGAGCCGGTCGATCCACTATTGATGCTGTTAAACGTGTCAAAGCTCTTTCAGACGAGGTGGTCTCCGGTGGTGGCGTGATGGTGGCAGTGTCTCTTGACATTGCCAACGCTTTCAACACGCTACCATGGCCCTGTATAGAGGAGGCACTGAAGTATCATGAAGTGCCTCCATATCTTGGCCGAATCATTGGCTCTTATCTCACCGAGAGATCAGTCTCATACACGGGAAGGGATGGCCGACTCTTGCAGAAAGAGATGTCGTGCGGTGTACCACAGGGTTCGGCTTTAGGGCCGATTCTGTGGGACATCGGTTACGACTGGGTACTAAGGGGAACTCTCAATCCGGGCGCCAGCGTGATCTGTTACGCAGATGACACGCTTATAACTGCGCGGGGCGAGACTTTTGAAGAGGCTGCTCATCTTGCCACAGATTCAGTGGAAAGAAAGATGGCAATGATAGAGATGTTGGGACTCCGGGTGGGGCTGGAAAAATCTGAGATCATGGTTTTCCACGGACCTCGGAAAGCTCCACCAAGGGGTTCTTACATTATTATTAGAGGGGTTCGTATCGAGGTGAAGTCCACAATAAAATATCTTGGACTTCACCTCGACTCAAAGTGGAATTTCCAGGAACACTTTGCTCTACTGGTGCCCAGATTGATGGGGGCTGCAGGTGCTCTGAAGCGCTTGCTGCCTAATCTTGGTGGTCCGAGGGCTGGCAGTCGTCGGCTTTACCTCGGAGTAATACGGTCAATGGCGCTATACGGAGCCCCTATATGGGCGGATGCTCTGACCAACCGATTAGCTACACTTTTAAGGCGGCCGCAAAGAGTGATGGCCATCGGCGTGGTACGCGGATATAGGACGGTCTCCGGTGAAGCGGCGTGTCTTTTGGCCGGATCCCCTCCGTGGGACCTGGAGGCGGAGATCTTAGCGAATATGTATGCATGGCGTTTGGACCTCCGCAACCAGGGACGACGGGTGTCATTGCTGGAGATCGAAGCATGGAAATTCCACGCTCGACGCTCCATGCTAATGGAATGGAAGGAGCGATTGGCCCACCCTAGTGCTGGAAGATGGACTATCGAAGCTGTCCAACCCAACATTGAGAGATGGCTAGACAGGGCACATGGGTCGCTTACCTTCCGGCTTGTGCAGGTGCTTACCGGGCATGGATGCTTCGGTAAGTACTTGTGTCATATAGCCGGAAGAGAACCGACTACTATGTGCCATCATTGCAGCTGCGAAGAGGATACGGCGCAGCATACGTTAGAGGAGTGCTTAGCATGGGAAAATGAGCGTCGAGTCCTTATCTCAGCTGTAGGAAGCGATCTCTCGCTCCCGGCGTTGATTAATTCGATGCTGGAATGCGAGACATCGTGGGAAGCGGCCGTTTCGTTCTGTGAACAGGTCATGTCCCAGAAGGAAATAGCCGAGCGTGAACGAGAGATCTTGTCGGACCTCCCGATGCGGCAACGTCGGCCTGGGCGTCGGAGGAGAATCTTCCACGCCCTCCTCCGACCCCCATGAAAAGGGACTCTGAGCGACGAATCCGGGGGTTCGCCGCTTCACCACTATAGCCCCTGAGACGGTGCGCGCGGGTCACCGCGCGCTACTCAATGAAAGTGGGTGGTACTCAATCCCACCTACATAAAAGGGCGGGTCCTAGAGGACAAGCGCCGCCGGGGCCGCGGTAGAGTGCAAAAGTGTTCTCGTAGTCCCGGCACTACGGCGCATGGATGTAACAGGGTTTTTAGTGGGTAGGACACCATTGGTGAAGAGTCCCACATATCCACTGTGCTCCTTCCGGGGCCGGTGGAATTCATAAAGAATTTTCCCTGAAAAAAAAAAAAAAAAAAAAAAAAAAGGTGATCAGAGATGACAAAAACACAATTATGACAATTCAACAACACTACGACGAAAACTTAGTAACGATGGATAGATTGGAAAACCAACTTAAAGACTTAAACATCAAATACAGCATGGCACAGAAAGAAATAGACCAACTGATATCGGCAATGAATAGTTTAATAAGTCTTAGTCCCTCCAAGCAACGGCAATCGATTTCTGCTGCAGACCTATTGTCGGCCACAACTACGTCACTCACAAGTGACGTATCCTGTATGATATGCCCCGACCATGCTACATCATTATCATTAGTGAACAACAACAGGCAATCGAACATAAATTCATCAAATGGTACGACTGCTAATGGTAGCGTGTTTGAAGATGTTTTTAATCAACAAACTGAACAAGATGTTAGTGGAATCGAAAAAACCGGCAAAGTTGAACTTTTCTGCGACGGAATTGGTGTTGGGTTAGGAAATATTTTCAACCATGTAAATACTAATAATAATCAACTAACTAACACGTGTATACCAAATATAACTTTTCACCAGCTAATAGATAAAGTGGTGGTCAGTAAATTTAAACAAAAGTCAGATGTTGTAATAATGATGGGTAACTCATTGAGTACTACTAAAAGGGATCTTGTAAATTGTATAGAATCATTAGTGGATTTTCACAGTTCGGGTAAAGTTGGTAAAATTATATTATGTACATTTCCTTATTCGACTTCTTTGAGCGATAGACAAAATCAAAAAATATATTCTTTGAATGTTATTTTACACAACCTCATTTCAAACAAAAGCGGAGACTTTATATTATTTGATATTAATAATTTTATACACAATTTTGTATTGTCCAATGGGAAACAATTCTTAGCCCGACACTTAAAAGTTAAAATAGCTAAACTGATTGTTTTTACATTGTCAAACGAGCGAAAAAGGAAATTTCAAAACTTGACAAATATTGCGACAACCAACAGTAACTGTTTAAACTGAAATCCCTGACAACAGAGAGGCCTCATTATGTTACAACAAAGCGTCGTAATATACTAGGTCCCCCTTGCAACAAAAGAACTGTTACTCAGAAGGTTCAAGAGAACACCGTTTATATTTTATACCAGAATATAAACAGGCTGTTAGGTAAACTAGAAGAAATAGAGCTATTCTTGGAAAGCTCACACAATTACGATGTAATTTGTTTCACTGAGACCTGGCTATCGAAATGTGAATTGAATTTTTGTCTAAACAATTATACAATAGGTAGTATATACTATAGAAAATTGGCAATAGGAGGTGGTTGCATAATTTTTGTACGCAATAATGTGAAATATAAGTCCCGAAAAGATGTAGAAAATATAACTGTTGAACGCCATTGTGAACTAGCTTGCGTAGAATTGGATCGATATGTTGTTTTATGTGTTTATAAGCCACCTAGTGCCGAAATTGAGATCTTCCTAACTACTTTAGAAGAAGCATTGAGTAGAATATCTAAGAAAAGTAAACAGATTGTGATGTGTGGAGACTTCAACACAGACATACTTTCGGAATCTCGTAATAAGAGCAATATATTAATGTTATGCCAATCTTTTAATTTGACAAAAGTGTTCACTGAACCCACAAGGGTCGCAGTAACTAAGAAAGGTTGTTCTGCAACTTGCATTGATAATGTTTTTGTAAACTGTGAATACATTCATTCTGAAGTCCTAGATTGTTTGCGTTCGGACCATAGGGGCTTGAGCATTTCTCTTCCTGCCTGTATGAAAAGGGCGGAAGAGAAAGTGCTTGTTAGACCCATTACATTGTCCCGTATGTCAGCTTTAAATACCGCGATAACTAATCATTTTTCGAACAATTTTTTCGATATGACTATTAATGATCCTAATCGTAATTATTCTGATTTTTTTAAAATGCTGAGTACACAATATAATAATATTTTTCATACCAAATTAATAAATATTAACGCAAAACCGAAGTTTGCCGAATGGGCAACACCAGGACTTATTAAAAGTCGAAACAATCTTTACAATTTATATAAACTAAAGACATACTGCAACGACGATGCAACAAAAGTCTATGTTAAGAGGTATTCAAATATTTTTAGAAATTTGTGTATTCGAGCAAAAGCAATATTCATTCGGGATCAAATTAAAAACTCCAACAACGTGATAAAAAGCACGTGGAAGATAATAAACAAGGAGTCTGGTAAAACTAAAAGTCGTGAAATGATGCGCGCAGTTCGGGTTGGCGAAAATGTCACTACAAAAAAATCGGACATTGTAGATGCTTTCAAGGCTTATTTTGCTGATATTCCCTTAGAGACAACTAAACACCTAACTTCGTCTCCCTCTCTTGCAGAGGAAATGTTGACAGAAAATGTTGATTGTCCTTCATCTACATTTGAGTTTCATCATGTTACTGCCACTGCAATACTAAAAACGTTCAAAGACATTAAAGTTAAGAATACAGAGGACTTATGGGGTTTATCTGTTAAGGTACTTGAGGGGATTATTAATAACATTGCTCCATATTTAGCAGAAGTATTTAACGAATGTATCAAAAATGGCACATTTCCTGACATGATGAAGTATAGTAAAGTGATACCTTTGTTTAAATCTGGAGACAAAAACGAACTTGGAAACTACAGACCCATCTCGGTTTTGCCCTGCATCAGCAAAATATTCGAGAAACTAGTTCTCAGGCAACTTTTGTCTTACTTTAATATTAATAACCTATTACATAGTAACCAATTTGGATTTACAAAAGGACGTTCCACTACCGATGCCGGTATTGAACTAACTAATTATATATTGAAAGCCTGGGAAGACCATCATGACGTTCTAGGAGTATTTTGTGACTTATCAAAAGCTTTCGACTGTGTTCATCATGAAACTCTTTTGAAGAAACTGCAGTTCTATGGGGTATCGAAACCAGCTCTAAATTTCATTTCTTCATATCTTAAAGACCGTGTACAGATAGTCGATGTTGACGGTGTGCAATCAAATGAGTCGCCTATAAGAATGGGTGTACCACAAGGTTCCATACTTGGACCTTTCTTGTTTCTTATTTACATAAATGATCTACCTTTCATGATAAAGAAACATAAAAATATAGAAATAGTTATGTTCGCTGATGATACATCACTTCTATTCAAAGTAAAGAGAGGAATAAACGATTTCACAGAAATTAACGTAATTTTAGACATTGCGTACAAATGGTTTGAAGCAAATAATCTAGTACTTAATCCAACTAAAACGAAATGTATAAAATTCTCACTCTGCAATGTAATGTGCGGTAAACTTGATATAAGACTGAAAGATGAACTCATCGAACCTGTACAATCTACTCGATTTCTGGGTATTTCAGTAGATTCAAAGCTTCAATGGGGTCCTCACATAGAGAGACTGGCTGACCGACTTAGTTCAGCTGCCCACGCTGTTCGTCAAATTAAAAAAATATCGGATGTCGCAACAGCTAGGCTTGTTTATTTTGGCTATTTTCATAGTATTATGTCCTACGGGATTTTATTATGGGGTTCAGCTGCGGACAGAAACTCAGTTTTCATATTGCAAAAGAGAGCAATCCGTGGTCTATATAATTTATCAGCTAGAGATTCAGTACGGGAGATTTTCAAAACTATAAACATATTAACAGTCCCTTCATTGTATATTTATGAATGTATAATGTATGTAAGAAAAAATCGAAGTCGACTGAAGAAACTAACTGATCTGAATCCAAAAGCGCACCATAAGCACAAAATTGTATTTCCTAAGTGCAGACTTCAGAAAACAAATAACTCTTTCAAATGTAATGGTATTCGCTTCTATAATGCAATCCCTGCACAAGTCGAAGGTCTTAATGAAACAAAGTTTAAAAATGAAATAAAAAGCTACCTATTGAGCAAGGCATATTATAATATAGATGACTTTGTTAAAGATAGTAACGTATGGAAGAGAAATGTGTTGAAACTGGAATCTTGTAATAAGGTAAAATAATACATTTATAAAACTTTTGATGGAACATTGTTTGTACTCATGTAGTATCTGTATACTGTATGTATTCATTATTTGTTAGTCTGTCTTTGACAAAGCCTTTTTACAGCTGCATTTGATTGACGAGGCTCCTTTACAGCCGCTTTATTCATTTTGACATTGTTATTATATCTTATTATGTACACGGATTCTTTGCCTTTTTGTTAATGACGTTACCAAGTGTTCTTATGAATTTATGGTTCGAATAAATGAATTGAATTGAATTGAATTGAATCAATTTTCGGTGGAAGCTTGCATAATATAATGTACATCATACATTTTTTTTGTCATTCTCTCATTTTAGAAGTTATAGGGGGGGAGACACATTTCATCACTTTAGAAGAGTCTCTCGTGCAAACTATTCAGTTTAGAAAAATCAAAATTACAAACCTCAATATCATTTTTAAAGACCTAACCATAGATATAAATAAATAAGATAAAAAAAAACGTGTTTCAGCTCTAAGTATGGGGCACCCCCAAAATTTGTAGTTTTTTTTCTATTTTTGGGTGAAAACCTTAATGTGGTTCACATAAAACATCTACTTAATATCGTTTCGGAAAAAAGTGCTGTGCCTGTGGCTGTGTGACATACAGACGGACAAACAGACATGCCGAATCTATAAGGGTCCCGTTTTTGACATTTGGCTACGGAACCCTAAAAAACAGTAGCGAGTGCCACTGTTTTTTTGTTGCAAACGGAAGTGAAAACTTCAACATTTATTACGTGCATCATCATCATCATCAGCCCGTGTTCGTCCACTGCTGGACATAGGCCTCTCCTATCGCCACTCAGCCCTATCTTCGGTCTTACGTTTCCAACCGCCACCAGCCGTCTTTCTTATATCATCACTCCATCTAGTCTCAAGGCATTACGTACTACGTACATATCTACATGTAAATACATAAGTATTTACTCGTACAACGATTATAGGTGTTGCCAGTTCCAATACCTGTTTCCATCTCAAACAAGTATAAAAAGTGAACACTTCAAATGTTTTGAAAGCCTAAAATTGAGCTATTGGCAAATATATACGTATTATACCTATATTAAATGTAGAAATCTCTATTTCTCCAACACGAGTATTGAATCCATATCCAACAACCGTAACACAGTGGCCAATCTCCAATAAGACATGTATTTACGTGATAAGCCTACCTGCTCGCGCTAAAGCCTATTCTACTAGAAAATATTTTCCAATCGAGCGATCCTTTTATGCTCTCGTCTATTTTAAATGAACAGTGCAGCTTATAAGTCAGACCACGTATTAAACAACTTATTGCTTTATTTTATAGCGGCGTACCATTCAAAATGGTATTTTACTGACTTAAATAGTTTTAGCGAAATAAATAGTGACCCGTAGCTTTGTCCATCTCCTTATTCTATTTTCTTAAACATGTAATTATTATTATGTATATTTGTAAAGTTTCAACCATTCTTACTATATAAATGTGAAGGTTTGTTTATATCTTTGCTGTCCAATCACGCCGGAACGTCAAAATATATCCATTTTAAATTTGGTATGTTCCAAAAATTAAAATGTTGATAGAAGTGTTCGCTCATCTCACTCCGCTCAATTCCCGCCTAGCTCAGTCCGCCGGCAATGGAAGGCAAAACCTATTTTTAATGACAGCAATAATGTACAAATATTACAGCATTCCAGTTTAAAGAGCAAAGTTTCCAAACCTTGCATGGCAATTAGACAAATCATATGTACATCTGGGTACCGAGTGCAGCACTATGCTAGAGATTATGATTCTTCTTCTCTTCTTCTCTTCTCTTCGTGTTCAAATAGCTACCTGTAGTGTTATGGGCACTGCGCAGGTTTTGTGCTGCTGGTAAGCAAGAGTATGTTTTGCCTACCTACCTAAACGGTATGTCATTACTATACTACTCATGAAAATAGACATGACGTTAATATCATATCAACAGTGATCACCAGATGAATAATACGATTAATATTTTTTCATAGGACAAATACTATTTACCTAATTTATTTAGATCTGTAGCTCAAAGATCTTGTGAACACAGAGACAAATAGAAACGATAAATCAGACGCTATTGTCAACTCTGTTTGTGCGCACGCTCCAATTCAAATCATTCACCTCTTCAGCTATTTATTGTCTGTCTGTCCGTACAAGGAATTTGTATGTTTACATTTGAATCATATTTTCTTCAGAAAACGACTTCTTTTTTGTTCAAACGCGTTAACATTACGTTACTGCCAGGATTTTAAAAAATATTCTTGCGATGGTAGCCAATTTCAAGATTCTACAAGATATTCTACATTTACGGATGAAACGGTGCGCCACAGCAAGTGATAAAATTGACTTTTAGTTGATTTTTATTGATTAAAAAATACTTTAGAAAGCATATAAGACGTTGATAAATTACAGTATTATCTTGAAACAAAACCCTGCAGTTGTAGCCGCATTTCTAAAATTCTCATCCTCTCTAGAAAACTTTCAACGAGAGCTGCCAAAAATATTTAAAAAGCGCGACGACGAAATATTTTTCTTATTGTCTCTGAAATAAGTTGTATCCCCGCATCAGTCAAACATTAGGAAACTATGATTGCAGGGACTTAAACTACCATGATCACAGATTAATTAACGGATTTTAGTGGATACTGAGAAAACTCTTAAAATAAATAAATATTGGTGAACATTTCACACACAACACTATCTAAACCCAAACTAAGCAAAGCTTGTATGTACTATGAAAGTCAGATAGCTGATATAACACTTACCTATATAGTTCTAAATACATAATTATTATGCACAGAAACACCCATACACAGAACAAATATTTGTAGGTATTCATCACACAAATATTTGCACTGGGTGGAAATCGAACCCAGAACCATAAGATAATATTTTTTTCATCCCACCAGCTCGGAAAGAGTACTTTTGCTCCTCGATATCAGGGCGCAAAAGTCGTTTTTACCCTCTAGAGGTTAAAGTAAATTTGAATTTAGAACATCGGGTGTATTGAGGTTTTGAATTCAAAACATAATTTAACCTATTTATTTCTACCTCCTTGGTGCCGAATTCATCATACATTTATTTTTAATTTGTTAAAAACTCATACTCGGAACCTCTTTGGTGTACTTTTTTTTAAATGCTTTGCGCGCAAATTTCTTTTCACGTATGGAGGATAGAGGTAAAGAATGTTATTTCAAATGGCAAAACATTTTGAAATGCTATGAATGAATCAATTGTAATCGAATTGAAGTATGCCGAGTTGCCGAGTTAAATAATTACATATTATTGACTACTAAAATAGTAACTAATAGATCATTTCAACTACTTGTACAGTACAAAATAATGTAGTAAATTTAACATCAAATAAATAATTACTATTTTGAGAAAACATGTAGGTACAATATATTTTGAAGTCAAAACTTCTTTTGACGCGCCAAAGACAGATTTTTCGTGGGCTGTCAATTTAATTCTAGCGTCACGCTCGGGAATGATAAGAAATCTTCGGGTAAACTCGTGACCATAGCCAATGGCCATCTAAAAATGCCTCAGCCTATCCCATTGGCCATTTAAAAATGTGTCAGCATTTCTAGATGGCCATGCTCATAGCCACGCCCTCTGGTTTCACACGCGTAGTTTCCAAAGTAAAAATCAAATTCTGAGTTATAAGTTACCACTTCTATCGGCAGTGCCTATGACTGCCAATATTTTTCTTTCAAGAATTCTGAATAGTACGTTTATTAATTTCCTTTAAAATGTACCTTGATGCAAATTTAGCGCTACTATAATTTAATGCATTTGGGCGGACACTTTTTCATGTACACATGAAACTCCTTACCCTCAATCGGTCAACTCTCCATATTTTCACGTCATATGTCATATTGTTATTGTTAAAACCATGGCTAAATAAACTTAAGTTTAAAACTTATAAAATTGAATACAAGTGAAAAACCGAAATACCATAATAATAAGTGATTCTAGCGACCAAAAAGTTTATTTAACGCCAACAGAATCGACTGAAACTGAAAATGCGCAAAGTATTTAGTAATTTCCTCGCTAGGGGGGGATGAAAAATTACGTGTTACACTCGAGTGCAAAGATTTTTCACCTTGTGCCCTTTTGATTCCCTTGCTACGCTCAGGATTCTAATTTTTGAATCCCTCGCTACGCTCGTGATTCAACTTTAGAATCCTTCGCTTGCTCGGTCATCAAAATTGAGCACGCGGTTAAAAAGCCACTTTGCACTCTTGTATAACAAATAACTATTTTCTCTGAAAAGACAACTGGCTTCTAATTATAAACTAAACTTACATAGCTTACTAGCTTCGAAACAAAAAAATTGCGGAGCTGTCGCGTAATACAGGTACCTACGTACAAAAGAAAATAAAAGCGGCCAAGTGCGAGTCGGACTCGCCCATGAAGGGTTCCGAAGCAGCAAGTAACATAATCTATAAGTTCTTGTAGTTCGTTGTAACTTTGATCGATGTTTTAATAAAAGTGTATTTATGACGAATTAAAAAAATACTAAGTACTTACTAGATAGAGTTCAAACCTATCATTTTTTTTAAGTTTTATCATTCTCTTATATTACTCATAGAATTTACAGGTAGGGGGGGACACATTTTATCACTTTGAAAGTGTCTCTTGCGCAAATAATTCAGTATAGAAAAAAAATATCTAAAAAACCTCAACATCATTTTTGAAGACCTATTCAAATACAGCCTACACGTATGGGTATGATGAATTATTTTTTTTGAGTTTCAGTTCTGAGAATGGGGCACCGTCAAAATTTTTGTTTTTTATTTTTTTTGTAAAAAATCTTAATGCGTTTCACAGAATACATCTACTAACCAAGTTTCAACTGTATAGTACTTTTAGTTTCGGAAAAAAGTGGCTGTGACATACGGACGGACAGACAGACATGACGAATCTATAGAGGTTCCGTTTTTACGTTTTACGGAACCCTAAAAACGTGCATCTAGATGGAGAACCTCCTTCCTTTTTGAAATCGGTTGAAAAATATGTCTCAATATCAACGGTGGCTTACTCTTGAGGCACAGTTAGGATTATACAAAATTTGATTTTGGCAAAGGCTTTCATTTTTAGAGACCCCTACAGTAGGGGTGTAGTTTTATTGTAGTGCCAGTAACTGGCACTACAATAAAAACAGTTTATCTACTTTTCGTTTTGGACTTGTAATGGTAACGAATATTCTTCCGACACATACATACAAATAACCTCAATCAACTTCGTCCGTCGTCGTTCACTCACAAGACTTTGAAACAAAAATCTTGTAGACTTTAATACTCTTCGTCTTCAAACTTCCTTCAATCTGTGCGCCACAATTTCCCCCAAGGTAAAATATCTTATAATATTGATATTTGCAAGTTTCTTGAGTCGTTTCGTCGCCGACTCGCCGTGTGTTCCCAGAATTTTATGCGTCTTTAACGGTTTTATGTGTTTAAAATTATATACCTGAGTACATTAACCACATGTATGTATGTTATCCGTTGAGTTGGGAGCTAAGTTTTTATTTAGGTAGGTACTTCCCTACGTTTAAGATACTTTACATTTTCAAACTTTATTAAGATCAGTAAAGAACTTTTTGAAACAGATTAGGTGTTACAGATCTCGACACAAACTTACATTTATACGAGTAGGTATGTACAATTTCGACTTGAGCTCAATTCTGTTCTGTAAGTTAATTTGTCGTCTCAAACATCGAATATTTCTATCCACTGGTCGTCTTTGGCAAAATTAATACAGGTTTTTGTTTTTTTTACTGGCATAGTTTATCACTTGACCGCTATCTTGCCTGATGTTAATTGACCATGCGGTCTAAGATGGAGCGTGCAAAAGACTCAAACCTCTTCGTTCGAGTCTTTCGAATGTCAACCATGAAACGCTGTTGTTTTTTCGAGCTACGAGCAGTCCGACAGATAAAAGGGCAAGGTGGTATTAGATCACACAGATCGGAGAGTGTGAAACCTCTCCGAAGTGTATTGAAAAGCTTGCAATTTTGCGGCGATATTAAAAACTTTCAAGTTTTTTTGGAACAAGGGTGTCCAATGGTCTTTTGGCACGTTTCTCGATCAATTCCAGAACCTCCTCGCTGGTATTTTGTCCCAAAGGTGCGAACAGTAGGTACTACATCTGTGGTTGGTATAACATGAGCAACTGTTCAGACTCGAAATACCTTCGCACCTTTGAAAGGACTCTTAGTTTTTTGGTAGCTAATTTAGCCTTGGACTCGACGAAAGATCCAAAGCTATCGTCATCAAGTTGGTTCTCGAAAGGGTTCAGTAAATATTTGGAAGACGGTGATAAAATTGATACTATTTTCACCCTATAATATACTTACAAATCTGCTACCGTATGTATGTACTATGCTTACGGTTGTAGGTTTGTATTGTAGAGTGTGGTAAGTAGTAGAACCTGTTTATCATATTGCATAAATCTCGTAGAAGTATACATATTTACATGTCTCCGCTTACCGCTTACGTCTCGTCAGTGAGCAATCCTATTAGCTCACTCGACAGAGCACATGTTCGCACACAATCTTGGCGCCTATCGAATATGCTACGCCTTTTAGAATTTTGTTAATGTTATAAATGTTTTTGCTGGAAATGATCCAAACATTTAAACACAACGTGTTTGAGTGTTTACATGTTTGGATCTTTGTTGCTCAATCTCGGTTGGAAATTTGGAACTATGATAAAATACCCACTAATATTATTAACTAGCAGCACCTTGGAGTTTCACCCACCCGTTATTTTTCCGGGATGAAAAATAGTCAGTGTGTTATTCCAGATTATGTATCAAATCTCTACCATTATTATATATTAATGTACCCATCCCAATCCCTTCAATAGTTTTAGCGTGAAAAAGTAACAAACGTACATCCATACATTGTTACAAACATTTGCGCTCATAATATTAGTAGGACAGGATGTGAAAGTTTGAATGTTTTCATTTTTTTATGTTTATTTTTATCCATAACGTTGACAAGAACTGAATGTGTTGGAAATTAGGAACTTTTTGTAATGGTAGGACTCTTTGCATAGCCCGCCTGGGGAAGTACCACACCTTTGCCAGTTATTCTACCGCCAAGCAGTAACGTGCAAACATTACTGTGTTCCGGCTTTAAGGGCAATGTTATCAGAGAAATTACAGGGCTTAGAGATATAACAACTTAGATCTCTGGGTGACGAGCGCAGTGCAGTGCTAGGTAATGATTTAGACTCTTCATGTTCCTATAGCTGCGTGTCACTGTGCTGTTATGTGGCAGTTATGTTGCTTACCATCAGGCACATGTCCTGCTCGTCTCGTCATTCTATACCATTAAAAAAAAACTTAGATTATAATCTAATGTAATAGCACATAGGCTATTTTCATCCCGACATTTATTCCGAAAATTGAATAAAAATTAAAAAATTGTAAAAATTAAATATCTAAATTTTATTGTACGTGGACAGAGTCGCAAGTAGACGCTAGTTTTGTTATAAACTTCGTCGACGATGAGGAGAGCCTCATAATGCGCTATGAGCATTCAGGCATAAAACTCGGTACCTGCTTATTTATCACGGTATTATTAAATATTCAATTTCATATAAATTGGTCCAGACTTGTACACTATAGCTACAGGTAGTTATCAACTTCAAGTAGGTTCACATTTTATGGTCTTTCAGGATTGATTAGAAATTCGATGTTAGACAAGATTCGGATGTTAGAAATGGTGATGGTGAAAGATGAATGTAAATCCGTAGATAGTTTTTGCGTCAATCTATTTTATGGGTTTGAGAATAGTACCTTTAGTTATAGACTACAGGCCCGTGAACAAAATTTACGGGTCAAATGAACCACCAGGAGACCTATGTAGGATGATAGTAGGGTGTAAAGTAATAAGATTCAGCACTATGCCGTCACTTGTAAGCTCTCCAACTGAGTGCAATTGAAGAGGGGGGGTTGCAATTCTCGATCATTTCTCCTTGTCGCATGATTTTTGTACGGCGTTGCGGAATAATAGATTAAAAGAGGTATTGAAACTATAAAAGTTATAAATGTTAACTTTTTAATTATTAGTTTACCGGAATTATACCGTCATTCATAGAAGTGAAAGCCACTTAAGTGATATATCGTGTCACTTTTTTAGGGTTCCGTACCCAAAAGGTATTACTGAGACTTGGCTGTCCGTCCGTCCGTCCGTCCGTCCGTTTGTCTGTCACCAGGCTGTATCTCAAGAACGGTGATAGCTAGACAGTTCAAATTTTCACAGATCATGTATTTCTATTGCCGCTATAACAATAAATACTAAAAACAAAATAAAACTAATATTTAAACAGCAAACTTGATTTTTACCGTTTCTTGCTCGATTAGTCCGTCCTAAGAAATCTAGACGGAGCCACTAGTCAAAACAAAACGCGATATCGAATTCGTCGTCAGAATCATGAGGTAAAAATCAAAATTTTAAGAAAACCTTTGCCAGTCTGCGGTAATTGCGAAATATACGAAATTCCGAATAAAGCCAAAGAGGTTTTCGCCGTTTATTTGCTAATGGTACGGAACTCTTCATGCGGGAATCCCACTCGCACTTCGCCGGTTTTATTTGTTATTACTATTTATTATAGACTACAGGCCCGTGAATAAAATGAACGGGTCATATGAACCAGGAGACCTATGTAGGACGATAGAAGGGTATACAATAATAAGATTCAGCACTATGCCGGCATTTGTAAGCTGTCCAACTGACTCAACTGAGTGCAAGTTGAAGAACCGGGGTTGCATGGTTGCAACTCTCGATCTTTTCTCCTTGTCGTATGATTTTTGTACGGCATTGCGGAATAATGGATAAGAAGATTTATTGAAATTTTTATTTATCCCTATCATCTTTGCTTAAATGTCACGATAAAATCTTCACCATCTATGCCAAAAATAAAAATCGTTTTTTATAAGTAGCCAGTCAAATAACAACACTTAAATATACCTACTTTAAGAGGCTCTCATTCGTACACTGAACGTACTCATACATAAATCATGCTCGCCTATTCGCGCATTTTATTCCCAAATCTCTTCTCCCTTAAGCTCTCCGAAGTGGTATTCGAAATAGAATATTTTTGCACTACAGAGTTTCCATTCTGAATAGATGGTAAGTACAATTTTTTAATTCTCATTTAACAAAAATATTCCTAGAGCTGGGAGAAAACATTTGGGTAGGTAGTTGAGGCAAGCTGAAAACTTGCCACATATTTCTCCTATTACCTATACCCCAACACGGAGATGACTTGGCTGGTGAATAACGGGGTAAAATGAATCCCTCAATTTAGATATCTGGCAGATGATTTAAATCAATTCGGAATTGATTATAAATGATCTGTCTTTTTGAGACTCCCTAGTTTTTAGATAAATATAATAGGCAGGCAATGAAAAATTCAAACCGCCTTAAACACATTATTTTATATGTTAATTTGTAAAATATTTTTGCACGCGCCTTATGACAAACCCCTTACAAAATTTTCTGACTCATCTTTTTTTATTGTTCTTTAAACTACAAGATTTAAAAATATATTTAGTGAAAAACAAAAATAACAAAAAAAAAATTGGATTTATTTTCTCGGAAAAAACAAGAACCGACTTCAATTTAAAATTAAATTCAGACACTCGGCTAGATTTCATAAGTAGCTATGACTAAGTCGTCCATTTGAATACATGAGCAAATTTTTGTTTTTTGTTGATATCTCAAAAACCAGCCAACCGATTTCCATAAAATTTGTATGGGACCACTTTTGAAGTATTTTCTACCAATAAAAAAAACGATCATCAAAATCGGTTCACAATTAGCGGAGCTGTCGCTTAACATAGGTACATACAAAAACACTGAATTGAGAACCTCCAACTTTTTTGAAGTCGTTTGAAAATTACTCGATACGACAATTACGATATTTCAAATGGTTTCATTCTAACTACAATAACTCTTTGTATAAAGGCCACGAATTAGAGGATATAAATGAACATACATCTAAATTTTGAATGACAGAAATAAATTAACCCTACAAATATTTTATTAATTAAAAAACTAATCTCTGAATAACCCACCCCTAACTGCTCCCGGCGCAAAAGTGCTCATGATGCTCGGCGCGTTCTCACGCTGAATGGCAATGGCCAACTTTTGCTCCAGGAACGCGCCAGAGCGGGAGTCACCCGTATTCTCCCTGAGCCTGCGGCCCAATTCTGAGAGGAACCCTTCTAACTTCATAGAAACCAGACATTCGTATAACAAAATCGTGAAATTACGCTAACACTTATGTAATAACTGTACGTACGAGTACATAGTAAGTTAACTTAATGTACAAAAGGTAAACTTAGCCGAGAACTCCAAGTGCTTGAGATGAACAACAAGTGAGAAATAACTTATGTTAGGCCATTTCGGAGAACTTACTAATATTTGCATAATCATAATATTTATGAAATTCAGTTTTGTTATTAGACTCACTTAAGTGGATTTTACCTAATTCAAATTAACTTGGTTTGTGAAGCTTCTATGTCGCTATGATTAACATTTACTACGTTATTGAATGCATAACTGATTTGGTTTTCATAAAAACAGTTATGCGTGACTGTTATACTAGAAAAAAGGGTGAAAACAAATGTCATATTCAATTTTTTCTTACAAAATTAAACATTGGCGCCATCTATCGTGTAATTGACACTTCGAGGATTATAAGAATAGTTCCACAGTCTTAGTTCACAGATCACTAAGAGTAGTTTGTCTGAGAATTGACAGGTGTTACATTCTGAAAATACCTCATTAAACCTTAACTTTATGTTATTTTTTGTCTTTCTTTTGAGGTCACCAACGTCGAAATGTCAATATTGGTTTGACTTTAGGTACTCAAATATTTGCCTAATTGTTAGGTTAGGTTAGTGTAGTAGTAGGTTAGGTTAGGTTAGTGTAGTAGTAAGTGTTGTATCCTACTAATAACTAAATATACGCGAACGGAACAGGAAATACGCGGGTGAAACCAAAGGGCACTGCTAATCCAACTAATATTATAAATACGAAAGTTTAAATGTGTGTTGCTCAATCACGTCTGCCGCAAGTATTACATCCGGTAAATGGCTTTATTGCATCATACGTAGTGAGTAAAGTTTTAGTCAAATTACTCTTGTCATTAACAATGGATTAATTTACTGGCCTTGACGCTCAGTTGGTAGTAAATCTGCCTGCCCAGCTGTGGGTCGTAGGTTCGATTTTCCACCTTCCTTCCTTTCCACGTTCATAGGACAAATAATTCACACAAGTGATGAATTCAGATATTTATTCTGTGTCTGGGTGTTTATATGTATCAAAAATACATATTTATTTACGATTACATAAGTATTATAGCAGCTTACTAGTTGTTGCAAAAAGCTTTGCTTTGGGCTAGATAGTGTTGTGTGAAATGTTCAACAACATTTAATTGTATTTTTTTAATAACCAGCAATACTCATCCGTTTTACCCACGAAGTTCCCGTTCCCCTTACTTTAACTAGATAAAAAGTAGCCTATTCCGGACTATAATCTGCTGTATTCTGTTCTGTGCTTTCAAATTTCAATTTTCATCGTGATCCATTAATACGTTCCGGCGTGATTGAGCAAAAAACTTCAAAAACTTTCGCATTTTTAATACTAGTACGATTAATTGTAATTTTAACACCAAATTGAAATAACTAACGTACTTACAATTTCGAAATAACTTCCGATAGTTGCAGTATTTATTATTTTTTGCTCCAGTTGTGGATTACACTCAGGAACAACGTAAATACCCTCACAAAAATACCAAAATTCTTAGGGCAGAATAATTTTATATGAATGAACTAAATATTAAGCAAATGAAGTCACGGTCATATCTCAGGTCACATACCTACATTATACATTGTATTTGATTGCCCCAATACAAAAGCCAAACTGACTCAAAGTTGATATTGCTTTTTCGTTGCTAAGAGACGAAACTATCAATATTTACGCCATTTTCCTTTGCAACCCTCTTTACAACCAGGTTTCTAGAAAAGGCAATAACTTTGTCTGTACCAGCCATTAATGACTCATCAATGAAACTTCAAATTGCTGAATAATGATAACATAATTGTTCACTTATTTGTTATAATTTACCGACTCACGGTAACTAATTTCCAGTAAGCCTAGTATTGTGAGAATCCAAAACGAATTGCAAAGTCAAAATCCTTGGATGGTTACAAAATTGACACGCTATCAAAATCCATACTATCTAGATTTAAGAAATCAGTTTTTTTAATGATATTTATCTATACTGTTGATTAAATGGTATTCTCTGAGCAAGTGCACCAATATTTACTTATTTATATTATGATTATTTATTATCTACGAGTACATAGATTATATAAAGAGAGGACGCTACGATTGCCTGTTGTAATGTTTTTGCGTGTAAAATAATCACCGGAACCAAGGCTTTTGAGTCCACATTTCTCATCTGTGCTGCCAAAGAATGGATCAAATTTCCGGCTAGGTTTTTCCCTTCAAGTTATAAGGTATTTTCATAGTCACATTGTTAGTCGATCTCAATGGATGACAGTGAATTATAAAAGTGCAATCTTCTACAAAACCAGCGTAATTCATAAACATTGTTCTAACTTGAGGTAGATGTCACGATTCATTACCTTTACACATCATAAATACCTCTACATATCAATTGCATATGCACTGATAAAAAATTTATATGAAGCGCAAAAATGTCTATATATTGTGAATTTTTACCAAATTTCACCGAAATTTTCCCGAAATGCCGTTAGTAAATCAACGTACAAGTTTATTAAACACAAGCAGTGGGCACTGCTTGTGTTTAATAAACCAGTTTTATACCCGCGTAGTTCCCGTTTTTTTTTTCAAGATAAAAAGTAGTCTATCTGTTCTTCCATACTGTAATCTATCTATTTTTCAAATTTCAGCCCGATCCGTTCCTACTTTTTGACATGAAAGAGCAACTAACATCTATCCATCCATACCAACAATTTTCGCGTTTATAACATTTTAAATAAATGGCGGATGTCTATCTGTAACACGTGAGTCTAGCACAGGTAGGTAAACTAATTAAAAATGAATATTAGTCTTGTTAAATGTCAAAAAATTCATTGTAAGTAAGTCGTCAGGTAAGTAAGTAGATAATTTTATTGAAGTGCAGGTAAAATTAACGTCGCCCCATATTTAAATTATGTAATTACCTCGGCAGCACTTCAGACTATGTATACAGAATTACGTTTCGAATATGCGTCTACAAAAGCATTGAAGTAATATTTCATTTCATTCTATGTATTACATTTCATTATATGGAAGTACATTTTTACCTACAAAAAAAATTGTGGTGGTGTTTCATTGAAACCACGACGCAAGATCACATAACTAGTTTTTTAAGCTTAACTTAATAATTAGAAAATTATGTGCAATTAATAGACAAAATATCTAACTATAATTTTTTTATATCAATCTGTGTGACAAGCGTAAACTTTTAGTTAAAAATATAGCCCAATGGCATGTTGTTTTAATTATTTTGAAAAAAGAAGAATACAGCTACGGAATGAGGTAATTTTTATCGACAACTGTTTATAAACAAAAGGGGCGCAACTAAATTTATAATGTCAAAGTGGTTTTTATATTATTTTACTAGCTGTTACCCGCGACTTCGTCCGCGAGAAATAAATACTAAGGTAACTCAGGCAGTACCTATTTGTATACATTTACGGACACAATTACATAGGTACACATTTACGGTAACTAAAAACAGCTTATAATAAAACAATTTTATACAATTTCATAAAAATCGGGCTAGTTGTTTAGGTGTGAAAGCGTAAGAGACATTCGTCTCCCATTTTCATCCCCAACTCCAATTTCATCCCCATACGGTTCGAAATTACAAAATTGCTAGAACAAACATTAATTTTCTTCGTGTTAAGTGCTTCTATAGGTACCGAGTTTCATGGTTTTATCTTCAACGGTTGGGAACTTCTATATTGCCACTCATCCCCCATTTCAACCCCAATTTCACCCCCGTACAATTCGAAATTACAAAATTGCTAGAACAAACATTTAATTGATTCGTGTCAACTGTTTATACATAAAATTCGATAACTTTGAAAATGACGAATTTTCATATTACCGTTCATCCCTTGTTCACCCTTTTAGGGGTTGAATTTCGCAAAACCCCGTCGTGCTAAAAAGGACCGCCATGCAAAATTTCAGATTCCTAGCATTTGTAGTTTCTGAGATTCCTTGATGAGTGACCTTTCGCTTTTATATATATAATAAGATTACTTTTTTTATCTTCAATTCGAAAACGATTAAATACAAAAAATATTAATTTACATTTCAAAATAACCAAATACAATATTATTCCGAATTATTTGTAAATTTGTTAATAATAAAAAAACTGAATGTTTCTTTTTTTAACGTTTTTTTTTGGATTTTTTTTTTTTCAATAATATGTACTAATCAAATTCGAATTCCACAATTAAAAAATAATCGTAATTAATAAAACTGAATTCATCTATACAATATAAATCTATTGCCCACACGTTTACTACCAATTTTTTTACTAACCGACTTCCAAAAAGAAATGTTATGAATTCGGGCGTATATTGTTTTTTTTTGTTTGTACGTTACGCGATAGCGCTATCAATTGTGAATCGATGTTGATGGATTCTTTTTGTTTGGTAGATCATAGTTCAGAGGTGGTCCCATTTAAATAATTGTATTTTACAAATATGAGCATATAACTAAATTTTGCTTTCACATATTTAACGATATAGTGATAGATTCTTTTGAAATTTGGTCGAGTGTCTGAATTTAATACCCGGTTTACATTATTCCAGTCCAGCGGTCGAATCCAGCGCTGGATTGCTTACTGGAATAATGTAAACCGGCACTGGAAAGCATCAATCCAGTGCCAATGCATTCCAGTGCCGGTTTACTTTAAATTGAAGTCTGATTTTGTTTTATTATAAGAAAATAGATTATTTTGTGTACGTGGACAGCTTTTAAAATATATTTCCTTTCCCTATATAGGTATATTTTAAAAAATCAATGCCACTTTTCGTTGTAAGTGAACTCCTCCTAAACGGCTGTACCGATTTGAATGTTTTTATAGGTTTGGGTGGGCCCTCGGATGGCTTAGATTCACAAATCAGCCCGGCAGATGGCGCTGCAGTTGGTATCTAGGTTATTATCCAAGCGAAGCCGGAATGGGTCGCTAGTGTCATCTTATATATAAAATTCTCGTGTCACAGTGTTAGTTACCTTACTCCTCCGAAACGGCGAAATATGCATATTCATGAGTATATTCTGAGAATCGGCCTACTAGCTAATTTTCATACCCCTAAGTGATAAGGGGTGTTCTCACCAAATTTTTTTTTTTAATTTTCGGACAACATTTTTTGTTTCTATATTTTTATAATGTGGCGTTAAAAATACATACAACCCTACATTTTTACTTTTTTATCATCAAATCCTATTTTTTAATAGCCATTTTAGTAATTTAATTATTTTTTCATCCCACCAGCTCGGAAAGAGTACTTTTGCTCCTCGATATCAGGGCGCAAAAGTCGTTTTTACCCTCTAGAGGTTAAAGTAAATTTGACTTTAGAACATCGTGTGTACTGAGGTTTTGAATTCAAAACATAATTTAACCTATTTATTTCTACCTCCTTGGTGCCGAATTCATCATACATTTATTTTTAATTTGTTAAAAACTCATACTCGGAACCTCTTTGGTGTACTTTTTTTTAAATGCTTTGCGCGCAATTTTCTTTTCACGCATGGAGGATAGAGGTAAAGAATGTTATTTCAAATGGCAAACATTTTGAAATGCTATGAATGAATCAATTGCAATCGAATTGAAGTATGCCGAGTTGCCGAGTTAAATAATTAAATATTATTGACTACTAAAATAGTAACTAATAGATAATTTCAACTACTTGTACAGTACAAAATAATGTAGTAAATTTAACATCAAATAAATAATTACTATTTTGAGAAAGCATGTAAGTAGGTACAATAAATTTTAAAGTCAAAACTTCTTTTGGCGCGCCAAAGACAGATTTTTCGTGGGCTGTCAATTTAATTCTAGCGTCACGCTCGGGAATGATAAGAAATCTTCGGGTAAACTCGTGATCATAGCCAATGGCCATCTAGAAATGCCTCAGCCTTTCCCATTGGCCATTTAAAAATGTGTCAGCATTTCTAGATGGCCATGCTCATAGCCACGCCCTCTGGTTTCACACGCGTGGTTTCCAAAGTAAAAATCAAATTCTGAGTTATAAGTTACCACTTCTATCGGCAGTGCCTATGACTGCCAATATTTTTCTTTCATGAATTCTGAATAGTACGTTTATTAATTTCCTTTAAAATGTACCTTGATGCAAATTTAGCGCCACTATAATTTAATGCATTTGGGCGGAAACTTTTCATGTACACATGAAACTCCTTACCTCAATCGGTCAACTCTCCATATTTTCACGTCATATTGTTATTGTTAAAACCATGGCTAAATAAACTTAAGTTAAAACTTATAACATTGAATACAAGTGAAAAACCGGAATACCATAATAATAAGTGATTCTAGCGACCAAGAAGTTTATTTAACGCCAACAGAATCGACTGAAACTGAAAATGCGCAAAGCTTTTAGTAATTTCCTCGCTAGGGGGGGATGAAAAATTACGTGTTACACTCGAGTGCAAAGATTTTTCACCTTGTGCCCTTTTGATTCCCTTGCTACGCTCAGGATTCTAATTTTTGAATCCCTCGCTACGCTCGTGATTCAACTTTAGAATCCTTCGCTTGCTCGGTCATCAAAATTGAGCACGCGGTTAAAAAGCCACTTTGCACTCTTGTATAACAAATAACTATTCATCCCGCTCGATAACTGATCAATTATCGTCTTTTTTCTAAATGTTTTTCACTCTATTTCGATTAAAATTTCCCGGAGCTTATGTCAAATCTAAAATTGTTTTATAAAAATAAACATTTATTTTTATTATTAAAGTTTAGGGTTACCAATGTTCGATTTTTAAAATTTGTATTAATAATTTATATGGCAAAACAACGTTTGCGGGGTCAGCTAGTATAGATATAAAAGAAAGAAACGATAAATCGAAGCAAATTTATATTTTCCGACGGCTAAGGTCTATTTTAATCTGGGGTTTTTTTTTTACAATGACACCTTCAGCGGGTTCAGACGAAAATAAACGTAATCGAACTTATCTTTTAGCACGTTTTTTAAATTTCAAAAGTAACTAGCATTACCCGCGGTTGTATCCACGTACCTACTTCTTGTTGCCGTTATCTTCTCGGGTTAAGAGGGCGCCTAGTGCCAGAAAACGAAAAAAGGACATTTTCGACGCCGCTCACTGAAGTAAAGAAACTAAAAACTATGACAAAAAAATATTGACGTGTGGGTACAATCAAGAAGAAGCACAATAACCGAATAGAAGATTTACAATTGATCAGAGGTTTTGACAATAAAAAAATAAAAATGACACCGAAAAAACCCGTTTTAATTCGAGTACTCGAAATTATCAGCGTTGACCCCACATTATTTTTTGGTAATAAAAAACGTACGTTCTTACCTAATTGTACGTTCTAGTAAAGTAACCGAACACTTTTTTTAATTTATGTTTAATTATTGATTAATTTAATAAAACTTGGTCAAAAATGGACTCCTGATTTAATATTGATTTTTCCTCCAAACTGTGTCATGCTATTCTCGACTTTATGTATATCGTATTAAGAAACGCGTCGCGCGGGTGAAAAGTGATTTTTCCCTGGCATTAGGCGCACTCAGTTTACTATGTCCCAAACATCAACTCGATCCGTCCAGTCGGTCCAACTTGACGTGTGATTAAACAACTAAACTTTCGCATTTATTAATATTAGTAGGATTCCATAACGGTAATCATAATTTCCTTTCTTCATTTTGTGTTCCCTGTGACAATTACCTACATTATTATTTACAGTTTTATTTTCACAATTATGAGTGATGGGGACGGCACTCTTGCCCATATTCCCATAGCATAAGCAATAGCTCGCTAAATGTGAGACTAGGGGCCTTGTCTCGCAAGGAGTGAGTCAAGACCATAATCCACCACGCTGGTCCGGTGCGGGTTGGTGAATGACACATAACCTCGAAAGATTCTAGATACCTACGTGTCAGTTTCCTCACGATGTTTTCCTTCGCCGTTTTAATTTACCGGCATTACGCACATGACTTCGAAAAGACAGTGGTGCGCGTGGGGTTTGAACCCGGTGTCTCCGGATCGGCAGGCGCCGTTCTCCCGACTAGACCAGCCGTAACTTCAACACATTCCCGTGCAACTATTTAAAATCATGAAAGATTCAATATCTATCCAACACTGCACTTGTTTTTTTTTAATAATGAGTGACGAGACGAGCAGGACATGTGCCTGATGGTAAGCAACATGCCTGCCACATAACAACACAGTGACACGCAGCTATTGGAACATGAAGAGTCCAAATCATTACCTAGCACTGCACTGCGCTCGTCACCCAGAGATCTAAGTTGTTATATCTCTAAGCCATGTAGGTAATTTCTCTGGAAACATTGCCCTTCAAACCGGAACACAGTAATGTTTGCACATTACTGCTTGGCGGTAGAATAACTGGCAAAGGTGTGGTCCTTCCCCAGGCGGACTCTGCCAAGAGTCCTACCACTACACTACACTACACTACTTGTCACCCAGAGTAACGTAATTGTAATGTAATTTATCTGAAAACATTTCCCTTCAAACCGGAGTAGGTACAATAACGCTCGCTTGTTACTAGTTTCGCATACTTATCTCCGTTTTATGACTTCTTTGTGGCGATGAAATATTAGCTTATTTCTGTCTGCCATATGAGTTTTAGAATTCATGTCCAAGTGGGTAAACATATGACTAGGTAAATAATGTTTATAACTTTCGTATGTCTCTTGCTTGAAATGAGTTTTCGTTGTGGAGTGGAGCTTGTGATATATGGTTGTTTGGTTACGTTTAGGCAATGAATATCAAGTACTGAGGTATACTAATGTATCAACAAGTTTATTTGACTAGTAGTTTATTTGACTAGTAGTTTATTTGGCTTTGCATGGGTACAATGTAAAATCTTTGAAAATGTTAATATGATTTACAAGCTGTAAAGGGGCATATAATAATATAATCTCTAGTAATAATATGTTTTTTCCCGAGTAGGAATCAAACTCCCGACTTACGGTTTATTGAGTCGCACTACATAATAAATACGGATATTTGGGTATTTGTATGTTGAGGTGCGTCCCCCAGCAAAACGAGTTTTTTGTCCAGTTTTCAGAGCTATCTACTCATTAGACAAAACAAATATCAACTCGTAAACATTACATTAAATGTCCACAATTTCTTGGCTTCAAAATGGTAGTTTTATTTTTTTGTTTATGAACTTATTGTTTAAATAATCGCCTCACAACGAAACCATGAAAAAATTAAATAATTGTAGTTATCATGCATCTCCTCGAAAAACCTCCATTATTTTGATTTTGTACTTACACCAACGGACAGACAATTCCATTACAAACATTTTGGTAGAAATATTTTTTTCAAAAGACCTAAATCTGATTTTATAAAGAGTTTATTCTAAAATATGAGCGTAAAACAGCGACAAATCCTACTATTTCTCTCTTGCTCTTTCTTGCGGTGTGCGATAAGGTAAGAAATACTCAAGGTCATTTGCTCGGGGTACGCCTTTAAGATGTTTGTTGCTCCTACTGAAAGTTGCATCCTATTGAAACGAAGTTACATTATAGTTTGAAATAACACATAGGCTACTTTTTATCTCGGGAAAATAACGGGAACGGAATCTACGCGGGTAAAACCGCGGGGCACTGCTATTCATATTTATAAACCATTTGATATCAATACGTCAGCCTAACCTAAAGTAGTCACGCGTAGAATTCTATACGTAACGTATGACTCCCTTGGGTATAGATAGTGTAGTGCAGCAATGCCTTACTTATCTTACCATTCCATTTTCTGATTTTAACTAAAACAAACCATACACCATGGATAGCTAGTAGAATCCCACGGTTTCGCCTGCGTAGTTCTCAATTTATTTTTTCTGGATAAAGTTAGTCTATGTGTTTTTCCAGACTATGTATCTTTTTCTATCCTAAAGTGAAGACAACATAACAAGCCCACTTACAATTCCGATAGCTAGGACTCGAGACAAAACCTTCGTTGTTTCAGAGTCAAAGCCAAAATCCATAAGCTGGCTGAAAGCGATTGACAGATTACACTTCTTGTCCTCAAAATACGTTTTTTCTTGGAACAAGGAAGAATCCAGTGCGAAAACAAAATTGTACATCAGCACTGGCACTTTTAAAAATATTCAAAGCTGCAGTCGAAAACACATGAGACCTCAAGAACTTGCAAAATATAACGTTTTACGGCTTACACTTGGTAAGATAGATAGATAGAATAACTCTTTATTGTACTTTTGTACTTAATTACAAAACAAACAAACTTACTGGACATCTACTCTCCTTCTACAAAAACGTAACTTCGAAATAAACTCGCGACTTTCCTACTCTTCCGGTTCAACTTCGTTTCGTCCGATCGAACATTGTTTGACGTTTAAATGTTCTAAGCTTACTCTAATTAGAGTAGATTTAGAACATTTAAACAACGGACGAAACGACAGATCGAAATAGAACCGAAGTAGAAAAGTCGCGAAAGTCGTCCTAGATACTAACGTAACGCAAGATATTATCGATACATTCGATACCATAATACGAATTACGTACAAACGTGACTTTGGTAACGTAATGTTATCGTTACGAAAGTTGCTTCTTTTCTTTCTACGGCAAGTTTTCAAGCGTTATTTCAACGCGAAGGCCGTAGGGAACATCGATCTTCGTTCATTACGGACAGTTATAGTGGTCATTAATAAGCCTTTATTGGCTATTTATGCAGACAACGCGGCTAGGATACTCAGCTGGTATTCAGGTTAGCGGGGCACAATACTACGATTAGATAACGTAGCATTTTTCTTTCGATGCCTGTAATGTAATAGAAGACAGGCTCGTGAACAAAATGTATGGGTCATATGAACCACCAGGTACCAGGAGATCTATGTAGGACGATAGAAGGGTATAAATAATAAGATTCAGCACTACGGCGTCACTTGTAAGCAGTCCAACTGAGTGCAGGTGAAGAGAGGGGAGAGGGGGTTGCAACCCTCGATTATTTCTCCTTGTCGCATGATTTTTATACGGCGTTGCGGAATAATGGATTAGAAGAGGTATTTTTTTTTTTTTTTTTATTTAATTTAAACACTCCACAGACTCCGGGGTCCGTGACCTTTGTCATTACAAAAATCTTTTTTTTTTTATTTATATAGATCTTGGATTAGGAGAAGAAGAGGAACATAAAGGGGGAGGAGTAGGGGGGTGGTGAACATTTTAAACGTAATTCTAGTACTAGTCAGTCCGATTTCGTCTGTTGGGCCGATCACTACCGGTTAGGATTCCGATAGTAATCGACTCGACATCGTCTTTTGCCTAAGCCGCCTCCTCCTGGCCCAGAGCCTCCACTACGGCTGCATTTCTGTCTCTAATGGCCATCTGTAGGTTGAAATCTCGAATGGTCTTTGGTGATGCAGCCAACGCTCGCCGCACGAACCGACCGATGGCGTCGTCGGTGTCGTCAGCGTAGTATGTGAAGGTCCCCGTGTGCCGTGAGATTGCAACAACCGCATGGGACACGCTCTCGTGCAGCTTCATGTTTGCCTTAGTTTTAATTACGATTACCGACTCGTATGTCAATCCCTGCGCTTCATGGATGGTAAGGATGCGTGACCCGGTGCCCGACCCGTAACCCTGGTTTGTCAGGGTCTCCTTTTCCTCTTGAGTATGCACTAAAAAGAGGGTGTTGGGTTGGGTGCCTGGTATTTGCGCTCCTTTATACCTTCTCTGCTCTAGGGACTTTGTACGGGGAACTGAGGAATACATCATCATCATCATCATCAGCCGCAAGACGTCCACTGCTGAACAAAGGCCTCCCCCCTAGATTTCCACAACGAACGGTCCCGCGCAACCTGCAACCAGCGGTTTCCAGCGACCTTTGTGAGGTCATCTGTCCATCTAGTGGGAGGCCGTCCAACACTGCGTCTTCCGGTTCGTGGCCGCCACTCGAGAACCTTTCTTCCCCATCGGTTGTCAGTTCTTCGAGCGATGTGGCCTGCCCATTGCCACTTCAGCTTGCTTACTCGTTGAGCTATGTCGGCCACTTTAGTTCTTTTGCGAATATCTTCATTACGGATTCTGTCGCGCAAAGAGACTCCGAGCATAGCTCTCTCCATAGCTCGCTGTGTGACTTTGAGCTTTGTTATGAGGCCCACAGTTAAGGACCACGTCTCAGTTCCATAAGCCATCACTGGCAACACGCACTGGTTAAAGACTTTTGTCTTTAGGCATTGGGGTATTTTGGACTCAAAGATGTGTCGAAGTTTCCCGAACGCTGCCCATCCGAGTTGGATCCTTCGCTGGACCTCTTTGTCGAAGTTGGATCTACCTAATTGGATCTTTTGACCCAGGTAGACGTATTCGTCAACAACTTCGAGTGTGGTATTCCCAACAATAACCGGTACAGGTGAGACATGCACATTTGACATGACCTTTGTCTTGTCCATGTTCATCCTCAAACCAACCTGTTGGGATACTCTACTGAGGTCCCTGAGCATTGCACCGAGGTCCTCCAGCGACTCCGCCACAATGACTATGTCGTCGGCAAACCGAAGGTGAGTGATGCATTCGCCGTTGATATTGATGCCATGTCCGTTCCAGTCCAGTAGCTTGAAAACGTCTTCCAGCGCAGCAGTGAACAGTTTCGGAGATATAACATCTCCCTGTCTCACGCCTTTCTGTAGCTGGATATGTTTTGTGCACTGGTCCTGTAATCGGACAGACATTGTGGCTTTGCTGTAGATACACTTCAACACTTCGATATAGCGATAGTCAATGCGGCATCGCTGGAGAGACTGAAGCACTGCCCAGGTCTCGATGGAATCGAAGGCTTTCTCATAGTCCACATACGCTATACATAGTGGCCGATTATACTCCTCAGTTTTCTGTATAATCTGCCGGAGCGTATGTATGTGGTCTATGGTACTATAGCCTTTTCGGAAACCGGCTTGTTCGGGTGGCTGAAAGTCGTCAAACCTGCGTGCGAGACGATTCGTGATACCCTCGAAAACAACTTATAAACGTGGCTCAGAAGTGAGATGGGTCTGTAATTCTTCAACAAGGTGTTGTCACCTTTTTTGAAGAAGAGCACCACCACACTTCTGCTCCACGCTTCTGGCGTATTACCGTCAAGTATGACGGAGTCGAACAGCTTCTGGAGGACTTTAAGTACCGGTTTTCCACCCGCTCTCAGAAGCTCAGTCGTAATTCCGTCATCGCCAGGTGCTTTGTTGTTTTTAAGTTGTTTGAGGGCCATCCTAATCTCATACAGGCTGACTTCCGGGATATCTTCGGTAAAGTGCCGGGTCAGCTTGGCTCTGGGGTCTTTTGCCATGCTAACGACAGGTTGTGCTTGTGTAGAGGTGTATAACTGTTCATAGAACTTCTCAATCTCCTCCAAAATCTCGGGCTTCGACGAGACTACGTTACCGCTATCGGTCTTCAGTTTGGCCAGCTGACTTTGCCCAAGAGACAGATTTCTTGCGAACACTTTCGAGCCTTGGTTCCGCTTGATCGCTTCTTCAATACACGAAGTATTGAAGCAGCGTATGTCGCGTCGCACACAAGTAGAGATCCGTCTATTGAGCCGTCTGTATACCGTCATGTCGACCGAAGACTGCAACCGCATATCTCGCCTAACTGCCATGAGATTTAGAGTATGATCGGAGAGCTTTTGGGTTCTATTTTGGCGTCGGCTCTTATAAAATTTCCTGCCAACTGCTTGAACAGTTTCCACCAGCCTGTCGTTTATTTCGTCCGCCGTTACGCATTCATCTAAGGCTTCGAAGCGATTTTGAAGTTCGAGTTGAAAGTTATCGGGATCTTCGATTTGAGCATAATTTGGTCGGAGCGTGGACTTCATTAGACGTGATCTTTCGAACTTAATGTTTAGATTCAGCGTGCCTCTTACAATACGGTGATCGCTGCCGGTCTTAACCCTACTGATCACAGAGACATCGCTGAATATTTGCCGTTTAGTCGTCATAATGAAGTCGATCTCATTTTTTGTGGAACCATCTGGGCTAATCCATGTCCATTTTCGTTGTGGCTGTTTCTTGAAAAAGGAGTTCATCATAAAGAGGCTCTCCCTTTCCAAGAAATCAGCTAGACGTTGCCCTCTTGGGTTCCGCTGCCCATATCCGAATTGTCCCACTCTCAACTCATCACCGCTACGTTTGCCCAGTTTCGCGTTGAAGTCTCCCATCACAACCGTGAAATGTGTTGGCGAGACATGTATGGCTTTGGAGATGTCCTCATACATGGTCTCAACCTCTTCGTCGGGATGTGTCGAGGTCGGTGCGTACACCTGTATGACCTTCAATGAATACCGGTCGGTAATTTTAAGTACAAGGTACACGACCCTGCTCGACACACTCTCGATCATTATCACGTTGTTGACGAGAGACTTGCGGACTAAAAACCCGACACCCCCTTGGGATTGTTGATCTCCCTCCCGGTAGTAGAACAAGTTGCCGGATTCGAGGGTTATCCTGTCCTCGCCCTGTCTACGGACTTCGGATAACCCTATGATATCCCAGCGCAACTTGTCCACTTCTTCTTCCAGCTCCACAATCTTTTCGTCAGCCCTCAAAGTCCGTGCGTTAAACGTTGCCAGGTCGAGTCGTTGGGTTTGGTGGCGGGGCGTCTGCCGGGGATTCTTCGCACCCCATGCTCCACCGGAACCAAGGCTGCCACCAGCGCCTGGAATAGCAGAGCCGCCGGGGACTAGGGGCCGTTTCTTTATTGTGTTCTTCATAGGGGGGGTATTTGCCATAGTCACCACGCTTGGCAGGCGGGTTGGTGACCGCGGAGCCAGCCCTTTGCACCGATGACGCCGCTGCCCGTCACCGGTCTGGTCAATTTAGGACTGGCTTTTAAATGGTTATACCGCCATTGGTTCGGTCGTCAGAGCCTCGTTAGTTGGCAGCAGGGTGTACCACGCGCAGGAGAGGTTGACATTTGGGGAAGCTAGATGTTTAGTGCTTCCCCCTTACACCCCCCACAATGAGGAAATACTTGAGGAATATAATATAATATAATAATTGAGGAATACATACCTGAGTATATTTCCCTCAGCGCATATGCAACATCCATCGGGTTGCGATGTGTGCAGAGCAACTCCTGGCTGATCTTTGCTACCAGGTTCGGGCGGTGATACCTCATTTCGAAGAGATTTTCCCTATCGATGTAAGGCAACTGATTGACGTCTCCGATGAGGACAATTTCGCCAACACCAGACAGCCGTGAGACCATCACAATGGCCCCGAAATGGTTCATGAGAGCCTCATCCACCAGGAGGCGGCTGAATTTCTCTTTTCCGAAACCATTTACCAGAGCAGAAGCCATAGTTCGCACCCTGGTTTTGACCAGGTTTCCGATACGGTGCGATAGCTTCTCCCTTAGATCTTTTGCTGCCTCAGTTGTTGTGGTGATGATACCGTCCTTGTCCACGTCGAAGTGACTAATCACCCAAGTTGTCTTTCCACATCCTGGAACTCCGTTGACCCACTGTATTCTTGGTACCTCCCAGTTTTCCCAACACGCTTTGACGTTTGAGTTCCCTTCAATGGATTTGGCCATCTCGAGGATCTTGTCGTCCAGCATAATCTTGGTGCATCGGGCGGTAACTACAATTGGGTCGTTTAGTGGTGTCGCATAAACGGGTCTTCCTGCGCGCTCTGTCTCATTCTCGTTCAGTGTCACGAAGCCATTTTCTGCACTGTAGGCTGCCATATACTGTCCTGTCATGGTTCCCTTGATGACCCGGGATGTGACATTATTGTAAATGGCTGCTTCGGCCTCCTCGAGATTCACCTTTAGGAGGCTTTCACTTCCTAGCTTATAGAACTGCATGGTGTTTTCGCAGATCTTGAGGTTAACAACTAGTCTTGTTGCTCTCAGTATGGCTATGAATTCGATGAAGGCGTTACGTGCATGGCTCCGCGGCTCCGAAGCCGTGACATAGCGGGGCGGTTCAACCTGTCCCATGTCGGCTCTAGAAGAGGTATTGAAACTATTAAAATTGGAAATTTAATTTTTTAATTGTTAGTTTGTCGGAAAGAACATGATTTTCCGACGATTTACAGAGTAAATTTGGTCATTTGATTATGTACGGCATTGGTTTCATACAGTTTCAATACCTCTTCTTATCCATTATTTCGCAATGCCGTACAAAAAAATTAACCTCCCTCTCTCTCTTCAACTGCACTCAGTTGGACAGCTTACAAGTGACGGCATAGTGCTGAATCTCATTACTTATTCTCATTTGTTCACAGGCTTGTAGTTTATATTACATAGATTTGATATAATAGATTATTGTCACAAAAAAACAAATGTTTGTACATCCCATACAGTTGATATACCTATACCTATGGCCTACATTCATGAATGAGCCTCCATGCAGATTATCGTTTGAAATTTTTTGTTGGCACTGCAAATTTTATTGACATTAATATGAAGTACAGTACGAGTAGAGTCGAGTTTCGATCGCGTCCGGCGATCGAAACTCGAGTCGGACTATTCTGACTATATTATACGTGAGTTACCCGTGTATTTATTTTAAAACGTGTTATAACCACGTTAGTTTTCATACTTAATCGTTCCACTTACTTTTGCAGTAGCGCAATGTTAGCTAAAAACAAATTTTCGTATCTTGTTCTACAATCTATGTCGTTAACTATTGCCTACGTCCATCAATCAGCCTCAGGCAGACGTATTGTTATTGATAGTAAGTTACCTTTACAAAACTTCACCGAAGTTAAAACTTGTCTGCAAGTTATTGAAGGTTCATCTGGAAGATTCTGACCTAAACAGTTCGGCTCGAATGTTCAGAAGTTTGTTCTTAATCTCTTATTAAACTTCGTATTATCTCATGTCTGCAAAGGAAAGGTATGCAAATGAAGTCACCTACATAGTAGGTACCTACTCACCTCATCCCTTCAACTTTGAATATGTTTGGCAAAGATGAATAAATTAATTAGTATACGCAAATATGTCGAATGTAATTAACTTACGTGTGACGTGACTTAATGACTAAGATTTATTAAGATCTATGCCCCATTGTTTTAGAAGATTATTCAATTTGGCACACGAATTTGACGAAACAGTAATGGCAAGAACGTTTAATTGTCTTAATTCGAATCTTGAGTATTTTTCAAGCACAGTTTTTTTTCATGGACACCTTTGTCATGACCGGTATAACAGTCAAAGAAAACATCGTGAAATAAAAGTGGCCAAATGCGAGTTGGACTCGCCCATTAAGGGTTCCATAGCAGCGAGTAGCATAATGTAACAATACTTGTAGTTCGTTGTAACTTTGATTGGTGTTATATAAATACTGTATTTATGACGATTACAGAAAAACTGCTTACGTGATCTTGTTCAGACCAATTTTCGGTGGAAGCTTGCATGGTAATGTAGATCATAGTTTTTTTATAGTTTTGTCATTCGCTTATTTTAGAAGTTACAGGGGGGGATACATTTTACCACTTTGGAAGTCTCTCGCGCAAACTATTCAGTTTAGAAAGAAAATGTATTGGAAACCTCAACATCATTTTTGAAGGCCTACCTATAGATATTATACACGTATGGTTTTGATGAAAAAAAATTGTGTTTCATTTGTATGTATGGGGTACCCCCAAAGTTTATTGTTTTTTTTTTCTTTTTTGTGTGAAAGTCTTAATGCGGTTCATAGAATACATCTACTTACAGTCCACGAGGTATAAGCTGAGCTTTGCATTTGTGTGAGTGTACATTCACGTACACGCACTTCACCTCTTGTACAGACTGCAGCGTGACGTGTTTAATATTATTTTGTTTTTGTTTGATATAAGTGTTAGTAAAATGGATGCCAACACAAATAAGCGCAAAATACGGAAACCATTAAATAGCCAAGTAAAAGAAATTTTGTGTAATTTAAATAGCTATTTTAAAGACATGAACGATAAAGACATGTCAAGTGTGACTACATCAGCCCAATTGGTATCGACATCGACAGGAATTCCACTGTCAACTGTTAAAAGAGTCTTATTGGAAGGTAAACGTGTTTTGAAAGATGGAACCAAATTCAAATCTCCGAAAAAGACCAGATGCAGGAAAAATAAAATAATCATTGATGATTTTGATAAAGCAGTAATCCGTAGAACAATTCATAATTTTTCCATTACTGACAAAGAGGTGCCAACAATGAAAAGAATTCATGAAAAATTAAAGGCTGACATTAACTATCCAGGATCAATATGGTAATTGCGAAAAGAAGTATCTCTTTTAGGATTCAAATGGTCAAGGACAGAAAATAACAGAAAAATTTTAATGGAAAAGCATGAGATCCGTCACCTACGTATAACTTATTTACTTAAAATTTCCGAATACCGTATTCAGGGCAGGCCTATCGTTTATACCGATGAAACATATATTGACACCACTCACACTTCATCAAAATCATATTCAGATGGCAGCACTTCTGGTTTGAAGAAACCTATTTCTAAAGGAAATCGATTGATAATCGTTCATGCCGGCGGCGAGGACGGTTTCATACCAAATGCGCTGCTGATGTTTAAAGCTAATCAAAAAAGTGGTGATTATCATAACAATATGAATACAGAAAACTATACAAAATGGTTACAAACGCAATTAATTCCCAATTTGAAGCCCAATAGCGTTATTGTAGTTGACAACGCATCTTACCACAATTCGTTAAAAAATCCCGCTCCCAACTCAAATAGTCGCAAACAAGATATGATTGACTGGCTCAAGTTACGCAATATCGATCACTCAATATCCATGCTTAAACCACAACTTTATCAATTGATACTGCATAATAAACAACGATTTATTGAATATAAAATTGACACCTTATTAAGAGAACATGGTCACAGCGTCCTTCGTCTACCAACCTATCACCCAGATTTCAATCCGATTGAAAATATATGGGCAATGATAAAAGGATACGTCGCGAAAAAAAACGTGTCAATGAATATGGATACAATAATGAGGTTAGCAAATGAAAAAATTGAAAGTATCACTGTACAGGAATGGAAAAATGTTTGTGACCATGCAATAAAAGAAGAAAAAAAGTTTCATGGATACGACGCCGTTATTGACAATATAACGGAAAGATTCATTATTAAAACAAACGACACATCAGACGAGAGTGAAAATGATAACGAGAGTGATAAAGAAAGTGACTATGGTGCAATGTCTGGTGTAGAAGATGTGTAGTTATTTTGTTGTCTGACTGTACTTTTGGTGATCACTCACACTAATGCAAAGCTCAGCTTATACCTCGCGGACTGTACCAAGTTTCAACAGTATAGTTCATATAGTTTCGGAAAAAAGTGGCTGTGACATACGGATGGACAGACAGACAGACATGACGAATCTATAAGAGTCCCGTTTTTGGCCTTTGGCTACGGAACCCTAAAACCAGCGAGTTCAAAGAACACAACTTTCAGGGACATACGTGTGATTCGCCAACCCCATTTCACTAGTATGGTGGATAGCCTTAACCCACTCCTAAAGTAGGGACAAGATAAAAGGTCACTTTTGACAGATGTCAGTTTTATATTCATAGTGAGGTGACCTGCTTAAAAACATCGATTAAATGAATGAATCGAATGAATCGATACAGACTTGAAACATATGTGAATTTTAAAAATGATCATGCGAATCCCTGTCCCATTATTATTTTTTCTTTCATAAATTAAAGGAGCAAAATAAGACAAGTACTTACGTAATTTAACAAAAAAATTGCTTTTATTCACTTGAACTATCGGAACTGCTATCTTCATCACTGCTGTCAGCACTCAGGGTAGCGATTCTGAAACCATTCGGTTGCATCCGACACGGAATCTCATCTCTCGGTCTTTGTCTTATCTGTTTAGCATGACAAAGACCGAGAGATGAGATTCCGTGTCGGATGCAACCGAATGGTTTCAGAATCGCTACCCAGAGATATTATTAATTCATTTTCAATAATATTGTCTATTCTCACATCTCGTTCAAAATCTTGTAAAATTATTTTCTTTGTCTTCTCCACGACTTTTCGCCAGTCTTCTGTAGTGACTTCTGCACATGCAGTTTGTAGCAGAGTCATCATTTTAGCAGTACTGAAGGGTGGTTCAGTATTGTTCCGCGCTGCATGACCCTTTATTTGTGCCCAAATAAGCTCGATGGCGTTATACTGGCAATGGTAGGGAGGCAATCGAATAACTTCGTGTCCATGCTCTAGGGCTAGTTCATCGATTACATAGCGGAGCTTGGACGGCTTAGTTGCTTTTACCAGATTTAACAACTCAACTTTTAATAAAGTTGGACTTGCCTCCACACCATTTCTTACCAGCCACGAGACAATTTCTTGCTTTTTATTTGCTTGAGTTGGTGGTTTATCAACTTGTACAGAATGATACGGAGCATTGTCCATTATAATTTTCGATGGGTTTTCTAAGCTGACTAGCAGCTTCTCAAACCACTCTTTAAAAACATCAAAGTTCATTTCCTCATGGTAATCTGTTGTAGTTTTAGAGGCGAATGCGAGGAGGCAGTCTGGAATAAAACCTTGAGAAGCTGATCCCGCGTGACATATAATAAGTCGGGCTCCTTTTCCCGATGGAACTTTTGAGGTGGAGGCCGCTGTATCATCGGTCCATGTCCGCGCAACCGTATGGTTCGCATTCAACCATGTTTCGTCAATAAACACGACATTGTCCCAATCCGTAATTTTATTTACCTGACGTAAGAATGTTATTCTCTTCAAAATTATATCGTAGCGTTCTAGCAGGATTTTCCGCTTGTCGGATTTTTTAAATCTAAAGCCAATCGATTTCAAAACCTTTGATAGAGACGATTTGCCTCCAAAAAATAAGCCTGCGCCTTCTAACGAACTCAATAGCTTTTCCCGTGTAGGATATTCTTTTCTCGAGTAATATCCATAAATGTGGTTGCGAATTGCAGCAGCATCAAAATTATCAACGTCAACAATTTTCTTGTCCCTCTTTCGTTTTTTCGGTGTACGTAAAGTATTATCTTCTGAGCCTGATGGTCCGTATTTCTCTTTCAGAATTTGAGTTACTGTCTTCTTCCCTATTCCCAATGCTTCGGCAACGCGTTCTCTCGGTGGTTTCAATGGTAAAAGAGGCCCATCGTTAACTGATTCACGTCCAAAATAATTGTACAATTTCAGCACTAGTTCGCGAGATTGACTGTTTAGAGTTTTCCCCCGTTTCGACATAGTAAGACTGTAATGTTTTTCTTGTTTAATAATCGTTAAGCAATCGGAGTCCAATTTATAGCCAGGTAAACGTAGTCCGTAAGATCAGTTCAATGAAAAAGCCGGATCAGAAGAAAATAACAGAGAGCACACCAAAAACGCACAGTCACTTCGCACAACAACAAAAGACTGCGTCATCATCATGTTATGGCGACATGACATGCGTCATCGACAGGCACTGGGTGTTGCCAGCAACATCCACCTAAATTGCACCCAACATCAATGACCTTTCTATTTAGTTATTTTTTTGTATTTTTATAGTTAGTTAAAAGAATAATAGATATGTATAATTAGGTTTTATTATAATCACAACGTGGTTATAAATTTATGGTGATTTTTCTTCACAAGTAATCATTGCATTCGATTCAACTTACAATCCTATCAGCTTTCGATTTTTAGAGTAACATCCCTAGTGTTTAAAAAGAAAAAGGGTTGACTGACGCAACATTGTAACGACGTTCAGTTCTTTAGATCAGAAATTGTTTATTATGTTTAGAATGGTTTATTAGTGAAAGCAAATCGTAAAATTACTCGTATCGGTCATTATTACAATTAATATGTAAACGTAATTGAAAAAAGTTAAGCAATTGTGCAGTTCTTATTTTATGCCCGCCGTTACAAGGTTACGTTGTTGAATTTAGATGAAATGTCAAAAGTGACCTATTATCTTGTCCCTACTTTAGCGATAGAAACTCCCAAGTCCCAGAAGTCAGAAATCAAAACGGGCCACTTATACGTTTTGATGTACACTTTTTTTCAATTTATCAAGAACAAACATAGTACATGTGGATTAGAAAATTAATGGTGTCTTTTATTTTTGTTACAGATGCAGAAACTACTGGTTACTGCGCTAGTTCTGACTACAGTTGCATTGTCTTCGAGCAACGTACTCCCAGTAGCGTCCATGAATGAACTAAATTCAGAGCCACTCGCCTTCAACTATCAAGAAAAGGACAATACGTATAGCAATAAACACCAAAGTAGAAATAATCTTAACGCCATTTTATTTAATTTTAACGTTGATCCAGAAATCGACAAAACAGAAACAAATTATGTGGAGAATAACGAAGATTTTGACAGCTTTAGCAAAGATGACAACTACAACGTAAAAGGTTTTAGAAAAGAACAATGGCACAACTATCCAAGGCAATTAGATCGTCTGAATAGATATTTTTATCAACATCAAAGTTCCGACAAAGGAAATATAGATCCTGACGATCCTGGTAAAGACTACACAGAAAAGTCAACCAAAGGTCAAGAGAACGTTCTAGATATAACCGATGAATATGCTCCGGAATATGAAACTGAAACTCAAACAGCAGACAATGAAGCCGAGATCGCAGCCGCAGTCATTAACCCCTTACTGATATTCAGAATACATTTAGCGTGTTACAATAACAATCAAGCTGTTATTCAGCCAAGCCTAGAATCCATCAATCTAGATGACGATAGAAAAGAAGACTTCAACAAAGAAGAAAACAGCTTTTCAAACGAAATCAACCCCGGATCGAATGTAATTAAAGTAAAACGTGAAGGCAAGATAAATTCGCAAGACGTTGACACAGCGCGTAAGTTTCAGGCATATTGCTTTTAATTAAAATATGCTTTCATAGGTTTATTTTTACTTCATAATTTAGGTTCTCGCTATCGCAGTTTACGATTAATAAATAGACATTTTCTTTCATCGATCAGTCATTGTTTTCGCCGTATTTCAATCTTTGACATTTTGACGTTTACCTTGCAAGATAATGTGAAACAAATTATGGCTCAAGTATTACAAAGCTATAATTAGACGAGGCATTCACTACAGGTGTTCTCAAATATCACGTCTAATTTTCAGATGAAGCAACGGAGAAACGGACAGTGAACAAAAGGATATTTGCTCTGTTTAGTAGACTTCAGAGTCTCAATCCCAAAGGGCACCAGTTACATCACAGACGGCACATGTACGCGTTATATGGACCCCCTGATGGCGAAGGGGGTGGGGTGCTTACAGCAGAAACCAGGGCCACATTCATGCGACCACCGGGCTCCCCATTGCGATGGGGCTAAGTATAATACGCTTATTGATTTCTTTTGCGGGTAATAAGTAGGACAATCAATATTCAATACGTATTCAAATTATAACGATACAGTGTAGTTTCTGATGATGTGATAGCTATTGTTTTAAACGTATTAATATGTAGCTTGTGATTGACTTTTTGGCGGCTGTTGGTCCCATGTGAAGAGTTATTTATGGAGACCGGCCTCGACTTTTTTGATCGATGCCTCACGACCCAGACCTTTGTTCGATTAAAATATCTCAGGCTACTTTATGGTTTCACTTAGGTACATATAACTAAGTTTTTCAGTACGCTGTAAACTACATTTTTTATAACCAACAGACAAAAATGGTTTTATTTGTATGTGTAGCAACGAAAACAATAATAAACTAAGTCGACATTGTAAAGTCTAGTTTTGATTTTAATGTAGAGTATGTTTACCTTCTTTACAAAATTAGATATGAAATTATTATATATGGGTATTGTATTGGATGAGAGAAATATACGAAAAACATGGATTCTAATTTCTTACAAACTTTATAGTAATTGTAATATATTTTGGTGTATGAAATTCGTTAGAAACGGATGCTATAAATTCAGTATTCTACGCAAGGTATTTATGATTTTATAACTGTAGTATTATTATTATTGAAGCTAATTTTAAAAATAAAATAAAAATAATATAGCTATGCTTGTACACAAAATGACAAAGCGAGGAATTTTAAAATTAACATCTTCCTTGATCGACATTTTTAATTGTCTATTTGACACTGAAAACTTTTAAGGTTCCGTACAAAAATCCAGTATTGCTGATATTCCGGTGTCTGCCAGTCTGTCCGTCCACTGTACTTTGAGTTAATATCTTCCCTGTGTTTTAAAAGTAGTTATTTTAAATTTCCACCAAACATTTGTCGCGGTGGATTAACTGAAAAATTGTTTTTCTGTTAGCTCTATTGGAAAAAGGTTATTCGCAAACAAACTTGGATATCAAATTCATGAAAGTCGAATTGGTTGAAGAGAAATTTGGTCAAGAATGGTAATAGCAATACGAAACCATCGCTGCCGCTGGTTGAACAAAACTTATTTATCTTTTCTAAACACAGTGACGGGACCAAGATATGTGCGTGATGGTAAGCAAACCTGCCTGAGACAGTACAGTAACACACAGCAATTTAAACAAAACAAAGCAAACTAAAAAAACGAAAGATTGCCTTTTAAACCGGAGCAGAGGAATGTTAATAACTGGCCAAGGCATGGAACTTTTCCGGGCAGACTTGAACTATTTATTATGTTTATTAATTTTATTTGTACACGCATAACTCGAGAAATAGCAGTTGGATTTAAAAAAAAGGCCGGCGACCAGTTAGCCTAGTTCACAAGCTATAAAATAGCGATGACGGGTCAAACCGTGAGGCACAGCTAGTATCTAAAAAAGTCATCGTGAATAAGTACAAGTGTAAATTTGCTCAATTTTGTTTGGCACATAACAAATATCAGTCGTGCTTATAACATACTATGGGCTATGGCAATATATTATAGTGACGCCCACAGAAATCTAAATAATTATTATTTAGATTTCTGTGGTGACGCCCAAGAACTGTATTAAGCCGAAAATAGTTGTATTCAAATTTAGGGCTAGCTTTTACTTTAATATGTTAACTTGAAAAAGTTAAACCACAAGATCGTGAACCAAAATTTAGCTACCGAAAAAATGTATGACTCGATAAAATGTTTGGAGCTAATATTTTTCGAGATATCAAATTTTAAACTTACTTTAAAACGAAAAAAACAGTAGAAGAGTTGTCCCGCTAATACAAAATATTCGTAATTCGTTGAATTCAAACTTATCGGTTTACCAACGATGTACACTTGAACCTGTAGGTCTAATGCCTAACTAGAACAATTTTAGATTTGCTTTGCTATGATTATATCTTGATTAGATGTTTTCAGGATGGAAATAGATCTGTAAAAGGTAGTTGGCAAATTTCTATTTGTATCTTAAAAACGCCCCATTACTCTCTCCTTAGTTTCAAACGAACATACAAATATAAAACGAACATACACATATAAAAGCCAAGGCCATTTTAGGCAGTAGTGTATTGCGTATACTTACAAATTATTTTCTTCAAATTCAATTTCAAGCGGATCTAGCTAATAGAAGTTTTAAGATTTTGCGATTAGAACTCATATTGGAAACATTTAATGGCAATCTAAATGTTTTTCGAGAACCACGATATAAAGGGACTGAAACGTCTGGAAAGAATTCTGAAATTTAGAAAATGTACCATCAATGAAATTTTATAATTTACACCAAGACCTCGCGGACTCATTGGAACAATGCATTTGGTTGGCGTTCTCATATTATTTGGTTTCTCAAATCTTGCTAAAATTATTTGAGTGTGTGACTTCAATTTTAAAGGTGAAGTCCGTTGATTGATTTACAGAGAAAAATAATTAAATTTTTCAAAATCGATCGTGATGAACTAACAAGTACAATAAAATTGACCAAAAACAATACCAAGTTTTTCCTGTAATCCTAGTAGTTAAGTATAGCAAAAAATTGACTGTATTTACAATATAGTAAGTAGCTTATTCTAGTAACTAACATAATAATGATAATAAATATACATAATATAAATTTATGTATTAATCAGTGCTTGTCCGTTATGTCATTGTTTTATAATTATAAATATTGTTTAAATAAGTAGGCATAACTAGGTACTCGTAATACTTCCATGCCTATTGTGTCGTTTAAAGTAATAATTATTATTATATTATCTTTCATAGGAATAAAATCAAAGTATATTATGACATTATGTAAATAAATGACGTGTATATCAGCCTCAATCTTTTATTTAAGATAAATTTCTTTAATAGTCAAAGTTTTGCTAAGATACTAAAATTCTCTTTCATCGAGTAAGTATATAGCAAAATTAGCTGCGAAAAAAGTGTCCTGCCCTCTCAAAGGTGCGAAGGTACTTCAAGCCTGAACAGTTGCTCATATTACACCAAGGACAGATTCACTCTTTTATTGAGTACTGTTCGCACCTTTGAGATGAGAAGTCACAGCCGTAGTCTCTGGGATCGATGGAAAGACGTGCCAAAAGGCTTTAAGCAAAGACACCCTTATGCGAAAAAGACTTCAAAGTCTTGAACATCGCCAAAAAGTTGCAAGCTTGGCGGTTTTTTTATCAGATACATTTCGAAGAGTGTGCAACTCACGTGCAACTGATCGGCATGATTTAATTCCATCTTGCCCTTTTGAAGTGAAAACTTCTAATGGCGCGCCTAGACAAGATTTTTCGTGGGCTGTGAATTGGATTCTAGCGTCACGCTCACGTATGATAAGAAATCTTCGGGTAAACTCGGGATCATAGCCATTGGCCATCTAGGAATGGGTCAGCCAATGGGAAAGGCTAAAAGGGCGTGGCCTGCCCATCATGGCATGGCCATCTAGAAATGCGTCAGCCAATGAGAAATGCTGACGTATTTCTAGATGATCATACCATGATGACCAGGCCATACCCTCCGGTTTCACCCGCGTAGTTTCCAAAGTAAGCTATCAAATTTTGAGTAATAAGTTTTCACTTCTATCGGCAGTTCCTATGACTGTCAATTTTTTTTTCTATCGGACTGCTCGAAGCTCGAAAATGCGAAATAGTTTGATAACTGACGTTCCAAAGACTCGAACGATTTGAAAAGAAGTGAGTTGATTTGAGTTACATTTGTGATAAGAACGTCTAGGCTGTGTAATGCGTTGCCTGAGTGGGTTTTACCGATGGTTATAATCTTGACGTCTTGAAATCGAGAGTGAATCGCTTTTTTTTGGCAAGCACGCTTCATCGTAGACCGCACAGGCGAGATGGCGGTCAAGTGTAATACTATAATAGTTAGAATAAAAATATTGGGTACCTAGGTACTTGTAAATACTGCGATAATATAGATTTAGTAAAAGGCTATCCTTTAAAAGGAACTCTGCATTTTTTCCAGCACTGGCGTCTAGAATCGATCGAGAGACGTCCAAATGGTTTATAGTTCAAAGTTCAAGTATTTTTGGAACAAAGATGTCGTTGCTCTTTGTTCCATAAAGATTTTAATATCGTCACAAAGCTGCTAGCTTATCGGTTTTTTATCGGATGCATTTCGGAGATCGTGCAATGGATCTGCATAATCTAAGAAAAAGCTACATCGTTTCATGGTTGACTTTTCAACGACTAGGACGGGTTCGGTTTCACTTCGTATTTTTTGTAATAAGAACGTCAAGGCTATGGAAAGCATTGCTTGAGTGGGGTTTCCCGATGATAACAAAATTGGTGTCTTCATGTCGAAAGCTATCGAAAAAAAAAGAAAGAAATCGGTTCCTTGTAGGTGAGCATGCTCCATCGTAGACTGGATTGCGATATTGTGGTCAAGGCAAAGTATCTATGTACATAACAAAGCGTTTCATCATAAAAAATTGGTTCCAAACTGTTACCGGAGATCAAAATTTCTGGGTGATCTGTTCTTCGTTTAGGCAAAAAAAGCACTCTGCTACCGTGGGAATTCCGTGAAGGAGCATCACATTAACAATGTAATTCTCACAGACGAATATGGCTGTTGGTATTAGCACCCCGTAGTGGAAGTAATCATTGTAATCAAGTAGTGATAAAAAATAAGTAGTCTGGAATGATACTTTTTATCCTACATATAAAATAAATCGGGAACTACGGTGTGAAACAATGGGATACTACTAGTAACACCTATTAAGTATAAATAAATTTGTAGGCACACGCTTACAACTTGTTTATTTGACTGGCCTCGTGGCTTAGTTGGTAGTAGCTCTGCCTGCGAAGCCGAGGGTCGTGGGTTCGATCCCCACCCAGTGCAAATATTTGTGTGATGAATTCAAATGTTTGCACTGTGTCTGGGTGTTTCTATGTATAATAAGTATATATTTAAAACTATAGAAGTATTATATCAGCTATCTGGCCGCCATCACACAAGCTTTGCTTAGTTTGGGGTCAGGTGGTGTTGTGTGTGAATTGTCCATCAATATTTATTTATTATTTATTTATGTCTAAATGTCTCTGTCATAGCTGAACGAATTTGAATGTGATTAAATAAGTTATTTTTATAGGATATATATGCGTACGGTCCGCATGATGGTAAGCAGTATAAGCGACATGCAACATCAAAGATCCTGTCGATGTTATGCCAGCCATCGATATAAACCAAGGATGTGGCCTCCCAAACTTCAGGCGCACGGAATTATGTCATCGTTGGGAAGAGTGAGCTCACTCTTTCCGTTCTAGTCGGTTGCAGGAAGCGGTGAACGCCAGACGTTATTACCTATCACTATTCGTTGTCAACAACCAAATTGGTTGTCTGTAAAGTCGGTTGGTTTACGGACGATAGTTTAACGTGACAACGTCATAACAAAACATTGATAGATGCGGCGAAAGCGTACAATAAGCGTAACGGGACAATTAGCGTAACGGGACATAACAGGACACTTTTTCGTGCATGCCGCCGGCGTTCATCGATTTATTAGACGCCGTCACGTCAAAAAAGTTTAATAAAAAATTGGGAAGTTTATAATAGTGCCATCTATGAAGTCGTGATAGTACTAATCTGTCGTTTATCTGTAGCTCCAAACCACAGGTGATAACACGAAATGTCAGACAGGTTTATCAGTCGCTTCTCAACAACAATACAACAAACTGCTTTGATACTTCAACATTATCAGTTTCTCTATAAATATCTTGTAAATTACACATAGCTTTAAGGATACACTTTGAAAAACAGCAGAAAATAACAATGGTAAGTTTATACATTCGTTGTTTTTCTAAAATCTTGTGTTGTGTTTGTGTTATGTTTAGGTACCACTGTCTCATATGAACCCAATTTCCTGTGAGTACAAACAATTTATTTACTACTTTTATCTCACTTATATCTATAATATCCAATAGCACATAGGTACCAATGTGGCATGATTTAATTAATTTTATGTCTTTAACTGCATTACTGTAGGTAAGATAAATCTTCTAACCTAAAATGATACTCCGTAACAAAAAAAAATAACGGGACTCCCGCGCAAGACTACTTTGCTCAGCATTCCAACGTTTTCGTAAGATGTTCAAGTACAGCAGTACTTGAAATATTGTGTGTATTGTGTAACACTCATTAATAATTTAAAAATGCAATATACCTATTTTATATAAAATAAACTTGGTAATATAAACGATTGTACCTACCTATTGAGAAAAAAAACTACTCGTAGGTAAATTAATTAATTATGTAGGTAGTACCTATAATGTCCTAAACATATATACCTAATTCACTAAAAACGAAGCAATTTTGGTACCTATTAGAAAGAGTCGTATAAAATAATATGATAAATATTATAGAGTAATGTGAATATTTACTTTTTTCACGTAATTCTTAATCCTAATAAATTACGTAAAGATTTTTACATATATTAGTGTGTGTAAAACAACTAAATAATTTAGTACCTAATGATGTAACACAAATCCTATTAATACTATATTTGCGTTTGGATGTTTAGATGTGTATAAGTATGCATCGATATAAATCTATGGATGTGCCCTCCCAAACTTCATGTAACGCACGGAGTTATGTTATCGTCGGGAAAAGTGAGTTCACTCTTTCCGTTTTAGTCAATTGTGGGAAGCGGTAAATGCCGGACGTTTATACAAATCGCTATTCGTTGTCAACAACCAAAATAAGTAGAACCGCAACATACCCCGCCGCTAGCGATTGTAGGGGTCTCAAGTAGATTGGTAAACCACGCAAGCTACACACAGAGACGCAGATTGTTAACAATTTCAAGGTGTTCAGGGCACATGTTTTAATTTATATCGATGTGTGTAGGTAGAGCAATCTCAATCACGTCAGAACATCTGAACGGATCGAGTTAAATTTGGAATTGAATTTGAAAAAGGAATGCAAAATTGGCATCATCCACTACATAGTATAAAACAAAGTCGCTTTCTCTGTCCCTGTATCCCTATGTATGCAGAAATCTTTAAAATTACGCAATGGATTTTGATGCGGTTTTTTCAATAGATAGAGTGATTCAATAGGAAGGTTTTTATGTAGAATACATGCATAGTACAGTAGAGCTCACTGATAATTTTGAAGATTTCTAAAACAATGTCATATATAAACACAATTTTTTAATTAATTTATACTATTATTTATACATATTTTAATTAATAATTACAAACGCTGGCTGAACCCTACGAGAGAGATCAAAATAATGTCCAGCAGTATAGTACACTTTAAAAAGATCTACAAAAAAGCTCATTATGGTACCTGTCTATCTCTTAGGGATAACCCACAATAATCATTTTTATTAGTAAGTATATTTAGTATCAGCATTGCACACGTGGGAAGCCGGGGTGGGTCGCTAGTAACTGATAAACATAAGTATTTTCGTTTATGCTAAGTCGTAAATACCGAATTTGCTTAAAATTTAACCAGGCGGAAACCCGCGCCATCTTGTATGGATTTTGGGCCTCGTCATGTTCGTGGCGAGTGCGGGCAGCGCTGCACATGAAGAAACTGTTGTTCGAGGAGCGAGCTGTTGACATCGTAGCGGACAAGCATCAGCTCACCGACCAGTTCCGTGCCATCAACCCGATGCAGAAGGTGCCAGCTTTACTTATCGGTAAGTCGCTATGGCTATGTATCTGTCTTTATTACACTGGGCTAATGTCGGAGCCAACTAGTTTAAAACCTTTAGCTAACTAGCTTAAAGCCTTTATAACAATGGGCTAAATTTAGTGACTGAATATTAAGCAATTCTCACTTTTGGATTTAGTATGCTAGGTTACTGAATGCTATTTCACATCACTGAATTCAGTAACGAATAAATTTTGTCGATTAAATTTATCCAAATGTAATAAGATCTATAATCGGCCCACCAATGAACAGTCTAACCTGTTTACTAACCAGCAAGGCAAAAACAACAAATTTTATGGGTTTTTATAAACTAACCGAAGCTTAGCTGTTTGATCAAATGGCTGAATATGACTCAGGCCGTTAGTTATACGTCGTTGTATAGTGAACCGGCTGGCTATTCAGTGAATAGCTGATTTAAGCTGGTTGGCTGCGACATATCCACTAAGGGGTACCTATGTATGTGGTAGCTGAACGATACCAGGAAAATGTGACTATATAGGTAAGTAGGTATAGTATTTCGCGAATTGACACAGAAATTGCACAATAGTAGGAAATATCGCACACTCTTATATTGACAGTTGAAATAGAGGAGTACAGCAACTTATTGGTACAACACTAAAAAAACTTATTAGTACAACACTAATAAGTTTTTTTTTAATTTTGCATAAAGACTCGTAAATAAAAAAATTACACATACTACAATGTATTTGACACACACGCCACACTCATTAAACACTCTCGTTTATTGTAAAAACGTGTGGTCAAGTTGATAATAGATTAATATTGCTTTTGGTCGAATTGCAACCACCTGACGACCTTGTATCATGTAGTTTTTTAAATAACTTAATAAATAATTTCTTATTTGCAATTTGTTTAATGAATTTCTTAATGACTCAATCGGCATTGATCAAAGAAAAGCTTCTACGCAGCGTCGATTGTCAACAACCCTGCTACATAAGTTGGTTGTACCCACAACGTCCCAAAAGATCCAGAAGGTGATTTCCCATAGGCCGCCAAAATAATAAGCCTCCTTGCAAAAAAGATTCCGGTAAAGAATATGATTAAATGTCGAGCGCCTAAAATGATATTGAATTGCGTGCACACGAATCAAAATCGAGCGGTATGACGCCATTATACCGGTATACATATTCGCGCGTCTATAAAATCCCTTAATATACCTATATCCGTTCGATTTACTCTAAGGGAAATGGGAGAGAGTGTTCGGCCTTTTGATCTGATACGCGTAAATACGGAACCCGCACGTTTCTCATTCGGTGACGAAAAATCGTTGTACTGGAGTTATTTCACTTCAACTTAACTAGACACGTTTTTAGACTTTAACCACAACAACTAAGGTCCGTGTTCTTTATAAGAATTTACATTTTTAGTTGAGTCAATACATTTTGAAAGAAACATTTTAACGTCTAATTTCTATGTATGTATCATATGTGCCACAAGCAGTCCAACTTCCGGAAGCAGGACCCGTTCACGAGTATGACACTTGTGTCAGGTGTTACTGTTATTGACCATATATGAGGCACGGTAATATATGTATATTACCGTATTTGAGAGTACGACTCGCCACATTAGACAGGTTTGAACAGAGCCTTTCTCAACTAAATTACAATTAAAGGTGCATGAAAATAAATCAAAATATCGGGTACTCTCTCCGCCACATAGCTCAACAAATTGTATTTGAGACTAGTTCGGATAATCGAAATGTGGAGTTTTTAGAACGAGGTAATAACTCCTTTTTACATAACTTTATATTAACGTTGAAATAAAAGTATATTTTGTGTATTTTCAGCACCTGAATAAAGTAATTGTTTATTGTTCTTAATTTTTATAAATCGGCAATCAATTTTGAATGTCCGAAACAAGTCCGAAAAGTATTAGCTTATTATTTTTTAAATTCTATACAAATCTAAATAGTAAACGCAGCGACACAGCAGTGAAAAGCAGCTGACTATATCTTTCTCGCCCGGGTACACTCGGCAATCCCGAGTTCACCCGATAGAGCTCTTCACCTCACAGCATGACGGATCCACCTCATTTACAGCCTATGGAAAAATCTGTATGCGGTGCGTCAAAAAAAGTTTTCATTTCAGACATAAAATTCCATATTGTGCAATACGTGTGGGTGCAGTATGTATGCTATAATATATATATAGGGTACAATCCCCAAAAAACTAATTAGTCCGTCAGTTAGTTTGCTAAAATATATTGTAAAAGTACGTATTTTTTCTTTTATTTCACAATCAAAAAAAGTGGCCAAGTGCGAGTGGACTCGCCCATGAAGAGTTCCGTTACAGCAAGTAACATAATATACATAGTACACATATAGTTTTTTTAGTTCGTTGTAACTTTGATCGAAGTTTTAATAATAATGTATTTATGACGTATTAAAAAAAACTACTCATCAGATCGAGTTCAAACCAATTTTCGTTGGTAGTTTGCATGGTAATGTACATCATATATTTATTTTTGTTTTTTCATTTTCTTATTTTAGAAGTTAGAGGGGGGGCACACATTTGGAAGTGTCTCTCGCGCAAATTATTCAGTGTAGAAAAAACTATACTAGAAAACTCAACATCATTTTTGAAGACCTATCGATAGACATCCCACACGTGTAGGCTTGACGAAAAAAAAAATTTTTGAGTTTCAGAACTGAAAGTATGGGGGGCAACAAAATTTTTAAATTTTTTTTTGTAAATATCTTAATGCGGTTCACAGAATACAACTACTTACCAAGTTTCAATAGTGTAGTTCTCATAGTTTCGGCAAAAAGTGGCTGTGACATACGGACGGACAGACAGACATGACGAATCTATAAGGGTTCCGTTTTTACGTTTTACGAAACCCTAAAAATTACGAAGATACAGTGCTTCGAAGTTTCGCGTGACGTCATTCATGGGTTATTTACCCACGAGTGACGTCGTGACCCTCCACTCTCGAAGTTTGATATTCTATATCTCGGTCGATTTTTTAATATTTAGAAAAAACAAAAAATACGTGTCCCCTATTTTTTCATGATCTAGCTGACGGACTAATTAGAATGGTGTATTTTTTACCCAGTCCGATACCCTAGTGTAAACGCCGTGCCCAGACCGCTATCACGACTCGCAAGATGATAATGACTTGACATGATACGACAATGATGAGGAGTCACGATAGTGATGTCTATGTGTAATTCGACATCACTATCCGATCCGAACAGAATGACTTGCCGTAAAATGTGCCAGTAATTTCCTCTTACATGTTGTTTCAATTGAATGGAAAATTGATACTCGTCACATTTTTGACACACTTTTATTAACTGCAAGTAACAAACAGTGTATCATCAAATCTTGTACCTAATTTTTTTTTTAAACGGATAGTTCTTTTGCTTTGCAATTTCTTTGGACAGTTTCGCAGTTATACCTATAACTTCGTTAGTGATACAGTATATTTAATTCTTGTATTGTATTATATTGTATTCTTACCGAAATTTTGACCAGTGCACAAGGTGCAACGCTGTACTGACCAAAATTTCGTAACTTACCACACTGACGCATATACGTGAAATGTACATAAAGCCCCACAATACGAACTAAAGTAACGGTAGCGAGTCGAGAGAAATTCGATCAGTAATTCCAGACTTTAGATAGATTGAAAACACTTTGTGAATATATAAATTTTCGGGGTAAAAAATAGCCTACATATTCTTCCAAACTATAATCTAACTGTGTTCCAAATTTTAGCCCGATCCGTTTATACGTTACGAGGTGATTGAGCAACAAACATCCAAACATTGACATTTATAATAATAATAGTAGATAGTATAATAATAATAGTAATGGATAGTAGGATAGGATAGTAGGATTACAGTAAAACACTTATAAACTAACGCCAAAAGCGGCGTCCTTATTACTGAGAACAATATCTTCCAGGCAACCAGCGTAAAGGAAAAACGCTAACATACACGCATAGGCGGGGGAAGTAACGAAATGTTGACTTTAGTAAAACTTCGGTGTAAATCAGTAAGGCTGCGTTTCCAACAGAGATGTGCGAGAGAAATCAGAAAAAGTGTCGTGCGAAGATGTCTAGCTGTGTTGTGAAAATGTGAGGATGTTTCCACCAAAGCTGTGCGAGAAAAATGTGTCGGACGAGGATGTGTAGCGGAGCTGTGAATAATGTGTGGTGCGAGGATGCGTTGTGACTCCGTCTATGGACTGGCTGGTACAGTATGTTGCAAACCTCGCAACACATCCCTCGCAACACATTCCTCGCACACATCCTCCATCAGCTCCTCGCTAGTTTTGTATGCGCAAAAATCTAACTCCGCTGAGCCGTTCCCACCAGAGCTGTGCTGACCGAGGCGAGGTAAATGAAGCGATGGTATCTTCTGGATCTTTACAAACACATCCCTCTCTACGCATCCTCGCACATCTCTGGTGAAAACGCTGCCTTAGTCAGCATAGATTAGCTCTCATCCAAGTCTTGCATATTAGTTCAAAAATCGCTGATGTCACGCATCACGCCACAATGGCACTCCACTGAAGAGCAATCGGGGTAATGACGTCGACGTTCGCTCGATGTCACTCCACCTAATCCGACTGCAGGAAAAATTCCCACGTAATGTGCAAATCCTTGAGTAATAAGCAATTATTTTTAAGTATATTGGGTAATAGGTACTTATTTTAATATTTTTTCCTTATTGTGTGCTATTTCTATATGTATGTATGATGATTTGTGTTTTCGATAATCGCGTATCGTCATATACTGAAATCAACATCATCATCATACATCATTGCTGAGATTACATTTTGTATTCTGCAGCGTCACTTTTTTTTAGTAAAGGGTTATGACAGTTGGCCTCTTAAAGTTCCTGCAACCTACCTAAGTTTGGGCTAATGCAGAAGGCCCAGGGTAGTACGTAAATCTTCTATCTATATTTGCGGAGAATAGAACTGTTACGAATTTAACTATTTCTGTTAGATAACACTAACTAACACTTCGGGATTTAGATATGTGTAGTAACAGATTTATTCGTAAACGTAAACCAATATGTGTAGTCACATCTCATAGAGTTCGTTTAAAATCACAAACATTGAAAACGTCTATACTAATAAATATATAAAAAATATTGGTGGACATTTCACACACAACAACATCTGACCCCAAATTATAACAAAGCTTATACTATGGTAGCTAGATAGCTGATATAGTACTTATATAGTTTTACAGACATATTCTTTATACATATTTGACTCGACAATTTTACTACATTTTGACTCACGCAAGTCTCGAGTTAGTAGTCAAAAACGATCCGTAAGTCATGATACACAAACTGAGACTGTATTCTAAGCGTATAAAACCCATATAACGAGTCAATCTGCAAAAACAACTATCATAAAGTTTCAATTTAGGTTGATGGCTCTCGAACACATCTCGTGAGATCGGATCACTTATGCGAAATCGAAACAGTCAATTTGTGTTGACACTCAAAACTGCCAGGATTGTATCTAGGAGTTTTCAATAGGGGCTCTCACGAGTTTTACGATAATTGATGAATGATAAAACAAATGCACATCTGATTACATTTAGCGCTTGTTTTCAGCTATCTGGGTTTTTCACGGCCATATTTACTGTGGTTATACGGTGGAGCGAGTCCTCGATATTTCGATGACTCGCACTATATAGAATACTAGCTGTTACCCGCGACTTCGATGTTCTATATATTATATATAAACAAAATTAAGGAAGTTTGATACCACAAAAATAGTACATACCCCCACCTTCTACCATTTACTACAACATGTTTATGACAAAATTACGAGTATATACGTTTATCCAGATTATCCTCTCTCTCTTTTTGTTCCACCAAATAATCACAATAAAAATCTCGTAATTAATATCAGTGTACTAAGATTTACATTTACGAGCTAAGGGTACTGTACTTAAATTTATAATCGTATAATGTGGAATCCAATTCAAGAAGATGATTTGATTTGTTTTAATATTTTCGTAGTAGAAGCACTTTTTGCGGAGTAAGCTTGGGTGTTCGAATTTACAAGGAATAAGTACCTACTGTACACAAATGTATAAATATGTGTATCTATAGAAGATCAGAGGGTCTACTGAAAATAAATTATTATTTTCCCGTGATATAAAGTATCCTATGTTCTATATATTCTCAAAAATATAATCTAACTTCGCCTACATTTTTAAATCTGTCTAAATTTCACGATCCGTCCAGATGTTCTGACGCGATTGAGCAAGAAACATTAAAACATTGTCATTTTTAATATAAGTAGGACTAGATAAATAGCAACAAAACATCTGTATTGTTTCACATCTTGCTGTGCTAAAAATAAGTATGTCGATTCCAGTGAAATTTATAGATAAAATTGATTTTTACGTTTCATTTACTTGAGCATACACGGTGATACAACATTAAACATTCCAATATTTTCCTGAACGATCATAAGAACTTCCTTATCTTTTATCCAAATAGAGTATGTATTTTCGTGAGCATTGGTTGAATTGCTGATTCGGTTATGATGGGGGCAAATCCCCCCTTGTTTAAGATCCGTCCTTGATCAGTCAATGATTGATGTTTCAATCAATATTGACAAAGCTTCCAATTCAGCAGAACTGAAATCGCGTTTACCAAAATCGAACCTGGCAATTTGTAACTCAATGCATGAGAGTTCAATGCTTGAATTCTATTATTTATTTTTATATTTCATGAGATTGTAAAAACATTTCCAATGACTGTAAACACTCACAATGAAAGATTTGAGTTTATGGGGAAGGGGTGAAGGTTTTCACATTTTACTACCTACGCATTAAGCGAAGGTATTTATCCAATTCACATAAACGGAATAAATTAATTTCAATTCATATTTTGGTCGGCGTAGTCACGTCACACATTTGATAGGTACGCATATAAATGTGGAATTCATATGAAAATCTACATCTAAATGTGTTGGATGTCATACCTACTTACATACGCATGTAACCACTCTAGATGAGTTAGGCATTTGAGTGATTATCTCATCGTCAGATTAAACACACCTTTTAACTAACCATAAATTGAACAAATTTTATGTGTGTTCATAATGCGTGTTTAAGGTCCTTATCGATGTGTGTATTCACATAATTAGTGATATACGTTTAATCAAGTACAATTACTGACTAGGCATTCAAAATGTCTGTACTTAATTGATAGCTTCGGGCTGATTTGTCAATAAATCTAATAGTCTAAGATCCCGCTATACAACCGAGCTAGTGTAGATGAAAAGTATTTTATATTCCATTTATTATGTAAACAAATATATTGCAAATGGGTGGTCTACAAATTTTTTGTTCAGAATATGATTAACTAACAATTTTTTTTTAAACGTTTCGCTTAAACAATGCTAAAAAGTTTTATATTAACAGATATTCGTATAAACTAGCTAAACAATCCCCACACTTGTCAATAATTGATGTGAATTTATTTGAAAAATCATTTTTACTACTAGAAATGTACTTTCTAAAACTTTTATTAAATTTATTTGTAAGGTTATAGTAGGAAAGGACAATGCCCACGTCCCATACATTGAAAAACCTCTCAAACTTTTTTTGATGCTGAAAGTGCATAGAGATGAATAGTGTCTAATTAGGATTGTTAATGCTTATAAAAACGACTGCTGTTGGTGTTTTTCATTTCCTAAATACCAAAAATGAGTTACAGTTAAACCAAAAGTAAGGTTATGTTTACTGTCTAAATATATTAAAATTATGTTTTCTTTCCGTTTAGAACCGAAAAGAAAAGACAGAACTATGGTATTATCTTTCAAAACATATTTCTTATCAGAATAAATAGGAATAATAGTACTTCTCACGACCAACTGATTACCATAAAATAGTTCTCGGATGGAATTATCATAGGGTAAACAAGCCTTAAACTAACTGAGTGGAGGGCTAGGTCTGATGATGTAGACTTGTCTTCATGTTCTAATAATTTATGACACAAGAAAGTGTGTCTTGTTAAAGGCAAGCATGTTTTCTTGCTTACCATCAGGCACATGTTTCGCTCATCCTATCATTGTTTCCTGAAAAAATACTTAAATCAGTGTAGATAATACTGTTCACCGATATCTTTCTACTGAATATATATTCAAACCAATGCAAGAGAGGATAAATAAAATATATTGTTTGCTATCATATAATTATATTTACATTTAATAATAATTTTATATATTTAATAGCCCAATTTAATTTTCAATTAAAATATACATATTATATTTATTCTATTTGCTTCAGCAGTAGTCCGCTTGTGTCTGTCTTCTAAAAGCAACTCAGGGTTTTAAAATTGGTAATTGCATAGGTTTTGTAGCAACTTAGCGCTATCCCCGTATTTCCTGTAGAGTATGAACACTTCATTCGCATAGAAATATTGCCACAGAAAGGAATATCTTAATTGTGATATAAATATTTCATTATTTTGGTAGGTATTCGAGACAGTGGTCTTAGAAGGTTCATAACAATCGAGGGTTTCCATCAGAAAACACAAGCAAGCCATCACAACAATATAAGGTTTTATGTAATTATTACCACAATTATGTCAGTAATAAGGAGCACTGAATCACATAATTCCCAGTTTTGTTAAAACCAATTTAAACAAGAAGAAAACCAAAGTTAGGAATAAAACCATACATTTTGCTTGTTTACTTTTTTTTGATTTGTCAATTTGACATTGATCTTTGACCAATTTGGATTTGGTGAAAATTGCATGCCACCTTTTTCCTCGTTTACATTACCAAAAAAAGCTTTGATAGTTTCTTTGTCGCCGTATTTATATATATCGTTATTTAAATATGTAAAAGTAGTAAATAAACGACATTGTGAAAGAAATTTATACATAACATCTATTTTCAATTTCAATCTAACGCGGATCACTAAAACGAAACGCAGGTACCGTTTCGTTATTGCAATATTTTACAAGTCAGCTTTGTTGGTAAATGGTAGGTTTAATTAGCAAAAAATGCAAATTATTTTATTTTGGAATGTTAGAAAGTTATATAACTTCGCACACGAGTACAACAAAAAATCACAAATTTTTTAATATATAACTCATATGTCTACACGACAACTATTTTAGCGGGTCAAAAATGGACATTGTCCTTTTGGAATTGACATATCTTGTAATAAAAATCTTATTTATTTAACAGGACTGAGTAGTCGTAACAATTGTCAACATTTGTCATTAGAAACATTAAATAACTCTCAGGGGAATTTTTTAGACAAGGAAACAGCAATGACATCCACAACTTAAATAGTGAAATCCTAAAAATCATTCACCAAAATGTCAGATCTCTTAATACCAGAAAAACATTGGTCCTACAAGCAGTCATCGAAACACACAAGCCACATATTCTAGTACTATCAGAGACGTAGCTTACTGAAACCAATGTTAACAACATTGTGATGCAGGGTTATAACCACGCAAACCATTTTATTAGGAGAAAACGTGTCCACGGAGGCGTATCAATTTTCGTGAGTGATAATTTGACATTTAAGGCACTTAAGAAAGTGGATGACTTGTCTGTGGGATTTCACTGTGAGTTTGCGTCTGTGGAGATAAATGTGCACTCAGAAAAGTTTGTAATAGTAGGCATGTACAGGACTGGTAATGGTAACTTTAAAATCTTTGATAATGCAATAAAGAAATTATTTGACTTGCTGGGCAGTCTCTCACACTCACACTCACACCGGTCAAAATCACACTTCTATTAGAAGTGTGATTTTGACCGGTAACTGGAACATCAATTTTCTAGTACAGTCGTCAAATAGAACAAAAGTTAATGACATGCTGCAACCATGCGGTTACCGAAATGCTGTTAATTTTCCAACAAGATACGAAAACAATTGCAAAACTTCAGTCGACTGTGTAGTAACAAACGTTCTATCTACAGATCTTGATATTTTTCCTTTGGCCACTGCGGTGTCCGATCACGATGCTCAGTTTATTAATGTAAAGTTTCAGGATAACAGTGTACAGAGGTACAATTTCGTTGAAAACCGCTTTTTTAGTGAGTTTAAAGTAATGGAATTTTGCAACGCAATGCTCGCCTATGATTTGGATGATATCTTTGAGGCGTATGATTTAAATACTTTCAGTAATTTTGTCATGAAATTTCTTAGAAACTTTGACATTTTCTTTCCTATGACAAAAACGAAAACCAAACTTCAGCATCGATGTCCATGGATCTGTAATGAAATAATAAAATTACAGCAAGAAATCCATGACCTGCATCAGTTGAAACGACAGTTCCCTCAATTATCAGAAACAATCATAAAACGAAAGATAAACACTAGGGATTTTAAAATCAAAACAAATAAAGAAGCTTACGTTCAAAATCGCGTAATGAGCTCCAAAAACCCTAAAAAAGAAATATGGAATGTTATTAAAGAGGAGACAAACAAACATAAAAAAATGGAATTGGAACCTCGTAGATAGCTCTACTAATTCATTTGTACCCCAAGAAAAAATAGCAGAATACATTAATGGGTTTTTGTGTCTATTGCCAACAGTCTATGTCAGACTTCATCTCCTCCCAATCATTGAAATTCCTCGAAGGTATAGTCGAAGTAAAGCAAGAGTTTAAGTTTGAAATTGTATCTTGTTCGATGTTAATGTTGCTTGCGAAAAAGAAAATCAAAATGTCAGATACCAAAGACCTATACGGTTTATCGGGCAAAGTATTGTTTTGTATATTGGAGTATTTATGCGACCATTTCACATTTTTAATTAACAAAATTTTACAATCGGAGTACTACCCTGATTTTTTAAAGAAATCCCGACTTACCCAAGGGTAAGGGAATACAAGGGTAAGGGAGATACATCATGCGTAAAAAGTTTTAGACCTATTACTATCGTACCTACTTTTTCGAAACTAATCGAATCGGTGATGTCGGAAAACCTCATGACACACTTGATTCGACACAAATTAATTTCAGGGTCTCAGCATGCTTACAGGAGTGGTCGGTCAACAGTAACCGCTATACATGATTTCACGGAGAATGTCATTGAGAATATGGATAGTAAAAATCAGGTAGCTGCTATATTTCTCGACCTGTCAAAAGCTTTTTACGGAGTCACGAGCCCAAGATTAGAGCTTATAAAATTCTTTTTAACAAATATATATCAAACAGTGGATGTAAAAATCAATGACAAACAACAACGATCTAACGCTCTATGTACAAATATTGGAGTCCCCCAAGGATCATCATTAGGAAACACGTTGTTTATTTATTTTGTTAATGACATATCTATGCTAGATATAGGTGGTAGGATCATTCAATACGCAGATGATACTACACTAATATTATCGGCAGTTACTGAAGCAGAGCTACAAGAGAAACTTAAAGTTGAAATTTCCAAATTCAATGAGTGGTTTAAAAACAATGGACTTAATCTAAATACAGACAAGACTAATATTATGTATTTCAATTCAAAAACAGCAACTCAAACCAAGATTTCTGTTAACTTGCCAGATGGGACGGTAATCACGCCCACTAACAATGTAAAGCTGTTGGGTTTTGAAATTGATTCAGCTTTATCCTGGAAAAGCCACATAAATACAACTTCTAAAAAAATGGCAAAGGATGTATACTGTATACGCTCTTAAGCATTAGAAATTTGTAACGTCACCAGGAAGTTTGAAAGAAATCTATTACTCATATGTTCATTATACAGGGTGTTCTGTAGAGGGTTAGACAAACTAAAAGGTTGTGTTCAGGGACCCATTTGGAGAATACAAGTTGGCTAAAAAAATCTCTGACCTCCTATTTTTTTTTAAATATTTTTTTTTGTGATTTTAGCTGTTTTCGCCAAAATTTTAGCTAATAACCACCATACATTTTGTAAAATCTGTTTTAGACCGGAGATTTTAATTTTAATTTGGTCTTTGATACATCTACAGGCTATGCAAATCAGAGTTAGATACACATCAGGGCTAAATAACTGATTTGGAGCTCATGAAGTGACAAAATGAAAGGACTTTAACATGAAAGGTCAACTTTCACAATAAATTAAAAAAAAACACTAACATTTTTGGAAGTAATATGCTTTTAAAAACATGTCCATTGATCACTTATTACAATGGCATACAAAGTTGGTATAAAACTTACAATCTTGTGAAATAAATGAAGTGGAAGGGAAAATCAAACAAAGTAAATAAAAACAAAAAAATAAGTTTATTGGATATCCTGTTCGAACACAGATCCTCTGTTACGGATACACGCCCGGCATCTACGGCGTATTTCTTTAGTTGTCGTTTTAAGCGTCATTTCACCTTTCATTTTTGTGAAGACGTCATTTATTCTTGTCACCAGTTCTTCCTTCGTGACGATTTCTACCTCGTAAACCAACTCTTTAGCACGGCCCCAGACATACAAATCAAGCGGTGCTAGGTCTGGGGATCGTGCGGGCCATTCGATCGGGCCTCTTCTTCCAATCCAAGAATTGGGAAAAACGTCTAGATACTCGCGTACTATTCTCCCGTAGTGAGCCGGGCAACCGTCATTTTGGAATACGATTTCCCGCGCTTCTACCGCCTAACTAAATCGGCTATCGCTTTGCTAATGCTGTCTCTATCATTTCAAGCGAAAAGAAAAGAGAGAGAAACATCAAAGCGATGACATTTTTCGTTCGGCGGTAGACCCACCCCCGGTCATCTTCAGAAGTCTAAAACTTCAGAATTCTAAAACAACTTGAAGCTGCCTGGCGTTAACTCGTGGCTCTCTAAAACTTAGGCTGCCCGTTTCCCGCAGTCTACGGAAAGTATTAGAAAATGTACTATGATGTTCATGTTGATGTTCCCCCCTTCCCCCGGACCTCAGTACTGAGTAGACGTGTTCTTGCCCCCAAGTCAATTTAAATAAGAAAATATTAAAAATCTGATAAAAAATATTACTGTCAAAACCAGGAGATCAGTAACAAAGAAGAAGTCAAAAGTGAAATAGAATACAATATTCGGTGCGCTGGAGCAGGACAGGACTAATTGCTAAGCTACCACTACTAAAACAAGGTACCAAAAAATTTACTATATACACTCATTGAAAATATTTGGCACTGTGACCCTCATTACAAATTAGCTACGTCATAAATGGTAGCAAAGTTTTGTGGTTTAAGCGCCTAGCAAAACTACCTGAGAATTCACATTTTACTGTAAATTTCTCCATTAACAGTAGCAGGACTGTATTCAAATTGCAATCACTACAATGCCACTGAAACGTACACCGCCAACATCTGCAACCAACTTAAAAACTGTTGGAAATGCATCCGACTCTAATACCGAGCATCTAGACTATGAGTCTGGCTCTAGTGTTTCGACGAGAACCGACACCCGGACACGTAGGAACTGTATTAAGAGGAAGCGGTCCGATACTTCAGATATCAGTAAGGGAGAAGTCCTCGAAATGTTCAAAGCTTTGAAGGAAGCTCAGGAGCTAAAATTTTCTGCAATCCAAGAATCTAACAGTCAGATACTAGCTTCAATTGAATTTATGTCTACAAAATACGATGACATTGTCTCCAAGCTGCAACATGCTGAGGAAGTTAATCAAAACTTAACCAAGCGGGTAGAGTACCTCGAAACACAACTGGAGATTCAGAATAAGTTTAATAGATCTACGGGCATAGAAGTAAGAAATATCTCACAAAATCAAAAAGAAAGTAAGAATGATCTTAGAGAAATAATAAAGAAAACGGCAGATTTTCTGAAAATACCATTGGCATTGTCCGAAATAAAAGACGTTTATCGGATAAATACCAAGGCTACGCCTAAACCAATTATTGTTGATTTTACAACAGTCTTTTTGAGAGACAGTTTCATCGCCAAATATAAAAATTTTAATAAGGAAAACCGTGAGATGATACTTAACACAGACAATATAAAGATACCTGGACCTAGAAGGCCTATTTACATCTCAGAAAATCTAACGATAAGGCTGAATTTAGTCTCACGCCGACGGCACGCGCACCATCAGCGCCGATGGCCGAGATATATGAACTTCTAGGAAGCGTTTTTGAATGACGCGTAGCTATCAGCGCGCACGGCGGTCAGCGCTGATAGCTACGCGGCCGTACGCGTCGCGCGTCGGCCCCGCGTAGTAGTCGGCGCTGACGATCGCACGAGCGCCTCTGCTTTCAGGGAGCGTTCTAGTGTCGAGCGGAGCGGACGTCATCAGCGCGTACAGTCATGGCAAATCGCATTTACTTTCGTCAGCCCTCAAAGTGCCATATAATAAGACAAAGTCTCCTGCAACAGCTCTCTGCTCAATCAATGGATGCACATGGAGTCTTCGTCGTCGCCGGTTTTTATTTTTTTGGGACAGATAGTACAAAGCGGCAATAACTAATCCACTCCGCATTTTGGTCGTCGACTGTACAGTAAGGCGGTCAGTACGATACTAAAACGAGCCACGCTGAGCCTCAGCGCTGACAAACTACGCGCTGAGCTATGCGCGCTGACGGTGCGCGTGAGACTAAATTCAGCCTAAGAGACAGAATATTGTTTTACCAGGCACGTGAACTTGCGAAGGATAAAGGATTCCAATACTGTTGGATTTCCTTTGGTAAGATATATTTGCGTAAGAAAGAAGGTGAGCCACCAATTCGAATCTCGGCAAAGGAAGATGTTGAAAAGCTGCGCAATCAATGACTATTAGTACTATACATATTTTATCTTGTTCAGAATAGTAATATGGTTTATTGTTTGGATCTTCTCAGGTTAGTTATTTTTATGGAATTTATTTTTTTAAGTATTATTCGAATTATTCCCGCTCACATAACTGAAATCACTGCCCACTCATGGAACAATAGTTTTGATGTTATAATGTTTTTTAATTTGCTAATTGTAATGTCAAGCTTTAAAATAACTAGCGATACGGAACGCTTTGATATCTACCATTACTTAACTCTTACCATGTACTTACAAACTGTAGAGTACTCTAAACTGATACTGTGTAAACATTTTGCTCACTTAAAGTTGAACCTATACGTATATCTTGATTATAATTATGGGCTTAGTGGGTAACGATATTATTGACGATATAGATGACACCGGTACTATATTATGTAGGTCGATAAGTGACCCCTCTAAGTGTCTCACTTCACTTCAATTTGATAACAATTACATTTGTAAAAAAATGACAATTCTATCTCTTAACATACCTAGTATCCAACAAAATATGGATAAATTTCTTGTCTTTCTTAGTAGTTTTGATTTAGAAATTGACATAATAGTGATGACAGAGTGTTGGACTCAGAACTATGACCCTCCGTCTATTTCAAATTACAATTTGTTTTATTCGAAGATAAGTTTCAACAAGAATGATGGAGTCGTAGCTTATGTCAAAAATAATTTTTGTGTAAACTCATATGAACCACAGATAAACGAAGGCAACTGCTTGGTTTTAGAGATCGACAATCTGTACTCTATCGTATGTTCGTACCGTCCACCATGTTTTAAAAATCCTTCTAGCTACTTATACTCTTTAGACTCCTTTTTATCCAGTCTTAAGGTAACATCCAACATAATATTAACGGGCGACATAAACATTGATATTTTACCTAACGCTAAAGCTACGGAACATTCTTCTAATTATCTCGATATGTTGGCTACACATGGTCTCGTGCAGGGTGTCGACCTACCTACTAGATACACCACTTGTCTGGACCATTTCATGATCAAGACAAGTAGTAAGTGGGAGACTTTAGTTTTCAATGAACTCACTGATCACTCACCGATACTATTAGTAATGGATACTAAACAACCGATTAGAAAAAATACACCCTGTAACATAAAATATAAAACTGTTATCGATGTCGAAAACATAAGAAAAACTTTAAATGAACAAGTGTGGTATGACTATTACAACATTGAGGATGTTAATATTGCTACAAACTATCTTATTAACTTATTACAAAACACAATTGACAAAAACACAAGTCTAAAAAAGAGTTCGTGTAGACTTAAACCATTGAAGCCTTGGATTACCACTGGATTGGTAAAATGCATCAGAAAGAGAAATTCTTTGCAAAAAAAAGCTAAACTGGCATGTAATAATAATGACTATATATTAACATACAAAAAGTACAGAAATTTATGTAATAACATTATTAAAACTCAGAAACATAATTATTATAAACGCCAATTGGACTTATCAAAAAGAGATAGTAAGGGTACCTGGAGGATAATCAAGGAACTCTCTAATTATACTTCAGAGAAAGTCTCATCGAATTCACTACTTGGGATTAAACATTCTCCTGAAGTGTCGTTGACTGAAGTAAATAATTATTTTACGTCTATTGGTAGAAAATTGGCCAACGAAACTCTTTCTAAATTAAACAAAAGTGACGTAGAGTTGGCATCTGTAATATTTCATTCTTGTAGTGATCCTATCCACTCGTTATCATTATTTTTAACGGACGGTAAAGAAATTCGTAACATAATTTCAAATTTTAAAAATAGTAGAGCAGCGGGGCATGATAATATAACTACTAATATTATCAAATCATGTTCAGATTCACTGGCGGGTCCTGTTGCGTATTTATGTAACCTCAGTTTTTCTACAGGTATTTTTCCTGAAGTTTTTAAACAAGCTATTGTGTCTCCCATTTATAAAGCAGGCAACAAGCTTGAACCCTCGAATTATAGGCCAATTTCGCTTTTGTCTGTATTATCTAAAGTTTTGGAAAAAATCGCAAACAAGCGACTCATGTCGTACTTGGAAAAAAATAATCTATTAGCTTCCAATCAATTCGGCTTTCGGGCTAAAAAATCTACGGACGATGCAGTTCTAAAGCTAACTGAAATACTAACATCGTACTAACATCGTACATGGCAAGCGACCTGATGGCCTTACTTTGATCCCATGGCAGAGGGGACGCTGTCTCGTGTGGGATGCAACGTGTGTAAGCACGTTTGCATCCTGCCATCTCGCCGCTACCGAGCAAAGTGCCGGCGCAGGAGCGGAGGCGGCTGCCAGAGCCAAGCACCTCAAATACTCGTGTTTGGGGTCGGCGTATGATTTCGTCCCGTTTGCCGTTGAGACTGCAGGGCCGTGGTGTGCAGAGGCTCGAAAGTTTATGCTGGACCTCGGACGGCGTTTGCGTGAAAGAGGGCGCGATTCCCGGGCAGGCTGGTATCTGGTTCAGCGGATTTCCATGGCGATTCAGCGGGGCAATGCGGCCAGTATTATGGGGACCTTTGAGCGACACTCGGCGCGTGGGGGAGTTTTTATTTGACCAGTAACATGATTTGTCTTGTTACGTGCTTTGGTATTATTGTTTTTTTCTGTGTCGACTTTGTGTTGTATAAAATTGAATGTGTTTAAATGAAATAAATGAGTACTTTGCAACATCGTACTTAGATAGGAATAAGAAGTGTATTGCGGTGTTTTTAGACCTCCAAAAGGCTTTCGATACCGTATGCATACCAATTCTTCTTGCACGTCTAAACAATATGGGTGTAAGAGGAGTTACAAACGCGTGGTTTGCGGACTACCTCTCTAATCGTAGCCAAAAAGTTAAAGTAGATGATTACATGAGCACTAGTGCTATGTGTAATTACGGCGTACCACAAGGATCAGCATTAGGCCCCACATTATTTCTCATATATATTAACGAGTTATGTAAATTAAACTCTACCAAAGCGGAGATGTTGATGTTTGCTGATGATACAGTCTTGGTTTTCCATAGTGATGCTTGGACGGATGTATTTAGGGAGGCGGAGAAAGGGCTATCTAAGGTAATTTCATGGCTTGAAAATAATTTGTTATCCCTAAATACATCTAAAACAAAATACCTGGCATTTAGTAAAACCAATGCAAACAGACCGCATGATAATTTATACATTAAAGCACACGTGTACCCATGTAATATTTCAAATGATCACAATACTTGTAGCTGTAATATTTTGGATCGTACGCAAACCATTCGATATTTAGGTGTTACTATTGACGAAAAACTAAATTGGGGAGCGCATATTAAGTCGGTTGCAAAACGTGTTAGAAAACTTATACATGTTTTCAAAACGCTAAAATTTGTAGCTGACGAAATATTACTGATTCGTACGTACAAGTCATTGGCTGAGTGTGTTGTAGGGTATTGCATTAGCTCCTGGGGAGGTGCAGGTAAAACACTAATGATTATAGCGGAAAGAGCTCAAAGAGCTTTATTAAAAGTTGCAATGAACTTGGGCTTTAGATATCCTACAACAGCATTATTTGAGAAATGTAAAGTGTTATCAGTGAGGAAGCTATTCATTTACCATTGCATTCGTAGATATCACAGAGATACAGTTCCAAACATTCATAATACTGAAAAAAGGGTAACTAGGTTTCATGTACCGGATTACAACAGTGAAGTTGCTTGGAGACATTATTTGCATATGGCACCCATATTTTATAATAAAATTAATAGTTCGCAAGATATACGTAAATTGGTGTCATTTAAATTGAAGCACATTACTTACAATTGGTTATCGGGCTTGGACTATGCTGATACTGAGAAACTATTGGAAAAGGTTTTATAAGATTTATTAGGATATTGTTATTATTTTCGTTTTATACTGGTTGTTTTAATTTATTTGAGATTTTTGTATTCGCCATATTACTTTTTATTTTGCAATTAGTTTAAGTTTGCCAATAAGTTTGATTTTGTTAATTAATTTCGGCTTCTACAGTATTATTTATTGTTAGTAAATTATTAGTTTGCTTTTCTAAATTTTGTAATTATAAACGTCAAATTAAGTTTGTTGAACATCATAGTTAAGTCGAATAATGGAAGACGCTGCCTTTTGCGCCACAGTATTTATACTAATGTAAAAGGCAGAGCCGCAAAATTTTTTGTAACTTATAATTTGTTCAATAAAATTATCTTTATCTTTATCTTTTATCTTTATCTTTATGTGGTACACGTCTGTTGGGATACGACTCTCTGTAAATTCTTTGTGCTGCACGTGAGTTTCCGTCAGCTCGGCCATAGGCAAAAACGATGTCGGCGTATTCTTCGTTACTAAACTCCGTCATGTTAGCACAGAGAGATTCCACACAACAGTACACAGTCAAAGTCAACAAAAACAACAGATAACAATAATAACAATTCAATAAATCAACAAAAACAACAGTGAACACCGGTAATAGGTAGTTCAACAAATCAAAGCTAATAAAAACAAGGGTCACGATTACTCGTACTCGCGTCAAACAGTGATAGCGGACAAAGCTCGACTGACAAGCTTATTGTTACACCAACCCATGCACGCTATCTTTGCATTATTTGAGAGAAAGAGAAAGAAGAACTAACAACAATGGTTATTCCCTAATGGTAATCCCTATCCAACTCGGCCCCTAGTTACTTTACCTTGAGTCGTAGATAACAATCTTTTTATTGCATTGCACTTGCTTATCGTCTTAATTTTACTACACAAGTTGGTAAGTTTTATACCAACTTTGTATGCCATTGTAATAAGTGATCAATGGGCAAGTTTTTAAAAGCATATTACTTCCAAAAATGTTAGTGATTTTTTTTTATTTATTGTGAAAGTTGACCTTTCATGTAAAATTCCTTTCATTTTGTCACTTCATGAGCTCCAAATCAGTTATTTAGCCCTGATGTGTATCTTACTCTGATTCGCATAGCCTGTAGATGTATCAAAGACCAAATTAAAATAAAAATCTCCGGTCTAAAATAGATTTTACAAAATGTATGGTGGTTAATAGCTAAAATTTCGGCGGAAACAGCGAAAATCACAACAAAATTATTAAAAAAAAAATAGGAGGTCAGAGATTTTTTTAGCCAACTTGTATTCTCCAAATGTGTCCCTGAACACAACCTTTTAGTTTGTCTAACCCTCTACAGAACACCCTGTATAATGACTTATGGCATAATCTTCTGGGGATGCTCTACAGACTTTCAAAGAGTCCTCAAAATGCAGAAGAGAGCTGTAAGAGTATTGGCCGGTGCTAAATTCAAGGAAAGTTGCAGGGAACATTTTAAAAATTTTAAAATACTTGCATCTGTTGCATGCTACATATTAGAAGTCATAAAGTACACTAGGTACAATCTTAATAAATTTGTTAATGTAGAGAAACAAGATCGGAGATCGGGACTGAAAAGAACCGTTTTAGAACCAATAGGACCTTGTAGGCTAACTATTGCAAAAAAGTCACCACTACAGATGGGACGTATCTTGTATAACAATTTGCCTGAAAGCTTTAAAAAAATTCCTAATGATACAACTTTTACTAATAAAGTGAGGCAACTTCTATTGGAGAGAACGCTGTACAGCATACAAGAGTACACCAGTGAAAAATATGACGATTGTGTTTTATAAATCTAATGAAGCTGTTCCTTCCTGCTGTTATGGATTACTGTTGTTGCACAATATAATGGATTATATTTGTATATAAACATTAAATAATTAAATTTTAGATATTCTTACGGCCCCTTTACAGCTAAAAATTATATTAATTAATTAATTATTGTATCACTGCATATTCTGACGAGACATATTCTAAGCCCTGTTATTCATTATTTTACAATTTATTTATGTGAAAAATGGTAATGGAATGTTTAAGTATGTCAATAAAGATTATTCTACTCTATTCTTAAAATAATTGTTTTTTTTAAACTGTATTACATTAAGTACTTATTTTTTGGCTTTACTCAATGCTTACGAAATCTCATGCTCAATATGTTCAAAGAACAAAGAGTTTCATACAAACTTTCATCCCTTATTTCACTCTTTTGGAGGTTAAATTTAAAAAAAATATGTCACTCATTATTTTGATCATGCACACCTCATGCGAAATTTTGTGCAAATATGTTTAAGGAATAAAAAGTTTCATACAAACTTCCATCCCCTATTTCATACCCTTAGTGGTTGAATTTCGTAATGAGATTTCGTAAGCATTGAGTAAAGCCAAAATATTAAGTTTTGTAATACAGTTTATTTTTTTCAAAATACAATCACTTTAAGTTAAATGTTTAAAAAATGTTAATTAATCATATTCTAGACTGATTTTTTAGACAACCCATTTGCAATACATTTGTTGACATATAAAATACTTTTCATCCAATAACCAGCTCGGTGACAGTCGTTGTATAGCAGTCGTTGTATAAAGTAAACACTTACCAGCACAGACTGCATGATGCTTGAATTATTGAAAACATTAAATAGACGTATTAATCTAAATGATTTTCATTATGGTGGCGGTACAACAGTCATGGTTGACCAAGAAACCTTGGGATAATGCAAACTCATTTACCTACATTGCGATCAAATCCTGTTTAATATTTTCAATGTATATTTTCTATTATTCAAATTCTGAAAGATTTAATAGAATGTACGTTGACTAGTTTAAAAAAATCGCTGATTCACAAATCAGATAAAACAGTAGAGTTTAGTGTATCCAAAATTAATCAACATCTAAAACGGGCTACAAACTAAAAGGTGGTAATTAAGAAGAACCACAAAAGGCACGACCACACGAGTTTGCTGCTAATCAACCCCGACAAACCTCAGGGTAAACATTCAAATGCGGGCTGACGGGTGAAAAGCGAATACCCTTCGAAACTCATTAGGATGCCGTTGTCGCTGCGATTCCTCACAATAATAAAACGTTTTACGGAATTTTAGTTTTTTAAATATGTTTGTTACTATCCTAGAATTGAAAAAATTTGACCGCAGTAAACATACATTTTTTTTACTTTTATTTTTGGACTTTTTTCTTGTGGTGAGACTCTTTGCAGAATCCGCCGGGTAGCTTACCTTTGACATTTGCTCTACCGTCAAGCAGTATTTTGCAAACATCACTTAGATTGATCATCTGTTTCAGGCAAAACATTCCTTTCGAATCGATAAAATGGAACGCCTGTTTATTTTTCACGCTCTTACATTCATTTGTTTCATAGTGTATTTAATGATAAAGGATAGGTATTTTTGTACTCTCGCTAGTTTCATGTCTAAATGAATTATAGTTATTATAGCATTCGAAGCCAACGTTATCGTACCCACCGCTGGCACTCGGAGCCTTTCATAAAGTTAGAGCCAAGATCTGAATCCTCCAAGCAGGTAAAATTCATGTTGGACACATGACATTGAAAAAAAAAATTAGGAACTTTTTTCCTGTGATGTTTTTCTATGCCTACCGTTAAAATCAGTTAATGGAAAAATGGTCATAGGTGCAAGCGAAGATCAAACTTCACGTTAAAATCGGACGATACCGCCACTGGCCCAACACGACTCTATTTTCAAATTTCAAAGTTAAGCTCTTAAACCTTATTCAGCCGCTGAACCTGAAAAGATCTAAACTGTTTATCTCGTGAAGCTGCTAGACGTACAACCCGTACATAACAAAATTACTCACTCCTTTACAAACTCATCGAGCGCTCAAAAGCTCCATTGGCCCTATAAACGATAATTTCCTTGAATGAACCAGTCACGAAAATAATCCATTTAATATCATCTTGTATTTTGATTTACAACCTTATTATATGAACAAACTTAGCAAAGTTCATTGAAACGGAAAGGTTCTACGCATTGTAAGGGATCTAACCTGCGATAATGAATCTTAAGACTGGGCGTACACGCTAGGTTTTCCTAATTGGTAACAGGCACAATGATAAAATGCTTTGATCAGTGGTGCAAAGGCACTTGAATGGTCGAAGGAGTTTGGTTAACACTACAATTTATGTACAGGTAACGTCGCCATTAAAGTGGTATTCTAGCTGCGTTAATTTTCAGGAAAAAAAATTCGACAAATGACACTCGTACAATAATTAAATTTTAGTTTTTGTGTTGTTAGCTACTTTTACTTTTATAATACTTTGACTAATTACAGTTAAACAGTGAGCTGAACTTTTCATTAAATAGCTGAATAGTACTTTGTTATTATGTGCAAGATATTGCTTACCATCTGACGCATGTCTTGCGCGTCCCATCACTCTACATTATAAAATCCCAGTCATGGATCAATCTGACGTTAACGTAATAAGTTTTTTTTTAATTAGTATTAATTTTAGGTACTATACGTACATCTATATTTTATATTTGTGTCGGTATAGGGATGCAAGGTGACAAAAAATACTCTATACGAATCTCACCAAAATAACATATTTTGATAAATATATTTTTTAGTAGTGGTAGGACTCTTTGCAGAGTCCGCCTTGGGAAGTACCACACCTTTGCCAGTTATTCTACCGCCAAGCAGCAATGTGCAAACATTACTGCTTTAACTTAGTTGTTCCGATTTAAATAGCAATGTTTCCAGAGAAATTACAGGACATAGGGATAAAACATTTAATATTCTGGGTGGCGAGCGCAGTGCAGTGCTAGGTAATGATTTGGACTTCATATTCCAATAGCTGCGTGTCACTGTTCTGCTATGGGCATGTTGCTTTCTATCAGGCATATGTTCTGCTCGTAACCTCGCCGCTTCGCTTTTGTCTATTGCTTAAACTAGCTGCTTGGATTAAATTCCGCTTTCAGCTCAATAACATAAGTGCGGTGCCGGTCCCAAGCCCGGGTAAAGAGGGAGGGCACTAGGGGGGAGGGATGGGGTGAACGGTATTTCAAATCATCACTTGGTATGCCGTGCACAACATCCCGCCTCGCGGCAGCCCGTGGCCGGCGTGTTAGGTGGAGATTGAGGCCACCCGTGTGTTTCTCGGGCAGGCCCCCTCACCACCTACATGCGAAATATTGGGGGGAAGTAGCTCGGGCACCTGCTTTCACACATCACTTAACGCCCAGCTAATGTAACAAGATCTTTAGTTGCAGATTACTACTACAAAATAATTGATATGGAGAGTACACCCAATGAATTTGTTGTGCCATGCGATCCGGCTAGCGACCGGCGCTCTGTGGTGCCCGGGCTGCAGAGTGAGAAATTTGCTACCGAAGGCGACGGCGGAGTGGAGTCCCAGGCTCTGCCGGCCGCTGCTGCTACTGGGGCCGCACCTGCGGCAAAGGAGACGGCTGCGCGAAAACATGGACCTGGGCCAGTGCAGAAGAGGAAGCGCCCTGGACAATCCAAAAGGAAGATGCTGCGACTTCGCCAGGAGGAGGCGCGCTCTGAAGCTGTGTTGGGCGCGGCAGGTACTGGGCGAGGTGGCAGCGGGGCTTCAACGCCTAGCTACACCATGCCACATAAATCCGGTGGCAAAAACCACCGCAAAAAGCAATCGGCCTATCTAAAAGAGGAGGCTGAAAGGGCAGATGCCATCAACCGCAGCTTGGTAGGTATCGCAAAGTTGTCTGGGTTGACGGAACTTGCACCGGCTGTTGTGGCATGCATGGACCGAATAAACCCAGTAGGTGCAGTTGTTGACGGGGTGGCGGGCCTGAGCACAGCGGTGACGCCCTCCCATTCGGTCCTTCCCGTCAGGGATAGTGTGCCGGGTGGTTGTGTGGCTGGATCCATAGATGTGACGGACCGCAAACCAAGCCAGCAGGTGCAGCTAGGGAACAATACGGCAAATGCCGAAATTTTAAAAGACCTCGTTATGAGGAAAACACAGGATAATAGGCCGACGACAACACAAGAGGTTGCAAAAGGTAGTGGCGGGGTCCTGCTCCCAAGTGCGCCTCTGCAGACACCCTTCCATCTGGACAGGGTCGTCAGCGGGGCGCGCAAAGGATGCGATGGTACCTCAACCACACCGATTAGGACCGAAGTGATGTTTGAGGCCAAGGAAAGAAATAGTTCTGACGTGGAAGTAGCACGGGCAACTAAACGTCAACGAAGTTCTGACCAGGTGTCACCGAGCCTCGCCGCAGCGGACAAAAAACTTTGCCTGGCCAGCGGGTCCGCTGATGACGTTGCGGGGTTGGGTGAAGCCGGCGGAACTTTAACCGGAGGGGAGGGGCAGCAGGAGGTGTCGTATGCCAGTGCCGTCAAACGGTACCGTGTGGTGGTACAAGATCGTAATGGCATCATGATGGACAATCCTAAAGCTACTCTGCTCCGGAAGTCAATTGACAAAGCGCAATACGACCTCTTCAAAGCGAATAGGGCGGTGCCAAAGAACAAGAGAAGGCTACCGGTGTTTGGACAGCGCCTGGCCAGGCTGCTCCACGGATGCCTAAAAATCACACCCTGTGACGACTTCTCACTTGCGTGGCTTGTTTCGACTCTCGAAACGATGCCGCCTTTGTGGGAGGGTTCCGGGGGGTTCCAAGTGATACCCGAAAGTGAATTGCCCAGGTACCACACAGGGATCATCTACGTACCGGATTTCAACGAAGAAAGGGATGACCTCGAGAGATGGCCGTTCATCTTGAGAGAATTTCTTTCGGAGTTGAACAAATCCTACAACATAGAAGGCTGGCCGGTCTTCAAACATATAGTACGACAGAAAGGCCAGACCTTCAATCACATCCTAGTTATGGGTATTCCGGCAGTAGAGGTGGAAAACTTAAAAAAAACGAACAACCGCCTGCACTACACTACTGGTTCGGTGTACGTCAAAGTCAAAGACAATAAGATAGGGGTACCAGCGAGACCAAAGGCAGAGGCTGGGAGGGTCGCCAGCGCCGCAAAAAGCGGCGAAGGCACTTCCTCTGCGGCTGTAACCAGTGCGGAAGCGGTACCCCCTGAAGATAAGGACTGGACTAGGGAGGAAGTCGACCGTCTTCTGGAAGTGAGTGATGAGGGCGAGGAGGATATCACAGGCGATATTATGGGCCTGACAATCTGCTCGCCCCTGTCACTCATGGACACGGAGCGGGAGGGCGCTGACTCAGTCCACTCCCTAGACAACTAGAACAGTTTAGGAGCTAACACTTTTTGTTTTAAAAATGGCTCTAAAGAATGCAAACAATAATAAAGATAAAACCAACAATCATAACTACAACACAAATAGGGATTCAGAATCGCTAGGAAATGAGAGCACAGTCTCAATAGATATTATACAAACTAACGTCCAACACAGCATCACAGGCTCCAACACCCTGCGAAGAACGCTGGAGGAACAACCTAACACGATAGCACTGGTCCAGGAATCATACCTTTACCAAGGCAAGGTGAGCGGGTTTACAGCCCTTAAGGGCAACGTATTTGCGGCTCCAATTCTAAACAAATCGCGTACCTTTATATATGTACCCAAACATCTAAAAGCGTCGTTAGTAACACACTTGTGTACGGATGACCTAACGGTAGTAAGACTAGACACGGGCCTACAAGGTGGACTCGGGTCCATCTTCCTGGCTTCAGCATACTTCGATGGAGAACTAACTGCACCACCAACTGAACTAGAAGAACTAATGCAGTTCTGCGATACCAACAAAATAGAATGTGTCATCGGCTGTGATGCAAACGCTCACTGTACTGTGTGGGGCTGCCCTGACACAAACGAGAGAGGCAAAGACGTGTTAGACTTTGCTCTCAGACACAACCTAAACATTTTAAATAAAGGAGCGGAGCCGACGTTTGTCACATCGTGGGCCAAAACCATTATAGATATCACGGCAGCAACATGTGGAATTGCCGAATTAATCAGCGATTGGCGTGTAGCGACGGATGAGTATTCCGGCTCGGACCATCAAAGGATAAGGTTCAGCCTGAAGATAAGTAAACGTAAGCCACGGACTTACAGAAATCCGAAAAAGACTGACAAATGTCTTTTCTCAGAAGCACTCGAAAAAATCATGATTGAAAATACCGATGCAACCAATGAAAAAGAGCTTACTCCAAGCAAAATAGAAGAAACGGTAGACTTTCTAACCAAATCTTTAATGGAAAGTTATACATCTTCATGTCCTCTAAGGACCGAAAACACCAATACTTTGAACAAAAAAGATAGATGGTGGAACAAAGAACTCGGCAAACTGAGAAAAAAAGCAAGACACTGTTTCAATAGAGCTAGAAACACCAACCAAGACCTGGACTGGCAGGAATATAAAAAATCTCGACACATGTTGAAAATAGAAATAATCAAAAGTAAGAAAAACATGTGGCGCAAATACAGCAGCTCAATTCAATCGGAGAGTGAGACTGCTAGGCTGAGAAAATTGCTATCAAACAATTCTCAAACCAAACTGGGAACATTAAAGAAACCTGACGGATCGTTCACCAAATCCGAACAGGAACAATTTGAACTACTTCTACAAACCCACTTTCCAGACTGTCGACTAGCGTCGGAAGGAGGGTGGGAAAGCCAAACACACCAGAAACCTAGTAGGGAGGACTGGGACTTTGCATCATCTATAGTCACTGATGAGGCGTTGACCTGGGCGATTAGCACATTCCTACCTTTCAAGGCTGCAGGACCTGATGAAATCTTTCCGGCTCTTCTACAGTGGAGCATGGGTAAAATAAAAACACACCTCACAGCCTTATATAAGAGCTGTCTTGCATGGAAGTATATTCCTAAATCATGGAGGGAAGTGAAAGTAGTATTCTTACCTAAACCAGGCAAATCAGACTACACAAACCCAAAGTCATTTAGGCCCATTAGCCTTAGCTCCTTCTTCCTAAAAACGCTGGAAAGACTATGTGACAAGTACATTCGAAATGGACCGCTAAGGCACAATCCAGTTCACGAAAACCAACACGCCTACCAATCGGGCAAATCGACCGAAAGCGCTCTACATCAGGTAGTTCACAAAATTGAAAGCGCAATAGAAAACAAACAGTCATGTTTAGTAACCTTCATTGATATTGAAGGAGCTTTCGACAAAACGACCTTTCCGAGTATAGAGGAAGGACTAAGGCGACATAATGTCGACGATAGAGTGAATGGATGGATCACTAAAATGCTGTCAAGTAGAGCAGCCAACATAGAATCCTCGAAAGAGTCTCGCTGCGTACTCACGAGGGGATGCCCGCAGGGAGGAGTAGTATCTCCTCTTCTATGGGTAATTGTAGCAGATGAGCTGATAGGGCTTCTAAACAAAGAAGGTATAACTACCGTCGCATACGCAGACGATTTAGCAATCATGGTCTCAGGACTCTGCGAATCAACTTTATGTGCAAAAATGCAAAAGGCACTCAAAATACTCGAAAAGTTTTGTGGTAATCGGGAACTCTCCGCGAATCCAAACAAAACAGAGATGGTATTATTCACGCGCAAAACCAAAATACCAAAGTTAAAACCCCCCACCTTATTTGGAACGCAATTGACGTTCAGTAAGGAAGTAAAGTACCTTGGTATCTGGTTGGACAGTAAGCTACTGTGGGGAAAACAACTGGATCACGTAACCACAAAGGCTACAAATATATTATGGCAGTGCACTGGGGTCGTAGGAAGAGACTGGGGACTTAAACCAAAACTGTGTCGATGGATGTACACAGTAATAGTTCGACCAGCACTCACCTACGGCTGCGTAGTGTGGTGGCCCAGAACTAATTTAGTAACCACAATCTCTAAACTGCAAAAGATGCAACGTTTAGCATGTTCATTAATCAGCGGTTGTGTAAAATCTACACCATCCGAAGCGCTGGACATAATACTTGGCCTACCACCACTACATCTCTACATACAACAAGAAGCGATGGCAGCAGCGCTAAGAATTAAATCGACAGATCAATGGAAAGGGTCAGGGATTCCCACAATCCACTGTAAGATCCTAGATCGTGCAAAGATAATTATCCCAGAAGTATGTCATGGCACAGACCGGATAGCCAGCACATATTTAGATGGGAAGAATTATGGGTTGGTTACAGAGGACCATTCCCAAACAGACACTGCTGATAAAAGCACTACTGCATGCTACATTTTCACAGATGGTGCTAAAAATAGCATGGGAGTTGGGTGTGGGTACCACTCACCAGAGCTAGACCTGGTAGAATCGCTAGCCCTAAATAAAACCACAACAGTACTGCAAGCGGAAGCTGTGGGCCTCCTGTTAGCAGCTAAATCAGTCCTTAAAAAAGAAATACACAGTAAACAAATTGGGAACTCACTGGAACTTAAGTTCATAACGGACAGTGCAGCCACCATTTATGCATTACGAAAACCTACAACCAAGTCAAGAGTGATTGCGGAGTGCCACTCTATGCTACAGCGGCTCGCACTCACTCATACTGTCACAGTTGAGTGGACAAAAAGCCACGGCGTTTGCCGTGGAAATAAAAAAGCGGACACGCTTGCCAAAGAAGGTGCAAAGAAGCATATCAGGGCAGACATAGCAGTGCTATGCAAGCCAACTGCTTCAGAAACACGGAATCTGCTATGTCTACACATAGAAAAAGAACAGCAAAAACTATGGGATAAATCTACTAAATGTAAACACACAAGAACTGTGTTCCCGCTCATAGAAAGAAAAATAACAAATAAACTGCTAGATCTGACAAGATCTGATCTTCGTCTGATGATAGGTTTAATCACAGGTCACTGTGAGTTGAACTATCATCTGCACAAAATAGGATCTACAGACAGCCCCCTATGCAGGGGCTGTTTGCAGGAGAATGAAACTGTGGAACATGTGCTCTTGCGCTGTGAAGCCACAGAAAGTATCAGATCAAGATCGGGACTACTTGAAGGGAATCCAAATCAATTACGTGAACGCATTACATCTGACGAAACGGGACTGGAACTGTTATGCCAGCGACCCAAGGCCGTCCTCCGCTATTTTAAGGAGCTCGGTTGGTTTGGGTAGGCTGGCAGGGGGGAAGTGCACAATACACCCCTAGCGGGACGTCAGTGCAGGCCAATCACCCCCACCCTGAATTAGAATTAGAATTAGATGTTCTGCTCGTCTCGTCACTCTATACTATATAAAAAAATACATAGGTACTCATGATACACAGACAAACCCAGATGCAACAAACATCTACATTCAAACAATATTTTTCTTTGATGGAAATCGAATTGACAAGCTAATTTAACTTAGCTTACTTCCCCAGTCGGACTCTTGCAAGTATCCCTACTACTACAACCTAGCTTAGCTTATAAAGCAGACTAAAAGCTTAGCTATTAGACCAGTAAAAAAAATTCTAAACAACATTACTGGGAACCGTCTAAACGTCTATTTATCCCTAAGAATTTAGCTTTTTCGCTGAAACCGGTCAAAGGGCTCCATGGGGGATCATAACAATTTTAGTTGAGACAGGAATGTTTTCGACCACAGTAAAGTCATTTAGTACGAAACATCGTACGAAGTATCTTTTTTGAAGCGAGAGCTTATTTTGACTCACCACACACAGATTTTTCGTGGGCTGTGAATTGAGCTCAAGCGTCACGCTAGTGAATGAAATCTTCGGGTGAACTCGGGACCATGGCCATATAGAAATGCGTTAGCATATCTAGATGCCACTGTCATGGCAATTTGAAGATTTATTCCAGACTAGGAGCAGCGTCTGATTTTACCGACGCTATCAAATTCTGAGTTATAAGTTTTCACTTCTATCGGCAGACCCTATGACTGCCAATGTTTTTTCCTTTTGCAAACGTTTCGGTGCTGATCAAGTTGATCTGAAACATAGATTTAGTATAGGTATAAATATGTAAACTTGTTGAAGGTATGCCAAATATTAACTTACTTTATTGTTGCAGCAAGCTCTTAGAAAGTGAAGTAAAGCTAGGATAAAATTGTAAAAGAATACATTTGTAATAAGTTATCTGTGAGATAATTATCGTACTCTCGACTTGGAAAATGTCCTATTGTATGATATTACGTTTGTTTCTTAATCACTTTATTCCGTGACATGTAAATAGATTTACGGGTCAATAAGTCCGAGACTTTTTTAAGCTATTGCATAGCTTTTATCGCGGGCCTGGAGACCGAATTTTTAGACATCGTAGAACATCGTGCATCTCTTTCTTGTCTTCACAAGAAAGAGGGATGGAAGACAAACTATTATCTATTGCCAAACTATTAACTATTATGCCGTAACGTCTGGCTTTCTGCCTCTCCGCCAGTGTGACCAGAGTTAGTAGATTTCTACTTTTGTGGTAGATTTTAGAGTCCGTCAGCTCATTGTGAGTAGAATTTAAAATGCAGTTTATTTTAGTAGATTTTGGAATTTCGTGGTGAGCAACATTTTTCCTTGGGTTCATCTCTCGAACTCGTTCTAGATTGTGAATGGGGAAACGGGGATTCCCATGTTTACCCGCAGGTGCTTGAAACCACTCCCGGACGTTTTTACCTATCATTATTCGTTGTCAACAACCAAAATAAGTAGAACCACAGGAAATCTTGCCGCTAGCGATTGTAGGGGTCAAGTAGATTGGTTGTTTGTAAACCACTTACGATACACACAGAGACGCAGTTTATTACCAATTTCAAGGTGCTCAGGGCACATCTATTGATTGATTTATATCGATGGACAAGATCTTTTGTTCAAAAATTGAATTATAAAGTCCAAAATAAATGAATCAAGTGCTCATTACAAGGCTTGCATTGTGATATTACATTGAGGAGAGTTGCTTATTTTAAAGAATATAAATGTAGCCCCTTAAAGCATTCCAAAAACATAAAAAGGTTTTCAGGAACCAACTTTATATTTTCACTAGGGTTCCGCCCCGACTTGAAGTCGGTGATCGGCGATCCATGATATGTATAATATAGCCTTAGCATTTAGTGAAAGAATTTTTGAAATTGGTCTTGTAGTTCTTGAAATAAGCGCGGTGTTCAGATTTAAATAAAATATTTAGTTATTAAATTAGTACATATATATTGTTATATATTACATTTAATAAGTGTATAGAATTAAAATGCATTTTTATTTCACACATAGGCTTTTCCACTTACTTTTGGTTGTGAGTAGATATTTTAGTAGATTTCTGCATTTCGGTAAGTAGAATTCAGTAGATTTCGGCCTTACCGTGAGTAGATTTGTCAAACTAAATCTGGTCACACTGCTCTCCGCTTTGTCATTGGTCATTTGACTGCGTATAGTGACATATGCACTGTTGCCAGATTGGGGATTTTCCCCCCAAATTTGGGGGTTTTTAAAAGCCATGGGGGTAAATTTGGGGGGATTTACGGGGGGAAAATGGAGACCAAAACGTAGTGTAGGACGACCTGAGACTCGATGGAGTGACTATATACGAAAGATGGCTGGTGGCGGTTGGAGACCGAAGACCGAGGATCGAGCCGAGTGGCGTAATATGGGAGAGGCCTATGAACAGCAGTGGACGAATACAGGCTGATGACGATGTTAATGGGTAAGTATAAATGAATGAGGTTTATTACATTGTTTCCGAATGTGTGAAATCTCTGAATAATCATCTATTGTAAAATTGGTAGCGTAATAATGTATTATATTATTATTAGGTATGTATTTAAAAATTACTTCAATTAAAATATATGTTTAAAATATTTTATTGCATATCTTTTTAAAAAAATTAGTAACTGGCATTTTTTGGAATTGGAATAAATGAGTAAGATTAATTAATTGCCTTTTTTATGAATAAATTAAAGTTTCGATAAAATACTGTATTACAAAATTACCAACTTCAAATAAAAAAAAAAATAGGAACATAACCTACTAGTTCTGCCTATTGTTTTAATGTGTTTTCAGAGTTAGGAGATTTAGGGGATTTTCAAGTAAATGTGTCGTTTAGGGATAATTATTTTTAGGAGTTGGTAACACTGGTTCAACTAGAATTAGGTTATAATATGTTATATGGATTATGGACTTGGATGTATTGGATTCTCTAAAATGCGTCCATGAGTTGAATATGAATAAACAAGCTATGAATAAACAAAGTGCGATTGTTAACGGAGAAAATCATGAAAATAATGTGACAGTTAATGAGTGAGTACTTTTTTTGAATTTCCTCTCGACTGGCACGAGGCCAAAGCCGGGCTTCGTGAAAAAAGTACCCGTCTGGCACGAGGCCCGAATCGGGCTTTCTAAGTGTTGTCGTATTTCGCGGGAATTTCTACAGACGCGTCTGTTCCTATCCCTTTTGCACCTATTATTTAATACTGCTATAAAAATAACCTACAGGACAATGCCCACGTCGCATTGTACATCGTACATTGAAAAACCAGTCGAACTTTTCTTAAGTTTTTGATACTTACTGAAAGTGTGTTGATGAATAATTTATAATTAGAATTGTCAATGATCTAAAAACGTCTGCTGTCGGTGTTTTTTAATTCCGAAATCCTAAAAATGGGTAAAGGAAGGTTATGTTTACTGTAAAAATACATTTGAATTATATTTTCTTTCGGATTATAAGTACCTTATGTACATCTACACACTGGCCTAACGCAAGCCAGGAGAATAGGACGCTACTCACTCGCCGAGCGCCTTTGTTTTGTGCACAAAAACCGACACCGGTCACGAGAGACAAGTCGAGACAAAACAGCTAGAGTGTACGAGACAAGCAGGACATGTGCCTGATGGTAAGCAACATGCCTGCTACATATCAGCACAGTAACACTCAGCTACTGGCACACAAAGAGTCTAAATAATTACCTAGCACTGCACTGCGCTTGTCACCCAGAGATCTAAGATATTGTATCTCAGAGCGCTGGAATTTCTCTGGAAATATTGGCTTAAAACCGGAACACAGTAATGTTTGCACATTACTGCTTGGTGGTATAATAACAGGACATATGCCTGATGGTAAGCAACATGCCTGCTACATATCAGCACAGTAACACTCAGCTACTGGCACACAAAGAGTCTAAATAATTACCTAGCACTGCACTGCGCTTGTCACCCAGAGATCTAAGATATTGTATCTCAGAGCACTGAAATTTCTCTGGAAATATTGGCTTAAAACCGGAACACAGTAATGTTTGCACATTACTGCTTGGTGGTAAAATAACTGGCAATTATTTTAATCAAGTTTTTGGTTCTTATATTTGTGATTTTCAACTTGGTTAACCTTTTAAAGAAATAATCAATCTTTTCAGTGCAAAACAAATTTTAATAACAACAAGATATACAGTTATAGATTATACACATTTATATACAATATTGTGTAACAGCTCAGACACGTAGGTACTGCAGGTGTGATGAGACGAGCTGGACATGTGAATGATGGTAAGCAACATGCCTGCCACATGACAGCACAGTAACACGCAGCTATTGGAACATAAAGAGTCCAAATCATTACCTAGCACTGCACTGCGCTCGTCACCCAGAGATCTAAGTTCTTATATCTCTAAGCACTGTAATTTCTCTGGAAACATTGCCCTTCAAACCGGAACACAGTAATGTTTGCACATTACTGCTTGGCGGTAGAATAACTGGCAAAGGTATTGGTAAAGGTATATAGGTGGCCCTTCCCCAGGCGGACTCTGCCAAGAGTCCTACCACTACAAAATAATTTTTGCCTTGTTAAATCAAAAATAAATTGTGGTTAAATCGCTACACCTGACACTAATAAGTTGCAGTAGTTTGGTACATCCCTTGCACTCAAACTAATCAAAATGCTTACAGGCCTTTAATGTTTTACCTATTCACTATTTATACCTAATTATTTATACCTACCTATTTTGATTTTATAGAGAAGAAAAACTTAAAGAGTTAAAAAGAAAAAAAAGAAAATGTGAATGTCAAAGGGCCAAATACCAGCAGCAGAAAGATTTTAAGAAAACTAAAGAAGTAAAAAATGAAACGGTTTTACAGAATAATGAAAAGATAAAAAAATTCAAGGAGAGAAATGCTGAACGTCAAAGAAAATTTCGTCAACGTAATAATGCAGAAAAATCGTATGTGGATATGTAATTTGATTTAATAACATTTAAAAAACAAATTGTTACATACATATTTTATGCCTCAATATTACTTAACTTTACTATTTCCTAATTTTTTTCACAGGAAAAGACAAAAATTAGAAGTGACAAGAATTAAAATTAATGAAGAGAATGTCGTGCAATTGGCTGTTGAAAATATAGCAAATGTAATGCAACAAGAAAATGAATTTCACGGGCCAATTATTTATCAATAGAAAAGGATTTTCTTTCATTAATATACAGGTTGTAAAATAATGTACTTTTGGTTTATGTTTGTGTTGTTCAAGTGTCGGTAAGAAGTAACACATTTGTTTGTGATGCAGATATGAAAATTATGGACATTGTGATGAGATAGCGTGGCAGTGTACACGATTCCAGGATTTTTTTTTTTTTTTTATTTTTAACTATAATAGGTTTACACTTGACCGCCATCTCGCCTGATGTAAAGCGACGATGCGGCCTACGATGAAGCGTGCTTACCTAGAAGAAACCGATTCACTCTCGACTTGAAGACACCAAGATTATAACTATCGGGGAAAATCCACTCAGGTAGCTCATTCCACAGCCTAGATGTTCTTATCACAAAAGTAGAGTCAAACCTCTTTGTTCGTGTCTTTGGAACATCAACCATGAAACGATGACGCTTTCTCGAGCTACGAGCAGTCCGATAAAAAAAAGGGCAAGGTGGTATTAAGTTATGCAGATCAGTCGCGCACTCTCCGAAATGTATCCGATAAAAAACCGATAAGCTAGCAATTTTGCGGCGATGTTCAAGACTTTGAAGTCGTTTCCACACAAGAGTATCATTGCCTATGAGCCTTTTGGCACGTTTCTCGATCGATTCCAGAGCCTCGAGCTGATACTTAGCCGATCCATCCCAAAGGTGCGAACAGTACTCCATACAAGAGCGAATCTGTGCTTGATATAATGTAAGCAACTGTTCGGACTTGAAATACCTTCGCACCTTTGAGAGGACACCTAGTTTTTTGGCAGCTAATTTAGCTTTGGACTCGATATAAGAGCCAAAGTTGAGCGTAGATGACAAGGTAACACCCAAAAGGTCGAGATGGTCGGTAACCGGCACGGATACACCTCGAAAAGAAGGAGTTTGCTGAAATGGACTCCTTTTTGCAGAGAACAGACACGCCTGTGTCTTTTCTTCGTTAAACTTGGCCAGATTGGTATCGCCCCATTCAGAGACTGCCTCAAGGGCCAAGTTCAAACGCTCGATCATACTCTCTCTCAGTAACTGGGTTTGCTGCCCACTGGCTCTCGCGCTAGATATGTAACTCTCTACAACAGTGCTATCGTCTGCGTACCCAAAGATACCGGGCTTCAACAGATCGTTGATATGTAGCAGAAAGAGCGTTGCAGAGAGTACCGACCCTTGAGGGACTCCGGCATTGATAGCCATTTGATCTGACGAGCAGCCATCAATGACGACATCAATGACATATTTCGAGAATGCTGATTAGAGCAAAGGTATAAAGCTGGACCATTCTCTGGAATATTACTGGGTGATAGTGGCTATACATGCCTTCCATATTTATTTACCTACTCCGCTGCTGAACACCTGAAGAGAGATACATCAGGTGTCACATTCAAACTCGCAACAGAATTGAGAGATGTTTTGGCTTATTAAAAGAGAGATTCCGTTGCCTCTTAAAGATAATATTTGTGGATATAGAGACAGCAAGGAATACAATTGTTGCTTGTGCTGTACTGTTTTTGTTCCACTTTTATCATTAAATTTAGTAATTAAGTTTGTTGTTAAGCTATTGCATAGCTTTTATCGCGGTATATATGATATAATATATATGACTTTGAAATTATCACTTACCTGTATTATTATCGTATCGTACAGAAAACTCAAGAATTATATGTTAAATTATTATTACAATGTAATCAATCGATGTCAAAGACAAACAACAACAAAAATGCAGGGATGGCTCTAAACAGCTATTTGCTACATCGCATTCACAACAAAGTCAAAGTTCTTGCTTTAATAAATGTATAATTTACACGTCAATTAATAAAAAATCTAAACAAAAGAAAGGGCATACAAATTGTATACATTTTCAAAGTTTGAAATTATCACTTAACTGTATTATTATAACAATTATTAATTATCGTACAGAAAACTGTCAAGAATTATACGTTAAATTATTAAACTAACTAACTATCGTAAGTGGTTTACAAACAACCAATCTAGATGACAACAGGTGCACTTGATAACCGCTGATTGCTTGGTGACAGTGGCTATCTATCCATGTAACGTATTTGCTGACACCACTGTTTCACCCAAATATTCCGTCCGAGCACCAATATAATAATGCACATATTTCAACAAGAAATGTTATTATTGAGAGGTCACATTTAAATTGGATATCATTATTATTTTAAATTACAGACAAGATTGTTAATACTTATAAATACATATTACTGAATGAATATTGTAAATTATTTACTGTAAGAGATATTTATGATGTAATGATACAACATTTATCTTATTTCTTAAGCTCTTTGTCTTGTTAAAATATTTTTTTCAATGTTTTTAGGTAAAAATTATGTGTAAAATTATTACTTAAAGCTTAAAAATTAAGTGCTCTATGTAAAATAAAATGATTAAATTAGTAAACCTTTAACTAATGTTGTGTTATAATATAGCATTATCTACCTTTCCAGCATTATGATAAAAACAAATGTGACTCAGACTCAACATTATGCCAAAAGTACTGCATAAATAAAAACATATTATAATAGGGATGTTAACACTAATCACAAATTAATATTTAGTGTTAATTTTATGAATTTTTGTATCATTAGAATATAGAAAATCACATTTCTATAATTTAATATTACGTAGTAAATTTATTAAAAATGATTTTAAATGCTACATTTATAATCTTTTGTCACGTGACTGGAAATACCAATATGACATATTATTAGGTCACTAACCGCAAAACAAGCTGTCAAAGACTGACTAGATTGTATACTTCTCTGCATTTTTTTTATGGTAAACAAATGTCACTCTTCAAAATAAAAGCAATTCCGAAAAATTGTTAACATCCCTATTGCTTATGTTGATAAAAATGCATGCAACATGCAATAGCTTTACCGCGGCAGTCCCCGAGTGCCACACATCTTTTTTTAATTTCCTTTACTGTAATTGTAACACTGTTCCTATCAACAGGCATCTATCAGTTGCCCCCTGGCAAAATTTGAACAAGTTGCGCTTCGTAGTTTGTGTTTGACAGCCATTGATAGCAGACTACTGCGTGATTTGAGAACGAAATGGCAAAACATGCTCATTTTTTCCAGAAAAAGACCATCACTCAAACCAAAGCTAAGCTTGATAAATTCTATGGGGACTCTTCACCACCAATTTAAATGGAAAAAAAGTGGTTTAATGAATTTCGTTATGGCAGTACAAGCACAAAAGATGTCGAACGTTCTGGACGCCCAGTTGAGGTCTCACACCCGACCACACCTCACAAAATTCACGATATGCCGTTGGCCGATCAGAGATTGAAAGTGCGAGAGATAGTGGAAGCTTTAGGCATCTCACATGGCTCATTCGTTTCAATTTCAAATGATCACTTGGGTATGAGAAAGCTTTCCGCGAGATGGGTGCCGCGTTTGTTGACAATCGACCACAAACGCAATCGTGTGACAATTTCGCAGGAGTGTTTGCCGTTGTTCAACCGCAATATGGAAAAGTTTTTGCACCGTTTCGTAACCGTGAACGAAAGGTGGATCCACACCAGAGACTAAACAACAATCAAAACAGTAGGTTTCTCAGACTCCAAAGGAAGCCAAAGTGGGTTTGTCAGCCAATAAAATCATGGCGACCATTTTTTGGGATGAACGCGGTATAATAACAATGAGGAATATTATGCCAACTTTCTGGGTCGATTTAATGAAGACTTGAAATAAAACGACCGGATTTAGTCAAGAAAAAAGTTATTTTTCATCAGGACAATGCAAGGGTGCACAAATGTGTACTTTCCATGGCAAAAATCCATGAATTTATATACGAATTGCTCCCTCATCCAACCTATTCTCTGGATTTAGCCCCGAGTGACTATTTCTTGTTTCGAACTCTAAAGAAATGGTTCAGCGGAAAATTTGACTCCGACATTGAAATTATCTCCCAAACAAATGCCTATTTTGATGGCCTCGACAAATCTTTTTTTTTTGGAATAAAAAAAATTGGAGAATCTTTGGATAAAGTGTACAGACCTGTGAAGTGTCTATGTTGAAAAAGAAAACTATTTTATCCAAAAACTTGTGTTGCCAAAAAGTCACGGACTTATTGACCCGCCCTCGTAATTGATGTGTAAATTGTATATTTATGAAAAAAGCGTTGTGACCTTCCTTAGCGAGACCGAACATAAAGTCCAATTCTTAAACTTTGCTACATCACTGTATCCTGCGGCTTTTTCGATCACTATATTTTCTTTTACAGCTCTCTCAAGAATTGGGCTGTGAAATTGAAAAAAATATCTGTTTGGCAATACCAGAATTTATATGCGGTCAACAAAACAGTAGTAGGTATTTTACGTAGGTACAAAGTCGTTTCATTATACGTGCTTTAACTTCAGAAGCACCTTATTAGGCCTGATTATGTTGATCCTCAGCATTAAGCCATTCCGTGTTTATGAACTTGAACTTCAGTGGGTTTATTATGTTTGCGTGGATCAAGCTAAATTGGATGGAAAATTGAAAACTCTTCCGGCGTTTCTTGAATATTTTTATTTCGCAACTGTACTTTTAAAAAGTGGATAGTTAGAAAATCGTTCTATAATATACAAGTTTTTTTTCAATCTTCAAACAATTACGTTACAAAAAGATATCTAGAATAGTGCTTAGAATGTAAATAGTATTTTTAAATCGCATAGTATATAATTTGTATTAAAATAAGCAGTGTTACATGTTACATTCAAAATTCTTGAATTTATATAGATTTATTTAAGTTTAAATTACAAACTTTGCTTTATTTATATACATATACCGTCTTATTCCAAAACACGGACTAATTATAGTACTGGGAATAAACTAGGTTTAAACCAAGTTTAAGTCTAAACGTTATTACAAAACGAAGTTTTACTCTAAACCACGGACTGTCTATGGTACTAAAGATAAACCTGAGAGACCCCTAGTTTAACCATGGTCTAACTTCGGAACTGTCATTTTGAGGTTAGGACAACATATGTTTGTTCCATATTTAACAATTTCGACTCTCGCAATTTGCAAAAATGGATATTAATGTGATCGATATGATAGATTTAGAGGATTTAGACACCCTGGAGACACCTCGGCGATCGGACAGACCTCGTCAACTAAAAAATCCTTTCGAATTGAGTGATGAAGAATTTCGATACAAATATCGATTTTGGTAAAAAAATCGTGGATATCTTACGTGGCGATCTGGTGCGTGACCCTCGGGAATGCCCACTTAGTCCTGAAATTCAAGTGCATGTGCTCTACGTAACTGGGCTCGCCATGAAGTAAGTCCTATAAAATTAATAACCTTGATAGAAAAATGCTTACTATATTTAATTTTCTCATTTAAATTGTTGTTTTAATTCCAGATTCAAGACGATACAGCTGAGTTGCATGAAGTGTCTCAGCCAGTAGTGAGCAAAACTTGTAAAAAGATAGCAGAGATATTAGCAAGTATGTCTCACCGTTTTATTAAGATGTCTGCTACATTAAATGAAGAGGAAGCTCTAATGAGAAAATTCAAGGCTATCGCTAATTTTCCTACACTGATAGGGGTAATTAACTGTACTCACATCCGAATAAAAAAAGTAAACTCTGATGGGGGACAATTATTTATCAATAGAAAAGGATTCTCTTCCATTAATGTACAAGTTGTTTGTGATGCCGATATGAAAATTATGGACATTGTGATGAGGTGGTGTGGCAGTGTACACGATTCCAGGATATTTCGAGAATGTACATTAAAGCAAAGGTTTGAAGCTGGAGCATTCTCTGGAATATTACTGGGTGATAGTGGCTATCCATGTCTTCCATATTTATTTACACCGCTGTGGAACACTACATCACCACCTGAAGAGAGATACAACAGGTGTCACATACTAACTCGCAACAGAATTGAGAGATGTTTTGGATTATTAAAGCAGAGATTCCGTTGCCTCTTAAGGGGAATATTTGTGGATATAGAGACGGCAAGGAAAACAATTGTTGCTTGTGATGTACTCCACAACATTGCCATTGATATGAGGGAGGACCTGTTTCCTGGTGAGGAAAATATTGTGACACCATACCATGTACCCGTACTCCTGATACAGTTAGAGGTAACATTAGAAGGAGACATTTCATAGAGACTCACTTTCAATGAATGTTCAATTGTAACTAAGTTCAGGCTTTCATAGGTCCTAAAATGTATAATTTATTAGTAATTAGATTCATTCTTAGTTTGAACTTGAAAGGTAAGTAAATTTAAATTAATAAGGCTAATGATGATTGAAGGCTCAATCATTCATCTGTTTACATATCATATCTAAACAGTTTTTTTTGTTCAATGTGAAAGAAAAAACATTAATACCTTTAATTATGTATCAAAGTATGAAAGCCACTTATGATAGACATATTATTAACATTGAGGAGTAAATAATTTTAATACTTCTGTAGTGTCAGTCTTTAATTATAACATAATATATTAAATAGGATCTTATTGACATTTATTTTCTAATAGATTTATTTCTAGTTGTAATTTTTTTATTTGTAATTTTGCGATTTCTACATTGTATTTGTGTTCCACTACCATCATTTTTAGTTGTTCTTCTTTAAAGTTAGTATTGGTCCTAACTATTTCATGGCGAATGTCTTGTCTGTAAAACCAAAAATAGAATTGTTAGTTGTTGTTTCAAAAATTACAAAATCCAGAAAAAGTTATTTAATTATGTATCAAAGCCTCTTATTATTGTGGGCATAGTAGCATTTTGCAGTAAATAATTTACATCATTCATTCATTACAACATACCTGTTATTTAATTTTCTTATGCTCTTTGCTTTCTTGTTAATATTTGTTGTATTTTCAATGTTTTTAAATAAGTTGCTGTTTTCTGTGTAAAATAAAGTAATTAACTTAGTAAACATTCCAATTATTTTGTGTTATTGTATAGCATTATCTACCTTTCCAGCATTATGTTAAAAACAAATCTGACTATGTGTATGGCGCAGACCTTCTGTCTGTTCATTTTATCAACATGGCAAATTAGCGACACTGATTTGAATTGAAATTTGTTCCAAAGCTCTATCATAGGCCAGTTGTCTTTGCATTTCTTGTCACCAACACTCGTATGAATCACAGAAAACAAGTAGGAAATGCAACTATTATTACTCACGTCGCTCCTCGATATTCTCCACTGACAGCTCAACATTAAATTTTGGTATTTCCTCGCTATTTGGGCCAGGGGTGGCCTCTACATTTGGCTCCATTATTGTAGCTGTTTCTAATATCTAAAATACAAATACAAAAATCTTTATTGCTGTTTGCAGGTAAGATAAGATATTACAAAACATTTTATAAGTTGACCCATACAAACTGGCCTCTTCGAGAGGCTTGCTATATTTTGGCAAAACAGTTTCTATTGGTCTGAATTTATACAATTATAAAAAAATATTTACATGTAAATTTCATTAATGTGTATTAACAATTATATAGCATTTTCAAAATAACAAATGTTACTTACAAATGCATCACTATCATAAATATCATAATTATTTATTTCCACATGAAAGTCATGTGGAGCAATCGCCATGATTTCCAAGTCCTCGGGTGATGGTGATGGCGGTTTAGCTCCACCCCCTGTCATATTTTGTTGTTTACTAAATGTTGATAAGTTGGACTTGGCAGCCAACTTCATCCTTTTCCAAGCAAGTTTCAATTCTCCTTCGGACCGAAATTTTCCACATATTTAATTAAATCTAAAAACAGATAAGTATGTTGAGTAAATTAAGCAAAGAATATATTTAACTTGTAATGAGAATTCAAGCAAAAAATACATACTTATTCGCTATATTTTTCCACTCTTTAATTTTTAACATATTGGCAGATGTTTTAGTGGACTTGTCTTCTAAAACACCTTTCGATTCCCCTATTAGCTGGCGCAGGACTTCCTGTATTAAAAATTACATTTTGGATTAGTCAACTTAAATATGTTGACAGACAATGCCAGCAAAACCATTGATATACCTAGTAAAATTTATTGCATTAAAGGATGTTGTACAACTTACTTTCTCTTCAGAACTCCAATTTTCACCTCGTTTTTTCTTTTGTTGCTCCATTTTTAAATCAAATAAATCTCAAATACTATTGTTCCCCACTTTGTACACTACCAATCCACACGAAACCACTAAATAGTACTATGCGTTTAGAAACAACGAACAAGAGCAATATTATAACAGCGTTATTGTAAATAAACAATAAGCACTTAAATTTTCTGAAGTGGAAGATTTACTGAACGGATTGGGTTGAAATTGGAACAAAGTTAGATTATAGTCTGGAATGAAACACAGATTACTTTAAATCTTTTTTTTTTATAGTATAGAGTGACGAGACGAGCAGGATATGTGTCTGATGGTAAGCAACATGCCTGCCAACTTCTCAAATTCGTGATGGCGCGCTGTGACTTTATTTCTCAAATTTCGCGCCACATTCGGTTGACATTGTTCTTTTGTCATAACCAGTTTTTTTTTGACGCCACAAGTAAAATCTAATCAATTCAAAAATTATTTCTGTAAATGATCATTAGTCCGATTTAATAAATTGAAACTAAATTACACATCAATATTTACTTAAGTTTTTACTTATGAACACATGTTTATGCATAAAAAGTGAATTTTAACATTCCGGGAGTGAATGAATGACAACCTTTTCTTTGTTTCGTCTGTATAACCTTGGACTATCTTAGGCTTAACCTTGGACTAAGTAGTATTTGGATAGTCTGAGTTTTGTAATAGGAACACATTTTAAACCTGGTACTAAGTTTAATACCGTATCAAACCTGGACTAGTTAGTCCTGGTTTAAACCTGGACTATCTTAGTTTTTTGGAATAAGACCGTCTGAGTTTTGTAATAGGAACACATTTTAAACCTGGTACTAAGTTTAATACCGTATCAAACCTGGACTAGTTAGTCCTGGTTTAAACCTGGACTATCTTAGTTTTTTGGAATAAGACCGATAATAAAGTTTTAATATTGCACACCCAACACATTGGGTAATAAATCTGTTGATACTTTTTTAACATTTTGTAACATCGAATGTAGGTACCTACACAGTTTTAGGCAATAAATATTTTTGATTTGATTTGATTTAAACTATACTTGCTTAATTGATTTATACTTCGTTATCTTCAGCTAGATTTGCATACTAAGCACTGTTTGGTCATCTCTGTCTAATTTATTGATAAACGCTCAAGTTAACAAATTTGTGAGTTATCATAGTGTTTTTAAAGGTACTGAAAATCTGTTTTTAATCAAATTAGTGACAAGACGTGCAAGACATGGGCCTCATCGTAATCAGCACCCCCAGCCCATAGCAGCAGCACAGTGCCATGCGGCTATTTGATAGCAAGATTAGATAGTTGTAAAACACACACGTACAATATTCTGGGTTAATTGAGACATGTCTCGAAATAGTAATTTTGCTTTTCCAATTTTTATTTACACACATATTTATTAAAGTTCAAAGTAATTTACTAGAAGATCTAGTACTTAAAAACAAAATTTACACTTAGTTAACGATTTCTAGAAAAATGTTTATTTAAGTGTCATATAATTAAAAATATTACAGAACGCAATGCAAATTATCAATAAATAATAATAATAATAAAATTATTAGGAGAACGACTCAATTTCACAATTGTGTGGTTGTAAATTCGAATCGCGAAGTATTTTTCCAAGTACGAGTAAACTGATGTAGAAATTATTTAAACAATAACTTCCTTTAACGGCGAAGGAAAACGGCGTGAGGAAAGCGACATGTGCCATGATACATTGATGTCATTTTTCGAGGACAAGCGTCATCTGCCAACCCCACAGAAATCAAAATAAATTATTTAGATTTCTGTGGCCAACCGTCACTTGGCCAGCGTGGTAGATAATGTGGCCTTGACGCTCTCCCTGATGAAAGTCTCAAGTCTCAGCAGTGGGAACAAGAATAGCCCGACCGAGAAGATAGGTACAGTCGGCAGCTTTTCACTGCTGTATCTTGTTTACTAAGTATTTTGATTAGTATAGAATAAAAAAATCTAACTTGTTTCTCATTTATCCCACACTACAATTCATAATAATACTACATAATATAAAACTCAGATAATGAACTTCTCACTCGTGCCATGCGATCTTTACACACCTTTTTTTTAAGCGCTTAATTAATTAATTATAATTTTATTGTGTTTCTCAGTTTCGTTACGATGTACATTCTAGGGTATTTTTCAAATGTCTAAGGCCGATTTACATCAGACGAGCGAATGCTCATTCTATCCCCACTGTATCAAATTCATTTGGTGTAAACAAACGTAGAACATTCTTTCGTTGTTTTGTTTGCGTTCGCAAAGATTCTATGGAATATCTAATATGGAAAACGCTAAGAACGATCTTTCGTTTACACTAAAAGATCGAGAAAGAATGCTCTTGTTCCAGCTCTAGCTCTATGTTCGTTCAGTTTAAATAGGCCCTTATATTTCTTCGATCTGAACAAAAGGTAATAACTTATTCTATTCAACAAATGCAACGCGTAATAAATGTCCCCGAAACAGTAGGTACATCAATCACGGATTCTGTCAACATCTGTTAATTGAATTGTATTGAATCAAATACATTCCAGGCCCTAACCAATCAATGCTACAATAGACAGAAAAATACTGGGAATATAACTCACTTATCTATATGTGTAGCTATGTAAGTATTTTCTCGTTTAGTACGCAACTAGTAGTGAGTTTGGTTGTCTTCATTATTCTTAGACCTTCACCAGACCTAGCACATCTTAAATACCCATAGACTGACTATGGGTAATTCAGATGTGCTTGGAGTAGGTAAGTAGCGCTAAAGTGCCCGTTAATAAAATTGAACTGTCATCTACGTTTATGAAGCCAAGTTTAAGGCAGTTGTCTCACCGCCAACGATGAACGAGTAACGAGTAGCGAGTACCTATAGCTAAGCGAGTGTTATCTTTTATAGCTCTTGTCGCTCGGCGACAAACTAGTGAAGCGAGCGCTCGCCGGTAGTGTGCGAGTGAGGCGCGCGATTACGCATCACTCGCATCTTTCAAAATTCGCACTGTAGAGAATTGACCGCTGGTTGCTCTCTCGGCGAGTAATCTCTAATCGCTTAGCGAGTATCGCTGAGCGAGTGTTATATTCTATAACTCTTGTCGCTCAGCGACAAACTATTGAAGCGAGTGCTCGCCGGCACTGTGAACAGTCAGCGATGAACTTTTGTATATGCATCTCTGTTATTTACACGGAATTTGTGTCTATTGTAGATACGTTTCTTGACCGAGAAAATAGTCGATAGTTACTCGTTTTTTCGCCTGCGGTGGGACAACTGCCTAAAAAGAAAAACAAACAAGTTTTATTATAGGTATACTAGCGGCTAGCGGCCCGTTCCGTCTTCGCTCGGATAACTTAATATATGTACATATATAAATTACGCGACACGTTGTTTATCCGCGATTTGAACGGCATAAAAAAGATTATAATGACGCAATCTTAAAAGATAGACACATGCTGTCACGGACTTCAGCGCACGTCAACGCGCGCCACGAAAGCTCTGAAAAAGGAATATTTTTGTTGCATTCTTCATTCATGCTCCGCTCCTGTTGATAGTCTTACAGCCTTACCTTCCTTGATAAATGGACTATCCAACAGAAAAAATATCTTTCAATTCGGACCAGTAGGATATCCCTGATTCCCGAAATTCTAGCGTAATACTAGACTTTATTTTAGTCTAGTAATAGTATAGACCAGGGTAGGCGAACCTTTATGCATCAATGTGCCATATTCTCAAAAAAATGTTTAATGGGGTCATTGCCGTGCCATTTATTTGGAAAATAATAATAATAAATACTAAAACTCTTTATAAAATAAAGTAAACAAAAGAGGTACATTTTGGAATGTTTTTATTAAATACCTACTTAACACATTTTTTACACATGTTTTATGATCGGCGACGTGCCTAAAATATTGTGTCGCGTGCCATCAATGGCACGCGTGCCTTTGGTTCGCCTACCCTGGTATAGACTATACTATTACTAGACTAAATAACCTTTATAATTTTAGTCTAGTAATAGTAGGATTGTTAGCTGTTTTATACCGTTTATTTTTACATAAATTGTCTTATTAATAGAGCCTGCAGCTCTAACCACCGGTAGTTTTGCCCCGCTGCCAGCAGCGATCTAGCTTTATGTTTTTATTTTAATAGGTTTTTATTGCACACGGTGTGCAAATGTGATTAAAATCAGTTAAGTTGGTAGTTTAGGAGCCCATCGCGGACAAAAAACATGACGCGTAATTTTACATTTTAAAAAGATTGTAAGTAAAACTTAGATTTGAGAAAGAAAATAAATACCTGAGTATAATAATAAAATAATAATAAAGTAATGATTAGGTTTGGCACGTTTTGCTTGACTCATTATTGATTTGATACACTTAATGGTATATTCGAATTTGGGTTGAATCAACTGAAATAAACGAAATCGAATTTAATGAATTCCAAAACCATTTAAGAAACCCAACTGAGAATTTAATCACCTGTATTTCATTAAGGAACACATTCACATTCATGTACGTATTATCCCTATTTACTTACAGCTAAGGTGCTGGGAAAGGCCATTTAATCCCTCGCCACACAAATCTTTCCAAAATATCAACGGTCCTAAAATAACTTCATTTTCATTCGCAATATTGAGGAAATGTGCCGAATGAGTTTAGTCCCTCAAATTACTTTGTAAGCTTTTTAAATCTCAATAATAGATTTGTCATTGACATAGGTAACTTTGACTGGCGTCGTTATGTAACGAATCTGCTCAACTACGAAGCCTAGGGTGTCGTGGGTTCGATTCCCACCCAGTGCAAATATTTGTGTGATGAATTCAAACATTTGTACTGTGTCTGGGTGTTTATACGTACGAGTATAATAAAAATGTATTTACATCTATATAAGTATTATATCAGCTATCTGGCCGCCATAGTACAAGCTTTGCATAGTTTGGGGTGAGATGGTGTTGTGTGTGAATTGTCCACCAATATGTATATATATCTTAGATCGGGGATTCGATTTTCACCCAGTATCAATATCTATTTGATGTATTCGGAAGTTTGTATTATATCTGGCTTCTAAAGTACCTACATATATATGCTTATATGGTCAAAAAAAGTCTGTAAATAGCTAAACAATTTCGTTAGACTATGATGTTTCGAAAAAAGGTGTCTTTGCACATGAGCCTTTTGGTAGGTACTTTTCATTCAACACATAAGCTGTGCCAGAAGCTAGAGCTAGACCTTGCGGATTTATATCATTCTATTAGCTGCACAAACTGATGTCATTGCACTGATACCTCCTCAGATTCAATGACCTAAATAGTTCCCAATTTAAGTGCTTTATCTATCTACAATGATGCGTGGCGACACATTCGTTGTAATTGTTATTTGAAGAGTTATTGACCCATCTATTTAGATAAATTGAAAAAATGGAGTCGATGACCATGGAATGGCAAGTCTTATATTCGTTTAAGATTTGAAGCTGATTTACTTTCTGCAGTAGTGGGCCTGTTTAAGAGCTTTTTTTACTTTCTGTACTGTTTAAGAACATAAAATCTAGTCCGTTATTTTTTTTTTTTTTTTTTTATAGCATAGAGTGACGAGACGAGCAGGTCATGTTCCTGATGGTAAGCAAGATGCCTGCCACATAACAGCACAGTAATACACAGCTATTGGAACATGATAGTCCAAATCATTACCTAGCACTGCACTGCGCTCGTCACCCAGAGATCTAAGATATTATGTCTCTAAGCCCTGTAATTTCTCTGGAATCATTGCCCTTCAAACCGGAACACAGTCATGTTTGCACATTACTGCTTGGCGGTAGAATATTTGGCAAAGGTGTGGTACTTCCCCAGGTGGACTCTGCTAAGAGTCCTACCACTACTAATACACTACAACTACTAAATCGTTGCTAGATTAAGATAGATAAAGAAGCGGACGCACTCTCGAATTGAATACACCTAGTTTGTATAGTATATATGTCACCGTAAACTAGTAAAAACTGTCAGATGCTTATCCATCGGGAAAAATCCAATCAGGCAACGCACCTATTACTATTGAAGATAAAAAGATGTAACGGTTAACTGCCGTATTTCGTTAGATTATAATCTGATGAATCTGACAATTTGACATATATATTTTACTAGCATCGCACCGCGGTTTTAACTGCGTAGTTCCCGTTTCCGTTATTTTTCCGGTATAAAAAGTAGCCTAAGTATTCTTCCTACAATCTAACTTAGCGCAGTCGGGGCAGACATTGAAATAGAAAAAATTCCGGGGAGCGATTTTTTTTAATGAAACGTCGGGGAGGGTTGTTGGAAGTATAAATCTCGATTTTCTAACTAATCCCGCTAGAGGGTTCGCCGCCATCTTGTTTTAAAGTTTTTGTGAAATAACTCGTTAATTTTCAACTTTAGAGCAGAAACGATGGTTACCAAAGTTGTTTAAAAAATTTAATTTCTCACAAGTTTGCTTCATATAGTTTTTACGCTAAGATCAATATTTGCAGAGTTATACTATCAAGTTTATAAAAAAAATCGTAATGGGTGCAATTTTATTTTCTTCAACTTCGGTTCTCGCACTTTTTAGGGTTCCGTTCCCAAAGGGTAAAAACGGAACCTATTACTGAGACTTGGCTGTCCATCCGTCCGTACGTCCGTCCGTCTGTCACCAGACTGTATCTCAAGAACGGTGATAGCTAGACAGTTGACATTTTCACAGATGATGTATTTCTATTGCTGCTGTTACAACAAATACTAAAAATAAAATAAGTAAACAAAGTGCGAGAACCAAAGTTGAAGAAAATAAAATTGCACCCATTACGATTTTTTTGATAAACTTGATAGTATAGGTAACTCTGCAAATATTGATCCTAGCGTAAAAACTATATGAAGCAAACTTGTGAGAAATTAAATTTCCAACAACTTGGTAACCATCATTTCTGCTCTAAAGTTGAAAATTGACGAGTTATTTCACAAAAACTTTAAAACAAGATGGTGGCGAACCCTCTAGCGGGATTAGTTAGAAAATCGAGATTTATACTTCCAACAACCCTCCCCGACGTTTCATAAAAAAAAATCGCTCCCCGGAATTTTTTCTATTTCAGGCTAGTTTTATGTCTACCTCGACTGTAGTAACTGTGCTATGTTCCAAATTTGAGCCCGATCCTTTCATACGCTACGACGTGATTGAGCAACAGACATCCAAATATCAAAACATCCAAACATTGACATTTATGATATTAGTAGGATAATTACATTATCACGTAAAATTATCAGCCGTGAACTAAATTTACAGACAGCCATATTTTTTCATCTGAAAACTGCTAGGCTAGCAGAAAACGATTTCAATATTAATGAAATTTGCTGTAGGTATGTTTATTCATGGCTATTCAAGACTGTCCAACGATCTGTAGAATTGCAGACGACTGAGTCTTATACCTAACATGCCTTTTGTTGCTGAAACAAAGCTTGGCAATCTTTCGATTGGAACAGTCTACCATTGTTCGGGACGCTTGTTATTTCTATGATGAATGTTCGCTTTAATTTAATATTTTATAAGAATTTTATTTGGCGGAATAAAGGATTGGAGTATTTTTCTTGAAAACTAAAGTTTAGATTTCAATATTTTCAGACCTTAATTATTTATTTGGATAATTCAGATGTGATTAATGTTAGTAGTTAGCTATGTAGTATAGAGTACTCATTCTAATTTAGTTTTGTTGATATTCATACGACTATCTAATTAACTATCTAATTGACTATCTAATTGACTAACTACGAGAACTATCTAATTAAAGATTAAATCGTTTTTAACGGACATAGGTCTACGTTAGACCAACTTCGTGGTAGAAGGTGATACACAAATACCTAAAAGATACTTATTTACTCGACGTAATCTCCCCAAATTACCATGACTGCATGATCAAAGTTAACTAAACACTATATTCAGACACACTAAACATAAATAGGTCATAGACACGTCCATTAAACCTAAAGCACAAAACAATCAGTTTACAGAAGTCAAACTCAGACAAAACTCATGAATATGATATTTTGGAAGAGTTGGGAATAGTCCCAGTGCGAGTGCGATTCGCTTCAAACATGTATCTTGTTGTGATGTGTATGTTTTTCTACAAATAGTTATCAAAAAAGTTATTTCATTCAGTAAATTGATATTTTAGTAGATATTTTTGGATGGGGAAGTTTTAGTTCGGAGACTTTTCTTTCTTAAGATACTACCTATCGTATCCACACCACCCAGATATACTAATTTTTTTTGGCTTTACTAGCATTGTTGCTAATGAGAACTTGGTCAATAAAAGCATGCTTTCGTGCTAATAATAAGAATGTATGTCCAGAACTTAAGCGACTTCTGAACGAAGTGTCGAGAATTGAAGTACATACATGAGTTTGACTTCTGTATACTAATTATTTTGTGCCTAAAGCGTTTATTTTATCTAAGTCCGCAATCTGTGATGAAGCGTTTAACAGCATCCACGGCCATAATGGATTCTCATTTTCATATCTAGAGTAATAAAACATGAATATCGGAGGGACAACGAGCTAGTGTATCCTTTAATGAAATATTTAAAGTTTTAGTGCATAGATTAAGAGCATTTCGTATTCTTGAAACTTATAAAGCCACACTGTAATCACACTTTTAGTTTGATATCTATACTAGAACTTAAATAGGGCGAGATACGAAACATACTTAAGCATAAGCGCACACCACACATATTTTAAAACATAGCAAATTAAGGCTAAAAGAGTTTTTTTATAAGTATTATACGTTTATTGTTGTAAAAGACAGGGGTATCCGTTGATTATCCCATTACGCAAATTTGTTTTGGGAATAGATCAAAATACCTAGAAACGTAAATACCTGCGAACGAACTAAAACTTTAGTACGAAAACAAATATTGTAATTAAAAACTATAATAAAATAGGGCTAACCGCTGTAGTAGACTTATTTCTTCTTGAATTATGATTCTCGAATGTTTAGTAGTGGTAGGACTCTTAGCAGAGTCCGCCTGGGGAAGTACCACACCTTTGCCAAATATTCTACCGCCAAGCAGTAATGTGCAAACATTACTGTGTTTCGGTTTGAAGGGCAATGATTCCAGAGAAATTACAGGGCTTAGAGACATAATATCTTAGATCTCTGGGTGACGAGCGCGGTGCAGTGCTAGGTAATGATTTGGACTATCATGTTCCAATAGCTGCGTGTTACTGTGCTGTTATGTGGCAGGCATGTTGCTTACCATCAGGCACATGATCTGCTCGTCTCGTCACTCTATGCTATAAAAAAAAAAAATGTTGAAAGTCTATCATTTATTGGAGAACTCTAAGATGTGGCTCTGGTGTGCCTGTGGGGACAATGCATGCCACCGCTTGCCCCCACAAAAAAAGTCCTGCTTGTAAGTGTAGTGGGTTAGTAAATTTAGGTTAGCAGATCCTGCTGCTTTTGTTCTAATCTTTTTTCTTTGCTGTTGGTAATGTCTCAAATTTCGAATGTTTCCAATATAATTTCACTTCAACTTCACGATCAAATATAATGGTAACGCTCAGCTGTTTACGGAATATTTATAACCCCGTATTATATTGAAAACAAAAAACGAAGTTACCTACGGCTGGTCTAGAAGTTACGGCTGGTCAAATCGGGTGAACGACGACTGCCCCCGGGTTCAAATCCCAGGCGCACCACTGTCATTTCGAAGTCATGTGCGTAATGCCGCTAGCTTAAAACGGTGAAGGAAAACATCGTGAGCAAACCAACATGTGCCTAGAATCTTTCGAGGTCGTGTGTCATCTACCAACCCGCACTGGGCCAGCGTGGTGTATTGACGTGGCGCCTTGACTCTTTCCTTGCGAGAGAAGGCTCAGAGTCCCAGCAGTGGGAACAATTACTGGTGCTGTTTTTTGCTATAAGTATTTAAAACGTATATTTGAAGGAAATAATAAACTTGACTTACCTTGTGCAGATGGAGCGACCCTGGTCGAGTCGATGGCCATCATCCAGTATCTCGAAGACATTAAGCCAGACCCTCCCCTGATGCCGAACACTCCACTGCTTCGAGCTCGAGCCAGGGAAATCTGTGAGGTGACTATAGTATTCACAAAATGAAAGTTATGTTTTGAGATTTGAGAAATAAGTACTAGCAATGGATACATTTATAATTAATCCAGCCCCGGATCTTCAATATTTTTAGGCGGGGAAAAATGCTGCTCCCTCTCATTTATCTTTAATTTTTACCTGTATCATCTTTATAATTGCAGCTATCAAATGTCCTCTAATTGATTAATCGACATAAGCCTTCTGGAAATAATGGCATCCATCGCTGTTCTTTCTTTTTTTTTGGCTACAAATATATCGCACGCATGGCCACCATGCAAAGACATAGCGGGGCATGTTGAGCTCGGCACCACGGATTATTATCTGTTACATTATTGAACGCGCCAACTTTTCAAAACACTTTTCGCATTTAGTTTGTTTGTTTCAGTTTTGTTTCAATTTAAATTGGAATCCTAAAATCTTTTTCAAATATCAAAATGGATCTCTTGTTTTTTGAGAATTAGAAATTGTTCTGACCACAAAAACATTTTCAGCCAGTTATTCTACCGCCAAGCTGTAATGTGCTAAAATTACTGTGTTCCGGTTTGAAAGGGAATTCTGAGAAGTTACAGGACAAAGAGAAATATCATCTTATATCTCTGAATGAAGAGCGGAATGCAGTGGTGTGATATAAACCATGGTTGGTTTATATCGAAGCTGGTAGGTAGTGATTTGGACTCTACAAAATCAAATTGCTGCGTGGCATTGTGAGGTTATGGGGAGGCGTTTTGCTTACCATCAGGCGCATGTCTCGCTCGTCCCGCCAATCTAAATTTAAAACACCCGTTTTCTCTATAATTAAACAAATAAACGTTGGCGTTGATTGGCAACAAGATATTCTCAAAATATTCCCGTTTGATGTGACTGAATTTATTCTTAGCTTGGCATAGTTAGCCTTTTAGACAGGTTGTCGAAAGGTTTGAATGATAAAGCGTTTCAGAATATTAGATTAATGCAAAAGCTATCAAAAGTTGTTTTCAATTGCGCCTGAGTTGGCGTTAATTTTTAAATTATCAATTAATTACACATATATAAAATCCAGTGGCATGATGTTTGTACCTAGGTAGTGAACTCTTCACCAAATCAACTGATACTCACAAAAGTTGGTATGTATCGTTTGGGTTGTCCAACCCAAACGATTTTGGGACAGGTCGCTAGTATGACATATTTTTTTACCTGAAGACAGGTATAAAGTAATTCGCGTCATTCTGAAAACGCCTGATTATTGTCATATGCCAACGAAGAGAAAATGAAGAAAAAAGTCTTCGACCTATATATAGTTAGTCCTTAAATTAGCTACTCTCGTACCGTTTCAGTTACTGAGCTACTGAGAAATTCGCTAAACTGAATTAAAAATTCAACTTTTAAAACCTATCTGGCTATGAAAAGGGTCCTTAAGTTTTCGCTATAACAGAATTTATTAGATGGTAATCATAAAAAAACACATTCTGGGAACTGTTAATCGATAAAATTCATGGAAGTCGAGTCAGCACCTCGCTCTATTCAGCCTAGAGTCACGTCGCTACCCCGGAACGTTTAACGAAGCTACCCAACCGACGGCCCGCGGGCCACAAAAACTGACCCTTACTGAATATCAAATTATTTGGCCTACAGTATTTCTATAGCATGTAAGAAGGACATCGATTTATAATATAGAAGTAAATTCGTATAGAAGGTACGAATTTATTTCGTCCAATAAATAATATATCCCAACTTCAACTGTATTCGTATATTACAATTTACAAGACTGATACATTTACCGCGCTCCGTGGTTTACCCGCTAGCTTTTGTTCCTGTATTTTTGTGTTCTATTCCAGACTATATTATTGAAGTGAAAACTTCTTTAGGCACGCCTAAACAGATTTTTCGTGGGGTGTTAATTGAATTCTAGCGTCACGCTCGGGTATGATAAGAAATCTACGGGTAAACTCGGGGCCATGGCCATTGGGCATCTAGAAATGCGTCAGCCAATGGGAAAAGCTCAAAGGGCGTGGCCTAGCCATCATGGCGTGGCCATCTAGAAATGAGTGAGCTAATGGAAAATGCTGACGCATTTCTAGATGGCCATGACCAGGCCACGCCCTCCGGTTTCACCCGCATAGTTTTCAAAGTAAGTTATCAAATTCTGAGTAATAAGTTTTCACTTCTATGGGCAGTTCTTATGAAACCCAATTTTTTCATATATTATTCCAGCTATGTGTGTTCCAAATTTCAACCCGACCCGTTCAGCCGTTGCGACGTGATTGAGTAATAAACATCGAAACTTTCGGATTTATAATCTTAGTAAAATTTTTAATGCACAGAAAAATACTGTAGCTTCAGTGTTCTAAAAACTTTGGTCATAAAACCACCGAATTCAAATGTACGTGGACTGAGCATAATTAATCTGCCACACGTCAGACGCCGGCTGGGGCTGGACCGCTGGACCACTGGACCGAGTAAGATCACAACTTACGCAGTCAAATCCACCGGCCGTCAGGCCACAGGATAAACGGCTATGCAAGAAAAAGATAAATGAATTTTCTCAGAATTCAGATGGTGTTGATTAAATAATAAGAGTTGTAAGATCACATAAGATTTCAGCGTAGCTATTTATTGTAAGGGTTATTAACTAATTTTCGTAGTTGAATATTGCTTTAACGTATTTTTTAACAGATTAAAAAATAGGAGGAAGTTCTTAATTTGTTTGCTAATTTATAATTAATTTTGATGATTCTTTTTTTTATTTTGTAGAAAATACTTTAGAAGTTGTTGGTTTAGTGGTGGTAGATCAAAATCGGTGTTTTTGAAATATCAATAAAAATCTAAAATTTTCTAAGAATGTTCGATGTCTCAATGGAATGGAGTTTGTTTAGTTGATTTCACAAAAAATATGAAAGGAGACGGCTAATTTCTGCCCCAAGTCGTTTAAAGTTTATGTACTTAATTGGCCCCGGAGACCTAAAAAAGTTATTTAATTAAAATAACATTTCATTAAATAATGCAAACTGTACATTCAATACTAACGTGCCAAGCGGTGATTACAAATTGATGCGATTAAAAAGTACTTTAATGACTGTTCTCAGCTTAAAAAAATTGAATAAAATTGACACAACATCCGATTCGTTCGAAACTCGATTCGTTCGAAACTCGCACAACACAAGGAATTTCGTTATTTTTCTAAAGGTTTCGTAATTTTCTTGTGGTTTTTCCTAATCTCCGGTCCTTCTGCGTTGAGTCGACTTTATTTTGAGCACAGTAAGTCGCCAAGTAATGAATTTACTACCTTCTTTTAGTTGTAAGTAAATAATCACGTTCTTGATTACCTACTTGGGGCGTTATTTTTTTCAGCGTTTTAGTTGATATCTTTTAAACCCCGATATGCAGAATAAAAACATTAACGGCTCCTCAATGTATATTAAAAATCCTGTACAATGGTCCAATTTTGATCAAGTCTCCTGCACTCTCCTTTAGTCGACTGTCTTAGATTAATGTTAAATTGAAGCTGGTGTTTGTTTTTTCGGAGAAATTAAATTATTAGTATGTGTGATGTTCATTTGACTGTATTTGCCAGGACAACATCGTATCCAGACCACCAATTTAAAATACTTATTTTCAAAAGTGAACATCACGCATTCACGCATTTTTTAATCGGCAACCGATCGCATCGCTAGTGATTGTTTACCGATACCGCTTAAATATTATAAATCGGATCGTTTTTCTTTTTCTGAGGTAAAAACCTGCAGGTGCTTTCTGCTATGCTTTGATTTGTGATGTCATCGGTCAATTTGATAACACCGACGAAAGCAGACAACTACATCTGCTTGCAGTTTCGCTGCATACGGAAAACCACAGAAATCTAAATATTTTTTAGATTTCTGTGCGGAAAACAGAAGTCGTTGTCAGGTTCCATCGTTATCAAATTGGCAGGTGACGTCACAAATCATAGCATAGCAGAAAGCAGGAGAGTTAAGGCCTGTTTGCATTTTTATTAGTGCGAGTGCGAGTGATTAGTGCAGGTGTTAAGTGATTAGTATGAAACACGTGTAGACACCGGTTGATTAGTGCGAGTGTATTGTAACTTGCGTAGTGAAATGATTAGAAGCGCGTTCAATTTTTTTGCGAGTAGCCTCCTCCCGCCGCTTTTCTTTCCCCCTCACTCGCAGCTTGCCTGCCACTAAACAGTAGCGTTGCTATATATACAGATTTCTCCGTATTTATACAGATGTATGATGTGCTATGCTGATTATCATTGGATACAGATATATTTATGGGGTTATTGGTAATTAGCCTGCATTATTTTAAGGGAATGTTAACTACATTAAATACGTCAACTTTTTTTCTACAGTTTTTAAAAATTCGTTTATTTTTTTCCATACAACTACTACTACTACTAGTACTACTACTACTACTAGTAGTAGGATCATATCGGATTTGGCTGGGCAGGGAGAGAAATACGAGTAGTGAAGGTGAGCGTTGACGTACGTCACTAAGGGGCCCCTTTTAAACCTACGCCCGAGTCACAAGTCTTGGGGTCTACTCGAGATTTCTCTCTCTGTCACACGATGGACCCGGCACCCGCACGGTGAATCCATGGAATGCTAAGAAGTTCGTCTCAAAAGAAAAGTGTATTTGTCCGGTCTAAGAGCATCGAACTAAACACTATTGTTTTGGGATATATACCTATTGAGTTTTAAAAATGTTCTTAAATTAAAGTTTCTTGTTTAAATATATAAAACGTGTTTGCCATGCCTTTTTCAATGACTAAATTGCTAATACGAATATTATGCGTTTGTATTCTTTAAAGTAATTTATTTTCAAATGAACAGCGTTCATTTTTTAACGTGACCAATCGTAATTTTGCTTGCTCCCTAAGATTGTAAGATACTTCGCTTTCGTGGTGCATTTTGTAGTGAATACAAACTTTTGGTAGAAATTGGCATTAATTGTGTTTTTGAGGTTCATCCATACTTGCGGGCCGACAAGACGGCTGGCAACTCAATGAACAAAACACAGCTACTATACAAAATTGGACAGTACTCGCATTATACACCTGTACTAATCAGTCGCGATTACTCGCTCGCACTCGCACTCGTACTAATCAAATTACAAACAGGCCTTTGTAGATCTGCTGATCGTTCAGTAATGGTACATAGTTCCCCAAACGCACTCTGCAAAGAGTCCTATCACAACTAAGAATAAATTTTGAATAAAAGAAGAAATTCTATTATTTTTTTCGCATATTTCGCAAAATCTAAACCCTATTTCAAAATTGGTTGGACAGCCTTGATTTAAACGGAAAGGTCAAGTACTTCCATCATCACACATTTCTTTCCCGCCCTGTGGCTCGTATAGATAACAGAAGATATTATGCAAATAGAGTCTTCAAGTAAATGGCCGGATAAATTAACTGGCAGTTTCATAAGAATGTAGTGGAGATTGTACCTACTGCCACTTTCGTAGGCCTTCGTAATATTCATTAGTTCGAACTTTTTTTCTTTTTTTAAGTGATACTTCTTTTGGTGCTATAGGAAAAAAATATGATAATATATTTATACGATGCGCACACCGTCGCGAACAGCCGACGACACCCTGAAGTTAGCTAGTTAATATTTAAGTAAATATTGTTACCAACTTCAGATTAATATATAATTACACCTCAAACAGTTATTTAGATATTAACGTCCAAAAATCGTCCTTTTATCACTGATTTAGACATAGACCTAAGAGATTTATCCAGGTCCAGGTGATATAGAAAGTTCAAATTTGGCATCCAAATAGGTAATTTTGTGAACACAAAGGATTAAATCAGAAACTAGTCTTTTTTTAATAATTTTAAAAATATTTAGTATTTCGGACTCTGCATTTTATATATTAAGATGCGATTTACTTTGCAGGTTATTGTCTCTGGCGTTCAGCCTCTTCAGAATGTGGGTCTAAGGTCCCGTTTCGACACGGAGGAGGAGTACACGAAGTTCACAAAGTACTGGGCTGACCGAGGTCTGCAGGTATTGGAGGAACTTCTGGGGAAGACTGCTGGGAAGTTCTGCGTCGGGGACTCTCTCTCGCTGGCAGATATTTGCTTTGTTCCGCAGCTGTACAACTGTGTCACTAGGCAAGTTTAATAGAGGGTTGCGCAGGTATACACTCGATGGTTGTGCAGAAGGATACACAGTCATGATTTTATTGAACAGTATATAGGTAAACGATTCAAAGTCAATACGATACAACGTTTACTTACGATCGGTTTTTTATCGGATACACTTCGGACAATGAGCAACTGACTTACATGATCTAATACCACCTTGCCCTTTTTTCTATCGGAATGCTTGTAGCTCGAAAAAGCAACATCGTGTCATGGTTGATGTTCCAAAGACACGAACGAAAAGATTTGACTCAAATTTTATGATAAGAACGTCTAGGCTGTGGAATGCGTTGCCTGAGTGGGTTTTCCCTGTTGGTTACAATCTTTGTATCTTCAAATCGAGAGTGAATCGGTTTCTTCTAGGTAAACACGCTCCGTCGTAGACCGCATCGTCGCTTAACATCAGGTGAGATGGCGGTCAAGTGTAAACCTATAAAAGTTAAAAAAGATGAACCATAATAATAGATAGAGATATTTTTGAAATTTTATATTTTATATATTTATGTTATAGTTGTTATTCACAATGTACATATTGAGATTTTATTGAATTATTTATTAGCGCCCTGCCTGCCGGGTTCAACAATTAATCTATTTAGTTGTTTTGTTACTCAAAGATAACGGAGCATTCCAATATTGAAAGAAGTTTGAAAATCGGTCCAGTAGTCTTTGAGTTTACTCGTTACAAACTTTTTTTTCTTTTATAATATTACTTATATATTTTATTTCAACAATTAATCATTAATTCTCGTTATTACAATCAGATAAATAAAACCTAAAAGGAAGCTATTTCGTCCAGATCTCAAGACATCAGTCTCGTACTTTTGTCTTACTAATTACATTTGACGTCACAATTTCTATATTCATTTGATTTTCCTCTGAAATTTGACAGGTTTTTGGTTCTTATAGTAGATCCAACCGTTTATTTTCTTTTTGACAGCACCAATAGAACGTAACTGCGTCATGTTACGCAAAAGTTCACTTTTAAATGCGAGGTTTTAAAAATATGACAACTGCTTAAATTTGCTCCTTGATCCCGTATAATAATCATCTTTGACAAATTGAGTCCATAGGTGCAGTAGTTTTTTTATAAATTACATAAAACAACAAACGTTTTTAAAAATTTACGTTCTATGGCTATCAACAACACCCATAGAACGTACTTTTTTAAAAACGTTTGTTAATTTATGTAATTTATAAAAAAAACTACTGCACTTATGGACTCAATTTGTCAAAGATGATTATAATACGGGATCAAGGAGCAAACTTAAGCAGTTGTTATATTTTTAAAACCTCGCATTTAAAAGTGAACTTTTGCGTAACATGACGCAGTTACGTTCTATTGGTGCTGTCAAAAAGAAAATAAACGGTTGGATCTACTATAAAAGCTTTATTTATGTATAGAAATACGATGGTTAGTAATATCATAGAAAACATTAGAGTAACACCGTCATGGTCTTATAATATTTTTTTTATTTTAATAAAGGGTGACGAGACGAGCAGGACATGTGCCTGATAGTAAGCAACATGCCTGCCACATGACAGCACAGTGACACGCAGCTATAGGAACATGAAGAGTCCAAATCATTACCTAGCACTGCACCATAGAATAGATGATATACCTACTGCACTGCGCTCGTCACCCAGAGATCTAAGATCTTATATCTCTAAGCCCTGTAATTTCTCTGGAAACTTTGCCTTTCAAACCGGAACACAGTAATGCTTATACATTACTGCTTGGCGGTAGAATAACTGGCTACTTCCCCAGGCGGACTCTGCCAAGAGTCCTACCACTACAAAATGTACTACCTAATGAATCTGACAATTAAGACGCTATATTAATTAAAAGTTGTGTTCTCTGTTCAATGGACAGCAGTTTAAAATACAGCTTACCACATATCTATATATCGACTATCGACATTCATGTTTCAATATGAATGTGATAGAAAAAAAAATTGGCAGTCATAGGAACTTAGGAACTGCCGATAGAAGTCAAAACTTATAACTCAGAATTTGATAGCTTACTTTGCAAACTACACGGGTGTAACCGGAGGGTGTGGCCTGATTATCATGGCATGACCATCTAGAAATGCGTCAGCATTTCCCATTGGCTGACGCATTTCTAGATGGCCATGCCATGATGGCCAGGCCACGCCCTTTCAGCATTTCCCATTGGCTGACGCATTTCTAGATGGTCAATGGCTATGGTCCCGAGTTTACCCGAAGATCTCTTATCATACCCGAGCGTGACGCTAGAATTCAATTCACAGCCCACGAAAAATCTGTCTAAGCGCGCCAAAAGTAGTTTTCACTTCAAAAATACAATTCTGATGCTAATAAATTTATTTTATTTTCAGACACAAACTTGATATCACCAAGTATCCAACGGTAAGCAGAGTATACGAAACACTGCTGAAGGAAGAAGTTTTCCAACAAACACATCCTATGAAAATCAAACCGACAAATTAATTTTCGTACATTATATTATCATAGATCGGTAAATGCTGAAACAGCGATTGTATAACTTTATGAAACTTTGCCATGGAATCGCAAGGAAATAAAATAGATCCAATTATCCACGTCATCAACTTTAGTACGTCGCGTCGCGTCGCATGAAATTTTTAGGCTAATTTGAAGCCTTGTTTCTTAAAGCATGTCTATTTTGTTGCATGTGGTTATTAGAAGCGTATTTTATAGTTTTTTTTAGTTTTCAAATATTTTTGTCAACCTTGTTTCTTTCAACTTGTCATTATTTTCTTCTCTTGTTATTTATTATTTTGTTGTACATTGCCATATTCATACACTGACACAAAAATACGATTTGGAAACGTTACCATAAAAACGCAAAGATGTCATATTAATGTAACCAGAGCACGTCATCAACTTTTGTGCTTTTTTCAAACATTTTGTAAACTAAGGAAATTGAGGCCCTATTCACGATGATCGTTACGCATGAACACAAAGAAATGCCGGTATAAATTGACCTTCGTTTGGGCAAACTCCAGCACGTATAAAATATAAATATAAAAAATATAAATTTGTGCCTATTTTATAGTCATGTAATTTTTTTTTAAGTGTTGTTTTCGTGTTTTTGCAAGCTGAAAAGCAGAATATGGAGCTCTGTTTTATATGTACATCTGTAAATACCCATATACGCAAATAAAGAATCGAATTGAATTGACGTCCTTGGGTCTAGTCATACTGGTATCTTATTATGGTTGTCGTTGAATCAGTCCGCTTAATTTAGTATTAACGAAAAAATAAAACATGACTATTTTATTATTTATATACTGAAGACATACCTAAGTGTCAAACAGACATCCTTGTCCGTTGTATTATTACGTTTGAAGCCGCGCTTCAAACCTACCGCCTAACTAAATCGGCTATCGCTTTGCTAATGGTGTCTCTATCATTTCAAGCGAAAAGAAAAGAGAGAGAAACATCAAAACGATGATATTTTTCGTTCGGCGGTAGACCCCGGCTTTCTGTTTGAATTTAAAAGTGACATTAACTGACATTTGTAATCTGATTTACCTATCTAAAGAATAAAGTACTTAAGTATAATGTTTTAGAATATTCTTTAAAAGTAACTTATAAATATCTTCGAGGAGAGCCAGTGGAGAAATAATAAAGTTAGTCTGAATGAAACTTGGTTTTATTTTTGACCTTCACAACTTGTGCAATTGGAACTGACATTTAACCCTTTCTTCTACTTTACCTCAGTATTTTATTGTACTAAGTCAGGGGCTAAAATAAATTGCAGGGTTGGATTGGGCAAGTTATTAATAGGTCTTCATTACTAATCCTACTAACTACGAATGTTTTGATGTTCGTTGCTCAGTCACGTCGTAACGTACGAACGGCTGAAATTTGAAAAACAGTTTTTAAATTTTTTAAGTAAAGAGTGACGAGACGAGCAGGACATACGCCTGATGGTAAGCAACACGCCTGCCACATAACAACACAGTGACACGCAGCTACTGGAACATGAAGAGTCCAAATCATTACCTAGCACTGCACTGAGCTCGTCACCCAGAGATCTAAGTTGTTTTATCTCAAAGCTCTGTAATTTCTCTGGAAACATTGCCCTTCAAACCGGAACACAATAATGTTTGCTCATTACTGCTTGGCGGTAGAATAACTGGCAAAGGTGTGGTCCTTCCCCGAGCGGACTCTGTCAAGAGTCCTTGCAGATTAAATAGTCTGAAAGAACACATAGGCTACTTTTTATCCCGGTGAAATAACCGGAACGGGATCTATGCGGGTACCTAAAACGGCGCTCTTATCGATTTTGTCGAGAAAGAGTGCAGAATGCAAATATTATTTAAAATGTATGCAAAAAATGCATCATATCAATGAAAAGACTAAACACACACGCGTGTTTGTCAAATACAATGTATTACATGTACATGTAGTAATACATGGACTACCATGTCATGGTAGTCCATGTATTTGACAAACACGCATTTTTAATAAAAAAAATTTAAGTTGTCGTCAAAATGAAAATAGATTATCATTGCTTTATGGTCGAATTTTGACCACTAGCGATCACTATAATATGGTAAGTATCTATAATCATAAATGGGCATTTTCACATAAATGTCACTTGCCCTTGTCACTTTGATAATTCCGGAACATTCCATTTTGTGTTTTGTTTCGAAACAAATGTTAAACAGATTTGGTATAAGATCAGGATCCGACCGACAGTTGTCCGAATAATCGGTAAGGTAATTAAATGCTTTCAGAGTAAGGTTTACGACACAAAAACTGTCAAATCTATGTCGGTCGGAATTCGGAATGAACGAAACGCCCGATCCGATCAACCGACTGATTGTGTTTCGTGGTAAGAAACATTCATAAGTTCGGCCGATATATGGTTTATCGGACTTCGTAGTAGACCTGCCGGTCACAAAATGATTCCGGAATTATCAAAGTGACAAGAGGGGGTGGATACCTACTAGAGTTTTTTAGAATTTAGATGAATTTAAAGTGATGATGTACCTAGTTATCTCTAATTTATTTATAAGGGTTTAAATAACATGTGCTTACTAAGTACCTATATTAATTTACAATTTCAAAACTGTCAAATTTACAATTTTATACTGCAATTTTATTTTTAAGAATATACATTAGTTTCATGTATATCATTGCATATATTATTATCTTTGTATATTTTATGTAGGTTTACTAATTTATTCGTCGTATTCATAGTATATATTAGTATAATTTACAAGTATCGTAAGTATTAGTATGTAATCTGTATGCGTATATAATTATGTTTCTTTTTAGTGTATTAACTAAAATATTTTTAGATACACACCTCGCTTTTAAAAGTATTCTTAGTACACTTATATTCTTAGTATTCTTAGTAGTCCATTTCCATCCAAAGTTACCTGGAAGAGATCGCTTTTAGCGATAAGGCTGCCGCTTGTAAGACTTGTTTTATTGTTATTCTCTCCTGTATAAGTGTTTTTTGTTTATGATGTATACAATAAAGAGTATCTATCTTTATCTTTATCTATCTAATTGTTGTTGTGTAAAGTGTATTATATTAGAGTGTACCCTGAACTGTAGGTACCACTGTACCTCAAAATAGAATGTCGACGTGTTAGTTGAAGCCGTAGTACTTATCTTATTAAAGGCTGCCCGAGCAATTTTTCACTTTCTCATTTATCGGCTAAGCTGCTGACCTACTTTTGGAACACGGAAATGGCTGAATTTAATCGAAAACCGTTCGGTAACTAGCGGAGGTTCGATCAATATTAGCTGTTTAATATTATTAGTTTATCAAGTGTTTATTTCTTTTCTGCCTAAGTGCTTACAATATTTTGTGTATCTATTAGGTATTATAATTATCGCAATTGTATTGTTAGTATAAACTTATTACTTACCTACCATCGATTCTATGAACCAAAAGCCTTATTCAAACTATGAATCGACGTAAGTAGTTAGTGATTCCGTGAACATGGTTCATGAATTGCTATATCGGGGCTTCACTCCGTTAAGGTTAAGTTAAGGGGATGATTGCCCCCTTAGATTGGTCTATCTTATTGTAAAAAGCAACAAAATAGTTGTCTGACGAACATATTTACAAATGGAGCATGAGAATTTAGGTGAAGTTAAATAAATTATTATTTTGGAGTTGTTAAGCAAAACGGCCGACGGAAAGCGTCTGGGAGTATTGGGACCTTGTTTTTAAGGATGTTGCCTACAACATACGTGAAAATCACTTATTAGAAAATACGTGAAGTAAGTAATGTTTGTATGTACCTTCATCACCCCCATATCTCAAAATTGGCCGTCTAAGCAAGTTAGCGAGTAAGCACGTGTTCTTAGTACTTACTAACTCAATTCAATCGTCCACATTTAATTCATCAGAAAATAGGTGACGTCTGGCAGTTCTGGGATCTCGGACTATTGATCTTTCGCCCAAAAACTATAATGAAAGGTCTTAGATGAAATTTGGGACATAGTTAATGATCTGGAATAACACATAGGCTATTTTTATCACGGGAAAATAAAGGAAACGGGAACTAAGCGGGTAACACCGCGAGGCGCTGCTAGTAACATCTTTAGTAGAAACAGTGGACTCCAATAATGTCATAAATAAATAACGGTAATAAACCTATACCGAGATATCTAAAGCTCGTTTCCAAGGTAATCATTCAGCAAATATACGTAATATTTTAACCAGTAAAGTCATAAGACTAAGTAAAAACAGATGCAGCGATAAGTTACCGATTCGGAAATTAGAAGTTTCGTTTGTCCGCCGTTTAGTGGATATTGTTCAGGCGTGCAATTAATGCGATAAGTTTGGTCGTTGGTAGAACTTGTGTTCGGGTCCTTCCTAGCTTCAATTAGTACGAAACGCGTAGGTATTCTCAGAATTATGGTTATAGGGCTTATGAGATCACGTAGTTGCTTTAGCTCTCCGTATCAGTTTAGATTGTCTTGTTTCAAGTATTATGAAGTGGAAGTCAAAATCTTGATTATTATTTAGATTAACACGTGAAAGTTAATAATGGCCTGGCCTGGTGGCTTAGTTGGTAGGAAGTCTGCCTGGAAAGCCGCGGCGTGGATTCGATCCCCACCTATAGTGCGTTCCAGCAAGGTGTGTAGAAAACCAAAACAAACCAAAAAAAAGGTGATACCATTACATAAACATTGTTTAATCTTAGTATTTTTATGAAATTGCCTTAAAATATTTTTCACAAATAGGATTCGACTTTATTGCGATCTTAAATACCATATACTTAGATTTGTATTGATCAAATAATTCTATACTATCTTATTTTAAAAGTTATAGAAAGTAATGGTAGGATGATAGAAAAATGATTTTAAGTAATAGCAATTTGATCTGTGTTTCTCAAACTCTCAATGTTCAAGACATTTATACTTCTTTTCATCAAATTATTGTTATTAAGGATGCGCCTATTTTTCTAACATACCCCTCTCATGCCCATATTGTGAAAATGCCCATTTCCATTATATTCAAGTATGGATTAATTTTACTCCTATTTATTTTTGTCATTAATTTGGAATTTTTAATTGTAATGTAATTTGATTATATAATGTATTATTTGATTTTTATTGTAATGGGATCTTAAATTGACGTCTGTTTTTTTTTTATTATTGACTTGTATTGGTAATATTTGAATATCTTGAATATTATGACATGTAACTACTCGTTATCAATAAAAGAGTATGAGTATGACTAACGAACTCCGAGAAAAAGGTTTCTTGTGTCGTAACGAGTTGAGAGAAAATAGCAAACCTCTAAATACGTGTTCCAAATTACGCTGTTTACTATCAAACGCTTGTATAATTTTCACTCTAAAATGCCATACATTTTGTGTTATTTTGATCGAAACTTTTGTATGTGTTTCCAGAATATTACATGCAACATTACAACATTACAAGTGTTATGATCAGTTTTGGGTAATACGAGGACAATTTGAACGAGATTTAATTATTGTTAAATATAAAATGAACGTTTTCATATAAGGAAACATGTAAATTACTTTTCTAAGTCACTGGTTCTAGTGTTACATTCTTCTCCGAACTCAAATGCTTTGCCTTTCCTTTTTTTACGTGGGGGAAATAAATGTACGTATGCCCGCCATACTCTCATTATGAAATGAGAGGAGATCTCCATCTACCCTCATTTGGGCTTCAAAAATCGCAGGGTGACCAACACTACACACAACAATAACCATATGAGGTTTCTCCAAACTCAGTGCGCTATGCACACATTTATTTATTAGAGGATTCCGCGACGCCGATAACCGTAAACCGGGTAGTTTTCGGTTATTGGCATCGTGGTCATCGCGTCGTAGTTGAAATATATACCTATGTTTTTTATTTTCCAATGCTTCCCGAACCATTCTTGCGTAGTAATGACATTCGGTAGATAGAACCTTTGGGTCGTGGATCTCGATCCAATGACCAGTTTTAGCATCAATCAGATGTTCAGCAATTGCAGATTCTTGTGTCTGACGATTTTTTACAGCGGCAATGTGTTAATTGTTCCAAGTCCCAGCAGTGGGAACATATATTTGGGTGTTTATGATATCCATACATATATATTTAGCCTTGTTTTGCGACGAAAATTTAAAAGGGCAAGCAATGAAAGTTACTACAAACTATCTTGTAAAACAAAGGTTGAGAAATGCTGGTCTGTCATATTGAGAGTGACATTGGTTTGTTTACCTTTTATTCACAGAAATTTGGAATGAGGTATAGTGCAAATATTTGGGTGATGAATACAAATATTTGTACTGTTTCTGGGTGTTTTCTATGTTATAAGTGTGTAATTGATAACATATAAGTATTATGTTTAGATAAAGTATAAGTATCCTCTTTGGTATTATGTCTATCTGGCTCCCATAGTACAAGCTTTGCTTAGCTTGTGGCTAGATGGTGTTGTGGGAAATGTCCACCAATAAATATTTTTTATTTGTAAATGCTAACGAATTAAACTCCTATATAGTTAGGCCACGACGCAATTCTAGATGGCCATCTAGACAAGATCTAGACAAGATGGCCATGCTTAGAAAATTTATTTAGACGACAATGTTTTGAAGATTTATTCTAGACTAGCAGCGCCCTCCGGTAAGCTTTTCTTTTTGGCTTTACACGTAAGCCAAAAGTAAGCTAGTCGTTTAGCTAGTAAGTCGTTTCCAAAGTAAGCTATCAAATTCTGAGTTAGGTATAATTTTTCACTTCTATGGCTGGCAAAGTTTTTTAGTCTGTTAATTCTTCTTTACTTTTTCATTCTTCTAAAGGCCGATTTACATCAGACGAGAGAATGCTCATTCTATCCCCACTGTATCAAATTCATTTGGTGTAAACAAACGTAGAGCATTCATTCGTTGTTTTGTTTGCGTTCGCAAAGATTCTATGGAATATATAATATGGAAAACGCTAAGAACGATCTTTCGTTTACACTAAAAGATCGAGAGAGAATGCTCTTGTTCCAGCTCTAGCTCTATGTTCGTTCAGTTTAAATCGGCCTTTAGTGAATTATTCGTTACATTTCCAGATAACGAAGTTTTACATTGTATTTAGCAGCATTTACAATTGCTTGTTTTGCTTTGCTCGTTAATCATGGATTTGGTATTCATCAGCGGCGGGCTTGTCAAAATACGGGCGATAAAGAATGATTGCGAATCGTAATATTTTACGCTACACGTAAGTACTACATATCTACCTAATATTCACTGCACAAAACTATGAAATAATAAATTTGGAAGCTAATCAATTGGAGAAACACACCTTTAAAACTACGTAGAGCACGACCAAGCCAAATTTGAATGGATTGTCTGAAAGTAGGCATAAATAGAAAAACAGTTAACTCAGATCTCAGATAATTATGAAAGAAAAAGACGAATGGAGGAAGCGGACATGATGTACCGATCCCGAGTGAGGATAAGCGAAAGGTGAATGCCGTCAAAGTAATAAAAACTTTGAATAAATTCAGCTACACTTCAATGTAGATCAGGGTCACCAGCAAATACTGACTTCGAAATCAAGTAGTTTACAAGGTTTGCACTTTACACCCTTAGTAGTTTGAAAAGTTCGCATCCTTGGTAGTGCGGTAACTGATATTCGGTTTAAAGTAGATAGTACGCTAATATTACTATCTGCAGATCTGCACCTGGTGGTGTAACCCATAACAGTTTTTCACAACAATTTGTTTTTGTCAAAAACCATTCATGGAAATGAATGATTCCATTATTTTTTTATAGATGGACAAGACGAGCTTTTTTTTATTAAAGAGTGACGAGACGAGCAGGACATGTGCCTAATAATATAATGGTAAGCAATGGTGGTTGTCACGGGGGACATGACCCCCCCCCCCCCCAAATCATATACGTTATATAAAAAATATATCTGATAGTACATAGACTACTTTTAAACGCGGGAAAACAACGCGGGTAAAATCGTGGGGCGGTACTAGCTAGCAAAGTCTTTTTTACTCGATTTATTGTATTTATACTCGTGACCCCCCCCCCCCCCCCCCCCAAATCTGAGGCTACGTACTGGTGACCCCCTCCAAAATTTGAGGCTGGGACCGCGTCTGCCTACACGTATACAAATAAAAATACAAAAATCTTTATTTCTTTCAAACAGTAAACTTACGTTACAATAATTATATCGAGGTATTCATAGAAGATGATGCGGAGGCATCTCTATAACAATGACAAACTAGCAAACTTTCGTCTATATAACATTATTGTCATGATTACAATAAAACAATAGATATATAAATAAACCACCCAACCTTATTGCGCTTAGTATCCATTGACCTTATTTCCTCAATCAAAGTGCATCAAAAGGACTCATAAAACGAATGGCCTTTCGTAACCTTTCGGTAGTTATATCAACAGTACCTATAATAATATATTAAGGGTTCTATTCGCCTTCTTCGCACAGTAAATCTGAATGGCTACAAAATATTTCGTTAATATCAGCTGGTTTTGAAAGATCAAGGCTTATGGCCAGCGTGGTGGATTATGGCCTTGAATCGCTCAATTTTGAGAGAAAACGTTGCAGTGCAAACAGTTTTCTAGATTTCTATAGCTAATGCAGCCGCGGCCACTAGCATGCTGGGCACAGTTCCGACTAGTAGTGAGCTTGATAGTCTAGATTGTCTCTATATCTTCCTGAATATAGAATTTATAGAAAATTTGGATGTATTTAGTAGTTGGTTTAGTGTCTAGTACCTACCTACTAGCAACACCGCGCGGTTCACCCACGTAGTTTCCGATCCATCTACAGAATATATAATAATATATAATAATAAATATCTGTATTCATCACATACATAAGCCAATTAACATGAAACACATTTACACATTATTCCTTACAAAATTTGACTTATACAATTAAAAGATCACAGAACCTGCACTAAGCAAAGCTTGTGTTGCAGGTTTCTGTATCCCTTCAAATGACTTTTTCAACAGACTGAACAAAGACAAAATTACAGTTTTATGAATATTAATATGCAGTAAAGCGAATTTTATAATGTGAAAAATAAAGTAACAGTCACATTCTTATATGTATAGTTAGGGTTAGTAAGTAGTGTGCATGTGTAGAATTTGTAGGTATGATATATTTACATATACCTACAATGAGTAGTTGATAGGTATGTTGAAATGTATTGTTTGTGCGTATAGTGTGAAATGTGTGTGAGTGTATTGTTGTGTGTTTAGGAGTATATACTTTGGTATGTGTTTTGGAGTATGTGCTGGGCTGTGGTGCAAGGTAGTTAAGAGCCCATGCATGATCCATACATGGGTTCCCAACCACTTCACACCACAACCCAACATTATTATATACTGCGTACTTACTGTACTTATTATATATACTTATAGATACTTATTGTATCTGCGTAGGAGTTCGCTCAGTTATATCCCACACTACTGTCTATCTATCTATGTAGTTATCAGTATGTACTAAATTTCCTTCAGATCCCGATTGTTTTTGCGTGAAAGGGCAATAAACATCTAAACATTACAGTATTAGTAGTGTAGTTGTATTTTAGTTTGTTTAAGGCTCTAATAGTATGAGCTTATACCATAACAGTTCTTACAGTTATAACGGGATCTTAGACTTTAACAGTTAAAAATGGTTTAATATTTGTTAGGTAACATTGGTGCAATAGTTCGGAAGATTAACCCACACGCAAACACACAGCGGGCGAAATCGATGTCCTTTCGTTATAGTAGGTATAACAAGTACCTATAGATCTACTGATGTACCACATGGATCGTTATCAATGGATCGCAATTAAGAGTTCTGCAAAGATTATTAGGGACATCCTTGCGCTGATTCCATTACTGAAGTTCGCCGAGTTATGATACTTCGGCGGAACTCTATTGTTCGACGACAATGTGTGTACGAATTTGTGCATGATATAAGTATTTTGAATGTACATTCTTATGCCATAGTATGAAGTAAAAAAGTATTCAATATAGAGACAGTTTGCGTATATATTTTAGTTTGAAAGCCTTTAAATGAAGAGTGCTTTAAGTCAATCAGGTGGTATGGTTACAAAGAATGAAAGTCTTAAGAAAAGGCATTCACAGAAAGAAACTGTGGTTAGACCTTAGGCTATTGCTAGGCTTCTTGCAAAACAACGTAAGCAATGTTTTAATTTTCCATGTCATCCGTGGCACGGTCCTTGTGGGGTGATATGGGTGTAGGTATTATCCAGGAAAAGTTACATATTTATTTTTATTGTTAGTGGTAAAAGTGCGTTTGTATAGTTACCTATACGTAATACGTACCTATTTGTGGTATCAGTAGAAGATAAATGTAAAAAATTAACAAAACTAAATTACAATGAAAACTACACTACATACCTAAACTTACATTTGAATTATCTATAGACCGAAACTAACTGTACACCATAACACGGATGATCAAGCTCACTACTGTTCGGAAGCGGTCCCAGCGTACTGGCGGTATAACGCTGAATTAAGTAGGTATATAATACATTACATTCGTTACACATAGATCGAAACAAACGCCAGTATTTTGGGAAAGCGTCGCGTAGACCAAGCGGACGCAAAGGTTTTTGAAAATGAGACGAGTCGGCCCCCACGAGTCCAATGTCTCAACACCAAACGGTTCAAATATGTAGCCGGTTTGCATATTATTTTTGCCGTCTGAAACGCTTAGCAAAATTAGCCGCTAAATTCAACCGCCCATTTCAGCTAAACTTGCTGCCGCCTGAACACTTACACACATAATTATGTACTCACACGCGAATTTGAACTTTATAATATTAAAGCGAAAATAGCCATGATAATTTCTCGCTACAACGAAGGAGAAGATTAGAATTCTTACTTCAAATGCAAAAAGCACATGAAAAGACCTTTTTAAATTGAAATCCCTCAGTGGCGAAGGAATGTCTATTGTAGGGAAAGTCGAATCCCGTCATATTATGCGGTCGACATTAGTAGAGTAAAATATTGCATATTATTATAAACGTCTCAATATGTAGGTATTGTAAGTAGTTGTTATTGTGTGTAAATATCGGTCGGTTTTTTATCGAATACTTCATATATACTATATAGAGTATGAAACTGATTTACATGTAATCACTAATATAAATATGTAGTTCTAATTTCTATTCAGGGTAAACGTGTACACACAAACGGATTTTTTTGTTGTAAGTGTTATTACGAATATAACATAATTCTCAATTTTCGTATCTTTAATGGAAAGCCTCATTTTAACGTAAATTACCTTCGAATTCAAATAATGACCTGCTGTCAAAAAGTCACTGTGATATTCAAGAAAATGTATGTAGTAATTTAAAAAGAAAATGTGATGAGTAAGTTTGGACGTATAGTCCAACTTCTATATAAACATTAATTGAAGGTCAAAGTGGTTTGAAGTTTTTCGGGGGATCGTATCAAAGCGTCGTGGGCCGGACATTTGAGTATCATGCTTCATTGCCCAACCCTTGTACACCCTTGAAGGGGGCTCCACGTTTTGATACGCACTACGATATTTGAAGGATTTTATGATTCGAATCCGTAGATGATATCCATTGACCTTCAAAATTGTATTTCAGATTGATATCATTTGAAAGGGCTATTAAAACAGGAAAAGCTTGATTTTGGTTTTGCAATAGAACACATACTAAACAAGAAAAATATCTATGTGAACTAATAAAAAACAAACATTATAACTATAACGCATAACTTGTGATTGATTTTTACAATCTAGTCAGTGATACCTATACATTTTGAACTGTTTTTTTTTTGCAACCATCGTTTTACCAGTTCAATTGATGTTCCCACTACCCACTGGGACTCGAGGCCTTCTCTCAAAAGATATGAGAGAGAGTCAAGGTCGTACTTAATCCACCACGCAGTCATAATTAGTAATTTTAACGAATTAGACGATGTATATTTATGTATGTATATTTATTATTTTCTGCGCATGGATGTTCCATTATGGACGTGTGTTAACCTAAAAGAAACCAATTCACTCTAGACTCGATGACTCTCAAATTAAATTAATTAGGAAATATCCACTCAGGTAACGCATTCCAAAGTTCAGATGTTCTTTTCTTAAATAATAAATACTTGAAATGATTAATCAGCCATAATAGGTAATGCTGGACCAAGGCATGTCGTAAATTATAACTAGATAGATAGATTAACTCTTTATTGCACTTAACTAAAAAAATAAATAAACAAAAGTCACTTAAAACAAAACTAAATAAAGTAGCAATTGGCGACCTTATCACTAAAAGCGATCTCTTCCAGGCAACCATAGGATGGAATGAGAGATTTGAAAGTATGGAGGAGGGGAAGCACAAAAAAGTAGTGGTTGATAGGTACTTATATTATAGACATCCACAATTAAAAAATAAAACAGAAATAAAAACTAAATTACTAAATAATACTATAACATACCTACTTAAATAATAATTTACATCCCAATACATATATACTTACGTACATAAAAATATACTAATACATATAACAATGAGTTTACGATATAATACATAAATATTTAATGTGATTTTAAATATAGTAACAGCTTCAACTGGGTGATGACTGCGATAAGTAGATTTCTTTTACTTGGTTCTTAAAAATAACATGCGATTGAGCTTGTCTAGTGGTCACAGGCAAGGCGTTCCACAGTTGAACAGCCTGAAACGCAAACGACTTGCCGTAGAACATTTCACTACGTGCCGATGGTATTTGCAGCGACAACTTAGTTTTTGATCTAAGAGGCCGAGAATGGGCATTGCTGCAGAAAGTAAAAATATTTTTTAAATAGTGCGGAGTTAATGGATTAAATAGTACGTTATATGCAAGAGATAAAATATGAGCATTCCGACGAAAGCGAATGGGGAGCCACTTGAGCTGCATACGAAACTGAGACACGTGATCATATTTGCGTAAACCAAATATAAATCTTATACAAAAATTTTGGAGGCGCTCAAGTTTATCTAACTGATGTGCTCTGAGATCAAGATAGCAGACGTCTGCGTAGTCTAGGATGGGAAGGAGAAGAGATTGTGCAAGCGCAACTTTGGTAGCAACTAATGACTAATCCCCAAATAACATCCCCTGAACTGCTCGCGCCCCCGCACTACCCTCAAATTTTAGCAACTATGTACGCAGTAGCGTCAAACAATATCAAAAATACTTTTGGTAACAATGCAAAACTTAACATTATTGTGTCACTTACTTTGACCATCCTTCCTCCTACTAATATTATAAATTCGAAATTTTGGATGTTTAGATGCTCAATCATGCCGGAACGTTTGAACGTATTTGGAACACAGATTATAAGTAGTTGGGAATAGCATCGTGGGGCGCTGTGTTAGTAAAAATATATTTCATTAGTAGCACCCCGCGGTTTTACCCGCGTACCTAGTTCCCGTTCCCATTATTTTCCCGTGATAAAAAGTAGCCAATGTGTATTCCCTACTATAACTAAATGTGTTCCAAATTTCAACCTTCAGACCTAAAATATTAAAAGTAAACCTAAAAAGTAACTTGTAATATATTAAATGCTATATTTAAGTTCAAAGTTCAAATTAGTCCAATCAAAATCACATCACACTATCACAAGACATCATCAAGTATTATAAAAATGAAACTGGGTTGGTCATTTAAATTTCACGACAATTTTCAGGCTATCGACTTCTGACATGTTCACAGATCTCTATTACGATGACACCGATACAATCAAATAGCTGAAACGAAGCGATGTCTGAAGATAAAGCTCGGTTGTTCAGTACAGAGAACAACGCCGGCGGCGCTTGACCTGCCTACCGTCTGAGGCAGGCCGAGCCGGCCTCTGGAGCAGTCCTACCGTTTCGGTGCCGGGATGGACCCAACTGCCATCTCCTATACATTACCCGGCACGAAATGGCATCACATAGTAAGGGACTGACGTTCCTTTTGCTTTTCTGCCTGCTTGCGTACGCGAAATCTGATGGTAAGTTTTTTTGTTTGTTTTGCGTCTTTTGGATAGAACAATAAACAATAGTTATTAAACAAGTAACAATTTTTTTAATGATAAATTCTACAAATTTTACATTTAATGTTTTTTTCGTATTATTGGACTGTAACGTTTCATTTGTTGTGATAAATATTTAAAGCAGTTATTTTTCAATAGTTTAATAGTTTATGATTAATCATAAGTTTAGATTCCTATCTAGTTACGCCAGAATGTCATAACTAAAAATGAAAAATACAATTTCAGCTTCAAGGTGTTCACTGAAACCCACACTAGGTTATCCTGTGTCGTGGGTTTCAGGCTCTCCTTTAAACTAAAAATCTAAAGTAACTTTTAGGAAGCTACAGACAAAATTACAATTGAGAAAAGAATTAAAGAACAACTACATCTAAAAATAAAACAGGCTTATATCTAGGGTACATTTATGTCTCAAGAAATCATATGACCACTACAAGTGACAACTAAATACTTTGTATACTGTTATTTATTCTGCTTTTTAGATACGTTTGTAATAAGATAAACAAGGAAATAATAATAGGTACCACATAATAATAATACATGATAATAGAACCTACATAATTTCAAAAAGGCTAAAATAAATACATATATTCTTACTACAAATTTATAGATACAGTGGCGGCTTTAGGGGGTGGCGAACGGGGCAATCGCCCGGGGCCTCGCTTTTGCAGGGGCCTCGCGTAAATACCCAAGCAAATTAAAAAAAAGGAACAAAGACATCAAACATTTCAACTACTTACCTACCTATACTTATTTTATTTTGAAGTGAAAACTTCTTTAGGCGCGCTATGGACAGAATTTTCGTGGGCTGTGAAATGGATTCATGATCACGTGATCATCACGCTCGGATATGATAAGAAATTTCGGGTAAACTCGGGATGCTAGAGCGAGAAAGATAATGTGGTCAACAAACGTGCCAGACCGAGAAAGATAATTGTTAGAGGAGGACATGGGACAATAGATACTCTCTCTCTCTCTCGCTGCTCGCTACCGGCAACCAGTGTTGACACCTTAGCGACTTTGTCGCTGAAACTGGCGAATTTTCAAAACCTTTTAGCGGATTTAGACGACGTGTTACCGACAAAGGGGAATATACTAGTGTAGTGTAGTGTAGAAGGTTGGAGAAGGAAAAACACAAGGTCATTGGGAGTCAGATCATATTTATAAGGAAATTAACTCATTCTCTCAAACATAAACAATACGCACATTGTAGCAGGAACTTTCTCAATTATATTATTAACTATTTATTCAATAATTTGTATTTTCGTTTGAATCTTACATGATAATAATGTTAATTATTGCCTTAAGTTATTCCTTTTCCCATTTTTCCTTTTAATTTAAATTGCTTAACATTGTAGGTATTTAGACCAGTGCCATTTTATATTCTTACTAGCAGCTATATTTCCGGGATAAAAATAGCTTATGTATTCTTCCAGACTGTTATTCCCTTAATAATTCAATCAAAACCGGCGACTTTGTTTCATAACTATTTGGCAACAAGCTCAAAATCATAGTGGCAACACTGACGGCTACCAACTCCAAAAGACTTTTCTTTTGGCGGGAAAACACGACGGGTGCTTTAAAATTTTCCCAATCAAATTAATTAGTTTTGCTGTGTAAATATTTCGTTTCTTTCGTGTAAATATTTAGTTTTGTATATAGTCAATAGTATACATAAATATGAGCGTCGCTAGCGACGGGGGTGACCCCGTCGAACAGACCAGAAAAAGAAAACTATTGAAGCCAAATCCAAGTGAAAATGTTTCTTACAAACTATTTAGAAAACCCCTTTATAAGAGAAAGAGACTATTCCCAGAAAATCGTAGTGGAGACTGTGTAGTGTATGTGGAATCGACGGAACAGGAGAAAGTTGGTAACAAAAATCCTATTACACTCACCAATCTTTTTGCGGACAATGTTAGGGGCATCATAGGGGTGCACCGTGTGAATGCATACAAAGTTGGAGTAACTTTTAAAAAGCCGGCCCCGGCCAACAACTTTTTGAACATGGACACTTTTTTTACTAACCATAAATGTGTATACAATCTGGGTATACAAATAAGTACTGCCTGAGTAACCATAGTATTTATTTCGCGCGGACTAAGTCGCGGGTAACAGCTACTTTGTATATAAATAAAATATCAATAAATATTTACTTTAATTTCTGGCTTGTTTTACTCGTTTATTCAACTAATACGATCCATAATATTTTATTATAATACGACATACCTATCTAATACAAAAATCAGCTAATGAAGTTTTCACTTCTGCCGTGTGGTCTTAAGCACACACCTTTTTTTTTTTTATTAAAAACTTTTACTTTTGATCCTCAATTATTTATTCAGGTTTTAACACAACGGTAAATTAAAATTAAGTTGGTTAACTAATCCATTCATTCAAAACATAATAGAAAAACTCATTATGTAGTGAGGTAGTGAACTACAAGTTAGTTAACTTACCGAAATATGTAGTTCTGAGAGTTATTGCCACTAAGCCTATTACAGTTCGTCTGCTGAAAGGGGAGTTTTTCGAAACATAAAAATAATAAAACATTTTTGAGGGATTTGATGACACAAGATCAGTTTCATGCTTTCTATGAAAAGCCGCAAACACCAATATTCAAATTTATCATCGCTGTAGGTACCTATATTTTTGTTAATTTTGTAAACATTTCAGTGTAAAATGTATCGCTTTTATGTACCAATTATACTTAATTTAGCATTTCTCGTCAAATACCTACGACAAATAGGTAGGTACCTAAATCAAACCACCAGACCTATTTTCGCAACACATACTTTTCACGACGGTCAAAGGGCCTCGCAAAGGGCGACCTGTCGCCCGGGGCCTCGCAATGGGTAAAGCCGCCAGCCGCCACTGTATAGATAGTAATAAATCATTGAAATGGATGAGTTTTTCAGATACAAAGCAAAATATCGACGAATAGAACAAATGAACCCGAAGTGATTATTTTACAATAGTTTATAAACTCTCCGTTTTCAAATATCTTAGGGTCAACAGCCATGAAGCTACTGTCTTTCTCGCCATAAAAAGATACCAATACATTATGTCTAATTTATTATCCAGGTTCCGATAGAGGTATGGCCCATAGAAGAAGGAGTTTTGGGCGAAGACGGTTCTTAGTCTAGGTAAGGCCCAGTTGTTTCGTCGGTGACCATCCTTTTTCGTACGAGTAGCACTTGAAATTGCTGTCCTATAAAACCGCATTATAACCGACAACACATACAATTGCCGTACTGTCAGGAATTCACAGTCACTATAGAGTTTGTCAGTGGGGTACCGGAATGGTTGTATGTAGGCAACTTTTAGAACTGCACGCTGGGCTCGTTCCAGGTGGATAATACGCGTTTTAACTGCAGAAATATGTCCGTCAGACAACTATTTTAAAGCTTTTTCCAACAAGACAGACCAATCTAAGGGGCCAATCATCCCCTAAACTCAATTTTAAGTCAATATTTCCTAATACATGTCTCACTCAGTCTCGCGCTCTTACTCATAGAGGCATAGTTGAGTTTAGGGGATAATTGGCCCCTTAGATCGGTCTGCCTTATTGGAAAAAGCTTTAAAATAGTTGTCTGACGGACATATTTACAAATGGAATGTGAGAATTTAAGTGAAGTTAAGTAATTATTTTGGAGTTTTAAGCGTTGTTAAGCAAAACGGCCGACGGAAAGTATCTGGGATTATTGGGGCCTTATCTTTTAGAATATTGCTTACAACATACGTGAAAATCACTTATTAGAAGATACGTGAAGTAAGTAATGTTTGTATGTACCTTCATAGCTCCATATCTCAAAATTGGCCGTCTAAGCAAGTTAGAGAGTAAGCAAGTGTTCTTAGTACGTACTAACTCTACTCAATCGTCCACATTTCATTCATGAGAAAATACGTGATCTGGGATCTTGGACTAGAAGTCGGTGCCAGTCAAGTCAAAAAGCTAGTAGATAGATACTATGTACGCAGTAAGTAGGCGTAGGGAAGTACGTAGTTTCTACTATATTTTTGACTTGACTGGCACCGACTTCGAATAGGTGAGTGAGTAGCGCTTTCAATATATATTTTTTATAATCTTTATTCATGGGCTTTTTCGCGTTGCAAAAATTTCGCATATAATAATTATATTAACTTATTTTTCGCTTTTGATTGCCTATTTGTGGTTTTCGAAGTCAGTTTAATTTTTTGTATAAAAAGAGTTTATTAGTAATATTTTGATGTAACTGTGCTGACAAATCAGGCCTTAGTTTGTACGAACAGACTGCTACAAGAGCGTTACTTACAAACAAAACGTTCCGATATAATTAGCACTTACCTAGTCAAGCTCAATGCAACGTACCCACAACGATCGGGCATAAAAATAAAATCGTAGAGCAAATATTTTGTTTTGGTTTCAATCAATTTATTCTTCAAACGCATGCCGCCGCATAACTTATCAGAAAAACGTTTACTTATTCGACGAATAAGATGTAGCAAAAATCTCGGAATATCAAGTAGCTAGAGGGATTCAAGGTTAGGTCACTTGCGAAATCAAAGGTTTCTTTAGGCTGTTATTTTCGACTGAAAGCGATATCCCTGGATACGACTTTATGCGTCAGCATCGTTATTTTGTGCAGGACGACCTCGCAGTAACATAGAAGGGATGTAAACTGCCAACGGTTATTTTTACTAGCCCCTGTAGGTTATTAAGCCCTTTGTTGTGTATTTTTTCCCGTAAGCATTTATTTACACAAGTATACAAGTTAAGCAGTACGCTCGGTCTTATTCATAAACGTCCAGTAATGATGTTTTTGTTTTAAGTGTTTTCATGCGAACATTTCAGTAATTTAATATTTTAGAGTTTGAACTAAGTAGGTAATAAACAATAACGGTGAGGCCACAGCACTAAAACCCAAAGACTGACGCAGAAATGAAGGAGCACCATACAAACATCCATATTATCTAAATTTTTGAGGCAATTTGCAACAAATAACCAAATTTAAAATTTCAATTGGCATTTATAGGGACTACCGATAAAAATTAAAACGTAAAAAATATAATTTTAGTATTAAACGTGACGTAAATAGCTACATATATAGTGTTATTATGCATGTCGGTGATGTGAAGCCGCAAGATGTCACCTATCCAAAAGTCTCTAACGTGCACGTTCCTCTCCGCTGCTCCGTCGCCGCTTCGGCTTTACGCCGCTGCCGCCGCCCGATGTTAGCATCCCATGTCGCTGACGCAAGCCCATGGGTTTTTTTCGACAAAAAGTTCTCAATGCGGCTAACGAATTACTTCAAAAAAGTTATCCAAAAGGCCGAAATTCGTCAACCATTTGTGCTCTAAAGCCATTGTTTCGTTGGAATTGTGAAGACATTAAGCTGTCACGTTTTGTCTATGACTTTTTTTTGCAGATGAACTAGAGATATTTGACGTGTTATCTGCGATACGGGAAACGGAGCTGCCCAATGGGGTGAGCCGGACGGCTGGCCGGTGCCAGTCGGAAGTCACTCCTGAGGGCCAGTACTCTGCGTTCCGACTCGATGAGAACGCGACTCTCCACCAGCTCGCGGCTGGCATGTTCTACAACACTTTCCCGGAAGACTTCTCGGTGCTGGCCACTATCAGGATACCAAGTAAGGCATTAGAATAACAGTTCAAGAGTAAAGAATTGGAATACCAGTTAAAATGTACTCTGATAGTGAGCTGATGTCAGCTTAGTGTCATTGAAAACGCAAGTTTACAACGACTCGCGGCTAGCATATGCTACAAAACCTTTCTGCAGTACTTCACGGAGCTTAGTTTGGAGCTCGATGTTGTTATGTGACAAATTGTCAACCGATATATTTGTGCCGATAATAGTTTTGACTGCCATCTCGCTTGATGTGAAGCAATGATTCAGTTTACCAAGGAACGTGCTTGCCTAGAAAAAAATGGTGTTCTTTCGACTTGCAGGCATCCATATTGTATCCGTCGGGAAAACCCCAATCAAACAAGCTTTTCCACATCCTAGATACGTCAGTATGTTCGTCTGAGGCTTTAGAACGTCAGTCATGAAATGATGCTGCTTATTCGGGCTACTAGCAGTTCGATAGAAAAAGAGCAAGGTGGTATCATGCATATCAGCTGCACAATCTCCCAAATATATCCGATAAACTATAAACTTACAACTTGCGGTAATTTTCAAGACTCAAGACGTTGATCTCTTTTTCGAAAAAGTATTGTTTTTTCCCAAAAAATATGTTTGAGTTCATTTTCTTATAGTAAATCAGGCAGTTAGGCTTAGTTAAGTAAGATCCCATCGATTAAACTCAACCCATTAAAGATGTTTAAGAACATAATCACAAGTAAGAGTCTTCCAATCTTCAAACTTCAAATGTGTTACCACGCAAGAACTCTATTTAAAACGATCACGGCACAAATATCTTGTGATCAAACAGAATTAACGAAATCCGTCGGGGTTATTTATCAGCTACAAATCAAATTAGATTCCCAATAATTGAGAGGCTCCGATCGCACCCTCGCTACGATAAATAATCTAGCAACTCCTGCGAGTATTCACTTTCTTGGTACTTTTGTAGCTGTTGAGGTACACGTCTTATGTTGCAGGTACAGAGCACCTGATCAGGTCTGATCGTTCTATTTTTACTGCTCTTTGTGTAACTAAATGTCTCCTACAGTTAATTCTTCGTTATATTACTATATTTTAGTAGCCTCCCCCTGAACTGAGCCATAAGATCCAAAAATAATTTTCGAATTCCCACTAACAACAATTGAAAAAAAAAACCTGACATTACCGTGTCTACATTTTTTCGACTATATGGATTGGTATAACGGTTTTACCGGCTTTAGCAGCAGAAGTCATCCGAGTCCAACTGATATAAGTCTCTTTATAAAAAACGATTTTGAAAACTGTAGAAATGTTTTCAAACTATTATAGGCACATATTAGGTACATTATTGGCAATCGAGTAACGAGACGAATGAAACATACTACTGTGTCAAGAAATATTTGACAACGACAAGTGCAACAGCACTGCAGTTTTCATGAACAAATAGGATATCTTTCTCTATGGTCTCTTTTTTGACGTGATACGTGATAACGTCTTATAATTCGGTGAAGCCGGCTGCACGCCCGCAAAACATGACGTCATGTAACGTTACCGTTAGTTCGTCGTCAGTGCCATGCGGACGAAGCTGAGCGCTGAGGGCGCCACCCGCCGAGTCGAGCGGTATCACTACTCGCGCTATCAGCGTACTGATTTCTTAAGACGTTGTCACGTTTAACTATCGTCAGTAAACCGACTTTACAGACAACCATTTATTTTTTTCACAATGATCTCTAATACGTACATATATCCTCAGGAACGGACCAAAATCCTCTGTTCGTATTATACTCGGATTCCGGCGACGAACAACTGCAGTTGGTAGTAGGCGAATTAGTGGAACTGTACTACGAAGATACAAGAGGAGACCCCCCGGATGGAGAGCTATTGACTTTCAGAACCGACGTCGCTGACGGCAGGTAAGATGGAGGCACTCTACCTTGGGAGATGAGGATGAGGGAACTGACAATAACACAGTAAGATCCAGGAAGCAGTGCTGTACAATTTGCTTTTCTATGAAGTAGTATGGATTATTGGTAACTTTAAGGCTAGCTTTAACAGTTAACAATACGAGATTTTATATCGATAAATTATTTGGAATTTACGACTGTTTCTTGAGACAACATACCAGATCCAGACCGGACATTTTCCTTTTTTCTAGGGCTATGAAACGCATAGTCCTTGTAGAACTTGCCGTACCGTGGGAAACTAATATACCTAAAGACCACGCGATGAAACAAAATAAGTATTACGACCTTCAAAACGAATTAACAAAAAATGGCTATGTAGTTAATTTATACGCTGTAGAAGTAGGAGCGAGAGGAATACCAGCAAAATCTCTCTATAACCTGCTTAAAGACCTTGGCTTGTCCAGAAGTGCAGTAAGTTCCATACTAGAACGAGTATCTAAAGCTGCACTAGTAGGATCATATCGGATTTGGCTGGGCAGGGAGAGATATACGAGTAGTGAAGGTGAGTGTTGACGTACGTCACCAAAAGGGGCCCCTTTTAAACCTACGCCCGAGTCACAAGTCTTGGGGTCTATTCGAGATTTCTCTCTCTGCCACATGATGGACCCGGCACCCGCACGGTGAATCCATGGAATGCTAAGAAGTTCGTCTCTCTCTTAGTTTATTAAACTACAACATTATTAATTGTGGTAGGATTCTTTGGAGAGTCCACCTGGGGAAGTACCATACCTTTGCTAGTTATTCTACTGCCCATTAGTAATAGCAAATTATCACTGTGTTCCGGGTTCAAGGGTAATATTTCTTGAGATATTACAGGGCATAGAGATACATCTCATATATCTCGATGACGAGCGCAGTGCAGTTCTAGGTAACGCTTTGGAGTCATCATGTTCCAAAACCGGCGTAACACTGTGCTGTTATGTGTGTGTGTGTTATGGTGTGTTGCTTACCATCAGACACATGTCCTGCTCGTGTCCCGTCACTTTTTACTACATAAAAAATCTGTATACCTTATAATAAGATGGTCTCGGTTTTTATATGGAACCCTAAAAACGATCCACACAATTCAATGTTTCAGTTTTGCAACGACAACTAGTACGACGATATAACTGTTTTGCGTAAACTTGTGGTTGTACTTTCCATCAATTATTGTGAAACAATTCCTTATAAACTGATCCTTCCGCCGTTCCCAGAACCAGTGAAAACAAAACAGTTGTTGCTACATGTAATAGATATTTGATCTTTAACTCACAGAACACTCTTACGTAATTTTCAACCACACATATACTGTCGTCATACAGAAACTTCAACTGAAAGTTCTGTTGTTCTCACCTGACTCCAGTTACGCTTAATGATCTGAAGTTTTGATGAATGAGCTGCCAACACAATGACACTAACTTCACCAATTCAAACTTGTTTGGGTGAGTTTAATAGAATACCTACAACAGGTTAAACTTTTCACGTTTTTCTCGCAGGTGGCATCGACTGGCTTTGAGTATAAAAGGTGACTCTGCAACTTTGCTAGTGGACTGTGAAGTGAAACAAACGCTCCCATTAAATCGACGGCCGGGCAGTACGTTTAACTTAGCAGGAGCTTTGGTTGTGGGCGCGCAAGTAACACCGGACCAATACTACGATGTGAGTTCATGTTTAGATGTTTAGCTATCATCATTTATTTGAATTAGGAAGACATTCCACCAATAAATATACCAACGTGACACTCCTTGAGCCCAATAACCCAAATCAACATATCGGCCTAACAAACACCGAACATTTAAATTGGGCGTAATTTACAGGGCGACATCGAGTTGCTTCAATTTGCTAACAAACCAGACGTCGCATACGATATGTGCTTGTCTATTGCTCCCAATTGCGGAGGACTGGAAGGCGTCCAATTAATTACCGGAGGATCTAATAACTATGAAGTATCAAATAACTATCCAACGGAGCGAGAGCCGATCTACAGGCCCATAATTAACGTGGAAACGTCGACGCCAACTCAGTATACGCTAAGCGTAGATGGAAGCGGAAGAAGACAGTATGGCCACTTTGGAAGAAACTACAACCCTAGGAACAGATCGGTACTTCTGGCCGCTGTCTCTAGAGACTTGATCACTCAAAGGCCAAATTGGAACGTTGGCTCTTATGGAGTCACTGGGCAGTATCTCACGTCGACTGATGCCGGTAAGATTACTATCAACGGATCGTTTATCAAAGGTTTGTGATCTTTGTTATGAAATAACGAACGAAACATTATAAAACTATTGGAATCACAATAATGTCACACAATTTTGCAAAACTCATTCACATTATATCTATGATTATTTTAATGGAATTTGGAATTTACCAAATTCATTTCGAATTTACGCACTTTTGTTAATACGTTGACTACTGGAGTCATAGATTAATAAGGCCTAGATCGATAATCTCAAACAAACGCTTCATCTCAAGTGAGGCAAAGCGCATATTGATGTCGGCGTAAGCAGTGTGTAGTGAAGTTCACCAAACAAAACTTTAATGTCGTGGAGTATGTACAATTGTACAATGAAGGACCACACAAACCATCATGTTTTTAATTGTCGGAGACGCATACACTAGCACTGAACCTCGACAACTGATGGTAGTTGCGAACGGACTAAACCAATTTGTCTCACTATGATTCGCCTCACTTTTGTTGCGCGGATCTGGTTTCTAGGCGTTATTATTCTATGATCTATATTATCAATATTTCACACAGGAAATCGGCAAAGACACGATCCTAACTTTATTAAAAGTCGCTCGCATTAATGTTCATTTCAACAAACTCACCTTTCTAAAACATCAAATGAATAGAAACTGCGGGTCATTGGGATTATTTGGGATCAATTGATAGGGGCCAATGTATGTTGACTGCTTTCTAGTTTGGTACGCCAACTGGACATGGGTCAACTTACATTCAGTAAAACTTTGTCTCGATTTTATTTCGTCTTGCGAAATGCGAAGTTACATCACGTATAGGAACCTATCCATTAATAGATACCGGTCTCGGACAGTTCCAATACGGGCGGGATCGAACACGGGATATTACGTTACGATATCCATTAAATTCGTGTTTGCTTTTCAGATGAGAACAGCATTTTTGGTAGATTTACGGACGCGGACGAATACATACCTGCTGCCACAAATGCTCCTTTAGAAAACGTGGAATATGCTGTCACTACGCCCAGGGTAATTTAATTTTAAAATAATTTCAAATTACTTTACAGGTTTTGTACCGCACCCGCACGGCGAATCCATTGAATGCTAAGAAGTACGTCTCTCTCCAAATTAAACTTAATTATACCGCGTAAGCGGCGTAAGTTACGGCTGGTTTAGGGCTCCCACACAAAACTGCGATGCGATGGGTTGCGACGCCGCATCAGAGGAAGGGCTCCCACACAAAACTGCGATGCGACGCCGCATCGGAGGAAGGGCTCCCACACAAAACTGCGATGTGATGCGGCGATGCGGCGCCGCCCATCGTCGTCGTTTTGTGTGGGAGCCCTTCCTCCGATGCGCCGTCGCATCGCATCGCATCGCAGTTTTGTGTAGGAGCCCTTAGTCGGGAGTACGGTAACTGCCGATACGGTAACTCTTAGCCGCTGGATTGAATCCCAAGCGCACCACTGTCTATTCAAAGTCATTTGTGTATTATCACTGACATAATGACACACTGACATATGTGTTCCGGTTTGAAGGGCAATGTTTCCAGAGAAATTACAGGGCTTAGAGATATAACAACTTAGATCTCTGGGTGACGAGCGCAGTGCAGTGCTAGGTAATGATTTGGACTATCATGTTCCAATAGCTGCGTGTTACTGTGCTGTTATGTGGCAGGCATGTTGCTTACCATCAGGCACATGACCTGCTCGTCTCGTCACTATATGCTATAAAAAAAAAAAAAAAAAAAAAAAAAAAAAAAAAAAAAAAAAAAAAAACGGTGAAGAAAACATGCTCCTATAATCTTACGAGGTCATGCATCAGCCACCAACCTGCACTGGGCCAGCGTGGTGGCTTATAGCCTTGGCTCTCTCCTTACGAAGAAAGGCCCCGAATCTATCGCAGTGGGAACATTTAGTAGTCTGCTAACACTAGACCGGGTAAAAGCAAAGTGAAACTCTCAAGTTTGAAAGAAATATTTTTTATTGTTTTTAATTGAATTTCTTTTAGGTTTAATATTAAGTTTTTCGATTAGGCACTTTTTATCTGATAGATTCCTAAAGATTGATAATTTTTTGTATCATATACAAAGCACAGACAACTCAGTGAAAACTTTCCTGTTTTCAACGCCGAAGTACGAAAATTGAGCCTATTTCACGCTATAGTTTCAATTCGAAAACGAAAATTTTCGAGAATGTCTTAGAAAAATGTAGTGATATTATACAAATTTACTTGAAAATATAATATATGTAGGTATTTTGTAACGTATCATCACTTAGGTCCCCAAGCCTAGTATCGCTTAACCGGAAACTCAAAGGCAAAACACTGAAATATAATTTAACCGCAGTACCTACTCTTTACGATCCTTCGTAATAGAGTCAATGTATTTTGGACAGTCATAAAATAAACAAATTGGTCGTTATTATTTTCACTGAACACCATCTAGCCCCAAATTAAAGAACTTATGTACTATGGAAGCCACATTGCTGATTTAAGAATTAAATAATTTTAAACAGAAACACCCGGACAGAACAAACATCTGTATTCACCACATACATATATGCTATCCTAGGTGCGAATCGAACCCACGACCAATTGACAAAATGTGGTCGACCAGATATAGAGTAGAAGGACTCGAGTTATATCCAGACAAGTGACAATCGCTTCGGAGTTTTTCGCACTTTTCGATTCTAAAAGTGCTCTCGTGACATACCTGTTATTGGTTCAGTCATTTCGCAAAAAACGGGTCAGAAATATATTCTGAGAAGGTAACATTTTTTATATTACGTGGGGAAGTAACACTTTGGTTTTCCTACGAGTGGAATATATTTTCATCTGATGGACATAATGTGGAAAAATCTATTGCAAAATGACACCTTCGGAAGCCAAACTCGAAAATAGGTTTACGGCACGCTATTTTTAAGCGATTTTCAATCTTTTCAGTGACTGCATAGCATAACAAGCAGTTTCTCTCACACACATCGAGTCAAGGGCATAATCCACCGCGATGGGGTGGATTTTAGGAGGCCAATTTCTTCACGATGTTCCTTCATCGTTAAATCCGATGGTACTGATAAACTTTTTCATCTGTATTTGGATAAATACTTTGAGTTGCAAACGGGATTCAAGCCTACAACCTCACGATTGTGGAATCGGACATTCTCGCCACATTGTTACTAGGCTACCGCGGCTTTTATATAATTATAGAAGTAATTGCACGGCGGTGACAATTTTTTTACCACTTTAATGCACAGTTACAATTATTTATATAGTAGGTATTAGCACCCCGAAGTTTCACTCGCGTAATTCCCGTTCTTGTTATTTTTTCGCTATGAATAGTATCCTAATTATTCCAGACTATAATCTGTTTGTGTTCCAGATTTTAACCCGCAGGTTACCTCCTTAACTCTCATGCTTTCTGCTATGCTTTGATTTGTGACGTCATCTGCCAATTTGATAACGTCCATGAACGCTGACAATAACGTATACATTCCGTATGCAGCGGGACTGAAAGCAGTTGTAAGGCTGATGGCCGAGATATATCAAATTCCAGGAAGTGTTTTTGAATTATGCGTAGTTGCGTAGCTATCAGCGCGTGCGGTGGTCGGAGAACTACGCGCTGAGCTATCAGCGCCGACGGTGCGCGTGCGGTCGGCGTGAGACTAAAATCAGCCTTTTTTTTTTTAACTATAATAGGTTTACACTTGACCGCCATCTCGCCTGATGTTAAGCGACGATGCGGCCTACGATGAAGCGTGCTTACCTAGAAGAAACCGATTCACTCTCGACTTGAAGACACCAAGATTATAACTATCGGGGAAAATCCACTCAGGTAGCTCATTCCACAGCCTAGACGTTCTTATCACAAAAGTAGAGTCAAACCTCTTTGTTCGTGTCTTTGGAACATCAACCATGAAACGATGACGCTTTCTCGAGCTACGAGCAGTCCGATAAAAAAAAGGGCAAGGTGGTATTAAGTTATGCAGATCAGTCGCGCACTCTCCGAAATGTATCCGATAAGCCTAAATAGTTGTCTGCTTTCATCGGCGTTACCAAATTGGCCGATGACATCACAAATCAAAGCATGGCAGAAAACAGGAAAGTTAAGCGGTAGACCTGCCGATCCTTTCAGGTGTTCCAACGTGTTCGAACAACAAACATCTAAACATCCAAACTTTCGCGTTTGTAATATTAGTAGGGTAACTGTTCGTAGCCCGGTAGTAGGTAATCTTTATGGTCCGTCGTCCGTTTCAGCCGAAGCGAGGGGATGAAGAGGTGCCGGATGTCACCGTCGTTACGACGGAAGCCTACGGCCCTATGACGACCACCGAGGACGACGATTGGCTCACACACCCGCCGGACGAAGCCCAGGTCAGATAGCGCGATTTTTACAGGAAAATGTTCTCGCGCATTCGTACATCAAAAGTAATTTTTGAACATCAAAAAACATTTTAATTTCGGAAGATAATATTGGTAGGACTCTTGGCAGAGTGCGCCTGGGGAAGTACCACACCTTTGCCAGTTACTCTACCACCAAGCAGTAATGTGCAAACAATGCTGTGTTCCAGTTTGAAGGGCAATCTTTCCAGAGATATAACAGTGCTTAGAGGTATAATATCTTAGATCTCTGGGTGATGAGCGCAGTGCAGTGCTAGGTAATAATTTGGACTCTTCCTGGTCCAATAGCTGCGTGTCATAGTGATGTTATGTGGCAGGCATGTTGCTTACCATCAGGCACATGACCTGCTCGCATCGGCACTCTATGCGATTGAAAAAAAGATAGATAGGAAACTCTTTATTGTGATGCAACAAACGAAAATGTTACAGCATACCTATGAGCTAGCACCACAAATGGCTGCCTTATTGCTGGGAGCAATCTCTTCCAGTCACCCATCATAATGGAAGATTTCGCCAAGAAATGAAATTACAATGCCTAATAAGTACATAAGAGAAGAAATGTATATTTCCTTTAGATAACGTACCTTGGGAACTACTGATTTAATCCATCCTTTTGAGTTTTTGTACTTATTGAGGGACATTTTTATGGATACAACATTCTTTAAAAAAGGTAGCACAAAAAAAAACAAACAATTGAGACGGAACTAGGGCAGTAAGGTTAACCAGTAACCAGTTGGTAACAAATCAAAAATAAACAATCAATCAAAAGACACAGTTACCTCTGTCTAATCTTAATATACAAAAATCCAGTGTCATGATATTTAAAGGTCGCCATCTGTTTCACTAGTAGACTACATACCCGTGAACAAAATTTGTGGGTTATATGAACCACCAGGAGACCTATGCAGAACCTAGGACCTACTAGGAACCTACCTACTCATCATCATCATCATCAACAACCCACTAAACGTTCCCACTGCTGGGACTCGGGGCCTTCTCTCGCAAGGAGAGAGTTAAGGCCGTAATCCACCACGCTGGCCCAGTGCGGGTTGGCGGATGACACATGACTTCGAAAGATTCTAGGTACATGTCGGTTTCCTCACGATGTTTTCCTTCACCGTTTTAGGTTAGCGGCATTACGCACATGACCTACCTACTAGCAGGGTGTAAAGTAATACTATTCAGCACTATGCCATCACTTGTAAGCTGCCCAACTGGGTGCAGGGGGGTTGCAACCATCGATCTTTTCTTCTTGTCGCATGATTTTTGTACGGCATTGCGGAATAATGGATTAAAAGAGGTAAACAGTTTACATTTAATTTCATACAAAAATCTGCGATATTGACGTAAGCTGACGATGTTTAGAGATCACCATGAAAGGCTACGCACTATGAATGATTTTTGGTTAACTAAAGTAATTGATATGTACCTACGCCCGTTTTAGTTTTAAATGTAATAAAAACCCTAGGTATTACAGTTGTTGTCTAAAATCCTGGAAGATTTGCCTACATAAGTTGACAAAAATGGATAGCTACGTACCTACCTATAACTATAATATGACTGATGGGTCAGGTGGCGTATCGCTTCTTTGTTTTTTTTTTCAAGCAGAAATAGTACAAAAAAAACGGGTAAAGTACCCACCCAACCTTACCAAACCTTTTTTAACGATCGAAATGCAGCGGTGATGGAGGCTCTGGGTCGGGGTGAAGCTTTAATTTCAAAATATGTTTAATAGTTTAGGTTATAAATATGTAGATGCATAGTTTTTTTAGAAGCCTGATCTAATATTTAAATCTTCCTGCATTAGACAAAGGAAAATAACAAAAAATAAAATAGTGTATAAAACGTTAAGAAAAGGCATGGACCTAGGAGTCCGTGGAGGTGAAATAAAAAAAAACCTTTTTTTAAGTTTGATATTTTAATAGATAGGTAATTAGAATAGATTTTTATACAGATTGGTCCCTATAATTATTTTCACTTTAAAGTTCTGATTAGTTTCTATTTTCGTTTTATCCTAAACAGATTCTAATAAATCGAACACAGCTTTTATAGGTACTGTATTTGATGTAAAATTAAACAAAATGTTTAAATACTTTATACGCCGGGATTTATGAACGGGCAGGCCAGGTGTGCTTCTGACGGGAGATTGTGAAAATACGCAGTTGATTAAACGCTTTTGTTCACAAATTATCAACATAAATCTATCCACTGCATGAAAAAGACCAAAATATGTCACTCTCATCCAAACGTAGATAAAAAATGAGGCAAATGAGATTTTCAACGTTCGGAATACAGACATCAGAGCTGAGGTTTCCGCTTCATCAACGTCGAAATGTAAAACAGCGATTCGGCAAATAATTATTATTTGGCATATATCAAAATATTTTGAGATACATAACTCTGAAAGTATACGAGTGTATACTCTGGCAAATAATTATTATTTGGCATATATCAAAATATTTTGAGATACATAACTCTGAAAGTATACGAGTGTATACTCTGGCAAATAATTATTATTTGGCATATATCAAAATATTTTGAGATACATAACTCTGAAAGTATACGAGTGTATACTCGTATACTTTCAGAGTTTTGAAGTTTTTGACGCTCGAATGTACTCGAAAGATCTTGTGAATTTTCTTACGATGTTTACCTTAACTGTCAAAGCAACTAACAATTACCTACAAGTTTTCATCTGCATTTAGTAAAATACTCAGAGTCACCTGTGTTTTCTCCATAATAGGTTTGTACTTGCGACATCGTTTGGATTTTTTATTTTAAAGAAAGAGTGACGAGACGAGCAGGTCATGTGCCTGATGGTACGCAACATGCCTGCCACATAACGGCACAGTGACACGCCGCTATTGAAACATGAAGAGTCCAAATTATTACCTAGCACTGCACTGCGCTCGCCACCCAGAGATCTAAGTTGTTATTATATCTCTAAGCCCTGTAATTTCTCTGGAAACATTGCCCTTCAAACAGGAACACAGTAATGCTTGCACATCACTGCTTGGCGGTATAATAACTGGCAAAGGCGTGGTCCTTCCACAGGCGGACTCTGCCAAGAGTCCTACCACTACAAAGAATTCCGGCATTTTTACCACTGTACTATCACTACTAAGCAAAAGCATTTAGTGCAATACTTATTTGATTTTTCAGGGTAACACGACGTACGATACTTACGAAAGCTATGATTATGGAAGTTCGGGTACATACTTCGGACCACGAGGCTACCCTGGACCGCGCGGACCACAAGGCCCTAGAGGACCCAAAGGTGAACCCGGGAAATCAGGAGTAGAAGGTCAGCAAGGGTTTACCGGACCTCCTGGACATGTTTTCGTTGTACCCGTAAGTAGTTTACGAGTATATATAAATCATTATAGTGAGAATGAAATGTCGAGGTAATTAGAATGGCTGGCCACACTGCCGTGTGTCTAGATTTGATCGCGATAAAGAAGACAGTAAAAAAGACGTGGTACAGAATTCGGGGTTGGGAATCATGTCAGGGCCAGGATTTTAAGAGTATATCAGCAAATATTTGAAAAGCTTTTCTTTAAATAGTATTACTCATAATTTGCCTACCCTTATCCCACTTTAAGTGGGGTCGGTACAATATGTACGTTTTCTCCATTCATCTCTGTCATTCGTCAGATCTAAGCTCGTCGTCTCTTTAAATAGTATCACTGTTTAACAAAAAATGAGTTCAGTTACCAATTTTGGTGTCTGTTCTGATTACACGTTTTTTTTAAATATCTAATATTGAAATTGAATAAAATCGATTCACTCCACCAACGAGACCGTCGAAATCAATATTTTTAAAAGGTTTTTTCCATAGCCCCGAAAAACTAAACATTACTATTATATGTAGGTGTTACCTACTTAGAAGATGTTCATACAGTTTCTACAAGTTTTTGGGGCTGGCGCTATATTCTGTAAGGTCTATGAACTTAGACAATAATGCTTTCTAGTATGGTTTTTTCTGTTTTCTGTTCTAGCATGCCTTTTTTCTATTGAGGTATGTTAATAATTTTAATATTGTTACAGTTACATCAGGCTGGTAATGAGAAAGGACCTGACGCGCAAGCTGAAGCACTCCGGCAAATGTTGACACAGCATATGGTACACAATGAATTTACTGTTGCATAGAATTAAGCCAACAAGATGTATGGAACAATTTGTTACATTTACGCACTTGTTTGTTTTACGACGAAATTTTGTTTGGATTAATTCATAAACGTGCGAAAGGAGTTGAGGGCCAGAGCAATTTGATTATGTTATTCAAATCATCATCACCCAAAGCTTAGAAAAATAAATAATAATAATAAATAAATATTGGTGGACAATTCACACACAACACCATCTGACCTTAAACTAAGCAAAGCTTGTAATATGGCGCCCAAATAGCTGATATAATACTATTATAGTTGTAAATACATACTTATTATACATAGAAACACCCAGACACAGTGCAAACATTTCAATTCATCACACAAATATTTGCACTGGGTGGGAATCGAACCCACGACCCTCGGCTTCGAAGGCAGAGTTACTACCCACTAAACCACGAGGCCAGTTAATAGAACGCCCGTTATGAACATTTCACAAAAACCCTTTTTGACTCTGTGTTTTCTTTAAGTTTCGTTCCAAGTTACGTTCTAGGAACTATCTCAAATGTCAAAAGCTTTAATTTAACATTGGACATAACACCTCTCATGACACGAAAACAACTCACGATAGGATAAATCTGCGTTTAACCATTAGGCTTCGTTCAGACGACACGCGCCCGCTAAGCACTCGCCACGCTCATTAGCACCGGCGTTTAACTCGCTTTGATTTTTTTTAACGTAATTCTAGTCTCTTATGCCACATAACTAGATCTCAAAATTGCATTTATCGAAGTCGAACCGCATTCGCCACGCACACGCCACACGCCCGCCTCGTGACTACTCAGCGCCCGCCCCGCACACCACACCACACCACACCCGCCAGTCCAGCCACACAAAACCCTTGCGCCCGAGCTTCGGCTAGTGTTGTATTGACTGTCGTCAGGTGTAGTCGCGTGCCATGATTTTTTTATAATGGATAATATTGATAAAGAATTATTCATTTCACTGGTGGAGGAAAGGGAGGTCCTATGGGACAAAATCCTTGAAACCTATTAAGACAAAAGGAAAACTCTACAACCCTGGCGTGATATATGCATAATTAATTATCAGCGAAGATTTTGAATCGCTGTCGGATGCAGAAAAAAGTCACTGGACATCACTTTGGTACAACCGGGTGCGAGGCGTGCGCGATACATAGGTACGCTGATTTTGCGCGTGCTGAGAACGAATGTGGAGCGGGCGCGAAGCGTGCGTATGATCGACGCGGGTCGTCTGAACACGCCCTTAACTATCACTTCGCGATAATGCTACACAAAACTTAACAGCCTTGATTAGAATGAATCTGAGGCCATCCAATTCATGATAAATTAAATAAGAACGACGTTAATCAATACTACATCTTTGTATTTCAGGCTGCAATGCGTGGTGCAGAAGGACCAATGGGGTTAACAGGGCCACCGGGACCAGAGGGCGAGATAGGCCCTGAGGGGTCTAAAGGGGAACAGGGGGAGCCTGGAGAACCAGTACGTATTTAAGTATTTTTTTTATATAGAGTAGAGTGACGAGACGAGCTAGCCATGTGCCTGATGGTAAGCAACATGCCTGCCCATTACAGCACAATGACACATAAAGAGCCCAAATCATTACCTAGCGCTGCACCGTGCTCGTCACCCAGATATAGGTATAAGATCTTTTATCTCTATGCCCTGTAATTTCACGGGAAACTGTACAACTAACGTGGTTGTTACACATTTTCTAATTCATTAACGGGTTTCGTCCAAGCCGATTTAAATTTCATCCGCATTCGGCAGCCTTATTAAGTACGTAGTACATATTCATAACAACCGCTATATGTACCAAAAGCTAACTATAATATGTATATTTTTAGGGTTCCGTAAACCGTAAAAACGGAACCCTTATAGATTCGTCATGTCTGTCTGTCTGTCTGTCCGTCCGTATGTCACAGCCACTTTTTGCCGAAACTATGAGAACTACACTGTTGAAACTTGGTAAGTAGATGTATTCAGTGAACCGCATTAAGATTTCAACAGAAAAATTAAAAAAAAGAAAAATTAGGGTTGCCCCCCATACTGAGAACTGAAACTCAAAATTTTTTTTTTTCATCAAACCTACACGTGTGGGGTGTCTATCGATAGGTCTTCAAAAATGATATTGAGGTTTCTAAAATCATTTTCGTCTACACTGAATAATTTGCGCGAGAGACACTTCCAAAGTGGTAAAATGTGTGTCCCCCCCCCCCTCTAACTTCTAAAGTAAGAGAATGAAAAATCTAAAAAAAATATATGATGTACATTACCATGTAAACTACCAACGAAAATTAGTTTGAACTCGATCTGATGAGTTGTTTTTTTTTAGTACGTCATAAATACACTATTATTGAAACTTCGATCAAAGTTACAACGAACTACAAGAACTATGTGTACTATGTATATAATGTTACTTGCTGCAACGGAACCCTTCATGGGCGAGTTCAACTCGCACTTGGCCACTTTATTTCCAAATACTAGCCTCTAATATATTTAAAATGCACGTAGAAATACATCTACTGCACGGCACGTAGTCTATTGTGGTAAATACGAGTACGTATTGTTATCCGATTCTTAAAAGCAAAGCGTAAAACAAAACCGCCTTTCACATTATAGACTTCCACAAAATAGACGTAGTTGGGTTATTTACTACAATATTTTTCAATTTTAGGGACCATCTGGAGCTAGAGGTATACAAGGTCCCCCAGGAAGGCTAGGCCGACGAGGCCACGCAGGTAGAGACGGTGAAAGGGGATCCCCAGGCACAACAGGGCGAAAAGGAGAACAGGGATACCCAGGACTACAAGGAATGCCGGGAGATAAAGGTGAAAGAGGAACTCCAGGGCTTCAAGGAGAATCCGGTGTCGCCGGTCAAGATGGACCGCCAGGTGATGATGGGTTACCAGGACCACCGGGACTTGTCGGAGAACTGGTAAATACAAATACTCTTCCTAGCAGATTAAATCTTACAAGCAACAAAATACACATCCATACTAAAATAAATCATATTAATCCTTAAATTGAATTTCATGTTGGTGTTTAATGTTTACTAGTATAGAGGTGTTATTACATCCTAATACACTTCGGTGAATTTAGAAGCTTGCATGCTTACAAAACTGGATCTGGAGAATCCCATTGCTATATATTTTCCATTAATAACTCAAGACCACAAACTAAATGAATGATTTAATTTAATTAACCTTTTGAACAAATTTGCTTAGTTTAAACTTTATGACACAGGGTCCAAGAGGTTTCATGGGACCCAGAGGATACCCAGGTCTCATTGGATATCCAGGAATACCCGGTGTAGAAGGACCACAAGGAACCAAAGGAACACCTGGACAGCCGGGTCCTCCAGGACCACAAGGGCAGCCAGGCACAATGGGACCTATGGGCTCTCCAGGCCCACAAGGTCCCCAAGGCATACCAGGAATTCAGGTAATCTTAAGCCCAATTTAATTTTCCGCGTTCGACTATACGTGTTGTTATTGGTAGTTTTATTTTAAAACATAATTTTTGTGTTTAACTTGCTATTTTAAAACTTGAAATATGTGGTATTACAGGGCCCCCAAGGCAAACAAGGTATTTCAGGACTCCCAGGACCTGAAGGATCACCAGGAACTCCAGGAAACCCAGGCCAGCAAGGTCCACCTGGTGATGGCGGCCCACCCGGACCACAGGTCAATCAATGTTCCTTAGATTTTATTTCACTTATTATTCCTTAGACACTTTCATTCCTTAGATTTAATTTTATAACACACAATTTCACCAGTAACTGTGTCGCTATAAATCCATGAGAGCCTAATCTATACTAATACTAGCGGCCCATTCCGGCTGCGCTCGGATATTGTCATTTAAAGAGTATTAATCGAAATAAAAACTATCCTATCTCTCAAGTTGGACCAGACTGCTCGCGGTGTACCAATTTAATTTAAAATCGGTTAAGTAGTTTAGGAATCCATCGCGGACAAACATCGTGACAGGAGATTTATATATATTAAGAAGATAAGATTATAAAGTTGAAGAGGGTTTTGGTTTGAACGTGCTAATCTTAGGATTTCACTGTTGGATATATACGTGATCACTGAGTGCTATATGCTATACATGTATCACGGGCGAAGCCGGAGCGGATCGCTAGTATTAAATATTTTGGTTTGGTTGGTTTTTTAAAGGTTTTTGTTCTTACTGAAGAACTAGGATTTAAACTTTGACTGGCCTTGTGGCTTATTGGTTAGTAGCTCTGCCTGCGAAGCCGAGGGTCGTGGGTTCGATTCCCACCCAGTGCAAATAATTGTGTGATGAATTCAAATGTTTGCACTGTGTCTGGGTGTTTCTATGTATAATAAGTATGTATTTAAAACTATATAAGTATTATATCAGCTATCTGGCCGCCATATTACAAGCTTTGCTTAGTTTGGGGTCAGATGGTGTTGTGTGTGAATTGTCCACCAATATTTATTTATTTATTTTAACTTAACGTCAACAGTATTAATTATAACTATCATACTATATTTCAGGGTATGTTAGGTTTCCCTGGCAACAGAGGAATAAAAGGGGACGACGGACCTCGTGGTTTACCGGGAGATAAAGGTGACAAAGGAATAAGAGGCGCTGAAGGAGAGAAAGGTGAAATGGGACCAAAAGGCGAACGGGGTCTAGTTGGAGAACCTGGTCCTGCTGGCATTGAAGGACCTGAAGGACAAAAAGTAAGATAAACTTCTGTTATTCAAGAATCTAAATTATGTCACAAATTTGAATTTGTCCACGGTGTTAACACAGTATTGATATTTCAGGGAGCTGAAGGTCCGAGAGGAGAAACTGGACCAATAGGACCATCAGGAGAAAAAGGAGCGACGGGACCACAAGGACCACAAGGTTACCCTGGCAACCAAGGCGATAAAGGTGATAAGGGTGCTTCAGGACGCAGAGGCCGAAGAGGCAACAAAGGAGCTATGGTAATCAAAAACAAATTGTTATAAATACAATTTCCAGGTTTTTTTTTAATTCACGATGCAAACCAGATCAATTCTGGCTCCAAACATTATTGTAACCTATCACGGTTGAAATATAAATTATTTTTTGTTCTCTATACTAGTACTATTATTATAATTCTGAAGCGACAGCTAAAAACTAAAAATCCAAGGAAAATATCGCCGTCCTTGTCACATAGATGGCAGTAAAAGAGAAAACTATAGTAATAATACTTGTTATTAATGTAATTAAATGTCCGAAGTGTACCTAATACCCTATTACCTACCTAATTTGTATTCATTCTTAATAATGTGTTTTAGGGTTTAATGGGTGCATCGGGAGACCGCGGTGAAAGTGGACCGAGAGTAAGTAAAATGTACTAAAATATTAAAAATAATTTGAAGAACCTTAAAACCTATTTTTACAGATACGGAGTTTGCCAAGCACAGTGGTTTTATTGTCATTTATCCTTTTTCAAATCTACTTTTTTTAAGGTTATTTTTATGGCTTTTAATTAACAAAAGCATACTGCTCTAATCATATTCGCTGCGGCTTTCAGGGTTACAGAGGGCCACGAGGTCGACGTGGTTCAGACGGTGCACCTGGTCCTAAGGGAGATACGGGACAACCGGGCGCTCCGGGCCCATCTGGTGAACGTGGACCTCAAGGCTTAGAAGGACCCAGAGGTTTTCCTGGTCCAACGGGACCCCCAGGCTCTGAAGGAAAGCCAGGTTTAACAGGACCAGCAGGCGAGAGAGGACCTACTGTGAGTAATAAAATATTTGTAGAATAATTTAAAAATATGTGATTTTAATTTCATTTTATAAATTATATCTTTAATTTTATAGGGAGAACCGGGATCACCAGGATTAACTGGGCCAATAGGCCAAGTTGGCCCTCAAGGACAGCAAGGTGAACCGGGACCTTCAGGTCCACCTGGGTCATCGGGGATACCAGGTACACCTGGAGATGTCGGCGCTCCAGGGGAAGTTGGGAAAGAAGGTCCACTTGGGCCCCCCGGACCCGAAGGAAAGCCAGGACCGGTTGGCTCAGCAGGTCCACCTGGGAATACTGGAGAACATGGTTTACCTGGTTCACCGGTAAGAAACACATTTCATTAAAAAAGTAAAACTAAAATAATGATATACCCCGAGTATATCATTATTTGTATATGTCGTGACTTCGGAGAAAAAAATTTAGTGTATTTGTTGTGATCGTCGTATTGATACGTTTTGGTCACACCTTATTTCCTCTATCAAAATTAAAATCAAAGAGGAAAATGCTGATATACATTCAAAGTTCAAAAATGTAAGTCTTACTTGACAACATATCATCCAACACGAGTATTTAATTCAGAATGATCCAAACAATTCAAGCAATCTTATTTTTTAGGGCGTTGCTGGTGGTAAAGGCGATATAGGACCAGTAGGACCGGCAGGAGTAAGAGGAGATAAAGGAGAACCAGGTGAATCAGGCCACGAAGGCTCTCAGGGACCGCAAGGAAGAGAAGGACCACGTGGTCCTCCCGGACCTGGAGGCCAGAAAGGAGAAATTGGGGAACCTGGGCCAGTAGGTAAGTCACAACTATGCCAAATTTGTATATGATAACAGTGTCCTAAATAACAGAATATGCACAAATTTACTAGCAAGTCTCGCCATTACAAACTCAAACAAAACAAAAATGGAGAAACTAAAAGCTGTAGGCCCTACTGCCCACAGAATATGGCATCAATCCCCTTCATCTGTGATAAGAGCCGTAAAGTCAAAGTCGCTCAGCGAGCTACAGGAAGAGCTATTCTCGGAGTTTCTCTGAGGGATTGCGTGCGTAATAACGTAATCCGTTAGAGAAATAAGGTCATCAACATAGCGCATGGCAAAGGGGTGGCCATATCTGTCGCAGAATCGGTAACTGTTGGGGTAGACGGGTTCTGAAATGAATACTATAAATCTAGATACTTAGTGTAGGACGCCCTGACACTAGATGAAATGATTTACGAAAATCTAGCTCACCGCCAGGAAACGTAAAGCCGAGTATTGAGCTGAGTGGTGCATATAAGGAGAAGCCTGTATCCAGTAGTGGCCTTATAATGATGACGATGAAAGGTTGTAAAATTTGTACATGGTTTTATTATTGACAAAAATAATTATTTTACAGGTCCAATTGGTCGTGATGGTTTAGTCGGTCCTAGAGGGCTTACTGGCTCTCCAGGGCCGGTTGGGCCTCCAGGTGAAGACGGGGACAAGGGTGAAGCTGGACCTCCCGGAGAAAAAGGATTTAACGGAGCAGCTGGGGAACAAGTACGTCACAAATTCCTTAACTCATCTACCTTTGGTTATATAGCATGTAGCTAGTAAGCTACAACGTCAACTCCCAATAATATAACAAAAAACAAATGTGAAAGAAACTCTGTCTTGTCTATTACACTTTCACGCCTAAACTACTGAATCGAGTAGGTAATATGAAATTTGGTACAGACATAGTCGAGAGCCTGAGAAAGGGTATTTATGTTACTTTTTTAATGTTTTGCCAAAAAAATGTTTGAGAGGTTGGGATAAAAGTTGGTATGGAAGTTTCATCATTTTTTATGTCAGAAACTTGAAACTTAGTTTTTGGTTAGGTATATAAAAAAGTATAACGTTCATAAAAAGTTTCGTTCGCAGGAAGATAAACCTGTTAAAGAGATTTTCTAGTTTAGGTACCTACACCGCGTGGCGCAACTACTTTTTATACATAGTAGGTTTATGAAAATAACAAGATTGTATTTTTAAGTTGTTATTGTAGACTTGTATGATTCTTTACGGGGTCCGCTTGGGGAAGTACAACACCTTTGCCAGTTATTCTAGTGCCAAGCAGTAATTTGTAAACGTTACTGAGTTTTGTTTTGAAAGGCAATGTTTCCAATGAAATTACAGGGCATAGAGATAAAACATCTTAGTATATTTCTGGGTGATGAGTGCAGTGCTGGGTATTGATTTGGGCTCTTTATTTTCCAATAACTACGTGTCACTCTGCTATAGCCACGCATTTTGCTTTCCATCAGGCACATGTCCTGCTCGTCTCGTCAGTCTGTACAATACATTTTTTATTATATTAATTACAAATTGCATTTACTTCCTCAGGGACCTGCCGGTGCACCAGGAATTCAAGGTCTTCGCGGAGAGATTGGGCCCGTTGGGTTACCAGGCGATAAGGGTCCGCAAGGAGACATCGGTCCACATGGACCACCAGGAGCAGACGGTGTTAGAGGACCCATAGGACTCCCGGGACCGATAGGACTTCAAGGAGAAAAGGGACAGACCGGACCCAAAGGCGACGCGGGAGATACTGGATCTATAGGTGAATAATCAGCTTTCAATCTGTTAATCAAAGTAATTGGTATAAAACAATACATAGTTTCATTTCTTTAACTTAACAACATGAAACAGTTTACATAAAATTTTGGTGTTTCCGTGTTTGTTTCTAAAACACTCTAAACTATAACTGTAAACAGTTCCGCAGAATCTATAAAAAGGATTTAGGCAAGAGTTGAACCATTAACTTATTGTAGATATGTGTACATAAACTATGCGAACACTTATTTTAAATTGACAACACCAGGACGATGATCATTATGATATTACTAATATTATAAATGCGAACGTTTGGCGATTACATCGATGAGGCCAGTATGGCAATGGGACAGTAATGGCTTATTATAATTAGTACCTGGTTGACCGAGATTTACTCGGTTTTTTTGAAATTATATTTTGGTAGATTAAAATCCTTTACGTAGTTTAAAGATCTAAGCATACATAGGTACATAAAAAAGAACGAAAAAAAACGACTGTCACAATCATCCGGATTCGAACAGAGGTCTCCTGATTCCGAGGGCGCCCCTCTACCGTCTGAGCTATTGAGCCACAGCACATGGCGGTGAAATTCGTTATCGTATTCTATTGATATTGTGGGAGTTTTTCATTGCCCGAAAAAGCACATAAAATTTTTATCGTCCCCGAAAGCCCCTGCATACATAATTTCGTGAAAATCGTTCGAGCCGTTTCCGAGGTTCAGATTATAAATATTTACAAGAATTGCTCGTTTAAAGGTATAAGATAAAAGTTTGGATGTTTGTTGCTTAATCACGTCAGAACGCCTGAACGGATGGACTTGAAATTTGCAACACAGATATTTTACAGTCTGGAATAACACATAGGCTAATGAAATGTTATATACATAATGTTTTATTTGTGTAGTTCTCGTTCCCTTTATTTTCTCACGATAATAGTGGCCTATATATTTACCTTTGGTTATAATTTTATTATTGTAGGACCCACGGGGCCCCCTGGACCGACAGGCGTGGCAGGTCGCCGAGGTCCCAAGGGTGTACAAGGGGAGACAGGCCCCCGAGGCGCGGAGGGACAACACGGCGACGTCGGCAGCCCGGGGTCACCCGGTCCAGTTGGCGTACAAGGACCTGAAGGGAAATTGGTAATTGGTGATCTTTTAATATTTTATACGAGTTACCAGAGAAAGGTCGTAGGATAGTAGGTAACCAACCTCAGTTGCAATACTAAAATATATAGCAAGCTATGAAATTCCAAGTAGGTAGGTACCTTACTTACAAGGCGCTAATAATTTTGGTAGTATTGAAAAGCATGTCATTTTTTGGATAATATGAAAATTGTGAAATATTAAATAAAGTGGCCAAGTGCGACACATAGTTTTTTTAGTTCGTTAGTAACTTTGATCGAAGTTTTAATAATAATGTATTTATGACGTACCTACTAAAAAAAGCTACTCATCAGATCGAGTTCAAACCAATTTTCGTTGGTAGTTTGCATGGTAATGTACATTATATATTTTTTTTGTTTTTTCATTCTCTTATTTTAGAAGTTAGAGGGGGGGGACACACATTTTACCACTTTGGAAGTGTCTCTCGCGCAAATTATTCAGTGACACAAAAACTTTATTAGAAACCTCAACATCATTTTTGAAGAACTATCGATAAACATCCCACACGTGTAGGTTTAATGAAAATTTTTTTTTGAGTTTCAGTTCTAAGTATGGGGGGCAACCCTAATTTTTCTTTTTTTTAATTTTTCTTAATGCGGTTCACAGAATACATCTACTTACCAAGTTTCAATAGTGTAGTTCTCATAGTTTCGGCAAAAAGTGGCTGTGACATACGGACGGACAGACAGACATACAGACAGACATGACGAATCTATAAGGGTTCCGTTTTTACGTTTTACGGAACCCTAAAAAGATCCAGAGATAGCAGGAAAACATTAGCTAACCCGAAAATCAGCAGCCACAAATATCAAACACTTCAAATATCACTTCGTCAATTGGCATTAGTTAATCCGTTCTTTTCACAAATTATTATTACCACACTACTATCAGATTCAAATACAAGATTGTATTTATCTAGGGACCACGAGGACCAATAGGACCAAAAGGAGACGATGGCCTCCCTGGAATTCAAGGTGAAACGGGATCTAGAGGGCCACCGGGACCGGATGGGCCCAAAGGCGATGTCGGAGCGGCAGGAGCACCAGGAGAACGGGGGGAAACTGGAGCCTACGGGATCAAAGGAGAGCCTGGTCCTGAGGGCCCAGATGGAAGTGCTGGCTTACCTGGGCCACCTGGACCAATCGGACCATCAGGAAAGGCAGGCGAAACTGGACTGCCAGGCAATCCTGTGAGTAATCATTAACAAACAAACACAGCTATCATCACTAACTAATAGTTGTCAACTATCCAAGAGACTAAAAATTCCTAAATAGGCCTGGGCAAAACTGGAGAAGTATATTTTCCAGGCATACACGCAATAACACAAGGCTATCTACAACAACGATTAAGTAATATGACACATATGGTTACAGGGTTCGGAAGGCTCAGCAGGATTACAAGGCAGCCCAGGCACTCCAGGGGAGAAAGGAGATTCGGGGTCAAAGGGTTCTCCCGGTGAACAGGGTCCAGCTGGACCGATGGGACCAATTGGTCCAGAAGGTCAACGAGGCGTTGCAGGTCCACCTGGACTCAACGTAAGTATTTTATAACTTTTATTCTAGTACTATTAAGAACGTGATGAATGTGATTATTATGAAATGAAATTTTGAGTCTATCTCAACTAAACTAGAACCAAAACTGTGTAACGTTTTTTTCAGGGAGATGTAGGAGGACCAGGACTTACAGGACCTACAGGTCCCCCTGGGAAGGTCGGACTTCCTGGTTCGCAAGGGATCAGAGGTGACAAAGGAAACCGAGGGCCTAAGGGCCACATCGGTGATACTGGGACCATGGGATTAAAAGGAGATCAAGGCGAAATAGGCAAACAGGGATTACCTGGCCCCGCTGGACCTACTGGACCCAAAGGAGATACGGTAAGTGATCATGTAACAAGTCGAAGAAGTAAATACGTCAATAAGAATTTTATTGTATTCTCTATACAATACTACTCGTACAATAAAATTCTAAAAATCAGTTTTAAAAAACAATTTTCTATAAAATAGGTTTTTAAAGCAGATTTTTTTCTCTCACATCCTTTGAAATAATTATTTCAGACTAATCAGGCAATCGAGAAGTTTTGAAATAAAATATTCGTAAGAACCCTGTACGAGTAGGTATTTCTAAACGTAACACGCTTTATATAACTTAGAACATCAAAACAATAAAACAAATTTGACTCTACAAACACCATTTTTCAAACCATAATATATCCATACATGTACTTGATTTATCCGCCAGGGCCCGGTTGGACCTCCTGGAGCTAAAGGCGACACCGGTTCTACAGGAGAGCCTGGGCCGGAAGGTCCATTAGGACCTAAAGGTTCCCCAGGACCAGAAGGTAGACCTGGCCTACCTGGTCCGGCAGGTAACCCTGGACCGCCAGGACCACCAGCACCACCACCCCAGATACCTGCGGAGCTGTTCTCCTCGTACAGGAGACGAAGAAGCGTCAATACGGAGTCCCTAGAATCAGCAACTGAAGACAACTTTGAAGAAGGTACATTTAATGCAACTTGTAAACAATAAAACTTTTTTTTAATAAAGAGTGACGAGACTAACAGGACATGTGCCTGATGGTAAGCAACATGCCTGCCACATAACAGCACAGTGACACGCAGCTATTGGAACATGAAGAGTCCAAATCATTACCTGGCACTGCACTGCGCTCGTCACCCAGAGATCTAAGTTGTTATATCTCTAAGCCCTGTAATAAATGTAATGTAATAATTAATAAACTTACAACTATTCTTACTTACATAATATATTATTTTCTTTCGCGGCGAAAGTTTCGCCTTTATGACAGATGTAGAAATGCCCTCGACAACTTTCAGACTTCCTTCTTTTATGTGACAATAATCTGTAGGTATAATAAATGGTACTTTGAGCTCGTAATGTATTTACTTTCAAATAAAAAAAAATGTGGATGACATTAGGTATTACTTTGTTTTGCCCCTGGGGCTACGTACATATAGCACCACGTTTACGCCTCAGTAGAAACACCCGTTTTGCATAACTTTGTACTCCCAGGTTAGCGGGCACTGTAGGTACTTTATGAATAAAACAAATACGTGTTAATGCGTGTAATTTTATTACCCCGCCAAATTTCTGTTACCCTTTTCAGATGAAGATATGGAATGGACAAAAGAGATTATGTCAGGCGTTTTAGCAGCACGTACTGCGATCGAAATCATGAGACGCCCAAGAGGGACTAGAAATAATCCAGCACTGTCTTGTCGAGATCTACGCACTGCTCATGCTAATTTAACTGATGGTAAGAAAACCTTGTTTGAACCTTGAAAAACCTTGAAAATTTTGTTTTGACGTGACAACTAACAAATCGATGAACGCCGGGTGCATGCACGAAAAAGTGTCCCGTTATGTCCCGTTACGCTAATTGTACGCCTGCACCGCATCTATCAATGTTTTGTAATGACGTTATCACGTTGAACTATCGTCCGTAAACCAACAGACTTTGCAAACAACATTTTTTTTTAGTTTGTATAAAGGGACCTACCTATGTCAGTTACCTCAGATGGACTCTACTGCCTACCAAACTTTGGGCTACAGGTGCAGGTACTGGGCATTCCTGGTAAAAATACCAGGTTGTAATACTGCCTTCAAACAGGAACGCAGTACCTAATATTTGCACATAACAGTGGCAGAAGAATAACTGGAGAAGGTGTGGTACTTCCCCAGATGGGCTCTGCAAATAGTCATACCACCATAAAAAAAAACAAATCCACGGCTAAAACATATCTTAAACCATTTCAGGTCAATACTGGATAGACGCAAGAGGCACTGTTGGCGGGCGCCCAATTAAAGTATACTGCAAAGGTTACAGCACTTGCCTTTACCCGGACGAGAGAGACCCAGCAATATTTACCACTGAAGGAGCCACTCAAAAGTTCTCACAGATGGATGAAGGTTATCGTGTAAGTATTCAACCATATGTATCCAAAAAGTTGCAATGGTTTTTATTCTCAAATTTGCTGTTATAAACGTTGTAAGAAGTTCATAACTAACTGTACTAAACGATAAATCTGCGTCCACCTAAAAGAATTTTTAGTTCGATCACCCACGATATAGATGTGGTTGTCGGAGTTATTAGAGAGTTTAAATACATTGCTGTGCCTACGTATATTTTGCGGTTCATTTTCTTCCAATTTAAAATTCTAACATGGACGTTTCACAAACCACAACAGCCCACAGCCAAATTTTTTGAAAGGTCTGGACCAGATATAGCAGGTGGGTCATAGTTCTTCCTTATATTCCAGTTCACATACGACGGGGATGGATTTGGTGCAGTTCAGCTCCGATTCTTGAGACTATTGTCAAACGGCGCGCGACAAAACTTCACTTATAACTGCGTAGACACAAAAGCACCTCAAAGGTAAAACTAATACGTCTTATTTTTGACTATGTTTCCCAAAAAATGGGGGATTCCAAATATTATAGTACCCACTGTTATGAAATGTTTAACTAATAAGATGCAAAAGACATTGGATTTCCAATGTCTTCCAAGTCTTGTAGCAAGACCCAATTCTAATTGTCGTGAAACCCAAATGTTTTTAGTAATTTTGTTATTTCATCGTTCACAGATCTGATATTCCTCTCGATCCTACGAGGACTAACAACATTAAACTATTTGGCTACAACTCAGCAGAGTTTAAGGAACCACAAGTCGTAAAAGACGAATGCAAGGTAAACACAAAAAAGTCCTATTACCTATCTACATTTAAAATTGTACCTTTATTCGTTTGTTTTCTTTTGTTTGTAACACCCAAGGGGTTAGACGGATTGATTTATTTGTAAGTTAGAATTAGGGGCCCAAGCACTACCTGCATGCATCTGATGGTAAATAACACGCCTGCCCAATCAAACACAGTAGCACTCACCATATAACTATTTATGGTCAAATATGATATATATATATTTATGGTCAGGCGCGGTCCGAAGTCACAGGGTCACAGGGGACATGACCCCCAATCTAGAAAATTTAAAAATATGTAAAAGTACATAGACTATCTTTCAACGCAGGAAAACAACTGACCATGACCATGATGAATCCAAGTCACTGTCAAGCACTATGATCATGATGAATCCAAGTCACTGTCAAGCACTGCGCACTGCGCATTTGACCTACAGATGTAAAGTGATTTATCTCTTTGCACTTTATAGTTCCCCCGGAAACAATGTCCTTCAAACCGGAACACAGTTGCTTGTACATTACTGCTTTGCGATAGAATAACTGACAAGCGCAATCAGCAAAGAGTCGTACGACTACAGTGATCCGGCTGAATAAGTTCTGGCTACACGTACCTATAGGAAAAGAGCGACACCTGATGTCACTAGGTATATTTATTTATTTTTTGTTTCAGGACGGTTCCGGTAAAATTGTTATGGAAATTAAAACGTCACGAACGGACAGACTCCCTATCAGCGACTTCCAACCGTTGCACTTCGCGGAGGCAGACCATCAGTTCGCGTTCAGCCTAGGACCGGTTTGCTTCACCTAATGTTAACAAGATGTTTGTAAATAAGGATAGACTGCATTATGTACTTAAGATGGACCTTTGTAAATATTGTAAATAAATGTTGTGACGACTGATTTTGTTTTTGGCTTCTTGGTTACGAAAGATGTCGATAGTTGTACCTATACCTACCTTTCAGCATCAAAGCAATAAATTCAAAATAGCAATCAAATTGATACTTCGTCATAATGTACCTAAGCAGTACAAATAAGAGGCCAAGTGCGAGTTGGACTCGCCCATGAAGGGTTCCGTTGCAGCAACTAACATAATATACATAGTAGGTACACATACTTAGTTCTTGTAATTCGTTGTAACTTTGATCGAAGTTTTAATAGTAGTATTTATGACGTACAAAAAAAACTACTCATCAGATCGAGTTCAAACCAATTTTCGTTGGTAGTTTGCATGGTAATGTACATCATATTTTTTTTTAGTTTTTTCATTCTTTACTTTAGAAGTTAGAGGGGAGACACACATTTTACCACTTTGGAAGTCTCTCGCGCAAATTATTCAGTGTAGACAAAAATTATATTAAAAACCTCAACATCATTTTTGAAGACCTATCGATACCCCACACGTGTAGGTCTGATGAAAAAAAAAAATGTTGAGTTTCAGTTCTCAGTATGGAGGGCAACCCTAATTTTTTTATTTTTTTTGTAAAAACCTTAATGCGGTTTACAGAATACATCTACTTACCAAGTTTCAAGAGTGTAGTTCTCATAGTTTCGGCAAAAAGTGGCTGTGACTTACGGACGGACAGACAGACAGACATGACGAATCTATAAGGGATCCGTTTTTACGTTTTAAGTTGGTTTTTAGGAACCCTAAAAACCAACTTAATACCCCGTTTACATGATTCCAGTCCAGCGACCGAATCGCTGGATTGCTTACTGGAATAATGTAAACCGGCACTGGAATGCATTGGCACTGGATTGATGCATTCCAGTGCCGGTTTCCACACTAACTGTATTACTCTAACACACCCTATAACTTTTTTCTTTGCCATCCTTTTTTTCAATCTACTACGGTAATCTTGGGGCTGGGAACGAGTAGAACGTCATCCCAAGCCAATCATCTCTTAGTTTCTAGAAATAATATTAATAAATAAATATTGGTGAACAATTCACACAAAACACCATCTGACCCCAAACTAAGCAAAGCTTGTACTATGGCGGCCAGATAGTTGATTTAATTACTGATATAGTTTTAAATCCTACTAATATTATAAATATCAATGTATGGATGTTTGGATATTTGGATGTTTGTTGCTCAATCACGTCCTAACGTATGAACGGATCGGGCTGAAATTTGGAACACAGATAAATTATTGTCGGGAAGAACACATAGGCTTACTTTTTATCCCGAAAAAACAAAGGGAACAACGGGAACGGAAACTACGCGGGTAACACCGCTGGGCGCTGCTAGTATATTATATATACATTCTGTGTAGGTACTAAATATCGGGAATTTGTCAATAAAACAAAATATACAAATTATTCTTCTAAATTTATTTTATCGCCTTCAAAGTAGGCCCCATCGCTTGCAATACAACATCTCCAACGCTTCACCCAGTCTTCCATACATTTTTCATAGGCTATTTGCGGTATGGCCTTTAGCTCATTAAGCGAATTTTCTTTTATGGCTTCTATAGACTCAAAACGTTTTCCTCGAAGTGGTAATTTTAACTTGGGAAATAAAAAAAAAGTCAGACGGAGCCATATCAGGTGAATACGGTGCTTGGTCGAGAACTTTTGTTGAATTTTTCGCTAAAAACTCTTTCACTATAATGGCTGTGTGTGATGGTGCATTATCATGGTGCAGCGTCCATGAGTTGTGTTGCCACAAATCTGGACGTTTTCGACGGATGCTCGCACGCAAACGCTTCATGACGCCTAAATAATATTCTTTATTCACTGTTTCTCCCTCTGGAAGGAATTCGGAGTGAACCACACCACGGTAGTCAAAAAAAACTGTCAGCATCACCTTGATTTTGGAGCGACTTTGCCGCGGTTTTTTGGGTTTCGGCTCGTGTTCGAGACGCCATTCTGAAGACTGTTGGCTTGTTTGCATGTCTTACTCATAAACCCATGTCTCGTCGCCAGTTATTATACGTTTCATAAAGGTCGGATCCGTAGAAGCTCGGGAAACCATGTCTTCAGCGACATGCTTTCGTTGCGCTTTTTGAACAAAATTGAGCTCTTTTGGAACTAGTCGAGCGGCGACGCGTTTCATGCCTAAAATGTCAATGAGAATGTTGTGGACGGACTTAAAAGATATGTTCACCTCACTAGCCAACTCTCTCAGACTCATACGTCGATTTTCGAGCACTAGCTTCTTGATTCTGTCGATGTTTCCTTTGGTCGTAGCGGTTGAAGGTCTACCAGACCGAGGCAAGTCTACTACTACTTCTCGGCCTTCTTTAAAAGCCTTATACCATTCATAAGCCCTTGTTTTCGATATACACGATTCGCCATAGGTATTTCGCAACATTTTAGTGATTCACCACATGAAATATCATTCGAAACACAAAATTTAAGGCACACTCTTTGTTCAACAATATTTTTCATTGTAAAAATCGCCGAGAACTCAAAACTATGACCAACAAAAAGTGTAGTTTAAAACAAATTAAATGACAGTTCCCGCTCAAACTTTGCGCGCTAAATCAGTACAGTGCTACCAACATGCAGTAAAAAAATTAGAACGACCTCTTTTACACGGGTCTTTTTATTGACATTTTCCCGATACTTTTTACACAGAGTAGTACTTATTATACACAGAAACACCCAGCTTTAAATTATTTTCATCAAATTAGACCAACTTGGTGGAAGTTCCATATGTCAAAATTGACTGTGGAAGGCGAATTGCGGCAACAAAAACCATAAAGATGAATCCTCATAGCTCTTTTTAGTCTTTTATTGTTTCTGATTTAATAAAACATTGGTTTGTCTTGAGAAGGAAGGAACTTTAGACGAAAACTCACAGAATAGCTTAAAAAATTCCTCATGTATTTTAATATATTGTGATCGAAACTAGTCAATTTATGGTACAAAGAGATCTAAACCTGCAATATTACTCCTTACATTAAAATCATAACATCTGATACAAACAATAAGACATATTTAGGTAAATTTTATCGTCTATTACCAAACGACCAATCACGCTGTCCACCTAGTTGGACGGTTAATATATTTTATTCTTAACCAACAACCTGGTTTGTCGGTTGATATATTTTATTCTTAATCAACAAGCTGGTTTGTTGCTTGAAATATTTTCATTCTTAAACGACAACCTGGTTTGTTGGTTGATAAATATATTTGGTATTTTCCCGATGTCCACCTTCTGAGACCACCTGAGTGAACCATGGAAAGATTTTTTACAACGGCTCACCTTTGCACACTTGGATGTTCCTTGGGAAATATTTAGTTTCCACCGTCCATTTTGTTAAAAATAATTAAATCGGACCGGATAGATTACATAGGACCCAGATCCGACTCGGAGCACCCCGACTCCTCCTACTCTTGTCGCGACTACCCCTATAGTGTATATAAAAATTGCTGGAGCAGATGCATAAAATGCATTGATTGGAGACTTTCTTTTCTTATACATAAACTGCACTAGTTCTACTGCTCAGCAGCAGTAAAACGGTTGGGAACTCTTAGAATATACAATTGTTTGTCAGTTGATAATAGAAGATTATCAACCACTAATTCATCCATCAATCAGACCGCCACCTTCCAGCGAAGGAAAGCAACATAAGAAACAAAAGAAACTCAAGAAACCCAAGAAACTCAAAACATAACAATAACACAAATTGCAAGAAACAAGATAGAAAAAGAAAGATGTACATACCAACCTTAAATTGTCTATCATTAAAAACAGCAGAAAAGCTCACGGAATTAGAACTAGCATTAACAGAAATAAACTGGGATATACTGGGACTAAGCGAGGTAAGTAGAATGGGCGAAGCCATTGAAGATCATGTGAACTACATATTATACCATAAAGAACAAGTACAAGGGAGTTATGGTATCGGTTTCATAATAAAAAATATTTAGAAAAACATATAGAGGAATTCCAAGAGATATCTGACAGATTCGCCATCTTGAATATAAGTCTACCTGGATATGACAAAAAATGGTCAATAGTACAAGAATATGCACCGACAGAGCAAGCAGACGACACTGTAAAAGACAAATTCTATGATGACCTGTCGATTGCTATACAAAATTGCCATGGCAATGTCCTAGTAGTGGGAGATTTTAATGGTAGAATTGGCCAGCAACAACTCGGAGAGGAAAATGTGGTTGGAAGATACGGGCATGGACAAAAAAGTAGTAACGGGAAAATAATGATCAATATGTCACTGGAGGGAAATTTATCATTCATGAACAGCTTTTTTAAAAAGAACCCCAAAACCAAATGGACATGGAAATCACCTGACGGTTCTACCAAAAACGAAATAGACTACATAGCTACCAACAATGTAAAAGTCTTTCAAAACATTGAAATTATTAACAGACTAAACTTTAATACGAATCATAGAATGGTAAGAGGGACATTATTTGGGAAGAAACCTAGAAATAGCAGAAAGAAAATCTACAATGCCTGTACCCTAATGACGCAAGAAAAAGAAAATATCAATAACCATGACACTAATTCGACACAGGAAAAATATAATACATAACTGAAATGTATAGAAACAACAAAAATGTTGACAAAAGAAAAAACAAAAACTACATTGAGGAAGATACTAAAGGACAATGTCCATTTTTGACCCGCCAAAATAGTAGTCGTGTAGACATATAGTTACATATTAAAAATCGGTAATTTTTTTGTTGTACTCGTGTGCGAAGTTATATATCTTTCTAACATTGCAAAATAAAATAATTTGCATTTGTTTAAATTAAAGCTACCAACAAAGCTGACTTGGAAAATATTGCAATAACGAAACGGTACTTGCGTTTCGTTTTAGTGATCCGCGTTAGATTGAAATTGAATATGGATGTTATGTATATCAATTACTTTCACAATGTCGTTTATTCACTACTTTTACATATTTAAATAACGATATACATATATAAATACGGCGACAAAGAAACTATCAAAGCTTTTTATAGCAATGTAAACGAGGAAGAAGTTGGCATGCAATTGTGAAACGAAACGTTTTCACCAAATCCAAATAGGTCAAAGATTAATGACAATATCTTTGGATTTCTTCTTGTTTTCTAAGGAGAGTAATATTTATGCATTATTTACTAACACACCAATAAGTCCCAAAGTCAATACCGCCAATACCTCAATGTGTGAGAAGCACACACACATAGACAAAAGTTTCGTGGTCCCAACCAATCCTGTGTAGAAAAAAAGTTAGTTCCGGCTGTTCAACCAGACGCAAGTGCAGACGCGCGGAATTCTGAGACAAAAATAGTGGGCAGCGGTGCGTTTGAAGGTAAGTCTTTCATTGTTTTATTTGTGTTTTAGGCACGTAACTATTTCTAGACGTTTATAGTGATAAAAGGAATGATATTAATTATGAATTTGCTTATTTTTTTATAGTTAACAGTTAAAATAAGGTGGACGCGAACTACTACAACGAATTTATAAAACTTCTACTTTGCGTCCATAGTGGGCGCAAACTATAGCTACAGTGAATAATATCAAAAACAATTCGCGTCCATATCTTTAATTTGCTTAGTTTTGGGCCAGATGGTGGGGGTGTGTGAATTATCCACTAATATTTATTATTACTGATTAATTACGTACAATGATTTTTTTTTTTAATAGAAAACGTATTTTAAGTAGGTACCTACATTTTTGATTACGACTACAAATTTAATACCTATTCTACTTCAAATGAAATGAGTGAATTCTTTATTTTTTTTTTTTCTGTTTAAGATGAGTTCTTCGGAGATAAAAAAGAAGGAAAAAAGAATATACACAGAAGAAGATTTAAGGAAAGCGCTTAATGAACTTCAAGAGAAGAAAAAGTCTGTGAGAAAAATTTGCAAAGAATATGATATTCCCAAGACCACAATATTGGATAAAATCAGTGGGCGCATACCAGATGGAGTAAAGGAACCGGGCCCAGAACCTGCTTTAGGAGTAGATGTTGAAAGAAAGGTAGTTGAATGGCTTCTTAACATTTCCAGATGTGGATTTCCAGTGAAAAAACAGGAATTGTTGGATACTGCAGGTCTACTACGAAAACAACCTCCGAATAATCGGATCCGACCGGCAGCTGTCCGAATAATTGGTAAGGTAATTAAATGCTTTCGGAGTAAGGTTTACGACACAAAAACTGACAAATCTATGTCGGTCGGAATTCGAAGTGAACGAATCGCCCGATCCCATCAAGCGACTGTTGTGTTTCGTGGTAAGAAATGTCCATAAGTTCGGCCGATATATCGTTTATCGGACTTCGTAGTAGACCTGCTGTTCAGAAAGTAATACGAGATGGGGGGCTTAAAAATAATCTTAAAGATGATCGCCCGGGTCAAAAATGGTTTGAAAAATTGTTGGCCAGAAATAACGAAATCTCACTTAAAAACGCGGAGGGCATTAATAAAGCTAGAGCCCAAGTCACAGAAGAGTCAATCAGATTGTGGTTTAAAGAATTAAATGAATATTTGGAGAGTATACAGCAAAAAGATATTTTGAGTGATCCGAAAAGAATTTTTAATGGGGATGAAAGTGGTTTTGCTCTTTGTCCCAAGACAGGAAAAGTTTTAGGCCCAAAAGGGTTCAAAAACTTATATCAAATAAAACCAAATAACGAAAAAGAAAACATAACGGTATTATTAACATTTAATGCAAATGGAGATATGTGTCCACCTTGTATTGTGTTTCCATACATTAGACCACCAACAGCTGTAGTGAATAGTATGCCACAAGATTGGTGCTTAGGCAGATCGGAGACAGGTTGGATGAGAGGAGAAGTATTCTTTGAATACGTTACCAATGACTTTCACAACTGGATAGTGGAAAATAACATTAAAAAACCTGTGCTTCTGCTGGTGGATGGACATAAATCGCATATGTCCTTAATGCTAAGTACGAAATGTGAACAAATGCAAATTATTTTGTATGCCCTTCCACCCAACACCACCCATATTTTACAGCCAGCTGACGTTAGCGTATTTGCACCGGTAAAAACATATTGGAAATCAGTCCGCACATTCCTATCAACTCCAGAAAAATTTAATTCTGCCGTCACAAAAACAAACTTTTGCGCATTGTTAAATGATGTATTAAAACATCCGAACATGTCCGACAACATTAAAAATGGGTTTAAACGATGTGGTCTTTACCCATTTGATGCAAATAGTCCAGATTACTCTAAATGTGTAAGAAATACTTTAGAGAATGTACAGGCCATAGGTTAACAATCACAAGATGTTACCCACTCGGACATAAAAAGCTTTAAAAAAGTTTTAAAACACCTGAAACCGACACAAAAAGGAAAAAATATTGCAATATAAGCATGACTAACCTATATGACGACTTAGACGAAACGCTGAAGATTGAGTGTCGCACTATAGAGAGGCCGGAAATGGCGAGTGACTATATTAACGGATATAGATTTAATGTGTTGTCTTTCAATATAAGAAGCCTGAACCATAATTTGTCTTCCTTGCAAACGACTTTGGTAAGGTTCGATGATGACATTGATGTTACGGTTTTCGCTGAATGCTGGCTGCAAGAGAATACGCACATTCCACAACTGAGCGGTTATAACGTTTTTCACACTAACAAAATTATTAATAAATGTGGTGGGGTAACGACGTACATTAAGGATTACTGGTCTGCATCGGTCAATGAGCCAAATATTGATGACGCTCATTGCCTTATTGCTACTATAGGAAACCATGTAAAGATCATAAGAGTATACAGATCTCCTGCAGTGGGTAACCTGGAGAAATTAATTGATTCCTTGGACACTATTCTTGGTAGCTTTAGGATCGTAACGAGTTTTGGTGACTGGAGACATCAATATCAACCTGTTAGAGGTTCCTCCAAGTAACCATAACGCTGCCTATCAGTGTCTCATGGCAGGCCATGGCTACCTTCCGGCCATAACAGCACCGACCCGAGGGAGTGCGTGCCTGGACCACGCTTTTAAGTCCGAGGGGAATAGTCTAGGGTTAATTAATTTGTAAGACGTCTATAACTGACCCTGAGATACTGCTGGTAGGTTTAACGTGCCAAACTGAAAGAAGCGGAACGAAGAGCTCCGAAAAGACTAGAATAAATCTACAGGAAGTCTCAAATGAGTTAAACCTGCGGGATTGGCGACAGCTTATCGAGAGGAAAGATGTTAACGAAGCAGTTAGCGATCTTAATCAAATTATATCGGACAGCATTTGCAAACACACAGTTAAAACTAAAATTAGTCGTTCAAAGCGTAATATAAAACCTTGGATCACTCCAGGCTTAGTAAGATGCATGCGCCACCGCGATAATCTCCACCTGAAACTGAGGAAGGATGCCACAAACGAAATAACTAGGTTAACGTATGCTCGTTACAAAAACTTTTGTAACAACGTATTACGAAAGCTCAAAACGAATTACATCAATACTGAACTAATATGCATAACAATAACCCCAAAAAAATCTGGAATACTATTAAACAGGCCTGCGATCTGACAACGAACAAAGACAATTCACTACACCTTCTGACTGGTGCCGATAACCCATGCCGTAAATAAGTGCAATAGGCACTTTGCTACATCTGGAGAGACTCTAGCTTCTAATATTTTAGGAAAACTTGAGACCACGCATAAGGAGCTAAGTGAGCGTCACTCGGCGGTGAGTCGCTGTCCAAACTCATTTTTTTAGTCATACATTAGTATGGAGGCAGGAATATTCCCTGAAGTATGGAAGGCTGCTACTGTCACCCCTGTATTCAAATCTGGACATAGGTCAAAACCAGATAACTACAGACCTATCTCACTTCTTAGTGTAATCTCAAAAATACTTGAAAGGTTGGTTAATAAGAGGCTGGTAGAATTTCTTGATAAATACAAGCTTTTTAATGATCACCAGTTTGGATTCAGAAAAGCCAAATAATAATAATAATAATAATAGCTCGACGCCCTGGATAGAAAGGTCCGTCAACTGCTCACAACACACCGCATGCTACACCCGCGCTCGTCTGTTATGAGACTGTATATCCCGCGGAAATGGGGGGGTCGAGGCTTTTTAAATGCCAAGAACCTTCACAACCGCGAGGTGTGCAGTCTCAGGGATTATTTCCGCAACAGTGAGTCCGGGTTGCATCGCGATGTTGTGGCAGTTGACAGGAGCTTCACGCCTCTTTCATTGGCAAACGAGAACTGGCGCAAACCATCGGTGCTCAGCACTGGTGATCGCAAGGAGGTATGGAAGAGCAAGGAGCTACACGGGCGATTCTATCGGGCCCTGACGGGACCCGATGTGAATCCGCTCGCGTCGGTGAACTGGCTGCGCTTCGGGGACCTCTTCGGAGAAACCGAGGGTTTTGCCTGTGCAATTGCAGACGAAGTTATCAAGACGAACAATTACCGGAAATACATAATGAAGGACGGTACGGTCGACATTTGTCGGGCATGCCGCCGTCCAGGCGAATCACTTCGTCATGTTATTTCCGGTTGTTCGCATCTTGCTAACGGCGAGTACTTGCACAGACATAACCTAGTAGCCAGGATCATCCATCAGCAACTTGCTCTTCGATACTGCCTTGTCGAGTCCGAGGTGCCGTACTATAAGTACGCACCTCTGCCAGTTCTCGAGAATGGTCGTGCGTTGCTCTACTGGGACCGCTCTATCATCACGGACAAGACTATTGTCGCCAATAAGCCTGATATCGTGCTGGTAGACCGTTCTCAGCGCTGGGCTGTGATCGTTGATATCACCGTACCACATGACGAGAACCTCGTGAAAGCCGAGAAGGACAAGCTTAGCAAGTACCTTGACTTGGCTCATGAGGTTACCGTCATGTGGGATGTTGATTCGACGATCATAGTCCCAATAGTCGTGTCGGCAAACGGCCTTATAGCGAAAAGCCTCGACCAACATCTCAAGAGGCTTTCACTAGACGGTTGGATCAAGGGTCAGATACAGAAGGCAGTCATCCTAGACACAGCGCGCATCGTCAGGAGGTTCCTCTCTCTGCAGCCCTAACCACCGGTAGCTTGGGCCCTGCCCCGCTGCTGGCGGCATCCTAGTTTTTAAGTTTTTTATAATGTTTATTTTATATATATATTGTAAAAAACTTTAAAATTAAGAAGATCAATAAATTAGTGTATAATAATAATAAATATTGGTGGACAATTCACACACAACACCATCTGACCCCAAACTAAGCAAAGCTTGTGTGATGGCGGCCAGAGGATCAAATCAACAGAGGATGCAGTAAAATTGCTCACGGAGACTGTGTCTGCGCATTTGGATGGGAGAATGAAATGTTTAGGTGTTTTGTCGATCTGGCAAAATCATTTGACAGTGTCAGCACAAAAGTACTTTTGAAGAGGCTTGAAAGTCTGGGGATAAGAGGAAATGCACTAAGTTGGTTTAAAAGCTATCTCTCAAATTGAACACAAAGGGTTTTATTAGGGGGCTTCACTAGTTCTGATGTCGAGGTCAAATACGGGTTCCCTCAGGGAAGCTTCCCTCTTGCACCTACTCTGTTTACGATTTACATCAATGAAATCTTCACGCTAAATATTCCGCAGTGTAAACTCATCTGTTACGCTGACGACACAGTAGCTATTTTCCATGCGAAAGATTGGGCAACCGTTTTCGAGGTAGCAGAGAGTGGAATGGCAATTCTAACGCGATAGCTCAACGAAAGTCTTTTAACCCTTAATGATAAAAGTCTCACTTTATGGCATTCCACATTACAAAACCTTCAAATACAAGTCGTTCTAAACTCATTTTACATATGGCTGAAGTTGGTAATCTGTCTAAAGAGTGCTCTTGTGGTTCAGTGGTTAGAGTCAAACCAATAAAATATTTGGGAGTTATGATTGACGAAAACTTAACGTTTGCATCTCATATCTCTTACATTTCCAAAAAGATTCGGAAGATGTTATTTGTCATGAAGGTCCTAAGAACATGCGTTAAAGAGGAGGTAAAATGGTTGGTATTTAAGTCACTGTGTCAGTCGCTGCTTATATATTGTATTGGAGTGTGGGGCGGAGCTGCAAAGACACATATGAATGAAGTTGAACGCACTCAAAGAGCAATACTAAAAGTCATGTTGGGTAAACCGCGACGATACTCAACAGACAAGTTATATCGAGAGGTACCGATGCTGAGAGTGCGTCAACTCTTTGTCTTGCGTGCCATTAATATCTGTCACCGTGTGTTTTCAAGTGCTGAACAGGATTGTCACAGACGTTCTCGTGATGTTCCGCACCCCAGTGTCAGTACCGTGTTTGCTACTCGGCTACCGGAATATGTTCTCTTGTTTACATATAACTCAGTCTGCAAACTCATAGAGATAAAAAAAACCTTTTCAGAAGTCAAACTCAAGTTAGTTGAGTGGCTTCGCTCTTTATCCGAAGAACAAACAGAGAGATTAGTATTTTTCTCAGAGATGAGGCGCAACGTTGAGATTCGCAGATGACCTAGTACTGATTTCCAATGATCACAACTCTCTCAAAATAATGTTACAAATCGCCTGAGAAAGCATGAAAGTTGGATTAACCATGAATAAATCAAAGACAAAGAAAGAAGAAGTTAATGACCAACAGACAAGAGCTAGCCATAGAAGTAGATCATGAAACAGTAGAATATGTAAAGGACTACATCTACCTCGGTCACCTCATTTCCTTTAGGGACCAGACAACCAGCAGGCATGTTGTTTACCATCAGGCACATGACCTGCCCGTCTCGTCACTCTATGCTATAAAAAAAAAAAAAAAGACCGACTCCGAGATAGAACAACGAGTGAATTCTGCATGGAAAAGGTATTGGTCTTTCAAGGAAATCATGAAGGGTGGATGTTTTCCAGTAGCCCTGAAACGGAAAGTGTTCAACCTGTGTATACTTCCCTGCCTGACATCCGGATGCCAACCATGGGCACTGTCTAATAAAAATCGACAAAAACTTAGAACTTGTCAAAGAGGAATGGAAAGGAGCATGCTTGGATACTCTCTGAAGGACAGGAAAAGAATTGGCGAACTAAGATCACGCACAAAAATAGAAGATGTACTCACGAGTAGTGAAGAAGCTGAAATGGAGCTGGGCCGGCCATTTGACAAGGGACAGTAGAGACAAGTGGACAAGGGCAGTAACAGAGTGGACACCACGCGAAGGCAAACAGAAAATAGGAAGGCAGATCAGAAGATGGGAAGATCACATCAGACAGGTAGCAAGTTTCACCTGGACAAGGAAAACTTGGGACAGAGAAAATTGTAAGCAGCTGGAAGAGCCCTATGTGTCTAGAGTCTAGACCAGGGTTGGAAAACAAACGGTTTTTTTTTTATTTTATAAAACAAACCGTTCAAAATATTTTGAACAAGTGTTTTTTTTGTTGTTTGATGTTTTTTTATTCATTTTAGTTTTGTCCATTCATTTCATTTCAAATAGACATCATATTTATTCATTTATAGGTTTATAGGCTTATACTTTCAAATTTGCAAAATGGTTATTGGTTACACAGTTGTTTTATGTTGCGTGTGTACCTATATCTTTCTAATCTGTACTAAACGGTTTAAGTTCACTGTGTCTTCTAACTAATGTTAATTTAAAAAAAAGTTATAAATACTGGTTTGTAAGAATTCAATGGTGAAATTCCAATATTTCTATTTAAATATGGGAAATACCAACAATGGTTAGCTTTGAATTACTTTCTTTCGACGGTCGACATAGGGACTTTCCTAGCAGGACCGACGGGGAATTACCTATTAATTCTAGAGGTATAAATTGCAGTGTCATTCCAGTGCATCATCACTCGCTCAAGGTCGCGCGGTTTAGCCTACAGCTAGACCGTTCCTCCCAGGGAACAAGTGCCAGTCGGTTGTCGGAAGCACGGCTGAGCGCTCGCGCAACACGTTTCCCGCGCATATTGTTATTAGATATGTCGACAACCCTCCGCGCTAGACAGGGACAGAGTTACGCGTTAGAAAGAGCGCAAATGTTTATTTGAAAATCGCGACAGGTATTGCGAGCTGAATTGAACTTTGTTGTGTCCCAGCAAGAGTCTCTATTTATATAATTGTTTTCGCTAAGTGAGTGTTCTGTACTTGTACTAATATTTATTCCGTGGTCATTCTTTATAATGTTTCTTTTCAAAATGTCATAATTAATTTTGTTAGTAAGTACAAATAAATAGCATAGATTCAACTGGTTTTATGTCAATCTATTATTTAATCCTAAATATTCATATATTTTCATTAATTTGCAACGAAAAGTAGTTTTAAACGTTGTTTTTTTCTATGTTTTAAACATCGTTTAAAACTTGTTTTAATATTTGTTTTTAAACATGTGATTAAAAACACTCTTTTAATTCAACCTATTTTAGTTACTCAAAGTTTAGTTATATTAGTTACTCAAAGTAATTTTCCCTTTAACAGTATCTTTCTAACGATAAATATTCTTATGCCATACACCTAACTAGTTCCTCTTTTATTTGTACATAAACATACACTCGTACACACCCTCACACACTATCACACACACACTCACATATCCAGGAAAGCATACTGAATATTCTTACCACAATATTACAACTAAATCAAACATAGTCAAATGTCATGTCATGAATGTATAATATATTTATAGATTTTTCAATTTTTTTTATATTATTCAATGTTATACGACCTATACTGATAATGAGGGGTTTTTTAGTGGAATGCGTGGAAGGAATCCAAAAGCAGCTGATGAAAATCGCTGATTCGAGCTACAATCATAGCAAAGACGGGTTTGCATAATATGATCGTTTCATGTCTATACTCTACGTGTCATTTATTGAAAAAAAGGGGAAAGAGAAGACAGTTCTTATTTTTCGAATTTCTCCTAGAGCCTAGAAAAAACCCTCATTACAATTTTAAGCGTAATATGACTCCTTATACCTGCCATATTATTAATTATGTAAATTACTGATTTCATTAATTTATTAGTCATTACTTGTTTCTGTACAACGCGGTCAGCTCTAAGACCATTGTAATAAATCGTTGGACTATCTGGGTGCCCAAAATACAGGCGCAGCCTAGTTTGGGACCCACCGGGAAAAATGTGGAGCTAATTTGTCAACAGTATTTGTATTGTCTAATTTGTAATGTACGTGTATATTTCTGGAAATAAATGAATTTTAATTTAATTTAATTTTAAACACTGATTAAAACATGTGTTTTAAAACAACTTGTTTTAATCATGCCAACCCTGGTCTAGACACGCTGAAATATAAAAATGTTTTTTTAATCTAAATGTGAAATTTAAATTATTGTAAAATTAATTTCAGCAATAAAGGCTTAATAATTATAATTCATCCTTAGATAGTTTGTAGGTTATGATTAAAAATGGAGATTATTAACGAACTAGATAGGTTGTCGATTATAACAAACAATTACTATATTTTCCAACTAGGTGGACAGTGTAATTTGTCGGTTGGTACAGTTTGTCGGTTAGGATTAAAGATGTAGATTACTAACCAACAAACTATGATAGTTTGTTGGTTAACAAAAATAAATACTAACCAACCAACTAGGCGGACAGCGTGGTTGGTCGGTTGGTAATAGACGCATTTATAGCTACTACGTACATTATATGCGATTAATAGTAGTTAAATTACTGCATTTGACCATCAACATGCGAGTTGGCTGTCAAACTCTTATTCGTGTTAGTAAAAAGTCATAAATATCTGATAGAAAACTAAACACGGCCTGTTTAGTGCGAATATACCTGTCTAAGATGGTCTCGATTTCCTTAAGGTGCTAGTGTTTCATTTTGTAAAAAAAATCTAATAAAATAAAACACTGGCGACACCTTTGGCGTAATTGAGAACTATTTTTGACAGATATATTTGCCCTCTTAAAATATTTCACTAAGGTTCAGTATTTATACAGGGCTATTGGTTATCAGCTGGCATCTTTTTAAGGACATGTTGAAGTACATTAAATATGTCATCTTTAGTTTTTAACAACTCTCGTATTATTTTTTTCAAACAAAACAAAAAAATGCGCTTTCTAAAAACATCCAACTCTTCGTAACAAGAGCGCGCGCACTCTTTAGCGCTCGACAAATGAAACGGCGACGTGAATAGAGCTAAACAGTGCTAGGACAACAACAACTAAAAAAAAATATAATAGGTAGGTACATGTAAAGTTTTGATAAAAGTTGTAGAAAAAGAGTTGTTTGTTTAAATATATTATGTAGATAACATGTCCTTAAACGGATACATGCTGCATTATTGCATGCATTACCAATAACCCCATACCTCTAGATTCGTATGACACAAATCGAGAAGACCGTTAACACGTGAACTACTACTAACGGAACTTCGGAACTGTGGATACTTATGTAACTTACTCTGTCACATGGCTACTGGCTATCCCGTACACAATTTTATTCCTAGATACATGAAACAAAAACGACGCATAATTCGAGCATTCTATAATTACAATCAAGACATTAACATTCCATTGAATATTCATTTCGGGTTACGGTATCAGCGTATCTATAATGCTGGTACAAAAATTAATGTGATGCTAATTCAGTGTTGTATGAAACTATACTAACGATGGTAGCTCCCTTGTGCAAAGGCGGATCCTGATTTGGTGCCAGGGAGGGTCAAATGGTCGTTGTCACGTTGTCAGGTCACAAATCCGTGCGTGCGTTTTAATCAGGGATGTTACGGAGCTTCGAATTCGACTCCGATAAGTCGGAACTTCCGATTATATCATTTCCCCTTAAATCAATTTTGACATATTTTTTTTTAATGATCCCCTATAAAAATGTCTCTCCTATCATCACTTCTGATATGCCTATGCCTCCGACTCCGATAAATCACATTTAAAAATTCCGACTCCGCCTTCTTCCGATAAAATGACCTCCGTTACATCCCTGGGTTTACTAATTAGTGGTCCTGGACCCAGCCGAAGCGGCTAGCCCATTACCCCCGTGAACACCTCCCCCCCCCCCCCCCCTTGGATCCGCCCTTGCCCTTGTGTTTGTCCCCAATTCACAACTATGACCGTTAAAGCGGTATTTTCTTAGTTTGGAGGTAGTTAGTGTTGTGATGGAATGTCCAACAATATTTATAGATATCAAACTTATTCAAAGGCCACGAGAAACGTAACGGGAACTTCAACTGACAAACTAAAACGTTTGTAGTTTTACTGTTGCACTTTCCTCAATTTCAACCGTAAATATAAATCATGATATACCTAAGCCATACATATAAATTAATCATAGGTATATTTTATGTTATGACTGTTACAGAGAAGAGTCACTTACGGGTATAAATATTCTTAAAAGGCTTTATACTTAGTTATACCAGAAAAATTGTATTTGTGAGCAATAAGTATCTTGATGTTATAAAATATTTTCGACTTTGATAAAGACATCAATAGCATAGCACAGACCAGATCCCCCGGACTTGTTTTCATATGAATACAACAATAATTATAATCTAAACGAAAACCTTAATAATATACCTTCATAAAAAAATAATTAAAATACTATCCATAACTACGAGTAACTTATGACTTACTTATACATTTAATTTTATATTATATATTTACAGGATATAATTATAAAACAGTCCAGCTTGTTCCGTCCTTAGGACCCAATACAACAATATAAGGAAAGTGTTGTGTGACGACAAATTCGTCTATAAACAATCATACTATATTATATAGGGTAACCTAGAAAGGGATCACTAAGCAGAGAAGAGCAAGATATATAATATAGCTATATAATAGAGAACAATTCTCAATTATGAACAAACTAGCAGCATCCCGCGATTATACCCCCCTGAAGGGGGTTTGGATGAAATTTGTTGGTGCATAGAAAGATAATGGTCTGGAATAACACATAGGCTACTTTTTATCCCGGGAAAATAACGGGATCGGACTACGCGGGTGAAACCGCGTGGCGCTGCTAGTTGTTCATAAAAGTGAGTTTTCGCATCCCTTTCGCCAGTAGTACCCATTCCGCCTTTCCCTGAGTCTGATTCCTCTATGGTAATAATTCATGGATGATCCGATTGCTACATCCAGCGCAGACAATGGTTTTTTTTTTTAAACTTTTATAGGTTTACACTTCACCGTCATCTCGCCTGATGTTAAGCGTCGATGCGGTCTACGATAGGGGATGGTTTAATGATAAAAAAGAGATAATTTATAGGTCTCAAAAAAATGTTAGGACCATTTTGACATAGTGAAAGACCCTAGAATGTAATTTGCAATAAAGTTGAAAAAACAATAAAATATTATTTTTTAGTAAAAACACATTTTTTTTACTATGTTTTTCTTGTTGATAAATACCTGATATTATAGAATACATTGCAAATATTTCTCAAGGTAGACCTTTTATTTTATAAGATAAGTCGGACCGGACCGACCTCATACGTGGGTTTACTCGTGAATTAATTAAGTATTAATATTTTAAAAATTAATATTTTTTTAAAATATTTTAAAAATTTTTGGGGTGTAAGGGGGAAGCGCTAAACATCTAGTTTCCCCAAATGTCAACCTCTCCTGCGCGCGGTACACCCTGCTGCCAACTAACGAGGCTCTGACGACCGAACCAATGGCGGTATATCCATTTAAAAGCCAGTCCTAAATTTACCTGGCCGGTGACGGGCAGCGGCGTCATCGGTGCAAAGGACTGGCTCCGCGGTCACCAACCCGCCTGCCAAGCGTGGTGACTATGGCAAACACCCCCCCATATGATGGTCACAAAAAAGAAACGGCCCCTAGTCCCCGGCGGCTCCGTTATTCCAGGCGTTGGTGGCAGCCTTGGTTCCGGCGGAGCATGGGGTGCTAAGAATCCCCGGCAGACGCCCCGCCACCAAACCCAACGACTCGACCTGGCAACGTACAACGCACGGACTCTGAGGGCTGACGAGAAGATTGTGGAGCTGGAAGAAGAAGTGGACAAGTTGCGCTGGGATATCATAGGGTTATCCGAAGTCCGTAGACAGGGCGAGGACAGAATAACCCTCGAATCCGGCAACTTGTTCTACTACCGGGAGGGAGATCAACAATCCCAAGGGGGTGTCGGGTTTATCGTCCGCAAGTCTCTTGTCAACAACGTGTTAATGATCGAGAGTGTGTCGAGCAGGGTTGTATACCTTGTACTTGAAATAACCGACCGGTATTCATTGAAGGTCATACAGGTATACGCACCGACCTCGACACATCCCGACGAAGAGGTTGAGACCATGTATGAGGACATCTCCAAAGCCATACATGTCTCGCCAACACATTTCACAGTTGTGATGGGAGACTTCAACGCGAAACTAGGCAAACGTAGCGGTGATGAGTTGAGAGTGGGACAATTCGGATATGGGCAGCGGAACCCAAGAGGGCAACGTCTGGCTGATTTCTTGGAAAGGGAGAGCCTCTTTATGATGAACTCCTTTTTCAAGAAACAGCCACAACGAAAATGGACCTGGATTAGCCCAGATGGTTCCACAAAAATTGAGATCGACTTCATTATGACGACTAAACGGCAAATATTCAGCGATGTCTCTGTGATCAGTAGGGTTAAGACCGGCAGCGATCACCGTATTGTAAGAGGCACGCTGAATCTAAACATTAAGTTCGAAAGATCACGTCTAATGAAGTCCACGCTCCGACCAAATTATGCTCAAATCGAAGATCCCGATAACTTTCAACTCGAACTTCAAAATCGCTTCGAAGCCTTAGATGAATGCGTAACGGCGGACGAAATAAACGATAGGCTGGTGGAAACTGTTCAAGCAGTTGGCAGAAAATTTTATAAGAGCCGACGCCAGAATAGAACCCAAAAGCTCTCCGATCATACTCTGAATCTCATGGCGGTTAGGCGAGATATGCGATTGCAGTCTTCGGTCGACATGACGGCATACAGACAGCTCAATAGACGGATATCTACTTGTTTGCGACGCGACATACGCTGCTTCAATACTTCGTGTATTGAAGAAGCGATTAAGCGGAACAAAGGCTCGAAAGTGTTCGCAAGAAATCTGTCTCTTGGGCAAAGTCAATTGACCAAACTGAAGACCGATAGTGGTAACGTCGTCTCGTCGAAGCCCGAGATTTTGGAGGAGATTGAGAGGTTCTATGAACAGTTATACACCTCTACACAAGCACAACCTGTCGTTAGCATGGCAAAAGACCCCAGAGCCAAGCTGACCCGACACTTTACCGAAGACATCCCGGAAGTCAGCCTGTATGAGATTAGGATGGCCCTCAAACAACTTAAGAACAACAAGGCACCTGGCGATGACGGAATTACGACTGAGCTTCTGAGAGCGGGTGGAAAACCGGTACTTAAAGTCCTCCAGAGGCTGTTCGACTCCGTCATACTTGACGGTAATACGCCAGAAGCGTGGAGCAGAGGTGTGGTGGTGCTCTTCTTCAAAAAAGGTGACAACACCTTGTTGAAGAACTACAGACCCATCTCACTTCTGAGCCACGTTTATAAGTTGTTTTCGAGGGTAATCACGAATCGTCTCGCACGCAGGTTTGACGACTTCCAGCCACCCGAACAAGCCGGTTTCCGAAAAGGCTATAGTACCATAGACCACATCCATACGATTCGGCAGATTATACAGAAAACCGAGGAGTATAATCGGCCACTATGTATAGCGTATGTGGACTATGAGAAAGCCTTCGATTCCATCGAGACCTGGGCAGTGCTTCAGTCTCTTCAGCGATGCCGCATCGACTATCGCTATATCGAAGTGTTGAAGTGTATCTACAGCAAAGCCACAATGTCTGTCCGATTACAGGACCAGTGCACAAAACACATCCAGCTACAGAAAGGCGTGAGACAGGGAGATGTTATATCTCCGAAACTGTTCACTGCCGCGCTGGAAGATGTTTTCAAGCTACTGGACTGGAACGGATACGGCATCAATATCAACGGCGAATGCATCACTCACCTTCGATTTGCCGACGACATAGTCATTGTGGCGGAGTCGCTGGAGGACCTCGGTGCTATGCTCAGGGACCTCAGTAGAGTATCCCAGCAGGTAGGTTTGAAGATGAATATGGACAAGACGAAGGTCATGTCAAATGTTCATGTCTCACCTGTACCGGTTAATGTTGGGAATACCACACTCGAAGTTGTTGACGAATACGTCTACCTGGGTCAAAAGATCCGATTAGGTAGATCCAACTTCGACAAAGAGGTCCAGCGAAGAATCCAACTCGGATGGGCAGCGTTCGGGAAACTTCGGCACATCTTTGAGTCCAAAATACCCCAATGCCTAAAGACAAAAGTCTTTAACCAATGCGTGTTGCCAGTGATGGCTTATGGAACTGAGACGTGGTCCTTAACTGTGGGCCTCATAACAAAGCTCAAAGTCACGCAGCGAGCTATGGAGAGAGCTATGCTCGGAGTCTCTTTGCGCGACAGAATCCGTAATGAGGATATTCGCAAAAGAACGAAAGTGGCCGACATAGCTCAAAGAGTGAGCAAGCTGAAGTGGCAATGGGCAGGCCACATCGCTCGCAGAACTGACAACCGATGGGGAAGAAAGGTTCTCGAGTGGCGACCACGAACCGGAAGACGCAGTGTTGGACGGCCTCCCACTAGATGGACAGATGACCTAACAAAGGTCGCTGGAAACCGCTGGTTGCAGGTTGCGCGGGACCGTTCGTTGTGGAAATCTAGGGGGGAGGCCTATGTTCAGCAGTGGACGTCTTGCGGCTGATGATGATGATGATGATGATTTTAAAAACGCCTTATTCGATAGCAATCTGGCCTTTTTCCATATATTTTTTTTGGGCTCAAATCTTAATAATAGTAACTTCAATGATTTTTTTTTACTTTACTTTACTATTTACTTTGACAGATGGTCACTTTTTAAGCGGCCTTCTTAAACTTTATCTCTTATCTCTATAATCATATATCATTTAAAATAGAAATCACTACCAAATAGTAGCCAGCTATGTCATGCTATGAGTATGTCACCTATTAGTCTTAGTTTAGTTCCTTTCTTGTCCCTCACTTTGTTATTGTATACAACATGGGTAAGTACCACAATTGAATAGTGGCCCCTAGCCCTAGGTGTGTATCCCTCGAATAGTTAATATGTCTCAGCACTATAACTCTATACTATTAATGGATTTTTTAATAGTATAGACTCTATACTGAAGTAGGGTCATTGTGGGAACAGTGGATCTTGGGTACACACTGAATCATTTCTATTATTTCGAACGGAACGGCTTGACAATATCTCTGTCTCTCACCTCCCGTACGGGTATCCAGCGCTACTGCTCTAGTCAGCGCGCCATTGCGAGCTTGCGCGGACGTGTTGCATCAAGTTACGTGTCTCAGCGGGTCAAAAAAAAACATGTAAGTTTTGGTGTTTTTTTCTGTTCTTACTTAGTAGTTTTATGCATTATTCAATATTTTTCATAGAAAGTATACCTATAGCATTACTTTAACGTAATCTCGCTACCTGTAATGGTGTTTATTTTTCTGTTATGACGCAATAATAACAATATGGCGGGGAGGTGCACAGTGGATAATTAGTTAGGAGGATACAGTGGATTTGAACATGATTCACAGTGTACCGTATGTTCTAAATGTTTAATGATGTTTTCAATTTTCGGTGTCTGCAGAATGCCAAGGAAGGCGCCACCAGATGGAAGAAAAATAGGAAATGTTTCAGAAGAAAGAATGAAAAATGCACTTATAGAAATAAATAATGGGAAATCTATTCGACAAGTATCGAAAGAAAGTGGCATTCCATTTGCTACATGGTACAGATACAACGCTAAAATGAAAGCCAAAGGCTCCGTTGAAAATATAAGACTAGAACCTAATTACGCTATCAACAAAATTTTTGATGCTAACCAAGAAACAGTTCTTAAACAATATTTTGAGAAATGCGCTCTTATGTTTTACGGCTTGTCCACAAGAGATTTTCGGAAAGTCGCTTACGAGATGACTGCTGTTAACAAGTTAAAAATTACACTATCTTGGACAACAAATCAACTAGCCGGTATTGATTGGCTGAAGGCATTTAGGAAAAGACACCCGGAGCTCTCGTTACGTCGCCCAGAAGCTTGTAGCTTAGCGAGAGCAACATCATTTAATAAACATGCAGTTAATAGTTTTTTTGATAATTTGCAGAATGTTTACCACAGAGATCCATGTTTTGCCGATTGTACAAGAGTTTTTAATTTAGACGAGACTGCCACAACTACGTTCCAGAAACCTCAAAGAGGAATTGGACCAAAAGGAAAAAATATTAACAAGGTAACAAGTGGTGAGAGGGGCATTCTTGTTACAACTTGTTTAATAATTTGTGCAGCAGGTTACGCATTACCCCCCGTGTTGATCTTTCCGAGAAAAAACTAAGATCACATGCTAAAGAGAGCCCCACCTGGAACTCTGGGGCTACTCCAACAGGCTGGATGAATACAACAACATTTGTGCAAACTATGACACATTTCATTAAGCACACTTCTAGTACCCTCAATAATCCATCACTCTTAGTGATGGACAATCACGAGTCTCATTTATCAATAGAGGCCTTGGACCTAGCAAAAGAGAACGGTGTGACGATCTTAACACTTCATCCACACACAAGCGGTAAAATGCAGCCATTGGATGTGGGAATCAATTCCGCGTTCAAAGTTTTCTACAATGCAGAAATTGATTCTTGGATGATGAGAAACCCCGGAAAACCAGTCACCATATACGATCTCGCTGAACTCATAGGAAACGCGTTCATTGAAGCAATGACGCCAAAAAACATTACAAATGCATTTAAGAAAACCGGCATCTTTCCATTTGATAGAAACATTTTCAGTGAAGATGAATTCCTGCCGAGCTATGTAACATATCTACCGGATCCTAGCTCCGCAACCAGTGAAACTAGTAATATTGAGACTGGACGAGATAGCCCCTAGGTTTTGCAGAATATTTTTGATTCACCCCACCTAGATGAGATCCCATCTGGTGAACAAAAACAATCTGAAAGCAGCTTGCAACTAGAGATACATTTTCCAGAGATTCAATCTAGCAGTTTGCAGGAACAGGTGATTGAATGTAATCAACAAGACGAATCTCAGCTTAACCAAAATACTCCACCACAGCCACTTTCGGAGATACAGTGCAACTCGAATGACTTTCTGACATCGACATCAGCTGCAAATTTCATAAAGCCAAGTGAATTTCGAGCACCTATCAAAGCTCTAACAAAAAAAAATACACGAAAAAGAAAATCTGGGCGTAATATGATTGCGACAAATACACCAGAAAAAGAGGCCATTAAAATACAGAACGAAGAATCCAAGAAAAATAAAAAGCCAAAACAGAAAAAAACAGTTGTTAGAAAAGTATTGCAGAATGAAAGTGTTTCGGAAGAGGATATAGAAAATGAGAATGTTTCACTACACGACGAAGATTCTGATTGGTGTGAAGAAGATGAAACTGATTTACCGCCAATTACCGACGAACAATTACTCAACAGTATTCTTCCTCGCATTCGTGAAGAAGGTGACTACGTTCTTGTTCGCTTTGATACTAAACAGAAAACAATTTATTATGTTGCAACGGTATTACACAGTCGCAATGAAAATTTAGACTACTTCGTCAGTTATTTGCGCGGAAACCGAAACTATCAGTTCACTATGCCAGCTATTCCTGACTTAGCTTACGTGAGGGATCATGATATAAAATTAACACTGTCGAAACCAAATGTCGAAGGTAGCACATTGCGCCAGCAATCTTACTTTTTCTTTGATGCAGACTTTACTCAAATCAATATTCGTTAAAAACAAATTAACAATAATTTTACTTAGTGTGGCATTGACTGATTCTCTTATTTGGATTGTTACTATGTTTTGATTTTTATATTTGATTATAGAATATAGATATATAAATCTCCTGTCACGATGTTTGTCTGCGATGGATTCTTAAACTACTTAACCGATTTTAAATTAAATTGGCACACACCGTGAGCAGTCTGGTCGAACTTGAGAGATAGAATAGTTTTTATTTCGATTAATACTTAGTCTTTAAATGACAATATCCGAGCGCAGCCGGAATGGGCCGCTAGTAGAATATAGATTTTGATTTCAGCTAAGTTCCTTATTCAAGACTGACCTTATTATAACAAAAACTTTTAAAAATTACAATAGATTATACTTGTTTTCTTTTAACATAACCTGCTTTATTCACTGTGTACCCTCTGATTCACTGTGCACATATACTGTGATTCACTGTATACCCTAAGTCTACAGTGGATCATTTTTCATTTTAAAAAAAAACATATCATAATAACAGAAATCGTGAATGACAGATAGTTGTACAAAAATGTAGACTAATAAGATATCTTTCTAGCTTTTACAATAAAAAAGTAGTAAGTTATAAAGTTACTTTTCTACATTGTTTTGAAAAAATACTGATCCACTGTTCCCACAATGACCCTATTGAGACATATTTGTGAATGTCTAGGGCAAAAATATAGTTTTTTTTTTTGTGGGCTGTGTGTATTATTATTTTTCTACCTATACAAAATATTATTTTTTCATGGTACTAATATCAAACTCCCAAAAAATCAATTTTCTTCATACAATTTTTCTTTTTCAGTCAGTCATAGCATAGAGAACAGAGACAAGTTAAGTTTATATTTGAAGGATTCAATATGAGTAGCATGAGACCTAAGTAACAATTCATCTGAAATCAGATGTTTGAAATTTTTAAACCTGGTCAATCACCATAATTTCCAAAATCATTTTTTGTTGCACAATATCTTTCTCAGATCGTTTCAATGTGCAAAAAGCATAAAATAAACGAAAAAATTGTTGGTTAAATTATGATTCCAAAACTCACTAACTTACATGCAATACAATGTTAGTAAAATTATAGATCAGTCAATTCTCTAATTCAAAAAGGTTACTGTGAATTTCCACTATTATAGATTACAAAATATCATATAGTTTATCTTCAACATTCTTTTGCTAGCCATAACTAATACATTTGTCTCAATATCACTGTTGAATCTAGTTTTAAACTGTTATAAAGTTTAGTCTACAGAATCAACTTCCATTGGTTCGCACATAATATCTTTTACATCCTGATGTATATCATCTGATGTTTTAGGTACTTTCAATTTGTGGTGTGTATTTTTTTGTTGTACTGAGACATCATCCTTACTCCTCATAATAACATCATCAGTACTACATTCACTATTAGCTCTCAAATCATTTGATTCAGTCTGTTTTAAATTTGATTCAGTTTCATGTCTCTGATTCTGTGATGACTGGTTTGTGTTACTTTCTTCTAAATTTTGAATTGTTTCTGAAGATGTTTTATTTGGTTTAGAACATGTTTCATTATCAACTTTCTCTTCGTCTATTCTTTGTACTACGTCGGTTGTTGATTCTATGACTTTGTTAATAGCATTGCTCAAATTTGTTTTTATTGTTTCTTCTACATTTTCAATATTAGCATGATCATCGCTAATTGTTTCAACAGAGCTGATGTTAGTTATTTCAGGACTTCTATCTTCGTTGTTTTCTGGTGATTTTGTACTCGAAAGGGTTGACGAATTTTCTTCTATTAATGATTCAACACTCACAGTTTCAACAATATCATTAGTTAGATTTTGATCTTTGGAATTCAATTCAGTGGGTCCAATTTCCATACCTTCTACAGAACTACTATCAGTTATTGTATTCTTTTCAGAGTTATCTGCTTTTGACGCTTCACTGTCACCATCAAGATCTCTATTTTCTATAATAAGAGTTTCTCCGATAGAAATATTGTCATCTTTTAAATTTATACAAGTTTGACCGACCCTGTTATCTTTAGGCGGTTCCGTATCATTACCTTCATCAGAAGAAGCTAACAGTATGTCTTCTTTAGAAGATGTACTTGGACTATTAATTACATTACGGTTTCCATTTTTGGTTTCATCAGATATCTTTTCCTTAGTATCAACAGAAAAGTCTAACTCCATAGGAACGACGGTTTTCTCGATATTTTTTTCTGTATCTGTGTCTTTTACAGAATCCGCATTCTTTTCTTCGGATTCCGAGTAACTTGAATTTTCAATACTAATTACGTCGCTCAATGATTTTTTAGTACGACGTTCGTCGCTACTTGTTTTGTCGTTCATACTTGATGTATCAGAAATAGCAATAGGGGAAGCAGTATCAGATGAACCGGCATTATTATATTCATTATCAGAATACAGTTTCTCCAACAGATGAAGTTCGTCAACATCAGAATCAACTTTACTACCATCTATTTTACTATTTGAATCTGATAAGTTATTGTCCTTATTATCTTTGGTTAATTCAATGTTTGATGGTTCTTCATCAGATAAATTCTGTCTTGAGTCTTTTCTATCCTCGCTGTCTTTTGTACCTATTTCAGCTTTATTAGAATCTTTTGTAGAGTCATCTTGAGAGCTTTTATCATCGGACAATATTTTTTCTTCTTGGTTTTCTTTAACATCACTGACTTTTGATTTTTCATGAAGTAGCCTTTTAAGTCGTTCCTTTCGTTTCTCTTTATCAGTCAAGGAATCAGAAACTTCGGCGTGTTCTTCATCGTCACTCTCGACAGGAGATTCTTCCGCTTCCTTGTCTCCAATTTCGACTGCTTCTAGTTGGAGTTGTTTTTGTCTATCTGCAAACCTGCAAAAAAAATATTAGGTCAAAGCATAGAAAAAATATACGAGAATAATTATTTGGATGTAATTGTTCAATTTCAAGTCTGCCTGAGCTTTCAACCATCTGATTCTCACCGATTGCTTCTGCCGCGCGTGTCGTGAACTTCGGCCAACCAATCAACCATAGAATACAGTAAAGACAAGGAAAGGAGAAAGTCGAGACAGCGAGTGCGAATGAGACGCAGCTAGCAGCCGGTCAGCAAGACCCGCCAGCGTAACTAGACCTCTATGATTTCGGGAATCGCATGAAACGAAAACAAAGCAATTATTATGAGGGAAAGATGAAATCATTTTTCTGATAACTGGAAGTTTTGCTGGTGTTCCCAGATCATTTCATAGAACAAGAAAACTTTTTTATCAACGTAAATTACTTCACACTATGGAAATAACTCTTAAATAGTGTATCTTTAGAGCCTGGTCTATTAGGGAGTAATAAACAACGAACAAAGTTTGACATTATTTGTTATAACAAATAACTAAAAACTCCCAAGAAGCCAATTAACTTATCAGACTTACATTTACTTGAACAAATTTTTGAAAGCATTCCATTGTGTTCATGCATCACTTTTATAACTTTACTAGCTATCACTAGAGCTATCACTGCTGCTTTTTAATCATCATCATCATAGCAATCATCAGTGAAAAAATCAAATGATATATAATTAATCTAATTTAACAAATCTCTTTATCTCAGGTATATTAAGTATATTCAATTGATGTGTCTTAATGTTTAGTACCTGGGTGACCGAGCTTTGCTCGGTTTAAATACTAAATATACTTAGATACCTACAGATAAAAGACTCCAATAAATAGACTTTCTTAAAAAAAATCACCCAAGTGTTCTTAGATAGTACCTATATTGTATTACATAATTTTGCCTGTTAATTTTTGCAGACTGGTTTTTAAATTGAAGTTATTATCACTTACTTATTAAAAACTTCAGTCTCTTTTTTGGCTGCCAACCGTCTGTTTTCTTCCAGTTTTTTTTTAAGATCTGTGCTATTTTCAGCTGGGTCCGCCATGTCTGCAGGCACCCTCGACGCTGCTAGTCTCCATTCGTTCTCCTGTCGCCGCCTTTGGAGTTTCTTGCCACATCTCACAAACAGATCACGAGCTGAAATAAATTAGTTTATATAGGTGAATAAAGAGAATTAGCTCTATTCGGAGAATTCTTATTGATTGTCTAGATAAGTTTAACATAATAAAAAAAATATTGTTGTTCTTGTTAGGAACCAATAATATAAGAATGTAGCGTATCATTTATACAAACAAATAAAATTAAAGTGTCTGTTTGTAATTCTTTTTTAAAACAGCTTTTCACTAAATGCATTATATAACTAAACTTCAACTTTTTAATATGACCTCCATTCGGTAATGTTACCGGAATTTCGCCAGTGTCCAGCGTTTGATTATTGACATAGTCCTCTGAAGTTTATTTAGTAGAACAGGTAGGAGTCTTGCTACAAGTGATCAGTTAACTTCAGGTAGTCTTTAGTTTGATGATCGGGCGAAACGTCTGGATATTCAGTGAACAGGCAGGTTTCTAGGCTCTGATGATCGGTTGGTTGAATTGGAACACTTTTGTTAGTGGATACTTCTTACATAATAGATAACTGTATGGGACAAACACAAACATGACATCACAAAATAGACATAAGATAAATAGACATTATTATTACTTATTGTAAAATTAAGGTACAAATAAATAAGTGTCTAATTTAGACATAAGCTATCATAGTTTAATATTATTTTTCTGAATATATTTACTATAAAAAAACTTTTTTTTCTGTCTGGCTAACCTCTGAAACGGCTGGACCTATTTCAATTGTACTTTCTGGCAGATGGTTCATGTTACAAGGAGTAAATTAGCTACATTTATTTTAGGAAAAAAGTAGACTATAAAATCAAAAGAAATAAATGGCATTCAATGTTTAGGTAAGCGGCAGATTATACCGCGGGCGCGGTACAATTATTAAAATTATCAGTAATTTTGTTCAGAGACAGAAATACTTTTGTTATAATATCCTACTACTTCCTACTAATATTATGCAGTAAAATGTAAAAGTGTGGATTTTTTACCCTCAATCACGTCAGATTGGCTAAATGGATAGAGAAGATTATTAGTCTGGAATAGCACATCTCTCACTCTCTTCCTCATAGCACATAAATAGGGGAACGGTAACAACATGGTTAAGACCGCAGTTATGTTATATACATTCCTTTGAATGAACTAATTTCACTAGAAATATAGATCTACTAGCGGCCTCTTTCGGCTCCACTTTGATATTGTCATATTAAGACCATTAACCGAAATACAAATTACCCTATCTCGGCAGTTAAACCAAATTACACATAAATGGCAACTTTCGTGAATATCAGTTGACTCATAGTTTTTAAGGATGTGAACTCATTTTCTAAACATAACAGGACATCACAATTTAATTTATCAGTTGACTTGATGATGAGACACTGGGAACAATCATCATGACACTGGGTTTTTGGACATTAGGATTATAGTGTAAAATACACACCTTCCTCCATAACATCAGCTTCATTCCATCCCAATTTGTCTTCCTGATTAGCTTCTCTCACACAACGCAACACATCATGGAAGTCTGGGAACGGTAGTGGAGTACCAATGGGTACTTTCCGGTTTATCCACTTCTCTAACCGCTTCGATGGGCCCTTTGGCTGGTTAGGACGAGGGTCTATCTGTACCCGGGCCTCTGATGGCATCTTTGTGTTTGTCAGCTGACATAATTTTGCATGCACCCGTACAGACCTCTCTTTGTACCTAAAAATAGATTATAGATTATTTTCAAAGTTGAAAACTTCAAGAACACCAAGCACTAGATAAATAAAAGTTCCAAATAAAAGTGAAAACCAAATGTTTTGATTATTACTTATAATTACATGCCATTATTATAAGATCATATTTTATAAACATAAGAGAGAAAATGTTGATATTGATAACAGATAATAAATTAACATGATAGAAAATAATAGCAGCATTGGATATACATACATTTACTTTAGCTAATTGAAAATAATGCTCCGAAATTAGCTCTGAGTGGCAGCAAATTGATTTTCGGCATTATTTGTTTCATAAACTTAATATCTTTTCAATAAAATAAACACTTACAAGCAGTTTACATGTTCTTCCTAAAGCTACATTACTAGAGTTTTCATTGTAAAATACTAGTGATTTTTAAAGTAACTTTCATTGGATCTTTTTGAAGCGAAAACTTCTTTTTGCGCAAAACACACAGATTTTTCGTGGGTTGTACAAAATGTATTTGAGACAATCTCAAATTTTAATTGGGTACGTACTAATTATGACAAAAAAATAGGGATTCTCAAAGAGACAAATCATTTTGTCTTTCTACCTGCCTGTGATCTAAATTGAGTGATTCATTTTGCCACACTGACTCTCCTATTTTACTTATCCTATTTATTTATATAATATGGGAGCTATGTAACAAGTTTTCAGCTTATACCTACCCAAAATTTGCTAACACCTCTTGGAATATATTCCATATCAATGAATATATGGAACAGCTTATTCTTGTTCATAACTACGGTAAAAATCAATAATAATTATTTTAAATATGAGTGTTTGATCTATACATGGCTTTTGGTTTAGTATGCTCTCTCAGTATTAGTTGTAACAATAAAGTAATCTAAGTAAAGTTTGATAAATTGTTTTGTATCTCTTTATTTCTTTGTGATGAACTCAGTACAGGCGGTGACAGCTCTTCATGTTCAAAAAGCTGCATAGCACAGTTTTGTAATAGGCAAGAATGTTGCTTATCATCAGGTGCTTGCTCTGCTCATCTGTACACTGTATATAATAAAAAAAGTAAGCAATGTTGTTGAATAAATCATAGAAATTTATTCAGAATCATTAAAATTGTAAATTTGTTGATAATAAAATTGATTAAATGATTGTTGTTTTTTTATTATTTACATTAAAATGTATGTTACTACTGTTCAACTGTAGCACTCATCCATGCAAAGTGATAAGTAGAAACGAAACAATAAAAATATGTCCATAAATAATAATAATTATACAAGAAACAGAAGTAATGTGTATATCTCACCACACACCTTTGTAACAGTACTTCTTTACTTAACGGCCTATCATCCTTAGTGGAGGTGTCATCCTCACTGTCCAAAGAAAATTCATTATTTACAAAAGAGTGTTTAGGAAGAAAGTAATAAAGAAATTTGGAGCTATTTGAAAGAAGATAAGATTAGTTTGGGTTTTTGTGATACAATCCTGAGAAAACATTCAAGTGCAGACAAAGTTCCTAAATGTACAAAGATAGACATAAGTTTCCATTTATAGAGTTCCCAAAGTAATCTCAATTCGAAATATAACACTTCATCATACACGAGGAGCCGTTTTTGGCAAGTTTATTAATAGTCAGTATGAAAAGTCTGTTTTAGCTCATATTAATGATCAATAATCTTAATTGTTGTAATTATCAAAAAAAATTACAATTACTTACAATATAAATTTATATTTAGCCGTCTTGAATGTTTGGGTACAAAAGCAACATTGAGGTATGGGTTACTTTTATTGCCCTTTTATTCTGCTTTATTTATCTAGTGCTTCTTATGAGGCCTTATATTAATGCTTTAACTGATACAAACCTCTCGGTAAGTAAATATACTGAATCCTCTTCATCATCAAAGTCCACTTCCTGCTCTTCAAGTTTCTGTATCGCCCGGTGAAGTTTCTTCAGGGTCTTCTCCAGTTTCCTTATTTGTCTTTGTCGTTTTGCATCAAATTCACTTTCTTCACCGTATAAAAACTTCTGTTGTTCTGAAAATTACAAGTGGTAATGTGTATGTTACTGTGTTCTGGTTAAAAGGACAATGTTACCTGCAACAAAGACATTAATCAAATGATTTCTCCAAAAGACCAGTGCAGTATAATACTTACCAGCAATAGTTCAATTAGCTCTGAAGCACTCAGCAGTTCAGCAGCAATATTAGGGGTGTGGCGTGTAGCTTACCATCAGACACACAAATTGCTTGTCACTTTATTCTATATTACAAAAGGTGTAGTGGTTGGTTCCAAAGATATAAAAAAATAAGTTATCTTTTTATAATATTAGTAAAGACAATTTTTAAACACTATACCCAGTTTTTCACGTTGCAAAAAATAAAAAAAAAACATATTTCGTACCTTCTTTTTCTATAGCGGGTTGAGCCTTAGCTAACTTTCTCTGCAAATTCAGTTCATCTACAACATCTTTAATGTACAAATACATTTTTTCAGGACTTGCTTTCATTGCCACAATCTTACTCGACACCAAATCGGTAAATGTCTCAGACTCAGTATAATCTTTTGGAACCTGCCTATAATAACCTTTAATCTTTTTCTCCACAATTTTTTTCATATCCTCAGAATTTTCCAACTGAAAGCACAGCTTAATAAAACTTTGGTATATCGAAGTAAATTCATCTTTTTCTTTATCTTCTAAGTCTATAGTTTCCATCTCAGTCATTTTGATAACTGGCTTTGTTGGTTTATTTTTCTCTGGGGTTGTATTTTTTTTTTCTTCCACTGGTTTCACAGGAGACTCTTCAATTTCAACAATTTCAATACATTCAACTACTCTTTTAGGTTTTTCAGTTTTAGTTTCCGCATTTGGAATATTTGAGGAATCTAAACTTTTTTCAGTAAATGCAGTTTCTTTCTCCTTAGTAGGGGTCATACTTTTTTTGCAACTTTCCTCCTCTTTGGAAGATGATGCATTATTTTCACCATTTGATTCTATTTCAACACATGGTTCAAATTCTATCTCAATTTCTTCTACTGCTTGAACTGTCTTTGAATATTGTAGCTTCTTTTTACTGCTACGAGTTTTAGGTTGGTCTTCTTCATCTTCACTGTTACAATGGCTAGCTTTCTCATTTACGTTTTTAATGGGACTGTCATCGATAGTAATAGCCAGCTCTGATCCTACTTTAAAACCTTTTTTTACTTTCTGAGGCTTTATCGGACTATCTTCTATAGTTATCTCAATATATGTAGTTTTGTCTGGTTCTTCATTATTCTGTTTTTCTAAAGATGTTTCTGCTGTCTTTGGAATCTTTTCTGGTGACGTTTTATCTGATCTCTTCACACTGTCTGCTTTTGTTGCCCCTTTATTTGTGTGTTGCATCGAGGAATCCTTTATCAATGGCTCTTGAGAGCCTTTAGTTTCTACTTTCTTGTTCAGCTCTTCAGGTCGCAGGTACCATTGGGGGCCACATGAAGATGATGTGGGGGGCTCATCGTCATCAAGATTAACAGTGGGTACTTCAGCAGTCTGCATAGTCTCAGTAAGTACTCCTCCAGAAGTTGTAGTCTGTGTGACTGAACCTATATTAGATATTCGAACAAGTGAAAATGGTGTGCTTACACTTTTTAACTTTTTAGAAATTGGATTGATATTTTTAGGCTTTGGAGTAGTTCGCTTGATAGTGATGCCTGGGGGAAGGCTTGTATTTGTCAGATGTGATTTTGATTCTGATTTCCTTCCTACACTGGATTGGAGTATCTTTGTCATATTTGAACAATATATGTCAGTTTGGCTCACTCCAGTTGGGTTTGGTGGTTTTTTACTATTGATACATCTATGAAGAGCTAAACCAAACGGAGTCATCATTTTAGATGAATTTTGTGTACTCTTTCTTTTTAATGGCAAATTATTATCTTTATGAATATGCCCTGCTACATTTGGTTTTATATCACTTGCCTGTTTTATTATAACTGGACTTTTTATTGGGTTTCCATTAATCTTCACATTTGCATATGGATTCATATTTTTTTTAGGAATTTTTTTAACAGTCAATGACTGACTTAAAGCTCCCTTGAGAATGTTCGAAGGGTTTATCCTAGATTTGTTCTTCGACGGTGTAACAGTCACGCCAGAAGGCAACCTGTTCGGGATATGGACCATTGCGTTGGGTGGCGGTTTTCTCTAGAATGAGGAAACATTTCTTATTACATAAGAAAGGAGTTCAAATTAGCACAAATAAATTGATATAATAGAACACATTTTACCCTTTTTGGAGCCGGCTCTGCCTCATCGTCGGAAGACCCCAATTCGATCACATCAGTGCTTGCCATCTTGAAATTTTGTTGTTGGAATATACCTAACTTGTTGGTATATCGTGGATTTTATCACTTATTGGATGAATTATTTATATAAAGTTATGAGAAACTATGATAGAACGATAGAACTGAGTCAAATGTACCTATGTTTTACAAACAAAAATTTGTGAGCCGTAGGCAAAGCAATTTTTTTTGACTGCCAGGGCTGCCAGATAAAGTGTGACCAGATTTAGTTTGACAAATTTACTCACGGAAAGGCCAAAATCTACTGAATTCTACTAGCCAATATCCAGAAATCTACTAAAATGTCTACCCATATCAAAACGTATGTGGACACGCTTATATGTGAAATAAAAACGTATTTTAAAACTAAACTGTGTTCCGGTTTGAAGGGCAATGGTTTCTAGAGAAATTACAGGGCTTAGAGACATTTCATCTTAGATCTCTGGGTGACGAGCGCAGTGCAGTGCTAGGTAATGATTTGGTTTCTTCATGTTCCAATAACTGCGTGTCACTGTTACGTGGCAGGCATGTTGCTTACCATCAGGCAAATGTCCTGCTCGTCTCGTCACTCGTTATTTAAAACAAATAACTCTTATAGTGTAATAATTTACAATCTATACTACGATAATGATATATTATAATATCAAAACCTGAACAACGCGCTAATCTCAGGAACTACTAGACCAATTTCAAAAATTCCGTCACCACTGGATTTCTACGAGATGACTTAACTATATCGGCTGTATTATACTTATAAGTATATACCACGGGCAAAGTCGGGGCGGAACGCTAGTAGAAGTAAAAAGTTGGTTCCCGAAATTCCTTTTTTGTTCTTGTAATGCTTTGAAGAGGCCATACTATATGTTCTTTCAAAGAAGCAACTCTGCTCAATATATCACCATTGCAAGCTCGTTGCTCGTTGCAACGAGCACTTGATTAATTTGTTTTGGGCTTTGCAACCTAATTTTTGAACAAGGGGGCTTGTTCCTATTCTACGCGATATCCTTATGTAAACCTTCGTTTCATTTTTATTCATTGTTAAACAAATAGTAATTCGTGCAATATGTTAGTTAGACAACAAACGAATTAGATAGATAGATAGATAGATACTCTTTATTGTACACACCATAAACAAACAAAAAACACTTATACAGGAGAAAATAACAATAAGACTAGTGTTACAAGCGGCGGCCTTATCGCTAAAAGCGATCTCTTCCAGGCAACCTTAGGATGGAAATGGTTACTAAGAATACTTTTAAAAGCGGGGTGTGTATCAAAAATATTTTAGTTACATACACTAAAAAGAAACATAATTACTTATATACGAATACAGATTACATACTAATACTTAAGATACTTGTAAAATGTACTATTATATAATATGAATCATCATCATCATCATCAACAGCCCACTAAACGTTCCCACTGCTGGGACTCGGGGCCTTCTCTCGCAAGGAGAGAGTACGATAATATGAATACGAAAAATAAATTAGTAAACCTACATAGAATATACAAAGATAATAATATATGCAATGATATACATGAAACATATGTATATTCTTAAAAATAACATTGCAGTAGAAACTTGTAGATTTGACAGAAAAGGTAGATAATAAATATAATTAGATTACTGTGACTCCAGCTTTGACAAATAAAACTCTTTTACGTTACTTTTAAAAGAATCCAGTGATGGAGATTTTCGTATAGAAACAGACAACTCATTCCACAACTGGACAGTCTGAAAAGCAAAGGATTTGCCATAATACATCTCAGAACGTGCAGTTGGGGCATTCAGGGTCAAGTTAGTTTTTGACCTCAGTGGCCGAGCATGATAGTCTCGCCATAAAGTGAATCGTTCTTTGAGGTAGCATGGAGTGGAGGGATTAAATAAAAAATTTAATAAAAGGAAAAGAATGTGAGCATTACGACGCAGACGAATGGCCACTTGAGCTTGGCGCGAAAATGAGAAACGTGGTCATATTTACGTAAACCGAAAATGAATCTAATAGAGTAATTTTGGAGGCGCTCAAGTTTTTGAATCTGGTCTTCTCTAAGATCAGGGAAACAGACATCAGCGTAGTCCAGGATAGGTAGAAGCAGAGACTGTGCAAGAGCAGTTTTAGTGGCAGTCGGTAAAAAGTTGCGAAGTCGTCTAAGAGAACCCCCTGATGAAAAGAGTTTACTACTGATAGTTTTAATATGATTGTCCCAAGAAAAGGTTTGGTCAAATGTCACTCCAAGATTTTTGACTGAATCGCTAAATGGTATGCTAACCCCATTAAAAGTTACGTTAGGAATGAGCGTCCAGTCAATTCTCGAGACCCAGTAGGAGCTGCCTATAACTATGACTTGAGATTTTGCGGGATTGATGTTAAAACCAAAAGATTTGCTCCATTTACAAATACAGTCTAGATTGATATTAGTCTTTGCAATCGCTTCGCCAAGTTGATGGAGTGGAGCTTGTGTGTAAATTTGGAGATCGTCTGCATAAAGGTGGTAAGAAGAAGTCAGATAATTAGAGATGGAATTTATAAAGATAGCAAACAATAAAGGAGATAGCACACCGCCTTGAGGGACACCAGCTGTTGTATTACACCAGGAAGAAAAGGTATCTTCCAGGTGAATCCGCTGCCGGCGTCCTTGTAGGTAACTACAAAACCAATCGATTACCGGTGGAGATATGTTAAAGGAGCGTAGTAGTGCTAGTAAGATGTCGAAGTTGACGGCGTTGAAAGCATTACTGAAATCTAACAGGGCTAGAACAGTAAGCTTACCGTCATCCATTCCCAAGCGGATGTCATCAGTGACTTTAACAAGAGCAGACACAGTGCTATGCCCAGGACGGAAACCGGATTGAAGAGGATTGAGGAGATTATTCCTGTTAAGGAATTCACTAAGCTGGTTGTGGACAAGACGCTCAAGGATTTTCGAAAGAAATGGAAGAATTGATATGGGACGGAATTCGGAAAAAGATTTTGGGTTAGATTTTTTCGGCAACGTTACATTCGTTACAACGTAACGAATTAATCAGATAAACAAAAGTAACAACGAGTTCGGGAGTAAAGGCGTGGTTTCAAGTGCCTGTGGGAAAACATGGGAATGCCCGTTTCTCCTTTCACAATCGAAAACGAAATTGAGGGATGGACCGAAAAATAAATGAAGCTCACCACGAAATTCAGAAATCTACTAAAATATACTGCATTTTTAATTCTACTGACGATAAGCTGACAGACTCCAAAATCTACTGAAAGAGTAGAAATCTACTGACTCTGGTCACACTGGCCATCGATGGCAGCATAGCGATTCTCTTTGATGCCAGACAAAGACAATGTAAATTAATGCCAGAATGAGGCGTTTTCCGACGAGACAAAAAGATATGGTTCAATAAAACGATGATAGGCGGCGCTTGTAGGTCTTTAACTTGTCTTGTCAAAAGCGGATTGGATTTCGGTTGAATTCAATTCATTCAATTTGCGAAAGCACGACTTAGAGATATAACATCTTAGATCTCTAGGTGACGAGTGCAGTGCTAGGTAATGATTAGGACTATTCATGTTCCAATAGCTGCGTGTCACTGTGCTGTTATGTGGCAGGCATGTTGCTTACCATCTAGCATGTCGGGCTCGTCTCGTAACTCTTTATTTAAAAAAATATATACGTCTGATTTTGGTTTAGGTACCTACCTATTTGTCATATTTGACGAGAAATGCTAAAGTTATAAGTACTACTTAGTTCATAGAAGTGACGAGTGAGAGATGAGCGATGAAAAAATGAGTTTGAAAATATTTTACACTAGCCCTACGGTTACACCCGCTTAGTTGCCGTTATTTTCCTGGGATAAAAATGTAGCCTAAATGTTCTTCCAGATTACAATCAGGCTATGTTCCAAATATCATTCGGCCCGATCCGTTCAGACGTTACGACGTGATTAAGCAACAAACATATAAATATTGACATTTATAACGTTAGCAACTAGGATAGGATTTAAAGATTTACAAAATTACCAAATACAGACATGATAAACTTTAAAATTGATGTTTGCGGTTTTTCTTAGACTAATAAGATCTTTGAATAAAGCACAATTATCTCTCTTACTAGCGAATGAGCTACGTCATTTCTGTATTAAAAGAATATGAACGAATGAATGAAAACTCTTTATTGTTCACACCTTAAAATAGTACATACAGCATATAATAGGAATACAGTAAAACTAGTGAAACAACTGGCGGCCTTATCGCTGAAAGCGATTTCTTCCAGGCAACCTTGAATAGCAAGGCTTAAATGCCTTGCCTTGATGCCTTGAAAGCCCATCTTGTGCCATCCAATTCCTCAAAAATAGTTTTACGTTATAAGTTTCGAAAAACATTTATTAAAAAAATGTTTCAGCAGACGCAACTGTAATTGGTTTAGTGGCAATAACTCACAGGAACTCAGGATTTCATATTTCGATAGAGTATTACAACATTACATGTACTACATTACTATGTATCAAACTTAGTAATGTAGTACTTCTTAAGTTGTTTTTTGACGTGATAACGTCTTATAATTCGATGAAGCCGGCTGCACGCCCGCAAAACATGACGTCATGTAACGTTCCGCCGTTACCGTTAGTTCGTCGTCCGTGCCATGCGGACGAAGCTGAGCGCTGAGGGCGCCACCCGCCGAGTCGAGCGGTATCACTACTCGCGCTATCAGCGTACTGATTTCTTAAGACGTTGTCACGTTCAACTATCGTCAGTAAACCGACTTTACAGACAACCATTTTTTTTTTCTGACAATGGGTTTTTGCGCGAGGCCCCTGCAAGAGCGAAGCCCCGGGCGATTGCCCCGTTCGCCACCCCCTAAGGCCGCCACTGGTAATAAATAATAGACTACTTTATCCATGTACGCATTTTCTTCGAATGAAAACTACATCAAAACATGCAAATTTCAAAACAAATTCGTAAACCTGATGAAAGACAAAATATACATTTTTTAAATTAATTCTCGGCTATGCATACTAGTCCTTCAGCCGAGAGAGTATCTCTCTACTTAGTCTGTGGATAAAATATTGTCGTATCGGTGTTGCTCTTTATATTTGTGTTGACTGGCCTCGTGGCTTAGTGGGTAGTAGCTCTGCCTGCGAAGCCGAGGGTCGTGGGTTCGATTCCCACCCAGTGCAAATATATGTGTGATGAATTCAAATGTTTGCACTGTGTTCGGGTGTTTCTATGTATAATAAGTATGTATTTAAAACTATATAAGTATTATATCAGCTATCTGGCCGCCATCATACAAGCTTTGCTAAGTTTGGGGTCAGATGGTGTTGTGGTTGAATTGTCCACCAATATTTATTTTATTTATTTATTTTTTATATCTTTGAATTTTCCTTCTACTTTGGCTTTGTTGGTGTCTATTGCTTCGGGATTTCCATAGATTTATACTGAAAATGGATTGTGATCAGTAACGGTTTTTTATTACATTATCAACTTTGATCTATTTCATTGATGAGCTGGCTATTTTTATTCCCAATATATTAAGAAACTTAACATAAAATTTAAGATGAAAAATTGTTTTAGTATGAAATTTCTTCATGTATTTGGGGTTTTTATAGAAGGTAGACATACCAAACTAATCAGCTAAGCTAAGAAGAAAATTATAATTTAAATAGGGGAGACCGGGTACAAAAGTAACACTTTGTACTTTTACCTTGATTTGTGGATGGATGTTACTGTTGCCATTAAATTAATATAACTATATAAAAATTCAGTTTATGTTCTTTACTCTAGTAACTCGATTTATTACATTTTAGTATGTTTTATACGAATTACAGAAATTTAAAAAAAAATCGTTACTTGTTACTTTCGACCACTTAGGCAGGTCGGAAGTAACACGTTGTGGGTCGAAAGTAACAAGACAAAGTAGTTGGTAGTGAATACAATATTATACATGGTAAATCAACAAATTATTTATTTAAAGTTTTTATACTAATAACACAAATTAACTTCTGTATTTTACTATAAATATTAAGATAATAACAATTCAGTAAAATTCTTAATTTAAGTAACGAGATCAATTTAGTTTTATAATCAGACTTTTACAATTCAGTCATTAATCTAAATCAGAATCGCAATGATGGCACACATAACCCTTGTCATCATCTACACATTCCAAATGGGACCACATTTTGCAGACGATACATTGTATCCATTTTTCATTTGGTCGACTGTAATTTTCTAAACATACAAGACATAAGTAATCTTCATCGTCAGATTCATTTTCCTTTTCTTTTAGTGCCTTCTTTGTCTTTTTGCCTTTTCCCTTTCCTTTTGCAGACGATTTTTCCTTATTTTCTCTAGTATTTGCTTGCAGTACCACTTTTTTGACTTTATTCCGTTGTTGTTACTTGTTACTTTTGTACCCATAGGGCTATGTTACTTTTGTACCCGTCCACATTTTTGTCAAAACGTGCAATATAACCTTAAGAGACGATTCACACGGCGCGGCTGCCAACCATATTTCCATATAAAATTGAATTCAATTCACACGACGCGGTTTACGGCCGCGGCGGCTGCGGCAGCCGCGCGGCGCCCGCGTGGCTGCGCGCGATTCTTGCGCAGTAGCTTTCCGGAGCAGAAACCGCGAAAACCTGCGGTCTCGTGAGTATTGAAACAAAACCGTCGCGCGGCGCGGCGCCGCGCCCGCGCGCGGGCGCGGTTGGCAGCCGCGTCGTGTGAACCGGGCCTAAATCGGAACGTGCTACACAAAAATGAATTTACGCAATGTACAATCACTTTAATACAGAATAGATATGCAAATATTTAGATTACTGTCATGCTTTTAAGACTATCAAAACATTGAATAAGAAAACGTCAAAAAACTTACTTTTGGTTTGTAAATTCACGTAGCGTCTTGTCACACAGCCTAACAGCGCGAGGCATACGCGGCGATTAAATGCGATTGAGGGGGGCGCTCCCGGCTATCGCCTGACAGCGGCAAAGCGGTGTTCGCCCATTAGATAAATCTAGAAAGCATTTTTGTTACTTTCGATCCGCCGTTACTTTTGTACCCGGTCTCCCCTATCTAAAATAAATAATTTATGTGCTTACGAAACCCCTAAAATTTTAAATTATCACAAATAATTTAGATTAGACTTTTTCCTTCAAAATGGGGAGGGGTTTGATTGTGATTACACTTTTGAGAGTCTATGGTAGAGACAGATCTTGCTTCGTCTGCACTATCTAGTGCGTACGGTGGAACTATTTTTGTCTCGTCGGAAACCCCCACATTGATTTTCTACTGAGGTTTTTTAGTAGAAGGCTGCCTAAAATTTCGTATTTCCACGTATTTATGCGAAAAAATCTCGTATACAGTGTTTTTTTAAAACCTAGTAGAGAATACTCGTAGTATGTATTATCTTACTTCCATTCACGCAGCTTAAACTAGGGAGGAAGTGGGGCAAATTGATACACAAAAAATTTAAGTAAAAAAAAGTGTACAAAAACCTAATATTTTTCATTAAATTTTCATTATACTTTTAGCCTAATGATTTTATTTTATAATGTCACAGTTTACATTTTTGTAAGTTATCAAAGAAAATAAATAATTGACCATACGTAAAATTTGTTATATGCAGGTGTAAAACAGCATCTTTAAAATCAACACTTGCTTTGTCTTCGACGTCTGGAAAGACGAAAATGGTACTGGAAAAACCTGGTACTTTTTTTCTTAAGTATCACACCTCATACTCAGTCAAATTGTATTTAGTAATGACCTTGGCACCATGGGCATGGGGAGATCGGCACCATGATACAGATATGGTGATACACATCAATGTGTCTCGCACTTGGTTGCATCAAAGTGCCCCAAACGACATTTTTGAAAATTAAAATTATCACTAATAAACTAACTTTGATTTGAAGTAAAATTAACAGAAATCATAATAGTTGATAGCTGAATAACTTACCTTTGGTGTATAAACATCCTCGCTAAATGTTATCGAAGAGCGTCGAAAAACTTTCAAATAATGCGTCAGAATTTACTTAGAGACGCTCAAAACACTTCTCGACATAATCCGAGACTGACCGTTGAGCGACGGTCGGAGCGGTTACAATGGATACGTTCGTAAGTTTTAACGAACGTTTTAGAGATGGTACCACTGAAATCCATTCACTCCATTATTACATAAGGCTAGTGTATCAATGTGCCCCTTGTATCAATGCATCCCACCTCCCCTAGGTACTATTTCTTGAGTTAAGTGTTAAAATTTACAGCATAATCATACATACTACGGCCCAATGAAATGAGGTTTATATGCGTAAACAAATGTAGATAAATTAGGTGTCATTTGTCATGTCCATTATGTTTTCCTCGTGAGAGGTAGGTATGCAAAAATATATTTTATGAAACAATATCAACAACCAAAAACTAAACTATTATTTAGGTGCCTACTAAAACGCATAATTTTTTGTTCCTAATTTACTTTGTCATAATGAATGTAGCATAATGTATAGTGTCATAATGCAACTTTCGCATAAACATTTTTTGGCGTTATGTGTTTTAAGCATAACAAATCTATTATACTATATTTAATTCGACAATTGATGAGACGCATAATAGTTTTTAGGCATTTTTTTATTTGTTCTAATTTTTTTTAAAGGTGCCGTTTAAATCGCATTTTTTCCCCCTAATTTACATTGTCTTAATGAATGTAGCATAATATACAACGTGTGGCGGAAAGGTCCAACAATACTTATGGTACTTCATCTACGTGACGGACCCACCATACCACTAGCCCTACCCCTGGTGGTAGGGTGGGTCCGAAACCATACCACCATCATGCCATCAAGTAATAGTGTTGTGACACATTTTTAAAACAAAAGTTTTGTTTAGAATTATGGTTATTTACAGCAAATAAACTAAAAGAACAAACTGTAAAAATGTAGCTACGCAATTCGTCTAATTCGTGACCAATGGTAATTTGTTTGTTGACTAACTGCATTTGTACGCCCATTATAAAATCGTCTTTAATAATTTGGTTTATTCGCCGTTTTTTAGGTATCTTTGTTTCATGAATCTTATGTAATACATTCAGCAGTTTTCTTGTTCAGCAATTTATTTATTTTTGAATAAAATGATTCTAATATGTTGGTTGTGCTAAATACTACAGGGGGAATGTATTTTCAACCAAAAAGTTTCGATGTAGTTTATAAACTTTTCCATTCGTTTCAAACTGTGACATTCCGATTTTATATAATGAAATCCTGGTAACACCTCATCAAGAGGTAGTAGTGGTAAGGCGGTAGTGAGAGCTACTATTCTCCTTTCAGGTTTATTTTGCGTATTCTTCAGGGACTTCGCCTTTTTAGGGTTCCATAAAACGTAAAAACGGAACCCTTAAAGATTCGTCATGTCTGTTTGCCTGTCCGTCTGTCCGTCCGTATGTCACAGCCACTTTTTTCCAAAACCATAAGGACTATACATACTGTTGAAACTTGGGAAGTAGATGTATTCTGTGAACCGCATTCAGATGATTTTTATACAAAAATATTAAAAGAAAACAATAAATTTTAGGGGTGCCCCTTATTTAGAACTGAAACTCAATTTTTTTTCATCAAATCCATACGTATGTGTGGGTCTTTATGGATAGGTCTTCAAAAATGATGTTGAGGTTTCAAATATTTTTTTTCTATACTGAATATTTTGCGCGAGAGATACTTCCAAAGTGGTAAAATGTGTGCAACTTCTAAAATGACAAAATTAAAAGAAATATATGATGTAAGTACATTACCATGCAAACTTCCACCGAAAATTGGTTTAAACTTGATCCGGTAAGTAGTTTCTTTTTAGTACGTCATAAATACACTATAATTAAAACTTCGATCAAAGTTACAACGAACTACAAGAACTTATCTATTTTGTTACTTGCTGCTACGGAAGCCTTCATGTGCGAGTCCGACTCGCACTTGAGCGCTTTATTCCAAATATTGCGCTTCTAAAGTCACACGCGATAGGGAACACTTTTAAAATTGCGTTAGTTGCCAAAATCGGCCCATTTAATGTAAGTCAGTATAATCTTATACCTTTAAACGAGCAATTCTTGTATATAAATATGTATATATATATAGAATCTGAATCTCGGAAACGGCTCGACGGATTTTCATGAAATTATGTATGCAGGGGATTTCGGGGACGATAAATCGATCTAACCAGGTTTTATTTAAAAAAAACGCATATTATGCGCGTTTTTAGACAATAAAAAACTGTCACATTAGACATTAGAATGCGAAGGTAAATTTCGCCGCGTGACGCGACAGCATAATTAATTAGCTCAGACTGGAAGTTGGGCGCTCATAGCTGTCACGAATTAGTAGCTCCGGGTTCGAATCCAGACGGGTTCTCTTTTTTTTCTATTCGTTTTTTTTTAAGAAAATCTATTTCTTGGAGTCTTTTATCTGTAGGTATCTAAGTATATTTAGTATTTAAACCGAGCAAAGCTCGGTCACCCAGGTACTAAATATAATGCAAGGAATATTGAACTTGAATAATTGCATAAGACTTACATTTTTGCAACAAGTAGATAATAATAGTTGCGGAAAAAATAACCATCTTAGATAAATCACAAAATGAGTACTTTGTCACATCATTATGGTGGTATGGTTTCGGACCCACCCTACCACCAGAGGTAGGGCTAGTGGTATGGTGGGTCCGTCACGCTTCATCTATACTAAGTATCGAATCACATATGTGAATATTAGACACGAACGCGCAACATTTTTTTTCCATATAAAGTTAAAAATTTGTTGATACTTTTTTTTTTTGACAACCCCAACTCAAGTCAACTCTGGCGGTCAATGACCGCGCCACGCCCCGCCGCGCGCTGCCTCGTACCTACCGCGCCGTCTTCAGACGCCGCGCCGCCGCACCGTTCTCTGAATTCCGCCGCCGTTCTATCAGCTGTTTGAAAAACCTACCTAAATAGCATATAAATCGAACAGATGAAAAATATTAGGTGTGGAAGCTATTGCATAAGCAACCCACTAAATGTTCCCACTGCTGGGACTCGGGGTCTTCTCTCTCAAAAAGAATCTAGGCCATAATCCACCACGCTGGGCCAGTGCGTGTTGGCGGATGATACATGCCCTCGAAATATTCTAGGTACGTGTCGATTTCTTCACGATGTTTTCCTTCATCGTGTTAAGTTAGCGGCGTTACGCACATGACTTTGAAAAGACAATGGTGCGCGTGGGATTCGAACCCGGGGCTTTCGGATCGGCAGGCGCTGCCCGTTCTCCCGACTAAACCAGCCGTAATTTAAAGTGTGGAAGCCATTGAACTCTTAAAACACTAAGAAGCGGCATGCGCTCATCTACGATCTCAATGTAAAATCAGGTGACGTCTCCTGATTGTGTCTCAGTCGCAACAGGAGCCACAAGTTGAGTGGACGTTCGCTAACAATTCAAAAAAATCCGATATGAGCCGTAATAATGTCTTATTCTGCTTTTGCAAGGTGCACAAACAGTTCAAAGACCAAGAACAAGTTCCATGGTATCACTTTTCATGCGTAAGTACACAAAATCTTTAATTATTTCCATAACAGTTCAATGATTATTACATCTAAAATTATTTTTCTGTTGTAAACATTGAAGTCTTAAAACACTAAGAAGCGGCACGCGCTCTGCTACGATCCCAATGCAAAATCAGGTGACGTCTCCTGATTGAGTCTCAGTCGCAACAGGAGCCACAAGTTGAGTGGACGTTCGCTAACAATTCAAAAAAATCCGATATGAGCCGTAATAATGTCTTATTCTGCTTTTGCAAGGTGCACAAACAGTTCAAAAACCAAGAACAAGTTCCATGGTATCACTTTTCATGCGTAAGTACACAAAATCTTTAATTATTTCCATAACAGTTCAATGATTATTACATCTAAAATTATTTTTCTGTTGTAAACAATTTTACAATTGGCCATTTCTAAAAAGAGACAGATATACATACAGCGTAAGAGTGCAACACGACCGGCGATATGTTAGTTGCGGCTATTTTGTCTCTTTCACGCCAGTGCATTTGTATGTCTTTCTATTATTGTCGAAAAAAATATCTAAACAAATGTGATGTATAGCTATCTCATTTGCACCTACTTGCCTACTTGTCATGATGTCTTTGTCATTCATTCAAACGTCTCTCACGATGCAAGTGAAGCTGTGTGCACATTGCGTATTACTTGTGTGATATTTTCGGCGTATTATGCTGTCTTATATTAGAGCGTACCTTATCTTCGTTTACTTAGTTTCATCAAAGGTTGTAAACAATTTTACAATTGGCCGTTTCTAAAAAGAGACAGATATACATACAGCGTAAGAGTGCAACACGACCGGCGATATGTTAGTTGCGGCTATTTTGTCTCTTTCACGCCAGTGCATTTGTATGTCTTTCTATTCTTGTCGAAAAAAATATCTAAACAAATGTGATGTATAGCTATCTCATTTGCACCTACTGCCTACTTGTCATGATGTCTTTGTCATTCATTCAAACGTCACTCACGATGCAAGTGAAGCTGTGTGCACATTGCGTATACTTGTGTGAGATTTTCGGCACATTATGCTGTCCTTATATTAGAGCGTACCTTATCTTCGTTTACTTAGGGCCTATGGGCCTATTTAGTTTCATCAAAGGTGGAAGCTATTAAACTGGTATAGTTACCCATTGGATAAACCCAGACAGAATGAAAAGAGATGTTTTTTATTAGTACCAACCAAAAGACTACCTAATACACTTTGCTAAATTTAGTCGACTGAATTTAGTAAAATGTAACATTCAGTCCTAGTAAAGTCAGAAGTGAGGATTGCTTGTTTCTAACTTGTTCTGAATTCAGTCGACTAAATTTAGTCAAACGTATTAGATAAGAATTAATTTTGAATGAAATAGGTAGGTAGGTACAACTAAGTAGGTAGGTACACGTTTGAATCAAACTCAAACAAAAAGTAGGAATTATTAATTTAATAATTTAAACCCTGAATGACTATTGAAGATAGGTACAATAGCTACTTATTCTTGTCTAAATTAACTAACCTTTTACTATAACATAATCCACCATAGTTGCACTGTAACACTGTAACGTTCCGCAACACAAAACACAACAATACACATTATAAAAATGGCTCGAAGTGACGGCCACCCTTTTCAATACATAGCCGAGCACCACGAGAAATCGACGCCATAACGTTTTTAAGCATTTGTGGGGTTACTTTGTTGAATGCTGCTGTGTTACGCGTTATCATTTTCTCCTTGGTATCACATGGCTTGGAATATACGTCATAATGAAACCCCACAGAAAAAAGTCTAACGGCGTTAAGTCCGGTGAACGAGGTGGCCAAGCCGTCGGGCCTCGCCGGCCAATCCATTGGCCGGGAAAGCGCGTGTCCAGGTACTCACGAACACTGACCGCGAAATGTGCGGGTGCTCCGTCCTGCTGGAACCACATGCTGCCGTACGTAGCCAACGGCAAGCTCTCCAGATCATCTTCCAGCTCACCTGTGAGTAGCTCTAAGTAGTTAGCGCCATTCATGCTGGCGGGCAAAATCTTGGGGTCGATTATGCGATCTCCGAATATGCCTGCCCACACGTTGATTCGCCATTGGTGCTGAAAACTACTCTCACTAGACACGTGAGGGTTGGCGTGCGCCCACACGTGTTCGTTGTGTAGGTTAGCAATGCCACTTCTAGTGAACGTCGCCTCGTCAGTCCACAGCACCATTTTTGAAAAAGATGGCTCAGCGGAAAGTTTTCCCTCCAACCACTGACAAAATTCAACACGAGCTCTGTAATCTGACGGAATCAGCTCTTGGGTACGTCGAAAATGGTAGGGATGTTGTCCATCATTATGGAGGGTTCTCCATATCACACTGTGGTCTACTTGGAATGTTGAACCCGCACGACGAGTACTTGTGCGCGGGTCATCAGCAAAATGTTGCAGGATTTGAGTTTCCAGTCTAGATCCTACCTGTGTACTTGGACGTCCTTCGTTTGGTGGCGGGTGAAAGCTTCCCGTGCTGTGCAGACGTAGACAAAGCCCTCGAAAACAGGAATATGAAGGCAGCCTGCGTTGTTCCGCGAGCGGTCTTCCGTCAAGGTAACGTTGACGGTAAATTTCTCGTGCACCATGGCAACTGCCACCTGCAGCGCCAACGCACAAAATCATGTCGTAGTACTCGGAATTCGTATACTGGGACATCGTGGATCGTAGATGGTAATAAATAGAACAAACAACGTAACACCGGCAAAGCGAGCGAACGAGTGAAATTTTAACTCAAATTTTACAATTATTTCCAAGATTTCAAAACGACAATATTAGGGTTCCGCACTTGAGAAACCCCATAGTAGGTACGTGAGTTCGTGTAAAATCGCGCATATTTTATTAATATTACTGATGTGTGCCAATGTTATCAACTTCAATCGTTCTTAGAATCACTATTTACCGTGCATTTATCAATAAAACGAAAAAACTACTCTTAAACATTATTATTCGAGTCTAATTATTATTTCATACTACCGGAATTCCACGGTTGTACCCGCATCCTTCAGAAGCAGTACATTTATTGTATGCGCTATTGCAGGCTATAATCTATCTGTGCCAAATATCGTATAGGTCCGTTCAAGTATCCTGGCGTGATTGAGTAACAAACATCCATGCATCTGTCCAAACTTTCATATTATTTTAATACTAGCAGAACCCGCAGTTTTACCTGCGTAATTCCCGTTCCCGTGGTTCCTGTTATTTTTAGGGATAAAAAGTAACCTATGTCTCTTAATCCACGCTGACACCATAGGTACCAAAGGACAATGCCCATGACCCATACATTGAAAAACCTGTCAAACTTTTTTTGATACTGAAAGTGCGTAGAGATGAATAGTGTCTAATTAGTATTGATCATGCTTCAAAAAACGTCTGCTGTTGGTGTTTTTAATTTCCCAAATACCAAAAATGAGTTACAGTGAAACCAAAAGTAAGGTTATGTTTACTGTCAAAATACATTAGAATTATGTTTTCTTTCGGATTAGAACAGAAAAGAAAAGAAAGATAGATAATACCATAGTTGTATTATCTTTCAAAACATATTTCTTATCAGAATAAATAGGAATAATAGTACTGCTCACTACCAACTGATTACCATACGTATGAACACTTCATTTGCATATAAATATTGTCACAGAAGGGAATATCTTAATTGTGATATAAATATCTCCTTATTTTGATATTCGTGACAGTGGCCTTAGAAGGTCCAGAACAATCGAAGGTTTCCATCACACAACACAAGCATAATATATGGTTTTATGTTATTATTACCACAATTATGTACCTAAGTAATAAGGAGCACTGAATCACATAATTCCGTCACAAAAACTTGATGAGTTGACTTGACTTGAGAAAACATCGGAACTGGTAATCGGAGTCTGTTGTGGTGAATAATGCATAAATATTACACCGCTTAGAAAACAATAAGAAAACTAAATATCGGAAGGAAACAATTCATTTTGCTTGTTTACTTTTTTTGATTTGACAATTTGTCAATTTAACATTAATCTTTGACCACAAAGATTGTTTTACCTCTTTGTTTGACCAATTTGGTTTTGATGAAAACGTTTCGTTTCACAATTGCGTGCAAACTTCTTCCTCGTTTACACTGCTATAAACAGTAATGATAGTTTCTTTGTCGCCGTAATTACATAATTATATCGTTATTTAAATATGGAAAAGTAGCAAATAAACGACATTGTGAAAGAAATTGGCATACACAATATCCATTTTCAATCTCAATCTAACGCGGATCAATAAAACGAAACGCAAGTACCGTTTCGTTATTGCAATATTTTCCAAGTCAGCTTTGTTGGAAAATTGTAGGTTTAATTTAAACAAATGCAAATTATTTTATTTTGCAATGTTAGAAAGTTATATAACTTCGCACACGAGTACAACAAAAAATCACCGATTTTTTAATATATAACTCATATGTCTGCACGACAAATATTTTGGCTGGTCAAAAATGGACATTGTCCTTTACTAAAATCGCTTCAGCAGTTTAGACGTGAAGATGAAACAAACATACACACTCACAAACTTTTGCCTTTATAATATTATTGTAATAGTGTGATTAAATATTATAAATGTCTAATGTTTGTTGCTCAATCATGTCGTGACGTCTGAACAGATCGGGCATAAATTTGGAATATGATAAATAGGAGAAAAATAACGAGAACCACGAGCCACGCGGGAAAAACCGTGGGGCGCTGCTGGTTTATAGTATTAGTGGGATGTAATTGGAATGACTGTACCTTGAAAATTCAAAGGAGTTTTGTCGTGAGCACTTCGGCCGACAACTCTTCGACGTTCGACGTCAGTGTTGCAAATATCCATAGACGGCTGTACTACTTTCAATCTCATCTTGTTTGCCTCTTTATCAACAAGAACAAAATTAAAAATTTTGATTTACCCCCGACTGCCTTGAATTTGATGTTTGTCATAGCATAATTTAGTATTCTACTGGTTTCAATCCCTTTCATTTAATAGCCATATTGAGGGAGGTCATCAAGAAATATTTTATCCGCCATTTTGTGACGGCAGCGATCTTGAATCAATTTTAACCAAACATAGCTAAGAACATAGATCGTAGAACCCAAACTTCCCAAACTCCCAAACTTCAGGGCGCACGCAATCATGTCAACGTTGGGAAGAGTGAGCTCACTCTTTCCGTTCTAGTCGGTTGCAGGACGCGGTGGACGCCGGACGATTTTACCTACGAATATTCGTTGTCAACAACTAAAATAAGTAGAACCACAGCAAATCTCGCCGCTAGCGATTAAAGGGGTCAAGTAGATTGGTTGTTTATAAACCAGAGACCTTACGATACACAGAGAGACGCAATTTATTACCAATTCCAAGGTGCTCAGGGCACATCTATTGATTTATATCGATGGCTAAGAACAAAGAACCACCGCACAAAAACTACCTTTAAAAAAAAGCATTGAAATCGGTCCATCCGTTTGAGATCTACGGTGCCACAGCAGACACACACACACACGGAGAGAGACAGTAATCGAGGTCAAACTTATAATATGCCTCTTTTTGGTAGGGGGTTAAAAAATGTATTACACAACCGCACTGAAAAACACAAACTTTTAGGAAAATAAATAAATAAAAACTCTTCACAATCATAGTTTCCCAGTCTCGGACAGCCCCAACCCGGAATCGAACCTAGGAATTCGATCTCCTGTGCCCAGCTTTATTAGTATTATTTTCTTTGTCAAGATAAATCAAAATAAAAATAATTTGTGACGGAACCCTCAACTTTTAAAACATTAAATTTGCGATGTTTAATATGGCCTTTCGGCTTATCCTCGCTTGCTGATTTGTCGACTGCTGCTGCACGTCGACGAATCAGCGAGCACATAGGCTCGCTAGCGGCTCGCGGCTCAGTATAAAGACTGTCGGTGGCCGCGGCGATGCGCTTTGGCTAAGCCGCCAATATCTTTTGTGGATTGCGACAGGCGACAGCACGTGGACTGTCGTCATTTTGCAAAGAATAAAATTAAGATGCGTCAATTAATTTGAAATAATACCAAATGCATCAAGGTACGGATAACTGATTTTGGTATACACACGCTTTCTTTCGTGTTGTTGAATTTAAATATTCTGCTATCACAATCAATTAAAAAACATTAGCAAAAGTGTTTTTAATTCATAAATTGTTCGGTATAGTGATGAGCAAAAGGATTGGATTAGCAATTTTTTTAAAATTAAGAGTGACTTGATGAGCAGGACATTTGCCTGATGGTAAGCAACATGCTTGCCACAAAACAGCACAGTGACACGCAGTTATTGGAACATGAAGAGTCCAAATCATTATCTAGCACTGCACTGCGCTCGTCACCCAGAGATCTAAGATGTTACTTATATCTCTAAGCCCTGTAATTTCTCTGGAAACATTGCCCTTCAAACCAGAACACTAATGTTTGCACATTACTGCTTGGCGGTAGAATAACTTAGGAAAAGGTGTGGTACTTCCCCAAGCGGACTCTGCTAAGAGTCCTACCACTACTAAAAATAAAATGTAGCCGAACTTGCTTAGAACTTCTAATCCAGCGCTGTATGCCGCAGTAGGTACTCCTAGGATTTTTCTTTATTTTTATGTTATTCGTGTGAGCTAGGTATCGTAGTTGTAGACCGCCCGAATGGATCCCTACCGTCCAACAGTTCTAGCCATTACCTATTGTATGAAAGCATTAAATTCACAGTAAATAATTTAACTTATGTTTATTCCATTCAAAGCTTCGAAGTAGGCAAAATAAATACGTTTTCTGCACAAAATTTAGTCTTTGACAGGCAAAGTTGTTTGTCAGCTGTACACGAAGTAACTATTTTCTCATCTGTGGCTGTACGTGCATTAGGGCTGAAGCTCTTCAGGTTTACATAAAACTTTGACACGTATTATCTCGTGATCTAAGATGCTCAGGGGAAAGAGACCTTCGGAGATGGAGTCCACATCAGTGTTGGAATGACCTGTTAAAATATTGTTGGACCTTTCCGCCACACGTTGTATAGTGTCATAATGTAACTTTTGCATAATCGTTTTTTGGCGTAATGTATTTTAATCATAAAAATCTACTAATCTACATTCGACTCGACTGTTGTTTAAGCTCATTTAGGGATTTTTTAAATATTTGTTGTGTACGTAATATATAACCGGGATACATAGGACCCAGATCCGACTCGGAGAACCCCGACTCCACCTAGTCTTGTCGCTACTACCCCTGGAGTGTATTTAAAAAATGCGGGAGCCAGAAGCTCAAGGGAGGTCCTAAGTGGAGCGAGCCATGCGAGGCCAAGCGTAGCGACGGGGGAGGTGGCAAGCGAAGCGAGCCAGCGTCCTCCGTAGTGGAGCGCAGGTTAAGTATGGAGAAGCGACACTGAGGGCTGACCGCAGTGCTTCTGGCGTGAGCTCACCCGGAGTCAAAAAGTGCACCATATGTCTTAGATGTACGTAGGTGTTTAAGTCCTAAAAACGTTATGCCTACATTACTTCCTACATTACGAATAATAAATACTGATGTCAAAGTACCCACCCGCATTTTACACTCCCACGTATTTTATTTAAATAATGCTACTACAGTCCGCTCTTTGCTCTTGCCTATTAGTTAGTCGTTTAAAGTTTATGCCGTTGGTCATTATATTTAAGTATTGTTATGCTTTGCTCAATGTGTGCCTTTAAACATTATGCTATTTATATTTATACGTCGAAACATTATGCTTAGTTTTTTTATGCTATATATGGTTATGCGTTTAAACATTATGCTAAGTTATCGTTATGCTGTATATGGTTATGCTAGTTAAGCTTATGCGAAAACAGTTATGCGTTTAGTTGTTATGGTAAATTATGATTAGTCCTAAAACCGTTATGCCTTCTTAAATTAGTACAAAAATTGTTTTGCTACCACATATATACCCTATTATGTATTACCATCGTATGGCATGAGGCATTTACACGAAAAAATTGGCATAAATATTATAAAATTAGATTTAAAATTTTTGTATTTGTACACAGGCAGGCGGCATTACGGAAATCAGCAGGTCTACTACGAAAACAAACTCCGAATGATCGGATCCGACCGACAGCTGAATCGGATTGAAAATGATTTGGATCGATACATCTCGGTCGGAAGTTATAAACTTAGGTCGGATCGAGCGAAAGGGCTGATCCGATCAACCGACCGATTGTCTTTCGTGGTAGGAAACGTCCATAAGTTCGGCCGATATATCGTTTATTGGACTTCGTAGTAGACCTGCTGGTACCGTAACATACGAGGTTAATGTTTGCCCGTGCCTCGTACGCCGACCCATTAACCTCTGCTCGTACGCGTACGAGATTCACAGATCACTATATACTACAGATAGGACAGCTCGGTATTGTGACCCTTAGTTCCAATTCCAACATAAAAGCGCTAGCGTCGCAATCGCAATAGTGACGTCTCACGAATAGCTGAAAATACATATTATCGATGTCGATTATTAGTGAAGCGCTTACGAAAACATCGACAAATAGGTTCTATTATAACATTTCATTATTTTTTATGAAAAAAACAGAACAAAAAAAACAACAATTTCGTTTATATTATTGACGTGATAACGTCTTATAATTCGATGAAGCCGGCTGCACGCCCGCAAAACTGTAACGTTCCGCCGTTACAGTTAGTTCGTCGTCCGTGCCATGCGGACGAAGCTGAGCGCTGAGGGCGCCACCCGCAGAGTCGAGCGGTATCACTACTCGCGCTATCAGCGTACTGATTTACGTTGTCACGTTCAACTATCGTCAGTAAACCGACTTTACAGACAATCATTTTTTTTATTTCTTTCTCAGTACATAATAAGCATAGCTGGGCACCGTTAATCAATTAGTTAACTTCGTTAATCGTTAATCCGTTACAAAAAAGTTAACTTCGTTAAACGTTAAAGCGTTACATTTCGTAAGAATTAACGGAAGTTAACGTTAATCGTTAATCCGTTAATATGCGTATTGGATTTTTATATCGTTGCGTTAGTGAACTTATAAAACCTGTTGGTTTAGGTCCTGGAAGTAAACAGGTTAGGAAAAAACCAAATACTTGTAGTTTAATTTTATTATTGAAGTGAAAACTTCTTTAGGCGCGCCGAGACAGATTTTTCGTAGGCTGTGAATTGAATTCTAGCGTCACGCTCGGGTATGATAAGAAATCTTCGGGTAAACTCGGGACCATGGCTATTGGCCATCTAGAAATGCGTCAGCCAATGGGAAATGCTGAAAGGGCGTGGCCTGGCCATCATGGCATGGCCATCTAGAAATGCATCAGCCAATAGGAAATACTGCTGCTTTTCTAAATGGCCACGCCATGATGACCAGGTCACGCCCTCCGGTTACACCCGTGTAGTTTCCAAGGTAAGCTATCAAATTCTGAGTTATAAGTTTTCACTTCTATCGGCAGTTTCTATGACTGCCAATTTTTTAATTTAATTTAATTTAATGTGTAATTTAATCGTCGGGCATAATGCGCATAGGTAAATAAATAAATAAATATTGGTGGACAACTCACACACAACACCATCTGACCCCAAACTAAGCAAATGTATAAAAGCTTGTAATATGGCGGCCAGATAGCTGATATAATACTTATATAGTTTTAAATACATACTTATTATACATAGACAGTAGACACACCCAGACACAGTGCAAACATTTGAATTCATCACACAAATATTTGCAGTGGGTGGGAATCGAACCCACGACCCTCAGCTTCGCAGGCAGAGCTACTACCCACTAAGCCACGAGGCCTGTCGATATCCCCACATGAGGTATCTATTTCCCCTCATGAACATTAACATGTCGAAGTTCTCGTCTGAAAGCGTAGCTCGCTTTGGTGTTAAAATGTCTTTACCCGTGGATAGCAGACGTTCAACTGCAGCGTTTGAGGGCTGTTTTCCAAATTTCAACCCAATCCTTTCCCGTTCCCAGATGTTCTGACGTGATGAAACAACAAGCATTACAACATCCAAAAATTGCCATTTATAATATTAGTAAGATGTTAAACACTGGAATTTTCATTGTATACCTCCATTTCTTCATTCTTATACATTGATTTGTTCTTGAACTTTTCTTTGGTTAGTTGAAATGAACTACCACCTATTTTATTAAAAGAAAGTTACAATACAGATAAACGATCGAAAAAGTATGATTGAATTTATCGGGGAGTTCCCCACTAGTTATGGATTACTATAATCTACTTGGTTTACTAGGGATGTGTGAAATATTCAACTAAATTGTAAACGTCAGTCAAATTCGAGTATGTCTATGCTCAAATTTCAGCCAAAAAGAACTCGAGATTATCGGAAATGTGACTTATGATAACAAAATTATATTTGTTTTTATATAACGTCAACCGATCATGCCATAGGCTAAAATGACGCCTCAAACCTGCCAAAATTGCAGGAACCCGCCACATATGGTCACACTGCGCCCAGCACTTTTCGTTTCATACTTGTCTGAACCTGTTTTTTGCGCCGCGCCGAGGTGCCGTGCGGTAAATAGTAAGCATTGGATTAACGATTAACGGACTTCTGCATAATGAGCCGTTTTCTGACGAGACAAAAAGACATGGTTTAATAAAACGATAATAGGAGGCGCTTGTAGGTCTTTTGGTTTGTTGTCAAAAGCGGTAGGCATAATGGGACTCAATTCATTCAATTTGCGAAAGCACGACTTCTAGTAATAAATAAAAAATTGGCAGTCATAGGAACTGCCGATAGAAGTGAAAACTTATAACTCAGAATTTGAAGCCTACTTTGGAAACTACACGGGTGTACCGGATGGCGTGGCCTGACCATCATGGCATGGCCATCTAGACATGCGTTAGCATTTTCCATTGGCTCACGCATTTCTAGATGGTCATGCCGTGATGGTTAGGCCACGCCCTTTCAGCATTTCCCATTGGCTGACGCATTTCTAGATGGCCAATGGGCGTGGCCCCGAGTTTATCCGAAGATTTATTATCATGCCCGAGCGTGACGCCAGTGACGCTAGAATTCAATTCACACCCCACGAAAAATCTGTCTAAAAGCGCGCCTGCGCATCAAAAGAAGTATTCACTTCGAAATACTTGGGAGGTGTCAAGGGACATTCTGATGGAACGAAGTTGTACAAAATATTGCAACTCTTTACTGTTTCTGTTGCCCTGGTACTGGTACCTAGGGGCAAACGCAACTCTTTTATATTTCTGTTGTCCTGGTATCTGGAGATAAACGCTGGGCTGTTGGAGGTAGGTAATCGAAACTCTTTACTGTTTCTGTTGCCCTGGTACCTACTACCTACTGTACCTACCTGACCGTTTTTACCGAGTTTACCCGAAGATTTCATATCCGATCCGATCCATTATCATATCCAAGCGTGACGATTGATGAATCCATTTCACAGCCCACGAAAATTCTGTCTATAGCGTGCCTAAAGAAGTTTTCACTTCAATAAACTACTTTATCCATGCACGCATTTTATTCGAATGAAAACTATATCAAAACATCAAAATTTCAAAACAAATTCGTAAACCTGATGAAAGACAAAATATACATTTTTTTTAATTTATTCTTGGCTATGGATACTAATCTTTCAGCCGAGAGAGTATCTCTCTACTTAGTCTGTGGATAAAATATTGTCGTATCAGTGTTGCTATTTATATCTTTGAATTTTCCTTCTACTTTGGCTTAGTTGGTGTCTATTGCCTAGGGAGTTCTAAAGAATTTTACTGAAAAGGGATTGTGATCAGTAACGGTTTTTTATTACATTATCAACCTAATTAGCTATTTTTATTCCCAATATTTTAAAATTAAAAAATACACTTTTTACACTATACTTTTTCCCTGAAAACGGGTAGGGTCTCTAAAGGGATTACACTGTTGAGAGTATATGGTAGAGACAGATCTATCTGCATCTCGAACAATCGCCATCTAGTGCGTCCGTTGGAACTATTTTTGTCTCGTCGGAAACTCCCTCATTAACGGAAGTTAACATGTCCATTAACATTTTTAAAAGTTAACTTAAAAGTTAATCCGTTAATCAAAATGTTAACTTCGTTAATTAACGATTAACGGATTAACGAGTTAATGCCCAGCTATGATAATAAGAAAATAGTATTACTATGAATATACAAGTCGGGTGACAAATTTATCTGTCGCAATATGTGTATTTGTAGGTTATAGATCGATAGATCGTTAGCAAACTCGTTTATTCACTAATTGCTCTTTTGTTAGACCACTAAATTCGACGTTCACGGGAAAGGAGAATCACAATTTCCTCTAGTTGTAGTTTTTAGAATGTCTTTACGACGATGGGTGCGGTTGGTTAATTCCACTCTCACAATTCACAACACTCGCGATTCCGTGATGAAAAGTCATAGCTGATTACGCCATAGTAGGTTTTCTTAGCGTTTGTAACTGAATTCAAGCTAACAGAACACGAAATATAACGTAAAACATAAATAAACAATGTAGGTACCTATATTATACAACTAGCTGACCCGTGCCCACTTCGTTGGGCATAATGTTAATAATCCTTTTGAAGTGAAAACTTCTTTAGGCGCGCTATGGACAGAATTTTCGTGGGCTGTGAAATGGATTCATGATCACGTGATCATCACGCTCGGATATGATAAGAAATTTCGGGTAAACTCGGGATGCTAGAGCGAGAAAGATAATGTGGTCAACAAACGTGCCAGACCGAGAAAGATAATTGTTAGAGGAGGACATGGGATAATAGATACTCTCTCTCTGTCTCGCTGCTAGCTACCGGCAACCAGTGTTGACACCTTAGCGACTTTGTCGCTGAAACTGGCGAATTTTAAAACCTTTTAGCGGATTTAGACGACGTGTTACCGACAAAGGGGAATATACTAGTGTAGTGTAGAAGGTTGGAGAAGGAAAAACACAAGGTCATTGGGAGTCAGATCATATTTATAAGGAAATTAACTCATTCTCTCAAACATAAACAACATGGAAGTCTACCATAAACTCTACTACCAATTTCTATACATACAGATAAATATACGCACATTATAGCAGGAACTTTCCCAATTATATTATTAACATTTTATTCAATCATTTGTATTTTCGTTTGAATCTTACATGATAATAATGTTAATTATTGCCTTAAGTTATTCCTTTTCCCTTTTAATTTAAATTGCTTAACATTGTAGATACTTAGACCAGTGCCATTTTATATTCTTACTAGCAGCTATATTTCCGGGATAAAAATAGCTTATATATTCTTCCAGACTGTTATTCCCTTAATAATTCAATCAAAACCGGCGACTTTATTTCATAACTATTTGGCGACAAGCTCAAAATCATAGTGGCAACACTGACGGCTACCAACTCCAAAAGACTTTTCTTTGGGCGGGAAAACACGACGGGTGCTTTAAAATTTTCACAATCAAATTAATTAGTTTTGCTGTGTAAATATTTCGTTTCTTTCGTGTAAATATTTAGTTTTGTATATAGTCAATAGTATAAATAAATATGAGCGTCGCTAGCGACGGGGGTGACCCCGTCGAACAGACCAGAAAAAGAAAACTATTGAAGCCAAATCCAAGTGAAAATGTTTCTTACAAACTATTTAGAAAACCCCTTTATAAGAGAAAGAGACTATTCCCAGAAAATCGTAGTGGAGACTGTGTAGTGTGGAATCGACGGAACAGGAGAAAGTCGGTAACAAAAATCCTATTACACTCACCAACCTTTTTGCGGACAATGTTAGGGGCATCATAGGGGTGCACCGTGTGAATGCATACAAAGTTGGAGTAACTTTTAAAAAGCCGGCCCCGGCCAACAACTTTTTGAACATGGACACTTTTTTTACTAACCATAAATGTGTATACAATCTGGGTATACAAATAAGTACTGCCTGAGGCCTGAGTAACCATAGTATTTATTTCGCGCGGACTAAGTCGCGGGTAACAGCTACTTTGTATATAAATAAAATTTCAATAAATATTTACTTTAATTTCTGGCTTGTTTTACTCGTTTATTCAACTAATACGATCCATAATATTTTATTATAATACGACATACCTATCTAATACAAAAATCAGCTAATGAAGTTTTCACTTCTGCCGTGTGGTCTTAAGCACACACCTTTTTTTATTACAGAGTATTATGTGCATGCTAGTACAAAATTCGAGAGTAACTCTGTCCGAAAGAAAAAACATTTTCTGCAGTATTATATATATAAACGAATTCCATGAGTACCAAGTCGCGGGAAAAGTTAGTTTGGTTATGGTAATTTTAATTGTTCAAACTTCTCTGTGAACTATATTGGATGTAATGTTATCATTTGGTAGCAAAATATTTTGTCTATCAGGAGTTCCAACCCGAGATAAGCCAACATATAACTGCCCATGGGAAAAACACGGCTTTCTCAAGTCAATGCCCACCAGAGAGAATGTTTGACCTTGGGACTTGTTAATGGTGAGGGAAAAAGAGATCTTCACTGGAAACTGTAGCCTTTTAAACGGTATTGGTAAATCGGTGGGAATCATGGGTATCCGCGGAATATAAGCTAGTTGTCCCACTGCTGACCCTGTGACAATGGTCGCCACGATTATATTGTCCCGTAACTCTTTTGTAAGCAACCTTGTCCCATTACACGTGTTGGGAGGGCTCAAGTTTCTTAATAGCATGATAGGAATGCCAACTTTGAACACAAGGTCGTGAGGAGGTAAGCCAGAAGGGTTCAAAGAATTTAAAAATTCTTGGGGATAGTGCACTGTATCCTCAATATTACACACCGTATCAATAGACTTATAGTGTTTGACCTGACCGGGAATTTTCTCTAAAATTAGTTTATTTATTTCATTCACTGTATCGTTTCTGGGTGACATTATTGCCCTAGAACAAAGCCATGGGATATTTTGCGTCAATAAGATGTTCCAACCTGTGCAATATGTGTTCTAATGTCTCGTCAAGTTTAATGTCATTGCTGTTGGTGTTAGGAGAGACAATTTTTCCTTCGCCAAGATTGAGTAGTTGACGTGGAAAATCGTCATCGTAGTTGTCGCTCAAATGGGCTCTCATGTTTGTTCGTAAATTGAGAGATGCAACCGAACTCCATAAGTGAGATGATTTTAAGCATGCTCTGATGACATCGGCGCCTGTTCCTTTTGTTACTACAGGCAGTGTTTGCCGAAAATCGCATATGACCTAACGATTTAAATTATTTTATTAATATTAAAACTTAAATTATCTGTACTAATATAAAAAAACTACTTTTTGTAACTTAAATATAAATGTTAGACATATGCTGTCGTTGACTTTTTTGTAGGAATTTTCAAGCTTCACATCTTTTCTCTAAAACTCAAAAATAAATCTTTCATAGTTAAGGCAGCGTTCGTAAGAAACGCTTGCATTCGACCGTTTTTTCTCCGATTCACTTTGCAAAACGGACTACCACGTAAAAGCCTTTTTTTTTTTAATATATAGCGTACTAGCGGCCCGTTCCGGCTGCGCTCGGATATTGACATTTAAAGACTATTTAATCGAAATAAAAACTATCCTATCTCTCAAGTTGGACCAGGGTAGCGATTCTGAAACCATTCGGTTGCATCCGACACGGAATCTCATCTCTCGGTCTTTGTCTTATCTGTTTAGCATGACAAAGACCGAGAGATGAGATTCCGTGTCGGATGCAACCGAATGGTTTCAGAATCGCTACCCAGACTGCTCACACTGTGCCAATTTAATTTGAAATGGGTTAAGTAGTTTAGGAATCCATCGCGGACAAACATCGTGACAGGAGATTTATATATATTAAGAAGATGACACTCAGCAATAATGTGGCTTTCTATTGGTGAAAAAATTTTTAAAATCGGTTCAGTAGATCCCGAGATTACCCCTTACAATTTAACAAACACACAAACTTTACTTCTTTATAATATTAGTATAGATTTCGAAAGGCAAATAAAACTTTTGATTCAAAACCAGTGTTGCCAAAATTACTTTTCAGATAATTACGATTATCTGTAAAATAAAGTTGGCCACAAGCGAAAGTATTTTCCAGAAATAATAGTGTGCCATGTAATTTCAATAAACTACCGTAAATCGATTAAAATGGACTTAAATATAATTTTCAACTGTATTTGTCGTCAATTAACACTATGTTCCGGATTGAAGAGCAATGTTTATTTGTATAATATTACAGAGCAACAAGACGAGCAAAGTGCCTGATGAACACAATTACATAACACAACACTGACACACAGCTACTGGAACACAAGAAATGGAACAAAGAGCCCCAATCATTACTTAGCACTGCATTGTGCTCGTCACCCAGCGATATAAGGTGATCCATGATAATTTCGTTGGAAACATTGACCTTCAAACCGGAACACAGTGTTTGTTGCATATTACTGCTTGGCCGTAGAATGACTAGCAAAGGTGGTAGTTCCCCAAGGGGACTCTGCAAAGAGTCCTACCACTACTAAACTATCTCTGGGTGTTGAACGCATTGCAGTGTTAGGTAATGATTTAGACTTAAAGAGTCCAAATCATGTTCAAACGCTGCGTGGCGCTAGGTTGTTATGGCTTACCATCCATGTTCTGCTCATCCTGTCGCATTATACATATGCCTCACTTTATATAGGATGAAACATTATGACATAAGGATAATATAGTTATATCAAACTTATTTAGATTAGAAAACTGTTAGGTTTATTCCGAAACATGATTAAAAACAACGTCAACTGGTTGCATAGCCAAATTGACAGGTTAATACCACAATTAAACTACATAATACATAGACTGTGTTAACATTAATACGCTATATATCTTTATAGGAACTACATAGAGATATTAGCAATAATTATGGTATGCGTTCATAAAGCAACCCTACATTAAAGTAGTTCAGTTCGATCAACTCTTTTGTTGTGCGACCAACTTGTTTTACTTTTTACACTAAAAAAATGAATTTATGGCGATTGTTCATTTCGTAACATTCCATTCAAAAGATCGTACGTTTTACGTACGATTTCGACTTTGTAATCGTCCATCGCACATGAGCCAAAAAGATCAAGAAATACAATTTAAATCGTATTAAATCGTACCGGTTGGCAACACAGTTCGTAACGGTAATGTTTGTCACTGATACACTGACACTGACATTGGATAATATCTCGAAAATGACGGCAGCTTCAAGATGGCGTTCAAAAAGGCTACGGCAACACTAGCGCCATAATGTTGGAATCGGAAACTACTGTCACCCACCCCCCTGACGAGATTTCTCGTACGTCTGGCCGTCTGGCAACGCTGTATTATCTATTCTATGCTGTAGGGCTACCGATGGCTGTTCAACTATTTTCCCCAAAAAATTTAAGGCCAAATCCCCAAATTTGGGGAAAAATGTATCCCAATTCCCCACATAAGGAATAACAGTATTAAAAATATTTATTGTTTTTTTTTCATACACAGTTTAACATAGATTGCGCGCAATTTAACTGCGCGTAGCAAAATATGGAACTAATTGACGCGCCGTCATCTTCTTGTTCACGTCAGGTGCCAAGAGTTTGTTTATACTTCGTGTTTCTATTAATTTCTAAAGTAATTAATTGCTTTAATTATGTCGAAGGTGATTAAAAGTGCTAGCCGTGGCAGGTTCTTGAAAATCAATCGTGGTTGTGAAGAAGAATGAGCAATAACGGGCCAAAAGTGCCGTTTTCCAAAAGCAGAGCTATTTGACAGCTAATATGTAGGGATACAATAGTAATCAAATCTCCACCTATTATCGGCATATTTTAAAGCTGAGGCTTTATTTTTGAGGTTTGATTGTTATATCGCTAATATCAATACCCGTGGGAAAAAATGTGAGTGCTTAACATTTTCCATGGGCAATGTTCGTGAACGTACTTCTTTGACGATTTTTAGTAAAACTTGAAAAAATATTGAAATACGAAATATGGGAAAACACAAAGGCGTGCGACGTCAAAATAAAAAAAAATTAACAAAATTGACACATCGTCCGATTCGTTCGAAACTCGATTCCAAAAAGAATGTAAATTCTTTTGTTTTACAGTCTGTTCTATTCGGATCTGTAAAAAAAAACTGTACGTCATGTTAATCATTGGTCAAAATTAGCTATGGGTCGTTACGCGTTCTGGCAATCACGAAACTATTGACTGCTATTGCTGGTAATAGCGGTTTCTGAGACTATTTATTCTAATAAATAGTTTTTAGGTCGGTTTTTAGTTATTCTCCATAAACGTTTTCGAAAGATCACACATTGTTTTGAGCAATACAGAAACCGGTATTGCTATTATCTCCACGTGGTTTTTATTTCCAGTGAATTTTAAAATATTAATTGAAATATAAGATTTATTTACATTAAAATACTTGCGTTTAAGCGAGACATTTTGAACAATTGATAAAAAGACAATATACCTAAAATAATGCAAAATATAAATTTACCCTTAAATACAGAACTAAATACAGTTTCTAGTTAGGATTATAGTTTATTTTTAGTTTCAACTAAAATTCGAATTAAAGAAAGATTTTTTTTTACTTAAAGAGTAACGAGACGAGCAGGACATGTGTCTGATGGTAAGCAACATGCCTGCCACATAACAGCACAGTGACACGCAGCTATTGGAACATGAAGAGTCCAATTAATTACCTAGCACTGCACTGCGCTCGTCACCCAGAGATCTAAGATGTTATATATCTAAGCCCAGTGATTTCTCTGGAAACATTACCCTTCAAACCGGAACACAGTAATGTTTGCACATTACTGCTTGGCGGTAGAATAACTGGCAAAGGTGTGGTACTTCCCCAGGCGGACTTAGTCAAGAGTCCTACCACAACAATTTAACTCTACCCAGTATCCACGAGTGCCCTTGAACTTTGGTCCTCACCCAAAAATATTTTCAAAAACTGTTTCTATTTTAGCACCTATACTCAAGTGGCAATATTTCGATACCTATTCCAACAAATTACTTTGAAAAGATCATCCCATCTCGCTCTTGCTTAGTGTAAATTACGATCATGCTATCCTACTCACACCTCGTACGTTTCTCGTAGCAAAAAACGCTGCGATCCCTTGGCGTCCACTTAATAGCTGTATCAGTGATTCAGGTACAAATATCGTCGAGTCGCACAATTTCGTTGCTGTAGCTGAAGTAATAGTTACTAGTCATAGCTACGATAACTGTTTGTATGCAGCATCACGTTACTACGATGCGAGATCGAGTTACTCGTCTGTAGCTGGTTTGTAAGAATCACTGGTTTTTGCGCGCTCCGATAGCGGTTTTTGGCTATAGTAGAAAAATGCTGCTATTGTAACTATTGACGTCGCGTAACGACCACGACTAGTCAAAATATTTTATTTTCAGTTTCCACCAATAGATATGCGTAATTGCTTAAAGCAAAGAAACTATAATTGTTCTGTTTATTTTTGATAGTGCTTGATTCAATTAAACTCGAAAATTGAGCTGTCAAAATAATAAAGTACCTCGTCTTGGAACTTGGAAATAATCTAATTTCTATTTTATATTATCGATTAGGTAGGACAATGATTAAACTATTTTCATTAAAGCAACAAAAGAAAGATGAAGAAGGCACAGCTCGACCTGGAGGTTCACAAAAGAAAGCCTCAGCAGCGCAATTGCGAATCACAAAAGGTAGGTACTCAATACTTACTGAAAACACAAAATGTATTTTCTTAGTCATTGCTATACGCTTGATTTTGGTGTGTGATCTTTATAATTATTATACATTCAGTCACTCTAAACAATGCCAATGCTAAAATAGTCCTTGAAGCTTAGTATTTGTCATTAATTTTGAGTTGTTACCAAATATTAGTCATGTTCAATGTTTACTACGCCTGTTTCAGATTTGAATGAGTTGAACTTGCCTAAAACATGCTCTACAGAATTTCCAGATCCAGATGATCTCCTCAATTTTAAATTAATCATATGTCCTGATGAAGGATTTTACAGAGGAGGAAGATTTGTATTTAGTTTTAAGGTGAGTTGAATTGGGCAGAAGTTGGATGTGGAGTACCTCTCACAAAAATACTTCTTGTAGGTACTAAAATCAAGGAAAAGTTTAAATCAGTGAATCTTACTTCAGCCCATAGATTTTGTTCATATCATTACCACCAACTTGTTCATAAAGCTCAGTAGTAAAGTCAACTCGACTAAGACTGTCTATCGGGTAAAATCAACCAGAACAAAATACAACAAAATCGCCATAGCTATGAGAATGCCAATATAATCCACAGGACAGTAAAATTTTACTTTCCTTACTTGAATAAAGTGAATAGAGATGTAAATATTTTTACACATATAGAAATAAAACACATAAAATTAAACTTTGTATAACAATATAGTGAAATGTACCATAAGACTGAGAAAACAATCTTTATCTATCTTAATCTTAATATATATAAATCTCCTGTCACGATGTTTGTCCGCGATGGATTCCTAAACTACTTAACCGATTTTAAATTAAATTGGCACACCGTGAGCAGTCTGGTCCAACTTGAGAGATAGGATAGTTTTTATTTCGATTAATAGTCTTTACATGACAATGTCCGAGCGCAGCCGGAATGGGCCGCTAATTGTTCTAGAAAACTTACAATCTATAGATAATAAATAATAAAACAGAAGAAGCATTATGGTGAAGGCAACATAACTGTCATCTTTCATTCTGTAAAAAATACAGTGTTATAAATGTAATGAAACTATAGAGAGGAAACTAAGGGATCATTTTTCATAACCATTTGCATGTGTATGAACACATGTTTGTCATTAAATGGTTTAATATCTATAACACCTTAAAATAGGTTTCCTGTTATGGTACATCAGGTGGCTTGCGTTTAGTCATTGATGAGTTAGAAATGTACTATAATTTGTAATAAAAATATACCAATTGTTCAGGGTTTTTAGCTAATTTATTGTTGTTATTGTTTAAACCAAAACAGTAAACCACAGTACACTTACTCATATTTAATTTCATTAAATTTACATATCCAATTTCATTAATAAAATGAATTAACTTTTAGTATTAATAGTTATAATTGCAATTACAAATATAATTTTGTAATTGTGTAAATGTAATGTGTAAATGTAATTGTGTAAATGTAATTGTGTAAATGTAAATACTTAAATTTTTTAGTAAATGTGTTCTGTATTTGTTGTGGTATGACTTGCTTCAAAGTCTATCTTGGGAAGAACTAAACCTTTACCTGTTATTCTGCTGCCAAGCAGTAAAGTGCCAATATTTTTGTGTACAGTTAGAAAGCAACATTTCCAGAGAAATTACAGGCCAAAGAGATGACAAATTATCTTATAAATGTGAGTGACAAGGTCAGTAAGCAGCTTATAGGTGGTAGCTAATCACGTAATGAGTATGTAGTTCTTCGGTTTCGTGGTACTACCAGACTTACTGAGCAGGAAGGTGACTCCGGTGGTCATGAAACTGGGAAGAAAACCCGTCTCGAGAGCTCGGAATTGTGTTTCCAAACGTTCATGTGAGCATTGAAACCACTTTATCCAGAAGTTGTCCAATCAGTCCTTCCCAGGACTTTTCTAGTTAGAATAATTAATTATGTAATTAAAAAATGTATCTTTTGAAATTGCAGGTAGGCCCAAACTATCCTCATGAGCCACCAAAAGTAAAATGTGAAACGGCAGTATACCATCCAAACATAGACCTCGAGGGAAATGTATGCCTCAACATTCTAAGGGAAGATTGGAAACCAGTACTCACTGTCAACTCCATAGTCTACGGCCTTCAATATTTATTCTTGGTAAGTACTTATCCAGGTATAGTGGTACTGCCGTGAGTCATTCAAGTTAAAAGATAATTGAAGACTGAATAGGTGTCTTCTGGGCTTCTAATAATATAAATAAGTAAGTTTGTATGTTGATTGGTCGATCACTCCGGAATCTATGAATGGATTGAGTCGAAATTTCGAACACAGTCAGTTCATAAAAGTTCAGGAAAAAAGAAAACTGGAACTACTCAAGTAAAACCGAGGGCGCAGCTATTTACCAATAAAATTAAACAACATTTGAAAATATGTGTTTAACACAACACAAAATTTATGAAAAGCCTCATGACCCACAACCCTGTTCTTCAAAAAAGGAGTACAAAGTCTTGAACATCACCTTAAGGTTGCTAGCCTATCGGTTTTTTATCGCGTGCATTTGGAGAGAGTGCATGCCTTTTTTGTATTAGGTTATTGAAGTATATAAATTTCACCATCATTATAAAATCCCTACTAATAGTCAGGGAAGCTGTGAGTTATGAATTGAAATTATTTAGATACATTTTGAGAAGTACTTAACCCAAAAAAATAATAAAATTTAATGTAGAATTGTTCTTAGTGATAGTTATTATATTTAAGTATGTATTAATTGTGTTTAGTAATGCGGGAACTCTGAATTTCACACTAGGTTGTGGAAAACAGCGCCTTCCTCTGTACAAGTAAGTCTGAGTGTGCTGGTTCAGGGATGCAATGTATGTGTGCATGTTTGTGTATTATAGTCACCTAATGATTGTATGAGGCCAAGGATGAGAATTTGAGTGTGGTAGTAAGTGTATGAATGTAGTATGAGTGTCTGCGATCTAGCTTATGTTTTTTTTTATAACTTTTGTAGGTTTACACTTGACTGCCATCTCGCCTGATGTTAAACGACGATGCAGTCTACGATGGATCGTGTTTACCTAGAAGAAACTGATTCACTTCCATTTGAAGACACAAATATTCTAACCATCGGGAAAAACCTACTCAGGCAACGCATTCCAAAGCCTTGACATTCTTATCAAAAAAGTAGAGTCAAATGTCTTAATTTGTGTCTTTGGAAAATCAACCAATTAGTGTGGATTACCCTCCTCTAGTATCATGATAAGATGACCTCAGTTTGTGGAGAGTATAAGTGTGAGTATGTGTCGTTCTAGCCAGCCACTTATTTTGATTTTTAAATTGACATGGTTTCATGTTTCAGAGAAAAACAATGAGATGTTTTAAATAAAACCGGCCAAGTGCGAGTGGTACTCCCGCACGAAGGATTCCGTACCATTAGCAAGTTAACGGCGAAAACCTCTTTGGCTTTATTCGAAACTTATACGTCGCAATTTCCGCAGACAGGCAAAAAGTTATTAAAATATTAATTTTTGGCTCATGATTCTGACGATAAATTCGACATCGCGTTCTAATTTTACTAGTGGCGCCGTCTAGTTTATTTGGAACGGACTAATCGAGCAAAAATCAAGTTTGTTCTATGAGAGCCCCCCCCATAAATAATGTTTTTATTTTATTTTTAGTATTTGTTGTTATAGCGGAAATAGGAATACATCATCTGTTAAAATTTCAACTGTCTAGCTATCACCGTTCTTTAGATACAGCCTGGTGACAGACGGACGAACGGACAGCAAAGTCTCAGTTATAGGGTTCCGTTTTTACTAGAGATGCGCCGAGTAACACTTTTGCCGAGTAACGAGTACCGAGTATTACTCGGTTCTATTTTTTTTCAACCGAGTACTCGGCCGAGTAACTCGGTTCAATTAAATTCCCATTTCGCGCGCGTGAACAAGTACAAACAGGTTACTATTACTACTCATTCATTAGCATAATTTTGATTTTATTGATTGAGATTATCAAAGCTTTCCTAAATTAGTAAAAAATACTTTTTATTAACTGTTGGCTTAATTTATGTAGATATACCCATTTAGGTACCTTATTACCCATTTACATACCTAAATGGGATACTGCCTTTTCGCCGAAAAGTGATTGGCCGATTATCACTGGCCAACCAACGGTTCGTCTATGTTTCACTTTGACAACTAACGATTGTCAACTTTTTGTATGGCAACGTTTCATTTGGCAGAATTATTGTTAAACAGATTTTTATAATGACTCAATACGTTCAAGGCACTTATCATTTGTCAAATCTTTCACTACGCCAAACAACTTTTATACAAATAACGTTTCGTCTGTATATCAGTTCCCTTTTGTACATTTATATATTATGATATTAGAAAATAAATTATTTTTACATACTCCAGTAACTTTATACATTACAGTAAGCGTTAAATCCGGTAGATCTGATTTTTTGCAGACTTTTGTTTATGATGTTGGCCTAATGATTGTCCCAAGTTTGTGACCTCGAGCGACGAACGCAACTTTGTCAAAAATCTAAAAAACCGCAAAAAAAAGGTTTCTTTTTCAAATTTTGGCGATTATAACCCTAAAGGACTAGTGTTTGAAAAAACTTTCTTATGGCATTTATAAAGTAGACTAAAATTGCCACAATACGATACTAGAATTGTCTCTGTATACCCAATAGTTTCTGAGAATAAGTCTTTCAAAGTTTATAATTTTTTTCGAACTTCGCAATTTTTCGCAATGTTTTAACTCCTACTTAACCACTTTTTTCATAGTGTATAGTAGTCTCTACTAGTCAAGCGCTTTCATTTGATACCCATATTAAGGCATTAGTGAAAAAAAAATTATGTAGTTCGCCATTTTGTGATTTGAAATTTGTTATACTGTATAGTACTCTACTAGTCAAGCCCTTTCATTTAATACCCATATTGAGGTAGATTGTGATGAAATATTTGGTCCGCCATTTGGTGGAGGCGGCCATCTTGAATCGATATTAACCAAAAATAGCTCAAAACATCAACACAAAAATTTTTCTTCAAATAAAAAAAACCGCATCGAAATCGGCCCATCCGTTTGAGCTCTACGGTGCCATAGACAGATACACACACAGCCAGATCCACAGGGAGACACACCTACATGTGTGTCTGCGTGATAGACAGACAGACTTCAACGTCAAACTGATAACACCTCTTATTTTGGTCGGGGGTTAAAAACCGCAGTAACTGTGCCATAAAGTGGTCAAGTAGGAGTTAAAATATTGCAAAAAATTGCGAAGATCGAAAAAAATTATAAAATTTGAAAGATTTATTCTCAGAAACTATTGGGTGTACAGAGACAATTCTAGTATCATATTGTAGCAAATTTAGTCTATTTTATAAACGCCATAAAAAAGTTTTTTCAAAAACTAGTCGTTCAGGGTTATAATCGCCAAAATTTTAAAAATAAACGATTTCGCGCGGTTTTTTCGATTTTTGACAAAGTTGCGTTCGTCGCTCGAGATCACAAACTTGGGATAATCATTAGGCCAACATCATAAACAAGTCTGCAAAAAATCAGATCTACCGGATTTAACGCATCCTACTCCATACTTTCAGGCGACAAAGTTACTGGATTATATGTACACATTTGCAAAATTTCAAAGTTCGGAATGAACTTCAGGTGAAATAGAAAGGAATCGGTTTGGTTAGGTTAGAACTGTAACCAACAAGGCACAAGCCAAGCGAGCGAAGCGAGCATTCCGCGGCAGCGGCCGGTGAAGTGCCAGAACCAAATCGCTTTTGTTTCAGTACACAGAGCACAAACATGAGAAAAATAGTTATGAAAAAAATACTCCAATAATACCATCAACCTGTATATTAATGAAAATGGCATCCCTGTAAATAAATTTCGGCGAAAAGGCAGATAACCCTACCTAAATATATTGCTTTTCTTTAACCGAGTATACTCGGCATTCAAACCGAGTACCGAGACCGAGTACGAGTATCAAAAAACCCGCCGAGTATGCCGAGTACCGAGTATCAACCGAGTACTCGGCCCATCTCTAGTTTTTACCCTTTGGGTACGGAACCCTAAAAATAGCCAGTGTCGAGCGATAAATCTATCAAAATAGCAGCACCCCGGGTTTTCACCAGCGTCGTAGTACCCGGTCCCGTTATTTTCCCGAGATAATAAATCTATGTGTTATTCCAGAGCATTATCTATCTGTGTATGAAATATCATCCAAATCCATTCAGTAGTTTTTGCGTGAAAGAGTAAACATCCATACATTCTTATAAACTTTCACGTTTATAATATTAGCAGGATACATTAAATATAATACAGGGTGTGTCTAGCTATATGTGGGTGCGAGAGGGTGTGCGTGTGTCTGTCGCATTGTAGCTCCCGAAACGATTTTTAAAATTTTATTTATTGAATAATAGGCGAGCAGCACTAGCTGATATCCATAGGCATTATTTACATAATTTGTTTTATTATTTTTATTAGTTCCATGTCTGAGTGTTAAAATAACAAATTATAGGTAATTTTTGTCTGTTAAAATGATATTGTCTTTTGCTATCCTTTTATCCAGTTTCTTCTTGAAAGAGTTCAATGATTTTGCTGAAATAACATCCTCAGACAACCTGTTCCTGTTGTTTGTAAACCACTCTGTTGATGAGGATGTGGTATTTGTCAGTGATGGTGCATGGGACGACTTTGACTTATGACACCAACTGTTTCTCTTATGCTCCTTTAATCTGTCAAGGTTCCCAAATTTTAATGTACAGGTTAATAAATTTAATTTCATTTTTTGTATTCCAGGAGCCGAATCCAGAAGACCCCTTAAACAAGGAAGCGGCAGACGAGCTCCAAAGCAACCGGCGACTATTCGAGCAACACGTGCAGCGGGCGATGCGAGGCGGCTACGTGGGCTCCAACTACTTCGAACGCTGCCTCAAGTGAACTGTATATATCTAACTATTATAAATAAACAATCTCATTTTACTCTGGGACGATTTCATTGTGTTGTAATTGTGGAATACGTTGCCTGAGTGGGTTTTCCCCGATGGTGCCAATCTTTGTTTGTGTCTTTGAATCGAGAGTGAATCGGTTTCTTCAAGGTAAACACGCTCCGTCGTAGACCGCATCGTCGCTTAACATCAGATGAGATGGCAGTCAAGTGTAAACCTGTAAAAGTTAAAAAACTTAGTTTTCTCGGCACCACAGCCACGGTAATATTATTAAATATTACCGTGCCACAGCGGTTGTAACGCTGCCGAAACTTTGTGGTAATTAAATAATAATTTAGACCGTGTTTGAGAGATAATGTCCCGTGTTATGTTTACAATATGAGTTCAAATTGCGAAAGTTTAAAAACGAAATTTCATTGTACTACATCCTATCTATCCTATCTTAGTCCTTTGGAATCGATCGAGAGACGTGCCAAAAGGCTCATCGGCAACGACACTCATTTTCGAAAAAGACTTCAATGTGTTGAACATCGCTAGTGGAGCGCCGTAAGGCATAAAAACGGTAAAATCTCGGAACCCAGGGCCAGTCAATGAATCTGTATAACAAGTGTTTGACTGCATTATTAAAACCTCAAATAAAAATGTTAAAAAACAAAAAATTGGCCGATCTCGATTACAACAATTTTTATAAACAATTTACTGAAAAATGAAAGGCGCAAGGGGAAAAAAATGTTTACAGTAAAGATCTTAAATTTATGTGTAATAAATTATGTTCGCAGAGTAAATTCAATGTTAATTTATTAGATTTTCGCAAAAGTGCAGTGCAGTTTAATCCACTTTTCCTGCACCCACAAGATGCTCCACATCCTGTTTTGCATGCGCAAAAAATATTTTTTAGTAAAGATTCTGGAGCTGGTCGCTGCGTCATTGTTTGCGGTATCAATATTCCGCGTTCATATTTCCAACCCCATTCTTCTGGTGATATTTCTTTTCCGAACCATGTTTGAACTTGTAAATATACTCTTTTGATACAACAAACAATTGTTGTGGCTGTGGCGCAAATGGCTGTCCAACGAACCCAGGCTTCTGGCAGGGATTCCAGAAGACCACCAGCAGGACCCTCAGCTGTTTGAAGATGCTGAGGATCCCAACATGGTAGCGGTATTGAGTATGCGATACCAGCCCGCAACGGATGTATTTACGTTCCGAGTGGACTTGAAGGCCCCTAAGGCGTGGACCAAGCGAACGGTCCTCTCCTCTATGGCACGGATGTTCGATCCCAATGGTTGGATCTGCCCCGTCCTCTTCTCCGCCAAATGTCTCCTTCAGAGACTTTGGACGTTGGGTGTCTCGTGGGACGAGCCCCTTGTAGGAGAACCCTTGGAAGAGTGGCTGCGGCTGATATCCACCATGGGGAATCTGAACCAGGTGGCCCTGCCAAGAAAAATACTACCGCCGGGCAAGTACCAGGCCAGCCTGCACGGTTTCTGCGACGCGTCAGAGCGAGGATACGCTGCGTCGGTTTACCTGCGGACAGTGTACTCTAGAGGACGACCTCGAGTCACACTGCTGCTGGCCAAGAGCAAGGTTGCTCCCATTCGAACGAGGCTCACGATTCCGAAGCTTGAGCTATGTGGAGCTCATTTGTTATCCCGACTGATCAGTCACGTGTCCACCGAATTGGGGCCCAATGTGGACATCAGGAGCGTCCATGCCTGGACTGACAGTCAGGTTGTCCTAGCTTGGCTACGCGCGGCACCGCACAAGATAGAAACTTTTGTGGGAAACAGGGTTTCCCAAATTCAGAAAATCGGGACGCCGATCTCGTGGCGTCATGTACCGGGGGTGATGAATCCCGCGGATTGCGCGTCCATGGGATGTACAGCACCGGAGCTGATACACCACTCTCTCTGGTGGGGACCGGAATGGCTGGCCGGACCGGAGCAGTCCTGGCCTAGCAACCCACCGAGCACCTCCATGCAGGAGCCATGGACTCAGAGTCCACGTTGTGACGGAGGAACCGTCAGTTACTATGGATTGGCTGGTAACCAAATACAGCAGTCTGGATAAACTGCTGGGCGTCACCACAATTGGTTGTCATTCAAACAACAACTACGTATCAAGCCTAGCAAGTTGCCACGTGTACTATTCTGTTAGGGCCCGCGTTAACAACACCCAACAGCTGCTGTTGCCCCCTCTATTCCCCTCCCCACCCTTCATCGTTATACCTGCAGTCCCTTGAGACCCAAGATGAAGTTTGTAATAGTTCTTATTTTTTAAATCTAATTTTACACTAATATAACTTAAGGAAAACTCCAAAAAATTAATAATTATATATAATACTTATTAAAAAATTAAGATCGCACAAAATATTTTTTTTAACATTTTTCTATATGCTATTAAAAACGCATTGCCAAAGTTTATAAAACGATTTATTGACTGGCCCTGGATTCCGAGGTATAAACCTTACGGCGCTCCACTACGCCGAAAAATTGCTAGCCTATTTGTTTTTTTATGGGATAGACTTCAGAGAGTGTGCAACTGATTTGCTTGATCTTAATCCACCGTGCCCTTTTTTCTATCGGAATGCTCGTAGCTCGAAAAAGCGACATCGTTTCATGGTTGATGTTCCAAAGACACGTACGAAGATATTTGACTCTACTTTTGTGATAAAAACGTACAGGTTGTGGAATACGTTGCCTGAGTAGGTTTTCTCTGATGGTTACAAACTTTGTCTTGAAATCGAGAGTGAATCGGTTTCTTTTAGGTAAACACGCTCCATCGTAGACGAAGCGACGATGCGCGCTTAACATCAGGCGAGATGGCAGTCAAGTGTAAACCTATAAAAGTTTAAAAAACTCACACATGGAAACACCCTTATACATATCCTATGTAACATGTAACTATCTCACTAAGGGGCTATACGTAAATTACGTCACACGTTAAGGGGAAGGGAGGGGGTTGATGAAGTGTGACAAGGGGCCGGGAAGGGTCCGAAATGTCCGTCACAAGGTTCAAAACATAATATTTTATAGGTACCTAAGTATTGCAACACATGATTTAAACTAAAATTGAGATAAAATAAATAATTTAAAAAATCATAAAACCCGACTAAAAAACAACAGATAAGAAAAACACTACAAAGACTGAAACAAGATTGAAAAAATAAAGTATGTACTAAAACATTATTATTGATAAAATTATTTTTTTCAACTACTTACAATTTGCGTCTAAAAATCGGCTATGTTGATTTTTTTTTTAATGTAATACCTATCTAAGGACACTTGGGTAATTGAGACAAATGTAACGATATCTGAATCGTCAAAATCCATTCAGCCGTTTGGAAGATATGTGGGAATAAAGAAATTTACAAACATACAAGATACGCGCGAAAAACATAACCCTTCTTTCAGTCGGGTAAAAATATGTGACATCCCATTGGGTTGGGCCCCACAACGAACGGTCTCGCGCAACCTGCAACCAACGGTTTCCAGCGACCTTTGTGAGGTCTTGTGTGTGTGTGTGTGTGTGTGAGGTTTGTGGGTTTTATTTATATCAATAAATGTTTTTTTTTAATTTAATAAAATGGTGGGTCAAGCATTTAAAATTTATTATCTTCGTTTTAGAGCATTTCAATAAAAGCTTGTTTTTAAAAATGTTTTTTACATTATTATTTTATAATATTTTTCTCTATGTCCTAGACCTAGAGTCTAGAGTCCTAGACCAGATGCACACATTCACGCGTTTGTACGAACGACATCTGCATCTGCGCGGTGGAAAATCGTAGAACAACTGCTGATTAAAAATGGTTTTTGTCAATGTCGCTTTTGGCATGATTTTTTTATTTTACTCAATAGTTTAAGGACCAAACTAGACTATAACATCGAAAATATATGCATATTATACGAAATTATTTTTTTACAACACTACAAACTTTATAGTTTTGACGGACGGCCATGTTAAGCCCGTTCACTTCACCACTTTCAAATCGATTTTATTGTTATATGTTACAGAAAAAGGTAAAATGTATTATATATTTTAGGAAACCTCGTATTTTGAAGAATACAAAACAACTAATATGTATTTGATATTATTTTAACGTTTACCTTAAAATAATTGCCAAATAAAATATGACGAAAAATAAGTTTTTTAAAAGTTTATCGAGACATTTGACAGTTACCCACGTTTACCCTTGCCCCTGCTTTAAATTTAATGTTGATTTGTAGCCTAGCTATTCATTAATACAATCAAATAAAAAAAAGCTGCGGATATTTGCGGTTTTTGGAGTAAATCGTAAAAATGTGGTAAAAGTCAGAAAACGAAAAACCGCTCGCTATTGCTACTTGAAATATTGCTTTAAAATTTGAAATGTTGTTAAGAAAAAAAAACGACTAAAGCAAGAGAAGAAAACCCTGGTACAAACATCGATATAATGAGGGAGTTTCCGACGAGACAAAAATAGTTCCAACGGACGCACTAGATGGCGATTGTTCGAGATGCAGATAGATCTGTCTCTACCATATACTCTCAACAGTGTAATCCCTTTAGAGACCCTACCCGTTTTCAGGGAAAAAGTAAAGTGTAAAAAGTGTCTTTTTTAATTTTAAAATATTGGGAATAAAAATAGCTAATTAGGTTGATAATGTAATAAAAAACCGTTACTGATCACAGGATTGTGATTTTCAGTAAAAATCTTTAGAACTCCCGAGGCAATAGACACCAACTAAGCCAAAGTAGAAGGAAAATTCAAAGATATAAATAGCAACACTGATACGACAATATTTTATCCACAGACTAAGTAGAGAGATACTCTCTCGGCTGAAGGATTAGTATCCATAGCCAAGAATAAATTTAAAAAATATATATTTTGTCTTTCATCAGGTTTACGAATTTGTTTTGAAATTTTGATGTTTTGATATAGTTTTCATTCGAATAAAATGCGTACATGGATAAAGTAGTTTATTATTTATTACTAGAAGTCGTGCTTTCGCAAATTGAATGAATTGAGTCCCATTATGCCTACCGCTTTTGACAACAAACCAAAAGACCTACAAGCGCCTCCTATTATCGTTTTATTAAACCATATCTTTTTGTCTCGTCGGAAAACGGCTCATTGAGATCGTTGGGTATAAAGCTGTTTCCGTGAAGAGCTAGGATTGATCATCGACAAACCAAGACAAAGGGTGATTCTAACGACGGTACCTAATACTGCCAGAAGATTTTTTCACCATGCAAGCTGCTCTGGTTGCCTGGAAGAGATCGCTCTTAGCGATAAGGTCGCCGTTTGTTACACTAGATTTAAGAATTTTTCTTTTTGTTGATTTATTTTTCTTTTTGGTTTGTGAACAATAAAGTGTTTATCTATCTGCTGAAATTATAGGAATTCTGAAATACATAATTCTGCAAGCACTTTTATCAGGTGTAATGATAAATGCTGAAAAAATTTGCAGTTATGCTATGGAGACTGCCAGGATCTATGGTAGCAACTATGAATGGTACCATCTTCAGTTCACAAAGTTTTGAAAAAAGAGAAAGTATCTTATAGCATTTCACAGTACTTCCTATTGGTCAACTTTCGGAAGATGCACAAGAATCTCGTAATAACAAGTATAAAAAATTTCGTCTTATCATGCTAGGAAAAGCTCAAGATCAGCTACAAACGAGGATGTATTTCATACTGTTATATGTATATACTTCAATTCAAATCCTTACATAACCAGCATTAGAAAACCGTTAGTATTAAGTATTAAGGTTTTCTAGGAGTAACTTGATGAAGAGTCCTTAAATCTTTTAAAAATGAATGAATTATTTAAATCCCGAACTTCATCAAGTATACATAATATAACATTTAAAGTAGGGACAAGATAATAGGTCACTTTTGACATTTCATCAAAATTCAACAACGTAACCTTGTAACGGCGGGCATAAAATAAGAACTGCACAATTGCTTAACTTTTTTCAATTACGTTTACATATTTATTGTAATAATGACCGATACGAGTAATTTTACGATTTGCTTTCACTAATAAACCATTCTAAACATAATAAACAATTTCTGATCTAAAGAACTGAACGTCGTTACAATGTTGCGTCAGTCAACCCTTTTTCTTTTTAAACACTAGGGATGTTACTCTAAAAATCGAAAGCTGATAGGATTGTAAGTTGAATCGAATGCAATGATTACTTGTGAAGAAAAATCACCATAAATTTATAACCACGTTGTGATTATAATAAAACCTAATTATACATATTTATTATTCTTTTAACTAACTATAAAAATACAAAAAAATAACTAAATAGAAAGGTCATTGATGTTGGGTGCAATTTAGGTGGATGTTGCTGGCAACACCAGTGCCTGTCGATGACGCATGTCATGTCGCCATAACATGATGATGACGCAGTCTTTTGTTGTTGTGCGAAGTGACTGTGCGTTTTTGGTGTGCTCTCTGTTATTTTCTTCTGATCCGGCTTTTTCATTGAACTGATCTTACTGACTACGTTTACCTGGCTATAAATTGGACTCCGATTGCTTAACGATTATTAAACAAGAAAAGCATTACAGTCTTACTATGTCGAAACGGGGGAAAACTCTAAACAGTCAATCTCGCGAACTAGTGCTGAAATTGTACAATTATTTTGGACGTGAATCAGTTAACGATGGGCCTCTTTTACCATTGAAACCACCGAGAGAACGCGTTGCCGAAGCATTGGGAATAGGGAAGAAGACAGTAACTCAAATTCTGAAAGAGAAATACGGACCATCAGGCTCAGAAGATAATACTTTACATACACCGAAAAAACGAAAGAGGGACAAGAAAATTGTTGACGTTGATAATTTTAATGCTGCTGCAATTCGCAACCACATTTATGGATATTACTCGAGAAAAGAATATCCTACGCGGGAAAAGCTATTGAGTTCGTTAAAAAGCGCAGGCTTATTTTTTGGAGGCAAATCGTCTCTATCAAAGGTTTTGAAATCGATTGGCTTTAGATTTAAAAAATCTGACAAGCGGAAAATCCTGCTAGAACGCTACGATATTATTTTGAAGAGAATAACATTCTTACGTCAGGTAAATAAAATTACGGATTGGGACAATGTCGTGTTTATTGACGAAACATGGTTGAATGCGAACCATACGGTTGCGCGGACATGGACCGATGATACAGCGGCCTCCACCTCAAAAGTTCCATTTTTTTTTTTTTTTTTTTTAACTTTTATAGGCTTACACTTGACCGCCATCTCGCCTGATGTTAAGCGACGATGCGATCTACGATGGGGCGTGTTTACCTAGAAGAAACCGATTCACTCTCGATTTGAAGACACAAAGATTGTAACCAACAGGGAAAACCCACTCAGGCAACGCATTCCACAGCCTAGACGTTCTTATCACAAAGGTAGAGTCAAATCTCTTCGTTCGTGTCTTTGGAACATCAACCATGAAACGATGTCGCTTTTTCGAGCTACGAGCATTCCGATAGAAAAAAGGGCAAGGTGCCATCGGGAAAAGGAGCCCGACTTATTATATGTCACGCGGGATCAGCTTCTCAAGGTTTTATTCCAGACTGCCTCCTCGCATTCGCCTCTAAAACTACAACAGATCGTGACGGACCCACCATACCACTAGCCCTACCCCTGGTGGTAGGGTGGGTCCGAAACCATACCACCATCATGCCATCAAGTAATAGTGTTGTGACACATTTTTAAAACAAAAGTTTTGTTTAGACTTATTATTATTTACAGCAAATAAACTAAAAGAACAAACTGTAAAAATGTACCTACGCAATTCGTCTAATTCATGACCAATGGTAATTTGTTTGTTGACTAACTGCATTTGTACGCCCATTATAAAATTGTCTCTAATAATTTGGTTTATTCGCCGTTTTTTAGGTATCTTTGTTTCATGAATCTTATGTAATACATTCAGCAGTTTTCTTGTTCTGTAATTTATTTATTTTTGATTAAAATGATTCTAATATGTTGGTTGTGCTAAATACTACAGGGGGAATGTATTTTCAACCAAAAAGTTTCGATGTAGTTTATTAACTTTTCCATTCGTTTCTGTAACTCCGTTCCGTAACTGTGACATTCCGATTTTATATAATGAAATCCTGGTAACACCTCATCAAGAGGTAGTAGTGGTAAGGCGGTAGTGAGAGCTACTATTCTCCTTTCAGGTTTATTTTGCGTATTCTTCAGGGACTTCGCCTTTTTAGGGTTCCGTAAAACGTAAAAACGGAACCCTTAAAGATTCGTCATGTCTGTTTGCCTGTCCGTCTGTCCGTCCATATGTCACAGCCACTTTTTTCCAAAACCATAAGGACTATACTGTTGAAACTTGGGAAGTAGATGTATTCTGTGAACTGCATTCAGATGATTTTTATACAAAAATATTAAAAGAAAACAATAAATTTTGGGGGTGCCCCTTATTGCCCCACCAGGGGTAGGGCTAGTGGTATGGTGGGTCCGTCACGCAACAGATTACCATGAGGAAATGAATTAAAACTTCGATCAAAGTTACAACGAACTACAAGAACTTATCTATTTTGTTACTTGCTCCTACGGAAGCCTTCATGTGCGAGTCCGACTCGCACTTGAGCGCTTTATTCCAAATATTGCGCTTCTAAAGTCACACGCGTTCGGGAACACTTTTAAAATTGCGTTAATTGCCAAAATCGGCCCATTTAATGTAAGTCAGTATAATAAATATTATAATGCAAGGAATATTGAACTTGAATAATTGCATAAGATTTACATTTTTGCAACAAATAGATAATAATAGTTGCGGAAAAAATAACCATCTTAGATAAATCACAGTATGAGTACTTTGTCACATCATTATGGTGGTATGGTTTCGGACCCACCCTACCACCAGGGGTAGGGCTAGTGGTATGGTGGGTCCGTCACGCAACAGATTACCATGAGGAAATGAACTTTGATGTTTTTAAAGAGTGGTTTGAGAAGCTGCTAGTCAGCTTAGAAAACCCATCGAAAATTATAATGGACAATGCTCCGTATCATTCTGTACAAGTTGATAAACCAACTCAAGCAAATAAAAAGCAAGAAATTGTCTCGTGGCTGGTAAGAAATGGTGTGGAGGCAAGTCCAACTTTATTAAAAGTTGAGTTGTTAAATCTGGTAAAAGCAACTAAGCCGTCCAAGCTCCGCTATGTAATCGATGAACTAGCCCTAGAGCATGGACACGAAGTTATTCGATTGCCTCCCTACCATTGCCAGTATAACGCCATCGAGCTTATTTGGGCACAAATAAAGGGTCATGCAGCGCGGAACAATACTGAACCACCCTTCAGTACTGCTAAAATGCTCTGCTACAAACTGCATGTGCAGAAGTCACTACAGAAGACTGGCGAAAAGTCGTGGAGAAGACAAAGAAAATAATTTTACAAGATTTTGAACGAGATGTGAGAATAGACAATATTATTGAAAATGAATTAATAATATCTCTGAGTGCTGACAGCAGTGATGAAGATAGCAGTTCCGATAGTTCAAGTGAATAAAAGCAATTTTTTTGTTAAATTACGTAGGTACTTGTCTTATTTTGCTCCTTTAATTTATGAAAGAAAAAATAATAATGGGACAGGGATTCGCATGATCATTTTTAAAATTCACATATGTTTCAAGTCTGTATCGATTCATTCATTTAATCGGTGTTTTTAAGCAGGTCACCTCACTATGAATATAAAAGCATGTATCATACAAAGTTTGTTATACAGAGTTTCATGGTTTTATCTTCAACGGTTGGGAACTTCCATATTGGCATTCATCCCCCATTTCAACCCTAATTTCACCCCCGTACAGTTTGAAATCACAAAATTGCTAGGACAACACTCGTTTGCTGCGTATCAAGTGTCTATACACAGAATTTCATGGTTTTTTCTTCGACGGTTGGGAACTTCCATATTGACATTCATCCCCCCCATTTCAACCCTAATTTCACCCCGTACAGTTTGAAATTACAAAATTGCTAGAACAAACATTCGTTTGCTTCGTGTCAAGTGTCTATACACAGAGTTTCATGGTTTTATCTTCAACGGTTGGGAACTTCCATATTGGCATTCATCCCCCATTTCAACCCTAATTTCACCCCCGTACAGTTTGAAATCACAAAATTGCTAGAACAAACATTCGTTTGCTTCTTGTCAAGTGTATATACACAGAGTTTCATGGTTTTATCTTCAATGGTTGGGAACTTTCATATTGACATTCATCCCCCCCATTTCAACCCTAATTACACCCCCGTACAGTTTGAAATTACAAAATAGCTAGAACAAACATTCGTTTGCTTCGTTTTAAGTGTCTATAAATAGAGTTTCATGGTTTTATCTTCAACGGTTGGGAACTTCCATATTGACCTTCATCCCCCATTTCAACCCCAATGTCACCCCCGTACAGTTCGACATTACAAAATTGACAAAACAAAGATTTAATTGCTTCGTGTCGAGTGTCTAGATACAAAATTTGACAATTTTGGAAATCACGTATTCTCATACAACCGTTCATCCCTTGTTTCACCCTCTTAGGGGTTGAATTTCGCAAAACCCCGTCTTAGCGAGCGCCTACGTGCTAAAAGGAACCTTCATGCAAAATTTCAGATTCCTAGCATTTGTAGTTTCTGAGATTCCTTGATGAGTGACCTTTCGCTTTTATATATCTTGTTTCACCCTCTTAGGGGTTGAATTTCGAAAAACCCCGTCTTAGCGAGCGCCTACGTGCTAAAAGGAACCTCCATGCAAAATTTCAGATTCCTAGCTTTTGTAGTTTCTGAGATTCCTTGATGAGTGACATTTCGCTTTTATATATCTTGTTTCACCCTCTTAGGGGTTGAATTTCGCAAAACCCCGTCTTAGCGAGCGCCTACGTGCTAAAAGGAACCTCCATGCAAAATTTCAGATTCCTAGCATTTGTAGTTTCTGAGATTCCTTGATGAGTGACCTTTCGCTTTTATATATCTTGTTTCACCCTCTTAGGGGTTGAATTTCGCAAAACCCCGTCTTAGCGAGCGCCTACGTGCTAAAAGGAACCTCCATGCAAAATTTCAGATTCCTAGCATTTGTAGTTTCTGAGATTCCTTGATGAGTGACCTTTCGCTTTTATATATCTTGTTTCACCCTCTTAGGGGTTGAATTTCGCGAAACCCCGTCTTAGCGAGCGCCTACGTGCTAAAAGGAACCTCCATGCAAAATTTCAGATTCCTAGCATTTGTAGTTTCTGAGATTCCTTGATGAGTGACCTTTCGCTTTTATATATCTTGTTTCACCCTCTTAGGGGTTGAATTTCGCAAAACCCCGTCTTAGCGAGCGCCTACGCGCTAAAAGGAACCTCCATGCAAAATTTCAGATTCCTAGCATTTGTAGTTTCTGAGATTCCTTGATGAGTGACCTTTCGCTTTTATATATCTTGTTTCACCCTCTTAGGGGTTGAATTTCGCAAAACCCCGTCTTAGCGAGCGCCTACGTGCTAAAAGGAACCTCCATGCAAAATTTCAGATTCCTAGCATTTGTAGTTTCTGAGATTCCTTGATGAGTGACCTTTCGCTTTTATATATCTTGTTTCACCCTCTTAGGGGTTGAATTTCGCAAAACCCCGTCTTAGCGAGCGCCTACGTGCTAAAAGGAACCTCCATGCAAAATTTCAGATTCCTAGCATTTGTAGTTTCTGAGATTCCTTGATGAGTGACCTTTCGCTTTTATATATATAGACTAGCAGTGCCCCGGTTTTACCCGTGTAGTTCCCGTTGCCGTTGTGTTCTCGGGATAAAAAATACCCTGTGTTCTTCCAGACTATAACACTTATTACACTAGGCTAAATTTGGTCGTCTGAATTTAGTCTCTACTGAAGTCAGTGAAGTGTACCTAATAGCATTCAGTAAGCTATCATAACTACTAATTTCAGAAGCGACGATTGCTTGCTTCTAAACATTCTTCTGAATTCAGTCTACTAACTTTGCTTCTGAATTTAGTCACAAATTTTATCCAAGTAATACCTACTTATACCTACTTATATTTTATTATAATCTGCTGCGTTCCAAATTTCAACTCGATCCGTCCAGACGTTCCGACGTGATTGAGCAACAAACATCCAAACAATTACATTTCTAATTTAAGTAGGTAAGATTTATTTCCTCCGAAAAAACAAAAACCGACTTCAATTTAAAATTAAATTCAGAACTAACTTCATAAGAAGCTATCACTACGTCGTCCTGATAAGATAAATGAAAGTCAGTTTCTTGTTCATATGTATTTGATAAACTGCCACACCGATTTCGATAAAGCCTAACTGAGAAAGAACCTCATCCATCCGATACATGAAACGATATTGCAATTTTGTTTCATGAACCATGAATAGATGGCGCTGTATCCAATTCTTTAAATGATCCATGTTTCTAGTACAGAACCCAGATGGCGCTACTTTTGTTTATTATTGTTTATAAAATATATACATACGTATAATTTTGTATTTTATAGATAAACTGATAAAAGAATTATAAGAGATTAAATTGCCTGATAAAAATACTACTGTTGTAACTTCGCCGTTAGCATAAGGTATCGTGTCTAACAGGACGTGGGGTCATATGGTCGCCTAGACTGGTGCAGAGGAAAATGACCCGAAAGCGCGTTCGGGACAAGTGAACGGCATGCGAGGTTACGTTCGCTGCGAGGGTGCTAGAGACGCGAAGTGAGCTACGAGTGGAGTGGAGCCGTTTGACTGGCGCTCCTGCTACCACAGTCGTCACAGTTGACTCAGTTGTTCCGCCGCGCTCGTCCGCAACACGCGCCGTCCGTCGTCCCCGTTTCTCCAAGCAGTTTCGACACGCCGCTTGATTGCGAAAGTTTGCGAGATGATATACAAGTGAGAGCCGCCTGACGCCAGGGTTTGCTCATCGCTAGGTGAGCCAGTTCGCACCAGAGACTACACGCGCCCGGGGACGGGGCGCCTTACACCGCGCACGCGGAGACAACTCCACGCTCGCTTTACTCACCCAGAAACGGATACCAATCTTTAATGTGTCAAGTCAGTTTAGCATATTGCTGCTACGTGAGAACGCAGGGTGCCTACAGCAGGAACTATAAGGTTATGCAAATGAGTTCTGAACGCTTCTATACTAGAAACAACCAAAAGACCATTCACAATTTCAATAAACTTTAACATTCGAACAGTGTTAGTGCTTATCTACCGTTTCCATACCTAAATTATCTTTCGGAGTCGCGATCGCTAATTGCTAATTACTGTGAGAGTCAGTGATAAGAGTCGGAGTAGCAAGTGAACGGGCGCGCTGAGCGGTCTGTTACCAGTTTCGACACCGGCGGGAGTCGAGCGGAGTCAGGAGCGATGGATCCCAAACAGGAGACACTACTTTCGCGCTGCGAGATCCCGATCATCGACCTAGCGCATATCGGTAAGCACAACTTAACTGATAGCGTCAACACCATTCCATCCAGTCACATTGAAAGAAAGATCAAGGACATAATCACAAAAGTTTGCTAAGTAACACAAGACAATTCTAACAGCAGGTAATACAGAATACATATTTCAATACAGTGAAAACACAAAGCAGTAAAACTTGAGACGTCTACCTGAGCCGTCCCGCATTATAGTACCCTCCCTCGTCTGCGGCGACAGCTGTGCGACCGACAGCTTATTGTCAACAAAGTTCATTTCTCAAGTTCAAAGACCTACTGATCCCTCAGAGGTCCCGTAACGTTCCGTTAATCGATACAACCTTAAAATATACAAACAAACAAAGGCCAGAATTCAGTGGAACGATGAGTAATGAGTAATAACCGAATCCCTGAATAAGTGGGCCTGAATGCGTTGTGAAACTTGTGAATCAACTCGGTCGCTCGTTGAAAGCGAGAGGCGAGAACATTGCGTCTCGTAATGATCTAGATGAGAAGTAATTATTCAAACCTGCTCGGTTACTTTGATCCTAATCGAGACTATAGAAAGCGATAAAAAGGTGATCGCCCCCGATGCAATGCGCCGATTTCCACGTTAAAATATTAAATCTACTTTGAAAGAACGTGTAAAAAAATACTTTGGAATAAACAGATGTCGCTGTGCAAGTAAGTGGCTAGTTCGAGGTCCTCCATCCTCTTACATGCTTCTATGTTCTAACAGTTACCAGTGTTACCACTATATTCAAACTGTTACCTATTATTAGAAGTCCCGTTAACGTTTGCAGTTTACTTATTCGCTTTGCCAATTAGCCAGTAATATATTCGAACCTTCAGATCGCCAACCTCAAAGAATTTGTTGAGATTTTATTCTTTTTGTCTTGCTTTGGTCTCGCTTGGAGACAATGCCCCTACAAAATGGTTTCTACAGGAGCAATAATAGGTACCTGCCTATCGTGTTTGTTTATAGGTAAGTATTTTCGATTCTCCAAAATCTCCCATGTTGGTTTTCTTAAAAATAAGGAAAGGTCACAGCTGTCAATCTGCAAAGATGAGGAATTGAGGATGCTTCGCTCCGTATCAAAACGATTCGAAACGTTTATTCTTAGATTTTTAGATAGAGGTAGTATGTTTTGCCGAATTCGCAAAATTAATCGTTTTGGCATCATTGCTTCTATTTGTTCAAGTTTACAAAAAATTACCTGTTGTACAAAAAATCGGGTAGTGATGTTTAGAAAGAAATTTCGTTGAACCCCCTAAAATTGAATTCTACCCACAACTTCCTAAGAACCTTGTTTGACATAATATACCTATTTTTGTTCAGTTTCAATGGGGGGTTTCTATTTAGCTATCTGGTTCCGTACAAACTTTGCTTAGTTTGGGCCAGTTAGTGTTTTCTGAGGAATGCCTACCAATAATAACGATTGCTGTTAAAAAATATCAATATCATCTAAAAAATCTAAAAATCGCCAAGAATATCAGGCCTTAAAATAGAGTCAGATGTTTAAACCAACAGCTGTTGCATAACCGCATCCGCAGTATAACTGAATCGATTCCAAAAGGGCGAAGGGAACAAAAAAGCAACGACTCATTGAGGCCAATGGCCGGGCTTCACTCCCGTCCCGAGACACGATTGCATTTCCCGATTTGTATTGCTTCACTAGGTTTGTATACCTACTCTTCAACCAAAGATAGACATCTATAGTTACATTATCTTATCGGTACATATTTACGTACTTATTTTATTTGATTTGGGATTCACAATATTTTATAGGTATTTGGATTTTCCTTTGTTTAAATATATCGCGCAATATTTGTATTCTCGACTGCGCATCGGAAAATCGCTTAAAGAAAACAGCGTGCGAAAACCGACATCACGACATGTTAGAAGCTTAGAAGTAACATTTTGTTCGAGCACATGTTTGTCACGCGCCAACCAGTAGGTATTTGGCCAGCGTTGTAGGTTATGGCGTTGACTCTTCTTCTTAAAGAAGGCCTCTAGTCATAGTTTTGGGAACATAATTATAAGCATCGGAAAATCTTATACCTAATGTAGTATTTCAAATTCGCAAAATAATATCTTTGTTTAGTTCCAGGGAAATGATGGGTTCGAAATTCAACGTTTTGGGGTACTATAGAAAAATACTCGCTCGCCACGAAGAAGTCGAAGAAAATAAGAACTCAACATAATAAACAATATGGAAATATCTCCATATTTATTCCATTCACACACATAATTAAGAACCAAACAGTCACCTTGTTTTCAAATGACACATTGGCATAATACCCCTACCCATGTACCCACAGTCATTATAAACTACCTACATACCTGTGAAGCTTGTATGCAATCAAAGAAATAATGTTATAATATGATTTTCCGTAAGGAAAATACCAGTCTTAACAAGAGTAATATTTTCTAAAGGTTTCCCAGAAATTGTCCTAGTTTTAAAATAGAAGTACCTAAACACGAACCATTTGCGGATAACGAAACGTTAATTACGTTATTAAGCAGCGATATATCGATGTTATTAAGTATAACACGTTTTTAAATCTTACACTATATCTATATCTGGGGAAAATTCAGTTTTTTACCAAATTTACGCCTACTTAGCCTTTTAATATTGCCAAAGATGTTAACGAATTTTATGCTGTCTAAATATATCTTTCTTTAAAGTTATTCAGGAAACATCCTTGAGGATTTACCATAGTTGGTCTGAGGGAAACATTATGCTGCTATTTGCCAAAATAACCAAAATGTCAAATTTCGTTTTTATCTTTGACTAGTGGTGTCACAGATTCACAAACCCCATCAAACACCTAACACTTACCTACTCTAACATATTATGCAAAAAGATTTATTTTTTCATCCGACTGATAGTTTCGGAGAAAATAGCGCGTTGATAAAACAAGAACAAACTAATCAAATTTTTGATAGATATATTAAAAACCAAACACATAAAAATTGGTCGAGCCGTTTTGGAGCAGTGCAACCACAAACACCATGACACAATGTTTTTTCATATATGTATGGATATTTCATACGTTGCACTGCGTAGCTCTCCGGCTTGTCAAACCAAAGCAAACAATGTCTTATGTAATATAAGAATCAATCATAATATATCAGGAAAGTACTTATTGATAACACGTAATCTGACTTTGTAAAATACTTTTCGATCAATGACAGTTTAAATGCATTCAGCGCAAAATCGTTGGCAAATCTTTATCAAAACGTCTGCAAACCGTATCCAGGGAAGACGCATAGTGAGAGCTGTCATAACGAATAATCCTCCACACATCTTTATGCCTGTGTTTGCCACAGAAGTTTATTTAGGAGTAGACAAATGCGTAATAAATCCTACTAATCCTATTAATATTATAAATGTCAATGTATGGATGTTTGTTGCGTTGTAGGTTATGGCGTTGACTCTTCTTCTTAAAGAAGGCCTCTAGTCATAGTTTTGGGAACATAATTATAAGCATCGGAAAATCTTATACCTAATGTAGTATTTCAAATTCGCAAAATAATATCTTTGTTTAGTTCCAGGGAAATGATGGGTTCGAAATTCAACGTTTTGGGGTACTATAGAAAAATACTCGCTCGCCACGAAGAAGTCGAAGAAAATAAGAACTCAACATAATAAACAATATGGAAATATCTCCATATTTATTCCATTCACACACATAATTAAGAACCAAACAGTCACCTTGTTTTCAAATGACACATTGGCATAATACCCCTACCCATGTACCCACAGTCATTATAAACTACCTACATACCTGTGAAGCTTGTATGCAATCAAAGAAATAATGTTATAATATGATTTTCCGTAAGGAAAATACCAGTCTTAACAAGAGTAATATTTTCTAAAGGTTTCCCAGAAATTGTCCTAGTTTTAAAATAGAAGTACCTAAACACGAACCATTTGCGGATAACGAAACGTTAATTACGTTATTAAGCAGCGATATATCGATGTTATTAAGTATAACACGTTTTTAAATCTTACACTATATCTATATCTGGGGAAAATTCAGTTTTTTACCAAATTTACGCCTACTTAGCCTTTTAATATTGCCAAAGATGTTAACGAATTTTATGCTGTCTAAATATATCTTTCTTTAAAGTTATTCAGGAAACATCCTTGAGGATTTACCATAGTTGGTCTGAGGGAAACATTATGCTGCTATTTGCCAAAATAACCAAAATGTCAAATTTCGTTTTTATCTTTGACTAGTGGTGTCACAGATTCACAAACCCCATCAAACACCTAACACTTACCTACTCTAACATATTATGCAAAAAGATTTATTTTTTCATCCGACTGATAGTTTCGGAGAAAATAGCGCGTTGATAAAACAAGAACAAACTAATCAAATTTTTGATAGATATATTAAAAACCAAACACATAAAAATTGGTCGAGCCGTTTTGGAGCAGTGCAACCACAAACACCATGACACAATGTTTTTTCATATATGTATGGATATTTCATACGTTGCACTGCGTAGCTCTCCGGCTTGTCAAACCAAAGCAAACAATGTCTTATGTAATATAAGAATCAATCATAATATATCAGGAAAGTACTTATTGATAACACGTAATCTGACTTTGTAAAATACTTTTCGATCAATGACAGTTTAAATGCATTCAGCGCAAAATCGTTGGCAAATCTTTATCAAAACGTCTGCAAACCGTATCCAGGGAAGACGCATAGTGAGAGCTGTCATAACGAATAATCCTCCACACATCTTTATGCCTGTGTTTGCCACAGAAGTTTATTTAGGAGTAGACAAATGCGTAATAAATCCTACTAATCCTATTAATATTATAAATGTCAATGTATGGATGTTTGTTGCTCAATCACGTCCTAACGTCTGAACGGATCGAGCTGAAATTTAGAATACAGATAGATTATTGGCTGGAAGAACACATAGGCTACTTTTTATCCCGAAAAAATAACGGGAAGAACGGGAACTACGCGGGTAACACCGCGGAGCACTGCTAGTACTAGTACGCTAGTACCCGATATGCCTATACCTATTTGCAATCACCCGACACATAGGTACAACTTTTGTAATGCGAACCCTAAATAATAAGTCAGCCGATAAGATATGATAAAGAATATCTAGTATCAAAGATCTACAAGTCCATGGATGCTAGATCCTGTCCACCAGCGCCATAGGATAGGGTGTATGTATAGTGTATACTTCTCTTCTTCTGAAATGCACCATTGCTAGTCGTACGAGATTTAGTGCTCGTTGATCATGGTAAGTATATGGAATACTTTCAGGTACGCTACATGTATGCTTTCAGGTATGTCCTACGTATGTAAGTATAATTAGTTAGTATCACTATGGGGTTAGTACGTTTAGGTTAAACGGGCCCCTTCGTCTTCAGCGCTAACCCATAGTTCGGTTGAGAGACAGTGAGATCGACTGCCATTGGTCCCTAAAAAAACTATTTAAATACTAAAATATCCACGGTTTAACGTCTAGTTATTTGATTTACTAGTACCTAATATTTCAGTGAACAACAGATAGCCAAAACCAATAACAAAACGGATACCTACGCGATATGGAACAAACGTTGTACTGCCTACCTAGAAGTCATGCATCATCAAGATCAACTCATGTTTACAAACACCTTAGAGCTGACAAAGAGATTAAGACATGAACACTTTGTAAAATACCGGACTAGCGGCACGCCCCGACTTCGTCTAGGGTTGAACAAGTAACATGACTGACGACGTTACAGAAACCGTTTTTTCTGTCTTGTTTGAAGTCATCAAAAAAGAAATCGATTTATAGCTCTCTGATGAATGTAAAAAAAAGAAAAGTTAAAAACTTTACTTTACATAAAGAGGTAACAAAAATGCAGCGTAGAAAGTATAGCAAATATGATTTATGTATAAAGATCTTCGGTTCATTGCGACACGGATTTTCGTCACGGTCACCACGATAAGATAAACTACAAGGACCATGTTGAAATTATTGAAAGAAACTGTATCTATTTTAGTCTTGACAAAAGCATTCTTATCAGCTGACGAAATGCGCGAAACGAATTGAAATCGATTCATGATTTCGTAGAACATAATGAGCTGTTTTTAAATGAGACAAAAAAACAAAAATTAGCAGTCATAGGAACTGCCGATAGAAGTTGTTCAATAATTTATCCAGAAATTACAGTCTCGGGGCCCATAAGCGAGAATTAAAACAAATTATTTACGTAGCTATACCGATTTTAATATTTACCTCCACAATTTTGACAAGTTACTTAAAATTACTTACGTATGCTTCCCTGCGTCGCTCAAAGTCCAGTTTGGTCTGACAGGAAGAAGGAAGGAAGGGAATAATTAGACACCAAACCAGGGAGCTTCCAGAATTCCCGTTCCAGCAGTAGCAACGGTCCGGCGTTGTAGAAAAGGGCCAATCCAGGGGCCCACTTTCACACAAATAGTCCAGCACTACTCCAGTAGTAATTATTACCGTATTCCCGCACAATAATAAAGCTTTTATCCCGAAAAACACCAGATTATCAAAAAAACAAGGAGTCGCTCGAACGTACCGGCGAAACGAGACAACGTCACTAGACAGATGGCTGACAACCATAGATTCGCTATGATTTTTCGCGGGCCGATATAATGTTGCCCGATTATACGGAACAAAACCCCCGACCAATTGAACTCCAGCTCAATTTTAGAAACCAGTATTTACTAGTATCCGGACCCCAAATAAAACGAAATTCCCAACTTTGACCCGAAAGTGGAAATCAAACCAAAAAAAAACTTTACCAAAAATAGCATTAAAATTAAATAAAATTTTAACCATGAAAAATACGTATATCTAATAAAGAGGCAGGCGTGCCAGAGAGGACACCGCGCGCTGAAGTCTGGAACCAGAAACCAGAATCTCCGCCACGCGGGGTGTGCCATCAGTACCAGATGTCAATTTTAAAATACGTCCCCTACGCCAGAGTAGGGGGGCCAAATTTGCCTCTTTTAATAATACTAAGTCCCCTTCCCGAGGGGCCTCCGTCCTATCTGTCCATTTTACCCGTTGTTGCAACAGATGCAAGTACTCGGCCGACCAGCGCCTCCAGAAGTCTTGACTTATTTGCTGCAATAACTGAAAACGGGACAGGCGTCCGGGCCGCTCATCCTTCCAGGGATACTCCGGCAACGCGGTTAAGGGCTGACCGATCAAGAAGTGACCCGGCGTCAAGACTTCTAGATCGTTAGGGTCAGGCGAGATTGGACAGAGAGGACGGGAATTAAGCACTGCCTCCACGCGGCATAGTACCGTGACTAACTCTTCCCAAGTTAACACGGTCTCCCCGATGACACGGCGGAGATGAGTTTTAGCAGACTTCACCGCAGCCTCAAAAATTCCTCCCCAGTGAGGACAGGCTGGCACACTAAATTGCCAGCTGATTCCCCGCTGGGCGAGAGCCAGACTTAAACTATTATTACCAGAATTTAAAAAATTATTAACTTCGCGTAAATAATTCGCCGCCCCTCGATAATTTGTGCCATTGTCCGAACGTATTAAAGAGGGTACTCCTCTTCGCGCTACAAAGCGATCCAGCGCCGCGACAAAGGCCTCCGTAGACAGCGCAGAGACCAGCTCCAGGTGGACTGCTTTGGTGGCCAAACACACAAAGACGCACAGGTAGGCTTTAACGACCTTGGCGTTACGCAACGTCGATGACTTGACCGAGAAGGGCCCAGCGAAGTCCGTTCCGACCCCGTCGAACGGCCTCGAGGGAGAAATCCTATCCGGAGGAAGATCTCCCATCATGGGCTGCATGGTAGACGCCTTGAGCCTATAACAAGGGACACATCTAAACAGCACCTTTCGGACCGCCCTGCGAGCCGACAAGATCCAGAATTCACGCTGCAACACAGCGAGAAGCGCGCCACATCCAGCGTGCGCGTTACCGATATGCCGATCGGTGATCAGCAGGTCCACCAGAGGACCTCCTTTCGGTAGCAACAGGGGGTGCCTGCTGCCGTACGGCAGGTTGGCTTTCCGGAGCCGACCTCCTACGCGCAGAAGACCATCCTGATCTGTGAAAGGGTTCAACTTGGCGACCGCACCCTTCAAACGAGCGCGTCCGCAGCGCAGCGCCTCAAGTTCCGTCGGAAACCTTTCACCCTGCACCAGCCGAATAAGGTGCAGCAAGGAACTCCGACGCTCCTCCACAGTGGCGATCTGGTCACTCCTCCTCTGACGAGGGTGACGACAGTTGTGGATGAAGCGTTTAATCCAGCTAGTTACCCCCAACAACTTATCCAGCTTGCTGTAACGACCCGTCAACCAGTCAGGGTCTGGGGGCACTTCCGCCACAATCGCATGCACGCGGACTCCGGGCAGTCCGCGCCGAGAGCTGGCCAGGAAGCTTCTGGCTCCCGCAGCCAGTCCGGACCCCACCATAAGGGGTGATCAACTAGCTCCGGCGCGGAACAGCCGCGCGAAGCACAGTCAGCGGGGTTCAACTCACCCGGGACATGTCTCCAAACAATGTCCAGTCCATTGTTTTGGATTTGGGAAACCCGATTTCCCACAAAGGTCTCCAAGGTGTGAGGGGCTGCTCTTAACCAGGCAAGCACGACCTGACTGTCAGACCACGCATAGACATTCCGGATGTCTATCGAGGTGGACAGTTCCTGATATACATGCTTGAGCAGCCGAGCAAGTAATGTGGCTCCGCTCAATTCCAGTTTCGGAATGGTGAGTCGTGTCCTGATAGGAGCTACCTTGCTCTTCCCCAATAAGAGCGTGACATTGACGTGGCCTCCAGCGTCAACTGTACGCAAGTACACAGATGCGGCATAGCCCAGCTCGGACGCATCACAGAACCCGTGCAGGCTGATCCGGCTACAGCCTGGTGGCAGAATGCGACGGGGCAACGCCACTCTATTGACCGTTTCGAGGTCAGATATCAAACGAAGCCAAGTGTTAAGCGAGTCTCCGACCAGGGGGTCGTCCCAGGAGACCTTCAGAGTCCAAAGTCGCTGTAACAGACACTTGGCTGCGAACAGAACCGGACTGATCCAACCGTTTGGATCAAACATCCTGGCGATGGTGGACAAAACCGTCCGTTTTGTCCACGCGCGTGTGGCCTCCAGCGCCACCCGAAAGGTGAAGATGTCAGCAACCGGTTGATACTGCATGCCCAGAACCGCAATCCCGTGCGGATCGTCACCTTCCTCGAAGAGCCCCGGATCCTGCTGGTGATCGTCCGGGATACCAGCCAGGACGTTGGGGTCGTTAGAGAGCCATTTCCGAAGCTCATAGCCTCCAGATGCGAGAAGCTCTGTAAGCTCATCCCGGAGCAACAGAGCTTCCTCCACCGTCTGCGCGCCAGTGCAAACGTCGTCCACGTACAGGTCGCGCTCCAGAACTGCGGCTGCACGTGGGTACCGAGCCCGTTCTTGCTCCGCCAACTCCAGCAGTGAGCGGATCGCAATGAAGGGGCTTGATCTCAACCCATAGGTGTTGGTGTTCAACTCATACACCATCATAGGGTCCTGAGGACTTTCCCGCCAGAGGATCAACTGGAACCTCCTGTCCTCGGGGTGTATGACCGTTTGTCGGAACATCATACGGATGTCCGCTCCCAACACCACCTGATGCCTACGGAAATTCAGGATGATGTCTACAATATCCCGATGTAGCTTCGGTCCAGCGTGGAGGCACTGGTTCAGTGACACTCCTGTCGAAGTCGGAGCGGATCCATCGAACACCGTCCTGAGTTTGCCCGTCGACGCCTTCAAAACGGCGTGATGAGGCAAAAAGTAGTGGTCCATGGTCGACCAGTCGTCGCGAGCCGGAGACATGTGGCCCAGTGCCTCATACTCCCTCATGAACTCGATGTACTTTTCCCGAAGTACAGGATCTCGAGCCATGCGTCGCTCCATGGACCTGAGCCTTTTTTCGGCCAGTGATCGAGACTGGCCCAGACGCGGGGGGTTATCCCGGAAGGGCAGCCTAGTCTCCAATCGCCCAGAAACCATTCTCCGAGTGTGAGCCTGATAAAAGTTCTCACACTCCACGTGCTCGGGATCCAGCCGAGACACGGTAGGCGGCTCTTCGATCTCCCAGAACTTCTGCATGATCTGAGCGAGGGCCGTTCCCGTAAAGGAAGCCTGATTCGACTGCTGCCACTCATCCACCATTCCCAAAATGGCGTATCCGTAGATGGTGGGCAGCGCCATCAGCGAAGACTGATCCAGCAGTCTAGGCTTGCCATTCATGATGTAACCCAGTACATCAGAACCCAACAAAAGGTCTACCGGACCCGCCATCCCGAAGCGGGGATCCGCCAACCTGAGACCCTTAGTACAGGACAAAAGATCCGGATCTATGTCCGCCTGAGGAAGCCAACCGACAACCGAATCCATGACGGTGGCCCTGACCGCAATCCTTTCCGAATATGAATGTACGGACGAGAAGGAGAGGCGGGTCTGTCCAGCCAACCGCACCTCTGTGTTCCCGACTCCTCGCAACGGAGTCGGTGACGGAAACCTAGCCAGGCCCAGGCGATGAGCAACCCGGGTTGTTAAAATGCACCCCTGGGACCCTGTGTCCAAGAGCGCTCGTATCCGGACGTAGTCGCCTCTTGGACCCCAAACCCTTAACCAGAGGGTGGGCAGCAGGACCACCGGTTGATCCTGTGCCAAGGGAACGGAGGCTAGTCAATCCCTCCGAGGCCCGTCCGAACCCGTCGGACTACCGGGCCCAGCCCAGTATGGCTGCCGAGTGCAAAGGGCCATCGGAGGGGGGGCATATGCAGCTGCCCTGCCGTACCTAAAGTAGGGCGGGTGGTAATCCAGCCTCGGATGTTCATGGAGGGGAGGCGTGTACGCCCTCCATTCTATTGGTCGCGGATCCAGCGGCGGAGAAGGATAACGCTGGGGAGGTGGCCCCTGTGGTGACTCCGGTATCACCCTTCCCCCTCTCCAGTTCGCCCGCGTCCGCGCGGGCTGTGAGGTCGGTGACCGAGCCGCGTGTAGGACGCCCCTTGTTGGGCTGCCCGGTGCTGCCGTGGGTTGGGGTGGAGGGGGTGTGCTCCACGCTGTAGCCACTTCATTGTTGTACAATGCGTGGCTCTGCGTGGGAGCGCCCCCGCCCGTGGAGGGCCCCCTCCCTGAGGGCTGTCGACCAGCACCATCGCTCCTGACGCACAAGAGCTGATGGTGTGGTCCCCCACACCCAGGACACGGCCGTGCCGTGGGGCAGTCATTGTACAAATGACCCCCCAGGCACCCGTAGCACCGACGCAACCGCCGAACGATCCCTCGTCGTTCGGAAGTCGTCCGCGCAAGCAGGGCCGGACACTGCACCAGCGCGTGAAGCTGGCCACAGTTCGGGCACTCCTGCTCCGACGCAGTCGTCACAGTCGCCGACCGCTTTACCCCACCCAGAGTGCGGGGATTGGTAGGTCGCGGTCCTGTTCCGGCAGGGCCACGAGCTGACGCGGCGGGCTGCGCCTCCTGAGGCGCCGACTCTGCCATCCTCGCCTCCCACTCCAGGACCCGAAGTAGCTCCTCAAACGTGGGGAAGACCTTCGGGTCGGCGTGAAGGCCCCTTTCCCGCTCGAACCGGGCGCGCAACTCCAGCGGCACCTTGCCCAGCAGGATGTGGACCAGCAGAAACGACCAGTGTTCCACTGGCAGTCCCAAGCTGCGCAAGGCGTTGTGCGCCACCTTCACGGGCGTGAGGATTAGCGGCCTCAACTGAGACCTCTCAGTCACCTTCGGCAGCCCCAGTATTTGGGACACGTGAGCGTCGGCGAGGAGCCGAGGGTTTTGGAACCTCGTATCCAGCAACTCCATCGCCGTGCCGAAGTTGTCGTCGTCCAGCTCCAGGTGCTGGATCAGGGAGAGTGCCTCAACCTCCAGTGACGTGCGGAGATAGGCCAGCTTCTCCGCCCTCGTCAAGTCCGTGCGTGAATCTACGAGAGAGGCGAACATGCTCCGGAAGCCGCTCCACTCCCGCAGGTTCCCTGTAAACCTGGGCAAGTCCAGAGTGGGAAGGCGTCCCACTACACCCGAGCCCGCATCCCTGATGACGGGTCCCGAGCTCGCCCTTCCCTGACGAGACCTCTCCAGCTGGCGAACCCTTTCGGAGACCTCGTCGTACACATCCAGGATGCGCCGCATGTCCGCGTCAATCCTCTCCATCTGGTCCTCAGGTGGAGGCGGCCTTGCATCCCGCAGCAATCCTGTGCTCCTCTCAGCGACCTCCAGGCGCCTGTCGAGCTGTTCTGCCCTGTTTAGCAGCGCCTCCTCCCGGTCTCTCCGGCCGACCAATCCTTGTAAGGATTCGAACCATCGGAGCAGGTTGGCCAAATCCGAAGCCATTTTTAAATTTAAATTTAAACCAACCTAAAGTTCGGACAATGTAACAACAAATATATCCGCAACCTATTAAACCGGATACCACTTAATACTAATTTCCCGACAGTTTGGGGAGAAATTATAAACTGGGAACCCCCAAATATCTGGCCTACCCGATATATTTTCCCAGAAAACTAAAAACAAAAAAAGGGGTATTTACGGCTAACCGCGCTCTGTCTACCAAAAAATGTTCAATAATTTATCCAGAAATTACAGTCTCGGGGCCCATAAGCGAGAATTAAAACAAATTATTTACGTAGCTATACCGATTTTAATATTTACCCCCACAATTTTGACAAGTTACTTAAAATTACTTACGTATGCTTCCCTGCGTCGCTCAAAGTCCAGTTTGGTCTGACAGGAAGAAGGAAGGAAGGGAATAATTAGACACCAAACCAGGGAGCTTCCAGAATTCCCGTTCCAGCAGTAGCAACGGTCCGGCGTTGTAGAAAAGGGCCAATCCAGAGGCCCACTTTCACACAAATAGTCCAGCACTACTCCAGTAGTAATTATTACCGTATTCCCGCACAATAATAAAGCTTTTATCCCGAAAAACACCAGATTATCAAAAAAACAAGGAGTCGCTCGAACGTACCGGCGAAACGAGACAACGTCACTAGACAGATGGCTGACAACCATAGATTCGCTATGATTTTTCGCGGGCCGATATAATGTTGCCCGATTATACGGAACAGAAGTGAAAACTTATAACTCAGAATTTGATAGCTTAGGTACTTTGGAAACTACGCGGGGGAAACCGGAGGGCGTGGCCTGGGAGCCATCTAGAAATGCGTCAGCGTTTCCCATTGGCTGACGCATTTCTAGCTGGCCATGCCATGATGGACAGGCCACGCCCATTCAGCATTTCCCATTGCCTGACGCATTGATCTAGATAGCCAATGGCCATAGTCCCGAGTTTACCCGAAGATTTCTTATCCCGAGCGTGACGCTAGAATTCAATTCACAGCCCACGAAAATCTGTATGTGACGCGCCAAAAGCAGTTTTCACTTTAAAAATCACATAGATGGCGCCAACCTGACACCTAACATGATCTGAAGATTTTATTCCAAAAAAACTAACGTTTTAGTTCAATCAATCTCAATAGGGTCAAACTTTGGTCAAATAGATACCTATTTTCGTTCTAGCTTTGTTGTTGATTCTCCTACATTCTACATTTCTTCACGTATAAACACGGTAAAGTTATGAAATAGGTACTCTATTGTTCGAAATGTAGAGCATTTATAAAATGAAATGACCGATTAGTTGGTCGTTGTAATTATGTACTAAAATACCCACACAACTATCTAGCATGTGTTCGCGCCAAATTGATGTTTCAGAATAAAAACACTTGCAATATAAATAGCATTTGGCCGATACGATGCATCCTTTCCCATTCCCTTTCCGCACATGGAATGACACACATGAGTGAAAGAGAAAAGAGATATCGTCGTGGCGATTTGAACAACAATAGAAAGAAGATGGCTAAGCAGTGTTCCTATCGAGACGGTCGGTCTCGTGTCGTTAAATTTGTCTCCAATAATTTTCACTGTGAAAACAATATACCAAAACGTTATCTCTAGTGTTGTGGCGTGTCGTTATTTCGATTGACTTTGTTTGCTGAACCCTCACAAAACTCCAAAGGGACAAAGAAAACACCACCATATTTCACGGTGGTCTCCTGGTGAAGTTGCAGAGCTTCTAGAAGGTATTGTGCATCCATCTACCTATATCCTAGCAAGAACTAATCTAGCCCTCATTTCCATATTTAGTTCTACCAAATATTTATTTCGTATTGGCCAACAAATCGCGTTCACATACATCAAATATGTAAAATTAAATACAGTCTATTAAAATCAATTATTTCGTTATAATATCTCAAACATTAATTTGGTCCGTAACGAACCGGATAGGTACCTGGTAATCGCTAATTGTAAACATTATTACGGTTAGATAATTATTATGTATTTACGTATACACGTCAAATCAAAACGTAAGTGTAAAACCAAGTTATTTGTAGCAATGTACATTGACAAGTACATAGTAGGTTATCGTCGTTTATAATATCGCATTAGTAATTTGTTTCGCAATTATCTGCTATAGGTAAATATGCTTATATAGCTATCGTGCTATTTCGTTTAACCCGCATAAGTAATTTGCCTACGGTAGATGGATACTCCATCGCATAAGAAATTTGTCTGCTATACATAGGTAGATACGCTTACATAGCTATCGTGCTATTTTGTATTACCCCGCATAAGTTGTTTACCTATAGTAGCTGGATTCTTATAATATAGCTATGGTGCTATTTCGCATAATTTCGCAATTTTCGCATAATTAACTCGCCTATTGGAGGTAGATACATATAGCTATCGTGCTTTTTGTTTTTTTTCTCTCGTTTCTTTTTCGGGTTTTATACACGCTCCAACGAATGAGTTAGTTGGGTACGTAATAATATTTCTCGCACCTCACACTTATTTACTCGCCTACTGTAGGTAATAAATAAATAAATGCTCGTTATAGTGTTGCACAATCGCGCTTACTCGCTTAAATTTATTTGGTGGATATTTTAGTACACTTATTGGGCGTAACACTAACTAAGTACTTTCTTTCATAGCTCCGCAAAACGAGTTAGTTAGTTAGGTACATAATTTATTTATTTGTGTACTGGTCTCGTAGATTATAACTTTATCTCGTTGTCGCGCTTGCAAGTTATTATTCTGTGTAGGTATCTGTCCTCCAACTGAATTCGCAGTAATTTATTGGTCATTTCGCTTGCTTGCTGCTAGTTTAATTGAAATTCAAAATGACTCAGGCGCAATTAAAATTATATTATGGTAAAAGGGACGCGATATTCGCTCGCATCCAAACGATTGCTGATCGTACAAATGACCTTTCAAGGGAAGTTACTAAAGAAACTTTCCTAGACGAAATCGAAACTATTGATAAATTACGCATAAATTTTGAAAATGTTTTGGATAAAATAAACTCACTCGAATTAGAATTAAATCCTAAGTTTGTGGTAAATTATGAGGCACTCGACTCCTTTGATGGCTTGTTTGGTCGCATCAAGCGTGTGTCTAGGGCATTGCTCGCCCCCGCTTCCAACGTAAAATCAACACAAATTAGGGATCCACCCCGCTTACCTCCCATTCAGATACCAGACTTTGATGGTGACATTAAAGACTGGCCGATATTTTATGCTAATTTTCAAACCATGGTGCATAACAACCCGTCTCTTACTGATTCGGAAAAATTATATTATTTGATCGGTAAATTGTCTGGCAAGGCACGGACAGTGTGCGCTGGTATAAACCCAACCGCTGAAAATTACACACTTCTTCTTGATACACTAATTAGTAAATTTGAGGACAAGCGGCTACTGGCTACTTCATATTTAGATCAAATATTCGATTTGAAACCATTAACTAGTGCCAGCTCAAACAACTTAGAACTATTTCTCGACAAATTTGCCACTTCAGTGTCCGCGCTTCGAAATCTTAAGCTCGATAGTCTTAACGACTTTCTATTTTTGTATCTCGCATTAAAAATATTAGACCAAGAAACCGCGCGAGCCTTTGAAATGGATAATAGAGGCACCGATATTCCATCCTTTAATAGCCTCGAAACGTTCGTTCGCGATCACATTAAAATATTACAGCGTACGTCGTCGTTCGGAAACCAAGAAGCTACAAAAAAGGCTGCCTACCGTCGATCGGAGGTGGCATCGAAGTCTGGTAAAACGACACATACTTACGTTAATATCGCAACTTCGTTGAAAGGATCGAATCTGCAATCCGCGTGCTCACTATGTAAATCGGAACATGATCGTTTGTTTAAATGTCATGGGTTTCAAAAGCTTACTCCTAGTGAACGTTTTAATTTTGTGAAAATTAATAATCTTTGTATTAATTGTTTGGGTAAAGGGCATCGTGTCTCGGTATGTCGTTCAAATGGTCGTTGCCATAAATGCCAAAATAAGCATCATACTATGCTTCACTTTGAAAATAATAATGTCGCATCTGATAATCAAACGGTGGCTGCTCCGCCACCCGCTAATTTGCCTACCGGGGATATCGCGTTATGTACATTCGACAACGCTGTGCCGAATGTACCTTCTATTAATACTACTGTATTACTCGCTACGGCGCGAGTAATTATTATTGACGCTCACGGAAAGGAGCACAGTGTTCGAGCGCTTTTAGATAGTGCATCACAAAGTAATTTTATAACTCGTGAGTGTTGTAATCGCCTCAAACTCAACACTCAGAAGGCTTCTTGTACAGTTGTGAAGGGAATAGGAGGGTCTAGTAAGAATATTCAAGGTTCGACAAATGTTAGATTCCTTTCGCGTTTCGATCGGAATACGTATTATGATATGGATTCGTTGATCGTAGACAAGATCACCGAAAGTTTACCTACGATTTCGGTTGACACAGCCACACTCGGTAACTTTAATAACTTGCCATTGGCAGACAATACTTACGCTGTTCCCGGAAATATTGAAATGTTGATTGGAGCCTCTATATTTCCGCATCTTCTGTTGACTGGCAAAGTACAAGATAGCTCAAACCGCGCGTCACCGTCGCCATGCGCTTTAGAAACCGTGCTCGGTTATGTTATCGTTGGCGTCGCAACCGCCCTATTAGATACCAATTCAACATTTTCCTTCTGTTGCGTCGTTGAACCTATAGAATCCGTTGTCCGTAAGTCCTGGGAGATGGAGAAAGTCAGCGTTCCGACTATTCTCAGCCCAGATGATAAAGAATGCGAAGAATTTTGTATTCGCACTACCACTCGCGACGAATACGGGCGCTACGCAGTGGCGCTCCCTTGCAGAGGCGATGCTCAAGCCCTCGGAGATTCTCGTCGAATTGCCGAGAAGCGCTTTCTTTGTCCGGAACGAAAAGGGCAACACTCGCTTAATTTCAAGCGAGCTTACGACGACGTCATCACCAAATGTTTAAATAAGGGTTATATATCGTTCGCGCAATCAGAAACAAACAAAACTAGAGAATTACCATCTTACATTATCCCACATCATAGGGTAATTCGAGACGACAAGGTCACTTAGAATTGTCGCGGCGTGCTAGATGGCAGTGTCAGCACTAGCACGTCCATCTCGCTTACTGACATTCTTTATAATGACCAGAATATACAAGGCAACTTGTATCAAATTTTGATTAACTTTCGCTTATTTCGTGTAGCACTGTCGGCTTATATACGTCAAATGCTTTTGTACGTTGGTATTCGCGAGTGTGATCGTCGATTTCGACGCACTTTTTTCGTTTTTTGGCTAAATATTGTATAAAAATTTATCAATTCAATCGCGTTGTAGTTGATCAAATCTTATCATTTAAGGAGTTGAGCACTATTCTAGCCCAAATTGAAGCTGTAATGAATACTCGTCCGTTGTGTCGAACGCTTTCTAGCGACCCAGCGGAACCACTCGCGTTAACTCCAGCGCATTTTCTAATTCTAACTCGTCTGAAGTATTTTCCCTCGAAAGAGATTCATGAGGATAGGCTTCATTTGCTTCCGAGGCATGACCTGTTAAACAAGCTCGTTCAGTCATTTTGGAAGCGTTGGAGGACAGAATATCTACACACGTTGCAGTCTCGTGAAAAATGGAACACGCCTGTTAACCCAGTTACTGTCGGAACGGTAGTGATACTTACTGCCGATAATGCTCCACCACTTCATTGGCCTCTAGGGATTGTTGAAGAGGTGTTGCCTGGTGTTGATGGCGTAACTCGTGTCGTTCGTGTTAAGACTGCTACCGGATCGTATTTGCGCCCGGTTGTACGTCTCTGTCCCTTGCCTAATCAGTAGACTCGGTAAATTTCGCGTTTAGGTTAGAACTATAATTTAGGTTCGTAATTAGTTTTATTATCAGTAGCTTTAATATATATTCTTTTATTATCGTCTGGTTATTCTTTGAAGGAAACCCTTCAAGCTCGGGGGAATGTTCGCGCCAAATTGATGTTTCAGAATAAAAAACTTGCAATATAAATAGCATTTGGCCGATACGATGCATCCTTTCCCATTCCCTTTCCGCACATGGAATGACACACATGAGTGAAAGAGAAAAGAGATATCGTCGTGGCGATTTGAACAACAATAGAAAGAAGATGGCTAAGCAGTGTTCCTATCGAGACGGTCGGTCTCGTGTCGTTAAATTTGTCTCCAATAATTTTCACTGTGAAAACAATATACCAAAACGTTATCTCTAGTGTTGTGGCGTGTCGTTATTTCGATTGACTTTGTTTGCTGAACCCTCACAAAACTCCAAAGGGACAAAGAAAACACCACCATATTTCACGGTGGTCTCCTGGTGAAGTTGCAGAGCTTCTAGAAGGTATTGTGCATCCATCTACCTATATCCTAGCAAGAACTAATCTAGCCCTCATTTCCATATTTAGTTCTACCAAATATTTCTTTCGTATTGGCCAACAAATCGCGTTCACATACATCAAATATGTAAAATTAAATACAGTCCATTAAAATCGATATTTCGTTATAATATCTCAAACAGCATGTAATTTTGTTTTTTCTTCTTAAACGGCTATACGTACAATAATTCAAATATAAACTTTAATAACTACAAAAGTAATAAGTATATAGTTAGTACTTTTTCTCTGTTTCTTACGCGATTCGATCGACTTGCTCGATTTTATTGGGGATCCGTTCTGGCATAAAATAGCCCTAAAACCTAAAAGACGCAAAGGTAAGTCAACGACCTAGTACTAGTAGCGCACTAAAATAAGTTTAGTGTAACAGAGCTATGTTTTGATTTCTTGCAAATTACGATTAATTAGAAATACAATAAATCGAGTAAAAAAGACTACTAGTAGCGCCCCATTTTAATGTAACGTATACGATTTGGGGGGGGGGGGGGGTCATGTCCCCTGTGACACCCCCCCCCCCTCCCTTCGGACCGCGCATGCACAGATGACTTGCTTCTGTTTGTTATTAAGGTGCATCCCCCAGCAAAACGAGTTTTTTTGTCCAGTTTTAAGAGCTATCTACTCATTAGCCAAAACAAATATCAACTGGTAAAAAATACATAAAATTTCTACAACTTCTTGGCTTCAAAATGATAGTTTTATTTTTTTGTTAGTGAACTTATTGTTTTAACCATGAAAAAATTAAATAATTGTAGTTATCATGCATCTCCTCGAAAATTGTCCATTATTTTGATTTTGTACTTACACCAACGGATAGACAATTCTATTACGAACATTTTGGTAGTTTTATTTTTTTCAAAAGACCAAAATCTGATTTTATGAAGAGTTTATTCTAAAGTTTGAGCGTAAAACAGCGACAAATCCTACTGTTTCTCTCTTGCTCGTTCTTGCGGTGTGCGATAAGGTAAGAAATACTCAAGGTCATTTGCTCGGGGTACGCCCTTAATTAATACAAACAGTAAAAAAACACTAATAAAGTGCTGCATTAAAACTAAGTAACATTACGCTAAATTGTTAACTATAGCCACTATGTACAGATTGACAAGTGTAAATAAAAAAATCTAAAGTATTGTGCACTGGTAAAGTTATTGATGATAGGGAAAAATATGTAATGTACTACAGCTTTCTAGAACACATTATTATCTACAATAAATATAATAAATGCATACAATAAATTGGAAAAATGAACGGTCAACCCTATGGTTGAACTTTAGAACACAGCTAGATTATAGTCCGAAATAGCAATGTACTACACATGTACCTATGCTACTTTTAATCACTCGAAAATCACGAGGACAGGGACTAGAACTACGCGGGAAGCCACTGGTTTCCAATTTTTTTTGTACCTATGTGTCCTACCAATATTAAGTACTAACATTATATAATTTGGATGTTGTTTTTCAATCACCTCTGAAACGGCTTAGACATGTCGGGCTTGACATCATGGCAGACGACATGGTGCCCCTACCGAATAAAACCCCACACAGATTTCTCCTGCAGGGTCGCGGGGTCACTTTTCGCACTCTCGTCAACGACCCTGACCCCTGACCCACCTGCCATTGTCCTTGCGGACCCGCCTCGCGGGGGGCGTTAGATAGTTTACAGTCTGGAATAGCATATATATGCAAGGGAAAATGGCGGGAACAGGAACTACGCAAGTAAAACTGTGGGACGCTGCTAGTCCTATACATTACTATCTTCCGGTTTGAAGGGCAATGTTCCCAGAGAAATTACAGGGCTTAGAGATATAACAACTTAGATCTCTGGGTGACGAGCGCAGTGCAGTGCTAGGTAATGATTTCGACTCTTCATGTCCCAATAGCTGCGTGTCACTGTGCTGTTATGTGGCAGGCATGTTGTTTACCACCAGGCACATGTCCTGCTCGTCTCGAATCTCTTTATTAAAAAAAAAGTTCCAAAATAAGCCCGATTTTTTAAATCCAGAAACATGGAAAATAAAATCGCTGGCAGATAATAATCTTAAATATGTATATCAAATACCATAGTCTATTAGCCTTGACTGCTTGACATTATCTCTAAATACCCATGAGAATTCTCGGTAACCACTCACAATCATTATTACCATGGATCTTAAACTATTAACACAACAATGCGGATGGAAAATGTTCCTTGAAGGCGTGTGCAATCGTAGAATCGTACTAACATAACTACGTACCTAATACATGCTTATCTTGTGTGTAAATTTTTATGTACGCTTGCTGTTACCGAGATAAAATGAATGACGAAGTAACCGTACATACATATGTGTACGTGTACCTATCAGAGACAGGGCTTTTATCGCCATCGTTATGTAGTGGTAAGACTCTTTGCGCCTGGGGAAGTACCACGCCAGTGCCATTTATTCCACCGTCAGTAATGTGAAATCATCGCTGTGAAGTTACAGGGCAAGGAAATAAAACATCTTTCTCTGGGTGACGAGCGCAGTGCAGTGCTAGGTAATGATTTGGACTCTTCATGTTCCAATAGCAGGGCAGGCATTTTGCTTACAATTAGGCACATCTCCTGCTCAAACATCCAAACTTTCGGATTTATGATATTACTAAGTTAAGTAGGATTTACGGTATCTACGTACGTACCTACTTAAGTAACTTTTTCAGAAAAATCAACAAAAATCTATAGTTGCATACTTGCATACATCGATGATTTTTCGGTTACCTACTCCGAAATCTCGCTCTCATTGCAAATTTATGAAATTTTGTCGAGTGTCTGAGATTCATTGAAGTGGTTGTTCGTCGGAGAAAATTAAATACTTAATTAATTTTTTTTTCTTGCGATAAAGTACGAATGCATTAACGCAGAGTGCAACATCCCGTCATACAGAAACCGTAACACAGTGCCGCTACTTCCCCGAATTTACTGAACTTGTTTGCTCTTTGCTCTTTTTTTTTATCTTTGGCTGTAACGTTTTAGCGAGTGCCAGTTTACCGCCAAATCGGTTACTCGGCCGCGGCCAGATGGTCTACCGCTTAACTAAAACTGTCATAGCTTTGATATATCTCTCTCTCTTCTTTTCGCTTGAAATGATAGAGACAGCAATAGCAAAGCCGGGTTGTTCACCGATTTCCATGTACGTGCGACTTCAGATTACGGAACATAAGCAAACTGTAAAATGGGAACACTACAACACACTCGACTATTTTTTATCGATACTAATTGACACTAAAAAGTTGAAGAATAGGGCAATAACTTTACACTATATTTTGAAATGAAATATGATCTCCTGGTGATAATTAAAATATTTTTTTCATCCTCTAAAAATATGCAAGTAGGTAAGTACATAAAAATTAAATGATGTGTGGACTAATAATGACTGGAGTGTACAATTTCATAATTTTATTGTGAGCTCGTAGTTTCGAATCCCGACTGGGTATTTACCTACGAGTATGTTTGCAATGTCACCGTTAGCTTTAACATTAAAGGAAAATATCGCGATGAAACCGATGTGTTCTAAGAAAGTTCTCTTTTGAGGATTGAGGATATGAGGATACGAGGGTTCCACGAAATCGTGTCCGAGTGGCGATGTGCAAATTTGTCATCACCACGGCTTTTAACGGTAGGTACTAGAAAACATCGTGAGAAATGTTCACTCCTTGTGAGAGAAGGCCCCGAGTACCAGCAGTGGAAACATAAAGCGGCATCAGTAACTGGCGTAATACTAATTGGGTAATTATCCTAAAAATATAGAAGTTTCTGGCCCTAAGAATCTGCTCTTGATGTGGCATACGTCATAATCACAGCGTTGAAGACGTGGTTTATTATAGGCAAAGTATTTACCAACGACACGATGGATAAGTAAACATGAAGTTATAAACACTTCAATATAAACTAATCCATTGGATTAAAAGTAAGCCTTCGTCGTCTGTTGTTTTATTTGCAAAAGATAAGCATTCGTTTGCCGCCTGATAGACATCCAGAAGGAGAGAAACTCTGTGACGTCTTTTTTAGATTTCGATTGTTAGTAGTAGTAAGTAAAAGGGGTTATTAATGCAATTTTATTTCAATGTATACGTATCCAGTGATATATTTCTTAGTATTTAATTTGCAAATTGATACTTAATAAGAATTTAAATGATATTTTTAGGGATTAAGGTTAACTTAACTTCTAACTTTATCATTTTTTTAAACTAAGTAGGTATTTGACACCAATTTTAAATAAAGTAGTATCATTACACGTCTGTAATAAAAGAGCACACTGTCATAGATAAGAAAATACAAATAGTTACTACGTAACGTTTCTTTGTAAATACAGAGTACCTACAGCAATAAAAAAAAATGTTTAAGAATATTAGTTTAAAAAATAATAAATACTTTATGAACATCTGCCTTAATATTTATCTGCCATGATAAATCAAGATTAGCGTTCTTGGGTAATCGATAGAAACAATAATATGCTGTACTGATCAATGTGCTGTTTTCGGAAGAAAAAAGACAATCCGAATCATGTGCCTTCTCAGCCTACTTGATAGCGATAGTGGGATATTAGTACTTTCATCGTAACTATTTACCTATTTCAATTTATTTAAAAATTCATACAATTCACGCGAAAAATTGATTTTTCTATGACATTTGCATATTTACCTGTGAATTATATTTAATTAATTGTGAATATTTAATTGTGAAAATACGTAAAAGTTTTAATGTAAAAAAATCCAGTGTGTTTGTCCCCAGTGTACTCTTCACCAAGTCAGCCGATATTTCATCAAATTCGCATTTATGTGTAATTTGGTCCAATTTGGGTGTTAAGTTGCTGGTTTTTATTCAAAATGTCTAAATATTCGTTGATCAAGGTATGGACAGAATCGAACTTAATATGTCGAAGTGATGTTAAGTATTAGATAAAATCAAGGCTCATTGGAAAACGCTACAAGAACTTGACTTATTTTATTCCATGCAAACTGAATAAAGCCTAAAATAAGGCAGTCTAAAGTAACAGGTTTTTGAACCTGGCGCCATATCACCTTCACGGGACGTGAACACGATTGACGTCTTTACTCACAATACCTATAAAAGTTTTTGCCACGATACAAATAACAAGTGGTGGTTAGTACTTATGTAGGCAAATGCAGAGGAAAATTTTGGTACTGCTTCGCAACATATGGAACTTGCTTTGTATGCTTTTATATCAAGTACCTAGTGTTTTTTAACTCCCAATGCAAAGAATAAGTTGTTCTTTGTGTTGTGTTTTAAGTTTGACGTGTCAGTGTTGTGTAACTATTTGTTGCATCGTAGTTCCTTCAGCCGTTTTAATGTAAACACTTCTTTTGTTAGCTGTGGTAGGAGAGAGAGGAACTTCTTAGCATTCCATGGATTCACCGTGCGGGTGCCGGGTCCATCGTGTGGCAGGGAGAGAAATCTCGAGTAGACCCCAAGACTTATGACTCGGGCGTAGCTTTAAAAAGGGCCCCTTTGTGACGTACGTCAACACTCACCTTCACTACTCGTATTTCTTTCCCTGCCCAGCCAAATCCTATATGATCCTACTAGTGCAGCTTTAGATACTCGTTCTAGTATAGAACTTACTGCACTTCTGGACAAGCCAAGGTCTTTCAGCAGGTTATAGAGAGATTTTGCTGGTATACCTCTTAAAAGCATAAAGGGTACGTATTTACTTTTATTGCAAATACGTACTTATGGCCTAAAATTTGAAAGAATTGTTCTGAGGGGTTTTTCAATGTAATGGAAACATGTAGGTACCTACCTAGTAGTAGGTACTTAAACACTTGCAGTGATCCTCGGTCTTACCCGTATCCGCTATTTTCCCGCGATAAAAATACCTATGTGCTATTCCAAATTATAATTTAACTGTGTTCCAAACAGCCTGATCTGTTCGGTCGTTCCGACGGGATTGCGCAACAAACATCCAAACTTTGACATTTATAATATTAGTAGGATTATTAGTCGTCATAAAACCGTGGTGGCTTGGTGGCTAGATCGTATGATTCATCAATTCAATCACACGTTCGAATCCCGTATGCATCTCTGAGTATCTTTCCAAGATGTAGGTAAGTACAATTTGGTCGTCAACAAAAGTAGTTAGGAATCTACCAACACACTGACTTGCATTCAATAATAATGGTCACTAAATAGGGTTTCCCCAAATTGTTCGTCTTTGTGGCTTCAGCTAAATAGGCTACGAAAACTGATGAGGGATTTCCAATTTTTGCCATTAAATTCATATTTACTGAGATAAGCATGAATTGTTCAAAATGTTACACATTTAATATCTACGTTTCATGCTTTACTAAGTAACTAGTAATATTAATTGAGAGATATTTACTGTTTTTATATACATATAACATGTACTTACATATGGTAGAACGAGTATAAATTGCAATAACATTAAAATAATTATTGAAGCATCTTAATTGGCGGCATTATCGTTCTGAGCTATCTGTACCATCTCTAATTATATTTAATAACACTAGTGTAAATATTTAACATTTTTTAGTTTACATTCCCCGATTTTCCGTTAAAATTTGTTTTTTCCGGCCTCTACCATGAGTAGGTACGACAAGTATTCAAATTTACATGTATTAAAGAGATCGTAAATACATTGCCAACTGTTTTGCGTCTGCAGTTTTCCTCCATGATAAATCCTTCTGACGTGACAATCTACCAATGACAAGGCCGGTTTATCTGTAGCAGTGAATTATAGCGCCACCGTCGCAACGTCCTCAAACAGAAATTTCGCTTGTTGAGTTTAGTTCTGCTATTTATCCAACGATACATACTTGAGTGTAATGTTCGCCAAAACCTTACCATATGTGCACACCCATCGATATAAAGCAATACATGTCCCCTTAGTACCTTGGAATTGGTAATGAAATGCGTCTCAGTGTGTATCGTAAGTGGTTTACAAATAACCAATCTATTTGACCCCTAGAATCGCTAGCTGGGAGATATGCTATGGTTCTACTTATTTTGGTTGTTGACAAGGAATAGTGATAGGTAAAAACGTCCGGCGTCCACCGCTTCCTGCAACCGACTAGAACGGAAAGAGTGAGCTCACTCTTCCCAACGATGACATGATTCCGTGCGCCCTGAAGTTTAGGAGGGCACATCTGTGTATTGCGATCATTGTGCACACCAAGTTTGGTATGCCTGTTTGCGCGCACATGTTTGCTATCGGTCAACAGAGCTGGGGCCATTCAAATGAAGCAGCTTTGGGCTGTCGTTGGCGCTCATTGACGTCAATTCTGTTGTACTATTCTCAGAACCAAGCCTACCGGACTAAGAACGGATGCTCACGACCTAATACATCGAAGTACATAAATATTTATGCTACAATAATAATAAATGTAAAAGTTACGAAGTTTTGTCTGTTTGGAACCTACTTCCATCAAACATTTTTTGTCAATCATGCAACAAGTGGCGTTAATATTTCATTTAGTATGAGAAATTTGATACTTACTGTATACGTCAGTGGTAAAAAAATACTTATTTTTTCATCCATCTGTTCTTTCGAAAACGCCACATTTTCTTACTATTCTCCGCAAGATACGATCTGTCAGCAGCTTTGTACTACCATCATAAGGAAGCATTGAACTATTGACTCATATTTCACGAGGACAATAACGATTACTAGAAGTTATTAACAATAGTCGCTCGTCAGCCATATTAAGCATGTTATGATAGCTAAGCAAGCATCAATACATTCATCTCCATTCATATTATAATTGATAGTATTGTGATTTCGGACTGAATGTGGCCAGCGGTTTCGCTAACGGCAACCAAAGTAGGTATAGACTAACCTAACCTCATTCGATTTAGGATTGACTGACTTAAATTAAATAGTCATATTGGCTATTGCCATACTCGTATAATGCCATACATATAAGTTACGGTTGGTCTAGTCGGGAGAACGGCGCCTGCCGATCCGGAGACCCCGGGTTCAAACCCCACACGCACCACTGTCTTTTCGAAGTCATTTGCGTAATGCCGCTAACTTAAAAACGGCGAATGAAAACATCGTGATGACACCGACATGTACCTAGAATCTTTCGAAGTCATGTTTCGTCCAACAACCCGCACTGGGCCAGCGTGGTGGATTATGGTCTTAACTCTCTTCTTGCGAGAGAAGGCCCCGAGTCCCAGCAGTGGGAACATTTAGTGGGCTGTTGATGATGATGATGATTGGGTATTGCAAAATGAGAAGCGCCGCTTTAAATTGAAACATAAATCTAATCTTCATATCTTCGAACAAAGCTAAATCCCCACAGAAATCTAAATAATATTTAGATTTCTGTGAAAATCCCAAATCTTTGAAAATTTGCAATATTTGTGACTTCAAAAGTACCTACTCAAAGACATTGTGCTTAATAAATTCAATGTAAAGTGACCATTAACATAGCTACTGTTTTAGAGGTGACAAACTCGCTATAGAACTTGACAACCCTGTTTAGATAAGCCCACAGATCAGACAAGAAAATCAAACCACCTTCAAAACATTTGTCAATCACGAAGACAAGTCCTCTGACCTTGATCATACCAACTGATTTCTAAACATTTGATTCAGCTAATGGCCTCTTCTGTTTACCTTCTGTACATTATACTACTCTACTTTCTTAGTCTTTGATGTTTAAAAAATGTAAAGATCAACAAAATCTGTTATTATTTTCCTTTGGTAATTGAACTTCTAAAGAATTTCGTTAATGTGCGGATCCACCGTTGTGAGAAGTTTTTTTATAGATCTATACATCTTTTTGCAGTGATAGGACTCTTTGTAGAGTCCGCCTAGGGAAGTACCAAAGTTAATCTAACGCCAAGTAGTAATGTGCATGTTTTAGTTCTGGAAAAACTATTTTATTAAACAAGGAAGATTTACCACAGTAAATTAAACAACATGACGTTTGTACAACAAATTCATATAATAATACATACCAACATAATTAAAGCCATTAATGCAATGCATCATGCACCATCATTACTTATAATACAGTAATCAAGTACTTATATTATAGCGGTCGTGTTACACGTACCCCATAAATCTCGAATGCAATCGAGTCGATATTGCACCGCACTCGACTTTCATGCAACGACGAATCGATTCCGAATGCTTGATCGATGTGTGACCCCAATGGGCAGTTTAGAGAGGAGACGATCGATAAAAAAACAATTGAGATTCATAGGAACTGTCGATAGAAGTAAAAACTTACAACTCAGAATTTGATAGCTTACATTGGAAACTTGCAGTTGAAACCGGAGGGCGTGGCGATGACCATGGCCATGGTTACGAGTTTACCCGAAGATTTCTTATCGATAGAGCGTGACGCTAGAATTCAATTCACAGCCCACGAAAGATCTGTTTGTGATAAAGGAATGTTTCACTTAAAAAATATATGATAGAGGCATATATTTTTCATGTAGGCATGCATACATGACATCTAACTTGATTTGAACGTTTTTAATCCAAAATGTTCTACCTAATATAGGTAAATAAATGGAGCTGATTGAATTATTTGGCAAATTAAAATGTAGTTTTAGTAGTACTCTTTGCAGAATCCTCCTGGGGAAGTAACTACACCCTTGCCAGTTATTCTACCGACAAACAGTAATATGCAAGCATCGATATGTTTCGGTTTGAAGGGTAATGTTTCCAGATAAATTTCAGGGAATAGAGATAAATCATCTTATATCTCTAGGTAACGCCCTGATGCAGTGCTGGGTACATAATGATTTGGACTTTTCATGTTCCAATAGCTGCGTGATACTGTTCTGTTATAGGCAGGCGTGTCGCTTACTATCAGGCACATGCCCTGTTCATTCCGTCACCCCATATAGTTAAAAAACTTACTATCGCTGTATACCTACGACACCTACGTCTTATGTCACTTTGATTTTCTTCTGAATACGGTTCAATACAAAAGCTTGATCGATGTGTGACCCCAATTCCGATGGGACGCGCTTGATCTAGATGTTTGTACGAGATGTGAGTCAGTTTCGTGACCTGCATACGATACATTTATGTAACCTGTAAATGCACATCTAAGTATATGTATGTATTAATGTTATAAAAGTGAAGGGATTTTTTATTTGATCGCGTTAATATCAGGACGTCTACGCTCTTTCTACGAAAACCGTAATTTTGATTGTTGATTTTGAAAAAGTCGCGACTTTCCAACTTCGATTCTACTTCGATCCGTCGTTTCGTCCGTTTAGGCCTACTGTCCACGCACGCGTCTTTTGTCGAATGCATGCATCCTACGAACAAACGCAAGACGTGCGGCTGTCGTGTCATTGTCGTTTCGTGGACACAGACTTCATTATTTGTACGCAAGATGCAAACATTCGTCTTGCATCCGACAATTGTCGAAATCGTGCGGATGTCGTGCAGCTACGTGGACAATTGGCCTTAATTGTTCTAAACCTACTGTAAATGTTTAAATGTTCTAATCAGAGTAGGCTTGGAACATTTAACCATCAAACAATATTCGATCGTACGAAACGAAGTAGAACCGGAGTAGGAAAGTCGCGAGTTTATTTCGAAATTACATTTTTCGTAGACAGAGAGTAGACGCCCACTGCGCTGGTGCACTATAGTTGAAAACTTCACTATAATTTCCTTGTCACAGGAACATTTTTGCATTTCGTGAGTCAAGTCAAATGATGAGTCATTCCCTAGTGATAATTATCATTTGATTCGAATAGTTCGTAGGATAATGCATAAGTATAAAGTAGATGTACCTACATATAGGTGTTGTATTTTATGAAACAATGCATCATACATATTTAACCAAGCCGATAGCACAGTAAATACATACATTCTTTACTGTGCCGATAGTCTTCATTGGTTGGAAATGTCTATTTCCTTAAGTGTTGCAATCTTGTAGTAGGACAGTGACGTCTTTGATATGAATAAAATTTAGGTGTTTACCAGAACTTGTTTGCTCTTCTGATTAGCGTATAATATAAAGTAGTTCAAGGAATAATCACTGTTTGGCCTTTACTGCTAATTTGTAAGTAGGGAAGAGGGAATTTGTTAAAAAATAAATTATAGAATCCCATAATTTAAAAATTAATCATTAACGAGTTAATCATAAATTAAAAATTAATGAGTATGTAATAAAAATTAAACTCCTATGAGTTTAATTTTTAAATTAAATAAATAAATAAATATTGGTGTACTATTCACACACAACACCATTTATTTATTTATAATTGAAATAGGTTGTTAAAAAAATGGCAGTCATAGGGACTGCCGATAGTAGTGAAAACTTATGACTCAGAATTTGATAGCAATCTTTCATTCACGAGCGTGACGCTTGAACTCAATTCACAGCATCACAGTCCACGAATAATCTGTGTGTGGTGTAAAAATACAAGGTTTGATTGGTCGAGTTACACTTGAAACAGTCACTCTTTCGCATGGGATTATTTTAATATGCGTACCTACTGAATGCGTGCACTATACATAAAATATGTACAGTGTACGTCTGTAGGTATATACAGTGTATTGTTGTAGGCAACATTGCCTATTTAGGCACGGTTCAGGCCGACTCGTTCGCCACAGAATTAAACTACAAAGCAGTTACTTGACAATGCCTGCATAACTGGGGCCGCAAAACCTAATTTAGCATTCTAGTGGTCACGGTCCGTGCAAGTTATGCACGGTCTTGTCTGCAGTCATATATTTCTTGCGTTTGTGTTATGCAACGAGCAATTTAGCCGAGGCCTCGTGGTAACGCTTTGCTTACTTATTACCAGTTTAGAATAGCTTAGCTCTTTGACTTTCAAAACAAATTCTCAGTAGTAGTCCGCGGTTAGGACTAAGCAATGGGCAAGATGTTTTCCTCTGGTGTTAAGTGTTTAGCAAATGTTTTTTTTATTAAATCAATGGTAGGCATTTACTCAGTAGAGATGAAACAAATATGAAAAAACCCTCTCCATTATTCTCCATACCAAATCTGATCAACTGCAAGGAGGTTGGATTTTTTTGGGATTATGGTACGTACATATTTATTTCATGTTGAAAATTTGTTAATTTTGATGTAATAGTATTATTTGACCTTTTTTGTCATCTTGTATTAACTACTGTTACGTTGCCGTTCCAATTCCAATCATTTTCATATAAAGACTTATGGGAGTTGCCATTAGATGACCTCTGCTGACTAACGAAATTCGGGCTAGCACAGCGCAGGAGTCCATTTACCAACTGACTATACTTACGCACATGCCTAGAATATACTAAAAATCTTACATCAAGCATACTTGAAAGCATTCCGTATGGTTATCATACTGAATGAGTATCATATCTCGTACGACGTTTAGCGTTGAAAGGACAACACAAAGGACACTTCAGACTGTACGATTTAGGTTTAGGCCAGTAGAGAAAATTAAGGAACGCCCTGGCATCGAATCATTCGAAGGTGATGGATGGCACATGCCATACTTGTCCCATGGCTCTAAAGAGGAGGATCTAGCACCTGCCTTGAATGGTATGTGAAGCCAGTATAATTTTATGTGTTATCTGATGTCGGCTGACTTATTATTGAAATATTGCCGCGCAATCTTCGAACTACCATCTATGTAATAACATAGCGATATTGCGGCCCTGTCACTTACCTGTTGGCCACCGCACATAAGACTGTAAGTTAAGCTGTCAGTTCATTCTCGGCTCTTCAATGCCTAATAACTACCGAGTAGTTTTTTATACTTTGAAAGGCTTGACACCCCGACAATAGCATGGGCAAAAACCTGCAATGTAACACTCGTTAGACCGGCGGAGTGCAATCGGTGAATGGCGGTTCTCAAATAGATTTCACTTTCCAACCTTGGCTTTAACACCTAAAGTTATTTATGTGTGCTATAGATGTTTATGTATTTTCCTGTTTGAGCAGGATTGACAGCTCAATATTATTTAAATATAGAAAGTAGTTTAATTCCGCATTTTTATCGGACTGCTCGTACCTCGAAAGCAACGTCGTTTCATGGTTGGTGTTCCAAAGACTTGAGAAAAACGTTATGACTCTGCTGTCGTAATACGGTAATAAAAACATCTAAACTGTGGAATACGTTGCCCGAGTGGTATTCCCTGGTGGATAATTATTATCTGGATGTCTTCAAATCTAGAGTGAATCGGTTTCTTCTAGATAAGCGCACTCCATTATAGACCGCATCGTTGCTTAACATCAGGCGAGATAGTGGTTAAATGCAAACTAATCTTGGTATGGTAACTATTTTGGTAAATATAGTTGACTTTTTTAGTAAACTGCGTAAAGACCACAGATCAGTAACAGTAAGTAACCTAAATACCCAACATATTTTAGGAGATGGGAATCTTCTAAAATCCCGAACCTGTGCCGCCAAAAAAGTGCTTCATCATCATCATCAACAGCCCACTATATGTTGAAGATGTTGAATGAATGAAGAAGAATGTTGAACTGCTGAGACTCGGAGCCTTCTCTCGCAAGGGGAGAGTTTAGGCCAGAAAAAGCTTATGTCACTGCTATTGCTCTCTTTAATTCACAGGCGAAAGAATAGTCATAACAATGACAAAATACTCAGGTCAAGCGCTTGTTCAGTGATTGATGAAATTGAAATGTATGAAAAATTTGAACGCAGTTACAAATCGTATTCGTCATCTCTTGCAGTTAATTCTAAAAGAAAATAACCGTAAAGCCGTGGTAAATCCTGATTACTAATATCACCATTAGCATAAGCAGCCCACTAAATGTTCCCACTGCTGGGACTCGGGGCCATCTCTCGCAAAGAGAGAGTCAAGGTAATCAATCCACCACTCTGGGCCAGTGCGGGTTGGCGTATGACGCATGACCACGATTCTTGAAACAGGCCACAGTGTCCTCTCGACGTTTTCCTTATCAGTTAAATCCAGTGGTGATGCCAAACTTGTAAATATACCCTTGAGAGGTCCCGGCGGGATTCGAAATTATGACCTTCCGATTGTAAATCGTACGTTCTAACCGCTGAGCCACCACGCCTTCAACAACAGGACGTCTACTCTAATTCAACGAAAACGTAATTTCGAAATAAACTCGCGAATTTCAAACTCCGATTCTACTTCGATGCGTCGTTTTGTCCGTTTAAATGTTCTAAGCCTACTCTAATTAGAGTATGCTTAGAACATTTAAACGTCAAACAATGTGTATCGGACGAAACGAAGTAGAACGAGAGTAGGAAAGTCGCTAGTTTTTTTTCGAAATTTCGTTTTCGTAGAAACAGAGTAGACGTCCTGTTATATTATACAAGTGCTAATTATTCAGATATTATTTCTTCAGATGCTTATAAATTAGAGAATAGCTTTAATCGCAATTTGCACAAAAACGTTATCATTGATTTGATAAGCTCGGTAATTCTAGCGGATTTTCAACCGATAAAGTGCTTAGTGTTGGCAAACAGATACATTATCGCTGAAAGCATTTTTTGAATTTGTTTTTATCCTTTGTTGGGTGTGTACTTAGGTAGTTAGAAGCCCTTTCAAGGGTGATGTATTTGACGCATGCTTAATTAATCTGCGTTCTGTAGAAAGCTGTATTCTTATACATGTACCTATTCAATGGCGACTGTGCGTTGTGATTTAAAATGAAATTAGGTTTGGTTCGCTGTTGACAAACACGGTAAGACAGACGATTTTGTAGTGGTAGGACCCGTTGCAGAGTCCACCTGCGGAAGTACCACGCTTTTGACAGTTATTCTACCGGCAAACTGTAATATGCAAACATCACTGTGTTGTGTGTTCCGATTTCGAGGGTTTCGAGAGAAATCACAGAGGATAGAGATGAAGTGTCTTATATCTATGACGAGTGCAGCAGGTCTACTACGAAAACAAACTCCGAATGATCGGATCCGACCGACAGCTGAATCGGATTGTAGTCTACCACGAAAAACTTTCGGATCGATACATTTCGGGTCGGAAGTTATAGACATTACATTAGTTATAGGGCACATTACACTAAGTCTATACTTAGGTCGGATGAGAGTCGGATCGAACGAAACGGCCGATCTGATCAACCGACCGATTGTCTTTCGTGGTTGGAAACTTCCATAAGTTCGGCCGATATATCGTTTATCGGACTTCGTAGTAGACCTGCTGTGCTAGATACCTAATAATTTAGACTCTTAATGGTCCAATGGCTGCGTGACACTGGGCAGGCGTGTTGTCTGCCATCAGACACATGTCCTGCTAGTCTCGTCACTCTATATTTTACACAAAATATAGGTAGTTTACCATCGCCTGGTAAACTTATTCCCGAGACTTCCTGGTCGAACTGCTGGATGATTTCACATACTCTGTCCGAACAAAGAGATGACATCACATGACATTGGCTGAGCCGTTCACCCAACCACATAGACTAATGCGTTTATTTTGGATAAAAAAAATATTCGTTTCAATTTTCGCTTCTATTATGCAGAATGGTTCTTCGTTAATTCCGAAACCATCCAACAAACCACACAGTTTTTTATAGTATAGAACTATAAAATGATGAGACAAGCAGGGCATGTGCCTGATGGTAAGCAACATCCTTGACTATAACTGCACACGCAGCTGTTAGAACATGTAGTCCAAGTCATTACCTAGCATTGCACTGCGCGCGTCACCCAGTGATATTAAAGCTGTTTTATCTCTACGCCCTATAATTTCAAAAGATGATAATTAAAGCCGATGTTGTTGTGTTATTTAATATTCAACAGACTTAAAAAAGAAACGAAATTATGACATAACAAATACTCACCTCGAGTATTAGTTATGTCATAATTCTGTCATTATCGCACTGATTCGGAACAATCTGTTTTTACCTATGTGGCAGTATAAATGTTAGATTTCAGATTGACCCCCCGGGAAATGACAAAGATTTCTTCTCAAAAAAATATCTTAAATGATAAATTATTTTAGAATGAGGCCATAAAAAGACAAAATATACATCATTTATATCAGTTTCAAACAAAATGTTAACATTCCGCGACAAATATTTTCTTGCACATTACACACAAAAATGTTTTGCAATATGAAACCTGTTCTTATTTCAAAACACTGTCTTTTTGAATTATTTTGAAATCAGAAACGGACAAAACGAAAATGAAAATATCTATAGTGGTTTGGTTTTATTAAAAAATTTGGCAGCTTTTAGTATTTTCGCAACACGACTGTTGGATCCTTTAAATCTATACTAATATTATAAAGCTGAAGAGTTTGTTTGTTTGAACGCAAGGATCTCTGGAACTACTGGTCCGAATTGAAAGATTCTTTCTTTTTAGGATAGTCCATTTATCGATAAAGGCTATAGGCTATTTAACATAACGCTACTATCAACAAGAGCCGAGCATGATCGAAAAATGTAACAAAAACGGGAAAAAAATATTGCTTTTAGAGAGCTTTCTACACGACAAATACTACTACTTATATGAATTCCCCTTCACTGCCATTCCATATCTACTACAAATTTTCATACATTTAAAATAAGCATTTAAAACAAAAAAAACATTTAAAATAAGCTTTGAGAATTTAAATTCTAAAAGCTTATTTTAATTAATTTTTTTTCACTTTGACAAGGACAGCGATATTTTCTCCTATATGTATAAGCCTTATTTTTTTTAATTACACAAATATCTTCAGATTTTTATATATTTTAATGCAATGCGACAACATGGGAGGCGATGGGACAGCGCTAGTTTAATTTTAGAATTCTGACATAACCAGAATGACTAAATAAATGATTTTCCAACCAGAACAACTTACAGAATTGTCAAATCTGATATGCATACAACATTTACAAACCACAAAAAAAAAAAATTACCATATTTGCCTTAAAAAGGTGTTAAATAGGTTCTAATCGATTCAAATATTGACACATTAGTTCCGGGTTTTCCGCGGAAATTACCAATTACTTTGGTTTTTATTTTCTAAGAATCACGAAACGTTTAAGATAGGCACCGAACCGATCAATTTCATTTTTTACAATACTATTCATTTAACTTGTGTAAACCGTTTAATTATCGTGTCCTAAATATAAACTTCGTATTAGGTAACTATATCTTGTTAGTTCCAAGTAGGTAATTCAATGCTTCAATAATCTCGTTCGGTTTATTTTTACATCATTCAGTGAAGTTTTTACTCAAGATCTTTTCGGGATGTTGACTAGGTATTGTACGTATAATATTTACTTTCGAACATATACTAAAAAAAATTAAAAAACATTTCTTACGATTTTATTTAGCTGTAGGTACCGTTTATACACATTTTGAGGAATTACTTTAGGCAGCGAGCCTTCAAGAGATGATCAAGGAATTTTCACTTTCGATTTTACTTCGATCCTTCGTTTTGTCCGTTTAAATGTTCTAAGCCTACTCTAACTAGAGTAAGCTTAGAACATTTAAACGTCAAACAATGTTGTATCGGACAAAACGAAGTAGAACGAGAGTAGGAAAGTTGCGAGTTTTTTTCCGAAATTACGTTTTCATAGAAAGAGAGTAGACGTGCTGTTTCTACGAAAAACGTAATTTCGAAATAAACTCGCGGCTTTTCTGTGTCGTGGAAATCTAGGAAAGTCTCGAGTTTATCCAGGAGTTAGTCCAGGCTGTCAAGTTAAATTAAATTAATTAAAATTGAATCATAGTTCAGCGTCGTATACTGTGCCTAAACCATATTAATGATAAAAACATAAAAACCCAGTGACATGTTTGTTCTCAGTTTACCAGTTTTCTTCACCAAGTCAACCGACATTCACGAAAGTTAACATTTCTGTGTAACTTCTTCCTACTTGAGAGATAGGATAGTTTTTATTGCGATTTATTGTATTTATATGACATTATTCGAGCGAAGCCGGAACGGGTCGCTAGTAGTTAAAAAATATAAAACACATTGTTTACCTTTCGTGTAATTCGTGCCGCTGATAAGGGCAAGTGCTCACGTTGCGTTATGACACGTGTTCAAAAAAAAACTTTCCGTCAACATTGGTGGTTGCGTCAAATGCACACGTTATTACTTATTACCAACTTATTACCCTTTTGTTTTGAATTATATGGGTTTATTGCTTTAAATAGTTTAAATAATGGATCTGCTGTCGGTATTGACGTTTTTATTGTCTATTATTAGACGTCAATTTATACCAGTGCAGTGCACTGTGCACAACACAGATCAATGAAACATATGAATAGAACAATATTTTTTACAAAATGTAATCATTGACATAAATCATAAATAAAATAGTGTTTTAATAATATAATCCTTCAATTGTTTTAATAAACAGTGTGCAGAACGCTTAGACTAATTATTGTACACTTGGACAGGGCGAGTTTAACTTATTTGTATTCTTATAGAAACGCTGAAATTATCACAGCTAAGTTTTCGTAACGATGAATTAATTGATCGTAAACTTTTCGGCTTAAAAAAGATGTTTCGTGAAACTCTATACACATGGTTATGAGTTCAAATATTTAAAAAATACAGAAATATAAAATATTGGTCGACATTTACCACACAACACTATCTAACCAAATTAAATCAAGCTTGTTCTTTTGAAGCCAGTTACCTGAAATAAGATAATATATATGCTCCTGGTATGCTATTAATCTTATCAGTGTTGTAAATGTTTGAATATTTGTTGCTCAATTACGTTGTAAGAACTGAACAGATCACAGTAATCTAAATCTCACATAGATTAGTCTGAAATAGCACATAAGCCACTCAAGGTGATGTAGAGTTCCTTAAGGAACAATCCTGTTCTAATTTCTACGAAACAGACGAAGGACGACATCGCAGAAAGCAATAGTAGGTACCTATATAGAAATTTAAACATGTAGGTATGTCTATAATATGAATTTCGGTCATAGTAAAACCATGCTACCTACTCCTCGCGATTTAGTACCATTTTGATGGCTCACACTCACACATCTCGACTGGAAAATCACTCTAGTTTTTATGCAGTCGTTTAATTAGAATCTCACTTGTGTATCAACTGCACGTGTCTTCAACAATAGGACAAACAAGGAAAGATTTAAATCGCATTTCAGAAGTAATGAAAGACGATAACCAATCTACATCATTTCCTGTTTTCATCTCAAACAAAATCACTACAATCTTGACGGCTGATAAGATTTTGTTTGACACCTGCTACGAATAATGAAGTAGTATGTTATGCCTTATGAATTGTTACTTGTAAGTTTTACTGGGCTGAACTTATTTTTAGTAAAAATCGCATTAGAAAGTTTGTCGTTACAAAGAAGACGCCCATAAAGTTTTTTAAACATCAGGTATAAAAAAAATGTATTTTAACTCTACTAACCAGCTTCAAGTCCACAAGTGATCCTTCCTGCTAGGGCCGTAGGGCCGTAGGGCATCGCTTTCTCGGATGCCAGGGGCCAGGCCAATCTGGCCAATCGTAGGTTCTCCATAAGTCCACGTCGCGGCGCGGCGCATCGGCAGCCTCAAGCCCAGTAGTATCGTCTGACGTGTCTTTGTACTAGTCAGCGTCAGTGTAAGAGGTATAGGTAGTACAAATTGAGTATGGTATAGTAAGTATATGGTATGCTTCGTATGCTTAAGTGTAGATGGTAAAATAAGCTTCGCGGTTACGCTAGCTAAGTTCGGTAAACATTAGCAGCAATTTGAGGAAAGAATAAAAAAGGTGGTCAATGGTCATTAATAAAATTATTTGGAACACTTTTCTCCTTGTAGTTTTGACAGGTAGGTACATAGATTAAAATAAGCAGTTTGTTTAACAAATAATGCGTCCACGCATCAGTTTGTATAATTTTTTTATACACTTGTGAAACAATAGTAGCATGTTATGTTAAATAGGTAAAATGTATTTTATTTAATACCTACTACATCGACATTTTTTCCATTTACATAATAGGTAGGTATCACAGAAATGTAAATAATAAGGTACTAGATTTCTGTGGTAGGTATAGTGTGGCCGGCAAACATGTTGACCCAAAATTGACGTGGAAGAGGAAAGTTCGCGCATGTACACTTCCACCAAAGAAACCTTATTAAACGTATCTGCGCAGCCATGCGCAGCTAACACCATTGGGTCAACTTGTTTGCCTGGCACCTATAGGTATGTATGTGTTATTTTACCTTCTTTGAAAACATTTTTTTTTATAGCATAGAGTGACGAGACGAACAGGTCATGTGCCTGATGGTAAGCAACATGCCTGCCACATAACAGCACAGTAACACGCAGCTATTGGAACATGATAATCCAAATCATTACCTAGCACTGCACTGCGCTCGTCACCCAGAGATCTAAGATATTATGTCTCTAAGCCCTGTAATTTCTCTGGAATCATTGCCCTTCAAACCGGAACATAAAGGAACATTTTAAATAAAATATTGACTAACTAGCAGCTTTCGGTTGCACCGGTCGGTGTAGTCGTGTAGTTACCGATCCTGTTAATTTCCCGGGATAAAAAATAGCCTATGAGTTATTCTAGAATCTAGACCTATATATATATCTAAAGTATCTATGTACCAAATTTCACCCAAATCCATTCAGTAGTATTTGCCTTGAAAGAGTAACAAATATACATCCATACATTATTTAAAACTTTCGCGTTTATAATAATGGCAAGGTTCATCATTCTACTTTCATTTGTGGTACATATTTTATAGATTAAAGAATTGAGTACATACTTACCAACTTACCTATAAAGCGAATTGAGCTCTATTTGTTGAATCTAGAATTCCTTATCATTTACTTTTTATTGCCAATATTATAATTAAGGTAGCATATTAACCTTCATATTTTATCATGTTTGTTGAATTGATCCGAAAACAGAAGCAAAAACAAGCAAAAAACCCCCGAATGTGTTGTTTTCAGACGAGTCATTTTTTTATAACCACTTTATAAGAAGTTTTTATACCTGCCTTTTGGCTAACGCATACCTACCTAATTACAATCAAAACTCTACTCACAAAAATTTTATACGTAGCTCATACTTGAAAGTATTCCATATACCTTTTTATTTATTTATTTTCTTGAGTATATATTTACCACACTCACTCATATACTCAACTAGCAGCGCTCCGCGGTGTTATCCGCGAAGTTCCTGTTCCCGTTGTAGGTACCCGTTGTTTTTTCCGGGGTAGCCTATGTGTTCTTCCAGACTATAATCTATCTGTGTTCCAAATTTCAGCCCGATCCGTTCATACTTTAGGACGTGATTGAGCAACAAACATCCATACATTGACATTTATAATATTAGTAGGATGAGTACCTACATCTCCTACGACGTCTAAGGCAAGGACGGGTACCTCAGATGGTATCCGCATTACCCTGATGATATTTCCTAAGCGTTCATCATTATCCTTGCTTTTCTAGATATATGTATTTGAATCAGATAGCTATCTTTCGGGGACCATTACAATAAAGCATCTCGCTACGACAAAAACAAATCAAAAACCATCCAATACAATAGAACATGTATGTAGCAACAAGCATTGCATAACATCAAAGTACGGATTTATATACCTACACTTATTTAATCACTAGGCACATGATGTAATGAGTAATTGCAATATTGATCACGTAATGTGTGCAATTAAAGATACGTATTGGAAAACGTTATCATAGCTTCAAGTTATTTTAATTATTATAGGTTTACACTTGACCGCCATCTCGCCTGTGACGTTACAATGTAGCGTGTTTAACTAGATGAAACCGATTAACTCTCGATTTGAAGACACCAAGATTGTAACCATCGGGAAAAATACATTCAGGCAACGCATTCCACAGTGTAGACTTTTTTTATCACAAAAATGTACCAGAGAAATTACAGGGCTTAGAGATATAACAACTTAGATCTCTGGGTGGCGAGCGCAGTGCAGTGCTAGGTAATGATTTGGACTCTTCATGTTCCAATAGCTATGTGTTACTGTGCTGTTATGTGGCAGGCATGTTGCTTACCATCAGGCACATGTCCTGTTCGTCTCGTCATTCTTTATTTTTAAAAAAGTAGAGTCAAACCTTTTCGTTCGTGTCTTTGGAACATCGACCATGAAACGATGCTACTCTTTCGAGCTTACAGCAGCCCCATAGAAAAAAAGGCAAGATGGGATTAGATCATGCATACAGATCAGTTGCAGACTCCGATAAAAACAGATAAGTTAGCAATTTATTAACTATATAATATATATTTGATATTCAAGACTGAAGGCTTAAATCGCTCAAGGGTGTCTGTGCCTATGAGCCTTTTGGCATGTCTCTCGATCGATTCCAGAGCCTCCAGCTGATACTTAGCCGATCCATCCCAAAGGTGCGAACAGTACTCCATACAAGATACATTCAGTCTGTATTATGAGAAACAATTATTATTTATTAACAAAAGCTATAGTTCTCACAAAAGCCCCATTTTGACATTTGGAACGAAACTAAAAGAAACAGTAAAATAGATCATAATAATTGATTCCATAAAAAAAAGCGAGTTGATTTAACATATATTTAAATACTAGCCCGTTTAGACCTAAAAAATACGCGTGTACCTACACTAGCAAATAGATTCTAAAATACCAAAATATCGTTTTATTTTAGATGCTTACATCATTGACTTATTTATCTTTATCCTACCTATTTGGAAAAATTTGGTAAGAATTCAAGCGAAGATCTATAAAAATATTAGCTGTGACATGATAAGATTTTATTGCAAACGGCAGTACATTGGGTAGTTTTCCGTGAAATATCTCTCTAATCTTGAGTAGAATGTAGGATTATCTGTATCAATATCGGTCAAGATCTGATACACGTTCTTGCCTAAAGTTATTTTTACTTGCAAATGTGTTCCTGTTCGATTACGATTACAGCATTAGCTAATTAATTGAATCTATTCTATTAGGTGATTTATTTTTGGCTTCGTTAGCTTCCATTCACTGAAAGCAAATTATTTTCTATTGGCAATAACTTAATGAGGCGTGAAGCTGCAAATAGAGCTATCAAATAAATAGTTCGAAATATCACTGTACATGCCAATGTTTAATTTTGTTAGAGCGAAACATTAGCGCCACACTTGGCGAAACGCATCTATATTGGCGTATTCCATTTTGTTCAATACTTGACTTCAATATTTGGGTAAACACAAATCAGTATAGTGATTTGATTTCAATTGAACTCTAAAAATCTAATTCGATCATACATATCATATTGGCCATTCTTCACATGACCAGTTTGGTGGGCTTTTTTGTAAGGGATCTATTGCAAGGCAGTTGGCCTCAAATTGCCACTACTGTCTGTACTTTGGTTTGGCACAGAAGTCGCAGGACAAGGGTTCGTTCGTTGCGACTTCTGTGCCAGACCTCAGACCTCACATAAGCTAGATATAAATGTCAAGCAAACTCATAAACATTATCTCCTAGTGAGAGAAGGCCCCGAGCCTCAGTTGTGAGAATTTAAAGGAAGCTGTTTATTACGATGATTACTACGTATCAAAGTATCGATAATCCGATATCCATGGGACTTACAGAAAACAAAAGGTTACACAGTACGCCTTTACTATGCTGAAAAGTTGCGTTCTAATCATTAGTAGAAACAATTTTAACTATTATAGGCATTTATAGGTTAAGCTTGAAAATGAGAAAGACCAAGTTGGAGCATGTTCTCGAAAGATATATTTCTTAGAACGTTCCGGTTTCCTTACGTTTTTCCAGTGCGAAGAATAAATAGAGGTGCATGCAGAGTCGAACCTATGTAGGATTGAGTGGGACGTTATCACACAATACGCCACTAAGGCTATCATTTATGCATGTTACATCAATATGTGTATCTATGTAATATGTATAAAGTAAGCGGGAAAAATACTCGCAATATATTCTATTATTACACTCGCAAAAAAGTATGTAAATCAAAGTTGCAATCTTCCTCAAATGTCAAAACTGAACTTTTTTTTTTTACAACTTTAAAGCTAGTCAAAATTATTCACAATGTCCTGTTTAACGCGTCCATTCGACTTAAGCTTAGGTGTTCTGCCTAACCCCGTTTCAATACGAGCCCTATAAGTACCAGTCTACCTATAGATATGACAGGGTGTAATATTTCTTGTAACTAGATATCGTTGCGATGCCTCTAGCATGTTGAAGTGCCGGTGGGCCTTTTAACACGATGCTCAATAAACAATGGCTCACGCACGCGACGCGTGATTACAACCTGTTTTAGGTTGCACACGAAATCGGAGAGCTGTGCGAAATGTGTAATAAATATGAATGACTTATTTATGGAAAGGACTTTACCTACCACAGTTGCTATTTCGTTGATATTGAGTTAAGAAATATGTAGCATCGATCTAAAAAACATGCTATGACAATTTTGTTAGTGATGGTGCTTAAAGCTGTAACTTTTATCATTGACTTAAAATATTTACCTTTGAGCATAACAAAAGTTATGCAACTTATTTTATCAAAATCTCGCTCTTAAGGAAGGACAAAAGCTCAATTAATTTATAGCATAAATAAGTATGTACATATATTACTCATTGACGTATTAATAAGATATTACTGCATAAATACAGAAAACCGAGTGAGAACATCTTCTAGTAGGAATGCAATACCTACAGGAAAACTGTTTACCTACGTGTAATTTATTGTTTTTTTTATATTTGTCCTTAGTTCATTTAATTTTTTAAACTTACTGATAAATATGTATAAAAACCGAAGGGACACAGACACGACTAAACTATTATAACATAATTAGGAAATAGGATTTAGTCAAGAAAAACACAAAGATGATACGACGCTACGAAGATGAGAATTTACTCGTACCAGCATCATTATGAAGCCAACGATACAAAGAATGTCCTTCACACGAGCGTTTTGCAAATAAAAACGAACCGGTAGTGAAGACGTGTTTCTCAGTATTCATTAGGGTTTCTGACGTTAATAATACCTGAAATACTGCTACGATAAAAGCCGCAGCAGAAATAGAATTAAAGATTTAATCTGTTATATAAGATACATCGAATCAATACATGCAGTCTCGGAGGAAGTCACCAGACTACAATTAAATTACAATTTAAATACTTGAGGGAGTAGGGACCCCTATAATGCTCTCCTACGCACTTATTTCATTCAAACACAGATATGCGAGAACAAACGTCGAAATGAACAAACTTCTTGTGCCTTTTCTAGCCGAATTCAAAAAAGGAGCCTCAGGTTCTATTATTCGATTGGATGTTTTTTTAATGTATGTACGTAATTTAGTACGTTAGTATATAAAGGCCGATTTACATCAGACGAGCGAATGCTCATTCTATCCCAACTGTATCAAATTCATTTGGTGTAAACAAACGTAGAGCATTCTTTCGTTGTTTTGTTTGCGTTCGCAAAGATTCTATGGAATATGTAATATAGAAAACGCTAAGAACGATCTTTCGTTTACACTAAAAGATCGAGAAAGAATGCTCTTGTTCCAGCTCTAGCTCTATGTTCGTTCAGTTTAAATCGGCCTTTACGCGATAGCGCCGCCAGTTCTGAATCGATTTTGATGGTTCTTTTTTTCTTTGGTAGATTCAGAAGTAGTCCCTTATAAATTTTATATAGAAATCATTGTAGCATTTTTTTGTAATATGAACAAAAAACTTAAATTTGCTTTCATGCATATAATCGATATAGCGATTATGAAATGTGGTCGAGTGTCTGATTTAAATTTTTTCTCGGAGAAAATGTTCTGGGGACTTTTGGTCAAGGATCGGTGCGCGGGGGACTCTGACTGAATTCTCTGGAGTATGTAAATTTAGTAGTTAATATGGTTTGTAGTAATAATATTTCATTTTTATGTTTTTGTTGATATAGATTAGTGTGTGTTCGTGTGTTTGTTTTTTAACTTTATTATTTGTTTTTTGTGTGTTTGAAATAAATATTTGTATGAAATATTGTAAGTAAAAAAAATGCTTATTGTTTGCTGTCGTTCATCGTTACAGACTTTTTTTCAAGAGGCTTTTTGTTGGCTTTAGATCGCCTCCACTGCTTACCAAACATCATTACAGAATTGTATCATGGGAGATTGGGTAAATCAGTTCATGAGGTGACGGCGTGTCGTGTGCTCGTGTTATCATTTTGTTTAAACTATCACATTATAAATACAAGAGCCAACGGCCATTTTATGCTTGAATAACCTTCTATTACGCAATAGCCTAGTAATATTATAAATGTCAATGTTTGTATGTTTGAAAGAAAAAAAAACACATTGATTATAGTGTAGAATAAGATTTTTTATCACGGGAAAAGAAACTGGGCGGGCAAACCGCGGGGCGCTGATACAACAATTAAAATTAGGCATTCACAAAAAAAAATGCTGCTGATAGAAGCAAAAACATATTACTTAGATTAAAGGTTAAATGCCGGTTTGCATTTTGATTAGTGCGAGTGCGAGTGAGTAATCGCGACTGATTACTATGCACTCGCAATAATCAATTGGTGTCCACACGTGTTTGCTACTAATCACTCAACACCTGCACTACTCACTCGCACTCGCACTAATCAAAATGAAAACAACCCTTTTTTAGACTTTAAATATTAGAAAACAAATAACATAACATTTTGTTTCTTTCAGTTCCGAGTTACATTCTTGGATTTTTGTCGAATGTCATAAAACGGTCCAAACTTTTATTTTTTGAGAACTATAAACAGCCCAATCGTCATTGGCCGAACCTTAGATTTAGAAAAAAAAACGTTTTTTTCATCTGATGTCACCTGAATTATTTTATCATTCAAATTAAAACAGCCTAGTTAACATACCTAAACGGCTTTTATGAAAGTCGATTAACTTGAAAATACAGTAGATAAGTATTTAATGTCACTTGCCTGTTATTGAACGTATTTATTCAATGTTTAGTTATATTTCGTACGATTGTCATTATTAGTACACCCTATACAATTCTCCACGATGGTGTTTTAAACTATTATTGGTATTTACCACCCTATTATCACCAATTACTGTCATATTTATTTGGCGCCACCTTGTAATCGCGGTAAATATATTATTATCTCGTGATAAATTATAATGGATCTCAAGGATGTTCCGAGTATATGGCAACACACTATTCTCTTATTTTTTTTAATTCAGTTTTAAAACATTAGCAAACCTATCTAAGTAACGCACTACAGAACAGAACTAAATACACAATGACAACAATAGTTGCACAAAAACTAACTGCCGTATCAATAAAATTAACCTGTGAATTTTCCTTATTGACTTTATCTAGAGTATCTTTATTTATCTTATTATTCTTTATCTTTATTTACGTTTTCTTAAAATAGTTGTAGTTTAATTCCGTGGACTCCGACCAAAGTATAGAGTCATAAGTAGGTACTTAATTCCATAAAACTGAAAGTGTCTAAATAGGTACTAGGTATTTTCATTAAAGTCTTTGTGTCAGGTATCGTTTATATGTATATGTGGTTCATGATTTAATAGGTAGGTGCTGTAAATTTTATTGTTTAGGTAAGTAAGTGAAATAGTGTGGATATATTGCCTAGAATCATTGTTGGGGTTTATACGATACGACAGGTATTTAATTACTTTATTAAGTTGATTTATTTTCTAATTCTTCGATTTAACGGGAAAACGTAATTCTAAATCAGTCAAGCTAAGTAAAAAAATTATTATTTCGAACGTCCAAACTAAAAACCTAAACTAAAGTTAGGTATTTTGTCGCTGTGTCCTTTTATTATAGTACCCGGTTGATCTATAGTTATTTGCAACGTCAAGAAAATTTATAAATAACAGATGTTAATAAATAAATGTAGAGTAGCAATATGTATTTGCACTCTGCACATGCTAAGCAGAGTTATAAAATACATAGATACTTAAATATTATGCACGCCGAACGGAAATTATAAATTATACGGATCGGAACGCCGAAATTTATAGACTTTACGTCTTGAATTGAATGGAAATCTGTTCAAAAAAAATCTGTTAAAATTAATTAAAAGCTATTTCAATATACAAAGAAACCTAAGGTAAAGTTTACATTCCTGATGAAACGACCACCGCCTCCTACACTCCATCTGCCTTCCTATACCCACAGCTGCTGTAGTGGGAGATCAACACATGGCCAATTAACTGTGTTACGAGAATTAATAGCACCCATTGCCCACTATAATAGTTCTAGATCATCGATTTTTATAGGATGCATTTCGGAGAGAGTGCAGCTGACAATACAACAACTCTTTAATAAAAAACCAAAAAGTACAGAGTATAAAAATAACAAAAGAAAAAAAATTGGCAGTCATAGCAACTGCCACTAGAAGTAAATAGGTACTTATAACTCAGAATTTGATAGCTTACTTTGGAAACTACGCGGGTGAAACCGGAGGGCGTGGCTATGACCATGGCCTTAAAAAACATTACATTTAAGGAAAACTTTACACACACTACCATGTATTTAACACACACGCATAAAAAATACTCTCTTGTTTATTCTTAAAATATGTGGTCAAATTGAGAACAGATTAAATATTGCTTTATGGTCGAACTTCGACCACTTGGTGACCACTAGTATTATAAATATAAAGTCTGTCACTATGCTGTGACCTGTGACTGACAACCTTTTTTGCCTACGTACTTGAATTCAGACATTGAACAAAAACTAAACAAAGTACATACTTATTTGTTATATTATCTGAAACCAGAGACAAAAAGTCGTTAGCTACACTATACTGTACCTACTTTATCTCTAAAAATAAGTATCCGCCAATTTTACATAAGCGGGCCGCGTGGCTTAGTTGTCAGTAAGTTGTCTCATTGAGTTTTAGGTCGTGGATTCTATTCCATTCAGGACAAACATTTCTGTGAGGAGTTTCGGGTTTTACGTCTTTAGCGTTAGCCCAAAAATCCGTTAGGCCCAACCAGCTACTATAAGTCCGTTATAAAAAAATCTGTGAGTAGTACGGAAGTTTGTTAAGTGTGTGTGTTCTTATCCTACTAATGTTATAAATGTCATAGTTTGTATGTTTGTTGCTCAATCACATCGGAATAGCTGAACGGATTGGCCTGGAATAGCATACAATATGGCCATTTTAACCGCGGTAAAATAACTAGAACGGGAACCACTAAAACCGCTGGGCGCTGCTAGTGCATTATAAGTATCTATTTAAACTTACATATATATTATCGCACCTTTAGAATTAAAGAGGCCTAATCAAAAATCTTGTATTTTGATCAATTTATTGATGGCAATTTTTGTTTTTCGATATACCTACGGTTACGTCACAATCTTTGTTATTTTGGTATGTTGTTATTTTGTGAACTTACACGTCTGTTCTTTATAAATTGAATAATTACATGTTTTTAGACCATTCGATGTAAAAAAAACTAGTTTCGTTATAGTGATTAATTTGGCACTAGATAGAGTAGGTAGTGTGAAAAAATGTCGCTCTAAATTAAAAAAAAAACTCGTGACTATTGCTGTCAAGTTTCTAGATTGTTTATGCTAATATTTCGATTTCCTGTTTTCACTTAAAGCGAAACTAATATGATAGGAACTTATTTATTACAATAATTGTGGGTCCATTAAAGTGTTCCAAACATTTACTGAAGACTTCCGCTGGCCAAAAAACTTTCAAATCGGTAAAGTGCTTTTCAAGGTTAATGACGTCAGCATAACTCATGAGACAAAAGTAAGTTGTAATAGTCCATTGAAATGTTACAATTTAAGGACCTAATACAATAACTTTAGTATACGAAATACATTGTTGCAAGTTGTAACTATTTCGACGGCTTTTCAGAGTTTTTTGTAAATGTCTAATTGGATAAAGTTATTTATCCACGAAAAAATTAAAATCCAAATGCAAAGTGCGTCCTCTAAAAATGCAAAGCTCATGTAACCTTTCAATGGACTATAAATAATTGTTTCATTCTCAGGTTTCGGATAATACAGTTTTTTTTTTTATGTGCAACTTTTTCCACTTAGACATTTACAAAAACTCTAAAAGGGCGTCGAAATAGTTGCAACTTGCAACCATGTATTTCGAACACTAAACTTACTAAGATTTGCTCTATCTGTAGTACCTACCTACTGTATATTTATCTAATTGGTTCCTTCTAAGAGATTAAACATCTATCAATGAACTAACCAATCTAATAAAATCCAATAAAACAACCCAAATGAAATCATTAACGTAGGTGTACGTAAACACGTCAATCCATAAGTTAAAACACTTACCAATTTATCTCACAAGTTTCGGACATCGCCACTATTGTAACCTCATAAGTAGGCTGAAAGCAAAATTTAGTTCCCCTATTTTGCCAACAGCCCAATAGAGTGGTAAAATAATTCAAAGTGCACCACCAACGTATTTTTGCAACAGATAATTCGGAAAAAATAGCGCGTTTTTACGGATAGTCGCATTTTATTACAGCTATTTGTTTATCCTGTAATTCCAACGAGATCACTGTATTGCTCGTAATGATCAGTGATGTTTCATTTGAAATAATTCGTTTACAGATAATTAATGGAGGAAAAGCGATATATTTGAATACATTCCTCCCTACTTGTACCTATGTATGTTATATACCCGGAACAATATCAAAACAATAATAAAAGCGAAAATAGTGTTACTTTTCTGTACTTGTACTAACTCTAACGATAACTTTTAATGTAGATACTTATTTTTTTATTTATATTAAAGAGTGACGAGACGAGCAGGACATGGGGCTGATGCTAAGCAACATGCCTGTCACATAACAGCATAGTGACACGCAGATATTGGAACATGAACTGGAAACTATTGTTTAAGGCTCTTAGGCACTTAATCTGAAATTTAGAAATTTATTTTGAAAATAAATTATAAAGAAACTGAACATAGTGACAAATGAGAATCAACATGGGGCAGTGATCGTTGAACGTTGCAGTGATTCATTTCATTCATTGACAGTGATGATAACAGGCCGCCTGAGCAGGCCGCTAACGGCGACGATTGCGTGACAATCTGACAATATGACGTCATACGTCATACACGTAAAGTATCAAGTTTTTTTGGACCACGTGGTGATGCCAATAGCGGCTTTTTACCCTTAGTAACAATGATGACGTAGATAGCAATAGAAAAGTTATAAAGAACACCTAATTTTAAGTTTTTGATGTATCAGTATGCATCAAAACATCAAAAACTTAAAATTAGGTGTTCTTTATAACTTTTCTATTGCTATCTACGTCAGAGAGTCGGATTTAAGACTTACGCATTTGTATTAGGCTAAATTAGGTGCTCTCGTTCATTGTGAATAACTTACTTACTATGAGACAAGACTCTGAAATAGCGGAATAAAAATCAACTGATCCAGAAAAAAAAGCCTCAGGAACGGATGTTTTTTTAAATTATCTTTGTAGAGCTTCTAAAAACTAGTCATTTTAATAGAATTCCAGGGTTCGGGGCCAGCTAGATTTACAGAGATTTACTGTACTGGAAGTAGTGTAATAATTATTGTGGACAGAGCAAATTTTGGAGCACTTTAAAAGTACTCCCCGTAACCCTGAATAGCAGTTAAGTATTTATTTCCTACAAAAATACCATCATAAACAAAGAGTCCAATTTTTTTTCTCTAAGGCTTGTGAAGAACTACACTAGTATCATTAGTTACTAAATATTTATCTTGGTTAAATGGTGGAGCGATTCTCCGATATTTTGATGGAGTTTCATGCACTATATTCACTACATGTCCCGTAGATTGGAATACCTACAGCATTCGAAAGATTACTCAATCTAGAGCCGTTTTACCGTTAGGCAGGTTATGAAACATCCGTTTGTTTACACTACTTACAGTAATAATACACTAATCCCGTGGATTTATCGTGTTTTCTCAATTAGCGTACGGTGTAGGGTTATGAAAGTAAAACGCGAATGAGTCATTGCGATGTGCTGGGCGATTCGAAAAAGCAAACTCGACGGTGAGGTCTACTACTAATTCATCTCTATTATTACTCAGCCAAGTCTTGGCTCTTCATAATTCAAATTTTGACTTTAATTTTTATCTTTGCTTGAAGATAAAGAAGAGAAATAGCATCTTTCGATTACTCGAGTAATGTAATCGGTGAATTAAATGTTTGCCTGAACCAATTTGAAATTTGTAACTTCTTTTCTTCTTTCTGTTCTTCCTAGGTCCCACTTAAATGTTAATAAATACAACTTAAAACCTAAAATAGGTAAAACTTCAAATCGGTCGAGAGGTTTTTGAAAAATTAACATTGATGATATTTTTGTTTACTCCGAAATCCTGCACTCATTTGAGTATTTATTGCGTTTGTTGGCAGATCCATATCCAGTTTTAGAAATTTTGTAAGTATTTGTTGGGTGTTTGAGTTTAATTTTTAAATTAAAATCGGTTGTTCGGTTTTTTAACTGAAAAGTAATTTAATTTAATATAACTTAATTTACTTTGGAGGGTTCGTGACAATTACCAATATAAATAGCCCTACGCAAGCGAGAAATCGTATCGCGTTCTGGGGTCAAGTTACAGTGGTGACGAGCTCGCTGTCGAGATCGCCGTCGAGTTTACTATTTCAGAATCGACAGCCTGTGCCGATAACCTACTTCTAACTGTACAATAGCCGATTGAATACTAACCATATCTACCTACTAAATATTCTATGAAGTAGGTATTTAGATCTTGAATCTACTTATTTCAAACATGTCTGAGTGTATGGTACCTATTTCGAAAAGTATTAGCTATAGTCTTAAAAAAAAAATAGGTTCGTTTTGACATTATATATTCTATATTTATAAGAAAATTGTTTTTAATACTTTTTTTCGATGTTAATAATAGACGTTTTAAGTTAGATTCTAGGTCAAAAAAAGAGCCTTTTATTTTTTGAGAACCATAAACGGTCTCGTACTTATACCATTATACAATGTTTTGAAATATCTTCACATTAAATTCGTCTCAATCTTTGTAGTAGGATTTTTCATTAAAATGCATAAAGATTAAAGATACAATTAGTTTTAGTAACGTTCACTTTATGTTCCCACTAGGTACCTACTAGGATTAGGGACATTCTCTTACAAAGAGAGGTGGATGGTGGCTGGCTAAGTGCGAGTTGACAGATGACAAACGTCCTCAAAAATAGTACATTTCTTGGAAAATGCTGGTTCCCTCGCTCATGCCCGAGCTACACGATGCTAGTTTTTCAAGCTAGGATAGCAAGCTAGAGTTAGTAAGCTAGCAAGCTAGTACTTCTAGCTTCGTATAGACAAAACTAGCGTTGCGTAGCGTTGTCTACACGAAGTTAAAAGTACTAGCTTGCTATCCTAGCTTGAAAAACTAGCCTCGTGTAGCTCAGGCTTCACGATGTTTACCTCCACCCTCCACCGATAAAGCTAATATTGACAATTTCTGTATATTTATTGTTTTTCGTTTGTAATATAGCTCAGGCTTCACGATGTTTACCTCCACCCTCCACCGATAAAGCTAATATTGACAATTTCTGTATATTTATTGTTTTTCGTTTGTAATATAGCTCAGGCTTCACGATGTTTACCTCCACCCTCCACCGATAAAGCTAATATTGACAATTTCTGTATATTTATTGTTTTTCGTTTGTAATATAGCTCAGGCTTCACGATGTTTACCTCCACCCTCCACCGATAAAGCTAATATTGACAATTTCTGTATATTTATTGTTTTTCGTTTGTAATATAGCTCAGGCTTCACGATGTTTACCTCCACCCTCCACCGATAAAGCTAATATTGACAATTTCTGTATATTTATTGTTTTTCGTTTGTAATATAGCTCAGGCTTCACGATGTTTACCTCCACCCTCCACCGATAAAGCTAATATTGACAATTTCTGTATATTTATTGTTTTTCGTTTGTAATATAGCTCAGGCTTCACGATGTTTACCTCCACCCTCCACCGATAAAGCTAATATTGACAATTTCTGTATGTTTATTGTTTTTCGTTTGTAATATAGCTCAGGCTTCACGATGTTTACCTCCACCCTCCACCGATAAAGCTAATATTGACAATTTCTGTTGTTTTTCGTTTGTAATACCTACACTGAGAAAGAAAATATATACATCCATGTATTTAGAAATTATTAGTCACTGTTTAATTTTAACTGACTTTAAAAAAGAAGGAAGTTCTCAGTTCAATTGTTCACCTAGTTATGTTTATGCTTCAGCTATGTTTTAGATCGTTTCTTTTTTCTATATGAACTACATAGTTTGATACTTAATTATTATTTTATGGCCCCAAATATCGTGCGCGCTTGGTAGGTTAACAAAATGCAGGTACCAAAATAGCAAGAGAGGTAAATCACGTTGTATCTCGATTTTTCTCTTTTGCCTTGCCAAATTTGTTACTTTATCAATACGAATAACAATAAATAAACAAAACTAATTTGAAGATGTCCAAATTTTTACACATCCAAATAGGCAAGTGAGAATTGATAATACACATACATATCTCACTTCAAGGCGCTATTAACTAAGTGCGGCCACATTGTCACCGTATTTCCCCCATCAGATAAGAAAATAAATACCACAAGTTAGCCATCACTATCGCACCCATCCTGCACCCACCTACGTATTGTAGAGTTCGGTAGACAGAGAGAGGAACAATAGCGATAGCGAGTAACTTCCGTAATAAGGCCGTTTCTTTATCAAAGCCGCACACCCGCATTTTAAAGTACAAAATATATGTCAGTGAATATGCCATTGCTGGAACGGTGTCACGGTCAGACCTTCGGATGGAGAGAAGTATATTTTATTCATATTGCGCAAGCGAGGTGAGCCGCCATTGCCGTTAAGTGCCATCTCGCGGAGGATTCTCGCAATTTGTCTGAATGCATCTAACATAAGCGCAGGATGACCTCAGGAAGTGAAAATCAAGGTTGATGTGGTTTAAAAGTTAAAAATACTGTAGACAGATTAAATCTTCCTCGTTCTCGTTGAATGCCTTATTAGCCATTTGCATTACTATGCAAATGCTACGGCTGCATGGACTACCTACAGTGATGCACTCAAAGAGTTTACATATACTACGTACCTACCTTTAGAGTTAGTACCTACCAAACGCCGAACGCACGGGTCTGCCGCTCTTGTCTTGTCGCTCTTAAGGAAGTGTCATACTTTTGTCGCGGCACATCATTATGTCGCCATAGCTAACAAACACCATACATCTCATCTGCTTACAATTGGTACAAAAAAACCGTGCGGAAAAACCTGGTATATTTACTTATTCTTTATCTAAGGATGCACCATGCACCCTACCATCTTTAAAACCCAATTTTAAGCCGTAGAGATACACCCTTTACAAATAAACATTGGTGGACAATTCGCACATAACATGGCCCATGGCAGCTAAATAGCTGATACAATACTTACAGATATATATTATGTAGAAACCAATGGTTTTTAGTATCATTGGTTCGATGTTAATGTTCCTTGTTGTTTGTTCCAGGTTCCGATGTGTGTCCTATGAAATCATTGCTGCGTCGCATCGGGCAGCAGTTGTTCACAGCTCTTAGCGGGAAGGGCATTGCTGTGCTCGTCAACCATGGCATTGCTGATGAAAAGGTAAAGAACCTATTGAAAAATAATCCACTGAACAAAGATCATATTTATATTGGGTTACAACTATTCACTCGCGATTGGGAGGGTCGATCTAGAGATTTACTACGATAACATGGCCCGCCCCTCCAAATTATGTACTGTTTTAATGTGTGTAGTCACATCCTTACGAAAGAGTTTGTATGTAGTTGTAATTATTCGTAGGCAGTAGCAGTACGCACACATGCGTGGTGGTGCGTTGTAAATACTTTCACAAATACTTTTAAACGTTTTGAATTCTGGTGGGGCGGGTCATGTTATCGTAGTAAATCTCTACCACTGAACCAAACCACCACTATGAGGCAGTTGGTAACGCATAGTTATAGAATTGTCCACCACCACCAATACAGTTAATAGTTGGAGATCATCAGCAACTGGAGTGTGTTTTTGAAGTAAAAACTTCTTTTGGCGCGCATTAAAAAACCTTCGGGGACCATGGCCATATGCTCATGGCCACGCAGATACTGGAGGGCTCCAGTGTCACCCACGCAGTTGCCAAAGTAAGCTATCAAATTTTGAGTTATAAGTTTTCACTTCTATCGGGAGTTCCTATGACTGCCAATTTTTTTCTTTTGGTGTTTCGCTACCCACTGGTATCTACCAGATAGTGGTCTTCCCATCTTTGGAAGACTGCTTCACATTATTAGATTTTCATCTTGCTCATAATGCTATGTATTTGAAATGATTTATTAGTCGAAGCAACTTCGATGAGATCAAAATCATAAATTAATTTCTTCCTAGTTCTAGCAGTTCCTATGACTTCCTGTGACGTCACGCCCTTGTAAAAATCGTAAAATGAAGTGACGTCACTCGAAACTTCTAAGCACCGTATCTGCGTTATTGACGTGATAACGTCTTATAATTCGATGAAGCCGGCTGCACGCCCGCAAAACATGACGTCATGTACCGTTACCGCGTTACCGTCGGTCGTTACCTCGCCGCATGTTTGTTACAGTTGTATTAATTATTTCGGCCAGTCGTTCAAGCGGGGATGTAGCTCAGTGGTAGAGCGTTCGCTTTGCATGTGAAGTGCCCCGGGTTCGATCCCCGGCATCTAAAAGATTTTTTGCATTGTTTTGATTGAAAATGACTAAATTCTACTGATTACTTTTTACATACAAATTTTCTTTTGAAAAATGCTACCATTCCATCAGTATTTTCTTAAGACGTTGTCACGTTCAACTATCGTCAGTAAACAGACTTTACAGACAACAATTATTTTTTTTGTTTATTGAAACAAAAGAAATTATTTTTTTAAATAATTTAACTGACGGTTTAATTTGTTATTTTTAGTCATCATGTCTGATTCCTTTTCGATTAACTTATGAAGACTGTTAACTGTTAATTCCAGCTAAAGCGAGTGTATCGGGATCTGGACAACTTCTGCGCGCTTCCTGAGGGTTGCCAGGCGCAATATCTCCGCAACCCCACCAGCAACCATGGCTACGTCAAACCCGGCATGGATCAGTTCGATACCACCAAGAAGGTAACACATGATCTAACTCCTTGTTCCCATAAGCATTAGTTGTGATAAAAACGTCTAGGCTGTGGAATGCGTTGCCTGAGTGGGTTTTCTCGATGGTTATAATCTTGGTGTCTTCAAATCGAGTTTGAATCGGTTTCTTCTAGGTGAGTACGCTAAATCGTAGACCGCATCGACGCTTAACATCAGGCGAGACGGTGCCGGCGGTCAAGTGTAAACCTATAAAAGTTTCAAAAAAACCTCTAAATGTGTCCACTGCTGTGACTCGGGGCCTTCACATGCAAGGCCCATAATCCACCCCGTTCAAGGAGAGAGTCAATGGCATAAACCATCATGGTGGCCCAGTGCGGGTTAGTAGATGAGGCATGACCTGGAAAGATTCTAAAAACATGTCGGTTTCCTCACGATGTTTTCCTTCGCTGTTTTTAAGTTAGCGACATTGCACATCACTTCGAAAAGACAGTGGTTGGAATCGAACTGAGCGCTTCGGATCTCCCGACTAGCAAATAGGTAAACTAATGTAGGTAATTAATTACACATGATACAAAAGCGTTTGTATGATTAAAAAAATCTTAACGCGGTCGTCCCACTCCACTGCTCTGCTGAGCTTTACTGTGGGTTTGCTGCCATTTATACGACTCTGGTCCCACCCGACAAATAAAATACACTCAAATATGGGCTTCATGTAATGCATGTTAAGATATAGATTGGATTGGCAACATAAACTAGTTGACGCCTGTCAGCGAGCGGCCTGCTAATTTGTGTTGCCAATGTAATCGGTATCTTAATCTGCATGACATAAAGCCCATATTTGGGTGTATTTTATTTGTCCGGTGGTAGCCGAGTTGTATAAGTCGGCGCAGACGCAGAACTTTAGCATGTCGCGCGAACCTATAACATTTTCCTTACCTAAAAGCAACCAAGAAGTTTAAACTTCTTGGCAGGACTTTTGGCAGAGTCCGCCTGGGGAAGGACCACACCTTTGCCAGTTATTCTACCGCCAAGCAGTAATGTGCAAACATTACTGTGTCCGGTTTGAAGGGCAAACATTACTGTGTCCGATTTGGTGTGCATCCGGTTTGAAGGGCAATATTTCCAGAGAAATTACAGGGCTTAGAGATATAACAACTTAGATCTCTGGGTGACGAGCGCAGTGCAGTGCTAGGTAACGATTTGGACTCTTCATTTTCCAATAGCTGCGTGTCGCTGTGCTGTTATGTGGCATGTATGTTGCTTACCATCAGGCACATGTCCTGCTCGTCTCGTCACTCCTTGTTTATAAAAAAAAACTTCAAGGGAAATATAACGTAATCGCTGTGTATTCCAGGAGCTTCGCCACTCGTTCAACATCGCGACCCTGACGCAGGCGGCGATGCCCGCCCAAGAGGAGGTGCCCGAGTTCTCGATGCACGCCTTCCCGCTCGCCCACGACCTCACCAACCTGTCGCGCGTGCTTCTGCAGGCGCTGGCGTTTGCTCTAGGTGGGTCTTTCAAAACAGACTCCTACTAATCTTAAAATATACAGGATGGCGCAATGGAACGTGCATTTTTGAAAAAAATAAACACAACAGGTAAAGTTAAAATAAAACTTGGGAATAGGGTAGCCGACTGGGTCAAAAATAAACCATTCTAATAAGTCCGTCAGCTAGATCATGGAAAAATAAGGGACACATATTTTTTGTTTTATCAAATTACTAAGAATAAAAAAATATCAAATATCGACGAAGATATACGAGTCATCAAACTTCCAGAGTGGAGGGTCATGACGTCACTTATGGTTAAAAATCGTACCTACGTACGTACGTAAATAAAAAGTACTGTATCTTCGTCATATTTGTTTGTAATATAGTATAGCAATCTAGTTGACAGACTAATTAGTTTTTTTAGGATTGTAGCCTATTGCTGAGTAATAAGTGAAGTTTATTTTTTAGAAATAACATCTTCACCTCTCCGTCACTTTATGACTATGGACTATGGAGTTTGTTGTTGCATGTTTCTGGTATTTAGATTTTGGATTCTCACTGTTCCGGCAGACCGGCAGTTGGCATTCGCCCGACTAGACCAGCCGTAACTTAATCCTCCTCGTAACTGTCGAATGGTTGCCTGGATAAGGCCGCCATTTGTAAGTTATTTTCTGTATTTTTTTTTTTGTTTATGATTTCTGGTGTGCATAATAAAGTGGGTATGTCTGTAACGCCTTGTTAATATTCCAGGTATCCCACCAGCAACCCTCATCCAGTGCCACTCAGGCATGATGCAGAGTGACGGCCGCAACCCTTCCACCATGCGCCTCCTGTACTACCCTCCCGTGCCTCCAGAGGACGTCGGTCCGTGCTGCCAGAGTGACGTCATCCACTACACCAGATGCGGTGCCCACTCTGACTACGGCACCTTCACCCTGTTGGCGCAAGACTCGGAAGGAGGACTGGAGGTAAGAGAAACGAATGGTTTTCTACACTTTCGAGAAACGAATGGTTTTCTACACTTTTAAGAAACGAATGGTTTTCATATTAAACTAGCTGACCTGGCGAACTTCGTACCATCATTTCTTTTTTCTTTTCTAATATTTCTGCTATACAAACCTTGTCCCGATAATAACGAATACATTCAATAAAGAATCAGCCAGAAATAGTATCTACAGTATCTACACGTTACACACGTCTTATTAGCTTATTACACTTGGCAAAATTTAGTGGGTAACTGAATTTAGAAGCAAGGTTGAGCAGTCCACTAAATGTTCTCACTGCTGGGAACTGGGCCTTCTCTCACAATGAGAGAGTCAAGGCCATAACCCACCACGCTGGCTCAGTGCGGGTTGGTGGATGAGACATGTCCTCGAAAGTTTCTAGGAACATTTCGGTTACCTCACGCTGTTTTCCTTCATCGTTTTAAGGTACGTCCCCTAGCAAAGTCCCCCTAGTTTTTTGTTCAGTTTTCAGAGCTATCTACTCATTAGCCAAAACAAATATCAACTGGTAAAAAATACATTGAATTTCTACAATTTCTTGGCTTCAAAATGGTAGTTTCTTTTTGTTAATGAATGTATTGTTTAAATAATCTCCTCACAATGAAACCATAAAAAATAGAAATAATTGTAATTATCGTGTATCTCCTCGAAAAACCGCCATTATTTGAATTTTGTACTTACACCAACGGATAGGGAATTCTATTACAAATATTTTGGTAGAAATCTTTTTTTCAAAAGACCAACATCTAATTTTAGAAAGAGTATAAAATATTCTAAAATTTGAGTGTGAAACAGCGACAAATCCTACTGTTTCTCTCTTGCTCTTTCTTGCGGTGTGCGATGAGGTAAGAAATTCTCAAGGTCATTTGCTTGGGGTACGGCCTTAAAGGAAGGAAGGAAGCTTTAGCAGCAAGGTTAGTTGACTGAATTCAGGAGCAAGGTTAGGATGTTAGGAGCCAGTTAGAAGCAAGCAATCCGCGCTTCTGAAATTAGCATGGTAGCTTACTGAATGCTATTCACTGAATTAAGTAGCGATTAAATTCATTCGACTAGTGTTAGCCAAGTGTAATTAATAATCACTTTAATCACGATCTAAATTATTATTCAATTATCTCAACGTTGCGGTAGTATTATAACCGCCGTGGTCACTAGAGAGAAGACTGTCAACGTCCACGTAATTAAACAATAATTATTATGATTGTATACAGGGTTATTGGTAATCAGTATGCACCCGTTTAAGGGCATGCTCTGTATATTTAATTAAACAAACAACTTTTGTTCTACAACTTTTGTTAAAACTCATTATATAACCCAAAAAAAAAGTGTTTGTTGCACTTTTTTGTACTGTTAAGCGACTTTTTTGTGTTTATTCAATTGGGCACATCAGTTTTGAGTGTTAAAGAGCGAACGCGCTCTTGTTACGAATTGTTACGAAGAGTTCGATGCTTTTAGACCGTGGAAATACACTTTTTATATATTTTGTATAAGAAAAAAAAACACTTTTTTTTAAACTGTAGATCAAAAGTTGACGTATTGAATGTACCTAACATCCCCTTAAAAGGATGCAGGCTGATTACCAGTAACCCTGTTTAATGATGATGATTAAGTCCTGTGCAATATTTACAACTAGCAGTGCCCCGAGGATTCATCAGTGTCGTTCCCTTATTAGCCCTTATTTTCCCGGAATATAAAGTAGCCTATGTGCTCTTCCAGAGTATAATCTAACTGTATTCCAAATTAACCAATCGGTTCACACGTTACGACCTTACGACACGATTGAGCAACAAACATCAAACATTTACTATAGGATAGTTTAGAGTTTACAAACTATATGGAATGGATTTCGTCTATGATCTCTCGTCACACTTCTTTTCACCGTTATGATACAATGAAACTATTTCAGACCGCAATTAGGTATACCATTTTTGATGCCCCTTAATAATGACTGTATGTATTCTCATGGTCTGGCACCTAGAACATTTACAAACGGAAAAAGTTCGAGCAAAAATATTGTTCAGAATAGTCTCAGCCAAGAAAACTCTCACAATAAGAATATTATATCTGAAGTAATAAAACAGCTACAGCGGACAGTGACAATAGTATTTTCCCAAGTTAACAATGGAAACTAGTAAAACAAGCTCTTGTTAACGTGTCTATTCTTAGCTTTTCTGTGTTTGCACGTCATTTGAAGTGCTTATTAGACCGGTGTGAAGTAGTTTAGAGAGTTGAACGTAATTTGTACAATGATACTGTGGTCTAGAATCTGTTGCTTTTCAAACTTAGTTATCTAGAGTCTAGATAATAAAGATAGTACCTGGGTCACCGAGCTTTGCTCGGTTTAAATACTAAAAATACGTAGATACTCTTAATTTTCTTTAAAAAAAAGAATACTTGAAAAAGAAAAAGAGAAACCGTCTGGATTCGAACCCGCAGCTATTACTTCGTGACCGCCACGAACGCCCGACTTCCCTTCTGAGCCAATTATGCTGTCACGTCACGCGGCGAAATTTACCTTCGCATTCTAATGTCTAAATGTGACAGTTTTTCATTGTCTAAAAACGCGCATAATATGCGTTTTTTTTAAATGAAACCTAGTTAGATCGATTTATCATCCCCGAAACCCCCTGCATACATAATTTCATGAAAATCGTTGGAGCCGTTTCCGAGATTCAGATTCTATATATAAATATACATATATAGGTACAAGAATTGCTCGTTTAAAGGTATAAGATTTTAATTAATGTCACTCGCCCCTGTTTGTATTTGTATGTAGGCTATTTTCCTTTGTGATGGTTGCCTGGAAGAGGTTGCTCTCAGCAATAAGGCCGCCACTTGTGGTGCTAGTTCATAAGTATTTCACTGTAATTTTATTAATTTGCATGTATCACAATAAAGAATTTTCTATCTATCTTCTATCTCTAAAGTTTCAATAGCGATAGGCAGTGCCTGATTAAGAGTTCTGACCGCCCTAGGCTAATTATGAGGACGCGCCCCCACTTACATTGATATTGCTATCTCTTTTCTTTTCGTTTGATATTATAGAGATAGCAATGGCCAAAACAGATTTAGTTTAGCAGTAGAAGGGCAGGTATCTTACGGTCGGCCTAAAAAGTACCTGGTATATTAGTTTTGACTTTGTTTCCTAGTGTACAAATTTAAACCTGATTTATACCAGGGCTTTTTTGAGGAGGCACGCAAGAGCCTACAGTACCCTCAAAGGATTCGAAAGTATACCCCGGGTTTCTCCGGCAGTGATTTGGTGACTGATTCGCGAGAGCGCTCTCACACTCGACAGCGACCTTATCGCTGACTCTATCGTAGAGCTGTCACGTGACCCAGTCACGTGACAGCTCTGGTGAGTGGGTCAGTGACCCTGTCGCGGGGGACAGAATCCTTGCACACCAACCATGCAACGGAAACCAGCAGTACTTTAGCGTCACCTTTTCGGGAGGGCCACCACCTCACCTTCTGAAATAGGGTGCTGGATGGCATTGAACGTCCGACACCTCAGGCTCTCTAATTGGAGATGGTGTAGGTACGAGCCAGAGTGGCTCGCTCTCGTCACCACTTCCTCCTTCGTGGACAAGCGAGAGTCCACCTCCTTCTTGCTCCTCAGCTATCTTCATCTGCGACTTCTGCGAGATAATGATTCCTCAAAAGGAGACCACCGCCTCCCATGACCTCTCACTGCTAAACATCTTGGCTAAGGTAGTAGGCAGTAAGAGGTCCGCCACTTCTCCCGGGTACATCTTCAATGCGTGTTGATCGGCGCAGATCACGCGCAATTGCACTGGTGACACACCAGCCTTTCCACCGCCTAACTACATCGACTTTGGTTTTGCTATTGCTGTCTCTATAATTTAAGCTAAAAGAAATAAAAAGATACCATCTGATGCACCCGTGCCCTATCGTACCTATGTCGCTCTCACTGAACCCACTCAGCGTTGGCCCTGAGACAGTTCGCTCTTCAAGTTGACGCAAATACGCCCCAAACTTCCATCTGATCAGCTGATCTGCTGTCAAATACCGAAATATTACAGTGTTAGCTTGCCAGCGACAGACACGCTACACACCACAATATTAGAGGCTAGAGCTTGCAGGTGCAGGTGAAGGTGTCCGTCAGAAATCACGGAAACATAATTATGGCCTCCAACTTGTGAAAAACCACCTCTAGGCCGATGCTCCTAATCCTGGCTACCACTGTCGCCAGCACCGCCACCTCGTGAAACCTCCGCCCCTCACAATAACCAGCGTGCCGTTGCCATAATAAGCGATACCGATGCAACGCAGTTTGCAAGTCGTAAGTTGGCCCACTACCACCCATACACTGTGGATATTCCCAAAATCCGTACAAAACGGTTGGAATCCACTTTTCTCGTATGTACAGCTTTAGAGTGGTATAAGTTGCCGGCCTCCTTGTTCCCTGAGAGATACAATCTAGAACTTTTCAAGGTCAGAGTGAATAGGTACTTTCTAGGTCAACGTGCGTCATCTTCGACCACACCGTAAGAACAAACTCCTGTCGAACCCCACGTGACATGAGAATAAACTCCCTCCCTTTCTAATGTTGAGGACATCACCTCTCTGTGAAAGAGGTAGTCTCTTACGATGCACCATAGATATTGGGCTACTCCAGCACTTCTGTTGTGGTTGTGGTGTGGTGGATTAGGATGTAAAACGCGTTTACTATGTTAGGAGACACCGTAAACAATACGCCGCCACTGGAGCACACCTTCCTTCGGACCTTCGGACGAACGGCGTCGGTCGTGGAGAGGTCTTTCTGAAACCTGAACCACCCTGAACTGTCCCTTCGACAAACCCAGATGATTTCAGCGCGCCCCTCCAGATCCTCGCGCCCTAGGCTGCAGCCTAATTAGCCTAAGGGTTAATCAGGCCCTGGCGATAGGTGTGAGAAATTTTGGAAGTAGGTATATACCTACCTCAAATATATTGTATAGGATACCTTGCTTGATTGACTAGGTGTATGCCGCAAATTTATTCCATCGTTTGTCAGGTGTATCTCGTGGTTTCACCAGTTGCAATGTTTCCAGAGAAATTACAGGGCTCAGAGATATAACATTTTAGATCTCTGGGTGACGAGCTCAGTGCAGTGCTAGGTAATGATTTGGACTCTTCATGTTTCAATAGCTGCGTGGCACTGTGCTGTTATGTGACAGGCATGTTGCTTACCATCAGGCACATGTCCTGCTCGTCTAGTCAAAATTAAAAAAAAATGCATAATGCATAACCCATATCTTTCATACCCCATGAATTAGGCTATCAAACACAATTCCAACAACAATTAGTAATAAGCATTAGTAGTAAACAACTTTGATAAGTTAAAACATTGTAAGACGGTATTGTTGTGGTGTTTCAGGTGAAGCTGAACGGTAGTGATCAGTGGCAGACTGTGGGCCACCTGCCCGGGGCCATCCTGGTGCAGACTGGACAACTGCTAGCTGCCTGGACCACCAACTTGCTCCCGGCACTGGTCAGTACAACTTCCTTACTTTAACCTCTTACGTGGCATGGGCCCGGGTGGACCGCCGCGTTCCTTTAAATCTAAATTCCTGTTGATTGTCCTAATTATGTTCGGAGGAAGGGAATTCATAGCCTGCAAGTCCGCGGTACAAATGACAATACAATAACACTTTATTGGCACTACAAACAAAGTTGACAATAAGTAACACGACACAAAATAACAGAACTAATGGGCACAAAAGGCGATCTTATCGCTAAAAGCGATATCCTCCAGATAACCTTTGATTTGTAAGGAAACTAGATTTGTGACATGTAGTGTATGTATTGTGTAGTGGTAGGACTCTTAGCAGAGTCCGCCTGGGGAAGTACCACACCTTTGCCATTTATTCTACCTCCAAGCAGTAATGTGCAAACATTACTGTGTTCCGGTTTGAAGGGCAATGTTTCCAGAGAAATTACAGGGCTTAGAGATATAACAACTTAGATCTCTGGGTGACGAGCGCATTGCAGTGCTAGGTAATGATTTGGACTCTTCATGTTCCAATAGCTGCGTGTCACTGTGCTGTTATGTGGCAGGCATGTTGCTTACCATCAGGCACACGTCCTGCTCGTCTCGTCATTCTTTATTTAAAAAAAAAAAACTTCCAGATGCACCGCGTCGTGGTCCCTCCGAGCGCGTACACGCGCGCGCGCGGCCGGCACTGCGTCGCGTTCTTCTGCCACCCCGACGAGTCCGCGCCGCTGCCCCCGCTGCCCCTCCGCCCGGCCCCCGCGCCCGCCCCGAAGCCCTTCGCCCCCGTTCACCTCACCCTCCACCACAGACTCCTCAACGCCGCTCACCACATCCAGAAGCGGTTCCGAGAGACGTACGCGTGAGGTGGTACGCTGTTACGGAACGTTGATTGAGGGTTACGATTAGGAGTTTTACACAGGGCATTGTTTTCATTATTCTGCTAACTTATGATACTAACCTTTTATTGCGAATGTCACGGTAAAATTGCAATCACTGTCAGTTTACAATATTGCAAGATTATAATCTCGCGGTAGGTTAGTTTATAATAACGTCGCTAGATTATAATCTGACGGTTTTCTGCGGTAACATAAATACTACACAGGACTTAATCACGATCTGAATTATTACAATACAAAACACTTTATTATACCTCAAAACATTACAAATAACATTGATTAAAATTAGTATCAAAACATTATGGGCACAAAAGGCGATCTTGTCGCTAATAGCTATAATTATTATTAATCAGCGACGGTTGTAACGCTGCCAATAGGTACGTTTAGGTAATGAAATATTAATTTAATGTGTGATTAAGTCCTGTCTAATATCACAATACTGAGTTAAATCACGAAGAGTTAAAACAGATGACTTCTATAGACTCATAGTAACATAAAATGTGGTCTGCCAACCATATTTTTTGTAACTCACAGCCTTTGGGTAGTTACGACTATGATTTGCGATTATGTGATTTTTATGCGATTTGTGTGACACAGTATCGTTATATGCACGATGAATATCTAGGTACAATTCGCAAAGTAAAACCTATATAAGTACTACATTTTTTAGCAATATAAGAAGTTATGAATGGTTACTCAACATTCGCTTATAATTCACCTTTAACATGTCAATCAAATCTGGCAAAAAAGCAAAAAGCCCTATGTAATTATAAAACATTTAATGATATTCCATTTTAAATTGTATTATTCTAATTTCTTAAAATATGTGTATGACGGCAGTTAAGCGTTTCTCTTCTGAGTACCTACTTAATTGAAATTATATTAATTGTAACCTCAATCAACGCTCCGATATCAGCTCAGGTTGACGCATTTGCTCCCTATTAGAAGCATTGAACGCATTTACAGCATTTTAATGGCATACAAAAAAGAAAAAGAGACCATCAAAAATTAGGAGATCTGGAAATCTGTCAAATGAAGATTTGTGGTGGTGAACGATCTAAAATGATGACTTAATAACCTGAGTTTTCACAAGCAAAATTATCTGACATAATATTGAAAATTGAAACATTCTTGTATTAAAATTATTTGTAATTATTTAGCTACGCTCTTGTCTATTTTACACAGAGTAATTTTAACAACAAATAACAAACAACTAAATCAATTACTCTTATAAACTCCGTGTTGTATTTTACGGTTTGATGATTGGATGAATATAAAAATCAGATTTTAGGTATTTTTGAATGAACAATATCCCAATAAGTTTACCGTCGCGTCGTTAATTTTTAACGTACGAGTAAACCGCAATATAATTTTTGGGTTTAAATGGTTGCGTCACATTAACATTTCATTGGGTAGATAATATAATTTATATGGTATGACAGTGTTAGCCAGGTCACTTAAGTTTTAAAGTTTGATAATATGTTTAACAACAACTTACACAGAATATGATGTCATTCTAAATATTTCCTGAAAGTGATCACCGTTTTATAACATGTTTATAACATCTTCAACACACTGTTAATGCGGTCACGCTTCGTGAATCATCGAGAATGCAAGGAAAAGTGATTCTCTGTGCGTCATTGATGAAATGCCCAATGGAACAGTCATGTACAAGTTTTAATTAATTACTACGAATTTTCACTCAAACTATGAGACTAATAAACTTACACGATTTGACTCATTTTGAACCAAAATAAACTTATCGGGATCGCGGTCGTTATAATACGACGATATTCGTCGGGAGGTCAACAAAACATTATTTATTATTTATTTATTATTTTTAACATTATTTATTATTATTATTTCGATCAATTCACTCTTAACCGCCACGGCCGAATCAAAGGTGTGCTCTATACTCCAAATAATTTTTCAAAACTAAAAGCAAGTACTGGAATATAATTAGCATCAAGTTATCGACAAAACTGATACTACAAATTTAATCTAAATAAATAGTTGCATAACTAGCGGTATCTTAAAGGCCTGTTCACACCTAAGCAGTATTCGCTGCCGCCTGCGGTAGAGAAAACCGAGAGGGTGGACCGGTGAGCGGTAATATTACTATTCGCACCAAAAAATACCGCGTACCCAGACGGTACGTACAAAATAAACCTCGCGAAACCCGCGCAGTATTTACCTCTACCCACAGCGGTAGCGAATTCCGCTCCGGTGTGAACAGGCCTTAAAACGCGTTGTTGGCGGTAGAAAAATAGTTGTACTCCAGTTCAGTCAATATTGGGGCTTACGTACTTAACAATGAGAAAAAACCTGTAAAATTACTGTGTTAAAATTTTCTATGGGCGTAGCTTTGAAAACTCAAAATCTCACTAAAATACTAATTCGCGTATATCTGTGGATACGTAGATAAGTACTTAAACATTCGTATTGATATAAAAGTACTTACTTAATTTTATTCTTGCCGTTACTAAATTTGCTAAGACTCGACTCTGCTTTATTTGAATAAGATCATTCCTGGTTGAAATGGCATTTATGGTCATATTTTATTTCCGGTTTAGTGAAATTTAGAGAATAACTAGATTTAATTAATTGATCATTAAGGAATCGGTTTGGTAATAAAAAAACCGGAATAGTGTGTATCGTGTACTTTGTAAAAAAATATTAAAAAATTGTAACTACCATTGGGTAGGATTAATAATTCACGAAAATAAAGAAGAAAATAAAAGGGGGAAAAAACAAATTGAGTGCGGAACGTATAATGAAAAAAAAATACTCAATTAGTCGTAGGCAAGGTAATCTATTGAGAAGCTGAGCTCGTAATTTTTGTGTTTTGTCCTATATTATGTCACCGATGTGAATGAATATATTATGTTAAAATATTACAACATTAAACATTCGCGCTACCTGTGGAAAAATTAAGAACTACTTATCTTTGATATGTATAATTGTATCCTAAAACGCATCATTCGATTTTTTATAAAAGTACACGATAAATACTAAAATAAAAGTATGACTAAAATTTTGTATGACGTCTTTTTAAGTATTTTATACTTATAGCAAATTATTTGTTTGCGAAGCTTTTTAAAATATCTTTACATTATTTTACTGGTATAATTAGAGGTAAATTAGCAATTAGCGACGTGGATTATTTAGTAAAAAATATTTTATAGTATCTTTTTAATATTGTAATTTTTCGGTAACTTGTGTTCTCGCTTCAGCATTTTTGAATTTTAAGCTTGAAATATGTTTGTACTGCTGTCCGTTTCTACTTATTATTTTTAAGTTATGATTATGATTTTGTTAATTAGCTCAATTTTACTTATGTATACTTAATGAGTGTACGACATTGTGTTCGAACATCGAAGTTATGTGAATTTAATAATTGAACAGGGTTACTGGTTTTTTTTTAATCTACATGAATCATGGTTTGAAAAACAAGATGTCTTGATAATGTATCGATGCAAATTACCACAGAAACATGAAGCGTTTCCAGATGAGACAGAAAATTTATTTAAAAACGTGATGGCGCTTATCTTGATTAAAACATAATATTATATCCAAATCTAAGATTCTTCTCATTGTCGTCCGTTGATGTTTATTCTGAAAAAATACATTCGTATTGTTGATTATCTATATATGTTTGTTTCTCCATTTACTTTTAGGCATCACTTAAACTCGCTGAAGTCATGGAACTATCTGTGGTACATGTATGTGTGTATCTTATGTATCCTTACGAGTACTTCAAAAAAAAAATTTTTTTTTCTTCTAGTAAAGGCTCATTATTTGGCAAAGTCCTAGCTTTCACACATTTTGATTGGGTAAACGTGTTCTATCTCAAGTACTTACTGATAATACAACTGTGGTAGATAGAATACCGACGAAATTTTATATTCGAACAATCCGGACAAGAAGCAAAATTTTTAGAGGTTTACTGTGATTTAATCTGTTTATTTAATAAAAATATCGATTGAATTACCTAGTCTTAAAAAAAGGAGAACAAGACAAATAATATGGCTAACGAAATCTATGGTAATGATGTAAATAAGTTTTTACATATAAACCAGTGGAGGTGACGAGTCACCGAAATACTGGCATCATCTTATTTCAAAAAGTGAGCCTTGCGTGCCAACGTAAAGTGCTGCCAGCTTTCTGTGACTTTCCTTTTCAATAAGGAACTGATAGAACAGCGCTTTTCTTGTTTTTTTTTTTTATGTTTATGTATTCCAGTAACCCTGTATGCACTGAAACGTATGTTGACCAGATGATTGTACTTAATTCGTCCAATTCCTTACTTTAGTTTAATACTATATTTACTACAAAATAGATCAGAATTAGAGACTATTTCTATGAGAGTATGTGTATTGCAACTCTGTTCTTATCAGTTTTGGTATTATAAAATAAGTGAGTATGTATAAAATGCAGTTTTATTTACAAACACATAAATACCTATATAATTACTCCCAATAAAGTGAAGGTACAAAACTTTTTCCATCGAGTTAATATTGAAATCAAAATAAAATCTGACAAAGATTGGTTGGGTTTGGATTTCGGTTTCAGCTCCCTGAAAAAAGTAGTTTATTTGGTTGAGTAAAAAGTACAATATTGAAGTTTGGAATACCTTGTTTAATAGCATTCCGGAGTCCATTAGGTAGGCGAAGAACTAACTGTAGAGGTAGTTTCCTCTACAGAATACGGGTTAATTAACTCTGGCGCGATTGAGAACTATTTGTAACAGGTTCTTGTATTTATCTAACATTCAATCTTTTCATCTATCGTTCTGGATCAACTCAACAGCACATTAGACTTAATACGTTTTCAAAATTTTTGATGTTTTAATATAAAAATATATTAGAATAAAGTTCCTTACGGCAGGCTTTGAGAAGATAGGGATTTTACTGCGCGACCGAACCGAAAAAAATGTGCTACTAAAAACGTAAGAAAAATATATAGGTAGGTACTTAACTGAAGTGACGCGTAAAAACTGCCCGTGACCAGTTTCAGATGATCGCATCATAAAATATTTAATTAAGCATTTTATTTTGCAAATATATATTCTTCGAAAAATTTCGTTCCTACCTGGTGACCCCTAACACCACATCTTTTTCTATTTATATCAATTTAAACATATCTACTAACTACTAGGTACTCCGAAAATAGATTATCTTCTTCGATTACACCCTACAAATCTATATCTATCTATAATTGTGGCGGGTCGAATTCTGTACATTGAAGATATTTTGAAAAAAATAATTTGGGGGCACTCCATAGTCGATACTGATGGCGAAACTGTATTTTTTTTTCTTTCATGTCTGTCTGTCTGTCTTTCTGTATAGGGAACTCTCATCACGCCGGAACTACTGATTCAATTCAAATGAAACTTGACAAGATTTAAGATCATACCACAGATTTCAATTTTTTTTGCTACGATCATACTAAGTGGATGGTAGCTGTCTACTTTTAATCCCCAAATTCTGCACGGTTTTCTTGCAGGACGGGGTGAAAGTCAGAATGTGTATTTGGTTGTAACTCATGTTTGCGTTGTTCAATTTCGTTAATTCTTATTTTGTTAGAAAGAACACATTTTTATTATATTTCCATCAAAATTTTAACATTGTTGGTCGTGTGGCTTGGAAATTACATAGAAATTAAATAATAACGGTAATAATAAGTTCGTTACATATTAACTTCTAAGTATACTGTGACACTGTTAACACTAGAGATGTAATGGAGGTCATTTTATCCGAATCGATTTCGGAGTCGGAGTTTTAAAATTTTATTAATCGGAGTAGGAACCGAAATCGGAGGCATAGGCAGGATTAGAAGTGTTGGCAGGAGAGATATTTTTATTGGGTATATTTTTTTTGCCAAACACGTGGGGACACGATAAACATTGACGAGCAATTGATTTAGGAAGTTGGGATTTTGTATTTCCATTTACTATCCACCACAATAAGGGATTATCTGCAATATTTGTACACCTTACCTCCGATTATAACCTCCGTTTTAAAAATTTCGGAACCGAAGTCTCTCGGAATCGAAGGATTAATGGTAATCGGAAGTTCTGACTTATCGGAGTCGGAGTCGAAGCTCATCCCTGGTACACCGCGCTCAAATCCGTCATCCGTCATCAATATGACAATAACTTTCTAATTTCTTTATTTTTCTTTTTCCACTTTAAGTATAGATGGCAGCTTGTGACGGTACCAGGTGGTCACGTAACAGTAGAGAGGGGCATAGAGCACAAGAACGGAGTAATTATCATCATGTTCACGCTCCGTTAAGAAAAATTAACAATAAATAATTACTCACTTTTTTGAATAGATAAATATATTTATAATATTTATACTGTGATATTTAAATTATTTGTTTTCCTCAGATTTATAATAATATTAGCATGAAGACTTGTCCAGAGCCAGAGGATGGCTGGGTCCCCGGCGACTTTTGAGTGATCTAGAGTCCAGTGGATGGATTTCCGCCTGACTCAGGATGAAGAGCGGTGTGAGACTGTCTGGGTAACGTCGGGACTGTCTGAACAGTCATTCTGTGGACACAAAAGGTATAAACTTTAGTGATTTTAAAATAACTGTTCTGGAAATCTATTGATACTTGTTTAAAAGAAGGTTGTTCATGCAGAAACTGAATGAATATTCAGTGAAATTCATTGTAAATTGTTGTAGTAGCTTGGATTGAATTTATTGTATAAAGATTGTAATGTACAGGCAATGCATCTTATTTGAATCCATATATTATTATCAAGGAATGATCTATGTATTAAGTTCTGTAAACCAACTATTGTATTGTGTATTAACAATAGTTGTTATTGTATTATGCGTTGAAGAGTAACATTGTAAAGGATCTGTTGTTATGTAGTTAGTTGTTAGGGAGGATTTATGGAGTCAAAGGCAGACTATACAATGATTGTTTAGATTCATGATTACAAATGATTGGAATGGGTATTTTGCTGAAACTAATTGAGAACTTTGAGCTATATAACGGAGGAATTATCCTGATGAGTACCTGCTTTGTATCAGAAGATATCGTCGTTGTTTTTCGAATTGATCTGCGGCGTATTTACGTTTCACAAAACACCAGGAAGTTTGCGAGATGTCCTTGGCGAATTTGATGAGCACTGAATGCAATACTGTACATAGTTTAGAATGCAGCAATTTATGCACTATTCACAAATTGGAGATCTCACTTATTCGGATTGATTCCTGTAATAAAGAAAAAACCCGTCGAAATTTTATTTTGGGTTTGTTTACATAATAGTGCGAATCTAGATGACAGAGCGGAACGAGAATTGCCAAGCTTAAAAATGTATGATGAAATAAAAAATTAGAAAATATAAAATTGGAAAAACTAATGAATTAATTAGTGGAATTTTGAATAAAATTCATTATTTTATTGGATAAATCTTTCTGGATATCTGAATATTGATCTTTGCTCTGATGTATGGCTAAGACGGGCGTAAAAGTTCACGAAGCACGGTAGAACGAGAATGTCGACCTCTTTACTGTATTGCTCTATGATGGTATAGCTGAAAAGACGGATTTTGTTTTTCTGGCTGATGACATGGAATTTTATGGGGGATTCGAAAAAAGGAAGTCCGACAGAATAAAAATTCTAGAAAAAGCCCGACATGAGATGGAAGCAAAGAAAATTTTTAGCTTTTGAATTGATAAAGAAAGTGATATTTTTACCTGAAGAGAATAAAGAAAAAGTACCTACCATAAGCCTTGCTGACAATATATTGCTGGATTACGGTAAATTCATGAGAAATTATAAGGAGAAGCGAACTTCGGTGAGTTGGATATATACTCCACTTCTGTAATGTGATATACTCATAATTTGCATTGGATTTATGCCTTGACTAACTAGATAATATGCCGAAAAATCTATAATTATATTTCACTGATCCTTGTACAATGGAGAACTCTATAGATAATATAACAGTATAGCGCTGGCTGTCGTCATAATTCTAGTATATCTTGTTTCCACATTTGCCTGATGTAGAGTGGTTAAAATAACATAGCGATATATACTTTATATAAGAGCATAACGCTAAATTAATTGATGTTAGAACTATATTGATGTAATTTCGCTATTGCCTGATGTATAGCGCATACTTCCACAGAACAGAATAGACACGGCAATACGTGATTTCCATTGTGGGTAAAACTTGTTTACTGTGTTTCATGATTTTATAACAATCGTTTACTTGAGATTTTACTACTTTGAATGTAATACATTTTTGCTCTGTATATCTGACGAGAAGATATATTAACTTAGGAACTGTTTTAAAATATCATGTAGGTATAACGTGATATTCAATGATGTTAAACATTGATGAAGATTATTATTATTTTGCTTGACTGGTTTCTATTGATAAATATGTTGATCAATATTAAATTTGAATTCCACTGATTATCTGATGGAACGTAAATTGCTACAAGTATAGTTTATCTAACGTCACGAGATCGTTTATACTAATTGTGTACATTTGAGCTGGAAGATAAAGTTGTTCCATAATCAGCTTAATACCAATTCTTACAAACTATACGACTACATTGAGTTTTGCAACTGTATAATTCTTCTGGGTTTCTTAACTTATCAGACATTTATCTCCAATATAGAGAGATCATTGTTCTGTAAGATTTGGAAACAGTCGGACCAAGCAGTGCCGAGTCCATTGGTGAAACCTTTACTAGCAGAGGGGTTGAACTGATATATGACTTTTACTGAAGCTTACAGTACAAATTAAAATACTACTAGTAATGATTTATATCTTAAACCCTAAGAATTATTTTTAAAATTATACTTCTAAATGTTTAAAGAGTTGGAGTTGAGTTGAATCAGTCGTAATTGCGGTCTTGATTTGTATAATTCGTGCAAACAAAAAGCCCGTGCTCCAATACGCGTTTGATGGCGCCAGTTTTATTGCCCTTCTTTCTGGTTGTCTAGCTTAGAAGGGTGGTCGAGTCATTGAAATCCGGAAGTTGGTATCCTCGTGGAGCGCTTCTGTAGGGACAAAATATATAAAAATACAATAAATAACCTTTGAAATAACAAAAAACATAAAAAAAAAAAAAAAAAAAACTTTGAAGCTCTACAAATTTATGTCCAATAATAATACATAACAAAATGATTAAACTTTAAATAAATAAACGTTCAAAACAAATCTTAACAACTCTTTTCTTTACTACTATTAAGAACAAACACAAGTAGATAGACAATGTTCTAATTAACAGCACATTTACATTCAAAACTAAGCTTGTAATACTCTATATGTAGAAAGGAAATTAATTTTGATTCATAAAATCTCATGCTGTTAATTATAACTATTATTCTGATTCTATAGAACTCATAATTAAAGCTAATGTTCATACAAGTCACTTTCTCAAAAATACACTTGAATATTTTATCTCAATATTACATTTTTATAAGAAATAATTTTATCTAAGTCTAGTGCTTTTTCTCTACGCTGGTATTATTAGTTTTCCATGATTTAGCCAGAGAAAGTAACTCAAATGAATACATGTTTTAATTTAACGCCATCTATATTTTTACTTGGAAACTAATATGATTTTACTGAAGGATATCCAAAATATATTTATCTTGGCTAGAAGACTTGATAACAAGGAAGTTTAAGTATTTGAGTTATAGTAATTGTCTCTAAATAAACTGATGAGAGATAACTACAACTAACATATAACTTTTAAAATATTTTGGGAGATAAGTTTTAATACCTGCCTGATGTTTTGTTGTACCTAGATCTTTATTTGGGAGACTTGAGTAATGTGGAATATAAATTCAATGGTTGTGCTTCTGTTAGGCGTAGCAGTTGTAGGCTTATACATACTTACTTAGGTTGACAGAAATTCCTTGCTTGGGTTATCTCGAATCACAATGTAGAGTCCTATATTACTACTAGACGATCACATGGCCAATTCAAATATCTACTACAGGGTAAATTATTTCTACAACACAATTCAAATTCCTACAAGGTGATTCTAATTCTACAACAGGGTAAGTTACTTTTATATCATAATTGATTTCTACAATTTTAACTTCTTTAATCTTAGTTTATTACTCTGGACCAACATACATATATTATTCATACAATCATCATCATCATTAGATTTCTTGTTACATATTTTGTTACTTTTTATTTACTTTAATTTCTTTCTATAAGCCTTCAGCTTATATTTTGTGTTTTTTGTACGGCCTTCAGCTAGTACAATTTGATGAGGTGACCAGGATGAAAAACTATATGTATAAATCCTGAGTTCACTCTCCCAGAAAAGTTTTATAATTCTTAAGGACACTCTCCAGTCTATGAGAATCACATCATAACACTTCACTTCATTCGAGTCATTTGTAAAATCAAACTTACACATTTTGTTTCTTCAGTTAATATTAGGTTCAATAACACAATACTCATACACACTCAAGAATCATATACTCCGGATCATTTCATCTTGGTGCCGTAAAACCAGGATGATTAGCAAGTTTCTTTTAAGACACATTACACATAGTACACATTAGGTAGACTAGTTTCTCATATATATTTTATATGTGAGACCGGTCTTTTACAATATTGGTCCCGTTCAACCAGGATTAAAAGCACATTACATTTTATACACACTAGGTTCACTTTATTTAGGCAAAAGTTTTTTATAGGTAGGCTGATCTTTTACAAGTTTAGTTGCCGTTTGACCAGGATAAAATGTATATATATTTATTTAAATACAGAGTCTACACTCCAATCATTTACAAGCTCAGGTACGAAACACGATCTGATATTTATTAGAAAATGTGTAATGTAGTATTTGTTGTTGTAGCGGCAATATAAATACATAATCTTTGAAAATAACAACAGTCTAGCTATCACCGTTCTTGAGATACAGTCTGGTGACAGACGGACGCACGAACGGACGTACAGCGAAGTCTCAGTAATAGGGTCCCGTTTTTACCATGTACATATATTATATGGAAAACAGGGAGGCGGTTTTTTGAATATTAACAAAAACTGGATGACATGTTCAAGCCCACTACCAGTCGGAAGCGTGCCCAGCATGCTGGTGGCAGTACCACGCTAAAGATCAATGTTTATGCGTTGGGCCAAATAAACGCCAGCATTTTGGTCACTCGTTTAGTCGGCCAAGGGCTTGGAAAGGCTTTTGAAGATGAGGTGAGCTCCCGGCCTTCACAGGCACTCAACCCCAAAAGGCTTAAATATAAAACCACTACCGAGGGTTGCATATTTCCACCGTTTGAGACGCTCAGCTGAATTAGCCGCTGCACTAGCCCTACTATGTGTCTCTGGAAGATGTGATGGTGCCAGAGTATCGACGCAAGGTGCGTCCCACACTAAATCCGACTCAACTTCCAAGGCTAAAAACTCATGCCTTCAGGTCTTTTGCTATCGTCACGCGTAAGACCACTCCGGTTTGAGTATGGCTGGGACATTGGCGCTGGAAAAAGCCAAAGTTTTGTGTGTGAATTGTCCACCAGTATCTATTTATCTGGACGACGTAGTCATAGCTTCTTAAATTAGTCGAGTTAACTTTTTAATTGACTAGAAGTTAGTTAGTTGACGTGAAATGATAATAATTGAAGTCGGGTTTTGTTCTTTCGGGTATTATTTAAATCCAAATACTTTACTAAATTTAGTGTTCAACAAGCTTCGGTGACCAAAGCAGACCGTTGTTTTTCTAAAATTGAATTAAATCTTATCTTACTACTAAGTATTACATATTATGTAAAGGTTTGAATTGGTTGAAACTTGAAACACAGATAGTTTATAGTCTCATATACTACCTATCATCTCGGAAAAACCATGGGAACGAAACAAAAAAAAATTGGCAGTCATAGGAACTGCCGATAGAAGTGAAAACTTGCTGTTGCCCTGGTACTGGTACCTAGGGGCAAACGCAACTCTTTTATATTTCTCTTGTCCTGGTATCTGGAGATAAACGCTGGGTTTGTTGGAGGTAGGTAATCGAAACTCTTTACTGTTTCTGTTGCCCTGGTACCTACCTGGCCGTTTTTACCGAGTTTACCCGAAGATTTCATATCCGATCCGATCCGATCTGATCCATTATCATATTCAAGCGTGACGATTGATGAATCCATTTCACAGCCCACGAAAATTCTGTCTATAGCGCGCCTAAAGAAGTTTTCACTTCAATTAACGACAGAACGACATACGAGACTAATATTTATTCTGTGCTACCACTACCAAATGAATGATAACATAACCATCAAAGAATGGTAAATTCAAAATGTGTTTACATTATGCCCATGCTCTGGGCATGGGCATATAAAAAAGTTGGACGTAGTCTCCCCAAAGCTGCCTATACACACTGGCCCAGTGGAGGCCAACGCCAATGTGTGGAGGGTCGTTTTGCCATGACTTGTGATCACTCGCCGTCGCTCGCTTAGCTGGCCGAGTGACCGCAAGTGGCCAGTGTGTATAGGGCTCTTTTGTCTCGACTCGTCTCTCGTGACCGGTGTCGGTTTTTTTGCACAAAACAAAGGAGCTCGGCGAGTAGCGTCCTATTCTCCTATTGGCCTACCTCGCTTTTGCCTGCGCTCGGCCAGTGTGTGGATGCTACCTTTCGTCTCGTGTCGTTTTGTCGACGCCAGTGTGTGGATGCTACCTTTCGTCTCGTGCCGTTTTGTCAACGCTCGCGTTGGCCTCCACTGGGCCAGTGTGTATAGGCGGCTATAAGCCGCCTAAAACAAGAACTGCGTCTAGAGTGTTAAGAATCGGAACTAAAAGTTGTCAAAGAAGCGGCTAATCTCTCGCTTTATTACATTACTGCTAGCCGTTTCGAATACATTCCGGCTGTTTTTTAATCAGCCACATTCAATCCGGTTAATCGTTAAACTGTCGCTTTACAAAACGGCCCTGCTTTTCAAAAGGGCTAGCCGTAATGTAATATGTACAGCGGATTATACAATCCGGCTGCGAAATCTATAGAGTCGGCCAGTGCGCTGTCACATACAGGCTGACACGCACACATACACAGTTCACTGGCCGACTCTATAGACACATTGTTTTATTGTGACTACGACTTTTTTTATTTGTCCATGGCCCAGGGAGTAAAAAATTAACGGCCACAGATTTGTTTTTGTTTGTCCCATCTTCATTACACGAAACGTTGAGATTGAAATTGAACTGTGATGAGGTCTAAGAACTGTGAACTGTCAGGACCTGTTTTATTTGTAGCTTTGAGAACAAGTATTAGTTTCTGAGCCAGATAGTTCCACAGACATGGTTCCGTCATGGAAAATAAGCATTCCGTGTTCACTGTTCAACCCATATAGGACTTAGGACACGAAGACACGATTTGCACATTTCTAGTAGTCTTGTACAGTTCGCGAACGACCTAGGTCGAAAGAGCGCTCCCACTGACGAACTACGCGACCTAGTTCCTTCATTCGCCGCTCTGCAGTTCGTTAGTTCTCGTGGAACTGACGAGGTATACGTCAACTGAACGAAGATCGTCATGCGCACGGGACAGCAGACAGCTTTTTACATTCAGGAACATGTAAAGTTTTCCCACCAATGTTATTTATTATTATTTGATTATTTGTGTGTCAGATGTTATTCTGTCAAGGAACAGAACCTGTATCTATGTATGTATCTTGTAGTGGTAGGATTCAGATTTGATTCATTGGCAGAGTCCGCCTGGGGAAGTTCCACACCTTTGCCAGTTATTATACCATCATGCTGTAATGTGCCAACATTACTGTGTTCCAGTTTGAAGGCAAATGTTTCCAGAGAAATTACAGGGCTTAGAGATGTAATATCTTAGATCTCTGGGTGACGAGCGCAGTGCAGTGCTAGGTAATGATTTGGATTTTTATGTTCCAATAGTTGTGTGTCACTGTGCTTTTATGTGGCAGACATCTTGCTTACCATCAGGCACATGTTCTGTTCGTCTCGTCGCTCTATACTATAAAATAAAATGTAAATGTTGTGGTTGATTATTTTCTATACTTAATACAAGTATAAAAAGTTAAAAAACTTATACATGTGGAATTACTTTTACTCTGCCAATAATCTTATTACAATTACCTATTTACGATAAATATTTTGTATTACTTAGTGTTTTTTTTCTATGTTTAGAAGTCAGAAATACATAGTATTTCTTAAATATATTGTTTCATGCTGCAGGAGCATATTACAAAATAACTAGAAGAACGACCTATGCAGGAGGAACAGTATTATAACGAGCGAACGATGGGGTCGGCTGATCGGTCTAATTCGAACTGCTACCTAACGAACTAGAAGAACGACCTAGTTCGTTTTAGAGCGGCGAACTAAAATGACCGATCTCAGTTGCGACCTATTATGCCCAAGACTAATTTCTAGTGCAAATATTATAATTAATATAATTATTGTTAGACGAGACGAAACGCTGAAAGGCCAACAAATTTAAAAATAATTATGTTTACTTATTTCAGAAATGAGATAGAGTAACACCCTCTATTACTCAACTGTACAAACTGCCCCTTGTGAGGCCCATCTTAAACGGAAGGGAAACTCATGCGTGTTTTAACGACGAACAACGCCATCTATGTTCGCGTTGCGTAAACACACTTTTTAAACTTTTAATTATACGCCATGCATTTATGATGAATATAATCTATTTTCATCCAATAAACTAAACCGACTGCAATTCCACAAATAGGCACTCAAAAGCGAAAAATAAGTTAATATAATTATTACTAGCTGTTACCCGCGACTTCGTCCGCGCGAAATAAATACTAAGGTGACTCAGGCAGTACCTATTTGTTTATCCCGACACATTTACGGTTACTAAAAACAGCTTATAATAAAACAATTGTACACAATTTCATCAAAATCGGTTCAGTTGTTTAGATCTGAAAGCGTAAGAGACATTCCTCCCCCATTTCAACCCCAAATTCATCCCCATACAGTTCGGAATTACAAAATTGCAAGAACAAACATTCGTTTGCTTCGTGTCAAGTGTCTATATACAGAGTTTCGTGGTTTTGTCTTCAACGGTTGGGAATTTCCATATTATTGACATTCATCCTCCATTTCAACCCCAAATTCACCCCCGTACTTATAGTTTGAAATTACAAAATTGCTAGAAAAAACATCCGTTTGCTTCGTGTCAAGTGTTTATAAACAGATTTTCACGGTTTTATGGTCAAAGGTTGGGAACTTCCATATAGACATTCATCCCTCATTTCAACCCCAATTTCACCCCCGCACAGTTTGAAATTACAAAACTGCTAGAATAAACTTTTTTTTGGTTCGTGTCAAGTATCTAGAAATAGAAATAGAAAAATTTATTGACCTTATAACAAATTGTTACATTAGGTAAGTCTGTACAATTTTTTTATTGATTACTTATATTTAGTACCTAGTGATTAATTTTAACAATGTACAGTGCCACAATTAAGTTAGCTAAGGATAATCATATTTTGATAGTGCGGATACAAATTGACGTTAAGAAACTGTGATCAGAATCAAAATAATCACTTAACCCAACCCTAAAAATGTTCAAATATTAAGATAACAATCGTTTAATAAAAGTAAATGTCAAATTTGTAAAAAATAAAACCAGTCAAATTTACGTCAAAGTCAATAAAAATTGTCAATTATTTTGTGAGTCTTCTATAAAAAAAATATAACATCATAAGAGTATGGTTATGCCAACCATAACATCTTAGTGGTTATAACTTAATTCACCTGGTTGCAAGAATGAAGAATCTACGATTTTAAATTTCATGAACTCATTTAGTGAATAAAAGGGATTGGACTCGAAAAAGTATTTCATCTTGTTTTTAAAATGTTTTTCATCGAGTTTCGTCACGCTTGGTGGAAGCTTATTGAACATACATATTTTGCTGTAGATGCCTTGCTTCTGTACTTTAGTCAGTCTAATTTTAGGTAATTGTAATTCATCATAAACTCGGCACTTTCTTATATATTTAGGTTTTCTCTTCATGAGGGTCATTTTTTCATCATAGATCTCTAATAAACAGTTGTAAATATATAATGATATCACAGTCATAATTTTATTACTCTTAAAATGTTCTTTCGCAGACGCTCTTTTTTTTAAACCAAGAATTATTCTTACGGCGCGTTTTTGGGCTCGTAAAACCTTAATTATCTCTTTTCCGTTTCCCCATACTGTTATGGCATATCTTATTCTTGATTGTATATACGCAAAATAGAGTGAAAACATGGCGGCTTCGTCCACTAAAGGCTTTAGTTTCAAAAGTGCGTAATTAGCACTTGACAATTTTCTACACAGTTTTCTTATATGTGCTGCGTGAGTAATAGTGTTATCGATTGTGTAACCAAGAAACACATTTTCTTTCAGTCCATCTTCACTGATTATACTTTTCTTGGATCGGTAGTACATTATAGCTGTTTTGTCGGTATTCATAAAAATACCATTGTCACTAAACCATTTGCTTAGAATATTTATAGCCTCTGCAATTTTGTCATTTAGCTTATCTTTAAGTTTGTCCCTTATACCAACATGAGTGTCATCTGCAAATAAACTGATGTAAGTCCAATCAGGCATAATATCCGCAAGATCATTGACATAAATTAGAAAAAGCAATGGCCCTAATATTGATCCTTGAGGCACACCTATCTTTACGAAACTCTCTTCTGATTTGAGCTCGGCATTTAGTGATACAATTTGTGATCGATTTTGAAGGTAATCTTTCATCATGTTAAGTTCAGCTCCTTGAAACCCGTAATGTTGTAGCTTAAGAATCAAAATGTCATGCCGAAGGCAATCTATATACAGAGTTTCATGGTTTTATCTTCAACGGTTGGGAATTTCCATATTGAAATTCATCCCCCATTTTAAACCCAATTTCACCCCCGTATAGTTTGAAATTACAAAATTGTTGGAAAAAACATTCGTTTGCTTCGTGTCAAGTGTCTAGATACAAAATTTGATAACTTTTAAAATGACGAATTTTCATACAACCGTTCATCCCTGGTTTCAGCCTCTTAGGGGTTGAATTTCGCAAAACCCCGTCTTAGCGAGCGCCTACGTGCTAAAAGGAACCTCCATGCAAAATTTCAGATTCCTAGCATTTGTAGTTTCTGATATTCCTTGATTAAAAAAGTGACCTTTCGCTTTTATATAAATATAGATGAGCGCTATACTCACTCATCTATTTGAAGCCAATGCCAGTCAAGTCAAAAAGCTAGTAGGTAGATAGATACTATGTACATAGAAAGTAGCGAAGTAGACATAGGTAAGTAGTAGGTATCTATCTACTACCTGTTAGACTTGGCTGGCAACAACTTCAAATATATGAGTGAGTAGCGCTTATAATAATAATTATAATTTTTAACTTATTTTTCGCTTTTGAACGCCTATTTGTGGTTTTGCAGTCGGTTTAGTTTTTTGTATAAAAAGAGTTTATTATATCTCACAGATGCTTTTGATCTAGTTACTAATAATAGAGTATCATATCAGTTGGACTTTAATCTATGTTTAACTTTTGTACTTCGATCTTAATTTCCTTAATTGATAAGGTCGTTTTAATTTCCGATATAAAAAAATAAGCGGTAAATATACCTATCTATCAATCTACTTACCTATGTCACGGTAATATTATCTATATATCTATATATATAAAAGCGAAAGGTCACTCATCACGAAATCTCAGAAACTTCTAATGCTAGGAGTCTGAAATTTTGCACGGAGGTGTATTTTAGCACGTAGGCGCTCGCTAAGACGGGATTTTGCGAAATTCAACCCCTAAAACAAGGACGGTTGTATGAAAAATCCGTCATTTTCAAAGTTATAAGCATGAAATCCACTGAGCCGATATTACATAAATGTGGTACACAGATATACTAGATCCCAAGAAAGGGCATAGCCTACATTTTATGAAGGAAATAGGATTGAAGGGGATTAAATGGGGGATGAAAGTTTATTTGTAAGTTCGTAATTGTTGAAGATAAAACTATGAAACTTTGTATCTGGACACGAAACAAATAGGTAAATGTTTGTTTTAGCAATTTTGTCAATTCGAATTGTATGGGGTTGAATTGGGGGTTAAAAAGTGTAATGTAAGTTTTATGTGGCAGTTCGTCATTGTTGAAGATAAAACCATGAAACTTTGTGTCTAGACTCTTGACGAGAAGCAAATAAATGTTTGTGCTAGCAATTTTGTAATTTTTCAAACTGTATGGGGTTGAAATAGGAGATGAAATGGGGGATGAAAGTTAACTCTGCTTGTCTGTCTAGAACGCTTTAACGCCTAAACCACTGGACCAATTTTGATGAAATAATAGGTAATAAGTAGTTTTAATATACGCTTTTTTTAAAGGAGCGCAAATTTGTAGGAGTGTTCAAATACTGCCTCAGTTATCTCAATATTTATTTTGCGGACGAAGTCGCGGGTAATAGCTAGTCTAATAATATTACCGAGCCTATGCGCTTTCTTTTTATGCCATGGTAACCAGAATTCAGGAGTTTGTGGCACAAACCGGAGACCTGTTTCCGTGGTCTCCGGTTTACAAGATGATAGCTCAAATCGCAAAAGTTTAAAAACTATACATGGTAACAGGCAGTCTCAACCTGCTGTGAGAATCTCGTTTGTGGCGACTCGGTAATGGTTCACGAATTATAGATTAGATGTGTATTTATTAGAATAATTTTGATATCAAAATATAATAAATTTTGGGTTTTATCGGAAATCAAAACTTTATTAGAATTCTAGCAAATTGAGTTCGAAGTACAAAAATTAAGTACAGATTAAAGTCCAACTGATATGATACCACTTCAATATTTATTTATAGGACATAAACGACAAAGTCAATCTATTCTGGGAGTAGGTACCTATGTATTTTTTTTTTTATATGTTTCGCTATAGCGCCGCCAATTGTGAATCGATGTTGATGTTTTTTTTGTTTGGAACATAAATAAATATTGGTGGACAATTCACACACAACACCATCTGACCCCAAACTAAGCAAAGCTTGTATGATGGCGGCCAGATAGCTGATATAATACTTACATAGTTTTAAACACATACTTATAATTACATAGAAACACTCAGACTCAGTGCAAACATTTGAATTCATCACACAAATATTTGCACTGGGTGGGAATCGAACCCACGACCCTCAGCTTCGCAGGCATAGCTACTACCCACTAAGCCACGAGGCTAGTTAAGATCATAGGTCAGAGGTGATCGCATATAAATTTTGTGGAAATCGGTGTAGCTGTTTAGGAAAAAAGAACAAAAAAACTAAAATTGGCTTTCATGTATTTAGACGATTTAGTGATAGATTCTTATGAAATTTGGTCAAGTGTCTGAATTTAATTTTAAATTGAAGTCGGTTTTTGTTTTTTTTTCGATGTAAATAGATCATTTTATAAGGATAGAGTTGACACCGGAAACACAGACTCGAGCGGAACGTTCCTCGGAGAGTCTATTGACTAACTAAAACTTAGCTTTGATATCACTCTCTCCTTTATTTTCGCTTGAAATTGTAGAGACAGCAATAGCAAAGCCAAAGCAGATTTAGTAATGGTAGGCAGAGTCCCCCTGGGGAAGTACCACACCTTTGCCAGTTATTCTACCGCCAAGCAGTAATGTGCAAACACTACTGTGTTTTGGGTTGAAAGGCAATGTTTCCAGAGAAATAACAGGGTTTAGAGATATAATATCTTAGATCTCTGGGTAACAAGCGCAGTGCAGATTTGGCCTCTTCGTGTTTCAATAGCTGCGTGTCACTGTGCTGTTATGTGGCAGGCATGTTGCGTATCATCAGGCACGTGTCCTGCTCGTCTCGTCACTCTATACTATAAAAAATAATGATAATAATTAATAGTTAGGCGGTAGACCCGCCGTTTCGTAAACCGCAAGGCACCCTCCGGTGACTCTGTTGGGGGGAAAGTCACGCACGTACGTCACAACGCACTATTTTAATTTCTCCGCGGCGTAATCCGCTGGCTATTTTAGATTTTTTATTTTAGCGTAGTTCGCGTGTGGTAAACTCGGCGTTTTTGGCGGAAAAACTGTGAACATAACAGTTGTGGATTGCCGGACTGTGCACTCGGTACCTATCGATTGTAATAACTCGGTATAAAAATTTATGTGATTCGATCTCATGCCTATTAAAAGTTTTTAGATTTTTTTTTTAACATTAAGATTATTTGTCGGTATTTTTACACGTCAACCATAATAAATTGGGAAATGTTATATTAAATTTACACAAATAAAATACTCCCTGAAAACAAAATTAAGAATGAAAAATTGTGAGCATGAAAACAATGACATCACATAATGTAATAAAAAAAAAATCATATACAAAGATTCTTCGCGATTTTTTTTATCGACTACAAAAGAGATTTTGATAAAATCATTTTATTTACAAAAAAAAAAAAGTTTATTATTTTCTCTCCATGTTTGTTACCAACGCCACAATTTCGTAACTAATTAATAAATTTAACTACCTAATTGTCGACTTTGAAAAATTTTGTCATATTTTTTGCTTTTAGTAGGTACTCGGCCGATCTACGGAAAAGGAGATTTTACGTTCGGCTGTGTTTTATTTTTATTATTTGCTTGCAAAAGTTCCCACATAAACAAAATAGTTTTTTAACAAGAAATAAACAGATCTTTAATTTCTCGGTAGTTGATATATGAGTGATTTATGATTTATAAGTGAAACGAAAAATATTGTGATATTTGAATTCGGATGAAAAAAAAAGAAATTTGAAGGCATAAATGGAAGATACCAAGGTAAGTTTTGGCATCCAAAAACCAAACAACTTATGTCTAAATTAACTGCTGACTTATAATAAGAATTAAACATGCTTTTTCAATATTGGTTAGCTCTATTTAATATAAAACTACTTTTTAAGCAGTACTAAATGCACTTCCTCGTACTGCGTTTTTCTGATCGTTAAAAAGGCATGTTTAAGCAATTTTTTAATACTTTAGTCTCCTCTATGAATGAACAAAAAAAGAATAAATCAAACAAAAGTGATATATTATGTAATTTAATTTGCTCATTACACCGACATCCATTTAAAATTAAACTTAGACAGTCGATTAAATTTTATAGAAATGAAACGAGATTAGCAATTTTTTTAGTTTTTTTGTTCATTCAGAAACCGCTACCACCAACACCTCTGAAGTATGTGATCTACCAAACACAAAAAGTTTGTTTAGTTTTTTTAATTTTGGATTATTTTTCATCCCACCACCTCAGAAAGAGTACTCTGGTCCTCAATATCAGGGCGCAAAAGTCATTTTTACCTAGACAGTAAAGTCAATTTGAATTTAGAACTTCGTGTGCACTATGTTTTTAAATTCAAAACTTAATTAAACCTGTTTATTTACATGTATATATTTTCTATCTCCTTGGTACTGAATCCATCTTTTTTTTGTTAAAAAAAAAGTTTCATGGTTGATGTTCCAAAAACACGAACGAAGAGATTTGACTCTACTTTTGTGATAAGAACGTCAAGACTGTGGAATACGTTGCCTGAGTGGGTATTTCCCGTTAGTTATAATCTTTGTGTCTTCAAATCGAGAGTGAATCGGTTTTTTCTAGGTAAACACGCTCCATCGTAGACCGCATCGTCGCTTAAGATCAGGTGAGATGGCGGTCAAGTGTAAACCTATAAAAGTTAAAAAAAAAAAAAAATACTCAGACTCGGAGCCTCCTTGGTGTAGGTACTTTTTTAAAATCCTTTGCGCGCTTTTTAGGGTTCCGTAAAACGTAAAAACGGAACCCTTATAGATTCGTCATGTCTGTCTGTCTGTCTGTCTGTCTGTCGTTCACAATTGATTCGTTCATAGCATTTTTTAATGTTCTTCATTTGAGATAACATTTCTTTCCTCTATCCTCCATACGTGAAAAGAAATAAAGTGGCCAAGTGCGAGTTGGACTCACCCATGAAGGGTTCCGTTGCAGCATGTAATATAATATACATAGTACACATAGTTCTTGTAGTTCGTTGTAACTTTGATCGAAGTTTCAATAATAGTGTATTTATGACGTACTAAAAAAAAACTACTGATCAGATCGAGTTCAAACTAATTTTCGTTGGTAGTTTACATGGTAATGTACATCATATATTTTTTTTTGATTTTTCATTCTCTTACTTTAGAAGTTAGAGGGGGGGGGACACACATTTTACCACTTTGGAAGTGTCTCTTGCGCAAATTATTCAGTGTAGACGAAAATGATTTTAGAAACCTCAATATCATTTTTGAAGACCTATCGATAAACACCCCACATGTGTAGGTATGATGAAAAAAAATTTTTTGAGTTTCAGTTCTCAGTATGGGGGGTAACCCTAATTTTTCTTTTTTTTAATTTTTTTTGTTCAAATCTTAATGCGGTTTACAGAATACATATACCTACCAAGTTTCAACAGTGTAGTTCTCATAGTTTTGGCAAAAAGTGGCTGTGACATACGGACGGACAGACAGACAGACAGACAGACAGACAGACATGACGAATCTATAAGGGTTCCGTTTTTACGTTTTACGGAACCCTAAAAAATCACAGCACCCATGATTTTCAGCGACTAGTTTCGTACATTTACACGTTGCTTTGCTGGGATTTTCTATTTAAGGGTAAGTTAAGTAAAAAAAATATCAGTATTTATAAATATTTAATTAATATTTCGGTATTGTGCGTTTTTAGGGTTCCGTAAAACGTAAAAACGGAACCCTTATAGATTCGTCATGTCTGTCTGTCTGTCTGTCTGTCTGTCTGTCTGTCTGTCCGTCCGTATGTCACAGCCACTTTTTGCCGAAACTATGAGAACTACACTGTTGAAACTTGGTAACTAGATGTATTCTGTGAACCGCATTAAGATTTGAACAAAAAAAATAAAAAAATTAGGGTTGCACCCCATACTGAGAACTGAAACTCAAAAATTTTTTTTTCATCAAACCTACACGTATGGGTTGTCTATCGATAGGTCTTCAAAAATGATGTTGAGGTTTCTAAAATCATTTTCGTCTACACTGAATAATTTGCGCGAGAGACACTTCCAAAGTGGTAAAATGTGTGTCCCCCCCCCCTCTAACTTCTAAAGTAAGAGAATGAAAAATCTAAAAAAAATATATGATGTACATTACCATGTAAACTACCAACGAAAATTAGTTTGAACTCGATCTGATGAGTAGTTTTTTTTAGTACGTCATAAATACACTATTATTGAAACTTCGATCAAAGTTACAACGAACTACAAGAACTATGTGTACTATGTATATTATGTTACTTGCTGCAACGGAACCCTTCATGGGCGAGTCCAACTCGCACTTAGCCACTTTATTTAATTTTAGTCAACTATAGACGTCGTTGGCGCTTGGCGCTCAGTGCTCGCTAGCGCTTGTCAAGTATAGGTGACTCTGGCGGTCAAAAGCTTAATACCGTAACAATCGTAAATTAAGTAGTTAGACCTGATTTCAACTTGTTACTACTTAGTACTTACTACCTTAGTTTTTTGGGAAAAGACATTTGGTTCATTTTCACTTACATAATTTTAGTAGGACTTTTTTGCCGTAGAGACTACTTTTGCTAGTAAGATTCAAAGCTAAAGTTTTTTAAAGTGAAAACTTCATTTGGCGCTACAGACTGATTTTTCGTGGGCTGTGAATTGAATTCTAGCAACACGCTCGGGAATGATAAGAAATCTTCGGGTAAACTCGGGACCATGGCCACGCCCTCCGGTTTCACCCGCGTAGTTTCCAAAGTAAGCTATCAAATTCAGAGTTATAAGTTTTCACTTCTATCGTCAGTTCCTATAACTGCCAATTTTTTATAATACAATTATAGTGACGAGACGTGCCAAATATGCGCCTGATCTTACGCTTGCTCAGTCTCTACTTCTTCCAATTCTTGATTACGCAGATGTCTGCTATCTCGATCTAACCGAGGCCCAGCTAGATAAACTTGAGCGTCTCCAAAATTACTGCATTAGATTTATATTTGGCTTGCGCAAATATGATCACATATCCGAATTTCGTAATAAGCTCAAGTGGTTCCCCATCCGTTTTCGCCGGAATGCTCATATCCTCTCTCTTCTATATCATTTATTTATTTCAATAAAATAAATAAATGATATATTTACACTGTGTCTGGGTGTTTATATGTATAATAAGTATGTATTTAAAACTATTTAAGTATTATAGCAGCTATCTGGCCGCCATCACACAAGCTTTGCTTAGTTTGGGGTCAGATGGTGTTGTGTGTGAATTGTCCACCAATATCAAAAAAAAAAAAAAAAAAAAAAAAAATGTATTAGTCTATTAGTATATTACTAGCTGACCCCGCAAACGTTGTTTTGCCTTAGTAAACAACCCTTGTCACTGAGGGGTATGAAAAATAGCTAGTAGCCGATTCTCATACCTACAGAATATGCATATAAAATTTGGTTAAAATCAGTAAAGCCGTTTCGGAGGAGTAAGGAAACAAACACTGTGACACGAGAATTTTATATATAAGATACTTATACTTACCTACAAAATATAATATAAGTATTTTAAGTATTAGGATGTATGATTGTTAATTTACTGTATGTATGTGTATTTGATACTTTACGGCACATAGTTACCCCGTCTTTTGCTATCTAAAATTTTCTCTCCATCCTCTGGTTGCCTGGAAGAGATCGCTCTTAGCGATAAGGTCGCCGTTTGTTCCACTAGAGTTAAGAATTTATCTTTTTGTTTTTTTATTTTTCTTTTTGTGTTGTGAACAATAAAGTGTTTCTATCTATCTATCTATCTGATCGTAAGCAACCTGGTATGTTGGTAAGCCCGTCAAGTACCTACATACCGCACAGTGCCACGAAGCTATTTGAACAAGAAAAGTCCAAACTACTGTCCAGGCACTACAATTCGCTCGCCTCCTAATCACATAACATAATTTATGTTTATAAATTATAATTTTTTTTTTTTTTTTTTTTTTTTTTTTTAATATTGGTGGACAATTCACACACAACACCATCTGACCCCAAACTAAGCAAAGCTTGTATGATGGCGGCCAGATAGCTGATATAATACTTATATAGTTTTAAATACATACTTATTATACATAGAAACACCCAGACACAGTGCAAACATTTGAATTCATCACACAAATATTTGCACTGGGTGGGGATCGAACCCACGACCCTCGGCTTCGCAGGCAGAGCTACTACCAACTAAGCCACGAGGGCAGTCTAATACCTACCAGAATCTTTTTCATGTATTAACCTTGGATAAATACTCCGTTTATTATACCTTGAAAACGAAAACCTTTTACAAAAATAACCTACGCGGAAATAGATAAGGATGAGGTATCAGAGATCTCATGGAGCTATGAATGTTTGCCGATAAGCAGTCTGTTAATAAATACTAGTGGTCGCTTTGGTCGAAATTCCACCATTCTATAAGAAGACCATAGTTTAAATAAACCAATATATATAAATATGAGTGTCAAAAACCTACATGGTAGTGTGTGTGTTTTTTTTATTTTATTTAAAGATGAGTTTTGTGTATTATTTAGTAGTGGTAGGACTTAGCAGAGTCCACCTGGGGAAGTACAACACCTTTGCCAATTATTCTACCGCCAGGCAGTAATGGGCAAACATTACTATGTTCTGGTTTAAAGGGCAATGTTTCCAGAGAAATTACAGGGCTTAGAAATATAACAACTTAGATCTCTGAGTGACGAGCGCAGTGCAGTGCAGTGCTAGGTGATAATTTGGACTCTTCATGTTCCAATAGCTGCGTGTCACTGTGCTGTTATATGGTTGGCATGTGGCTTATAGAGTAAGATCCCAGGGCCGCCAGACGTCACGTATTTTCTGATGAACGAAATGTGGACGATTGAGTAGAGTTAGTTGGTACTAAGAACACAGTCATGCTTACCCGCTAACTTGCTTAGACGGCCAATTTTGAGATATGGGGCAATGAAGGTACATAAAAACACTGCTGCAGCGTGGATAATCCTACCCAGAGCGGCATAAAAATTTACTTAAGAGAAAAATTGGCCCCTTGGATCGGTCTGTCTTTTTGCAAAAGGCTTTAAAATAGTTGTCTGACAAACGTATATAAAAATGGAGTGGGTATGAGAATTTAAGTGATTTTAAGTCATTATTTTGGGAGTTTTAAAGCGTCTGTTAAGCAAAACGGCCGACGAAAATAATCGTCAGAAAATAAGTGGAGTAAGCAGTGTTTTTATGTACCTTCATTGCCCTATATCTCAAAATTGGCCGTCTAAGCAAGTTAGCGGGTAAGCATGTGTTCTTAGTTCGTACTAACTCTACTCAATCGTCCACATTTCGTTCATCAGAAAATACGTGACGTCTGGCGGCTCTTGGATCTCAGACTATTACCATCAGGCACATGTCTTGTTCGTCTCGCTACAATTTATAAATAAAAACATAGGGTTCTGCACTCCTTCTCTTTATTAAACATAAATGCAAGAAATTTCATACCCTTTCGTCCGCGCAATATTTGTAAAAAGCTTGCACCTACAAAATTACATCTATAACTTACTAGTAGCGCCTCGCGGTTTTACATACGTGGTTCATGTTTTTTCCCTTTCCCGATAAAAAATAGCGGACGAGTGGAAAAAATGTTGAATTATTAAAGTGATAATACCTACTTGTAGTTTAAAATAATACATTGGATTTAAATCCTGAAAAAAACATTACTAAAAAGTCAAGGAATACTTTGAATACCAGTCCTTTGCGTCGCGCAGTCGGGTAATAATGCAAGGGCACCACGGATGGTAGAAAAAAAAAAAAAATTACCTACCTCGGGTTGGGATACTATCGATAGAGGAAAATCAAGGTTCAATCAAGTATCCTAGAAAGGGCTGGCAGTGAGTCTGGCACCTGCCGATTTTTTCCAGTATGTTAAGCTAATACACAATTTTTCGTTATCTGATATGAGCTGATTTATTATTTGGAGATTACGTTGTAAAGCATATGTCTGTGTCAGCTGACTGATTGATGTTTTGCCATACTAGTTTCAGCTGACTGAAAACCTTTGTCTGGCATTGGGAGAGTATAGGCTATAAACACTCATCACATGTGTTTAAATGGCGTATTTACGTGGTTTATGATTTCATATTGATCTCTATCAGTAAATCTTAAAGATAATGATACTGCGACGTATCTATTTTTAGTCACAACTGCCTAGAGTCCTTGTTATCACTCTTGTTCGTTCCCACATGTTACTGTCCGATACTAGATAGATCTTGTATTAAGACCGTACGTAGCTAAAGATTTTCATCAGGACACTTGAGTGGAGGCCAAGATGTATTTTTATATAATACTCATACTAGCAGCGCCCCGCGGTTTCACCCGTGCAGTTTCCGTTCCTGTGATTTTCTCTTGATAAATTGTAAAAATGTAAAATTAACCCATATGCTATTCCACACTATTATTCTCTGTGTTTCAATTTCCACCCGATCCTTTCAGACGTTCCAACATGATTGAGCAACAAACATCTAAACATCCAAACTTTTGCATTTATTATATTAGTAGGATAGAAGATAAAATGACGAGACGAGCAAGAAAGACACGTGCCTGATGGTAAGCAAACATATCTGTTCATTACAGCAATGTTTGAATCTGAAGAATTCAAATGACTCTGTCATTAAGATTATTCTTGCAGTTACTTACCTAAGTCTCTTTTACCAACAAAATTTACCAACTCAAAATATGAAAATGTAGGTACGAGTATGATTGAAAAATAATCGATGATCACATTATGTTGGACTCGTTATGACAACAGCTATTGTTAGACCCTTGAATACAAATAGTTCTAATTAGTTCTAGGTCAAGTTATACCAGTGTTGCCTCGTCGTCAAATTTAGCGTAAAATTTGGTTTTAGAGAATCGACCAGGCAAAACCACATCGACTAGCAACTTGCTGACAATAGATTTCTGTTTTACCTTATACCCAGTGCCAGTTTACTTTATTCCAGTAAGCAATCCAGCGCTGGATTCGATCGCTGGACTGGAATAATGTAAACCGGGTATTAAGAGTGCGCCTAAAGCCAGGAAAAAATCAGTTTTCACCCGCGCGACGCGTTTCTTAATGTGATGTACATAAAGTCGAGAATAGCATGACACAGTTTGGAGGAAAAATCAATATTTAATCAGGAGTCCATTTTTGACCAAGTTTTATTTAGGTAATTACTCAATAACTAAACATAAATTTAAAAAAGTGTTCGGTTACTTTACTAGAACGTACAAATAGAAATTTTATTACCAAAAAATAATGTGGGGTCATCGCTGATAATTTCGAGTACTCGAATTAAAACGGGTTTTTTCGGTGTCATTTTTATTTTTTTATTGTAAAAAACTCTGATCTATTTTTAAAATTCTATTCGGTTATTGTGCTTCTTCTTGATTGTACCCACACGTCAATATTTTTTTGTCATAGTTTTTAGTTTCTTAACTTCAGTGAGCGGCGTCGAAAATGTCCTTTTTTCGTTTTCTGGCTTTAGGCGCCCCCTTAAGGTTCTATGTCAAGTTTCATTAATTTTAATCTGGGAGTTGAAATCTAGTAAAGGCTTTTAGTAATGCAATCGTATACATTTTTTAGTTTTACCTCAGTATCTATAAGTCGAGAGACAAAGTTTTGCGCTAGACAGCGAATGCGATCTAATATGAAGTACATTTATTAGAAGAAACCGATTCGGTCTTAATTTGAAGACACCGGGCTACATCCATCAGAGAATATCCATTCAGGCAATCTTTACCATAGACGTTTTTGTTTTCGGAATTTCAACAGTGAAACGAAGTCGCTATTTCCTAGTTACGCTCGATGAGATAGAAAAAACCAGCCAAGTGTGAGTCAAACTCGCGTACAAAGGGTTCCGTACCATCATCTATAAAACAGCAAAAAATATCATGTCTGTTGATTTGTTTTGCTTTTCAGCCAACGAGATGTAGGTACAGCCTGGTGCCAGACAGACGGACGGACAACGGAGTCTTAGTAATAGGGTCCCGTTTTACCCTTTGGGTACGAAACTCTAAAAAGACAAGGTGGTCTTACGATCATGCATATCAGCTGCACACATTCCGACATGTATCCGATAAATACCCGACAAGATGATACGATTTTGTAAAAGTCATTTACCACAAATACAGTGCGTGATCAATGCGTGACGTACTTACAGACGGTGAATTAGACGACGCCTTATCTCTTATCAGTTATTACTTATCAGCCATCGGCGAACGCCGAGATTGGTGTCTGGTAAACGACAATGTTGCCAAAAATACCGATTCGGAACGCTATCGGTGTGAAGCCTTGAATTTTATTGTAATGCTGGAATATAAATAAATGTATAAACATAAGTACCTGGGTGACCGAGCTTTGCACGGTTTAAACACTGGTATACTTAGATACCTACAGATAAAGGGCTCCCAGTACCTAATAGATATTCTCAAAAAAAAAAGAAAGAAAGAAAAAAATACTTGAAATAAAGTGGCCAAGTGCGAGTTGGACTCGCCCATGAAGGGTTCCGTTGCAGCAAGTAACATTATATACATAGTACACATAGTTCTTGTAGTTCGTTGTAACTTTGATCGAAGTTTCAATAATAGTGTATTTATGACGTACTAAAAAAAAACTACTCATCAGATCGAGTTCAAACTAATTTTCGTTGGTAGTTTACATGGTAGTGTACATCATATATTTTTTTTAAATTTTTCATTTTCTTACTTTAGAAGTTAGAGGGGGGGGGACACACATTTTCCCAATTTGGAAGTGTCTCTCGAGCAGATTATTCAGTGTAGACGAAAATGATATTAGAAACCTCAACATCATTTTTGAAGACCTATCGATAGACACCCTTCACGTGTAGGTTTGATGAAAAAAATTTTTTTGAGTTTCAGTTCTCAGTATGGGGGGCAACCCTAATTTTTCTTTTTTTTTAATTTTTCTATTGAAATCTTAATGCGGTTTACAGAATACATCTACTTACCAAGTTTCAAAAGTGTAGTTCTCATAGTTTCGGCAAAAAGTGGCTGTGGCATACGGACGGACAGACAGACAGACAGACATGACGAAACTATAAGGGTTCCGTTTTTACGTTTTACGGAACCCTAAAAAAGAGAAGCCATCTGGATTTGAACCCGGGGTCTACTGCTTCATGACCGCCCGCCCATCTTATCGACTGAGCTAATATACTGCCGCGCAGAGTTGCGAAATTTACCGTCGCATTCTAATGTTAATGTAACAGTTTTTAATTATCTAAAAAACGCGCATTATGCGTTTTAAAAAAATGAAACCTAGTTAGATCGATTTATCGTCCCTGAAACCCCCTGGATACATAATTTCATGAAAATCGTTCGAGCCGTTTCCGAAATTAATATTTTATATATATTTATAATACAATTATTGCTTGTTTAAAGGTATAAGATAAAAAACGCCCATAATATGCGTTATAAAAAAATGAAACATAGATCGATTTATCGTCCCTGAAACCCCCTGGATACATAATTTCATGAAAATCGTTCGAGCCGTTTCCGAAATTCAGATTCTATATATGTGGGACACTCAGAAAGTTTTAAGAAACTAAAAAACTAACTTGTATGAAAAAAATAATTTTACTAAATCTTTTCAATGTACTCTCCACCAGCCTCAGTCATACAAAGTTTCATGCGCCTGAACCAATTTTCAAAACATTTTTTCCAGTCCTCCGCAGACACCTCTTCCACGGCCTTCTCAAACGCTGTTAGCGCGTCCTCCGGCGATGAAAACTGTTTCCCTTTGAGCTGATTTTTAATTTTAGGGAATAAGAGTGCGCGGGCGCGTTGTCGTGGCGAAGAAGGACCCCGCGGAGCCCGGTGTTCGGTCGCTTGTTTCTCATTGCAGAAAAAACTTCTGGCAAGCATTTTATGCTGTACCATTCGGCGTTGATACTGCTTTGGTCTCTTAATGGAATTGAAATTAGGTACCCCGTCAAAGCTAAGAAACTAGCGATCAAAATTTTCCTTGCGCTCCTCGATCGCTTCACTTTCGTAGGTGTTGGTTCATTTTGTAACAGCCAAACTGTCGACTGACGCTTTGTTTCTGGATCGTATTGATAAATCCAGGATTCGTCACCTGTCACAATGTCGTAAACGCGCCGTGACGAGCCTGCATGAAATTTTTGTATTTTTGTATCGCGGCACCAATCCACACGGGCCTGCTTCTGAGCTTTGGTGAGGTTGTGCGGCACCCAGCGGGAAACTATACTCCTTACGCGAAGGTGCTCGTGCAGTCGTGCAAAATCTTGTGAACACTTCCTGAACCAATCTGCAGAATATGCTGAATCTCTTCGTACGTAATGCGTCTGTTTTCTTGAATAATTTTTTTTACTGCCGTTGTAGGACGACCACTCCTTTGTTCATACCCCAAAGTAAAACGACCGCGTTTGAACTCGCTATACCAGCGGTAGATGGTTGCTTTTGAAGGTCCTTCATCCATAAAACCAATTCGAAGTCGATCAAATGACTCGTCAGGTTTTAAGCCACATTTGAAATCGGAAAAAATCATAGCACGAAAATGTTCTCGACGCAGATCCATGTTTTAATGAAACAAAAAAATTTGAATTGGCTCTCAAAAAAATGCGGAGGGAAATTTGAAAATCGAATAGATGTATTTTTACTTTTAAATAAAGTTTTCAAAATAATAACAAGTGGCCAGTGTCTTATACATAAAAACAAGTTTTCGCAAAACTTTCTGAGTTACCTGGTACAATTATTGCTCGTTTACAGATATGAAATAAAAAGAAAAAAAATAGACTTACTTATAGACTACAGGCCCGTGAACAAAATTTACGGGTCAAATGAACCAGCAGGAGACCTATATAGGATGATAGACGGGTACAAAATAATAAGATTCAGCACTATGCCGTCACTTGTAAGCTGTCCAACTGAGTGCAGGTGAGAATTCAAAAGTGCAAGTAGAGTACGTACATTTTGGTCATTTGTTTCTGTACGGCATTCTTACCATCCAATAGATCCATGAAAAATAATGAGAAAACGCGTAGTGCCGTACAAAAATAGTGGTCCACGAAGTCGGAAACATTATTGATAATCCGGAAATTTTGAGGGAAAATTTGGTCATTTGATACAGTACGGCATCTATTCCATACAGTTGCAATACCTCTTCTAACCCATTATTCCGCAACGCCGTACAAAAATAATGGTCCAAGAGGAAATGATCTGGGGCTCAACTTCCTCTTTTCAGTGATCCGGAGGGGTGATTTGAAAAAGTACGGCATCGGTTCCAAATGATTATCTAGCACTCAAACGAACAATTAAAAATAATGCCGTCTAAAAATAACTGTTCATTTGAATGTTTATCGATAATTACCTTAATTTCATCGTATACTTCATTTATAAAGGTAGTAGGTCATTTGATCCTGTACGGCACCTTATTTTTCTACATGACATTGCTAAAAACTATTGTTGTATAATAATGCCGTACAAAAGAAAGTGTTCTAAAAAAAGTTACAGAGGAATACAAAACATGCAAGTTTTCATTTATTTGAATAACCATAGATTAATTAACTATAGCAAAGTTCAACAAATTATCATTGTTTTATATAGTATTCAAGTAAATAAATTTGAAAAAAATAATGCCGTACATTTTAACCCTTAATCAAACAAAATATGTACCACTTAGTTAGAAACTTGGAAACTCAGAAACTATGTACTTTAGGGCAAAAATTATTGAGCTAACTATTGTAGAAAATAAAATTTTACACTTTTTGTGCCGAGAAAACTTTTTTGTGAAACGTACCGTTTGCGATTTATGACCCATTTAAAATACCGATTTTTCTAACACGGCCGATAACTCTTGAAATATTTGATTAATCAATAAAACGCATTAAACTATTCTTAAAGATCAGTTTATTTTCTACAACTTTAGTCAAGCGCTTTTTTTTGTAATGTCCATACGTTTTGATTTATAAGACGTTCAAAATCTGTTATTCCGCCAAAAATATTATAAATCGTATTAAAATAAACAATAGTTTTGTTTGTGGTGGGTTATTAGACGATGAAAACTTTGATAAAGAATAAGTAAATAAATAGATCAGGTTTTTCATGCAGATGAGGTGTATGTTAGCTATGGCAATATAGTGATGCGTTCAACATTAAACTTCTTATAACTCAAAAAGCACAGACTTTAAAAAACAATTTTGGCAAAAGTTGTAGAGAATAAACTGGTCTTTAAACATGGATTGATGCGTCTTATTTATCTAAATATCTCAAGAGTTATCGGCATATCGGCGATAGAAAACCCGGTTCACTAAATGAGCCGTAAACGGTAGGTACTTTTAACAAATAAGTTTTGGGCAACAAAAGGTGTAAAATTATATTTTCTACAATAATGACTTCAATAATTTTTGCCCTAAAGTACATAGTGCCCGAGACAACGTTTTTTCAAGATGACGCTTAAAGATCCACCTGAATCTGTCAACATTTCGTGATTTTATGCTCAGTAAGTGATCATACTTGAAAATTTAAAAGTTAAATTCTATTTTTACGGGCCTTTAATATGAACTTTCAGATTTGTACGGCATTAACTTTTCTTAGACATATATTAAACTCAAATAAATTATCAGAATGCCGTTAAAAAATCGTACCAACTATCACCCTAAAGTACATTTCGTCATATGCAATGTTCTGGAGGTTTATTGCCATTTACTGACTATTGGACTAACAAAAATGTACGGCACGTATAAAATTTGTATCTATGCACAAAATACTTTCGGAATAAGTTAATTTTACGTTGTATCAAATCACCCCTCCGGATCACTGAAAAGAGGAAGTTGAACCCCAGATCATTTCCTCTTGGACCATTATTTTTGTACGGCGTTGCGGAATAATGGGTTAGAAGAGGTATTGCAACTGTATGGAATAGATGCCGTACTGTATCAAATGACCAAATTTTCCCTCAAAATTTCCGGATTATCAATAATGTTTCCGACTTCGTGGACCACTATTTTTGTACGGCACTACGCGTTTTCTCATTATTTTTCATGGATCTATTGGATGCTAAGAATGCCGTACAGAAACAAATGACCAAAATGTACCCACTCTACTTGCACTTTTGAATTCTCACCTGCACTCAGTTGGACAGCTTACAAGTGACGGCATAGTGCCGAATCTTATTATTTTGTACCCGTCTATCATCCCACATAGGTCTCCTGCTGGTTCATTTGACCCGTAAATTTTGTTCACGGGCCTGTAGTCTATTAGAGACTTTATGATGTACCTATTTAATTATTATCTACAATCGTACTAAACAATCTAATTTATTTATGTGCAAATGCAAATGTATTATTACTTGTGACTGTGAGATATATTGTGTTTTCGTGCGATGGCCGAGAGTCAATATATTTATTTAAAAATTTAAAGATTTTTAAAATTTATATGAGATGTTGTTAGGTTAGTTAAGACAGAGGTCTGAATGTAGGGATTATGAATAACCGACTTGGTATTATTATACCTGGATCTCACAACTGTTTACGGTAGAACAACTGAGCTGCGAGACTTTATTTGACAAGTATTGTTGTTTTTATGGGATTTTACTGTTCCTTTAAGTTTCGTTCCAAGTTTCTGAGGTCTTTCTTAAAACAGCTCTTATATTTTAAAATTATTCTAGGGGTATTAGTACTAGTAGGTATTATGAAAGAAAATGCGAATGTTTGGATGTTTACTTATATGTGGCTCAATCACGTAAGAACGTCTGAACGGATCGGTTTGAAATTTGGAACACAGCTTGATTATAGTCTGGAATTTTATTTGGACTACAGGACCGATTTCAAAAATTAATTCACTGTTGGTTGTAATCCTTGAGTGCTATGAGCTGTATAATATGGACCACGGGCGAAGTCAGGGCGGACTGCTAGTCTAGAATAAAACATAGCCTTTTATTTTTTACTAGCAGCGCCCCACGCTGTTACCCGCGTAGTTCCCGTTCCCGTTGTTTTTTCGGGATATGCCTATGTGTTCTTCCAGACTATAATCTATATATGTTCCAAATTTCAGCGCGATCCGTTCATACGTTAGGACGTGATTGAGCAACAAACATCCATACATTGACATTTATAATATTAAAGTAGGATTAGGTACGGGAAAATATCGGGAACAAGAACTGCGCGGGTAAAACCGAGTGTCACTGCTTGTAGTAGTCTAGCATTTAGATTTACATCAGACCCGTACGAAGATGTCAAAATGTAACATTAAAGATGTAGATACTACTTCATATTTATTTTTTGTTTCCTTTACTCGTCGCTATCACAGTAAACTAATAGAACTATGTAAGGGATAGAAAAAAAACGTTGTCGAATCGATAACCTCCTCCTGCTTTTTAAGTCAGTTAAAAAAGAAAGGAACAGTAAGCTAAGCCCGCAAGCACGTAAACTGGCTTATGTTTTTTTCATAGCATATAGTGATGGGATGGGAGTATAAGCACGACTGCCCATAACGGCACAGTGCCACTGGAACTGAGTTAAAAGAAAAGTTAAAATCATTACCTAGCACTGCACAGCGCTCACCCATAGATATTTCAAGATTTTTCTCTATATCCTGTAATTTCTCTGGGAACATTGCCCTTGGCGGTAGAATAACTGGCAAAGGAGTGGTACTTCCCCAGGCGAGCTCTGCAAAGAGTCGGTATGGATACCGGAAACATTAACAAAATTAAAAAAAAACACCTTTCCATCAAGATAATTCCGCAAACGTTCTTCTACCACCAAGACCGGATTTAGAGGTGTGGAGGCCCCGGGGCCGGGGGCTAATAATCTTGTCTTTAACCTTGTACATTGAAATAAAGGTTAAATCTCTATTGTGGAGGCCCCGGGGCATGATGCCCCGGTTGTCCTCCCCTAAATCCGGCCCTCTCTACCCTCAAAGCAACTATTCTCTACTACATAAATTCATCATCATCATCAGCCCACTAAACGTTCCCACTGCTGGGACTCGGGGCCTTCTCTCGCAAGGAGAGAGTTAAGGCCATAATCCACCACGCTGGCCCAGTGCGGGTTGGTGGATGACACATGACTTCGAAAGATTCTAGGTACATGTCGGTTTCCTCACGATGTTTTCTTTCACCGTTTTAAGTTAGCGGCATTACGCACATGACTTCGAAAAGACAGTAGTGCGTGTGGGGTTTGAACCCGGGGTCTCCGGATCGGCAGCCGCCGTTCTCCCGACTAGACCACCCTAACTACATAAATACATAAATTGTATCAACCGAATGTACAATAAAATGTCAAAATCCGCGATGATGTACCTAGGTACCTAAATGAATTTACGTCAATGAACAAGTGTTCAATTATCTGTATTTTGTTAACACAAAATCACTACAATCACGATTAAAAAATGAAAAGTGGAAACAGGACGGTGAAAAATATTTTAGACCTATTTTTTTAAGCCTTTAACTCCTAACACTTGCTAATTTTCCAAATAAGTACCATTCATAATATCATAAATAATAATCAATCATTGCTTCGATCAGAAAGCAGTGAGCCCAGAGTGTATTCTAAAATCAGGTACCTAATACAGTTAAATAGTAAATGTGTGGTTAAATTTAAAACAAGCACCTCCATACAAAGGTAGGTACTCCTAAGATTACAAGGTTTGCTATCTAGACTGGCCTCGTGGCTTAGTGGGTAGTAACTCTGCCTGCGAAGCCGAGGGTCGTGGGTTCGATATATTTGAGTGATGAATTCAAATGTTTGCACTGTGTCTGGGTGTTTCTATGTATAATAAGTATGTATTTACAACTATATAAGTATTAGCTATTATATATCAGCTATTTGGTCGCCATATCACAAGCTTTGCTTAGTTTGGGGTCAGATGGTGTTGTGTGTGAATTGTCCATCAATATTTATTTATTTATTTAATCTCTGGTGCCAGCAGTTCCACTTTTGGCCGTTCTATGGATAAGTTGGTGGCATTTTAGAATTATTAGTTCCCAGTTGGCTGGTAAAGTCTACAGTCCAAAGAGTCAAAGAGATATCTATACAGAGCCGTGACTGACTAACTGGTATATGGCTGTATGAGCAACTAATCTGGAGAATGTACCGATGACGCCACGATCGAAAAGTTATCCCAACTAATACAAAATCAGTCAATTACTGTATCTGGTGCCAGTAACTCCACTTTTAGTCGTTTTACAGAGATAAGTTGGTAGCATTTTACAATGATTAGTTCCCACTTCCCAGCCAGTTGGCTCCTAAAAAGTCTACAGTCCACAGTGTCAAAGAGATAGATAGATACAGAGCTGTGGCTGACTAACTGGTAACTACTGTATGGCCAACTAATCTGTAGAATGTACTGATGACGCCACGATCGAAGTGTTCCCAACTATTACCTACAAAATCAGACAAATTCTGAGTCTGATGCCAGCAGTTCCGCTTTTGACCGTTCAATAGGTAGATAAATTGGTGGCATTTTACAATTATTAATTCCCAGTTAGCTCGTAAAAAGTCCACAGTGTCAAAGAGATATAGCTATGACTTACTCACTGTTACAGTGCGACCAATGAATATGTAGAATGTACCTACTGATGACGCCACGATCGAAAAGTTATCCCAACTATTACAAAATCAGTCAATTACTGTGTCTGGTGCCAGTAGCTCCGCTTTTGATCGTTCTACAGAAACTTGGTGGCGTTTTACAATGATTAGTTCCCAGTTGACTCGTAAAAAGTCTACAGTCCAAAGTGTCAAAAATAAATCTATACAAAGCTGTGACTGACTAACTGGTACTGTATGACCAACTACCTAATCTGGAGAATGTACAGATGACGCCACGATCGAAAAGTGTTTCGAACTATTACAAAATCAGACAACTTCTGAGTCTGGTGCCAACAGTTCCGCTTTTGATCGTTCTACAGATAAGTTGGTGGCATTACAATGATTAGTTCCCAGTTGGCTCGTGGGCCGGTATCGCGCCGGGGGGCACCGGTCACCGCCGCGGCCGGATCTAACCGGCGCCGGTTATCGGTGCATTGGACACTCGATCAGGTTTCATCATCCACTTGTTTCTGGCTGTTGTAAACAACGCTTCGGTTCATGAAATACCTAATTAAACGCAGAACACGACGGTCGAATCTGAACAAATACATGCTGCAAGAGGAAGAGAAGAAAATGGTTTGAGTGAAGTAGGTATAGTGCATACGTATTTACAGCTTTAGAGTGGATTAAGTTACCAGCCTCCTTGATACAATCTAGAATTTTTCAAGGTCAGAGTGAAGGTACTTTATAGGTCAACTTGTGTCATCTTCGAACCACACCGCCGCTTACCATCAGGCGATTTGGACATCAAACGCATACATGCGAGATAAAAAAAATACTGTCATAGGAACTGCCCATAGAAGTGGAAACTTATAGTAACTCGGAATTTTATAGCTTACTTTGGAAACTATGCGGGTGACACCGGAGAACGTGGCCATGAGAATGGCCATCTAGAAATGCAGCAGAATTTCTAGATGGGCAATGACCGTGGTCCTAGTTTACCCGAAGATTTCTTATTATTATCGAGCGTGACGCTAGAATTCAATTCACACCCCACGAAAAATCTGTCTATGGTAGGTAGGACAAAATAAGTTTTCACTTCAAAAATTTTTTGTACTCATCTGAAAAGGCCTTTTCTAAACCCGTGAAGCTAAAGCATGAAGCTAGTGACATTACAAAATGGATATACCTAGGCATTTTTAATCGAGTGAAAGAATCGAGATTTCGTGTAGGTACCTAGATTCCTACACAGTTAAGTTTAAAGATCGTTTTTTTGAGACCTAAAAGCTTAACAATGAGACCATGACCACATCACAGTAGCTAAGAGCGTCCAATGTCGGAATCGTTAGGTCATAGGTTTGAATGTTTGGTTTTAAAATAAGTACACAATTCTTATAATTTTCAGTAATTCCTCAGAAACATATCAATTTTATATAAATTAACTATGAAAAAAATTGTTCAGTTACGTTTTCTGTAAAAAATATAGGAACAAACGCGGAAGGGGACAGTAAAAAAAGAGTGGAAATCGTCTTTCGCATTTCTTTTCCAGTAATAAGTAAAAGCTAAATAAATATTAGTTAACCCCCGCAATGTTGGCCACGTATTGTCCAGAAATACTGATCTCTGCGGGATTCTCACTCAATCTCGTGAAATCTGTACGTGAGTTAACTAAAAATATAAATCCGAAAGATGGCGAGATTTGCTTGACTTTTATAAGACTAATAACTTTTCTCAGCTGATTTAGCTAGCTGTACAAAAGTTTAACTCTTAAAATCTTTAAAGAATTCTCTTCACAATGTCTTTGTTGTATATCTAAACATGTAATTGAATTTTGTAATAAGTAATTAAACGCAGTATCTTAGTTGACATTCGTACTTATTTCACTTTGAGTTTTTTTAGTAGGTACGACGGTATATGTATAATTTAATATTATAACATTGGGTATTTTATATTAATATTATTGATAATATTATTGTTCGACATGAACATTTTAAACAAACGTTATTAAATTTTTTTGGTTACCTACTCTTTTGTCGTTGACTTTGTATTTTGTATTGTAGCTGTTATTCAAAATTCGCATCCTGATACCGTGATCTTTATGGAATTTTTATTACGATATGTACTCAGGTATATATGTTTATTTATCTATCGTAATAAAAATTCCGTTCCATATTTGATTTTAATTTTAATAACTAGATTTTTTATTCTCATTAGTGTTATTCGATATTCATTGATTGAAATAAATAATACTTATGTATTATTTGATATATATCTAAATAATTATACAGGAATAGATTTTATATTTTCGCTCACAATAATATAAAACAAACTAATCATATCTACATAGATTATGTCCTCGTTACAATAGATCCCTCATACAATTATCTGTACTAATATTATAAAGCTGAAGAGGTTTTGTTTGAACGCGCTAATCTTAGGAACTACTGGACCGATTTCAAAAATAAAGTCTTTCACCGTTGGTTATGTAGGTACGTGATCCCTGAAGCGCTATATAGGCTATATAATAATATTAGGTACTAGCTGATCCGTGCGCGCGTTGCTACGCCATCTATCGAAAATTTGTCGTACCAATTCAAATCTAGAACAAATTTGGTTACCTTAGATTCTAATGACGCAACCTTTTAAAAGATAGACACATGCTGTCACGCAACGAGAGCTCTCAAAAAGCAATACTTTTTCCCGTTTTTGTTACATTTTTTCATTCATGCTCCGCTCCTGTTGATAGTAGCGTAATGTTAAATAGCCTATAGCGTAACTATTTTCTGATCTGTGCTATAGCCTTCCTCGATAAATGGACTATCCAATAGAGAAATCTTATACCTTTAAACGAGCAATTCTTGTACCTATATAAATATGTATAGGTATATATATATAATCTGAATCTCGGAAATGGCTTGAACGATTTTTATGAAATTGTGTATGCAGGGGGTTTCGGGGACGATAAATCGATCTAACTAGGTTTCATTTAAAAAAAACGCATATTATGCGCGTTTTTAGACAACGAAAAACTATCACATTAGAATGCGAAGGTAAATTTCGCCGCGTGACGCGACAGCATAATTGGCTCGGACGGGAAGTTGGGCGTTCGTGGCGGTCACGAATTAGTAGCTGCGTGTTTGAATCCAGACGGCTTCTCTTTTTTTTTTATCAAGTATTTTTTTTTTTAAAGAAAATCTAAGAGTGTCTAAGTATTTTTAGTATTTAAACCGAGCAAAGCTCGGTGACCCAGGTACTAATCTTTTAATTCGGACCAGTAGTTCCCGAGATCCTTGCGTTCAAACAAACAAACTCTTCAGCTTTATAATATTAGCATAGATGTACCACGGGCAAAGACGGGGCGGACCGCTAGTTTATTATAAGTCGGAATATAATGGCCCCGATAGTAGGTACAATCTAACAAACAAGGTTTATTGTCAATTTGTTTTTTAAATCTAATACATTCTGGTCTGGGGATTACGGAAGCCAATATAGTTTTTTGAAGAAGTTCGAAGTTTCGAAGAATAGGTATACTTAAAGGAACAAAGAAATTAAATGTAGAGTATAGGGGCGTTCAACGCGTAACGCATTTTTTAAAGATCTTATACCCTCCTCCCTTCCCTCTTGTAAGTTACCCCAGTTTTTTAAGATTTGGAGCAAAATTAAAAAGTTAGCGAAAGACAAGCTATTTAAAAGGGTCAAGGGAAAGTTTATATAGTTCACTTGTTACATAAAAAAATGTTGTCGAGGACACAGTTAGATGAATAGGTATAGGTGAGTAGGTACATATAAGTTCACTTCAGGTGCATAACTTGCTAGTTACATTTTCAAGCAATACGCCTGCCCATGACAGTACAAAAGTTTGAAATACGAGTATTTTACTATACTAATGTATAGTAAAATACTCGTATTGCAATCTACGATCTACGAGTACACCCCAATAATTTTAGTGGAGCCATGAAAATAGTAAACAGTTCTGTCTTGCATAGAAACACAAATTGGACCGTGGGCATCAAAATATCATTAATCTTTCTTACCTATAACCATCGAGCGGCCCGACCTTACAAAATGTAAAGTCTAAATAATAAGACCTCTCCCACACAACACCTGCGGTCTAAAACAAATCTGCAACGATCCGGCTCCCCCCAGGACTCGAACCGCCTCCAAGTTTGTATTTATATTGCCACTTACTGAACCGGAATTGCTACCGGATTGCGTAAGACAGCCATAGTATCCACAACAGCAAAGCTGTTTTTCATCATCTCTAGCGTCTCTCCCGCCTCTGAATACTACTGAGTACAACTACTCCAACTCCAATGACCCTACGACCCTAAACAGTTTCATATTGTGTCACGTCAATCTAGTAGGTAGAATTTAAAATCTTGGAGTTACTGGTAACTGGTACGGAAGACGGACGGTCTACTATCAAGAATTTCATTTTTCTTTTTTACACTCTAAAGGCCGGGTCACACAGAGGCGATCCGATAGCGATAGCGATAGCGATCCGAGACGGGATTTTTTGTAATGTTCGAATGTGTATGCAACCTGACACACAGCAAGCGGGCGCGATCCCTTACTCAGTATCGGATCGCTATCGCTATCGGATCGCTATCACTATCGGATCGCCTCTGTTTAGAAATAGAAATATTTATTTATTTGTCATAAACTTGATTACATAATACATTATGAACCCATTAGGTTCGAACTAGTACAAGTACTGTATCTCGATACCCAATGGCTTCTCCCAATTTATATTTCACAATGACATCAAATCAATTAAATTAGGTATAATGAATTTAAAATAACTTAAAATGTATACATTAAAAAGAAAAAGAAAGAAAAGAAAAGAAATAGAAAAGAAAAGAAAAGAAAAAGAAAAAGAAAAGAAAAAGAAAAGAAAAGAAAACTCTGTGTGACCCGGGTTTAAGTGTCTAAGTCATAAAGTTTTTGCTACTACTACTTTTTTAATAGATTACTAATACAGCAAGCAAATACTCCATCATCATCATCACCAGCCTGTATTCGTCCACTACTGGACATAGGCCTCTCCTATAACACGCCACTCAGCTTGATCCTCGGTCTACTAGAGTAATTTAAACCTTTTTTTCGATCTAGCCAAGTTACCGAATAGCGCTGCGAGATTTGTGACACCCATATCTCATAGCCTTTCAGTTATCTGTAAGGAAATCAGCCAAATTGGTTAGCAGATGATGGATCAACAATTATAATAGAATTTTGAAGATACCTGCCATCGGCTTACTGAATTTCACTAAGGAAAGAAAACTTGCTCCATAAAGAAAACAGATAACACATTCTATACTCTTTTCTCTCTCCCTACATGGAAGTTGAACAAAAAGATCAGATTCTAGTAATTACCCTATTACGCGATACGGAAAAAATATTGCGCTACACGTTATTATCATCTGTCATACATTTATTGAGTCCTTCATTAAATGTAGCGCTTATATCGGGCGCAGACGACAAACACCCCGAGTGATAAGAAACCGGCAAAAACCGGCGCGCGCGCCGATCGCAGGGGGCCGTATGGCGCACGCACACAACGAAGCCACGCGTGCTCATACAGTCACACAAGCAAGGTGATAACACAATCTGTTGGAATTACTGAGTGACGCACGATTTGCAGTGCTTAATGATTAAGGTGCAGGGATTTAGGTACATCACTTTACGTTAATATGGTACATTGTATGTCTAAATAAACCCCGTTTAAATAAGTATTTGGTAAATATTTCAACCTGATTAATCGTTACAAATTGAGAAAAACACAGCCAATCTTTCACGATTTGGAATATTATTATACCAAATTTTGAACGGTATTTAGGATTCAGAATCAGAATCAGAATCATTTTTTGCTTAACTGTGTACATAGGAGTAAGATGGTATATAACATATTAAAGTAACAACAGTTTACCCATTTCGGGCGTGCAATTTTAAGTTTTACATATTAAAACATTATTATAGGTATTTAAAGTATTTACATTTTAAAAATTAAAGTTAAAATAAATCAGTTAAGTAAATAAGTTATTATATCATAAAATCTACACTAAGATATAAAGCTATTTCAAAATATACATGTTTGTATCTCTATAATCACAACATTTTATTAATAACCCGTATCAAATACTCAGCTCCTGCTAGTGGACACTTAAATTAATAAACTAAACAAACAAATACATTTTAGATTGCTTTTTAACCATACCTATTACAAACAAAACTTTAATTTTCCTCTATATGTAATTAATTTTCAAAATATTCGCTTAACTTATAATAAACTTTTGATATAAGCCATTGTTTTAATGTTATTTTAAATTTTGTCGTTTTTAATGATTTAAGTTCCACCGGTAAGTGGTTATATATCTTGATAGCAGTATAAAATGAACTATTGTAGAATATCGCATTGTTGACCTGTCGAACAGATATGTTGAATTTTTGCTTGGTACGTAGTGTATTGGCACGACTCGAAGGTATGTTGAAAAATATACTCTCATTATTTGTTACAAAGTAGAGCATTATTCAGTAGACCTAGTAGGTACATTATGACATAGTCTGAAATATGAAATAGGTAATTAGTCGAGTCAGTCGACATGCCTAGATTACAACTGTGTGATGTCAATTTCCAAATGGGTATCTACCTAGTGAATGCAACGACCGCGGTCGGAATTATTAGGTAGGTAGATAATATGTCGTCTGTTATCTGCATACATGAGTTAAAAGATAGTTGTTTGTTTCGTGGTTTTGTACCGAAAGTATGTAGGTTTATGTCTGCAAATCAATGGCTGACGTAATTCTTTGCAAACGCGATAAGTACTTTATTTTTCTATAAAGTTGAAAGTCATGTAAACCATAGAACAATATCGAATATCTTTGTCTTTGCAAATCGGAACTTTTGATTTTGGAATTTATTGTCCGAGTGAAAGTTCATGAGGGTGTTTTGACGAGTTAGTTGGAGTGCGCCACATCATCGCCTTACAACTTATTGAGCATAAGCATTACCTAACAGCCCACAATATGTTCCTTCTGCTAAGACTCGAGAGCTTCACTCACAAGCAGAGGATCAAGCTCATAATCCGCCACGCTAGCCATTAGCCTTCGAATGGTATCTTTCTTGGAATCCACCGATTTACTCAAATATTTTTTTTCATCTTGAAGCCAGTGGTGATGACTAACTTATATATAGGTATATCTACTTACCTACACTTAATAAACCAGTAAACAAACAAGTTGCAGCTGGGAATCGAATCTCCTTACTACCTGCCAATCGCGAAATCGTTTACCTTAGCATCTCTTAGATAAAGAATAAGATGTAAACTCTTTGGAGCACCTCTACTAACTGTATGTGACCATTCTGTGTAGCCGAATTTTATGATTTCCAAGTACTCGTACCTACTGATTCACAACGCAATCCAAACGATACGAATTTGGAATGACAATCCTTTTCTCTGTCATTACAAACGGATAAGACAGAGACAGACAGAATTTATTCCGTGTCGGGATCAGTCCTATTGCGTTCTGAATCAGGGTAAATGTATGCTAGTAAAATAGGAATGTTTGATTTGTAAATTAGGTTATTTTTATTGGAATCTACACCTTCTGCGCTAACCCAAATTTTAGGTAGATAGAAATGATAATCTGAAAACAACTGCAATAGGTCCGTAACAAAAAAACGTAGGTAAGCGCCGAACACCTGGGGTAGAGAATCATAATATTTTAAAACATGTTCAACAAAATTACTCGAACGCGTCAGATTAAGATATGGTAGTCAAATGATGTAAAGTTTGCAAATAATTAATCTAACCATTGCGTGACGCAAAAGGTTACATAAACTTGCAAAAAGTCACCTCTACATTTCTAAGCGCTCTATTTTTTTTCAATTGAAGGGGTTTTTCAGAAATAACGGGAGAGTACGAAGTATGGTGGAAAAGTACCAAGTAAATACATACATATATAAATAAATACACAACACGCAGCGCTACCGCTCTGTAATATACGCGTGTTATACTTATTATTATCAACACAATGGTGTTTCTCATTATTATTTTGGCTAAGTACAAGCGTCCTGAAATATATTTTTTTCCTATTGATTTATAATGTTTATCTTATCTTTTATCTTCTTGCATTCAATATCCTCTTTTGTGAGGAATATTATCGTTCCACCTTAAAAAAACTCTATTTTATATTTCCACAGGTGGGACTCGGGGTCTTCTCTCACAAGGAGAGCGTTAAGGTCATAATCCACCACCCTGGCCAAGTGCGGTTGGCAGATGACGCAGGTCCACGAAAAATGTACATATTTCTTGTAACATGCCGATTTCTTCTGTTGGTCTACACTATTTAAGCCGGTAGTGATGCTTAAGGAGCCCACTAAATGTTCCCACTGCTGGGACTCCGGGCCATCTCTCGTAAGGAGAGGGTCAAGGCCATAATCCACCACGCTGGCCCAGTAGGGTTTAGTGGGTGGCGGTAGATGACAGACTTGTAATTCTGCACCAGGGGGGTGACAGTAGTTTCCGATTCCATCATTATGGCGCTAGTGTTGCCGTAGCCATTTTGAACGCCATCTTGAAGCTGCCGTCATTTTCGAGACATTATTCAATGTCAGTGTCAGTGTATCAGTGACAAACATTACCGTTACGAACTGTGTTGCCAACCGATACGATTTAATACGATTTAAATTGTATTTATAAGATCTTTTTGGCTCATGTGCGATGGACGACTGCAAGGTCGAAATCGGACGCAAAATATACAATCTTTTGAATGGAATCTTACGAAATGAACAAACGCCATAAATTCATTTTTTTTTGTGTAAAAAGTAAAACAAGTTGGTCGCACAACAAAAGAGTTGATCGAACTGAACTTCTTTAACAGTTGAAAATTATAATTCAAGTTCATTTTAATCGATTTACGTTAGTTTATTGAAATTACATGGCACACTATTATTTCTGGAAAATACTTTCGCTTGTGGCCAACTTTATTTTTCAGATAATCGTAATTATCTGAAAAGTAATGTTGGCAACACTGGTTTTGAATCAAAACAATCAAAAATTTTATTTGCCTTTCGAAATTGTATATTTATATTGTTTTACGTTATATTTCGTGTTCTGTTAGCTTGAATTCAGTTACAAACGTTAAGAAAACCTACTATGGTTTAAACAGCAATGACTGTTCATCACGGAATCGCGAGTGTTGTTTTATGGACTGTGAATTAACCAGCCGCACGCATCGTCGTAAAGACATTCTAAAAAACTACAACTAGAGGAAATTGTGATTCTCCTTTCCCGTGAACGTCGAATTCAGTGGCCTAACAAAAGAGCAATTAGTGAATTAACGAGTTTGCTAACTATCTATCGATCTATAACCTACAAATACACATCATATTGCGACAGATAAATATGTCTCCCGACTTGTCTATTCATAGTAATACTATTTTCTTATTATGTACTGAGAAAGAAATAAAATAATATTAAAATAATATTGAAATTGTTGTTTTTTTCTGGTTTTTCATAAAAAATAATAAAATGTTATAATAGAACCTATTTGTCGATGTTTTCGTAAGCACATCACTAATTATCGATATCGATAATTTGTATTTTCAGCTATTCGTGAGACGTCACTATTGCGATTGCGACGCTAGCGCTTTTATGTTGGAATCGGAACTAAGGGTCACAATACCGAACTGTCCTATCTGTAGTATATAGTGATCTGTGTTCTGCACTTACAAAAATATTCTGAAGTGCAGGTAGGATTTTACAATCGTGAAATTGGACGTTTACGCCACAACATTTAACTATATTTTTCACTAGACCACCGTCTACAACACAGTCTACGATGGAGAGTGCTTACCTAAAATAAATCGATTCACTGTCGCCTCTAAATACCAATATTTTTTTTTATATTTAATTTAAACACTCCACAGACTCCGGCGTTACCGGCGTCCGTGACTTTTGTCATTACAATAATTTTTTTAGGGTTCCGTAAAACGTAAAAACGGAACCCATATAGTTTCGTCATGTCTGTCTGTCTGTCTGTCTGTCTGTCTGTCTGTCCGTCCGTATGTCACAGCCACTTTTTGCCGAAACTATGAGAACTACACTTTTGAAACTTGGTAAGTAGATGTATTCTGTGAACCGCATTAAGATTTGAACAGAAAAGTTTTAGAAAAAGAAAAATTAGGGTTGCCCCCCTGAGAACTGAAACTCAAAAAATTTTTTTTCATCAAACCTACACGTGTATGGTGTCTATCGATAGGTCTTCAAAAATGATATTGAGGTTTCTAATATAATTTTTGTCTACACTGAATAATCTCCGCGAGAGACACTTCCAAAGTGGTAAAATGTGTGTCCCCCCCCCTCTAACTTCTAAATTAAGAGAATGAAAAATCTAAAAAAAATATATGATGTACATTACCATGTAAACTACTAACGAAAATTAGTTTGAACTCGATCTGATGAGTAGTTTTTTTTAGTACGTCATAAATACACTATCATATCATAATATATGAAACTTCGATCAAAGTTACAACGAACTACAAGAACTATGTGTACTATGTATGTAATGTTACTTGCTGCAACGGAACCCTTCATGGGCGAGTCCAACTCACACTTGGCCACTTTATTTTATTTACATAGTTCTTGGATTAGGAGAAGAAGAGGAAAAAAGGGGGGGGGGCGGGGGAGTAGGGGGGTGGTGAACATTTTAAACGTAATTCTAGTGCTAGTCTGTCCGATTTCGTCTGTTGAGACGATCACTACCGGTTGGGATTCCTATAGTAATCGACTCGACATCGTCTTTTGCCTAAGCCGCCTCCTCCTGGCCCAGAGCCTCCACTACAGCCGCATTTCTGTCTCTAATGGCCATCTGCAGGTTGAAATCTTGAATGGTCTTTGGTGATGCAGCCAACGCTCGCCGCACGAACCGACCGATGGCGTCGTCGGTGTCGTCAGCGTAGTATGTGAAGGTCCCCGTGTGCCGTGAGATTGCAACAACCGCATGGGACACGCTCTCGTGCGGCTTCATGTTTGCCTTAGTTTTAATTACAATTACCGACTCGTATGTCAATCCCTGCGCTTCATGAATGGTAAGGATGCGTGACCCGGTGCCTGACCCGTAACCCTGGTCTGTCAGGGTCTCCTTTTCCTCTTGAGTATGCACTAAAAAGATGTTGTAAAAAGGGTGTTGGGTTGGGTGCCGGGTCGGTTACGAAAGTGGCTGAAGGGGTATTTGCGCTCCTTTATACCTTCTCTGCTCTAGGGACTTTATACGGGGTACTGAGGAGTACATACCTGAGTATATTTCCCTCAGCGCATATGCAACATCCATCGGGTTGCGATGTGTGCAGAGCAACTCCTGGTTGATCTTTGCTACCAGGTTCGGGCGGTGATACCTCATTTCGAAGAGATTTTCCCTATCGATGTAAGGCAACTGATTGACGTCTCCGATGAGGACAATTTCGCCAACACCAGACAGCCGTGAGACCATCACAATGGCCCCGAAATGGTTCATGAGAGCCTCATCCACCAGGAGGCGGCTGAATTTCTCTTTTCCGAAACCATTTACCAGAGCAGAAGCCATAGTTCGCACCCTGGTTTTGACCAGGTTTCCGATACGGTGCGATAGCTTCTCCCTTAGATCTTTTGCTGCCTCAGTTGTTGTGGTGATGATAGCGTCTTTGTCCACGTCGAAGTGTCTAATCACCCACGTTGTCTTTCCACATCCTGGAACTCCGTTGACCCACTGTATTCTTGGTACCTCCCAGTTTTCCCAACACGCTTTGACGTTTGAGTTCCCTTCAATGGACTTGGCCATCTCAAGGATCTTGTCGTCCAGCATATTCTTGGTGCATCGGGCGGTAACTACAACTGGGTCGTTTAGTGGTGTCGCATAAACGGGTCTTCCCGCGCGCTCTGTCTCACTCTCGTTCAGTGTCACGAAGCCATTTTCTGCACTGTAAGCTGCCATATACTGTCCTGTCATGGTTCCCTTGATGACCCGGGATGTGACATTATTGTAAATGGCTGCTTCGGCCTCCTCGAGATTCACCTTTAGGAGGCTTTCACTTCCTAGCCTATAGAACTGCATGATGTTCGCAGATCTTGAGGTTAACTAGTCTTGTGGCTCTCAGTATGGCTATGAATTCGATGAAGGGGTTACGTGCATGGCTCCGCGGCTCCGAAGCCGTGACATAGCGGGGCGGTTCAACCTGTCCCATGTCGGCTCTCGTTCGGCTCATTTGTTGCTGTGAAGCTGTTTTGAGGGTCCCTGACTTTAAAAGGGGTGGTGCATGGGATGAGATTCGGAGTACGCTCCCTGCTGCAGTGTTGAAGGCAGCCACGAAGGCCGTGTTGGTGCTTTGGCTGCCGCTTTGATTGGCTGCGGCTTTTTCCGCGGCTGCCCTCTGCTGTGCTCTTTCGGAACCGGTTTGGTTGGTCGAACTAGGAACGGGGTGTCCCCAGCTGTCAGTTGCATTTGTTAGGTCGTGCGAAGGGGCTCTGAGGAAGCTCAGATTTTCTCCCCTATCTTCGTATACGACAACCTCATGATGTTTGGAGGCTTCAATGCAACCCAGCCAGTCTGCGACTTTCGCTCTTGAGTATTCGATTGCCATCGCATCCACGCTTAACACCCGGGGTGTTTCACCCGCATTTCTGCTTAGATGTGCAAGCAGCGCACTTGCCTGTGTGAAAGGCGTCCGACCTTCCGAGTATTCTATTACCAATACCAATATTGTAACCCTCGTGAAAACCCCAATCAGGTAACGCGTTCCACAGCCTAGACATTCTTACCATAACATGGGGTCAAACCTCTTCGTTCGAATTTCGATCTTCTATTTTCTAGGTTTCTTCTACCTATTCCTATCGTCGTTTATTTTTCCTTAAAGAGTTAGGTACTTAAAATTAACAGCTGGTATATGCAGCCATATCTATTATTCATAAAGTACTCAACTAAATAAAAATAGGAGGGTTATTTTTTAAACGTTAGTAGGTACATGTAAACTGCTGACATCAGTGGGAAGCGTGCCGGTGGACTGATCGCGAAGCCGATATCATATCGCCATCACGCACCCAGATTAAGCTAGGTTGCACGCATCGCGCTCAAATTTTTCCAAACAGCTCGATATGTTATCAATTGGATTATGTGTCTGGGACGTGAATTTCAAGGACTAAGCAGTCAGGTGACTTTAGATGCAATTAAAAAGGTTCAGTACGATTTTTGTAAGTACGAGAGGGCAGACCCAAATACACATAAACTTCGTAACATATGAACGTATACCTACGAATGATGACATTACGATCAACTTTTAAATTTTTCATCGATGCGTTGTAACCAACATGTATGTAATCAATTTTACAACATTATTCAGACAAAAAGTAACCGTAGGTACACTAACTTAATATGTATGTGGTGGACCTAAAACGGTCCCATAAAAAAAACGAAAAACAGGCAGACACACAAACAAAAATAATAAGCATACCCAAATAAACTCAGTAATTACGAAAAGGTACACTTAAGTACCACTAAAGCCATAAATAGAGACCTTGTCGCTAACATTGATTTCTTCCAGGCCAATAACCGTGCTGGCACTGTATTGTGTATGGGCAGGCTTGCTGCTTACTGTCAGTATCAGGTGCAGTGTAGCCTTTTGCTCTTTCCGTCACTCTATGTATAAAAGTATCGTTTGGAGACAACAGCTTTATGCTTGACCGCCATCTCGCCTGATGTGCTATGACGCTATCTACGATGGAGCGCATCTACCTAGAATAAACTGATTCCCTCTCGACTGAAAGACTGAAGTATTGTATCCATTAGGAACAACCCAGTAAGTGCATCCACCTAGTTATACAATATACATACGAAAATATTAAGACTCACTTTGTGCGTTTTATGAATCATTTTTAACTGGGTCAAAGTCGATATAATGAATGTTACGTTGCCATAGTGTAATATATAAGTACGACTGGTCTTGTCGGGAGAACGGTAACTGACGATCTCGAGCTCCTAGTTCAATTCCCATGCGCACCACTGTCTTGTGCATAATGCAGCTAACTTAAAATCGCTAAAGGAAATACTTACATTGTAAGGAAACGTGCTAGCCGGTGAAGACTGAACTCCTCAAAGACAAATGAAGTCTGCCAACTTGCAACTTGGTCAGCGTAGTGGACTAGGTAAGGCTAAGACTTTCTACTAGGTCAGGGGGAGACCGAGACCTGTGCCCAAGCAGTGGGGACTCTTTGTTGATATGGGGATGAACATTAATTATAACAGAATAAGCGATTGAATTTAATGATAAATAAGTTTTTTTTTTTTCAAAACATTACAAATGACCTGAATGCAACTAACGTTCTATTTGATAATTCTCAAATAAAATCAGAATAAACTAAAAAACTTTAATATTTAAACCGTACTCGTGAACCCCTTTTTCCTTGAAAAGGAATCTTGTAAATACTTTCCAACGCCTCAAGTGGTTAACACAAATCACTTATGGTTCGCATGTAGCTCAATGCTACACGCATTTCCTTTATCACGTCTAGACACAGTGTAGTGCAGATAATCCGATAAGATTATCTCTCGCCAAGATGAACACGGCTGCAAATACAAAATCCTGAACCGAAAAGACAAACTAAAAATAAATCATTGCACAATTTTTTTAGGTTTCCAAAGATTTAACTGACATGAAATGAAATACGCAAATCAATGCAAGATGCTAAAAACACCCTTCACTGATAGAGATAAATAAATAAATAAACATTGGTGGACAATTCACACACAACCATAGAATAGATAATACAGATAGAACGGACACTCCCCACCCCCCGCCAGTTTCAAGCTTCCTACCCCGCAAGAACGCGAGAAGCACTCAACGAAGGGTTATATCGGACGACAAATTTCTATGAGAATACGACCATGATTCTGTGTTATTTAGGTACCAAATTTTTCATCTGTTAAACGAAACAAGAATAACCGATTTTTAATTTCATAAGAATTTCTATAATATACTAGGATTGAATCGTTTTTCTACTGTGTTTTGATAAGTTTACAATTTACAAAATCACTAGTGTTACAGTCCGCGAGGTATAAGCTGAGCTTTGCATTAGTGTGAGTGATCACATGCATACGCATCTATTACCAAAAGTACAGTCAGACAACAAACTCTTAAACAACAAGCTGACTTTAACTATCCAGGATCAATATGGTCATTGCGAAAAGAAGTATCTCTTTTAGGATTCAAATGGTCAAGGACAGAGAATAACAGAAAAAAATTAATGGAAAAGCATGAGATCCGTCACCTACGTATAACTTATTTACTTAAAATTTCCGAATACCGTATTCAGGGCAGGCCTATCGTTTATACCGATGAAACATATATTGACACCACTCACACTTCATCAAAATCATATTCAGATGGCAGCACTTCTGGTTTGAAGAAACACCTTATTAAGAGAACATGGTCACAGCGTCCTGCGTCTGACTGTATTTTTGGTGATCACTCACACTAATGCAAAGCTCAGCTTATACCTCGCGGACTGTACCAATTTAGTGGATTTATTTACTACGATTGCTGCAATTCAGATTTCTTGGTGCGTGATTATTTTTTAGCGTTCAAACGACGCAAACAAAGAAAAAGGTTCTATATTAGACTATATGTAGTTTTATGTGAGTCCATGGATATGTCCGTCAATAGTGAACACTGAATATACGGTTTCAGTACAGTTCAGGTACTTATTTAAGATATCGTAACAGCCGTGTCAATAAACAAGTAAGAGGATACATTGACTGCTGTTGGTTATAAAAACCGACAAAAAAAGGAAAGAGGTTAGTTAGGAGGAGAGGAAAGACTGTATGTAATTTTATGTACGTTCAGAAATACTAAACCTATAGTTCCATTTGATAGCAGGCTAGACTTATTTGATTATTTGTAAATCGTCGATATATTTCATCGGTATATGGATAATTCAGTTATGCTTAGTAAAGCTTCCTCCCCCTCGCGGGCGCGAGGCGGACTCAACGAAGGGTTATTATATCGGACGATAATTTTCTATGAGAATACGACCATAATGCTGTATCATTTAACAAAATGGTACCAAATTTTTCGTCTATTATACGAAACAAGAATAAGAGATTTTTAATTTCATAAGAATTTCTACAAAGATTGAATCATTTTTATAAACTGTGTTAAGCTATTCTGGTTAGAAGTACGCGCCAACACTGAAGTCCTGTGACGAAATTATTAAACTCGTTGTTTTTAAACTGCGGCTTTCGTTGTCAGAATTGAATTGTCAGAATACACTTACCCAAAGAGAAATCTTTGGGTAAGTGTACTTAACTAAAAACCAATTCGTACATGGTACCTTTATTATCTCCTATTTTGTTTTAAATCTTCTCCCTTCTGATTGTTGATGTAAGTTATATTTACCTACATTAAAGATCGAACACTAACTAGGTAAGATTGTAAGCCACAGGCAGGTGAACTCACGGGTCACAGCTATTCCATAAAATAATTTAGTAACCCTAGATGACACGCACACATGCGTAAATGTGTTCGAACGACATATGCGTAGTTGTGTGAGTGTAGGTATGTCGACTTCACCGTTTGTTTGGAGTTTAGGCCGAGTGTCCGGGGTGTGACACAACACCATCTGACCCCAAACTAAGCAAAGCTTGTAAGATGGCGGTCTGATAGCTGATATAATACTTATGTAGTTTTAAATACATACTTATTATAAATACCTAACTAAATGATTTGTAGACATACCTGGCACAACAATACTAGCCCCAAACGAAGCATAGCTTGTACTCTATGGATAAGTCAACCGACATCAGATAATAATCAAAAATAGTACCTAAGTATGTTAGCTCTACATATCGGCTACAAATAAAACAATTGTTGGTGGGCATTTCACACACAACACCATCTATCTGACCCCAAACTAAGCAAAGCTATGGAAGCCCGATAGCTGATATAATACTTGGGTGTTTAGATGTAAATACATAATTATTATATATAGAAACACCCAGGCAGAGTACAAATATTTGTATTCATAACACAAATATGTGCACTGGAGGGAGTCGAACCCTTGGCTTCGCAAGTCGGCAGGTGCTAGATCCTCTCAGCTAGGGCCGTAGGACACCCTCTTCTGTGATGCCAGATCGATCTTTGATCTTCCCTGCCGACTCCGACGGCAGCCTAAGCCGAGGGCATACCGTGTAAGGTACCTTTGCGTTAGTCGTCGTACCCGATGTAATACTTATTGAGTATGGTAAGTTTAGATTAGTAGGGCCCATAGCCTTTAGCCCAAAGTTCGGTAGGCAAAAGAGGCCACCTGTGACAGGTCTCTTTAATAAAAACTTGTACTATGAGAGCCAAATATAGTTGATATAAGTACTACTTATACATTATAATTATAAGTTCTTACTTAAGAGTATACTTAATATAAAAAACAAAAAAGGTTTTAACAAAATATTTCAATAAAATGTAATTATGGAATCAATAGCCCCACTTTTGGAAACGCAAAAACAGCACTAATCTCATTAGGGGGTACTAAAATAAGACGGACAATTGAACGTCACTTAGCGAAGAGTAAACCAGCTAATTTCTTACATAAGACACGTCATTCTGAGTATTATTACACGCGACCATAAGCTGAACAACACATGAATGCAGAATCATCCTAAACCCACGCATTTTCGGTCACGTAAACCAACATAAAGCAAGAGAGTCCATAAATAAGAACCAGTAAGAGGTCGGTCCGCGCTGACACCGGCGCGATATCAGTCACCTATTGAACCGCGGCCTATCGCACCGGTAATAACCAGACAGCGGCCGCGACGGGCGGCTCTAGATAACACCACGCCAGTTCACAGCACACAAGCAAACAACACTAAATTGCAACACTAACAACCGTGAAAACGGAGAAAAATTTACACATTTTCAGACATCCAAATTGAAAAGCAGTCTATAGAATCGCCCGAAACCGGTTTTCCTAAGGAACGTGATAGCGAAGCGGTGTTAGCTTGTTCGCAGGGAGTCGTCGCGTTATCAGTGCGTTGTCACACCGAGACGTTTTATAAGTAGGCGAGTGGAGCGCGCCGCATCATTGTCCGTGGCGACCGCGAGGTGACCACAACTGTTTGAGAACTGTACGAATAGTGAAATATATCGTGAAATGTTGGTGTTTCCGCACTGGAGGTCCGAGTTCCCGGGGGATGGATGTAGAACCCTGCACCAGAGGTGGATGCCTGCCGAACGCTTCGCCCCTTACGTGGCGAGGCCCGTACTCCAAGCACCCCCACCGTTGCCGCCGCCACAGGTGCGAATTCGGATTGTAAATAAACAAATTCTCGGAACAACCACTATTATTGACACTTCAAATCAGACCAATTCATGAAGTTTTCAGTATGTTACGATAATTTAATTTAGGGATGAGAATTTTACCTACTTAGCAGACTCCCATAATATAACTTGTTAAGTACCTACTTCGTTTTAGTAGTATTACTATTTACATTTTTGTTGATTGAGAGATATTTTCAAATTTAAAACAATCTGGTAAATATTAAATACACATACTGAGCAAAGTTTACTGTGAAACCAATCTTTAATTATTTTGTAAATCTGCAGTTTCGGTATTTTAGGTATTTATAGTTCGGTATTTTAGGCATACATTTTAGGTATTTATAGTTTTATCTTAAGTTTTAGTTTTTATTGTAATACACGATATCTCTGAATAAATTTAGCAGGGAACTTTGCGAAATCCTAGTTTTTTTAAAGTATTATAACTAGGTACACTTACGGGTTACTGTAGTCAACACACGGAATTAAAATAGGTACCTTAAAAGTTGGTAGTGGTTAAAATCTTCTTTCTCAAGTATTCAAACTTGTTCTTTCGAAGTATTTTAGAGAACCATGACTAAACAATATCCATGAAATATATAGTGTGTACAACTAGGTTTACAACAACCTATTGCTAAACAACTATGTTTATTTATCGTACATAACAGTATGACGACGACGACTCATCTGAGAAAGAAGTTTCTTAGGTATTCCGGGTATTGAACTAAATCTAAGAAGACTTGTGCTTTCGAAATATTTTGGAGAACCATGACTCGAAACCATCCATAAAAAGTATTCTTGGTGTACAACTTTTATAAGAACTTTGTTTGTTTTGTCCTACAGTATGAGGACGAGGATTCGTCCGGCGGTTCGTCACCAAGCCGCAGTGATACCGAGCGCAGCGAGGGCGCATGCGGCTGGCGCGGCTGCGGCGCGCGCTTCCCGAGCGTGGCGCGGCTGTCGGCGCACGTCGCGAGAACGCATGCGCACGCGCACTCCGACGGACTCTTCTACTGCGCCTGGGCCGGGTGCGCGAGGCCGCAGAGAGGATTCAATGCTAGGTTAGTACCGTTTTCACTTGTATTAGGTACTCTTGTTCTTTTGATTGACAGATTTTTTATTTTTCACCTATATAACTCTCTTTTAACGAAAACAAATATTTTGCTTGCTTAAACATTTTCACTTACTCATAAACTGATTGCCAGATTTTTCTATTTGTTTGCATTCAAACATTAACAAAGTGAAACTTTTTGTATGTCCGCGAGGACAAAACTGTTTTTGAATAGGTACTGGCGTATATTTGTATTATGCTAATCTGTAGCCAAACATTAAATTATTTTATTTCATTTACACAGTAAACAATAAGTTTATATAATTTAATAACAGTGGTGAAATGTACTGTCATTCATTTACCTTAGCCCGAAAAAAAAATTGCAAGATTTTTATAACTCCTAAAATTTGCTTCCGCTAAACATTCTATTTAGATAGACAGTGACAAGCCATTCGTCACTCTTTAAGACTTGCGCTCATGTGACGTTATCTCTTCAACAGGTACAAAATGCTAGTCCACGTGCGCACCCACACAAACGAGCGCCCGCACACATGCAACCAATGCCACAAAAGTTTCTCCAGAGCTGAAAACCTGAAGATACATCTTCGATCACATTCGGGAGAGAAGCCTTACGTCTGTCCTTATGAGGTGAATATCAAAACATAGTTATCTACTTTTTCGAGCAGACAGAGTTTACGACTCATTCAATACTTTAACGACCTGATAATAGAACACAAAATTACGTAAACAGGATTCCCTTTAATTACTTAATTTCAGGGTTTACACGTAAACATAAAACAGCAATCAAATTTGAACCTTAACGCGTATGCAAAAGAGATATCAAGCTATTGTTTACAAGAGATATTTTTTCGTTTATCTGAAAACATACTCACAATAACATAAACAAAACTTAATTAACGTTTGTTTTGTTTGCCACCAGGGTTGCGGGAAGGCGTATTCGAACTCTAGCGATCGTTTCAAGCATACAAGAACGCACGCTGTCGAGAAGCCATACTGCTGCAAAGTTCCCGGTTGCAACAAAAGATACACGGACCCATCAAGTCTAAGAAAACACGTGAAAACCTACAAGCATTTCACAGCGGAGCAGATTCGTCGCGAATCGTCAGAGGAGACTCAAAGTCAGGACGCATTTAAAAAGGAAACTTCATTCAACAGCGAGCCAACATCACCGCTACGATTCATGGAGCCATCATCCCCTCATATAGTATACTCCCCAAGACATACAATATCACCTGTACCTTACAGCCCAATCATGACAGACGTTCGGTACACTCAATCAGAGCAAATCACATACGTCAGGCCTCTAGAACCAGTATACCCAGTAAGAGTCCCTTCAGATGAGATGTCATACGTAGAATACACACAGATGTATGAGCACGCATACAAAAACTACTACTCAAGTATCAACTACCCAGTATTACGGCCGACGATAAGCGAAAAAGTATTTAATTACGAGGAGCAAAGGATAGAAGATCCAATGGACAAGCAGCACAGGTTGGACGAAGAAATGCCACTGAACCTTATGACCAAAAGGTTGGAGTGCAGGCCTATTGAAGAACTAGTCAAATGTACTGATTATCCCTTAGATTTAAGTACCAAAAGTTGATTTATAATAAATGTTTGTAATAATTTAACAATTTTTATTTGTCGAACACCTCCCTGGGAGTCTCCAAACGAAGAGTGAAAAAGAAATATGTCATTATTAAAGGTAAATGAGATAATTAAACAAGCCGTAATGAGCAAATACTATATTCCGGTTTGGATGGCAATGTTTCCAAAGAAATTACAGAGCACAAGAGCAAAATCGTCCATATATCTAGGTGACGAGCGCAGTGCACAGATAGGCAGTGATTTGCACTATTTACGTTCAAATAGCTCCGTGGAACCGTGCTGTTATGCAGCGAGCGTATTGTTTACCATCAGGGGCATGTTTTACTCGTTCCTTCACTATTTATTGTAAAAAAAATATCGTCAAGAAAATTGTACCTAGATTACAAAAACATATTTATATACACAAAAAAGACAAAATGTCCTCGTATCTCCATTATTTCGTCCAGTCGCCAGTGTAACTAACCACCAGTTACCAGTTCAAACTAGGTATCTTACAAAGAAACGGACAGCGGACAGACCATGGTAATTATCCACTGATTCTATGATAATTTACGTAAAGTGTTGAATTTACGTTTCTAAATCGTACAGTCTAACTCGCATTTAAAATAACGTATACCTAAGCTTATTTAGTAATACTCTTAGGTCAATTTTTGTCAGTTAAGAATCAACATGCATTTAAATACATAGAATATACAGGGTTATTGGTCACCAGCCTGCATCATTTTAAGGATATTAAGTACATTAAATATGTCAACTTTTGTTCTACGGTTTATATACAGGGTGTAAAAGATCTGGTGTGTGATGGACCACTCTGTGATCCTGGTCACGACTTTCAAAATGTAAAAGGACCAGTGTGGTCCTAAAACATATCCTGGACTAAGGCACCAAGAGTTGTAAAAGATCAGCCTACCTATAAAAAACTTTTGCCTAAATAAAGTGAACCTAGTGTGTATAAAATGTAATGTGCTTTTAATCCTGGTTGAACGGGACCAATATTGTAAAAGACCGGTCTCACATATAAAATATATATGAGAAACTAGTCTACCTAATGTGTACTATGTGTAATGTGTCTTAAAAGAAACTTGCTAATCATCCTGGTTTTACGGCACCAAGATGAAATGATCCGGAGTATATGATTCTTGAGTGTGTATGAGTATTGTGTTATTGAACCTAATATTAACTGAAGAAACAAAATGTGTAAGTTTGATTTTACAAATGACTCGAATGAAGTGAAGTGTTATGATGTGATTCTCATAGACTGGAGAGTGTCCTTAAGAATTATAAAACTTTTCTGGGAGAGTGAACTCAGGATTTATACATATAGTTTTTCATCCTGGTCACCTCATCAAATTGTACTAGCTGAAGGCCGTACAAAAAACACAAAATATAAGCTGAAGGCTTATAGAAAGAAATTAAAGTAAATAAAAAGTAACAAAATATGTAACAAGAAATCTAATGATGATGATGATTGTATGAATAATATATGTATGTTGGTCCAGAGTAATAAACTAAGATTAAAGAAGTTAAAATTGTAGAAATCAATTATGATATAAAAGTAACTTACCCTGTTGTAGAATTAGAATCACCTTGTAGGAATTTGAATTGTGTTGTAGAAATAATTTACCCTGTAGTAGATATTTGAATTGGCCATGTGATCGTCTAGTAGTAATATAGGACTCTACATTGTGATTCGAGATAACCCAAGCAAGGAATTTCTGTCAACCTAAGTAAGTATGTATAAGCCTAACAACTGCTACGCCTAACAGAAGCACAACCATTGAATTTATATTCCTCATTACTCAAGTCTCCCAAATAAAGATCTAGGTACAACAAAACATCAGGCAGGTATTAAAACTTATCTCCCAAAATATTTTAAAAGTTATATGTTAGTTGTAGTTATCTCTCATCAGTTTATTTAGAGACAATTACTATAACTCAAATACTTAAACTTCCTTGTTATCAAGTATTCTAGCCAAGATAAATATATTTTGGATATCCTTCAGTAAAATCATATTAGTTTCCAAGTAAAAATATAGATGGCGTTAAATTAAAACATGTATTCATTTGAGTTACTTTCTCTGGCTAAATCATGGAAAACTAATAATACCAGCGTAGAGAAAAAGCACTAGACTTAGATAAAATTATTTCTTATAAAAATGTAATATTGAGATAAAATATTCAAGTGTATTTTTGAGAAAGTGACTTGTATGAACATTAGCTTTAATTATGAGTTCTATAGAATCAGAATAATAGTTATAATTAACAGCATGAGATTTTATGAATCAAAATTAATTTCCTTTCTACATATAGAGTATTACAAGCTTAGTTTTGAATGTAAATGTGCTGTTAATTAGAACATTGTCTATCTACTTGTGTTTGTTCTTAATAGTAGTAAAGAAAAGAGTTGTTAAGATTTGTTTTGAACGTTTATTTATTTAAAGTTTAATCATTTTGTTATGTATTATTATTGGACATAAATTTGTAGAGCTTCAAAGTTTTTTTATTTTATTTTTTTTATGTTTTTTGTTATTTCAAAGGTTATTTATTGTATTTTTATATATTTTGTCCCTACAGAAGCGCTCCACGAGGATACCAACTTCCGGATTTCAATGACTCGACCACCCTTCTAAGCTAGACAACCAGAAAGAAGGGCAATAAAACTGGCGCCATCAAACGCGTATTGGAGCACGGCTTTTTGTTTGCACGAATTATACAAATCAAGACCGCAATTACGACTGATTCAACTCAACTCCAACTCTTTAAACATTTAGAAGTATAATTTTAAAAATAATTCTTAGGGTTTAAGATATAAATCATTACTAGTAGTATTTTAATTTGTACTGTAAGCTTCAGTAAAAGTCATATATCAGTTCAACCCCTCTGCTAGTAAAGGTTTCACCAATGGACTCGGCACTGCTTGGTCCGACTGTTTCCAAATCTTACAGAACAATGATCTCTCTATATTGGAGATAAATGTCTGATAAGTTAAGAAACCCAGAAGAATTATACAGTTGCAAAACTCAATGTAGTCGTATAGTTTGTAAGAATTGGTATTAAGCTGATTATGGAACAACTTTATCTTCCAGCTCAAATGTACACAATTAGTATAAACGATCTCGTGACGTTAGATAAACTATACTTGTAGCAATTTACGTTCCATCAGATAATCAGTGGAATTCAAATTTAATATTGATCAACATATTTATCAATAGAAACCAGTCAAGCAAAATAATAATAATCTTCATCAATGTTTAACATCATTGAATATCACGTTATACCTACATGATATTTTAAAACAGTTCCTAAGTTAATATATCTTCTCGTCAGATATACAGAGCAAAAATGTATTACATTCAAAGTAGTAAAATCTCAAGTAAACGATTGTTATAAAATCATGAAACACAGTAAACAAGTTTTACCCACAATGGAAATCACGTATTGCCGTGTCTATTCTGTTCTGTGGAAGTATGCGCTATACATCAGGCAATAGCGAAATTACATCAATATAGTTCTAACATCAATTAATTTAGCGTTATGCTCTTATATAAAGTATATATCGCTATGTTATTTTAACCACTCTACATCAGGCAAATGTGGAAACAAGATATACTAGAATTATGACGACAGCCAGCGCTATACTGTTATATTATCTATAGAGTTCTCCATTGTACAAGGATCAGTGAAATATAATTATAGATTTTTCGGCATATTATCTAGTTAGTCAAGGCATAAATCCAATGCAAATTATGAGTATATCACATTACAGAAGTGGAGTATATATCCAACTCACCGAAGTTCGCTTCTCCTTATAATTTCTCATGAATTTACCGTAATCCAGCAATATATTGTCAGCAAGGCTTATGGTAGGTACTTTTTCTTTATTCTCTTCAGGTAAAAATATCACTTTCTTTATCAATTCAAAAGCTAAAAATTTTCTTTGCTTCCATCTCATGTCGGGCTTTTTCTAGAATTTTCATTCTGTCGGACTTCCTTTTTTCCATCAGCCAGAAAAAACAAAATCCGTCTTTTCAGCTATACCATCATAGAGCAATACAATAAAGAGGCCGGTATTCTCGTTCTACCGTACTTCGTCATACATCAGAGCAAATATCAATATCCAGATATCCAGAAAGATTTATCCAATAAAAAAATGAATTTTATTCAAAATTCCACTAATTAATTCATTAGTTTTTCCAATTTTATATTTTCTATTTTTTATTTCATCATACATTTTTAAGCTTGGCAATTCTCGTTCCGCTCTGTCATCTAGATTCGCGCTATTATGTAAACAAACCCAAAATAAAATTTCGACGGGTTTTTTCTTTATTACAGATATGTATGTATCCGAATATGTGAGATCTCCAATTTGTGAATAGTGCATAAATTGCTGCATTCTAAACTATGTACAGTATTGCATTCAGTGCTCATCAAATTCGCCAAGGACATCTCGCAAACTTCCTGGTGTTTTGTGAAACGTAAATACGCCGCAGATCAATTCGAAAAACAACGACGATATCTTCTGATACAAAGCAGGTACTCATCAGGGTAATTCTTCCGTTATATAGCTCAAAGTTCTCAATTAGTTTCAGCAATATACCCATTCCAATCATTTGTAATCATGGATCTAAACAATCATTGTATAGTCTGCCTTTGACTTCATAATCCCTCCCTAACAACTACCTACATAACAACAGATCCTTTACAATGTTACTCTTCAACGCATAATACAATAACAACCATTGTTAATACACAATACAATAGTTGGTTTACAGAACCATAGATCATTCCTTGATAACATATGAATTTAAATATGATGTATTGCCTGTACATTACTACATTACCATCTTTATACAATAAATTCAATCCCAGCCATCATACCAGTTTACAATTAATTTTACTGAACATTCATTCAGTTTTTGTATGAATAAATTCAATTATACCCAACTTTTAACCAAGTATCAATAGATTTCAGAACAGTTAATTTAAAATCACTAAAGTTTATACCTTTTGTGTCCACAGAATGAGTGTTCAAACAGCCCAACGTTTCCCTGACAGTCACACACTGCTCTTCAGCCTGAGTCAAGCGGAAAGAAGCCATCCCTGCTTCTGGATCGCTCCAATGTCTACGGAGACTTAGTCATCCTCTAACCCCGGACAAGTCTTCATGTTAATATTGTTCTAACTCTGAGGAAAACAAACAATTTAAATATCACAGTACAATTATTATAAATATATTTATCTAATCAAAAAAGTGAGTAATTATTTATTGTTAATTTTCCTTAAAGGAACGTGAATATGATGAAAATTACTCCGTTCTTGTGCCCTGTGTCTCTCCACCACTGTCACGTGACCACCTGGTACCGTCACAGTTCAACCCCTAAAAAATTACGTAGACTTTAAAACTCAAACGGAGTAATTTTTTCCCAAGAAGAATAACTTAATAAAAACAAAGCACAAGAACAAAATCTAATAAAACGAATAGATTTGTCAAAATTCAAGTAACAGCAACAGAACTATGTGTAAATAGTGAAAATGTATCCCTACAACAATATGAATGTATTTTTAGACCACCCATGAACAATTTTCATGACATCTCAGACTCAAGATTTGTTAGTAAATAGCTATATGATATATTACTATCCAGTCGCATCTCTGCTCATCACTGGATAAGCGGAGTTGTGAGTTCCACTCTGCCCTAATGACATAAAACAGCCTCAAATAATTAAAACCCCTGTTTTAACTACGTGTTGCTGTCCCCTTCCGCGAATTGCAGAAATGACTCATGCATACAAATAGTAAGACACGATATAACAAATACCCCATCATGAGCCGTAGACCTCAATCAAATGGTCCTATAGTTGGAACATGTAAGTGTGGGTAAAGATATTAGCCGCGTGTAGAGTACCGAATTCAGGGAAACCGCAATTTGCAGTGAATTTTACCAATTTAGGTCTCTCTACCTAACACCAAGGTCTCCTTCCCTGAAAACGATTTGAAAAGTATGGTTGCCGCTCCTCAACTTTTGACAAACTGTCTCATAAATCAACAGTGTTAACAATTTAATCCCCTCCTGTATCTCTATTAGTCAAAGTAGTTTATAGTCATAGTCATCCCTAATCCACTCATCTCTTCTGTCAAGCCCTTCACAATCATTGAAACACGCTGAACCAAAATGTCAACACTATCTCAGAAATATGAGACCGTTGAAGTTCCGCGCCCCACAAAATTCTGTTAACTAGCATATTGAAATAACTCAATTTAACCAATCCATTAAATGTTTAAACCCATTAAATATAGAAAGTTACCCTTTGTTTCCTGTAACGGGTACCAGTAAATAACCTAAGAATGTCACGTTAAAACTCTTTTAAAATTTTTACAAATAATAAGTTTAAGAAAATATATCCCTCCCTTATTTGTTACTTATTCACATCCTTTAAGAAAAACCAACAACCAGTTTATCAAAAAAAAATCATCAAGATAAAAGTGATTGTTAATAAAAAAAAAAACAAATGCAAAAGTTCAAAGTTAAACCAAGGTTAGTAAAATTATGTAAATATGAAATGAATTAGTTCCTGTTTTCGACACTTATGTTCTTCTGTTTATATTAGGTAACTCCATTCATATGTAGTCTCTCTTATCCAGCTTTCTCATCATGTATTTGTTCCTTTAACCATTAGAACCTCTATTTAGAATATCTGAAACCTTAAGAATTGATATTAAAACACCTGTGAAATAACAACATATTAGAAGCTGAAAAGAAGAAATAAAAGTTAAAATCATAATACAACAGACTATAATAACACACCATTCTATTATTATGTTCCGTAGAACTCAATGAATACATACCATTTTAAATTAATACTTATTAAACACGTTTATTTATTTTACTTTGATTAGATTATTTTATTTTTCCCAAGTTGGCAACCCCCGAACTCTAATGAACGAATCCCCTTTGAACGAGTCTTTAACTTCTACTCGCCGCAAGATGGTGCTCTCAGCAGCCTAATGTCATCATAAATTGTATTATATCCAAATCAATTTGCTTCTAGAGCGTAAATAATAAACTATCCATCTATTACTTTTCCTCGAATAATAATTATCAACATATTTTTTTAATAAATAGGTTTGCATATATTTGTTGAAATTAAACAATTTTCGAACATCTATATCTGTTGAGTAATTAAAAAAAAAATATTCCGAATATCGTTTTGCTAATGTCATTTAGGTTTTGATCGATCTGTCAAAGTCAATTTTACCACGCATCCGCGCAACGAAATCAAGAACAAAAATTTATTTGAAATTTGAATTACTTCAATTAAATGAAAGGAAACTTAATTGTTACAAATAATAACATACGTTCTAGTATAATAAATAATTACTAAAAGGTAATTCTTTCTTACAAACATGATTGAATGTAGATATAGCCAATATTGTGATATGTGAATACAGTGACGTTTGTTTACATAGTGTGGTGTATTGTATTGCATATAAACATAATTTACGTTTATTTTCAGGACTTGTGAAACCAAGGAACAAATGGATATCTTTACTAATATGCCGAATTACGGAATAATTTGTCCGAACGCGCTAAACCGTGTTTGAACCACTGAAGCTATTTAAAAATTCTACCACCGTTAAATTTGAACGTGATTCCTGAGTGTTATATATTATGTACCACGAGCGAAGTCATAGTGGATTATAATTAAAGTTCACTGCTTCCTCGTTACAAAACATACCCAAGTAAGTATCATTTGTTAATGTTTAATGTAGTGTGCTGACATATTTTTATTCTAAATATATGTGAGTTAAACATGTAAGTATGTAGTGCTAATGTGTATTTATGTAATATAAGTATATGTCAGATTCCTAGTTCAATAATAAGCCAGAGTGTGCATAAAACTTTGTCTGTTATATTATCTTTCTATGTATATGTGTATGTTCACAATTACATAATATATAAATAAGTATGCTTCAGCTCTCAAAAGGATTGTAATAGCAGTTTGTTTATATAAAATTAGTGATCCGTTCCTGCTTTACTCTAATCTTGGATATTGCATATAAAGATTAGTACATGTTTATTTAGTACAGGTTATTCAAGACTTTCAAAATGCACTTGCATTCTTAAGAAATCTAATCAAGACTTATAATTTAGAAATATTTATCCAGTTTACAAGAAAATGTTCTAAAGTATTGATTTTAAAACATTGATTTAATCAAAATTTTCTAGTTGGAAAAACCAACTTATTTCACCTAATTGATTTTAAACGAAAATCCCATAGCAAAGCATAGCTAAGATAATCTCATATCAATAAATTTTAAACAAATAATAATTGAAATTATAATTTTCTAACGTTATTTCAGATTAAATTATATAAATTCTGTATTGAATTTACACTGTTTGAGTTTTTCAAGGCTTTATTTAATTGATAATGTTATGGAGTCCTTACAAGTTCATTTCTGTTTAAAGCTTCTCATGTTACTTTCCATTATTATTATAGTAAGGTAGGAATATTACTCCAATTGTAAATCAATGTACTAATATTATGTTATTATTGATTTTCAGTTCAACGACCTGACAAAGAAAACCAAGAACCAAATACATCTTCAAGAACCAGAAAATCAAACCCGCAAAGCAACAAGAAAAATTTAATTTAAAATTAAGTTAACCTAATTTCCTAGATTATAGTAAAGATTTTCCTATACAACTGAAATTTTTAGTTACTTAGTAATCAATGCATGAAGGTAATTCCAAAGGTTATTTTATCGACAGAATGTTGGTTAGTTGTTATGAATCAAGTCTCAAATAAATCTAACCATTTTAAACTAAGTTTATTTAGTATTAGAAAATTTCTAGTAACTTATTATTATGTTTAAAGTCTTGTAGTTTCTTTGAATCTATTATTAATTTTATTTTCATTTATGTATAATTTATCCGACTGTTAAAATTGAACAAGCTGATTATTAATAATGAATTCATATTATTGTGACAAACAAGACCGCTTTGATAGCAATGTAATAAATTCTGAATGCTATCCAAAGAGTGTAGGTTAATGTTCCTATTTGAAGGCCAATGTCACCAGATAAATTGCAAATATTTATGATTCTAATCCTGCAGTTGTCAAGCTCATTATTATTGTATCTATGTAATGAATTTGACTCCTGCTTTTACTATCCACCATATGTTCTGGACTTGTGTGTCTCTTTACTTACTATAAAATCTAAAATCAAATTAGTTCTGATAGATATGTATTATGTAAATTCAACTAGCTGTTAAAGAAAATAATTCATATGTAACATGTGATTATATTTATGTAAATAATACAGATAGTATATTAAAAGAAATGTATCAAGTAAAAGTACATATTATAAATATGTGTTGGTGTATTAAATATTGTATTATTCTAAGTGTAGATTTAGAAATATTAAAGAATATTAAATGATTGTCAAACTAGTTTACAAAATTAGATATTAAGATTCTATTACAAAGTGTCCTATCTGATGAATTTATACAATGTTTAAAACTAAAGTTTGTTAGTAAATTTACTGTGATTTAAAATAGTTGTCAAGAAATTAGCTATTGTTTTATATTTATTAATTTTTGAATCCATGTGTTGTAGCAGTATACAACCCCTCGCGTTTTAAAATTTTATGGTTTTAGATACTATAATAATATAAAAAATTTACAAATAACTTTAAAATAAATATGTTTATGGTGGTTGTGTTATTATTTAGATATATTTTTCAACCCCCCATGTTTTAAAGTTGTAGATCTTTATATAAGTACCTAGAGTAATTCTACTATAAGATAATATACTGCTAGACCTACTAAATTTAAATTGACAGAAATTCCACGCATCCATTTTCACGTACAACAAATTGTCCTGTTGAGGACTTTGTGTGTATGATTCTTGTCTGAGAGCAAAATGTGTTATTGAAACTAATATTACTAAAGAAATATGTATGAGTTTGTTTGGTTTTACAAATTACTTCAGAATGATTTTGGAAAACCTACTAAGTAAGTGAAGTTATTGTAAAACGACCAGCGATCCTAAAAGAATTATAAACTTTTCTGGAGGGTGAACTCAGGATTTATATATAGGTTTTTTTTTTCATCCTGGTCACGGCACCAAATTTGTACTGGACTAGTGTGTATGAGTATTGAACCTAATGTTACCTACTAAGAAAAAAAATGTGTAAGTTTGATTTTACAAATGACTCGAATGAAGTGAAGTGTTATGATGTGATTCTCATAGACTGGAGAGTGTCCTTAAGAATTATAAAACTTTTCTGGGAGAGTGAACTCAGGATTTATACATATAGTTTTTCATCCTGGTCACCTCATCAAATTGTACTAGCTGAAGGCCGTACAAAAAACACAAAATATAAGCTGAAGGCTTATAGAAAGAAATTAAAGTAAATAAAAAGTAACAAAATATGTAACAAGAAATCTAATGATGATGATGATTGTATGAATAATATATGTATGTTGGTCCAGAGTAATAAACTAAGATTAAAGAAGTTAAAATTGTAGAAATCAATTATGATATAAAAGTAACTTACCCTGTTGTAGAATTAGAATCACCTTGTAGGAATTTGAATTGTGTTGTAGAAATAATTTACCCTGTAGTAGATATTTGAATTGGCCATGTGATCGTCTAGTAGTAATATAGGACTCTACATTGTGATTCGAGATAACCCAAGCAAGGAATTTCTGTCAACCTAAGTAAGTATGTATAAGCCTAACAACTGCTACGCCTAACAGAAGCACAACCATTGAATTTATATTCCACATTACTCAAGTCTCCCAAATAAAGATCTAGGTACAACAAAACATCAGGCAGGTATTAAAACTTATCTCCCAAAATATTTTAAAAGTTATATGTTAGTTGTAGTTATCTCTCATCAGTTTATTTAGAGACAATTACTATAACTCAAATACTTAAACTTCCTTGTTATCAAGTCTTCTAGCCAAGATAAATATATTTTGGATATCCTTCAGTAAAATCATATTAGTTTCCAAGTAAAAATATAGATGGCGTTAAATTAAAACATGTATTCATTTGAGTTACTTTCTCTGGCTAAATCATGGAAAACTAATAATACCAGCGTAGAGAAAAAGCACTAGACTTAGATAAAATTATTTCTTATAAAAATGTAATATTGAGATAAAATATTCAAGTGTATTTTTGAGAAAGTGACTTGTATGAACATTAGCTTTAATTATGAGTTCTATAGAATCAGAATAATAGTTATAATTAACAGCATGAGATTTTATGAATCAAAATTAATTTCCTTTCTACATATAGAGTATTACAAGCTTAGTTTTGAATGTAAATGTGCTGTTAATTAGAACATTGTCTATCTACTTGTGTTTGTTCTTAATAGTAGTAAAGAAAAGAGTTGTTAAGATTTGTTTTGAACGTTTATTTATTTAAAGTTTAATCATTTTGTTATGTATTATTATTGGACATAAATTTGTAGAGCTTCAAAGTTTTTTTATTTTATTTTTTTTATGTTTTTTGTTATTTCAAAGGTTATTTATTGTATTTTTATATATTTTGTCCCTACAGAAGCGCTCCACGAGGATACCAACTTCCGGATTTCAATGACTCGACCACCCTTCTAAGCTAGACAACCAGAAAGAAGGGCAATAAAACTGGCGCCATCAAACGCGTATTGGAGCACGGCTTTTTGTTTGCACGAATTATACAAATCAAGACCGCAATTACGACTGATTCAACTCAACTCCAACTCTTTAAACATTTAGAAGTATAATTTTAAAAATAATTCTTAGGGTTTAAGATATAAATCATTACTAGTAGTATTTTAATTTGTACTGTAAGCTTCAGTAAAAGTCATATATCAGTTCAACCCCTCTGCTAGTAAAGGTTTCACCAATGGACTCGGCACTGCTTGGTCCGACTGTTTCCAAATCTTACAGAACAATGATCTCTCTATATTGGAGATAAATGTCTGATAAGTTAAGAAACCCAGAAGAATTATACAGTTGCAAAACTCAATGTAGTCGTATAGTTTGTAAGAATTGGTATTAAGCTGATTATGGAACAACTTTATCTTCCAGCTCAAATGTACACAATTAGTATAAACGATCTCGTGACGTTAGATAAACTATACTTGTAGCAATTTACGTTCCATCAGATAATCAGTGGAATTCAAATTTAATATTGATCAACATATTTATCAATAGAAACCAGTCAAGCAAAATAATAATAATCTTCATCAATGTTTAACATCATTGAATATCACGTTATACCTACATGATATTTTAAAACAGTTCCTAAGTTAATATATCTTCTCGTCAGATATACAGAGCAAAAATGTATTACATTCAAAGTAGTAAAATCTCAAGTAAACGATTGTTATAAAATCATGAAACACAGTAAACAAGTTTTACCCACAATGGAAATCACGTATTGCCGTGTCTATTCTGTTCTGTGGAAGTATGCGCTATACATCAGGCAATAGCGAAATTACATCAATATAGTTCTAACATCAATTAATTTAGCGTTATGCTCTTATATAAAGTATATATCGCTATGTTATTTTAACCACTCTACATCAGGCAAATGTGGAAACAAGATATACTAGAATTATGACGACAGCCAGCGCTATACTGTTATATTATCTATAGAGTTCTCCATTGTACAAGGATCAGTGAAATATAATTATAGATTTTTCGGCATATTATCTAGTTAGTCAAGGCATAAATCCAATGCAAATTATGAGTATATCACATTACAGAAGTGGAGTATATATCCAACTCACCGAAGTTCGCTTCTCCTTATAATTTCTCATGAATTTACCGTAATCCAGCAATATATTGTCAGCAAGGCTTATGGTAGGTACTTTTTCTTTATTCTCTTCAGGTAAAAATATCACTTTCTTTATCAATTCAAAAGCTAAAAATTTTCTTTGCTTCCATCTCATGTCGGGCTTTTTCTAGAATTTTCATTCTGTCGGACTTCCTTTTTTCCATCAGCCAGAAAAAACAAAATCCGTCTTTTCAGCTATACCATCATAGAGCAATACAATAAAGAGGCCGGTATTCTCGTTCTACCGTACTTCGTCATACATCAGAGCAAATATCAATATCCAGATATCCAGAAAGATTTATCCAATAAAAAAATGAATTTTATTCAAAATTCCACTAATTAATTCATTAGTTTTTCCAATTTTATATTTTCTATTTTTTATTTCATCATACATTTTTAAGCTTGGCAATTCTCGTTCCGCTCTGTCATCTAGATTCGCGCTATTATGTAAACAAACCCAAAATAAAATTTCGACGGGTTTTTTCTTTATTACAGATATGTATGTATCCGAATATGTGAGATCTCCAATTTGTGAATAGTGCATAAATTGCTGCATTCTAAACTATGTACAGTATTGCATTCAGTGCTCATCAAATTCGCCAAGGACATCTCGCAAACTTCCTGGTGTTTTGTGAAACGTAAATACGCCGCAGATCAATTCGAAAAACAACGACGATATCTTCTGATACAAAGCAGGTACTCATCAGGGTAATTCTTCCGTTATATAGCTCAAAGTTCTCAATTAGTTTCAGCAATATACCCATTCCAATCATTTGTAATCATGGATCTAAACAATCATTGTATAGTCTGCCTTTGACTTCATAATCCCTCCCTAACAACTACCTACATAACAACAGATCCTTTACAATGTTACTCTTCAACGCATAATACAATAACAACCATTGTTAATACACAATACAATAGTTGGTTTACAGAACCATAGATCATTCCTTGATAACATATGAATTTAAATATGATGTATTGCCTGTACATTACTACATTACCATCTTTATACAATAAATTCAATCCCAGCCATCATACCAGTTTACAATTAATTTTACTGAACATTCATTCAGTTTTTGTATGAATAAATTCAATTATACCCAACTTTTAACCAAGTATCAATAGATTTCAGAACAGTTAATTTAAAATCACTAAAGTTTATACCTTTTGTGTCCACAGAATGAGTGTTCAAACAGCCCAACGTTTCCCTGACAGTCACACACTGCTCTTCAGCCTGAGTCAAGCGGAAAGAAGCCATCCCTGCTTCTGGATCGCTCCAATGTCTACGGAGACTTAGTCATCCTCTAACCCCGGACAAGTCTTCATGTTAATATTGTTCTAACTCTGAGGAAAACAAACAATTTAAATATCACAGTACAATTATTATAAATATATTTATCTAATCAAAAAAGTGAGTAATTATTTATTGTTAATTTTCCTTAAAGGAACGTGAATATGATGAAAATTACTCCGTTCTTGTGCCCTGTGTCTCTCCACCACTGTCACGTGACCACCTGGTACCGTCACAGTTGTTACTGGTAATCAGCCTGCATCCTTTTAAGGGGATGTTAGGTACATTCAATACGTCAACTTTTGTTCTACAGTTTTAAAAAAATGTGTTTTTTTTTCTTATACAAAATATATAAAAAGTGTTTTTCCACGGTCTAAAAGCATCGAACTCTTCGTAACAATTCGTAACAAGAGCGCCTTCGCTCTTTAACGCTCAAAAATGATGTGCACAATTGAATAAACACAAAAAAAGTCGCTAAACAGTACAAAAAAGTGTCACAAACACTTTTTTTTTTGGGTTATATAGGAGTTTTAACAAAAGTTGTAGAACAAAAGTTGTTTGTTTAAATATACAGAGCATGCCCTTAAACGGGTGCATACTGATTACCAATAACCTTTTATAATAATTTGTATATTTTTTCCCATACATAAAGAGACGTTCTCGAGATAAAAAGAAGCCTATATGTTCTTCCAGACTATTATCTTCGTTCCAAATTTTAGCCCGGTCTGTTCAGTAGTTTCTACGTGAAAGAGTAACAAACATCCATCCATACTTACAAACTTTCGCGTTAGTAATATTTAGTAGGATATATTTATTATTTCGCCATTGACGCAAACATTAACTAGTATTTATAACTAAAATATGTACGTAATCTAACTTCCAGTCCAAAGTACAAATTCCATATCGGTAATACTTTAATACTGTCTGTCCGATCGTACTGATTAGCCAGCGTACCTTGACTAAGGTACTTTATATGCATCAAGGTAGACCAAAATCAATAAAACCGCGTTAAATACTTATCTACTATCAAGTTACAACTGGTCTAATTGGGAGTTCAAATCTCACGCGCAATCCACTGTCTTTTCGGAGTCATATGCGTAATGCCGCTAACTTAAAAACGGTGAAGCAAAACATCGTGAGTAAACCGATTTGTACCTGGAATCTTTCGAGGTCATGTCTCATCCACCAACCCTCACTGGGCCAGCGTAGTGGATTACGGTCTTGACTCTCTGCTTGCGAGAAAAGGTCCCGAGTCCTAGCAGAGGGAACATTTATGCATATGATATGCTAAATACTATCATTGTTTGGTGCCATTCATCATACTCAGCACATCTTTATCAGTTCGTTCAAACATTACCATCCAACATTAGCGAACAACTATGTCAAAATACATTTTCAAACATTCTCTATTCACTTTCAAATAAACAATTCAAATTTCTTACAGCGACAAGATAATTAAACTGGAATGATGTGGAGATGCGAACGTGACAAGACAAAGAAGCGAAGATCGCTAACTTCGTTATCTAGAAACAAATTACAAGTCATTTGTGGAGACAAAGCCTAAGTTTACATAAACGTAGACGGTATTTTAAGTGCCAGTTATATCATTGTTGACCTATCAAACAGCAATCCTAATATTATAAACGACAAAGTTTTAGATGCTTGGATGTTTGTTGCTCAATCACGTCGTAACGTCTGAACGGATCGGATTGAAATTTGGAACAGATTTAGATTATAGTCTGGAATTGCAAATGGGCTGCTTTTTATCCCGTGAACTAAAAATAACGTGAGTGGAAATCGCGCGGGTAAATCCACGGGCCGCTTGCTAGTCTGTATGCTGAATTTATAGATTATCGATGGAGTGACGATAAACGTAAGGCAGCAGTAACTATTCCAGGCTTTATTCTAACTGTATTCCAAATTTCTACGCAATCCCTTCAGATGTTCCAATGTGATTGAGCAACAAACATCCAAACATTCGCATTCAAATTATGTATTAGTAGGGTAGTATAAAATAGCAGCATTTCAGTTTATCATTACTCTTCCTCTAGCTCGTTTTTTAGATAAGAGGATAGCCGTTGCCATTCAGCAGGTAATGCAGCCAGCGTTTTGGGCACATTTGCACAGGGAACGATTCAGGGTGGGTTATTTAAATTAACATGATCTTGTGAACGTAGATTTTGTTGACATTAATTTATCAATAAAATGCCATCTTACAAATAAACTTATTTTATTCAATCAGATATTAACAAATTTAAAAATACATCCGCAATCTTATATAATCATATCAGTTTGGAATACAAGTCATGTTTGATTTATTTTTATCTAGGACTGTTGTAATTGTTTTGCTGTCATATTACAGTAATATAACGTTTTTATTTTCAAGGTTACATAATGTACAAAGTCCTGCTATAATTATTATACATGTATTTAAGATTAAGGATAACGAATCAACAAATTAGCTCTTAAAACATCATTGGTCGATGATCAAGGACAGCAATTTAGTCTCCAAAAAATAAATAGCCGCGACAGACGAGAAATCCTCAATATTTATTAAATCAGGCCTCAAAACAGGCCTTGTATGAGTACTAAGTTTAGCTAAATGGATATTCTCGTCTAACTCAAGTTTCCTGCTAACAATGGTTACGTGGAAGAAATCGCTGTGAGCGATAAGGTCGCCATTTATGGCACTAGGTATAGGTTATTATCTGTATTGTTTTATTGTAATTTTTATATTGTAAATAATAAAGTGTTTCGTGAACTGCATGAAACTGCACTGAACAGTTTTTCCACCTTTTAATACTAGTGTAATGAAAGTTCGTGAAAGAAAAGAAATTAAAAGTTCCTTCCCTCAATAACACTTTAAATTCCCTCAAAATTACAAGAACTTCTCAAAATTCATCGGGAAAATTATAAGCAATCACATACACGAATCTGTACTATCAGAATGGCATTTCACTTACTTTAATTTCGATTCAAATTTGACAGAGCAATGGTACTTTCGGAATGTATGTGGTGGGTATACCAATTTCTAATTGATGACGTCACATTGGCGTCTACAGTAGGAATGACAATAACGAATCACAGTGGTCAGAGAATCTACAGCAGTAACGACACACTCTTACAGAGTAAGAACCTTTAAATTAAGAGTTAATGTCTGTACTTCGGAAATTAAGGTCAAGCGAACCTCCATTTGAAATAAAAAAAAACAGATTCACAAATCCTCTAGTATACCACAGTTAAATCTTCAGCGAAATCATTCACATGATTTATCACTTTATTTATTTCTACAAAACGCTTTTGAAAATATAAAGGCAGGGTATTATTTATTTTGAAAAATATTATCGTTAAGCGAATTTAAACCACAACTCGATGGATGAAAGTATTGTTTTAAATACCAGATTACGCGCGTACGAGCTTAGACATTCCTTCTGCGATGATATTGAGAGCGGCCAAGTCTTTACGCGCCGTGTCTAGCAGGTGAGCCATTCCTTTCTGTTGCATGCTCAGGAATTGTTTCACGTCTTCTTGTGCACCTGGTAGAGAAAAATGAACTTTATTGACCGGTTATTATAACACGGGTTTGGATGTCTTGTCCCACTTGTTGCTGAACCGTCTTGACAGTTTGTCATAGACTGTCAAGATAGTTCCTTTATATACGGCTTTTTGTATGAAAAGTTGAAAGAGACAAGTATCTGAGTATTCATATATCAATATGCTAAAATAAAAATCAGTTCGATCTCAAACAGTAACGCTATCGCTATATTAGCAAGTGGGCAAGTTAAATAGGCGGTAGACCACTGAACTGCAGTAGCGTTTGTTGACTAGCCCGCTGCGTCTGCCTACGGCTATTCCATCAATAACTCTAGCTGGCTTCACTTTGTCCAGTTACATGTCACGTATTATTTCACATAGTCATATGTGAAATACTAGAAGAGTTAAATCAAATTGACAATCAACTCGACGAAGAACAAGTGCTCGATTTTAAACTCAATGCCGCGAAACTCTCGGTCCGAACTTTCGTTCTTCATCAAATGTCCGTATTGTTTAATGTTCACGGATAAATATAGTTTAATTCCGTGTATAGCTCACCTGGGTCAAGGTGGTATCTCTCCTGGGGCGCTCCTGCGCTAGCACTGCGCTGCAAGCGGACAGCACACAGCATCTCGTTCAGACGACCCTGAAGACCACAAACCCAAATTACTCATTAAACTATCTGTGGACCAAACAAAATGGGGAAATGGACCAGGGTGTAGACTGTTCGGGATAGGCGGTCCACAGTTAGTAGTAGTTATTGTACTACTAGTCCATTACGGTCCATAAAGGGGGTCCGAAATAGCGGACAACGAGATTGATAGTTCAGAATAGATAGGTAGATGGTTCAGAAAGGACTATCTGTAGAGTTCGGGGCCGGTCCTGGGTAGGTGGTTCGGGATTATAGGACGGACGGTCAGTGATGGGAGTGCGAAGCGACAGTAAAACTGGCATAAAGAAATTGATAGATTATATACTGATTGTGCCGGGAGCCGTTCGGGGTGGGTTATATCGGGCATTACGTTTCAAGAGAGAAATTGATTGACATTGAATTTTGAATAATGTATTATATTCTGTATAGTATTTAAGATTAAACTTAAAAACTTTAGAACTCAGGCCTTTTACGGTACATTTTAGGCCACCTACGTGTCTAAAATTGCGGGTAAACGCGATAATTTAAACAATAGTAAATTGAATACTCTGAACTTATTTTAGACATTACACTAATAGTAAATGTATTCACATATTATATTCTTTGTGTTATTTTTATTGTTTTCTTTCATGTATAGAGAGTTATGAAAAATATCTTTGCTGAGCCGATACAGTTGTGCATTCGACTGACAATTACGAACAACTTTTATTTCATAGTTACGAGTTCATCCAGCAGGTCTACTACGAAGTCCGATAAACGATATATCGGCCGAACTTATGGAAGTTTCTTACCTCGATAGACGATCGGTCGGTTGATCGAATCGGCCGTTTCGTTCGATCCGACCCTCATCGGACCTAAGTCTATAACTTCCGACCGAGATGTATCGATCCGAATGTTTTTCGCGGTAGACTACAGATCCGATTCAGCTGTCGGTCGGATCAAATCATTCGGAGTTTGTTTTCGTAGTAGACCTGCTGAACTCGCTAAAGGAAATCATCTATAAAAGCCGGGTCACACAGAGGCGATCCGATAGCGACAGCGATCCGAGACGGGATTTTTTGTAATGTTCGAAATTGTATGCAACCTGCGGGCGCGATCCCATACTCGGATACGATCCGGATCGCTATCGCTATCGGATCGCCTATGTGTGACCCGGCTTTAAGATACGTTTTGTCCAATCCAAAACGTTTTTTGTAGGTGACTGATTCGGATTTTTTTGACATCGTAAAACACCTACAACCAAAAAAATCGGTTAAATTTAGTCCCACTTTTTTTTTTATTCAGTCGGTTCCTTGATTTTCCGGAGATATTTAAACATTTAAGATGCGTTCTTACCGAAGCCTGTTTGTTCCATCCAGCATGCAACAACAACAAAGGGTGAACGTTAATTTATTACTAATAAAATATAGTAGTCGAAATAGGCATGCTGACTAAAAAAACTAATATTACTCCGTTAGTAAGATTATTAAAGAATATTGTACACGTATTTTTTCTTTTGTTTCACAAACAACAAAAACAAAATTTAAAATATTGATTTACCCCCGACTTGGATTTGAAATTCATATAGTATTCTACTAGTACATTTTACCAATACCCTTTCATTTGATACCCATATTGAGAGAGGTTGAAAAGAAAAATATTTTATCCGCCATTTTGTGGAAGCCACCATCTTGAATTAATATCAACCAAACATAACGCACGGAAAGTAGCTTTCAGCTAAAAACCGCATCGAAATCGGTCGATCCGCTTAAGCTCTACGGTGCCACAGACAGACATCGACGTCAAACTTATAACACCTCACTTTTTGGTCGGGGGTTAAAAAATGACAAAGATACGACGTGACGTCACTTCATTGTACGATTTTTCGAAAACGTGACGTCACAACATCCCGCTCTGGAAGTTTGGAAGTTTGAAGATCTATCTTTGTAAATTTTTGGTAAGTTGATAAAACAAAAAACAGGTGTCCCATATTTTTCAACTAAGTAACTAATGCTGCCAACAAAAAGTCTCACAACATTGTTTATGAAACTATGACGTTTTATAATCAACAATAAGGCATCTAAATAAAAAAATACCAAAACACACATACAAATATTTGTCAAACTTTTTACTGAGTAAACATTAAAATACTCCGTCAATAAAGCCGAACTAACAAGTACAAAGGGAGCCAAATACATTTATCGGTCGTTTCTCAAAATAGTGCTTGATACCACAGCAACGGAATCGTCATTCAATAAACAAGTGAAAGTAAAAAAAGATAGAGATTTCAAGTCTACGAACATAGCCAATATTTTATTCCGAGACACAAAACAGAAACAGAAGAAATTTCCTATATTATTCATAAAGTACTAGCAGCGTCCCGCGGTTTCACCCGTGTAGTTTTCTGTAAGCCTATGAGCTATTTCTGACTACAAACTATCTGTGTTGCTTACCATCAGGCACATTTTATGCCACTCTTTATTATGACAAAAAGAAAACATTGTGAAAAACCGGCATCTTTCAAGAGAGAAACCATTCGAAGACAAGCATCATCCGTCAACACACGCTTGGACAGCGTGGTGGATGAATGTCCTTTACTATCTTCTTGTCATCGAAGGCTCCGAGTTGTGAATGTAAAGTATTCTGCTTATGTTAATCCTTAGTAACGAGATTGCACGCCAGACATCAGCAGCTGATCATCAAAGCCAGATATTCGTCACGATAGCTATCGTAATAAGTAAATTTCCACCAATACCCACTGATAAAGGGCCACACTCATCCTGCATGTCACGCCTGATCCGCTTACATAAACGAACCGGTTATTACCGGTCGGGAGATACAGGTCGCCACACTTTTGCTAAGATTACAGGACTTTAGATAACACTAGTAGATACCTGGCTTTTATAGGTTGTAAAGTTTGTCGCATGCGGCCGGTGGATGCTCTTGTAGGTACCTATCTAGTATGTCGCCGCGCAGCCTCTTGTTAAAGATAAACTCATTGCTTCCACGTTTGAAACGTAAACGTAACTGAGGCTAAATAATAGACGTATTAATATGTTTAAGTTTATTTTTCAATTTAAAATTTATTACTCAATAAATTGTTGTTAATTATATTTACTGTCGGATAAATGTTTTGATTTTCCGGCGATTTTCGGGGTAAATTTGATCATGTACGGCATTGATTCCATACAGTGTCAATACCTCTTCTAATCCATTATTCAACTTCGTACAAAAATCATGCGACGCGACGGGGAGAAAAGATCGAGGATTGTTTCCCCCTCTCTTCACCTGCACTCAGTTGGACTACTTACAAATGACGGCATAGCCATAGTGCTGAATCTTATTATTTTATACCCTTCTATCTTTCTACATAGGGTCTCCTGGTGGTTCAAATGACCCATCAATTTTGTACACGGGTCTGTTGTCTATAACAAGATGTTTATAAACAAAACAGATCATTAACGTTTTACATTAACTTTAACTTTGACATTTGAAAATAGAACACCTCGAACACAACCTTATTTAAAACAACAAAATTGAAAAAGAAGTCTTTACAACGTTGATTTGAACTGAATAGGTACATTTATTTTACACACAGAACTAAACGAAAAACATTGCAGTTTAGACTCAACAACAAAATTTAAACTTAAAGCCTGTTTCATAAGGAACAAAGTGCTACTTGCTCGTTTCTGTAAAACATGTTTATTACAAAAACATATTTTGAAATGCAAACATTTGCAGAAATGTGCGTAAGAGATAATAACTATGTACTTACCCAATAAATTTTAATAAGCTAGAATTTCCCCTTCAAGCCGTCACAAATAACTTTTACTTTTAAATGTATGACGTCCGCTAATTAAAAATGAATGATGTGATACGATAAGCCGTAATGGCCAAGTGGCAAGAACGTCAGATTTCACTATCGTGTGGTGGTAGGTTCGAATCTCGCCAGCGCCTCTCGAGTATTTTTTCAATGTATCAGATATACAAGTATGTCATCACCACTGGCTTCAACGGTGCAGGAAATCATAGTGAGGAAAAAGGGATATCGCATTTTCGACGACATGCGTCATCCGCCTACCCGCACTGGGCCAGCGTCGTGGATTATAACCCCGATTCTCTTGCGAAAGAAGCCTCGAAACCCAGCAGTAGGAACATAAGGCGGACTGCTTTTATTATGGTGATGTGATATATACAGGGTTACTGGTAATCAGCCTGCATCCGTTTAAGGGCATGTTCTGTATATTTAAACAAACAAATTTTGTTCTACAACTTTCGTTAAAACTTAATAGATAACCCAAAAAAAATTTATTTGTTGGCCTTTTTTGTACTGTTTAGCGACTTTTTAGTGTTTATTCGCTTCGGTACATCATTTTTTGCGCGTTAAAGAGCGTACGCGCTCTCGTTACGAAGAGTTCGATACTTTTGGACCGTGCAAATGCACTTTTTAGGGTTCCGTAAAACGTAAAAACGGAACCCTTATAGATTCGTCATGTCTGTCTGTCTGTCTGTCTGTCTGTCTGTCCGTCCGTATGTCACAGCCACTTTTTGCCGAAACTATGAGAACTACACTGTTGAATCTTGGTAAGTAGATGTATTCTGTGAACCGCATTAAGATTTTTACAAAAGTTAAAAAAAAAAAAAAAATTAGGGGTGCCCCCCATACTGAGAACTGAAACTCAAAAATTTTTTTTTCATCAAACCTACACGTGTGGAGTGTCTATCGATAGGTCATCAAAAATGATGTTGAGGTTTCTAATATAATTTTTGTCTACACTGAATAATTTGCGCGACAGACGCTTCCAAAGTGGTAAAATGTGTGTCCCCCCCCTCTAACTTCTAAAGTAAGAGAATGAAAAAACTAAAAAAAATATATGATGTACATTACCATGAAAACTACCAACGAAAATTAGTTTGAACTCGATCTGATGAGTAGTTTTTTTTTAGTACGTCATAAATACACTATTATTAAAACTTCGATCAAAGTTACAACGAACTACAAGAACTATGTGTACTATGTATATTATGTTACTTGCTGCAACGGAACCCTTCATGGGCGAGTCCAACTCGCACTTGGCTACTTTATTATTTATTTAGTAAAAGAAAAAAAAACATATTTTTTTTAAACTGTAGAACAAAAGTTGACGTATTGAATGTACCTAACATCGGTTAAAAGGATGCAGGCTGATTACCAATAACCGTGTTATATCTAAATTATATCTTATTATGAGAATTCTCGGTCGAGCTACAATCTTAAATTTTAAGACGGAGATTTTGATTTTTTTTTCTAAAGACAGTTGAGATACTCAAATTTGATTCTTAACTACTCTGGCAATGCTACCCCAATGATTATTACAATCTTTGTCCATCCCGCATTTGACTGGACAATATTGCTTTTAGCGATAAGGTCGCCTATTGTTATTGTGTTTTATAACAACGTGATTTTGTATCATGCAAACGCTATTAATATATCCACCAAATCGAAAAACATAAATACTTGCACATTAATATCTGACTAGAATAACTGGCAACGGGGTCGTAGTTTCCATATTAGAAAACCCCACCATAACCATAGTTTCCAAAATTGTCATTTTTTGCAAACTCTATAGGTACCTCCAAGGCATACTATGCCAACTCTAAAGATTACAAAGATTTACAAAAGGAGCATTCAAAAATATGTAGGTAATTGCTCTATTACACTCTAAGCATAAGCAACCCGAAATTTATGTTCACATGAACATAAATTTCATACATATGAAACTTTATATTCCAATGCACGGAGAGAGTTAAAGCAACAATACACCACGCTAGCCAAGTGCGAGTTGGAACATGACGCTTGTCTATGCAACATTTCTTTCTTGGAACATTTAGCGTTGACGTTATTTGTTTTCGCAAGTCTTTCAATTTTTTTTTTGTGCAATGAACAGTAATGCCAATTGTCCACGTAGCTGCACGACATCCGCACGATTTCGAAAATTGTCGGATGCAAGACGAATGCTTGCATCTTGCGTACAAATAATGAAGTCTGTGTCCACGAAACGACAACGACACGACAGCCGCACGTCTTGCGTTTGTTCGTAGGATGCATGCATTCGACAAAAGACGCGTGCGTGGACAGTAGGCCTAAGCCTGGTACCCACGACATAGGTTGCCTTATTGTGGGTACCAGTGTACACTAGTTTAGATACATTTATCTGTGAATTAGGTAGATACTAACTAGTTTTAAGTAATGTTTTTATTTAATCTAAATTCATTTCTTTCGACATAAGTAAATCACGAACATCTGCAAATCACATACGTGATTCCTAAATCGTCGTGTGTTTAAAAAAATACGTCACAGACATAGTTCGAAACTTATCAATCACTCGTAAAGCGCGTGATTATCATACGCACTGCTTAGATCTATCGCTTGCAATCAGGTACAGGTAAATCAACGTGTGAGTCGTTATTATTAGCTGTACCGAGGTACATCGTCACTATCTTTACCACCATAACGTGTTGGACCAAATTACAATGCGTCTGGCGATAGCGGTGATAAGAGATAAGGAGCACGCGATCGGCGAGTGCCATCTGCGGAAGGTGCGGCACTGCAGTACACAAAGTTCTATAAAGACTTGATGAAAACTCATTAAAGTATTTTTTTTTAAATAATGCTTGACGAGATAAGCAAGACATGTACCTGATGGTAAGCAACATGCGTGCTACATAACAGCACAGTGGCACGCAGTTATTGGAACATGAAGAGTCCAAATCATTACCTAGCACTGCACTGCGCTGCGCTCGTCACCCAGAGAATGTGAACTAATCTACATATGTACTAGTGGCCGATTCTCAGACCTACTGAATATGCATATAAAATTTGGTTAAAATCAGTAAAGCCGTTTCGGAGGAGTAAGGAAACAAACACTGTGACACGAGAATTTTATATCTACATATGTATATACTTGTATTGATACGTGAAGCAAGGTTTTCAACTTGTAAGTAGGTACGTAGTCCTTTTTACGCAAATTGCAAAGGTAAACTTTTTTTTTTAATAATGCTTTAAAAAACATAAAATCCATAAAACGATACTACCACGTATTTCGACATACACGCATAAATAAATAAATACTCTTTTCTTTATTGTTAAAGTCTGTGGTCAAATTAAAAAAAATCCTTGATGTGAAAGTTTGGATGTTTGCTGAATCAAGTCAGGACATCTGAACGGATCTAGCTGTCATTTCAATCGAATAAGTATATCGGTTATTCTATCTCTTTCAAGCAATCAACAATATAATTAGAGTAAGCAAATTAATTAGAGTAAAAAAAAATGCAAAGCAATGGTGATCGATTTGATAACCTCCTCCTTATTATTAGTCGGATAAAAGAAGTTGTAGAGTTGCAAAGGAGGATGAAAGTTGTAGGGAAGTTCCATCATCTTTAAAGGATAAAATAAGCATGAAACTATTACTATTATTAACATAGAAAATCATAAAAAATAATACAAAATATTGTCGTAACATTGTTTTAAATTTCAAAAACCAAAAAAATGCTTTTTTTTCGTGATTGTTATATCATGCATATTTAATTCAAAACAAATAAAAGTGGCCAAGCGCGAGTCGGATGCGCCCATGAAAGGTTCCGTAGCAGCAAGTAACATAGTAAACAAGTTCTTGTAGTCCGGTGTAACTTTGATCGATGTTTTAATAATAGTGTATTTACGACGTACTCGTAAGTACAGAAAAACTACTCATCAGATCGAGTTCAAACCAATTTTCGTTGGTAGTTTGCATGGTAATGTACATCATATATTTTTTTAGTTTTATCATTGTCTTATTTTAGAAGTTAGACGGGGACGGGACACATTTAACCACTTTGGAAGTGTCTCTCGCGCAAATTATTCAGTGTAGGCAAAAAATATATTAGAAACCTCAACAACATTTTGGAAGACCTATCGATAGACACCCCACACGTGAATTGGTTTAATGAAAAAAAAATCAGTTCTAAGTATGGGGAGCGCAACAATTTTTTATTTTTTTTCAATTTAAAAAAATAATCTTAATACGGTTCACAGAATACCTATACTTACCAAGTTTCAACAGTGTAGTTCTCATAGTTTCGACAAAAAGTGGCTGTGACATACGGACGGACAGACAGACATACATGACGAATCTATAAGGGTTCCGTTTTTACGTTTTACGGAACCCTAAAAACCACTACGTAGTAGGTAAGTAGCTCCTAACCATTTTACATCCCAAATTTGAAATCCCGTATTGAAAAACAAACGATACCAATAGAAACGTGTTTCAGCACCGTTGAGACTAATGGGTTCAAATTATGGTAGGTAGGTATCAAGTAGGGTGACACTCTGACACTTCATAGATCAAAACATAAACAACGCACTTACGTAACCCGATAGCTATTTCCCCGTCAATGCACGCACAATATATCGAGCGCGGTTAGATAGAGAAAAATACATAACCTTGGTCACTGATCTATCAGTATAATGTATGGACAGACAAGGTCATTGTATCTAGAATAGTTAACACGTATCTTAATCTATGATAACGGGCCCTCCTGTCTGGATGCGATAATGACATCATCTACTACGCGCCAATAATACTCCGTGACTGTTCACATTTCAATCACAATCCGGTATGAAACAATGTAACGCTTTACATTTAGGTAAAAATATATGCAGCTATTGCTTTAGGCTGAGCGCCCACTCGAGCTGTGCGAGGCAGCTAAGATACGCACGATAAGCGAAAATATTTTAGCATAAATCATATTTGTAGTGGTAGGAATCTTCAGGGTCTACTTGTAGAAGTACCACATGTTTGCCAAATGTCACTGTGTTCCGGTTTGACGGGCAATGTTTCCAAAGAAACTATAGATGGCTCTAGGTGCCGAGCGCAGTACAGTGCTAGGTAGTCATTTGGACTTGATGTTCCAAGCGTGGAATCGTGCTGTTATGGACAGTCGTGTAGCTTACCATCAGGCGTATATCATGCTCGTCCTGTTCCACAACAATTAAAAAAAAACTCCGCTCGGTGTCCTCAAACATTTTTGGTTTAATAACTACTATCGTTACATAGCTTGGATACGGACTCGCACAGGTTTAGTGGACGCCCAGTTAAGCTACAAATTCACGAGATATGCAAAACAGTTGATCGGTGGGCGAACGAAATTTAGACCAATAGTTCCAAATAGTATTTTTTCATCGGTCATAGGTTTGTATTTGAATACCATCTCGCCTGATGTTAACCAATGATGTGGCCTACTATGGAAAGCACTTATGTAGAAGAAATCGATTCACTGTAGACTTGAAAACCCAGATTATTATCTATCAGCCAATAGAGTCAAAGTCAAAATCTAGTTTTAGATATTCTTATAACGAAAGAGTTGAGGATTTTTTTAACGTTCATAGGTTTACACTTGACCGCCATCTCGCCTGATGTTAAGCGACGATGCGGTCTAAGGGCTCCAAGACAAAACTGCGATGCGATGCGATGCGATGCAGTACTTGGATCGCAAGTTCCTCCGATGCGGCGTCGCATAGCATCGCAGCGTTGTGTGGGAGCCCTAAGATGGAGCGTGCTTACATACAGAAAACCGATTCACTCTCGATTTGAAGACACCAAGATTGTAACCATCGAGAAAACCCCATTCCGGCAACGCATTCCACAGCCTAGAAGCTTAGACGTTCTTATCACAAAAGTAGAGTCAAATCTTTTCGTTCGAGTCTTTGGAACGTCAACCATGAAACGAAGTCACTTTTTCGAGCTACGAGCAGTCCGATAGAAAATAAAAGTGGCCAAGTGCGAGTCGGAGTCGCCCATGAAGGGTTCCGTAGCAGCAAGTAACATAATAAATAAGTTCTTATAGTTCGGTGTAACTTTGATCGATGTTTTAATAATAGTGTATTTATTGAAGCACTAAAAAATCAAATCGAGTTTAAACCAATTTTCGTTGGTAGTTTGCATGGTAATGTACTTCATATATTTTTTTTTATTTTATCATTATCTTATTTTAGAAGTTAGAGTAGTCTATGTATCTATGATTCTCTAACTTCTAAAATAAGATAAAGATAAAATTAAAAAAATAAGATAAAATTTAAAAAAATTAGATAATGCTAAAATTAATTTTTAATTGATTGTAAATTGATTTTACCACTTTGGAAGCGTCTCTCGCGCAAATTATTGAGTGTAGACGAAAATGATATTAGAAACTTCAACATCATTTTTGAAGACCTATCGATAGACATCCCACATTTAAGGTTTGATGAAAAAAAAGTTTTTGAGTTTCAGTTCTAAGTATGGGCCCCCAATACTAAATACTAAATACCCCTAATTTTTTTTTTTTTTTTTTTAAATCCTAATGCGGTTTACAGAATACTTCTATTTACCAAGTTTCAACAGTGTAGTTCTCATAGTTTCGGCAAAAAGTGGCTGTGGCATACGGACGGACAGACAGACAGACATGACGAATCTATAAGGGTTCCGTTTTTACGTTTTACGGAACCCTAAAAAGGCAAGGCGGCATTAGATTAAAGAGATCAGTCGCACACTCACCGAAGTGTATCCGACAGAAAACCGATAAGCAATTTTGCAGCGATGTTCAAGACTTTGAAGTCTTTTTCGCACAAAAGTGTTTTTGTCGTTGCCTATGAGCCTTTTGGTACGTCTCTCGTAATATAAAAAATCGAAAATATTAAAAATCGACACAGATATAGAGAATTAAACTTCGAGAGTTGGAGGTCGCGAAACTTCGAAACACTGCATTTTCATTTATTTTTTTTGTGAAACAAAAGAAAAAATATGTGTACAATATTTTTTAGCAATCTAACTGACGGACTATAAGTTTTTTTGAGGATTGTACCCTTAGATAAAGAATAAGTAAACAGAGTAGGTTTTTCCGCACGGTTCCTTTGTGCCAATCGTAACCAGATGAGGTGTATGTTAGCTATGGCGACATAGTGATGTGCCCCGACAAAAGTATGTCACTTCCACAAGAGCGACAAGACAAGAGCGATCAGACCTGTGCTTTCGGTGTAAAGCGTTTGCTCTAACTCTATACGTAGTATAATTATGTAAACTCATTGACTGTACCCTATTATTGTCGTCATCGGTTGGTTGTTGGTTTTACCCTAGTAGTTCCCGTTCTCATAATTTTCTAAAAAGTGTAGCCTACGTGCTATTCCAGACTCTAACCTGTGTTTCAAGTGTGAAGGGATTGGGCTGAAATTTAGAACACAATAAGATTATAATCTGGAATAACACATAGGCAATACTTTTTGTCACGGGCAAAATAACGGGAACGGGAACTCCATCGGTAAAACCGCGTGGCGATGTTAGTTTATAACTTTAGTAGGTTTAGTATGATACGATTATTGTTTTCAACTGAAATAAACAGATATACGATTTTAAACCTTATGATACGTACATTGTATAGCGGCGGGGTGGAAAGTTGCGTGGCCAACTCGTGCAGTCGCGCGCGCGTCGCTTCCTCCTCGGGGCTGAGAGCGGCCCCCACGCGGCCCACCACCTCCTGGCGAGCGATTATCTGCAACACCGTGTTCGGCTGTTAGAACATCACTGTGACATAGCTCTGGCAAGAAAATAACAATGAAAGTAGATTGCTGAGTACAATGGCGTTTTTAACCAAAACAAAAACGGTAAACAAAAATCTTAATTGCACCTTAATCGATTAGTAGCAGTAGCAAATTTTCCTCGTTTCTTTTATTTATGAAGAATCCTAAAAATATAGGGAAAAAATAATCATCTGGATTCGACCAAAGTCTTCGTTTCGGTACCGCCCGATTTCGCACCTTAGCTATTGTAATCTTGTAGAAAGTGTCGAAACATACTTACCTTCCTAATCTAATTACAGATATATTATAAAATCGCCTTTAGCGATAAGGTCGTCATTTGCTACTATATTTTAAGATTGTTAAAGTTGTATGTTTTGTTAAGGGCAATAAAGAGTTTATCTATTATAAAAGTTACCCATTGCCTGAAAATACATATAAAACGATATCTTCTAAATTAAGCAATGTGGATCTTTTTGGGAGGTCCCTAATGAAGATTGGACTTGATACATCTGGTAACGGGTGGCCGTGCTTGTCCCTGATACATTTAGTAGAGGTAAGCCTGTGGCTGATACGACTAATGGAGAGTGGACTTGGGACAACTGATGTGGGGTGATCGTGCATGTCCCTGATACAACTAGTGTCATCATCATCTACAGCCCGCAGTCATCCACTGCTGGACATAGGCTTCCCCCAATGATTTCCATAATGATCGGTCTTGTGCCGCCTCCATCCACCGACTTCCCGCTAGCGTGGGGTCCACAACTGGTGTAGGGTCGCAATTTTGCCTGATACACCTAGAGGTGGGAGGCACGTGATACTGTGTCTGATGCTAGCAGTGGAAGGTCGCACCTGCAGCAGCGAGGGTCGCAGCTGGTGGTGCCTGGCGACACCAAGTAACTAGTCGAGGGAGGTGTGTTTATGCCTGATACAACTAGTGGAGGGAGGCGCGTTTGTGCCTGATACAATTAGTGGACTGGCTTCGGCCACTTCGGCGACTTTCGCTTCAAACACTCCTGGTGTGGTGTCTGGTGCTAGCAGTGGAAGGTCGCACCTGCAGCAGCGAGTGCCGCAGCTGGTGGTGCCTGGCGGCCAAGTGCGTGACGCGCGCGGCGGCGGCGGCGCGCCGGCTGCGCAGCTCGGCCAGCTCCGTGTCGGCTCGCTTCAGCCACTCGGACTGAAGACGCGCCTGCTCCGATTGACACTTCACTCGGAACTTTATCTACAACAAGATAAAAAAAAATTGAGTTACTCCCAAATATCTTGGATTTTAAAATTTGTCATCCTAGGGGCCGTTTAAGTATGGTTTGCTTATTTATGATGATATGGGGAGTGGTGATTACGTCAGCAATAGGTTTTTGAAGTGAAACTTCTTTAGGCGCGCCTAGACAGATTTTTCGTGGGCTGTGAATTGAATTAATTCGTCACGCTCGGGTATGATAAGAAAGCTTCGGGTAAACTCGGGACCATGGCTATTGGCCATCTAGAAATACGTCACCCAATGGGAAATGCTGAAAGGGCGTGGACAGGCCATCATGGCATGGCCATCTAGAAACGCATCAGCCAATGGAAAATGCTGACTCATTTCTAGATGGCCATGCCAAGATGGCGAGGCCACGCCCTCCGGTTACACCCGTGTAGTTTCCAAGGTAAGCTATCAAATTCTAAGTTATAAGTTTTCACTTCTATCGGCAGTTCCTATGACTGCCAATTTTTATTTTTATTTCACAGATGGCCACCCAATGTTCATTCATACTTGAAAACGAAACGCATTTTCAGGGGAATAAGTATCAAAGTTTATTTAAGCATGAGAAGGAGGGTAAGGGCTTTGCTGACTTTTGATGACAAGGGGGGCGGGGGGTCCACAATTCTAATAAATCTGCTATCGTAATACTTGACAGCCCCCTACTAATTCTACTAATATTATAAATGTCAATGTTTGGATGTTTGTTACTCAATCAAGTCGTAACGTATTTACGGATTGGGCTGAAATTTGAAAGATAGTTAGATTATAGTGGACTGAATACTGGAAGAACACATAAGCTATTTTATCTCTCGAAAATAAAATAAAACGGGATGCTGCGCGGTTAAAACCGCGGGGCGCTGCTAGTATACTGCCGTACACAGGCTAAAATCTCGCTACCAAAACCAACATTCGAGTTATAAGCGAAAAACCAAGAGTATGTAAAAAATGCTACCATTTGAAAACCAATGAACTTATGAAAAAATTGAAAATATGGAAATCGCCTCCATCCATCGTCTTCCCGCGACCGAGACTCCATCGATCCATCATGTGGTCCTACACTGCGTCTGCCGATTCGTGGTCGCCATTCGAGAACCTTTACTCCCCAGCGGTTATCGGTTCTGCGAGCTATATGGCCTGTCAATTGCCATTTCAACTTACTAATTTTAAGAGCTGTCGGTGACCTTCGTTCTTCTGCGGATTTCCTCGTTTCGGATTTTGTCACGCAGTGAAATTCCGATTTCCGCCAGAACAATTAATACAGAATATAATAATACTTATGTGAACAACCCCCTGAGACAACTACTTTGCTTACAATCTATTTTCTGTACAAATGTCACCGTAAAATTGTAATAATCGTAAGTTTATAATAAAACACGTGAGATTATTAAACTTAACTTGAAAAAATTACAGTGTCATATTCTCTAATACTTGTGATATGAAAATGCTCACCTCACTAAAACCAACCATAGGCACAGGTATGTAGTTCGCTGGATCTGGATTGTCTGCCTGGGCTTGCTTCCATAACCTCATATCCATGCCTGGAACAGATTACAACTATATTTAAACGGAGACCTGGTAAAACAAAGGAGTTTCTTTGAAACATTGCAGAAACCTATGAGTACAATGTGATTGTATTTATAATTTATTCATTTAATAAAAATATATGTCCGATGAATTCAAATATTTGTACTGTGTCTGGGTGTTCCTATGTATAATAAGTATGTACCTAAAACTATATAAGTATTATATCAACTATCTGGCCACCATAGTACAAGCTTTGCTTAGTTTGGGGTCAGATAGTGTTGTGTGTGAATTGTCCACCAATATTTATTTATTATTTACGTATTCAACGTTTTCGTATATGTCAACGCAGGCTGTCTAGTGAACAACTGATCTGGCAACGGTGTGTTGAGGTACCGTCCTATGTCAGCGCATCCTGTCTAGTGAACAACTGACCTAGCGGCGGTGTGTTGAGGTACTGCCCTATGTCAATGCAGCCTGTCTAGTGAACAACTGACCTGGCAACGGTGTGTTGAGGTACAGTCCTATGTCAGCGCATCCTGTCTAGTGAACAACTGACCTGGCGGCGGCGTGTCGAGGTACTGTCCTATGTCAACGCAGCCTGTCTAGTGAACAACTGACCTGGCAACGGTGTGTTGAGGTACTGTCCTATGTCAGCGCATCCTGTCTAGTGAACAACTGACCTGGCGGCGGTGTGTCGAGGTACTGTCCTATGTCAGCGCAGGCTGTCTAGTGAACAACTGACCTGGCGGCGGCGTGTCGAGGTACTGTCCTATGTCAGAGCAGGCTGTCTAGTGAACAACTGACCTGGCGGCGGTGTGTCGAGGTACTGTCCTATGTCAGCGCAGGCTGTCTAGTGAACAACTGACCTGGCGGCGGCGTGTCGAGGTACTGTCCTATGTCAGCACAGGCTGTCTAGTGAACAACTGACCTGGCGGCGGTGTGTCGAGGTACTGTCCTATGTCAGCGCAGGCTGTCTAGTGAACAACTGACCTGGCGGCGGCGTGTCGAGGTACTGTCCTATGTCAGCGCAGGCTGTCTAGTGAACAACTGACCTGGCGGCGGTGTGTCGAGGTACTGTCCTATGTCAGCGCAGGCTGTCTAGTGAACAACTGACCTGGCGGCGGCGTGTCGAGGTACTGTCCTATGTCAGCGCAGGCTGTCTAGTGAACAACTGACCTGGCGGCGGTGTGTCGAGGTACTGTCCTATGTCAGCGCAGGCTGTCTAGTGAACAACTGACCTGGCGGCGGCGTGTCGAGGTACTGTCCTATGTCAGCACAGGCTGTCTAGTGAACAACTGACCTGGCGGCGGCGTGTCGAGGTACTGTCCTATGTCAGCACAGGCTGTCTAGTGAACAACTGACCTGGCGGCGGCGTGTCGAGGTACTGTCCTATGTCAGCACAGGCTGTCTAGTGAACAACTGACCTGGCGGCGGTGTGTCGAGGTACTGCGCCAGCGCCTGCGGCGAGGGCCTGGTGACGGGCGCGGCGGCGTTGCAGCCCGCGCCCGCGAGCCCGGCGCGCGCGCTGCCCGCGTTCAGGAACGCGCCCAGCTCGGCCGCGGCCACGTGCGAGTTGCCCGCGTTCTTGTCGGACACGTATATCACTACCTGGAACATTTAGAGAACAATTGACACAGTACAAAAAAATGCAGTTGCAGTGACTGAAAAGTGAAATCTAGAATTTGATAGCGTGGAAACTTTGCGTATCAAAGCGGTAGACACTGCTAGTCTGGAATAAATCTTCAAAGCATTGACGTCTAAATAAGTCTTCTAAGCATGGCCATCTAGAAGTGCTAAAATGAATGAAGAAATGATAAAATGTCCTCTTGGCACTTGACACTATCCCGAACATTCCATTTTGTGACCAGATTTTACAACAAATTTGTTTTACACTTGTATCAAAGTTGCTGTTTGTATCATCATATCAGCCGAAAGACGTCCACTGCAGGACAAAGGCTTCCCCCAAAGATTTCCACACAGATCTGTCCTGCGCTGCCCGCATCCAACGACTTCCGGCGACCTTTACCAGATCATCGGTCCATCTTGTGGGGGGCCTGCCAACGCTGCGTCTTCCGGTACGCGGTCGCCACTCGAGAACCTTTCCGCCCCAACGGCCATCGGTTCTGCGAGCTATGTGCCCTGCCCACTGCCACTTAAGTTTAGCAACTCGTTGAGCTATGTCGGTTACCTTGGTTCTCCTGCGGATTTCCTCATTTCTGATTCTGTCGCGCAGGGAAACTCCGAGCATAGCTCTTTCCATTGCCCTTTGGGTGACTTTGAGCCTTCTTATGAGGCCCATAGTAAGCGACCACGTCTCTGTTCTGTATGTCATCGCTGGCAACACACACTGGTCAAAGACTTTCGTCTTGAGACACTGCGGTAGTTTGGACGAGAAGATATTACGTAGTTTCCCGAACGCTGCCTAGCCGAGTTGGATTCGACGAGTGACCTCTTTCTCGAAGTTGGATCTACCTAATTGGACTGTTTGTCCTAGGTAAACGTATTCGTCAACAACCTCGAGCGTAGAGAGTCCTACTTTAAGAGGAGTGGGTACAACATGGTTATTTGACATGATTTTTGTCTTATCCATGTTCATTTTAAGACCCACTTTTTCAGAGGCTCTACTGAAGTCATTTAGCATTCTGCCGAGGTCGTCCAGGGTTTCAGCCATGACCACGATATCATCGGCAAAACGTAGGTTGGTCATGTACTCACCATTTATGTTGATGCCGAGTCCGTCCCAGTCCAGAAGTTTGAAGACATCTTCCAGTGCGGCGGTAAACAGTTTCGGGGATATGACATCCCCCTGTCTCACACCTCGTTGCAGCTGGATCGGTTTCGAATTCTGGTCCTGAAGACGAACTGACATGGTGGCGTTTTCGTACAGGCACCTTAGCACCTCAATATACCGATAGTCAATTTGGTACCGTTGGAGCGACTGAAGCATAGCCCAGGTCTCGATCGAATCGAAGGCTTTCTCATAGTCCACAAACGCCATACATAGGGGCTGGTTATACTCTTCGGTCTTCTGTATAACCTGCCGTAGCGTATGTATGTGGTCTATGGTGCTAAAGCCTTTTCGGAAACCGGCTTGTTCGGGCGGTTGGAAGTCGTCAAACCTGCGTGCGAGACGGTTCGATATGACTCTCGAGAACAGTTTATAAACGTGACTCAGAAGAGTGATGGGCCTGTAGTTCTTCAAAAGGGTCTTGTCACCCTTCTTAAAGAAGAGTATCACCACGCCTCTGTGTCATGCCTTCGGCGTTTTGCCTTCGAGAATGACGGAATTAAATAGCTTTTGTAGGGTCCTTAGCATAGGCGAACCTGCCGCTTTCAGGAGCTCAGCTGTAATGCCGTCATCACCCGGCGCCTTGTTATTCTTTAGCTGTTTGAGAGCCATTCTAATCTCGTACAGGCTAACGTCCGGGATATATCAATAGACATCAATAGACAAATCTCGGGCGAATACTTTAGAGCCTTTGTTCTGCTCAATGGCCTTTTCAATACACTTCGTATTGAATGCCGTATATCGCGAGTCAGTGACTTTGAGATCTGTCTATTGATCCTTCGATACTTAGAAGCATCACCTGAGGATTGTAAAACCATCTTGCGCCTTTCTTCCATAAGCTCTAGGGTAGGGTTAGAGAGTTTTTGGGTTCCTTTCGTACGACGGATTTTAAAGTATTTAGATCCGATCGTATGGACAGCTTCCACGACCCTGTGATTATAATCATCCACGTCTACGCAGTCACCTAGGCATTCGAAGCGACTCTGAAGTCCGAGTCGGAAGTTCTCGGAATTCTGGATTTGGATAGGTGCTGGCCGGAGCGTAGACTTCATCAGTCGCGACCGTTCGAGTTTTATATTAAGATTCAGCATGCCTCTTACCATTCGATGATCACTCCCGGTTTTTACCGCATTGATCACGGAGACATCACAGAATATTTCTCTCCTTGACGACATGATGAAGTAATTTTTGGTTGCACCATCGGGACTAATCCAGGTCCATTTGCGTTGTACCGGCTTCTTATAGAAAGAGTTCATCATATAGAGTCCCTCTTTCTCTAAGAAGTCGGCCAGAATCTGGCCCCGTGAATTCCGATTACCAAATCCGTAATTCCCGACCCTAACCTCATCATCGCCTCGCCTGCCCAGTTTCGCGTTGAAGTCTCCCATGACGACAGTGTAATGGGTCTTGGAGGCATGCATGGCTTTCGAGATATCCTCATACATAGCCTCTACCTCAATATCGGAATGTGTCGACGTTGGCGCGTATACCTGTATGACCTTCAGCGAATACCGTTTGGTAATTCTGAGTATAAGGTACGCTACCCTCGTCGACACACTCCCGATTTGAGTAACACTGTTCACGAGGGACTCGTGGACGATGAACCCGACACCACCTTGGGACTGTTGGTCGCCCTCCCGGAAATAGAGCAAATTGCCGGATTTAAGTATTATCAAGTCCTCGCCTTCTCTTCGGACTTCAGATAAACCTATAATACTCCAGCGCAATTTGCTCAATTCTTCCTCCAGTTCGATAACCTTCTCGTCAGTCCGCAGTGTTCGCGTGTTGAATGTTGCCAGGGCCAAGGGTCTTTTACGGTAGCTTAAGGGGGCCGTCCGGGGATTCTTAGCACCCCCTGCTCTGCTACTGTCGGGGCCGCTACCACAGCCAGGACTAGCAGAGCTGCTGGAGACTAGGGGCCGTGGCTTTCTTTTTGTGTTCATAATGGGGGGGTTTTGCCGTAGTCGCCACGCTTGGCAGGCGGGTTGGCGATCGCAGTTGGTCGGAAGTTTTCTACAAGATGCTGCTGCCCATCTTGTGTTATTAGTGTTTATAACTTCCGACCATTCCGCAATGGTTTTACCGCCATTGTTCGGTGGACTGATTGCCCTGATGGTAGTTTCCACGACTATGAAGGTCGTGCAAACTACCATTAGCTGTTTGTACCTATATATCAAAACAAATGTTACTACTGTAACATAAATTTGAAAATGCATTAATTCTAGATGGTCATGGTCCCGAGTTCAGCCGAAGGTTTCTTTCATTTACGAACGTGGCATTAGAGCTTGATGCACAGCTCACGGAAAATATCTATGTTGTGAGCCAAAAGAAGTATTCACTTCAACAAATACGAGGTTCCATCTCTGACGTCGTTGCAGGAACGCGGAACCGCTCTCACATTCTTCCGCAGAACCTCCTATGGGGCACACCCACGTCACAGGCGCACATGAACCCAAGATACTTTTTTAATTAAAACATGGGTTACTCACGTGATATACAGCCAGCCTAGTCCGAGTTACGTGATTTCATTTAAAATGTGTCATAACCGCATCAGTTTTTATACTTGAACCCAAGATACGCCGTAGCCGTTTTGGTAGTGGTAGGACTCGTGGCAGAGTCCGCCTGGGGAAGTACCACACCTTCGCCAGTTATTCTACCGCCAAGCAGCAATGTGCAAACATTACTGTGTTCCGGTTTGAATGTCAATGTTTCCAGAGAAATTACAGGGCTTAGAGATCTAAAATCTTAGATCTCTGGGTAGACGAGCGCAGTGTAGTGCTAGGTAATGATTTGGACTCTTCACGTTCCAATAGCTGCATGTCACTGTGCTGTTATGTGGCAGGCATGTTGCTTACCATCAGGCACATGTCCTAGTCGTCTCGTCACTCCATACTATAAAAAAACTACCTCGCCAGATGCCCCCACGTCTGGTTTGGTTCCCTACAACTTGTCAGGTCTGTGCCGCTTACCATTTTCCGACTGCAAAGGATAGGGAAAACGGCGCAGCGCAAAAAGGAAGGTAAGTGCACGGTAGGCACTCCTCCTAGGAATAAGGCTGTCCAGACAGACATAGCGTCTCTAACCTCTCTTCTCCATATATTGCATCTACCATCTACCATGTCATTTCAGTTTGCTAATGCTCACTCACGTATCACTTTAAAAAATTAAAACTTAATTGTTAGATAAATGTAATATGTAGGTACCTAGTACGCAATAAAAATACCCAAACTACATAAGTCTATGGTCCAACTACAGCATCATAAGCAGCTTATTTTATGTTTCCTACGGCTAGGTGCTAAGGATTGGGAGCTTCTCTCACAAGGAGAGTCAATGCTATTATCCACTATGCTGGGCAAGAGCGAGTTAGCGGATGGCGCATGTCCTCGAAATAAGTCTTTCTTGGCACATATCAATTTCTTCACAATGTTTACATTCGCCGTTAAATCCCGTGGTGATCACAAACTTATACACTTGGAACTTAACTATCTGCACTTGGAAAAATACACACTAAGCGATTGCGCTATTAGGCCACTTCGCCTTGCATTTATTTTTGCTAAATTCATCAAATTTAAAGTATTCTCATATCTACAATAAGAGTAATGATTATTTACCTGGCATTTTGACTCCGAAATAGCTTTTATACTATCAATATTCACAGCCAAATTCGGTTTATTTCCAAGCAATCCTTGCATTGCCATTATGAAGTTCTGTTGACTGTTCCTATAACAAAAATAAAATGTTTTAGTATTAAATACGCTATTATTAAAACTTCGATCAAAGTTACACCCAACTACAAGAACTTATGTATTATGTTGTTACTTGCTGCTACGGAACCCTTCATGAGCGAGTTCGACTCGCGCTTGGCCGCTTTTATTATATAAATAAATAAGAATAGCACTAACTTCATTTCCTGTTCAGTTTTATTGAAGAGCATAGCGACGTGGCCGTCCTTGTCCTCTTTGCCGCCCAGTTTGGAGTACCCGACCGCTTTGAACCTGCAGAGCGGATTCTGTTCGTTGAGCTCGAGAGCGGGTGCATTACGGTTGTAGTACGCTTGCCCTGGAATACAAATTGGAACGAATTAATATTTTACGATCTAGTTCGGAGAACGGCAACTACCGACCCTACCGCCCCTACCGAACTACCCTGGCTCGAATCCTACGAGCACCACTGTGTTTTCAAAGTCACGTGCATAATGACGCCGAAGAGGTTTGACTGTACTTTTGTAATTTTGTGTCTTTAAGGTACAAGTTCGCGCGGAGACCGCGACGCGAGACCGCGACAGGAGACCGCGACCGGAGACCGCGACAGGCACTTGACACTATGGAATTGTATGGGCGCCAGTTCGCGCCGAGACCGCGACCTGTTTCGGTCTCCTGTCGCGGTCTCGGCGCGAACTGGCGCCCATACAATTCCATAGTGTCAAGTGCCTGTCGCGGTCTCCTGTCGCGGTCTCCTGTCGCGGTCTCCTGTCGCGGTCTCGTGTCGCGGTCTCCGCGCGAACTTTTACCTTAAGCTGCGGAATGAGTGAAAACTTGTAACTCAGAATTTGATAGCTCACTTTGGAAACTACGCGGGTGAAACCGGAGGGCGTGGCCCCTGGCCATGGACATCTAGAAATGCATCAGCATTTCCGTTTTTCCGCATGTCCCGAGTTCACCCGGAAATTTATATTAATATTCCCGAGCGTGACCCTAGAATTCAATTTTTCACCAATCACAGCCCACGAATTTTTTTTTACTTCAAATAGGTTGTTATAGCTTACCAGTGCCCCATTTAGCCTGCAACAGATTCCACTTGGCGAGCACGGTGTCTCTCTCGTCTCCGAACACGCAGCAGTTGAACACGGCGGCAACCAACGCCTCCTGAGCCGTTGCAGGCAGTTGTTGCTGCTGTTGCTGTTGCTGCTAAATTAACAGCGTATAACATACTTAAATTTAATTAATGATAGACGAACGACGACGATATAGAGAGTAGTATATTTTTACTAGCTTTTTTTATAGTATAAAGCTATAGAGTGACGAGGCGAGCAGGACATGTGCCTGATGGTAAGCAACATGCCTGCCATATAACAGTGATGACACGAAGGTATTGGAACATGAAGAGTTCAAATCTTTACCTAGCACAGCGAATAACTGGCAAAGATGTGGTACTTCCCGAGGCGGACTCTGCCGAGATTCCTACCACTACAATACTAATAATAAAATAAGCTGTTTAGTAGGGCTCTTCATTTTTCGGTGAAAGATTGAATATACGTATAAACGCATATCCACCGCATAAAGAAGACGGTTGGGTTATGGCACCACGAGTAATGCAGGCGCGGCCCAATGTCCCCTTTTAGACAAAAAATACGAAGATACAGTGTTTAGAAGTTTCGAGTGATGTCACATTATTGTACATTTTTTACGATAGAATGGCGTCACAACCCCCACTTAGGAAGTTTGATGATCTATAATCTATATCTTTGTAAATTTTTTATGATTTGATAAAACAAAAAATATTTATTTATTTATTTATTGATTAATAGGCGAGCAGCATTAGCTGATATGCCTATATCTCAGTGTTGAAATAACAAATTATAGGTAATTGTCTGTTAAAATGATTTTGTCTTTAACTATCCATTTGTCCAATCTGTTCTTGAAAGAGTTTAATGACTTTGCTGAAATAACATCCTCAGGCAACCTGTTCCAGTTGTAAACCACTCTGTTGCTGAGGATGTGATGTGCAGTGTTTGTCAGTGATGGTGCGTGGGACAACTGGGACTTATGACGCCGACTGTCTCTCTTATGCTCCTTTAATCTGTACAGGTTCTTTATGTGATATGATGGTTATAAAATCCATTCAGTATTTTAAATGTTTCGATCAAGTCTCCTCGTAACCGTCTCTCTTCCAATGTAGTGAGGTGTAGGGCTTTTAATCTCTCTGTGTAGGATTTACGTCGAAGGGCATATGGCCATTTTGTCGCTTTTCTTTGCACACTTTCAAGCAAATCAATATCTTTTTTGAAGTAGGGGCTCCAGACTTGATAACCATATTCTAGTAGCGGCCTCACATAAGTTTTATGTCCCATATTTTTCCATAATCTACCAGACAAACTAATAAAATTAGAACAATATACTTTTGACCCTCTCGTCATCCCAATTAGGGGTGAATGGACAAAAGAATTGTCATAATTTTCTGTACAGTATGCAAAGTCCAAGTCAATGATAATATAACCACTCCACATTATGTATTGTCCCACTGCTGGGCAAAGGCCTCTCTTCCCTCCTTTCAGATAGCCCGATTTATGGCTTTGGTGGCCCAGTCTTTATCGTGCGATTCCAATTTGTCACTTAATTGCCCAGCAGTGGGACAATTTAGGCTAATAATAATAATAACATTATGTATTGCAACTTACTAACCTGTGGCTGTCCAAATTGATTAGTGCCAAGTCCAGTCCCGAGTCCAGTTCCCAAGCCAGTACCCAGTCCAGTTCCCAGGCCTGTACCTAGGCCAGTTCCAAGTCCAGTCCCGAATCCACCGAAGCCTGTATTAGGCTTAGCGCCAAAGTTGCCAAGTGACGTGTTCCCAAAGGCAGATGTGCCAAATGTATTTGTGGCTCCCAGGGTATTAGTACCAAAAGCTGGAGCAGGTTGACTGGTGCCAAATGTAGATGTTCCGGTGCCAAATGTATTGCCTGTTCCGAATGTATTGGTGCCGAAACCAGTGCCAAAACCTGGAATATTTTTTGATAAATTAAACTTGGTTACACTAAATTACTACAAGTCATAGTGGCCTAGATACTAAAATACTTGATTTTCACAATTGTGAGGTCGTAGGTTCGAATCCCACTTGCTACTTTGAGTATTTTTCTAAGTACAGATGTACACCTGCTATGCTTAACAACTGCTTACAGATGCTTACCTCGTCAATAGTTTTAATGGTGAAGGAAAACATGGTGAGGAAATCAGCTTGTTCCAAAAAAGACATTTTTCAAGGACACGCCTCGTCCGTCGGCCTGCACTTGTCCAGCATAGTAGATCATTGTCTTGACTATTTCTTTATAAGAGAAAACTCGAATCCCAGCAATGGGAACATAATATAGTAGGCTACTTAGGTGTAAACTAAATTAAAAATTCATTTCTTTATGGAGAATCTAAAGCACAAAGTAATAATTACATTTCCTTCTTTAACTATATCTATGTGAACCAACTTATACAAGTTTGCAAAGATGAAGGTAGAGTGTAAACCTACTATAGATAAAAACTGACCCCAAATCACTGTCTAGAGGCTTGTCTACGCTAGGAGAGCCGAGCACGAGCGGACCATGAGCCAAACACAATTCGTCTAGTGTGGACCGACCTACAAGCCTCGAACGATCGTGCTCCACTCGTGCTCAGCTCTCATAGCGTAGACGCAGCTTTAGACTGCACCGAGCTCAAAAATCACTTAAGAAGATTTTAATCATTTGACATCAACTCTCATTCATTAATTAAAAAGATACCTGTAGCACCTGTAGGTTTAGCAGTTGTGTTTCCGAATGCTGCCCCACCAAACAGTGAAGGTGCCGTTGTGGCTTGTGTCGTACCAAGGCCTCCGAATGGCGTGGCTACAAATAAAATACAATATGCTTTTATAAATACAGCTACATACAATATGAAATATTCATCAACTACTGTAAAGTGTACAATACAAGCCATTAAAACAGTAAGAGTAAAAAGAGATCATGCAATAAGAAAACAGCTAATACCAAAAAGATGGTAGCTTACTCAGCTTAACCCTTCACATGCTTTATGTTAACAATCGTTGCTTAAGTGAAGCTCTCTATTGGAAGACGGATTGTGACATACGTCTTAATCTTAACACATTATAATGTTGGTACTAGCCTGTTCGGAATTTCAGTAATGTGAACTTTACCTCTTACACAATAGAAATAAACCTTCATTTGACCTAAAAAAATATAAAATACGTATTTCTGTTGCGATCGTCCGAAGCTATTTTGCCCCATGACAAAGATTTTTTTTCAAACCAGAAAATATGAAAACTGTTTGTATTTTATTGTAATCTACTAAAATAACTATGGTGAACGTGCTAAAGTTAATATTATTTGTGTGTTGTGATTTTTTATTAGTGAAAAAACGTAATAACATTGAAGTGCTGTGAAATCCAAAACTTTTTTACAACGGGCATGAAAAACTTTGCATTTTATGACATGATTAATAATTGTAGTAATTACCTAGAAATTAATAAAATAGAAAACTACATTTCAAGGGCTTTCCAGTGATATATAAATCTAGGTATATATATCCACTATGATGATATATATATCCACGGTGAATCCATAGAATAGTAAGAAGTTTGTCTCTCTTTATGCACGGTTCACCTCAAACAATGTAATTTTATTTGAAAACATCTAAAATACCTGCACTGGCAGCTGGTGCTCCAAAACCAGCAAATCCTGTGGATGTGGCTGTGCCAAAACCTGATGAGGTTGTGGTACCGAAACCAAATCCAGCAGTGCTTGTGGTGGCAGTGTTTGTACTACCAAAAGAGAATGCAGCTGAAAACAATTTACAGTAGGATTATTGCATAAACATACCTACATCACATAGGTTAATCGAGTTTGGAAGTCAGATTTAGCTTTTACTTTTATTAGATAGTGACAATATGAGCTAATGTGCACCTGATGGCATATGGCACAGTGCCAGGCGGTTTATTGAATACACATAAAGCTTTCATATTACTGCTCTGTGCTCATCACTTGGAGATATAAGTTATCTACATTAAATCTTTGCCTTGTAATTTCTCTGGAAACATTGCCCTTCAACCAAGATACAGTAAGGTTGGCACATCACTGCTTAGTAGAATAACTGGCAAATGTGTGGTAATGTGTAAATGTGAAATGTGTGGGTTCCCCAGTTTAACTCAACAAAGAGTACTACAAAAATACAGATTAACTCACATTAGGTGAAGGCGTATAGGTGATGTCAGCATTTCGCAAAGGAGCCGTAGGTGGTAAACAAAAATTACATAGTAAGGTAATAAGTATTCTAATCCAATTTTACGTTATCCAAAAATATAATGTCCAGTATACTTACGTTTAGAAGCCGCGCCAAAAGCAGACGGCTGAGAGGTTGTGTTTCCTCCAAAGAATGACATTTTAACCCCACTATTCTATACTTATGTATTATACCACTAATATCCACACTTCACAAATAACTGTAGAATTTATATTTTCAATAATTCGCAATTGCAAAATCGAAACAAAAATATTTTCAATTCAAATAGAACTTGTAAAGTTGTAAACCACAACAGCATATTTTTTTTTGTCTTGGCAATAGGACATGGATATGGATACTAGTCCTTTAGCCGAGTTGAGCCGAGCTCGAGCCACATGCCACAACCTCAGACCAACTATAAGGTTGGACCGCACTGGGCGTAACTAGTACGCGGCAGCGGAGAGCGGAGCGACGCGACGCGGCCCAATTCAGTATACCGCATTTAAACTGCAGCGGCGCGACAGTTCGCAGCAAAGGATCCTTCACCTCCAGAATCTATCACTTAAAGGATCCATCACTTCCAGGATACATCACCTCCTGAATCCATTATCGCCAGGATCCATTACTCCCCGGAACAATCACCACCTGGATCCATGACTTCCAGGAACTATCACCTCCAGGACCCACCATCTCCAGGATCCATCACCATCACCTCCTGGATCCATCGACCTATGGATACATCATACAACTACAACATACAAATGCGGTATACTGAATTGGGCCGCGTCACTCCGCTGCCGAGTAGTTACGCTCAGTGCGGTCCGGTCCTACTTTAAATCTTATTTTAAAAATCGACCAAGTGCGAGTGGGACTCCCGCACGAAGGGTTCCGTACTATTAGCAAATGAACGGCGAAAACCTCTTTGGCTTCATCCGGAATTCCTTATACATCGCCATGTCTGCAGACAGGCAAAAAGTTCCTCAAAATTTTGATTTTTGCCTCATGATTCTGACGATGAATTCAATAATTTTTACTAGTGGTGCCATCTATTTTGCTTGAGGTGGACTAATCGAGCAAGAAACTGTAATAAATCAAGTGGTTTGTATGGGAGCCCCCAAATATTATTTTTATTTTATTTTTAGTATTTGTTGTTATAGCGGCAATAGAAATACATCACCTGTGAAAATTTCAACTGTCTAGCTATCACCGTTCTTGAGATAAAGCCTGGTGACAGACTGCGAAGTCTCAGTAATAGGGTTCCGTACCCAAAGGGTAAAAACGGAACCCTATTACTGAGACTTGGCTGTTAAAAACCCATGCATAGGTTTTTTTTAACTTAAATAGGTTTAAACTTGACCGCCATCTCACCCGATGTTAAACGACGATGCAGTCTAAGATGGAGCGTGCTTACCTAGAAAAATCCGATTCACTCTCGATTTGAAGACACGAAGATTGTAACTTTGTAACCATCGGGAAAACCCCACTCCGCCAACGCATTCCACAGCCTAGACGTTCTTATCACAAAAGTATAGTCAAACCTCTTCATTTGAGTCTTTGAAACGTCAACCATGAAACAATATCAGTTTTGCGAGCTACGAGCAGCCTGATAGAAAAAAAGGGCAAGGTAATATTAGATTACATATAGAGTACAGAGATCAGTCCCACACTCACAGAAGAGTATTCAATAAGCTAGAATTTTTGCAGATGATCAAGACTTGTGAAGTCTTTTTCGCATAAATGTTGTTGCCTATGAGTTTTTTGGCATTTTGGTTTTGGTGTCTGGATCGATTCTACAGCCTCCAACTGATACTTAGCTGATCCATCCCAAAGGTGCGAATAATACTCCATGGTCGTTTTAGTTAGCATCTTTACCTTTAACTATTTTTTATGATAATACATTCAGAGTAGAAACAGCATACCTAGTTCCTTGGATTACTTTACATATTTCACCAGTGACAAAGGTAGTAGGGAGGTACTATTTTTTTAAAATGGTCTGATCCTAGATCCTTCAGTAACAAAACTAAATTACAATGAGAACTCTACTATACCTTATGCCACTTAGCTAACTAGGAACCTAGATACTTAAACTAAGCACATTTTGAATTAATCCAATAGATAGGTGACATGGATAATATCCATAGGATTATCTGAGTGGGAAGTAGTATGACGATGGTGTGTGACCAAAGCACTGGAGTTTGGCCTTGGCCCAATGAATAAGCATTGTCATTCAGCATGGTAGTGGCGCCAGCACGATGGGCACTTTTCTGACAGGTAGAGGTTTGGATTGTCTAATTATTTTCAGATCTATGTATAATCTGAATTACCTATGCACATTACACACGCTACTTTTTATCCCAGGAAAGTAACAGGAACTACGCAGGTAAAACTACGAGGTGTAGTACCTATTTGCTGAATATATACTTATCATGAAATGCATAAGCACTAAATGTTCCCACATGTGGGATGGAAGACTTTAGGAACATGTTGGTTTTCTCAAGATGTTTTTCTTCACTGTTGTTAAGTTAGCAGCATTACACATACAACTTCAACACTTCTTACAAAAATATTTGCCAACCATCAGGTATACCTATGTCTTACTCATCCCCATTTCCCAATATTATTGTACTCTTACCTATTTATTATTTGTAAATAAGTATGTAATTGTTTGTTAAAAGTTCTCAGATTGTACAAGACACATAAAATAGCAACACAAAATAAACTATCTATCTATCTAAAACTGTGGTTAGATAAACATGTTTATGAAATATCCATCAACCAACAACAATAGTCAAATGCTTTACCATTTCACAATCTTTTAACAACAATTTTATAGAGTTAAGGCTTACAACCTTACTATAGGACACAATTGCACGATATCACGAAACATGTGCCCATTTAACCAGTTGGAATGTCAATAAAACAAAGGAATTCAATCAATAGTAGGTACTTTCTATTTCTATTGCATATCACAATCACCACCCACTTTTATTAGACAAAATTAATTTTTTTTTTTAATTTCACTGGCAGTACTTGCTCAGAATAGTCCAGAGAAATAAATGTTTACATTACATATTTCTTACACAATGTTTCATTAGTATGCAAAAATGCATTATTTTTAAACAAACCAGTAAATATAAGACAAAATTATCAAGCATTGAACAACTCGGAGTGTAGGCTTCGCCTCCTAGAGATTCCGTTATTTCTTCGCTCCAGGAGGCTGTAGCGGTTGGCCCTTTTCCTTGCCTCGGAGTTTTATTCCAATAGCTCTTTCTATTTTACCCAGAACGATGTTGTTTGGGATCCCACGGCCGGCTTCGTAGTCGTTCACAATCTGCGGTTTCTCACATATTTTTGTGGCTAAGTCTTTCTGGCTCATACCTTTAGATTGACGACCTTGCATTATCAGTTTCCCTAAATCTAAGGGTACTTTGTCATGCTTCAATTCTTCTGTCTCTCTATCAAGTTTTGCCGTATTTTTTGTGGTTACGTGTTGTTTATTGGTTCCTGCTCCATATTTTTGCTGAGTATCTACAGGTACACCTTGACGACGTGCTGCATTGACGGCTTGCTCTGTCTTAAGAGCTGAAGCTTTCGGGGGCTTTTTGCGAAGAATAGTAACCGTATCCCAGTCCGACATTTTAGCAATAATATTTCAGTAGATTCGCTGTGAATATTCTAGATGAATCCACGGTACACGATACGAAAATTTTGTCACTCGTGTTCGGCAGCACCTTTTGATACGCAGTTTGTTCATTCAATACTTGCACAGATAAGGAGAAGTTGGAGAAGGAGATAAGTAATATACGTTCACGCATTCATTCTATGCTGCCATATAAAACATTGAAAAATGAACACTAATCTTATAAATTTAATGCGTTTAATAGTCAAGTTTTACATTAAATAAAACTTATATTATTGAGCAGAGACGAAGCACAGCATCTATAGTGAGATTACGCCTGTATTGTATTGTGTATTCCTGTTTCTGAGGATTGCGCTGTTGTTCTTTCTGGCAGCATACAAGTAATTTGTAACAATTCTGGTAACTTTTGTCTATGAAAATAGCATGATACACAGGGTAGCGATTCTAAATCCATTCGGTTGCATCCAACACGACACGTTATTTCATCTCTCGGTCTTTGTCTTATCTGTTAAGCATGACGGAGACAGGGATTGTCATTCCGATTCCGACCATTCGGAATCGTATTTAGAATCGCTACCCAGGGTAGCGATTCTAAATGCAATCCGAATGGTCTGGAATCAGTATGACAGTATGTAACCGAATGGTTTCAGAATCGCTACCCAGGGTAGCGATTCTAATTTCTAAATCCATTCGGTTGCATCGGACACGGAATCTCATCTCTCGGTCTTTGTCATGCTAAACAAATAAGACAAAGAGCGAGAGATGAGATTCCGTGTCGGATGCACGTATTGTGTAATGAGCAGCAGTGTGCTAAGTATCTCGACTTAGTCTGTGGGTTTGTGTGTGCGTGTTTATGGCTGAAGGAATAGTATCCATGGCCAAGAATGTTAAAAAAATAGTGTTGTTTTTACATATCTCTACTTAGTCTGTGGTGTTTACTCTGTTTACTCGTTTACTGTTTACTTATTTAGGTTAGGGAGGTTAGGTTTGGTCATTCAGCATTCAGCGTTTTTTGCTTATTTAATTGCGTTTGAATAAATATTACGTCTTCATGAGCTTCAACTTCATATATTTGCTTATCATAACAAAATACACTATACTAAGTTGGATCAATTCGAAATTAACATTTCTCTATTACACGAAAATTCCCGACAAACTTACAACTATGAATCATCTCGCTTTTATCTTCGTATTATTCTCGTTCATTCGTAGTTAAATTTAACTATGAGTATTTTGAGTATGTAATTGTTTAGTCTAAATGATTTTAAACTTCAATGTACTTTTACTACTAAAGTATTTGTCTTGTAGAAAACCCTGCTCAATCCAGCTTAGGACTAACCAGTAACCAGTATACATAGAACGCAAATAATCAAATTAAAAAATATATAAGGTAGGTGCTTACTGTTTTAAAATCTTTGTTTTAGCCGTTTAATTTTTCTAAAAATACACAATGCAAGAGGGATCCGATTCTGAAGAAGAAATCTTGGTATATGCTGAATTTGAAGATAGTGTCAACATTGATAAATACAGAGCAATTCATATACTAGGAGAGAATGGGAAAAATCCAATCATACAGTTGGATGAAACATTTTTCTTAGGTAGGTATGTTTGTACCTATAAATATTCTGAGCCATGTATGAACTATTATATAAAATGCCTATGTGTAACATTGTAAAAGCTTAAATTAGGAACACTTATTTTTCTACAAATTGGTAGTTATAAGTTCAGCTTGAGAAATTTAATCCATAGTCCTTATCTGAAGCAGTCCAACTTTTTAAATACTGGAATAACACCTGGGGTATAGGTGTAGATCCACCAGTGACTGAGAAATAATGTTGTCAATGATTCAGCATAGCAATTCTAAACCCAGTTGGATTGATCCAACTTGGAAATGTACCTTGGTCTTTGTCTAATCTGATTAGAATGACAGAGACAAAGATTGTCATTCCCAATTTGAGCTGTTTGGCTTGTGTTTAGAACCTGTAAACAGTACCCTGAACTGTTTCTGATTAACCTGATAGAATGATGATGTTACTGCAAATATTTTAATGACACAGGAGTCCGTAGATTAAATTGGATCATTGAACTAGGCATAACTTCTTTATGGAGATTTGTATGTTAAAAATTGTGGACCTCAAAGATTTCCACCGCCTAGACATTCTTATTAAAAAGTAGAATTAAGCCTGCTAATTAATTGGTGTAACATCAACCTTGAAATGGTTGTTGCTTTTTAGTGCTATAAAATAAGCTTGAAATTGAACTTCAAACACAAAAAAAAGATTTTTGCACTGCTTGCTGTTCAATAACTAAATATAATGAATTACAGGAAAGTATGAGAATGCACTAGGAACATACATGTTTTTTGAAGACACCACTATCCAGGGCAAAGATCCAATATTTGATGAGTATCCTGAAAAATGTGTAAAATATGTTTGTCAAACAAGAAAGCTGATGAGTGTAGAACATGCTTATGTTACACCTAAAGAGGGCACAGGTTTGTATCCATTTATTTTAGTCTAATACTTATTGTGAGACTTTGTTTCGAAGACCTCTGAATCTAGGGTTTACTGTTTAAATAGCAATTTTCTTGGGTTAAAGTTTGAAATCATCTTTTACATACCCTTTCTTACTTTATGTGTTTTATTACCATACTAGCTTTTACCCGCGACTTCGTCCGCGCAAAATAAATATTAAGGTAACTGAGGCTGTATTTGTACACCAATACCAAATTACGTTTATTACAAAAAACAGCTTACATTAAAAAAAAAAATACAATTTCATCAAAATCAGTTCAGTGGTTTACGTGATAAAGCGTAATACCCCGTTTACATGATTCCAGTCCAGCGACCGAATCCAGCGCTGGATTGCTTACTGGAATAATGTAAACCGGCACTGGAATGCACTGGCACTGGATTGATGCATTCCAGTACCGGTTTCCATTATTCCAGTAACCAATCCAGCGCTGGATTCGGTCACTGGACTGGAATAATGTAAACGGGGTATAACAGATAGACAGAGTTGCTTTCACATTTATAATAATTTATATTAGAATGGATTTCAAGTGTCTAGTTGCAAAATTTAACGGGTTTGTCTTCAACATTGACGAACTTCCATGTAAACAATAATTCCTGATTTCCACCCCCTTCAACTTTTTTTCTGTGATAAATAGTAGCTTTTCTCTTTTCCTGAGCCTAGTCTATCTGTGTACCAAATTTCATCAAACTTGTTCAGTGGTTTAGGCTTTAAAGGGTAACTGACCTACAGAGTTACTTTCTTATTTATAATGTTAGTAAGTATATGGATATCAAGTGTCTAGTTGCAACATTTTGTTGGTTTGGTTTGGTTGGTTTTATCTTCAACAATGACCTGCATACTTCCATATAAACTTTCATCTCTCATTTCATCCCCGTACATTTCAATATTACAAAATTGCTAACACAAACATTTGTTTGGTTTGTGTTAAGTGCCTAACTACGAAGTTTCATTACGAACTTCCATATAAACTTTCATGTCTTCTTTCAACCCCTATTTTCTCCACGTACAGTTTAAAATTGCAAAATTGCTAGAACAAACATTTATTTGCTTCGTTTCAAATGTCTAGATACGTAGTTTCATGGTTTTATCTTCAACAATTACGAACTTCCATACAAACTTTCATCCCCCATTTCAACCCTCATTTCATCCCCATACAGTTAAAAATTACAAAATTGCTAGAACAAACATTCCTTTGCTTTGTGTGAAGTGTCTATATACAGCATTTCACGGTTTTATCTTCAACGGTTGGGAACTTTCATATTGACATTCATCCCTCATTTCAACCCTAATTTCACCCCCATACAGTTCAAAATTACGAAAATGATAGAACAAACATTCGTGTCAAGTGTCTATATACAGAGTTTCATGGTTTTATCTTCAACGGTAGGGCACTTCCATATTGACATTCATCCCCCATTTCAACCCCGACTTCGACCCCGTACAGTTCGAAATTACAAATTTGATGGGACATTTAATTGCTTCGTGTCAAGTGCCTAGATACAAAATTTGATAACTTTGAAAATGACGAAGTTTCGTACAACCGTTCATCCCTTGTTTCACCCTCTTAGGCTCTTTACGTGCTAAAAGGGACATCCATGCAAAATTTCAGATTCGTAGCATTTGTAGTTTCTGAGATTCCTTGATGAGTGACCTTTCGCTTTTATATATATATATAAGATAGATAGATGTCCAATTCCTCTTTTTAGGGTTCTGTACCCAAAAAGTAAAAACGGGACCCTACGACTGAGACTTCATTGTCCGTCTGTCTGTCTGTCACCAGGCTGTATCTCAAGCATGGTGATAGCTAGACAGTTGAAATTTTCACAGATGATGTATTTCTATTGCCACTATAACAACAAATACCAAAAATAAATTAAATATTTAAGGGGGGGGAGTTAAATATTTATTAATCCCATACAACAAACTTGATTTTTTACCGTTTCTTGCTTGATAGTAAAGACCTTGGCTTGTCCAGAAGTGTAGTAAGTTCTATACTAGAACGAGTATCTAAAGCTGCACTAGTAGGATCATATCGGATTTGGCTGGGCAGGGAGAGAAGTACGAGTAGTGAAGGTGAGAGTTGACGTACGTCACTAAGGGGCCCCTTTTAAACCTACGCCTGAGTCACAAGTCTTGGGGTCTACTCGAGATTTCTCTCTCTGTCACACGATGGACCCGGCACCCGCACGGTGAATCCATGGAATGCTAAGAAGTTTGTCTCTAAGTTACAGATAATGGTATGGAACCGTTTGTGCGCGATTCCCACTCGCACTTTGCTGGTTTTTCTCTTTATCATCATTTCGCACATCACAAACTACAGGATATTGAGGCCAAAAGAGCCATTTTTTTTATATCCCTGGTCCTCTGAAAACTATTTTTTTTTCTCTATTAACAGGTAGTACAATGATATTTTAGGCGTAATAGTTTTTGAGATATGACAACAAATCCATTTATTCACTGTTCAATCCCGCCTTTTTAGAAACAATCAAAACACTTGTATCTGAGTTGATTCAGTTGCTGCTCAGCTTTGCGTGATGGCTAAGAAATGCATTGTTATGATTGTTTTAAAGTTATTATTCAATAGTTCTCTATCTGGCCGTAATAATAATTCATACTGTGTTAATAATCTTTACAGAAATGAACTACCAAAATCAGGATGTACCTATGGATGAGGATGTGTCACCGGTGACATTCACTAGTATAGAACAAGCTACAAAAGCCTTCGAAAACTATTTCACAAAAGAGCCGGCTTCTACAGATGAACAAACACAAGCAAGCGCAGAAGGGATGATAGGAGATAGTGATGGCATCAGGTAAAGGATACCTTAACCTTTTAACCGCCAGGACTAAATTGCATTTCCGTGCCCTATACGCCAAGCGTACGTCATAGCACAAATTTTAAAAAATCACAGCACTCATGGTTTTCAACAACTAGTTTCGTACATTTACACGTTGTTTTGCCGGGATTTTCTATTTAAGGACAAGTTAAGTAAAAAAAATACCAGTAACTATAAATTTTTCATTAATATTTTGGTATAATACGTTTTTTATTTTTAGTCAACTATAGACGTCGTTGGCGCTCAGTGCTCGCTAGCGCTTGTCAAGTATAGGTGACTCTGGCGGTCAAAAGGTTAATATAACATGGTTATATAACAGGGTTATTGGCAGGGTTGGCATGATTAAAACAAGTTGTTTTAAAACACATGTTTAAAACAGTGTTTGAAACAGTTTGAATTTAAACAGTGTTTTTAATCACATGTTTAAAAACAAAGATTAAAACAAGTATTAAACAGTGTTTAAAACATAAAGAAAAAAACAATGTTTAAAACTACTTTTTGAATGAAAGTAAATTAATATTTAGGGCTCGAAATAGATTGACATAAAACCAGTTGAGTCTATGCTATTTATTTAATTTTTTTGTACCTACCACAAAAGGAATTATGAGTTTTTGAAAAGAAACATTACAAAGACACTTCAATGTATACCTCTAGAATTAATAGGTAATTCCCCGTTGGTCCTGCTAGGAAAGTCCCTAATGTCGACCGTCGAAAGAAAGTAATTCAATGGACTAGTAGGGTATTTCCCGTATTTAAATAGAAATATTGGAGTTTCCCCATTGAACTCTTCAAAACGGTATTTATAACAATGGGTTTCCCCTGTTAAAAATGAACATTAGTTAGAAGACACAGGTGAATCTAAACCGTTTAGTACAAATTAGATATATATAGGTATGCTCGCAACTCGCAACATGAAACAACTATGTAATCAATAACAATTTTGCAAATTTGAAAGCACCTAGCCTATAAACCTATAAATGAATAAATATGACGTCTATTTGAAATGAAATGAATGCACAAAACTAAAATGAATAAAAAAAACAAAAAAAACACTTGTTTAAAACATTTTGAAATGTTTGTTTTATAAAATTTAAAAAAAACTGTTTTTTTTCCAACCCTGGTTATTGGTAATAATCAGCCTGCATCCTTTATTATATTATATTAAGTCTATTAAATATGTCAACTTTTGTTCTACAGTTTTAAAAAATTGTATATTTTTTTCGCATACGAAATAAAAAGATTTGTAGACCGGGCAAATACAGCCCGGTCTAAAACATCGAACTCTTCGGAGCAAGAGAGCGCGCATTCTCAAAGAATGCTCGATAAAAGAAGTGTCGACGCGAATAGAGTGCTGTAGGGAGGTTCCTATGTGTTCTTCCAGACTACAATCTGTGTTGCAAATTTCAGCTGGATCCATTCATAAGTTACGACCTGACTGAGCATCAAACATCCAAACATTGACATTCACAATATGAATAAATTCAAAGAAATAGGATTCAGATAGTAAAATCGAAAAATTCATACACATATGAATAAGGACGTAGTTAAAAAAGAGCTGCTTTTATTTTTGCTCTGGGCCGGGAGGAGGCGCGGCTTAGAAAAATCCGACTCTCTAGAATTAAGATGAAAATGTCCGCTACTCTCCCATATTTTCCTTTTCTTTTCCCAATCCAAGATTAATGTAAGTAAAATCTTACAAATGATAGAGGTCACGGACCCCGGAGTCCGTCCGCAGTTGCTAAATTTAATTAAAAAAAAGACACTAAATATAAATTTAGGGCTAGCACTAGAAATAAAGCAATTTTCGTGGTTCCACAGAAGAAAATATTATGGAACCTAGTGAGAAAATAGTATTTTCATACAGTAAAGAGCGAAGAGACGAGCAAGACCAGTGCCTAATATTATAGTAAACAAAATGTCTGTGTCACGCAGCTATGACTGATAAAGCTAAATTACCGCATAGATCGGTACTGCATCCTAGTGATGATATAAGATTATTTATCTTGCTGCTTTGTAATAACTGTGGAAACACTGCCCTTCAAACCGTAACAAAGTACCTAATGTTTGTGTTTTGCTGCTTGGTGGTAGAATAACGGGTAACGGTACTTCCCCAGACGGAATTTATATAGACTTTATTAAGAGTCCTACCAATATAAAAAGTTAAAAGTCAAATACGGAAATACAAGAACACCGCCGTAGCGGTACGGGAATGGAAAGGGGATTTTCTTCACAATCTACTAGCTACTAGCTTACTTTACATAAACTACTAATATCAATGTTAAGGTACGACTGTTTTAGTCGGGAGAACGGCGACTGCCGATCGGCCCTTCTAGCGCCTAACTAAATCGGCTTTCACTTTGCTATTCTATTGCGCTCTCTATCGTTTCAAGCGAAAAGAAAAGAGAGAGCAATACCGAAGCTCAGACAGTTCTAGTTAGGCGGTAGACCCTCCGGAGCCTCTGGTTCGAATTCCAGGCGCACCACTACCGTTTCGAAGTAGTGTGCGCAGGGCCGGATTTAGGGGAGGGCAAACGGGGCATACGCCCCGGGGCCTCTACAACAGACACTTCGGGAAAAAATTGAAATTTCGACAGTAAACATTTTTTACGTTAACTTGAAACCATTCGTAGTCCGGGTTTTAGCTTGATAAATAGCTTTAGCTTAACCTAGGGGGGTGTATTTCAACGTCCCCAACGAAGCTCTGCCCCGGGGCCTCCACACCTCTAAATCTGTGGAGGCGATAGAGAGCGCAATAGAATAGCAAAGTGAAAGCCGATTTAGTTAGGCGCTAGAAGGGCCGATCGGCAGTCGCCGTTCTCCCGACTAAAACAGTCGTACCTTAAGAGTGCGCCTAAAGCCAGGAAAAAAACAGATTTCACCCGTGCGACGCGTTTCTTAATGTGATGTACATAAAGTCGAGAATAGCATGACACAGTTTGGAGGAAAAATCAATATTTAATCAGGAGTCCATTTTTGACCAAGTTTTATTTAATTACTCAATAACTAAACATAAATTTAAAAAAGTGTTCGGTTACTTTACTAGAACGTACAAATAGGAATTTTATTACCAAAATATAATGTGGGGTCATCGCTGATAATTTCGAGTACTCGAATTAAAACGGCTTTTTTCGGTGTCATTTTTATTTTTTTATTGTAAAAAACTCTGATCTATTTTTAAAATTCTATTCGGTTATTGTGCTTCTTCTTGATTGTACCCACACGTCAATGTTTTTTTTGCCATAGTTTTTAGTTTCTTAACTTCAGTGAGCGGCGTCGAAAATGTCCTTTTTTCGTTTTCTGGCTTTAGGCGCCCCCTTAACATTGATATTAGTAGTTTGTGTAAAGTAAGGCGTGTCTGTTTTCCGCTAAAAGGAGTCCCTTCCAACTGACTCCAACTTTTAGAGGTGTATCCGTGCCGGTTTCTGACCGTCTTGAGCTTTTGGGCGTTACTTTGACCTCTACGCTCAACTTTGGCTCATATATCGAGTCCAAGGCCAAACTTGCTGCCAAAAAACTAGGTGTCCTCTCAAAGGTGCGAAGGTACTTCAAGTCTGAACAGTTGCTTACATTATATCAAGCACAGATTCGCTCCTGTATGGAGTACTGTTCGCACCTTTGGGATGGATCGGCTAAGTATCAGCTGGAGGCTCTGGAATCGATCGAGAGACGTGCCAAAAGGCTCATAGGTAACGACACTCTTGTGCGAAAAAGACTTCAAAGTCTTGAACATCGCCGAAAAATTGCTAGCCTATCGGTTTTTTATCGGATACACTTCGGAGAGTGTGCGACTGATTTGCATGATCTGATACCACCTTGTCCTTTTTTCTATCGGAATGCTCGTAGCTCGAAAAAGCGACATCGTTTCATGGTTGATGTTCCAAAGACACGAACGAAGAGATTTGACTCTACTTTTGTGATAAGAACGTCTAGGCTGTGGAATACGTTGCCTGAGTGGGTTTTCCCCGATGGTTACAATCTTTGTGTCTTCAAATCGAGAGTGAATCGGTTATTTCTAGGTAAACACGTTCCATCGTAGACCGCATCGTCGCTTAACATCAGGCGAGATGGCGGTCAAGTGTAAACCTATAGAAGTTAAAAAAAAAAAAAAAATCTGGCCCTGAGTGTGCATAATGCCGCTAAACTTAAAAACGGCGAAGTAAATACATCGTGAGGAAACCGACATGTTCCAAGAAACTGTCGAGCTCATGGGCCATCCACCAACCCGCACTGGGCCAGCGTGGTGGATTATGACCTTTATTCTCTCCTAGCGTGAGAAGGCGCAGAGTGCCAGTTGTGGGAACATTTAGTGGGCTGCTTATAATTTGTAATGTTTGTGATTCTATCACGTCGGAACGGCTAAACGGATCAGGTTAAAATTTGGAACACCGTTAGATTATAGTGGAAATTACAAGTAGGCTACCAAGGACGTTTAAAAAAAGTCGGACAGAGTCTGGCTAACGAACAAGTTGTGTCATATTGAGTCGGCCAGAGCTCTGTCACATACAGGCCAACACGCACACATTCGCACACTAGTCGGCCATTATGCGCGCAAAACTCGGGCAGCCAACACGGTTCGCGATAAAAACAAATCTTGACACACAGAACGTCCTGCGCCTTGAAATCCTGTAAAAGCCGTAGTGACCAACGCAATAAACCTTCAGGAATCATGTTTCTTATGTGATTGAATAATTTAATCACTTATTTCCCCATTTTAAATATTAAAATAAATCTTTATTTCCTAACACAAAATAGGGAATCCCAAGACCAGTGTTGCCAATATTACCGCGTGATAATTACGCAAAATATATGGTAAGTACTCGTAAATTATATCAATAGCATATTATAAGCAGCCTACTAAATGTTCACTCGGGGTCTTCTCTCGCAAGAAGAAAGTCAAGGCCATCTAGATAAGTACATGTCGTTTTCCTCACGATGTTTTTGTTCGGCGTTTTTTAAATAGGATTTGAACTTCGGATCAGCATTTGCCGTTCTCCCGTCTAGACCAGCCGTAACTTAATAATCCATATAACATCGATATAAACCAACAGATGTGCCCTGAGCCCCTTGAAATTGGTAATAAACTGCGTCTCTGTGTGTATCGTAAGTAGTTTACAAACAACCTAGGTACTTGACCCCTAGAATCGCTAGCGGCAAGATATGCTGTGGTTCTACTTATTTTGGTAGTGGATAACGAATAGTGATAGAAAAAAAAAATTGGCAGTCATAGGAACTGCCGATAGAAGTGAAAACTTATAACTCAGAATTTGATAGCATACCTTGAAAACTACACGGGTGTAAACGGAGGGCGTGGCCTCGCCATACTGGCATGCCCATCTAGAACTGCGTCAGCGTTTCCCATTGCCCCATGCGTCAGCGTTTCTAGATGGCCATGCCATGATGACCTGTCCACACTCTTTCATCATTTCCCACAGGCTGACGTATTTCTAGATGGCCAATAGCCATGGTCCCGAGTTTACCCGAAGCTTTCTTATCATACCCAAGCGTGACGAATTAATTCAATTCACAGCCCACGAAAAATCTGTCTAGGCGCGCCTAAAGAAGTTTTTACTTCAAAAACGTCCGGCGTCCACCGCTTCCTGCAACCTGCAACCGACTAGAACGGAAAAAGTGAGCTCACTCTTCCCAACGATAACATGATTCCGTACGCCCTGAAGTTTGGGAGGGCACATTTTTGTATTGAAATAGTTGATATATAATTATATTATTGAAGTGAAAACTTGTTTTAGCGCACCACACAGAATTTTTCGTCAGATATATATAAATGAAGCTCATCGTCACGTTTGGAAGTAAATGATTCGTTTAGGTGAAATGCTGAAATGGGACCGCAGTCTGTGCCCGAGGCTAAGTTTACTATATTACATTTTTATTTTTAACTATTAAAATGATTAAATGGTGTGCTCTACTAGTTGTTTCTTATTTTGTATAGCGCACATTTTGGTTGCCATTGTCACTACGTATTTTAATATTCTGTGTGCTAAATTTCCAAAAGAAAATGAAGCAAACGAAAACTACGACGAAGAAACGACTGGATCGAAACGGTTAAAAATTGTTATTGTGAAAACAATTGGATCCCAAGTATCAGTGTCAGTGTGTCGTTCGAAGTTCAGTAAGCATTTCGAAGTTAATGACATCAAATATATGACAATGCCTAAATGCTCTAATTCTCTAGGATGGACCAGCAAAATCATTAAGAAATGAAATAATTTACTGATTAGGTACTTGTTTTTTGTGGTGTAAATTTGGTTACCGTGGCAACCCAGAATTCATTCCACACATGAATATCCGCCGCCATTTTGGGTCATTTGAGTGCCTCAGTCTTGTCTCAGGGTGGGCTCTGTCCGACTTTTTTTAAACGTCCTTGTAGGCTACTTTTCATTTCAAGAAAATTACGAAAACGGGAATTGCGTGGATAAAACCACGGGGTGCTGCTAGTGTATGATATTGAACGCGTACAAATTTCAGAAACATTGCACCACTTTAGCAATAAAATCGATTACTATAATATGAAATACCCCATGGGTGATGGGACCGTGTTAGTAGAAAGTAGAAATTCCCGCAACAACGATAAGAAATGATTACTTTAAGAGTTTTGAGTTTTACCACCCAAAGACAAACCACCAACCACCATACCTAGCCCAACAAAGATGGGATTCCCCAATTTATAAAAAAAACATAACTTGTGGAAATGGTTGTTGGTGTTGGTTATTATCATAGCTTCTTGCCGTATGTAGTTAGTTGCGTTTTAGTGCTCGTGTTGGAAAGAAGTGTATTATTGTATTATTTCAATTCAAAAATAATTTAAAAGCATCTATTAGTTTTGATAAATAATAAATTTCAGTTGGACATGACTAAGTTCATACCTGCCGATGTCGCTGACAATGATGCTATGGTTTATTTTGGTAGGAAACAAGTATTAGTATAGTATTATAAGTAAACAAGAAACAGTAGTGTTGTAATTTAAATTGTGCACAATATTTAAATTGAAAATAAATTTATTTCAGTGAATCTCCAACAGTTTGTTTTCACCTACTTACTTTTTTTTCCGAAAACTCTGTGAAAGTCTGCATTTAATACGTAAAAAACAGCCTCCTAATGTGAATTATGTCCGCCCAGTTCTAATTTTTTTTTAATCTTTTCAGCACAGAGCAATGAAAACAAACGCGGCCATCGCCGAAAGAGAAAGCAAACGTTGGAAGATGTGCTACTCGATGTTATCAAAAAACACGTCAAACTCGATAAAAAGGAAAAAAAGAAGAACAACACCATACTCTACTCCGTACTCAAAGAGTTCTTGAAGAAGATGAAGGCTTGTGATAAATTGTTCAACAGTATGCGACCCAAGTTGGAATATCTTGGTAGTTACTTCGACGGCCTCCGAGTTGGCCATGCAACCGAATATGACATTAATATTATACTAACGTTACATCTAAATTACGATAAAATAAAACTGAAACGTGCGGATATGAAAGGCGCTTATGCTACCTTACGCATGCCGTCAGAGTTCCGGAGACTGGCGAAAACTCCAGCGACTGCTATCAAGGGATTCAAAGATACGGAACTGTGGTGCGATCCGGACCATCGGTTGTCGGTGCGCCGCTTCAGGTCGTGGATGCAAAGGGTAGTAGATGCGACGCTCAATACTCTCCCCATCGAAAACGGAGCGAAAGTTCTCAAAATTAACAATAAGTCATACCAAATCTCCGCTAAGACTTCGGGCCCGGCAAACACCCTCACTATCACAGAAAGCAGTGATAACATAATCGATGTGGATCTAGTTCCGACTTTAGAGTTCCGATTACCGAAACAACCAATCCATTCGAGAGTAGACTTCGATAAGGTTGAAGTGACAAAAAAACTTGAGTACTTCGTAGTTCCGAAACCCAGTGAAGACGATTTCAGTTGGCGACTGGCTTTCCCTTTCCAGGAACGTTCTTACATATACAACAAGAATAACATGAAAGGTACGATCAAGATTTTGAAGCTTCTACGTGATGTGCAGGGTTTCAACAAATTAGCAAGTTACTACATAAAGACGATATTTTTATGGGAAGCAGTTGAAAATACGGATGATTTTTGGAAGAACAACTCATTGTCCTTTCTTGTTCTATACATGATGAATAAATTAAAAGACTGCTTAGACAAGGGGGTTATAAAGAACTTTTGGTGTCCTGCTCACAACCTCATAGAAAATATCAAAACGGAGACTTGTCAGAATTGGCGCAACAGGCTTGTTCATATTATAAATGTGATAGAAGAGAAGAAGACATCTGATCCTCATGTTATCCTCCAATACCTAACTGATCATAAAAATGTCGCATCATGAGATAAAAACGTAAACATTATTGGCGCAGCTTATAAGAAAACCTACTCTTAGTACTTGAGTAGAAAAAAAGACTAGTAGTTACATTCCCTTACACATTTGTTTTTGTTCCAAACAATAATGGTTCAATAGTAACATGTAACAATTAAATATTTTTAGCAAAATTATTTAGAGATAAGCTAATATCACAGGGAAGAATGAAACAAATAATTCTTAGCTATAGACTATAGAATTGTCCTTTACAATGAATACATTAATTATCATGTCTACATCATAAAGTACCTCTGTGAACTGTAAAAAGTCTCATTGCTGTATGCCAGACATTTGCTCGCTTATGTAGACCAAATACCTATAATATTTGGGTAGTCAAATCAATGTAGAAATTTTCAAGTTGCTACACCATAATATTATGAACTCAACAAGAAAATTTGAGCTAAGTCTGAATTTGTAATACCTCGGTTAGTTTTAGAAGAGCAGAATCATGTTGTGAACACTTTATATTTATTATTTATAAGTTATGTAAGTAGTTAATTTTGTTTCTAGTAAATGTCACATGTTGTATTATGAAAAAACCGAAACACTGCAATAAAGTGTGTAAATATAAAATGTTACTTATTTCTTTTATTTTCATTCCTTTCGTTGTCTTATAGGTAAAGTACAAAATAATAGCCTCTGTTAGGATGGCGTGTTCGAAAGGAGAGAGTAAAGGCCATAATCCACCACACTGGCCCAGTAAGGGTTGGCGAATGACGCATGACCTAAACACACTCTCGGAACATGGCGGTGTCCTCACGATGGTTTTCTTCACCAATGTGCTGACCTACTTGTACTGCACTTGGAAAGGTATTTAGAGGTGGCATGCGGGATTCGAACCCACAACCTCGTGTTTCTGATTCACACATTCTAGTCACTAGGCCACCACGACTTCTAACAACGTGGCTGAAGGTTCCTTTTACGCCCCCTAGGAGTGCTATTCTGTTTTTTCACACATTTACATTTGGCGTCAATATTATCAACGCATTATTATAATTATGGCAAAAGAATCAAATCATTTATTTAGCTTAAGAATTGGGTATAGTTCATAATGTTAGCTGTAGTCTGTATTCAACGAGTACCTAGGTAGATAATTCAAAGTCTTGAACACCGTAACAAAAGCGCTAGCTTAGGATGTTTTATCGGATCTGCATGAACTAATACCGCCTTGCCCTTTTTGAAGTGAAAACTTCTTTTGGCGCGCCTAGACAGACTTTTCATGGGGTGCAAGGACGTTTAAAAAAAGTCGGACAGAGTCTGGCTAACAAACAAGTTGTGTCATATTGAGTCGGCCAGAGCTCTGTCACATACAGGCTAAAACGCACACATTCGCACACTAGTCGGCCATTATGCGCGCAAAACTCGGGCAGCCAACACGTTTCGCGATAAAAACAAATCTTGACACACAGAACGTCCTGCGCCTTGAAATCCTGTAAAAGCCGTAGTGACCAACGCAATAAACCTCCAGGAATCATGTTTCTTATGTGATTAGACGTGTGTAGTTCTTGAATGAATCCTTCAAATGAAGTACTTCAGCTGCGTTTCGTTCATCCTTCACTAGTTCACTTTGAATGCAACCATATCTTTAGTTCAATTAGTTCATAATTTGCTGTCTCGCTCTGTAGTACTGAAATAATGTATTGTCTATTTCACTTAAACTCTACTAAGTTGGTTACTCGTTTGTGAACGAACAAACAGTTTAATATACATTGCTTGCGATACAAAGAGTAATATTTAAACAAACAATATTAAAATGGCGATGTATAGCATACAAACATGTTTGTTTGATTTTGAATATGAATAACAATGCGCTCTGTTGTTTTCATTTTCGTTCTGTTCTGAGTAGTGAGTATCGGAGAGTTAGAGATGTACAAATGTATGTAACAAAAAACTCGACGAATCAATGATCGATTATCTAATCATTCGTTAGGCATAGGTCATAGATATTTTGATAACGTTAACGTATTTCTTAAATACTCAAATACAAAATTTTGGTATATGTTATGACCATATTTGATTATGAATTCATTTATGTATTATGTGCTTGCTAATATTTTGTGGCCCGTATACACTATTGGTTGATGTTCAAGTTTTTGAAGTGAAAACTTCTTTAGGCGCACCTAGACAGATTTTTCGTGGGCTGTGAATTGAATTCATTCGTCACGCTCGGGTATGATAAGAAAGCTTCGGGTAAACTCGGGATCATGGCTATTGGCCATCTAGGAATACGTCAGCCAATGAGAAATGCTGAAAGGGCGTGGACAGGCCATCATGGCATGACCATCTAGAAACGCATTAGCCAATGGGAAACACTGACTTATTTCTAGATGGCCATGCCAAGATGGCGAGGCCACGCCCTCTGTTTACACCCGTGTAGTTTCCAAGGTAAGCTATCAAATTCTGAGTTATAAGTTTTCACTTCTATCGGCAGTTCCTATGACTGCCAATTTTTGAAGTGAAAACTTCTTTAGGCGCGCTGTAGACAGAATTTTCGTGGGCTGTGAAATGGATTCATCAATCGTCACGCTTGGATATGATAATGGATCGGATCGGATCGGATATGAAATCTTCGGGTAAACTCGGTAAAAACGGCCAGGTAGGTACCAGGGCAACAGAAACAGTAAAGAGTTTCGATTACCTACCTCCAACAGCGTTTATCTCCAGATACCAGGACAACAGAAATATAAAAGAGTTGCGTTTGCCCCTAGGTACCAGTACCAGGGCAACAGAAACAGTTGCAATATTCTGTATAATTACGTTGATATAAAACTAGATGGCGCAACCATCGATTTAGCTGGCGGTGTTGAAATTATGCGAATGTACATAGATCTACGATGGTTTAGCAAATAATTTGTCTTCTGACAAGGTGATAGATAATATAGACAATTCAATTAAAAGTGAAAACATTAGAGTCACAAGTTTTCACTTCTATCGGCAGTTCCTATGACATATGACTGCCAATTTTTTTTTTTTATGTTTTAGCTACAAGGTAACACAATTAAGTGGCGCCAAGGATTACTTTTTGCCACTAAAACGAAACAGTGAAAATTGAGAACTATACTTGAAAAGTCTATATTATAATGCATCATGAAAATGCCTCATCTGTGAAAGAAAACGGAACTTAAACAAAATTATTTGTTTGTGATATAAACGCCAAGAATATTTACATTGTAACATTTCAATAAAAGCTATATTTTCAATTATTATTGCTTCGACAAATTTTACTCAGAGCAATCACACAGCCATTACAGCCACAGCCAAAATACATGTGTATTTTGGCTGTGGCTGTAATGGCTGTGTACACTACAGCCAAATACAGTTCATTTCTAGTTAAGTAAACTAATGAAAGAGTCTAACTTCAATGATAGGCGAACTAGACGATACTACTGAACGAAAAAATTCACGGTGATCAAAAAATTTGAACACATCTTTTTAATTCGGTGATACATGATGCGTTTGTCTAATTCTACTTCAAATGAACTAAATGACGTAAATGATGCATTCGACTGGTTCTCCTTCAAATGAAGCGTTCGACTGGTTCTCTTTCAAATGAACTAATGAACTAAATGAGAGATATACTTCAGTGAGTTGAAAAGATATGAATATATCTTTTCATTTCAGTGACACATTTGGCGCACGACTATATGTGATTGAATAATTTAATCACTTATTTCCCCATTTTAAATTTTAAAACAAATCTTTATTTCCTAACACAAAATAGGGAATCCCAAGACCAGTGTTGCCAATATTATCGCGTGATAATTACCCAAAATATATGGAACTCGTAAATAATATCAATAGCATATTATAAGCAGCCCACTAAATGTTCATAGGGGTCTTCTCTCGCAAGCAGAAAGTCAAGGCCATCTAGACAAGTACATGTCGTTTTCCTCACGATGTTTTCGTTCGGCGTTTTTTTAAGTAGGCGGCATTATGCATACGAATTCGAAAATACAGTGGTGCGCCTAGGATTTGAACTTCGGATCGGCAGTCACCGTTCTCCCGTCTAGACCAGCCGTAACTTAATAATCCATATAACATCGATATAAACCAACAGATGTGCCCTGAGCACCTTGAAATTGGTAATAAACTGCGTCTCTGTGTGTATCGTAAGTAGTTTACAAACAACCTACTTGACCCCTAGAATCGCTAGCGGCAAGATAAATATGCTGTGGTTCTACTTATTTTGGCTGTGGATAACGAATAGTGATAGGAAAAAAAAAATGGCAGTCATAAGAATTGCCGATAGAAGTGAAAACTTATAACTCAGAATTTGATAGCATACCTTGGAAACTACACGGGTGTAAACGGAGGACGTGGCCTCGCCATCTTGGCATGGCCATCTAGAAATGCGTCAGCATTTCCCATTGCCCCATGCGTCAGCGTTTCTAGATGGCCATGCCATGATGACCTGTCCACACGATTTCATCATTTCCCACAGGTTGACGTATTTCTAGATGGCCATGCCAAGATGGCGAGGCCACGCCCTCCGTTTACACCCGTGTAGTTTCCAAGGTATGTAGGTATGTATAATAGCCATGGTCCCGAGTTTACCCGAAGCTTTCTTATCATACCCAAGCGTGACGAATTAATTCAATTCACAGCCCACGAAAAATCTGTCTAGGCGCGCCTAAAGAAGTTTTCACTTCATAAACGTCCGGCGTCCACCGTTTCCTGCAACCGACTAGAACGGAAAAAGTGAGCTCACTCTTCCCAACGATAACATGATTCCGTGCGCCCTGAAGTTTGGGAGGGCACATTTTTGTATTGAGATAGTTGATATATAATTATATTATTGAAGTGAAAACTTGTTTTAGCGCACCACACAGAATTTTTCGTCAGAGATGTGAATGAAGCTCATCGTCACGTTTGGAAGTAAAAGATTCGTTTAGGGGAAATGGGACCGCAGTCTGTGCCCGAGCCTAAGTTTACTATATTACATTTTTATTTTTAACTATTAAAATTATTAAATGGTTTTCTCTACTCATTGTTTCTTATTTTGTATAGCACACAGATGATTTTGGTTGCCATTGTCACTACGTATTTTAATATTCTTGTGCTAGATTTCCAAAAGAAAATGAAGCAAACGAAAACAACGACAAAGAAACGACTGGATCGAAACGGTTAAAAATTGTTATTCTGAAAACAATTGGATCCCAAATATCAGTGTCAGTGTATCGTTCGAAGTGCAGTAAGCATTTCAAAGTTAATGACATATATGACAATGCCTAAATGCTCTAATTCTCTAGGATGGACCAGCAAAATTATTAAGAAATGAAATAATTTACTGATTAGGTACTTGTTTTTTGTGGTGTAAATTTGGCTAACGTGGCAACCCAGAATTCATTCCACACATGAATATCCGCCGCCATTTTGGGTCATTTGAGTGCCTCAGTCTTGTCTCAGGGTAGGCTCTGTCCGACTTTTTTTAAACGTCGTTGATGGGGTGTGAATTAAATTCGAGCGTCACGCTCGGGTATGATAAGAAATCTTCAGGTAAACTCGGGAACATGGCCATTGGCTATCCAGAAATGTAGAAATGCGTCGGCCAATGGGAAATGCTGAAAGGGCGTGGCCAGACTATCATGGCATGGCCATCTAGAAATGCGTGAACCAACGGGGAATGCTGACGCATTTCTAGATGGCCATGCCATAATGCCCAGGCCACGCCCTTCGGTTACACCCGTTCCAAAGTAAGCTATCAAATTCTGAGTTATAAGTCAATTATAGGTATTCACTTCTATCGGAAGTTCCTATGACTGCCACAGACTAGGTAGAGAGATAATCTAGTTTATTACATTTTCTTTGGAGATAATGACTGCCATTTTTGACGTGAAAACGTCTTATAATTCGGTGAAGCCGGCTGCACGCCCGCAAAACATGACGTCATGTAACGTTACCGTTAGTTCGTCGTCAGTGCCATGCGGACGAAGCTGAGCGCTGAGGGCGCCACCGGCCGAGTCGAGCGGTATCACTACTCGCGCTATCAGCGTACTGATTTCTTAAGACGTCGTCACGTTAAACTATCGTCAGTAAACCGACTTTACAGACAACCATTTTTTTTTTCTATCGGACTGCTCGTAGTTCAAAAAGACGACATCGTTTTATTGTTCATGTTTCAAAGACTATCGAAGAGGTTTGACTCTACTTTTGTCTACTACTACGCTCTCTTCTCTGCTCACGTCTCCGCTCTTTTTTACGCTGACTTCTACGCTTTTATCCTTTTCTCTGCTCACTTCTTTGTTCACTTCTCCGCTCACTGCTCTGTTCACTTCTCAGCGCATATCTTTGCTCACTTCTTTGCTGACTTCTCTGATCGCTTCTTTGATCACTTCTCTGCTTACTTTTTTTCTCAAAATTTTGCTTACTTCTCTGCTCGCTTCGCTTGTCACTTTTTGCTTCCTTCTCTGCTCACATGTCAGCTCACTTCTCTGCTCACTACTCTGCTCACTTCTCTGCTCACTTCTCTGCTCTTTTCTCTAATCACTTCTCTCTTCTCTTCTCACTTTGCAATCGTTGTGGGACAATCTTCGAACTCGTCCTGTACGTGAACTCGACTTGAACTTGACTTGACCTTGGGTACCCTTGACCTTGACTTAACCTTGTCTTGACCTTGACCTTGGGGTGACCTTAACTTGGTGTGACCCCCCTGGCGTGACACCCGTCGTGAACCCCGAAGTGATTTCCGCCGTGACTCCCAGTGTGACCCCCGACATGATCCTGGCGTGACGTTGAACTTTCACCTTTGAACTTTGAGATTTTAACTTTAACCATTGAACTTTGAATTTTCTGCTCACTTTTTTGCTCACTTCTCTTCTCATTTATCTGCTCACTTTTTTGCTCACTTCACTTCTCACTTAGCTGCTCACTTTTCTGTTTACTTCTCTGCTTACTTCTCTGATCACTTCTCTGCTCACATCTCTGGTCACGCCTATGCTCAGTTTTTTGCTTACTTATCTGCTTACTTTTCTTCTCATTTCTCTTCTCATTTCTTTGCCCATTTCTCTGCTCACTACTTTGTTCACTTATCTGCTCACTGCTCTGTTCACTTTTCTGTTCACTTCTCTGTTCACTTCTATGTTCATATCTCCTCTCACTTCTCTGCTCACTTCTTTGATCACTTCTCTCCTTTTTTTCTCACTTCTCTTCTCATTTCTCTGCTTACTTCTCTGCTCAATTCTCTGCTTAATTCTCTGCTCACTTATCTGATATTTTATCTGCTTACTTTTTTTCTCACTTCTCTTCGTACTTTTTTGCTTACTTCTCTGCTCACTTCTTTGATCACTTCTCTGCTTACTTCTCTGCTCACTTCTCTGCTCACTTTTCTGCTCACTTCTCTCCTTCCTTCTCTGCTCATTTTTCTGCTCTTTCTGTCCTTGTTGCTCTTTCTGTCTCTTTGTGTCTTTTGTCCTGTACGTGAACTCGACTTGAGCTTGACTTTACTTTGTCTTGACCATGGGGTGACCTTGTCTTGACCTTGACTCGTAATCTTGACCTCCGCCGTGACCCCCTGCGTGACCTCCGGCGTGACCTTCAGTATGACCCCCGGCTTAACACCCGGCGTGACCACTGGTGTAACCCCTAGCGTGAACCCAGGGGTGACCCCCGGTGTGACTACCGGCGAGACCCCGGCGTGATCCCCAACGTGACCTCCAGCGTGACCCCCGGTGTGACCCCCGGCGTGAATCCCGGCGTGAACCCCAGCGCGACCCCGGCCTGACCCCCGGCAGAGAGAGAATCTAGAAGCTTGCTAACGTGGAATCTGTGCCCAAAAAAGGTAGTCGTGCTGACCCTGCCAACTACAGGCCCATCTCGGTCACGTCCATACTCTGCAAGACTATGGAACGTATCTTAAACCGCAGGCTCCTGGCATACCTACAATCTAACAACCTCCTCAGTGACCGGCAATACGGGTTTCGCCGAAACCGGTCCACTGGGGACTGGGGATATTCTGGCGTATATCACTCACATCTGGAGTGAAGAAGAGTGGCCATGACCATACAATTTCCATCTATATGATCATCCAAGTTTACTCGAAGATTTCCTTCATTTACGAACGTGACGCTTGAGTTCAATTCACAGCCCACGGAAAATCTGTGTGTGAATGCGTCTGAATAGTTGGTCTGAGTTTCTTTCGTACGTAGTTGTTTGGATAATAAAGAAAACTTGGCCTATTTACAGAAGAAAAAGTTTTTCTCTTGAACCCCGAGTCCCCGAGCCATGATGATCTCGAAATTGTCGAAAATCGAATTGCTTGAATATTCCCGCCAAATTCATAAAATCAATGTTTTTTTTAAATTATTGATACCATAGAGAAAAAGTGTAATCTGTGAAAATTTCCCTTCGAGCAACCTGGCAATCTCAGAAGAAGGAATACATGGCAATCTAATTAACTGTCAAAATAATGTCATGCCGCCATTTTCTATGTATCGCCATTTCGTTTCTTTCGTGAGATGGAGAATTAAAGACAAAAGTGAGATAGAAATAAAATATTTCTGAATACAATTCAATTTGAACTTCTTCTTTTACGAATTCAAAACTACCATAGCGAAATTAGATTCAGGTAAGCGCAGATTCTGAATAGCAAGTTCTTCTCACAGCTTTTCAGTAATTGTGCTTGGCGTCCTATGTTCAGTTCTTCTGAAAGAGTACAATGGCGTCCGTCCGTCGGAGCGCGTATGAGTTCCGTCATCCTTTTCTTGCATATATCGGCTATTCAGGAGACACTGCTTACATCAACGAATGATCTTTTTACGAGCAGAGTAGACTGATAAGAAAATATGCCCCGTTGCCTTCGCACATTGTGTTTTGGAGTTTCTCTTTCGTGCGACTACAATTAGCCGCGCTTTTGAATTAACTCGGATTTCTCGTAAAAATGTTCTCATTTGTTTTTACGATGTGTTGTATATGTGATACATTGCAGATACGTATAATGTATAGTTGATTGCACGCGTAGATAAACGATTTTTTTGTGAAGATGTTTACGACGAATGCGGTGCAGGCGGGCACAGTGCCGACCCTGCAATACCAGGAGCACACAACACAGAAGTCTCAGGGAAAGAACATAGAGAATGTGCAACAGAAAGCTACTCCACAAACTCAACAGACACAACAACAACAGCAGGTAATTACAACTTACAGAACTACCAGTGCTTGTGTCAGTATTTTATAGAAAGACAACTAGTTTTAAAGACAGACAAGTGAACAGAAGTAGAAAACTTCACCAACATTACCAAAAGTTATAAGAAAATTCTGAATTATAATAAAACTCAATTTTTGTCCTTCATTGCAATTGGTTTATTTTGGCACATAACTTTTCTAAATAAATTAAATTCATACAATACTCTATACTTACTTTAGTGTTACAGTTATATTCATAGATGTGACCACTTACCATAAGAGTCTCTATTTTGTTGTCTGTTTTATTGTATAATATATATAAATATAGATACAAATCTTAGTAGGTTCAACTCTAAACTTTACATTGCCTGTGTTTCCTTTCTTTTAGGTTATTATGTTCTATCGTAGACCACATCATTGGTTAACATCATGCGATATAGATATCAAGTGCAAACCTAATTTTGGTAAACAAATATAGACATTAATTAAACTTATTAGTTCAAGCATCACATGTCTGTTTCAGGAATTCCCTACATTTTGCTATACAACAAACGTCAACATGATTGGAAAGCTTGGAACGGCTGCTACCAGTGGGACAGGAGGTGTCAACATTACCCAGCTAACCACAACTGATGACAAGACATGCTACATAGCCCAACCTTTCTCATACAACTATGCTTTGGTCAATCAGATGCAAATTGCACCCAACGGGATACAAAATGCAATATCTAACATTAGCTTCAAGTGTGATGTCTGTGGACTTATGTTTGGGCACCTTGCCTTGCTCAATGCTCACAAAAGGATACATGCTCAAGATACAGGTAAGAAACTTGATTTGTTTCTTTGAGTTGAAGAAATGAATGAGTCTGATCTAGCTACTTATCTTATCTTTAATTAATAAAACCTGTGTTTGTATGGTGAATAAAGAAATTTCATTGTCAAAACTCTGGAACTAAGCTAAAAGAGAGATATTTGTCTCATTACCCATGACTTTCTAAGAAACAATCTCTTCTAAAATCAGCAAAAAAAATTGCTGATTCATAAAAAAATGCACTTTGTACCTAAAAAAATATAATAACATGCCACAGATTTCACAATTTTTTGGGTAGCCTCGAAGTAAATGTTGTTCACAATGATGTTATACTGTGATTATGCTGGACTATGTTATACACATATCACAGTCCTTTGGCCTTAGTATCTGTACTAAGTATCAATAGTGTGTTCTGGTTGATCTGTATAATAATTGCTTCTAATAGTATAGGTAATTCACTCCAAACACAACACTTGTCATTTTACAATTAACATGACATTCAGTTCTCATCCAACTCATAAATATGCATAATCTTTGTATTTATTTGTCTTTGTTCGCTAAATTCCAGTTGTTATCACCCAAGCTCATGTTAAGTTTTTTTTGTGTACTGGCCCAAATCTGTAAAATGTTAATCATAATCATAATCAATCAATCTTTATTCAATAAACATATTACATGTACTTTGAATCGTCAATAAGTTAGGTACAAATTCATTTATATAAGGCTTATTTCAATTCAATACTTATTAAATTAACAAAAACACGTAAGTAATTTTTAACATTAATAATAAACAATAATTAATAGGTAACATGAAATTTCTAGCACCATAATAATAACATTACAAAAAAAAAACTACAATAGCATGTTACAGAGACTAAAGGAATAATGATAGATATAATAGATGTATATTGATCCTCTGCTTGTTTTATTGCATGCGTATCACACTTTTTGAGGGGTCGATTGGTATGTATGTTCAGTGATGACTTTTCATCAGATAAAATGGCTATCAATACAGGAGTCCCTCAGGGGTCGGTACTCTCGGCAAACCTCTTTTTGCTACATTAACAATCTGTTGCAGCTCATGTTTTTTTTTTATAGTAAAAAGTGACAAAACTATCAGGACATATGCCTGCCCATAACAGCACAGTGACACGGAGCTACTTTCCCAGGTGGACTCTGCAAAGAGCCCTACCACTTCTACGACTACTAAATTATATGCATATGATAGCACGGTAGTGGTGAGCTACGTATCAAGTGCACAAGCTAGCAAGAACAATTACCCAGTCATCATTATTTAAACATCCCAATGGTAGATATAGATCACTATTATTAATTCTCTAGCTAAACTTGTACCACTTTTCAGAAAACATAACAGTGGTGACTACCGGAGTTGGTGGGAACGAAGTATCGATGCCTCCTCACATTCAGATCCTGTCAACAGAGACAAATGAACAACCACAACAGCACCCAGTCCAAATACATGACAGTGAGTATATCTTTTTATCCAAATACCAAAGAAGTGTAATTTATGGTTGGTCTAGTCCGGAGAACGCGACTGCCGGTCCGGAGCACGCGGATTAAGGCCTCCCACACGAAACTGCGATGCGATGCGGCCTCGCATCGCATCGCAGTTTTGTGTGGGAGCCCTAAAATCCCACACGCACCACTGTCCATTCCAAGTCATATGCGTAATGCTGCTGACTTGAAAACGGTGAAGCAAAACGTTGTGAGGCAACTGACATGTATTTAGAAACTTTGGAGGTAATGACTGTGTGGTTTAACAACCCGCACGGGGGGATTATGGCTTTGACTCTCTCCTTCTGCGAGAAGGCTCCGAATCCTAGCAGTGGAAACATTAAGTGAGCTGTTTATGTGTGTGGCCAAAGAAGGGGAAAATCACAAACTAAACTGAAAGAACTAATCACTAATCTAGAAACTTATTACTATAAAATATATAAATGTAAGAACACCTCATTTTACCGTAACTGCATATAAAGCTACTAGCAGCCCCCCGCGGTATTACCCGCGTTGTTCCCGTTCCCGTTATTTTTCCGGGATAAAAAGTAGCCTATGTATTCTTCCAGACTATAATCTAACTGTATTCCAAATTTCAGCCCAATCCGTTCATAAGTTACGGCGTGATTGAGCAACAAACATCCATACTTTGACATTTATAATATTAGTGGGATTCCAGCTTCTCTCTTGTTCTTGCAGTTTCCACCCATTCCTCGCTCTTTTGCTTATTTATTCACACAATTTTACTTCATTTCAGGCAAGCCAGTTTTAATAGACAAAATACAGAAGTGTATAACATGTGGTGGCAACATCAGCAACAATCCCAAGAGAAAGGGACCCAAGTTGATTAGATGTGAAAACTGTATAGCACAAGATTCAGTTGACCAACAAAGAAGTAATCAAAGTAAGTTTTAATTAATTAAATTTTCCTATTTTATCACAATCTCATCTGATGTCTAGCATTGGATGGACTGATGATGAATACTCATACCAGAATTGCTAGTCTTGATTTTGAAATACCTAGGTTGTATCCATAATTTATCTTTACTTTATGAAGGAGATGTCGTACCCGACTGATAAATAACTACCGCCAACTGCAATGTGCAAAAATTACTGTGTTCTGGTTTTCAGGTCGTCAATGAGATAAAATGTGGTTGTCAATAATATCTGATTGACAACCACAGTGCAGTGCTAGACAGCCATTTGGACTCTTCGTATTTAACAAGCTACATGGTCCTGTTACGGGCGAGCATGTTGTTTACCATCAGGCGCCAGTCTTGTTCGTTCTGTCACTATGTTATTAAAAATGTTTAATTTGAAGTATAAATCAGCTTCTAAACTGTAATTTATATTGGTTAGTTAAAATCAAAGAGACGCCTGTTATAGGAGCGCTTCCGAATATTCGAGCGCAGATCCAGTGCGTCGCGTGGACGCAGCGCCCTCCCTGACACTACGTACTTCGGCCTCTTGACTCTTAAAATAAGGCTATTAACTGCCATAGGTTGTATTACCAAGATTTTTTTATAAAGCGACATACGGCCAACACCCGCACTGGGCCAACGTAATGGATTATGACCTTGACTCTCTCCTTTTGGGAGAAGGCTCCGAGTCTCAGCAGCGGGAACATTTAGGATAAGCAGCCCACTGTGTGTGTCATAAGTTACGGTTGGTCTAGTCGGGAGAACGGCGGCTGGCGATCCGGAGACTCCGGGTTCAAAACCGTAATGCCGGTAACTTAAAATGGTGAAGAAAACCGACATGTACCTAGAATCTTTCGAAGTCATGTGTCATCCACCAACCCACGCTGGGCCAGCATAATGGATTATTTATTTATTTACCAAGTACTTGCACACTTACAGCTATGCCAAGACGTGAGATTATAACCTTGACTCTTTTGGGAGAAGGGCCCGAATCTCTGTAGTGGGAATATTCATTTAGATTTATAAGCAGCCCAATAAATGTTTCCACTGGTGGCACTCGAGGCCTTTTCTCGCAAGGAGCAAGTCTAGTTTCCTTCACCGTGTTTCAAGTTAGCGGCATTACGCACCTGACTTCGAAAATACGAGTAGGTACAGTTGTATTTGAACTTTTGAACCTTGGGCTCCGGATCGGTTGTCGCCGTTCTCCCGACTAGACCAGACGTAACTTCTTAGGAACATTTAGTGGACTGCTTATTTATGTATGTGTAATACACATACACATTGTGTATGTAAACAACATACTAGGTTAAATATTTTGCTATACGGACATAGAATGTTTTTTTTTATATTAAAGAGAGACGAGACGAGCAGGCCATGTGCCTGGTGGTAAGCAACATGCCTGCCACATAACAGCACAGTGACACGCAGCTATTGGAACATGAGGAGTCCAGATCATTACCTATTTTGCATTGCGCTCGTCACCCAGGTCTCGTCATCTAAGGTGTTATATCTCAAGCTCAGTAATTTCTCTGGAAACATTGAATGTTTCGTAACGTAAACGTCTGTTGTCCGTAGTAAGCAGTTCGGGGCAGATCTTCGTGGCGTCAGACAACAACGTGAAGTATGAGATGAGCGCCGCGCAGCCCGCGTCCGACCCTCTGGCCACGCAGCCGGCGCCGCCGCCGCAGACCAACACGCAGAAACCATGTAAGCGGAAATGAATTATTTTTAACTTTTATAGATTTACACTTGACCGCCAGATGTAAAGCGACAAAGCGGTCTACGATTGAGCGTGTTTTTTTGCCTAGAAAAAACCGATTACCTCTCGTTTATATGCCAAAGAAGACGCCTGTTACCCCTGTGAGGTCACAGGCACTCTCGTTTATTTTTTATGTAGTTTATATTTTCGATGCGCGACCTTTATGAAAAATCGACACCATGAAGCTAGTCAATATTTTAGTAAACATTGTAACTAATTTCAGATTACTACTTCTTGCACTGAAGATAATAATTATAGATCTATTCTATGATTGAAATTAGACTTCTTAGCACGAGTATTAAAGAGTGTTAAATAGTAAGAGCGAGAAGTGTTAACTTCTCACTTGCGTACATAAGTACACACAAAGACACAATCAGTGTCTGTGTCACTTTTACAATCCTTTATTACTAGGTTATTTTGTTACCCCCTGTAAAATAGTTGATGTACCCCCGCCGCAATCACCCCCAGGTTAGGAACCCAGACAGTAGACAGAGGCGTTGCTAATAATGTTTATCACTTCCAGTGCCAGGCCACCATCCTGTGAAGAAAAGAAACCTGGCTTCAGTGACAAAGTGCCAAAACTGCAACGGGTCTGGGATCATATTTGTTGGTGGTATCAAGCATAAGATCCATCAGGCGAACTTAGACAAGCCCTTCCATTGCAACATCTGCGGCGGATCATTCTCTAGATATTCCTCCCTGTGGTCGCACAAAAAACTACACTCTGGAGAGAAGAATTTCAAATGTGGCATCTGTGGTATTGCATTTGCCAAGGCTGTGTATTTGAAGAATCATTCTAGGATCCATACTGGAGAAAAACCTTATAGGTAAGTTATAGTCTCTATTATAATATTATAAATGCGAAAGTAACTCTGTCTGTGTGTTACGACTTCACGGATAAACTACAGAAAAAAAAAAAAAATTGGTAGAGCGCTATAATATTGCTCTAGCGTGAAAAAGGACATAGGCTACTTTTTAACTTATTTTTACCCGACTGAAAGAAGGGTTTCGTTTTTCGCGCGTATCTTGGATGTTTGTAAATTTCTTTATTCCCACGTATCCTCCAAACGGTTGGATGGATTTCGGTAATTAAGATATCGTTAGATTCGTCTCAATCACCCAAGTGGCCTTAGTATATTATAACGTTTTTTTACCTGTTGATTTTTTGCAGTATGGTTTTTTAAATTAAAGTTATTTGATTACCTACCTACAATTAAATATGACATTCGAAATTTCTAAAAGAATTACCCTTCAGGCTTTTACATGACTTGCATAGAAATAATTTATTATAGTTCTCAAAAAATAATAATAGGCCCATTTTGAAATTTTTAAGAAACACATTATAAGATAATTCATTTATCACATAAACTTTTTTTAAATGTGTTTTTGCGGATTATTTGATATAATAGAAAATATTGCGAGTATATCTCAAATTTCTAAACGGCCCTTTTAATTTTCGAACATATTACAGTAACATTTTCTTTCTCATTGTCTAGATGTAATACCTGCGGGATGCAGTTCTCACAATCACCACATTTGAAAAACCACGAAAGGACACATTCTGGCGAAAAACCCTATGTTTGTGAGGTATGCTATCTTTTACAAGAATATAAAGTAGATGAAATTATAAAATAAGTATGTAAAAAAATCTAATGTTATAAATGTCAATGTTTGAATATTTGTTGCTCTATCACATCATAACTTCTGAACGGATCTGGTTGAAATTTGGAACACAGATTACAGTCTGGGAGAACACATAGGCTACTTTTTATCCCGAAAAAATTAAAGGAATGGGAACTATGTGGGTAAACTGCGGGGCGCTGCTAGTACCTACTAAATATAGTACTGTAGTCAGTATGCCGATTGAGCCGGAGATCGTCGGTTCTATTCCCATCCAGGACAAATAATATTACATTTGTTGGTCATTAGGTCTGTGTACATATTTATTAACAATTGTTTATGTATTCAGCTAACTGGTTTCCATAGTAAATTTAGTAAAAATACTAGTAAAATACTAGATTGATCAAGTTTGGAATTAGATTAAGGGGATTGTGGGGGTAGGATTCTTTAGAGTCCGCCTGGAGAAGTACTTCACTTTTGCCAGTTATTCTACTGGCGAGCTGTAATGTTCAAACATTACTGTGTTTCGGTTTGAAGGTCAATGTTTCCAGAGCAAAGGGATAAATCATACCTTCGGGTGACGATAGTAGTGTAGTAATTTACTCTTCGCGTTTATTTTTACCTACGTGCTACGGAGCTTTTATATGCAGGCGTGTTGTTGACCACCAAAAGCATCTTTTATTTGGCCCGTCATTTCAAAAAAAAAAATTTGTCATAGGAACTGCCGATAGAAGTGAAAACTTATGACTCAGAATTTGATAGCTTACTTTGGACATTACGCGGGTGAAACCGGCGGAGGGCGTGGCCGTGAGCATCGCCATCTAGAAACGCTGATGCATTCTATATGTGGCCGATGGGAAATGCTGACGCGTTTCTAGATGGCCAATGCCAATGGTCCCGAATTTACCCGAAGATTTCTTATTATTCCCGATCGTGACGCTAGAATTCAATTCACAGCCCACGAAAAATCTGTCTGTGGTGCGCCAAAAGAAGCTTTCACCTTAAAGCCAATGGAATAATGCTTTATTGACCTGTAAAGACTAGGTTAGGTACAGATATTTGGTTTTGCACATAGTTACGATCTCTAGCTTCTGACCGACATGGCATACAGACATAGGTAGTATAAAATGGAATTAGTTACCTTTCACTCATTTATCATCACGTCAACATTCAGTATGTGTATACTGGTCCGTATGGTCTACCGCCTAACTAAAACTGTCATAGCTTTGATATTGCTCTCTCTTTTCTTTTCCCTTGAAATGATAGAGACAGCAATATCAAAGCCAAAGCCGATTTAGATAGGCGATAGAAGGGCGGGAGTGCCGATAGCAGAAGCGGTCGCAGCCTCTAATTTAGGACGGGGTCATCAATAATAATACAAAATGTCGAGTAAAAAATACTACCAACAGTGCCCCGCGATTTTACCGTTACAGCGTAGTTGACATTCCAGTTATTTCCGCGCGGTAAAAAATGTCTTACGAGTATGTATGTACTATTCGATATTTAGTAAATTTTCAATTTAACGGATTCTATTTTGGGGGAAGACCACGCTAGGTCGACATAAGCGAAAATTTGAACGTTTATTATCGGATCGGGGGTCTACCGCCGAATGAAAAAATGTTTGTAAAGTCGGTTTACTGACGATAGAACGTGACAACGTCTTAAGAAAATACTCATGGAATGGTAGCATTTTTCAAAAGAAAATTTTAATTGCATTTGTTTAATAGATTTGTATGTAAAAAGTAATCAGTAGAATTTAGTCATTTTCAATCAAAACAATGCAAAAAAGCTTTTAGATGCCGGGGTTCGAACCCGGGGCATTTCACATGCAAAGCGAACGCTCTACCACTGAGATACATCCCCGCTTGAACTACTGGTCGAAATAATTAATACAACTGTAACAAACATGCGGCGAGGTAACGACCGACGGTAACGGCGGTACATGACGTCATGTTTTGTGGGCGTGCAGCCGGCTTCATTGAATTATAAGACGTTATCACGTCAAAATGTCATAGCTTTGATGTTTCTCGCTCTTCTTTTCGCTTGAAATGATAGAGACAGCATTAGCAAAGAGATAGCCGATTTAGTTAGGCGGTAGAAGCGCGGGAACTGCACAGGTGAAGTAGCGCTGCTAGTGTAGCATAAGCAGCACACTTAATGTTGCCACTGCTGGGACTCGGGGCCTTCTCTCGCAAGGAGAGAGTCAAGGCCATAATCCACCACGCTGGCCCAGTGCGGGTTGGTGGATGACACATGACCTCTAAAGATTCTAGGTACATGTCGGTTTCCTCACGATGTTTTCCTTCGCCGTTTTAAGTTAGATTACGCACATGACTTCGAAAAGACAGTGGTGCGCGTGAGATTTGAACCCGGGGGCTGCCGATCAGCAGTCGCCGTTCTTCCGACTAGACCAGCCGTAACTTTCTAGACCAGCGGTAATTTACTTAGACCAGTCGTAACTTTGGTGCCATTGTAATTAATATGATTTCGTGTGATTGTATAGTAATGCATTACGTATGTTCTACAGGTATGTGACAAAGGGTTCGCGAGACATGCGACGTTATGGAACCACCGGCGCATCCACACCGGCGAGAAGCCTTACAAGTAAGTTAAGCAATTGGATTCAATTCCTACTTAACCCTAGCGTTATTTTCGCACTCGCATTGCGTGCTATCTAAGCAGTATTCTCTTATAACTAAATTCCCAAAGACTTTATGCCATGGGAGCCAGCAGAATTATGTTCAGAGCGTTCAAACATAGAATTTGGCTACAGGTGGCGTTAATTTTTCATTAACTGAGACAAAGAAAGGCATTCGTCAATGTTAATAACGTTACATCTATATATTAAAACCTGAAGCAAAACCTTTGTATCCCTGTTTACGAAAATTTCGGCACGTACAGTTCTTTATAGAGATTTATTTTAAATTATACTTAAAAATTACGCATAAATATTAAATACTCATAGTTTAAAGTCTGTCCAAATTGAGAATAGATTTTTATGGCTTTATGGTTAAGGTCGAATTTCAAAATGCCTAAATGAAAATGCCTCATTGCCTACATTACGAGTATTAACCACAACATAAATTTGCCGGGACCGGAAACCTTATCGTTTTTTCATACAATGGTAGTTCCATGACTAAACCACTGATAATAAAAACCACTACATTACATACCACACTTCAAAATTTTAGGCAAAAAAGTATTGAGTTTAATTTATTATTCAAATTTACAATTTATAAATTAACCGTTAACTGCGGGTCGAACCGAGGGTACATCTATAGCAAGCGCGGATCCAGGCGGGGGTCACAGGAAGTCAGGACCTCACCCCCCTGGGCTGGGCCAGTACCTAGGTGGACCACTGATTAAAAAGCATGCATGTATTTATCACACAATTTTGTGACTTGACCACGACAATGTGACCTCCCTTACCTATCTTACTACCTTTTCGTACTGTAATTTCGTGAGAAAAAGATCAAAAATTACGTAAAAGCTATATTTATTTTCCTACTAGTATCTGCTCACGACTTCATCCGGGTAAAATTTAGAACAATGCTATTTATTCCCTAGTGAAGTACATTAAAATTTAGTGAATTCTATATTTCATGATAAAAAGTAAGCTAATGGCTATTATCCCAGACTACAATCAGACATCCTCATTTCAGCCTGATCCCTGTAGTTCTAACCGTCTAACTAACGTAATTGAACAATAAAAAATCAAACTGTCACATCCTACAAATATTATAAAAACGAAAGTTTCGATGTTTGTCGCTCAATCACGTCGGAAAGCCTGAACAGATCGGGTAAAATTTTAAACACATATTATATAGTCTGGAATAACACATAGGCTACTTTTCATTGAAGGAAAATAACAGGAACGAGTAGTGCACGGGCGAAACCGCGAGGCGCCGCTAGTTTACGATATTAGTAGGATGTGTTCTTCATTATATCAAGGCATACAGAAATCTGCAACACAAGCTTTGTGCAACAAGTGCAGGTTCTGTGATCTTTTGAATATAAAAGTCGAGTTTTTGTAAGAAATGTGAGTGTTAAGTTATTTATGTGTCAATGGGCTTATTTATTTGATGAATAAAAAATATTATTATTCAGTCAATAATGACAGATGTTGATTAGCGCCACTTTCGTATTTTTACTATTATAAACGAAAGCAAGTGAAGTAAAAGTAAATTAGTTGCACAATTGGTGATGACTGGATCAAAAACACACAATTCTAATTAGTCCGTGAGGTAGATTATGGTAAAAATATGGGACACGTATTTTTTGTCTTATCAAATTGTTGGAAATCGACAAAGATATTGATATATATCAAACTTCTGGTTGTGACGTCACATCTACATAAAACTCGAATATAGACGTGACGTCACTCGAAACTTCTAAGCACTATACCTTCGGAATTTTTTGTTTGTAAAACAAAAGAAAAAAATACGTGCATATTTTTTAATAATCGACGGACATTAATTCTTTTTTTTTAGTCACCATGCCTATTCCGTCAGAACACATCAGTAGTGGCGCGGTCTCTATTTCCCGAAGCTAGTGAAGTTTCTAAAGCAGTGTGTCTTCTCAACAGATGTGAAACGTGCGGTTCGGCGTTCAGTCAAGCGGCGCATCTCAAGAACCACGCAAAAGTGCACTCTGGGGAGAAGCCGTTTAAGTGCGACATTTGCACGGCAGCGTTCGCTGACCGGTTCGCGCTCAAGAGGCATAGAGGGATCCACGATAAATATGGTAAGTCGCGTCAACAGATTAATTCTGGGACCTTCCTTAAACCCGATTAGCGGCACGGGTGCGCCGGTGGGCCCGTCTCTTCCATTTGAGTCTAAACCGAAATTGTAATAGATTGAGTCTGTATTTGTTTCAACTTTTTGCAGGTTTAATTATTTTAAGTTAAGTAACGAGTTAAAAGGCATAGGTAGCCCACTTTATATTCCCAGCGCTGGACCTCGGGACCTTCTCTCAGGAGAGAGTCAATGCCATAATGTACCACGCTGGCCAAGTGCAAGTTGGTGGATTACACTTGATCTCGAAATTCGAAATATGTCTTTCCTGAAACACACTGGTTTGTTTACGATGTCTTCATTCACCGTTGAAGGTTGAAGGACGATAAACTCTTACTTGGAACAATACCCAGAGATGCAGGCGAAATTCGATCCTACGACCTCGCGATTATGATATAAGACATTCTCGCTAGTAAGCCACCACGGTTCGGCAAGTTCTTTTTAATGGTCCGTAGGTCGCTTCACTGTCGTATTGTTCACTGGAAATCTTATCTGCTACTAATTAATATAGAGGAGTTCTAAAACTACCATTATGTTTTCTTCGCTTCCTTATTGTAGTGATAGGATTATTTTTGTAATGCAGAGTCCACATGGGGAAGTACCACACCTTTGCCAGTTGTTCTACCGCCAAGCAGAAATGTGCAAATATTACTATCTCCCGGTTTGAAGGGCAATGTTTCCAGATAAGTTACAGGGCATAGATGTAAATACTCAATCATTTATTGCTTCATCATGTTACAGATAGTCAGGATTACAAGAACAGATTACAGTTAACAGTTTTAGTCGTAACGTCGTAACACAACGTACCCCAATGGGCATTGCAATTTAAGATAATAATTTTTGAGCGAAGTGTTTTATTCCACAGTCAAGAGCCAAGTTTTCCATCCTCGAAAATTCTAAAGTCGTCGGTTAAAAACTCGCTAATACTATAATAGGCTTTCGACTACACTTGATAACAAATCATGTTATCAAGTGCAATGCTAAGTAATGATTTGGACTATTCGTGTTCTAATAGCTGCGTGACACTGTGCTGTTATAGGCAGCCGTGTAGCATACTATCAGGCACATGCCCTGCACCCTGTACGTCTCGTCACTCTTTACTATAAATATAAACCTGCACTACTAATAACATTCGTCTAGAAAAAATACCGCTATCAGACAGTTAAATAGCAAACCGATTTAGTTACGCCGTTTAAATACCTTGAGAGTTAGCTGGCATGTCACGGACACGGTACGACAATAAACGAAGAGCATTGTATGTTTTTTGTTTACTATTCCTATTAGCATCACAATATTATTTCAAATACGTCAACTGCTTGGCTATTTCCATCTGCAACAAATTGCCTAACTATTTCAAAGAATTAAATTGTAACATAATGGATAGTACATTATTTAAACTTTAATAAAAAATATTTTTAGAATGATACATTTTAAAATATTGACTAAAACGAAGCAATGTTACATAATATGCAACTTCATTTGACTACCGCTATCCCTCTTTAGGTGGGGTCGGTACAACATGTACGTTTCCTCCATTCACCTCTGTCATTCGTCAGATCTAAGCTTTCTCCTTTCCTACTCATGTCGTCTTTACACAATCCATCCAGTAGGATGTATGATAATATGTAACATAACAGCTACTAATAATTATGAACGCGAAAGTTTTGATGTTTCTTGCTCAATAACGCCGCGCATACACGAATCGGGTTGAAATTTGGAATACAGACAGATTATAGTCTGGAATAACACGAGAATGACTCGACCGCGAGATGGCGGTCAAGTGTCAAACCCATGGTCGATCGAAAAAAACAGGAGACATTTTATTCAATGCACTTGTTTATAAAACCGCCTCTCGTGGAGTTAGTTCATGAGTGCTTTACTGTAATATTTCTGACTAGTCTGTCTGGCACCCCGCAGTTTCACCCGCGTAGGTTTCGATCCCGTTATATTTCCGGAATAAAAAATGGGCTAAAAATTATCGTACTAATATTACAAATGTCAATGTATGGATGTTTGTTGGTCAATCACGTCGTAACGAGTGAACGGATCGGGAACGGACATATTTTATAGTACTCGTTATTTAGTATTAGTAGGATCATACACATTCACTAACTTTCGCATTTATTAATATTTAGTGGGTTTGTGTGTATTACAAAGAGATTTCTATCTATCTGAAGCCATTGTACCCTAGGGACAAGAACGACCGATTATAAACTATACCGTTTATATTATTATGGTATTTAATTTACTGAAAGATTTCATAGGTTTTTGACTCGCGTAACACTTGAGCAAATGTTTGAAATACATAGGTAAATAAACCTTAAATCTTCACCTTTCCATAAAAGTAGTGTAGTGAACAACTGTGATTTTTTTACGTTCTTTTTACAATATTAACGAAGCTATTTCTACAGGCCAAACAGCCCCCATGCCGGCGAGAGTTCAGCAGAATCAAGAACAGCAGTCGAGCCAGAGCGGAGACGCGCAACCAGCCGTGGAAGTCGAACACGTCCAGATTGAATCTACTATATGAGGGAACGTTTAACATTAACGAATGTATTTATGGCTAAATAGTCCCCACTTAACACCCCATGCTCTGACTTGGCCGAAACGAGAGACTAAAAAGGACTGTTTATTGTATTCAGTAAAAGACCAATGAAATTGGATTCAATAACCTTTTATACTTTTGCTATTTCAACTCGTATTGAAAACAAAACCGGACTTTTTTTACTCAAGATTGTCATCTCGTGACCAAAGTAGTTGTGTACGCTGTCGAAACGTCGAGGGAAGTAATTATTGAATAATTGTTTCAGACTACAGGCCCGTGAACAAAATTTACGTAGTAAATGAACCACCAGAAGACCTAGGATGATAGAAGGGTATAAAGTAATAAGATTCAGCACTATGCCCCCTATCTTCGACTGTACTCAGTTGGACAGCTTACAAGTGACGGCATAGTGCTGAATCTTATTACTTTATACCCTTCTATCATCCTACATAGGTCTCCTGGTGGTTCATTTACTACGTACATTTTGTTCATGGGCCTTTAGTCTATTTAGATCGTGGTTAATTCTTGTGTGATGTTTTCGATATTCATTGTTGATTTTGCACGTTTTCGTGCCAAAATTTGATAATAAGTAGGTACTTACCGTAAATTCACATCAACAAAACCACATGCATAACTTGATAGCAAAATAGAGTTTCACAATGAAACCAGCCAGTGTCTAAGAATATAATATTGTAATGAATGTTGAAACTATTGTTTTAAAGAAAGAGTTTTTCATATCGATATATTCATTACTAACAGCGGCCCGCGGTTTCACCATCGTCATAGAATAGATAATATAGATAGAACGGACACTCCCCACCCCCCGCCAATTTCAAGCTTCCTCCCCCTCGCGGACGCGACGCGGACTCAACGAAGGGTTATTATATCGGACGATAATTTTCTATGAGAATACGACCATGATGCTGTATTATTTAACAAAATGGTACCAAATTTTTCGTCTATTATACGAAACAAGAATAAGAGATTTTTAATTTCATAAGAATTTCTACAAAGATTGAATCATTTTTATAAACTGTGCTAAGCTATTCTGGTTAGAAGTAGGTACGCGCCAACACTCGTTACCATCAGTTATTGGCGTCACTGACATATTTCACAACGATTAACGAAAGCCGCAGTTTAAAAACAACGAGTTTAATAATTTCGTCACAGGACTTCAGTGTTGGCGCGTACTTCTAACCAGAATATAGCTTATGGTAACGAGTGATGGCGCGGAGTATAGTTACCTACATTAATTAAAGATCGAACACTAACTAGGTAAGATTGTACCTAAGCCACTTCTTAACACAGGCAGGTGAACTCACGGGTCACAGCTATTCCATAAAATAATTTAGTAACCCTAGATGACACGCACACATGCGTAAAATGTGTTCGAACGACATATGCGTAGTTGTGTGAGTGTAGGTATGTCGACTTCACCGTTTGTTTGGAGTTTAGGCAGAGTGTCCGGGGTGTGCCATCGTAGTTCCTGATACTGTTATTTTGCCGGGATAAAAATTAGCCTATATCTTTATTCCAGACTTATCTATCTATATACTTAGATACTTACCAAATTTCATCCAGATCTCTTGAGTAATTTTAGCGTGAAAGAGTACCAATATCATACATACATACTCACAAACTTTCGCGTTTATAATATTAGTAAAAAAAACGACACCCTTCTTCAAATCAAAAGTATTTGTATTTGTATATTTTAACTTAAATAATTACACATTTATAAAATTAATTCGGACTGATTTTGGCCTCGGCGCCTATATTCTTTTTGCACTTGACCGCTATCCTGATACGGTGATTCGATCTGCGCTGGAACTTACTGATTGCCTAATAAAGGTTTTATGGTCCATTTGATAAATTATGCATTACGCGATTACCTTAAAAGTAGCATTTTTAGATCCTCTGTTGTCAACGCGAGCTGCATAAACAGCGTGGATTCTATTGCTCATTGGCAGAGAACGGAGTCAAACTATCCATTGTAAATTGGCAATGGCTCGGAGTTCGCAAACTTTACTCCGGTCAAGATAAAAAGCGGGACCTGTCCAGTCAATTAAAAATAGACGAACAGGCGAAGGAATAAAATGTATCTTCCAAAAGAAGCGTTTATATATTTGGGTTAGCGCCTTAGTAAAAAAAAATGGCAGTCACCGGGCATGGCAGTCACAGGAACTGCCGATAGAAGTGAAAACTTATAACTCAAAATTTGATAGCTTACTTTGGAAACAACACGTATGGAACCGGAGGGCGTGGCCTGGGCATCATGGCATGGCCATCTAGAACTGCGTCAGCATTTCCTATTGGCTGATGCATTTCTAGATGGCCATGGCATGATGCCGAGGCCACGCCCTTTCAGCATTTCCCATTGGCTGACGCATTTCTAAATGGCCAATAGCCATGGTCCCGAGTTTACCCGAAGATTTCTTATCATACCCGAGCGTGACGCTAGAATCCAATTCACAGCCCACGAAATATCTGTCTAGGCGCGCCTAAAGAAGTTTTCACTTCAAAAATCATACTGATAACTCGAGCTTTTTGTTTCACTACAGGCATAATGTAATGTAACCCTGTAAAACGAACAAAGGGGGCACAGCTACCTCCATCCTACTAATATTATAAATGTCAATGTATGTATGTTTGTTGCTCAATCACGTCCTAACGGATGAACTGATCGGGCTGAAATTTGGAACACAGATAGATTATAGTCTGGGAGAACACATAGGCTACTTTCTATCCCGGAAAAACATCGGTAACAACTGGAACTGAAGCTTCGCGGGTAACACCGCGGGGCGCTGCTAGTAGAGAATAATACAAGGTGGTCGAAACTAGGTGGTGTATTTTGTATGTACATAATTAATTATATATCTATTGTGGTAGAGTTGCATTCTTGCAACTGGATTTAATATTCTGCTAATGTTTAGCAGTAGTGTTTACGGTTTGTTTTTTTATATATTAGACAAATTGTTGTCCATATTGGTAAGTGAATTTTTTAGGGAAATTCATGTGAAAACATTAAGACTCTTACCCCCTTGTTAATAATGCAACGTAGCGGTTTTGGAATACTTACTCTGTAAGTTTCAAACCCTCTTTTTCCAGTCCAGATCAACAGTCATGTTTAATTTATTATAATTATTAATTTTCAATAGTTATACACTACAGGCCCATGAACAAGATTTGAGGGTCATATGGACCACCAGGAGACCTATGTAGAATGATAATAGGGGATACAATAATAAGATTGCACTATGCATTTGTAAGCTGTCCAGCTGAGTGCAGGTGAAGAGTTTTCTCCTTGTCGCATGATTGTTGTACGGCATTGCGGAATAATGGATTATTAATTGTATGTCTCAGAAATCACAAGTTGAACCTTTCAATACCATTAATTCTGTTCTTCTGATTTTAATGAGATGTTTTTTTTAAAGCCAAGTTAGTTAAATGTACATGGAGCTTCATTCGTTTTAAGAAGTAGTAAGTAGAAGAAGTAAGTATTACAGAAACAATACGTTGTATTTGTAATTGGGTAAGTTGAAAAGAAATTGTGATATAAACATTTAAATTATTAACCATGTAGAAGTTACTTTTTATATCGAGCAACATATTTGACTTATCAATTGAATTATACATTACCATTAAGTATACTAGTAATAAAATGTACCTTTTGTTATCACAATGGGTTTAGTCTGAATCTTTTTGTATAAACTCTCAAATCACGAACATATTGAGAATGTCAAAAAGGTCTTTTCTTTATGGAATTCTGATATATATTGATTCTTTATGATAGGTCTTCTTACATTATTTATCAAAAAGATTAATCTAACACTATGATTATTATATTAATCATATTCAGTGAATATCTTGATCGCATTCAAATTACATTTTTATTTCTTATAAGTCAAAGAATTCTAAGTTCTCCTTTTGTTCACTGTAATTTTGTATCACACCTTGCGTTCGGCAGTTTGTACGGTGTACTCTTTAGATATGGTAACCACAAGATAATATACAATGTGTATATTGGAGGCAAAATGTTTGAAATTTTGAAAATTTATTTTTTACATGTTTCATTACTGTCAGAAATACTTTCTCACTAAGCTACTCCCCCCTTGTGACACCATGCTTATAGTCTAATGTAATTTGAATGTAGATACAGGCATTCTCAACAGATAAACAAGAGTGTTATGTTCCTTTAGGCTGAGACTACCAAAGCAGAGATGTCTGAAGCAGAGACGAGAAGATATGTCTCCACTGGAGCTGAGTGGAGATGAGTTGTGGGAATAACGAAATTCTATTGGTTGTTAAAAAAACATCTCTCCACTACATCTCTGCTTTGGTGGAGTCTCAGCCTCATACTGGCACATAACTTTTGTTATGCCAAGAGTGAAATCAAAACTACTTTTAAGGGCTGAATCATTTACCTAACTTGTTTATTTTGTGTGATGGCTGCACATATTCACCCGCGGTCCCAGCGTCGAATTTTGGAGGGGGTCACCAGTACAGAACCTTCGATTTTGGGGGGGTCACGAGTAGAAATACAATAAATCAAGTAAAAAAGGGTAGGTCCCATTTGTTCTACGGAACATGACGTCATAGTACAAAATGACACATTTTCGTCCCTATTTTTTCCATGGAACTTACATACTACCTTTTCACCCGAGTTTCTTGTCATAGAACAAAATGAGAATCAGTTTTTCCCAAAACCTTCCATGATAAGACGTGAATGACATTAATCACTGACGTTATAATAAAACTTCAAGAAATTTATATACCTATGTACTTAGTTTGTTCTATGGAACAATTTGAGACAAAAATTGCAAACTGTTCTATAGTACAAATAGGGACAATATTTTCTCAAATTGTTCTATGACGTCATGTTCCATAGATCAAATGGGACCTACCCGTAAAAAAGACTACTTACTAGTAGCACCCCATTTTAAAGAAACATATAAGATTTGGGGGGGGGTCATGTCCCCTGTGACCCCCCCTTTCGGACCATGCATACACTTATTTTGCAACTTGTATAAAGCACATCTTACAACAAGACTTCCTTAGTATTATCAACATCTGATGCAGAGTTATATAATCATATATTGCAATTAATTTATAGAATGCTCTTCACATACCAGCTACACTGCCAAGCTTAACTAAAATGGGAGCTTTTAATTGCATTCTATTCAGTTGACATTTTCTTTATGCGCTTCTGTTTATCATCCATTTAGTTAATTTGTTTTAATTGGAAATGTGTAAATATTTATAATGATAAGGTATTATTTATTATGTTTAAAAAATCAGCATTTATTAGCAGATTCGATGACAACATTGCATTTGTAATGTATTGCTATATAATGTTGATTTTATACACCTGTATATACTTTCAAAAGAAATAGGTACTTACATCAGAATGTATCTATAAATTGTGTAAAAAGATATTATTATACTGAACATTAAGCATTCTTATAAGTAGAAACTTCAATCAGCAAGTCTGATTTTACTTTATTTTAGTTGAACATATACCTAATAAAACATTGTTTTGAGGGCAGCCCTCTCAACAGCAACCTAGATCAGTGTTTTATAAAGTTAGGGATGGATAAGAGAAATTTTAAATATAGTGAAGTAATACATCATTTTGTTTTATTTTATCTATTTCCATACCATTCCATAATTGTGGTGTAAATTAGTATGTATGTTTGTTCACACTTCCAAGGGCTTGATGAAGTTAAAGGGAATTAGATCTGTAGCAAATACTATTATTGAACCCACAATCAATTGCTTATCTCTTGAATTTCAGTAAAAACTTGTTTGATTTTAAATATTAAATGCTATTTGGTGTCACTATTCTAAACTGTTCTTGCAACATTTTTGCATAAGGTGCCATGCATTATAGGCAATTGACTATTTGTGAAATATAAATATGTTCAAATTGCAAAAATAAAAATAAGGATTTAAAATATTTTTACCAATAAGTTCTTAGATATGAAAGAAATTACATAAGACACATCAAGTAAACCATAGGACACTGCTAATGAAATGAGCACAATGCTAAGCCCTCCCAGGAGACACTGGGACCTTGACCTTGAACTGTGTTGCAGAGATTATCTACTCGATTAGAGATTTAATTAATGTCATTTGTATTTTATTAGATTTCACACCTACAAGGCAAACAAAAATAACACAATCAAAAGATTCAAATATTCTAAAATTAGCAGACGGGCAGACTGCTCTAAGACTTTGGATAAAGAAAACAAAATAATATCGATATGATAATTTTATTGATTGACAATAACTTACAAATGCATAACCCAACACATGCGTGCCGAATTAGTTACGGAATTCTTCTCACTTAGCAGCTAAGCATGTTTATTCATAGACCCAGTTCTCGGCAGCGGGGCTCCAGCCGATAAGTTCCTTTTCAGTGAACCACAGAGCGATTTCCTTGTTAGCTGATTCAACACTGTCTGATCCGTGGATGATGTTGCGACCAACCTGGATGCACAGGTCTCCACGGATTGTGCCGGGGAGGGAGTCAGCTGGGTTGGTAGCGCCGAGCATTTGCCGACCAGTCTTCACTACGTTGAGACCTTCCCATACCATTGGAACGACGGGGCCAGAGCTCATGTACTTCACTAGACCGGAGAAGAATGGTTTCGATGACAGGTCACTGTAGTGTTGTTCCAGGAGCTGCTCAGAAGGCCACATAAACTTGAGAGCGACAAGTTTGAAGCCTTTCTTTTCAAAACGCTCGATGATGGTACCAACCAGTCCTCGTTGGACGGCGTCAGGCTTGAGCATGAGGAAGGTCCTTTCACGTTGTTCTGCCATTTTGAGTGTAGATCGAACCGGTACGTCTATTTAAGGTTAGAAGATCTATCGAAGTGGCAGAAAAATGCGGTTCTACGTTGAACGAAAAGAGGAAGTAGTGCTGCCAGATCATAAATTCATAAATTGCAAATCGAAGTGGCAGAAAAATGCGGTTCGACGTTGAACGAAAAGAGGAAGTAGTGCTGCCAGATCATAAATTCATAAATTGCAAAATAATATTTTATACTAGTTGTTTTTCTGAATCTAGGTACCTTATAAATAAATAAATAAATATTGGTGGACAATTCACACACAACACCATCTGACCCCAAACTAAGCGAAGCTTGTGTGATGGCGGCCAGATAGCTGATATAATACTTATATAGTTTTTTAAATACATACTTATTATACATAGAAACACCCAGACACAGTGCAAACATTTGAATTCATCACACAAATATTTGCACTGGGTGGGGATCGAACCCACGACCCTCGGCTTCGCAGGCAGAGCTACTACCCACTAAGCCACGAGGCCAGTCAACCTATTTGTTTCTCTAGAGTTAGAAATGCCTGGGTAGCGATTCTGAAACCATTCGGTTGCATCCGACACGGAATCTCATCTCTCATTTGTCATGTTAAACAGATAAGACAAAGACCGAGAGATGAGATTCCGTGTCGGATGCAACCGAATGGTTTCAGAATCGCTACCCACATACCCGCACTATTCGACTGAAATGTTTTGTTTCTGTTTGAAATAAACAATCAAATCATAAAATAGACATTTTTTGTCGGATAAACACAACTGGTTGCAAACTATTTGCTACTCTCGGCCATCCTCTTTGCTCTCGGCAGCAATAATTCAAATCTGGGTAGCGAATCTAAATCCATTCGGTGGCATCCGACACGGAATCTCATCTCTCGGTTTTTGTCTTTCTGTTTAGCATGACAGAGACAGGGATTGTCATTCCGATTTTGCACCATTCGGATTGCATCTAGAATCGCTACCCAGTATTCGCTTTGCATAAACAGTGCTAATTCGCAATTTTACATCATATTTACATCACTATATAATATAATATAATAGTTACATGATATACATCACTACGCTCCACAGATTAGTCAAAGTTCATGAAAGTTCAGTCTTCAGTGTTGCCGCTTAACGGCAGTAACAAACTGTCTACATGATTGAGACCAAAGTTTAGTTTTATCAAAGACCCTGTGTAGCAGTCCCGAGTCTTGAAAATACGAACAAAAAATCGTCAAGATTCTCGAAATGTTTGATACCTGGGACGAAAGCCCTACTACTTAGTGTTACTAGTTTACAATTTATTTTACATACTAAAGTACTCTGTGCCAATAATAGAGAAGAAAAGTAATGTCAAAAAATGTAAAAATAGTAAATGTCATGCTAAACAGATAAGACAAAGACCGAGAGATGAGATTCCGTGTCGGATGCAACCGAATGGTTTCAGAATCGCTACACAGGGTTTCCCGACAACAAAATCTCGTTTGGTTTGGGGGAGTTAAAATAAACTCTATCACGACAAAAATATTTGTATCTACAATAATTGCATGAAAATAAATTTAAATTAATGCTAAAAACAATTATTTTAATCTTTTTGCTGGAATTGTGTTCTCCGTGAATTTTGTTGCCAGGTTTCCCGGTTTTACTCCCGGAGCAAAATTGAATTGTAAAAGGTTCATCCAAATACCCGTCTTCTCTTCAATATTCTTCTTGCAGTTTTTTGAGCTTTATTCACAGCTCACGAAAAAGCTGCGTGCGATGCGCCAAAAGAAGTTTTTACTTCAAACACATAACACTATATTATTTCGTTTTTCATTATGATTTGTGGGAAATTGGGCATTGATATTTCCTTCCAATTTTGGGGAATTTGGAATTGGGGTATTGGCAATCCTTTGTGGTTGGCGGCGGCGTTAGTTCCCCATTTTGGACATGAGCTAAAACACCGTGGTATCACTATAAAACAAAGTCCGAGAGGTTGATTCCGTGTCATAATCAATCCGTCTGGGGTCAGAATCGATACGCGGATTGCGTTTAGAATCAGTATCCAGAATCAGGTGCCATGATCTACACTAATACAGGGTTACGCGTTACGCAGAAACACTAATCGGAAAGGAATGACGGTATAAGCCATAATTCCTGTTCAGCTGTCTATTCTAGTCTGAATATTCAAAGGCGTTTTATTCTGAAACAGCTGATCATATATACATATGTATATATTAACTCTATACTTATAACAAAATAAAATAAACTAGCAATTGGCGACTTTATCACTACAAGCGATCTCTTCCAGGCAACCGTTGGATCTTAATGCATTTTAGAGCTGAATCCATAGTTAAAGTGGTGGTGGTGGTTGTAAATCCATAGTCTTAATGGTGAGTTTAGCACGCGGCTCTGTTCAGCTTGGAGTCCTCGATCAAAGTCACAATAGCCTAGACATAGGATGTCAAAATTAAAAGATTTGTTTTGATGTGGAAACGCCTGCCGAAAATAATGAGACGTTTTCAGACGTAACAAAATATTAATTTTACATATCAGATTTCGATTATCGGATTTTAACAATGATAATGATATGAATTTGTCCATGACCATTTTTTTAAATAGTATACAATATGGAGTAACGAAACGTGCAAGACATGTGCCCGATAGTAAATAAAAAAATGTGTGCGCTTAAGACTGCACGGGATAAAAGAGAAGTAAAATGAGAAATAACAGACTATTGAAAAAAATATTACTTAAAAATAAAAACGATTAAATATGAATTGATTTTAGTACACACAGCGCAACGGCATGGACAGATGCGACTGAAGACTAGCTTCACTTCTATCGGCAGTCCCTATAAAACCTCGCCACTAGCGATTCTAGGGGTCAAATAGATTGATGGTGTGTAAGCCACTTATGCTACACACACAGGCGCAGTTTATTACCAATTTCAAGGTGTTCAAGGCACATCCAATGTCCAGTGGTGTATATCGTCGTCTCTTAATATACTGTTATACTCCGTCAGCCGCATCCGTCACTGTCGTATCCCTGTGTTAACTATAATAGACTACAGGCCCGTGAACAAAATTTACGGGTCAAATGAACCAACAGGAGACCTATGTAGGATGATAGAAGGGTATAAAGTAATAAGATTCAGCACTATGCCGTCACTTGTAAGCTGCCCAACTGAGTACAGTCGAAGAGGGGTGGTTGCAATCCTCGATAATTTCTCCTTGTCGCATCACTTCTGATCATCACTTACAAGACAAACATAAGTCTTACAAAGTTCATCACTTTTTTCGAACTTCGCAATTTTTAGGGTTCCGTAAAACGTAAAAACGGAACCCTTATAGATTCGTCATGTCTGTCTGTCTGTCTGTCTGTCTGTCCGTCCGTCCGTATGTCACAGCCACTTTTTGCCTAAACTATGAGAACTACACTGTTGAAACTTGGTAAGTAGATGTTTTCTGTGAACCGCATTAAGATTTGAACAAAAAAATTTAAAAAAAAGAAAAATAGGGTTGCCCCCCATACTGAGAACTGAAACTCAAAATTTTTTTTTTCATCAAACCTTCACGTGTGGGTTGTCTATCGATAGGTCTTCAAAAATGATATTGAAGTTTCTAAAATCATTTTCGTCTACACTGAATAATTTGCGCGAGACACACTTCCAAAGTGGTAAAATGTGTGTCCCCCCCCCCTCTAACTTCTAAAGTAAGAGAATAAAAATCTATAAAAAATATATGATGTACATTACCATGTAAACTACTAACGAAAATTAGTTTGAACTCGATCTGATTAGTAGTTTTTTTTAGTACGTCATAAATACACTATTATTGAAACTTCGATCAAAGTTACAACGACCTACAAGAACTATGTGTACTATGTATATTATGTTACTTGCTGCAACGGAACCCTTCATGGGCGAGTCCAACTCGCACTTGGCCACTTTATTTGCAATTAATTTCAAAACGTTCGGCGCTCGAGGGCACAAACTTATATTAATCATTAGCCCAACATCATAAACAAGTCTGCAAAAAATGCTAAATGCTGCTGCAGAACTACCGGATTTAACGCAAACTACTCCATACTTTCAAGTAATTATTATTTTAAATGAGTATGTAATATAATCGATTGTCATCGTCATTTACTTCAAGTAAGTATTTTATTATTGTACTCGTACTTATTCCGTAATATGAAAATAAGATAAGATATAGGCTACACGTTGAGCATCCCCTTAAAACGTTATCTAAACTCAAACAAAATTTAACGAGCATTTGTTCATTGTCTTGAGCATAAACATTCATGGGATGGATGACTTGCGGTCAGGCTATGAAATTACTAATTTTGATTTTGATCGTTCATCCATGAGATTAAGAGATTATATAAATGAACGGTGGCGTCTTTTATGTTTCAAGTCAAACAATGACACGTTGCGTTTTTATAATATTGTTTAATATTTTTTGGGTATGTACCTAATTTTAATAACCATATTTATAATATTATTTTATATATTATTTTTATATTATTATTATTTATAATATTATTTTATATAAATACCTATATTTTTAATATTATTTTATTTATTGGTTAGATAATTTTAAGAATAGAAATCTGCTTAGAGTACCAATTATTAGTGAATAGGTATGCTCAAGTATGTAGGTACCTACTTATAATTAGTTTTACAGTTTTTGGATTGATTAACATTTGTATTCTGGTTTTCTTAGCAATATTAATACTTATATTTATTTTTTCAATAGCGAGGATCCCTTGTTCCCTTTACCTCTGATGCTTTTTTACCCGTCTGTAAGAAGGGTTATGTTTTTCTTATACAGAAATGAAGCAATTTCAGAATATTAAGTACCTACATGAATCAAATACAAAATTATCTGTCGAAAATAGTAATCTCGTTTGTGCATTTGAAGCTACGGTAAACCATTTTAGCCTATCGTACTATAATTCTACTAATATTATAAATCTTAGTTTGGATGTTTGTTGCTGAACCACGTCGGAACGGTTGAACCGATCAGGTTGAAATTTGAAACACAATCAGATTATAGTGTAGAATAACACACACAATTTCTAGCACGAAAAAAATACGGGAACTAAAAAATAAATAATGGGAACGGGAAATTCGTGGGTATCACCACGGGGCACTACTAGTACGAAATGTACAATATGATAAACGGGAAATAGGGCACAGTCATTTGTAACTATTTAAGTACTTGATAGCAAGTACATCAGCCACATTGCATCCTAGTTACTAATAACATACACGCCAAAGTTTGTAAGGATGTATTTTTGTTAGTCTTTCACGCAATAAAAACTTAAGGTATTTTGATGTAATTCGATACATAGATAGATATTGGTATGGAAAAACAAATAGGCTATTTTTATCCCAAGAAAATAACGGGGTGCAACATTAGGGCGCTGCTAGTTTATTAGATGGCAATTGAACAACTGCCGTTTATTCCCACTTCCGGCTAGATACTTACTGGGATTTGAAATCTCACGTAAGATCCAAGTTCATAATCTACTTTGCGTTCCGCGATGTATAGTATTTTCCAGACCATTATTGGGTGGGGTGTAAAAAAAAGTTTACCAAAACTCCTCCTGGCACCATCCAGAATCATAATTTGCATGCTTTTCTGAGTTCAAAACCTTACACCGAGTGCGGTCATATTTTGCACACTCTACTCCAGACTCCACCCAGCGCGCGCTGGGGATTGTAGACTGGGCAGTTTACATCTAAAGGATTGCCCAGTGACCGACTGGGAGCGTGCGTTCCGGGCCCATAAACGTGTCCCATACGTGCCATTGTTGGCATATCGCAATGCACATCCGTCAGACCATATTTCAAAGACCTTGGCATACTTACGTTACGTCCTGCTATATTGATCTACCAGGTGGCTGGGTATGTCAGAAATAATCTAGAATCATACAATACGTGAGGAGAGAGACATTCTCGCGACATACGTAACGCGGACAAGCTGGATGTTATACCACACTCTCTCACGAGGTCACGGAAGTTAACTCACATTATGGGACCTGAAGGTTATAACACGCTTCCCAAAATAATTATATCTGCCCCAAGTTTCGGAAGCTTCCAAAACAGATTAAAGTGCTGGCTTATCGATCAAACTACACCGTTTAAAGTTACACCGAATTTTTAGAGAGTGATGGCAAAGTCCTATAAAAATGTATACAAACATTTGACTTGGGTCAATACAATTGTAATAAAAACATATTATACTCGTATAATGCTTCACAGTTTTCTGTACAATAATTGTTATAATACAGTAAAGTAGTAATTTCAAACTTTGAAAATGTATACAATTTGTATGCTCTTTCTTTTGTTTTTATTTTTTACTACTAATTGACGTGTAAATTGTACATTTATGATTAAAGTACTTTGACTTTGACTTTAAAGGTAGAGGTTTGAGCGGAGACCGCGACAGGAGACCGTGACACGAGTCGCGGTCGCGGTGCGAACTGGTCCCCATACAAAGCTATAATGTCAAATGCATATCGCGGTCTCCGGTCGCGGTCTCCTGTCGCGGTCTCGTGTCACGGTCTCAGCGCGAACCTGCACCTTAACCAAGCCTACATTGATAGAACAATACTATTTATAATTTATCATTATCACTTACCTTATTTGACGATTTTTTTATATTTTTCAGATAGCTAATATCAAATGTATAGCACTCTTAGAGAGTCCGTTATTATTGGGCATTGGTATTGCGGAGAGTGACATATTCCAGATTTTAAATGCAAAAGAATACATTCCAAATGAACATGATTTACCTAAGATTACTGACGTTAAAAACGCTGGTAAGTACGTGGTGAATGTATCTTTCATACTAGCGGCCCATTCTGGCGTCGGCGTCGGTCGGGTAATGTCATAAGAAACTAATAACTTGCAATAAAACTCAATAAAACGGAACCTTCACGTGGAGGACCCTGGGCATCACACAACAACTTGTCTCGGTGGCATCTTGTTGTGAGATGGTGAATCCTAGCCGGGGCTGGGAAATTCTACGCGCACTCCTCACCCCCGTGAGCAGTGCTTGTAGAGTTTGGGGAGGGGGACTGGAATACTTGGGAAGGTTACTCGGGTGATATATCGGCCAAGTAAAATTCCTAAGTCTTCCAGATGAGGGTCCTCCATGAGCACCCTAATGAGCAGAGTGCTCAGTGGAAGGACAAGGACTGCGATGTGGCCATAGAGGCTGTCCCGCGACTATCCCTAGCCACGCTGGTGAGGGCGAACCTCACGCTGCCGATCATCATCGCCGTGAGCCGTGAGAGGTGAGATGAAAGGTCTCTCGGCAGTGAGAGGTCCTGTGAGTTAAGGAGCGAGAGTAGTAAACCTCTCACTCTTTCACTGAGGCGGAAGCGGACACGGGGGCAGGGCTGGAGAGTTGCTACTCTGGGCTGGGAAATGATAAATATGTAGGCTGTACCTAATTTGACGATTTCTTGTACCTTTGTTTATTACCTGATTCCTACATTTTTCCTAAAATTATCTCAAGACAATGTCGGTTCACATGTGCATCGTAAATTATTATTAATTAAGAAAAACTTACAGGTGATGATGGATCCTACATTCTTTCCAAGTTGTCCGATGAGGAATTAATAAAACTGTTAAGCAAAGACTCAAAGAAAAGTGAAATTGACATAAGTAACTTAGTTCGTGGCGAAAGTATAACAAAGACAAATAATTATGGCGTTATTAGTGGTACAGTATACAAGTTTTATTTATATCAACGGTGGATTTTAATGAAAATGGGTTGTTTTTCTATCTAAGCGCTTAAGACTCTTCCACGATATCTAGCTTATGTCTGATTTCAATGTTATTATGTCTGCAATCACTATCTGATTCACAGATGACATCATTAAATATGTAGAGCTAAAACTGCGTCTACGCTAGAAGAGCCGAGCACGAACTGAGCACAAGCGGAGCCGTTCTCGGCTTCATTGTTCGCGGCGTCAAGTGTGGACGTACAACGAACCTACAACGATCACTGTCCTTAAACGCCCACGACTGCATTGCGAGCGCGAAGCAAATCCCTTTGTGTTCGTGTTCGTAAAAAAACCGACAACAGGTGGAACGCAGCCGAGCACGAACGAAATCCTCGCAGTGCGCTCGTTCGAGGTTTGTAAGTCGGATCACACTAGACCATAGGTTCCCAAAGTGGTCCAGGTGGACCCCCAGGGGTCCATAAGAGACCACATGGGGGTTCACGTAAACATGAAAAGAAAACAGGGGTTCACAAGTTGTAAGTGGGGGTCCACGAAACATTTTCTGGTTTTCATAATAAAGAACAAACATTTTGGCTTGGATTTACCCATCAACGTAGGCAGGTAGCATCATTCACTAGGCAGGTACTCAAAAATATTCGAGACTCATTTCAAACTCAGAATTGAATAGAACAATAGACAATAGTGCAAGTGTACACCATATGTCGAGACTTGCAAAGTGCCGCTGCCGTCCTTACACTCGCTCGTCCAGATGCTTGTTTAGACCTGCGAAGGGATGAAGTGAGACTTGCACTGTGCTTGCAATATATTTTTGTATAAATACGTACAAATAATTATTCATTTGTTTCCGGAATTTTGAACATTAAAGTGTGACTGTGAGTGAATCGATGTCAGTGTTTGCGGTGCCGGAAAAAGTAAGTACGAGTATATGCCTATTTATCTCACATATTTTTATTATTATATATAGGTACATATTTGTTTTATTATTTGAGTAGGTAGTTTTTGAAGTAAAAATTTTTACTTCACTTCACTAAATATATTACTAGAGATTATTCGAAACAACTATAAAAAAAATACAAAGTCAGGGAAGCTTAAACTTTACGAGTAGGTAAAGTTAAAGATTAAAAAATTAAAGATAAAGTTTAAACTAATTCAACAGGATGCGGTTATCAATTCAGCCGGTTTTTTTTATGTACGTACTTACACAATTTACGCGATTCTTTTCTTGTTGCCAAATCGCTGAAATTTGTTTCCATAGAAATTTTGTACAGTTTGGTTTAGTAGTTTTCATTTTATGAACATTTTTGTTTGTTCGGACGATGTAATTTTGTATTTTGTACGGCTTTTCAGAAATTTTTATTTCTATAGGCTGGTTATTATATATTATATGCCCATTTGTGGTAGAAAAAACCCATTGTAGTTAACAGAACAATCTATTACAGACACAAAAATTAAAAAAACTACGTTTATAAAAACCCGACGTCAAAACTACAAATGCGCACTCAAAAGCGTAAAATAAAGTAATGTGTATAAAATTATTGTAAGCGCTACCCGCTCATCTATTAAATTGAAGTTGGTTTTTTTTAAACGTGGTATTTTTTTATTTAAAAATATTTATTTGCGCCTCGACGGCGTTTTTTTAAAACAACGGTGTTTCCGTCTGCTTTTTTTTTTGCAATAATTCTATTCTTTTGGATTATAATAGCCATATTCTGGTAAACTCGCCTAAAAAACAAACATTTTTTTACAGGTCACTCGCTACTAACTGATTCGGAAAATGGCTGAATCTAAGAAGAAATGTCGACAGTACAGTGTGGATTATTTGAAATTTGGTTTTGTTCCATCAACGGCAGACAAACGATTGCCCATGTGTCTTTTATGCAAAAAAGTTCTGAGCAATGACTCTATGAAACCATCGAAGCTCGAAGATCATCTAAGAAGGTGTCATCCTGAAAAAATAGGCAAAGATCTGAAATACTTTCAAATATTGAAGGAAAAATATGAAAAGAGACCTACCCTAAATAGTATGTTTGCTTCAACGTCTCAAAGTAACGATGATGGCTTACGGGCATCTTACAATATTTCGTTGCTTATAGCGAAATCTGGAAAACCACACACCATCGGAGAAGAGTTAATTTTACCCGCTATTGAAGAGGTACTAAAAACTGTTCTGCACAAACCTCCATTTGACGTACTAAAAAGAATTCCTTTAAGTAACAACACTGTGCAAAGGCGTATTGATGAAATGAGCTCTGATATAGAAAGTTTTTTGTGTAATTATCTGCAAACCACTCATTTCTCTATTCAATTAGACGAGTCTACTTTGCCTGGTAATGAAGCATTATTATTGGCATATGTCCGATTTGTTATGGACGAAGAAACCCACGAAGAGCTGCTATTCGCAAGAACTTTGAAGTCGGACACTAAAGGCGAATCGATATTTAATGTCCTGAATGATTTTTTTACAGAAAAATCAATTCCACTCACAAACATTATTTCGGTGGCAGCAGATGGAGCTCCTGCCATGCTCGGACGATATCGTGGGTTTATAATCTATCTTAAAAGAATATTACCAGGAGTAATTGCAATCCACTGTGTTATCCACCGACAACACCTTGTAGCAAAAAATTTGAGTGATAGATTGCACCAGTCGCTTCAATTTGTAATTAACGCAGTTAATAAAATAAGAAGCAATGCTCTGAATACCCGTTTATTTGCACTATTGTGCGATGAAAATGATGAAGATTTCCAACGGGTGCTGTTACATACTGAAGTACGCTGGTTGTCGAAAGGTGCATGCTTATCGAGATTTTACTCACTTTTTGAATCTGTGATAGAGTTTCTGGAAAACAAAGCACCAGATTTAAAAGAAAATCTGATCAAATATAAAGCGGACATTGTGTATTTAACAGAATTGTTTACAAAATTCAATGACGTTAACTTGCAGTTACAAGGGGACAGCCTTAATTTAGTAAAAACAAAGAGTGTAATTTCGGCTTTTCTTGGTATATTGAAATTAATGAAACAAAACATTAGTCGGCGCGAATTCGCCCAATTTCCGCTTTTATCGCAGATAGAATGTCTTGATGAAGATATTCAGACATACGCTCAACATTTAAGTACCCTGCACGATGATTTCAAACACAGATTTGAAGATATTCTGACGATGGAAATACCACCATGGATCATAACCCCATTTGATGAGACTGAAGAGGTAAATGTGATATTGCAAGAGGAGCTACTTGAACTCAGCACCAACGAGGAATTGAAGGTGAAATTTAAAAAAGGCTATCAAAAATTTTGGCTGCAGGCAGAAATCCCCGAAAAATATCCTGGGTTATGGGAAATTGCGAAAAAATTTTTGATAGCGTTTCCCTCGTCATATCTTGTCGAAAGAAGTTTTAGTGCCGTAACCAACCTGTTAACAAAAAAAAGGAGCAGATTGAACGTCACAGAACGGGGAGATCTGAGATTACTCCTTACAAAACTGAAGCCGAATATTGATAACTTGCTATCAATTCATCAAGCACATCCGTCTCATTAAAAGTATGAGTATTTTCTTATAGTTAATTTTACATTTCATTGTTGATTTTTTATCAATTGTTGCTTGTTTGCAATAATATTTAATTTCTTTTTAATTATAATAATATTTATGATTATACAAAACCATAAGCAATAATTTTGTATAACCACAACTATTATTTTAATAAATAGGACACAAAGAATGTGCTAAGCACTTTTTTTTCTTCTTAACACCCACCCCCAATTTAGGGTGAAATTTTAGGAGTTTTGGAAATACAGTAGAAATAAAAGTAAAGAAGCAGCAAGCCTACAAGTATAGGGGGTCTACGCAAAATACTAAAATTTTGAAAGTGGTCCACGAGAAAAATAAGTTTGGGAACCTCTGCACTAGACGAATTGTGTTCGGCTCGTGATCCACTCGTGATCGGCTCTCCTAGCGTAGATGCAGCTTTAGAACATATTTTTAATTATCTGACTCACTTTATAATCGATTTGTTTTTTTATTTTGTAAGATGAATCTTTTAATGTAGTTTTTCAAAATCAGATAAAAATACTTAAGTCGATTGTTTAACACGAAGTTTTAAATTTCTTCAGTAAATATACATCATCAATCAATCATCAACAGCCCAATAAATGTTCCCACTGCTGGGACTCGGGGCCTTCTCTCGCAATGAGAGAGTTAAGGCTATAATCCACCACGCTGGCCCAGTGCGGGTTGGCGGATGACACATGACTTCGAAAGATTCCAGGTACATGTCGGTTTCCTCACGATGTTTTCCTTTACCGTTTTAAGTTTTTAAGCGGCATTACGCACATGACTTCGAAAAGACAGTGGTGCGTGTGCATGGGGTTTGAACCCGGGGTCTCCGGATCGGCAGCCGCGGTTCTCCCGACTAGACCACCGTAACTTAATAAATAAAATACATACAGTAAATACATACTTACTCTGTATCAACTATAGATTTCATGTTATTTAAAAAATCTGCTTGAAATACAGTCTTTTTAGTATGATGTTCGTTTTAAAATAATCATCATCATCTCTAGAAGTAGATCATTAAATTAAAATTATTTATTAGTTCAACAACTGATTCACGTTACTGCTTTATAATCAAATCTTAATAAAATAATCCAGAAAGCTTACATGGCAGAAGACTTTGACTTGCTTTTCTGAATTATATGCACAGAAAAATGTACGTTTTCAGAAAAAGAAAAACCACGCACGCCTGTATTTCGGTTAGAAAACAAAGAAATAGAACCATACAATTATAACAAAGGTGCGGATCCGAGATATAATGCAGTCCAGAAGATAAATAACCTACTATACAGTCGTCCGCAACAGCTAAATTCCGAGGAAGATAAGGCTAAAGATGAAATGCTTTTCGATGCTTTAGTAGCACAGTTAAAAGCACTATGTTGTAAAAAAATTGAGCCTAGAGCAGACCCTATTAATAACTTAAAATTAATGCTAAAAAAAGTTATGTTAAACAAAAGAACAAAAAATCAGAAAAAACAGTTAACCCAAAATGTAGACAAGACAAAAGAGCACATATTTTTGATTATCAATGATGAAATAAAAAATCAAAATGACAGCAAAGATCTCATTGTTGTTGATCCTGAAAGTTTATCAAAGAATAGCAGCGTATTATTGCTCGGGCCCATTGCAACACCTCTTTCCCAAACACAATTAAAACTAGTTGTAAGTATTTCTTTAAATTTTATTATAATAACGCATGTACCTACTTACTAGTATTTTTTGATATTTTAAAACCACAATATCGACTGATGTTAAAGTCTACAATGGAGCCTGGTTACCTGGTTACCGATTCACACTCAATTTGGAGACACCAAGAATGCAAATAGGAACAATCCACTCAGACGACACATTCTACAACCTCTTTCGAGTTTTTGGAACTTCAACCATGTAACGATAATGCTCGCTTTTAAAAATTTTTCTTTTAGATGACCCGTATCGCAAATGAACTTTCGAAGCCAGAGTATTTGCCTCTTCTCCGCAAGATATCGGAAGGTGCTCTAGAAGATTCAAACATCGGGTTAATGAAAAGTTTAGTAACTGGCCCAGATTCCCGAAGATATATCAAGCCACATAGATGTAACCATCAGTCTAAATTGGCGAAAATTCATGGTGGGCCAAAGTGGCTTATATGTACTGGTTACTTAAACATAAATACACCGAGCTTATACGATTGATTATGAAGTCGTAAAAGGTTTTTCTTTTAACTTAACTTAGAGCCATCGCAATGTATAATATGATCCTGGATGCGTAATAAGATAATAGGCATTTATAATAACTTACTAACTTATAATTAAGAACTCTACAATTCAACTAAGTATTTTCGGTTCCGAAAGTGGACAACTATATCAAAGATATAGTTGGGGTGTTTTCAAAATGCAAAAAGACCCGTAAATACAATTCCCAATTTCACCACAGGTGGCGCCAACGTTTTATTTTATTGGCGATATTTCACAAAATCAAACAGTGGTGCCACACTTGGCAAAATTTATAACTATCTTTCACAAGTAAATTTGCATCTGGAAACGACCCATTATGTAAAAAATATAGAATGTAAAATAGACGTTTTTTTTTGTCTATTTTGCAATAAATTTCCGATCCAAATTTCTTTTTTTATGATGTTTAGGATCGCTTACTGAGCATAAAATCACAAAATGCTGACAGATTCAAGATGAGCTTCAAGCGCCATATTGAATTGAAGTTTTTGGCCGATATCTCAGAAACTATGCATTTTAAGGCAAAATCTATTGAAATCGTAATTGTAGAAAATAAAATTTTGCATCGTTTGTTGCCGCGTAGCTTTTCTATGAAACGTACCACTTACGATTTACGACCCATTTAATGAACCGATTTTCTTTCGCGGCCGATAATAAATTAATAAAACGCATCTATCCTTTTTTAAAGATCAGTTTTATTTTCCACAACTTCTGGCTCAAACTTTTTTATAACGTCCATACGTTTTGAATAGGGTACAATCCTCAAAAAAACTAAGTAGCCCGTTAGTTAGATTGCCAAAAAATATTGTACACGTATTTTTTCTTTTGTTTCACAAACCAAAAATGACGAAGATAGAGCGCTTCGAAGTTTCGTGTGACGTCACTTGTGAGTACGATTTTTACTCACGAGTGACGTCGCGACCCCCTACTCTCGAAGTTTGATGATCTATATATTTGACGATTTTTAATATTATGAAAAAACAAAAAATACGTGTCCAATATTTTTCCATGATCTAGCTGACGGACTAATTAGGATGGTGTATTTTTGACCCAGTCCGGTACCCTATTATAAAACGTTTATGTTCGGCTATGCTGCGATTTTTTATATAAATTAATGAATTGTATTAAAATCATTGATATAACTAAGTAAGATGAGGTACGCTCTAACATAAAGACAGCATAATGTGGCGAAAATCTCACACAAGCACCTTGTAAAAGCATAATAAGGCATTATTACGGCTTATATCGGATTTTTTTTTATTGTTAGCGAACGTCTACTCAATTTGTGGCTACTGTTGCGACTGAGACTCAATCAGGAGACGTCACCTGAGTAGCGATTCTAAATCCATTCGGTTGCATCCGACACGGAATCTCATCTCTCGGTCTTTGTCTTATCTGTTTAGCATGACAGAGACAGGGATTGTCATTCTGATTCCCAACCATTCGGAATTCGGATTCGCATTGAGAATCGCTACCCTGATTTTGCATTGCCATCGTAGAAGAGCGCGTGCCGCTTCTTAGTGTTTTAAGAGTTCAATGATTAAAATTAACAATTGTGATGATTTTTTTTATGGTGGGTTATTAGACGATAATTTTTTTTTTTTTTGTAAGAAAGAAACGGATACTGAGTCTAATTATGCCAACATTAACAGAGACGAGAGTAAACATGTATATGTGTAAAGCATGTTAAAGGAGCTTGAAACTGAAGTGTACAACCAAAGTGTGATTTTTGGATTGAGACCCCATTTTTTCCCAATGAGTCTCCGGCATTGCCAAAAAGTTAGGCAGGCCCTCTTAATTTTTGTTTCATAATGACTCGCCTAATTCAGTTTATTGTCAAGGATGATGCCCAGATACCTACTATTTTCAGACATTTTAGTAATTTTGTTTCATTTTAGAGTTCAAAAGAATTATACGGATGAAAGGTATATCAAAGCTGTGCGTAAACGGAAGAGTCTAGCACAATTTCCACTGCTGTTCACGTCGTTGCGGCCTCGTCATCTGTGTCACCTGAAAGCTTTTCATCTCAGTTGTGTTTGGATCTGAAGATCCAGGAGTTCATTCAACTACCTGTTTTTTATGCGACGCAGATATCTGAACCGGCTAAAAAACCGTACGAGTATTCGAGAAAAAATAAGTTTGGTGTGGGATTTCCCTACACTAAAAACTACTCTTCTTGGATTTTTGAGTGACCGAGAAGATGCGATAACGTGGACGGCAGTGGAAATTGTGCTAGACTCTTCCATTTAAGCGAAAATTCGATGGGCCTTTCGTCCGTAAAAAAATTTTGAACTCTAAAATGAAACTAAATTACTGAAATATCTGAAAATAACACAAACACACACACATGTACACCCTCACATACGGATAATAAGTTTCGAGCTCCTTTAACATGCTTACATGTGTACTCTCGCCTCGTCTGATGTTGGCTTAATTAGACTCGGTATCCGTTTCTTTCTTACAAAAACAGAGTTTTTATCGTCTAATAACCCATCATAAATAAAACAACATTTTAATACAATTCATTAATTTATAATATTTTTGGCTGAATAACAGAATTTAAACGTCTTATAACTCAGAACGTATGGATATTAGAAAAAAATTGGCAGTCATAGGAACTGCCGATAGAAGTGAAAACTTGTGACTCAAATGTTTTCACTTTTAATTGGATTATCTAATTTATTTTTTACCTTGTCAGAAAACTAATTATTTGTTAAACCATCGTAGGTATCATAGCTGGGCACCGTTAATCAAATAGTTAACTTCGTTAATCGTTAATCCGTTACAAAAAAAGTTAACTTCGTTAAACGTTAAAGCGTTACATTTCGTAAGAATTAACGGAAGTTAACGTTAATCGTTAATCCGTTAATTTGCGTATTGGATTTTTATATCGTGGCGTTAGTGAACTTATAAAACCTGTTGGTTTAGGTTCTGGCAGTTAACAGGTTTGGAAAAAACCAAATACTTGTAGAGTTTAATTTTATTATTGAAGTGAAAACTTCTTTAGGCGCGCCGAGACAGATTTTTCGTGGGCTGTGAATTGAATTCTAGCGTCACGCTCGGGTATGATAAGAAATCTTCGGGTAAACTCGGGACCATGGCTATTGGCCATCTAGAAATGCGTCAGCCAATGGGAAATGCTGAAAGGGCGTGGCCTGGCCATCATGGCATTGCCATCTAGAAATGCATCAGCCAATAGGAAATGCTGCTGCTTTTCTAGATGGCCATGCCATGATGACCAGGCCACGCCCTCCGGTTACACCCGTGTAGTTTCCAAAGTAAGCTATCAAATTCTGAGTTATAAGTTTTCACTTCTATCGGCAGTTTCTATGACTGCCAATTATTTTTTATTTAATTTAATTTAATGTGTTATTTAATCGTCGGGCATAATGCGCATAGGTATCTATTTCCCCTCATGAACATTAACATGTCGAAGTTCTCGTCTGAAAGCGAGGCTCGCTTTGGTGTTAAAATGTCTTTACCCGTGGATAACAGACGTTCAACTGCAGCGTTTGAGGGCTGTTTTCCAAATTTCAACCCAATCTTTTCCCATTCCCAGACGTTCTGACGTGATGAAACACAACTTACAACAAACATTACAACATCCAAAAATTGCCATTTATAATATTAGTAAGATGTTAAACACTGGAATTTTCATTGTATACCTCCATTTCTTCATCCTTATACATTGATTGGTTCATTTTATTTAACTTTTCTTTGTTTAGTTGAAATGACTACCACCGATTTTATTAAAAGAAAGTTATAATACAGATAAACGATCGAAAAAGTATGATTGAATTTATCGGGGAGTTCCCCACTAGCTATTGATTACTATAATCTACTTGGTTTACTAGGGATGTGTGTAATATTCAACTAAATTGTAAACGTCAGTCAGATTTGAGTATGGCTAAGCTCAAATTTTCAGCCAAAAAGAACTCGAGATTATCGGAAATATTACTTATGATGACAAAATTACATTTGTTTTCATATAACGTCAACCGTTTCATACTTGTCTGAACCTGTTTTTTGCGCCGCGCCGAGGTGCCGTGCGGTAAATAGTAGGCATTGGATTAACGATTAACGGACTTCTGCATAATTAACGGAAGTTAACATGTCCGTTAACATTTTTAAAAGTTAATCCGTTAATCAAAATGTTAACTTCGTTAATTAACGATTAACGGATTAACGAGTTAATGCCCAGCTATGGTAGGTATGTACATTCGCATAATTTCAACACCGCCAGCTAAATCGATGGTTGCGCCATCTAGTTTTATATCAACGTAATTATACAGAATATTGCAACTCTTTACTGTTTCTGCTGCCCTGGTACTGGTACCTAGGGGCAAACGCAACTCTTTTATATTTTTGTTGTCCTGGTATCTGGAGATAAACGCTGGGCTATTGGAGGTAGGTAATCGAAACTCTTTACTGTTTCTGTTACCCTGGTACCTACCTGGCCGTTTTTACCGAGTTTACCCGAAGATTTCATATCCGATCCGATCCGATCCGATCCATTATCATATCCAAGCGTGACGATTGATGAATCCATTTCACAGCCCACGAAAATTCTGTCTATAGCGCGCCTAAAGAAGTTTTCACTTCAAAAAAGTTTAAGGCAAAAGTTGTAGAAAATTAACTGCAGGTCTACTACGAAAACAAACTCCGAATGATCGAATCCGACCGACAGCTGAATCGGATTATAGCCTACCACGAAAAACATTCGGATCGATACATTTCGGGTCGGAAGTTATAGACTTAGGTCGGATGAGGGTCGGATCGAACGAAACGGCCGCTCTGATCAACCGACCGATTGTCTTTCGTGGTCGGAAACTTCATAAGATCGGCCGATACATCGTTTATCGGACTTCGTAGTAGACCTGCTGATCTTTGAAAAAGTATGCGTTTTATATTCGTTAATCTAATATAAATTATGTCAGTCAGTAAGAAAGTAATCTTTATGCTTGGTGCCCACGACACAGGTTGCCCTAGTGTGGGTACCAGCAGGTCTACTACGAAGTCCGATAAACGATATATCGGCCGAACTTATGAAGTTTCCGACCACGAAAGACAATCGGTCGGTTGATCAGATCGGCCGTTTCGTTCGATCCGACCCTCATCCGAATGTTTTTCGTGGTAGGCTACAATCCGATTCAGCTGTCGGGCGGATCCGATCATTCGGAGTTTGTTTTCGTAGTAGACCTGCTGTATTCATGTGTCTCAACATAATTATTTTGTTTTTATGATTTAAGTAAACACTAACCTGTTTTAAGTAACTGTGTTCTTGAAAATTGCAAAAAAATGAAAAATAAAAATTCAAGAGTTATCGGCCGCGAAAGAAAAACCGGTTAATTAAAAGGGCCATAAATCGTAAACGGTAAGTTTCACAGAAAAGATACTCGGCAATCAAAGATGAAAAAAAAATATTTTCTACAATACCAATTTTAATAGTATTAAAATTTACGTGGTTGTTATACATATTTATTGGGTAAACGGGTAACTCACGTGTACTAAGGTCGGTCAATTCGACTCGAGTTTCGGCCGCGTCCGGCGGCCTTTTTCAAGGAGAGTGTCCTCTCACGATGGCTGCCCGTTTGGCACTGCGGGCTGCCGCGCGGCGCGCACGCAAGGTCAACGGCTGTTGCGGAGGTGCAGGTGAGGGAGTGCGAGAGGGTTGCGCAGGTATACACTCGAACTCTTCGTAACTGGTCAGCTGCGAGTCGGGAATGTTGTAGCACACTGAGCTCACTGTGTCTTCACTCATATCACGAACACAATGCCGAGTACCATGTAGGCACGGCTTCCAAGCGGGCGGCACATGCCATCCTCCTAAAAACTTCTTTTCGCGTACCTCACACATATTTTCGTAGGCTGTGAATTGAGATCAAGCGTTACGCTCGTTAATGAAAGCAATCTTCAGGTGAACTCGGAACCATGGCCATGTTGAAATGCTTTAGCATTTCTAGACGGCCATGGCGTGTTACCATAGTTACCATTACACACTTACACATCTAACCATAGCCGTCTAGTCTAGATGCTTAGAAAGCCATGCTTTGAAAGACAATGCTTTGAAAATATATTGCAGAACAGCAGCGCCCTCCGGTTTCACCCGCGTAGCTTTCAAAGTGAGCTATCAAATTCTGAATTATACGTTTTCACTTCTATCGGTAGTCCCTATGACTGCCAATTTTTTTGTAAGATGTGTCGATTAACGACACAACACTGGCAAAAATTAAAGAGTGAAATTGGGAAAAGCCCATTCTTAGAAGTAAAACTTACAACAACACGGCACACAGCGTAACAACACGGCACATAGCGTTATAGCCGTAGGCTATTTTTATCAATCAATTGTATTGGGTAAGTGTTGAACAATTATTAATTGTACATAATTACGAGTTACGAGTAGCAAATCAACTTTCGGAATCCAATTCATCTGTACGTAATGCTGGTCGGTGTAATATTTGCTGTTCTCCCATCGTTACCAAATGAATAATTTTATTGTTTTCTTCGCCTCAGTGCTCCGTTTGATTGTAGTTTCCACACACCATCAAACCTAGACACTTCATTCTGCTTGCTTCGAAACTACAATCCGGGGAGCCACGGCGAAAGGCGACAATCAAATCGGCACCCAGGGTCCAAAGTCCAGAGATGACACTATCTTCATCATGACCGCATCAACACCCTCTACGGTCTTCACTTGCAGCCCCCCGGGACAACACTATCCTCATCCCGACCGCCTCAACGCCGCTTCGTGCACCCGCTGGTTCTGCCCATGACGAGCACCAGGGGAATGCCTCCATTCGAATTATTTCTTACAGTTTCGGCTCAAAATACTTGGCAGCGTTGGCTTGTTAGCAGTGTTATTTTTTGGTTAGAGGATTAGTATCCATGGCTATGAATATGTTAAAAAAAAGCATATTTTTTATTATGGTAATAATCTCAACTCTCAACGGCTCTCTATCTAGTCTGTGCTCAACGGGTCAATGGTTTGTTTCGTGAACTTGTTTCGTTTTGTTCTTGGTATCTTGGTAGTTGGTTCTCGACTCGATTTCGTATTGTTGATCGAAAAAAACTTGTTTTGAACGGAACTTACCTTAGATTGTGAGTAAAAATAGAACCAAGAAGTGCGAAAATCATTTTTTTTTAATAATTCAGATGCGTATAAATGAAGTAAATGGAATATTTTTCATATCAAGAACAATCCAGTGCTGCCAGATATTAAAACTTAAAATTCCGTGCCAATGTGCCAATAAATGTAGGCATTGTATTGAAGCAGACAGAATTTTCTGTATGACTAATATGTCTTTCATTGGTGATGATGCCAAAAGATGTGATTGGCTGAGCAAGGACCCCATGTATATTGCTTATCATGACGAAGAATGGGGAAAACCAGAATATGATAATATACGCTTATTTGAGATGATTTGCCTTGAAGGACAACAAGCTGGATTATCTTGGATTACTGTTTTGAAGAAAAGGGAGAATTATAGAAAACATTTTTTTAATTTTGATCCATATAAAATTATAAATTTAACCGAAACAGATCAACAAAATTTCTTGAAATCATCTGAAATTATTAGGCATAAAGGAAAAGTTAACGCTATAATCAACAACGCAAAGTCTTATATTGAAATGGAAAACCATGGCGAAGATTTTTCTAACTTCGTGTGGAAATTTGTGGACAATAAACCTATAATCAATAGTTGGACTAAAATTGAACAGATCCCTACAAAAAATCCAGCATCAGAAAAATTGTCCAAAGCGTTAAAGGGAAGAGGTTTTAAATTTGTAGGTCCAACAATTTGCTATGCATTTATGCAGGCGTGTGGTTTGATCAATGATCATCTAAAGTGTTGCATCTGTTATAAGAAATACATATGACTTTGTTATACTTAAGTAAACTCTTTTGCTTTTGTATTTAACTGTTCATTAATTATTTTTGACCTTTTTTGTTTATCTTTATCAAAATCATCACCCTTTTGTTGTCCTTGCTAAAAGTAGGTCTGCTAAAATTTGGTTGGGTGTCCTATGCATTATTTTTTATGGTATAGAGTAGAGAGACAAGTCGAGCAGGATATATGCCTGATGGTAAGCAACATGCATGTCACAAAACAGCGCAGTGACACGCAGCTATTGGAACAGGAGGAGTCCAAATCACTACCTAGCACTGCACTGCGCTCGTCACCCAGAGATATAAAATGTTTTATATCTATGCACTGTAATTTCACTGGAAACATTGCTCTTCATACCGGAACACTTATGGACATGTGTATATTTATATACAAAATGCCACGTGTCCATAAGTTATGCACACATACACTATGCCTGCCAAAACGTTGCTTACACTTGTGTGTGGATATGATAAAGACTCGATAGATTCATCTCGATAGAATTATGTGGAGTGTCACAAGATTCATTTTATCCAGAAATTCCTATGGGAACATGTTATTTCTTCGTAAACGCAAGCCACCCAAGCGTTAGCAACAACAATGAGCACCTTGTACTGCGCTCCCGCGCACGATATGCTACTTCAGTGCCAATAGCCCAGAATGGCGGTAATGAAGTCATTAGCACTAATTCGTTGTATGGAGACCACAACATACATTTAGGACCCATTGATTGATTAAAAATTTAATAAAAACAACTAAAAAGTTCTAAATAAAAGTTAATTATTATTAAAAAAAAACCCGACTCACGAGAAAATTGTTCAATCAAATACTAAACCAAGCTATGGAATATCGTTTAAACAATATAAAGTACACTACGAAATGTATTCGTAATCGATACTTTAATAAATAAAACCTTATTCTAAATATTAACTAAATATAATTTATTTTATAAATGGTGTTGGAAAGTGTCGCAGGCGGGACCAACTTGGCCGCCACTAACGAAAATACCTACCTACCTAGGTAAGATTCTCCTAAATAATGAACTTAACAACCAACAAACAAAATGACTATAAGAAATCTCCTAAAACCCTCTGTTCGCCCCCACCTGCAATACTTTCCAACAACATTTATTAAATAAATTATTTAGGTATAGTTAGTATTTAGAACACGTTTTTATTTATTTAAGTATCTATTACAAATACATTTCGTAGTGTATTTTATATTGTTTAAACGATATTCCATAGCTTGGTTTTAGTATTTGATTGAACAATTTTCTTGTGGGTCTTGTTTTCTTCTTTTTAGTGTGCAGTCGGGTTTTTGTTTTTTTTATAATAATTAATTTTTATTTGGTGTGTCTATAAAGAGTATCTATCTATCTATAAGACAAAGACCGAAAGATGAGATTCCGTGTCGGATGCACCCGAATGGATTTAGAATCGCTACCCAGTGGGTAGCGATTCACATCACACGGACACGGAATCTCATCGCTCGGTCTCGGTCATACTAAACAGATAAGACAAAGACCGAGACATGAGATTCCGTGTCGGATGCATACGAATGGATTTAGAATCGCTACCCTGAGCTAGTTTTGAAGTGAGCTTTAAATTTTTTTTGGGTTTTTGTCATGAAATTTATTCATAAAAAAACTGTTTTATGGTTTCATTACAAATAAAAAAAATGTGAGAAATATCTCAAAACAGGTGGTTTTTAGTATGCACAAATAAACTTATAAAATGTGCGGTCATAGGAACTGCCGATAGAAGTGAAAACTTATAACTTAGAATTTGATAGCTTACTTTGGAAACTACGCGGGCGAAACCGGAGAACGTGGCTATGAGCATAGCCATCTAGAAATGCGTTAGCGTTTCTCGATCGTAGCTGGGTCTGGGCTCTGATGATGAAGCTAGAATATGGATTACATGAATGTATTAATAACAACACAGTTAAATTATGAAGTTTATTTTGGTGGCGGCCATCTTGGATTTGAAATTAGTATTCGACTAGTCAAGCCCTTTCATTTGGTATCTTTTTTGAGGACGGCTGTAAAAAAATAATGATGTTATAGTGCTCGCAATATAACTCTGCGCGCGACTGGTGGTGTACTTAATGTTACCAGGTCAAGCTAATAGGTTCCCTTCCCGTTCATTGAGAACTTACAACTTCATAAAACAGGTACGGGAAGGGATTTTTCAGGGAAGCAATATAAGTAACTACACATTATAAGTTACACAACAACTGAGACTCAAGAACGAATGTTTCGAAGTAATGAAGTCCGTTGTAGTGATGGTTAGGGTCAGTATGACGTATGACCAAATATCATTGGTAATTGGTACAGGCTGTCTGAGTATCTTACCACCAGGAGAACTTTATTATATTTTATTACATTATAAAAAATCTGTCATTTTCAACCTACACCAACAACGAAATAACAAGAATTTAATTTAAACTTGTACGTCTTTTATTGAGACCATAAATAACACTAGTATGATATTGGCGATAAAGCATCAAACCTCAAAAATAAAGCCTCAGCTTAAAAATATGCCGATAATACGTGGAGATTTGATTGCTATGGTATCCATACATATTAGCTGTCAAATAGCTCTGCTTTTGGAAAACGACACTTTTGGTCCGTTATTGTCTCGTTCTTCTTAAGGCCGATTTACATCAGACGAGCGAATGCTCATTCTATCCCCACTGTATCAAATTAATTTGGTGTAAACAATCAATACGTCAACAATCAATCGTAGAACATTCTTTCGTTGTTTTGTTTGCGTTCGCAAAGATTCTATGGAATATCTAAAGGCCGATTTACATCAGACGAGCGAATGCTCATTCTATCCCCACTGTATCAAATTAATTTGGTGTAAACAAACGTAGAGCATTCTTTAGTTGTTTTGTTTGCGTTCGCAAAGATTCTATGGAATATATAATATGGAAACGCTAAGAACGAACTTTCGTTTACACTAAAAGATCGAGAAAGAATGCTCTTGTTCCAGCTCTAGCTCTGTGTTCGTTCAGTTTAAATCGGCCATTATATGGAAAACGCTAAGAACAATCTTTCGTTTACACTACAAGATCGAGAAAGAATGCTCTTGTTCCAGCTCTAGCTCTATGTTCGTTCAGTTTAAATCGGCCTATAGAAGACTGATCACCAGAATTAAGAACATATATAGATCAAAGATATTATCAATATTCAAACGATAGACGCTGGCGAAATTACGGTAGCGTTACCGAATGGAAGCCATGACGAAAAAGAAAGTAAAGTCTCTTTCTCGTTCTTCTTCACAACCACTAATGATTTTCAAGAACCAGCCACGGCCATGACATCTAGGTACTCTAATTCAACGAAAACGTAATTTCGAAATAAACTCGCGATTTTCCAACTCCGATTCTACTTCGATCCGTCGTTTTGTCTGTTTAAATGTTCTAAGCCTACTCTAATTAGAGTATGCTTAGAACATTTAAACGTCAAACAATGTTGTATCGGACGAAACGAAGTAGAACGAGAGTAGGAAAGTCGCGAGTTTTTTTTCGAAATTTCGTTTTCGTAGAAACAGAGTAGACGTCCAGCACTTTTAATCACTTTCGGCATAATTGAAGTAATTAATTACTTTAGATATGAATAAACACACCAAATATAAACAAACTCTTGTCACCTGACGTAAACAAGAAGATGACGACGCGTCAATTAGTTCCATATTTTGCTACGCGAGTTAAATTGCGCGCACTCTAACCACCATTTTGTGGCGGTGGCCATCTTGAATGATTTTATATCAAACCTAGCTTAGAACACTTTCAAACACAAACAACTAAATCGATACATCCGTTTGGGAGCTACGATGCTACAAATACACACACAAACAAAGTTATGTCAAAATTATAGCACCTGTCGGTTTTTCGTCGGGGGTTAAAACTAAGAAATGACTCGTGACGTGCTTTCATTGTTGAAACATGCTGTACTCTCAAAATATCTTTTGCAGTATTAATATGCCATAATATGTATATAGTGTGGTATATGTTGCTGACGTCACGAAAATATGTATATTAATATTATAGCTTATATAGCTATTTACGTCTGTGACGACCTTAACCCATCAATTTTGTTACATACGACTAGGATCAATATGAATAAAATACAAAATGCGGGCAAGTGCACAAATACTCAGGGATGTGTCTGTCTGTCTGTTAGTCAATACAACTGATAGTAATTCTATTCTTACAACTTTTTATCACAGACTAGTAGCTTTTCATGCAGAAAAGTTTTTTTTTATATTTTAGGTTGTTTCTGTTAGGACACGACTGGCAGCACTGATTGAATTTTCATTGTCAATAAATAAATAAATACAAATAGTAAATAGTTCTGCGCTGTGCGCTTCTGCTTCTGAATTCTGAGATTCTCATTCAAAATAGAATTTTATTTAGGGATTTAGAATAGGAGCGCAAGATTGCAAGTTTGCAAGGTACCAAGGTCTACAGTTGGATATTAAATTAGGCAGTTTTATCCAGCAAAATGAATATTCCGTTCCCTGTGATAACTCCTCGTCTAATAGATTCTAAATGGTTCAACGCTGACACACCAGTCGACGAAGACGCCGAGTTGACAATACTCGAGCAGCAGCATCAGCAATGGGTAAGGTATTGTTTTCCGAAAGTTTCGACATACCCACGCATTACTGCCAAAACAAAACGTCCTTTGAAATAAAGGTAACTGATAACTTTTAGTTCAGTTCACATCTATAGTCAACATTTAAATATAGAGGCCTAATCTGAATAATAAAAGCTCAAAAATGTATGAATTGCTACTGAAGATCCAATAAACATTGTAATGTCAATTTTATTATTCCAGCTGAATTCGATTTCCGAGCAATATACCAAACGGCCTCCTCTTGGGAAGACAGACCCTGAACCAATAGAAGAAGAAGCTGACAGTGATGAGGAAGAAGGTACTGCTTGATAAGCTTTATATCATCAATATAAACTCCTAGATGGAATGGAGAAACGTCAGGCACACGGAATATGTCATTGTTGGGAAGAGTGAGCTCACTTTTTTCATTTCTAGTTGGTTGAAGGAAGCGGTGAACGCTGTAGGTATTCACCTACAACTATTTGTTGTCAACAACGAAAATAAGTAGAACCACAGCACATGTATCTCGCCGCTAGCGATTCTAGGGGTCATTGCTTGTGTGTAAGTGTAAATCACTTACGCTACACACAGAGACTCAGTTTATTACCAATTTCAAGGTGCTCAGGGCACGTCAATTGGTTAATATCGATGCTTTATATGAATTTATAGGAAGAACTGTTAGGCAATAGTTCATCAGCGGGGCTAGCACGGGCAGTTGACAATTACTCCACCGGGAAAGGAAATAATCTCTTTCCCCCTTGTCAATTTTGTCCACTGTCAGAGCACGGACTCGCCGGTGGATAGTTATTCCACGGTGGATATACGGCGGGAGTAGCATTATCACTTCAGTATTGCCGTTATAAGAAAATTAAATAATAAAGTGGCCAAGTGCAAGTTGGACTCGCCCATAAAGGGTTCCGTTGCAGCAAGTAACATAATATACATAGTACACATAGTTCTTGTACTTCGTTGTAACTTTGATCGAAGTTTTAATGATAGTGTATTTATGACGTACTAAAAACAACTACTTATCAGATTGAGTTCAAACCAATTTTCGTTGGTAGTTTGCATGGTAATGAACATCATATATTTTTTCATTCTCTTACTTTAGAAGTTAGAGGGAGGGGGGGCACACATTTTACCACTTTGGAAGTGTCTCTCGCGCAAATTATTCAGTGTAGACAAAAAATATATTAGAAACCTCAATATCGTTTTTGAAGACCTATCGATAGACACCCCACACGTGTAGGTTTGATGAGTTTCATTTATCAGTATGGGGGGCAACCCTAATTTTTAATTTTTTTTTTTATAAAAACTTAATGCAGTTCACAGAATACATCTACTTACCAAGTTTCAACAGTGTAGTTTTCATAGTTTCGGCAAAAAGTGGCTGTGACAGACAGACGTGACGAATCTATAAGGGTTCCGTTTTTAAGTTTTACGGAACCCTAAAAATGATGTATTGGTCATCAGTTTTTCTGTCAACGTTTGCTCTTCTTCCTTTTTTTTTCTGTGCTGCGTTTTGAGGTTTTATATGTAGGTTTTATATTTTTGTAAACAACTATAAAACATTTTCTCATCTAAATCACATACCTTAGTATAGAGAACGCATTTAGATTTAAAAATGAGTAATTATAATATGCTCGCGACATTATGTATGAGAGAGATTTACTTATATCCCCACCTCCAAATCAGACGATAGTTTGTCCCCTGTCATATGTCAATTGAAGAGTATTTATCTTCGTTTTCCCGAGTCCGTGCTATACAGCGGGGAGTAGCGTGATATAATGTCCATGACAAAAGTCAAGTGGAAACATTTTATCCCTTTCCCCTGTTGCCATGCTATGCAAGGTGGAAATGATTATTATATCCACTGACAGGTGGATAAAAATGGTGGAAAGACTATTAGTCCACAGTCCGTGCTAGCCCCGCAGGTAAATATTATCTGTAGACTTTTATGACACAACTTTTTTTTGGCCAAAACAGAAAAGCTTGTATACTATTATTATGGTAAACAGATATAGTTGATAATACAATGTTAGTATTGCAGGAGTGCGGCTCAGGGCTGACGTCTTCCGTATATTTTATTCTGGTGCTACGTTTTTAAAATAGCGACAACCCTACCCGTGTTTAAACATTATCAGCGTTTCTCCCAAGATCAAGGGTGATGAATTACTGGTAGTATTTCTTTATACTCTGCTAATACAATAAAGCTGAAGAGCTTGTTTGTTTCAACAAGCTAATCTCAAGAATTGCTGGTCCATTTAAAAAAATCTTTCACCGTTGTATATGTAGGCTGGCTCCTTCCCACCGTCCACCTCCTGAGACCAGCTGAGTGAACAGTGAAAAGTTTTTTTTATAAAGGGTCACCTTTGTCCAGCTGGGTGTTCTGTAGGAAATATTTGGTTTCCACCATCCACCTTGTTTAATAACCAAAACAAACTGGTTAGGTTACATAGGACCCAGATCCAACTCGGAACACCCCAACTCCACCTAGTCTTATCACTTCTACCCCTAGAGTGTACACAAAAAATGGGAGAGCCAGAAGCTCGAGGGAGAGGTCTCAAGGCTTACCGCAGAGCTTCAGAGCTTCTGGTAGGACCTGGAGTCAAATAGTCAAATATCAGTGATAAGCTGATAAAACCATAATCGGGTGGGTACCTACATATTTTTCTGATAGGTGAGCTGTTGTAAAAAAAACTTCCCACAGTTCACCTAGGTGGACAGTAGGTAAGAACTGGATATGTATGTTAACCCTGAGTGCTATAGGCCAGGGGTCGGCAACGTTTTGGGAACCATGGGCTACATTGGGCTGCACTTCTAAAAGTTTGTGATTCATTTTCACCCCCCCCCCCCTCCCCCCCCCTCCCCCCACTCATAAGTAGTGAGTGAATAATTGAATTTATGAAATGTGCATAAGTTCAAAACCGTCGCGGGTCGCAAGGAGATAGGTCGCGGCCCGCGGGCCTCAGGTTGCCGACCCCTGCTGTAGGCTATTACAATTATAAACCACAAGCAGAGCCAGCGTGGACCGCTAATAATAAAAACATAGGTAGTGAAGGGATGAAACAGCCTGATGGTAATCAAAATTCTGGCCCATGACAGCAGTGTCATGCTGTTTTGGCTTTGATTGAAGCTAAAGAGGCCAACTTACACACTATTACACCTAGAGATATAGGTGATTTATATCTTCACCCTGTAATTTCTCTAAAACACTAACTCTTCAGTCACTTCAATTCACATTATAGCTAGGCATTAGAATAACTGTCAAAGGTGTAGCATTTCCCCAGACAGAATGCAATAGCCCTACTATTTTAGATGGCAGATAGTAAATGACATAGTGCTAGTAAATGTATGGAAATACTAGCACTATTTTGACTTCTATGTATAGATTACTAGTAGCACCCCAGTTTTGCTTGGATGATTCTCTTGACAAAAATCAATTTGTGTGTATTATTTCAGTCAATTAATTAGGTATCTGTGTTCCAAACTTTAATTTATAATATTTTGCTGTGTAAGAGACAGATGATACAGCTTATCTACATTTTCTTCATTTTAGAGGAAATCAAAAATACTGCTTATTGTGCTATTCTTCATTTTGAATTTCACAGTTAAGTAAAACAAGTTTTGTTTGTTTTAGATACGCATCTTAAAATTATTTTACGAAATGGTGGACGAATATTAGCAGTGCTTTCCTCTAAAATTAAGTGCATTTGCTCTGGTTCTTATGCCACAATTTTCTGGTGCTCTTTAGGTGTACAAACTGACTAAGTATTGTATGGAAACTATACTTTTCGAATGTATAGAACAACAAGTGCTATGATGAAACTGCCTTTATTGGCCCTGTAATGGAATTGGTTTACGCTTGGTAGTAAATTTAAAACAATCTTTTATTCTTTTCACAGGTAATGATGAGTCTGACGAATCAGAAGAGTCTCACGATGAAGATGAAGAAGATGTCCATACATCATATTCTCCAACAAGAAATAATAATGAGCTTGAGCCAGATAGTTTGGACGACTTGAACATATCTCAGGATTTAAATGTATCTGATCAGAGTGCTTTGTGGCCAATGCAGTAATCTCATTAATACCTATTAGTGAAACTAGTTGGGGTATATTGTTTAGTCTTCATTCCGTATGTATGTTAAAAAAATGAACTTACACATTATTAATAATATAATGACATAAAAAATTAATCAACCGTTTTATTCATCATTAAATTAACATAATCTATTAATACATTATGATATCCATAACAGTAGATAATAAATTACTTAATAATAAAAATGGCGAGACATTATCAGCAGCAGTGTTGATTGATGTTCAGCAGCTATTGACAAATGACTTTGTAATATTTCACAATCTATTTTATTGATCTCATTCATATCCGTAAGTCTCTACTTTATGACGTTGTTTGGCTGGAGAGCAATATGCATGATGACTAAAAAACTAATCAGTTATTAAAACTAAAAAATTACAAAGGTACTGTGCTTAGAAGTTTCGTGTGACGTCACTTCATTTACGATATTACAAAGACGTAACGTCATAACGTCTTACTTCAGAAGTTTGATGATCGTATATCTCTGTCGATTATTATTATTAGTTTGTTGAAACAATAATAAATATGTGTCCCATATTTTTCCACAACCTACCTGACGGACTAATTAGAAGGATACAATATTTTTGTCACATGTCGGTTTCCTCACGATGTTTTCCTTTACCGTTTTAAGTCGGCAGCATTACGCACATGGCTTCGAAAAGACAGTGGTGCGCGTGGGGGTTGAACCCGGGGGCTCCGGATCGGCAGTCGCCGTTCTCCCGACTAAGACCAGCCGTAACTACGCTACTTGCTGTAAATACCATAATAGGGTATCGGACAACTTTTCAAAAAGTGCTTAAAATTAATCTTAATGGCTAAATATAGCCCTACATTTTTTTATTTTAAACAAATATAACTTTTTAAGTACTTAAAATAGTGTGTAAAAAATAATTGTTTTAAATTGCCGCGTAAACGGTATGTCACGTGATCTCAGAGCGTGTGACGTCATACGTGTTTCAAACTGTAAATAAACACAGTTATTCAGTGGAAAGTGTTGTTTTTGTTTTCTTTCTTTAATGTTATAATGGATCACATAAGATATCGTACGTGTGTAGTACCTCAGTGTAGTAATAACAGTAAAACCACACCAGCTAAATTATTCATTGATGTGCCACGAAAAGCAGATATACGAAAAAAATGGTTGAAACTAGCAAGACGAAATTTCGATGGAATGTCTGTAACTTCACCGATTTACTTCTGCGAGGATCACTTTGATGTAAGTACACAAATTTACATTACGGTAAATAGGTACATAACACTGCGAACACTTCATATTTAAAGGCGGTGGAATATTAGATGCTATTAATTATGTAAGTACTTACTTTGGATTTTTTGTTTTAGCTACCGAATGACATGGAAAATTACATGAGATACCGAATTATGGGTTATGTAAATAAAATTATGATGAAACCAGGATGTCTTCCATCAATATTTCAATGTCAAACTAATAGAAAAAGAAGTTTCCCATCAACTAGTATGCCTCGACCCGCTGCTATGAAAAGGCAAAGATTGGCCCTAATACAAGAAGCCCTAGAAGATAGTAAATTGAGCAGTAGTAACGAAAATGAAAACACCACTTTGCCTATTAGTAAGTATTAATTCAATATTGAACTTGGGTAGGTCGGTATACCTATTTTTACTGATGAAAAATAATGAACTGTCCATTTCTTTCAGATTTACAAACGGAAGTTGTAGCAGTAGAACATCAATCAAACTATCAAGATAAAGGTGTACAAGCTTTTGTAAAAAGTAAATATTTCAGAAGCAAGTATACCCAAACCAAACATAAATCTCAAGATATAGCAGTGTCACCATTTAAAACATTGACCACAAGTGTTTCAACATCTCCCTTCAAAGTAGAACAACATTCAAAGCCAGCTATGCCTAGTGGTCCTAGTGTTATTAGAAAACTAATTGATCGTTCTGATAGTGACATATCACAGAACAACCCATCATCATCATCATATCAGCCATCATCACCTTCAGTCCAGTCATTAGAGTTTAAATTACCATCGGATAGCAGTAGCTTAAATGAAGAATATTCTAAAATGGAAAAAGAAAGCGAGGCAAAGCAAGCCATAAATGACATGTGTAAAAGAATTAAAACCAAACCTCGTTTATATATCGGCATACCTAATGATTGTTATTTTTTGGTTGATTTGATACATACAAATACCATGATACCTACAGAGCATATATTACTATGCTTAAAAAAAATTAGGTTGAATACAACATTCTCAGAACTTGCAGATCAATTTGGAACATCTGAATCATATGCTGGCAAAATATTTCGGAAGAATATCCCAATAATCTCTAGCATTCTCAAACCATTTATTGTAGACCTAGATAAAAAAAATATTAAAAAATGTCTTCCAATAGCATTTAGACATCGCTACAATAAAGTAAGCTGTTTAATAGACTGTTTTGAAATTGAAATAGCGAAACCCTCAAAGCCACTACATCAAGCTCTAACGTGGTCTGAATATAAGAAAGCAAATACAATTAAATATTTAGTATCAAGTACACCTAACGGCTTAATAAATTATATATCATCAGGGTATGGAGGACGGATAAGTGACACATTACTTGTAGAAAAGTGTGGGTTTCTACAACAATTAAAACCTGAAAGCTGGTTTTTAGCTGACCGTGGTTTCAAACACATAGAACAAATGCTAATTGAAAATAAATGTCATTTACTGAGACCCCCAAGTCTAGGTCAAGGTCAAAAGTTATCCAAGCAAGAAGCCATAAAAACAAAACAGATTGCAAGTTTAAGGATTCACATTGAAAGGGTCATTCGTAGAATCCGGGAATTTTCTATGTTGAAACCACATTCTGTTGTGAATTCGAAGTTGATAAGTATGCTAGATTATTGCATGATAATAGCATGTGCTCTTATCAACTTACAAAGTAGCATTGTCTTTTAAATTATATACATCCCAATAACAGGCACCAGATTATGTTAAACACTATTAGTTAGTACTTTACTATTTAATGTCTATAACAGGGATGTTACGGAGCTTCGACTCCGACTCCGTTATGTCGGAAGTTCCGATTAGTTTTACACCTCCGGTTCCGACTCCGGTTCCGAAACTTTTGAATCGGAGGTTAATCGGATGTCGAAGCATAACTTAGCGGCGGCGCCCTGCGCCGACAGTAAAGAACAGTTTCGCAGGAACATGTCGCGCAGGGAATCTCCCGCGCACGAGTGTAATGAAAAGTATACTAAATGAGCACAACATAGAAAAACGCAAAATTCCAGCACCTTATATTAAATTTCCGCCAATATTATCGTGTCCACCATCCTCAGTAGCGAGCGAATACCTTTTTGGTGGCGTCGATTTTAATCTTTAAGGGGGCGCCTAGTGCCAGAAAACGAAAAAAGGACATTTTCGACGCCGCTCACTGATGTTAAGAAACTAAAAACTATAACAAAAAAATATTGACGTGTGGGTACAATCAAGAAAAAGCACAATAACCGAATAGAATTTTAAAAATAGATCAGATTTTTTTACAGATAAAAATTAAAATGACACCTGAAAAAACTATTTTAATTCATGTACTCGAAATTATCAGCGATGACCCCACATTATTTTTTGTTAATAACATTTCTAATTTTACGTTCTATTAAAGTAACCGAACCACAGAATAAATATTAGACCGATCACTTTTTAAATTTATGTTTAATTATTGAGTAATTAAATAAAACTTAGTCAAAAATTTACTCCTGACACCTGATTTAATATTGATTTCCCCTCCAAACTGTGTCATGCTATTCTCGACTTTATGCATATCATATTAAGAAGGGCCTCGCGCGGTTGAAATTTTTTCCTGGCATTAGACGTACTCTTAAGAAATATCTTAGACTGAGACAGCTTCAAAGCTTATGTTCATGAAGTACATATACACACTTTTGGTGTCAATGTACCTATTTAATTTAATTTGTTTGAAAACTTTTGTTCATTTAACATATTTTATATGGTATTTTGGGATTCAATTAATTGAATTTTTTGTTTATTTTTGAATATTCCATTTTTTTTCATTTTTTGTGATATTTCATGAAACAAAACAATGAAAAGTTTGAATGAATGTTTTATTTGTCCTAAAATAAAAATCTCTCTCCTACCACTACTTCTGACCCTACCTCCGACTCCGGTTCCGACTCCGACTCCGACTCCGATAAATCAAATTTAAAAACTCCGACTCCGACTTCGGTTCCGATAAGATCACCTCCGTTACATCCCTAGTCTATAACTAAGTTAATGTTAACATACTGATTTAAATAGCTATTTTTGTTCAGTGGCTTCTTTGAAACTGAAACATATTGTTGTCACCTGTAATGTTTGTAGTATATTTCACTTATAGTATTATATTTAATTCTGGGATTTGAGTCTAAATATGTGTCATATAAAAGAACAAGTAGCTGATTATTTAAAGAAATGGGTATGACTGATAAAATTTAGTACAGAGGGCGCCAGTGTGAAACTATCCATTTCTACCCGCCATCTCAAAAGAGTTTTGAAGGGGTTGTGGCTATAAGTAGATGGAGCTAAGGGGTTGACGGGCATTCCTTTTTGAAATTTTATATGAGAAAGATCGAACAGTTGTCAATATAAATTCTTACATTTATTTAATTGATTTACTTTTACTCAATTGATAACAATATTTTGTACTTCTTTTCACTTTGTATTTCTCGCTTGTGTCATCTTAAATAAAAGGTTTTTTAATACTTAGGAAACCACTTAGATTTGCATACAATTTTTGTAATGATTTCTCATACTGACTGGCCTCGTGGCTTAGTTGGTAGTAGCTCTGCCTGCGAAGCCGAGGGTCGTGGGTTCGATTCCCACCCAGTGCAAATATTTGTGTGATTAATTCAAATGTTTGCACTGTGTCTGGGTGTTTCTATGTATAATAAGTATGTATTTAAAACTATATAAGTATTATATCAGCTCTCTGGCCGCCATCATACAAGCTTTGCTTAGTTTGGGGTCAGATGGTGTTGTGTGTGAATTGTCCACCAATATTTATTACACCTAATTACTATTTTAATCACGTGATTTTTACATCTATATATATATAAAAGCGAAAGGTCACTCATCAAGGAATCTCAGAAACTACAAATCTGAAATTTTGCATGGAGGTCCCTTTTAGCACATAGGCGCTCGCTAAGACGGGATTTTGTGAAATTCAACCCCTAAGAGGGTTAAACAAGGGATGAAAATTCGTGATTTTCAAAGTTATCAAATTTTGTATCTATATATCACTAGACACGAAGCAATTAAATGTTTGTTCTATCAATTTTGTAATTTCGAACTGTACGGGGGTGAAATGGGGGATGAATGTCAATATGGAAGTTCCCAACCGTTGCAGATAAAACCATGAAACTCTGTATATAGACACTTGACACGAAGCAAACGAATATTGGTTCTAGCAATTTTGTAATTTCGAGCTGTATGGGTATGAAATTGGAGTTGAAAAGAGGGACGAATGTCTCTTACGCTTTCACACCTAAACAACTGAACCGATTTTGATAAAATTGTATGAAATTGTTTTATTATATGCTGTTTTAAGTAACCATAAATGTGTCTGGGTATAACAATAGGTACTGCCTGAGTTACCATAGTATTTATTTCACGCGAACGAAGTCGCGAGTACCAGCTAGTTATAAATAAAATCTATTGTCAATTTAATTGAATATATATGTTTGTATCACTACATAGTAGAAAACAAATTAACTTCCCGTGTCTCTCTGTCCCTGTGTATGTTTAGATCTTTACAACTACCTAACAGATTTTGATGCGGGCTTTTTTAGTAGATACGAGTGATTTAAGAGGAAGGTTTTTGTGTAGAATACATGCATAGTACAGTAGAGAGACACTGATAATTAAAAAAAAATCTAAACGATGTCATTAATAAACACAATTTTTGCGCTTAAATTGCAAACCCTGGCTGAACCCTGTGAGATAGATAAAAATAATGTACTGCAGTATTGTACACCTAAAAAGGTCAACAAAAAAGCTCATGGTATGTGTCTATCTCGTAGGGATAACCCACAATAACTATTTTAATATTGTATTTACTGTAAATTTTAGCAAATAAAACATAGCTGATCATGAAAATCAAATTTTATTTTCTACTTTCATACAGAATAGGATATACATTATTTTTCCAAAATTGGCATATGCTTGATATATAGTGCTTAACTAAAGCTTCATCATAATGAACTAACAACATTTCCACGTGGTTGGTGATTTCGAAGTTAGGATCAGCAACACAAAAGTAACAATTTTTCAAATTTGTCACAAACATTTGGATTTGCATTTGTACCATGTATTTTTTTGCCACTTTATTATCTTTTAAATAACTTTTGTATGTTTTTTCACTGGTAGGACATTTTATTTCAATACAAAATTTATCATCATAAATACCATCTGGTGAACCAGCAATGAATGGGTATTGACAGGAAATAAATAAGCCACATTCCTTCACTTTCTTACCTAATCTCTTTTCCACTGCTATTTTCACTTTGTTTTCTAAATTCCTTCCTCTCATCATGGCTTTTGTGTCAGGAATTTTGGCTCCCATTATCATTGCGATTAAAGACCCATCTGTGGTATGACATTTGCTTACTTCGTAAGCTCTTGAAGCTGTAACACGCCCATATCTCAGTTCATACCACAACTTGTTTTTGTATTGTGCCCGAGTATTTTGTTCAATTCTTTTAATATTTTCTTCGATAAAATACTGTGAAATCTTATTTAAAAATAAGTCATAATCACCATCACCACCATGTTCTAAAACTAAATAGTGAAGTGACAATTTCTCGTAATCTTCCATTCTGTTTATTTTATACTTCAATAATTCACAGTTTGTAACACCTCGATTTGCCGCTGCTTCAAGAAATTGTTCCAGCATGTTTTTTTGCAGAGTAGCCTGTGTAGAGCATGGATTTCTTTCATTTGACAGATCCTTCGAATTTATAAACTTGAGACTAGTGCCAACTTGAGCCAGTTTCGATTTTTTCCAGTAACACTGCACTTCAGTACTGGACGGTTCCTCACTTCTCCTGTGGACCCACATCAGAAAAGCTACAGCATGTTTGCAGCCCCCAGTTGATGCAGCACAATCATGACACTGTACGCTTACAATTTTACCTTGTTTTTCGTCAACTATCATAGTCACTGCGTACAATTTTGAATGAACTTTGTGTTCTGGACACACCTTACATTTAATAGTACACATGTCAGAATCACGCCGAAGTTGTACGTATCCTATCGCGTCATCACCGTAAGACTTTCTCGCCGATCTGAAAAGATGTAAAAACAATAAGTTTTAAATCTTGAAGTAATAGAAAGTACATAATATAACTACGAGTACAATAAATATGTTAGGTTAGACTGACATTTATTTTATACTGGAAACAAATAACAGGTGAAACAAGGGATTAAAGTTTATATGAAACTTTCTATTCCTTGGACATTTTGCATGAATACTTACATAGATGTTTTAACATTTCTAAATTCAGCAGCACAGAAGTCAGAATTTGTGGCAAAGAAATTTCCAACCATGAACATATCCACTCTTGGGAGATTTCGGCAGTCAGCTTTCAAATAACCTGCTTCCATAGTTAAAACGTGTTGTTTTAATTACTGTTCCTCAATTGTAATAGTTTTAAATACTTTAAAAACGGCAAAGAATCGTAAAATTCGCAAATACACTATACAAAATACTGTTATTTAGACACAGTTGACGTCACGCGCTGTGATTGGTGTTTCGTTTACGGCGGCCAACAGATGAAAAATATTAGAAATATTAAACTTTATTAATTGAATTAAAATTATAAATCAGTATTCCTTCGTGTAAATTTTAATTAAATGGTTATTTCACTTCATAAATGTACTAACTAACTTAATTTCAGATTTTTTTGTGACTACTGTCCGGTACCCTATTTACTGGATTTACTTGAGACATCCTATAACCACTGACAATACCAAACAATCATAGTTTGCAACATACTACATCTTTTATGAAATAAGCCACCTTATGGGTTTTAAATTAAATACTGAACTATTATTTCGTAATTACATTAATTATAATACAAATTACAAATTATTGAATTATTTACAGAAAAAAAAGGAGTATGTAGATAAGATATCACAGGGGTGTTTCCAGCTGAAATTAAGTACCACTATATGTCAAAAGAAGCCACCCTTAAATGTTCTTACTACTGTGACCACAACCACACGAAATACAGATGTGCACGCTTCACATGTCCTCGAAAGATCCTCTTACTAAGAACATGTGGGATTCTTCACAATCTATCTTCCCTGTCAAATGAAATGTTAAACCAATGATAATGTCAAAATAATGATAAAGTTTAACATCTGCACTGAATAAATAATAATCAGAGGCTTTGAAGGAGGATTGAACCTATGATCTCAAGAAGTTGGGCAAACATATTGGCTGGCTATCCTTCAATATTTGCGCTTTCAGAATTTAAAATACACATTACAAAAGTCAAAAATAGTTCTCAATTTCACCAAAGTAGCCAATGTTATTTGTTAGAGAAATTTAACAAAATGAAACATTGGCATTGGCCGTTGTCAAATATTTAGAACTATCGCTGGCTAAGTTTTGCATTCTGAAAATGACTAATTTTGTGGCCACCCCTAAACCAAAAAAATCAGTTATTGTATCGGAGTAATTTTAACAATTTTTTATAATGTAGTAAGAGTATGTATAATTAGGTATCCTATCTGATATTTCAATGATTAGATTTCACCGTAAAAGTTATTCTAAATAATGAAAATAGCTCCTTTTGACTTAATACACTTTCTCTGCATAATCCTGTTTCAATGATAACTAACTGTTCAAGAGTAAGAATACTTGTACTCTATATGAACAATTTAATTTAATATCAATATTCAATGCTCCTTATTCAAAAATGTCTACCAAAATTATTCTAGTTTTACCTTATAATTTAGGACTGAAGAAAGGGATCCCTTCAGTCATACATTTTTCTGTGTATAAAGTTTTACCGGCGGGAAAACGCTTGCTATAGATTTTTTTTCATACAATTATTTTTTTATGTACCTACATATTTACGTTTAAAAGTCGGTAACTGTAAGACCGTAATGCGGAGTTTTTAGAATGACAAAACCTTGACAGAAATATGTATGTGCGTAAAAGGTTTACGCACAAAAAGATGCGGCTTATCAAGTCCAAAAGGATGCTTAGGTACTTATAATAACGAACAACTTTTACAATTCATCCTTAAAATCACGATAAAAATTATAGTTAAACAAAAATGTCGTTTTGTCTTGACTAACCATTAGCATCTAGCGAATTAAGCGAATGTTACATCGCTATAAAGATTGAGCATAATACAACGTGTTTTTTCGATTTAGCACACTTATTTGACGAAACCATGAATATGAGGTTTCTATTATTATCCATCCATACTCACGCAAAGCTGAGTTTCGCTCAGCTTGCTTCGCTCTTTACGGAACTGGGTGCTCATTTACAACGCAACCGGAAAGATTCCGTCAAAGAACAATAATTAATCCTAGTGTCTGTAATTATGGATAAGGCTAAGACAGAGGTTTTATTCCTTGTCGAGATCAATCCGATTGCGTTGCAGTCAGGGTACTGAACCAAGGAACGGTTAGTCTGCGCGAGCAAGCGTGTGGCACTGGACGTCTATTCTCTTTCTACGAAAAACGTAATTTCGAAATAAACTCGCCACTTTCCTACTCCGGTTCTACTTCGTTTCGCCCGATCGAACATTGTTTGACGTTTAAATGTAATGTTTTAAGCCTTCTCTAATTAGAGTAGGCTTAGAACATTGAAACGGACGAAACGACGGATCGAAGTAGAACCGCGCTTCTACCGCCTAACGAAAAACGCTTTGATATTGCTGTCTCTTTTCTTCTCGCTTGAAATGAAAGAGACGGCAATGCCAAAGCGTCAAAGCGTTTTTCGTTAGGCGGTAGACCCCCGGAGTAGGAAAGCTGCGAGTTGTGGTTTAAGAATATTTACTCAATTGAATTACAATACACTCTCTAACTGAGATTACAAGCTAAACATTACATGCATTAAAAATTGAATTGTGCTGTAGAGCACAACAAACAGTTAGAAGATCTGTCGTTAGTATCGCAAAACATTATGTAGGTACATACTACCATAAAGCTGCGAGTGTATTACGAAATTACGTTTTTCGTAGAAAGAGAGTACACGACCGTGGTATTATAATTAGGGATACCATATCACGTAAACATACAATAGCTTAGGTTACTGTAGAAAATACGCTGGTCACGTCAATAACAACGCTTACAACCCTAGTTAGTAGAGGGACAATGTTGTCGGAGGGTACGTCTCTCCACTTCTCAGCTAGGCACCTCTCTATCAGCGTGTGAGGGGACACCTTATCTGTAAAAATTACGGACAACATTAAGAATTTTATATTAATTGAGGATTAACTAACTACTAAAGATAAGATTTAACATGAAATGATCTTTTGTTGGGATGTATGAATGGCTGGTGTAAAATATGTACCTAACCAATAAAAACTAACAACTGGCCTCGTAGCTAATTGGGTAGTCACTCTGCCTGCGAAGCTGAAAGCTGAGGGTCGTAAGTTCGATTCCCACCCTGTGCAAATATTTGTGTGCTGAATTCAATTATTTGTACTGTGTCTGGGTGTTTCTATGTATAATACGTATGTATTTAAAACTATATTAGTATTATAATATCAGCTATCTGGCCGCCATAGTACAAGCTTTGCTTAGTTTGGGGTCAGATGGTGTTGTGTGTGAATTGTCCACCAATATTTATTTATAATAAGAATGAAATTGGATGCAAATAAAAAGGTTAATTCGTGGTGAGACTGAAGAAAGCATAAACCAGAATGAATCTCCGCCATTTACGAGGGTGGATTGATAAGTTTCCGGCCTGACCAAGAGATGGCGCCACTAGGCCTACCTTGAGGTGGCGTTCTATAGTACCATCCTTAAATAGCTTGTAGCTATAGTTTCAGTCCGATCGCCATGTTAGTTTAGGTTTGAGAGCACGCTGAACAAGACGCCTCTGTGTTTTTCGTAAAAATGGAAAAGCTGGAAATTCGTGCCGTCATCAAATACTTTTATTTGAAGAGGTTAACGCCGAAGGAAATTAAAAAAGAGATGGACTCAACACTGGGGACATCCTCCCCATCATATTCAACCGTTAAGCAGTGGGTTTCCGAGTTTAAAAAGGGTCGTGTGAGCACCTCTGATGAGCCTCGCTCAGGACGCCCCAATGAGGTCACAACTCCAGATATGATCGAAAAAATCCATCAAATAGTGCTGAAAGACCGCAGATTAAAAGTGCGTGAGATAGCTGAGACCTGTATGATGTCATATGAACGTGTACAAAATATTTTGCACCAACATTTGTATATGGAAAAGCTCTGTGCAAGATGGGTGCCGCGTTTGCTAACAGTCGACCAAAAATTGATTCGAAATGCTAATGCTAATGCGATGGCTAAAATCAACGATCTGAAGTTTGAATTGATGCCGCACCCTCCCTACTCTCCAGACCTAGCCCCGAGTGACTATTATCTGTTTCCTAACCTCAAAAAATGGCTTGGCGGTAAGAGATTTGCGGACAATGAATAAGTAATCGAAGCTGTAAATGGGTATTTTGAGGAGCTTGACGAATCAGTCTATAAAGATGGCATTACTAGACTAGAACACCGCTATGAGAAATGTATCAGCCTTGGAGGAGATTATGTTGAGAAATAAAAAAAAAAAATCTTAAAAACGTTGTTTTTCTTGGTCAGGCCGGAAACTTATCAATCCACCCTCGTATAATGAATTTCTTTCATGGTAATTGATCTATTCAAATTCAGAATAATGGTCTAAGATCCGGCTGCATAATCTCTACGTTCATCGTGTAGTAAATCAAATTCACATTTGAACATACATTTATGATTAGGAGAATACATTGATAATAGGTTGCCAGTCAGTAAGTGGCCGCGAGTTATTTTCATTAAATTAATGTTAATTTTGCATTCACAACACTCCTCATTTAAAAATAATTTACACTTAATTTCTGTGTAGTTTTACAGATTAATTAAGCATTGAACCAGCTTGATAAAATAAATATCAGGTACTAACCAGGTCCCTGCGGGCAAGATGCCATATCTAGTGTGAATAATATAGCAGATTTCTTGACCAACGGGTTGTATTCGTCGCAATAGTAGTGGAAGGCCATGGCCAAGCGCGAGGGTATGACTTCCAGGTGCCGCACCAGCATCACTCCAGTGGCTGACAGCTCAGAGTTATAGCGGCAGAGCATCTCGCCGTCATCACTCATATCTACCTTGGTGCCTTCTACTGTGGTATAGTGGAGAGGGGTGCTCTCGTTACCTGAAAAAATAAATTGGTTGTCTGTAAAGCCGTTTGATTTACGGACGATAGTATAACGTGACATCATCATAACAAAACATTGATAGATGCGGCGCAAGCGTACAATGAGCGGAACGAGACATAATGGGACACTTTTTCGTGCATGCAGCCGGCGTTCGTCGATTTATGACGTTGGACGTTGTCACGTCAAAAATTTACTTGTCTGTAAAGTCGGTTTACGGGCGATAGTTTAACGGTTCAACGACATAACAAAATATTGACGAAATCGGGGTATGCTTCCCTGTCACACCATTTTGTCACACCAGTGTGACACAGAAGAATTTTTTCCCTCTGTGTCATACCATCTGGTGTGACAGACAATAATCGATTACATCGTATGAGTAACCATCACACCAAATATTCAGCAACACAAACAACCAAGTCTAAATTGAAAAACAATCAATATATTTGAAAAGTATGTACAAAAACTAACCGGAAACAAAAGAAAATATTAGTTATTACGAAACTGACAATAACAAATAACATCACTTAAGCGTCGTTACTTCTTAACGTAAATTATTAAGAAAAGTCTCAATTGTTAGTAATTTACTAACAATTCTCAAGCTTGAATATAAAAATAGGTTTTATAGGTAGGTAGAATATCAAATGATATATATGATAATGATATAAGAATATCAAAGGTTGAGTGAGTATGGTTGGTTTTTTTCATTTACAAATTGTAAAAATTAGTTCTTTTCACAAACTCGTTTGCAAGCAACTCAACTTGTATTATATGTTTCTAAGTAACCTAATCGGACCGGTTAGGTTACTTAAGACCCAGATTCGACTAGGGGCATCCCGACTCTACGTAGTCTTGTCGCTACTACCTCTAGAGTGTATATAAAAAATGCGGGAGCCAGAAGCTCTGCGGTCAGCCCTGAGTGTCGCTTCTCCATACTCGGCATGCGCTCCACTACGGAGGTCGCCGGCTCGCTTCGCTCGCCACCTCCCCCCTTCGCTACGCTTGGCCTCGCATGGCTTGCTCCACTCAGGACCTCCCTTGAGCTTCTGGCGGGAGCCCACCCGGAGTAAAATTTCAGTGATAGACCCTAATCGGGCCGGTTAGATTAAATTGATACATTTCATTGGTACTTTTATATAATTATGAGGTTTACATATTATCTAAATATAATAATATATATTGGTGGACAATTCACACATAACACTACACACACAATAGTACATTACATTTTTGGAATTATTATTACAAGTATATTTGGACAAGATAGTAGTGTGACTGTGAAGAATTAAATTCTCGCGTGTCACACTAGTGTGACTATGAAGAAAAAAATTCTTCTGTGTCACACTGCTGTGACAAAATGGAGTGACAGGGAAGCATACCCCACGAAATCATTGCATACAATGCTATCGAGTGGAAGAGAGATAGATGCTATCGTGTAATGAGCGTAACGGGACACTTTTTCGTGGATACAGCCGGCGTTCATCGATTTATTAGACGTTGTCACGTCAAAAAATGGTTGTCTGTGAAGTCGTTAATAAGTAGATTTACGAACGATAATTTTGTAATAACTTCGTCCTAATATTATAAATGCGAAATTTTGTGAGGATGGATGTTTGTTACTCTTTCACGCAAAACTAATGGAAGGATCTAGATTAAATTTGGTAAATAGATGAATAATAGTCTAGAATAACATATATACCTACTATTTGTACGGCATTGGTTCCATAAAGTTTCAATACCTCTTCTAATCCATTATTTACGCAATGCCGTACAAAAATCATACGACAAGGAGAAATGATCGAGGGTTGCAACCCCCCCTCTTCGACTGTACTCAGTTGGACAGCTTACAAGTGGCGGCATAGTGCTGAATCTTATTACTTCATACCCTTATATCATCCTACATAGGTCTCCTGGTGGTTCATTTACTACGTAAATTTTGTTCACGGCCCTGTAGTCTAATAAGCTTCAGTCCAAGAAGAAGAAGCCATTCTCTTGAAGAGACGGGACAAGCAGGATATTTGCCTAATGGTAAGCAACCCATAATAGCATAGTGTTACGCAGCTATTGGAATATGAAGAGTACAAATAATTACCTACCTATCACTTCGCGCGTCTAATAAACAATTGTATACAATTTCATCAAAATCGGTTCAGTTGTTTAGATCTAGGTAGCGATTCTGAAACCATTCGGTTGCATCCGACACGGAATCTCATCTCTCGGTCTTTGTCTTATCTGTTTAGCATGACAAAGACCGAGAGATGAGATTCCGTGTCGGATGCAACCGAATGGTTTCAGAATCGCTACCCTGAAAGCGTAAGAAATATTCGGCCCCCATTTCAACTCCAATTTCATCCCTATACAGTTCAAAATTACAAAATTGCAAAAACAAACATTCGTTTGCTTCGTGTCAAGTGTCTATATACTTACAGAGTTTTATGGTTTTATCTTCATATTATACCTATTCATGGAAGATTCCATGTTGACATTCATCCCCCATTTCAACCCCAATTTCACCCCCGTACAGTTCGAAATTACAAAATTGATAGAACCAACATTAGTTTGCTTCGTGTCAAGTGTCTATACACAGAGTTTCGTGGTTTATCTTCAACGGTTCAGAACTTCGATATTGACATTCATACCTCATTTCAACCCCAATTTCACCACCGTACAGTTCGCAATTACAAAATTGATAGAACAAACATTTATTTGCTTCGTGTTAAGTGTGTAATAGATACAAAATTTGATAACTTTGAAAATGACGAATATTCATACGACCGTTCATCCCTTGTTTCACCCTTTGAGGGGTTGAATTTCGCAAAACCCCGTCTTAGCGAGCGCCTACGTGCTAAAAGGGACCTCCATGCAAAATTTCAGATTCCTAGCATTTGTAGTTTCTGAGATTCCTTGATGAGTGACCTTTCGCTTTTATAAATATAGATTACGTATCTTTTTGCGCTGTAATTTTTTTGGAAACATTGCCCTTTACCCTTAACCAATGCTCACTGCTGGCCGGTAGAATAAGTTCTCCAGGCGGGACTATGTAAAGAGTCCCACCACTACAAAGACTGTATTTGTAAATGGTTTGAATAGGGTACAATCCTCAAAAAAACTAAGTAGCCCGTTAGTTAGATTGCCAAAAAATATTGTACACGTATTTTTTCTTTTGTTTCACAAACAAAAAATGACGAAGATACAGCGCTTCGAAGTTTCGTGTGACGCTGACGTCACTTGTGAGTACGATTTTTACTCACGAGTGACGTCGCGAACCACCACTCTCGAAGTTTGATGGTCTAGGTATATCTCTTTGACGATTTTTAATATTATGAAAAAACAAAAAATACGCGTCCAATATTTTTCCATGATCTAGCTGACGGACTAATTAGGGTGGTGTATTTTTAAACCAGTCCGGTACCCTATTGGTTTGAATGTCAATCCCACGATTCCCACGAAACTACAGGTTTTTCGAATCCTTGGAAGGTCCTTGGAGGACCATTGGATTAAATGGAGTACATTTCAAGAAATAGATTTAAGTCAATTTTTGTTTACACTGTAAGTTGCTTAGGCCTAGAAGCGTCCCCCACAAGAAATTTAACACAAACATGAAATAAATGTTGAATACTTACGCAAAAATTTCGATGCAGCGAGAGAAATTTCGTTGATAAACTCATTAAAATCGTTTAAATGAAAACCGTTTCCTGTTTTGCTATTATACATAAATATGAATGATCCTGCATCTTGATTCTCGAAAATTGTAGAAATACCTGAAAGCAACACTTAATTTATGGTAACTACAACGAACCAACAAATGTACAGAAGCATTTCATGAATACGTTTTTGTCTTTTGCGGTGAAGTCAATGACTTCAAAGGAAGGACGTGGCTTACTGAACATTTTTTGGCATTTTAATGGCCAGCAAAAACTCGATCACTCCCTCCCGCGCACTGACTGCTGTGAATCCATATGTCGCATGGCCCTAAAAATGCAATTTTAGGCCCAACGTAGTTGTGCCATTTTGTCGCACTTTTGACCAGGTCCTTATACAATAATATAAGTCTATGGCTGAAGTGTACATACACATACACGGGATTTTAATTGCAAGTTATGTCACTATTGATCTATTATACAGCAATGTACGAGTATGTATAACAAAACAGCCCATGTTCTCACTGCAGTGACTGGGGGCCTTCTTTCACAAGGATATAATCAAGGCTATAATTCATCACGCTGGCCAAATGCGGGTTGGCGTGTGATGCAAGTCCTTGAACATGCCAGTTTACATACATAAAAAATGTGTAGGTATGTTTGAGCAGGGAGTGAATGGTTTCATACCGGTTTTATTGAAAACCAATATTCATCTGTAGCTTGTATCTGACACAAAAACTGCTCACGTTTGCATCCTGCTAAAAATTACTTATTGTTATTATAGATTTGGTTGTTATCATTGATCTAACGAAATGGGGGGTTTATAGCCAATATCAATAAATTAAGTAGTAATAAACAAGGATTTTCTTATTATTACAAGAACAAAGCTTAAAATGTTGAGTTATTCCGACCCATTTTGGATTTGAAATTCGTCATAGTGTATTCTGCTAGTCAGGCTCTTTCATTTGATACCCATAATGAAGGAACTAATAATATATGTAGTCCGCCATTTTGTGGCGGGGGCCATCTTGGGCAGACTTTCAAAACATAGCTGAGAATACTCCCGACTAATTACTATTTATCTTTCAAACAAAAAACTAAATTAACATCGCTTCATCCATATGGGAGCTACAATGGTACAGACAAACTGAATTTTCGCGCTGTTACTACAACGCTAAGCAGATTAGGTACTATTTTTTTAAACCACTATCTATAGGTTTTTACTTGACAGCCATCTTACTAATGTTAGCCGTGCCGATAGAAGTGAAAATAGCTCAGAATTTGATAGCTCACTTTGGAAACTACGCGTGTGAAACCGGTGGGCGTGCCCATGATCATCGCCATCTAGATCATCCGAGTTTACCCAGGATTTCTTTCATTTACAAACGTGAGGTTTCAACTCAATTCATAGCCCACAGAAAATCTGTACCTATGTGGTGCGCCAAAAGAGGTTTTCACTTCAATAAATAAATACAATTAATATGACTCCTTACCTATTTGTAGCTTGAGAATGGAATCTTCATCTACATTATACTTTTCTCCGAGACTACTCAGGTCTGTGTAAAATCGGACCCGGTCGTAAGAGTTTGAACTGGAAATGTGGCCCACACTCACTCCACTAGAGTACACTATGGCGCAGAGAGCCACAATCCCACCGATAACATACATTAGAGTTTTTGACGACTCTTTATGTTCTCTGTCTAAATTTGGCTCTTGTCTTTGAGATATTATGTATGTTTTCGTGCTGGCATCACTCCTGTTTAGTGTGCTGACTGAATGCCACGATGCATTGTTTGAGAGATTTGCCGTCACAACTTCCTCGTCATCATCTGATAGACTGTAACACAATTGTGACGGTAGCATCGTAGGTGCGGATTTTGAAAGCAAATCGCTGCAAATGAAATGGACATTACCAGCTCACTTTTAGTCACAAATAAATATAATCGCAATTAAATGATAAATGATAACGGAAATTATGATAGCGCTCTAAGTGTGCTACGGCTCTTTCATTTCGATATTTCTTTTTCCTCTTCGTTCTTTATCCTATAAATGTATACATTTACATACAAATCCAGTGTCATGATGTTTGTCCCCTGTGAACTCTCTTCACAAAATCAACTCATATCCACATAAGTTGGCATTAATGTGTAATTTGATCCAACTTCAGAGAGAGTGAGAGCATAGTGTAATTTCGACGCATGGTCTTTATGACAATATCCGAGCGAATCCAGAACCGCTAGTATAGGTACCCACTTATACAGGCTGACTGTTTGAACACTTTAGATATTCAAGGATTTGATGAATCATAGTCACATGAAGGGCTTAAAAATATATAATTATAAAAATACAAATAAATTACAAAGAAAACCTTCATTACATTAATTTGCGAAGACACGGAAATTATGGACAACACAGTGCCTATCGGTCGCTAGCTCAACTCTACAATTACTATGCAGTATTCTGTAACACAAGTGAATCCCCAGCGCCGCCACCGGCCGAGCGCACAGAATAAATAATAGCTAGTATCAGCGAACGGGGTTAACGACCGTAGGTATGTCAAGACAAGACGGTACTTTTGGCGCAGCTGTTTAATTTTAGAGGTATTAATACGCACGCTGAGCTGGTGACCCTACTTATTTTTATTGACGGATAATTAAAGTTAAATTAATCAAATATTAAGCACCTATTTTTTTACGTAAATAGAAAGAGAATCGAGTACTGAACACGCTATATCAATATCTAAAGTGTTCAACCAGTCAGCCTGTATAAATTGCAAAAGAGTAGGTATCTAAAAAATGCAATGAACTTGTAAAGATTTGACAATTTATTACAAAAGAAATTGTCAATTATATCATTCTAGAGTAGGTGTACAGGCCAGCCAATCTGACGCGCTCGATAATTTCCGGTAATCAATTTTTAGAATCCTTTGTCGACCTATGTAGAAAGATAGAAGGGTATAAAATAATAACATTCAGTACTCATATCACTTGAAAGCTGCATAACCGAGTGCAGGTGAAGATTCTCCTATTCTCATACCTACTACTATACAATACACATCAATACAAATTGTCGGAGAAATTCTAAGAAGTTAAAAAACATCGTGACACAGGATTTTATTGTAGGTATATAAAAGTATTTATCAAAGATAAAATCGAAATGTGTAAGCGAGACTGAACCGTGCCTCGAGAGACTCGTGATGATGAAAATAATGGTGATCATGTTAGCTTGGTGAAATGGTAATGTTCATACAATATGCGCAATTTCATTCATGCAATGGCACAAACTTAATTTTTTGATACTTCTTAGCAATGAGTTAGGCGATTAACACACTACCACGCACCACGCAGCGTAGCGCGTGAAGGCGTGTTCTAACGTAGTATGTAAGTATTTGCGTTTGTATAGTAATCACGCCGACTGTGCGACAGATATTTTATCATAGTCCAACAGACCGAAAGTGCATCCACACGCGATTATGCAGATGTCGCGCCTACAAACGGAACTACATGAACTACACGAGTGGGTGCGGGCGAGATGCAATATATTATGACACACCTAGTTCCGTAGTGGCATGCGTGATTTTGGCGTGTGTTTGTATAAATAAGTCAAGAGACAGGGCGGGTGACACTTGTTTCCGGGGATACCGCAAAGCGCTAGTGTCGCCGTAGCCATTTTGAAAGCCATCTTGAAGCTGCCGTCATTTTCGAGATATTTTTGAACGTCAGTGTCATTGACACAGTGACAAAGACGTTCGTTATGGAGCAAAATTTTATTTGTCGTTTTAATTTTAATTGCGTACTTAGACTTGTTTTATGTTGTATTTTGTGTTATCCTCGTTAGCTTGAATTGAGTTACACACTTTATGAAATAATACTTGGGTGTAATCAGCAGTGACAGTTCAACATGGAATCGCGAAAGTGTTGTGTTATGGGCTGTGAATCAACCAGCGGAATCCATCGCCTTATAGACATTCCAAAAAAAAAATGGTTGTCTGTAAAGTCGGGTTACTGACGTTAGTTGAACGTGACAACTTCAACTACGCCTTAGAGCGAGGTAACGGCGTTAACGGCACATGACGTCATGTTTTGCGGGCGTGCAGCCGGCTTCATCGCATTATAAGACGTTGTCACTTCAAAAACGACAACTTGAGGAAATTGTGACTCTCCTTTCAATATTCGTGAACGTCGAATTCAGTGGCCTAACAAAATAACATTTATTAGTGCTTATGTATAGATCGTATGATTATACGAATTTTCTAAAAATCTATCGATCTACCACTACATATCATTATGCTACAGATCAGGCACCCGACTCGTCATTCTATTTTCTAATAAATTACTAAGAAATGAATAAAATATTGCAAATGAATATGTTGTTTTTGTTTCTATGTTTGAATAAAAAGTAATAAAATAGTACAACGCTATTTTTTAATAAATATTGTTAATAATAAATAGCGCTAGCGCTTTGCGGAGTCCGCGTAACTATGGGTCACAAAACCGAAGTGTCCTATCTGTAGTATATTAGTAATCTGTGGTCAGAGCCGTGAATCCACAAAACGCAATAACGCGCATGAGTGCGTAAAAAATCCACACGATCAGCAAGTACGCGTGTAGATGCGTCGACATGCAGCGTGGTGCATGGCAGTGTGTTAATTGCCTTACTTATTATACACTCAATCCTTATTATCAATGTGTGAATTGTAAAAAGCTAAAAATTAAGATTGTTATATCACTAACCGCCACATCACATTTAATCAAAACCACATGCATTAGCAAAAACCTGTAAAATTTTTGAGAAAAGTCAAAAAGAGACGATTATGAGAAAAGTATAAATGAAAACTCTCGCCATTGTGACGACAAACATACGCAAAGAAACTAAATTAACCTTAATTCAGGTGTTGTGATATGGCGGCTAGGAATTCAACACAAGATAAGCAGTAGAGCTATATTTTCTGTTCTTAATATTTTTCGTTATCAATCTAGCATATCAATGTAAATTCAAATCTAATTGATTTGAGATTATATTGATCCGGCTCGAAGGACCGTTAATCCGGCTCGAAGGACCATTAATGTACTAGTTCTTGTTGACGCCGTACACTAAATATGATGTTTGCTTGATGAGGCAGGAAAAGATAACTAGAGAACTTGATACGAGGGTCAAACTGAAAGTTCTTAGAACTGGCCACTTATAAACAATATAATAAAAAAAAAAAACTATAATTTGAAAATAGAACTCTTTGCCAATATTACTGAGTATATACTTCATTCATTTGTCATTTGTTTTACGATTTGGCGGCAAATTGAAAATTGTCTGTGTCACGTCAACATGAATTTAACACGAGAAAATTTTCGTGCAATGATTTTTTATGACTTTCGATGTCATTTAAGTCAACAAGAAAGTTATGATAGACTACGATTGGCCTTTCACGATGAAGCCCCATCTCGTGCGACTGTTTACAACTGGTTTAATGAGTTTAAACGTGGTCGCACTAATCTCACTGATGATTTACGTGAGGGACGGCCTTCTACGGCGACGACTGAAGATAACATCTGTGTTGTGCGGCGTATGATAGAGACTGACAAAAGAGTGACCTATCAGCAGATTCGGACAAGCTTAGGCATCGGTATGAGTCAAGTGCACAAAATCCTACACGAACATTTAGCGGTCAGGAAGCTTTGCGCCCGGTGGATACCTCATAATTTGACTGAGGCTCAAAAACTCCATCGTGTGGATTGGTGCCGTAAAATGATTGAAAGATTTAACGGAGGTGACTCAAATGCTGTGTTCGACATACTAACAGGTGACGAAAGCTGGATTTACTGTTATGATCCTGAAACCAAAAGACAATCTGCTCAGTGGGTTTTTCCTTTCGAGGAGTTGCCAACTAAAGTGAAGAGAGATCGAAGTGCGGGGAAAAAAATGGTGGCCTCGTTCTTTGGAAGGATAGGTCATTTCGCAACAATTGTGTTAGAGGATCAAAAAACAGTTTCTGCAGTATGGTACACTACCAATTGTTTGCCACTTGTCTTGGAAAAAGTTCGAGAGAAACGACCTCGCAGTAGGATCCTCCTTCACCACGACAACGCCTCATCGCACACCGCCAAGCGAACGATCGACTATTTGGCGACATCAAACGTTGAATTACTGGGTCACCCGCCGTATAGCCCCGACCTCGCGCCTTGTGATTTTTATTTATTTTCAAAAATTAAAGAAAAACTTAAAGGAAAGCGGTTTATGAATGCTGAAGAAGCGGTGGCTGCGTATCGCGATGCCATTGAAGAGACCCCTAAGGACTAGTGGGCAAAGTGCTTTTCCCAGTGGTTCCATCGCATGCAGCGGTGTATTGACGTGAATGGACAATATTTTGAAAAGATATAATAAAACTAATAACTGGCTAATGTAATCAGTTTTTGATTTTCTAAGAACTTTCAGTTTGACCCTCGTATCACTAGTACCTTTAATGTGCATGTACACACTGCGTGCCTACTTTTCGTGAACTGATTTGAACGGATGAATTTGGTGCGAAAGTGCAGAATGGCGGAAAGTGTGTATTGGTGATGTGACAAAATGTATGATGATTCATCGTACAATAACATTGATCCTATCATTATAATTATATTTTACTTTTTACATATGAAGGAATATAAATAGTTTGAAAGAAAATTCAAACTCTTAATTTTTTTATAGAGTTAGTCAGATTATGAAGTCTTTTAATAAGAATTAAAATATAATTAATTATTTTAGTTCAGTTGTTGATTTTTTTAAATATGTCTGATGACATACATTTCTCATTGAAAATCAGTATTTCAATGATAAATTTATCAATAGAGACATAAAGATAGTAGCCAAATGTTATCTTTTTCATTTTTTTTACAATAACAACATATAAATATATTTCAGCATAACATGTTATCTCTCAGCTGATGATATGATTAAGGAGTAGCAACAACCAATCCTATGCACCTATTGTAAGCTAAATCAATATAGCTGCACTTACTCTTCATTGTCCAAAGAAGTGTTTGGCGTACCCAAGGAGCTTCTGCGATGACCATTTTTATTTATATGAGATTGTTCAATCGGGTGACAATGTTTGCTGAAACAAGGGTGCATTGCACATTTATGTATTAATACTTATGATTAAATATTTGTATCTGGTCCTAAAATCTTAAATCCAATTACTTACTAGTCAGTAATCTTAGAATGATCTTAATAATTGCAAATGGAAAGTTTTATTTTCAAATGTTCTTACTAAAAAAATGTTATTTCTAAGTCTTACTGTTTGAATGTTATGAGTTTTTATAATACTTTTTTGGCTCTGGTGTTAAATTAAATTTTTCGAGACACCACGAGGTTGCTTTCTGGCATCGTTAAGTATGCATAATAATTTTCATGCATTGCATACAGATACAGTGTAAACTCTATATAACGACACTCAAGGGACTGCATATTTTGACGTTATAGAGAGATTGCGTTACTCAGCAACAGAGTGGTTTACAACTGGAACAGGTTGCCTGAGGAAGTTATTTTGCCAAAGTCATTGAAGTTTTTCAAGAAGAAACTGGACAAATGAATAGCGTAAGCCAATATCGTTTTAACAGACAATAATTACCTATAATTTTGTTACATATTTCAACACTGAGATATAGGCATATCTGAATGGGCAGAATTCAATTCACAGCCAACGAAAAATCTGTCTGTGGCGCGCCAAAAAAAGTTTTCACTTCAAAAATCTATTCGCATTTGAAACATTCTGATTTCATTTCTATTATCCTTAACCGAAACATACCGCATGCTTTTTAGGACGTCTACTCTCTTTCTACGAAAATGTAATTTCAAAATAAATTTGCGACTTTCCAACTCCGATTCTACTTTGATCCGTCGTTTTGTCCGTTTAAATGTTCTAAGCCTACTCTAATTAGAGTATGCTTAGAACATTAAGGGTTTTTGCACCACAAGCACAGCTAGTTATAAATAATAATTTGCCTCTCTGAATGGCTATGGCTATCCTCTGCCTAAACGAGTTAGAGCACGAGTCACCATTTTGGATAAGTAAACAATGACCAATCTTGCAGACTAAAACTTTTTATATAAAATTAACCATACAATACACAGTTCACAAGTACCTCATGACATTGTCAATTTCATCAACCCCTTGTCCCTCTGAGTTATTGTTTCTATTTTGACTACGTAAGCTATAGCTGACCATTGTTTTATATGCAGGGAAAATACAACCACAGTGATCGTGTATGCTTCTCCGTGGTTTAGGATTTGGTATGACGCTAGCCCCCCCCGTCTGAAAAGATAAACACGAATAAATATGAAGGTACACGCAATTTACCACAAAAAATAATTCATGAATTATCATGACTTACTAAGATTTTATTTAATAAATATAAGATTTCTATTCACTATTTTAATAATTTACAAAATAATTTGTGCAGTTAAGAAATTATTACGGATATAATAAGTTGGAATGAACTCGGAGCAACAATTTGGTCGGAGGTCGGAGCAAACGAACATTTGTGGTACCTAATACTAGAAATTGTGGTAACATAATATAAACTTACTTCCCGATTTATAGTATAATTCATATATTCACAGATATTATATTTATTATATATTATATTATTTTTTCAGGTCACAGTAAATAACCACTAATAACAAGAAACAAGAGATTAGACATCGCGAATTCGCGAAAAACTCAAAAACAGAAAAACAAAATTCCGACATTTCCGACGTCTCCGACTTCCAATCAAGTTTTTTTTATATTAATTTTTTTAAATTTATTCTTTGCTTTGGATACTAGTCCTTAAGCCATTTTTTAATTTATTTTTGTTTGTATTTTTGGCTAGTGCTACCAATTCCTAAAAATATTTATGTATAAGCCTAAGTTAAACTTTTGTTTTATGGTTTTTTGTAAAATAATAAATTAATTTTTGAAGTGAAAACTTCTTTAGGCGCGCCTAGACAGATATTTCGTGAGCTGTGAATGGAATTCATTCGTCACGCTCGGGTATGATAAGAAAGCTTCGGATAAAATCGGGACCATGGCTATTGGCCATCTAGAAATACGTCAGCCAATAGGAAATGCTGAAAGGGCGTGGACAGGTCATCATGGCATGGCCATCTAGAAACGCACCAGCCAATATGAATTCTAGATGGCCATGTCAAGATGGCGAAGCCACGCCGTTACACCCGTGTAGTTTCCAAAGTAAGCTATCAAATTCTGAGTTTTAAGTTTTCACCTCAATCGGCAGTTCCTATGACTGCCAATTACCTATTATTTTGCTCAAAAATATATGTAGGTACACTGATAATGTACATAAAAAATTGGCAGTCATTGGAACTGCCGATAGAATTGAAAACTTATAACTCAGAATTTGATAGCTTACTTTGGAAACTACACGTGTGTAACCGGAGGGCGTGGCCTGGGCATCATGGCATGGCCATCTCGAAATGCGTCAACACTTCCTATTGGCTGATGCATTTCTTGATGGACATGGCATGATGCCAAGGTCACACCCTTTCAGCATTTCCCATTGGCTGACGCATTTCTAAATGGCCAATAGCCATGGTGTCGAGTTTACCCGAAGATTTCTTATCATATCCGAGCGTGACGCTAGAATCCAATTCACAGCCCACGAAATATCCGTCTAGGTGCGCCTAAAGCAGTTTTCACTTCAAAAAATGTTGCTATACTTGTGGAGAGGCGATATGTACAGCAAGGCACATATTGGTGGGATGCAAGGTGCTCCTTAATAGGGGTTTTTACTCACAGCGCCATGACAGAGTACTTGAAATCATACATGAAGCCCACAGACTAAGTAGAGATGGTGAAGCCATAAGCCTTTCAGTCAAGCGCTGAGCCGGGAGGAGGCGACTTAGAAAATAAAATAGTCCTAGAATTAGCAAGAAAATGTTCCCTACTCTCCCCTATTTCCTTTTCTTCTCCAATCCAAGATTCATGTAACAAAAAAAGAAAACCATTGACAAAGGTCACGGACCCCGGAGTCTGTGGAGCTGTAAAATTTAAATAAAAAAAAAAAAAAAAAAAAAAAAGCCTTTCAGTAGTTAGAGCCCAAAAAGGATTGGCAACAAACAAAAGACAAATTAACTTTGTAAAAGAAGATTCAACTTCAAACTCCAAGAACAAGCCTCACTCAATCCTGGGTACAGCACCTGATTGAACTATTTTAATGGACACGTATGAAAAGCACTATAAAATCCCAGAGGATGTGGGTGTTTCGTCATCCAGACCGAACATTTTCCTTTTTTCTAGAGCTACAAAACGCATAGTCCTTGTAGAACTTACGAAACTAACATACCGAAAGAACACGCGATGAAACAAAATAAATATTACGACCTTCTAAACGAATTAACAATAAAGTGGCCAAGTGCGAGTTGGACTCGCCCATGAAGGGTTCCGTTGCAGCAAGTAACATAATATACATCGTACACATAGTTCGTTGTAACTTTGATCGAAGTTTCAATAATAGTGTATTTATGACGTACTAAAAAAAAACTACTCATCAGATCGAGTTCAAACCAATTTTCGTTGGTAGTTTACATGGTAATGTACATCATATATTTTTTTTAGATTTTTGATTCTCTTACTTTAGAAGTTAGAGGGGGGGGGGGGGGACACACATTTTACCACTTTGGAAGTGTCTCTCGCGCAAATTATCCAGTGTAGACGAAAATGATTTTGGAAACCTCAACATCATTCTTGAAGACCTATCGATAGACACCCCACACGTCTAGGTTTGACGAAAAAAAAAATTTTGAGTTTCAGTTCTCAGTATGGGAGGCAGCCCTAATTTTTCTTTTTATTATTTTTTTTTGTTCAAATCTTAATGCGGTTCACAGAATACATCTACTTACCTAGTTTCGACAGTGTAGTTCTCATAGTTTCGGCAAAAAGTGGCTGTGACATACGGACGTACAGACAGACAGACAGACATGACGAATCTATAAGGGTTCCGTTTTTACGTTTTACGGAACCCTAAAAAATGGCTACGTAGTAAATTTATACGCTGTAGAAGTAGGAGCGAGAGGTATACCAGCAAAATCTCTCTATAACCTGCTGAAAGTCCTTGGCTTGTCTAGAAGTGCAGTAAGTTCTATACTAGAACGAATATCTAAAGCTGCACTAATAGGTTCATATCGGATTTGGCTGGGCAGGGAGAGAAACACAAGTAGTGATGTAGCCCCTTAAACCTACGCCCGAGTCACAAGTCTCGGGGTCTACTCGGGATTTCTTTCTCTGCCACACGATGGACCCGGCACCCGCACGGTGAATCCATGGAATGCTAATTGTGGGAAGTAGGACTATTTATTCTTACTTCGATTATCGTTCTTTTTTGTGGAGGAAATGCGCACATCCGTAAGTCTTTTCCGCACCGTATCCCGTGTTCCTTACGGGGGAGGTGTGTCAGGCTCAACACCATGACGATGACAGACTTGATGCCCCTGCCGACTAAAACTCCCACAGATTTCTCCAACCGTGGGTTGGTGGCAGCAGAATCGCTTGTACTCTTAAGCCTGTACTATGGGAGTCAGACAACTGATATCTCTCTATACTGCTATCATTAGCAGCGTGTAGCTGCAAATGATAGCTGCAGTTCCACCTCTATGATCTGTGACCACATCGCGGCTCTTGTCGTTCTATTGAGCAATCAGCTAATCAGAGTGCTCGCAGACGACGCTCATCTGGAAGACCTAGATACGAGTACTAGGCCGATATGCCAGTCGAGTAATCTTCCACGATTATCGTCTTCTCTGGAGGGGGTTTATGCAGTGCCAGACTGCCAGACTAAGCCATCAAGGGGCCTGTAGCAATTTATGTCAAGGGGTCCTTGGTTTGGAAGGGTAGGGTCAAGTTTTTTGTCCAGGCACAAAATAGGAACAAAAGTATGGGTCAAAATGATAGTAGAAATATCACCTAAAATAATTTGAAAATATCTTTTATAAACTATATAAAACGTTATTTTATCTCCTGGAAAAATTGTGTTTTGTTAGATAGAAGGTATTCGCACTTCACCGTCGAAATATTTTCAGTCGTTATTTTTTCGCTTGTCTCTTGTTCCATCTCGTATCTCTCTCAACCAAATAAATATTGGACATTCTGTTGTGACTCGCATATTTATTACATTTATACGTAGTATATTACATTCTCTTTGGTGACTCGTATGTATCGGCGTTTACTTCTTGCTCGGTTCATGCCGGCATAATGGGCTATCCCTAAATTTAAACCTGTGTAGGTACTGGGAGAAACCACCATGACCCGTCATTAACTGTGTTAGAATTCCAATGTTTTTATAATCCTTATAATTTTAAACGCCTCTATCGGGTCAGGGAAGAAAACCTATGCAGAGGCGGTGTTACCTGTTTTTAACCGACTTCCAAAAAAGAGGAGGTTATCAATTCGACCACCATATATTTTTTTATGTATCAGGTTTGTTATAAATCAGGTAACGATTTCTCGAGAACTCCCGAATTAATATCAAAATTGATTTTTGTGTTCGGATGCGTATGCTTCTCGAATGGTCCCATATTAATATTATCTCAATCGGCCGGGGGGTCTGTGAGATATGAACAAAAAACTAAAGCCTACAATATTGTCTGGATCACATGGTTGTAGATTTTACAAAAGCGATGAAACACGATTCTATCAAACACGAAATTGTGTTGTTGAAAACTTGCTTTGCACTAAAAAGGGTAAAATAAACTCTTTTTACACAAAAAATTTAACCGACTTCAAAACCACAAATAGGCACTCAAAAGCGAAAAATACGTTAATATAATTACTACTAGCTGTTACCCGCGACTTTGTCCGCGCGAAATATATAATAAGGTAACTCAGGCAGTACCTATTTGTATACCCAGACACATTTACGGTTAATAAAAACAGCTTATAATAAAACAATTGTATACAAATTCATCTGATTACTGATTTTGTTTACTGTAGCTTTGTGAATGGCATTATTTAGGGTGATATTGTCGCTAATAATATAAAGTTAAATAAGTGTATACGTTTTATCATTATGTCTGGTATTTTAAAATTAAAAGTAAGACCACAGATCAGAAAATAGTTGCGATGCTAAGACACTTAGTGACTCAATGAGAACCAGCACGTCTGAGGGCTATGCAGGGAATGAGAGCGAGCCCCAGTGCGCGACCGTTTTTATAGGGCCGATATGGGGGTAGGCAGGTATGGGGTAAACTAGATTCGGTAATACGGCCGTTCCTGACGGCGAGGCGTCCTCGACCGCTTCATCTCCCAACGGAGGCATATCACTCCCAGCCACATCCTTGGCAACCACGAGTTCACCCTCTGCAATATAAAAATGGTCTTAAAGCACAATGTTCTAAAAAGTATAGAGTAGAGTAGTGTAGAGTAGTGTAGAGTAGTGTAGAGTAGTGTAGAGTAGTGTAGGGTAGTGTAGAGTAGAGTAGAGTAGCGTAGAGTAGAATAAAAAGAAAAGCGGGTTTTGTACAAATGACTTAAACTGCGCAATTTAAGGCACACGCACAACACCCAGGTTATGTTAACTCGTATATGAAACGGTTAACATAGCAGTACGTTATCATCGTAATATTCAACGATACAGAAAATGAATATCACCGACATAACACAACTACACAGTAGGGAAGTACAATTCGGCCGAATCCACCTCTATCCATACTGCTCTAACAAAGGGAAGTAAAGCCCAGTGGGCCCACCTCAATCTCTTTGAAAAGGGAAGTAAAGCACATAGTGCCCACCTCAGACCTTTGAAACGGGAAGTAAAGCACATAGTGCCCACCTCAAACCGCAAATGATCTCTAAGAACAGCGCTGCACGTGTCCGGGGTCCACTCGCCGCGCCCCAGCACCATGTTGGGCCGCCGCCTGCTGCTCGCCTGCCCGCCTGCAGCTCGTAGCGGTGGTGTGCGGTGGAAGCGTGCGCAGGACCTCGTAAAGGCCGCGCATCCCGGAGTCTTTGCCCGTCGACTGTGCCGTCTCGTTGACGAACACGAAGTCGCCCGCGGCAGATGATGCAGGCTGGCAGCGGGTCACCGGCATTCAACAGTGGCACACCAGCTGCAGTAGACTCCTCGTTATTCTCAGTGTCACCGCATTTCATGAAACAAAGGTTTCAGTTTTAAAGAGAAAGATAGTAATTAGAGTGCAAAAACTTGGAGCTATCAAATCTCATTCACGATACTTCTTCTTGAAAGTTTTAAGAAATCTTTAAGTTTCAAACTCCAATCAGTTGTAACGGTGAAATACATATAAAGGCATGCTGCAGTCATTCCCATATATGCATTAAACCACAATGAACAGACGAGATAAATGAATAGACATCAAATTTAACAGACGTATGTAGACTTAAGAATAACTCAAACATGCGAGAGGAGACTTAGACACTACTTCCGATAAACTGTATTGGGCACGAAGCAGGAAGCTATCGCAGACGCTAGCTTCGTGATTCTGTGAAGAGATCACTCGTGAATCCCGTCTCAGTTCCACCGTACTTCCGTTAAGTTCTTTAGGATCTGGAGATTCAGCAAGACTTTGACTCTTATCAAGTCTCGGCCGCACCTGACCCTGTTTTATGCCAAGAGTTATTTCACCACTTTAATTCATCATTTGGCCACCTTACCTCATCTAAACGCTAAATATCAGTTTTCGTTCATCGTCAAAATGTTCAAAACCAGACGTCAAAACTAAAGGAATGTACGAACCACCAGTTATCGATTAGGACATTGACAGTTACGCCACGTAGTTACTATGTTTCTGGATTACTGACGTTATCACAGAAAAACTTCACGTTGTTTACATTTCGCAAAGCAAAACTATTGTGAATTGGCTTCTAGCAAAAAGAACAGGTTTTGACTTTAATTGACATGAGAGTAAGTTTTGTTTGCGTCATTGGCGAGAACAGTTTCTTTTAGATCTACCCTCATCTTATTGCAATAGGTTTGTCGATAACTGGACAACCCAAACTTTCATCAACTACCTTCAAATTTTACTCACTTTTTGTCAGAATCTATCCTCATATCCTGGTTGATTGAGATTATAACAGTGAAGAGACTAGTATTCTTGAAATGCACACTAGTAACCACGGAATGAGGAAACGTTCACTCTAGCCGTGAGCGGTTATTGAAGTGGTTATTTGAAGCACTGGCACTAGAGAAAATTACTTTCACTAAGAAAAGCGTTTTAAGTTCAAATTTGAGACTATCAAGTACAGTTGATACCAGTCGATTCACGTAACCAAGACAGTAATTCGCCTTTTGGGGATAATCCCACACGAGCAGGGTGCTCTTTGTAGTCACACAGGTTTTCCGATCGCGCGAGACTCACTTAATCACTGTTGTTACACTGATGTTATAATTTTTGGATCAAAACCAGAAACATAGCAATGGATAGATCTCACCGAAGGTACCGCCCTAGGCGCGCAAATGAGACGCCTCGCAACGTCCGCGGGGGCAGGGCTCGAAGCCCCGCCGCGCGGTGGCGCCGCGGCCAGCCGAACCCGTGCCAGTCCGGCCCGCTCCCGAGCGCCAGGAACCGCCGCAGCGACGCCTCAAAGAGGCCCGGCCACAGCGACGCCTCACGGAGGCTCCGCCGCAGCGACGCCACAAGGAAGCTCTGCCGCAGAGACGCCTCAGGGAGGCTCCGCCGCAGAGACGCCTCAAGGAGGCTCCGCCGCAGCAACACCCCAAGGAGGCTCTGCCTCAGCGACGCCTCGAGGAGGCTCGGCCACAGCGACGCCTCATGGAGGCTCCGCCGCAGCGACGCCTCAAGGAGGCTCGGCCACAGCGATGCCTCATGGAAGCTCTGCCGCAGCGACGCCACAAGAAAGCTCTGCCGCAGAGACGCCACAAGGAAGCTCTGCCGCAGAGGCGCCTCAAGGAGGCTCTGCCGCAGATCGCTCGTCCAACACTGAAAGCCTAAATAAGATCACTTCCAGAGTGCTCCTCAAAGCGGAGACAAAAGCCGGTTCTCCGCACCTTCCATCGAGATTGCCGTAGCTAATGAGACGACATTCCAAATCTGCCATTTTTCTATTTCGATTCTAACCTTACTTTTACTTCGATCAAATATACAAGACAGTGGGCGGGTGGGATAGAACCCAGAGGATCCTATCCCACTTCTGATATTATCGAACCTAAGTTAGTTAACTTTTTAAAAAATAGTGATCACACAAATCTACGGAAATATATTACTAAACCGAACGCGATTTATGCTACTTCGATTTACAAGTAAAAGTAAGACCACAGATCAGAAAATAGTTGCGATGCTAAGACACTTAGTGACTCAATGAGAACCAGCACGTCTGAGGGCTATGCAGGGAATGAGAGCGAGCCCCAGTGCGCGACCGTTTTTATAGGGCCGATATGGGGGTAGGCAGGTATGGGGTAAACTAGATTCGGTAATATTATATTATTGTAATTAATATATTTGAGGAAATATTATTTTCCGTAAGATTTCCTTTGACACTACGTATAAGAGAATCCAAGATGTTATAATGTTATTCTTAATTTATATAAACTTTCTGAGATTGCATATTCTCTTTAATGTTATGTATGTACTGTTTTTGCGTATTCTTATTTTTTCCGTAAAATTTTCTATTGCATTAAAAAAAAATAACTTAAGGATAACATTGTGATATTACGTATTCTTGAATTATGTACGCATATTATTCTTAATTTTAATTTTCAATCAAATCAGATTCAAATCAAATTCAATTTCAATCAGATTTAAATTGACTTGTTTTATATCAGAATAAGGTTTTAGACAAAGCCCCTATACAGCACAAATTGTCTATTACTATTAGTAAAATTGAATTATTTTTGACATAAACATGTAAGTACAAACATATCTTGTACATCAAATTGTAATGTGACGAATCTGTGTAGTGGTGTTCATACAACTTAATTTTTGTAATTACAGTAACTATGTGTGAATGTTACTTCCATGAAAATAAATAATATTCTATTCTATTCTATTCTATTCATCAAAATCGGTTCAGTTGTTTAGATCTGAAAGCGTAAGAGACTTTCGGCCCCCATTTCAACTCCAATTTCATCCCCATCCAGTGCGAACTTTTGCGCGCAATTGCAAAAACAAACATTCGTTTGCTTCGTGTCAAGTGTCTATATACAGAGTTTCACGGTTTTATCTTCAACGATTGGGAACTTTCATATTGACAATTAATTATCCCCTATTTCAACTCCTATTTCATCCCCGTACAGTTCAAAATTACAAAATTGCTAGAACAAACATTCGTTTGCTTTGTGTCAAGTGCCTATACACAGAGTTTCATGGTTTTATCTTCGACGGTTGGGAACTTCCATATTGACATTCATCCCCCATTTCAAGCCCAATTTCACCCCCGTACAGTTTGAAATTATAAAATTGCTAGAACAAACAGTCGTTTGCTTCGTGTCAAGTGCTTATAAACATAGTTTCATGGTTTTATATTCAACGGTTGGGAACTTCCATATTGACATTCATCCCGCATTTCAACCCCAATTTCACCCCCGTACAGTTTCAAATTACAAAATTGCTAGAACGAACATTTGTTTGCTTCGTGTCAAGTGCCTATATACAGAGTTTCATGGTTTTATCTTCAACGGTTGGGAACTTCCACATTGAAATTCATCTCCCATTTCAACCCCAATTTCACCCCCGTACAGTTTGAAATTACGAAATCGGCAGAACAAATATTCGTTTGCTTCGTGTCAAGTGTCTATATACAGTTTCATGGTTTTATCTTCAACGGTTGGGAACTTCCACATTGAAATTCATCCCCCATTTCAACCCCAATTTCACCCCCGTAGAGTTTGAAATTACAAAATTGCTAGAACAAACATTCGTTTGCTTCGTGTCAAGTGCCTCTGTACAGAGTGTCATGGTTTTCTCTTCAATAGTTGGGAACTTTCATATTGACATTCATCCCCCATTTCAACCCCAATTTCACCCCTGTACAGTTCGAAATGACGAAATTTACAGAACAAATATTCGTTTGCTTCGTGTCAAGTGTCTATGTACAGTTTCATGGTTTTATCTTCAACGGTTGGGAACTTCCATATTGACATTCATCCCCCATATCAACCCCAATTTCACCCCCGTAGAGTTTGAAATTACAAAATCGCTAGAACAAACATTTGTTTGCTTCGTGTTAAGTGCCTATATACAGAGTTTCATGGTTTTATCTTCATCGGTTGGGAACTTCCACATTGAAATTCATCCCCCATTTCAACCCCAATTTCACCCCTGTACAGTTTGACATTACAAAATTGCTAGAATAAACATTCGTTTGCTTCGTGTCAATTGCCTATATACAGAGTTTCGTGGTTTTATCTTGAGCTTTCATATTGACATTCATCCCCCATTTCAACCCCAATTTTACCCCGTACAGTTTGAAATTACAAATTTGATAGAACAAACATTTAATTACTTCGTGTCAAGTGTCTAGATACAAAATTTGAGAACTTAAAAAAATACGAATTTTCATACAACCGTTCATCCCTTGTTTCACCCTCTTAGAGGTTGAATTTCGCAAAACCCCGTCTTAGCGAGCGCCTACGTGCTAAAAGGGACCCCCATGCAAAATTTCAGATTCCTAGCATTTGTAGTTTCTGAGATTCCTTGATGAGTGACCTTTCGCTTTTATATATATAGAAGATTTAAGCGCTACTCACTCATCTATTTGAAGTTGGTGCCAGCCAAGTCTTACAAGTAGTACGTAGACACTACTTACCTACATATGCCTACTTACTACGTACATAGTATCTATCTACGAGCTTACTGACTTGACCGGCACCGCCTTCAAATAGATGAGTGAGTAGCGCTTAAATAGTAATCATATTAACTTATTTTTCGCTTTTGAGTGCCTATTTGTGGTTTTGAAGCCGGTTAAATTTTTTGTATAAAAAGAGTATGTTTCTGCAGATCCATTCGTCATGCGTCCTCATCCAGATTTGGCGCTTGATCGGGCACCATTGATGAACCGGGCAAGTTCATCTGCTCGTTCATTTCCGTCCTGTCTCACGTGCGCTTTGATCCAGCACACGTCTACATTTTTATTTTGGGATCTTATTTGTTTGAGTCTGTCTCGGATATCGACTGCGAGGGGATTGAAGGAACAGTGGTTTGTTATGCTTTGCAGCGACGACCTAGAGTCACTGCTAATTTTGAAAGAATTGTCCCGACTCCCAATAATCTCATCCGCTGCTATGAGAATTTCTAACAGTTCTGCCTGGTACCTACACTGAACAATATGACGACAGCTTTAACTTCCGGGGATTTATTTCAGCACCATTAGAGTACCTATTTAATCCTATCTTATACCTTTAAACGAGCAATTGTTGTATATATATATGTCGGCTTCAAGCTCAACCGCTCTGGCCAACCGCCGCACAAGAAGTTCCGTGCGCTCCGCTCGGCCGGGGGAATGTTGACCCATCGAACGCAGACAGGTGGCGCTTGCGTCCCGGACACGACTCGATTGTAACTCGATAGCGACTCGATTCCGACACGGCTATCCTGCTTCCACACGTCCTCGTGTGGTGGTTGTCCTGCGAATAAATAATTCACGACAGAAATTTGTTCCACTCGGTCAGTCCTGACCCTAATCTTCAACTTATCGCAGAATCAAAGGAAATCTTAAAACCTTACAATTCTTAGTTCTGTCAAACTTTGACGCAATCAAATACGGGGATAATCTTGGGATAATACAACAATCGGTTACCAAGGTCGAGTACCGTAGTCGTTCAAGTTCCGAATTCTACATTACCATGACTCGACAAATTCACAGAAGCTCTCTAGTAAAACCTCTAACGCCACGGCTCACTAGCCGTCGAACAATCACATTGCTCGCACATCCTACACATGGAGGACTACCACGGCTCACTAGCTGACGTAATCCATCGCATGGATCTCCTGTGTGTATCACTCGCTGACTACACACGATGGTCTTTCCAGACTACAGTTTACGGACAAAATAAAGGAGTCAACTATTTTAACATTTTAACCAAACCTAACAGGAGATACAAAATTCACTATACAACAGCCAGAGCCGCATACCACAGTCGTTCATCAAACCTCAAATTTACTCAGTACAACCAAGCACGGCTTTAATTTAGATCACATAAAACTCTCTAAACTCTTGAGTAAGACATCTAGAGCCCCGGCTATCCAGCCGACCAGCAATCGCATTGCTCTCACACATCCTGCGCAAGGATCAGATCTCCTCAAGATCTCCCGTGTGTCACCACCTGGTGACCCCACGTACATGGTCCATACAGACACCGACCTCGACCAGAGCTAATCGCCCACCGCGCTCCCACGGACTAATTGAGTTGCCTCAAGATAGTCGATTTCGACCGGGTTACGACTACGAAATAGCTCCTGGCACGGTCGAACACAACTCACTATGGCACCTAGAGTCCCACCACACTCGAGTTTCCACCACAACTTAAGCTTGCTCTTCACCATCATTTACATCAACCTCGACTGGTATGTGACTTGCTGGCATCTTTCTTAGCCTATCGTGTGCGTATTTGTAAGTACGCTTCGAGTTTAAAGATTTCAACGTGTAACGGTCGCCGTTCAATACTTCAACTACTTTAAAAGCTTTAAACTTCGGATCTAATTTCGGTCACTCGGTCCATAGTACAATTTATCGCAATTGAACGTCACCCTAAAGAGTCTTGCAACGATAGAAGTTACATCCGATTGAAATAAACTATTATCATGTGTTATCAAATGTACACAAAGAACTTTAGTTAATACTAGCGGCCCGCTCCGGCTTCGCTCGAATAATAACCTAGATATCAACTGCAGCGCCATCTGCCGTAGCCTATGTTACTCGGGAATAATGTAACTTTCCAAAGGTGAAAGAATTTTTGAAATCGGTCCAGTAGTTTCGGAGCCTATTCATTACAAACAAACAAACAAATATTTCCTCTTTATAATATTAGTATAGATATAGATGAGTTGCACCGATGTCATGTTTTCTGCCTAACCCCGATTTAAAACTTCACAGCCTAACATGACGTCACTTTTGAAAAATTGTCCAGCAAACTAAGTAACACAATCTTTAGAGGATGATCGTTAATCACTTATGAGTAGGTACCTTCAGAGTTACGAGATAGTTGATAACCAACAAAAATAACGCAGTGTTTCTATTTGATCGTATGAACTGACGTATTTTTCAAAACTACCTTCAGGGTAGCGATTCTGAAACCATTCGGTTGCATCCGACACGGAATCTCATCTCTCGGTCTTTGTCATGCTAAACAGATAAGACAAAGACCGAGAGCATAGAATAGATAATATAGATAGAACGGACACTCCCCACCCCCCGCCAATTTCAAGCTTATTCCCCCTCGCGGACGCGAGGCGGACTCAGCGAAGGGTTATTATATCGGACGATAATTTTCTATGAGAATACGACCATGATGCTGTATTATTTAACAAAAAGGTACCAAATTTTTCGTCTATAATACGAAACAAGAATAAGAGATTTTTAATTTCATAAGAATTTCTACAAAGATTGAATCATCTTTATAAACTGTGTTAAGCTATTTTGGTTAGAAGTACGCGCCAACACTGAAGTTCTGTGACGAAATTATTAAACTCGTTGTTTTTAAACTGCGGCTTTCGTTATTCGTTGTGAAATATGTCAAAAATCAATTCGTCCATGGTACCTTTATTATCTCCTATTTTGTTTTAAATCTTCTCCCTTCTGATTGTTGATGAAAGTTATATTTACCTACATTAAAGATGGAACACTAACTAGGTAAGATTGTAAGCCACTTAACACAGGCAGGTGAACTCACGGGTCACAGCTATTCCATAAAATAATTTAGTAACCCTAGATGACACGCACACATGCGTAAATGTGTTCGAACGACATATGCGTCGTTGTGTGAGTGTAGGTATGTCGACTTCACAGTTTGTATAGAGTTTGGGCCGAGTGTCCGGGGTGTGCCGAGAGATGAGATTCCGTGTCGGATGCAACCGAATGGTTTCAGAATCGCTACCCAGATACCATAAGTAACCTACAAAATCTCGAAATATTTACCGACTCACTTTTATCATATGGGGCAATTTTGTACGTATAGGTACCCGCTGTCAAAATAGATTACGATTGCTCCAACTAGCCAGTAATGTTAACGCACGCACTATGCCAATGAGTAAAAACTAATTCATTTTCTTCAATAGTAAAATTTTCTTAAAATAAAACCCATCTGATTTCTTGAGTAAATAGGTAGTTGTGATGATAAACTTGATGAAACTGCTTCATAAACTCAACTTGGCATAGGGTGGGCTATTACAGCGATTGCAATCTTTAAATTAAAACTGAATGTAGGCAATTCAGTTTTACTCATTCACTCGGGGGTGCCAGGCCAAAAGGCAAGCACTGTGGCGTGCCGGCCAATAGGCAAGTACATGGCCGTGCTAGCCCGGCAGGTAGGCGGAGCACGAAGACAGACCAACCGGCAGGCAGGAACGCCTACTTTTGACTTGGTCTTCAGTTCAGATGAAATATTCCGTATGACTGGGTACTCTCCTCTCACAGTAGCTTCATTAATACACCGACGTGTGGGTGTGTGAACCTTCGATGCGGTAGTTTCTTCTTCATTTACGTTTTTCCAAGAATTAGTCAACAAAGTGGTTAATCGCGGCGCACAAAGGCGGGTAGTTTTGGGTAAGTATCACTTGGGTTTTCGCGATTCATTTGAATATCCGTTTCATATCCACTTTCGTTTCGGTCGAAATGTAAAAAGCACTTTGTTTCCACGTAATTCCTTTGTAGGGCAATCTCAGTTAACCACGATGATGCTTCACCTCGAAACGCCTTACTTGTGGTCGATCGCCACTGGGTTGATTTTCCGAGAAACATAATCTGCATCTTCCATGTTTTTTCGAAATATTACGATTTATTTCTTTGTTCTCATCTCATCCATCACGTATCCCACTTCTGATGTCGGCTTCAAGCTCAACCGCTCTGGCCAACCGCCGCACAAGAAGTTCCGTGCGCTCCGCTCGGCCGGGGGAATGTTGACCCATCGAACGCAGACAGGTGGCGCTTGCGTCCCGGACACGACTCGATTGTAACTCGATAGCGACTCGATTCCGACATATATTTATCGAATCTAAATCTCGGAAACGGCTCGAACGATTATCATGAAATTATGTATGCAGGGGGTTTCGGGGACGATAAATCGATATAGCTAGATTGTATAATTAAAAAATGACATTTTGTGTGTATATATCAGCTTAATAAGTATTATATCAGCTTTGTCTTTGTCTTTTACCATGACAAAGACCGAGAGATGAGATTCCGTGTCAGATGCAACCGAATGGTTTCAGAATCGCTACCCAGGTCGCTATAGTACAAGCTTTGCTTAGTTTGGGGTCAGATGGTGTTGTGTGTGAATTGTCCACCAATATATTATACATACCGATGTTTGGATATTTGCACTTATGCCCTTTAGTGAGTGAGTGACCAAGTCTGTGCACCGTAAGTTAGGATGGGCAAAATACATGTGTCGAGCAGTTTGCATTTCAGGGAGATCGGAAATCCTGCCTTCATTAGCTTCCGTAGCTCTTCCACGTTATCAATAATAACAATAAACACCTGAACATCAGAACACTGTCTAAAGTCAGGCCATTTTAATAGGTAACATTTGACAATTATTATTCATCAAAGTTCGACAACGTAACCTTGTAACTAACTAACTAATTTGACTAAACAACCCAAAGTTGGTCCTGGGTGGCGATTCTGAAACCATTCGGTTGCATCCGACACGGAATCTCATCTCTCGGTCTTTGTCATGCTAAACAGATAAGACAAAGACCGAGAGATAAGATTCCGTGTCGGATGCAACCGAATGGTTTCAGAATCGCTACCCAGGTCACTGACACCAAAAGACGCCACTCATCTCTGCCTTCTCCTGCCAGGAGACAGAGGCTTGAATGAAAATGAAAAAAAAGTTTACTGTCGCAAAAACGAAGAACATTAACAAAAACACAAGAAAAGGTACAAGTGATAAGAGATACCGTGAACGAGTACATATTGTGTTAGTGTGCACTGGACCCATACTAGGGCAATCTTTGTTGTGGGATTCAGGCTTCTCCTGATTTTATACAAGTTATAATAGTCTGCAGAGATACTAAAATAGAAAATATACAAAAACACTCTTATACTCCTTACATTTAAAATACTTATTTACTAGTTAAATATTGTTGCACTCAGTTTTATGTGGTCACATTTCGTTTCACAGTTTTTGTAGTGAAAACTTCTTTTGGCACGCCTAGACTGATTATTCGTGGGGTGTGAATTGAATTCTAGCGTCACGCCGTCACGCTCGGGTATGATAAGAAATCCTCGAGTAAACTCGGGACCATGGCCATGCCATGATGACCAGGCCACGCCCTCTGGTTACATCCATGTAGTTTCTAAAGTAGGTAAGCTATCAAATTCTGTATTATAAGTTTTCACTTCTATCGGCACTTCCTATGACTGCCAATTTTTTTAATTTACATAGATAGATAGATAGATAAACTCTTTATTGCACTTAATAAGAACACAAAAAACAAAAATATACAAAACATAAAAAACAAAGTAACAATTGGCGGCCTTATCGCTAAGAGCGATCTCTTCCAGGCAACCGCAGGATGGAAAAGGAGAATTGAATAATAGGAAAACGGGGAAGTACAAATAATGAGTGGAAGATACTTATGATTCTATAATTTTGAAAGTTAACTCCAATACTAATTATATATAAAATATATAACCTACAATACTTTTAAAATATACTACATAAACCTACAAAATAATAATTGTACATGCTACTACATAAATACGAATATAATATATACTAATACATAGACAATATCATGTTTTACTCATGGAGATTTTCTTGACACGACTTCAACTAAGTGATCATATAGACAAATAAATCTGATTCACCATTTTTTTAAAAACGGCAATGGATGGAGCTTCTCTGGTGGATACAGGCAAAGTGTTCCACAGTTCAGCAGCCCGAAAAGCAAAAGACTTGCCGTAGAAATTTTCGCTGCGTGCCGAAGGTATTTGGAGTAACAAATTGTTCTTAGATCGGAGAGGCAAAGAGTGCGCATCGCTCCAGAAATTAAAAACATCTTTCAAATAACGCGGTGATGAGGGGTTAAAATACGTGATCATATTTGCGCAAGCCAAATATAAATCTTATGCAATAATTTTGGAGACGCTCAAGTTTATTTAGCTGGTCTTCATTAAGGTCAAGATAACAGATATCTGCGTAATCTAAGATGGGAAGAAGAATAGATTGTGCAAGTGCAACTTTAGTAGCAGTGGGTAAAAAGTTTCGTAGTCGTCTCAACGATCCACCAGAAGCGAATAGTTTGCTGCTGACTGTTTTCAGTTGATGTTCCCAGCTTAACGTACGATCGAAAATTACGCCAAGGTTTTTGACCGATTCACTATACGGTATTACAACCCCGTTAAAAACTACTTGTGGAATGGATGTCCAGTCAACTCTGGAGATCATATATGGTAGGTAGAAGAATTGTTGGTAAAGTAATCGAGTAAGAGTAAGAGTGTTGAGATGAGTGTGTGTAGGATATTAGTGTTGTAGTGTGTGTGATGGAAACCGGTAAATTTGTTGGGTCTGGACTGCAGTTGTGTGAAGCGGAGATAATACCGTCATAGGCGAACTCGGGATGCTAGACGAGAAAGATAATACAACCTATAAATGCGCCAGAGCGAGAAAGATAGTATAGTACAGTAATGATAATTTACCATAACAACTAAACGCATATAACTGTTTTTGCATAAAGTTTATAAGCATAACCATGTATAACATAGCGATAACTTACCATAATGTTTAAACACATAACCATAAATAACATAACGATAACTTAGCATAATATTTAAAGGCACACATTGAAAAAAGCAGACGGTACACCTAAGAAATATGACACTTTTTGATTCCGGGTGGGCTCCCGCCAGAAGCTCAGCGGTCAGCCCTGAGTGTCGCTTATCCATACTCGGCCTACGCTCCACTATGAAGGTCGCCGGCTCGCTTCACTCGCCACCTCCCCCTTTAGCTATGCTTGGCCTCGCATGGCTCGCTCCACTCAGGACCTCCCTTCGCTTCTGGCTCCCGCATTTTTTATATACACTCTAGAGGTAGTAGCGACAAGACTAGGTGGAGTCGGGATGCTCCGAGTCGGATCTGGGTCCTATGTAACCTGGGTCTATGTTTAGTAACACAACAACTAATTAAAAATACCTAAAGAATATTATGTGTCTTATCAAAATGCCTAAAGACTATTATGCGTCTCATCAATAGTCGAATTTAATGTAGTACAATAGATTGTTATGCTTAAAACATATTATGCCAAAAAAATATTATGCAAAAGTTGCAATATGACACTATACATTATGCCACATTCATTGACAAAGTAAATTGTGAACAAAAAATTGCCTCACAATCGGGGTGAACCGACCCCAAGAGCTTTTTTAGTTCACCAAGGTGGGTGGACCAGTTTTCCAGTTGGTCCACCACTGTGGGAGGGTACCTAGTGCTCAGGGGCTTGGTTCCGGCAATCTGAGCCGGGGGCTGGGGGTGATTTTCTCCCCGCTGCGGGCGGCTCGCGGCGAACGATGCTGCGGCTTCCGGCGGGGGGGGGGGGGGGGGGGGGGGGGGGGACGGGACGGGACGGTGACGGTGGAGACGGCAGGGGAGCGGCGTCGATGGGCACCGACTCGATCTCTTTTAGCGCCGCGTATGATGTCGAGTCATACTGTGGCGCGTCTGGTCTCGCCACCGTCGGTGTCGTCTGCTCTTCTTGTTCGGGTGACTTTGGGGCTCGAGTGTGGACGGATCATGGTAGCGGAAGCGTCACCGTCGCTAATCCTTCCGCCTCGGTTGATTGGGGGCGGAGGCGGGTCTCGGCAGAGGTATTCTTGGTCGCTTTCTCCTTCGCGACCCCGGTGACCACCGTGAATTTAGGCACGGGGACGGGCTCATTTTTCACTGCTGCGGTTGCAGGAGGTGGGGAGGGAGATGCTGAGCGGTAATATCTCCTCCTTTTGTCTTCGCTGATGGGCTTCGCCCAGCTCACCTCCAGTCTCTTCTGGGGTGCGGTGGTGGTGTCCCGAGACTGAGATGCCCGGCTCACCACGGGGTTGGTGAGCTTCCTCCCGGCGTGGGACACCACGCCCTGCCCTGTCTCTTCGTGGACTGAGGCACGCGAGTGAGGAACTCTTTGTTCCTATCGATGACCACTCTCTCGCGTGCGGAAGTCTCGGTCATCAGGACCGATTCGCCGTAGGGGCCAATTGCCACCACGACATTATCTAATTTTGCAATCCGGCCCGTAGGTGTTTTACCGGATTCCGTTCTAACTCCCTCCGTGGCAGGTGCGGGGCTGAGTGAGGAGTGGCGATCGGTCTTGAGGGTCTATGTGACCCTCATCGGTCTCTGCGGACCGGGCTGATGGTGATGGTGACACTATTGTGCGTCTCCTCATCGTGGCTTATTTCAAATATCACCGATATGTCAAAATTGTGCATAGTTCCTCATTAAAATCAACGAGGGAGCCACACAAGTGGGATGCGATGCACTATTTTAAAAATTCTTATAAAAATAAATAACGTATGTAGAAATAGTCACTGTCTATACTTGCTCACAACACATAACACACACACTTCGATCCGTGATGCGGTCGCGAGCGTTACGCCCGAGGTGACCGGTGCTCCGGGACCCAGGCGAGGCGAAAACCGAGCCGGGGGAGACTACCGGCTGAACCGGTAGAGGCCCAGCTAGTCCGATCAGCTCACGGGCACCACTCTCGGGCGTAGTGGCGTAGGCTTGCAGACCGGTGTGAGAGGTTGGTGCGGCGTGCGGCCGACGGACCAGGAGCTTCCTCCGCTTCGCCAAGAAGCAGGCTGAGCTGCCGGAGGCGTCGGGGGCGTGTGGATACACGCGTTGCGTAGTAGGGGTTGGAACGCGGGCTCGACGCCGGCGTGACGGAGCTTCAGACGTTCACACGACTGCGCTGATGTGGCGTAGTGAGTCGAAACTACGAGAGTCGTAGTGGACTTCTTCCGCCGGACAGTGGAATAGCGGGGCTCGCTACTGATGATTAGATACGACACGTCTGTACGGGTCGGACTGTCGCACGCGAATGAGCTCTTGTCGCTCAGCGACAAACTATTGAAGCGAGTGTTCGCTGTGAACAGTCAACGATCAACTACATATTTGTATATATGCATCTCTTTTATTTACACGGAATGTATATTTATTGTACGTTTATTGAGCGAGTAAATAGTCAATAGTTACTCGTTTTCTCGTCGGCGGTGGGATAACTGCCTTAATGAGCTGATCTGCACGATCTAATACCACTTAGCCCTTTTTCTATTGGACTGCCCGTAGCTCGAAAGCATGAAAAACAAAAAGCTTTTTTTCCAAGCAAACTTCATCGTAGACCGCATTGTCGCTTACCATCATACAAGATGGCGCTCAAGTTTAAATAATAAAAAAATAATTCGTCGTAATACCCTAGTACCCGGTGCTGCCGGTAACTGGTGGTATTACGCCGCGATACCAAATTACGTTTACAATAAAATCAATAATTAAAAAAATTATAAAACCCGACTAACAAACAACAGATAAGAAAAACACTACAAAGACCGGAACAAGATTGACAAAATAAAGTAGGTATGTACTAAAACATTACTACATTACTTATAAGCTGAAAGTCTAAGGGCGTCCGCTGCGTTAAGCGGGCGTCAGTCGCGGGTGTCCGTCGCGGGGACCCGCGCCGTGCTTCCGTCGCGGACAAACTTACCCGTCGCGGACGTCTGCGACGGACTCCCGCCTCTCGCAGCGCCGCTAGTACAATTTCGATCGCACGGGTGTACAATCGATATCATGGATTATTTATTGACGACGTAGACAAGAGCGACAGCCAATCAGCCCATATGTCACGTCTAGATTGTTGTGTGGAGAATTTGTATCCAAGTTTACGTTATTAAGAGAAAAATCCCATAAAACGGGGCGACATTGGACTACTAAAATGGCACGTTCCGTGTCAATAATACCCATTACTATCAAATTATGGAACAGACTGTACAAAGCACGGAACATGCGGCACGGAAACTCGGAAAACACAACGGCGCTCACTGTTTTTTTTTAAACATCTCCGCTCGCGTGCTCCGTCACACGGACCCCAGTCGCCCGCTCGGCGGGTCCCGCCGCCCGCGCCGCGTGCGCCGGGCACCCGCTGCACGCAGCGCTGGTCTATGAGATTACAAGAAATAGCACGCCGCGCGGACGCCCGCGCCGTGCACCCGCTTAACGCAGCGGACGCCCTAACAGTCTAAGTTAAATAAATTACAATATGTTGGGCGGCAGGCGGGACCCATTTGTAAATTATTTTTCATCGTCAGAAAATGTATGGGTTCCGCCTGCTACCAAACATATTGTAATTTATTTTATAACATATTTGCTCGTAAAGGGTCTCTTATTGGACCAATTTCTGTATCGTAATGTATCTTATTACGCACTAGTGCTGTAATGTGTAATGTAAAACGCACGGTTTCAAAATGCTCCGTCCACAGACTAGGTAGAGATATGCTCCGTCTAAAACGAACGGTACCTTTTTAAATCTTAGTAAAGAGTTTTTATGTCAGAAAAGTGTGGTCAACATTTTATGAATAAAATTAACTTTGAGAGGTAAAATATAATAAAGAATTATTAAATTCGTTAATTTAATTAATTTAGACCGTAAGTTACTTTAATTTTTCTGTAACAAAACACAAACATATTAATTTACTTTATTATTAATGGAATACCGGCTGGGTCTGTGCCGTTGCTTAAAAAAAAAAAGACGCCGATGCGCGCGCATTGCTAATCTGTGATCCATAGTGATTACTTACTCTGTGCTGTGATCTGTGATCAAGTAAATATTATTCCGCGCGTTTTTTTTCGCTGTATTGTTTTTATTTGAAAATGTCGTCAGAGTTTTGTTTATTTCCTCGCAAATATGTTATAAAACGTCGTATGACATACGTGCGCTTTGATAATTACAGCCTCTGCTAATTATAGCTCTCGCCTTCGGCTCGAGCTAGCAATAGCGATAATATCTAGCCACGGCTGTAATTATCAACTTACCGCACTTATATCATAATGTACTATAACTTACATTTTCAGCTTATAATGTAGTAATGTTGCAGTATATACCTACTTTATTTTATCAATCTTGTTTCGGTCTTTGTAGTGTTTTTCTTATCTGTTGTTTGTTAGTCGGGTTTTTTATTTTTTTATTATTTAATAAATATTGGTGGAAAATTCACACACAACACCATCTGACCCCAAACTAAGAAAAGCTTGTATGATGGCGGCCAGATAGCTGATATAATACTTATACAACGTGGTGGATTTACCCCCAACAATATTTTAACAGTCCATTCTAACACTGATGTAGACTTCATCACCCAAGGTCGCTTTCCTCTCAGCACGGTAGATCACGAGATAATTCGAGTCAAAGTTTAACGTAAAATTCCCACCAAATCACCAGCTTCAACCCTAAAGCATGTACAGCAGACAAACGACCTTGCCGCCGAAGCCGTGACATCGTACAAAAATCCGTGCGGAGATCTGGCCATTAGGGGTATGTCAAATGAAATAACAACCGAAAAAAATATTTTTTTTATGGAAAAAATTTTTTGAGCTTTCATGCCTGATTTTCACATACATGATTCAAAACTTAATGTAGATGAACTACCATAAATATTGTTGCACCTTTCTGCAACACCTTGTATAGTAATTATATATTAAATATATTAATATTTAAATACATACTTATTATACACTAGCGCCCGTTCCGGCTTCGCTCGGGTTTCGTCATATAAGGACTGTAGGTGTTACTGGTACTGGATAGGAAATGAAACCACGTCACTGTATAAACTGCTGACTATATTGATGTTAATTATACACAAGTGACGCGGGGCGAGAGACTCATCGCTCTACCGCTGTCATCTGCTTATATACTAAATCTTACCACATAAGTACGTGCTCTTAGCCCCTATATACACCCCTTTCTTAAAAAAGGAGAAAAACATAAGCTAATAACATAAGATAACAACCCAAAAAAAATTACTTATATCACAAATTGTTTACATTATAAAATTACGATCAACTCGTCACATGTTTCTTCCACTTGTTTAGCTAGCACATTTTTCCTTCCGTGCTAACCTTGGCCTATTGACATCGAACCGCTTTGCTGACTCAGCGTTCTAGTTTGCACTATTGACTATTGACTTATATTTCCTATTACATGACGCATATCACTTGCAATCCAATCTGTAAAATACACAATACCCGAATAAATCGCCAGAAGTTCCTTGTCGTATACCCAGTACTTTTTCTGGGATTCCGTGGGCTTCTTTGCAAAAATAATCGAGGGTTCTCCAAATACCCTTTTCCTTCTGTGCAATACCGCGCCTATACTAATGTCTGACGCGTCTGTCATAAGGGTTAACCTTGCCCCTGGACCCGGGTCCTATAACTTGGCAGCATTTTGTAAGCTTTCCTTACTTTTCAACGCTCTAATTGCCTCTATAGCCCATATTGCCCCTTTTCCTTGCACATTGTCTGTCAATATCTATCAAAAATTCTCTATACTCTTGCAGCGTTTGGTATGTATGCTCTATAAACATTTTACATACCCAAAAAACCTGCGTAACTACTCTACTGTCTCCGGTTTGAGATAGTCCTGAATAACCTTGACTTTGTCAGGCAAAGGACTTATTCCATTTTCCGAGACTTCATAACATAAAAAAATCTATTTTACTTTTCTCAACATACATTTACCTATTTCAACTTCCATATAATATATCCGTAAACGCTCAAATAACCTACGCTAAAATGCTCTTTATGCCAGGTTGCATTTTTCGAGCCAATTTGTTATGTTATCTACGTTTCTAAGTACGCATACAAAACTAATTATTCAACATTACTACCGCTGCTATTGACCTCCTTATTCATTTGTTCTATGTCAGCTAAAACGTTCGTGTTTATAAATCATTGAACCGTCTGCGCTGCATTTCGTAACCCAAAGGTCACTCTCGTAATTTCGAAAATACCAAACGCGTAATAACTGCTGTTTTTCTATATCCTCTGTACTATTTTTCTACCGCCAGCTTAAAATTCCTTGAACAATCGGCTCCAATTATCGCTGTTTAACATCGCATAGCAATTTTCTTGAACCGGAAATGGAATCTGCACAGCCACTCTGGATCACCTGGTGCCCTTTTCTTCCGCGAACCAGTCCTATTTTCACTCCATTTTTGGCTGCTTCGGCTTCTTCCGCGTTCTTGGCCTTGAACCTTACTGCGTAGTGAAGCTACTTCTAACTCTAGCTTCCTCATCTGCTTGACTAGCTCCGTGAGAGGTAAATGGGGTACCTGTTCGTTACTCCCGGACACAGCAGCGATGTTGTAGCACGTGGCGTTCTCTATAATTTTGTTCTTGTTGCTAAGTTCTTGTCACTCAGCACTATCCTCATAGACCTGCAGCAGTCGGTCCTTCAGCGCCGTATACTTGTTGTTCACCGGCGTCTGGAATGAGTCTCTCCCCAACTTTGATATAACCATGTTGAACTTTCCTCCATCCCCTTGTTTCTGCGGTGCCATCACTGCTTCAAACTGGGCAAACCATAACCGCGGCATGTCAACCCAAAAATCTGGAAGTCTCGTTGACACACCTATAGCGGCCAGGGCACAATCAGCGGAATTCGTTCGCTCGTCTTTCATGCCCTGCTGACCCACTTGCCCACTTACTGGTGCAACGTGCGGAAACATTGTTGAAAAACAATTTACTGACGCAGTAACACCAAACAAAATCTTCTGAATCTTCTCTTTGACTCACTGATCAAACGTCGGGGTCACCACTGTAGGTGTTACTGGTACTGGATAGGAAATGAAACCACGTCACTGTATAAACTGCTGACTATATTGATGTTAATTATACACAAGTGACGCGGGGCGAGAGACTCATCGCTCTACCGCTGTCATCTGCTTATATACTAAATCTTACCACATAAGTACGTGCTCTTAGCCCCTATAGGACTATTAATCGAAAAAAAAAACTATCCTATCTCTCAAGTTGGACCAGACTGCTCACGGTGTGCCAATTTAATTTAAAATCGGTTAAGTAGTTTAGGAATCCATCGCGGACAAACATCGTGACAGGAGGTTTATATATATTAAGATAAGATAAGATAAAAACACCCAGACACAGTGCAAACATTTGAATTCATCACACAAGTATTTGCACTGGGTGGGAATCGAACCCACGACCCCCGGCTTCGTAGGCAGAGCTACTACCAACTAAGCCACGAGGACAGTCAATTTATTTTATTTCGAACTTTTTAGTGATCCTTTCGGTAGTCTCCTATGAACGAAAGCGTGTAGTTTTATTACATTTGTAAATGTAGCAAAAACTGATTGATACTTTTAAGTACTTTCTTAAAGGAAGTACTTTTGACGGCGTGTCAAACAAAAGAGAAATGAAATTACTAAAATTATTATTTTGTATTTAATTGATTTTAAGTTTTAAACAAATTATATATACGAATGATTGAATTAAAATGCTTGTAATTATTACAAATGGCATTTAACTACGCAACATATGTACATATTTGTAATGCTCTTTGAATTCTCTTTATTATGATACCCTACTCGAAATGCTAGATAATTTTTTTTTTTCAACTAAGTACTTTCAATTTTGCGTCAAAAATCGGCTATGTGTTTTTTTTTTATTTAAGACCTATCTAAGAACAGTCGTGTAATTGAGACAAATCTAATGATATCCGAATCATCAAAATCCATCCAGCCGTTTTGAAGATACGTGGGAATAAAGAAATTTACAAACATACAAAATACGCGCGAAAAGCATAACCCTTCTTTCAGTCGGGTAAAAAACAGCTTACATTAAATCATTTTTACATAACTTCATCACATCAAAATCGCTTCAGTGGTTTACGTGATAAAGCGTAACAGACAGACATTTGCTTTCACATAACAATTTATATTAGAATTGATTTCCAGTGTCTAGTTGCGAAATTTAACGGTTTTGTCTTCAACATTGACGAACTTCCATGTAAACAATCATTCCTGATTTTCACCCGTTCAACTTTTTTTCTGTGATAAATAGTAGCTCTTGTCTTTCCTGAGCCAAGTCGATCTGTGTACCAAATTGAATCAAACTTGTTCAGTGGTTAAGGCATTAAAGCGTAACAGACCTACAGAGTTACTTTCATATTTATCTAAATATATAAAAGCGAAAGGTCACTCATCAAGGAATCTCAGAAACTATATAATACCTAATATCTAATTAAAAATAATATATGCTAGGAATCTGAAAATTTGCATGGAGGTCCATTTTAGCATGCAGGCAGTCGCTAAGACGGGGTTTTGCAAAATTCAACCCCTAAGAGGGTGAAACAAGGGTTGAACGGTTGTATGAAAGTTCGTCATTTTCAAAGTTTTCAAATATACACACACTAGACACTTGACACGAAGCAATTAAATATTTGTTCTATCAATTTTGTAATTTCGAACTGTACGGGGGTGAAATTGGGGTTGAAATGGGGGATGAATGCCAATGTAGAAGTTCCCAACAGTTGAAGATAAAACCATGAAACTCTGTATATGGACACTTAAACGAAGCAAACGAATGTTTTTTCTAGCAATTTTGTAATTTCGAACTGTATGGGGATGAAATTGGGGTTAAAATGGGTGATGAATGTCAATATGGAAGTACGCAATCATTAAAGATAAAACCACGAAACTCTGTATATAAGCACTTGACACGAAGAAAATACATGTTTGTTCTAGCAATTTTGGAATTTGTAACTGTTGAAATTGGAGTTGAAATCGAGATGAATGTCTCTTACGCTTTCACACCTGAACAACTACCCCGATTTTGATGCAATTGTATAAAATTGTTTTATTATTAGCTGTTTTTAATAACCGTAAATGTGTCTGGGTATACAAATAGGTACTGCCTGAGTTACCTTAGTATTTAGTTCACGCGGACGAAGTCGCGGGTAACAGCTAGTAATCTATTTTTATATAAAAGCGAAAGGTCACTCATCAAGGAATCTCAGAAACTACAAATGCTAGGAATCTGAAATTTTGCATGAAGGTCTCTTTTACCACGTAGGCGCTAGCTAAGACGGGGTTATGCGAAATTCAACCCCTAAGAGGGTGAAACAAGGGATTTTCGAGATTCTAAGAGGGAAAATTCGTGATTTTCAAAGTAATCAAAAATACCCCTGGGACAGTCCGAGAGGGGGGGCGGAAGATCTGTCCACCGGTTGATAACAACGACGACCCTGGCGCGAATACGGAATTGAGATGCCCTACGTGCGGGAAAATTTACAAGAGACGAGCCTGGTACTTAAAGCACTTAAAGACACATGATGGTGTTGAAGCACGACAGCCGTCGGTCAGTACTTCGACAAACACTATGGATAGAGTTGACCCTCATATATCCCAAGGTGAACCATTGAGTGAAAACTACCAGGAGTCCATTGTCATCAGGACACGTCTTGGCATACCCAGCCTAAAAAAAACCATCTGGAAAGTTCATGACGAAAACTTGGCTATATTGTTAGAACATCCTGGTACAAAACAAGACCTAAACAGCCAAGTAGAAACTTTTCAGGACACCATCTATACTTACTTCTCTGAGCACTATCCACCATCAACTTATTATGCTCAAAATAACAAGGAAAATACGTTCAAAATGAAATTGCGGAGGAAGAAAAGAGAGTTAATAAAATGTCTTCGTGTAGCTAAAACCATGGGCGACAACCATCTAAGTCACCAACTGTCCAGGGCTTTGAGATCAATCCTTAAATTAATACAAGGAATATCGCTACAAATCAGTAAAAATCGCGATAATCTTAACAGAGCTAAACACGAAGTAGACTTCGATAAAAACCCTTTTCAATACTCGAAAAATATTTTCAGAGAACAAAATGGGAAACTTATCTTGACTAATGAGCAAATTTACGATCACTTTAAAAGCACATACGAAGTGCCTAAACGCGGGAGCTCGTACGTAGTACCAAACATCCAAAGACCTAATGATCCTCTGACAAACTTTCAAAGCACTCCACCTAGCGAAGAGGAAGTAAACTATCAAATTAAGAAGAAAACTACTAAATCAGCTCCAGGCCCTGATGGGATTCCCTACATAGTGTATAAAAAGTGTCCATCAGTTCGTAAACATATCTTAAATATATTCAGTAAGATCTGGTCAGGAAAGCAAATCCCAAAATCATTTGGAAGAGCAATTTTTGTCCTCATTCCTAAAATGCAAGAAGTAACTCATCCAAAAGACACCAGACCGATAGCCCTAACCAATACAATTTCTAAATTTTTTTTCAGTATATTGCAAACAAAAATGACCACATTTATGGCTAGCAATAGGTATTTCAGGCCCAACCACCAGAAAGGCTTCTTGCCTGGTATTTCTGGATGCCTGGAACACAATACATTACTAGCGGAAAGTTTGAAAGATGCCAGAACACATGAGAGACAAATAACAGTCTGCTGGATAGACCTAGAGAACGCATTTGGTTCCGTGCAGCATGAACTTATGTTATTTGCCCTAAAATGGTATAACTTTCCTGCTGTAATTATTGACATAATTAATTCATATTATAATCACTTAAAATTCGTTATAGCAGTAAACAAGGAATACTCAAAACCACTTAAATATAATGTGGGACTATTCCAAGGGTGCTGCTTATCACCAATAGTATTTAATATAGTTATAAATATTCTAGTAGATAAATTAATATCCCGTGAAAAGAAATGGGGCTACCGGTTTAAAATCAACAATAAGTACACTGAGTCAATTTTAGCCTTTGCGGACGACCTTGCAATACTTACACGAAATCCGAAATCGAAACAGTGTCAAGAATTGTTGAATGATGTTGATGAGTTCTGTACACGGACAGAGGGAATGAGGGCAAAACCAAGTAAATGTCATTGTTTATGTCTGGGTAGACGAGATACCAAATATACTTCTTACGATCCGGGACTCTCCATAAGTGGCCAAAAAGTTGCCACAATTGCAGAGGCTGTGCCTTTCAAATTTCTTGGTAGAAAGATAGACTACAAAGGACGTACACCATCATTAGAGGTAGTTGTTGGAAATTTCATGAACGACCTCAATAAGGTAGACCAACAGCCTATCAGCAATATCAAAAAAGCATGAATATATGACAACTATCTCACATCACGTCTCACTTGGCCTTTCCTAGTATATGACATCGGTAAAACCCTCCTCGCAAAACTAGATGCTAATGTCATAAAGATATTGAAGTCATGGTTTGGATTGGCACATCCGGCTGATCCCTCTACTCTCTTTAGGGATCACAATAGTTTTGGCCTGAAACTAAAAAAACCATCCGAACTCTACAAGTGTTTGTAGAGTAAAGTACAAAAGAAGAAGTATATAGTAGAAAAGTAAAAAAGAAGTACTAAGAGTTACAAAAACGCATGTTTTGGGAAAGTCGAAAGACGAATTAATCGCATCTCTCCCAAAAGACAAAAGCGCTTCGGACCTTGAATCTAGAGTTCAATTCCATAAACAATTTATGGCAGGTGCACAAGTAAATACAGCTGGGTTGGGTGCGAGAAAGAAAAGGGAAGACCGAGACATGGTAAAAACCTTTCTACAACAAGATGAAAATGACAGTTATAAAGTGCACGCTATGAATTTAGAAATGCAAAGTGAGTGGTTAACCATAGGTGAGTTTTGTATCCCATTAGCTCTAAAGTGGCGCACCTTGCTATATGACTGGTCTCCTGCCTTATTAAAATTTTATCTAAATGCTTTTCAAATGACCCTTCCTGACCAGAGTAACTTGGTAAGGTGGGGAAAAGCCTCTGAAAAATGTTGCTATACTTGTGGTGAGGCGATATGTACAGCAAGGCACATATTGGTGGGATGCAAGGTGCTCCTTAATAGGGGTCATTACTCACAGCGCCATGACAGAGTACTTGAAATCATACGTGAAGCCGTAAGCCTTTCGGTAGCTAGAGCCCAAAAGGGATTGACGACAAACAAAAGACAAATTAACTTTGTAAAAGAGGGTTCAACTTCAAACTCCAAGAGCAAGCCTTACTCAATCCTGGGTTTAGCACCTGATTGGGCTATTTTAATGGACACGTATGAAAAGCACTATAAAATCCCAGAGGATGTGGGTGTTTCGTCATCCAGACCGGACATTTTCCTTTTTTCTAGGGCTACGAAACGCATAGTCCTGGGTAGCGATTCTGAAACCATTCGGTTGCATCCGACACGGAATCTCATCTCTCGGTCTTTGTCATGCTAAACAGATAAGACAAAGACCGAGAGATGAGATTCCGTGTCGGATGCAACCGAATGGTTTCAGAATCGCTACCCTGGTAGAACTTACCGTACCGTGGGAAACTAATATACCTAAAGACCACGCGATGAAACAAAATAAGTATTACGACCTGCAAAACGAATTAACAAAAAATGGCTATGTAGTTAATTTATACGCTGTAGAAGTAGGAGCGAGAGGTATACCAGCAAAATCTCTCTATAACCTGCTTAAAGACCTTGGATTGTCCAGAAGTGCAGTAAGTTCTATACTAGAACGAGTATCTAAAGCTGCACTAGTAGGATCATATCGGATTTGGCTGGGCAGGGAGAGAAATACGAGTAGTGAAGGTGAGTGTTGACGTACGTCAATATAAGGGGCCCCTTTTAAACCTACGCCCGAGTCACAAGTCTTGGGGTCTATTCGAGATTTCTCTCTCTGCCACACGATGGACCCGGCACCCGCACGGTGAATCCATGGAATGCTAAGAAGTTCGTCTCTTGTATCCAGACACTTGACACGAAACAATTAAATGTTTGTTCTATTGTTGTCACCTGTATTTGTTTGTAGTATATTTCACTTATAATATTATATTTAATACTGGGATTTGAGTCTAAATATGTGTCATATAAAAGAACAAGTATCTGATTATTTAAAATTAGTGTAGAGGGCGCCGGTGGGATACCATTCACTTCTACCCGCCATCTCAAAAGAGTTTTAGAGGGGTTGGCGCTATAAGTAGATGAAGCTGAGCCGTTGAAGAGCATTCATTTGTGAAATTTTATATGGGAAAGATCGAACAGTTGTCAATATAAATTCTTACATTTATTCAATTGGTTTACTTTTACTCAATTGATAACACTATTATTTTTATTTTATTTCGAACTGTACGGAAGTGAAATTGGGGTTGAAATGGGGGATGAATGTCAGTATGGAAGTTCCCAACCGTTGAAGACAAAACCATGATATTCTGTATACAGACACTTGACAGCTTGACACGAAGCAAACGAATGTTTGTTGTATCAATTTCTTTGCAACTTTTTTTCTCAACTTCTTTTAAATTTTTTCTCAACAATTTATTCAACTTTCATCTCCTATTTCATCCCCGTATATTTCGAAATTACAAGATTGCTAGAACAAACATTTATTTGGTTTGTGTCATGTGCCTATTAACGAAGTTTCATTGTTTTATCTTCAACAATTACGAACTTCCGTATAAACTTTCGTCCCTCATTTCAACCCCTATTTTTTCCCGTACAGTTAGAAATTACAAAATTGCTAGAACAAACATTCGTTTGCTTTGTTTATAGTGTCTAGATACGAAGTTTCATGGTTTTATCTTCAATAATTACGAACTTCCATATAAACTTTCATCCCCCATTCCAACCCTCGTAATCCCCGTACAAGTTATAAACTACAAAATTGCTAGAACAAACATTCGTTTGATTCGTCTCAAGTGTCTATATACAGAGTTTCATGGTGTTGTCTTCAACGGTTGGGAACTTCCATATTGACATTCATCCCCCATTTCAACCCCAATTTCACTCCCGTACAGTTCGAAATTATGAAACTGATAGAATAAATATTCGGAAGTCAAGTGTCTAGATACAAAATTTGATAACTTTGAAAATGACGAATTTTCATTTGTATAAAAATTCGTCATTTTCAAAGTTCATCCTTTGTTTCACCCTCTTAGGGGTTGAATTTCGCAAAACCCCGTCTTAGCGAGCGCCTACGTGCTAAAAGGGACCTCCATGCAAAATTTCACGATTCCTAGCATTTGTAGTTTCTGAGATTCCGTCGTGGGTCACACCTGACATACTTAATCTAAAATCGTTGTTGTTTGTTATTTCAAAATTAGTTGACCAATTTCCTGAGGAAGATCGGTACGTAATAAGTACCTACTCATTAATTCCAAATTATGATAATATTATTATGTTGTGTTGATTAAATATATCATTCTGATTATTTTGTAACCTCATGCCTATATGGCGTTATTTTTGCATGCCCGGAAAGGGTAGAACTGTTGTTTTCATATTCCTTATGTATTATATCACCTTTGTACACAGTTTTTGCAATAAATGATTCTGATTCTGATTCTGACTTAACGGCTATATTTGACGATCTCAACAGGAAATACATTTCGACTTTGAATATGTCTAAAACAAATCATTATAGTAGTATAATACACGGAAGTACGAATCCATCTAAAACTATGTGGGGAATCGTGAACACGGAGAGGGGGAAAAACGATACCCCTAGGTTGAACTGCTCCGAGATCGTAAGATTAATGGCAGTAAGTTTATGGCCTAGCTGGGAAATCATACGAGGTGTTGACTGTCATGTTACGAGGCCGCTCTCAGGTAGTGGATGCTGGCGATGGCGATAATAAATCAGATCCGCTGCCTTTGTCTACGGGAGTACCGCAGGGCTAACCGGTGTCAAATATAATGTTCTCTCTCCTACTAAACGATCTCCCCGGTGCCGTAAAGGGTGCAGGCATATTCATGTATGCAGATGATGTGGCTGCCGTAGTAACAGCTCCTTCAATAGAGGAATTGGAAGATAAATTAAATGTTGTAATTAACGGCTTAAATTCATGGTTATAGAGCTATAGAGCTAATGGTTTTATGTTAAACTATAGTGAATCCAACCATTTATTTTCTTTTTGGCAGATCTAATTTGTCAGTTATAGTGTTGTGACCAAGTATAAACAGGTACATCGATACTAGCATTTTGCAATGATCTGGTTATTAAATTGAAATTAAATAAAATTAAAGATTATTTTAGCAAATAAGAACATGACATTTTGTCGGGTTGCCTGCGAAAAATCAGTCCCAAAGTCCGGTTGCCGAATTTTTAAAAGTAAAACATTGCTGCGAGCTTGGCTAATATCTCGGAAACTATAAACTTTAGGGCAAAAATTGTTGAGGTCGTTATTGTAGAAAATAATATTTTGCATCTTTTGTGGCCGGAAAACTTTTCTGTGACATGTAGCGTTTACAATTTATGGCCCATTTAATTAACTAGTTTTTCTATTGCAGCCGATAACTCTTGAAATATTAGATTAATCAATAAAACGCATCAGACCTTTTTTAAAGACTAGTTTATTTCCTACAACTTTCGTTTTTTTTTTTCTTATGTTCATACGTTTTGAGTTAGAAGAAGCTTAAATTCAGTTATTCTGCCAAAAACATTATAAATTAATGAATTGTATTAAAATGAACAATTGTTTTATTTGTGGTTATGTTAGACGACAAAAACTCTGTACTTGTAAGAAAAAACAGATACTGAGTCTAATGAAAGTCACCATTAGACGAAGCGAGAGAGAATAGAAAGCAAACTAGAAGATAAATAATTAACGGATTCAAAATATCCACTTCAAATTATACAAATACATACTATACATTTGAACTATACAACATATTCATATTCATTTAATCCTTGCTAAAATAGGTACAAACAAATAAATTGTGATCTTTAATACATTAGTTGAATCTCTATTTTCGCTATATCAGCATGCAAGTTTTTAGGGTACATATAGGTAATGTTAGAACACATAAAAAAACACGTCAAATAATTAATTCCACTTAAATATAGTCATAGGTAATGTCATTTTTCAAAAAATCTTAAGCATGTTCAAATAAAAATAGAAATTTATGGCATAAACAGAAAACAAAATAATTTACACAATAAAAATCGTCAATATCATGATTAAAGTTCTTTATCGATGAGAAAGTCGTCTATACTATAGTATGCTTTCTCTATGAGCAAACTTGTCAATGTTTTTTTGAATACATTAATATCATTCTCAATCCTTAAAGCAGTTGGCAATTTATTAAAGATAATGGGTAACATACAAAAGACGCTTGTGCGTAACAGGTGCGTTTTACACCCATGTAGCCACATTGTACCTTCCCTGTTCCTTCCTTTATCTTTGAAGGTAAATAAATATGGATAAGTTTTAGCAAATAATGTAATCTCATAAATATATAGCGATGGTGTGGTCATTATTTTCATTTGCCTAAAATGTTTTTTGCAGGATTGCCTTCGCTTCAATCCTAACATTGCACGGATACATCGTTTTTGCGCGACAAATGCTGTTTTTTTTTTGCACTGAATTTCCCCAGAATATAATTCCATATCGCAAGATAGAGCCAGCATGTGCATGGTATGCGATAATCAAAGTTTCTGTGTCTACAAGTTTTCTTAATTTTGATAGAAAATAGGAGGCCGTACTTAATCTTTTGGATACACTGTCAATTTGTGATTTCCAGTTTAACCTGTTGTCAATTATTAAACCTAAAAATTTTGTAGTCTCGACTTCTTCGATGGTTTTATCCAAATAATATAATTTAAGTCTGTCACTTTCTTTATGTCTTTGCTTAAAGTTCATTGCAAATGTTTTTGTCATGTTTAATTGACAATTGTGATTTTTTAACCAACAAGTTGTGGATTCCAACGTGGTACGAACTTCGTCAGCATTACATTTATCGTCGATGAACATGACAGTACTATCATCAGCGAATAGGATCATAGGATTAGTAGTTACATTGGGAAGGTCATTTATGTAATCTATGAATAGTAATGGACCAATCACACTACCTTGTGGAACTCCATATTTCGTAGATCTAAATATGACGATTAACTAACAATGACGTTTAAAGTGGTGGCTCTCTACTAGCCAACTAATATTATAAAAGACTTTAAAAAGATAGAAACTCTTTATTATCCACAATATAATACTTAAACAACAGGGACTTATCCTAGAACTAGTGAACCAAGTGGCGACATTATCGCTAATAGCGATCTCTTCCAGGCAACCGAAATACCATGAGTAAATACTATGTTATGTATAGCACAAACCCCAGGATATGCCATAAATGGCGAAAGATGCCCATACCCAGCCTTCTGGCTCGTTCCCACCACTAGAACTCGGGGAAAGGCCGTGGCCCGCCGTGCTGGTCCGCTGTACATGTCGCTGAAAGATGTCATCACAATAACATCTTCACGAGTATTGAGGGTATTAACCCTAGACATTTCCGAGAATAAGGGTAGATTTGTTACCTTTTTTAAATGTTACAGACCGAATACACATAAGTATTGTTGCGGTGGTAGTATAATCATAGAAAACGAAGATCTAGTCTCTATCTAAGAAAACCCGAATAAATTTCGAGTCATATTAAATAAATTTTACTTATAGCAGTTGCTTAACATCCTGTTATTGAAAAATTAGATATGTCCAGTCTATTGAAACAGTGCTATAGACGCACAACTAGTAGACGTAGATCAGGTACAGCAGTAACCTTTGGGTGATGAAATAATACCCAACCGACTGATGAGACATTATTAAGCCAAATATGGAAATATTTTAACACATTAAGCATATCAGGTTAATTTATTTAGAAATTAACGAAAATGGTACATCATGATCCCCACCCAGTGCAAATATTTGTGTGATGAATTCAAATGTTTGCACCGTGTCTGGGTGTTTCTATGTATAATAAGTATGTATTTAAAACTATACAAGTATTATATCAGCTATCTGGTCGCCATCATACAAGCTTTGCTTAGTTTGGGGTCAGATGGTGTTGTGTGTGAATTGTCCACCAATATTTATATTTATTTATTTATTTATATTATATGTTCTTCAAAGTTTACATCAGACATAAATAAACTTTGTTAATTTACCTAACTACAAAATGTTATTTAACACTTTATTTTAATAAGTATTCGAATGTTTCAGTCATCATAACCTTGTTCTTTTTTGGATATACACCAGGAGATAAACACGTCTTCAAATAATGCTGTATGTTTTCCTGAGGCGCATCAATATAACGGTTTTACATAAAAATAAATCCGATATTATGTGCCGAGAACGGAAAACACCCGTGTAAAAATAGTTCGTTCATAAACAATATCGATATCTCAATCGTAACTTCGTAACATCACTATGTTGATAGCCATAGAACGTAATTTTTTAAAAACGATTGTTATTTTATGGAATTTATAAAAAAACTACTGCACTTATGGACTCATTTTGTGAAAGATGATTATTATACGGGATCAAGGAGCAAATTTAAGCAGTTGTCATATTTTTAAAACCTCGCATTTAAAAGTGAACTTTTGCGTAACATGACGCAGTTACGTTCTATTGGTGCTGTCAAAAAGAGGATAAACGGTTGGATCTACTTATAGTTGAACGCGCGCGCGTTGCTACGCCATCTATCGAAAATTGGTCGTACAAATTCAAATTTTGAACAAATTCTGTTACTTTAGTTCTGTAATCTGCTGAGGTAATCTGTGTACGACGCAACCTTTAACATATGACAAATGCTGTCACGCAACGAAAGCTCTCTAAAAGCAATATTTTTTTTCCGTTTTTGTTACATTTTTCATTCATGCTCGGCTCCTGTTGATAGTAGCGTAATGTTAAATAGCCTATAGCCTTCCTCGATAAATGGACTATCCTACAAAGAAAGAATCTTTCAATTCAGACCAGTAGTTCTAGAGATCCTTGCGTTCAAACAAACAAACAAACTCTTCAGCTTTATAATATTAGTATAGATACAAAAATACTCACTTCGTTCACTTTTGTCTGTCGGGCCATCATACAAAACCACTTAAAGTTTCGCTAAACGGTGTCAGGATTGAGCAAGTACAAAACACCACATTTTTGGGTGGGTTCCCAACGAGTCACACCAAACGAGTCACACTGTGACTCGTTGGGATTTTTTTCCCCATCGAGTCACACTGTTACTCTAGTGTGACTCGTTGGGAATAAAAATCCCAACGAGTCAGTGTGACTCGTTGAGAATTGTTGAATATATTTACATACTTTAATATTATCAAATCAAATATATCTGTATTGTTATTTTGTGTATTTTTGTTTTTGGGATTCGAGATTGATCGCAGCATGACGTGGGAACACCACATCGACAAGATGTGTGCTAAAGTCAGCAGTGCGTGCTTTGCGCTAAGACGAGTATCCCGAGTGGTGTCTGCGGATGTGTCGCGTGCGTGTTACTTCGCCACATTGCATTCTCGGTCACAATACGGCGCAGAGCTCTACGCGCGCGCTGATGACTGGGAGCGTGCGTTCCGCGCCCAAAAACGTTTTTTAATACGTTTTAAATTGTCCACCAATATTTATTTATTTATTATTTAATCATACAATACGCGAGGAGAGAGACATTCTCGCAACATACGGAACGCGGATAAGCTGGATGTTATACCACACTCCCTCACGTGGTCACGGAAATTAACTCACATTATGGGACCTGAAGTTTACAACACACTTCCCAAAATAATTATATCGGCCTCAAGTTTCGGCAGCTTCAAAAACAGACTAGTGCTGGCTTATCTATCAAACTTTTTATAGTTAAACCGAATTTTTAGAGAGTGATGGCAAAGTCCTATAAAAATGTATACAAACATTTGATATGGAACATAATATTATACTCGTATAATGCATGACACTTTTCTGTACAATAATTATTATATTATTATACAGTAGTCATTTTAAACTTTGAAAATGTAAACAATTTGTATGTTCTTTCTTTTGTTTTTGATATATGAATAAAGTACTTTATGAATTATGTACTTTATGATTAATATAATTATGTACTTTATGAATGATATAATTAGTACTTTATGATTATACTTTGACTTTCCTTGATGAGTGACCTTTCGCTTTTATATATATAGATATACGATGATTATACTTCGGCTCTTGCCTCTTTGAGTTTTACACTTTAAGGTTGAGTGACGACTTCGCAGTTAAGGATTGCAAGATATTTACGCTCATACTATATTTACGGTCAGGCAAGCGTTGGAGCGGGCCCTACTACTTTCTACACTTGGCTAATACGACACTGGGTATATGTATTGCACAGTAAACTCAATTACAAGTACTATCTAGTAATTTATTGTAACAACTACATAAGAAATTTAACTTTAAATAAAAATAATTATCTCTAACAACATAACTAACGAGGTAGTTATAGTTACCTACTAAATAACAGGATTTTCAACATAGCTATATGTAAAATAATGCTTTAGATTAAAAACACAAGAGGAAATAAAAATAAGATCCTCGTGACGCGAACAGAAGTTGCACTCTTCGTGGCTCTGACCGTAGCTGTCATTTGACGCCGAGATGGAACTGGTTTATACGGAAAAGCAACCAGAGTTACTAAATCGTGTTCTTCGTTCTTCTTAATCTTTTCCACTAACCACGCTTTGAAGGTATATGTTGGCAAAACATTTGCAATAATCTTGTTAACGGAATACGTCGCAGTTATTTGTTTAAAGCATTTGTCGTCACCTTTGATTACGATTCCGATCAGCTCATCAGAAAATATACTAGGTCCGCCGTAGTCCTTGAAACACGTGAGAATTTTTGTGTCTATACAATCAATATATCCAAGCATCATATCACTAGTAGAGGTTGGATGAACAGGAACGGCTTCTTGAGCAGTTAGTCTGTTTTCGATTCCAATATATTGCAGTTCCTTTGTTTGCCCCACTTCAGCATTTAATCCAAATCCGAAAACTTCCATGTCGACTATGTTACGTGTGGACGTAAAATTGCTTAGCCTGATTTTAGATGCTAAGCTATTGTTGAATTTTTCCGTGTAAATGAGACCAATGTCTTTATCGGGCTCACCTGTAGCGAAGGTAGGGAATTTTTCAGTTTTTATGACATTGAGTGCAACAGTGGTTTCATCTTTTTTTGCCTTCGTAGCGTTGATCAGAACATGACTCATAGGTTGCTGTGTGCAAGATGCCGATGTCAAAATAAGCCCGTTAGAGACCACCGTACCTGAGCAGAGATGATCATTTTGTTGAGACATTATAGAAGCCATAAAAGGGAATTGTTTATGTGCAGCGGGTTTTATCTCGTGCATTAAACTATTTGATCGTCTTGTGCAAGTGACGTTTACTGATGTAGTCCCAGTTTGTTGTTCATTTGGTTCAAGGGGAATATCTAGAGATTCATCTTTAGATTCATCGTTAGTGTCACCATTATCATCCCGATCATCAACACTTTTTTTGACATTACCACCACTGGCACAACCGAATTTTAGAGAATTGAAAAATACTAAACTGAAAAGAAGAATGTTGAAACTTGGAGACTTCATCTTTTTCAAAATAAAATAATTTATACAAATACAGATAGATGAACACAGAAGTCTTTTGTTCTTTTTTGACTTAATTATGACATACCTACTCATTTTTTTCTAGCAGCCTATATTATGGAATCGTAATTTTAAGGTTTTATATGTTGCTGTAGAACTAAAATATCGTTAGTGCTATCATTTTTTAAAAATTATATGTTCTCTGCGTTTTTCTACGAAATCACATTTATGTTAGGAATACAAAAATGGCTGTCAAACAAAGATCAAGCACTTATAAATAGGTAGGTACCAACTAGATTTGCGAAGCGCAAGGGTTGGCCGATTGGCCTCGCGCTACAGTGCTACTCATTTTTAGGGTTCCGTAAAACGTAAAAACGGAACCCTTATAGATTTGTCATGTCTGTCTGTGTCTGTCTGTCTGTCCGTATGTCATAGCCACTTTTGCCGAAACTATGAGAACTACACTGTTGAAACTTGGTAAGTAGATGTATTCTGTAAACCACATTAAGATTTTTACAAAAAAAAAAAAAAAATAGGGTTGCCCCCCATACTTAGTATTGAAACTCAAAAATTTTTGAAGTGAAAACTGCTTTAGGCGCGCTATAGACAGAATTTTCGTGGGCTGTGAAATGGATTCATCAATCGTCACGCTTGGATATGATAATGGATCGGATCGGATCGGATCGGATATGAAATCTTCGGGTAAACTCATTTCGATATTCTGTATAATTACGTTGATATAAAACTAGATGGCGCAACCATCGATTTAGCTGGCGGTGTTGAAATTTTGCGAATGTACATAGACCTACGATGGTTTAACAAATAATTTGTCTCCTGACAAGGTGATAAATAAATTGGACAATTCAATTAAAAGTATAAACATTGGAGTCACAAGTTTTCACTTCTATCGGCAGTTCCTATGACTGCCAATTTTTTTTTTCATGATGTTAAGGTTTCTAATATCATTTTTGTCTTTACTGAATAATTTGCGCGAGAGACACTTCCAAAGTGGTAAAATGTGTGTCCCCCCCCCCTCTAACTTCTAAAATTAGAGAATGAAAAAGCTGAAAAAAATATATGATAGATAGATAGATAGATAACTCTTTATTGTGACACAAAAACAGAAACATTACAGTAAAACACTTACGAAATAGCACCACAAATGGCGGCCTTATTGCTTAGAGCAATCTCTTCCAGGCAACCAGCTTAAAGGAAATTCGCCTACATATATGGTTAGGCGAAGCGAGGTGACACTTTTCCCAATACTACTAATCTTAATATATATAAATTAAATACTATATAAAACAAATTTATACATATGTAATCATCCAAAGATAACTATAATTTAACAATAATAATAGAAATTCTGAAACACAGTTAAATACAACTTAAGTATATTAATTAAGTAAATACAACTACTAGTTAAAACCCCGTAACCCGGAATACAAAAAATATGACCAATTTAAAATATCCACCTACACAACAAAAATGTGACATGAAAATACAGCACTATAACTAGCAGCGAACAACTTCATTACTTACGATTTACTGGTGACGACAGCCGTGCATTGTGATAAGTAAAATTCCTTTACATTGCTCTTAAACACGTTTAGAGACTGCGACTGTCTTACAGAGGCCGGCAAAGCATTCCACAAGCGAACAGCCTTGACGGAAAAAGAATCTTCATAGAAAGATGTTCTGTGTGATGGAGTGATGAGGTTAAGCGCTACTGCCGCTCTCAAAGGACGGGGACGTGAAATTTCATGGTAATATGTAAAACGCTTCTTAAGGTACGACGGGGAGGCAGGATTAAACAGAATGGTATACAAAAATGACAGAATGTGTGCATTTCTGCGAAGGCGGATAGGAAGCCACTTGAGCTTAGTGCGAAATTGAGATACGTGGTCATATTTGCGCAGGCCAAAAATAAACCTTATGCAGAAATTTTGAAGGCGCTCAAGCTTGTTTAACTGTTCCTCTGTGAGATCCAGGTAACAAATGTCGGCATAGTCAAGGATAGGAAGTAGGAGGGATTGGACAAGCGCAATTTTAGTGGAAGTTGGAAGAAAGTTACGCAGTTTCATTAATGCTCCTGCCGCGGCATACAATTTGTTACTAGTAGCTTGAATCTGCGGACCCCAGCTCAAACAACGATCTATAGTAATGCCCAGATTCTTGACAGTGCTGCTGTAGGGTATTGTTACGCCATTAAAATCAATTTTTGGAAGTATTGACCAATCAATGCAGGATATTTGTCTCGAACTACCTAAGATGATAGCCTGCGATTTGTTAGGATTTACATGCAGACCAAAACCTTTGCCCCACTTACAAACATTAGCCAGATCGACATTAACAGTATTTATTGCCTCAAAAATACTGGAAAGGGGAGCATGGGAATAAATTTGAAGGTCATCAGCATACAGGTGATAGGACGATGAAAAGTTAAGGGAAATGGAATTGATAAAGAAGGAAAAAAGCGGAGGAGATAGGACACCACCCTGGGGAACACCGGACACACCTGGGGTATGATGTACATTACCATGCAAACTACCAACGAAAATTGGTTTGAACTCGATCTGATGAGTAGTTTTCTTTAATACGTCATAAATACACTATTATTGAAACTTCGATCAAAGTTACAACGAACTACAAGAACTATGTGTACTAATGTATATTATGTTACTTGCTACAACGGAACCCTTCATGGGCGAGTCCAACTCGCACTTGGCCACTTTATTCCAAAAGGTATTGCCATAAATAAAAAATTGGCAGTCATGGGAACTGCCGATAGAAGTGAAAACTTATAACTCAGAATTTGAAGCCTACTTTGGAAACTACACGGGTGTACCGGATGGCGTGGCCTGACCATCATTGCATGGCCATCTAGAAATGCGTTAGCATTTTCCATTGGCTCACGCATTTCTAGATGGTCATGCCGTGATGGTTAGGCCACGCCCTTTCAGCATTTCCCATTGGCTGCCGCATTTCTAGATGGCCAATGGCCGTGGCCCCGAGTTTATCCGAAGATTTCTTATCGTACCCGAGCGTGACGCCCGTGACGCTAGAAATCAATTAGAAATCACACCCCACGAAAAATCTATCTAAAAGCGCGCCTGCGCGCCAAAAGAAGTTTTCACTTCCAAATACTTGGGAGGTGTCAAGGGACATTCTGGTGGAACGAAGTTGTACAAAATATTGCAAATCTTTACTGTTTCTGTTGCCCTGATACTGGTACCTAGGGGCAAACGCAACTTTTTTACATTTCTGTTGTCCTGGGTAGAGATTCTGAAACCATTCGGTTGCATCCGACACGGAATCTCATCTCTCGGTCTTTGTCTTATCTGTTTAGCATGACGAAGACCGAGAGATGAGATTCCGTGTCGGATGCAACCGAATGGTTTCAGAATCGCTACCGTTGTATCTGGAGATAAAGGCTGGGCTGTTGGAGGAAGGTAATCGAAACTCTTTACTGTTTCTGTTGCCCTGGTACCTACCTGGCCGTTTTTACCGAGTTTACCCGAAGATTTCATATCCGATCCGATCCATTATCATATCCAAGCGTGACGATTGATGAATCCATTTCACAGTCCACGAAAATTCTATCTATAGCGCGCCTAAAGAAGTTTTCACTTCAAAAATCTACTTCATAAGGTCTCATTCGCACGTTGTTCGCACGATCGCACGGGAGCTTTTTTGACATCCGTCGCGCAGTGTTGCATTTTGACTTTTTGACCTCCTGGCGTTGGGCGCTAAAAATAGATCGTATGACCGTCGTATTATTGTTCGCACGAGCGTTAAAATAGCGCCGGCGCACATTGAACTCTTAAAACACTTAGTTTCATCAAAGCCGGCGCATCACTCAATCACATAGCACCCCGAGCTCGCTTGGTGGTGTTTGTTTATATTAGGAGTTGAAACTCCTTAGCTAAAGAAGTCAATTTATATGTTACAATAAAGTTTCCTTGACAATGGAATCTGTTAAATCCAATGACGTCAAATGTAGTTTTTTTTGCGTAGCAAAAAAAATTCTTCATCTATGGTTAAATCGTCAGTTTTGTTGTCAACCAGCTTCTTGCTAATCTCTCTACTGATCTTAGCAATGAGCCGTTTTCCGACGAGACAAAAAGATATGGTTTAATAAAACGATAATAGGAGGCGCTTGTAGGTCTTTTGGTTTGTTGTCAAAAGCGGTAGGCATAATGGGACTCAATTCATTCTATTTGCGAAAGCACGACTTCTAGTAATAAATAATAAACTACTTTATCCATGTACGCATTTTATTCGAATTAAAACTATATCAAAACATCAAAATTTCAAAACAAATTCGTAAACCTGATGAAAGACAAAATATATATTTTTTAAATTTATTCTTGGCTATGGATACTAATCCTTCAGCCGAGAGAGTATCTCTCTACTTAGTCTGTGGATAAAATATTGTCCTATCAGTGTTGCTATTTATATCTTTGAATTTTCCTTCTACTTTGGCTTAGTTGGTGTCTATTGCCTCGGGAGTTCTAAAGATTTTTACTGAAAAGGGATAGTGATCAGTAACGGTTTTTGAAGTGAAAACTTCTTTAGGCGCGCTATGGACAGAATTTTCGTGGGCTGTGAAATGGATTTATGATCACGTGATCATCACGCTCGGATATGATAAGAAATTTCGGGTAAGCTCGGGATGCTAGAGCGAGAAAGATAATGTGGTCAACAAACGTGCCAGACCGAGAAAGATAATAGTTAGAGGAGGACATGGGACAATAGATACTCTCTCTCTCTCGCTGCTCGCTACCAGTTACCAGTGTTGACACTTTAGCGACTTTGTCGCTGAAACTGGCGAATATTTAAAACCTTTTAGCGGATTTAGACGACGTGTTACCGACAAAGGGGAATATACTAGTGTAGTGTAGAAGGTTGGACAAGGAAAAAGCTTATGTATTCTTCCAGACTGTTATTCCCTTAATAATTCAATCAAAACCGGCGACTTTGTTTCATAACTATTTGGCGACAAGCTCAAAATCATAGTGGCAACACTGACGGCTACCAACTCCAAAATACTTTTCTTTGGGCGGGAAAACACGACGGGTGCTTTATAGTTTATAATTTTCACAATCAAATTAATTAGTTTTGCTGTGTAAATATTTCGTTTCTTTCGTGTAAATATTTAGTTTTGTATATAGTCAATAGTATAAATAAATATGAGCGTCGCTAGCGACGGGGGTGACCCCGTCGAACAGACAAGAAAAAGAAAACTATTGAAGCCAAATCCAAGTGAAAATGTTTCTTACAAACTATTTAGAAAACCCCTTTATAAGAGAAAGAGACTCGTAAAACAGAAAATCGTAGTGGAGAATGTGTATTGTATGTGGAATCGACGGAACAGGAGAAAGTCGGTAACAAAAATCCTATTACACTCACCAACCTTTTTGCGGACAATGTTAGGGGCATCATAGAGGTGCACCGTGTGAATCCATACAAAGTTGGAGTAACTTTTAAAAAGCCGGCCCCGGCCAACAACTTTTTGAACATGGACACTTTTTTTACTAACCATAAATGTGTATACAATCTGGGTATACAAATAAGTACTGCCTGAGTAACCTTAGTATTTATTTCGCGCGGACTAAGTCGCAGGTAACAGCTACTTTTATATAAATAAAATTTCAATAAATATTTACTCTAATTTCTGGCTTGTTTTACTCATTTATTCAACTAATACGATCCATAATATTTTATTATAATACGACATACCTACCTAATACAAAAATCAGCTAATGAAGTTTTCACTTCTGCCGTGTGGTCTTATGCACACACCTTTTTTTTATTACAGTATCAACCTAATTAGCTATTTTTATTCCCAATATTTTAAAAGTTTAACACAATATAAAAATTGTTTTAGTATTAAATTCCTTAATGTATTTAGGGTTTTTATAGAAGGTAGACATACCAAACTAATCAGCTAAGCTAAGAAAAGATGTATCTAAATTTAAGTACATAAATAATTGATGTGTTAACGAAAACTCTAAAATTTTAAATTATCACAAATAATTTAGATTCGATTTTTTCCCTGAAAACGGGTAGGGTCTCTAAAGGGATTACACTGTTGAGAGTATATGGTAGAGACAGATCTATCTGCATCTCGAACTATCGCCATCTAGTGCGTCCGTTGGAACTATTTTTGTCTCGTCGGAAACTCCCTCATTGTATTCCATACTCTAAGCTAGCAGCTATAGTTTCTGTCGTTTAGTCTGTAGTTTGTGTCATTACACATGGGATTTTGGTATAATCTGTGGGATTTCGGGAATTTATCTGTGGATTACGGAATACCAGCGACACCAGCGTTGCCAGACGTACGAGAAATCTCGTACGCGTACGAGGTTTATAGTCCAGTCATTTTAGGTTTCATCTGGGGAAAAACTCCTAGTGGGCTGAATTTTTGTATACACCTTTATTACAGTGATATTATGAAGATAAGAAAAATTGACATTGATATCGTGCCGGCTAAAAAAATTACAAAAGTCAATAGTTCACAAAAATCAGTTTTTTGCAAATATTTCGCAACCAAATATTATAAACGCAAATATTGCTCGGAGGTCAATAGAGGTAATCATAAAATTGTTCCTCATAAAAATATCTCTTTTAGTTTTTATGTAAAATTAACAGTTTTCGGATTAAAGCGCTGAGAAAGCGGCTAGACACACGCACGGTATTAGGGTATTACACGGTAAACCGTACACCAAGGCGTATACTCCAATGTTTTTGAAGTGAAAACTTCTTTAGGCTCGCTATAGACAGATTTTTCGTGGGCTGTGAAGTGGATTCAATCGTCACGCTAGGATATGATAAGAAATCTTCGGGTAAACTCGGGATGCTAGAGCGAGAAAGATAATGTGGTCAACAAACGTGCCAGACCGAGAAAGATAATTGTTAGAGGAGGACATGGGACAATAGATACTCTCATTCTCTCTCGCTGCTCACTACCGGCTACCAGTGTTGACACCTTAGCGACTTTCTCGGCTGGAAACTGGCGAATTTTTAAACTTTTTATGACGTAACAAATGACGTGTTAGCGACAAAGGGGAATATACTAGTGGGTTGGAGAAGGAAACGGGACGAGGAAGTTCATTGGGATCAGGGTAGCGATTCTGAAACCATTCGGTTGCATCCGACACGGAATCTCATCTCTCGGTCTTTGTCTTATCTGTTTAGCATGACAAAGACTGAGAGATGAGATTCCGTGTCGGATGCAACCGAATGGTTTCAGAATCGCTACCCAGGTCTCTGTCATTAAGGGTAGCGATTCTGAAACCATTCGGTTGCATCCGACACGGAATCTCATCTCTCGGTCTTTGTCTTATCTGTTTAGCATGACGAAGACCGAGAGATGAGATTCCGTGTCGGATGCAACCGAATGGTTTCAGAATCGCTACCCAGATCATAAAATGAAATTAACTCATTCTCTCAAACATAAACAACATAGAAGTCTACCACAAACTCTACTTCCAATTTCTATACATACACATAAATATAATATGCATTATAGCAAGGACTCTCCCAATTACATTGTTACCATTCTATTAAATAATTTGCATTTTCGTTCAAAGCTTACATGTTATTAATGTTAATTATTACCTTATGTTGTTCCTTTTAATTTAATAATTTGTTTTTAGTGTCTTAATAACTTTTATCTTATATCCAAATATAAGCACTTGGAGCACTCTTTGATAATGTTGGCATGAGAAAAACGCAAAAGTCGAAAATACACGACTACCTCGAGCCCCTTAATTATCAAGTAGCTTGTGATAATGCAACATACATAATCTATCATAATTATTATCATTAACAAATATATTAATTAATTATCAAATAATTTTGGTACACATACTGTTGTCAACCTCACCAACTTGGCAGTCATAGGAACTGCCGATAGAAGTGAAAACTTATCAGAATTTGATAGCTTGCCTTGGAAACTACACGGGTGTAACCGGAGGGCGTGGCCTCGCCATCTTGGCATGGCCATCTAGAAATGCGTCAGCATTTCCCATTGGCTGATGCGTTTCTAGATGGCCATGCCATGATGGCTTGTCCACGCCCTGTCAGCATTTCCCATTGGCTGACGTATTTCTAGATGGCCAATAGCCATGGTCCCGAGTTTACCCGAAGCTTTCTTATCATACCCGAGCGTGACAAATTAATTCACTTCGCAGCCCACGAAAAATCTGACTAGGCGCGCCTTAAGAAATTTCACTTCAAAAAACCACGTACGAGATTTTAGACAGCCTTGTACGAGAAAACCAGGTCTGGCATCTGGCAACCCTGCGGAATACGAATATTTGATTCGCATCATTCAATCATTCGAATATATAGTGATCTGTGATTCGAATATCCGGCATCCGCGATGAGTTCTAAAGTTCTAATGTTGGTCCTTCTATAAGCATAAGCACATAACAGATAAGCAGATAAAGATAACACATAAAACAGGATCAGAATAAATAGAAGTCTAGAAGTAGAGAGATAATTATTATAATTTTCTCCTAAAAGTTATACGTACCTATCCGGATCATAACATAATAATTAATAAAATTTATTTACGTTTTTGACTGTTTGGGATTTGGGAAAACAGATCGCTGCTTGCAAATAAATAAATATTGGTGGACAACTGGACAATATGTGGTGTGGATAGCTGTACAGTGTACAATAATATGTGTGTTTGTAGCGATATGTATTGTATAATCTTATGACTATTTTGTAAAAAAAACTTCATAAATAAGAAGTTATGTAGGTACCTTCTTGATTATAAGCTCGTGTATGCTCTTAAATCTGTTCTGATTCCGACAAACCAACTAAAGCAGTTGAACGAGTTCAGTGGTGACTAAAGATAAAAATTGGGGATCTGTTGATGGTACAGTTAGTTTTGAACCAAATTTATTATCAGCACTCGCCGGCAGCGCCATAGCCTTGGATAAGTGCCAAAAAAGCCATGACACTAAGTTTAAGACGTGAGCTTTTAATGCTCGTTCTTTTTGGGACTGCGTCATTCGCTTATTACTACCTTACATCTAGACAGAAAAGGAAAAGTCGTAAACAAAACATCAATGAAGTCTTAACGTTTGTGGACGCTATGCCATCTGACACAGAAAGTTATACCATTCGACCTATACTGCACCCAAGCACTGAGCGAATCCTATATTACCTGAATCTTTCTCTCCATACTGTCGACATTTACATGGAAATGATTACTAGTCTAGACATAGCCTGTCAGTTGATTGATCTACACCATCGAGGAGTCCGGTTAAGGGTGATTGTTGACCCAGATATGGCTTATACCCCTGCATCAGGTGTCCAGTTACTTGAAAAGCAGGGAGTGGATGTACGCTTGTCTACTATGGACTCGATGGTTAAAAACTTCTGCTTAGTTGATACTTCAGCCGAAGACACCATACCTTTTATCATATTTGGGTCACCTCCTTGGTCTATGGAGGCACTTTCAGGTGATAACAATGAGATAGTCCTTGTAACGTCACGAGTAGCATTTATAGATGTGTTTAAAGAAGAGTTTGAAAGAATATATTCTGGGGCAATGTAAATTTTGACAAAGGTTTTATTATTCTGTAATGTAAAAGTTAAGTGCTGTTTATTAGTCTCACTAAAACTCGGGAATGGCTGGACTGATTTGACTAATTTTGATTTTGTTTGTTTGTGGAAGTCCAGGCAAGGTTTAAAAGGTGAGCAAATATTGATGCAACAACTTAATAAGTTTCTTAATTTGTAAAAATCCAGTGTCATGTTTGTTCTCAGTGAGCCTTTCACCAATGTCAACTGATATTCATGAAAGCCAGCATTTGTGTGTAATTTGTTTCAACTTGAGAGATAGGATAGTTTTTACTTTGATTTGTAGGCATGTCAATATTTAAGCAAAGGTAGAATGGGCCGCTAGTTTATCATAAAATAACAATTTTGTTATCTTCAAGGAATACTATTTGAACTCCAATACTTAGGTTTTCAGGAGAAACTTAAAAAAAATATCAAATATCACATCATATATATCATAAGTAGTTGGTTTGTTACTAAATTTATGAAATCATCTAGTAGTACAGTAACTATCTACTAACATGCTTTTTAAAAGCCCGTAAACTGTAAATTTAAAATAGATTTGTGGTATATCTTCGAGGTTTCAATTTGATATTAGCAGTTAGGTGATTGTACTCAACTTTGATCTCATAGGTACTGCTACAGGTGTTATAGTATATAGTCATAAGTGCTTTTTAGGTTAAAAAAAATTGAATTCTATTATTACGATTGAGGTGTCTTTCGATTCAGAATGGAATCTAAGATATGTTTTGAGAAAATGCCAACCACGCTCGGAAAATTGCAATAGTTATAAACAATGTCGTGAAAATAACCAGAAGTGTAGTAGGACCAATATTTGTAGTTTTTCCAGAGGGTTGAATACACCCGAAAACAGTTACCCTGGCTTACACAAGCTACGTCTCCTTCGGACCTTGAATGAATAAATATTATTTAAACATACAAAACATGAAAATAAACGATTGAAAAAATTCAGGAGCCTGCAGGACAGATCAATGAACAATAATCTGTGGTTCAAAACTTTTCGCGATTTTTCAGCACGCGTAAAATACATTGTGTTATTGTACTTGTACTTTGTTTTTGTGTTTTTAGTAGAAAAAGAAAAAACATACAAACTGATAATTCATTTATTTGTAGTAAATCGTTTTTTTTTAAGGTCATAAATAGAGATTTAAAAACTTGGTTTATTCAGTTTCCTATCAAGTGGTAAAAATAAAATGTTATTTGACAAATGCGTTATTAAATATTTTTTTTCTTAAACATTATTTTCATTAAAGATTAAAATATCAAAAAATAAGTATCAATTCTCTTATAATTGTTGTGTCTTAGAATGCATTTGTGTTTAACAATTTTTTAAACAATACCTCCTGATGATAGAATTCGAAAAAAAAATTACCTAAAAAGCACTTGTTGACCTATTTAATAGTAAGAACATTGTAATTGAGGCATTTAATTTGATGTGGATCAAATCACACCAAATTTTTATTATGACTAATTATTAGAGGTGTAAGCACTGTTTTACTTAAGTTTGGATAATTCTGTTCTATGAGTTGAAATAGTCTATACTGAATTGTTTTTAACAAAGTTATCGTTGTGTGTCTGTAATGAAGTGGTCTTGAGTAACTATCAAGGTCTAAATCAAAATGATACAAAAAGATTACTGCTGTGATAAAAAAATATATTTGCTTGTAATTAAATATGATCCACAATATGTTGTTTTTTTCCTAGCAGTCATTTAATCTGCTTAGTTCCTGTTCTCGTAATTTGCCTGTAATAAAAAGTAAGCCTATTTGCTATTCTAACCTGAAATTGATCTGTGTTCCTTTCAACTGTTTACCTGGTTGACCAACGAACATCTGAGTTTCCACATTTATAATATTACTAGACTAACAATGTGAAATTTTGGATGTTTATTGCTCAATCGCAATGTAAAATGAAATTAAAATTTAGAATTCATCAGACTTTGGTTTACAATTACACAGTGGTTGGTAGTTATTAGTATCTCAAAATTAGGTTTTTTAGGAATAGAACTTCTCTAAATTATAAGTGGACAAAGTCACAGGTCACACAGTTTATAATCAATAATAGTTGCTAAAAACCATGTTATATTAAAATAATGTACGTAACATAAAATTAGTCCAGAGCATTCAGATATATAGCCAACTTTTTATCCCCAAAAATTCAGAGTACATTTGGGTAAAGCAGTTAAAATCCTTTGTGGATGAATTTGGCTAGCTACTGGAAAACCGTATAACCATAATAAATAGCCTATAATTTTAATGGTAACACAATTAACAACCATTTAAAGAATCTTGTAACAAATCAGATACCATACTCATTAAAGTAGCGATATAAGTATTAATCAAATATGTACAGTCGCATGAATTACCTCTAAGGTATTAAATCAACACTTTTTATAATAGTTCAGATTTTTTTATGTACCTACCCTCATCATCATGTCACATAGATATATTTACCTTAACAACAAATCTAGCTTTCTACTTAAATTACTAAGTTTTAATTTAAAGTTAGTTCTAGTTTATCACAATGATTAAAAATCATGTTTTAAGCATCCCTTATTCTGAACATTGGGTTCATAAAGATTCAATTATTTTCAGAAATCCTTAGGTTACATTAGTTTGACTATGCTACTATCAGCTACAACTTTCCAAAATGTCCCTTCTCCATCGTTCATCAGACATGTTACATGACTTTAACATTTAAAATAGCTATAAAATAATCCTGAATTGTGTGTGTTAAGTAGTTTTGAGAATTTTATAGCTGAAGGTTTACTTTTAGAGATTAGGTACTTAAATTACAACTTTTACAACATTAACATTAACCTTTTAAAACATTTTTACATGACAAATGAATACTCCCCTAAGGCATATTTCACAAGTATAGTCCAATAATCATAAAGGTCTAATAAGGAAATGTTTATGAGATATGTTCTATTTTGAAGTCATCAAGAGTATTTACCCACACTTTATTAAATATTTATGAGTAAGAGGATAATTATTTCAACAAAATAATAATAGGAGAGTATCCATTTTCAGTCTAGCAGTTTTATATTAAGTTTATTTGTAAGTCAGTTCCACTGTCAGACAAAACAAGAGGAGCCTCTGTGGTAAATCTGCCTTTCATCCAACTTCCCAATATTTGTCTAGGTGTGAAGGGTGTCTGCGCTAGTTTTTTAGTCATAGTCCAGGTAAATTAACAAAATTTGCATTTTTATGTCTGGGGGAATTTTTTTAGATTTTGCCAGAATATTTAGGGTGTTTTTGAAATCCTTGTCCAACAATTGCTGTTGATGTGATTGCACACTTAATGTATGTCAAAATAAATAACTGCATTTTGATGCATTTGGTCCTTGGAAGTTAAGATATTTTTTTCTTGATTATGTATTATAAGTACTAAATATCCATGGGAGTACTACCCTATACATTTCAGAATTAACCAAAATATTGCACACTATCCAGTAAGAGATTTAGTGAATGTGAGGGTAGACCACTACTAATACTACCCTTTAAAATACAAAAAAATAGCAGATTTTGATACATTTCTCTGCAACCTCATCTGATTTTAGTACCCTGTACAAGTTTACATAGGTTACCTATCCCTAGATCTGTCGAGGAGCAAACTGTTCCCAAAGTTTATCAAACTCCTTTTGGTAAAGTTGTACAATCTTAAGTTCAGACATTACTACTACACTCTCCCAGTTGCCAGACATAGCCTGGAGAGACCAATTCAAAGACCCCGTCATAATAAATGGTACAACATTCTTATCTTCTATTTCAGGTGAAGCATCTATAATGCAGAACTTGTGGTGCATGATATTCTGAGACTTCATCCAACGTAATGCGATGACGTCTTGCTTGTAGAGACGTTTCGTTTCTGATTTATTTACGTAGGCGGTATCAGCGTCAACTATAAACCTGATTTTTACTCCTCTGTAGCAAAGCTTCTGTACAAGAAATGATATATCTCGATTTGTTAGCACGTACATGCAGATATCTAAGCTGTAACGAGCCTGGCTTAGATAAAACAGAATTCTATCGGCACTTGCTGGAAGTTTTGTTCGAAGGGCAGAATACTTGCTTGGTATTAGCTCAGCTGACTCCGAGAATGTTATCACTTCATTTATTTGTTTCTTTTTTGTGACTAACTTCTTCTCTTTACTTTTTAAAAAGCGGTAAACGGTGCGCGAAAGGAAAGCAAGGGTAATTACAGCGAACAGAGTTTTTCTATATTCTAAAGGGTTCATGTTGTCACCTATCTTCCGTCATGTGTTCGTTTCTGTAACTGGTACTGTAACAATTTATCTCCTCAGCCGGTTCTGCGATATATCGCATTGTTTTTGTAGCAATTATTATGAATGATTTCAATACATATCATTAACACATCGACAAAAACCAAAATTCAAAATAAACTTAAACTTGAAACTTGAAAAAAACTTAGATGACAATTTGATGAGAGTTGACAGTGACAATGATCAAACACGGAAATCGAAATTTTCACTGTAGTTTTTTTCTTAGAAACTGTGCTTATTACCATTTGAATTTTAATAATATCCTTTTGCATTTGGGCATAGAATAGATAATACAGTCATAGGAACTGCCGATAGAAGTGAAAACTTATAATTCAGAATTTGATAGCGTACTTGGAAACTACACGGGTGTAACCGGAGGGCGTGGCCTTGCCATCATGACATGACCATCTAGAAATGCGTCAGCATTTCCCATTGGCTCACGCATTTCTAGATGGCCATCCCATGATGGCGTGGCTACGCCCTTTCAGCATTTCTCATTGGCTGACGCATTTCTAGATGCCCAATCGCCAAGGTCCCGAGTTTACCCGAAGATTTCTTATCATACCCGAGCGTGACGGTAGAATCCAATTTAGACCCCACGAAAAATTTGTCTAGGCGCGCCTAAAGAAGTTTTCAATTAAAAAAAATGTTATTCGCCATTTTGTGATTTGAAATTTGTTATACTGTATAGTACTCTACTAGTCAAGCCCTTTCATTTGATACCCATATTGAGGTAGATTGTGATGAAATATTTGGTCCGCCATTTGGTAGAGGCGGCCATCTTGAATCGATATTAACCAAAAATAGCTCAAAACATTAAAGCCGGAATTACATTGCGAAATTAGTGGCATGCATGTTGAAATCAGTTTCACGAAAGTAGTTTCGATATATGCGAAAGTAATTTCGTGAAATAAAAAGTGTCGTGAAACCCACAGTATCGCAGTAACCATGGCCCCATCAGCATCAAAGCTATATTCAATGTAGTTAAAGAAATTCTTCTATATAAACTTAAAAAAATACTATCAAGAAAAAAAAGACGTTGGTGGATTCGAGGATGGTTAACAAGAAAGCATTTGGGTGCAATAAATTTAGTCTCTGAATTAGCAGGTGAAGATCCTGAGAGCTATAAAAACTATTTCGGGTCCCAGGGACACTCTTGTCGCTGATATTCATTGATGAATTGTATGTTTTTATCTGTACTCCATGTTTGGTTTGCCATTTTAACGCTTGAAGCGCGCGCAATGATAAAACTACACACGTCCGCACAGAACAGGTGCTTTCGCGACACTAGTTTCACGTCGCATCTACACTATGAAATTAGTTGCATGACACTAATTTCACCTAAAAATCGCGCAGGGCACGAAACTCATTTGCATTCATGAAATTAATGCATGCATTACGAAAATATTAAATTACATGTGAAACTGTTGTTAAAACTAATGTCACGAAATTAATTTCATGCCACTAATTTCGTAATGTAATTCCGGCTTTACACAAAATTGTATCTTCAAATAAAAAAAACCGCATCGAAACCGGCCTATACGTTTGACCTCTACGGTGCCATAGACAGATACACACACAGGCAGATACACATAGAGACAGACCTGTATGTGTGTCTGTCGGGTCTATATGGGGTGGCATAACATTTTTGGTCCTATTTTAGGTAGGCATAACGTTTTTAGGACTAATGATAATTTACCATAACAACTAAACACATACTTAACTGTCTTCGCATAATGTTAACTAGCATAACCATATAAATATGACATAACGCTAACTTAGCATAATGTTTAAACGCATAGCCATATATAGCATACAGATAACTTAGTGTAATGTTTTGACGCATAACTATAAATAGCATAATGTTTCAAGGCACACATTGAGAAAAGCATAACAATACTTAAACATAATGGTCAACGGCATAAACTTTAAACGCCTAACTAAAAAACAAGTGCAAAGAGCGGACTGTAGCAACATAATTTAAGTAAAATACGTGGGTGTGTGAAATGCGGGTGGGTACTTTGACAACAATATTTAAATTTCGTAATGTAAGTATCTACTAGGTTGAAAACATCATCAAGAATAAAGAAAATTATACATATTTTTAATGTATAAACATCAAAAACAGCATTTTTACTAGCGATAGCTAGTAATTTAAAATTGAAATAAAAATGTTACCTCGTCAAAAACGTTAATTTCATATATTTATATTACATTGCAATATTAAATCTTGCATGTTATTTAAAAAGTAATATTAAGAACAGCATATTATGCAGTAGTATAACAATTTTTGTACCAATTTATGTAGACATAACGTTTTTAGGACTTAAAAAAACCTACACCACCTATGACATATGGTGCACTTTTTGAGAACTTGGGACAATCAATAGGCCAACATCATAAACAAGTCTGCAAAAAATCAGATCTACCGGATTTAACGCTTACTGTAATGTATAAAGTTACTGGAGTACTAGCTTGGGGCGGCACTTTACGGGTTATTTAAAGTAAAACTAAAATAAAATAAGTAAAAACTTACTCATTATCTTTATTTAGACGAATTCACAGGGGATTTTTTTTTTATAATGGAATATTATTTATGCTAAAATCATGCGGGCGTAATCTCAAATTCAGATTATAGGAACTAGGGTGCGCGGTTGGTAACGGAGCAGAGTATCCTCCAATCAAAGAACAGGATCCATAGCTGTTTTCTGTTGATCCATTGTAGCTAACCATACTTTGGCTCATGAGGGAGTTAGAATTAGGGACGTATTGCCTGTTTCCAACGTTCTGCATCATTAACGAGTAATCATTTTGATAAAGGCCGCTATTGGCGATCGGTATGCTTAAATTCAGATTCAAATTATTGGCTTGAAAGTGATGGAGCCAAGGTTCTTTTGAGTTTCTTGAGTAATCTTGTCGAGGGTCTTGATGGGGTATGCCGATGGGTACCGGGATTGGTTCGGGGGAGCTTTGGCTGGCGCTGCTTCTGTGACTGGACATCGCGGATCTTTCGTTGCGGCGAAATTTGGCTCGTCTGTTTTGGAACCACACCTGTGAATTAAATTAAAGCAATTAGGTACTATTCATTTTCATATATTAGAGTTGATCGCTTATCTACCTACAAGTACTGTATCGTGTAGCCGTGTACCTACCCTAAGCCCTAAGTAGGTATATACTTACTAAAAAGTTGGTACCTAGGGAAAAAGTGGACGTAGTTTAGCAGAAACGCCCACAAATGCTTGTTTTTGAGTAATTTAAGTTTTAAGTTTAGATGACAATTCTGCAATGATGTTGTACTCGAAATATTTGAATAATATTGTCACATATGGGCAAATGTACTAATATTTTTATGTGTCTAGTTGTGGTACATAAACTTATGTACTTTTTGAGTTATTGAGAAAAATATGGGTTTGAGTCGTTTCTCCTTAATTGGTTTTTACTCTACGGAGTGTATCTTTTAATTTCTCAAAAAGGATCTAAGTACCAAAAAGTTTTGAATAAGCCGATATTTAAATAAAACTCAGTAATTATTTTGTCGAGATTAATGTAGAAAGTGCAATATCCTTAAAATCTAGTGTTCATTCTTCCCCATCATGTTCCTCATCCATTCTCCTCCACCTCAAAATCTGGTTCTGTTCCAGCCCATCCACATCCTCCATAATTTGTTTTCCTTTTAATGATTTATAAATGTTCAGACAGTCTTTTGCAATAAGGCTGGTCAGGGCCCGATAGAATCGCCCGTGCAGCTCCTTGATCTTCCACACTTCCTTGCGATCATCAGTGCTGAGCACCGATGATTTCCGCCAGTTCTCGTTCGCCAATGAAAGAGGTGTGAAGCTACGGTCAACTGCCACAACATTGCGATGCATCCCGGACTCGCTGTTGTAGAAATAACCCCTGACACACTGCAGACCTCGCGGTTGTGAAGGTTCTTGGCATTTAAAAAGCCTCGACCCCCCAACTTCCGCCGGATATACAGTCTGATAACAGACGAGCGTGGGTGTAGCATGCGGTGTGTTGTGAGAAATTGACGGACCTTTCTGTCCAGAGCGTCGAGCTTAGTCTGAGTTCATCTCAGTATGCCGAAGGAGTATATCAGGAGAGGCATTACCCGACCGTTGAAGGCTCGCGCTTTGTTACCGCCTGACAGAAGACTTTTAAGTACTTTTGTCAGTCGGGAAAAGAAGCGTTCCTTCAGCGATTTCTTAATGTCATCTGCTAATATACCCAATGACTGTAACATACCGAGATATTTGTAGGTCTCGTCTTCCGAGAGGGATATGAGAGTTATGGTCTCGGAAACTTGTAAATTCTCTGAATTTACTACTTTCCCTCGCTGTACCTACATGCATGACCGCACAATTGTCGACAACAAACTCCATCTTGAAGGCGTTACTAAAAACCTATGTTGGTAACCTATGGTTTTAATAGCTCCAACAAGTTTTGGCGTTTCGGTGCAAATAGTTTGAGATCGTCCATGTACAGCAAATGAGATATAACTTCACCTCCCCTACGAAGACGATAGCCTAACTTTGAATCAATCAACAGAGTGCTGAGAGGATTCAGACTTAGGCACCACCACAACGAACTCAGACTGTCACCCTGAAAAATGCCCCTTTCAATCTTTATCTAGTCCTCCGAATTGAACGAGTTGTCTACGCTATCTGGTTGACGAAGGACTTTGACCCACTGTCCCATGCATTTGAATAAAAAAGATTTTAGAGTTGAATTTATTTTGTAAAACTCTAAAACCCTTTCTAACCATCAATGGGGCACCGCATAATGGGCCTTCTTATAATCAATCCATGCAGCGAAGAGTTGGTAAATAGTTGTGTCAATGAGGAGCAGCTCCTTAGTACCACGGGACCCAATCCTACATCCATTCTGAGAGGAGGCCAAAACGTTATTTGCTACTATAACAATAATTATGCGCGTTCATTTTTCTATCAGAATGGATGTAAGCAGCTTATTGGTGGTAGGTAAGCACGTAATGGGTCTGTAGTTCTTCGGTTCCGTGGTACTACCAGACTTATGGAGCAGGTAGGTGACTCGTGGTCATGAAACTGGGAAGAGTGCCCGTCTCGAGGGATTCTTGGAATTGTGTAGCTAAATGTTCATATGAGCATCGAAACCACTTTATCCAGAAGTTGTACAATCCGTTTTACAAATTACAGTTACAAATTATTTTATTTTATTTATATATTATGTACCTATATCATTTTGCAGAAATTAATCACACAGTTTGAGTCGTTTTAGCGGAACATAAAATGGACTAGTTCTATGACGGTAATTTAACTGAATCGATTCAAGTGGTTTGAGTCGCTTTTGTTATTATAAATATAGACTTGATTCTTTGAAATTGGATTTATCAAAAATGATCCAAGCAGTCTGGGTTATTACAGTTGTTTGTAGAAAAATACCCGTCTTTATGTGGCTTGGTACTCATCATTCAAAAATGTACCTTATCTTCATCAGCTCTCGGATCTTTATTGCTGATAGAAAGAACTAACCTTTAGGACCTCTTTGGTATAATTTCTCAATCTGAATCAACTCATTTTTAACCATAATGTGGTTTGAGTCCTTTCTGCTAAACTACGTCCAAGTATACTATGCTTGACTCATCACTATCACTCTCATATTTTTAGGGTTCCGTAAAACGTAAAAACGGAACCCTTATAGATTCGTCATGTCTGTCTGTCTGTCTGTCTCTCTGTCTGTCTGTCTGTCTGTCCGTCCGTATGTCACAGCCACTTTTTGCCGAAACTATGAGAACTACACTGTTGAAACTTGGTAAGTAGATGTATTCTGTGAACCGCATTAAGATTTGAATAAAAAAATTAAGAAAAAGAAAAATTAGGGTTGCCCCCCATACTGAGAACTGAAACTTAAAATTTTTTTTTTCTTCAAACCTACACGTGTGGGGTATCTATCGATAGGTCTTCAAAAATGATGTTGAGGTTTCTAAAATCATTTTCGTCTACACTGAATAACTTGCGCGAGAGACACTTCCAAAGTGGTAAAATGTGTGTCCCCCCCCCTCTAACTTCTAAAGTAAGTGAATGAAAAATCTAAAAAAAATATATGATGTACATTACCATGTAAACTACCAACGAAAATTAGTTTGAACTCGATCTGATGAGTAGTTTTTTTTAGTACGTCATAAATACACTATTATTGAAACTTCGATCAAAGTTACAACGAACTACAAGAACTATGTGTACTATGTATATTATGATACTTGCTGTAACGGAACCCTTCCTGGGCGAGCCCAACTCGCACTTGGCCACTTTATTTGTATGCTAGAATCATAATGTCGACAATAATCCACTGGAAAGTATTTGAAAACAATGACAAGACGTTGGAAAATCTTGACTTAGCTCAGCGTATTATGTCAATGGGCCGCTCACATCTGTCGCAGACCCGATAACCGTTTAGTACAGTCGAGGTAGACATAAAACTAGCCTGAAATAGAAAAAATTCCGGGGAGCGATTTTTTTTTATGAAACGTCGGGGAGGGTTGTTGGAAGTATAAATCTCGATTTTCTAACTTATCCCGGTAGAGGGTTCGCCACCATCTTGTTTTAAAGTTTTTGTGAAATAACTCGTTCATTTTCAACTTTAGAGCAAAAATGATAGTGACCAAAGTTGTTGGAAATTTAATTTCTCACAAGTTTGCTTCAATTAGTTTTTACGCTAGGATCAATATTTGCAGAGTTATACTATCAAGTTTATCAAAAAAATCGTAATGGGTGCAATTTTATTTTCTTCAACTTTGGTTCTCGCACATTTTTTACTTATTTTATTTTTAGTATTTGTTGTTACAGCGGCAATAGAAATACATCATCTGTGAAAATTTCAACTGTCTAGCTATCACCGTTCTTGAGATACAGTCTGGTGACAGACGGACGGACGGACGGACGGATGGACAGCCAAGTTTCAGTAATAGGGTTCCGTTTTTACCCTTTGGGTACGTAACCCTAAAAAGTGCGAGAACCGAAATTGAAGAAAATAAAATTCCACCCATTACGATTTTTTTTGATAAACTGGATAGGATAACTCTGCAAATATTGATCCTAGCGTAAAACCTATATGAAGCAAACTTGTGAGAAATTAAATTTCCAACAATTTGGTAACCATCATTTTTGCTCTAAAGTTGAAAATGAACGAGTTATTTCACAAAAACTTTAAAACAAGATGGCGGCGAACCCTCTACCGAGATTAGTTAGAAAATCGAGATTTATACTTCCAACAACCCTCCCCGACGTTTCATAAAAAAAATCGCTCCCCGGATTTTTTTCTATTTCAATGTCTGTCCCGACCGTGCTAGTTGGAATTCTGGAGTGGAGACCGCGAATCGGTAAACGTGGTGTAGGACGCCCTAAGACTAGATGGAGTGACTATATACGAAATATGGTTGGTGGCGGTTGGAAACGTAAGACCGAGGATCGGGCTGAGTGGCGAGTGGCGTGTTATAGGAGAGGCTTATTTTTGAAGTAAAAACTTCTTTTGGCGCGCCTAGACAGATTTTTCGTGGGGTCTGAATTGAATTCTAGCATCACGCTCGGGTATGATAAGAAATCTTCGGGTAAACTCGGGATCATAGCCATTGGCCATCTAAAAATACGTCAGCCAATGGGAAATTTTGAAAGGGCGTGGCCCGGCCATTTTGGCATGGCCATCTAGAAATGCGTGAGCCAATGGGAAATTCTGACGCATTTCTAGATGGCCATGCCATGATGACCAGGCCACGCCCTCCGGTTACACCCGTGTAGTTTCCAAAGTAAGCTATCAAATTCTGAGTTATAAGTTTTCACTTCTATCGGCAGTTCCTATGACTGCCAATTTTTTTATATTAAAGAGTGACGAGACAAGCAGGACATGTGCCTGATGGTAAACAACATACCTGCCACATAACAGCACAGTGACACACAGCTATTGCAACATGAAGAGCCCAAAACCATTACCTAGCACTGCGCTGCGCTCGTCACCCAGAGATCTAAGATATTATATCTCTAAGCCCAGTAATTTCTCTGGTGACATTGCCCTTCAAACCGGAACACAGTAACGCTTACACATTACTGCTTGGTGGTAGAATAACTGGCAAAGGTGTGGTACTTCCCCAGGTGGATCTTGCCAAGAGTCCTACCACTACTTATGTCCAGTAGTGGACGAACACAGGCTAATGATGATGAACCATACCTGTACTCGAGCTTCGGTTAAATTTACTCTCGCAGCGAGGTCCTCTCTCACAAACGCATCAGGATAATGAGTCTTCTCAAACACCTTCTCCAAAGCCGCCAGCTGCTGACTCGTGAATGTGGTTCTATTCCGCCTAGGTTTCTTCCGTTCCTCTTTTCCATCTCGCTCCTCCTCAGACTCTTTCTTATCTTGCCTCTCTTTCGATTTGTCCTCGTATTTCCTTCGCATGTCTTCGTAAGCTAAATAGTCTACTGGCTTTATGTATGGCTGGCGTAGGTCCTTTTGATACCTGGAATATTTATTAAAATAGGTTGTGGTAAATAATGGGTAGATATTGGTAATATCATAGAACAGATAGGTACATCACTATCACAGACTAGGTAGAGAGATACTCTATCACTATGTAGAAGACTGGCCTCGTGACTTAGTGGGTAGTAACTCTGCCTGCGAAGCCGTAGGTATATTTTGTGTGATGAATTCAAATATTTGTACTGTGTCTGGATGTTTCTTTACACATGGGACACATTAAAAGTTTTGCACTTCTAGCTAATCGGAACTATTTGAATTTCGAATGTAATACTTTTTTGAAACGTTGCAACCTTCGTAGTAATAAAAAAAACAAAAAGCATTTTTTTTTACTGAGGAGCTAATTAATTCGACAACCACGTTTTTTAAGTTTTATTATTAAAAACGCGCTATCATTAAAATCACTATTTTTATAAACTCACTATATCTACATTTATAAAAGCGAAAGGTCACTCATCAAAGAATCTCAGAAACTACAAATGCTAGGAATCTGAAATTTTGCATGTAGGTCCTTTTTAGCACGTAGGCGCTCGCTAAGACGGGGTTTTGCGAAATTCAACCCCTAAGAGGGTGAAACAAGGGATGAACGGTTGTATGAAAATTCGTCATTTTCAAAGTTATAAAATTTTGTATCTAGACAAGTGTCAAGTGACACGAAGCATTTAAATGTTTGTTCTAGCAATTTTGTAATTTCAAACTGTACGGAGGTAAAATTGGGGTTGAAATGGCGGATGAATGTCAATATGAAAGTTCCAAACCGTTGAAGATAAAACCATGAATCTCTTTACACGAAGCAAACGAATGTTTGTTTTAGCAATTTTGTAATTTCGAACTGGATGGGGATGAAATTTGAGTTGAAATGGGGGATAATTAATTGACAATATGGAAGTTCCCAATAGTTGAAGATAAAACCATGAAACTCTAATATCTATAGACACTCGACACGAAGCAAACAAATGTTTGTTTTTGCAATTTTGTAATTTCGATCTGGATGGGGATGAAATTTGAGTTGAAATGAGGGCCGAATGTCTATTACACTTTCAGATCTAAACAACTGGACCGATTTTGATGAAATTGTATATAATTGTTTTATTATAAGCTGTTTTAGTAACCGTAAATGTGTCTGGGTATACAAACAGGTACTGCCTGAGTTACCTTAGTATTTATTTCGCGCGAACGAAGTCGCGGGTAACAGCTAGTATATATATATTTAAAACGATAGTGTGCTCGGCTGTGAGTTTTCACGTTTTTATTTCAATTAAAGGTCTTCAATTCAATATCCGAGCGACGCCGGAAGGGGTCGCTATTAAATAAATAAGTATCTACATTTTCGAGCTACCTAATATGGTTGCTCTAACTCCTATGAGAATAAATACTTACCAAGACAGTTCATTTTGGTAAGTCTGTTCGTATCCAGTCATCTGCCTGCCAGCGGTGAGATGGTGTAAGCGAAGCAGGCTGTCTTCGTGGCATTTGATCATCTGGAACAGGTTGCCGTCTGGATACGACCCTGAGTTGAAGGCCTTGGACTCGACGGGCTTGGTGGTACGGTTTGGTGGAATATCTGTGGGGAAAGGCTACTTTATTCTACGCCGTAGAATCTGCAGCAGGGGCACAGAATAAATATTAGTACAGAAGCCTCACTTACCGAAAACAATTATATAAATAGCGACTCTTGCTGGGACACAACAAAGTTCAATTCAGCTCGCAATACCTGTCGCGATTTTCAAATAAACATTTGCGCTCTTTCTAACGCGTAACTTTGTCCCTGTCTAGCGCGGAGGGTTGTCGACATATCTAATAACAATATGCGCGGGAAACGTGTTGCGCGAGCGCTCAGCCGTGCGTCCGACAACCGACTGGCACGTGTACCCTGGGAGGGACGGTCTAGCTGTAGGCTAAAACCGCGCGACCTTGAGCGAGTGATGATGCACTGGCAGGGGTCACCAATTAGTTGCGCTCGGGGTCCATTTCAGGAAATGAAATGACCTTCGCTGTCCACACATTTATTAAATAAAGGTAATTACAGAATTTACTAATCAATGAGAAAAATGTCATTTTTTGATGCTGATTATTTAGGTCTGGAGTGAAATTGGTGCAAGCTATTGACATTACGTCAACAAAAATACTGCGGGGTATATATTTTTTCGGTCCGCACACAATGGATCGGCTTTTCGGGTGAGGACCGCGGTCCGCCATTTGGTGACCCCTGACCTACGGTATAGGCCAGAGTAGGCTGCCGGCGCGCATCCTTAAACATTCAGTATCATTATTTTTTCTATGGTAATAGTGGTAGAGGGCTTTTTGTAGAGTCTTTAGGGGATGACTTACAAGATATTTAAAATGTTTATACAATCTAAATATAATATGCTTACCTACATGGATAAATTTTTCAGTTTTATAGTATAGAACAATTATTACAAAGGTAAGGACAATATTTACAAATAATGATTACATTTTTACTAGTTATTCTACCGCTAAGCAGTAATGGGCTAATGACCAAACACTGTGTTCCGGTTTGAAGGGTAATGTTTCTAAAGATATTTCTGGGCAGTGATTTGGACTCTTCATGTGCAAATAGCTGTGCGACCCTTGACTATTGTGGGCAGGCTTGTTGCTTAGTCTCAGGCGCATGTCTTTCTCGGTACGTTAATCCCACTATCCTACTAATAATATTATAAATGTCAAAGTATGGATGTTTGGATATTTGTTCCTCAGTCACGCCGTAACGAGTGAACGGATCAGGGTGAAATTTGGAATACAGTTATATTATAGTCTGGAAGAACACATCAGCTACTTTTTATCCCGTAAATAACGGAAACGACGCGAACGGGAACTACGCTGGTAAAACCGCAGGGCACTTCCAGTATTATTGTAAATGCGAAAGTTTGGATGTTTGTTGCTCAATCACGACGGAACGTCATAACATATGAATTCAATTCACAGCCCACGAAAAATCAGTCTAGGCGCGCCTAAAGAAGTTTTCACTTTGAAAATTCTATGGTATCTAAGTTTAAAATTCCTACTAACATTATTAATGTTTGAATGTTTGTTGCTCTATCACGTCGTAACGAAAGAAGGGATCGGGCTAATATTTAGAATGATAGATTATAGTGTGGAATAATTCATAGGTAGGCTACTTTTTATCCCGGCCAAATAACGGGAACGAGTAACTGCGCGTGAAACACTATGAAGCGCTGCTAGTATTTTTAAGAAGTATGCGTTTTCTATTTACCTATAATAAGTAGTACCTACGTCTAAAGAAATTCAGTCGAGTGTCTGAATTGAATTTTAAAATGAAGTCGGTTTTTGTATTTTCGATTTTTTTTTCAGGGTATCAAAAAGTCTTCTGACAGCTATAGGGCGGGCCGCCACACAGGCGGACTCTGTAGATCTTTGTAACGGCGCGGCGGCGGCGCGGCGCGCGCGCAGCCCTATCGCTTACACTGAAAGATCGCATGTGGATTCAGTTTTTACGCTTCTCTGAACATGAGAAGCTCGCTTCTGTTTGCGGTAGGTAAATAGACCAGATGATTTTGATATAGTACTTTTTCACCGACTTCAAAAAAGAGGAAGTTCACAATTTGTTTGTATAATAATATGTTTAAAAACGTTAATTGTAAGCATTATCCTTCTACACTACCAGGAAAGCACAGTGCTCCACACGGCTCTTCTAGGCTAGCTATTTTTAACAGACTTCAAAAAAGGTGTAGAATCGATGATACTTCCCAGGTGGCCCATATACATTTTATTGAAATCGGTCAGGTTATTTTTTAAATATCAACAAAAAAAAATTGGCAGTCATAGGAACTGCCGATAGAATGAAAACCTTAAAACTCAGAATTTGATAGCTTACCTTGGAAACTACACGTGTGTAACCGGAGGGCGTGGCTTCGCCATCTTGGCATGGCCATCTAGAAATACGTCAGCATTTCCCATTGGCTGATACGTTTCTAGATGGCCATGCCATGATGGCCTGTCCACGCCCTATCATCATTTCCAATTGGCTGACGTATTTCTAGATGGCCAATAGCCATGGTCCCGAGTTTACCCGAAGTTTTCTTATCATACCCGAGCGTGACGAATGAATTCAATTCACAGCCCACGAAAAATCTGTGCAGGCGCGCCTAAAGAAGTGTTCACTTCAAAAATTGCCTACCTTCTAGATACCAATATAGTAGATTTCTCAAAAAATATGCGATTTAGTCGTGTGCCAAAGTTCAATTTTAAATTGAAGCCGGTTTTTGTTTTTGTAGGAGAAAAATAAATTATTTTGGTACTTTTTAACCGACTTCAAAGAGTCGATTTTGATATTTTATTTTGCACGATCAACTTTTATCGGAAAAGTTTGTGATAGTAACGACCTTTTTACGCAAAGATAGTTTTACTTTACGCAATATTTTTTTCCTAAATACTGGAAAAGAAATAACACGAAAATAGTAGAGTTAAAGCCGGGTCACACAGAGGCGATCCGATAGCGATAGCGATCCGATACCGAGTATGGGATCGCGCCCGCTTGCTGTGTGTCAGGTTGCATACAAATTCGATCAATACAAAAAATCCCGTCTCGGATCGCTATCGCTATCGCTATCGGATCGCCTCTGTGTGACCCGGCCTTTATAGCGGTTAGAGGTATCCGGCGCGAGAAAATTAAACTATAACTCTGCGCTGGTAAAATAGTAGAAAATGTTTCGATTATTTCAAATTACTAAGCAGGTATGCTATGAATGTACGTAGGTGAGTATAATTAGCAACATTAGGTTAGAAAGGACCTGCGTTTTCTGCGCAAACCCAAAATTCGGTTGGGAAAAAAATAGTTGCAACTTCTGCATCGAACGATACTAAATAACGAACGATAATAGTAGTGGTAGGACTCTTGCCAGAGTCCCCCTGGGGACTGACATACCTTTGCCAGTTATTGTACCTCCAAGCAGTAATGTGCAAACATTAATGTAATTTCGGTTTGAAGGACAATGTTTCCAGAGAAATTACAGGGCTTAGAGATAAAACAACTTAGATCTCTGGGTGACGAGCGCAGTGCAGTGCTAGGTAATGATTTGGACTCTTCATGTTCCAATAGCTGCGTGTCACTGTGCTGTTATATGGCCAGGTATGTTGCTTACCATCAGGCACATGCCCTGCTCGTCTCGTCACTCTTTTTTTTTTTTTTTTTTAAGTCTAATATTCCGAGACGTGGTCTCAAGAATGTTTATGGCATTTGAGGCAAGCTGAAAACTTGTCGCATATTTCTCCCATAATACCCCAACACGGAGGTGCAGACCTGGACGTCTAGTCTCTTTCTACGAAAACGTAATTTCGAAATAAACTCGCGACTTTCCAACTCCGATTCTACTTCGATCCGCCGTTTTGTCCGTTAAATGTTCTAAGCCTACTCTAATTAGACTATGCTTAGAACATTTCGTAGAAAGAGAGTAGACGTCCAGGACCTCTAGTTGGCTAACTAAGCATACTCTAATTAGTGTAGGCTTAGAACATTTAAACGGACAAAGCGACGGATCGAAGTAGAATCGGAGTTGGAAAGTTGCGAGTTTATTTCGAAATTACGTTTTCGTAGAAAGAGAGTAGACGTCCTGGCTGGTGAGTAGCGGGGAAAAATAAAACCCTCAATTTAGGTCGCTTGGCAGGTAGAAGATAAATAAAATGATCTGCCTTTTTGTAAATCCCTATTTTTTTGTCATGAATTAAAATGTCGAATTGCCTAAAATATTTTTTTTCAGTCCAATTGCCGTTTTGCAGTACTTCACTTAGGCTCATATCTTTCTTTTTAAATTCGTTTGACGTCACAAATGTTGAATTTTTGTACATATTTGACTTTACACAAAACTGTTTCAATTTTTTGACTGACCGTCTTGACGAAGTGTTCGTATTTGAAGAAAATATGAATAAAAAAACATGGTGCCCGAATTGTTAACCTCCTCCTTTTTGGAAGTCGGTTAAAATCAACCATTCATTTTAATATTCGATCTTTGGAGAAAGTTCTTGTTTTTTGTATTATTTTTTTTCTTCATAAATTTTGTTGATTTTACTATTTTTTTGCAATAAAAATAGAAAAATATTTATAGATAATATTATCAAGTCTCATGTCATACTACTTCTACATAAGATATGATACCTATTGTGATTACTTAGGTATCTATGTGTTTCACTATTTACTTTATATTTAGTTTAGGGGATGATTGGCCCTTTAGATTGGATAAGACAGCTTATTGGAAAAAGCTTTGAAATAGTTGTCTGAAGGACACATTTACAAATGGAGTATAAAAAAAAATCTATACTGAATAATTTGGGCGAGAGACACTTCCAAAGTGGTAAAATGTGTACATGTAACTTCTATAATACTATAATAAGGGAATTATTAAACAAAAATAATAATATATGATGTACATTACCATGCAAACTTCTAGCGAAAATTAGTTTGTGATCGATCTTGTATGTAGTTTTTTAAAGTACGACATAAATATTATTACTATTATACTATTACTAGCTGACCCCGCAAACGTTGTTTTGCCTTAGTGAACAACCCTTGTCACTTAGGGGTATGAAAAATAGCTAGTAGCCGATTCTCATACCTACAGAATATGTATATAAAATTTGGTTAAAATCAGTAAAGCCGTTTCGGAGGAGTATGGAAACAAACACTGTGACACGAGAATTTTATTTATAAGATGTTACTTGCTGCTACAGAACCCTTCATGGGCGAGTCCGACTCGCACTAGGCTGCTTTTATTTATTTAGTATAATATTAACTTAGTAACTATCTGGGAGTCTGGGACTCAAAGCACAAAGTTTGTATCGTTTTAGGCTAGATGATTAATCTGTAGAGTATAGAATGTCCACACAATATTTTTTTTCAGTCAAACTATGAACCTAATAAAAAGCTGCAAGCTTTAGATTAAAACTAATATTTTAGTAACAAATAGTGTTAGTTTTGTGTTGAAACGGTACCTATCCTCTAAAAAAATTATTGGCAGTCAAAAGGACTGCCGATAGAAGAGAAAATGTATATACCAACTCAGAATTTGATAGCGGAATTACTAACGACACGGCAGAACTACGCGGGTGAAACCGGAGGATGTGGCCATGACCATGGCCATCTAGATCATCCGAGTTTACCCGAAGATTTCTTTCATTTACGTACAGGACGCTTGAGCTCAATTAACAGCCCACGAAAAATGATATGCGTGGTGCTCCGAAAGAAGTTTACACGTCAAAAAAATAGTAGGTAGGTATATTCGCTCTACATACCGCCCTCACCCCAGCAAATCTACATAGACCCGTCAGGCTAGATCAGGGGTCACCAAATGGCGGACCGCTGTCCTCATCCGGACCGCTGACCCATTGTGTGCAGACCGAAAAAATATATCCCCCGCAGTATTTTTGTTGACGTAATGTCAACAATTAAATCAAAGTTTGCACCAATTTCACTCCAAATTTCAGACAGATAAACAGCAACAAAAAATGTATATTTTCTCATTGATAAGTAGATGATAAATAAAATAACTATTTGTATCTAATAACTTTGTAATATCCATAATTACCTACCATTATTTAATTTTTTTTTATAAAATGTGTGGGGACGAGAAGGTCATTTCGTTTCTTAAAATGGACCCCGAGCGAAACTAATTGGTGACCCCTGGGCTAGATCCTCCCCGCTAAGGCCGTAGGGCAACCCTATTCGGGATGCCAGATCGTTCCTTCGTGATCTTCCCTATCGGCGGCAGCCGAAACCGATGTCGTACCTATCGTCTGAAGTGCTTTTGCGCTAGTCGTTACACGAGCAGTACCTCTACCATGAGTTTATGTAGATCCTACTCGCTAGCGACTGCGTAAAAGATTACTATGGCGAAATTAACAGCGCCCCTACCGGTCACTGGCAGAACTAAAATCGGCAGTATGAGTCACTAAGTAGAAAACCTATCGAGTTAGGACTCGCTATCGAATAAAGTATTTTAGCAATTGTCATAGAAAACGGTACCATGAGTTACAAATTAGTACTAAGTACTCGTTGAGAACGGTAATATTAGGTTAGTTGGACCCTGCGTCTTCTGCGGTAGCCCAAAGTTCAGTAGGCAGTGGATGCCAACTTAAAGCTAACTGCCAAAAGTATTATTAAATGTGAAAACTATTACAGACTAATATTCAACGGATCCGTCTAGCAGATATCACATGATAGCGCAACCAACGCACATTTATAATGAAATTAGGTGATGCCACAATTACTTCAGGACAATAATCATAAATCATGCGATATTTACCATGATGTTTGCTCAAACGAAACACAGAGAAAAGTTAGGCTGTTAAAAATAATACCTACACGTCATCATTACCTTTATTCTGATCCATCGTAGAGTCACAAAAATTCGCCACAAAATTAAAAACACAACAAACTTTATCGAAAATCGTCTGCGACACTGTCACATTTGCTTTAAAATAAAATCTCTAACCAATACAAAATTCAATCGAACGTAGTCTGAATAAGTAATTGTTATTAATTCACTAGCTTATTGAATTACTTTATTTAATTAAATAATTCGGCTAACTCATGCTAATGTGTGAACTAATGGAGTTTGTACCACGATCTGGCTTCGCTAAAACCAAGAAACATATGTGGAGCCAAAAAAAGTCCTGTAACTGCTGAAAACACCCTCTCTTCACATGAAAAGTTAATTCCATCTCTATGGCTACATCTTAAGATTTCAAATTACGAACGTCAAACATTTACGACAATCGGTTTGAATAGTGTTCTATTCCAAGGGGTATAGAACCTATTTTGAAATGGAGTGCTACCTCTAGTGGGAGTTCTAATTTTGAAATTAGTCTGATTCGAAGGCGTGGCTATGGTTCGTCCCGCCTGTGTTTGAAAAAAGAATCAGTGAACGCGGGAAACGATTCGAGATTTGAGTCAATAATTGACACGTCAACATGTATTATTTATGGCGGCTGAGGAGAGAAAATGAACATAAACTTTTTAGGTAATTGGTTCTGATAAGTTTATGGAGCAGCGGACGCGGTTGAAAGAAGTTTTTTACGAGCAACCAAATTAGATCCGATACACAAAGGTAATGTGGCTAATAAAAGTAGAGTGCGTTGTCGAGGAACTAACTTCCGTGTTAAAACACTCGTGATTTTGTATCTTCAAGTACTTACTTACTTTATAGAAAATTTCTTTATGATTTCGGATGATATGTTTCTTTTATTTAAATGTAATTAATATTATCTTAAAAAAACAATCTTGACTATGTGTGACGGCTGTGACGGACTATACTATACCTAAGTATATAAAATATATGTGGGTACATCATACAGCCGTCTCGCGTCAGATAATTTTGGTCAAACGATTTGGTCAATTTGGTGGTCACAAAACTTAGAAAATAAGTAGTAGTGGTTAAACTCTGTGCAGGGTCTGCCTAGGGAAGTACCAAATTTTTACCAGTTACTCAACCGAAAAACAGTTTGCAGTTACCTACATGTGCAAACATTACTGTTTCGGTTTGAAGTGAAATTACAGGGCATAGAGATAAAACATTTTATAGGTATCTCTTTGTGAGGAACGGGTTTCCGTTCAAATGCATATAGCATCCAATAGCTGCATGTCACTGTGCTGTTATAGGCAAGCATGTACTTGTCTCGTCACTCTATACTTACTATAAAACAAAAAAGTAATAAGTAAATTCTTAGAAAATATAATAAGAGGTGCAGGTGGAATTCGACCCAACGACTTCATTAAATTATGGATAGCACGTTCCATCCACTAAGTCACAATGCTTTCAGTGTGAAGTTTATATTTCTTTTGCTTGTTCCGTTGCTTTCAGTTATATTTCCAGAGCAATGAAAACTCCATCTGAGTTTTCATTGCTCTGAAAGATTCATTGCTTCATTGAAGTGAAAACTTCTTTTAGCGCACCACACACAGATTTTTCTTGGGCTGTGAATTGAGCTCAAGCGTCACGCTCGTAAATGAAAGGAACCTTCGGGTTCTATTACACATTTACTCATCTAACCATGGCCATATAGTCTAGATGGCCATGCTTAGTAGACTTATTTAGACGACAATAGGGTACCGGACTGGGTCAAAAATACACCATCCTAATTAGTCCGTCAGCTAGATCATGGAAAAATATTGGACACGTTTTTTTTGTTTTTTTCATAATATTATGAATCGTCAAAGATATAGACCATCAAACTTCGAGAGTGGGGGGTCGCGACGTCACTCGTGAGTAAAAATCGTACTCACAAGTGATGTCACACGAAACTTCGAAGCGATGTATCTTCGTCATTTTTTGTTTGTGAAACAAAAGAAAAAATATGTGTACAATATTTTTTGGCAATCTAACTAACAGGCTACTTAGTTTTTTTGAGGATTGTACCTACCCTATTCTTTGAAAATTTATTACAAAGTAGCAGCACCCTCCCGTTCCACCCGCGTATTTTCAAAAGTGTGCTATCAAATTATGACTTATTTTTCTTCTATTGACAGTTCCTATGACTGCCATTTTTTTGTGTCCAGTATCGAATGCAGTGACAGTAATTTCAACTTTTCATCAACATATTTTGAACAAAATTTTACGTGATATAGTGATATTGTAGTACAGGGATATACCATCAGGCGTTAGACTTTCTCTTTCATCAACTTCTCTTAAAAAATACTATGTTAGTTTTTCAGCGCCATCCGGCTTTGCGTTACCAGACGTCGCGCGACGGGAATAGAACCGAGACCCGTCGCCTCCAATTAGCGTAAAACACTGAAAAACGCAACGCGACCAGCGACTTTATTTTATTGACCGATGAAATTGATTCCTTTGAATAGCTTGTAAAATTGTGTTTTTGTAGAACAACGACAGATGAATTTACGTTTTATTGTGAAATAAAAAAATAAGAATGTGTTTTTTTAATTTTATAGATGCTGAACATTGGCCGCAGAAAATAACTAGACTGATTTAAAAAATTCTTTCACCGTTGGATATACGTATATTGGAGATCCTTGAGTGCTATATATATAATACCAGGGGTGAAGCCGGGAAGGACCGCTAGTAAACTATAAGTGTAGGAACAAATTTTGGAATCCTCCGTCCGCGCAGTTTTCGTAAAAAGGAGTAGGTACAACGTTTTTCTTCATGTTTTTAAATAAGTATATGTATAGAGTGTAGACCGATAACAAAAAACAATTGCTTACTTTTTTAAATACCTATGTACCTACCTACCTATACCTATATGTATTTTGAACCTTCATATAAGTTAAGACTATTCTAACTGTAGGTACCTACACAATGAATATGACCATCCCCTAAAAAGATAAATAAATGCTCAGCATATTTTGAATATGCAATAAACAATCGACTGATTGATTGAAAAACTCTGTTCCTAAAACCGTTACAATCATTGAACGTACCTAATATGTTATAATGGCTTATGGCTATATATTTTATTTATTCCATAATGACGATGTGAAGTTATTTTACATGCGATACTTTCACACTGCACCATCTAGCCTCAAACTAAAAAGCTTGTACTTAGAAAGCCAGATAACTAAAATAAAACAATATGTAATTAAAAATACTGGTCAAATGCGAGTCAGAATGGCGCACTGAGGGTTCTGTACAAATATCTAGGTGTAAGTTATGGTATTTTTATTGCTAAACGGAATCCATAATATTATTAGAAACACAATTACCTATGTGATGATGATGACATTTTTTCTTACTGTGTCGTAGAAAACCTTGCTTCACTCCAAATTTCAAGATTCTGAGTTCATCCACAGCCTACCACCTACCAACCTACAGGGGTGTAGGTTTTGATTCCTTTGCGAGTGTCGTAAAGTTAAAGCATAAAGGGCTGTATCTTTTGATCGCTTTGATTTAGAAGTTTGATTTTTTCACAGCTGCACAATCGATTTGAGTATTTGATGTTAATTTTAGCTTGATGCTAATGATTATAGAAACACCCAGGCACTGATCAAACACAGTATTCACCACACAAATGTTTGTCTTGGGTGGGAATCGAACCGGCGGAATCTTCGGCACAGTGAGCAATATCACTATCGGCTGAATCACGAAGCCAGTCTATGGCTGGCAAGCTGGCATCAACAGTACCTATCAACTTTTATTTTGAAAATAGTAGCCCATTTGGAATTGGAATTTACCTACAGTTAAAGAATAGCGGGTGAAGTGTAGCTGTTCATGTTAGTTTTAAGCTTGTCTGTTCGATCATTGCTATCGAAAAAAAATAATGAAACATCCGGATTCCAACAAACCGTTCTAAATTCAAAAGCAAGCGCGCGAAACTGTCATGGCGGCCATAATTGGGGTTGACAGTTGCGAGACGTTGCGCCCGCGCTACACATCTCGTTTGCGGGTGTGCGTAACGCGAACTTACTCCGTGTCGTGCTTTGAAAATAATGCAGATGGAACGACATTAAAGAGGAACATAATTTAATTTACAGTCGGTGTATAGATAAGCCGCGGTTTTGTTAGACCGCTGTCGCGTAAAATGTCTGGCATGCGGCTATTATTAGGTACCTACCTAGCTACCTATATATCATCGATATAAATCAATGGATGTGCCCTCCCAAACTTCAGGTGCACGTAATTATGTTATCGTTGGGAAGAGTGAGCTCACTCTTTCCGTTTTAATCGATTGTAGGAAGCGGTGAACCCCGCAACTCTTCGAACTCTTCGCAACGATAATACCTATAATTCCGTGCGCCTGAAGTTTGGGAGGGCACATAGGTACATTGATTTGTATCGATAATTATTATGTACTACCTACTTACCGACTGTTCGTCCTCGTTCGGAACAAACCCTTTACTGCGCAGTTTTCAATTTTAAAAGCTCTAACTAGTATCTGCCCACAAGTGTGTCCGCGGTAAATATAAAACAGGACTATTCCCGAGAAACTCATTTTACGTGATAAAAAGCACCCTATTAAGTTATTCATAGAATTATGTAGGTACTAAGGTATGTACTGTAATATACTGAATTCCCGCCGGAAAATGTGTGACCAATTCTAATTCTAGGTCAATTCCAACATCCAAAAATATAAAGATCCAGACATCCAAACTTACACATGGGTTCAAAAAACTATCTTCGATCACGTCTATCTTTAAACAAAAAACATCCCAAAATCAATTCGAGTGAGTAATCAAATAATGTAAGTAAGTGTTGGAACAATGACAGATATATGGAAAATTTTCAATACTCTACATCTACACTACAACATCTACACATCTACAATCGATTTAAAAAGGACACAATTTTACGTCAAATTAAATGTTACGGCTACCTATGGGATATGAACTATAATTAATTAGGATATTAGGCACGCCATGGTCGCATTGACGAGTTCATCGCTGGAAGCGGCGCAACAGCCCGTGGACGCAAACATTTGTCACCGCAGCCTCCGGTGTGGTGGCCATGAGGTTTTTAAAAATACAGATTATATCAACATGGCAAAATCAATAATATCACGAAAACTTCAGCATTTAAAAACGAACATGTTGAATATGCGACGAAATTAAATTATAGAAAAAACGTGTTAATTAAAAAAAAATGGTCTTAAAAATGTACAGACATCTATTGTAGAAAATGTACAGACAAAAGCCCGGTATCGTTGGGTACGCAGATGATAGCACCGTAGTAGAGAGTTATATATCCAGCGCAAGAGCTAGTGGGCAACAAACTCAGCTACTGAGAGAAGGTATGGTCGAGCGTTTGAACTTGGCCCTTGAGGCAGTCTCTACATGGGGCGATGCCAATTTGGCCAAGTTTAACGAAGGAAAAACACAGGCATGTTTATTCTCCGCTAAAAGGAGTCCATTCGAACTGGCTCCTACTTTTCGAGGCGTATCCGTGCCGGTTACTGACCATCTCGAGCTTTTGGGCGTTTCTTTGTCATCGACGCTCAACTTTGGCACGTATATTGAGTCTAAGGCTAAATTAGCCGCCAAAAAACTGGGTGTCCTCTCAAAGGTGCGAAGATACTTCAACTCTGAGCAGTTGCTCACGTTGTACAAAGCACAGATTAGATCCTGTATGGAGTACTGTTCGCACCTTTGGGATGGATCGGCTAAGTATCAGCTGGAGACTCTGGAATCGATTGAGAGACGTGCCAAAAGGCTCATAGGCAATGACACTCTTGTGCGTAAAAGACTTCAAAGTCTCGATCATCGCCGCAAGATTGCTAGCTTATCGGTTTTTTATCGGATACACTTCGGAGAGTGTGCAACTGATCTATATGATTTAATACCACCTTGCCCTTTCTTCTATCGGAATTCGCGTATCTCAAAAAAGCGACATCGTTTCATGGTTGATGTTCCAAAAACACGAACGAAGAGATTTGACTCCACGTTTGTGATAAGAACGTCTAGGTTGTGGAATGCGTTGCCTGAGTGGGTTTTTCCCGATGGTTACAATCTGGGTGTCTTCAAATCGAGAGTGAATCGGTTTCTTCTAGGTAAGCACGTTCCATCGTAGATCGCATCGTCGCTTAACATCGGGCGAGATGGTGGTCAAGTGCGAACCTATCATAGGTAAAAAAAAAAATATTTATACGGTATTATAAGTAAATATATCTTTGCATGGGTGTTATTTTTATCTTAAGTATGCATATCTTACTAATATTATAAATGTCAATGTATGGATGTTTGGATATTTGGATGTTTGTTGCTCAATCACGTCCTAACGTATGAACGGATCGGGCTGAAATTTGGAACACAGATAGATTATAGAAGAACAAAGAGGCTACTTTTTTATCCCGAAAAAACAACGGGAACGGGAACTAAGCGGGTAACACCGCGGGGCGCTGCTAGTAATTCTACAAATTTACTATATCAGCCTACCCACTTACATAGTACCTACAAGATTTAATAAGTTTGGGGCTAGACGATGCTGTGTGAAAAATCTTAACCCATATTTATATTTAAAAGTATCAAGCAAAATCATCGCAAATTATCCATTAATTTCCCTAACTGACACCCATAACAATGTGCGCGCGCATTGCAATTACCACCACTGTATTCGTTCATCGATCACGTCGCGCGCGCATCGCTTCGCTTCAACTACCCACAGTTTAATTTTAGCATTCGCTCGAAAAATACCCAAAACATGGGCCACATTTACACAAATAGATTGAGATAATTGATGATGGATTGTGATTTTTATTCGAAGTAACGGTGGATGAGTTGTGGTTCCTGATTTTTATACTAGGTTCATTCAGTCCTTTCTTAATTTTGATGTTGAGTTAATTATGAAACTGATTTAAGTAAATTTTATACAATTTGTTGATTTCTAATCAAAAACCTAGCAAATAAATTTCAAGCTTATATTTTCATATTTCAACTCTTGAAAATCAGTTTTCGCATTACATAAGAAGCCTATTTCTTTTCTCAAGCTCTAGAACTCTAGATAGACTCTAGATAGTATCTCCGTACCAAATGTCACTGAAATCGGTTCAGTAATTTAGGTGTGAAAGCGTAACAGACAGATAAACAAAGTCACCTTCCTTTTTTATAATATTAAATGCAAATGTACGCATATACATACATCTTTATAGTCTTTGTCGAAGTCTATTAATGTTCAAACCTCGAAGAAAAATAAAAGAATCCTAGACCCTTGGACTAGTATTCACGCAATTCAGTTTGTCTACAATTTTAAAACTATTTATTAAATATTTAAAGTTAACAATACCAACAATGTATAATATAATATATATACTTAATAATAAATAAATATCGGTGGACAATTCACACACAACACCATCTGACCCCAAACTAAGCAAAGCTTGTACTATGGCTGCCAGATAGCTGATATAATACTTATATAGTTTTAAATACATACTTATTATACATAGAAACACCCAGACACAGTGCAAACATTTGAATTCATCACACAAATGCACTGGGTGGGAATCGAACCCACGTTCCTCGGCTTCGTAGGCAGAGCTACTACCACTAAGCCACGAGGCCAGTCATCATTTAAGGGTGCGTTTTTTATGAGCGGCGCCTGCGCACCTCGGTGGCATTCCGGAAATACGCAACCGCACGGCCAGTTAGCGTCGAACGCCATTAATTTGCACACGTCAACACGGGACCATAGCTTATTATTCAGTTACTAGGTACAAGACATAGCTTCAGTAATACTTGCTATCAGAAGTGCACAGAATAATGTAGCAGTTTTTAGTTAAAATGGGAGTATTAGGCGATGAGGCTTGACTAAGATGATGAGTTCTCCACCCTAATTAATTTAACAATTTGGGAGTTCCCGTAATTTTTAATAAGTTCTTCTGGCCGCTCGCCCGCACGTTTAACTTTCTTGTTTAGGAAATAGTATTTTTTACAGTTGTTTGTTATCTTTAGAAAGAGGTATTTCTTATTATGCACTAAAGCAGATGAGCTTGTTTTCACATTGAAAAATACTCTAGGTCATAATTTGGTCTACGGTTACCTACGTTGAACAAGTGCATAACTTTGAAGTCATCATTATTCTAACACTTGGCTATGAACTACTATGAAGTGAAAACGTGTCATTATCTGTTATTAAACAAACCCCTTTTGATTTGATAAATTGTGATTTAAAATGAAGTAGCCAAGTGCGAGTTGGACTCGCCCATGAAGGGTTCCGTTCCAGCAAGTAACATAATATACATAGTACACATAGTTCTTGTAGTTCGTTGTAACTTTGATCGAAGTTTTAATAATAGTGTATTTATGACGTACTAAAAAAAACTACTCATCAGATCGAGTTCAAACTAATTTTCGTTGGTAGTTTTTATGGTAATGTACATCATATATTTTTTTTAGTTTTTTCATTCTCTTACTTTAGAAGTTAGAGGGGGGGGGGGGGGCACACATTTTACCACTTTGGAAGCGTCTCTCTCGCCAGTTATTCAGTGTAGACAAATATTATTTTAGAAACCTCAACATCATTTTTTAAGACCTATCGATAGACACCGTGTAGGTTTGAAGAAAAAAAAAATTTTTGAGCTTCAGTTCTCAGTATGGGGGGCACCCCTAATTTTTGTTTTTTTAAAAAAACTTTTGTAAAAATCTTAATGCGGTTCACAGAATACATCTACTTACCAAGTTTCAACAGTGTAGTTCTCATAGTTTCGGCAAAAAGTGGCTGTGACATACGGACGGACAGACAGACAGACAGACAGACATGACGAATCTATAAGGGTTCCGTTTTTACGTTTTACGGAACCCTAAAAACGTGCTTAGAGTTTCATTCTTACTTAAAACCATCACCTATGTAATCAGCTACATTAACAAAGTTATATGGATATTGTTTCTTAACTACTAACTTTTAAGTTACCTGACTAACTTTTTCTTAAGAATTATCTTAAGAAAAGCAATTTTTTCATTAACTAGATACTTCTTAAATTCTCTAAATAAATAAATTTCCTGTTTTGAGTAAAAAGCAAACTGTTACATTACATGCTCTACGTATAATGTGCCAAGTGTTAGTAAGATTACGTTCTTCTTCTTTTTCGTCATGGAAGGTTACGTTAGTGGCGCCCTTCTCCGTTGGCGTAAAGTTCGGTAGTCAGTACCTAACTAGAGGCCAACTGATGCCGACTGTCATAGGTCGCTTTAAAATAAAACCGCATAGCACAGAGATGTTCTACGTAGTGCTGAATATTTTTTAAGAATCGTCTATTGTATTTCAGAGCCAAATGTCATAAAATGAGAGACGACACAATCTCTTTACGATCTCCGAAAGATACATCCTAATCACGACAATCGTAAACTTACAAATTTCACAGATAAAAATAATCTTAATCAGATATTTCCTCAGGAAATATTTAATTTGTACTCTCGTAACTACTTTTTTTTAATTAAAAACATTCGTTCGGAAATAGACTTGCCTTTCGGCAACTTTTTAAAGGTTTTTTTTCGGGATAATGTCGTTAAACTTTGACACTTTTTAACGGGATCTTATCTTTGTGTCGGGATCTGCTAAGTGGCTGTCAATGTTGGGACTCTTTACCTTTATACCCAAGGGACTGGCTTTTGACGTGCCCTAGCGGTCTATTTTAGTATTTTTAATGCCACTGATTTCTATGTTTCACCATGAAACGACCTTTTTAGACACCCAGGCGCAATCATCTTTTACTTATCACTAGAAAGTTATTACAATGAAATGAATTTTCTAACTGGTCCTGATAGTATAAGCTTTGTTTAGATGTTTAGTTTGTGTTTAGATGTTGTAGTGGTAGGACTCTTGGAGAGTCCACCTGGGAAAGAACCACATCTTTGCAAGTTATTCTGCCGCCAATCAGTACCTAAGGTGTAAACTTCATTGTGTTCCGGTTTAAAGGGTCTTTACCCTTTAAACCGCAACCTTTCAAAAAAATTACAGGGCAAATAGATAAATCATCTAATATCTCAAGGTAACGAGCGCAGTGCAGTGCTAGGTAAAAATTTGGGATGTTCATATTCCAATAGCTGCGTGAAACTGTGATATTATGGACACGCGTGTTGCTTATCATCAGGCACATGTCCTGCTCGTCTATACTATAAAAAATAGTTTTGTATGAAAAATATCTACAAATATTGATTTATTTTAGAACTATCTAGTTTCTATGTGCTAAATCTTGATAGTACTGTGGTAAGACAATCGTATATTATGTTACTAATTGAAATCATCTTTGGGACGAAATTAAAAAGTCCAAATTCTACAAAATGTAGCCTCTGTGATCTGCTTAGATAGTAACACAACACCGAAGTTCGGATGCAGTTCGACGAACCGTCGCAAATAACCGACCACCGGCTTAGCCGATCCACCACTTAAATATGAGAGTTTGTCATCATCTGTACGTCATCAGGATACATAATTAAATTTGCTATTGTAATAGCTGTTTAGGGTTAGGGTAATAGGGTTTGACTCTTGACTGGTGATGTGGTTTGTGATTGTCATATGCTTATTTTAGATTGTTGAGTTGATATTACTGTATTTAGACTTGTGACTTTATAATTTGTTCTGACTTTCGTTTTTATAAAGTTTTGGAAAGTGAAACTTTTATCAAGCTGTGAAAAAGTTTTTTTTTTAATAAAATACGAAACAAATTAATTTAACTGAGATTTTAAGCAACTTACAAACGAAGGTGATTTTCAACGCTGATTTATATGTAAAATGGTTTCGCACACATAAAAGCACAGCTTAAAATGGTCAATTCATAATCTTCGGCGACGTATGATTTTTAAAATTGTCTTAAAAAAAAATTAAATACTCGTTACAAATAAAACCGTGGGGTGGAGCTAGTTTATTGAGTTATACTTTATTAGGGTTAAACCACACAAAGGTCGTGATGGCTTAGTGGCGAGAATCAAGAATGCCCGTTGGCAATCGTTCTGCCTGAAGTTCGAACGCCTGCGCCCTACGCCTGAATATTGTTCATATGAAGATGTACAGATGTATCTAAATGAAATGGTTAGGCTTTGATATTGCTGATGTGAATACTTCTTTAGCCGCGTTTACGCGTTTACTTTTTGTTAGGATTTTTTAAATGATATTGCGTCACCGACATGCTAATGTAGTAGCACAGTATAAATAAACACTACCAGTAGTTCATCGCCTTTAATCTTGGGAGAAACGCCGATCATGTCTAGACACGGGTAGGGTCCGTAGGGTTGTCACAAACAAAAACGCTTGTAAAAACGTGGCACTAAAATAAAATATAAACATACGGAAGACGTCAGCGTCAGCCCTGAGCCGCGCTCTATAATAGACTGTGGTAGTAGCGTAGCAGCGCAGCGTAGCTTCAATAGGTTCGTAGGTTTTTTTTTTTTTTTTAAATAAAGAGTGACGAGACGAGCAGGACATGTGCCTGATGGTAAGCAACATGCCTGCCACATAACAGCACAGTGACACGCAGCTATTGGAACATGGAGAGCCCAAATCATTACCTAGCACTGCACTGCGCTCGTCACCCAGAGATCTAAGTTGTTATATCTCTAAGCCCTGTAATTTCTCTGGAAACATTGCCCTTCAAACCGGAACACAGTAATGTTTGCACATTACTGCTTGGCGGTAGAATAATTGGCAAAGGTGTGGTACTTCCCCAGGCGGACTCTGCTAAGAGTCCTACCACTACAAATAAGACTCAGCAATAAATAAGAGGTGGTGGCTCAGCAATAAAGTTGACCCAATGAAGTTAGCTGCGCCTGGCTGCGCAGAAACGTTTTTAAGGTCTCTTTGTTGAAAGCGTACATGCGCGAACTTTCCCCTTCCACGTCAATTTTGGGTCAACTTGTTTGCCGGCCACTATAAAAGCCTGTTCACCCTTCCTGCAAACTTCAAAAAGTTAATTTGTGCCACAAATACTTCTTTAATATATTTTTTTTATCAAGCTTACTCAGTCTGTATAATTGTGGCCTCACCCCAATGATTCTCACATGCGCCAGCGCAAGGGTATCAGTTACGTGCTCTTGGCTGCCGCTATGTTACGCCTGTCAGCGGAATTGTCATTGGGCCATGACCTGTCATCTTCCTGTCAGGAATAAGCAGTGCTAGGTACAGTTGGCTCTTATACTCCAAGTCTAAATTATAATTCTCTCTTCTAAGTTATAATTACTCACATTATTTCTACGTTACGTAATTTAAGTCAAGTTAAGATAAATCTAACGAGCTAAATATTTTGAATTTGTTATTTATCTACGTATTCTCATTATTTGAAATAATTTTACGTTCAGTTGTGTTGTAAGTTGTAACAGGAACAAACAGACAGACAGGGTTTTTGTAAATAATTGTTTTCAATAAAAACGAAACAATCGACTTCAATTTAAAAACCACTTCTCGGATTTCCATAAAATGTATGAGGGATCATCGAACAAAAAAAGAATCAACAAAATCGGTTCATCGAGTGAAAAATACAAATTACACGTCAATTAAATTAGGTAAATAATTGGTCTATGGATAATTCAGGTGTGCTTAGTGTAAGTAGTTAGTGAGGTATGTAGCGTAGTGTAGTTCTCATTGTATTTTAGTTTTGATAATAAAGGCTCTGCCCAATAAAAAAAATACAATTAGGTACAATCTAAAATTAATGTCAAAATTTTACAAAAAAGTAGTTAGGTACTTGATTATTACTTGTATTATCATTTCGCCAACGCTGTTGAAACCTTTTTTTTATAATAAAAAACGAAACTAACGAAATACCCCGTTTACATGATTCCAGTCCAGCGACCGTATCCAGCGCTGGATTGCTTACTGGAATAATGGAAACCGGCACTGGAATGCATCAATCCAGTGCCAATGCATTCCAGTGCCGGCTTACATTATTCCAGTAAGCAATCCAGCGCTGGATTCGGTCGCTGGACTGGAATAATGTAAACGGGGTATTACTAAATTGTTATGAAAACAAACTTGTACATGGTCTACACTTGGAAAACTAAGACATAGAGGCAGGGTTCGAACCTGCGACCGTACGCTTGTGATATCGGATGTTCTAACCACTAGGCCACTAAGATAACGTTCTTACACCAACCTGCACCTTTTAAGAATCCTTTATTCTATGATTTACTATGTCTATGTCTAACTTACGGTACAAGTCCCGTCTATTATCGAAGACCAAGGAAATCCCGAATTCGAAATTCAATATAGGTAGGTACAGGATAACCAGATAGTTGAATATATATGGTTTAGATTTAGGTCCTATCAAGACTCATAATAACCACACATCATACAAAAACAACCAAAATCACCATTCATAGTTTCACACAATTTATTAAGCAATACAATCTTTGTTTTATCGCCAACATCGGCGTTCATTCATTCCAGCAGTTAAACAGTAATAAATCTGATTAACCAACGACTGTCGAGCTTAAATCTCCAAGATATCAAAGCCGGGGAATTTGTCTTGACAATATTTACTGTGGCCGACTTCAAAGGTTTCGAGATGCGCGTACGCATGTGACAGCTTGTAGGTCAGGCCCGGGGGACGGTAAAAAAACTAAGCCGTGTTTTGAATTTAATACTTTATGCGAGTCCTTTGCCGACGAACGCCATACGCGTTTTTGCACGTTTTTTGTGAGGTTTATAAATAAATAGGTTATACTTAATTTTGGATGCGTTTTCGCGATCTAACTTTTAATTATTTTGTCGTTGCAGGGTATAACACTGTTCTGTCTTTCGACTTTCTTGATTTTTCTAAGCTGGTCGCGTTTATCTACCTACCTTTAAATAATAGCATCAAGATTAATAAAACATTGGGTTACATGTTACATTACATGTATTACCTACATAGATTCATAAGGTGAGGTGGCCTCTAATGCGAGTACAAGGTATTATTATACGTATTTATAACCCATAATCGTTCTAGATCTTAGATTGTAAAAAATATTAGGTTTACCTTGCATATTTAAATTCAAATTGTGTCATTTCTAGGATGAAACTGTGCAAAACTATACCTGAACGACAAAGACACACACAAAGATGTGATGAATAAATAGCTTTGATAGGAATTTGTTCTAATAAAAACTGCAAGTACATTGATCTCGCAATTCCCACAGGATTGAAGATTTGTAGACAAATAAAACAAAATGTTATGCTTTTCTTATTGTTTAATTGTTCTATATGTACACAGATATGGTTTAAGATCTGCAGGGCAGATTGTTGCTGCCAGGTGGTTAGTCCCAGGCACCGGGGCAGTTGTAATGCCTGTTGATGCGGAGCCAGTCCTCTTCGGTGATGTATTCACGCTGACCCATCACACCCTCGTGCTCCTGCAATGACGAATATTTATGTTAGGATTTTTGCAATATTCTAATGTCCCCCCTTCATTTCAGGCGTTTTCAGAATGACAGATGGATGAAAAGATGTGTCATATGATTAAGATTGACGTGTGCTTTTCAAAGTCTTAATGAATGATAGCGGGGCGCTGCTCGTCTTATATATATATATCTATCTGTATCTTATATATCGGTTCCCACCTTTGGGACGGATCGGCTAAGTATCAGCTTGAGGCTCTGGAATCGATCGAGAGGCGTGCCAAAAGGCTCATAGGCAAAGACACTATAGTGCAAAAAAGACTTCTAAGTCCACATGAACATCGACGCTAAATTGCTAGCCTATCGGTTTTTTATCGGATAGACTTCGGAGAGTGTCCACCTAGCCCTTTTTTCTATCGGACTTTTCGTAGCTCGAAGAAACAGCACCGTTTCATGGTTGATGTTCCAAAGACACGGACGAAGAGGTTTGACTCTACTTTTGTGATACGTCTTGGCTGTGGAATGAGTTGCCCGAGTGGGTTTTTCTTGATAGTTATAATCTTGGTGTCTTCAAATCGAGAGTGAAGTCGGTTTCTTCTAGGTAAACAAGTTCCATTGTAGACCGCATCGTCGCTTAACATCAGGCGAGATGGCAGTGAAGTGGAAACATATAAAAGTAAAAAATATATATATCTTGAAAAATAAATACCTGAAGTGCGACGATTGTGGGTTCACCGTTGTTGGTGAAGGCATAAGGCCCATAGTGCAGACAGCTCACATAGTCGTACTCGATGCCCAAGTTGTCAACCAAGTCGTTGCTGTAGATAGCGAAGTTGTTCTCGGTACCTGGATATCACAAATTAAAAAATATATTTTAAATATAGAATTTCGTGACGTGGCGTTTGTGTTGGTACTTCTTCGAAACGGCTCCACCGACTTAATGACTAAGTACCTATTTGTCAGATATGAGAATAAGTCGTAAAGTACTCTTCGCCCTCCTGTCCCCACTTCTCAATTTTTAAATCGTGATTTTACCTTCTATTTTTGTATGAACGACATTTAAACTTTAGGTACCTACATGAAATCGCATAAATCCAAACTTTTACTTTTAGCTTTGATTTTGGCTTTGCACTTTGGCATTGTACATTAAATCCAAAGTCCTAAGACTTTGCCTTATTGTTTGACTTTGTGCTTTATCTGTGATTTTGCACTTTAACTTTAATTTTATTGTTATTATAATACAGTGAAGTGATACTTTCAAATTTTGAAAATGTATACAATTTGTATGCTCTTTCTTTTGTTTTAATTTTTTATTAATTGACGTGTAAATTGTACATTTATCAATAAAAAACTTTGACTATGACTTAATTTTGCACTTTGATTTGATACCAACCAGCGATGAGGTTCTCCTCAACGATCTTGACGTACTCGTCACGGTTGTAGGTGGACTGCATGTGCAGGAATCCGAGGATGTGCATCCATTCGTGCACGATGGTGGCGTGGCGGAAGCAGCCCACTCCCGGGGTGTTGCGGGCCAGGTTCAGGGTGTGGACTCCGCGGGACTGCCAGTATCCGACGTGAGCGTAGCAGCCGTTGGCGAGACCCTGTCAACAGTAAGATTAATATATTTAATCACTTCAAGTTAAGAAGCTGGTCTAATACCAATTTGATAAATAAAAATGTGTGCGCTTAAAACCGCACGGCAGAAGTGAAAACTAAAATAAGAAATACTTAACTATACAACGTGGTGGATTTACCCCCAACAATATTTTAACAGTCCATTCTAACACTGATGTAGACTTCACCCCCCAAGGTCTCTTTCCCCTCAGCATGGTAGATCACGAGATAATGCGAGTCAAAGTTTGACGTAAAATTTCCACCAAATCACCAGCTTCAACCCTAAATCATGTACAGCAGACAAACGACCTTGCCGCCGACGCCCCGACGTCGTACAAAAATCCGTGCGGAGATCTGGCCATTAGGGGTATGTCAAATGAAATAAGAACCAAAAAATATAAATTTTTTATGGATATTTTTTTTTGTGCTTTCTTGCCTAATTTTCACATACGTGATTCAAAACTTATGTAGATGAACTACCATAAATATTGTTGCACCTTTCTGCAACACCTTGTATAATGACTACTAAATAATTTTAATTTAAAACTTTTACGGCTGAATGATTAGTATCCATGGCCAAGAATAAATTAAAAAAAAAAAATACGCGGGTCGAAAATGCCGTTTAATAACTCGCAAGTTTTTAGTGTTTGCTATTTAGTTACCTATGTCATATTTATGTATTTCGCTAAAAATGCATAAATATGTTGTGTTATAGTGTATTTATGTAAGCACCTTCTTATGAAAATGGGTATCATTTTGTGTGTTTACGTAGTGTAAGTGCTGTGATAAAATATTACAACCATAACTTTTTTGCAATGGACGTGAAATGCAAATTTAACATTTCGTGACAGGTTCAATTGATGTGGTAAGTACCTAGAAGTTAATGTCGTGATAAAAAAGTTTAAAAATTCGCCAGTTTCAGCGAGAAAGTCGCTAAAGTGTCAACTCTGGTAGTGAGCAGCGAGAGGGAGTAAGAGTATGTATTGTCCCATGTCCTCCTCTAACAATTATCTTTCTCGGTCTGGCACGTTTGTTGACCACATTATCTTTCTCGCTCTAGCATCCCGAGTTTACCCGAAATTTCTTATCATATCCGAGCGTGATGATCACGTGATCATCAATCCATTTCACAGCCCACGAAAATTCTGTCTATAGCGCGCCTAAAGAAGTTTTCACTTCAAAAAACCGTAAAAAACCTTCGTTCAGTAATTTTTTTGGGTTTTGTTCATTCTTTAAATAAACAAAATCTAACAACAACAAACAATGTTAGTTCATAAGTGTTTCACTGTAATTTTCTTAATTTGTTGTACCGCAATAAAGAGTTTTCTATCCATCTAAATAGTTACCAATACAAATTTACAATTACATATTTCAGCGAAAACAACTTCAAGCATATAAATATTTGATTTTGTTCGTCTTTTAAATTGCTACCGAACCGATTATGAGAATAAAACCGAGTGAACAGTTTTTGAATAAAACAACAAGTACAAAATTTCAGAAAAACATTTAGGGTCTTGGTGTTTCAGGCGCAAAATCTATACCTACTAATATTATAAAGCTGAAGAGGTGTTTTGTTTGAACGCGCTAATCTCAGGAAATATTGGTCCGTTTTTCAAAATTCTTTCACCGTTGGATATGTAGGTACATGATTCCTGAGTGCTATAGGCTATTTATGTCCCACAGGCAAAGCCGGGGCGTATCCTAGTTCCTAATATTTGTCACTAGTGGTCTGCCTTGGCATCACCCGTGGTACATAATAGAATATATATAGCCTACAGCACTCAGGGGTCACGTACACATCAAACGGTGAAATAATTCTTGAAATTGGTCCAGTAGTAGATTAGCGTATTCAAACAAAAATACCTTTTCAGTTTTATAATATTATGGTCTAAGATCCCGCTATACAACGACCTTCACCGAGATGTTTATTTGATGAAACATAGTTTATATGTAATTTAATATGTCAAAAAATATATTGCATTGCCGAACAAATTTTTGGCCTATGCAATGCAATATGCAATGCAATATATTTATTCACCTATTAAATTACATATAAAATATGTTTCATCAAATAAACATCTCGGTGAAGGTCGTTGTATAGCGGGATCTCCTACTATTAGCATACATTGACGCCAAGTGCAAAAATAATGTTTTTACTCGTCCCGTAGCATTATCCCAGTGCTGCCTCCCCATAAATAAGCTGGTGCTATGTACGTAGGTATAATGAAATAAACGAACAAGGCACTTACAGTGAGCCTCACAAACACGGTGTCTTCGGGTTCACGGTAGCGGAACTTGATGCATGTGTGCCTCTCGATGTCTGCGATACCCTCCTCGATAGCGGCCGACTGCAGAGGTCCTGTACATCAACAATAAAATTATTATAGGTATTTTCAATATTACTTTATACACAGTATTTTAAAATACGTAATGATAATTAATTAATTTATAGCTAAGGTTATTATTTATTTTATGCTTTGTACCTTTTTAAAAAAGAGTTATTGTATTGCACAGTTCAATTTTCGCCGAAAAATCAAAAACCGACTTCAAACGGATATAAAGACAAACGTAATACTTTGATAATTTTGGCAAATAATATTTACATTCGATTTTTTATTTGATTTTAATATCGTGTTTTGGAATGATAAATAAGTGAAAGGTTATCTACTTCTGGGTAGCAGGTAGCAAGTAGTATTACACAAATAATTATTATTATTTCGCCAGAGGACTTCAAGTAGTAACATGGACTCTAATGACCTGGCAATACCTCAGTAGAGTATACACGAAGTACGAATAGTCAGAAGAGACAGCTACTAGAAAAGTCTTAATTTTGGACAGTGTCTCCAGAGTGGGTCCAACAATAATTTTAAAGTTTTTATCACAATTCATGTTTTGTCAATTGAATAATATTTTCTCTGTAAACTATAATGAGAACTACACTACGCTACACACCTAACTATTTACACTAATGCATTCAAATATCAAGGAAAGTTCCGCTAGGGGAGCTTATATATATTTTTAATTAATTTACGATTACGCATGCAAACTTAAGTTTCAGCCACATTCGGTGGCTTTTTGAAGTTTCAACTTCTTTTTTTATTGTATAGACAAGACGAGCAGGTCATGTGCCTGATGGTAAGCAACGTGCCTGCCCATAACAGCACACTGACACTGTTGTAATATAAAAATTCCAAATCTTCACCTAGCACTGCACTGCGCTCGTCGCCCAGAGCTCAACCTCTTTAGGTTGAGCTTTTTTGGCTAAAAAAATACTATGAAAATTGCGTCATCGTCACTGAACGCTTTCCATGAGCTATATAATGACAGTCTAATAGCTCGACAATACAATTCCCAAGTTACTTAGTTTACACTTCAATCGGCAATCCCCTAAGACTACCCTTTATGCTTTTGTATTATTTTTATTTTTTATTTTATGCTTATGCTTTCCAAGAGGGCGCGAGGGCAAATAATTCTATTAGAATTCCAGTGACCTGTTTAAAAAAAATAGTCAGGGTCAAAGGACGATATCACACGCGAGAGTTTAAAAACACGTTAATTGATTGAAAATGCAGATTCTAGCGTATACGTAACGATAGTGTTTTGTTTACTGAGAATACTAATACCATATAATACCTATGTGATAATATTATTATTATATAGGTACTACTATTACTACTATATAGTAATATACATAACTATAGTTTGTTTTCGATCAGTTATTTTATTGTAATAATGACCTTATTACATTTCAAATGTTAATCACATAAATCATCTTATATCTCCAGGTGACAAGCGTAGTGCAGTGATTTGGATTCTTCATGTTCAAATAGCTACGTGGAACTTGGCTGTTATGGACCAACTCTTAGCTTACCATCAGGCGAATTATAGGTACCTCATGTCGTCACTCTATATTGTAAAAAACACTAGAACTTATCTATGATAGGTAATATCTACACTTAGCTAAAGTAATTTTGTTTTAATCCCTTCTAAATCAAATATGTACGTAGTAATAAATCCTTTTCTATCTATATTGATTAATTGTTCGTCTGTCTTTATAAAATTGATAGAACGAAAATAGCTAATTAATTAATTGGCTGAAAATAAAAGAAATCATATTATGATGAGTGTAAGTATCACAATAAAGTTAAGTGGTTTAGATAATTCAGTTGACAATCTTAAGTACGTACTTATTTACAACTTAAGTAAAATAATCAGTTTTACAGGTGGCGCCACGCGCTCGAAATCTAGTTAATCACTTTTTGAACAAAAATTATTCACCATCTACGTATTAAAGAAAATTATCACTTATTATCGATAGTTATCGATGTCATTCAATCATAATTATCTTCACTATTATTATTTAATTACCTGATACGATAAACCAAAGTCAAAAATTTAATCCTGATTAATTTGGGTATGCAGTTATCATTGATAGCTTATCTTTAATTTTAACTAGTTCAGTGACCCAGAATGGCTTGGTTCTCATCGATAAAAAAACAATACGCACTGTCTTATGATTAGATAGTGATATTGTTGGTATTTTTGTTTGTTTGTACAATGCTTTCTATGTATTGTTTGTCAATATAGCGTCTGTTGGTTAGTTATTTAGTTTGGCGGGACCTTTTCCGCACTCAGCCTTCTTATTGGGCCATTGTGCGTGATGCGCCTGTTGCTTTAAACTTTTTTAATTTTCGGTCGACGAAATATTTATGAATTCAAGCTATAAAACTATTGTAAAAAGTATCCATATGCTTGTCTGGACGGGGTTTTGATGTCTATTGTTCTTTGGCTCTACGCGAAATGAGTCATAACAAATTACCTAGGTACTTCTATTTTCATGAGGGACCTTAGTGCCTACTGCAATTTGAACTAGCGCAGAAAGCGCACTTACGCATATGTATATCATAATATACATCGAATCGAACCTAATTTGCGAAATTAATTTGAGAATCTCATGATTCATGAAGGACTCATGAAGTATTCAAGTGTTATCACCTCTATTTTGTTTACCGTGTATTTCACTATAGTATTATATTTAATACTGGGATTTGAGTCTAAATATGTGTCATTTAGTGTAGAGGGCGCCGGTGGGATACCATTCACTTCTACCCGCCATCTCAAAAGAGTTTTAGAGGGGTTGGCGCTATAAGTAGATGGAGCTAAGCCGTTGAAGAGCATTCCTTTGTGAAATTTTATATGGGAAAGATCGAACAGTTGTCAATATAAATTCTTACATTTATTTAATTGGTTTACTTTTACTCAATTGATAACACAAGTATCATGATTTATACTTTCTCTCAAATACGAAGTCTGTAATCCGCTTAAACGCACCGCTCTGACTGAACTCCTCAGTGAACTCCAGTGTTATTAGACTAAGTGAAAGAATTTTTAATTACATAGGTACCTACTCCTTGATCATATCCTCATGCTTAGTGATCAATCTGTACTACCCGCAAAAGTTTTTGTAAAGAAATCTTCATAGCGACCATCTCAAAATGATAAAACAGTTTTAAGTGGAAATAAAAATAGTCCCAGACTACTCAATAGATGGCTGTGTTGGTTTCTAGTACGACTTACGAAGTAACTATTTTCTGATCTGTGGTATGACTTTGTCACCACTATTTGGTTATTTAATGTTATCTAAAATATATTCATTTCACGCGTACAATGGATTGTTCCACGGCATTGTCGTGTTTATGTGTGACGATGCGTAAAAAAGGAAAATCAAAAACATAGGCAAAAAGTAAAAAAAAACTATTTTTATCGAATGTAATTTTTCAAATATACGCCAACCGACAAAATTGGCTTTGAAAAAACTGTTATTTTGAAACATTTTTTTGTCTGAATACTGGACCTGCCCATTGCTACTTCAGCTTGCTAATTCTCTGCTAATATTCTCTTAAACCAATGACAAATGATTACTTTTCTGAAAAACCTTGTTAAAAGATCATCTTACCGAACTCTCCCTCTCCGAACTCCCAGACGACGGTGTTGTCGGGCCACTTGGTGTTGGGCCAGGTGTAAGCGTTGCGGCCCATGGCGTACTCCTTGATCATGTCTTCAATGATGAAGTCATCGAGGATGATGTCTCCATCGAAGTGGCCACTGTTCTCTTCGGCGTTCGCCTTGGGGTTCGCCTGGGTGCGGGCGATGAATTGGCTGCCATCACCTGAATGAATGCATGACTTAGTCAATCAAACCCGATAGCCAAGTGAATAATTGCAAAAGAAATACAATGCTAGAAAGATGTTAAAGGTTGTTGTTATATCCAACTATATATTATTTCAAAAGATACATACAAACAGTCATAGCAAACCGTGACAAATTATAGCTTACTCAATGTGACCTGCGATTTAACTCACCATACGTATGATTGGTAAAATTTTCCAGGATAAAAGTACCCAAAGACAAAATGTGATACATTGATTTTTATAATTACTTTACAAATTTTATTAATTAACAAAATATAGTAGGATAAAAATGCAATGTTTGTTTTAAATTTTCATCCAATGCGCCTTCTAGATTAATAACTGATCGTTGTCATATTAATAACACCTCCATGTGAGAAGCCTCAAGAGCACTAAGAAAGTTATCTGGTCATTAGAGGCTCTATTGCAACAGAAATGTTTGTAGAAGTACTCACTGGTCTTGGTGTTTTCCAGGAAGCTCCTGAACTGCTGGATTTGGTCCCTAGTCCGGCTAACAGCAGGCGTGGCCGCAGCCAACCCCAAGACACAAACCACCACTGCGACACGCAACATTCTGCCTGTTTGCTGCAATAGAAGTCCTCCTCGGCCTTATATCGAATCTCGTATCGACCACTTCAGATAAACAATATCAATTAATACCTATTTATATTTTTTAATTCATTTATAAACTAATGTGCTTGTCATTTTTGTCGTGATTAAAGGATTAGGGGCCTTTCCTTTGCCTTTTGGGAATGTGACGGTAAAACCGAAGCTATATTGTTTTTCTTTGTCTGTATATCTGTTTTCTTTTGGTGTGTACAATAAAGAGTATCTATCTATCTATCTATCTATAAGATATCCATCTAAAACTGATTCATGTGTCTTCAATTACCTTTATCTAGATAACTAATTACAATGCGTAGTTTGGTACCAAGAAAACCGTATCCTGTAAAAATGTGACGTGTGAGTGTTGGCCAAAGGTTAATAACACTATTAATAGCTAAAAATATACAGGCCTACGCAAACTGCAATTGTCGAAACGGATATGTTTTGTTAATATACGAATAGGAAACTTTTATTTACATTTTAGTATTTTACAGTTCTTTTTGCAAAATTAATGTTGTACCTCAATCAAGACTTCTTCTTGAGTCTCCTCCAACACACACCCACCACTCTCCACTCCAACTCCACCCTGAATCACTGATCGCTGCTACAACCCTATATACGTTTCGCAAACACCCTCCTATAACCGTGTAGGTACCCTCTGATGTTACCTATAGTAGTAGGTATATTGCTTTAATACAAAATCATCACATATTCATTCACCTTCATAACAGATTTTAGAATAGACTTATCTTCTTTTTAACACGCTTTTATTAGCTTCATTTGTAACTATGTGTATAAGAAAATCTTGGAATCTTAATTTGGCCCACTTCCCGGTCTTCGGTTAGGATGAAATTTTGCACACGCTCTGCGTTCTGATGACAATACATGACTAGCTAAAAAACGTCATTATAAATTCAATATGGCGGCCTCCCCAAGATGGCGGACTGGCTGTTTAAACTCCACTCCAATAATATGGGTATCAAATGAAAGGGTTTGCTGCCAGGAATACAAAAAAAAATAGTCACGTGACTTAAATCCAATATGGCGGACGTCCAAGACGGCGGACAGGCTATTTGAAATGCACTCCCATGATATGGGTATCAAATGAAAGGGTTTGCTGTCAGGACTACGAAAATAATAATCACGTGACTTAAATCCAACATGGCGGCTGTTCCAAGGTGGTGGATTGGCTATTTGAAATGCAAAAGCGTGTTTTTTATATTATAATAATTATGGTGGCCGAGGCAAGGTAGGCGGAGCGTCGGACATCCAGCTGCAAGGTGGGTAGACTATATTATCTTTATCGCGGGTCGAACTTGGACTCGATTAGCACAGGACCGAGGAAGATGGCATGAAAAACGAGAGGCCCATACCCAGCAGTGGGATAAGAAAAGCTGTGGATGATGATGATTTTTTTATTTATTTATAATAATAATGTAATAAAGAGCTTACTTCTTTAAATGATGTTTTCACGTGCGTTTTAGAAAACAAAATAGTTAAAAAATATCGCAATACCTCGCATCCAGCATTCGTTCCTATATGCTTTGTAAGTGCACGTGCAAATTGTAGGGACGGACTAAGGTGCTATCAACTTTTTGTCGATATTTTTACACGGTAGACTCCAAATAGAAAAGATCTTAGACCAATTACTAGTAGCATGGCATGAAAAACGACTCAGAGAAGACTGAAAAAATTGAGTATTTAAGTCTAAGAAGTTTGTGACTACACGCCGCACTTGACAACGAACTGAACATAGAGAAGTGATACAAATATTTACCGATATATGCTGACGATGAAGTTACAAATTCGTACGTATTAAACATATATAAAATATAAACATATATAAAAGATAGTGAACAACAGACCTGTAATACTTGCTGAAACTTTAAAATAAAAATTTTCTCCTGGTATAGTCTAGACTCTAGAGAGAAGAAAGAGAAAGACATCTGTCAATTCGGCGCCCCTATTTTAAAATCCCACGCGCACTACTATATTTTCGAAGTCGTAATGTGGTGTAATGTGGCCACCATAAAAACGGTGAAGGAAAACATCGTGAGGAATCACTATGTTGCTAGAATCTTTCCAGGTCCACCAACCCACACAAACACACCGTGACCTTCATTCTCTCCTTGCGCAAGAATGCCCCGAATATGAGCTGTGAGAATATAAAGTGGGCTACTTGATTATGCTTGTGCATTTTGTAATCAACGAACAACTTAGTTTCCAGGAAGGACACTCCACTGTGCATCAGCTGGTCAGAGTGGCCGTGTTGCACAATCTTAGCCTTAAACTCTCCAAGAATATTTCTTTTAGGCATTGAGTAAGTGTTCGAAACTTTATTATAAGGTACTTTTACACAAACTCATTGTGTTAAGCCTTCCTGTACCCCTGATCAAAATTTTAAAATCTTATTTAAATATTCGTAGCTTTTTTCATACATAAATGTTTTCTCCACGCTGTGAAAACCAGTTCCTACAGGTGTTCCGCAGGGATTCATCGTAGGCCCACCGCTTTTTTCACTGTAATCTAAATGAACAACATTCCTATAACCCAGATCTAACCCGGAACTAATTTAGCATACTTTGCTGATAATACAGGATCATACATTTGGAACATGAAGAGTCCAAATCTTTACCTAGCACTGTACTGCGCTCGTCACCCACAGATATAAGATGTCTTATCTCTATACCCTGTAATTTCACAGGCTAAATAAAAGGTGGTAAGGTAGGAGTCGATTTTTGCAAAACAGAAAATGTAATTTGTCGTTTATCGATAGTTTCAATCGTTATAAGTTACTGCATCGCTTGTTCTTAGAGCGTTGTGAATAGGCCGCATTGCGAATGTGTGCGTGCATTTCTTTTTTCAGGTAGGTATAGGTACATTCCTGGCCGCCATCTCGCCTGATGTGACGACGATGCGGTCTACGATGGAGCGTGCTTACTTAGGAAAAACAGATTCACTCTCGATTTGCACACACTAATATTCTAACTATCGGCATAAACCCACTCAAGCAACGTATTCTACAGCCTAGGCATTCTTATCAAACTAAGTAGAGTCAAAACTTCTTAGTTCGAGTCTACGGAACATCAATCATGAAATGATGCCGCTTCTTCGAGCTGCGAGCAGTCTAATAAAAAATACTCTTTTTATACAAATAAAATAGATCGACTTCATAACCATAAATAGGGACTCAAAAGCAAAACATAAGTTAATTTAAATATTATAAACGCTACTCACTCATCTATTTCAAGTCGGTGTCAGCCAAGTCTAACAGGTAGTAGATAGATACCTACTACTTACTTACCTATGCCTACTCACTGCGTGCATAGTATTTATCTACCAGCTTTTTGACTTGACTGGCACCGACTTCAAATAGATGAGTGAGTAGCGCTTATTAGTAGAGTAAGGACTATTCGGGAAGCATACCCATCTGAACAAAAAATATATTTTAAAATCGGTAAGGGCGTTCCCGAGAAATCAAGTAACATACATAAAAAAAGAAAAACATGGTGGTCGAATTGATAACCTCCTTCTTTATGGAAGTCGGTTAAAAGTAAAAATCATTTATTCATAAAAACGATGTTTACAGTTCTCAACTTAATTTATGAATGACATTTGTGAAACCTAAAAATTATATTACTTTCGTCGTCTCAAATGGTTAGATTAACACGTTCACTGCGTAACAGGCCGATTTCGGCCTGCCGCGGTACTTCAGCTGGTGCGGACGAAGAAACCTTTGTCCCTCTCGCTTGTGCGAAACGATTATCTCAGGTGTTTGTAAAAATTCGACAGAGACAAATATATATTTTATCTTGCGGTCAAAATTGTAGGTGTTCCTCATCAAAACATGACGGCAGGCTTTTATCGACCTACCGTCGCACTGACGGGGAAAACCTCCGTTGAGTGCGGCAGTGGATCTGCTATTTTTTTTGAAAATATAGTAATTCGCCCTGCAGTTATTGACAGTGATAGTGACAGCAGTGTAGAAATATTTTCCACTAAGAATAAAAAGAAAAAGAATTTGGAAACAAATGTGCACGGATAACGCAGTACAAGTGGTAAGTTTTGTTTACTATCTACATATACATTTAAATTATTTCTTTGCTTTTAGTGTCATAGTATCTGCCGAGAATCTGTGAAGATCTTTACACATTTCATGTTTTATTTAATTTTTGACTTATATTACTGTAAAGTGTAATCTAAAGTAAAAAAAAAACTTCAGTAGTTTTTGCGTGAAAGCATAGCAAAGCAAAGCAAGCATGTTTATTGGGGAAAGTTGTTCAGTTTAATAATTAGAACACACCCTTAAAATATTTTCACTTAATTTAAAATGACCTTATACAGTGTGTAACGAAAGGGAGATATTAACCCTGAAAGAGGTGAATGTGCTCATGAAACTGAACAACTTTCCCCAAAGAACATAGGTCGAAGTATGAAAAAAAATGTTGGACCTCCCATAGTAATAGTAAATCAATTAGCTGGTTGTCAATTTTGTAAGGGAGGGCCAAAGTTTATTTTTCATTTTTCGACCTATATGTTCTCTAGGGAATGTTGTTCAGTTTCGCGAGTACTGTGGTAAAACTCATAAATGGTTAATAAATTAAACACGGAGTTAAGAAAAAAGAAACATTTTAGAAAATCAAGTAAAACTTAAGGACTATGACCATGTCCTTGAGATGAGCGCTAAACGAAGAAATTGTGCAGGGTGCTACGACAGACTGCGGAAAATCTTAAATAGAAACCAAGCAAAAAAAAAAAAAAAATATAAAAAAAAATTGCAGGAAATGCAACCAAAACCTTCGCGTAACATGTTTCCAAGACAGGCATAAGTAAATATAAAAACTTTTTTCAGTTATTTTACGATAATTCTGTTTTATTTTCGATATCACCTTATTTTTCTCTGTCCCATCACTACTAAAAATACTTTCTAGTGCGGTTCAGGTCGATATCAGCCTGCCGCTTTTCCTGCTTTATTTCTCATTTCCTGTTTGCCAGATCCCGGGGCGAATCAAACCTAAGGGAGTTGGGTTCAAGGTCATTCTAACAATATAAAAAAATGTATACATTATGTTTACACCAGATGAAGAATTCTGATTTTACTTGACGCAGTAAACGTGTTAATGAAATGAAAATTTTTCAGGAAGTAGTTATTCAATAAATTAAAATAACCGTGTCAAACCAGGGTAGCGGTTCTAAACCCATTCGGTTGCAACCGACACGGAATCTCATCTCGCGGTCTTTGTCTTATCTGTTTAGCATGACAGAGACAGGGATTGTCATTCCGATTCCGAACCATTCGGATTGCATTTAGAATCGCTACCCTGTTCCTCCATGATTTCGGGGTCAAAGGTTCCATATTCGTTAATGTCCCTCTGATATGGTAGAGCATTGAGACAAGCTTGCCCATTACATTGGCCACAAGCTAAAGAGCATTGCCAGCCCGCATCCGCATCGCGAACCACAACCACTCTTGCAGTTGCAGAAAATTTGGATGAACTAGCTGCACTAGCAGCATTGGAGGAAGAAAATTGTTCGGCCCAGATATTATTAGAGAGTGGAACTCAAACCTTGTTAGCAGTCTATCATGCTCCAAAATCTGTGAAAAGTCTCGATCATCTTCGTTATATGCAATACTTTAAGTCTATAAAACTTAATAAACCTGTGCAGCTGTCAAATATTCCACCAACAGTGCAGCTGCTCATCAGCATTTCAAACGTGTATTTTATCAAGTGGGTACTGTGACCGCGAGCTCTCCACCCTCTATCTCGAAAACGGTTCACCGTATAAAAAAATTTACAAAGCAAAATATGTAGGGAATTTTGTATTCTACAATATTGATCATACATACAAATAGCAAAAAACCCATAGGAAATGAAATATTTACAACAAAACCGCAAAAAAACGATTTTTGTGAACTTTGACATTGAAATTTAATAGTTGCTCACACCCTACCATATGTAGGTATTGAGACAACTTTTAGGGTGTCAATATACAAGTATTTACAGACTTACAGCTGGGTATCTCGAATTCCGAGGTGAACTTACTAAAATGACTGGACTACTATTTAAGTACATACCCATTTAAATGATAATGATCAGTAGATATGGATATACTAAATCATAAGATTAGATGGTTGGATTAGATTTTATTGATTGTAGGATTTATTAATTATACTTGTAGGTCGCTGCACGTCTGGATCTGATTATTATCTGTAGACCTTCATTGGTCTATGGATAATTCAGATGTATGTAAGTTACCTACTACCTACTTAGTTAACTACTTACACTAAACGTATGTAGCGTAGTGTAGTTTTCATTGTATTTTAGTTTTGTTAATTATAGCTCTGGCCGATTTTTAAGTTGTTTCATTTCCACTAGTATCACCAAATACGTTGTAACACTGCTCAAAATCTGGAACAAAAAAGAAAGGGGAATTAGCAACAATGCGCCTGTCCGGAAAAAACTGCATTCTCAAACATCGGCTTAAAATTTGTGACACAACATAGGGATTAATCACGATACACTTTATTAATTAACCAGCAGTCCCTCCCAGCTTCACCCGTGATACATCATCGATATAAACCAATCGATGTGACCTGAGAACCTTGAAATTGGTAATAAGCTGCGTCTCTATGTGTATCGTAAGTGGTTTACAAACAACCAATCTACTTGACCCCTAGAATCGCAAGCGGCGAGATAATTATGCATTGGTTCTACTTATTTTGGTTGTTGACATTTGACAACGAATAGTGATAGGTAAAAACGTCCAGTGTCCACCGCTTCCTGCAACCGACTAGAACGGAAAGAGTGAGCTCACTCTTCCTAACGATAACATGATTCCGTGCGCCCTGAAGTATGGGAGGGCACATCTTTGTATTGAGATCGTTATGATACATAATATATTATTGTCTACTAGCGGCCCACTCCGGTTGCGCTCGGATATTGTCAATTAAAGACTATTAATCGAAAAAAAAACTATCCTATCTCTCAAGTTGGACCAGACTGCTCGCGGTGTGACAATTTAATTTAGAATCGGTTAAGTAGTTTAGGAATCCATCGTGGACAAACATCGTGACAGAAGATTTATATATATTAAGATAGTAGACTATAACTATAATATATTATGACTATAATACTTGCAACCGACTATAATATATAATATGTATCATAACATAGTATATTATGACTATAATACTTGCAATCGACTATAATATATAATATGTATCAGTCTACCACCGTACTCAGCCGAGCGCGGACGCGTAATACCTAATCGGTGACTCAATGTTAACGTGTAAAAATGACGACCTCGACTACGGTTAAGTGTTCGAATTGTAACATTGTGATTAATGAGCTGCTTGCTTTTCTAAGCAATGTGCTTGACTACATGGATGAAGACAGCATACATCAATTGGTTACCTCGTCCTTTAAGTGTGAGGATATTTCCAAAGCGAAGTCTCTATTGTTTGAATCGCTTCCGAATACAAAGATGCCATTACGGCGTAAGGATGGAAAGAAGAGGATGTCTCGTGATCTGGATGATATAATTTGTATGATGAAAAGTAACAGTGCAGAAAAACTCCCAATTTATGTTGCAAGAGACCTACACTTAGTCCCCAGTGTCGGTTTCGATCACATAGATTGCACCCGGCTTTTGAAGGATGTAGCTAGATTGCAGACGCAAATAAGTCTACTGCATGAAAATACTGTTACGTTAGATATGTTTAATACGTTGAAACAAGAAATGAATAACATGAAACACGCATCAATTATCGAAAATATTCCATCCAACGTATACGTGAATACGCGACGAGGAGCTTGTTTGCAAGATAGTTATGAGTTCTGTAGTGGGCCAGTAGGATTGCAATATGTACCTATTAAATCCATTCAAACATCAATGGTGGACGTAAACACAGCTGATGATGTAAACAAACATTCAACGCCAACAAAGTTGAGTACTGGTTGCGAGATAACGAATGACACCATCTGCAATGGATGCACCGAGATACCTACTAGGTCTGAAGCGATTGTGTGCGAAAAGGAAGGCACGATAAGCCGGATGTGCAGCATTGAACACGGTGGAAAAGAGACAGAGCGTCTTTCGATGTGCGCTGAGACCTCAAAAACTATAACAAATAATAAGAGGGTACCGACGACACCGACGACACCGACATGCCTGCAATCAGTGTCCAACGATGACGTCATTATGAAATTAGATTTGCATCCGGATCGCAGAACTTTTTCTAGTGTCACTGCAAATGATGTTAATAATTTCGACAGGAAACTATCAGCTGTGAGGTGCACCCAATTACCCGAGCCTAATAATGAATGGGAAGTAGTGCGCTCTAAAACCGCGAAGAGATACAAGCTTATTGGACAGAAGGGCTGTGCTTCTAATGTTGAGAGTGGGAGATTTAAAGCAGCTGTGCTAAAAGTGCCGTTATTTATTTCTAACGTCAGCAAGGAAACGAGCGAACAGGACATTCTCAGTTATATTAAAGATAAGACGGGTGAAAATGAATCCTTAAAGTTGATAAAAATGAAATTTAATAAGAAATATAATGCCTATAAGTTATACGTTTCCCGGGCCAATTTAGGTTTATTTTTACAAGATAAATTTTGGCCTGACGGTATTACTTTTAGGAGATTTGTGAATTTTAGGTACGGATTAGAAGAAAATAAAAACTCATAATTAATTGAATGTAATTGTTACAAGATTATTTGTTAGATAAGTGTTTTTTATATAATTATGATGAATAATAAGAATTTCTGTGTAAATAAATATTGTAAGTTCAGTAGTTTTAACTGTCATTCTTTTAAGAATTCTATTGACGATGTAAGAAGGATCTGTAAAGTGGCGGATTTAGTATGCTAACAAGAAACATGGCTTCTACCTCATGACATCCCACTGCTGGGAACTGTTTGTAGTGACTTTGAGTATACAGGCAAGTCTTCTGTGGATACATATGAGAAACTTTTAAAAGGCAGACCATACGGAGGGCTTGGTATTTTATGGCGAAGAGGTTTATTTGAGTCAGTGACTGTTGTTGAGTGTAATAGTAATCGATTAGCCGCTATTGTAGCCACGTTGGGCGGGCGTGAAATTTTAATTATTTCAGTTTATATGCCAACAAAATCCTATGAAAATCTTCCCATATTCACCGAAATTTTAGGTGAAATAAGTGCTATCGAGGAAAGTAGTAGTGTTCAAACTGTTTTTGTACTGGGTGATTTTAACGCTCATCCAAATGGCATTTTCTTTAGAGACCTTTTGGAATTTTGTGCGGATCAGTGCTCATGTGCGGATGTGGAGAAGCTGGGTACTGAATCTAACAGCTATACATATATTGATGCATATCATGGATCTCGCAGTTGGTTGGACCACTGCGTGGTTTCCTTCTCTGCCTGGCAAACTATTGTTAATGTTTACATAATTGAAGAATTATTTATTTCCGACCACTTGCCCTTATTTGTTGAATGTGATATAGAAAAAATAGGTCATAAGTTAATCACAACTAAAATCCCACAAAATGCGGTTGTCTGGGGTGAGAGAGACGCATCTGTAATTAAGGACTATCATAATTTATGTCATAGTCAGTTGCGTGACATTGATTTTCCCTCTGAATTCACAGAATGTAGAGTGCTCGCAATATAACTCTGCGCGTAGCAAAATATGGAACTAATTGACAGACCGTCAACTTCTTATTTACGTCAGTTGACAAAAGTTTGTTTACGTTTGGTGTATTTATTAATTTCCAAAATAATTAATAGCTTTTATTATGCCGAAAGTGATTAAAAGTGCTGGCCGTGGCTGGTTCTTGAAAATCAATCGTGGTTGTGAAGAAGCACGATACAATAACGGGCTAAAAGTGCAGTTTTCCTAACGCAGAGCTATTTGACAACTAACATGTAGGGATACCATAGCAATCAAATCTCCACCTATTATCGGCATATTTTAAAGCTGAGGCTTTAGGTTGAGGTGCGGCTATGGGTTTGATTGTTTTATCGCCAATTTGTGAAAAAATGTGTGTGCTTAAGACCGAATGTGAGAAAATGAACTAGTTATAAATGTTTTTTTTTCATAATTTACAAATCAAAATAGAAAACACAGTGACAAAGCAGTGAAGATCAGCTGATTATATCTTTCTCGCTCGGGTACACTCGGCGGTTCCATGTTCACCCGATCGACCCTTTCACCTAACAGCGGTGCGCCAAAAGAAATTTTACTTAATTTTTTTTTCAACGTTAGCTTGGATGCTCTTTGATCTTTAACTCTGTATTCATTACTGTATTTTTATTGTAGGCGTTTCAGAACGTACTGTCACGTGGTAATGGACAACGCATTATACCACTGCACTCAGATAAATAAAGCGGCTACAATGGCCAATGTAAAAGAAGAAAGCCAAAAGTGGCTTAAGAAAAATGAAATAGATTTCGACGATTGTAGGACAAATCCGCAGTTACTCGAATAAAGAGGCACAAAGAAGACCCACAATACCTAGTAGAATAACTATTAAAGGAACATGGGCAGGAACTTTTGCGGTTACCGCCGTGATTCATCGTGATTTTAACCCTATTGAAAAAAGAAGATGATTCTATGGAAGCCAATGACTCATTAAAATAACGTTTATGCGCTAAATTTTCAAATAGTGTTATTTATGGTCTCAATAAAAGATTTACAAGTTTAAATTAAATTCTTGTTATTTCGATGTTGGGGTAGGTTGAAAATGACAGATTTTTTATCTTATATATAAAATTCTCGTGTCACAGTGTTTGTTTCCTTACTCCTCCGAAACGGCTTTACTGATTTTAACCAAAATTTATATGCATATTCAGTAGGTCTGAGAATCGGCTACTAGCTATTTTTTATACCTTTATTTATATGGCAAAACAACGTTTGCGGGGTCAGCTAGTAATGTAATAAACTATAATAAAGTTTTCCTGGTGGTAAGAGACTCAGACAGCCTGTACCAATTACCAATGATACTTGGTCATACTGAACCAAACCAGCACTGCAAAGGCGTTAATTACTTCGAGACATTCGTTGAGTCTCAGTTGTCGTGTAGTTACTTAAATTGCTTCCCTGAAAAATCCCTTCCCGTACCTGTTTTATGAAGTTGTACGCTCCCAATGAACGGGAAGGGAACCTATTAGCTTGACCTGGCAACATTAAGTACGCCACCAGTCGCGCGCAGACTTATACTGCGAGCACTATAGTCATAGATCATGTAGGTTGACAGAACATTACAAAATTTTAGATAAAATGTATGAAAATATAGTCCAAATATTGAGGAATTCGGCAATAAAAACTAATACAAGGGGCATAAATAGGGCTAATAATAATAATAATAATGGAAAAGTTTTGTGTGGTTGGAACAATCATTTGAGGGATGCTCACAGGGATGCTAAGCTCAAATTTAATAGATGGACTGCATTGTCGGCCATCATCAGGCTTGATTTACGAAGATATGTATATTTCTAGAAGGATCTTTAAAAGTAGGCTGAAATGGTGTCAAAATAACCAGGAACAAATCAAAATGGATATTTTGGCTAAGCATAGAACTAATAAAGATTTTAGTAAATTCTGGAAGTCTACATCAAAGTTGGACATCAGGCCTGGTTTCCCTGCTAGCGTTGGCGGCCAGAGTGATCCAAAGGATATAGCCAATATGTTTATCGATCACTTCAGGGTCCAATCCGCACTGGGCACTTCATCGGGAGGAGTCGACACTGTGTCTCATGAGATAGATGAGGGGCCTTTGCTGGGTTTTTCCGTGGCACAAGTTAACAATGTTATCAAGGCCATGACTAAAGGCAAGTCTTCTGGGCACGATGGGCTTAGCATCGAACACCTCAAACATGCGGGTGTCCACTTGCCGAGAGCCTTGTCTATGTTTTTTACATTATGTATCAGTCATTCATATCTGCCAATCGATCTCATGAAAACTACAGTGGTGCCTATTGTGAAGAGCAGGACGGGAAACTTATCGGACATGAGTAATTATCGCCCTATCTCCCTCGCAACGGTGGTGGCCAAGGTGTTGGACGGTTTGCTTGATTCACAATTACAAAAATATCTGGAACTCCATGACTCACAATTTGGGTTTAGGCGTGGATTATCAACCGAAACGGCCATATTGTGTCTCAAGCATACTGTTCAATACTACACTGACCGTAGTACACCAGTCTATGCCTGTTTTTTAGACCTCTCTCAGGCTTTCGATCGTGTCAATTATGATGTGCTCTGGAGAAAGATGGCAGGCAGGGGGGTACCGGCTGAGATGCTCAATTTGTTTAGATTTTAGTACAATAATCAGACAAATAATGTCAAATGGTCGAACTGTTTCTCAGAAGCGTACAGGTTGGAGTGCGGAGTGAGGCAGGGGGGGTTGTCGTCTCCAAAGCTCTTTAACCTGTATGTTAATGACCTAATAGTGGAGCTCAGCAGCTTGCGTGTCGGATGCCGTGTGGGTGGTGTTCCAATTAACAATATCAGCTACGCCGATGATATGGTGCTCCTGGGCCCCACTGCGAGGTCTATTGCGGAAATGCTGAAAGTCTGTGAAGCATACGCCACTTCACATGGTCTTTCCTACAATATTAAGAAAACGGAATACATGGTCTTTGAGGTCGCTGGAAAAAACTGTCGTGATTCAGAACCCCGTCTTTCTCTAAATGGTGTGAATGTGAAAAGAGTGACGCAATTTAAATATCTTGGACATATTCTAACTGACGACCTCAAAGACGATGTAGACATTGAACGGGAACGTAGGGCACTAGCGGTTCGTGGTAACATGCTGGCCCGTAGATTCGCTCGCTGTACGGATCAGGTCAAGATCACCCTCTTCAGGGCATATTGTCAAAGTATGTACGCAGGCAGTCTGTGGACCAGATACACCAAGAAGGCGCTAGATGCCTTACGTGTTCAGTACAATAACATTTTTCGGGTGATGTTGGGGCTGCCGCGGTTCTGTAGTGCCTCGGAAATGTTTGCGCAAGCACATATTGACGGGTTTTCTGCAATAATGCGCAAAAAAGTAGCTTCCTTGGTACATAGAATACGTGGTAGTGGCAACAACATCCTAAAAATGGTAGCACAGAACACTTTCTCGCCCCTGATGAGGCATTTTGTACATATTGCTCTCAGTAGAAACAAGAAAGACTGCGAATTTATGTGTGTAAAATGTACCAAATATTTAATTTAAATTTAATTAGTAATTTTTGTTTTTAGTTTTTAATTTTGACATGTGTTTAATTTGTGTGTAATTTTAATTTAAATTTGGTATAAAATAAGTAATCGAAAAATTATAATTGAATTAAGGTAATGTAAATGATATTTTTGTAATAATATGTAAATGGATCTAAGATATCTGAAATAAAAAGATTTTGATTTGATTTGATAACGATCTCAATACAAAGATGTACTTCCCATACATAATATGTTATAGTCGGTTGCAAGTATTATAGTCATAACATATTATAGTTATAGTCTACTAGCGGCCCATTCCGGCTGCGCTCGGATATTGTCATTCAAAGACTATTAATCAAAAAAAAAACTATCCTATCTCTCAAGTTGGACCAGACTGCTCGCGGTGTGCCAATTTAATTTAAAATCGGTTAAGTAGTTTAGGAATCCATCGCGGACAAACATCGTGCCCGGAGATTTATATATATTAAGAAGATAAGATTATAGCACTCACGGATCACATACCTACATATCCAACGGTGAAATAATAAATTGTTTAAATCGGTCCAGTAGTTCCAAAGATTGGCACGGTCAAAGAAAAAAAGCACCAGACAGCGTTACAACCGCCGTGCTCACGAGAAGACCTGAATAATTCCTGTGTTATGTTTAGAATAATAGATTATACTAAAAGTGTGTAAAGTTGGTGATTATCGCCATTAAGGCCTGAGCTGAAAGCGAGTGAGTAGACCTCTAGTAGTATACCTCTGCTATATTAATAGCCAAGGTAGATGGCAAAATAAGAGAGAGGCTTACACCCATCAGTGGGATAGAGAAGGATGTGGACGATGATGATAATGGTGATACTAGCTAGCTACACGGGTATTAATTGTGAGCATGTACTAGTATACTCACCGAAAGTATCAGTCCCCGTTTCATCGTAGTGATGTGAAGAGGACTGTAGGAAGCGTTGTTGAGAGTCAGCTGTCTCCGGAACTGCTCCAGCTCCGTCGCCAGAGGACCATGATGTCGCGACTGTCGCATCAGTTGGCTCAACAGCTCCTTACTGTGCTCCATCTGGTCAGGGAAATCTATTATGAGGTTACTTTGAAGAAACTCCAAATCAAGTATGCAGAGAAACAATATCTGACGAAATAGAACTAGTATGCCAGCGACCCAAGGCCGTGTTACGGTATTTTAAAGAGCTCGGCTGGTTTGGATAGCCTGACTGCGGGGAAGAGCACAATACACCTTAACAGGACGTCAGTGCAGTGCAGGTCAATTATCCCCATGTGAATCAGAATGATTAAATAAATATACAAATATTAGTGGACAATTCACACACAACACAATCTGAACACAAACTAAGCAAATCTAATGATATAATACTTATATAGTTTTAAATATATGCTTATTATACATAGAAACACCCAGACACAGTCCAAGTATTTGAATTCATCATACAAATATTTGCACAGGGTGGAAATCGAACCCACGACCCTCGGTTTCGTAGGCAGAGTTACTACCTACCCACTAAGCCACGAGGCCAGTCAATTAATTATTATGAGGTTACCACTAAATTCTTAACAGTAATCGACAGTTACCGAACGCGAAGAGCGGGAGTAAAATCTCAGGGTGCTGCTAGTAATAAATATAGAAAACTACAAAAATGACTACGTACTAACCTCAGTATGACTGATGTGGCAAGGTTCCACTATTATTATCAAGTTTATAACAAAACCAATGCACGGACTCAACTGCAGCAGCTGATAGAAAATCAAAGGGATCCAGTTTGAAGGAGGTGGTTCTCCAACTGCCAGGTCAAAGAAATTGGTAGATAGATAGATAACTCTTTATTGTGACACAAAAAACAGAAAAATTACAATAAACACATTATTAACTAGCGCCACAACTGGCGGCATTTAGGGCTTGCAATCCGGAAACCGGATCCGGTAATCCGGCGGATCCGTTATCTTTAACCTATTATCGGATCCGGTACCAATTTACTGGATCCGGTGCAAGCAGTTTTTAGTACTAGTAGTACTGACAAATTGGTCAGTTGCATGACTATGTACTTTAAATATGTTGCATGCAGTGACAACGCGTCGCTCCGTTGTCACACACCGAAGTCCCATCAAAATAATCTGTCTTATTAGGAAACCCCTTTTTTTTAAGTTAATACTTCTTTTTTCAAAAACACAGACAGATTTTTCGTGTGCTGTGAATTGAATTCACAGCCCCGGCACGCTCGGGAATAATAAGAAATCTTCGGGTAAGCTCGGGACCATGGTCATTAGCCATCTTGAAATGCGTCAGTATTTTTAGATGGCCATCCCCACGCCCTCCAGTTTCACCCGCGTAGTTTCCAAAGTAAGCTATCGAATCCCGAGTTATAAGTTTTCACGTCTATCGGCAGTTCATATGACTGCCAATTTTTTTAGTTATAAAATTACCTGCACCCAATTCCAAATTGCCTAAAATATTTGTTTTATACTTTTTTTAAAACGCCTGGCAATGTTAAAGCCCCGCCTAAATCTTATATATAAAATTCTCGTGTCACAGTGTTTGTTTCCTTACTCCTCCGAAACGGCTTTACTGATTTTAACCAAATTTTATATGCATATTCTGTAGGTATGAGAATCAGCTACTAGCTATTTTTCATACCCCTAAGTGACAAGGGTTGTTCACTAAGGCAAAACAACGTTTGCGGGGTCAGCTAGTCATACTATATTATAATCTTATATATAAAATTCTCGTGTCACAGTGTTTGTTTCCTTACTCCTACGAAACGGCAAAGTCAAAGTCAAAGTCAAAGTACTTTATTCATAAATGTACAATTTACACGTCAATTAATAAAAACATAAAAACAAAAGAAAGAGCATACAAATTGTATACATTTTCAAAGTTTAAGATGACTACTTTACTGTATTATAATAATTATTGTACAGAAAACTGTCAAGCATTATATGAGTATAATATGTTCCATGTCAAATGTTTGCATTCATTTTTATAGGACTTTGCCATCACTCTCTAAAAATTCGGTGTAACTATAAAAAGTTTGATCGATAAGCCAGCACTTTAATCTATTTTTGAAGCTGCCGAAACTTGGGGCAGATATAATTATTTTGGGAAGCGTGTTATAAACTTCAGGTCCCATAATGTGAGTTAACTTCCGTGACCTCGTTAGAGAGTGCGGTATAACATCCAGCTTATCCGCGTTACGCATGTTACGAGAATGTCTCTCTCCTCGCGTATTGTATGATTCTAGATTATTTCTGACATACACAGCCACCTGGAAGATCATTATAGCAGGTAACGTAAGTATGCCAAGCTCTTTGAAATATGGTCTGACGGATGTGCATTGCGATACGCCAACGATAGCACGTACGGCACGTTTTTGGGCGCGGAACGCACGCTCCCAATCGGCAGCGCGCGCGTATAGCTCGGCGCCGTATTGTAACCGAGAATGCACTGTGGCAAAGTAACACGCCCGGGACACATCCGCAGACACCACTCGGGATACTCGTCTTAACGCAAAGCACGCACTGCTGACCTTAGCACACATCTTGTCGATGTGGTGCTCCCACGTCATGCTGCGATCAATCTCGAATCCCAAAAATGTGGTGTTCTGTACTTGCTCAATTCTGACACCGTTTAGCGAAACTTTAAGTGGTTTTGTATGATGGCCCGACAGACAAAAGTGAACGAAGTGAGTCTTTTTTGAATTTAACATAAAACCATTAGCTCTAAACCATGAATTTAAGCCGTTAATTACAATATTTAATTTCTCTTCCAATTCCTCTATTGTAAGAGCTGTTACTACGGCAGCCACATCATCTGCATACATGAATATGCCTGCACCCTTTACGGCATCGGGGAGATCGTTTAGTAGGAGAGAGAACATTATATTTGACACCGACGAACCCTGCGGTACTCCCATAGACGAAGGCAGTGGATCTGATTTATTATCGCCATCGCCAGCATCCACTACTTGAGAGCGGCCTCGTAACATGTCAGTCAATACCTCGTATGATTTCCCAGCTATGCCATAGTGTTTAAGCTTTAAAGCTAAGGTCTTGTGGTCTGCGACATCGAAGGCCTTCGATAAGTCACAGCACAATACAGCTACTTGATCTTTACGTTCACGGGCAGCCAACACACTACGAATCACTTCACGCGTTAGAGAAATCGTAGACCTCCCTTCGCGGTATGCGTATTGTTGTTCACACAGCGCCTTGGTTTCCGATAGGTAGGCCACTACTCGCGAACTCAAGCCGTTTTCGAACACTTTGGCTATTGCTGGTATAATCGATACTGGTCTATATCCATCAATATCGTCCCTCTTGCCTTTGCCTTTAAATATCAGGGACACTTTCGATATTTTCAGCGACGACGGGTACGAGCCTTCTCTAAGACACTTATTAAACAGTGTGGCGAGAACCGGAGCTAGAGGCAGAATTGCTAACTTAATTAGCTCCATCGAAACACCGTAAATGTCTTTTGACTTTTTTGGGGGTATTCTGGAAGAAACTATACGGAATACCTCATCAGCCGAGAAACTTGTTAGTCTGAGGGAACGGTCAGATGCTTGACGTGCTGATACTAATATTTTACGTACAGTAGCAGCATCAGCTTTAGGTGCCCCACAGGCAGCAGCTGCATTTAAAAACCGAACATTCATAGCATTTACTGCATCTTTTGGCGAACTAAACTTACTGCCGTTGCAATCTTTTACGATCTCGGAGCAGTTCGACCTTGGGGTATTGTTTTTCCCCCTCTCCGTGTTCACGATTCCCCACATAGCTTTACATGGATTCGTACTTCCGTGTATTATACTACTATAATGATTTGTTTTACACATATTCAAAGTCGAAATGTATTTCCTGTTGAGATCGTCAAATATAGATATTAAGTTCTCTTCCTCAGGAAATTGGTCAACTAATTTTGAAATATCAAACAACAACGATTTTAGATCAATTATGTCAGGTGTAACCCACGACGCGTCACGTTTGTTATTTGGTGTTCGTTTTATCGGGAAACATGTATCATACTTATTTGCTAAAATATTAATCAGTGCCACCACAAATGTTTGAGCGGTTTTGTTTCTCTCGCTTACCTCGGGCCAATCTATACTGTCAATAGACATAACGAAGTTTGACCGGTTATTTTGCGAGAAATCACGCGTGCGGCGAGTGAGTTGTGCGGGTGTTGAGTGAGCAAATTTCAGTACTCCACGTACAGCCAAGTGATCCGACAGAAGCGTGTTTATTGAGTTTGCGGAAGTAAGTTGTCGCGCTACATTTGTGAAAATAAGGTCAATCGCTGTTTGTGACTTTTCTGTTATACGAGTAGGGAAGTCTACAATTGAACTCACATCATAGGAGTGGAGTAAGTCAAACAGATTTTTACAGTCAGCGCTAGTGTTGTCTAAAATATTTATGTTTATATCACCGAGAATCATGAATGTTCTATCGGTTGCACTGAGCTTATCGAGCAAACGTTCCAGGCCACTTAAGAAACCTACTGCTTTACTGATTTTAACCAAAAATTTTTTTATAAAACGGCTTTACTGATTTTAACCAAAATTTATATGCATATTCAGTAGGTCTGAGAATCGGCTACTAGCTATTTTTCATACCTTTATTTATATGGCAAAACAACGTTTGCGGGGTCAGCTAGTCATACTATATTATAATCAGCTTAATATTTTTATTCTTTAAACATTAAACAACAACATTTAAAAATTGGCCATTCGCTCAATCATCAACAGCCCACTAAATGTTCCCTGCTGCTGCCTCCCTAAAACTGCTGGAACTCGGGACCTTCTCTTGCAAGGACAGAGTTCAGGTCATAATCCACCACGCTGGCCTAGTGCGGGTTGGTGGATAACACACGATATCGAAAGATTCTAAGTACATGTCGGTTTACTCACGATGTTTTCCTTCACTATTTTACATTAGCGGCATTATGCACACGACTTCGAAAAGAGTGGTGCGTGTGGGGTTTGAACCCGGGGTCACCGGATCGGCAGGCGCCGTTTTCCTGACTGGATTAGCCGTAACTCATTGGATATTGCCTCAAACATATTTATTGAATCCAAACATAAAATTTTAATAAATTATTTTGCTCTATTTGTGAGTAGCAACTCACCATTCAGATATGCACCTCCATTTTGGGGTATAACAGTAGATGTATGTGACAAGTTTTCAACCTGCCTCAAATACCTACCTACCCAAACCACCTAACCACCAGCAGCTACCAGGTCTCGGAATATAATGTACAATGACAATTATTAACTTACTAACTATTTATTCATTTTTAGCCGAAAAGCAAAAATAATTCAGATTTGATCAATCCGACCGGATCGACGAGAATCCGACCGGATCCGGCCGGATTGAAAATTACCCCGGATTGCATCCTTTGCCTCGCCATCTTGGCATGGCCATCTAGAAATGCGTCAGCATTCCCCATTGGCTGACGCATTTCTAGATGGCCATGGCATGATGGCCAGACCACGCCCTTTCAGCATTTCCCATTGGCTGACGCATTTCTAGATGGCCAATCCCCATGGTCCCGAGTTTACCCGAAGATTTCTTATCATACCCGAGCGTGACGGTAGAATTTATTTCACAGCCCACGAAAAATCTGTCTAGGCGCGCCTAAAGAAGTTTTCACTTCAAAAAAAGTTATAACCGACTAAAATAGTTACTTATAGAAAATTTCAACTACTTGCGTAGTACAAAATAAGGTAGTAAATGTATATAGCATTTAATTAATTATTATGAGAAAAAGTGTAACTAGAGTGATTTTATTTCTTGAACTGTAGTACCTACTACGTTTATTGATTTCCTTTAAACTTACCCTGATTCTAATGTGGTGCCACCCTAATTTGATGCATTTGGATGGCCACTTTTTTATGAACACAGATGACAGTCCTTAGCTCTACCCTCCATAGGTAACACATAATAAAGAACTCTTACGTGTTAAGTTAAGTACTTACGTATGGTCACAATGAAATAATACGGTTTGCAGACCAGATGCACTAGGGAAAGAGCCAGCATGAGGAAGACTATGGAACTATAGGCGCGGTTCACCTCGCGTACAGCTTCGCACGCCATGATGTATGATGAAGAGATCCGTCGCACCAAGTCATGCGGGGAACGCGAAGTAGATATGCCTGAATCTGGATCAAAGAATTAAGTTCTTATTACACTTGGCTAAATTTTGTGACTGAATTCAGAAGAAAATTTAGTCTACTGAATTCAGAAGAATGTTAGAAACAAGCAAACGTCGCTTCAGAATTTTGTATGCTAGCTTCCTGAATATTGTTACACTTCACTGGGTTCAGTAGCGTCTAAATTCAGTCGACTAAATTTGTGTAACCTAGTGTAGGTAATAAGCTTTTAAGTTATTGTTGAACTAAATACCAACTATTAGTCCAGTAACTTTGTCGCCTGAATGTATGGAGTAGTACCTATGCGTTAAATCCGGTAGATCTGATTTTTTGCAGACTTGCTTATGGTGTTGGCCTAATTTTTAATCCAAATTTGTGACCTCGAGCGCCGAACGCAACTTAGTCAAAAATCGAAAAAATCGGTTATTTTTCAAATTTTGGCGATTATAACCCTAAACGACTAGTTTTTGAAAAAACTGTCCCAGGACGTTTATAAAGAAGACTAAATTTGCTACAATATAATACTAGAATTGTCTCTGTACACCCAATAGTTTCCGAGAATAAGTCTTTCAAAGTTTATAATTTTTTCGAACTTCGCAATTTTGTGTAATATTTTAACTCCTACTTGACCACTTTATGGCACAGTTACTGCGCTTTTTAACCCCCGACCAAAAAAGGGGTGGTAAAAGTTTGACTTCGATGTCTATCTGTCTGTCAGACAGACAGCCATAGGTACGGGTCTGTCTCTCTCTCTCTGTGTCTGTCTGTGTGTGTGTTTGTTTGTGGCACCGTAGAGCTCAAACTGATGGGCCAATTTCAATGAGGTTTTTTTTTATTTGAAGGTTAATTTCTGTGTTGATGTTTTTAGCTATTTTTGGTTAATATCGATTCAAGATGGTCGCCTCCACAAAATGGTGGACCAAATATTTCATCACAATCTACTTCAATATGGGTATCAAATGAAAGGGATTGACTAGTAGAATACTATACACTAAAACAAATCACAAATCACAAAATGGCGAATTTTTTTTTTCACTACTACCTTAATATGGGTATCAAATGAAAGGGCTTGACTAGTAAATGCATATTGCATGCACAATGCATATTGCATGCACAATGCATATTGGTTTCGCAGAATGCAGATGTACCATCACCTGAAACACTAAATACGGGACTATTTGTTTCATAAAGTGTTTTTTACTACTTAATTTGGCAATTATTATTTTCTGTTCTATGCAACTGGTCTCAGATTCTTCCTTTCGGATTGATTGGCTTACTCTCTACAATTGTTCCTGAAACCTTTACCTGCCGTCTGCAAACTACTAAGGCAGTCGTTGATTGCTTGAAAACAGGTTCGTACTTGCAAAACCACAAACAGAAACTGCGCCATTATCATTAGGTTCACAATGTCCGTACTGATCCTCGATGTGAATAGCACCAACTTCCATGCTGCGGATACGCAAAACACAAAATTATTATATTACATAATTGCTAACTTACTTAATTACGTACACTAAGTAATTAGTCTGAATAGTCTACCACTATACTTGGCTCTTGGCACGAGTCTTGTCCAGTGGAGACTGCAGGACCGCTAGCCATCCACACTCTCGATTCATTCAGTTGCCACGTCTACAAGATTGACGTGATTAAAGAGACAGCGTTAGCATTTTTTTAAAACCAAGTGGTTCCATTTGGTATAATTCCATAAAAGTGGTACACAAATCGATACTCCATGCCATAGTCTCATAGGTATCTAACAAAACACAAGCTAACGTTCTTACTTAACTCTGCAGCGGTTGAAAAAAAGTGAGCGAACGCGAGAGTGTGGTTGATTCCCTCGCCTCACCCCCTCGTGTCCACAGAAATGTCTACTTTATGATTTATATTTCTGTGCTCGTATCCTTTGACTGGCGTCCAAAAAACCGAAACAAAACGGAGCGGCAGCGAAGCAAAGCGATAGAAGACGAGAAGACACGCGTCTCCTCGTGTCGCCTCGCAGAGCGTCTGGATGAGTGATAGAGCAATTCATGTCGTAAGGCTTTATTTTAATTTATCAATGGTCTTAGCCTGTTTTGCTTACCTATGATTTCTGACACGTTTGAAGGCATTATCATTAAGCAGTTTAAAGTTTCTATCATTATGTTGTACAGTATCCATAGTATAAATAGTATTCCCTGCTTCTCTTCTGCATGGTGCCGGCAACTGGTGAATGTCCAAATCGGCGAGCAACTGTTAACCAATAATCAATACTACAGTATTTTTTTTTGTTTTGAACAAATTTAGGGACTTCATAATATCTTAAACTTAAGTTTCTGCTATTTAAATATTAAAATAACTGTTAACTTCACCGTCGATCGCTTTCATTTGCAGGGCCTAAAGTACACTATCGCGTACTTGACCCACAAATTGAGGAACCTCCTGACGCTACGTGCTACGTCGCGTCGTAGACAACGGCCCTCTAACTATGTATAATCTTGGATCCGTCTAAGCTTCTTAAAATGTCGGTCGATAGCCATAAATAAGGTCGATTCATCGACATAATTATCGGGACTATGATCATTTACTGTGCTATGATTGTACAATGTGTTCAGTAATTTTTTGTACCTTTGTTTTGTACGTTTATCAATTTTATAAATATAGGCCAGGCGCGAAATGGAGTTGAGTGTGCGTAATACGAGGACCGCATTTAGTGTACGGTTTTGAACTCAGAAAAGCATCCAAATTATGATTCTAAATTATGCCATGAATTAGTTCATTTTTTTACAGGGGTGGCTCTTATCATGAATGCACACCCGTGCGAAGCCGGGGCGGGTCAATAGTCAATCATAAAGACAATGTGATATTGTGACTAAAACAATTATTGTAATGGTACCAAAGCACGTATTTATTACATTACCATCACCTGTATAAAAAATTGACCAATACACCTCCTGGCAACATTAAGAATCATTATCTGCATGCGGGTTTAGCCTAGTTTTGTGCCCAAAACTAGGCTAAAAAACTAGACTAAGCTAGTAAGATCCCAGGGCCGCCAGACGTCACGTATTTTCTGATGAACGAAATGTCGACGATTAAGTAGAGTTAGTTCGTATTAAGAACACATGCTTACCCGCTAACTTGCTTAGACGGCCAATTTTGAGATATGGGGCAATGAAGGTACATAAAAACACTGCTTACTTCACTTATTATCTGACGACTGATTTTTACGTATGTTAAAGGCAATATCCTTACAAATAAGGCCGCAATACTGCCAGACACTTTCCGTCGGCCGTTTTGCTTAACAGACGCTTTAAAACTCCCAAAATTATGACTTAAAATCACTTGAATTCTCATACCCACTCCATTTTTATAATAATTTGTATAATATGTCCTCCATTTGTATAATTAGTATGTATTTAAAACTATATAAGTATTATATCAGCTATCTGGCCGCCATATTACAAGCTTTGCTTAGTTTGGGGTCAGATGGTGCTGTGTGTGAATTGTCCACCAATATTTATTTATTTATTGCGGTGTTCTGGTTTGACAGGAAATGTTTCCAGGAAAAATACAGACGTCTCCATAGAAAACATCTTCAGATGACGACGGCTGTGCTGTGCAGTGCTAGACAGTGATTAGAACTATTTCTGTCCAAGTAGCCACGTGGCATTGTGTTATTATGGGCACAACGCCACGTGTTGAGTACCATCAGGTGCACCTTTTGCTCGTCTCCTCACTTACTCACTGGTCTCCACCACTGTCTTATAAAAAACAAACCTTTGTGGCCTTATTTAAGATGGAAATCAAATAGCGCATTCGTCGTGGCGCTCTATACACAATATCTCCAAACAGCACCAGCGACAAGGTAGCGACACACGCCCAAACATTATTTATTGCTTGTGTCTCATTTTCAAAAGCGTGCTCGATTATCCATACGTTGAACAGACCTTCAAATAATAGCAATTATTAACTTAAAGAAATGATGTTGCGTCAAAGAATAAGCAACTTGCCTTGATACTTTAACACCATTACATATACATTTATGGTAGTGCTGGAGCAGTTTTTTTTTGAGAACATTTGCCTGATGGTAAGCAACATGCCTGGCACATAACAGCACAGTGACACGCAGCTATTGGAACATGAAGAGTCCAAATCATTACCTAGCACTGCATTGCGCTCGTCACCCAGAGATCTAAGTTGTTATATCTCTCAGCCCTGTAATTTCACTGGAAACATTGCCCTTCAAACCGGAACACAGTAATGTTTGCACATAGCTGCTTGGCGGTAGAATAACTGACAAAGGTGTGGTACTTCCCCAGGCAGACTCTGCTATGAGTCCTACCACAACTAAGTTACTGTAAGCGAAGCGGCTGTGGTCGCCAGATTTAGGAGGTTGGGCATGGAGGTGATGCTCCACAAGACGAAGACCATTTGCTTCCGTGGTTCTCAGCGAGCACCACGTGCAGGCTTTAATATATTTATAGGCAACGTGTCCATTTCTGTACATGGCATGTGACTTTGATGTACAATTGTACATGCTAAGTATATGTACATTTTGATAGTTTCATTGTGTATCTTCTGACCTCTCCAACCGCAGGTTCTTGTTTGGTAAGTATATGAAATGCTTTCAAGCTTTCTTTAATGTTTCTTGCTCTGTGTGTCCGCTTGTCGTCTGACACTAACGGCCTTATCCTATGTCCTATGGCTAACTGCCATAAAAAATGGGTCAGATCATAAGCTTGTTCAATCTCTGAGCACAGTTTTAAATTTCCAGTAGGAAATTATTTACCAAAGCACAAAATCGAAAACGGTATGCCAAGTGTGCGTCGAAATAAACTAAGTACGTAAGTATAAATGTATGCTTACCTGATACTGTGGTAACTAAACACCCTAGTATATGACAATTGCGATTAGGCACGCTAATGCGCCAGCCATCCCCACTTCTATCGAAATGCAATGGTGCTGCCCCAACGAATTTATTCACCCATAGAATTATTACCAATGGTCCAGTTACTATACACTCTGTCTGTCTCACTGAGGACCCCATTAAGAATTGTGTCATTAAAAAAAGACAATATCAAGCGCCGGGACTCATTTCTTCGCAAGTTATAAGCGAGTTTACTGCGTCAATGTCGATGGAATAAAAAAAATACATATTCCCACAGAGGATATCAAAATACTTGAAAATGTCGAATTAAATAATGTTCGTCAGTTCAAACTTAGATGGAAAAAAATAACTGTCTTATTGTGGTACACACGCAAGACTCACACAGGTATGATAGGTATATGAGAACGTATATAATACATATATGTATGGCTGTTAGACTAATAATAGTATCCAAGTATCAATGTGTAAACTATTAGTGTACAGTAGTCAAGCTACAAAACGAGTTCGAAAAACGCACACAAACATCACAGACGAACAGAATATCTCGGAACGATTGTAGACCACAGGCCCGTGAACAAAATTTAAATTTCTCTTCTAATCTATAATTCTGCAACGCCGTACAAAAATCATGCGACAAGGAGAAATGATCGAGGGTTGCAACCCCCCTCTCCGACTGTACTCAGTTGGACAGCTTACAAGTGACGCCATAGTGCTGAATCTTATTACTTCATACCCTTCTATCATCCTACATAGGTTTCCTGGACGTCTACTCTAATTCAAAGAAAACGTAATTTCGAAATAAACTCGCGATTTTCCAACTCCGATTCTACTTCGATCCGTCGTTTTGTCCGTTTAAATGTTCTAAGCCTACTCTAATAGTGTGGGACGCAACTTGCGTCGATACTCTGGCACCATCACATCTTCCAGAGACGCATTGTAAGGCTGGTGCAGCGGCTAATTCAGCTGAGCGACTCAAACGGCGCAAATATGCAACCCTCGGAAGAGGTTACATATTTGAGCCCTTTGGGGTTGAGACATTGGGTCCGTGGGGGCCGGGAGCTCACCTCATCTTCAAAAGCCTTTCCGAACGCTTGGTCGATGCGACGCGTGACCAAAATGCTGGCGTTTATTTGGCCCAACGCATAAGCATTGCCATTCAGCGTGGTAATGCCGCCAGCATGCTGGGTACGCTTCCGATTGGTAGTGGGCTTGAACATCTTGATTATCTGTAGACCTTCATTGGTCTATGGATAATTCAGGTGTGCTTAGTGTAAGTAGTTGTTAGGTATGTAGCGTAGTGTAGTTCTCATTGTATTTTAGTTTTGTTAATAAAGGCTCTGCCCCATTTAAAAAAAAAAAAAAAAAAAAAAAAAAAAAACTCTAATTAGAGTATGCTTAGAACATTTAAACGTCAAACAATGTTGTATCGGACGAAATGAAGTAGAACGAGAGTAGGAAAGTCGCGAGTTTTTTTTTGAAATTTCGTTTTCCCAGAAACAGAGTTGACGTCCTAGTGGTTCATTTACTATGTAAATTTTGTTCACGGGCCTGTAGTCTTGGGAATAGTGCGAGGGCGAGCACCATCAGCTTCACACATGTGTCTTGTTTTGTGGAAAGATGACGGGACAAAAAAGAGTTACTTACGAATCTTTTACACTTTAAAATGTGTAATTCGTGCCCTTCCCCAATGTCAAAATGTTCTCTAACAGGTTTGTTCATTATTAACGATAATAATGAGGTCCTTATTTTTGCAAAGCCACTTCAGTTGGTAGCTGGGTCAAAAATATACCATTCTAATTAGTCCGCCAGCTAGGTCAGAGAACAATATGGGACACGTATTTTTGTTCTTTGCAATTATTAATAATAATGGACAGAGATATAGATCATCAAACTTCCGGAGTGGGGAGTAGAGACGTCGCGATGCGTCTTCGTTAAAATCGTACAATGAAGTGACGTCACTCGAAACTATGAAACACTGTATCTTCGTTTGACAAAACAAAAGAACAAATTAAACAATACTTTTACAATATTTTTTAATAATCTAAGAGATTTGTTAGCCCATTAGTAGTTCATTTAAAAAAAAAATGTGAGTTTCAAAACTGTGTTTCCCACTATCCTCAAGTTTTCTTGACACGTGAGTCGTGACAAAACAAACTAAAATTATGTTTTCCTATTGATATTTATACGAGATAGTGACGACAACTTGTATATATTCGATGATTGAGTGTATTTTTTCAAAGTAAACACTTTTGGTTTAGTAAGTAGAGGTATTATTTATTTATTAATATGATCCTCATTATCGATTACGATGATGGTAACTAATTAACTATTTTTTCTAGCATTTTTTCTAGAACGGTAGACCACGCTACATCAACATCAACATCAACAGCCCACTAAACGTTCCCACTGCTGGGACTCGGGGCCTTCTCTCGCAAGGAGAGAGTTAAGGCCATAATCCACCACGCTGGCCCAGTGCGGGTTGGCGGATGACACATGACTTCGAAAGATTCTAGGTACATGTCGGTTTCCTCACGATGTTTTCCTTCACCGTTTTAAGTTAGCGGCATTACGCACGCTACATAATATGTTATAATATACGCTACATAATATATAGGGATCGCTTTTAGCGATAAGACCGCATTTGTCGCACTGATTTTAAGGTTTCAATAGAATGAAGGCCTAAAAAATTGTTTTTTTTTCAATAATTTGTTGGAAATTAAATCGTACCTACTTGGTTTTAAAGACTCTTCTTTCGAACGCCTAACTACATTTTATAGTTAGGCGTTCGAAAGACGAGTCTTGGGCCTAATATTTTGCTCTTTGCTTAATTTATAGAGTTGTGAGGGGTTTCATGAACTAACCTACCGCCTACTAAGGCGACCTTCACTGAAGAGGATAACATGCCACTACCTTGACCTGTTTCTGCTTGGTCAAGCTACACTGAACATTAATTTGGGTTGGGATTAAAACAATGTTGTTTTATACACTTTTAAAATCGTTTATCTCCCAAGCTACGATAGCTCAAACTTTGTGATGGTCCTCCATTTCTTTTTTTTTATAATTTGTTTTATATGTAATTTTACGAATTGCTGGAATTTATAGATGTAATAATTGTTTTTTACGAATTGCTGGAATTTACCGGCTGTTAGACTGTATTTTGTTAAAATTAAGGTTAAATTTTAGTAAAAAAACACGTTTTGTATTTTATATATAAAAACACATAGTCGAACAGAATAAAATAAATTTATTTTACATCACAACCAGTACAGGTACAATATGAATTTGTTCAAAACGCGATTACATTACATTTTGACTATCTTATCACAAACGTCGGTGACATCTTCAAAAAATATTTCGTTCCATTTTCAGGCAAGCTTTTTCTATGAGAGGCCAGAAGACGACGACATGACAAATTTTACGTAAGTAACGTTAGAGTATTAAACTAAGATGAGTGTTTTGGACGAGCCTTATTCTTCCTTGTTGAATTCTGCTTCAGCTTGTTCGGCGGTGAAAGGCGCGTACTCCTCGACCTGACGCCATGCCTGGCAGCCGTAGTGACGGTCCACTCGCCAGAAGTCGTATCCAGTCACGTAGTCGGTCTGACCCATTATTCCGGTGTGAGGCTGAAATAACAGATTTGTCAAATGATGGTGCCTTTTCAATGTGGCCATTATACATTTGGGAAGCATGCAGCATGCTACAGATTCTTAGTATAACGTATAACTAACAAATAACAAAATACCTACGAATACATCAATAAGATAAGATAAGATAAGAAAACTCTTTATTTAAACGCCACAATGCAAAAGAAAAACAACTTAACTAAATATACCTATATAAATATACATCAATTACCTAGTTGTACCTACTAATAAAATTGTTATTGTCATTGCTACACGAGCTTATGAAATAGACACACGTGGTACTAATCTCCTGTCCCCTTTCCGAATGATTACTACTGGGTGGATAATACACTCTTACCTTGTATACACAAATACGAATAATCTTTAGTTGCAGAGAGCAATGTCAATATCGTTGGGGTATTTGGTATTTATTACAAAAGATAAACAATGTGATCAAACACTTAATGATCAAATACTTCCTAGATAACACAGTATCCATTTGAAGTCGATGGTCAAATAAATAAGTGCTATTCTACAAACAGGAATTACCTACTAAATTTTTTTTTCTTTTCTAACTTTCAATGAAGGTACATACATTGAGTAAAACCTTAAGTACGTAGTATCTCGATATTCCTGAAAATAACATTTAATACCACGAGTAGATGTGAAATAATGGTAACCCTCGTGTCGGTTGAATAATGTGTGACATTGGTAACTGTTGACGTTAGACGTTAGATGTACCCCTAGTACTGAAAATATGGATTTATATGTTGTATCCCACATCTCACGTTTGTTCCCAGTGATGGGACTCGAGATTTAAGAATAAATGAAAAAGATTGAGGTACCTAATGACTATGCGTAAAGAACTAACTTACCCTGAGAGCATCGATGGTGGTCCTGCCGTTCATGGTGAAAGCGTGCGCGCCGTAGTGCATGCAGCTGTCATACTCATAAGGCAGACCCAAGTTGCTTACGATGTTGGTGTCGTAACGGTCGAAGTTGTATTCCATACCTGCAAAAAATGAACACATTGATTAAAGTAAACTCGATATCTTCTATAGCGCTATCAAACTACGATCGTCAGGATCTAAAGATTCTGCTTCTTAGTCGTTACCTTCATTTTCAAAGGTCGTGTCTAGCCTGAGGTATTGATTACTCTGTGCAATGTGCTCTGCTATATTTCCCTGACCTCAGCGGTCTAAAAGCTTCGGATATATTATAAGAATGGATTCTTAGGACCATAGGAGGTTCCTTTATCATATCATGAGTATGTTCAAACTAAAGTAATGAGATTTATTGGAGACGCCAAAAGGGGTCGCGTACTCAAAAAGTTTGAGGGTTACTAAAGTTCTTTCAAAAAGAGGTGTCAAACAGCTATCTAAGTTGGCTAGACCAGAAATCTGTTAGTGTAGAACAGCTGACAGTTACGCCTCAGAGAAAGAGCACTTGTTTGTCCAATGTATTGAAAACAAACTTAACTCTGATGATGTTCCCTAAGTTGATCCTGACATTCCTGGCGTACTAATCACAGTCTCGGTTAGACTACTAGAAAAACTGCTAGATGATGATGACATAGTTAAATCAGCTGCAGCCATGGACCTTTTAAACAGAGGTAAAGCTACGACAACATCTCTGATATTGTAGATACCTTTTCACAGTAGACAGTTACAAATTGTTTGTTTACCAGAGTTCCTTAAACCTAAAGGTCACTGCGTACAAACTCACCCCTGACGATGTTCGCCCAGTTGATCCTGACGTACCAGTCGCGGTCATGGGTGGACTGCATGTGGAAGAAACCGATAACGTGGAGCCACTCGTGGATGATGACAACAGGGTTGAAGCAGCCACGGCCGGGGACGTCGCGCGCCAAGTTGATGGTGTGCTGTCCACGCTGAGCCCAGTATCCCACGCTGGCGTAGCATCCGTCAGAGTTGCCCTAAAACGGAACAAAAATACGCGCGGTTGCAAAAAGTAGGCAATTATTTATACTGAATATTACACCGCCGATTCGAAAGCGAAATTTGGAGATTTCTTTTCAAAACGGCGGAACTATGTATCAGATGCAAACTTACAGTGATGAGGACATAGTTGAACTCTCCCCAGTTCCTGGGGCGGAATCTGATGCAGGTGCGCTCTTCCAACACTCTCATCGTGTAGAGGATGTAGTCTCTCTGGGCCTGGTCTGAAATGAAAACAATCATGAGGAAACTTCACAACCATACTGTAGTGTATTTTGTATCATCCTCTTTGACTAACTCTGCTTGCTTAATTAAACCTTTGAGCTCGCTGCGCCTCAGAGTATTTTTAGAAAAGCAGATGTATGTATAAGTTTTATGTCTTCGACAGGCTTGCCTACGTATTTGCATTTTGTAATCGGCTCATTTCGCCAAAGGTCGGAATCATGGGACTAAACCACAATAAAAGCCATAAATCAAAAGTTGAAAGTTGACGTTGCAGAATATATTGTACCTACCTCCATAGTGTTTTAGCACTCAATGAGATCTATCGAAAACTTTTGAACTAATTTTAATATTTTCTGGGCAAGCTAGTTACAACTTACAATTCACCGCTAGGCTAAGCAAAGTTCTATTTTTTTTTTGTAAAATCCTATCGAGCTTATCTTCGACATTTATGACGTCATTTAAACTCGAAGAAGAAAATATTATGCTAAGAAACATCATACATATTACACGAAATCCGGGGTTTAAATTGGAAAGTGGGGAATTTACTTTAAAAAAATTGGTCTTCGAGATAAGCTTACCGAAGACTCCAGCTGCGAACTCGTAGACGATGGTCCTGGAAGGCCACAGGGTATTGGGCCAGATGTAGGCGTTCCTTCCCTGGGCGAACTGCTCCACCATGGATTCCACCTGCTCATCGTCCAACAAGATGTCTCCCTGGTATTTGCCGCTGTTCTCCCACGCGCTAGCTTCGGGGCTGGCGCGCTGGCCTACTCTCACGCCATTTTCTGCAGAATTAACAATATCATTAGTAGTAACCTTTATACAGGGCACAGAGATAAAACATCTTATATCTCTGGGTGACGAGAGCAGTGCATTGACTAAGTGATGATTTGGGCTCTTCATGTTCCAATAGCTGCGTGTCACTGTGATGTTATATGGTAGGCATGTTGCTTACCATCAGGCACATGTTCTGCTCGTCTCGTCACTCCATACTATAAAAAACAATCTAAGTTTTTCTCGATAGTGTTTACAAACGTCCTCATCAAATCAAAAAATAAAGAGAATAGGTATAATTAATATAAAGAGTATTAAAACGGTAGCACTGTGTGTCGGGAAACAGAGCTGTATGTAGCTGTATGTAGCTGTATGAGCTGTAGCTGTAACTTTGTTGAGATCATGTTTTTTTTTAAATAAATAGTGACGGGACGAGCAGGACATGCGCCTGATGGTAAGCAACATGCCTGCCACATATCAGCACAGTGACACTCAGCTATTGGAACATGAAGAGTTCAAATCATTACCTAGCACTGCACTGCGCTCGTCACCCGGAGATCTAAGATGTTATATCTCTAAGCCCTGTAATTTCTTTGGACACATTGCCCTTCAAACCGGAACACAGTAATGTTTGCACTTTACTGCTTGGCGGTAGAATAACTGGCAATAATCTATAAACATCTAAGTATGTATACATGTATGTGGTCATATTACGCAAACCCGGTAAGGCAGATTACACACACCCAAAATCTTACCGCCCAATAGGTCTTCTGTCCGTTCCCGGAAAAATCGTCGAAAAGCTTCTGGTAAACCGACTCCAATGGCATCTCCTCCCAACCATTAGTAGGAAACAGTACGGCTTCATACCCCAAAGAGGCACCGAAGACGCCCTCTTTGACCTGGTAGAACACATAAAGAAAGGAGTAGACAGTAAAGAAACCGTACTCTTAATCTCCCTGGATATAGAGGGTGCCTTCGACAATGCATGGTGGCCTGCCCTGAAAAACCAACTAGCGAAGAAGAGGTGCCCAACAAACCTCTACGACATGGTAAACTCATACCTCAGCGACCGCAAAATCAAGGTCAACTATGTAAGAGCAGTCTATGAGAAGGAAACAACCAAAGGATGCGTTCAAGGGTCCATCGGTGGACCAACCTTTTGGAATGTAATCCTAGACTCGTTGCTGCGAATGCTAGAAGCAGAGGGAGTATACTGTCAAGCTTTCGCAGACGACGTCGTTCTCGTGTTTACAGGCAGTTCAGACATAATCGAACAGCAGTCGAGCAGGGCGCTGAGCATGACAGTGGAATGGGGAATCACGAACAAACTCAACTTTGCAGCGCAGAAAACTAACGCGATGATTTTCACAAAAAAGTTGAAGTATGAACCTCCAAACATAGTCATGTCCGGCGTCCGGCTCGATCTGGTCGAGGAAGTCAAACTGCTAGGCCTACTGATCGACCGACGGCTCAACTTTAAAGCACATGTGACCGCCCAATGTAAAAAAGTGGCGAACATTTATAGACAGCTAGCATGTGCAGCGAAGGTGACCTGGGGATTAAATGGCGAAATCACGAGAACTATCTACGTCGCTGTGGCGGAACCTATCATCATGTATGCCTCAAGTGTATGGGCGCAAGCGGCAGACCTCGAGGAAAACAAGTCTCACTTGAACGCAATCCAAAGAGGTTTTGCCCAGAAAATTTGTAAGTCGTACCGTACTGTTTCCTTAAAGTCAGCACTCGTCCTTTCTGGACTGCTTCCCCTGGATCTGAGGATACAGGAAGCGGCAAATTTGTACAGAGTGAAAAAGAACTTCTCCCAAGATTACCTCCCACCAGAAGTGGAACTCGAACGGAACGTCAACTACTTGGACCAACCCCATCCGTCCACACAGGCATCTGTAGAGTACGAGCTTCTGGAAGACACCTCCAATCTACCAGAAGGGCCTCAGATTTATACTGATGGCAGTAAGATTGAGGGTAAAGTTGGAGCTGCTCTCACATGGTGGGAAAAAGGAAGAGAAATCAAGAACTCGACCTTCAAGCTTCACTCCGAATGCACAGTCTTTCAATCGGAACTTTATGCTCTTTGTCGGGCAACTCAAATGGTGTTAACAAGCAAGGACCCAGAAGTCAATGTCCTGAGTGACTCCCGATCTTCACTCGAACTGCTAAGTAACCCGAAAACGAGTCACCCCTTGGCAAAGTGTATAAAGGAAAACATTGGACAGATACGTGCAGAAGGGAGATCTCTTCGTTTTTTCTGGATAAGAGCGCATGTGGGTACCGTCGGCAACGAAAGAGCAGATGAACTAGCGAAGTCGGCGGCGGTCATGAAATCACCCAGAGACTACGAGGGGATCCCCTTGTCCTACGTCAAACGAAAAATACGCGAAGAATCGGTCAAGAAATGGCAGGACCGATATGAGACCTCGGAAACCGGAAAAGTCACTCAGATGTTCTTGCCCGATGTAGCAAACGCATATCGGTTGACGAGAACCACGAAACTGACTCCTTTCCAGGTACAAGCGTTGACGGGACATGGAGGAATAGCTGAATATCTGTACAGATTTAAGCTCAAGAGCAGTCCTGCATGCGAGTGTGACCCTGACCAACCCGAAACGGTCTGGCATGTGCTGGTCGATTGTCCCAGATTCATGGCCGCAAGACATGAGCTCGAATCTATGATCGACGGGAGGCTGGTTGTTTCGGATCTCCAAAATATCTTAGCAGACCCAGATAACAGACCACGGCTCCTGTCCTTCATGGAAAGCTCATTCCGCATAGCGACCAATAGGAATTCCACACTCTCAAATACACGCCCCCCTTCACCACCACATTCTACACGCCCCCCTTCGCCACCACATTCTACACGCCCCCCTTCGCCACCACATTCTACCGCGCTGTCCGTGGAAGCCGCGCGGAATGCAGTCCCCACCCAAGATAACCCCTCAAAAAGCATCTCCGTCCAACAGCTACTGGAGAATGCAGACCGAGGAGAGGCAGGGATTCGTATCCGCGGAGTGGCTCTCTTCATGGACAGCAACAAAGAAAGATTCGGAGTGAGCTTTTGCTTCGCCTGGGAACGGAAACGCGCCCGTTTGTCACCTGGATTGTCGTGCCTGCTCAATGGGAGTACCGCTAAAGTCACAATGAAGCGGAAAACCTACGATGCTATGCCAGTGTGCGAGGTAGACGGCCACCGATTTCGGTTGGTGCGATCGAAAAACAAAACGATTGCACTAATAGAGTACTCGGAAGGTCGGACGCCTTTCACACAGGCAAGTGCGCTGCTCGCACATCTGAGCAGAAATGCGGGTGACACACCCCGGGTGATAAGCGTGGATGCGATGGCGATTGAATACTCAAGAGCGAGGGTCGCAGACCGGCTGGGTTGCATTGAGGCCTCTAAACATCACGAGGTTGTCGTATACGAAGATAGAGGAGAAAATCTGAGCTTCCTCAGAGTCCCTTCGCACGACCTAACTAATGCAACTGACAGCTGGGGACATCCTGTTCCAAGTTCGACCGCCCAAACCGGCTCCGAAAGAGCACAGCAGAGGGCGGCGGCGGAAAAAGCCGCAGCCAATCAAAGCAGCAGCCGAGGAACCAACACGACTTTCGTGGCGGCCTTTAACGCAGCAGCAAGGAGCGTACTCCGAATCTTATCCCCTTCATCATCATCAAACCCCTTGACGTCAAAGACCCTCAAAGCAGCTTCACAGCAACTAATTAGCCGAACCAGAGCCGACATGGGACTGGTGGAACCGCCCCGTTATGTCACGGCCTCGGAGCCGCGGAGTCATGCACGTAACGCCTTTATCGAATTCACAGCCACACTGAGAGCGACAAGACAAGTCAACCTCAAGACCTGCGAAAACATCATGCAGTTCTATAGGCTGGGAAGTGAAAGCCTATTAAAGGCGAAACTCGAGGAGGCCGAAGCAGCCATTTACAACAATGTTACTTCCCGGGTCATCAAGGGAACCATGACAGGACAGTATATGGCAGCCTTCAGTGCAGAAAATGGCTTCGTGACACTGAACGAGAAAGAGACAGAGCGCGCGGGAATGCCTGTATATGCGACACCACCAAACGACCCTATTGTAGTTACCGCCCGATGCACCAAAATTATGTTGGACGACAAGATCCTAGAGATGGCCAAAATTATCGAAGGGAACTCAAGTGTCACAGCGGCTTGGGCAAATTGGGAGGTACCAAGAATACAATGGGTCAATGGTGTTCCGGGATGTGGAAAGACAACATGGGTTATTAGACACTTCGACGTGGACAAGGACGCTATCATCACCACAACAACTGAGGCAGCAAAAGATCTAAGAGAAAAGCTATCGCACCGCATTGGAAACCTGGTCAAAACCAGGGTGCGAACTATGGCTTCTACTCTCGTAAATGGATTCGGAAAAGAGAGTTTCAGTCGCCTCATGGTGGATGAAGCCCTCATGAACCATTTCGGAGCCATTGTAATGGTCTCACGCCTGTCTGGTGCTGGCGAAATTGTCCTCATCGGAGATGTCAATCAACTGCCTTATATCGATAGGGAAAATCTCTTCGAAATGAGGTATCACCGCCCGAACCTGGTAACAAAGATCAGCCAGGAGTTGCTCTGCACACATCGAAACCCAATGGACGTCGCATATGCGCTGAGGGAAATATACTCGGGTATGTATTCCTCGGCGCCTCGCATAAAGTCCCTAGAGCAGAGAAGGTATAAGGGAGCGCAAATACCCAACACCCAACCAAACACCCTCTTTTTAGTTCACACTCAAGAGGAGAAGGAGACCCTGACAAACCAGGGTTATGGTTCAGGCACCGGGTCACGCATCCTTACCATCCATGAAGCTCAGGGACTAACATACGAGTCGGTAATCGCAATAAAAACTAAGGCAAACACGAAGCTGCACGAGAGCGTGCCTCATGCGGTCGTCGCAATCTCACGGCACACGGGGACCTTCACATATTACGCTGACGACACCGACGACGCCATCGGTCGGTTCGTGCGGCGAGCGTTGTCTGCAACACCGAAGACCATCCGAGAGTTCAATTTGCAGATGGCCATCAAGGATAGAAATGCAGTCGTGGTGGAGGCGCTGAGCCGGGAGGAGGCGACTTAGAAAATAAAATAGTCCTAGAATTAGCAAGAAAATGTTCCCTACTCTCCCCTATTTCCTTTTCTTCTCCAATCCAAGATTCATGTAACAAAAAAAGAAAACCATTGACAAAGGTCACGGACCCCGGAGTCTGTGGAGCTGTAAAATTTAAATAAAAAAAAATAAAAAAATAAAAAAAAAAAAGTATGTATACATATGAGTTGATGGCACTTTATTTGTAACTTTTGTTCGAGAGTTTGAGACGTAGTGTCAATGTGATATAGACTACAGGCCCGTGAACAAAATTTACGGGTCAAATGAACCACCAGGAGACCTATGTAGGATGATAGAAGGGTATAGGTAAAGTAACAAGATTCAGCACTATGCCGTCACTTGTTAGCTGTCCAACTGAGTACAGTTGAAGAGGGGGGTTCCAATCCTCGATCATTTCTCCTTGTCGCATGATTTTTGTACGGCGTTGCGGAATAATAGATAAGAAGAGCTATGGAATCTATAAAAAATATAAATTTTAGATTTTTTATTATTAGTTTGTCGGAAAAAAATATGATGTGCCGACGATTCACAGAGCAAATTTGGTCAATTGATTATGTACGGCATTTGTTCCATACAGTTTCAATACCTCTTCTAATCCATTATTTCGCAACGCCGGCGCCGTACAAAAATCATGCGACAAGGAGAAATGATCGAGGATTGGAACCCCCCCTCTTCAACTGTACTTAGTTGGACAGCTTACAAGTGACAGCATAATGCTGAATCTTATTACTTTATACCCTTTTATCATCCTATATAGGTCTCCTGGTTGTTCATTTGACCCGTAAATTTTGTTCACGGGCCTGTAGTCTAATACAACGTCTTTGGTTTTACGGTATTATTTAGTCACGTTGTACAATATGGAATTCCATTTCTTGTGTCTTTCGGCAAACTATAAAAAGGTGTTAATCACATACTATTTTGTCTGTACGAATATATCTACGTTATAAAACTATTGTAACTTTGCAACCTACAAAGAACGCCGGTTCAAATATTTCCTGAATAAAACAATGTACTCGTACGTCTAAAAAAAATAAGTATTTTCTTAGTCAGGCCGCATCTTGACTTAGTATCAGGCGTTTCGGCGAAAATAAACAACAACGAAGATACTGTTAAAATAGAGTGGCCTGAAGCTCCTCTCCGAGTTCACAAAACGTCGAAAGAAAAAACAACAAGAGACTGTGAAAATAGAGTGTCCTGAATCTCCTCTCCGAGTTCACAAAACGTCAGGAAAAAGAATCGAAAAAAATGATAAACGTCCTCTCTACATTTATCAAATACAATTTTAATCACTAAGCATTCACTATCATGGTTATCTTGAATAGGCTGGGTAAGTACAAATTTATTTTACTCAGATTGTAATACAGATATTTACTACTTATTAGTAGCTCCCGGTGGTGTCACCCGTGTTGTTTTAGCATAGAATAGATAATATACTCGTAGATAGAGAATAATGGTTTTAGTTCCCTAAATTTTCCCACCATAAAAAGAAATATTAATGTAACTCCGGACTATAATAATGTATCCCTGTATTCCCTATTCTATGTTTCATTCAATCAATTGATTAATTTGGCATGAAACAATAACAAACATTAACCCATACAATTGTAAACTTAATACATTTGACCAAGCAATTGTAAAGTTAGGTTTTAATTTGTTAAGTCGCTACAATAACTTTTTTTGAACAGTAAAGAGTGACTGGACGAGCAGGATATATTCCTATATTCCTGACGGTAAGCAACACGATCGCCCATAACAGCAGTGTCACACAGTTATTGGAACATGAAGCATCTAAATCATAAACTGATAGAACCACTTCGCCCTTCACCCAGTGATTTAAGATGATTTATCTAGTACTATAAAGTCCAAAGTTCAAAATTAAATTACCAGTCCTGGTGCTCTCCAAGAAGTCCCTGAACTTTTCAATGTCACTCCTGGACCGGGAGACAGGGGGTCCGCACACCGCGGCCCCAACTAAGCACAGCGCTACTACAAGACGCAGCATTGTCGACCAATTCCACACCACTATACTACGCCTACCTATTTATAAAAGAAACCCTCCCCAAACACAGATATACCATCAAGATAAAAGTAATTAATAAAGATAATAACTGCAACATGATCGATATGATTTACTATAAAGGTAGTCGAGTTATCAGTCCTGCAAGCGACAAATCAAATTAGTAATGGAACTTTTATTTATCTAAAATCGATGTTTGCCGTGCGGAATTATCCAGCTTTGATATTTATCGATTCATAATACAATATTGTTGCGATTTGTTTGTCTGTTCAATCAGTCGTCCAAAGTCGATGTTATAAGTTGTTTTGTGTTGGTGTTGTTGAGTCATGAAAACGTGTACGATGCGATGGAATCAGGTGTTTACATAGTGCAAGCTGTCAAAATACTACTTAATGAGCCGATTTGAGTTGAGGCAAAATATGATAAAAAAAATGGTTGTCTGTAAAGTCGGTTTACTGACGATAGTTGAACGTGACAACGTCTTAAGAAAATACTGATTGTGTTAAGCGCCATCTAGGTAAAACATTCTGAAGCTTTTTGAAAAGCTGTTCAAAGCGCCATCTCTGGGTACATCATTGTACTAGCACAAGTTCTTAACTTCATATCGTCGCTTTTCTAAAACATGGACAGACTCCTTGAACGTAATACACATTTCACTCACTAGATGGTGCGAAAAGTAATAAGGCCAGTAACGGTGGTAAATATTATCTATTCTATGGCGGTAACGTTACATGACGTCATGTTTTGCGGGCGTGCAGCCGGCTTCATCGAATTATAAGACGTTATCACGTCAAAAAATTGGCAGTCATATTCGGATAGAAGTTAAAACTTATTACTTAGAATTCCATAGGTACAGTAGGTACCTTCTAATGTTTCGCAATACATCATCTGTGTAGCTACAGATACTGCTGTTACTTGTGTCGGTGACGCAAACTCACAAAAAAGCGGGTATCGCGCACTTTCCGCGTTTTCAATACTTTTATTTGGTCATAACGTAAGTCATTCAGATCAATCTACATAGGTACTAATATTATAAAGCTGAAGAGGAGCAGGAACTAGTGGACCTATTTCAAAAATCCTTGTACTACCGTTCCACCGTTGAATCATCTTCCTTCATGATCTTGAGTGCCTAAGGCTATACTTATATTATGTACTACGGACGAAGCCGGGGTGGGCTGCTAGTTTCTAATATTATAACATAGATGCAAAATATTCAAATCGTTTTAGTTGTGCGACTGGCGCCATCTATCGTATTTTTGAAACGAAAACTAATTTCAGGCGTTAAGTACATTTTGGCCTACTGAAAATAGTAAGGGGTAAATCCATTGAACTCTTAAAACACTAAGAAGCAAATGGCAATGCAAAATCAGGTGACGTCTCCTGATTTAGTCTCAGTCGCAACATGAGCCACAAGTTGAGTGGACGTTCGCTGACAATTCAGAAAAATCCGATATAAGCCGTAATAATGCTTTATTGTGCTTCTACAAGGTGCACAAACAGTTCAAAGACCAAGAACAAGTTCCATGGTATCACTTTTCATGCGTAAGTACACAAAATCATTAATTATTTCCCTAACACTTCAATAATTATTTCATCTAAAATTATTTTTCTGTTGTAAACAATTTTACAATTTGCCATTTCTAAAAAGAGACAGATTTACATACAGCGTAAGAGTGCAACACGACCGGCGATATGTTAGTTCCGACTATTTTGTCTCTTTCACGCCAGTGCATTCGTATGTCTTTCTATTCTTGTCGAAAAAAATATCTAAACAAATGTGATGTATAGCGATCTCATTTGCACCTACTGCCTACATGTCATGATGTCTTTGCCATTCATTCAAACGTGTCTCACGATGGAAGTGAAGCTGTCTACACATTGCGTATGCTTGTGTGAAATTTTCGCCACATTATGCTGTCTTTATATTAGAGCGTACCTCATCTTCCTTTACTTAGTTATATTAATGGGTAAATCATATGAATTCGCATCACCGACATAATAATGTCGGCGTAGCGAGGGAGCGGAGACGGAGAAGTGGAACAGGACGTAGACGGTTGACTCATTTTCGATTACTAAAAAAGGTCAACCGTCTGTAGATAGATACACTTCCTCCACTGGATTCATACCTTTTTTTATGTGGGGGAAATACTTTTACGTATGCCCACCATGCAGGGACATGGTGGGGTATGTCGGGCTCGACACCATGGGATACGACATGGTGCTCCTTCCGACTAAAACCTCCACAGATTTCTCTTGCATGGCCAAGGGTCAGGGTCGTGGGGTCACTTTTCGCACTCCTACAACGACCCTGACTCACCTGCCACTGTCCTTGCGGACCCGCCTCGCGGGGGGCGTTAGTATCCCCGCATTTGGCTCTAGTGACGCACCGCAAATCAGCGGCGCATCACCTCCTCGAAGGCCTATCCGTCGGACTAAGCCTATCCCCTATCCGTAAGGCGTCGGACGGCCCTAAACATCCAACGCCCCAGGCCTTCCTGTGGAGACGGGGTGCGAGCCCAGAGTTGGCGACTCTCTAGGCTCGCCTCCGTGTCCACTTTCGCCTCTCACACGACCTCTCACTGTCGAGAGGGTTTCATCTCACCTCTCATGGCGAAGATGATCGACAGCTAGAGGTCCGCCCTCACCACCGCGGGTAGGGATAGCCACGGATCTGCCTCTACGGCCGCATCCCGGCCCTTGTCCTTCCACTGAGCACTCAGCTAATCAGAGTGCTCGTGGAGGACCCTCATCTGGAAGACTTAGGAATTTTACTTGGTCGATATATCAGCCGAGTAACCTTTCCAAGTCTTCCAGTCCCCCTCCCCAACCCTACACGCACTGCTCGAGGGGGTGAGGAGCGCGTGTGGAAGTTCCCAGCCCCGGCCGGGATTCGCCATCACACAACAAGATGCCACCGAGGCAAGCTGTTGTGTGCCCAGGGTACTTGGACTCATACCTCGTACAACGATACTTGGTACTAACATTCTAAGTAATCAGTTTTCACTTCTAAATGACAGTCACGAGGACTGCCGATATTTATTTTATGAATATGTATTTATTGTATTTGTATGTATCGCTATTTAATTTATTTAAAAAATTGACATTTAATTTAGGACATCATTTTTAAATTTATAAGTTAGTTTAATTAATTTTGATTTGACTATTCATCGATTGATTAATAAAGATGTGTAATTAATTAACATGACATCAATTGTTAAAAATTGTTGTTAAATCTCGTTATAGACTACAGGCCCGTGAACAAAATTTACGGGTCAAATGAACCAGCAGGAGACCTACGTAGACGGGTACAATAGTTATTTGTTGTACAAGAGTGCAAAGTGGCTTTTTAATCGCGTGCTCAATTTTGATGACCGAGCAAGCGAAGGATTCTAAAGTTGAATCACGAACGTAGCGAGGGATTCAAAAATTAGAATCCTGAGCGTAGCAAGGGAATCAAAAGGGCACAAGGTGAAAAATCTTTGCACTCGAGTGTAACACGTAATTTTTCATCCCCCCCTAGCGAGGAAATTACTAAACGCTTTGCGCATTTTCAGTTTCAGTCGATTCTATTGGCGTTAAATAAACTTCTTGGTCGCTAAAATCACTTATTATTATGGTATTTCGGTTTTTCACTTGTATTCAATTTTATAAGTTTTAAACTTAAGTTTACTTAGCCATGGTTTTAACAATAACAATATGACGTGAAAATATGGAGAGTTGACCGATTGAGGTAAGGAGTTTCATGTGTACATGAAAAAGTGTCCGCCCAAATGCATTAAACTATAGTAGCGCTAAATTTGCATCAGGGTACATTTTAAAGGAAATTAATAAACGTACTATTCAGAATTCATGAAAGAAAAATATTGGCAGTCATAGGCACTGCCGATAGAAGTGGTAACTTATAACTCAGAATTTGATTTTTACTTTGGGAACTACGCGTGTGAAACCGGAGGGCGTGGCTATGAGCATGGCCATCTAGAAATGCTGACACATTTTTAAATGGCCAATGGGAAAGGCTGAGGCATTTCTAGATGGCCATTGGCTATGGTCCCGAATTTACCCGAAGATTTCTTATCATTCCCGAGCGTGACGCTAGAATTAAATTGACAGCCCACGAAAAATCTGTCTTTGGCGCGCCAAAAGAAGTTTTGACTTCAAAATACATTGTACCTACATGTTTTCTCAAAATAGTAATTATTTATTTGATGTTATATTTACTACATTATTTTGTACTGCACAAGTAGTTGAAATTATCTATTAGTTACTATTTTAGTAGTCAATAATATTTAATTATTTAACTCGGCATACTTCAATTCGATTACAATTGATTCATTCATAGCATTTCAAAATGTTTTGCCATTTGAAATAACATTCTTTACCTCTATCCTCCATACTTGAAAAGAAAATTGCGCGCAAAGCATTTAAAAAAAAGTACACCAAAGTGGTTCCGAGTATGAGTTTCTAACAAATTAAAAATAAATGTATGATGAATTCGGCACCAAGAAGATAGAAATAAATAGGTTAAATTATGTTTTGAATTCAAAACCTCAGTACACACGATGTTCTAAATTCAAATTTACTTTAACCTCTAGAGGGTAAAAACGACTTTTGCGCCCTGATATCGAGGAGCAAAAGTACTCTTTCCGAGCTGGTGGGATGAAAAATAATAAGATTCAGCACTATGCCGTCACTTGTAAGCTGTCCAACTAACTGCAGGTGAGAATTCAAAAGTGCAAGTAGAGTGGGTACATTTTGGTCATTTGTTTCTGTACGGCATTCTTACCGTCCAATAGATCCATGAAAAATAATGAGAAAACGCGTAGGGCCGTACAAAAATAGTGATCCACGAAGTCGGAAACATTATTGATAATCCGGAAATTTTGAGGGAAAATTTGGTCATTTGATACTGTACGGCATCGGTTCCATACAGTTGCAATACCTCTTCTAACCCATTATTCCGCAACGCCGTACAAAAATAATGGTCCAAGAGGAAATGATCGGGGGTTCAACTTCCTCTTTTCAGTGATCCGGAAAGGTGATTTGAAAAAGTACGGCATCGGTTCCAAATGATTATCTAGCACTCAAACGGACAATTAAAAAATATGCCGTCTAAAAATTACTGTTCATTTGAATGTTAATCGATAATTACCTTAATTTCATCCTATACTTCATTTATAAAGGTAGTAGGTCATTTGATCCTGTACGGCGTCTTATTTTTCTACATGACATTGCTAAAATCTATTGTTGTATAATAATTTCGTACAAAAGAATGTGTTCTAAAAAAAGTTACAGAGGAATACAAAACATGGAAGTTTTCATTTCTTTGAATAGCCATAGATTAATTAACTATAGCAATGTTCAACATATTATCATTGTTTTAAATAGCATTCAAATAAATAAATTTGAAAAAAATAATGCCGTACATTTTAACTCTTAATCAAACAAAATATGTACCACTTAGCTAGAAACTCGGAAACTCGGAAACTATGTACTGTAGAGCAAAAGTTATGGAGCTTATTGTTGTAGAAAATAAAATTTTACACTTTTTGTTTCATGCAAACTTTTTTGTCAAACGTACCGTTTGCGATTTATGGCCCATTTAAAATACCGGTTTTTCTCTTGAAATATTAGATCAATCAATAAAACGCATTGAACTATTCTTAAAGATCAGTTTATTCTCTACAACTTTTGTGAAAAGTATTTTTCTAACAAGTACTTTTTTCGTAATGTCCATACGTTTTGATTTATAAGACGTTCAAAATCAGTTATTCCGCCAAAAATATTATAAATCAATGAATTGTACTAAAAATAAACAATAGTTTTGTTTGTGTTATTAGACGATAAAAACTCTGGTAAAGAATAAGTAAATAAATAGATCAGGTTTTTCACGCAGATGAGATGTATGTTAGCTATAGCAATATAGTGATGTATCCAACATTAAACTTCCTATAACTCAAAAAGTACAGACTTTAAAAAAAACAATCTTGGCATAAGTTGTAGAGCATAAATTGGTATTTAAACATTGATTGATGCGTCTTATTTATCTAAATATCTCAAGAGTTATCGGCAGCGATAGAAAACCCGGAACATTAAATGGACCGTAAACGGTACGTTTAACAAAAAAGTTTTGAGCAACAAAAGGTGTTAAATTATATTTTCTACAATAATGACCTCAATAATTTTTGCCCTTACGTACATAGTTCCCGAGAAAACGTTTTTTTCAAGATGACGATTAAAGATCCACCTGAATCTGTCAACATTTTGTGATTTTATGCTCAGTAAGTGATCATTCACCTTACAAAAAATAAATTTGTGAATTTATGAGTTAAATTCAATTTTTACTGGTCTATAATATAACTTTCAGATATGTACGGCATTAACTTTTCTTAGACATATATATTAAATTCAAATAAATTATCAGAATGCCGTTAAAAATCGTACCAACTATCACCCTAAACTACATTTCGTCATATGGAATGTTCCGGAGGTTTGTTGCCATTTACTGACTTTTGGACTAACATAAATGTACGGCACGTATAAAATTTGTATCTATGCACAAAATACTTTCGGAATAAATTAATTTTACGTTGTGTCAAATCCCCTCTACGGATCACTGAAAAGAGGAAGTTGAACCCCCGATCATTTCCTCTTGGACCATTATTTTTGTACGGCGTTGCGGAATAATGGGTTAGAAGAGGTATTGCAACTGTATGGAATCGATGCCGTATTGTATCAAATGACCAAATTTTCCCTCAATATTTCCGGATTATCAATAATGTTTCCTACTTCGTGGATCACTATTTTTGTACGGCACTACGCGTTTTCTCATTATTTTTCATGGATCTATTGGATGGTAAGAATGCCGTACAGAAACAAATGACCAAAATGTACCCACTCTACTTGCACTTTTGAATTCTCACCTGCACTTAGTTGGACAGCTTACAAGTGACGGCATAGTGTTGAATCTTATTATTTTGTACCCGTCTATCATCCTACATAGGTCTCCTGCTGGTTCATTTGACCCGTAAATTTTGTTCACGGGCCTGTAGTCTATTAGTGTAATTGGCGATATTGCGTTCTGACTGATTATAAATAAATAAATAAAAAAATACGAGTAGAATGAGATAGACATTTTCGTCGCATGTGAGTATGTACAAAGGAGAGTTAACTGACAACCCACTCAGACGCGGATCCAGGGGGGGCGGGCTCGCCCCCCCCCCCCTTGGAGCCATGTCACTCCCCCCCCCCCCCCCCCCCTGGAGCCAAAGGTGGATCAGCCCTTGGACCTACTTCCTACTAATATTATAAAGGTAAATGTTTGGGTGTTTAGATGTTTATTGCTCAACCACGTTGTAACGTATAATAAACGGATCAGAGTGGAACACAGCTAAATTATAGTCAGTAACAGGCTATTTTTCATCCTGACAAAATAAAAGGAACGGAAACTACGCGGGAAAAACCGCGAGGTGCTGCCAGTAATTCATAAAAAACATCATAAATAATCTGTGTTTTGGTATACACGTCCCACATTATGATTGCTGAAAGGTGCTACGACAAACCTAGGTGATAGAAACAGTACCTAACAACACAGGTTTGTTTACAGTCGAAATTCTGCGAAATATGCATATTAAGCGATAGTTTATCATCATTAATTAAGATACAAAATGGTGCTATTATATAATTGGTCCGATATCATAATCAGATCATTAACATAAGGTATAGTCTAAAGCGGATGATACCACACAGGTGTACTAAATTTCGGAAAGAGACAATTTCCCGTTATCTTCACGATATAACAAGAATACTTCATTTAAAAAATTATAAAACCCGACTAAAAAACAACACGTAAGAAAAACACTGTTGATTGAATTAAAATGCTTGAAATTATTCCAAATGGCATTTAACTACACAACATGTTTAAATATTTGTAATGCTCTTTAAATTCTCTGTATTTTGATACCCTACTCGATATGCTAGATAACATTTTTTTTTCAACTACTCACAATTTTGCCTCAAAAATCGGCTATATTGTTTTTTTTTATTTAATACCTATCTAAGGACACTTGGGTAATTGAGACAAATGTAACGATATCTGAATCGTCAAAATCCGTCCAGCCGTTTGGAAGATACGTGGGAATAAAGAAATTTACAAACATACAAGATACGCGCGAAAAACATAACCCTTCTTTCAGTCGGGTAAAAAAGGAGATAGCTTGTTCTTCCAGACTACCAAATGTCATATTCCGAGAGTTGGTAGCAAAATTTGGGTATGTATTTGAAGCATTCAAGCTGAAAACTTCTCACATAGTTCTCCTATTATATCTCTACACGGAGGTGGCGACCTGGCTAGTGAGTAGCGGGGCAAAATGAATCCCTCAATTTAGATCACCTAACAGGTAGATAGTATCTCCAAAATTATCTCCCTTTTTCGAGAATTCCAATTTTTTTGTTACAAATAACACCCAATTTAAATTTCAAATTGCCTTAAACACATTTTTAGGGTTCCGTAAAACGTAAAAACGGAACCCTTATAGATTTGTCTTGTCTGTCTGTCTGTCCGTCCGTGTGTCACAGCCACTTTTTGCCGAAACTATGAGAACTACACTGTTGAAACTTGGTAAGTATATGTATTCTGTAAACTGCATTATAATAAAAAAAAATTTAGGGATGCCCAAGAACTGAAACTCACAATTTTTTTTTATCAAACCTATACGCGGGGGGAGGGGGGTGTCTATCGATAGGTCTTCGAAAACGATGTTGAGGTTTTCAATATAATTTTTGCCTACACTGAATAGTTTGCGCGTGAGACACTTCCAAAGTGGTAAAATGTGTGTTTTCTGTTCCCCCTCTAACTTCTAAAATAAGAGCATGATAAATTAAAAAAAATATATCATTTACATTACTATGTAAACTTCCAACGAATCAGTAATGTAACAATATTGTAACAGGTCGAATCTTTGGAGTTTTCGAGGGAATTATAGGCTTCTACGAAAAAAGGCCCCAAGTCCCAGCAATGGGAAAATTCAGAGCTGCTTATAGAAATCGGCAGACTGCCGATAGAAGTGAAAACTTGTAACTAAGAATTTTAGTATTAAACAACTCTAATATTATATAATACATCACCTGTATATTAATAAATAATAATAAAATAAATAAATATTGGTGGACAATTCACACACAACACCATCTGACTCCAAACTAAGCAAAGTTTGTTACAGATATATACTGTTATTGCGCATGTCGCTGACGCGAACCCATAAGATTTTCTTTTACCAAAAAGTAAATACTCGACGTGGATAAAGTTTTCACTTCAAATCAAAGTGGCCAAGTGCGAGTGGGACTCGCGCACGAAGGATTTCGTACCATTAGCAAATAAACGACGAAAACCTCTTTTTAACCGACTTTTATTGTATGAGATTAATTAATTATTAATTTTGTAGCGGGAATCTTCGGCGTGGGATGCGAAAGTGAGAACAACGTGAGAGCTGGTAGTTCTCTAGTAGGTACCTACTGGCTTTAGTCCGAATTCCGTATACATGGACTATCGCAGTTTCTACAGACAATTCATCCAAAGAGTTTCACTAAGGAATCTACCGGAGTGCCACCTGTCGCCAGAAAAGTGTTTCCGTGCATTCGAGTATCTTGTCCCAACGAGGTGGAAGGTTCTACCGTGCGGCTCGGAAGTACCTACGGAAGCGATACAGGTAGGTACAACATTTTGATTTTACCTCAAATTATTGTAACGGAAAAGTCGATGATAGCCCGTTTTGTTTTACTAGGGGCACCATCTAGTCTGCTTGGGACGGTAGGTACTAATCGAGTAAGAAACGGTAAAAAATCAAGGTTGTTGTATGGGATATTTATTTATTTTATTTTTTGTTGTAGCGGCAATAGAAATACCTCTATTGTCATCATTATCATCTGTGAAAATTGCAACTATCATCGTTCTTGAGATAGAAACTATCATCGTTCTTGAGATACAGCCTGGTTACAGACGGACAGACGGACGGGCGTACAGCGAAGTCTCAGTAATAGGGTCCCGTTTTTACCCTTTGGGTAATTATTTTTATTTCGTGAATATTTTGTTTTTGGTAGATAAGAAACTATGCTTTTGAATGAACATCAGCATATTGTTGTCAAATCTGTTGTTTACGTAAAACCCGTAAAACGTAGTACCTACAGCCAGAACTTTACTAGACAGTGCTCTAGAACCTATTTTCTATTAAAAATAACTCGTTATGTGTAGTAATCTGATAATTCTGGTATTTGTATAGAGGATTGTTATTCAATGGGATTCATAATCAAAATACATTTTATAAATCAAAATTGGGTTTATTTTTTGCTCTATATATAAAAAAAATCTTTTCATAATTCTACAAAATATAAGGATACAATATCACTATAATACTTACAAGTTATAAAATAATAACAAAACGTAAAAATAAGTGGACGTTCCATTCTCGTTCCAAGTAATTTTTAATATAAAAATTAGAAGGACCCAATCGCTACCTCATCTCTCAATACACATCCTAACTAACTTTATAAGCGTGCAAAACTTTTTGAGCTTCCTGAAGTTAGGTACAAAACTAGCGCCAATGAGAGACTACTTTCCTGCGTTTGTGTGTACGAACGTAACACTCAATTAACACATGGAACTGCTGAAAGTGAATTTCAAGTAAAGTAAATTTTGACTATTGCGTTCATTGCAATCACCACCGTGAAAAATTAATACATAGACTGAAAATGTTGACAGGTTTCTGGTTCACGTAATATTTTTAGGTTAATATTTGAACTACGGCACCGCTCTTTCCAAATTCCAAAAGCTTATGAAGTTTTGCACGCATTATACTGAATATAAAAATATAAACTTATTTACTAATATCTTATATTTATCAGTTCAGCAGAGTACGCTTGTAGATGCCACATTACAAAAACTAAACATGTATTGGCAATGTTACATGCGAAATACAAAATCACATAAGAATCTCAATTTAAAATTAGAGTGGCACGTTGTTTTTAAAACATTTATTTTATACTGGGTTATTCGCAAAATATATTTGTCATTGAAAGACTGTCGTTTTTCTAAACTATGGTTAGAACCACGGATTTGAATATAACAGTTAACGATGCCACGGTCACTTAGGGTCCCATAGTTTTAGGATCACTGTTTCCTCTTGACCAGAACTTATAATAGTTGATTTAATGCGGAAAATTAGAACAATAACCAAATCCCTAAGGTAAAGAGTTCATGATTATTGCTATAACTTTCGCCTATTAATACACGCCTTCGATTTTACGATTAACCCAGTATTACAAAAAAAATAAGTATATGGATGATGTGCTCTGCGATCTTACAGCTAAGATTCTGAAGTACTTGTGCCCTTTCAATATTACAATGATATCTTCTCAATCTAAGTACTTTATGTTTGGCGCCTTTATAATAAAAAACACTGAATTTTGATAAAATTATAAATAGCGTTAAAAAAAGATTTACTCAGTCAGAAATCATTCTAAATAATCTACTTTTATCATGACACCAACTTCGTAATAATCCAAAATATGTTCTTTATTCTTTGACCGCACAAAAAAAACTACTTTATTTCGCAAAAAAAAAAGATTGAAAGTCTTTTTTACTATTAGTAGTACAAAATGTAATAGCATAATTTTAGCGCCATACCATTTATGTAAACCAGTATAATGTTTTATTTTAATCAACAGAACAAATGCAACGGATTGAACATAACACAGTACAAAATTACAGACAAGAAATCTAAAAAAGATCTACTTAATATACGTAACTAACCCTAAACATTCCTCACAGAAGTGAATATTTTAATAAATATTGCAACTATAATTGCTTAGAGCAATGTCTTGCATTTTACAATAATAATAGGCAGTGACTGACTGGTTTTAGGCTGTCAATAAGATCAGCGACGTAAAAAAATGAGCTAATACTAGCATTAAATAAACATCCATTCCAAAATAGTAATGCTCAAAATATTTGTTATGCTAAGTATTGCACCAAAACAAAAAAAAAAGGCTACGTGCATTACACACACGTGTTTCACGCAACATTACGAATATCATTGTTCAACTAGAACAAACGGCTCTACCACGACAGCCGTGAAAATCTATTATCAGATAAACGTATGTATATTTTCAAGGCATGTTACTAATTTTTTATTTAAAATTTAAATTAAAACAAGTATTCATTTAGCAATATAAATAGTCGATAATTGTATGCGTTACAGAAACACGTTTAACGGGTAACGCACGTGTAAGAATAACAAAAAAAAAAAAGATTGTTTCGTAAAAAGTATAGAACTTAGCTGGAGTCAAATTTTGACAACAAAATAATCTTATTTCCTACTTAGAAAAACTACTGTTATAATACAAAAATTGCTATCAATCTATTCAAATATGACAGCACTAGGTAAAAGTATACAAATTATATGACTTTTTGGGTCTGTAGGCTTTTGAATTTTTTCCACAAAAATGAGAAAAATAAATCATTACTTAATAATAGTGTACTTAGCCAGAAACTAAATATATGCAAGTACCATGTTAAACATAGGAGTAAATGTGAAATATATAAATATAAAATATATTTACACTGCAAGGTTTCACCCCCAGTTTATATATCTAATTACAATAAAATTAATTACATGTAAGCTGCACGATTATTTAACATCAGTTTTAAATCATTTAAGTAACTAAATGGCAATGATTATTGTTATATGTACAAGGATACAAAATACAGCTACATTTTAAAATGTATAGTTATAAAAATAGATACAAAAGTTGTCTTCATCTAAATACACATTTATATCAACCGTCGCCACACCACGATTTTGGAAAATATACAATACAATGTCATTATAAAAGACTACGAATTGAAAAACTATGTTTTTTGTAATCTAATTAAATAAATTATAAACCTTTTTTGTTATTAGTTTCTATCCAAAACATTCAAAGATGGTATCAAAAATGTTATTTACGATATCAAAAGTTATCTAATCACTTGTTCCCTCGGCCTTTTGTTTGATAAATACATATTAAGAAGCGAAGCAGTTTTTTGTTTTTAACAATTGCTGTGTTACGCGAAAAGGATAGTCCAAGCAATACTTTAAGAGCTCTCGGAAGTACGGCAAAAGTAATGAATCGTACTCGGGACTTTCGTCTACTTGTAAATGTCAACGCGAAATTTTAATCGTCAGATCGTAATATAACGTCATTAGATTATAATCTAACCCACCGTAAGATTGTAGTCACTCCCATTTTATTTTAAACTAACTAAAAAACATGGGTTATAATTTTACGGTCACATGTACCCACAGACGACCGCCACACTTTTATATTTTTTTAAAGCGATGAGACCCGTCAATCTGTTGGTGATTAACTTTGTGGTCGAAGAAGAACCACGCAGACTTATTGACTGATTCATTCTGACCTTGAAAAAACTAGACATAGCTTGAAGGCTAGCCGGCAGTTGGTATCGTTCATTGCTGACCACATTGTCGGCTGTACCAACGACGTGGTGCCGTCAAAAGACGTGAGCACGGACGCAGCAACCTCTCCAACATAAGTATTTCGAGATTTACCCAATCCAGAGTGGTGAAATGTCAAGGCCAGGCAAGCATGATGCTCGCCCATTACAAAATAGCGCCAGGCAGTTCTTTGCTGGTAAAGATTACTGCGTCCCTGTCACACATGCAAAAGCTTCTTACGCGGCTGCTATTACTAAATTCCGAGAGCTCATTAAGTTTTGCGCAAGTCCGATTTAACCGGAGACCAATTGTCAAATTCAGCTTCAACTTTTTTTACTGAATCTTTATTTTTAGTGCTATATTTTTTACCTAAATGACTGTTAATCCTACTAAGTATAATTTAGTTTGGGGCTGTAACAAGAGTGTGTTGTCTGAGGTATGATCCCCAAATATATTATTTAATTTATCTATTGTATTGTAAAGTGTATCTACGTTTGATTACACGTATATCTGTTGCACAAAATTTACATTAGTTTTTATTTAATGCATAGGTACTTTACGTCGTCTGCTTCTCGCATTTGCTGTTAAAAAAAAATGAGCTAACTACAAAACATACAAGTACATATGAGGAAAATATAAAATAATCTTATCAGTAAACCTCGACGATAATCACAAATCAATGTCAAAATACCTCTATTATAGTATTTAGAAATATTACAATAGATTTACAGTAACGAGTTATGAGATATACATATTTGGATCTCGACTAATATTAGGTATAAAGAGAGAACGCTAATTTTGTCAAGATTGTTTTTGAGGTATTCTTCGGAATCAGCGTACGAAAGTCAATAAAATCTTACAGCAATAGGCATAGTGAATAAAAATAACTAATTAATCTGTCAGTTAGATTATTAAATAATATTGTCACGTATTTTTTTTTGTTTTCCAATCAATAAATGACAAAGATATAGTGCTTATAAGTTTCGAGTGATGTCACGTCTACATACGATTTTTATGTAGACGTGACATCACAACCTCACACTCTGGAAGATTGATGATCTATATCTTAGTCGATTTTTAATAATTTGATAAAACAAAAATTATGTGTCGCTTATTTTTCTATAATGTACCTGACAGCCTACCTAATTAGAATGGTATAATTTTGAACCGTAATCCCAATAGGCTACAATCCTCAAAAAAACTAAGTAGCCCGTTAGTTAGATTGCCAAAAAATATTGTACACGTATTTTTTCTTTTGTTTCACTAACAAAAAATGACGAAGATAGAGCGCTTCGAAGTTTTGTGTGACGTCACTTGTGAGTACGATTTTTACTCACGAGTGACGTCGCGACCCCCCACTCTCGAAGTTTGATGGTCTATATCTTTGAAGATTTTTAATATTATGAAAAAACAAAAAATACGTATCCAATATTTTTCCATGATCTAGCTGACGGACTAATTAGGATGGTGTATTTTTGACCCAGTCCGGTACCCTATTAAAAGATACAGTTCTCCTGATGATTTATGAGTATATGTATTATAATGCAGACAAAGTTTTGACGCTATACGACCCAGTTACGAAGAGTTTATAGTATTGAAAACACTCGATCAATAAAAATAAATGCATTTATAAGAGAAATAATTGGCACACGTGTCGATTGTAATTGAGATATAAATATACATATTATATTAAATATTAAGTATATAAAAGCAGTCTTTTAATCCTTAAGGCCCAAACAAATACCTAGTTATTTAGATCCAATAGAAACTAACTACCTAATCATATGCGAATAAGACCCGCTTATACGAACCAACGAACATACCTACAATCAAGCAATATCATTATTATAATTAATTACAGGATATCTACTGTGGTTTAATGGTAGAATGATCTCAATAAAATACCTAATACAGTGACTTTTTTTTTAACTATAATAGGTTCGCACTTGACCACCATCTCGCCTGATGTTAAGCGACTTTGTAGTGTTGAAATCAAATTTCGAGTTCGACTAGCAGTAGTACCTATAATTGTCCCAAAAAGATAATAGTTCGATGTGCCCTACCCTTGTCGATTAAATAATAGTTTAGTATTATAGTTCGATATGATTAGAAACTTTAGTGACAACTTACTACATCTGTGAGTTTACCTTAACATGGTGCGTGTAACTGCATCGGAATATCGGGAACTCTTACACTATAAATATCCCGTAATTAACGTTAATAGTGTTGTGAAGAACCGTGACAGTTTAGAACAGTCAAACAACAATTTAAGTAACATATAATGTTTTACAAATGTGAGGGTAGTCTGTAAAACAGTTTGATGACGACCAATTAGAAGATATATTTTAATCCATTACAAGAGAAAAGTACTGTTTCATTTTTAATTAAGTAGTTCAGACAACATTAATTTTTAGCACACTTTGAAGTATTTAGACATCTCAATCGAAGTTATATTAATAAAAATAAATTCTAAATGAGTCGTCCTAGCAAAAATAAAATCAACAAAATGTTGGTTTAGTTTCTTTAAAAAATGAAAGTTTCCATTAATATTACATTCATACAAAATTCACATGACATTGAGCAACGTCTTTCGACAGTTAAGTATCTGAGGAACTATTAAAATGTTCACGCAGAGACTGTTTTTTTCACGTTTAAACTTACCTTCGGCTAATTTCCTAGTAAACAAAAGGTTGATCTTGTTATTATTCAGTATAACTTGATCCTAAGACTCAAAGTGATTCTTCGCAATCGTGGGTCACGTTATACTAGTCAATCACTGTGAATCAGCCTCTTAACCTATTCTTCTATTGTTATTACCACGTGGTGAGCATTTGGCCACATAGACCGCTATCCGGCTCGAAGGACCACAAAATGGCACATACTTACGTTACTATCTGGAAGGTTATACGGTTTTTTTTAAAGTTCTTTTTCTCATTGATTGCAAACGACTAGCTGTGCCCTATTTTTTTTTTGCTCGTCGATGTTGTAACGTTTAATTTTCAAAGATAATTTGGCTATCAGATGCATTATTTACTAACATAGTATTATTTATTTTAAATCTGGCTATCGGTATTGTTAGCCGATATTGCATCTTCACATAAAACAAACAAACAAATTGTTTGACTATGTCTTTGGAACCCGAACAATTTTTTTTGTAGTGCTTTTTATACTGTATACATTTTTCTATTTGTGAGATAGATCTTGACTGTTTTGCTTAGGATAGTTTCTAGAAAGAACTAAGAAAGTTTTTTCCAGGAAATTTGGGCTTCATTTCCAGTCCACTAGTGGACATTTTCGGCTATCTTATGAACTATTGTTCCTATTTTCATTTTCCGTTCACTTTATCTTCTAGATCAGTGGTCACCTCTGAGGAGTTCCATGAGAAGATTAAAGCTGGGTCCGTCATCATCTTTGTTCTTGTTCGCTGGATTGAGCATTTCTTTGCCGACTTGCATGAAAAACTGAAACAAAATTAGACATTAGTAGGTACTTCAACCTTTAACATTTACAAGCTGAATAGTTATCTAAATTAGTTTATCAGTTACAGTTCGATAAGTGTGCTACTGATTTAATCCCACCGTCATCCAATCAATAGCATTTTTGTTCTATCAAGCTGCTCAGAACTCGATAAAGCGAGGCCGTTTCTTGGTATGTTTGTTACTATGTCACGCAAAAACGACTGAAGAGATTTGGATAAAATTTGGTACACAGATAGATAACGGTCTGAAATAACACGTAGGCTGTTTTTTATGCCGGCAAAGCAACGGGAACTATGCGGGTAAAAACGTGAGGCGCAGCTAGTTTGATCATAAACAAACCTAACCTAGCATAGGTTTAATTATTTATGTATTATATAAACTATCTCAAGCGTTTTATTACAAACTGACGACATTTATAATTTTACCGTAACATATCCATAGCAAAGAAAACCTGACTATAATTTCTATCTCTTTGACTTTGTTTGACTCGAAAATTTGATAGCTTTGGCTCGCATGAGCCTTAATATATATAATAAGGCGGTATCCAGGCTTTATTTGTCACTTCCGTTTTGGGGACATCCTAATTCTCGAGAGTTGTATGTCCATATTTTTTCGTAAAGGTTTTGAAGATTGTTGTCTTTTTTGTACATAGAAATTTTTCTTTGAGATTTTTTCTAAATTTCTTTTTGAGAACTGCGTGTCCCGCGTTCCCCCCAAAAAAGCTCTGGCGGTATCTAAATATACTTATAATAAAAACCATTGAATTATGGAATTAATTAATCATAATTAAAATACAATAGGGAATACCAGAGCTGATAAAACTAATAATCACGTGATTATTAACATGTTGTCAGATTATAATGAGTGCAAGAAAATCTTTGATTGATTATCATTGGGTTTTATAGATTAGAGTATTTTTATGCAGATAACATACACTCGTCCTATGAAATATCGGAACTGCATTAAACAAACAAGGTCATAAAGCTTAAATAATTCTACTTTGACCTTGCAACATTTATTCTTTGTCAAATAAGTACTTTTTAATAGTTATTTCTTATATGTTATTGTTTTCACTTCAGCCGTTTTTTTTCTTACATTTTTTTTTAAATACGTATACATTGGCAATGCTTAGGGCTCCCCCACAAAACTGCGATGCGATGCGATGCGACGCCGCATCGGAGGAACTAGCGATGGCGAATTGCTCCGATGCGTCGTCGCATCGCATCGCAATGCATCGCACTTTTGTGTGGGAGCCCTTAGATGCTGAGCCAGTGTTTTGCTCAAGCGTTGTTTAGACCAAGCGATTGGATAAGTTTTTAAAAATGAAACGAGTTCCAGGCCCTCACAAGCTCGATTTCTGAATACCAAATGATTCAAATATGTAACCACTTCCGAAGTTTGTATAAATACTCGTATTAGCGCCGTTTGAGAGTTTGCATAGCAGAATTAGCGGTTGCACCAGCCCTACTATGTGCAAGGGTATTGCAGCGGCCATTTTGTGTCTTTGCCCTGTTTCTTAAGCCCTTATTACACTTTTTACTAGATTTATTGACTTAATTCAGAAGCAAGTTTAGAATCAAGCAATCCTTCAGTCTGAATTTAGTATCCTAGGTTTACCGAATGCTATTACACTGTTTCACTTCATTGAATTCAGTAGTGACTATATTCAGTCAGTTAAATTTAGCCAAGTGTAATAAGATTTTTATTTTAGTTCCATAAAGTACCTCTGCACACCCGAACAATCGGAGATTTATTATGAGTGGTGAGCTAACCCACAGCCCGTTTTTACAACTTTTAGTCGACTATCGTTAGTGTCTCACCTTATTATTACACTTGGCTAAATTTAGTCACTGAATTCAGAAGAAAATCTGGAAGCAAGGTTATTCGACTGCATTCAGAAGTAAGTTAAGAAACATGTTAGACTGATGCAATCCTCGCTTCTAATTTAGTAGGCTAGCTTACTGAACACTTCACTTCATTGAATTCAGAAGCGAATAAATTCAGTCGATTAAAACCTAAGAAACCTTATTTTTTACTTTAATGTTTATCAGCCTAGGTATCCTACATTCCAATGTACCAAAACATGTGTAGATAAGGCGAAAACATGTATAATCCAATTAAATACCTTTGTACTGACGATAACATTTGATTAAGTATATTTCACAACACAAGTAAAAGGCACAGTAACCCATTATTGTCGTATTTTTTTTCGTAATATGTCAATAGTCTCACCTGACAAGTCCGCTGTAGTTCTGGTATACGTAGGAGGAGCTCTCCAAACTTGGCCGGCGTCCGCGGCGAGTGAGACATGATGTACGCTTGTAGAGCCGCCAGCGCTTTCTCTTGCGACGCCCGCACCTTCTCCGCTTCTCGCAACTCCGGCGCATCTGATGACAACCAAAATATGATATTTTATTAAGTCAAAGCGTAAAACACGTACAAAATATAATATTTTAAGTCAACGGGTAACACACGCGAATGTTGTTTTCCATCCTAAGGTTGCCTGGAAGAGATCGCTTTCAGCGATAAGGCCGCCCACTGTCGCACTAATTTACGATGTTTTGTTTATTTTTGCTATGTATATTTTTTTTGGTGTGTCAATAAAGAGTATCTATCTATCTATCTATTTACCTGATGTGAGCAGCACTATGACTTTGAGCGCGACGTACTCGTATCGATCGACGCGCAGCCGCCGCAGGTGGTCGGTGAAACTAAGCATGCGTTCGATGCACGGCGTCAGGCCCAGTCTGGGGACAAAACATTGTCTATTGTTAGCTTTGTTTCAAGGTTTGAACTAATTTAGACTGTTTAAAATGTCTAAAAGTTCAAGGCTGCTAATAACGTTGACTGGTCCTCACAGCCTCAAATTATGAGGTGGGGGGCTTCGATATAAACCACTAGATGTGCCCTGAGCACCTTGAAATTGGTAATAAACTGTATCTGTGTACGTAGTGTGAGTGGTTAACAACAGAAATCTAAATAATAAGTATTATTTAGATTTCTGTGTGGTTAATACATCACCAATCTACTTGACCCCTAGAATCGCTAGCCGCGAGGTATTTTATGGTTCTACTTATTTTGGTTGTTAACAACAAATAGTGATCGTTAAAAACTTCCGGCGTTCACCGCGTCCCACAACCGACTAGAACGCAAAGAGTCAGCTCACTCTTCCCAAAGATAACAAGATTCCGTGCGCCCTGAAGTTTGGGAGGGCACATCTTTGGATTGAGATCGTTGGTGGGGGAGTCATGATCTTTGGACTAGAGCATAAGATCAGATCATAACTTAAAATCAGAATGTTCTTCTATCCGCAAGTAACACAACAAATAAGCAACGTACTTACATGGCACTCTATTAAAGCGTGACTCCACTACCGCCAAGGCATTAATTGGTAACAAATCAAGTCGTCTTTCTGCAAGTGTGTCGTCTTTCCGGAACTATAACTAGTAGACTAGTAGATAGTAGACTACTACCTCAGTATAAAGACATACTACCAGTAGTTCATGACCTTTGATCTTGGGAGAAACGCCGATAATGTCTAGACACGGGTAGGGTTGTCGCCAACAAAAAAAACATGGCACCAAAATAAAATTAAAACATGCGGAAGACGTCAGCCCTGAGCCGCATTCCTGCAATAATAACATTGTAATGTAGGCAATGCAGGAGCGCGCTTACCGCGTCTCACCCCGCACGATTGCTCCGTCTAGACGGCTTCGTCGAACGACTGTATGATTTAAATAGACTGTGCTACTACTGTAGTAGACTCACTTGGCACTCTGTTGCAGCGTAATTCCGCGGCCGCCGCCAACACGCACCTCGCCGGGAGTGTCCACGCCGCGGTAACAGCACGATAGCACCAACAGCTCACACCAGCTGTTGATCAGCAAGCAGATTTGGTCGTCTATCTGAAAAAAATATAATAGATGTCGTCATTGATCGTCTATCTGCAATTATATAGATCTGCACAAAAAATGTTGCGTTGGATTGTCTCACCGGATTTCAGTGTTACAAGTATAGTTTACGAATCATTCATGAGAATATTGAATGTGTTTTTTAAGACTTCATGTAAATACTGGCAGCATCCCGCGGTTTTACCCTCATGGTTCCCGTTCCCATTGTTTTATTGGGATATAAAACCTAAGTATTCTTAGGTATATAAGTATATATTTCTAATTTCAGCCCTATCCGTTCAGATGTTACGATGTGATTGAGCAACAAACATCTAAACATTAACATTTATAATATTAAGAGTGCGCCTAAAGCCAGGAAAAAAATCAGATTTCACCCGCGCGACGCGTTTCTTAATGTGATGTACATAAAGTCGAGAATAGCATGACACAGTTTGGAGGTAAAATCAATATTTAATCAGGCGTCCATTTTTGACCAAGTTTTATTTAATTACTCAATAACTAAACATAAATTTAAAAAAGTGTTCGGTTACTTTACTAGAACGTACAAATAGGAATTTTATTACCAAAAAATAATGTGGGGTCATCGCTGATAATTTCGAGTACTTGAATTAAAACGGGTTTTTTCGGTGTCATTTTTATTTTTTTATTGTAAAAAACTCTGATTTGTTTTTAAAATTCTATTCGGTTATTGTGCTTCTTCTTGATTGTACCCACACGTCAATATTTTTTTTGTCATAGTTTTTAGTTTCTTAACTTCAGTGAGCGGCGTCGAAAATGTCCTTTTTTCGTTTTCTGGCTTTAGGCGCCCCCTTAATAGGATTATATCAGAAGAAGAGCCTAAACTTACATTTACCGTCGTATTCCAAACATTTACTTGAGTAAACTTAAGTTGGCCTACGCGACCCAAAAAAATTGGAAATTAAATAGTAAACTAAATTAATTAATCTTAATTGTGATCAAAACAAAATAATGACATAAATGACATACATAATATCCACTGGTAGGTACATATTCGATAAAGTCATCTTTTACCAAATTTTTTGACGTGATAACGTCTATAATTCGAAGAAGCCGGCTGCACGCCCACAAAACATGACGTCATGTACCGTTACCGTCGGTCGTTACCTCGCCGCATGTTTGTTACAGTTGTATTAATTATTTCGACCAGTAGTTCAAGCGGGGATGTAGCTCAGTGGTAGAGCGTTCGCTTTGCATGTGAAATGCCCCGGGTTCGATCCCCGGCATATAAAAGCTTTTTTGCATTGTTTTGATTGAAAATGACTAAATTCTACTGATTACTTTTTACATACAAATCTATTAAACAAATGAAATTAAAATTTTCTTTTGAAAAATGCTACCATTCCATCAGTATTTTCTTAAGACGTTGTCACGTTCTATCGTCAGTAAACCGACTTTACAGACAAACATTTTTTTTATTGCATGCTTAGGTAAGCATTGCTTAATGAAAATATAACGTCCACTATAACCTTTTTTCGTTTTAGAAACAACTAAACAAACGAAATTGAAGAAACAACTTTATTAAATTTAACAACACCTGACGTGGTTGTAACACGGTAGATGTAGACAATTTTAATGTTAAAATAAAAAATATCGCATTAGAATACGGGACTTAAATAAAGTTGTCGTTTCAATTTCGAATATTCTAATGCACCTGTTTTCAAATCTTCATCGAATCGATTCCTTCTAAGTAAGCACGATCCATCGTCAGACCGCAATCAACATTTAACTTGCACAGAAATTGCAGAAAATTGAAAATTTTAACTCAGCAACACTCAAACTCAGATACATTACAAATTTACAAAGGAATAAACAACAATAAAGCGGAGTAGGTAAATACAGAAATAACTTGTCTTTGATATTTTCCCAGCCGACTAAAAACTGGTTGACGTAGTTGATCTGAGACAATCTTTAAATTATTCCGAGTAGTTTTTTTACCTGACGCGTAAAAATACTCGTTTAGCTGTCAGTTTTAATGCTAAATTAAGAGGCTAGCGAATCGGCATCTAGTTACAGAGCCGTAACAGACCGTGAAAATAACTTAACATAACTAAAGAGGAACATAGAAGACGTTACACTCATTCATATTTGCACAACTGTTAAGAATCATCCGATCACGACGAGGTCTCAAACATTTTTGCACATTACAATGATGCTATCGTATAAAATCGTGTTCCTTATAATTCCTCTTATTATTGGAATAGTGGGTTTAGGGTTTCTAACTTACGCCCTGCTAACGGATTCTAGTGAACCAGTGGTGAAGACTAATGTAGGGACGTTTCAGGGAGTGCACTCTGATGATGGAGACTACGACATGTATTTGGGCATTCCATATGCTCAAGTTAATATGTCAAATGTGTTTGGGGTAAGTGTTGGGAATTGAAGTTCCCGAGATGTGGGTAAGGTGATGCGCAGGAGATTTTGGGAGCTATGTACTGAATAATTTTACTATCCGCCGCAATGCACAGAACCAACTTCAGACAGTAAGTACGTCCAAAGACGAACTGTATCATACGAGAAAATTGTTTATTAATGTATAAAATTTCGTTAATTGCGACTTTCGACCTGAGACCCTGAGAGGAGATTCGCGATTGGGATGAACAATATCTTGAACATCACATCAACAAAATATAATTCACAGAAAAACGGGTTAGGTAAATGGTGCTTTAAACTGAGACTCCTAATATCAAAAACTACGACCATAATTATTATGGTTTCAAAAGATCAAATGTAAGATTATGATTTTTCGGAAGAATGCACAATATGTTCCTTTTAAGTGACCATAAGTGATATTCCTAATCAAGTACATTTTACGCACTGTGGTGGCACACCACGGTGTTAATGTCATTTGGACTGGTATTTTAATGTCAATTGAGCTTCATCATATTGACTCCTGTAATATAGTACCTAATAAATATATCTACATATTCATCATCTTTAAAAATACGATTAAAGTTCTTTACCTGTCCCTGCAATTAATTCTATACTAAGACCGAAATTTGTCATGGTCAACGTCTCTATCAAGGTCATACCATGATTTGTCCTTATAATCAGAATTTAATTTAAGAATTTATATAGTAGATACTTTTATTTGCATTTAAAGTAAAATATACATTGTGCTACTTTTGCGTTTATGGGTTTATTAGTAAAAGTATAGGTACAAATCTCTACTAAACGTTCGCAAATAAATATTTTTTTTAGTTATTGGTTGTCTTTCTGTTAGCTCTTAAATAAAAATAGCAGTTTTTGCGATGGTATAATATCATAGAATAAGAATGGTGTTTAGGAACGTAAAACGTCTTTTTCTCTTTACAAGATTCTCATTGACGAGTAAAATTCTATAATTAAGTCTCCAGTTAAACCTAATAAAGGATAATGCTAGAAAACTAATCATCATCAATCAATCATCATCAACAGCCCACTAAATGTTCCCACTGCTGGGACTCGGGGCCTTCTCTCGCAAGGAGAGAGTGAGAGAAAACTAATACGTTGTTATTATTTTTCAGCCAGCCATTCCACAACATAAAATCAACAAAATATTCTTAGCAAACGACGATACCGCGATATGTCCACAGTTCGAAGAATTTGACAAGATCATCGCTGGAACTCTGGATTGTTTACGCCTCAATGTGTATACTCCAAAATTCACGAAACCCAAACACAGGCACCCTGTGCTAGTATTCCTTCATGGAGGAGATTACAAGTCTGGTTTTAGTAAAAAATCTTTATACGGCCCAAAACTTTTAATGAAACACGGAATCGTTCTAGTAACATTAAACTATAGATTAGGACCATACGGTTTTCTGTGTTCAAATACAGCCAAAGTGGGTAATCAAGGACTGAAAGACCAAGTACTAGCGCTGAGATGGATACAAAATAATATTGCCCATTTCGGAGGAGATCCCAAAAAAGTTACGATCATGGGAACGGATAGCGGTGGAGAAAGTGTTAATTTACATCTGATGTATGGCAAAGAAATACTTTTCCATAAAGCTATTATACACAGTGGACTTTACATAAAAGACAGAGAAGAAGATGATACAGCCGCAATTATGGATTTAGCAGAGGAATTAGATTTTGAAGAGGGTAGTGAAATTGAAGCTTTAAAGTACCTCAACGAACAAAGTATCAAATCAGTTATAGCCAATTCAATAAAACTACACCTAGACTATGGTCCTTGTTTTGAAAAAGACTACGAAGAGGCATTTATAACACAAAATAGAACTAGTCAGAATATTAAGAATGTCGCAGTCTTAATAAATCAAAGCACTAAAGAAATGCTACGCGAATACGCGCACCACAATCTAGACCGACAAGAATTTAGGAATTTGTTCTATGATGAATTAGAAAAGCATTTCGATCTTGACGAGGATGAATTGAGGCTAATGGAGAAACATGTCCATCATTTTTATTTGCACAATGAAAGAATTGGACAAAGAGTGAAGCAGCATGTGATTGATTTTGCTTCAGATCTTCACTACAACTATCCAGCAAATATGATGATTGATAAATATTTAAAGTATGAGTCAGCCAAAGTATTTTGCAGCGTGTTCTCGTATGAGGGTAAGAGAAACTTCGCGAAGAGTATATATAATATTTCTTTAGACGGGGCTACAAGAGGCGACATTTTGGGTTACTTGTTTGATATGCCGTATGTTGACGAACCATTGGATGAGACACAACTTATTGTTGACTATGTGACTACAATGTGGACTAACTTTGTAAAATACGGGTATGTATCACATATATGTATTATCAAATATACTGTATTCATGAATTGTTATCAGCTCAGAGCAACAGATGTTCAGAAACAAAATAATAAGGCAGACAATATTTGTTGTTTATCACATTTGGGACAAAAACTAAGTAAATAAATAATGACCAACACTTTTTCACAGGCTGTCACGAGGTCAGTCACTATCAATACTTTACGGATTCTTTTGATTTCAGGAACCCAACGCCAGAAAAGACAGCTCTCCTCCCGGTGAAGTGGGAACCAATGACAAAATTGAAACCAAATTACTTAGAGATAACTTCAATGCTGACGAACAAAATGAGACCGTTCCACAATAGGACAGCGTTCTGGGACGTGATGTACAATCTTTATGGAACGCAGGAACGGATTACGAGAAAAGTGGAACCATGGCGGGATAATTATTAAATTTATAGATAGATACATTTGTATTATTCAAAATGGGACCATAACAAGGCAGTGCTCTGGGACCTGATATTCTCTATAGAACGTAGGAGCGGATCATGAGGAGCGTTGAACTATGACGGGATAATTGTTACATTCGATTTAAATAAAGACTTTTGTATTACTGAAAATTGTATTTTGACGTGCACTGAATAGGACTCAATGTACTAAAAATACCTTTTAACGATCCATTTTTGTAGGTATACTTATATGTAAGTATGTTTACTGTTTAGAATCTGAACATCGGAAACCGCTCCAACGATTTTCATGAAGTTTGGTATGCAGGAAGTTTCGGGGGCGATAAATTTGTCTAGCTAGGCATCACTTTTCGAAAACCTCGATTTATTCATGTTTTCAAACTATGAAAACCAGTGCAAAGATCGGTTTTCTAGGTACTAGTAATGTTACGTAACTCCCTAAATAATAATATTGTATTACTTTAAAATAAAAAATGAGAGTGAAAAAAACGTATTACTACAATAATATTATTATGAACGGACCGGGTTGAGATTTGTAACACAGTTAGATTAAAGTCTGGAAGAACACATGGGCTATTTTTATCCCGGGAAAATAACAGAAACGGGAACTACGCAGGTAAAACCATGGGGCGCTGCTATTAAATAATCCACAATAATACATATTTCTCACTCAACACCATCTAGTCCCAAAATAGGCAAAGCTTGTACTATGGAAGCCAGATAGCTGATATAAATTGTAAATACATAGGTACTTATTATAATTACAAACAGTAGGGTACAATTTTAGTATGAAACTAACGTAGTTATTATACATTTTAAAACAAATACACGGGTAACTCACGTATAAAATAGTCAGAACAGTACGACTCGAGTTTCGATCGCGTCCGGCGATCTACTTCAACTCGACTTCAAGTCTGACTGTTCTGACTATTTTATACGTGAGTTACCCGTGTGTTTGTTTTAAAATAGGGTACAATCCTCAAAAAAACTAATCAGACCGTCAGTTACATTGCTAAAAAAATATTGTACACGTATTTTTTGTTTCACAAACAAAAAAAGACGAAGATACAGTGCCTCGAAGTTTCGGGTGACGTCACTCGTAGGTACGATTTTTACTCTGTCGACTTTCAATATAAAAAAAAAAATACGTGTCCAATATTTTTCCACGATCTAGCTGACGTACTAATTAGAATGGTGTATTTTTGACCCAGTCCGATACCCTATTAAATGTACTATGTACTTACAGAGATGTTCTTGAATAGCGGTAGACTCTTGCACCATTTGACGATCTTGTACAATCTGTGGTCGGCTATATTGCAGAGGTCGGCCAAGAAGTCTGGACTCGAGTTTTGCGCCGTGATCCCGCTCGCTGCGAGGAGGGGGTTGGCTGAGGGGCTCCCGCTGGTCGACTTGCCCAGTCGGTTGAGTTCTGACTCGTTGTACTGCCATAGATGTTCCACGTCCATTATCTCCTGGAAATTTATATTGCCATGTTAATTAATTGATTAGTGAAAATATAAACAGAGAAACTAACTCCTATAGAAAACATTACACACTTTTTTTTAAATTTTTATGGGTTATACTTAATCGCCATCTCATCTGATGTTAAGCTACGATGCGGTCTACGATGGAGCGTGATTACCTAGAAGCAGGGCCGGATTTAGAGGAGTGGAGTGGAGGCACAGATCAGAAAATAGTTACTTCGTAAGTGGAGGCCCCAAATTATTTTCCAAATGAAATGTTTCTTTTTCAGTCTGTTTTTCGATAAATAATTTATTTTGATTTTTGACGTGATAACGTCTTATAATTCGATGAAGCCGGCTGCACGCTCGCAAAACATGACGTCATGTAACGTTACCGCCATAGATTAGATAATATTTACCGCCGTTATCTCGCCTTATTACTTTTCGCACCATCTAGTGAGTGAAATGTGTATTACGTTCAAGGAGTCTGTCCATGTTTTGTAAAAGCGACGATATGAAGTTAAGAACTTGTGCTAGTACAATGATGTACCCAGAGATGGCGCTTTGAACAACTTTTCAAAAAGCTTCAGAATGTTTTACCTAGATGGCGCTTAACACAAATACTAGACGTTGTCACGTTCAACTATCGTCAGTAAACCGACTTTACAGACAACCATTTTTTTTACTGTTAATATTTAGGAATAATTTAATCATCTATGTACAAAGTACTGTAGGTAAAACAGCAAGAAAATAATATGTTTACTAGTCGGAATTTGAACGATTTTTTCCCGAAGTTAATATTTTGTAGTGGTAGGCCTCTTAGCAGAATACGCCTGAGGAAGTGCCACACCGTTGCCAGTTATTCTACCGCCAAGCGCCAAGAGTAGTGTGCAAACATTACTGTGTTCCGGTTTGAAGGGCAATGTTTCCAGAGAAATTACAGGGCTTAGAGATATAACAACTTAGATGTCTGGGTGACGAGCGCAGTGCAGTGCTAGGTAATGATTTGGACGCCTCATGTTTCAATAGCTGCGTGTCACTGTGCTGTTATGTGGCAGGCATGTTTGCTTACCATCAGGCACAATACATATCCAACTCGTCTCGTCACTCTTTTTTTAAAAAAAAAAAGTCTTTATTGTGAAGGCCCCAGGGCTTTCACGCCGGTACATCATCATCATCAACATCCCACTAAATGTTCCCACAGCTGGGACTCGGGACATTCTCTCGCAAGGAGAGAGTTAAGGCCATAATCCACCACGCTGGCCCAGTGCGGGTTGGTGGATGACGCATGATTTCGAAAGATTCTAGGTACATGTCGGTTTCCTCACGATGTTTTCCTTCACCGTTTTAAGTTAGCGGCATTACGCACATGACTTCGAAAATTCATTGGTGCGTGTGGGTTTTGAACCCAGGGTCTCCGGATCGGCAGGCGCCGTTCTCCCGACTAGACCAGCCGTAACTAGTCGCGTCGGTTGCTTTCCCCTAAATCTGGCCCTGCCTAGAAGAAACCGATTCACTCACACAGGGCATAATTTATAAACTATAAAAGCCAACTCCATGATAAGGGGCCGTCCAGTAATCACGTAAGAGGAGATATTTGGGATCAAAGTAGCCAGTAGGTACGGCAAAATACCAAACTCATATGTAGGGACCTAATATTACCCAGGAAGAAAGATATGCGCCGAATGATAAGCAACACACTTATTTGAATACTAGTACTTGGCGGTAGAATAATTGGCAAAGGTATGGTACTTCCCCAGGCAGACTCTACAAAGAGTCTGCAAAGAATCCGCCTGAGGATGTTCCATTAAGAATAGGTATACTCCTACCACTGCAAGGAGTGTACCAAAACCGTAGACATAGATATAGATATTGGTGGACAATTCACACACAACACCATCTGACCCCAAACTAAGCGAAGCTTGTGTGATGGCTGACAGATAGCTGATATAATACTTATATCGTTTTAAATACATACTTATTATACATACAAACACCCAGACGCAGTGCAAACATTTGAATTCATCACACAAATATTTGCACTGGGTGAGAATCGAACCCACGACCCTCGGCTTCGAAGGCAGAGCTACTACCAACTAAGCCACGAGGCCATATCTATCTATATCAAGGATATATATATTGAAAGCTTACTTGCAATAACGGGGGAATGTCAGGCGTGAGTCTGCTGTTACTTGATTCCCCTCGGCCACCATACGACCCTGGACCGTTCACCTACAAACAACAAGACATCATTAGATAGAGAAATATACGAAAATAAAGCAAGTACAAAGCATTGAGACATATAATGTTAACGCTCCTGGTTAACTGGAAAACATAAGGTCTAATACAAATACTTAGATCTGTTCTAACGTCGGGTAAATTCTAGGGGAATTGTGGAGAATATAATGAAGGCATAGTCATTTTTTTAAAGGGGCCTATGACCTCTGCGGCCTAACGAACTTTAGGTTAACGCAGTGGGAGTAGGGACCCTGCGTGGAACCTGGAATTTAGCTGCATGGTTTTAAAGGGTGAGTGGAGCTAATATAGGTACTATGCTACATTTTTTTGATCTGCATTCAGTTAATTTATTTTTTGGTTATTGCAAAGGGTGTACTTGTTTGGACTGCGTGTGCTGTCTCTTTTACAACAAGTTTGACAACAGCTTTTGCAACAACTGACTGTTTTTGTGTTAAGAGTTTTAACTCGATGTTCAGCGTATTAACTTAATTCTTAGTGTTGTCACTCGAAGTTTAGTGCTTCAACTTAATTCTTAGTGTTGTAACTCGAAGTTTAGTGTTTTAACTAATTCTTAGAGTTTTAACACGATGTTTAGTGTTTCTACTTAATTCTTAGAGTTTTAACACGATGTTTAGTGTTTCTACTTAATTCTTAGTGTTGTAACTCGAAGTTTAGTGTTTTAACTTAATTCTTAGTGTTTTAACACGATGTTTAGTGTTTTTACTTAATTCTTATTGTTTTAACTCGATGTTTAGTGTTTTTACTTAATTCTTAGTGTTTTAACACGATGTTTAGTGTTTTTACTTAATTCTTATTGTTTTAACTCGATGTTTAGTGTTTTTACTTAATTGTTATTGTTTTAACTCGATGTTTAGTGTTTAAATTAATTCTTAGTGTTTTAACTCGATGTTTAGTGTTTAAATTAATTCTTAGTGTTTTGACACGATGTTTAGTGTTTCTACTTAATTCTTAGTGTTTTAACTCGATGTTTAGTGTTGTAAGTGAGGGTATACTGACGCAGGTGAGGCTGGAGGCGTGCCGCAGCGTGGCGGGCGCATGCGCCGCGAGCAGCGAGCCGGTGGACGCGGCGCCCGACAGCGGGTACGAGCACTGGTAGGTGGAGCGACCGCCGCGCGTGCGGTCCTCGCGGATCGCTGGGAAACAAACATACTTCCTTATAAACCCACAAGACTATCATCACAATTATTCACTCATCATCAGCCACAAGACGTCCACTGCTGAACATAGGCCTCCCCCCTTGATTACGACAACGAACGGTGCCCTGCAACCAGCTGTTTTCAGCGACCTTTGTGAGGTCATCCGTCCATCTAGTGGGAGGCAACACTGCGTCTTCCGGCTCGTGGTCGCCACTCGAGAACCTTTCTTCCCCATCGGTTGTCAGTTCTGCGAGCGATGTGGCCTGCCCCAATGGGCAAACGAAACAAGTAAAGTAGCCGACATAGAGACAAGAGTAGCTAAGCTGAAGTGGATTGCCACTTCAGCTTAGCTACTCTTCGAGCTATGTCTGCTACTTTCGTTCTTTTGCGAATATCCTCATTACGGATTCTATCGCGCAAAGAGATTCCGAGCATAGCTCTCTCCATAGCTCGCTGTGTGACTTTGAGCTTTGTTATGAGGCCTAATTATTCACTAATTGAAGTGAAAACTTCGTTTGGCGCACCACATCCAGATTTTTCGTGGGCTGTGAATTACCTCAAGCGACACGTTCGTAAACTACTACCTAAACAGCTAAACTATAGTCTGGAAGAACACATAATAATATTGATCGTGAATAAGCCCTGTGTTATGGTTACAATAAGATACATTGCGAAAACACTTTCTAGTGACAGAAAGAAATATAAATAAATAAATATTGGTGGACATTTCACACACAACACCATCTAAGCCCAAACTAAGCAAAGCTTGTACCTACTATATTATACTTAATATATATTTTATTACACATAGAAAACACCCAGGCACAGTACAAATATTTGTATTCATCACACAAATATTTGCACTGGGTGTGGATCGAACCCACGCATTTCAACCCACGGCTTGGCAGGCAGAGTTGCTACCAACTAAGCCACCGGGCCCATCGATATAAATCAAAAAATGTGCCCTGAGGACCTTGAAATTGTTATCAAACTGCGTCTCTGTGTGTAGCGTGAGTGGTTTATATCTACCAATCTACTTGACCTCTAGAATCGCTAGCGGCGAGGTATGTTACGGTTCTACTTATTTTTGTTGTTGACAACGAATAGCGATAGGTATAAACGTCCGGAAATCACCGCTTTCTACGATCGACTAAAACGGAAAGAGTGAGCTCACTCCCAACGATATCATAATTCCGTGCGCGTAAAGTTTAGAAGCCATCCATTGATAAATATCGATGACCGGGCCAGCCAATATTACAGTGACACTAGCTAACTGCTAACCAGTCAATCTTATAGACTACAGGCCCGTGAACAAAATTTACGTAGTAGGTAAATGAACCACCAGGAGACCTATGTAGGATGATAGAAGTGCATAAAGTAATAAGATTCAGCTCTATGCCCTCTATTGTAAGCTGTCCAACTGACTACAGTCGAAGAGGGGGGATTGCAACCGTCGATCGTTTCTCCTTGTCGCATGATTTTTGTACGGCATTGCGAAATATTGGATTAGGAGAGGTATTGAAACTGTATGGAACCAATGCCGTACATAATCAAATGCCCAAATTTAAACTGTAAATCGCCGGTAAATCACGAATTTTTCCGACAAACTAATAATTAAAAACTTAAAATTAATCATTTTTATAGTTTCAATACCTCTTCTAAGCTATTATTCTGCAGCGCAGTACAAAAATCATGCGACAAGGAGAAATGATCGCGGGTTGCAACAGGGGGGGTTGCTGTACTCAGCAACTCACTTCGACTGTACTCAGCTGTGATGTTGGAGAGTGCTGAATCTTATTACTTTATACGTTTCTATCATCCTACATAGGTCTCCTGGTGGTTCATTTACTACGTAAATTTTGTTCACGGGCCTGTAGTCTATTACAGTAGCCTTAATCGGTCCAACTTATAGTAGTAAATCTTACCTTCCAACTTCATCCCACAGCCCAGGCACTTGTCGAACCGGCATGCCGGGCACTTCTTCCTGGTCGCGACGGTGACGGGACAGTTCCCGCCGCGCAGGCACATGTAGTTCTTCCGGTTCTGGACCGTCCGCTTGAAGAAACCCTTGCACGATTCGCACGAGAAGATGCCGTAGTGGAAGCCGCTGATCTTGTCGCCGCAAATCGGACACGGGCTGGGGATAGAAATAAATATTAGACACATTGATTTTAAGAGTCCAATGATTTTTTGTAGTAGTAGGACTTTTTGCAGAGTCCGTCTGGGGAAGAACTCCACCTTGGCCAGTTACTCTACCGCCAAGCAGTAACGTGCAAATATTACTGTGTTCCGGTTTGATGGGCAATGTTTCCAGTGAAATTACAGGGCATAGAGATAAAACGTCTTATATCTCTGGGTGACGAGCGCAGTGCAGTGCTAGGTAATGATTTGGACTCTTCATGTTCCAATAATAGCTGCGTGTCACTGTGCTGTTATGTGGCAGACATGTTGCTTACCATCAGGTACATGTCCTGCTCGTCTACTCTATACTATACTAATAATGTTTTTCACACAGCACTAACCAAAGAATTATTATAATTAAAAGGAATTCGGCAAACATTTATTTTCACTTATTTATCAAAAACATGTCTTTTTGTAATACACTTAAAGTCTATTAGCCCACTGATGAAAATTGAAGGGGTGTAGTATTTCGACAGTACAAAGGTAGAATTAATCATTGCTTGTTGTTATCTTAGGGGAGTTCACAGCTGATATAATTAAACTCCTACTAATATTATAAACGCGAAAGTTCAGAAGGATGTATGTTTGTTACTCTATCACGCAAAAGACACTGAAGAAATTTGGATGAAATTTGGTACAAAGACAGATAATAGTCTGTAAATAATACATAGGTTATTTTTTATCACAGGAAAATAACGCGATCGGGGACTGCGCAAGTACCATGGTGGGGCGCTGTTATGTGATTTTAAATGCAAAACTTTGGACGCCTGTTGCTCAATCACGTTGAAACGTCTGAACAAATACATACTTATTATACATAGAAACACCCAGACACAGCAAAAATATTGAATTAATCACACAAATATTTGCATTGGATGGGAATCGAGCCCACGACTCTTGGCTTCGCAGGCAGAGTTACTACCCACTAAGCCACGCTAGGCCAGTCAGCCAGAGGGATACTTATAATTAAATGATAGTGACCTGTTGATGAGCTGCTGCCTGCTGATGCCCTGGTGGTGATGCAGCCTCTCATCTGTCTCCGTGTCCTCGTCGTGGGCTGGAGACGCGGGAAACACCGCCGAGGCGTCGCGGTACACCACGTGGGGGTGACGGCCCTAGAGGCACCAGATACACTCTCAACAATCTCGAAATTATTCTAAACAAGCTAATTGTCATTTTTAAAGACAATTTAAAAATCCCTAATATTTTGTTGTTGATTACCCAATATGGAGGGATTTGGGAAAAAATGGCAGTCATACGGACTGCCGATAGAAGGGAAAACTTATAACTCAGAATTTGATAGCTCACTTTGGAAATTACGCGGGCGAAACCGGAGGGCGCTGCTAGTCTGGAATAAATCTACAAAGCATTGTCGTCTAAATAAGTCTTCTAACCATAGCCATCTAGCAATGTTAACGCTTTCCTTTTCCATTTACATTTTACCACAGCCGAGTTCATCTGAAGATTTCTTCCATTTACGCTGGACGCTGGAGCTCAATATGCAGCCCACGAAAAAATCTGTGTGTGGTGAGCCAAAATAAGTTTTCACCTCAAAAAAGTATTCGCCATTTTGTGGTAGCTGCCATCTTTGATTGGCAATTTATCCATAGTGAATGATATTTTACTAGTCAAACGTCAAACTATTTCATTTGATACCTATATTGAGGGAATCGTAAAAACTGGGCACATAGAGACATAAAATGACGTATCTCAGTTCTTCTTATCATTTCATCTCATCTTTAAATTCTATTGAAACAACTTCTACTGAAATAACGCGTCAGCTATGATTAAGTGTTAGGAATTAAGCGGTTTTCGAAATAGGTATTTTAGGCGGTAATTGAGACGATTAAATAATCACTTTAAAAAAAATAGTAATAAAAAAGTACTCACTTGTACTGGGGAATGTGTAGGTGAGAATTCAGAGCTGTACGAGTAACAAGAAGAGTGCGATGCGTCGCTGTTGTTGCGAGAGAGAGACGGTGTGTAGTGCCGCGAAGCGCGCGGACTCGCCGATGGACTGCTATATACACTGCAATGGAAAATAAAATTTTTGTTAGTTGAGATAGAACTCAAATTGGCATATTCACTAAACATTTGATGTACTCCGTCCTCATACCAACAAAGAGCCCGTCTGACCAAACATATATTTTTTTCACTGGCAAGGTATATTCTCCACTGACAGCCCAAATTTTCAACTGAGAGCGTACATGAAGAACAGTATAATACCATAATTATGTGAGTGAAAATAGAACTCCCAGTTCCATCTACTACATCTCCACTGACATTCGCCGCATCGAACTGTGATATTTTAGATTTTATTGAGGTATGGTAAGTTAGTTTGGAATGTACAACAGAGTTAGAACTGGAGCCTATTGGAGCCATTTGAATTTGTCGAACCCATCGTTCCCTTACTGACTTCGTAAATTCCCCACTGACATCGCAAATAAAGAAAAGGTATATCACCTGTGTGTGTACATGGAATGCACTGCGGAGTCAGTGCTCGCACTCGACTGCACTCGTGGCAGCCGACCCAGGAGCGGAGACCCGTGTAGAGCACCTAACAGCTTCTCCATGCCCACTGACGGCTCACATTTCAACTCTGAAAATGTATAGAAGTTTTTTTATGAAGAGAAGTGATTTTTTTAGCCGTGTTATGCCCTTTTTGGTACAGGAAAAGCCATAGGTTCACGTCACTTACATTCAAAACAGCGAAGCGGGACTCGCTTTAAGACGCTTTTTGGGTGGGTGAAATCTTGTGATTTGGCGATATAGTAATAGTAGTAGGTACAGGTGACATATTGTTGCAACACTATTAATCTTTAATACTACAATTCTAAGTCATAAGTTTTAATTTCTATAGGGAGTCCCTATGACTGCCATTAGCTTTTGTTTAAAGTGGATAATATGTTGGATAATATGTATATGTCTCCGGAAAATAACAACAATCGTTAGTAGATCAATTTACTAGGTAGTTGATCAACTTTCGGAAAATAACAAACGGCGGTTGAAATGTATTATTTAACGCAATTAATTTACGTTAATTAATCAACTAACGATGCCTGGCCGTCATTGGCCGACTAGGTGGAGTCGGGGTGCTCCGAGTCTGATCTGGGTCCTATTTACCTGGACCTAAACGGTTCGATTTGGTAATTTAACAACGCGGACGGACATATTTCCCAAGATCCTGACAGGTGAGCCGTTGTAAAAAAAACTTCACACGGTTCACCCGGCTGGTGTGGAGCGGTGTAAAACTTGAGAGTCGTTGAACCAATCAGAGCACACCTCGCCTTCGTTGGATTATTTACAGCAAGACGCCAGAAATTGATAAATTTACTAAAATACCAACGTTAAATATTACATTTCAACTGCCGTTTGTTATTTTCCGAAAGTTGATCAACTACCTAGTGAATTGATCAGCTAACGATTCTTGTTATTTTCCGGTGACATATAAACTATACAGTTAAACTGAGTAAATTACATTAAAACTATAACTTTGTTAGCAGTCCGTCCCGTCTACGCCCGAAGTACATAATACATAGCCTTATAGCACTCAGGAATCACCTACATATACAACGGTGAATTTTTTAAAGAGTTCTTGAGATTAGCGCGTTCAAAAACTAAAACCTATTACAGCTTTATAATATTAAGGATAGATACGCTAAAGAACGGAATAAATGTTGTACCTGATAAAGTCTCCTTCTTAATAGTCAAGTTCTGGACTTCTCCAATGGCGGTTTGTTGCATGATTGGACATGATCCCTGATCGGAGAACGCCAGAGACTTGGCGCTGCTGGTTGGAGAAGACGGTCTTCGAGGGAGAGACAGCAGACTGTTATCTGTTAGCACTGGTATCTGAAAGAGTAATTATACTAATTTTATAAATAGTTATAAATTATTGACAATAATAACCATGACGAACATAGCAAGCCTTTAAGATTATTTTATCATGTGCTGATGTACAAGTTTGACACACTAACATAAACTGTGAAGGTATGTTACGCCATAGCTTCGCCAATTGTGAATCTAGATTGATGATGTTTTCGTTACAATTTTTTGCTGTAACTTTATTAGACCAGCCGTAACTTTACGAGACCAGCCGTAGTCTTACTAGACCAGCCGTAACTTTACTAAACCAGCCGTAACTTTACTAGATCAGCCGTAGATTTAATAAACCAGCCGTAACTTTACTAGACCACCCATAACTTTACTTGACCAGGCGTAGCTTACGAGACCAGGCATAACTTACTAGACCAGCCATAACTTTACTAGACCAGCCGTAACCTTACTAGAGCAGACGTATTTTTACTGGGCCAGCCGTAGCTTTACTAAAACAGCTATAAATTTACCAGCCCAGCTGAAACTTTACTAGACTAGCCGTAACTTTACTAGACCAGCCGTAACTTTACTAGACCAGCCGTAACTTTACTAGATCAGCCGTAGCTTTAATAAACCATCCGTAACTTTACTAGACCAGCCATAAGTTTACTAGACCAGCCATAAGTTTACTTGACCAGGCATAGCTTACGAGACCAGGCATAACTTACTAGACCAGCCATAACTTACTAGACCACCCGTAACTTTAGCAGACAACCCGTAACTTTACTATACCAACCCTAAGTTTACTAACCCAGCCATAACTTTACTAGCCCAGTCGTAACTTAAAAAAATAAATACCCTATTCATGCTGAGACTCCTTTGATGCGGTTGCAGCGGCGCCGTGTACTTGAGGTCCAGGACCCGCTGGTCGTCCAGGCTCTGGAAGACCTCGTTCTTCAGCGGCTCCGTCTTGATGGTCACGTTCCGTAGCGTGTCTATTGAGTCGCGGGACGACTGCAGGTCTAAGGAATTGCTGTTTTCGTCTGGAAGAACATATTTAATTGGTTGGGTTAGAGGAATAGAAGAATTTTAAGGAGCATTTATCTCACGAAGGATTATGCAAGCTTTACTCGTTGTAACTGGGAAATGAAAAGCCAATAGCGGATTTTGCAAATATTCTCATTTCGGATTCTATCGCGCGAAGGAATAGTTATTTTAGTATATTGATTGTGCGTATTATGTGCATATATTAAGAATAGTATCTACCGTTGTTGACGCTAGTGTCGATGACCATCTCGGAGTCGGAGAGCTCCCCCTCCCAGGACATCGGCCGCTGTCGGTCGAGTGTCGGCTCGAACTGCCCGCTGCACGCTCGCATCTTCTTGTTGCGCATGTTCACCTGGAAACATTCGCATCGTTTCATCAACAACTGTGGAAATATTCATCATTTCACGCGTGTCAGGAAATTAAGTTATAAACGGAAGTCTCCCAGAGATACTAACAAATTTAGGGGGATTTTTTAAATAAAAAAAAAAAGTTTAATAACTAGAGTTAAAGAAATATGTTCTGGGCTGCAAGGGCCCCGTTGGACCCGTGGCGATAACAAGCCTGGGGCCCAAGACCTTATCCTCCGGTTGCGGCATGCCCCGCAAGCCAGGACGTCTATTCTCTTTCTACGAAAACGTAATAAATTTCGTAATAAACTCGCGACTTTCCTACTCCGGTTCTACTTCGATCCGTCGTTTCTTCCGTTTAAATGTTCTAAGTCTACTTTAATCTGAGTAGGCTTAGAACATTTAAACGTCAATGTCCGATCGGACGAAACGAATTAGAACCGGAGTAGGAAAGTTTATATTTCGATGCGTCGTTTCGTTTTTCGTAGCAAGAGAGTAGACAGCCAGGCCCGTGGGGGATCAGGAATAATAAATATTATGAAAACTTTTGAAGTAACTACAATAATTTTAATACAATAAATTGATAGTATGCTTAGTTGGGTTAAAAAACCCAAATTTTACCAATATTTCAGTTTGTTCATATCCATGTTTCATTTTGTTCAAATCATCTAACACTGGTGCTACTGATTACTACCTTTGGTTAAATAGAGAACTACCTTTCTCAAGTATATTTGCATTCTGAAAATGCCTTATTAAAATGAAGTTTGCATCATCGATATAAGTCAATGGATGTGCCTACCCAAACTTTAGGCGCACGGAATTATCTTATCGTTGGGAAGAGTGAGGTCACTTTTTCCGTTTTAGTTTTAGTTAGTTATTTATTTTTAATTATAATAACTAACAAACTGTATAGAATTTAATTTGTTTCATTTATTATTTGATTATTATTGTTTGAATTAAGCTAAAATGATGATTACTATAAGTTAAGTACCACTTTACATTGTGAGTGCTAACTCTGCAATCTGAGTTCAGTGCAATTCTAAATTTTGTTACGGGTGCCCAAAATACAGGTGCAGCCTAGTTTGGGACCCACCGGACAAATTTGCTGATCTACAGGATTCAATTAGTAATGTACTTTGTTTATAACTAATGATGTATTACGTTGTGTTTTGGAAAATAAATTATTATTATATATTATTATAGTCGATTGTAGGAAGTGGCGAATGCCGGACGTTTATACCTATCGCTATTAGTTGTCATGTTGTCAACAACCAAAATAAGTAGAACCGTAACGTACCTCGCCGCTAGCGATTCTAGCTAGGGGTCAAGTAGATCGGTAGTTGTAAACCTCTCACGCTACACACAGAGACGCAGTTTGTTAACAATTTCAAGGTGGTCAGGGCACATCTGAAGTAGTGGTAGGACTCTTAGCAGAGTCCACCTGGGGAAGTACCACACCTTTGTCAGTTATTCTACCGCCAAGCAGTACAGTGCAAACATTACTGTCTTCCGGTTTGAAGGGCAATGTTTCCAGATAAATTACAGGGCTTAGAGATTTAATATGTTATATCTCTGGGTGACGAGAGCAGTGCAGTGCAGACTCTTCATGATCCAATAGCTGCGTATCACTGTGCTGTTATGTGGCAGGCATGTTGCTTAAAACCAGGCACATGTCCTGCTCGTCTCGTCACTCTTTGCTATAAGTATTATTATTATTAATTAGTATTAGTTCCGAAGCTTAGGGTAAATGAACAGAGAAAGGTAGGTGCCTACCTCATACTGATGCTGCGAGAAGTCGATCTTGGAGATCTCCGCGTCAGTCGAGTCTTCATCATGCGGCTCAGAAGACACGCTGATGCGGACCCCGCTCGAACTGTACGAGAACTGGCCTGAAACATGACAACGAAGATTTTAGTATTTTTTATTTTATTTAACTTTATAAACACCTGTTTCTTTAAATTCTATGCAAGGAGTTGCAACATAGGGGGCGAGGGGGTAGGTATTTGAGGCAAGGTGAAAACTTGTCACATAGCTCTTCTATTATACCCCAACACGGAGGTGGCTGGTTGGTGAGTAGCGGGGCAAACTGAATCCACACATTTTTAATAGTTTAATGTTTCAATAATGAACAAATAATAAACCAGACGATTTAGCTTGGGTTTTAAAGTTTTAACATTGCCAGACGCGTGCAAAAATGTTTAGCAAAAAATTAAAAAAATGTAGGTTTTCGAGGCAATTTGAAATTTTAGTTAGGTTTTATTTATGACTATAAAATGGATTCTCTGAAAACAGATCATTTTGGTGGGACATTCCACCTGCCTGGTGATCTAAATTGTCCTCAATTTAGATATTTTTTTACTCATTTGCCCCGCTACTCACCAGCCAGGTCTGCACCTCGGTGTTGGGGTATGATAGGAGGACTATGTGACAAGTTTTCAGCTTGCCTCACAATGAGGGAGTTCAAAATTCAAAATGCAGGAAGAAACAAGAATAAAATAAAAATAAATAAAATCAATAAAAATAAACATTACACACGCTCTACCATGTATTTGACACACAAGCAAATAGGTATGTATAATTTCTTGTTTATTTAAATTATGATCGAATTTCGACCACACCAGTCAATAAAAAATACAGTAAAACACTTGTTAAAAAATACCGCCCACAAGTGGCGGGTTTATTGCAATTATTTTTATGAAACTCTCCACATTATTGTAGAGCTATAATATCAAGCGATACCATTACAAGTCAATACCGGTATTCACTAAATACCTATTAATCTTATCAATGATATTTTCGGATCATACGACTTTGCTCCGTAAGTTGGACAAGATTTACAAGGGTTGATAAACGTTGCTTATTCTTAAGAGTTTTCCTGTTGTTATCTTGTCAATGGTTTATATGTACGCACCCCATAAATAGGAGTGCCTTGTTAAAACCGAAAATGGGAGTTTCCCGCCTTTTTACAGTACCTGCAGGTCTACTACGAAGTCCGATAAACGATATATCGGCCGAACTTATGAAGTTTCCGACCACGAAAGACAATCGGACGGTTGATCAGATCAGCCGTTTCGTTCGATCCGACCCTCTTCCGATCTAAGTCTATAACTTCCGACCCGAAATGTATCGATCCGAATGTTTTTCGTGGTAGGCTATAATCCGATTCCGCTGTCGGTCGGATGCGATCATTCGGAGTTTGTTTTCGTAGTAGACCTGCTGGTTGAAAACGACAAAACAGTAGTTATAGATTTAAAAAATAAAATTTCCGTTCTGAAATCTGAGAATTTTTCGCTCGTATTGTATCTATCCTACTTCCTACTATATAAACACGAAAGTTTGCAAGAATGTATGTTTGGTTCCACACAAAAACTAATTGGATTAAATTTGGACATAGATAGACAGATTAGTCTGGAATAACACATAGCCTATTTTATCCCAAGAAATAATGGGATCGGAAACTACGCGGGGGAAACCGGGGGGCGCTGCTAGTTATCTATGTTTATATACGTGACGTCGTCGTCACTGGGATGCCCTCGGCATGGAGGCCTCACTCATGAGGAGACAGTTGCGTTGTTGCGGCCACATCCAGCGAATGGATGATTGTAGACTGCCCAGGAGTCTTCTACTCGGAGCTCTCGCGAGGAAAGCCTAGTTCCGGTTAACAATATCTACTTTATAAGAACGTTTTGAAGAGGAGCCTGTTGTCTTGTGGCTTGTCTGCTGATAGGTGGGAGGACGAAACGGTCTGTTTGGCGTTCAAAAGTTGGAAAGGGCTTTACATATTTTGAAGATGTCCGCCTTTCTAACATAGAACTTAAACGTCAAACTCGTAAGAGCCGGCCGAAACCTTCCAACGACTACACATGCAATAGTGCAGGCCAGCTCCACTGCGCGACATGCGACCGGGTCTTCAAGACAAGTTTGGATTTGCCAGCCACATTCGAGAGCGCACGCCAGAAACTAACCAGAGACGCCATCGTTGGACACGAGGCGGACAACATCATCATATACGTGAAGCAAAAACTTCGTATTTTTTAAATTTACTTGATACTATAAAAACGGCTGCACCGTTTAAAACTTATATAGGACCATTCGGGAAGTCAACCTATCCGAACAAACGTTAAAATTCGTATGAAAAATTCTTACCCATAGTACCATTTTAAAAGACTTTGTTAAAAACTCGAACTTTTTTTTTCAAATATCGAACTGGCACACACATAAACAAAACACAAAATAAAATATGAAAAAGCGCCATTGAGTCGAATTTTATTACTTTATAGCTTTAAATTCTTAAATAATACCAAAATGTCTTTAAGCGATAGTGAATTGACTCCGGAGTTCATCAAATTGAACGCTATTATAGGGATTATTTATTAATAATCTACTTCCGGAAAAATCGAAAGATAAATAGTACCTAAAAGCTTATGACTATTTTGATCAATGGAAAACAACAAGAAAAGTGAATTGTCTCGCACAAGGTATCAAAAGTAGAGTATTTACCTCTGGAGTAAAACACTGCCTTGTGTCATGGCCGGCTTGGATCACTCGCTTCACTCAGGACTCTACATATAACTCCCTCGCTTCGCTCGGGAGCTGACTCGAGTCCCTCGCTGCGGTCAGGATCCAATATGACGCCGATGACACAAGACAGTGCTTTACTCCCTTGATGAATAATCTACTATTTTTGAAGTCGGTTATTAAGAAGTAACGAACATAATGAACCCGCTGCACTACCGGGAGCAATGACTGTCCTTAACCGCCGTAAGGTCGCACGTCGCGTTTGTTCTCAATAGCTAGAGATAAGAGTATGCGTACGCGTCGGACTTTTAGCCCACATTAGAAGTTCATTAGATATTTTATTTATTCATAGATTACAATCAATCTGAAAAAACAATCAGCACTATTAATCCCCGCAGAGGTTTGTTTTAGTGTCTAAATGGCTGTGCCTAGTGTTTTTTTTTAGGGTTCCCTACTCAAAGGGTAAAAACGGGACCCTATTACTGAGACTTAGCTGTCCGTTCGTCCGTCTGTCTGTCTGTCTGTCTCAAGAACGGTGATGAACGGTGATGGGATCTAGACAGTTGAAATTTTCACACAACAACAAATACTAAAAATAAAATAAAATAAATATTTAAGGGGGCTCCCATACAACTAACTTGATTTTTTACCGTTTCTTGCTCGATTAGTCCGTCCCAAGCAAACTAGATGGCACCACTAGTAAAATAAAACGCGCTGTCGACGTCGTAGTTAGAATCATAAAGGTAAAATAAAAATTTTATAAAACTTTTCGGATGAAAGCCTGTCTGTGGATACTGTGATAGTCTATAAATACGGAATTCGGAATAAAGCCAAAGAGGTTTTTGCCTTTATTTGCAAATGGTACGGAACCCTTCGTGCGGGAGTCCAACTCGCACTTGGCCGGTTTTATTTTTTAATTTTAAGGTCGCACACCGTGTTAAGGGACGAGTTATACTCAATGTTTCTCTGAGGGATCATAAACAGTGATCATTGCATGCAGCAGCATTTCACGCAGCTATTGGTACATGAAGAATCTAAATCATAACCTAGGGCTGTACTGCGCTCATCGCCCAGGGATTGGTATAAGATGATTTATCTCTATACACTGTAATTTCTCTGTAACCCTTCAAACCAAAACAGTGATTTTGCAGTTAATCTACTGGCAGTAGAATAACTGGCAAAGATGTTGTACTTGCCCAGGCGGCCTCTGTAAAAAGTCCTGCCGCTAATAAAAGTTCTGGAGTAGAGATCGCGAATTGGTAGAGTCGAGAGTGGAGGACACCCTGACACGAGAGGGAGTGACTATTAATGAAAGGTATTACGTAAATCCGACATTCGGGCTGAGTATTGAAAAGGCCTATCGTTTTGACGAGTATAGGATTAAAATGATGATTACCATCTAGTGTGTATCAGGTTTTTGAAGTGAAAACTTCTTTTGGCGCGCCTAGACAGATTTTTCGTGGGCTGTGAATTGAATTCTAGCGTCACGCTCGGGTATGATAAGAAATCTTCGGGTAAACTCGGGACCTTAGTCATTGGCCATCTAGAAATGCGTCAACCAATGGGAAATGCCAAAAGGGCATGGCCTGCCTATCATGGCATGGCCATCTAGAAATGCGTCAGCCAATGGGAAATGCTGACGCATTTCTAGATGGACATTGCCATGATGCCCAGGCCACACCCTCCGGTTACAAGGTCCGGTGTAGTTTACAAAGTAAGCTATAAAATTCTGAGTTATAAGTTTTTATCCCGGGAACACTTAACACCTAACATCAATGTATATTTTTTTAAATAAAAAGTGACGAGACGACCAGGACATGTGCCTAGTGCTAAGCAACACGCCTGCCACATAACAGCACAGTGACACGCAGGTATTGGAACATGAAGAGTCCAAATCATTACCTAGCCCTGCACTGCGCCTGTCACCCAGATATCTAAGATGTTATATCTTTAAACCCAGTAAATTCTCTGGAAACTGGAAACCTAGCCCTTCCAACCGGAACACAGTAAGGTTTGCACATTACCTACTGCTTGGCGGTAGAATAACTAGCAAAGGTGTGGTACTTCCCCAGGCGGACTCTGGCAAGATTCCTACCACTACAAGATGGGGTTAATTAATTAACGTACATTGTGGTGACATACAAGTTACATTCGTTAAACAGACATTTTCTAAACGCTAAACCACTTTAATAATCGTTAACCAACACCAGTAGTCAACGTTAGTTTATAAATATTATAATAAATTGTAGAACAATGTCTATCGGATCATTTAGTGTCTAGATAAAACCACCTAAATCTATCTGTAGTGTTCGCTACGCTATCGATACGAAGATACGATGACTTCAATATGTTCGCACGTTTGGCGTGGATCGACTAAATATCAACTACAGACTCTGGAATCGAATGAGAAATGTACCAAAAGGCTCATAGGCAACGACACCCTTGTGCGTAAAAAACTTCAAAGTCTTGAACACCGTCGCAAGATTGCTAGCTTATCGGTTTTTATCAGATAAGTACATTTCGGATAGTGTACAGCTGATCTGCATGATCTAATACCACCTTTCCCTTTTTTCTATCGACTCGTAGCTCGTATTCTCTTAGTTCAAACAGGCCACATTGTTTCATGGTTGATGTTCTAAAGACTCGAACGAAAAAGTTTGACTCTACTTTTGTGATAAGACAGTCTAGGATCTAGGATGTGGAATGCGTTGCCTGAGTCAGTTCCCGATGGTTACAATCTTAGTGTCTTCAAATCGAGAGTGATCTTTTTCTAGATAAACACGCTCCATCATAGACCGCATCGTCGCTTAACATCAGGCGAGATGGCGGTCAAGGGTATAAAAGTTAAAAAAAAATTGGCAGTCATAGGAACTGCCGATAGAAGTGAAAACTTGCTGTTGCCCTGGTACTGGTACCTAGGGGCAAACGCAACTCTTTTATATTTCTGTTGTCCTGGTATCTGGAGATAAACGCTGGGCTGTTGGAGGTAGGTAATCGAAACTCTTTACTGTTTCTGTTGCCCTGGTACCTACCTGGACGTTTTTACCGAGTTTACCCGAAGATTTCATATCCGATCCGATCCATTATCATATCCAAGCGTGACGATTGATGAATCCATTTCACAGCCCACGAAAATTCTGTCTAAAGCGCGCCTAAAGAAGTTTTCACTTCAACAAATCTGCAGTAGAGCCACCCATACGAACCTCAACTTTTAACCTTTGTTTTTTCCACAGTTCCAGTCTATTTTCACAATAAACCGCGGCGGCATTGAGATAGTGATTCACAACGTAACGTAGGTACTAATAAAAGTGGCGATAGGTAGGCTGTTGACCTCTGTGAAGTTGTTTATTCAATTATCTGGGAGCTTGAGAGAAACGAAGGTCGGTATTTTGCGTTTACGGGAAAATACTGTTGGAATACGTTAATGGTAATCTGTCTCTGTCTAATCCTCAGGCTTGTAGAGCCTTCTCTTTCATACGTTTTAGCTTTAACATTCAACTGGAGCCCTTTGTCGATGTGGAATTAGATTCGTGGGATATTGAGCACTGAAGACTTTAACAGTTGTTACTGGGTCTACCAGACTACCGTCTAATAAGGTACCGGGCTGGGTCAAAAATACACCATCCTAATTAGTCCGTCAGCTAGATCATGGAAAAATATTGGACACGTATTTTTTCATAATATCAAAATCGTCAAAGATATAAACCATCAAACTTCGAGAGTGGGGGGTCGCGACCTCACTCGTGAGTAAAAATCGTACTCACAAGTGACGTCACACGAAACTTCGAAGCGCTGTATCTTCGTCATTTTTTGTTTGTGAAACAAAAGAAAAAATACATGTACAATATTTTTTGGCAATCTAACTAACGGGCTTCTTAGTTTTTTTGAGGATTGTACCCTATTAAAGTGGTATTGCCCTCGATTTATTTTTGCTTGATATTAAAAAAACAGATATAGCAAAGCTTATTATTAGGTAAGTACCTACTACTATTTTAGTTTTTTAGTTAGCCGAACGAAGGGCAGGTGGTGATTCCGCGGATCCGCGGTAGATAAAGATCATTCACATCTCTCGCTGTTAAATGAGTTTTTAATAATATGCATAAATACCTGATCAGTACCGCTATAAAATATTTTAGGTAGGTAAAATACCGCTATAAAAATGTTTGTAGGTAAGATTCCGCTATAAAAATGCGCCAAAGGTTACGCCAATGTTTCATTATGGTGGAGAAAAATAAGCAAATGTCAACGTCAAATTTGATAAATATTTTGACCTCATTTTGACATTATACAAATATATTTTGGCATTTTACAAATTTTTGGACTGGGCCGGGGGGAGGCGGTTTAAAAAATCGAACTCACTAGAACTAGGATGAAAACATACCCCCTACTCTACCTACTCTACTCCCCATATTTTCCTTTTCTTTTCTCAATCCAAGATTAACATAAAAAAGTGGCCAAGTGCGAGTTGGACTCGCCCGTGAAGGGTTCCGTTGCAGCAAGTAACATAATATACATAGTACACATAGTTTTTTTAGTTCGTTGTAACTTTGATCGAAGTTTTAATTATAATGTATTAATGACGTACTAAAAAATACTACTTATCAGATCGAGTTCAAACCAATTTTCGTTGGTAGTTTGCATGGTAATGTACATCATATATTTTTTTTAGTTGTCTAGATTATTTTACAAGTTAGAGGGGGGACATACATTTTACTTTGGAAGTGTTATTCGCAAATTATTCAGTGTAGACAAAAACTATATTAGAAACCTCAACATCATTTTTAAAGACCTATCGATAGACATACCAAAAGTGTAGGTTTGATGAAAAAAAAATGTTTGAGTTTCATTTCTAAGTATGGGGGGCAACCCTAATTTTTCTTTTTTTTCTTTTTTTTTATAAAAATCTTAATGCGGTTCACAGGATACATCTACTGACCAAGTTTCATTAGTGTAGTTCTCATAGTTTCGGCAAAAAGTAGCTGTGACATACGGACGGACAGACAGACAGACATGACGAATCTATAAGGGTTCCGTTTTTACGTTTTACGGAACCTCAAAAAAATGGCAGTTATAGGAGCTGCCGATAGAAGTGAAAACTTGTAACTCAGAATTTGATAGCTTCCCTTGGAAACAACGCGGGTAACCGAAGGGCGTGGCCTTGAGCATGGGCATCTAGATGGTAAATGGAAAATGCTCACGCATTTCTAGATGACCAATGGGAAATGTTGACGCATTTCTCGATGACCAATGCCCATGGTACCGTATCCCGTTTTGAGTTTACCCGAATATTTCTTATCATTTCGAGCTAGAATTCAATTCACAGCCCACGAAAACTCTATCTGTGGTGCGCACAAAATAAATTTTCACTTTAAAAAAAAATTGGCAGTCATAGGAACTGCCGATAGAAGTGAAAACTTATACTGTATAACTAAGAATTTGATAGTTCACTTTGGAAACTACACGGGTGTAACCGGAGGGCATGGCCTAGCCATCATGGCATGGCCATATAGAAATGCGTCAGCATTTCCCATTGGCTCAGGCATTTCTAGATGGCCAGGCTACGCCCTTTCAGCATGTCCCATTGGCTAACGCATTTCTAGATGACAAATGGCCAGTATCCCGAGCTTACCCGAAGATTTCTTATCATACCCGAGCGTGACGCTAGAATTCAATTCACACCCCACGAAAAATCTGCCTAGGCGCCCCAAAAGAAGTTTTCACTTCAAAAATAAACATCTCTTACGACGACTAATAGTGCAAGGGCACGTCAGACGGCACGACCTCGGGTTGGGCTACCGCCGGTAGAGAATATGAAGGATGGACCTGGCAGTGCAGCAGCGGGTGTCCAACAGCCATAACGGGGACAAGTGATAATTTCGTCTTTCATTTATTTCCATACCGCTAACAAATACAAATTGTTTTGTTTTCTCGCTAAATACGTATCTCAACAGGTGCGAACATTTAGATAAATGTCAGTCATGGGAACGACATTCGCATTCGTAGTTGTGTAAGGTATCGTCAAGGTTTACGAGCCAAAAAGGTTTTAAGTTTTTGAGGAAAATCAAATTGATTCTTACAGAAACGTTCGACGTTTGTGATCTGAACGCAGTAGGAGCTGTAGGAGTTACAACTGAGATTAAGTTAAACAATAGCAAAATTTGTTCGGTATACATTATGGGTCATGTGAAAGAGTATGAGGTATTCATAACAAAATGTAAGCCTATTTTTACGAGTGCATATAATTTACTAACAGTTTACCTACGTTATGTTTTACAAAATGTAAACAAAGAGGATAACAGTAACTTTACTACTTTATCAAAATATTTAGTTATAATTTATCTAGCTATCATCATCAGCCCGTGTTCGTCCACTGCTGGACATAGGCCTCTCCTATATTTCGCCACTCAGCCCGATCCTCAGTTTTGCGTTTCCAACCGCCACCAGCCGTCTTTCGTATATCGTCACTCCATCTAGTCTCAGGGCGTCCTACACTACGTTTACTGATTCGCGGTCTCCACTCCAGAACCCGTCTACCCCAACGGTTATCGGGTCTGCGACAGATGTGACCGGCCCATTGCCACTTCAGTCTGCTAATACGCTGAGCTATGTCGGTGACTTTAGTTCTCTGACGAATTACTTCATTGCGGATGCAATCCCTCAGAGAAACCCCAAGCATAGCCCTTTCCATAGCTCGCTGAGCGACCTTGAGCTTTCGGACCATTTTCACTGTCAGTGTCCACGTTTCAGCACCGTAGGTCATAACAGGTAGAACGCACTGGTTGAACATTTTTGTCTTAAGACTTTGTGGGATGGGTGACGAGAAGACTCGACGAAGTTTTCCAAATGCTGCCCAGCCCAACTGGATTCTTCTCATGGCCTCACTCTCAAAGCTACTCCTACCTAGTTCGAGCGTCTGCCCTAGGTAAATGTATTTCTGGACAATTTCAAGAGTGATTTCATTTACGACAATCGGCCCCGGTGCACCGAACTCGTTACACATGACCTTGGTTTTATCCAAATTCATCCGGAGGCCGATGCGTTGAGAAGCGTTAGCCAGGCCATCCAACATCCACTGCAAGTCCTCCAGCGACTCTGCCATAATGACGATGTCGTCTGCAAACCGTAGGTGAGAGATGTACTCGCCGTTGATATTTAGGCCACGTCCAACCCAATCCAGCGTCTTAAACATATCCTCTAGTGCGTTTGAGAACAATTTCGGGGAAATAACATCCCCTTGCCTCACGCCTCGATGCAGAGGAATTTGTTTAGTCTGCTGGTCTTGAATTTGAACCGCCATCGTAGCGGCGTCGTACAAACACCTCATCACCTCGATGTATAGCCAATCGACTTGGCATCGCTGTAAGGACTCCAGAACAGCCCAGGTTTCGACTGAGTCAAATGCCTTCTCATAGTCCACAAACGCTAAGCAAAGTGGCCGATTGTACTCCTTTGTCTTCTGTACAATCTGCCGTACCGTGTGAATGTGGTCTATGGTGCTGTACCCACTTCGAAACCCGGCCTGTTCAGGAGGTTGAAACTCGTCGAGTCTTCGGGCGAGACGATTTGTGATAACTCTTGAGAATAACTTATAGACATGGCTCAGAAGCGATATTGGTCTGTAGTTCTTTAAAAGGGTCTTATCTCCCTTTTTAAAGAAGAGGACGACCACACTTCTATGCCATGCCCGTGGAGTTCTCCCGGTGAAGAGGACGGCATTAAACAGTTCTTGGAGCTCTTTTATCAGTGAAGTTCCACCAGACTTTAAGAGCTCTGTTGTAATCCCGTCTTCGCCCGCGGCCTTTCCATTTTTCAGTTGTCCAAGAGCCATCACAATTTCGTCCAGACTGATCTCAGGCAGGTCTTCTGTGTAGTGGCGTGTTAGAGTAGCTCTTTTGTCCTGGTTTTGTGGGAGATGAGAAGCATGCGATGCGTACAGCTGGCCGTAAAAGTCTTCCACTTCCGAGAGAATATCCGCTTTGGATACAACGACTCTCCCCGTCGAGGTGGTTAATTTCGTCAGGTGGCTTCTACCTAGTGACTTGACGAACACTTTTGACCCCCGATTTTGCTCAATTGATTTTTCAATCAAGAGCGTGTTAGCTAATCGGAGGTCACGTCGTACAAGTTTGGTAATCTTCTTGTTTAGAGCCCCTTGTTCTGACGAATTTAACGTGGGATTTCGTCGTTCCTCCATGAGATGCAGAGTTTCCGTCGAAAGCTTTGACTTTCTGCCTTTGCGCCGCATTTTGCAGAATTTTGTGCCCTCATCTCGTAGGACATCCACCACTCCGTCGAGCTTCTGGTCAACTATAATCAAGTCAATTAAAAAAAGTGCTACATACGTACTGACATGACAACCTTGACAGTGACTTTGTGACATTGACCTTGACAGTGAATATTTGAGTTTTTGGAATTAAGATTTTAATCAAGTTACTATTTTAGCAATGTACATACACTTTTCTGAAATATATGTGAGTGGATGTAACGGTGATGAATTATTTAATTACTGATACTACTGTCGAACCACGCGGTTTAAAATGTCACAAACTTACGTCATAGCACACGACATTAATTTTAAAAATTGAATGGAATTAAAACTGGCAATATTTTCTGCAGTTTAGTTAGATGTTCTTTTGATGAAATTGGAGTCAAACCGCGTAGTGGTTTCGTCATTATACATGTTGAAATGCTAGGTTATTTCCATGATGGTTTTGCGTGATTATAAACAATTCATTTGCATAACGCCTGTTAGTTTTATGAGTGGAAAGATAGATTCGAGTCGATAGACGATTAATTTAGTATTTTGATTATTATTTCAAGGTTGGAATTAAACAATCTAAGAGCCACTTTTTACACTTTTCAAACTTTTTATAGTTACAGCTAATTTTTAGAGAGTGATGGTAAAGTTCCTATAAAAATGCGAAAAAATGACATTTATCAGTACAATTGTATTTGAAACATTTATATTTATTATACTCGTATAATGATTGACAGTTTTCTGTATGATAATTAATAATTGTTATTATAATACAGTGAAGTGATAATTTCAAACTTTGAAAATGTAGGTAGGTATACAATTTGTATGCCCTTTCTTTTGTTTTATTTTTTTATGAATTGACGTGTAAATTGTACATTTATCAATAAAGAACTTTGACTTTGACTTTTCCAACTTGCCATGTACCTATATAGAAGAATTCAAACACATCAATTGTGACATTACAATTTTGATAAAACAATAAAAATAGCTGTTTTATAGTAATTAATTTTGTATAAAAAAATCAAAGAACCGAATTCAGTTTAAAAATTAAACTCGCACACTGAAATAATTTTAGTAAAATTTGTGAAACCAGATGATAGCATTTAGGGACGGTCAACGAAACGCACTGCTTCAATGAGATAGAGAGAGTATTAAGGATAATGTCATCATCGATGTATTAACTTTTATATGTTTGTTGATTTTTCAAAAACTGCAGACCGATTTCGATAAAATTTTAATGACATCGACTGGATAGCTTATAGCATTAATAACAATAATTTGTCTGAGCTGGAAAGTATTCTCTTAAAAAATATAATTTCTAAAACGATGCAGTTCCCTTCACATAATATGACATTCGGTGAATATACGTCAAAAAATGTGTACTTAACCAAGTACATGAAATATCGAACAATGTAAACTTTTGTTTAGACCGCTCTTAGAAGCAGTGCTATATCGAAAGATGTCAGTTTTAGAATATTAAGGTTTGGTAGGGTCATACTTCATATTTGTTTATCTGATAATCAGATGGTGTTGTGTGTGAAATTTCCAGAAATATTTATTTATTTATATATCCACACTAGGAAGAACATTAAAGACGAAACTCGAACTTACGATTTCAGACTAATGGAGCTGGGAGTTCTCATTACGTCATTACTAAGCCATGTCGGCTAAAATGGTAAAATAGAACTTACCATTACTAGTCTCAGGACAGCCCGACATGCTGATAGTAGTGACGGAGACGTGCCCTCCTTCCACCTTGACCGCGTCTCCTTCGCTGCTCATGGCATTCATCATCTCCTGATCACACCATCACCACGAGTCCAATCGCGTCTATCGACTAAACACTATCGACTATTATCACCTCACTATTCACTATTCATTCACAAAACACGCGCGAAAATGTTTATAAAAATAGTTCGAATTTTAAATTTCGGAACATAGTTTTTGTATAAGTTTTTTTTCTGTTACAATTTGGTAATCATCTTGAGTCGTTAAGGCAAGTGGCGTCAGTCTTGCAGTTTTGATGTTTGATCGGTTGTTTCGTGTTTGTATTGGTGTCGTAGCCTGATGATTGAATCATTTTTGGTCACCTGTAAAAAAATAAAATAAATTAATATCATGCAGCAACAATTGACACTTAAAACATTATCTAAAATTTACAATACTAAACTTGATTGAATTGACGTTCGTATTGACGACATGTTATGTTATTTAAAATAATGAACTGACATTATTTTCATAAACAAAAAAAACATTGAATTGAAGCACCTTTAACAATTTTAAATCGTATTGCAACAAATTTCATGTCTCTCTGAGTAAAAACAAAAATAAAACACGTTTTAAATTCAAACACATTTTAAAACGTCAAACTGATTCGAACATCGAATTTAAAATTCGAACGTGTCGTTTCGTAAACGCGTGTGTTTGTGTTGTAGCGAACGTCGCGTCGCGCGGCCTTGCGTGCCCCGACCGCCCAGTGCTGTGTACCTACCGCGATATTATTTATCGATACTCCGACCCTCGTGTCATTGGCATCGAGTACGAGGGCGAAGCTCGGTCGCGATAACGTCAGCCTATTCATGTACTCAACCATTCATCTTTACTCATATACCATGGAAAACTTCCGCGTTTCGTTTAAGTCTACATTATTATTTTGACTTTCACAATAACATAAAACAGAGTATTGTTTTTGTTGATATAATTTGTATTGATTTGTTAAATGACCGTAAAAATGCAACTATATGAAGATTATTTAAGTGATTTTATCGATAAGGCACAGTCACCACCGCGACAGTGAGCGGAGTGGGGGAGGGGCGTCGATCGGCCTTCACGGAGCCGGTTGTGGCCGCGAGCATTTCGCCTTTCGCGCGGGACTGGTCTGTTTCCAATACAGCGATACTGTGATGATGAGTTACACACAGCTTTACAACGTTGTCTTAAGCTTTTGGATTACTACGTTTTTAATACAATACTAGCACCGTCTCCCATTTTTACCTCCGTAGTTCCCGTTCTCGTTATACTGACTACCAGACTGTAATAATACATAGGGAATTCAACCCGAACCGTTAGGCGTTCTAAAATGATTGAGCAACAAACAGCCAAACATTCAAACACACGCATTTATAATATTAGTATTATATTAGGATGATGACGAAATGAGCAAGACATGTACCTGATGGTAATCAACACGCCTGCCCATAACAATACAACGCTCCGCAGCTATTTTAACATACAGTCCAAATCACTGCCTGGCACTGTGCTGTGCTCATCACTCGGACACATATTGTTATTTATCACTTTAAAACGATAATACAAAAAAAATATAGTAGACCTCGACTCTTTAATTTGAGAGATTTTAATTTTTTTGTTAGAATCACGAATCAACCAAGTTCGACACTGATACTGCATCCTGTTAGCATTGATAACAAGGTTAGATCAGACGACGATGTCTGGCAGATCAATTAGAGACCAATAACCCTCGTGCCCCCAGACGACGAAACCACAGATTAAATAATAGCTCACACAAACGTTGTTAGCCATCAGGCGGGTGCACAGCTTGACTGCGATCGTCTTGGCAACGCAATTAATTGCCAATTACACAACAAAATGCAGTTAAGCAACATTATGCGTCAGAAGACAAGTTTATTTGGAATTGGTCACTGGACATGATTAATGGGCTGTGTAAATGCTGTAAATATAAAACTGTTTGTGTTACTTTGTAGTTTACCTTTTATCAATAACTACGCTGTTGTAAATTGATATGTGTACAATGAATGAATGATAATATTTATAATAGAACACATGGTGCATCCTTTGAAACTAATACATTTATACTATATTCATAATAGGTTTAGGTAGATAGATGAACTATAATAAATAGTTAGCACTTAATTTTGTAAATAATAAATAATACACAAAAACTTTTACACTAAAAAGAAAGTAGTAATTGGCAACCTTATCGCTTAAATCATAGACATCATCGAAGCAACCGTAAGATCACAGTAAGTATAAAGAATTTAAGACTGTGGTAGGAGGGAAAAAGAAATATGAAAATAACACATCAAAAGTGGCGGATACTTCTTTATTATTAAAAATCAAATTACAAAATTAAATAAGTACCATTGCAACTATTCACCTATGTATATAATATTTTGCTCTACATGTTTTACAAAATTCCACATTTTTAATTTTTTTCATAACTACTAACTCTATTTCAAAACAATCGGTTCAGGAACAATGTTTATGCATTAGACGTCGCCTACAAAATAATTATCTCAATCACATTCCATCAAATAAAACTACTAAATAAAGTAATCGACACAAAGAACAATCTCAAGAAACAGCTAAGCTCGTAAAAACTTCACTAAACCATAACGCTAGTGACGTCCAAGATATAATTAACTAGAATATTTGGATATCTGTTGTACTCTTTCTATGCTGCACTACTAAGTAGATGCGTGAGCAAGACAAGTGTCCAATACATTGTCCTAATAAAAGGAGTCGGTTCATCCGCACGCAATATGGCGTCACCGCGGCCTAGACAAGGCCGAGCGGTCATTTGTACCTACGATACGCCAGACGAGTGCTTTGTCTACTTTGTATTTATCGATCGCGATCTGGTAATTTTCCACGCATATATTTATCACTTACTTATTACAAAATAAGACTTTATTATCATTTTGAAATCAAGTTTTTAATACTAATCCTGCTTGCTTTGTTATTGTAGGTATCAGTTCGTCATAATCTTCGTACTCTACATGGAACTTATAACAACACCGGAAGTCCAACAAGAAAAATCTATAATTTTTTTTAAGCTTTAGAAATAAATAACAATAAGAACTACTACACATTTACACATCCCTGACTACTTACACTAAGCACATCTGAATTGTTTTTTAAAATGACCAATGAACAACTGAATATGCTAAGGATATGAAACGTATTTACATAAAATTATATCCATAGTATCAACCTCACCAAGGCAGTGCTGATTACAAAACAGAAAACAATGCAAATGTTACTTTTGACATTATAAGATAAGAGTAGGTTTAACAAGCTCTCTATTGCTTAACCTACAGCAATCATAATGTATTGAGAAACGACCACAAGGAAAATGTTTCACTACCAAGCATTATTTACATAGATCAACTCCTTTGACCTTCCTTGTCTTATTGGAAACGGTTATAGTTTTTTTTTTAATGTCTATTGATAGGGGTGAAAACTTATTAACTTACAATTCACGTCACCTGCGTAGCTTCAGAAACACTGGTATTACACATGTCGGTGACACGACCACACAAGATTTCACTCATCTAAAAAGCGTTTAACGCGCACGTCTTGCTCTGCCCTTTCTCCAAAGCTACACCAATACCTAATATCATGTCGATGATGTCAACCATTAAACGTTCCCCTACAAAACAGTATAAAAAATAAAAACCCAGCTAAAAAATGTTTCACATAAATATGGAATCTCCGTAACGCACGCTATTTTGCATTACGCTGTAAATTGGTATTGATACCGGTCACTCGTCGCCGCGATGTCCTTGCGATGTTATTCTAAGTTATCGATAACGCAGTGAGACGAGGCGTCGACCGATAATTATCTTAAGGTCACAGCACTATCAGTGTGACGTGTGCGTGGAGTCATGCAATGTGATAATATTGTGCTATCGAATACAGGTGCACGTTACTTCAACACGAGAAGTTTTAAAAATTTCACTCGATAAACCTAGTATACATTCGATACGACTGCTTTCACCGACGATTTTACACAATTCGGTGAAACTTTGCAATATCGATAAAATACTTTTATAACAGCACTTGGAATCGGTACTTGTGGTAGGTATGTGCTAATCTCTGGATCCTACGATAATACCTTTGGAAAGACAAACGGTAGATACCTATTTGTCTACGTTTTTTCATTCTCACTTTAAAGTCACATTTTAAAACTATTGGTCGCGAAGTACTGTTTAGGTAGTAAACAATTTACAATAAAGCAAGTACTGCTTTATTGTAGCAAAAAAAAACAAAGGAGTATTTATACGTATGTTTCAAACACATGGTAGTATGTGTAATGTTTTTTAATTGATTTAATGTTTTATTTACGCCTAATCTAAAAAAAATATTAGCTTTCTGCACTCCTATATATCGTAGGTATCATCTCCTTAGGTATGCAAAACAAGTACTCCTATGTCCACGCTATCTTTGTAAAAAAGGGGTACCAACAAAGATTTTGTTTCACATTCAATAAAAACAAATTGTCAGTCAACATTTGGTAACACAAGATTTGTCCACGTTTCTTCATTTTCACTTCACAGTCTTAGTTTATTTATATTATAACGAGGAAGCATTACAAATACAGAACTTTCCAGACAGTTCACAAACCAAACGACTGTTTACTAGTAATTGAAACGGAAAACGTGATGTGGAGTTTTACTAGCTAACAACAAACAAATAGTTCCCACATCCTTGACCCGAGCGAGTAAGGTCGTGTAACCCCTAGAGTGCGACGCACCCTTGTCACCCACGCCGTCGCAACTAAAATAGACGAGGTTAACACTCTGCCTGCGATACCATGGTACAAAGAGCTAACATCCATTCAGTCGCACGGAATGTGCTCTTTGGGCTTTGGTGACATATTGGACTTTGATAAGGATAGTTCGTTGCCAGCAATTGATAGAAACAAACGGAGGAAATGAGACCCTTTGGTTATGTTTCGCACGCATACTAAAAATGATTCTTGAAAGGTTATCTGGAAGAGATCGGTATCAACGATAAGATCGCCTTTTGTGCCCAAAATATTTTTAATTGTAAAATATTAAAGGGATTTGTATTGTTGATTGAAATACTGTATTTGAAAGTGTATATTAATACTTACATATTATTATCATAACGATGACAATTTATGATATTTTTATATGTAGAATGCAAAATGGGCTCATACTCCCTACTATGTTAAAAATAAGAATACCTGTAACGCAGTAGCACTGTGACGAACTGACGAACACGATAGTTTTTGAGCTTGAGAAAATTTTGCTTTTTTATAAATGTTTTTCAGTTATTAGTTTTTTTAGTTAAGCTTTTTCAGACCAAATACACGTGTCAAAGATAGTTCTCAATTTCGCCAAAGTTTTGTTTGTATTACTCACAAGACTAATACGTCAATGTTCAATGTCCAAAATGACACTTAAATATGATGTATACCTACTCTAAACCCTGTTTATCTGATCTTCAGCGTTTTATTTTTCTTCTTTTAATTTAAATATGATAGAAAAAATTACTACGTAAAACATGGCAAACTGCTCAGTGTTAGAACCTACCAAAACCAAGAAGAAAAAATAAATAAATCATACATTTTTGTTCTATGAATCATAGCATCGTAATTTGTAATTACAATAATAGATAACTCTTGTACTTCGTACCTTAATTAACTAACAAGCGACGTTTATTAATAAAACTAAACACGAGACATTGTAATCATACAAATAGGTATTTGTAAAGTTCATTTGAATGTATTAATAGAATCACAAGTCAATACATTTACGAGTACAAATACAACTACAGTTAACATCGACATAGCTGGTATAACTAGCATTTTCATAGTGAATGAGCAAGGAGTAAAAACTTTAAGAACATCAAAAAATACATTCGAGAATTTACCTATTAAACGTTCGAGAATGTACAACTTTTCCACACGAAACTTAACTATTTACAAGGTCAGCAACTGATCAGAACATCACTGATGACAAAGCAAATGGAATCGAATAAGACGACACGAACGTATAAGGTAATCCACGTCAAAATACTAGTTTTTGAACTATCCGTTCTGAAGCAAACGAGGCCTAAACGCCTTGCTGCGGCAAGGCCAAGCAGCCTTAGTCATAGAAGAAAGTAACAGAGGTGAATGGCACTAAGGCTCAGCTCACACCAAAAGTGCGTCGCCGCGCAGCGCAGCGACTAGCAAGTCACCGCCGACTTGAGTATTCTGACGACTCCTTAAGCTTTGGTCTGGTGATCATGACGCACAACGCTGTGGTATGCGCCGCGACGCAGCGTCACGACGCAGCATTTAGCGTCCCTGCGGAGAGGTGGTCAGTTGATTTTGCCGCAGCTACCAAGGTAGACGTGAACATGAACAATTTTTCTGTATTTTTTTATCAAACTTGTAAATTTCTATCAAACTTTTATGTTTTTTGTCTTTATTTTTATATACAGAAAGATAGTTGCGAACTAATTCTATTAAATTGTCTTCGAAAAATTCCATATTGGCCCGTGACGCACACCGCACACCGCAGCGTTGAACCGAGAATGACGCCGCGCTGTGCGGGAGTACACCTCCCCACTTCACCGCGCTTGCCCCTCGCCGCTGACGCATGCTGCGACGGAACAAGAGACCATTCTCGACGTTTTTCATATGATTGAGTGTCCGGCGACGCATACCGCATACCGCAGCGTTGTGCGTCATGATCACCAGACCAAAGCTTTACGCAGCGGCAGCATGCCATTAACGATGAGCATTATGGTATGAAGTCCGAGGTGGACTGCATAGTGCAACAGCGACATTGCACTAGCGGCTGCGCTGCGGTAGACCGCAGTGTCGCGGTGGCTTCTTTTACCAAGCGCAGCAGGACACCGCGGATGCACAATGCATGTCTCAGTCACTCCAGTACCTTTGTGGGAGACGGAATATCGAGCAACATCGACATTTTTGTACGTGACACGAGAAACACTTGGTGCTGCAGTGTGCAGTCTTCTGTCGCCGCTCTTGGAATAAATTTTATAGAAATGCATAGAAACTAGTAGCATCACTCGCAGCCTACAACTCCAGTTCGTAAGATTTTAATTTAAATCGCATTACAAAGAAACTGCTGCTTGTTGCTGCGCTGCGCGGCCTTGCTCCTTTGGTGTGCTATGAGCCTTATGTGTCTAGCCATCGTTCGTGCACCCCGCATTGGTGGGCTGCCAACAGGTGTGACTAGTTCGCAGTCTGACTCCACTCACCGGTAACCTGAGCTTAGATGTTAGCTTAATGAAGTTGCTTCATGTCGCTAAATGAGGAAACCTGGGTACTGATTCATAACGCAATCCAAACGATTCAAATTCGGAATGACGATCCTTGTCTCTGTCATTCTAAACGTATAATAAGACAAAGATCGAGAGGACTAACAGCACATGTGGCGCCTTTATTGCTGCGAGCAATCTCTTTCAGGCAACCAAAACAAGATGAACTTTGCCTACTTGCAAGCATTGGCAAAATAAACTAATACTAGTCTAAATGTATACTAGTACTAACTACTAACTCATAGCTGAACACGCAAACGTTCTATCATAGAACTTATCAACCGAATGTAGAACCCAACTGCCATAGGTCTTTTAATTTTTCGTATCAACCGCATGAAATAATAAAACAAAAAATAAGTCAATTTTTTCCATGATTTAGCTGACAGATTAATTAGAATGGTTTGTTTTTGACCGCCAATTTTGAAGTAAAAACTTCTTTAGGCGCGCCTAGACAGATTTTTCGTGGGGTGTGAATTGAATTCTAGCGTGACGCTCGGGTATGATAAAAAATCTTCGGGTAAACTCGGGACCATGGCCATTGGCCATCTAGAAATGCGTCAGCCAATGGGAAATGTTGAAAAGGTGTGGCCTGGCCATCATGGAATGGCCATCATGCGCGGCCCGAAGGGAAGGGGGGGTCACAGGGGACATGACCCCCCCAAAATCGTATAATACGTTATATTAAAATGGGGCGCTACTAGTAGTCTTTTTTACTTGATTTATTGTATTTCTACTCGTGACCCCCCCCCCCAATCTGAGGCGGTGTACTGGTGACCCCCTCCAAAATTCGACGCTTCGACCGCGCCTGATGGCCATCTATCTATAAATGTGTGAGCCAATGGGAATTGCTGACGCATTTCTAGATGGCCATGCCATGATGGCCAGGCCACGCCCTCCGGTTACACCCGTGTAGTTTCCAAAGTAAGCTATCAAATTCTGAGTTATAAGTTTTCACTTCTATCGGCAATTCCTATGACTGCCATTTTTTTTATCAAAATTGATATGAGAAATGACATGAAGTGTTTGTTCCTTTTACTCAAAAATTATTAGAATGTGGTAATTTTATATTAACCCATATCAACGTGACGTCTATGATTCTATGAACAAAAGTTAAATTATTTGGATGGTATTAATTAAAAAACATGTTAAAAATGTACCTACTTTCCGATATATTCTCATTCGTACCAAATTAAGAGAAAGGAGGATTTGTTTCAGTAAGTAGTCGTTACAAAGGAGGACGACAACAACAGCAATATCACAAAATTATTGTACGAATTTTTAAACGAGTGCCGTGCCGTTCTCACTAAAACTACTACACATACATGAAAAACCCTTTCGCAATCGTAAAGATACATGATTAGAGATTACTTATACTAAACTCGCATTATATCAATTGTATAATTCCATCGATAAATAAATAACTCAGACAAAGTTTGCTTTGGCCGTTAATCATTTACTTACTAAAACTAACTTTACGCATACTAACTATAGCTTTATCACTTTTTTTCAGTGGACTTTGGTAGTTTCACACTCTATGTAATTTGCCAAGTTGTTATCAAGTTTATTTTTGGCTTTAATTTTGACATTGACAGATAAAACTGTAACTTCCGTCTCGAGACATATTTAGACTGATTTAGACTATGTATTTGAAAGTGACTATTTAATTATTTATATAGTTATGTAGGTACAAGACGCAATTCGGAACAATCTAGCTACGTTTCGTGCCCAAACGCTTTGCACAGTAAATAATGTGCTGTAATGTTTTTGTACCTGTTTAATTTTATTAAAATGGAATTTGTGAGATTAGGGATTTATTTGCTCATGTCCGTGTTCTGTTAATGATCGATACGCAATAGCAAAATAATTACTTAGTTAAGAATTCATATGTTTGCCTAACACAGCTTAGAGCTCGTCTCCCACAGATATAAGATTTTTTTTTTAAATAAAGAGTGACGAGACGAGCAGGTCATGTGCCTGATGGTAAGCAACATGCCTGCCACATAACAGCACAGTGACACGCAGCTATTGGAATATGAAGAGTCCAAATCATTACCTAGCACTGCACTGCGCTCGTCACCCAGAGATCTAAGTTGTATTTGTCTGGACACATTGCCCTTCAAACCGCAACACAGTAATGTTTGCACATTGCTGCTTGGCGGTAGAATAACTGACAAAGGTGTGGTACTTCCCCAGGCGGACTCTGCTAAGAGTCCTACCACTACTAAATTTTATCTAATTTTATTTATTTACCCTGTAATTTCTCAATAATCCTTTACTAAACTACACAACCGTTACATTCAGAAGATCAGAATAACTAGCAAAGGTCCTTCCCCAAGCGGACTCTTAAGTACCTAAGAATAAAATTAAATGATAATAATAGCCTGTGCAAAAGTATATAGCATCTATACCATAAAATTGACAACACGAAACGAATTATTTTGTATGAAACATCGCCAGACAAGCAGCTGTATATACTCAGAGTGTAAATATTATAACAGTATCAGCGTAATCAACATCTTTTATAATTAATTTCAAGGACAATTTCGCTGAATTGGCTAAATATTAGACGTAAATCGTAAATATCATTTTTATTATTTTTATCTGTCAACAAAAAGTGTTATAGGTCTCAATATGTTCGGTGTTCGTATAGTGATAATAAAAAAATTGGCACACGTAGAGACTGCCGATAGAAGTGAAGACTTATAACTTAGAATATAATTATATACAGTACAGTTGCACAATTTTAACATTATCATGTCAATGAATCGTACCCATAACATTTTCGTCCACCAAAAAAGCCTCATAAAAAGTTTTCACTTAAAAAATATAGCTCATAGGAAGCGTGCGTCTAACGATGACACGAGTTCCATGGGTTTTGTTCAGCCAAACAGTGCTCAACGAAGAACTTCAAAGAAGTTTTCGCTTAGAAATAGATATTTTATTTCAAAATAACAATGTTCTCAATTAAAATTATCCAGGGCTTTCAGTAATCCGACATCTGACAATTACTACGATTAAATTTGAAGTTAAAATCGGCAACATAAATTTCACAAGGAACAGAGAGCATAATGAACCAGTCTATACCATAAACATCAAGTTAACGTATTGTCTAGCTAACGAGCCTACGTAACCAGCGAATTATAATTGACTCCAATTTTCTCTATTTCAACATCACTGATCGATAAGGAAACAATATTTCCTTCGTTTACGATTTATTTTGTTTATGGTTTCAATTAGTTTAGGTTACATATTTGAGCCCTTTGGGGTTGAGACATTGGGCCCGTGGGGACGGGAGCTCACTTCATCTTCAAAAGTCTTTCCGAGCGCTTGGTCGACGCAACGCGTGACCAAAATGCTGGCGTTTATTTGGCCCAACGCATAAGCATTGTCATTCAGCGTGGTAATGCCGTCAGCATGCTGGGTATGCTTCCAATTGGTAGTGAGCTTGAACATCTTGATTATCTGTAGACCTTCATTGGTCTATGGATAATTCAGGTGTGCTTAGTGTAAGTATTTAGTTAGGTATGTAGCGTAGTGTAGTTCTCATTGTATTTTAGTTTTGTTACTAAAGGCTCTGCCCGTTCTAAAAAAATATTTTAAATCTCATAATGTTATCGACTACTGTCACATCAATTAACAAAAATAGGTATACAACAACACGCGCATAGTAGTAATGTAGAGTACTGGGGAAGTACCACACCTTTGCCAGTTATTCTAGCGCAAAGAGTAATGCGCAAAAATCACTGCGTTCTGTTTAGAAGGAGATATACTTAATCTCAATGGATCGGGTTGAAATTCGGAACATACTTAGATTATGGTCTGGAATAACATTTAGGCTATTTTTTATATTGGAAAAATAATGTTAACGGGAACAGCGCGGGTAAAACTATGTGACGCTGCTAGTAACTAGGTAAATAATAATAATAAATCGATAAATTAATACGTGAAGCAAAAACTTTGAACCCCTTTTTACGAAAATTTTGCGAACGGGTGAGTATGAAATTTCGCACACTTTTAATAATTTACCCGTATGTAGAGAAGGCCTGCTGAATGCTTTTTTTAATTATGCATAAAAATCAAGGTCAACAAAAACACTACACATTTGACACACACGCATAAAATAAATACTATTTAGCAACGATCTCAATCCAGTGGTTTAAATCGATTCTCTTTTGTTCATTGTTAAAGAGACTGCATGTGGTCAAATTGAGAATAGATAACACTGCTTTATGGTCGAATTTCCACTTAGCAACCACTGCCTTTATCACTAGTATTTAAAGATATGTTAAGTAAATTGAGCCTATAAATAATTCGATTGCAATAAGACCTATTCACAGCGGCGCCATAGGTTTTGCTCCCAAGGTGTACAACAACGTTTACTGCAATATCTATGTCGCAGGCAACTAGCTTAGTCAGACGTTCAATCAATAGCCTAGCCACTGTAGATACCAGCTTCCTGGATGATATTCACCCGTAGTGTTTGTTACAACATTTAATAAACTGGCTGGCTAATGCTTCGGCCATTGGTAGAAAGAGATGAACATGTGACAGATATAAAAAAATGAAAGAAGAGGTTTTTTATTTATTACTTCCTTTAAAATTTTAGATCACTTATTAAAGAACAAACACTTCAAATGTGTTGTTACACGACGCCATTTGAAGTAATTTGAAGACGTAATTTGTCAGTTTGAAGAGTTTCAGCAGAGTATCTCTACTTAGCCTATGGGTGGCAGAAAGTGGAACTAAATTGTAATGGATAGTCTAGGCAAGTAATTAAATGTCAACGATCCAAGTTATTTGCCTAGCTGCTTGATCACATGGCTTGTTGCAGGAAGCTGGTTAAACAGCGCTGTTTAGGAAACAGGCTAGGCTGTTAATTTAACGGCTGATTAAGCTAGTACACAGCGACATTTACATTGCGATAGCATTAGTTAATACTTTATTTAGTATCTACTTGACTAGATATCTATTTATTATCTTTAACACCGTTGTTAGGCGATAAATCCTGTTCCAATATCGGCCAGCACACCCTAGTTCAGTAACTTCCTAGCTTTGTTAAGTAAAGCGACTCGTAAAATGAATTATTTAATAAGATAAATCTTAGATAGTGTCATGTTGGGTAAGTATTATTAGATTAATGTACTTAGTAAAATTATTACGAATTATGAAAATTTTCAGTCTAACGGATAAATCTAGACGATTGATATAACCTTTTAAGCTATTGCACAGCTTTTATCGCGGGCCTGGAGACCGAATCTAAGAGATGCGTGAGACCACAAGAAAGAGGAATGGAAGACCGTAACGCCTGCCATCCCCACTCCAAATTCGGTCGCTCGGTCATTCGACTTTTAAATCTTATTTTTACTTAGACTTACAAACTATATTTTTTGTAATTATGATATTATCAGTCTCAACAGAGGTTAAATTAAAGTGGACGGATAGCAGTTTCATATGAAATCGTCGATACCGGCAAACTTAAGCTGATCCCTGCAGAGCTCTAACTATATTAGACGGAAAACAAATTTGTATGAAATCATCGATACCGGCCAGTATTAGTTGAGGTCACTAAGGATTGTGAAAGCAAAGATTTCTGCTTCGGAACTTCGTATACCTACAAATAATACATAACAGAGGAACAGATACATTTTCATAACAGATGTCTCTGTGTGTATCGTAAGTGGTTTACAAACAACCAATCTAGTTGACCCCAAGAATCGCTAGCAGCGAGATTTGCTGTGGTACTACTTATTTTGGTCGTTGACAACAGGTGCACTTGATAACCGCTGGTTGCTTGGTGACAGTGGCTATCCATGTAAACCCTATTTGTTGACACCACTGCTTCACCCAAATAATCCATCCGAGCACCAATATAATAATGCACATATTTGAACAAGAAATGTTATTGAGAGGTCAATCACATTTAATAATTGAATGTCATTGTTATCTTTAATTACAGGCAAGGTTTTTTTAATACTTATAAATACATATACAGTAAATAATTTAAAATATTCGTTTGAATGAATTTTGTAAATCATTTACTGTAAGAGATAAGTTGTAATGATACAACATATCTCTTATTTCTTAAGCTCTTTGTCTTCTTGCTAATATATTTTTTTCAATGTTTTAGGTAAATTATGTGTAAAATTATTAAAACTTAAAAATTATGTGCTCTGTTTAAAATAAAATGATTAAATTAGTACTTAAAACTTTAAATTATGTTGTGTTATAATATAGCATTATCTACCCTTCCAGCATTATGATAAAAACAAATGTGACTCAGACTCAACATTATGCTAAAAATACTGCATAAATAAAAACATATTATAATTGTTGCTTATGTTGATAAAAAATGCATGCAACATGCAATAGCTTTACCGTGGCAGTCCTCGAGTGCCACACATCTTTTTTCAAAAGATGTATTTCATACCAGTTTCCTCACGATGTTTTTCTTCACCGTTAAAGCTGTTGGTGATTGCATACTTTTATATCTGCACGATTATCATTTATCATTAATTATACCAACAGTGCCCCGCTGTTTTACCCGTGTAGTTCCCATCCTAGAAATTTTCCGCCATAATAATATTACCGGCTATTCCAGCCTACAAACTACCTGTTTTTTAAATTTCAACCCGATGCATTCCGACGTTCCACCGTGACTGAGCAACAAATAATAAAAAACTTGAATTTGTATGAAATTGTGGGGTATCTACTGGCTGATAAACTTCGTCAAAATAATGTCCGATAATGAGAAGACAACCATAGGTATTCGTTACAAAGTAACCACACAATTTTACGCGACGACCTTTGAAATAACAGCTTCTGCGTCAAACCATTTCAGAATTAGGTCTCTCGTAAACGTTGTCACGGTCCAATTTCATTAACGACATGATCCCGTTAAAAAGTTATTAACGAATGTCGTCTACCGTCACCCAATAGGCCAAGGTTCGTCTTTACGTGTCTCTCCCGTCTCCGCAGTAGTCGACCTCGGCATTCTATTTTGGCCGTAATAGCTGTTAAGGCAGTTGATTTAATGCATATTTTAGCCGTTATGTCTCGTTAACGCATAAATCACGGTAGCATTCGCGTAATTTAATTTAATCGTTATGTTATAGGCAGCCCTAATGTGTGCAGTGACAGATTAGAATGACAAAGTGGACACTGTTCGTTGTGTAGATTGACGGTGAGATAACCGCAATCGCTACCGTTGTGAAACCTCTGAAATGTTAGTTAAAACAATGTGCTATTTGCATAACGTTTAACCATATAAATCTAGACGTAGTAGTACATTGAACAATCGTCAGCATTATCCACAGCTTTTTGAAGTGAAAACTTTTTTAGGGGCGCCTAGACAGATTTTTCGTGGGCTGTGAATTAAATTCTAGCCTCACGCTCGGGTTTGATAAGAAATCTTCGGGTAAACTCGGGACCATGGTTGTTGGCCATCTAGAAATGCGTCAGCCAATGGGAAATGCTGAAAGGGCGTGGCCTATCCATCATGGCCTGGCCATCTAGAAATGCATCAGCCAATGGGAAATGCTGACACATTTCTAGACGGCCATGCCATGATGGCCAGCCCGCGTCCTCCGGTTACACCCGTGTAGTTTCGAAGGTAAGCTATCAAATTCTGAGTTATAAGTTTTCACTTCTATCGGCAGTTCCTATGACTGCAATTTTTTTTCTATCTCACTGCTGGGTATAGGGCTGTCTCTACTTTGCCATCTGCCTGAGTCCTGTGCCAGTCGAAGCCTTGGGTCTTAGCTTTGACATGGTTCTCTCTTTTCTTTTGGCTTGAAATTATAGAGACAGCAATAATAAAACAAGCTTAACAAGTTAAAGTTGGCATTTATGTATAATTTTTTAGTAACTACGCAGATAAAACCGCGAGGCGCTACTAGTGATTCATAATTATTTATTATTAAACAAATAAAATAATGTACATTAAGTTATTCCGAATAAGTAGCTGTGCTATGTTTTTGCTCCCAAAACTTACAAGTAACAATTCGATTGAATTTCATGATGACAACAACACAAAAGAAATGTGTAGTTGATTGTAAGTCAAAAGATTGAGTCATATAATGGTGCACATTGCGAAGAAAAAACCCGATAGAAGCGCTCTGACTCTACCATTTCATTGGAATTGCTATCTCTCTGATTTTGAGTCGATTTAAAAGATACAGTATCGGTAAAGACAAAGAAGTGAAAGCAAAAAAAATAGAAAAGCTTTTTAAACTTAAATAAAGGTTAGACACAGAGTTTTTAGAGTAGGTAGTTAGACATAAGTTACGGCTGGTCTAGTCGGGAGAACGGCGACTGCCGATCCGGAGACCCAGGGTTCAAACCCACTGTCTTTTCGAAGTCATGTGCGTAATGCCGCTAACTTAAAACGGTGAATGAAAACATCGCGAGGAAACCGACATGTACCTAGAATCTTTCGAAGTCATGTGTCATCCACCAACCCGCACTGGGCCAGCGTGGTGGATTATGGCCTTAACTCTCTCCTTGCGAGAGAAGGCCCCGAGTCCCAGCAGTGGGAACGTTTAGTGGGCTGTTGATGATGATGATGAGTTAGACATAAAGTATTCAACGTAAATAGATATATTTGAAACTTAATATTGATAATTGTTGTGCAATAAATACTATGGCATTAAATCGTAGGTACTAACTGCGATTAACGCTCTACGTACATGTACAATGTACATATTAGGTATGTGATAGGGATGGGCCGAATTTCGTTTTACATTCGGTTTAACCGAACTTCGGCAGCTTGAACCGAACTTCGTCATTCGGCCGAATTTCGGTTAAAATGCCGAACATTCTGCACTAAATATACTTGCACTATCATAATAGAAATTAATGAAAAAAAATATCTGTAGTAACAGTGAAATAAAATAAGTCGGATATACTCAGTCATTAATTTGAATTAGAAAAAGTAATCATACGTGATGAACAAAAACCTTAAATTGGTCTTTTAGCTACTAGTCTCAAAAATCTTTGGTACTTAATCAAACAAAACACAAAATTAAACTGCTCTTCTTACTAACCAAACCAGCCTTAGAAATCTTTCTTTCTTAATCGATCTTTTGTTTTGGTCGGCTGTTTCTTAATAAAATGTCGAAACACTTGATTTTTTTCTTCCAGTTGTCTTCACAACAAAGTAACAAACAAATAATGATAAAATCTGTCAATCAAACCAACAAAAATATGTTTAAAATGTTCACCACCCCCCTACTCCCCCCCCCCCCCCTTTATGTTCCTCTTCTTCTCCTAATCCAAGATCTATGTAAATAAAAAAAAGATTATTGTAATGACAAAGGTCACGGACCCCGGAGTCTGTGGAGTGTTTAAATTAAATTAAAAAAAAACAACAAAAATCACGTAAAACAATTAATTTAAGGGGACGTCTTTACAAATGACTACAAGTTGGCTAACGGCCCCGCGGGGAAGCGCGGAGTGCGGGCGGGGCACATCTAGCAATATTTGCAGCAAGTGCGTAAACAAGTCACAGCACGAAAAAGCGCGGCGAAATTGAACCGAAGTTCGGCCGAACTTCGGCCGAATTTTTCATTTTTACCGAATGTTCGGCCGAAGTTCGTATTCGGTTCAAACCACATTCGGCCCATCTCTAGTATGTGAGCATGATTAGTAAGCTTAGGTTAGTAACGCTTTTCTACGCCTTTTGGTCCAAATTCAGTATTCAGTTAACTCCATCTGAGACCAAATGCCACAGACCTCTTTCCAAAATAAAATCCAAAATCTATTAGCATATATAAATAGCATATATAAAGCAAAGAGAATGACGAGACGAGCAGGACATGTGCCTGATGGTAATCAACACGCCTGCCCATAACGGCACAGTGTCACGCAGCTAATGGAACATGAAGAAGCCAAATCATAACCTAGCACTGCACTGCGTTCTTCACCCAGAGATATAAGATGCTTTATCTCCATGCCCTGTCATTTCTCTGGAAACATTGCCCTTCAAACCGGAACACAGTGATGTTTACACTGAACTACTTGCCGGTAGAATAACTGCCAAAGGTGTGGTACTTCCCCAAGCGAACTCTGCAAAGAGTATAATAAAATCAAATAAATAAAACGAACGAACTTACGATATCATTCAGCGACGATTGCCATACTCCAGTTTTAGCGGAATGTAAGTAACAAAACGAACTCAGTCCCCATACCCTCTACACATTAACCTTGGGCCATGAGCCGTCACACAAAGCCATTTCAAAGGCGCCAAAACCAGTAACTGGTGTATAATCTATGACCCCATACTTCTTGAGAGCCTTAGCCCGTGACTCATTCTCAGACTGCTGATCGACGACTTTTCTGTTATTTTTAGTTCATTCCAATGTAGTGAATAAGAACCACGTGTTTTGATTGTGACACAATTATTTCGTGGTATGATTACTTTGAAATGTTTGCTTGCATATTTTCTTTGATATCTCAGTAACAAAAGGTTGCAATCAACCAGTTGCCAGAAGGACCAAACTTTATAGGTGGAGCAGTGTTCAGTACAGTAAAAGCATTTTTACGCAACGCCTTGTAGTGAAACATAAATTAGTCATTTGGCACAACACTTTTTTATGATGGGACCTATAGCAGTTGGGTTTAGATGGTATCTATGGCCTACCGCAATTTGGCAGAGCATTATACAGTATACACCTATACCTACTTACTAATTTTATTTACACACACAAAGGGTATTCTTCTATTCTTATAAAAGCCATGTTTTTACGCAATCTATGACCAGTAGTGGACCATAAAGAAGAGTCATTCTGGATATTTGGCACAGCACTTTTTAATGATGGGACCTATATCAGTTGGGCTTAGATGGTCTCTATGGCCTACCGCAATTTGACAGAGCCTTATACACCTATACTTACTACCTTTATTTCCACACACAAAGCGTATTCTTATAAAAGCATACATAAAGCGTACTTGAAGCGCTCGCTCTGAGAAACCACATATTTATGTATTGCTCCCAGACTTACTCAACGAGGAGTTACAAAGCAGCAGACAAAACGGACCTCTCAGTTTGTCTTGGGGGAATAGACTAATAATTTTATTTTATTGTATGTTTTGCAATTTAATTAATTAAAGGGTCACTCACTTGTGATATGGTGGATCTAGCCCATTTTAAATTTCAGCTGCATTCGGCCGTCTTTTTCAATGGTGATTTCAGCGTGAAGCTGTATAGGAGCGGTCGCTGCTACGCACTGCCCTCAAAAAATCCGACGAATGTATTTGAAACTTAAATCTGGTGGACCGACCATTTCACACGTAACTAGCCCGTCAACTAACTAAAAAGGAGATACTAATATTGCTAATGCAAAAGTTTGCATGTTTAGATGTTTGTTGCTGAATCACGTTGGAATGTTCGAATGATCGGGTTGAAATTTGGAACCCAGAAAGATTATTTATTTATTGTCTGTAATAACATATAGGCTTACTCTTCATCGCGGGATATTACGAAAACTGGAACTACGCAGTTAAAGCCACGGGGCGTTGCTAGTATTTAGTACTATTTTTACATTTCCTTTTGAAAGTATAGCGTTGACAAATGTAACAGCATAGTCAGGACTCGGACCAACTAATCCTCAAAGAGACAGGATGATGGCTGAAATAAATCAGGTGCAGCGTGACAACTAAATCCTCCAAGGTCTAAATACCGATTGAATCGCAATTTAAATGCCAGCGGAATGTTGTCTTCGACTAGTCGCTACTGAGAACTGAGATAGTGGGTCAAAATGTTGAATTAATTAAGAGAAGGGCCAAGACTTATTGGACTTGGGTCTGAGGCTCGACACGACTAAGTCTCTAGTTAAAATGAACTATAAATATGTTAATTTGCTCGCTACTTTATTTGGTGTCTAGAAGTTAACTTAAACTACTTGAAGTTAAAACGATAGTTTGACAAGAATTCGGGATTTCTTTTAGAATTTGTAATAAACTATGAGATTATAACACAAGAGGAAAAAGAGAGGAGACAGAAAATGAGATGCAGGTCTATCGTTATTATCGCCTTGAATACAAAGCACGATCGAAGAATGTTGACCTCTATTGGTGCAGCGTGTGGACACATTTTATGTGATCCTAGTAAAATTTATGTTTAAGGAATTAACAGGCCATTTACGTCTGATATGATGACTCCAACCCGACTTAAGTTTAAATCACATTCGCCCGCTTTTCCATGCGTAGTGCGCGGCAGCGACCATTCGGGTTTAAGTTTCAGCCGCATTTGGCGGGCTTTTTCCATGTCGCGTTTAACAGTAGAGCATCGCAAGTCTGACTTGACTGACCATATGACGAGTGCCTAACAATACATTTAAAATTGCAACAACTACGTATATTTTTAAAATAAAATAGATATTTAGAAAGTTCAATTTAACTAGTAAGGGTGTAACAAATGTAGAAAAAGGGTGGGTAGGAAATAAGAATCGAAATAGAAAGCGAAAGCCTGTTTTAAAGCAATTTTATTGTAAAAATCTGCTTTACTTATAAAGCGGATGGAGGAATTAAAGAAGCAAATTCCGCCTATGGCTTTCGTCAATGAAGACGAAAGAGAAGTTTGTGATAAGATGTTTTAACTGAACATTTGAAACTAAGAATCCTTTCGATGAATCATGTCTTCAAGAATGTAGTTTGTTCAGTAAATTGTCGCGAAAGGGAATTACTCGCAAAGGTATTTTGTTCCGTTACCTAAAAGCTGCATTGAAACAGTTACAATGTTAAGTAACTTGATATTTAATTGAAATTGCTGGGTTTTACCAGACAGCTGAGATATAAAAACATCGGCCGGTGAATGCTTGACGCGGCCTTGGCAGTTCGTTTAAAGTTTGCAGAAATAAAACTTGATAGATATAAAAACGTGATAACGTATTTGACTAATCATGTTTCATCATCAGCAGGTCTACTACGAAGTCCGATAAACGATATATCGGCCGAACTTATGGACGTTTCCTACCATGAAAGTCACTAGGTCGGTTGATCGAATCGGCCGTTTCGTTCGATCCGACCCTCATCTGACCTGAGTCTATATCGAGATGTATCGATCCGAATGTTTTTCGTGGTAGGGTTACAATCCGATTCAGCTGTCGGTCGTATCCGATCATTCGAAGTTTGTTTTGTAGTAGACCCTCAGTATGCATAAGCTAAATAGCATAAGCTTGAAAAGCTGGATGCTTTACTAAAATTTGGCTTCACACTGACTTTGCGAAGCAGTAATGTGCAAACATCACTGTGTTCCAATTTGAAAGGCGATATATTTCAGAGATATGACAGGGCATAGAGATAAATCATCTAATATATTTGGGTAACGAGCGCTGAGCAGGGGTTGGTAACGATTTGGACTCTTCACATTCCAATAGATGCATGACAAAGCGCTGTTATGGGTTGGCGTGTTACTTACTATCAGGCACATGTCCTGCTCGTACCGTCACTCTATAGACTCTATACTATAAAAAAAATTAGAGCAATAGTTTTTCATATATGGTCAATTTTCTAATAACATGAGCAGCCCACAAAATATTCCCGCCTCTGGGACTCGGGGCTGAGAGAGAGTCGAACCATAATCCACCACACTGATCCATGCACATAACGGTTTCCTCACTCTGTCTGGTAGGTTATCATGTAGATGGCATTCCTGTGTGTAAGACTTTCCCTAAACCCTAGCTGTTTGGATATGTAATTAGTAATTAGAGAACAACTATTTCCAGAGTTGAAATTTCAAACTTCAATTATTGACCAATTTCTTTCTTTCAATCATTGCATTAAATAATTACCGATTCCAATATTCTCAGGTGTCTTGCATGCCACATATTGGCATAGTGAAAAGCTACTTTCTAAAAGCAAGTCAATTAGCATTTGACACTTTTATCTGGATGCATTAGGGTTTATCGGCGGCTGCAGTTTCGCAGGCGAGGCGGAATCGAACGCAATGGGGACATGGGACCGGTATCTACTATCTACCCACCACTGCTCGCAGCCAGTGCTGCCTATTTCTGGCCTAAGGAAATAATCGAATTCTAATAGCGAATAATCGAAAGATTTCCGACGTACATACAGAACTAATATTTTATTGTTTCTGTATAGAACTCTGTCTAGATTGCAACGGGATATAAGACAGAATGAGAGATAAGACTGAAACAATAGGATAGTAGTATTTATACCATGATCATTTTGAAGTGATACGACTCTTTGCAAAGTCCACCAGAACGAAACCTTAGTGAACGAAATAAGGCGTGAACTTTGAAGTCGTTAGAGTTCAAGAACGAAAGAAAATAATCATTCAAAACGTTACTATTTCTTAGCATGTTATGTTGTACTATGGCCTTAAACATATTACACAAAATTACTTACTGCGAAACATCCGATCAGAATAGGGTACAATCCTCAAAAAAACTAAGTAACCCGTTAGTTAGATTGCCAAAAAATATTGTACACGTATTTTTAGGGTTCCGTAAAACGTAAAAACGGAACCCTTATAGATTCGTCATGTCTGTCTGTCTGTCTGTCTGTCTGTCTGTCTGTCTGTCCGTCCGTATGTCACAGCCACTTTTTGCCGAAACTATGAGAACTACACTGTTGAAACTTGGTAAGTAGATGTATTCTGTAAACCGCATTAAGATTTTTACAAAAGTTAAAAAAAAAAACAAAAACTAGGGGTGCCCCCCATACTGCGAACTGAAGCTCAAAAATTTTTTTTTCATCAAACCTCCACGTGTGGGGTGTCTATCGATAGGTCTTCAAAAATGATGTTGAGGTTTCTAATATAATTTTTGTCTACACTGAATAACTTGCGCGAGAGACGCTTCCAAAGTGGTAAAATGTGTGTCCCCCCCCCCTCTAACTTCTAAAGTAAGAGAATGAAAAAACTAAAAAAAATATATGATGTACATTACCATGAAAACTACCAACGAAAATTAGTTTGAACTCGATCTGATGAGTAGTTTTTTTTTAGTACGTCATAAATACACTATTATTAAAACTTCGATCAAAGTTTCAACGAACTACAAGAACTATGTGTACTATGTATATTAAGTTACTTGCTGCAACGGAACCCTTCATGGGCGAGTCCAACTCGCACTTGGCTACTTTATTTTCTTTTGTTTCACAAACAAAAAATGACGAAGATACAGCGCTTCGAAGTTTCGTGTGACGTCACTTGTGAGTACGATTTTTACTCACGTGTGACGTCGCGACCCCCCACTCTCGAAGTTTGATGGTCTATATCTTTGACGATTTTTAATAATATGAAAAAACAAAAAATACTTGTCCAATATTTTTCCATGATCTAGCTGACGGACTAATTAGGATGGTGTATTTTTGACCCAGTCCGGTACCCTATTATGTTACTAACCTAGGTAACCTAGGTAGCCTAGGTTACTAACCTATTACCAGTATTAAACCAATTTTCTTGACGTGGATGTCAAAATCGTAATTTTTGGACTGATTTAAAATTACATCAAGTTGAACAGCACGCAGAATCAAAATCTAACCTTAACACGAGTTTGACGATCAAGTGATGCATTTATTCGATGATTGCGCAACCACTACACTAGCAAGCGTAGTGATGCGCTTCTAAGCCGCTCTGATCGTGATTACATTTTGATTATGCAAAATTGTATACAAATACAAATTTGAAATTAATTCAGTTTTTTCTTGCTATTAAAGATGTGTGTTCAGTTTTAATTAACAATCAGTACTTAATGTAAATGTCATTGTTTTTCGTACATATTGTTTTTAAAGTATTTTTTTTTATCGTAGCTGTAATCATTATTGCTGTATTTAATTTTTTTTTATATCTTAGAATGTATTATTTTTACGACGATTGTCAAACAGTACAATAACAACTGTACAACCTAACAAAATATAAGAAGAAACACAATGTACACATTTATTATAAATCAAAATTAAATAAAAACATCATTATACTTATAACTTTGCTCGTTACCGCAACTCGTGACACGAACCCCTCTCTACTGAAGCGCTCGATAATTTTTACAATAACACTTTTTAAGCCGCTAAAAGTTTTGAAATCGATACAAAAATTAAATTGAGCTTTAAAGTCAACGTAGTAAACCTATAGAAGTTAAAAAAAAAGTCTTTCTTACAGATGGCTATTTATCCTGTGCCTATATTTCTATGAATCATAAGTATGCATTTACAATTACATATGTATAAAATTAGCTATCTGGAGCCCATGATACAAGCTATGCTTAGTATGAAGTTAGCTAGTGCTGTGTGAGTAATGCCCACAAATATTTATTTCAATAAATTTTCAAAAAATATTAAATCATACCAATTTAAATTTAGTAACACAAATATCACCTGCTGTACTAGTGACTTTCAATTCACATGTTCACTAACCAGAAGAAGGCCAAATCAGTGCTTGTGAATGTAAAAAATATCCTTCGCAATAAATATACTTCTAGTCCAACCGGTCCAACCGTCACTATGGCTGAGTTTTCCGGTACCCAAATTAAAAACGACTTAATTGGCAAACGCCTGCGCAGATAGAAAAAATCTCCGGAAATTGCGTTGCCGTGCAGTCACGTCTATGACCGTTTACAGCGAATTAATATAAATAGCCATACTTTTGTGTCTCTCTGTGAATTTATACACGGATGAATAATTCTAAAACTGTACGGTAATAAAGTTTATGGGACATCTTTGTTGTATGCTTGATTTCTTTCCAAAAGAGGCATCACAATTCCAAAAAATATGTTTTGAATCATTGATTAAAAACTGAGGTTTGTAAGTGTCAAAGGAATATTGAGGAAACGTGTGTAAGACTGGAATATACAATAACATTAGCTTTGCACTTCACTTTGGCTATGGGCATTGGCGTGTATGAGGAGGAGCGAGCCCTGGATGATCAGACCCAGACGTGATAACCAACGTGTCTCGCGAGGAAGAGGCTAAGCATAGCTAGTCAGTAAGTTTAGGTTAGTAGGTTAGCTCTGCTGCGCACGTATGCAGTACTTACTGTACTTAAACAAAAACGTTGAGCATATCACAAAGGCGCACCATAAACTTTATTACCATTACTTTGTATAATCCTCGTAAAAATCACATATAATAAACACAAAAGTATAGCAACCTGGATCCAGCTCAAATAAAATAGCCATGTCTTTTGAAACTCACTAAACCTACTTAATTAAGATGCCTAGTTTCTCTGTTCGGAATAGAAAATCTGTATTTTAGATAGACTGTGCATATACATTATACAATGATCCACCGACATTCGTTGCATCGCAGTCCGATGATTAAGAAGCAAGAAAAAGAAATATTGCAGGACTGTGCACTTCCCTTCATAATTTACGCTTATCTGTTGAAACTTGTAACATGACGAGCTAGGTTTAGTGCTGAGTAATACTTGTTTTTTTTTATAAGGAGGCCTTTGCCATTTTGATTTATACGACCCTTAATGCCTACCGTAATTTGGGCAAGCGCAAAAGGCGCAAGGCCCTAGTAACCTAAACATATCAATTAACTACACAGCTACACACACATAAAGCGTACATGAGTGTGCATAAAAAGCATGCCTGAAGGCGCTCTACAACATACTTATCATACTCACTTATCGTAGTCAACGAGTATGGTAAGTAATGCGCCAGTTCATAATACGAGTGGCACAGCGTCACGAAAGATTCTGAACATGAAAAGGTCAAATCACAGCAAATCACTCCGGTATTTTAAAGTTTCCAAAATACTGTCATTATGTTATACAGCCATGGCAACAAAGAACGTTTTAAAACAAAATCGAAACACAATTCAATCGGTTAGAGTCAACCAGACACCACAAAAACACCGTGCGGTGAGTCAAAAAGAGGTAGTAGCCAAACTTGGGCCCGGGAGACGTAATCAGATGGCATTAACTAAAGGGGCATTTGTCAAGCATTCCCCATTTTTTAAATATTTTACAAATTTTCTTTATAGTAAATAATGCCAGCAACAAGGATTACCAAAATCATCAAATCTGTAAAAGAAACTAATGACGCGGCTGCTAACTGCAATCGCAGCAAAGAATAAAAGATTGTACCCATTAAACACAGAATTAACCATACGAATTATATTGAACAGCGCCAAAAGAATGGCATAATTATCAAATTAGTAATTCAAGGCGGTACAAACCTGTACCACTATTTGGTAAAAGGCATTACTATCGAACGTAGTGTTATTTCTGGCCTTAAAAGGGGCAATCGCCCCTCTCTACCTACATCGAGAGAACCAAGACCTGTTCCAGACGTACCCCGCGCCGCATGAGTCACTCGGTAATGGCTTCGCGGAATCATTCCGTTTCGAAACCTGCGGGCAAGGATGTATCATGATTTCGGCTTGCGGCTCGGACCTCCTCTCGGGGCCTCGTGGGAACTCAGGGGTATCGGAGAAAGTCGCTAACGGATTACGGAAAAAGGTCGTCTTTGTTCAAAACCTTTTAAGTATTTAACGTTGCGCTACCTTTGCAGTATTTTTACCAATCCAAAATTTTGGTATTGTTTTTTATGTTTGCGAGTATTTATCGATGTCTAAATAAGATCGTAATTAGATTTTTCCAAGAATCTAAAAAAAATACTATTATTGATTAAGAATCATAATCTTTCATTATCCACAAACCTGTTGTTACCTGTGTTAAATGATGTTCAACTAGCGGAAATATTTGCAATTGAGATGCTGCCATTATTTAAATAAACCCTAGATAGACTAGCGCTTAGAAGCTTAGATCGTTCAATTCCACTACCATGCGCCATGGGGTCAAATGTTTGAATCTCGTCTGCACCTAAGTATTTTTGCGCTGTACGAGTTTGTCACCATCACAGGTTTGATCGTTGAAGATGTTGCGAGGAAATTGACGTGTTCCAAGAAAGACCTGTCAAGGACATGTGTCATCTGTATGTGTACGTTGTGATAATATAACCTTGACTCCTTCCTCATGAGAGATCGTCCCCAATCCCAGCAGTAGAAACATTTAGTATATGAGTTTATGATTCTGCTTAATTTTCTAGTCTTATGTGTTCTGTTTCATTTTATTTCAGAACATGCAGAAAGTGAACAAAGCCCACAAGAGCTATGACTACTGTTGTAAACTTTATGATTCATCGTTCTCCAGCCATCCGTTCTATCTATTAATATTGATATCAACCTTGAATTTATATGTAGTGGAATTAATGACAATGTAAAACATTATAGGTATGTGTTCGTAATACATTAAACCGATGCTCTTTAGTTAAATAGACCTGACATTGACGTACAAAGTGCACGGATTGACGTAAATTGGTGTTTTTTGGTGCCTAAAAGAACCAAGAGTAATTATCGACGGATCTCGTGATTTTATTATAATACGAGGGCATTAACACTATTTCTTGGCGTTAAATGTTTTAAAATCAAAGATTATTTCATCTTGTTCCAGTCGTTACCTCATTACTCTCTATTTTCATCACTTTTATGAGTTGTTAATTTAATATTCGCTTCCATTGAAACGTGTCTCGCTTTCTTTGTCTTGGCTCTTGGCCATACAAGATCAATGTTTTTGTCTAACATTACTGTTAGTTGCTGTAGACAACTTGACAACAGTGTGTTGAGACAATGCGAGTTAAATGGTAATGCTATTTTTATCATTTAGGTACAAACTTGAAAACTAGTCAATCTATTATAGGCGATATTAGTTTTAGTTTCTTCTGCGTAAAAACGATAATTAAAGATGCTCGAACAACTTTTTTAGTTTTTTACTCTTTTTAAATAATTAATCATATATAATGATAATGAGAATCATAATACGAGTATCCTCAATGAATCGAAACTGCCCGAACTAACAAAAGAGTTCTAATTTACTGGAAATAAGTGTTCGACACTGATGAATTTTGATATCTGTTTTAATTATATTTTTTTACTGTCAAAATAATTTTGTTTTTTATTTTTTCATTATGTATTTTGACTTTGTATTGTTGCACAGTTGAAGGTAACACGCTAGCGATAATAAATAATAAAATACACTTAACCACCATCTCATTTGTTGTTAAGCGATGATGCGGCCTACGATGTAGTGTGCTTGGCTAGAACGAACCGATTCACTCTTAAGAGCGGGCCTAGTGCCAGGAAAAAATCAAATTTCACCCGCGCGTCGCCCTTCCCCTCTCCAATACGCCGCGTCGCCGTGAGTAAGATAGAAGCTACGATCACTCAAGGTCATCGTTCCCCGAAATCCAGTATATGAAAACATTCAGATTAATCATAGATGTTTTTAAAAAAATACATCAATTTGTTTTTTATTGTCTATATACACACAATAAACCATTTATTGAAAAACAGTCGAATGAAAGAAATGAAAACTAAATATGACTGAATCACAAGATTTAGTCATTTATTTATTTAATATGTAGTCGTGTTTTATAATTAAATAAATGCGTGTTTTACGATATCATATATAAAAAGGGCATCAGTCTATTGCTTAAAAAAATGTGTGCACTTAGACCGCACAGTAGAAGTGAACACTTTATTAGGAGTTTTATTTATTTATTCTGTAATAACATAATATGTAACCGCAAATTTGATATATTTTGTAATACTAAATAGCATGACCATGTTAGTAGGATAAATAGAAAAAAGACATTAATCAAACTGTGTATTTTTAAAATTAAATATAAATCAAAATAGCACAGCTACACTGCAGTGAAGAGCAGCTTTATCTTTTTCATTCGGGTACCCTTGGCGGTCCCTAGTTCACCCGATGGAGCCTTTCATCTTGTATCGCAACAGATCAGCTTCACTTACAGCTCCCGGAAAAAAATCTGGCGCACCGCCAAAAGTAGTTTTCATTCCGAAAAAAGGAATAGATTTCATCCCCACGTCACACTTCTTCCGCCGCGTTAGCGCTAATAGAAAGATACGAGCTAAGCTCACCTTAGGTCATAATATAACTAAGTACCGTAAGTACACGTAACATTACAATAAATAACAGATACTGTAAGAGTTACTAATGAATGCGCGTGTGGGTAAAATTATTAAGTTTCTATTTTTACATAGTATCTAAATTGAAAACAAAGAACGAAAGATGTTGAAAGAAAGAACGGGTGGGCTGATATTGATGAGTTTAGATAAATATGTATACTAGGTTTCTGATTAACCTGTACTCTGCATTTATTTTTGGATAATTCAGGTAACATTGTATGTGGATGCTAGAACTAATAATTATTAGGTAGAGAAATATTAATTAATAATTAAATTTACATATATATGTAAGTAATATTTTTCTATTTAACAACCGCCAAACAAACAAACACCTCAGTTCAAAATACCAGAAATCAAAAAATTAAATGGTTGTTTCACTTAATGTTGTTGTTATTGGTTTAAATATATTTAAACTAGGTAGGTATTAGTATTTGTAATCATTGTACATAATATTTTGTTGTTTTTTAAAAGCACAAACATGTAGATTATTTACCAATCTATTTACCCGAAAATACGTTTCGTTTTCAAGTATAGACAATGTGTGGTTGTGTCGGTTTCCATCTGTGTAAAAAATAAAATAAAGTGGCCAAGTGCGAGTTGGACTCGCCCATGAAGGGTTCCGTTGCAGCAAGTAACATAATATACATAGTTCTTGTAGTTCGTTGTAACTTTGATCGAAATTTCAATAATAGTGTATTTATGACGTACTAAAAAAAACTACTCATCAGATCGAGTTAAAACTAATTTTCGTTGGTATTTTACATGGTAATTTACATCATATATTTTTTTTAGATTTTTCATTCTCTTTAGAAGTTAGAGGGGGGGACACACACATTTTACCACTTTGGAAGTGTATCTCGCGCAAATTATTCAGTGTAGACGAAAATGATTTTTAAAACCTCAACATCATTTTTGAAGACCTATCGATAGACACCCCACACGTGTAGGTCTGATGAAAAAAAAATTGTTGAGTTTCAATTCTCAGTATGGGGGGCAACCCTAATTTTTCTTTTTTTTAATTTTTTTGTTCAAATCTTAATGCGGTTTACAGAATACATCTACTTACCAAGTTTCAACAGTGTAGTTCTCATAGTTTCGGCAAAAAGTTGCTGTGACATACGGACGGACAGACAGACAGACAAGACGAATCTATAAGGGTTCCGTTTTCACGTTTTACGGAACCCTAAAAAAGTATTGCTGAAGTAATTACCATCTAGACACACCGAACCCCATGTCATCAAAAATAAGTAAAACTTGAAGCCCACCCGCCCACTATAGTTATAACATTATACATATATGTAAATAGAAAACATCTGTAAAAGTATAAACGTCACGTGTCAGAAAACACTTTTCAAACAATCTCGATTTAGGAAAGGATTCTTAACATGATTTTAATTTCCAGATAGCTAATGTTACGTATAACTTAACTACCCATTGTTGATATCGAAAAATACAAATATGTCTAAGAGAAAATAAAACCAATCAGAAAGTGAACAAATTCAGAGGCAACAGCTTGCTAGTATTATTTATAATTTTAAACCAACAATTTTATAAACAAGAAAGATCACATTGTTTGTAAGGAGTAACCTTCAAAACTACTGGACTTATTTCTTTCTTCATTATATTACTACGTTATTCTTAATTACCGTAGCACCATTAGCCCTTCACGTGCTTTACGCAAAGCATAGTTGCGTAAGCAAAGCTCTCTATTGGAAGACGGATTGTGACATGTATAGGTACGTTTTAACACGTTTTAATGTTGGTACTAGCCTGTTCGGAATTTCAATTACACGAAATTTACCACTATTATAATAGAAATAAAGGAGACGGCTCATTTTTGCCCCACGTCGTTTCAAGTTTAGGTACTTAATTAGCCCCGGAGACCTAAAAAAGTTATTTAAGTAAATTAACATTTAACTAAATAATGCAAACTGTACATTCAAAACTAACGTGCCAAACGGGGATTGCAAATTGGTGTGATTAAAAGTACTTTAATGACTGTACCTAAAGCCAGCCATGTTTTTTCTCTTTTTTTCTTCTGTTGACGTTTACGTAAAGTGAACGTGCTTGTGTCATTTTGCCCGGATTGCGACATTCTAGTTTTGGCGCCAACGCAACGTGAAAAAAACATGTCGCCTCATTGTATTATTTTCTTTAACTTGTGTATTTTCGAGTGGCAATGTGCAATATAATTATTAGGTGGGTTATTACAAATTACTATTTCATGTTCGTGAACGTACTTCTTTGACGGTTTTTAGTAAAACTTGAAAATATTGAAATACGTAATATGGGAAAACACAAAAGGCGTGCGACGCCAAAATAAAAAAAAAGTGAACAAAATTTACACAACATCCGATTCGTTCGAAATTCGACTCTTACAAGAATGTAAAATATGCTCGATTCGTTCGAAACTCACACATCGCGTTTTTTTTTCAACGTTTTAGTTGATATCTTTTAAACTCCGCTATGCAGAATAAAAACATTAACAGTTCCTCAATATAATTATATTTAAAATCCTATACAATGATCCAATTTTGGTCGAGTCTCCTGCACTTTTGCTGTGGGGCAAATGCCCATGGAAAATGGGCCGTCTCTTTTCATTTGGCCTGAAAAAATAAAAAATACGAATGGTACTCCGCCATTTCTGTGTCGCGATCGTCCGACGCCATTTTGCCACACGACAAAGAACATTTTTTTTAAACCGAAAAATGTGAATACGTTTTGTATTTTATTGTAATCTACTAAAAAAACTATGCAATGCAAATAATAGGCAAACGTGGTAAAGTTAATATTATTTATAACATATTTGCTCGTAAAGGGTCTCTTATTGCACCAATTTCTGTATCGTAATGTATCTTATTACGTACTTGTGCGGTAATGTAATGTAAAACGCAAGTTTCAAAATGCTCCGTCTAAAACGAACGGTACCTTTTTAAATCTTAGTAAAGAGTTTTTATGTCAGAAAAGTTGTAAACATTTTATGTATAAAACTAACTAAGTATGAGAAATAAAATATAATGATAAATATTTAATTTATCAATTTAATTAATTTTGACCATAACTCACAACAATTTATTTATAACAAAACACAAAAATATTCAATTACTTTATTACTAATGTCTTAATGTCATACCAGCTGGATCAGTGCCCTTGCTTTAAAAAAAAGCGCTGATGCGCGCGCATTGTTAATCGGTGAACAAGAAATATGCTAGCCAATGGGAAATGCTGAAAGGGCCTAGCCTCTGCTAATTATAGCTCGAGCCGTAGGCGAGAGCTAGCAATATCGCCTCGGCTGTAATTATCAACTTAGCGCACTTATATCATAATGTACTATTGTGTGTTGTGTTCTTTTATTAGTGCTGTGAAATCCAAAACTTTTTTACAACGGGCGTAATATGTAAACTTTGCATTTCGTGATAGGATTATTTAATGTAGTAAGTACCTAGAAGTTAATATAATAGTAAACAATATTTCAAGGACTTTCTGGTGATATATACATATAGATATATAATAATACAAATAAATAATAATAAAACAAATATATAATAATATAATATAATGTTTAATAAACACTGTGAATATATAATAAGAATATGTGATAATGATCTAGCCGGCACGTACGGACCGTACCACGAGTTTTCTTCAAACGCGTGCAGGGTTAACCAAAAATATATATATCAAGACACATGCTGGAAAGTTTACCATGAAATATACATTCTCCTTTCTCCCTATTTTAATACATCTAATGCTCAGCAGACGTGCCACGATGGATCGTCTGCTGATAAACATATTCATCAAGTTTGCATTTCTTTAATCTGAAAAGTTTATGTTAAAAAAATACTTAAAACATTATTTTCCGCAGACCTCAATTCATAAATATTTTCTGATCGTTTGTTTCAATTGTCACTAAAACTTAAAACTATTAATTTATTCATCATACAAAATTTATTATGTACACAATGACTTGTTTGGGTTTTTGCATGTACTACCACAGATTGCTCTTTTATTAAATTGATTTTTTAAAATTTATTAAATTTATTAAAAACAATGTTGGTAAACTTATCTTTTTAACAATAATAGATACCTACCTACTTTTTTACCTATTATTGTACATACTACGAACCTATTCCAAAACAAAATTTGACTTACCTTACTAAAACATACATTAAGTACCTGACTAAAATTCCAAAATGTTAACGTTTAGTTCTCTTTTTTCGCAGAAAACTTATTTATCGCATTATCCTTTCATCCCATTTTTTTAATTCACGCACGCATTTGCCTGACAGAGCGTCCGTAAACAACCTTCCACATCGAGCGTTGCCCGACAACTGACCAGGACCCAAAGGTCTATTTAATATCTAACCTGGAACGCATAAAGTCGAGAATAGCATGACACAGTTTAGAGTGGAAATTAATTTGAATTCGGGAGTCAGTTTTTGACCAAGTTTTATTTAATTACGCAAAAATTGAACATAAATTCAAAAAACTATTCGGTTACTTAAGTAGAGCGTAAAATTAGACATTTTATTAGGGAAAAATAATGTGGGGTCATCGCTGATAATTTCGAGTACTCGAATTAAAATGGGTTTTTTCGGTGTCATTTTTATTTTTTTATTGTAAAAAAATCTGATCTATTTTTAAAATTCTATTCGGTCATTGTGCTTCTCCTTGGTTGTACCCACACGTCAATATTTTTATTGTTATAGTTTTTTCTTTCTTAACGACGGTGAGGGGCGTCGAAAATGACCTTTTTTGCGTTTTCTGGCTTTAGGCGCGCTCTTAATCAGAAGACACCAAAATGTACATATCGGATAAAACCCGCTCAGACAACGAACGCAGCCTAGACGTTATCACAAAACTAGAGCCAAACCTCTTCATCAATAACAAACAGTTATAATATTAGTATGATTTTCCTTAGCAACTAATAACGCTAAGCTCAGCTGAACGGCCATGCAGCAAGCCTCTTACTTTTGCTGTCGCAACGCACGCATTACTGCGGGGTCAACGCTTACAGAACGGATGAACGCACGCCGCCGTTCTGTTGAAACTATTTAATTACCTATTTAAATTAAATTGCTGAAATTTACTATTATGCTAGTTGCTGAATTTTGGAAGCGAAATTATTATTGTCAATAGCAAAAATATGTGTTTTTTAAATTAAATTGCTGAAATGTACTATTATGCTATTTGCTGAAATTAGAATTTAGAACCGAAATTGGGATCGTCAATAGCAAAACGGATTCATTGCTACATTTGGGTCTAATGGTAATGATACCTTTATCATTAAGGTATTGTGATGCCTATATCATATAGATAGCGAAACTTCAGTTCCAGCGTATCCCCCAGAGTATATTTTTTACAGTAAGGAGTGACAGGACGAACAGGACATGTGCCTGGTGGTAAGCAACATGCCTGTCCATAATAACATAGTGCCAAGCAAATATTATAACATGAAGAGTCCACAGCATTACCTAGCACTCCACTACGCTCGTCACTCGGAGATATAAGATGATATATCTCTATGCCCTGAATTTTCTCTGGAAACTGGCCTTCGAAACGGAATAGAGTGATGTTTGCACAGTACTGCTTGACGGTAGAATAACATACAAAGGTGTGGTGCTTGCCTAGGTCGACACCTTACTATCTAAACATTTTCTGGACAAAACAACAGATTAAACTCATACATATTTTGTAATAATACAATATGTATGTTTAATTCAATTTAAACAAGGTATCATTTTAAACTAACAATCACTTATCTTCCACAACCACTGATTATAAAAATCACTTAACCACAACCTCAGCAGGCAATGTTTATTTATACCAATTAGCATAAGAACATAAAGGCCATGTATCGATACGATGTCGTGTCGAATAACGGTACGCCGAGAGTATCGATAAAATCCGGTTGCGGCGGGAACGGTGTCACATCACTACCGCTAGGGATGCGCGCTGCGCTCTACTACGCAAATGTGATGATATTTCGACCCGTGAGACTGTTATTTTATACCGTAGAAGGGTTTAATGTCATCGTGGCTAACGGCAAAGGTGAGTAACTAATTAAACAGACGAAGAAATGAATTAGATACAAAAATGTGATACCTATTACAGAATAGTAACAGTAAAAGTGAGTAATATTTCGTTTCAAGGAATAAACTCGAAAACTACTGGACCGATTTCAAAACATATTTTGTCATTAGAATATTTACTACCTAGGTACTCGTCCCTCATAAGAAACGCCTTTTTTAACCGACTTAAAAAAATGAGGAGGTTCTCAATTCAGTTGTATTTTTTTTTGTATGATGTATGTTACACGATAGCTCCGCCAATTATGCATCAATTTTGATGGTTCTTTTTTTGTTTGTTCAGAGATAATCCCACATAATTTGTATCAAAATCGGTGTAGTAGTTTTTGAAATATGAACAAAACACTAAAATTTACTTTTATACACTTACCTCGATGAGTCAGTGGCTCCTTATGAAAATTGGTCGAGTGTCTGAATTTAATTAAATTTTATGTTGAAGTCGGTTTTTGTTTTTTCCTAGAACATAAATTCTGAAATCGATTGTTTTGCTTTATTATATTTTTAGGGTTCCATACCCAAAGGGTAAAAACGGAACCCTATTACTGAGACTTGGCTGGCTGTCTGTCCGTCCGTCTGTCACCAGGCTGTATCTCAAGAACGGTGATAGCTAAACAGTTGAAATTTTCACAGATGATGTATTTCTATTGCCGCTATAACAACAAATACTAAAAAATATATTAAAGGGAACAACATACAACAAACTTGGCTTTTGCTCGATTAGTCGGTCCCAAATAAACTAGATGGCGCCACTAGTAAAAAATAGAACGCTATATCGAATTCATCGTCAGAATCATGAGCCAAAAAGCATTATTATAATAATATTTTTTGCCTGTCTGCGAAAATTGCGATGTAGTAGAAATTTCGAATAAAGCCAAAGAGGTTTTCGTTGTTTATTTGCTAAAGGTACGGAACCCTTCGTGCGGGATGGTGCGGGAGTCCCATTCGCACTTGGCCGATTTTATTTACATGTGCGACGGTTTACTAGGGACGGACGACGACGGTTTTAAATCAGTTTAAATTGCGAAAGTTTATAAGTATATGTGCTATACATTTTGCTGTGTTTTGAGTGAAAATAAATTGTATTGTACTAGGTACTTGAACTACTTCATTTTTTTTTTTTTTTTTTTATATGTTCAGACCAACTGGCAAAGGTCAGTTGAATAAAAAAGTAATTACTAGTAGTTGGTAATAGGTGTGAGTAGCGAGTAGCAAGTGGTTTTGTGACCACGAGTCCGGTTTACGATAAGTAGGGGTACCAATCAAGAATGCAAAGATGAAGTAAATAAAATCGTCTTTTTATGTCCGTTCAAATGTTTTATACAAGGAAATGTCACAAGAAAAAATTACGAAGTGTGGACGACAACAAATACGATTTCCTTGAAATTTGAAATTAGAATCGAATAAAACTAGGTATTGGCGGTAAAAAGTATGTAGATGCAAGGATTATCAACTTTAACGCAAGGTCATAAGGCTCATACTTTGGGTAAAATAATGTTGGTATAACTCAGATTCGAGTATTCGTAGAGAGATTGAAACAAAAGCTTCATATACCTATGTGATATGATGGATGGGGATCAGCAGGCGATCATATGCTCAGTGCCCTAGGTCCTAGGATCGAAGATTGAATGGGCTTGAGAACAGTCGGTTTGAAGGTCCGCGCGTTGCAGACGCTCGCTGACTCACGCGGCCATGCGCTTCCGCCTGATAGCAAGGTCATCGCACGCACACACACCACCGAGCAAGCGTCACGCACACATTTAAACGTGAAAGTAGTGAGAGTACACTCGCGCACAAAAGCAACCAGACTGGATCCAAGACATGATTTGCCGAAATGTCTTTGTTCGACTGGCGCCACGAGCAAATCTTTTAGACGACCTTCGCGGTGTTAGCGATAGTCCGATAGTAGCACTGGCAATTTGAACTGTGCTATAATCTGTACGTCTCGTATAAAACAATTCGAGTTTTGTTATTGTTTTTCTGATAATTAATCTTATTTTCGCTGGTTTCGTTTCATCGTCTTTCCACAAGAGTTTATAAATATTCAGAAACAATTATCCTTCTATGAAGACAATGTGCCGACGACACCGGTTTGCAGGTGGTAGTTAATGTTTACCATCATACGAGCCGTCAGCTTGTTTGTCACTTTTTTGTTTGAAAAATATACTACCTATGCTTTCTATAAACAACTGACCGGAATTCGCAATGATAAATAAATTTAAAAATTGCTAATATATTTTTAAAAGTTTGATGCTCGTCCCTTCGAAGTTTGTTATGGAATCTTGACGATATAATTCAGAAACTTTTCAAAACTCTATGCATGTCTCGCCTTCGTTTATAGTATGCAATTAATTATTGATTTCGGACACCAAATACATTCACAGAAATTCAGAAGTTTATCTGTAAGTCTTATAATTTACAACAAACTAATATTGCTAAATATCATAAATACTGTTACCACCCACAGCGTCGATAATTGACGAAATCACTAGCAGCAACAAACGAAACGAAGGTGTGTCGCCTTTCAAGGTAGTGCAACTTTTGCAAAGGAGTTTTATTTCATATATTATAACACTTCCCGTTAAAGGAAATTAGTAAATATCACGTCATAGAGGACGTAGATACAAAAAACTTTTTATTTACCTACTACTTTTTGTGGTTTATTTTATTAGAAATTATTTATTTTGGACACAAACAGTACCTGACCATCTTTACATAACAAGAACGAAAGTTGTTTTTTAAGATCTACCGATAGCAAATTCGTCAAGTATTTAAGAAGTTTAATTATTCTATAATTAGACTTTTTTAGTGACACGAATAGCATTTACCATGTGTGCTCTTATTAAACGTAGCATTTCTTCATCACTACACATACTCGTAAGCTGTTAAAAATACGTTTTGTTTCAGGTGGCGGTTATAGATTTTTTAGATTTATATATATATGACTAGCAGTGTTACCCGCGTAGTTCCCGTTCCCGTTGTTTTTCCGAGAAAAATAATATTTTTATTTAATGAGGAAGAGTACACGAAGTATAATATGAATTGTAATAGTACATTATGATATACCTAAGTGCGCTAAGTTGATAATTACAGCCGAGGCTTTATTGCTAGCTCGAGCCGAAGGCGAGAGCTATAATTTAGCAGAGGCTGTAATTATCAAAGCGCACGTATGTCATACGACGTTTTATAACATATTTGCGAGGAAATAAACAAAACTCTGACGTCATTTTCAAATAAAAACAATACAGCGAAAAAAAAGGCGCGGAATAATATTTAATTTTGCTTGATCACAGATCACAGCAAAGAGTAAGTAATCACTATGGATCACAGATTAACAATGCGCGCGCATCGGCGCCTTTTTTTTTTAAGCAACGGCACAAAACCAGCCGGTATGCCATTAGTAATCAAGTAAATTAATATTTTTGTGTTTTGTTACAGAAAAATTAAAGTAATTTATGGTCAAAATTAATTAAATTAACGAATTAAATAATTCTTTATTATATTTTACCTCTCAAAGTTAATTTTATTCATAAAATGTTGACCACACTTTTCTGACATAAAAATTATTTACTAAGATTTAAAAAGGTACCGTTCGTTTTAGACGGAGCATATCTCTCTACCTAGTCTGTGGACGGAGCATTTTGAAACCGTGCGTTTTACATTACACATTACAGCACAAGTACGTAATAAGGTACATTACGATACAGAAATTGGTCCAATAAGAGACCCTTTTCGAGCAAATATGTTATAAATAATATAATGGATTTCTTTGAAGAAAAAATATCACATTCACAGATAACTTACAATGTACATAAACAGCAGTTCCATCATCTCTGCACCATTAAAAACACAACATACAAATTAGTTTAATAATTTAAAATAAATTGCTATCCAATTCAGACTCTGATCTCTATCATAATCATAACGACTCCATAGAACATGGAAGCGATCGTTTGAATTAAATATGCAGCTTTTTGTCGAGAACATAAATTTGTGAGGCCCGATATTTGAGACGCAATCACGAAACACGAATCGAAACCGTGGCTACATAATATTTTAATTTTATTTGCATGGTTTTTAGTATACCAGTTTGTCGTTTAGTTCAGACACCGCACTTTGGACTAGAAAGCTGTAACTAGCATGGTTCATCACGTTCATGGTTCATGGTTCACTTGTTGTTAACGTAAAAAAATATTCCAGAATCAAACAAAAATATTTTAAAAGGTTAGTATTTTCCTAAAAATGTTTTTATTTCTCATCGGTCATCACAGGGTCATCATTCTGATGAAAGTATTTTTGCAGTAAAAAAAGTGTTTCGTCTGTTCCTAGTTATTAAACCACATAACCAAACTGACTCAGAAAACCTAATTAAATTTACCTATGTACTAAAAACTGACAATAACCTTTACAACTTGCGTTCAGCAACCGAAAGTGACCTTAAGTTACAAAAAAAGAGTCAGATCTTTCTTAAGTACGTTTCTTGAAATATTTTTCTGAAATTCTCAATGCAGAGTAAGTGCTAATAAATTTAGAGAAACGCAACGTTGAAATAAAATTAAACGAGGAAAGATATTGCAGAGTTGCAGTTATTTTAATTCTAATTTGTAAAGTCTTGCAAGGCCAGCGCACATTCGAAAACAAGATCATCTGTGTAGACGAAACAACGATAAAACTAATGAGTTTTGGTTTACACGAAGACGTATAAAGAATGGAGCGATGAAATCATTAGGTATTAAAAACGACCATAAAAACGAATATATATCTGTTTTGCATATTCATTCTAGTAAGTAGAGTAGTATCTGTAATACAAAATGTAATTTAAAAATTTTAGTTTAAAACTTTTAATAAGTAGGTATGTAGTAACGATATTATGTGTCTATATCGGGACTAGTTAAAACAAAAAATAATATAAGACTCATGTGAACATTTCTCCATATTTATCAATAAGAAAGAAATGTAAAGTAATTAAGGTTATCATTATGACCTTGTTTGTTTTGCAAAATACCTATATTCCGAGTAGAATCAAATTCGTTTCAATTGGAGTACATTAAAAGTATCTTCTTGTACTTATTTGGTTATCAACAGCATATCCTAGTCCGCTGAACGTAGACCTCACTCCTGATAAGCCATCAGCCCTATCCTCGATTTTTATTTTCTAGCTACTGTCGTCTATCATAGGTTATCGTCATTTAATCGAGTTTCAGAGCATCTTACCCCATGTTTGACGATTCGCAGTGTGTGGACACTGCGAATCGTCAAACATGTTGTAGTGGTACAACATGTCTACACCAGCGGTAATCCCCAAGCAATTTATTTTATGACAAAATGTTTACTATTAAACAAAACGCACTAAAACTTAGTTAAAATTAACATTAATTTAATACATAATACGATCATACATTAACTAGAACAAATTGTGAAAAACGTATATTAATAGGTAACGGATAAAATTCACATCTTTCTTCTCATAGAAGACAGGATTACATCTACCAGAACTTAGATATTCATACTAATAAATAAAGGGTAATAATATGAAAATAGGATGTTAAAGTATAGATGTTCGTTACACTAAGAGCTTGAGAGTTGAGTACCTATCAGGTAAAAATTTGGAAAAAAGGTAAAGTTCCTCAACACAAAAATAAATAGAAATATATTCGATTATGTCTATAACTATAGGTGCAAGAGTAAAAAGGAGCTTATACGTGCTCGTCGAAGGTCACCTCAGCAGCTCTTATAAAATTCGTGCCACATACGACGACCAAACCGCAGCCATTTTATTGTAATCGCATACCAAAATTTTCGTTGAATGTATAGTTGTTTTTATAGGTGTAGAAGGATATGAGTTTTTGCATATCACTAGTGGTGCTATAGTTTAATTGAGATATAATGACATGGCAACTTTATGTTATTTAGCGACGCCATCATTGTTGTATTATGAGTAATAAAATAAATGTCCTTGGACAAATGCATGATATTTTTTTTTTGTTTCTGAAAACTACCATGAATGATACTAATATATAATATATTATATTATGTTTGGTTAGTCTAACATAAAATGTAAACAATTGAAAATCTACGTGAGTACAAACATAACTTTTTGACAATTCATATCATGTAGCCATACACTTGAATTATTATCATGTAGCTAATAATTCAAGTGTATGGCGTAGGAATGTGTACGTTACACATAGGTACTAGGTAGTCATTTTAGTGATTACTTGATAAGGTAGGAAAGTACAAAGGTATTGAGTATTTTAAAGTATGGATTGTTATTATTTTAAGACGTTGCAACATTTATTGGTGGATTATGGCCTTGACTATCCACCAACCCGCACTGGGCCAGCATGGTGGTGGAAAGCCATAGCCTTGACTCTTTCCTTGCGAGAGAAGCACCCGAGTCCCAGCAGTGGGAACATTTTAGTGGGCTGTTTATGCTAATATTTGTTATGTAAATACGTGTTACTCTGTTACGCGTTCCTAGCTGTTCAATTCAACAATAGGTGATTGAAGGTGGTGAAATACCGGCTTCTAAAGGGTAACAGATAAATTAAATTGGACATTACGTTGCAACATTTATTGGTGGATTATGGCCTTGAAAAACAGTCAAAATCATTGTATAAAATTATTTTTGTATCAAGTAGGTACAAATTTTTCTACAAAGAGCGATATGGACTTTTTCGTTTCTGAAACTGAAAAAAATCTTATCTTACTCCCCGCAGTTTTAATTTTAATTTAAGCTTAATTAGATCATTATTATCACGGGGCTACCTCACATAATTCGATTGGTAGATAGTAGATACCTATTTGTTGTCTGGATTTCTAATTGTCATATTTACAATACAAACGCACAATCGGTAGATGCGGAAGCACTTTTGCGCTTGAGAGTCAACATTAGAGTTAGGGGAGATAAGTGTTATGAGGGGGGTGGGGTAGGCACCCTCCGCGTCACGTGACGCGCGACCTTCGTCGGCGCACCGACCTTGAGCGTCGGCCCGCGCGCGGGTCAGAGGTGAACGCTCGCGCACCCGCCCGCGCCCCGCGCCTCCCCGCGGCCCCCAACAACCGAACAACTTGAAAACTTGCAACTCAACACTCACCTCGGCTACCGCACCGTGGCTCCAGCCATCCCGGCCTCTATGCCCCCGCCGTCGCGAACAGGTACCACAAAGCGGCACACCTTTCCCATAAACCGATGACTCCAAGTTTATTGACATCGAGTCTCACAAATAATTGCGCAAAACTAGATTTCCTTCTACTTGAACACATACACAGTCTTCGTTCGAATAAGAATACACTTTTTTAATAGATAGTCTATGTATATTCACTCAAAAACTTGTAAAATACAAGAAAAACATTACAATCAGGCAACCGACGCGCAGTGTCCTCTCACCTCCGCAAAACAAAGCGGAATAATAAACTTGAAACTTGAACGCGAGGCGAGGCGCAGTCGCGACGGCGAGCGACGGCTAGCGAACGTGCTGGCATGACATCTTGCGATATTTGACCGTCAAAACAAAGGTGCGTGACACGACACCTGGCGACTAGTTTTATGCTGTGAAAATGAAACAAATTCTTTTGCTACTCAATAGATGTCACTAAACATTACAAGTATTACAAAGTTAGAGTAGATGGCGCTAAAACCACAATATACAAATATTTTGACATAATTAAGAGGCAACAGGAACGTGTAACAGTCGAAATCGACTAAATTTTATCAGTCGACTAAAACTCAACCTAATTTTTTTTAGTGAAACGTCTGGCGCACCACACACAGATTTTTCGTGGGCTGTTTCGTGAGCTTAAGTGTCACTCTCGTAACTGAAAGAAAGGTTCGGGCGAACTCGGCACCATGGTGACCTAGAAATGCTAATGCATTGGTAACACATCATTGGCACAAATTGGCTATCTAGGCCAAAACGTGTTACCATGGTTACCAATTGACTGGCCTCGTGGCTTAGTTGGTAGTAGCTCTGCCTGCGAAGCCCAGGGTCGTGGGTTTGATCCCCACCCAGTGCAAAAATTTGTGTGATGAATTCAAATGTTTGCACTGTGTCTGGGTGTTTCTATGTATAATAAGTATGTATTTAAAACTATTTAAGTATTATATCAGCTATCTGGCCGCCATCACACAAGCTTTGCTTAGTTTGGGGTCAGGTGGTGTTGTGTGTGAATTGTCTACCAATATTTAATTACCATAACACATTTACACATTTACTATCAAATTCTGAGTGGCAGTCCCTATGATTGCCAATTTTTTGAGTCTGTTTGCTGTAGCTCACTTGATGTTATTTGGAGATTCGTAGTTAATTAATTTACCTACATTTTTAGTTCTATCCAGATTAGTTCAATCTTCAAACCAATTAGTTAATCCAATAGTTCATCCGTGACTTAATTATAATACGAATTTATGAAAACAGCGCAAATTCAAACGCAATTACATTAAATATTCATATTCCTTATTTATAAAATATAAATACTCGCAACACATTTTTCGACGTTAAATGAAAGTATTGCTAGTACAAAGCTACAAAGTTAACACGTTTTAGACTTACAATACTTGTATATTTTGTTTTTCAAAAATATATTTTTTAACGCGTTACGCTTTAGAACTAGCTAAAATAATTCAACGTGGCATAATACTAATACCTATTAATATCCAATTGTTATAATATATGTTATGTTTAATCATCAGATGAGTCAAACATATCTCATGAGATGTTGTCGCAAAAAATGTATAACTCTACGTACGTACTTGACAATGGTAAAGATGTCAGCAAACTTTCTGTTTCAAAAAGATGCATCTTAGAACCGTTCCGTATCTTATGGGAAAATTATAATTTATTATGAAATTAAAGGCATATGTACTCGAACAAATTATGTCTACTCTGTACTCTACTCAAGTACACAAAATCAAGCAAGTGCAATCTTTTCGAGAAATTTTGAAGTTCTTTATTTTTTTATTTGGGGACGCTCGTGACTCATGAGCTCCGTTGCTGAATTTGGTATACCCAGAAGTAGGCAGAGTTATAATAATTCTAAAATTAACCTCCCATTTAATTCTTATAAAAAGAGAGATGAGATTTGATGTTAATAGTTCTTTGTCTTGGTTTTATTAGTCATGCTAAAGGCGTTATTACACGTTATGCAGACAGTCTTAGCTAAGACTGTCTGCATAAAGAGTGGTGTAATAAGCGTCAGACTGTTAGACTCTGCATTCAGACTGCAAGATCGGGTTCACCGAGTCTTACTGGCTTACAGTCAGAATTAGCCATGTGTCGTTACGGGTTTTTCAGATAACGGAACGCAACTGTTACGCATACCCAAATAGACGGTATCAAAACTATTTATTTTTCAAAACTATTTATTTTCGTATTTCACAACAACAAGATAAGATTCATTTTTCAATAACCGAATGCATCAAATAGATCTATGCTCCTTTCTTCCTCACACTTATACCACTACATATGTATCTCACTAGCTCTAACCGGTACGATACAGTTATGGCAATAACTAAAAATCGGTACCGATTGCGTTGCACGCAAAGAGTTATACATTTCGTTGCGCGATAAAGCAAGCAATGGTTGTTATGTAGTTTTAAAAGTGCATACCGCTACTTGAAATATAAGCAGTTATGAGATTTTCACAACGTGTATTCGTTATAAAGTCTTATAAATAGTTGTACAACACTTTATGCTATAATAACGACCATAGCTAGTCTGAATAACGAGTAGTGTAATAAGGCAAAGACTGTTAGACCGACAAATACATGACACTGACATTGACATATAGTCTTAAAATAACATGTAATCTCAACATGTACTAATGAACCAATCACGAACCTCATTGGTTCGTGATTGGTTCATTGGTATTCGCAGTAATTTCTATTTTTGTGTTTTGGGTATTCGGAGTTCGAATGTCTTAATTTTAATTTTGACCTCGCTGTTATTATACTTATCTTAAATGCTTAAAATTCTTTTTTTTCAATTTAAATTAATAAATACCATAGTAGCGTGCAGTAAAGAAGAAGAAGTAACATTAAAAGTCGTCGAGCACGCGTTTTTCAGACTGGTGTAATAGGAAGCTCAAAAGTTAGACTCTAAGATAGTCTAGAGAAAGACTGTCTGCATAACGAGTGGTGTAATAAGCTCTTTAGTCGTATTCTAGAATCGCCACCATTACGGATCTAATCGACTCAATGTGTTTCTGTGGAATATCGAGTATTGAGTTAGTCTTGTGCTTATTCGGACATCGTTGGGTCCGTACCGAAATAGTACAGTCGGAAAAGTGTACTAGTACACTTTATTAGTACCTAATAGTACCTATTAGTACCCGGTCTTTCTATGACTATGACGGACGTAAGGAACTGAGGAATAACAGATACGTAATAAGAATAACAGAATTTCTGTCGGCTATAGAATAGTGTCGCGAAAACACAATAACAGATTTTGACAAAGTGAATCGCAGCTTCAGATAGATGTAATAAATAAGATTATGGCCACCAACGTATTAAAATGTACATAGTTTGATTTCCATTCATACTTTAACAGGCTTAGGACTGGGACTCTATTATAAAATATAGTAGAAATGGCGTATTTAAAAATCTAATTTTAATTACCTACGATTGTTATGAATTATCTAGCTGCTCAAGCGCTTTATGAAATTAGAGTGTCTAACAAACAGAACGCGAAAAATATTTGAAATCGCTAAAGCGTCAATGACGCCTATACTCTACTGAATTGCTATTGTACTAATAGTCGAACCGTTCACTGTAAGATGACCTCTCCTGTTATATTAGCTCTATGAAGGCAGGGACCATCTTATAGTAAACAGTACGCACTGAATCTGTCTCATTTACTCGCGTAATTGCGGTATAATGCTTATTCATTCTAGGACGCGACTCGGCGAACGTTGGCGATACTATTGTACTAATAATCGAACCGTTCACTGTAAGATGACCTCTCCTGTTATATTAGCTGTATGAACGCAGGGACCATCTTATAGTAAACAGTACGCACGTACGCTGTCACGTTCACTGTAAGATGACCTCTCCTGTTATATTAGGTCTATGAAGTCAGGGACCATCTTATAGTAAACAGTACGCACGTACGCTGTCTCGTACACACTCTGTCCCGTTTACTCGTGCAGTAGCCGTATAATGCTTATTCATTCTAGGACTACAGACTCGGACATCGGACATTGCTGAATATAGTAGAGTGTACTAATAGTCCGATTAGGTACGAATAAGGATTGTCGTTGGGTAACGTAACTTTTAGTACAGTGACAAGTAACATAACTTAATAGTACCTAGTACACGTACTACACAATTTAAATTAATAAATACCATAATAGCGTGCAGTAAAGAAGAAGAAGTAACATTAAAAGTCGTCGAGCACGCGTTTTTCAGACTGGTGTAATAGGAAGCTCAAAAGTTAGACTCTAAGATAGTCTAGAGAAAGACTGTCTGCATAACGAGTGGTGTAATAAGCTCTTTAGTCGTATTCTAGAATCGCCACCATTACGGATCTAATCGACTCAATGTGTTTCTGTGGAATATCGAGTATTGAGTTTCCCCTCTCGCACAGCAAAACAGCAATTCGTTCTATCTCCATTTCTCATCACTATTGTTTTGTCGTGTTGCGTCAAACCTGCGTGCAAATGCGATTTCTCAAAGTTTTCATATTTTCGTTTCGGTTGTGTTTCGTCGCAAAGTGATTTTAAAAAGATTTAATAATGTTGTATAACTTTACGGCATTTTAATTAATATTAAAAGACACGATTACATCTACCAAACTAACCGGGACTTTTAATTCAAAGTTGCAAAGTTAGTATCAAAATGACTCACTAATTAGCAGCCTTAAATCCAAGGCTGTGTTAGTAATAGAGGTTTTTTATTTAGTATAATGTTCTGTGTGTCGTCGTGATGGACGAAAACGATAGAGGGTACGGTCGCGGCCCCAACAAGACGCTCCTCAAGATCGTGATTCTAGGAGATGGAGGGGTTGGAAAGTCTTGTTTGATGAGCAGGTTTATATCCAACCACTTTGATGATCACAGCTTTCACACCATCGGAGTAGAATTTATGAATAAGACTATAGAAGTTTGCGGAAAAGAATATACTTTACAGGTAAATTTAATTATTATGAACCATTGTTTTTATTATATTATTTAACAATTGATATTTTGCCATCCATTACATTGGTATTTTGTAAAAATTACTTAGGTATAGATGAGACTCATATACCTATTTACTGCTAAGATAAGAATGTCAATCTATTGTAGATTGAAGAATGATGCTTCCTTATGGAGACAATTTGTCAATGTTTGACTAGGGTTACCATTTTCCTGCTACACTTCCTGTACCCAAGAAAAGTTGTGGTGCACAAAATTCTCCTGATTTCAGTTACAGGGTGTTGATGTGATTTGATCTCCACAATGGCCCAATAAAGAGGCTAAGTGCAGAAAAGGATCCGTCAAACTAACATAACTTGATCTCAATAAACAAATAAATATTGGTGAACAATTCACACACAACACCATCTGACTCCAAACTAAGCAAAGCTTGTAATAAGGCGGCCAAATAGTCTATAGAGAAATTGTATTATATCAGCATAATACTTATTTAGTTGTAAATGCATACTTATTATACATAGAAACACCATGACACAGTACAAAGATTTGAATTAATCACACAAATATTTGCACTGGGTGTGAGTCGAACCCACAATCCTTGGCTTCGCAGGCAGAGTTACTACCTATTAAGCCATGAGGCCAGTCAAAAATCAATGCATACTTACGTCAAATAAAGCTACATACCATTTCTATTTGATTATTGCCAAGAGTTATTTTATACTAGCAGCACCCTGCAGTTTACCCGTGAAGTTGCCATTCCTGTTATTTTTCTGAGATAAAAAGTAGCCTATGTGTTCTTCCAAACTAATCTAACTATATTCCAAATTTCAGCCTGATCCATTTATACGTTACTATGTGATTGAGCAACAAACATCCATACATTGACATTTATAATATTAATTAGTAGGGTTGATTCTCTGGATTTTACATTAAACTTGAAACAACAAAATTTGTTCATCCAATTATGGAATGCAACCAAACATTGCACTGCTTGTCAAAGTCAAAGTTCTTTATTGATAAATGTACAATTTACACGTCAACACACCCCGGACACTCGGCCTAAACTCCAAACAAACGGTGAAGTCGACATACCTACACTCACACAACTACGCATATGTCGTTCGAACACATTTACGCATGTGTGTGCGTGTCATCTAGGGTTACTAAATTATTTTATGGAATAGCTGTGACCCGTGAGTTCACCTGCCTATGGCTTACAATCTTACCTAGTTAGTGTTCGATCTTTAATGTAGGTAAATATAACTTTCATCAACAATCAGAAGGGAGAAGATTTAAAACAAAATAGGAGATAATAAAGGTACCATGTACGAATTGATTTTTAGTTAAGTACACTTATTAAGTAGTACCTACTACTTAATAAGTGACTCTGACAACGAAAGCCGCAGTTTAAAAACAACGAGTTTAATAATTTCGTCACAGGACTTCAGTGTTGGCGCGTACTTCTAACCAGAATAGCTTAACACAGTTTATAAAAATGATTCAATCTTTGTAGAAATTCTTATGAAATTAAAAATCTCTTATTCTTGTTTCGTATAATAGACGAAAAATTTTGTACCTATTGTTAAATAATACAGCATCATGGTCGTATTCTCATAGAAAATTATCGTCCGATATAATAACCCTTCGTTGAGTCCGCCTCGCGTCCGCGAGGGGGAGGAAGCTTGAAATTGGCGGGGGGTGGGGAGTGTCCGTTCTATCTATATTATCTATTCTATGACGTCAATTAATAAAAAATTAAAACAAAAGAAAGGGCATACAAATTGTATACATTTTCAAAGTTTGAAATTATCACTTCACTGTACACTGAGTTAAGAGACAAATTATCTTAAATCTCTGTGATTTATTACAATAATATTATACAAATTATTTTAAAATCTCTGTGATTTAAGATAATTTGTCTCTTAACTCAATAATTTCTCTGAAAATATTGGCCTTGGAATGTGCCTGCTTGGCGGTACAGTAACTGACACAGGTGTGCTATTTCCCCAGGCAGGCTCTACACCAGGGGTTCCCAACCTTTTTGTGATCAGGGACCACTTTTATGTTATTCTTGTTAGCAGAGACCACTATGAAGGGATAATTAAAATAAAGTGAAATAATGAAACCGAAAATTTTCGAATTAAAGATTAAAAAGCTAGTTACATTAAAACAAACAATAATATTTTTTTGGATAAACTTTTGTTTTGTTGTGTGACATAAACTTGTTTTAATGTGATTTCTGAGCTTGCATTTTCTACCCTAGGACTAATATTGTTACTCAAAGCTACCAACAAATATCAACTAATGCCCAGTTTACATTATTCCAGTCCAGCGATCGAATCCAGCGCTGGATTGCTTACTAGAATAATGTAAACCCACACTGGAAAGCATCACGTTTACAGTGTGGTTTTATCCAGTCCAGCGATCGAATCTAGCGCTGATTCGATCGCTGGACTGGAATAATGGAAACCAGGCATTACTTTTAAACAAGTCCTCGCCTTGTTTTAATTACCAGTAAAGCAGAAAATTCACACAAATACGTTGTCAAGAAAACCATAAAATAGCGCAAGGCGATTCCTCGAAGTTTAGAATAGCAAATTGCCTTTTTACACCAAAACAACTCAAGTGAAGAGAAGTGTCTCATGGTCAGAGTCCATTTCAGAGCAATTTTTTTTTAAAAGGCGTGTATTTAAGGCCCTTGGTTTGATAACATTTACATTTTTTAAGGCATCTAGGAAGAGTCTTAGAAGCTAGCTATTACATTGGGACTTTTCTGTTTTACTAACGTCACCAGACTGGAACGTGATCCCAATATTGCCCAAATTTAAAATCATTAGCGGACCATGTTTTAGCTTCTGGGGACCACTGGTGGTCTACGGACCACTGGTTGGGAACTCCTGCTCTACACAGAGTCACCACTACAAGCTAGTGTAAAGTAAAGTAATAAACCCATAAACACTCCATTGCCATCACTTTATTGCAATTCTAACTGTTAATTACCATAACAAGTTCAGCTTATCTCACGTTTCGGCAAATTATTTACATTCTGACATTTGCATGATTGTGTGTTCAGCCTAATCTCATTCACCTTCATGTTTCAAGGCGGCCTTATCTTTGTAGGAGGGATATGGTTTGTTTGAACAATGACATTGGCCAAGCAACTTGATATTACTAAATATTATATAAACAATTTTGCCAAAATTTTACATGCTTCTATTCTATTATAGCGGAACAAACTTACAAGAAAAAGGTCAATAGTACATTTTCAAACATTATACTGCATTACTTTCTTTTTTATGAAAATTGTATGAATGGAGGAGAATTAAATTTCGCACACTTAGATTTTATTATAGAAGGAACGCAGAATTCTAATACTAATATCATTTTTTATAAAGCATGAAAATACATAATATCATTTAAATCTATGTTACCTCCCTACTGTTTAATATATTTATTGTGGTCAAATTGAAAATAGATTAATTTTGCTTTCTGATCGAATCCTGATCGCTTGGCAACCACTTGTTATAATTCATAAATTCACTTCACTACATAAATACTGACCTAGCTAATTATTATTATTTATTTTATACATTTAGTACTAGGCCAAAAGTGCAATAATAAAAATTTGACATTGAAATAATAACCAATATAAAATAATTATGTAGCATACTTAAATGCAATCAAACATTTATTTAGTACAAAAAAATATATGAAAATTGTATATAAAAATTAAATTAACTTTGAAAATGCAGTAGTAGCTTTATTATCAAATAATTAAAATAAATCAGCTTTTGACTGCAATTTGCTTGTTGTTAACCGACATAGCAGGATTTTTACCTAGGAAGTTCCCATTTACCCTAAGTGTGGCCGCACTTATTTATAAGAAGCAGTCCAATTAAACATTCTTCATCAGACTCCATTATGATACTGCATGCGGTAAAAAGGTAGCAGCCACCGATCGCAAGTGTCCAGCACTTTACTTTACTTTTGTAGCCGCTTCTAGGTTCTCGTAGCTTCTTGTAGCCGTTTGTGACTGTCGCGTGTGGCCCGCGTGCGGCGACACTAAAGCTCGGCGCAAATGGGCCACCGACCACAGCCACCGGTGGCTGTCGCACGCTACCGCAACATTTCTAAGAGTGTCAGAAGCGAGTGACAGCCACCGGTGTCTGGAACGGTGTCTATCGAGCCTAAGATTTGAAGACACATAGACTCAGATAGAGACTTTTTAAGGCACCCTCAGGCAGTAGTAGATTTATGAAAATGGGCTAGCATAGAAGGTGCAGGTTTTTCTTTCTATCACTATTCTTTATTCTATATAACTATGATAAACACAGCCACAGGCCACAGGTTGCAAGAAAATTATAGAGTAGTGAAATAATCATAGTATGACATCATCTGGCAAATAATATCCAAATGGTAGTACTGCATGAGACCAAAACCTTGGACAGTAATGTATGAAGTCACTATCACATATATGTAGGCGATTTACAATAGCATACTTCCCTAACATGATCTAATATTTCAAATTATATTTACTTAAAATAGGATTTTTTAAAGAATTTATATCCATTGAGTTCAGATTACCTCAACAGTTTACTGAAGTTTGGGTTAGCATTGAAAGAGCAGGGCCATACTAAGCATAGGTACTTAGTGACCTACCTAGAGCATGCTTAATACCATGCATGGTTCCAACTCCCTGTGAGTTAACAAGTAATTATGTGTCTATTCATGCAGAGTATTGACCTACAATTGGCCTATACAGGGTTATTGGCCCAATCATCCACATTCCTTATAAGTCTTCCTTATCTGACTAAACATAAAAAACATATTAGAACAAGAACAATATTAAAAAAATGGAGTTACCCCCTACTACCTTGAATTTGTAATTTATACAGTATTCTACTAGTTCTCCTTTCAATTAATATTAATTCCTTCCTTTAAATATTAAGGGAGTAGTGAAAAAAAATGTAATACGCCATTTTGTGGTGGCGGCCATCTTGGATTTAAAAATTGTCATGGTGTTTAGTATCCTACTAGTAAAGCCCTTTCATTTGATACCCGTATTGAGGGAGCTTGTGAGAAAATATAATGTCCGCCGGTAACCTGCACCGCCGTTTTGTGAAGGCCGCCATCTTGAATCAATATTAACCAAACATCGCTAAGAACCACCGCACGCAAACTAACATTCAAATAAAAAAAACACATTTAAATCGGTCGATCCGTTTGAGCTCTGTGGTGCCAGTGGACAGACATCGGCGTCAAACTTAATAAGGCCCAATTTTCACGGAGCGGTTTACAACCGCGCCTGCGCGCGGGCGCGGCTCCGCGGCGGGCAACGGTTTTGTTTAAATACTCACGAGACCACAGGTTTTCGCGGTTTCTACTGCGGAAAGCTACTGCGCAAAAACCGCGTGCAGCCACACAGGCGCCGCGCGGCTGCCGCAGCCGCCGCGGCCGTAAACCGCGTCGTGAGTTTTGAATTCAACTTTACATACAAATCTGCCGCGCCGGCGCGCGGGCGCGGTTGGCAATCGCTCCGTGAAAACCGGCTCTCACACCCAATTCTTCATCTATGCTCACACCCCTTTTTTTAGTTGGCGTTTAAAAATATGTCAAAATCACATGACATTACACAATGAAACCATTTTGTAGTGGTAGAACTCAAGGCAGAGTCCGCCCGGGGAAGTACCACATCTTTTCTAGTTATTCTACCGGCAAGCAGTACCTATAGTGAAAATAACACGTTCTCCACGTTCTCATAGCTGCGTGCCACTGTACTGTTGTTTTGGGCAGGCATGTTGTTTCCCATGAGGGACATGACCTGCTCGTCTCATCACTTTATACGATAAAAAAACTGTGTATGGTGCGCATAAAGAAGTTTTCACTTAAAAAATCATGGAGTTCTATGACGAGTTGTATATTTCCCCCAGGTATGGGACACAGCGGGCCAGGAGCGGTTCAAGTCGCTCCGGACGCCTTTCTACCGCGGCTCCGATATCTGCATCCTCGCGTACGCTATCGACGATCGCAGCTCGTTCAACAACATCAAGATGTGGCTGAACGAGTTCCTACACTACGCCGGGGTCAAAAACGGAATCGAGCGATACCCGTTCATGGTTGTTGGGAATAAGGTACATTATTTTTTGTTGTTGTTTGTGCTTTAGTTTAACCAGAGGTTGCCGTTCTCCTGAGCATAAGCACCCCACTAAATACTGCTGGGACTCGGGGCCTTCTCGTATTATTAAGGAGAGATTCAAGGACATAGCGCTAGCTTCGTGCGGGCTGTTGGTTCCTTCACGATGTTTTATACCGTAATTTAGTTAGCGGCTTTACGCACATGACTTCGAAAAGACAGTGGTGCCCGTGAGAAATTAAACCCGGGGCTCCAGATCGGCAGTCTCTATTCTCCCGACCTTTCTTACCGACCTTTCTTTCCGACCTCTTAGACCAGCTGTAACTTACTAGAACAGCCGTAAATTTGAAGAAACTTAGGAAGAATGTCTTTTAGTGGTTTTGGTGGCCATTATTGTGGTTTAGCCTTACAACTCACGCATAAATATATATCATCAAACAAGGAGCTCTGAGGTAAGAAAGAGATTGGACAGTGAATTTTGAACTTGATGTTTGAAGTGTGTGTTGTTGAAGTGAAGTGTTTTTCACGTTTTGTGAAACATTTGATTTATACTAGGAGTAGGAACATTTTCAACCTTATTCGTTATTTTCTAAGTCGCCTCCTCCCGGCACACAGCCTCCACTGTGGCTGCATTTTTGTCCCTGATGGCCATTTGTAAGTTGTAATCTCGGATGATATTTGGTTACGTAGCCCACGCTCGCTGTACAAACCGACCGATGCCGTAATCAGTGTCCACTGATGATGCCATCGTGTGTTGTAAGAATAACAAAGAACGAAGACTGATGAATGTATGATGGTTTCAGTCAGACGTGTCCTCGAAGGACAGGGAAGTGAGTCACGACCAGTTGAAGCAGTGGTGCGACGACAATAAGATAGCTACCTACATAGAGACGTCAGCGAAGAACGATAACAACGTCGTCGAGGCTTTCTCGTTGGCGGTACAGAGGTAAGGATTTACATATTTATGTCATAATTATATGATATGGATTATTCATTTTTAATGCAGTCGTCGCCAATGTAGGCTCTTGTAGTTATGCAGCTCAGCGAGACCTAGTGAATCTTTCAAACGGTAATCAAGGAGAATAAATGATTTATATTTTTTGTAATATTATAATAGTGACGAAACGAACAAGTCGAGCGCCTAATAGTATACAAACTGTACGACGCCACGAAGTACTTCTTACTAGTTTTTAAATTACTGCCAAACCAAGTCAATGTGTTCGTCAGTGGGAATATGAGACATATATTTCATGTTTGATTGTGTATTGAACTTAATTCCGTAAAAAATCATTAACGACGACGCACCACTCTTGTACGGAGTACTGTTAACAACTTTGGGATGGATTTGCGAAAGTTGAGAGCTTGGGATTCGACCGAGAGCAAATTTTATGATGTGCCAAATGGATCATAGACCTTATTCGAGAAAGACTTCTAAGTTATGAATATCGTCGCGAAGTTGCGGCTTATCGGACACATTTCGATGAGTGTGCGACTGAACTGCATGACCTAATGCCACCTCGCTATTCTCGTTCTATCGAACTACTCGTAACTAGAAAAAGTGACATTAAAAAAGGTAATGACTCCGCGTAGTAAGAACGTCTAGGTTGTGAAAAATCCTTTGCCTGAGTGGGTCTTTCTCGATGGATGAAATCGTGACGTCTTCAGGTACCTACATCGTTTTTTTTCTAAATAACGATGCTCTATCGTAGACCGCATCAGGCGAGATGGAGGTTAATTACAAATCTATCATTGTAACAAAAAAAACAACTAGAAAAATGATACTAAAGTTGTTTAATTCTCAAAATATTCTTTCAATCAGATTTTTGTTTATAACAAAAATTTGCATTGATATTTATACTAATACGGATTTCGCAAACTACGGAGGCAGTGATTAATTTGACTAGCTACTTCAGTATTTCTTACCGCTAGTTTTCCGCATAATTCCGACTGATATACGCGTCGAAACAATCCATCATTTTCTACACAACAATTGTAGAGCGGAGTAGGAAGCGGATTGTTGTCGATACTATTCGATTGTTACACTGGTTTTATTCACAGGACATTGAGTTGAATGAGCTTAACCTTGCCAGTGTAATCACACAATGTTTAATCGATTGGTCGCTGCTTTTTAAAACTGCTGATTGGCTCGTCTTTTTTATTTATTTATTTATTTATAGGTTTACACTTGACCGCCATCTCATGTTAACAACATGTCAACGTGTCTGTTATTCTGTTAACATTCCTACAGGATTTAGTTGATTTAAAAATTGGTATCCAGAGCTAAAAAGTACCGTATTATTTGTTACATATGGTATATTTTTAACTCCAGTAATAATAATTAATAATCCCGTTTTAATTGGTAGTTCCCCTGAAAATTTGCGCCTGCATCTGCCATGAGTCAGTCGCACAATTTAGACGCAAGTCCCTCCCTGAAACTGAGGCAGACTTTACACAGAGCTACTAAACAAAACAAACTTTGTTGAACGTGTATTGACAATATTATATGTACACTAACAATGTCCCGTGGCTTCACCCTCTTAGTTTCCTTTCCGTTATTTTTCCGTGATGAAAATTAGCCTACGAGTTATTCGAGACTATAATATATCTGTGTACCAAATTTCAAAGCGTGGGAACGCCTGAACCGTCCTTGTGAACCAACGTTTTGAAATTTGGATAAAATACGGATGTTCAGGTGTCCCTCACTAGATTGATGTTCAAATACTCATTGACTGGTGTGGGAATATTGTTGTCTTAGGATTTGGAGTTCCTAAAGTATCATGTTTCATTATTTTGTTTGGTCGCTTCGTGTGCGAACGTTCTGTGTTATTATGTGCATATTACCCCGGCACTGCGCCGACCCCGGCCATCATAATGGTCACTAACGAGGTCAAATCTTTTATGCCCGGTAATTCGGCGCGTGTAGGCGCTGACGAAAATTAATGTTTACGTGTTTATGGGTGACTATAGATGAGGGCCGCCATTTTTATTACTCGTTCGTTTTGGATCAAATTTTACTGGTATAATACACGAATTGCAATGCCACGGGATTGGGTTTATTATCCTTGTTGGTTAATTTATGGTAATAGGATGCACTTGACTATCTATATCTTATATGCCTTATTCCCCACCGCACTACCAAGCTGCACTACTGGTAGTGTACCTTTAAACGAGCAATTCTTGTTTATATTTTCATTGATTTATTTTCATGAAATTGTGTATGCAGGGGGTTTCGGGCACGATAAATCGATCTAGCTAGGTTTTATTTGTTAAAAACGTAATTTATTGCGCGTTTTTAGACAATGAAAAACTTTCACATTAGACATTAGAATGCGAAGGTAAATTTCGCCGCGTGACGTAACAGTATAATAGCTCAGGTGGGAAGTCAGGCGGTCACGGATAAGTAGGTCCGGGTTCGAATCCAGACGGCTTCTCTTTTTTTTTCAATTTTCTTTTTTTGTAGAAAACTATTACTTTTTTTATCTGTCGATATCTAAGTATATTTAGTATTTAAACCGAGCAAAGCTCGGTCACCCAGGTACTCTGATCTTAAGCGACGATGCTTTCTACGATGGAGCGTGCTCACCAAGAAGAAACCGATTCTAATTCGACTTGAAGACGCCAAGATTATGTCTATCGGGAAAACCCCACTCAGACAAGCATTCCGGAGGCTAGACGCTCTTATTACGAAAGTAGAGTCAAACTTCCCCCACTTATGTAATAGGTATGCTGCAATGTAACACGATTACCAGGTGATTGAGAGGCGCGTTAAGAGACTGATAGTGGACAAAGCTCTGATTAAGCCCCGGTTGAGCTTCGTTGCTGACATTGCATAAATTGATTACGGTCTCTCCCTTCTACTATAGTCTATTAAATCATACAGTCGTTCGACGAAGCCGTCTAGACAGGGCAATAGTGCAGGGTGAGACGCGGGAGGCACGCTCCTGCATTGCCTACATTACAATGTTAGTATTGCAGAACCGCGGCTCAGGGCTGACGTCTTCCGTATGTTTTAATTTTGTTTTGGTGGTTGTGTTTGGTGTAGCTCAAAGAGTAAGCCCAAGCTGAAGTGGCAATGGGCAGGCCACATCGCTCGTAGAACTGACAACCGATAGGGAAGAAAGGTTCTCGAGTGGCGACCACGAACCGGAAGACGCAGTGTTGGACTGCCTCCCACTAGATGGACGGATGACCTCACAAAGGTCGCTGGAAACCTGGTTACAGGTTGCGCAGGCCCATTCGTTGTGGAAAACTAGGGGGGAGGCCTATGTTCAGCAGTGGATGTCTTGCGGCTGATGATGATGCTGATTTGCTGTTTGCGACACCCCTACCCGTGTCTAGACATTATCGGCGTTTCTCCCAAGATCAAAGGCGATGAACTACTGGTAGTGTTTCTTGATACTGTGCTTCTACTATCGGATAGTTAGACAAACTAATCAAGCTCCATGGTGGAAATTCTGCTAATTCGATTAGAGCGCTTTGAACCTACATTTATCATTCACACTGAGACCGGAATTTATGTATCCCGATACTGCAATTTAGGTGTCTTTAAATCCCAGAGTAGATAGATATCTTCAAGATAAGCACGCTCCATCTTAGACTGCAGTGTTGCTAGACATCAGGGAATTCGTAGTCAAACGCTAGCTTTGTTGAAAATAAAAATAAAATAAAAAACATAACAAGATTACTATACCTACCAGAACGGCGACGTTGTACGTAGGAATCATTTATAATACATGTACGAGTAAGTATTAAATATACAATAATACAATTTTTATGTTTAAAACCTTGAACGTAATGCGTTTTTCAAGGCTTGAATTTTGTACGATCAGTTCGAGGTTTCTCTTTATTCGATCTATTTCGCGAATTGTCTGATAATAAGCAATGACGCGGTAAAGGACGAATCACTCTTAGAAAGAACGTGTTTACTCTTTGTTTTTTTTTTGGTTTGGTTTAACATTGGTTTTTTGTTTTTTTTTTTTTGGTTACGTCGTGGTGGCTTAGTGGCAAGAACGTTCGAATTCGTAATGTCGCTTTCACCTTTGAGTTTTCAAGTACAGATTAACGAGTTTGTTATCATCACTGGCTTTAACGGTGAAAGAACCCATCGTGAGAAAACCTACATGTTCTAAGAAATACATTTTTCGAGGGTGTGTCATACTCCTGCACTCGGACCCAGTGGTAGATTATGGCTTTGAGTCTCTTTGTATGGGAGAAGGCCCGCGATTCCCAGCAGGTTACATAAAGTGCTTATGCATGACTAAAATTCCGCCCCGGCTTCGCCTGTGGTGCATAATACATTTTATTATATGACCTATAGCACTTAGGGATCACGTAGATATCCAACGGTGAAAGAATTTCTGAAATCAGTCCAGTAGTTCCTGAGATTAGCGCGTTCAAACAAAAAAAACCTCTTCAGTTTTATAATATTTGTATAGATTTGTTTAAAAATTAACACTTTTAAACTTTATTTTTGACTTGATTGTATTCCTAATTGTATAATTTATGGGTACAGTGACCTGTTTTTTTATGCGATCTATTCAAGTCCACCGCTGGACATGGCGGTGATATTAAATACTACTCAACCCGATTCCCGGTTTTTTTTGTTCCTACCACTGCCTCTGTTTAGGTCTATTAACTTTATCAGTCTAGCTTTAGGTCGGGGCGCAGTTATTTAGTATATTTATACCTACTTGTGGGTCCGTCAGACGGGTAACGTCATCGCCGACAAAATGAGCTCCTTATTTTCCCCGAGTGGGCACAGCGGCCGTCTGACCTAGAGCCTAAAATAGGACAAGATTTTAGTACTCCATCTCCAAAATGTGATAGGTTTAAAGGTAATAATGACTGACAGATACTTCTACACCACAATGGCTTCTTTTTAGCCGAGTTCGACGGGACTATGTTATCGATTCGGCCAGTATTTTTTTATAAATGTAAAATATACATCGATTACACCGAGGTTAATGATCCGATTTATGTAATTTATTTTGTTTGATGCAGAATAGCTGTCATTCGGTCCCATATAAATATTGTACAGTTTTTACAAGCTTTTATTTAGTTTCACCTGTCCGATGTTTGCGATCAAATCTCGCTAATTAGATTTGATCCACTTTCCGTGATTGAGCTGAAATGTTGCATATCGCAATATTTATGGCGGGTAAATGCAATGTTAAGATGACAAGGTGCTGATCTGATGATCGAGCTACAAGGTGGCGAAAGGAACTTCGCAACGAAACGACACAACATCATCGAGTTTGGGCTCATTTTCATCAATGCGCAATGACGAATAGTTTGTGTTTCAATGGTAACCAGGGTCTGATGGCTATTAACTGCTTAGTTATTTTTTTGTGTTTCTAGTCTTTATGTGACAATATCAGAGTGGAGTTCGGAAAAGACGACTATACATATATTATGTATACACATTTATGTATATTATTCATCTTTATATAGTGTCGTGTAAAAAAAGTTTATTAGTAGGTCCTACTTCCCCGTATTGTTTGAGGTTATTAGTAAAATCTATTCTTCAAACTTTCATGAAAGCTTTAAGTTATTCTGTTGGTGAACTTTCGCCTTTTCATGCTTTCCCGGTAATGGACCTTCGCTTTCAACTATCATTAAATGTATACTTTCATGTTCTATCGGTTTCGATTTTTGTGAAACCTTGTCTGCTAACTTTACTTTTTGTTTAGTTCTTTATCAAACCGGGGAAATGTTTGATCTATCATGTAAAAGTAAACATTTTCAATTTCAAACATGTCCTTTTCGATTCTCCTTAGAATTTGGTATTTTTCCATCAAATTTAGTAAAAAATATTTACAGGCTGCTTAAAGTGATTGGGTGATAATAGGAGAAAAACATGAAATATTGTCTTAACATTGCAAAATATTCAATAATATTCAAATCTTTGTTAATTAGTATGCGTTTCTGCATTTTTAGCTATCATGGCTGTTTGAAATTTATCGATTCTACTCGTATTCTGTCGATCGAGTAGGTATCAATCGAATTAAATGTCGCCGTGACGAGACGTTCCATGTAAATGACTTCACGCCTGAGATAAAGAATAAGTAAATAAATCAGGTTTTCCGCACGGTTCCTTTGTACCAATCATAAGCAGATGAGTTGTATGTTAGCTATGGCAACAGAGTGATGTGCCGCGACAAAATTATGACACTTCCACAAGAGCGCCAAGACAAGAGCGATCAGACCCGTATTTTCAGAGTAAAGCGTTTATTCTAACTCTACATGCAATACCTATATGTTAACTCTTTGTTTCACGCCAATTAGAGACAGTCGAAATATTTGATCAAGTAATTCTTCTTACAAAAATTCTAAAATCGCGATTAAAGTATGTTTAAATATTGTGGGACTTAAAAATATTTTAGTAACTTTTTCATACCCTATCAAAATATCAAAAAAATCGTGGATACATTTCTATTGTTTCATTTCCTCGTTCACTTAGAATTAAAAACAAATGCTATTTCAGAAAATTAAATTCGCTCAAGACAAACTATGGTAAATCCTTAAAGCCAGGTCACACAGAGGCGATCCGATAGCGATAGCGATCCGATAGCGAGACGATATTTTTTGTAATGTTCGAATTTGTATGCAACCTGACACACAGCAAGCGGGCGCGATCCCATACTCGGTATCGGATCGCTATCTCTATCGGATCGCCTCTGTGTACCCGGCCTTTAAAGTTACATTCGTGACAAGCCGACGATGTAGCATATTTATTAGTTAGAGACTACAATCTATTTGAATTTCAGCTTGATCCCTTCAGTCATTTATAATATAGGTAGGCATGTAGTAGGATTGCAATTAAGAGGATAAAATGATGATACTAATTTATATTATCAAATACAGTATGACACTTTTAATTTCATAAATTCATCATAGCTCAGAACGTCTGCTCGACAAGCCAGCGATTTAATTTAAAACTGCCAAGAGTGATAGTGGACGCAGTGGTGATTGCCTTAGGCAATTTATTATACACTACGGACCCATAAAGTGCGTCGATTTGGCTATTAATTTAGTATGTATTTCATGAATAATTCGTCGTTGTCGTAATATCGTTATTCAAACTTTTGCTGTTATAACTACGTGAAGCCGAAATTTAAGCTGTTCCTAAAATTGTCGAATGTAAAAGTAATTTTGACCGGAACAACTGAATAGGAAGTTATACTTCTATTGGCGCGAAAATAATGTTGAGAGTGAATTTCTTGAGTATGCGATCGAACTCAGTGGCGAAAATTATAAGAGGCCTACGGTGTAAAATGCGGCTTTGCTATAGATAACAGAAATACGATTTACATTAAGTTTTTCACTGGATCCATTAACATTGACGGGATAAAAAGTGTAGCGTATGTGTTTATGTTTGTCCTGGTAATATACTTACTATGTGTTTCGTTTCATTCAAATGCGTTTAGCCGTAACAGAAATACGTGGTAACATACATGCATACTTACAAGCACACAAACTTTTTTCTAAATAAAAAATCGCTAAAACTAAGAAACCTTGAAACGCTGCGCTGTCGCTATTTTGAGCTACAAGCGAGTACAAAAAAGGGCGAGGTGATGAAGTATGACGAGAATCACCAGTAACTTCTCTCTCCATTCCAGATGGATCGAAGTAGACCAACGCGCGGAGAAGGAACTTGGAATGTTCCAGCACACCGACGCGGTGACGCTGCACGGGAACCACTCGGCGTCCAGCATACGAGCCACCTGCTGCTCCAGGTTCTCTGAACCCTGAACTGCGGCGGACTGGCGAGTCAGCGACCTGAATCACGAACCAATAGGTTTAAGACTTGAAAATTGAATCGTACTTCCGTAAGCCTTTGCAGCGATATATATTGGTTATATATATAGTTGGTACATAGACAACTCACAACACCATCTGACCCCAAACTAAGTAAAGCTCGTATGATGGCGGCCAGATAGCTGATACAATACTTATTTAGTTTTAAATAAATATAAACCATTAGATGTGCCCTCCCAAACTTCAGGCCCATGGAATTATGTCAACGTTGGGAAGACAGCTCACTAATTCCGTTCTAGTCTGTTGCAGGAAGCGGTGAACGCCGGACGTTTTTACCTATCACTATTCGTTGTCAACAACCAAAATAAGTGGAACCACAGCATATATCGCCGCTAGCGATCCTAGGGGTCAAGTAAATTGGTTGTATGTAAACCACTTAAGATACACACAGAGACGCAGTTTATTGTCAATTTCAAGGTGCTCAGGGCACATCCATTGGTTTATATCGATGCTTTAATGCCCGTTTTTCAAGGATAGCAAGCTAGTTTAGTCTAGCTAGCAAGCTAGTCCTTAGACAAAACTATCGTTGCGTAGCGTTGTCTACACGAATCTTAGCGTAATAACACTAGCTTGTTATCATAGCTTGAAAATCTAGCCATGTGTAGCTCGGGCATAAGTTATGATGGTTTCAGGAATGACGATGATTTGACGTAACGTTTTGATAACGTTGTAGATCTAGACTTAAGACGATAGTCGTAATACGTTGGTATTTATTTCTGGCTGTATTAGTTGTGGTTCTGTACAGGTTACCCCGAAGTCTATTTGTGTTAGCCATCGTGAATGCAATCACAAGATAAAGATTTTTTAATAATCTATGTTTTTTTAAACGCTGAGTTTAAATTAATAAGTATTCGATCGAAACAGGATTTTCTACCGAAATCGTATATCGGTATTTGTTTCAGTTGCTGTCGAAACCAAATCGGAAGCAGGAACGTGATAAAAATGAATTTACAATGTTTACTGTGATTTGGCTTATTTAATACAAGTAGGTACCTGCCCGCGACCACGTAAAATTTACAAATACATTCGGGATTAAAAGTAGGCTGTGTTATTTCAGACTATAATATATTCAAGTTTCAAAGTCCAGTATCGTTCCTTCTCTTCTTCAGATGTGATTGATCAACGAACATTCATACTTTCACATTCAAAAACCGAAACAGAATTTTACCGTTCCGTTCACTACAAATAAACATCGCGTTTCGCTACGTAATATAACGTACTCACATTTGCCCCGCAAAAAAAATTCAAAAAAACATTAACCATCATAATTCATGACAAAAATTAGTTACGTAATCTAGAAATCACAATGCATCTACAATCTAGATAAACACTGTAACGACATTCAAGGTGTGTACGTGCGTAAAATGAGAATTTTATTTATCACGAAATCAGCGTTTTCTCTCCAGTACGGAAAATTTAGTTATGATCGGCATAGCAAGAATTTATAGATAACATAATATCGTTTCATTAGGGTGCAGTTTCGAAAATTATATACACGTGTTTCTCAAAACACATTTTTTGTAAGGGTAGCTGTACCCTTCGCCCGTTGCTACGCCACCTGTTGAAAATTGAACGTACCAACTCAGAAACCGGCGTTGGTTCAGCAGCAACTTTGCTAAATTCTTATCGTTACATGATCAAATGCATAGTTTACGATGCTATAAAGACACACATTCATTTATTTTATAGAAAATTATAAGATAAATGCATTTAGTAATCCCCGGTGTCTGAGAGGACAGACTGTTATATTGGACTCGTTAAAATTTGGTCTATCCTTTTGGTTCGACATATTAAATCCAGACCAAAACCTCCATACAAAGTGGACTTTGGTCTATGTTTGAACGATTTAAACAAAATGCTTCTGACAACCCATTTTACGAGGAAGGTTATTTAGGTAAATAACATCGATAGACATTTACGCAATACGAAAAAGCGCATTGAAAAAAGACAAAACTAAGGGGCAGAAGTAGTCAATAGTTATTGTTTTATAATATTAGAATTCTGTAGAATTCTTCATAAAGATTTAAAATAAACGGCTATTCTCTAGACAAAAAATAAATAAAAACCAGTAAATGTTGTAAAAATGAGTAATTAAATAAATATGATTGTCCTATAATCAGCTGATATAGTGTCCGTGACCATGTCAGCCACTTGCGATTGCTATTGCTATGTCGGCGTTACACGTTACTGATACCACAATCAGACTAGTTATAAAACTTTCTAATAGATAACAGTATTTAAAAAAATACAGCCGTTCCCAAATATATTACTTAAATACATGACGAATAAAGTATATTTATTATTTGTACAGCTTCACAAAACTGTACTTGTTTCTAAACAGTTTCTGAATTGTCTGTAAATTTTCAATGAATCGTCTAATGCCTCATATTTCGTTTGGCTATAAGACCGCCAAAAGTAAATTATGTTTGTTTCACGGGGAATGTTGTAACAAACTGTCTAAAGGTACAAGTTCGCGCGGAGACCGCGACAGGCACTTGACACTATGGAATTGTATGGGCGCCAGTTCGCGCCGCGACCGCGACCACGACCTGTCTCGGTCTCCTGTCGCGGTCTCGGCGCGAACTGGCGCCCATACAATTCCATAGTGTCAAGTGCCTGTCTTGGTCTCGGGTCGCGGTCTCCGGTCGCGGTCTCGCGTCGCGGTCGCGGCGCGAACCGCTACCTTAACACTGCGCTCTTCGCCTTCATGTATAATATGACTCTCTTTTTCAGCAGACACTGCAAATGAGAACACAATAAAGTCTGCACATAACTACATAGCGTAGAATAACACGCAAAGGTACTCGGTACTCGTATTTCCCCCGGTGGTCTCTGCAAAGATTCCTACCACTACAAAAACTGAATTTATGACAAAATATTTATAAGCATAAGCACATAAGCAGTATAATAAAAATATTCTCATTGCTGGGACTTTATCTCGCAAGGAGAGAGAATCTAGGCTATAATCCACCACACTGGCCCATTATAAACGTTGGTTTGGTTGCGGTTTGGTGGATATGACAATATTATAAACGTCATATATTATGTATTATGAATAGTATTACCACAGTATAGAGAAAAATCTATTAGGGTGTGGTCTGGTGGTATTACGAAGATACCTTCGTAATAGATTTTTAGAAGTAGGTATCTACTTAAGTACATAATGGTATTTCGTTTTGAAAATTCATTTATAACTTTTGCGTTACTGCTTTAAAGCTGCAATTAAAATGGGATTGGGCAGGACATATTAGCCGAATACCTGAACAAAAATCGGAAAATTTCGTTACATACATGTGTCAATAAATAACTGATTTACATAGATATAATAGAGTCTCGTGCAAGATAATACGAGGTTTTACGAGTCTTGTAAATTCAGGTAGTTAACCTTTACGACTTGAGGAAAATCACTCGTTTTATTGTTTTCCCAAAAAAATACGACAAAGGCAGCATTTTAAAGAATATACATTATTTTGTCATGTACAACATGTGAGGGATTTCTAGGCTATTTATAGGTAGACAATAATGGTCTGGATAAAGCATAGTAAATTTTTACCGCTGAAAAATAACGGGATCGAAAACTAACCAGGAATCAAGGATCATCAGGATTATCCTACTAATCTACTAATATTATACTTTTTATAGTGTTTATATACATGGATGGATGTATTAATATTTGTTACTCTCTCATGCGAAACTTTGAATAAACCTGGAAGGAATTTGGTATAGAGGTAGAGGCTATAATCAGTATGAAATAACACATAGGTTTTTTTCTTGGGAAAATTGCAGGATCGAGAAGCTGTCTAGACGGGGCAATCGTGCGGGGTGAGACGCGGGAAGCGCCGCTCCCGCCATTGGCCACGTTATAATGTTAGTATTTCGTGAGCGCGGTTCAGTTTTCGGTTTAATATACCCGTGTCTAGGCATTATCGGCGTTTCTTCCTAGATCAAAGGAGATGAACTACTGGTAGTATTTATTTATACTGTGGTAAAACACTACACTAATGGTTAATTAATAGCTGATGGAAATTAAGATCACATCAAATGAATCTCTATTATTTTTAGTAACTTGTTTGTAATACGCGCAAGTACAAAAACTCGATTTAACTCATATCACCCCTTACGACCAGATCTGGTCACGACATTTATATACTACAGGCCCGTGAACAAAATTTACGGGTCAAATGAACCAGCAGGAGACCTATGTAGGATGATAGACGGGTACAAAATAATAAGATTCAACACTATGCCGTCACTTGTAAGCTGTCCAACTGAGTGCAGGTCAGAATTCAAAAGTGCAAGTAGAGTGGGTACATTTTGGTCATTTGTTTATGTACGGCATTCTTACCATCCAATAGTTCCATGAAAAATAATGCGAAAACGCGTAGTGCCGTACAAAAATAGTGGTCCACGAAGTCGGAAACATTATTGATAATCCGGAAATTTTGAGGGAAAATTTGGTCATTTGATACTGTACGGCATCGGTTCCATACAGTTGCAATACCTCTTCTAACCCATTATTCCGCAACGCCGTAGAAAAATAATGGTCCAAGAGGAAATGATCGGGGGTTCAACTTCCTCTTTTCAGTGATCCGGAGAGGTGATTTGAAAAAGTACGGCATCGGTTCCAAATGATTATCTAGCGTTCAAATGGACAATTAAAAATAATGCCGTCTAAAAATTACTGTTCATTTGAATGTTTATCGATAATTACCTTAATTTCATCGTATACTTCATTTATAAAGGTGGTAGGTCATTTGATCCCTCGAATTGAATGAATTCGAATAAGTATACAAGTACTGGTTGGGGATAGCGCCCATTCTTCCGCAATTTCGTATTTTGACCAGAATTATTTATAATAAATAAATAGCTTTTGGAGGTGTAAGATTCTTCGATTAATTGTTGTTAGATTGACGCTAATTTGGAAATGTATATAAGGTTTGTTGTGATTAATATCGCTTTTAAAGCCGGGTCACACAGAGGCGATCCGATAACCATAGCGATAGCGACCCGAGACGATTTTTTGTAATGTTCGAATTTGTATGCAACCTGACACACAGCAAGCGGGCGCGATCCCATACTCGGATACGATCCGGATCGCTATCGCTATCGGATCGCCTCTGTGTGACCCGGCTTTTAATGTAGAATTAGTAATAGTGTTAGTTGTAAAATAATATAGTGTTAGTGTGTTAGGTAGGTGTAATATTAGAAGCGAATGGGTGCTTTTACGTGAATTATTGTTTAATTAACATAAATTTAATAATATATAAACCATTTAAATTAAATAACTATTGAAATGAGTACAGGCTTCCTCTAATATATCAAACTGATTTATATTTTTCTATGAAAATTAATTTGTTTGTTACACATTTCCAATCAATTCACGAGTAACTCACGTGTGATATGGTCGATCTAGCCCAACTTAAGTTTCAGCCGCGGCCCTTATTAAGGCCGCAGAATGCGGTTGAAACTAAAGTCAGATACCATCAATTATACTACAAGCGAGTACTTTACTATTTATAATATTTTAACAGTTTATTAACAGTTATTTATTTGATTTTACAAAAAAATAAACACGAAAGTGGAACGTGTGATAACGGTAATAATAACTGTTTTTTAGCTTAGATTATAGACTAGTATTTTTCAGATTGTTTTTTTAATTTATTCAATGTAATACCAAATTGAGATATCTACAAAGAGTAGTTAGTGTAGATAGAAGTTCTTTAGCACGAGTTCTGTGTATAATTATTACAATTCACAATATTAGGTGGTCGGAAAAGGTCGCGTTATGATGATATCTATAGATGACTCAAAAATGTACCAATGAAATTTCAACTTTTTGTCTATAACATGTAATAAATGTGAAAATTGTACTATGTACGTTGACATATTAATTAAATTTAAATGCGGTTGAAACTTAGGTCACTTTTCACTGATAAAACATCCTCAGTAACCTGTTCAATAATAAATTAATTAAATAAGTTGAAAAGTGGTCAGATTTTGACAGCTATTTAAAAATTGGACAGTTTTTTTGACTACTGAACATTTTTAATGTAAAATTTCGACTACTGTTATAAAACATTTTTGAACTTTGTAAATACCTACATTCCGAGTTGCCTTTACGGTATTTTTCAATTTAGAACAAATGCTTAGCTTTAAGTGTGGAGAAGTAAATAATAATACTTAATAAGCTAAGTGATAAGCTGATAAGTAATATTGTCCATAGTCATTTTGATTTATTTTATTTAATCGTGTTTGGGTTGTGATCTGTATTTTAATTAAGGTTGTTTCACATTTTATTGTATTTATTTATTTACTTGAATATGTTAGTTTTTACAAAAAACATGGCAACAGTAATGAGAGTTTATTGTAAAGAAGAATATTATTTTTATGATCTTTAATAGATGGCGCTGGGAAATGTCAAAGTCAAATAAATATAATGTAGGAAAGAAACTTTTTTCATCTTTTTCATTTTATATCTGAACAAAGAATACATTTCGGAAGATCATCAATGACTAAACGCTAGACTAGACACTTACTAGCGAAACAACGGCAATATAACCGAATGAAAGCCATGAGAAATAAGTGAAGTTGAAAATCGTTTTTTGAAAACTAGGTACTTACTTTTGACATTCACATTTCATTGTTTTTTTTTAATTTTTGTGAACTGTTTACTTTTTTTTTCAGAAACCTATAAATAATAATTATTATTAGAGATATCATTTGTACACGATGTAATCTAAGATACCTCATCTCAGCAACTTCTATTTTTATTTAGTGTATTTTTTGCAGTGGGTTAAATAAAATCTTTAGAGCAACTAGTTACGTTCCTCAATTTATTTTAAAATATGTTTTTATTGTGTTTGTTATGGTTTGCGCTCGATCACTCGCAGAGTGAAAACTGATGAATCATGTGATCTACGATGGGTCCCAATCTCTCACTTATCTAAAACCAACTTCACTTACGATTTGTAATTCTTCTACTTAAACTTTTATTTATTGTTTAGATATATTTATGCAAGAACGGTTGTCTATTAATCTCAAAACTTGAATTAATTTTATAATATCGAGTAGCGCCGTCCAATAAATTAAATATTACGAAACTCATTTTTTTATTGATGAAATCTCCATAGAATATAAATGATTCCACTCAAGATAATATATAAAAATAATAGGTGTAGTAAAAATTCTTGTGCTTTTATTTTGTATATGTACTTATATTGACTAACTTGTGTAGTAGTTATAGATTAGATATACATTATTCTAGACGTAACTTCGTCACTAAGTGCCTGGCTTCAATGTATGTTACCGTAGATTTAGAAATACAAATTTTATAATGTAATCATTAGTTACGGGCTACCGTTGTTGTCTTGCGGAGTTTCCAATATTTCGATTTGAACATGTTGTTCATTAGTACTCTGATACGACGGGATTATGTTTGGAAACATGGGTTATGAGTGGTGTGGTACCTGTACAGTCCGCGAGGTATAAGCTGAGCTTTGCATTAGTGTGAGTGATCACATGCATACGCGTCTATTACCAAAAGTACAGTCAGACAACAAACTCTTAAACAACAAGCTGACATTAACGTCATTAACTATCCAGGATCAATATGGTCATTGCGAAAAGAAGTCTCTTTTAGGATTCAAATGGTCAAGGACAGAGAATAACAGAAAAATTTTAATGGAAAAGCATGAGATCCTCACCTACGTGTAACTTATTTACTTTAAATTTCCGAATACCGTATTCAGGGCAGGCCTATCGTTTATACCGATGAAACATAATATATTGACACCACTCACAATTCATCAAAATCATATTCAGATGGCAGCACTTCTGGTTTGAAGAAACACCTTATTAAGAGAACATGGTCACAGCGTCCTGCGTCTGACTGTACTTTTGGTGATCACTCACACTAATGCAAAGCTCAGCTTATACCTCGCGGACTGTACCACGTTATTTTGATCTATCATGGTTGTCCACTGCACTAGTTGTTACATCTATATCTATCTAGTACCTACAATAAATAAACTATAACGTTTATAGTAAATTCCGAAAATTTTCAAAATCTCTCATAAACCATCATATTACCTACCGTTCCTTCTACGGCTTAATTAAAATGTATGAAATGGATACAATAGTTGCTTTTTCTTTGGCGATGAAATTTAAAAACTTGTAAAGTCATCGTATTTGAGACAAGCTCTTTAATTTATAGTTCGCTCTCATTCGAAAACTGCAAGTTTTCATAGCTTACATGCCCTGTGTGAATTAACATCTAAGAAAATCTGAAGCGATTACGCTGACCAGAGCCGAGCGTCCACTAAGGAGTGCGTCAGGAAAATATTCTACAGTATCTTAAAGCGGTTAAAAATATAAGTTTTATTATTTTTGGATTCGAGAATATGTTGGTGTCATCTGGCTACTTCCAGTTTTTTACACAGTGGATGGATTTGTTTGATCTCGCCTTATCAAGAGTAGAGGTACCCAGAGGCACACCCCGGACACTCGGCCTAAAATCTATACAGACGGTGCAGTTGACATACCTACACTCACACATCTCGCATATGTCGTTCGAACGCATTTACGCATGTGTGCGTGTCATCTATGTCGTGTCGCTGAGTGCTTCTCGCGTTCTTGCGGGGTAGGAAGCTTGAAACTGGCGGGGGGTGGGGAGTGTCCGTTCTATCTGTATTATCTATTCTATGCCAGAGGTCTAAAATCTAAATCAGATCTCAGGTGCAACACTTATCCACAAGATTATCTCATTATGTATTGCGATTGGTAAACATGCTGGATTATGGTTCTGACTCCTTGGCACCATGCCCCGAGTTCCAGCAGTGAGAACATGAAGTGGACTGCTTATGCTGATTACTTTTGGATATTTTCCTTTCGCAGTTCAAGTACAATGCACATAATAAAAGTACAATATATGGATGTTTTGTCAATAGGTATATTTTATCTTACATGTAGGTGTATAGTTTTATATTTTTCCCATTTAATCTGTAAATCAAAAATATTGTGCATATTGTACCTACAAAACGATAGAGATAGAAATATCATGTTTACTCTTTCATGTGAGTCATACAGTTATCATGGTATACCCACGAGTGAGAAAACATGATATTTCTGTGTGAAAGCGCGTGACATTAGTCAAATTAAACTTAATAAAATCATAGCAGTTTTGACTAAGTGATTGGCATTGTTTTTATCAATATTTATTCATTTAAGAGTTATTTAGCATAGAATCAAACAGGCAGGACCTTGAACGATTGTGACTTTAATTATTTCAAAATAAAATATAATTACAGAGAAATTATTTTATTGAAGACTCCTCTCCATCTCCTTTCCATCCTTTTACGCTTATGGCGAACCACTTACGCATTTTGTAAATTTTTGATTTTTTTTTAGATATAGGAAACTATTCTAAACAGATTCCAACTGGAGAAATAACGTGTAAATCAGTAAAGTGTATAAACAGATTCAAACTGAAGAAATAAAGTCTGTCCGCAGTAAATGTGGTGTTATGTGCAGGCGTGTTACTAACCATCAAGCACATGACGTGTTCGTCCCATCACTCTGTAGGTAGGTAGGAAGTTACAGAATTTGTGACAATAGCTCTGGTTTTGTAGTAAATTCTGTAGAGCATTGAATGCACGAAAAACGTTTGTAATACGAAAAATTCGTATTGCAAACTATAAAAGCTTTTTTTTTAACTATTATAGGTTCGCACTTGACCACCATCGCGCCTGATGTTAAGCGATGATGCGATCTACGATGAAGACCTTACCTAGAAGAAACCGATTCATTCTCGATTTGAAGACACCAAGATTGTAACTATCAGGGAAAACCCACTCAAGCAACTCATTCCATAACCTAGATGTTCTTATCACAAACGTGGAGTCAAATCTCTTCGTGTTTTTAGAACATCAACCATGAAACGATGTCGCTTTTTTGAGATGTGAGAAGTCCGATAGAAGAAAGGGCTAGGTGGTATTAGATCATGCAGATCAGTTGCACACTCTCCGAAGTGTATCCGATAAAAAACCGATAAGCTGGCAATTTTGCGGCGATGTTCAAGACTTTGAAGTCTTTTACGCACAAGAGTGTCATTACCTATTATGAGCCTTTTGGCACGTCTCTCAATCGATTCCAGTCTCCAGCTGATACTTAGCCGATCCATCCCAAAGGTGCGAACAGTACTCCATACAGGAGCGAATCTGTGCTTGGTACAATGTGAGCAACTGTTCAGAATTGAAGTATCTTCGCACCTTTGAGAGGACACCTAGTTTTTTGGCGGCTAATTTAGCCTTAGACTCAATGTACGTGCCAAAGTTGAGCGTAGAGGTCAAAGAAACGCCCATAAGCTCGAGATGGTCAGTAAACGGTACGGATACACCTCGAAAAGTAGGAGTCAGTTGGAATGGACTCCTTTTAGCAGAGAACACACGCGCCTGTGTCTTTCCTTCGTTAAACTTGGCCAAATTGGCATCGCCCCATTTTGAGACTGCCTCAAGGGCCAAGTTCAAACGCCAGATCATGCCTTCTCTCATTAACTGAGTTTGTTGCCCACTAGCCCTTGCGCTAGATATATCTATCTCTCTGCGACGGTGCTATCATCCGCCTACCCAAAGATACCGGGCTTCAACAGATCGTTGATATGTAGCAGGAAAAGTGTCGCAGAGAGTACCGACCCCTGAGAAACTCCGGCATTAATGGCCATTTGATTCGACGAACAGCTATCAATGACGACTCGTATGGATCGATCCCTCAAGAAGTCCGATATCCACGCAATAAATCCAGTAGATAAACCATAGCCAGAAAGCTTGCTTAAAAGGCCGTCATGCCAAACCCTGTCAAGCTTGCAATTAAATTATTATTACGAATATTATAGCATATTATGTCCTTCATTTTGCGTTAGTCTACGCAGGGTACTAAAGGTAAAATAAAACAAAAATATTCCCATCGAACAATATAATAAATACGATACAAAATCACATAGTCTTTGGAACTACCCTACACATGCGTTTATAAAACATGGAACGAGTATACACAGATCACCTACCTAACAAAAATAGGCGTGTCACCAACAAACAACGATACGAATGAAATCTCATAGTGACGCGACACTATGTAAATAGCTTCACGTCAATGAAAGATGTTTTTAATTGTATGAATTGTTCATACCAAAATAATAAAACCGCGATTAAAAAAATTAAGTGTAGGGGGGTAGGAGAGCGAAAAATACTTCGATCTATTCTCATACGCACCAAACACATTAAAAAAACAATAAAATTCGGTCGAGTCGTTTTGGAGGGATTCGAACGCAAAGTTACACGAAATTTTTATGTCTAAAAATATGAATTCATTTGGTGACACGCTCAAATAACAATATGGTTACAACACAGTCACGTCTACAGTCGTAGCTTTATTATCTTTCACTTATTATGAAGTGCTATTTAATCTAAACAACCAAGTCTCTATTATAATTTTATAAAAGCACATTCTAAGATTAAATTCCAGTACGGCCCTTTACGGAAGCAAACTACCGAGATGTGCTGCGCAAAAGGCTGCGCAGTAGATGATTCTTGTAAACAAGTACAGACTGTACAATGTACCTACATGCGCCATAGTGCCGATTACTAACTTCAAATAGTTCGTCTCAAAACGGACAAACTGTATATTGCACCGATATAAACCATTTGATGTCCCAAACTTCACGCGGACGGAATAGGGTACCGGACTGGGTAAAAAATACACCATCCTAATTAGTCCGTCAGCTAGATCATGGAAAAATATTGGACACGTATTTTTTATTTTTTCATAATATAAAAAATCGTCAAAGATATAGACCATCAAACTTCGAGAGTGGGGGGACCCGACGTCACTCGTGAATAAAAATCGTACTCACAAGTGACGTCACACGAAACTTCGAAGCGCTCTATCTAAGTCATCTATTGTTTGTGAAACAAAAAAAAATACGTGTCCAATATTTTTTGGCAATCTAACTAAAGGGCTATTTAGTTTTTTGAGGATTGTACCCTATAACGTTACGTTTTTACCTATCCACCATTCGATGTCAACAACCAAAATAAGTACCAGCATACCTCGCCGATAGCGATTCTAGGGGTCAAGTAAATTGGTGGGTTGTAAACCACATATGCTACAGACACAGTTCATAACCAATTTCAAGGTGCTCAGCGCACATATAATAGTTTATAATGCTGCCCTTGCTTAGACTAAAAAATAAAGCGTAATGAATAATGATCCATTGTAAAACTAATTTTATTGAAATCGGTACTCGCTTTCCGTCAGCGATACGATCGGTCGATATTGAGGACATGGGCATAATGGCAGGATCTATCTTATAAGACTATCAGGTATTAGGCTCTTTTACTTAAAGAAAGTCTGTGAAAGCCTTTGATGGCAAGTGAGCGAAACTAGATTTTTGTATAATCGTTATAGCTTTGCAATTTAAAATGTAGAATACCTATTTTAAGAATATGGCGAAATATTTGTAAGTGATTTATTTCTTACAGTGCCTACAAATAATGCAGAAGCCTTAGTTCTCGATAAGGTGCATGTTATTGAGTAAGATAGGAGGAAAACCGAATTATACCATGTAAATACCTAATTACAATCAGAGCCCAAAAGAGCCCCAACTACATACATATATACGAACTCTCACACATTAGTTTATGCATCATGGGCATAGACAAGACCTAGTCTATGCTATCATATAAACAGTATCATAGAAGGAAAAAGTTTATGCAGTAGGTAGAGTAAAAATACTAGTATCCGTTAACATTGCGTACTACTGGGAAACGTACAAAAACGCCTTTTATTTTCACTAGAAACATTGTTCTATGTATTTTATGTTAATTATTTAGTACATACTACCGCCCCGTTCCGGCTTCCCTCGGGTGATGTCATATAATAAACAAATAATTTGAAATAAATAAAATAGCGACCATAAATTGAGCTATAAATTTTCATATCTTTCAAATTACCTACACATAAATGCCAACGTTTACGCAACGTTACCTGACGCAAATATTAATACTCCGCTTACAGTACGCAGTTGTGCTAAGTTCAATCTACATTCAACACTATCTACACGTTTTTAAGATTCTAAATTGAGCATTATTATGGTTCTCTCACAGCGACAGAAGTCTGCATTCGTTACGGTGTGAATAATTTGAAAGAAAAACCGTAAAATGATACTACTTAGACGAGAAAACTAAAAATAAACATAATAAATGTCGATGACGCGATCTCACAATAAATTTCACCCATCGAAAAAGCGTCTAACACATCGATATAAATCAATAGATGTGCCCTCCCAAACTTTAGGCGCACGGAATTATGTTATCTTTGGGAAAAGTGAGCTCAACCTTTCCAAATTTACCGATTGTAGGAAGCGGTGAACGCCGGCCGTTTACACCTATCGCTATTCGTTGTCAACAACCAAAATAAGTAGAACCGCAACATCCCTCGCCGCTAGCGATTCTAGGGGTCAAGTAGATTGGTAGTTGTAAACGACTCACGCTACACAGAGACGCAGTTTGTTAACAATTTCAAGGTGCTCAGGGCCCATTAGCATGTCGATGAAGCTAACTCAAAAGATTTTTTCTACTAAAAATAACCTGACACCGCTAAAGTTTTCACTTTCAATAGAATCTGATTTGACAACTGTCCCCGCGCTTTTCAAATCGGACGCTCTCTTTTCTAATACAAAAATCTTTTTTGCTGTTTGTAGGTAAGATAAGATATTACACAACATTTTAAAAGTTGACCAATAAAAACTAGCCTCTTCGAGAGACATGGATTACGTCTGAAGCACAACAACTTAGCAGAAATATTGTCATCACATCGATCGTAACTAATGATCAGATTTCAGCCACTGTACATTCATTCGTAAGTCTTTTGTGTCACTAAAATTTTCACATTACTCATAGAGTTCATTGAATCTGCCTGGGGATATGCCACATTGTTGTCAGTTACTCTTTCGTCAAACAGTAGGTAACATTACTGTTCTGGTTTGAAGGGCAATGTTTTCCGTGAAATTGGTAAATCATTGGATATCTAAGTGTAACGAGCGCAGTGCAGTGCAGTGCTAGATAGTGATTTTAATGCTACATATTCAAGTGACTGCATGGCACTTTAGGTACTTAATAATATAAAAAGACAACATTTAATTTACGTGGTTTTCAATTATTCCGTACATAAGTAGTACCTATAAAAGATTTGGAAATTCCATTCTCGCAAGATACCTAATATAATTTAGACATTACATCACCACAATACACACTAATCTAATATTTCATAAGTCATAATCCAACCAACTAAGGCACACTCTACCCAAAACATATGGACCAATAAGGTCTTACCACTATTTAAAATTTTAGTAAAATGAAATTTATTATTTATTTATTTATCCTACTACAAGAATTTTTACGAAAACTGATTTACCTTGTTTTCATTAATTATTTCCCTTTATAATGATCTAGGTTTCTCAAAACCGTGTCATTTACTATTAACTGCACACGAAATATTGTGAACCCAACAGTATTATTCATCTAAAATTTATAACAAATGGTCTGAACCATTGCAAGTGGTCAACAATAAATTATGCTATATTATCTGTGCCACACTTGTCACAGATAATACATTTTTATTTACTGAAGATGAACAACTCGTTTTACAGATTAGCTGATTTATTTTGCAATTCAAATGCATCTAAGTAAATTTATCCAGAATCCGATCCAAACATAGGAAAAGACGTGTATTGAGTATTGCAAAAGGGTTATAGGAGTACCAGCTTACCGATGAAAATGTAGGCGTTTTGGCTTGGTAGTAAGTTAGATTCCTACCCAGATATTTATATGTTGATTACAAATATTTGTTATGTTTCTATGTATTATTACTATGTATTTACAATTACATCAGTATTATATCAGCTATCTGGCTACAGTACAAGCTTTGATTACTTTGAGGCAAGTTATTGTGCGAGAAATGTCCACTGTTAATTATGTAAAAGATAGAGCGAGGTGGAGAAGGAAAAATATGAAAACCGACCTCCACCTATATTTACCAAAAAAGATAATATGAGACAGTTCACAATTATTTTAAACACACTTTGCAGTATCTTGTGCACAGATACAGAGATGTAAATTCCGAATCGTATTTAGTCCACAACATTTTTTAAGGTTCACAGTTCGTTCACTTCACTGGTTGTTCAAAAGCGGTAAGGCCGTCTGTTGGTTATTCGAGTCAGCAGCGACCGGTACTCGAATCAGAGAGGTTTCCTCGCCTTCACCAAGTCCTGGCTGACCTGAAATAATAAATACAAACCTATTAAAACAAAGGTCCGACAGGTTATTTTTAAATTCTTCTACACACTACTCAAAACTAAAAATTCATAATAATAGAATCAGGGCTACTTTTGAAATTAGCCTCTTGGATATTATCTATTCTATGCTCTTGGTACAATGCCGTTTCTTTCCGTACTTTCCGGTCCAAATAAAACGACGTGAAATATTGATTATGCTTTAAATACTGCACGAAACACTTCGTCGAAACACACACACAAATGTTAATTTAATGGTCTTAATTAAGTGCAAGTGAAGTTACGGCTGGTCTAGTCGGGAGAACGGCGCCTGCCGATCCGGAGACCCCGGGTTCAAACCCCACACGCACCACTGTCTTTTCGAAGTCATGTGCGTAATGCCGCTAACTTAAAACGGTGAAGGAAAACATCGTGAGGAAACCGACATGTACCTAGAATCTTTCGAAGTCATGTGTCATCCACCAACCCGCACTGGGCCAGCGTGGTGGATTTATGGCCTTAACTCTCTCCTTGCGAGAGAAGGCCCCGAGTCCCAGCAGTGGGAACGTTTAGTGGGCTGTTGATGTTGATGATGAATTAAGTGCATTGGTACCCAAACTAGGAAAACCTATGACATGGCGTACCAATACCTTCCACCAAATCAACTACGAAAAAACAAAAACTGACTTCAACTTAAAATTAAACTCAAACCCAAACCATCGAACAAATTTCATTTTTTTTTTAAATTCTACAAATATGTCGTCTAGGTAAATTTAAGCAAATTTTAGTAAATATTGATATTTAAAAAATAGCTACACCGATTTCGATAAAATTCATATGGGAGGTCCCATATGTGGGTTTTATGTACCAAACAAAAAAGATCATCAAAATAGTTTCTTAATTGGCGGAGCTATTGCGTAACATACATACAATAAAACCGGCCAAGTGCGAGTGGGACTCCCGTAAGCCCGTAACACGAAGGATTCCGTACCATTAGCAAATAAACGGCGAAAACGTCTTTGGCTTTATCCGGAATTTCTTATAAATCGCAATTTCCGCAGACAGGCAAAAAGTTTCTTTAAAATTTTGATTTTTTTACCTCATGATTCTGACGATGAATTCGATATCGCGTTTTATATTTACTAGTGGCGCCATCTAGTTTGCTTAAGACGGACTAATCGAGCAAGAAACGGTAAAAAATCAAGTTTGTTGTATGGGAGCTCCCCTTAAATATTATTTTTATTTTATTTTTAGTATTTGTTGTTATAGCGGCAATAGAAATACATCATCTGTGAAAATTTCAACTGTCTAGCTATCACCGTTCTTGAGATACAGCCTGGTGACAGACGGACGGACGGACGAATAGCCAAGTCTCAGTAATAGGGTTCCGTTTTTAACCTTTGGGTACGGAACCTTAAAAAGAAACATACAACTGAATTAAGAACTTCCTCCTTTTTTAAAGTCGGTTAAAACTGTCAAAGTTATCTTCTACAAACAAACAAAAAACTTACCTCCCAGAGTTTGGTCTCGACCTCCTTGTCGAAGTTGTACTTGGAGTGGTACTCGACGCAGTCCCGGTAGAACTTGCCAGTCTTACCCTCGATGCTGTAGTCAGTCGCGCAGAACACTACCGTCTCCGAACCCTGCACACATTTACAAGTTATGTGAAATTAATATGCTCTTAGCTATGAAGAGGTGATATGTACCTTTGAAGTCATTTTTCTTTTAGCGTGGTAGGAAAAATGATATGAGTAAATTTTTACATCTTATGCTTAAAAGTAGATCCCGATATACTTGGTTCGTAAGTTTACTGTTTGAAGGAAATAAACATTTTTGAGTCATTTTTTGTAATTCCGATGCGCGCGCACACAACAATTGAAATACGTACAAAACAAATTACTCGAATCAGAGACTTCACAAGAATATTATTTAAAAGAAGACTGAATGTATGAAAATTCTTTAATGTTCACACCATATAAATTACACATACAATGTACGAAAACAGTAAGACTAGTGAAATAATCGGCGGTGAATCTATGGAGGGTAAAGCTACGAGATTCGCTAAGGCGAATCGCAGACTTATCTTTCAAACGGAATCGTAACATTTTTTTAAAGTATCTGAGAATACAAAAATTTATTTCGTTCACTTGTGATTTGTATAGTTTTACTTTAATTCTTTTTTTTTCTTATTTATGTATTTGTCGTATTGACGTACGTAGCCTGTGGAGATAATTTTGACTTCAACTTAAGTCGAAGAATGCTAACGAGATAGACAGATAAACTAAAGCTAAAGCCTTTGTGAGGTAAAAGTCTAAGTATGTTTTGTTTTACAGTTTTTTGAATGAAATAGTAATAACTCACTTGCTGTGCTGACCGCATGTATAGGAGGAATATTGGTGCCATCATGATGTAGTGATACCATTTGATTGAGTCTCTGAAATGTAAACACAATTTTATTTTATTTTTCATCTGAGTAAAACTCTGTGTTAATTTATAAAAAGTTTAAAAAAGTGCAACATGGTATTAAACCTTGCAGTTGCATTCCCCGAAATGTATTTGATAAAAACTCGACTTCTTTTATTCTCAATAATTGCATACTTTGCAACGTATGCAATTATTGAGAAGTTTTGCTACAAATAAATAAATAAATATAAATATTGGTGGACAATTCACACACAACACCATCTGACCCCAAACTAAGCAAAGCTTGTACGATGGCGGCCAGAAAGCTGATATAATACTTATATAGTTTTTAATACATACTTATTATACATAGAAACACCCAGGCACAGTGCAAACATTTGAATTCATCACACAAATATTTGCACTGGGTGGGATTCGAACCCACGACCCTGGATACAGGTTGCGTGGTTCCGTCTAAGAACAATAAACATAACTTTTAAAATTGGTTTAATAATATTCAAACAAAATCAGCGTTTAAAAAACCACCATCTTTTTAGGGTTCCGTAAAACGTAAAAACGGAACCCTTATAGATTCGTCATGTCTGTCTGTCTGTCTGTCCGTCCGTATGTCACAGCCACTTTTTACAGAAACTATGAGAACTACACTGTTGAAACTTGGTAAGTAGATGTATTCTGTGAACCGCATTAAGATTTGTACAAAAAAAATAAAAATTAGGGTTGCCCCCCATACTGAGAACTGAAACTAAAAAAATTTTTTTTCATCAAACCTACACACGTGTGGAGTGTCTATCGATAGGTCTTCAAAAATGATGTTGAGGTTTCTAAAATCATTTTCGTCTACACTGAATAATTTGCGCGAGAGACACTTCCAAAGTGGTAAAATGTGTCCCCCCCCCCCTCTAACTTCTAAAGTAAGAGAATGAAAAATCTAAAAAAAAATATATGATGTACATTACCATGTAAACTACCAACGAAAATTAGTTTGAACTCGATCTGATGAGTAGTTTTTTTTAGTACGTCATAGATACACTATTATTGAAACTTCGATCAAAGTTACAACGAACTACAAGAACTAGGTGTACTATGTATATTATATTACTTGCTGCAACGGAACCCTTCATGGGCGAGTCCAACTCGCACTTGGCCACTTTATTTTTTTATTCCGCCTTAATGGCTAGGGTTGTGATGCAATCACGATAACCTTTTGTCACAATCGGGTTTTAGTTGTGCATGACATAATTGCATCATTTTCTAGTTACAACTTGGCAAAAAAGAGTAAAAAAGGAATTTTGTACATATATTTATTACATGCATACTTGCATTAATTATACAAATACTTTAAAGTTTAAATTATTAATATCTATATTTTAAAATTTTTTTTTAGTTTTTTGACTAAACAATGATATTTATTAATCACTTGCATTTGCCCGCGACTTTGCCTACCTAAAATTTATAAAACTACGACCTATTCTCGGATAAAACAACCAGTGCGCTATTCAAGACTATAATCTATTTGAGTACTAAATTTCGACCAGAAACGTTCAATTAGTAGATACGACATGATTGCGCGACAAAAATCCAAATATCAAACTTTCGTACATATTTTATAATCATTTACTAAAACTTGTAAGGCTAAGAACTCGTGGAACGATTTTCAGCCGCGCCCGCTGCGGTTGCGGGCCCGCAGCTTCTGTCAAATGTACTCGTAGATAATATTTATATGAGTAGAAATCGAAAGCACAACTCACGACGCGTTTTACGCTCGTTTGTCTTGGCGCTCGTAACTCTATGTGATATTAAATATTACTATTATTTTCAATTTAATTATTATTAAGTCAATACTTCTTCTCTTTATGTCTCGTGTTAAGAAATCTAACTCGAACCATAGAATAGGAAATAAATATCTTCAACGCAATAAGTATTATTAAGTGTGCGCACGCGTATCGTATCGAAATTGGCTCTCGTAATTTTTTCCTAACACGCCAAGTAAAAACTTAATTTTAAAAAATTACGATGGTAGCGCTGGTCGCTGTATTTTTGCACTTTTTTGTCAAGCTCTACCTCGTTCGATATCTGTAACGTCACAAGTTTATTACCCCACTGGCACTGGTGCGATAAGATACTGTTGTTATCTTTTACAATATTGCACGGATTACAATATTACTTTAATCCCTTTTAAATCAATATTTAAAAAATGTGAGTATTCCAATTATGAATAATACGCGTTTTTTCTAACAATTTAATTGTTTGTTTACAAATGAATAGATTAGAATTACTAGAAATATTGTAATACATTCTTTTGGTGACGATGTTTCTTAGTTTCTTTATTCATAGTAACCCATGTAACAGTTCAGGTTAACACCGACTTCAAATAGAACACTAAGGAATAGATAAAACAGTAATATTCAGTAACTTTATTACGTTTTAGTTTTTCTTTATGATTCTGATGTTCAAATTTAAAAAAAAAAAGTTAACAAACGCACGCTGAATGCGTACGCACACACACACACGCTCGCACACAAACATGCATTATCTTATAATATTTAGGGAGTCATGGCTTATGCAACCAAGTTAATGTTCATTGTATTACAAGAAGTTCACACTATTCTATCATATTTTTATTTCGAATAACGTTTACTTATATTATTCATGTATTTACTTAATTTTATGTTAATATTCAAAACATTGTTGGCCAAGGGAGCCCTCCCTTGGCCAACAATGTTTTGAATATTAATGAATGAGAAGTGTTGGGCGTCCACCGGCTAGATGTGTCGATGACATTCGCACAGTAGCAGGTCATACATGGATGAGACTAGCAAAGGATCCAGACAAGTGGCCTATGCTCAGCAGTGAGCGATAACGGGCTGAAGAAGAAGAAGATTCAAAACATAATTAAAAAAATCTTTACGATCTAGAGTGCCGCCGGCAACGGGGTAGAATCCGAAAGACCGGAGCTAAAGAGTTATAATCTCATGACGATGCATGTCCACGACTTCCATCAAAATCCTATTTTTTTTAAATAACCTCAGTTATCCTACTTCTGGTCAAACGCCTCCCACAATCGCCCACCTAATCTTGACTAAATCTGAGCTTCCATCCTCCAATGTTTTTTTAAACTCTCCGAGCTCATATTTTCAACAGACGACGAACGGACGACCCCACTGGGATCGACTAGTCGATGGCGTCCACTCTGTGGAACCCTGTTCTGCATACATGATCCGCCCATTCACATTTAAGCTTTGCAGACGTCAATTGTTTGATATAAGTTGCTAGTCAATCACATTACGATTTCCTGAGTCGCGATGACAACAGCTCCAGATATATGGAATGGTTTCAGATTTTTATGTTTTTAGGTTTGTTTGTTTAGTTTAGTGTGTACTTTCTTATTTGTATAAGGTACCTAGATAGTCTAGACCTAGAACCTACAAACGTACCCATTCTTGAACCCATATGGAGTAGCAGGTGCCTAAAAGCTAATGTGGCCACTGAAATTGTTTTTTTAGGGTTCCGTAAAACGTAAAAACGGAACCCTTATAGATTCGTCATGTCTGTCTGTCCGTCCGTATGTCACAGCCACTTTTAGCCGAAACTATGAGAACTACTCTGTTGAAACTTGGTAAGTAGTAAATAGATGTATTCTGTGAACCGCATTAAGATTTTTACAAAAAAAAAAAAATTTGGGTTGCTCCCCATACTGAGAACTGAAACTCAGATTTTTTTAGTTCCACATTATGCGTAATATTTCAAATATGAAAGTTTAGATAATTGTTGCCTAATCACGTCGTACTGAAACGGAATTGAACGAATCGTGATGTAATTTGAAACATAGATTACAATCTGGAATAGGACATAACATGCAAGTTTTGCTCATTATTACCCTCAATAAATTGAAACAGGCATGATGACAATAACCAATTATCACAAACATGTATGTATTTTTGTAAAATGGAACTGTATTCGAGGATTTTAAAAAACTAGTCTCAGATATAATAAAAATACAAAATAGGTATAGATATCCGCCATTATAAGTTAAGCGGCAATCAGAGCGAATTACGTCACGTCTATGTAAACACAGACCAAACACACAATCGCATATCTTTGTAGACGAAGATCGGGCAAGTATTAGTAGCCCGCAAATGGCACAGACTTTTTTGATATTGTCATCGTGGATAGTCCCTCAATAACAAAAACAAAAGCAAAGTACTGAATTTTTTTGTCATAGTGTATTTAAAAGAAATGTATGTTCATATGTACTTGTAACCAAATAAATAAATAAATTGAACAGTCATGAATATTCAGTTACTATCTTATTGGCACTTGCAGTCGTACATTCTTTGGCATTCAACAGACATTTTCGACATCAATACATTTATTTACTAAGCGATACATACGTAAACAAAATAAATACAAACCTAATTCCAACTTAAAGTATTACTAGCTGACCCCGCAAACGTTGTTTTGCCATATAAATAAAGGTATGAAAAATAGCTAGTAGCCGATTCTCAGACCTACTGAATATGCATATAAAATTTGGTAAAAATCAGTAAAGCCGTTTCGGAGGAGTAAGGAAACAAACACTGTGACACGAGAATTGTATATATAAGATTTACATCTATAGAAATTAATTTTAATACGTCGCCAGAGAGTTTGTCAGACTTTAATTTCTCAGTGACAGCTGTAGGTAACTACCCTACCCTGTGCCTACCCTTTTGCTATGGTGTAAATCCTTTTCCATTTCATGGTTGTCTGGAAGAGATAAGGTCGCCATTTGCTACTATATTTTTTCGATATTATCTTAACTTTGTATTTTTTGTTTTGTTAACGAGTTTATACATCTACTAGCTGACTCGGCAAACGTTGTTATGCCATATAAATCATTTCTAGGTAAATTCTAGTGATAAACGATAATAATTGATCAGTTATCAATGATGAAAAATTATTAAATTACTTAAATGGCTATTCAAAAATAGGGGTTGGTGATAAAAGGGTAAAAATTTTAGGGTTGTATGTATTTTTTAACGCCACATTATAAAAAAATAAAAACAAAAATTTTTGACTGAAAATTAAAAAAAAAAAAAATGGGGTGACCAACCCTTGTCACTTAGGGGTATGAAAAATAGCTAGTAGCAGATTCTCAGACATATAAAATTTGGTTAAAATCAGTAAAGCCGTTTCGGAGGAGTAAGGAAACAAACACTGTGACACGAGAATTTTATATATAAGATATCTATTCTAGCGTATTAATTTAGTCTAACTGTCATTACAGTGTCGAGCTTTAACGCTGACACAATTTATCGTTACATAACCGGCATTTTTCTCAGCTTTATGTTTAATATGTAGCCGGTTTTTTGCCTGGAAGAGATTGCTCTCAGCAATAAAGCTGCCATTTGTGACGGTGGCTCATAATAAAATTGTTTTATTGTTGTATTTCCACACCCCGGACACTCGGCCTAAAATCTATACAGACGGTGCAGTTGACATACCTACACTCACACAACTACGCATATGTCGTTCGAACACATTTACGCATGTGTGCGTGTCATCTAGGGTTACTAAATTATTTTAGTAAGTTAAGTACACTTACCCAAAGAGAAAACTTTATTCTGACAATATATTAATTAATCACTCCACATATTTCGCGTATTTCATTATAGACTAGTCACAGAACATTAGATTAGCTATAACTACGTTCATAAGATGCATTGAAAAGCGGTATCACAGTTTACTATATCAGACTATTATACACTGCACAAACTACTTATTAATTATTAACACATCATGTCAGCGACCAGTAAAGAGAAAGCACATGATTTTTCAACTCAAAACTCCAAATTAAATGTTGTAATCAAACATTATGAATTGTTATCAACTATGGCCGATAATGTTGCTAGTTCCGGATTTAATTTACTACTAATGCTTAAAAGAATATTACTTTTGTATGTTGATAAATAGTGATTTATTTATTCGCATTATAGTAAGGATCGCATAAAACTTTAAATATTGTGAATTTGCGCCGAATAAACAAAAATCGGTTTCAATTTTAAATTAAATTCAGAAACTTACTTGACCAAATTTCAACGACGATCATAAAAAACTTGAACAAAAATAAACGAAAGTAATTTTTAGTTTTGTTTTCATATTTCAAAACTATGATCTACCAAAAAAAAATAAACATCATAGAAGACATGGCCCAAATCGTACCCTGACCTCGGCACAAAATAATTGTATCTAATCTCAAAAAAATCTAATAATTGTATGCAAATATATTTTAGGAAAAAAAATTACACCACTCCCATAACCCAAATTAGTGGCTAACATGTTTTTTTATCAGTGTAGTTTTGTAGGCGTTTTTTTTAAAAGTTCACCAATACTGTTTGCAATCCGATGTCATCATCATCATCATAACATCTTAGCATATACCTCTCTTCAAGTACGCCTCATATCCCAGGCCTATGCTAGTGCTGTGCTTGTGCTAGTACTTGTCCAGATTTGACCCGCGATGTAAGCATACTGATAATTGAATACAAAGTCCAAAGTACATTACCAAAAATAAGCGTATTATCATGAATTATTTTACTTACACTCGTTAAATTTGAATTCCAAGGCCACCCATCGCGAAAAGAACCTAAGCATATTCGTGCATTGTTTGATATATATCTTTATGACTCAGCCGGTATATATTATTTTTATATCATTAACACCAAATTATACAATATATTTTGTTCCATAAAACGAGCTTTTGACACGAACTTCTACAAAAAAACGCAGGTTAGCCACTCAAACGGATGATGATGATAGTTTAGAATATTATTACTAATAACTTAAAATCCGAGGTACATCAAAAAACCCAGGTGTGGCACCTGGGTTTTTTCAATGTGATTTGGGCTTATGTCCTTTGTTTCACAATAAATGGAGCTATCACGTAACAAACATATAGGTAAACGAATTGAGATCCGTCTCCTTTTTTGAAGTTGGTTAAAAATGAAACTAAATCGTAGTAGTACCGGTAGTACTAGAACCGGTAAAGTTTATAAGTCAATGTCAAAGCCGTTAATTACTGAATAAGTTTTAGTTTAAAAATATCGTTAATTTTTTTTTGGAACTATCCATTCCAATAGTCAATGTACTCGTATCCTCTTACTGGTTTTAATGAACGGTTGTTGCGAAATCTTAAATAAGCATACTACTAGATGAAATCCTATATTCATTGTTCACTACTAACCGACATAATATATACATGGACGCACATAAAAGTACAGATAGTCTAATATAGAACCTCTTTCTTTTATTTGAGTCGGTTGAATGCTAAGAAATAATCACTTACCAATAAATCTGAATAGTAGCAATCTTAGTAAAAAAATCCACTAAATTGGCAACACTAGTGACTAGTGACTTAGTGAATTGCGAACTATACCTACTCCGCGCCATCACTCGTTACCATACGTTATTGGCGCCACTGACGTATTTCACAACGATTAACGAAAGCCGCAGTTTAAAAACAACGAGTTTAATAATTTCGTCACAGGACTTCAGTGTTGGCGCGTACTTCTAACCAGAATAGCTTAACACAGTTTATAAAAATGATTCAATCTTTGTAATAATTCTTATGAAATGAAAAATCTCTTATTCTTGTTTCGTATAATAGACGAAAAATTTGGTACCATTTTGTTAAATAATACAGCATCATGGTCGTATTCTCATAGAAAATTATCGTCCGATATAACCCTTCGTTGAGTGATTCTCGCGTCCTTGCGGGGTAGGAAGCTTGAAACTGGCGGGGGGTGGGGAGTGTCCGTTCTATCTGTATTATCTATTCTATGGTATTTCTGTTCGTTTGTGTCATAATAAACAGTTTTCTATCTATCTTTCATATATGCTACTAATAACATCCCGCGGTTTACGCAATTTGTTCCCGTTATTTGTCGCAACAAACATTGAAACTTTCACATGCAACTAAATCTATAAATGTGAAATTTTGTTTGTATGGACGTTTGTGACTAATTCAAATACAACTACTAAAGGGATCTGGATGTTTTTTAGTACATAGATTGATATTAGTCTGCAGTAACAAGTATGCTACTTTCTGATCCCAGAAAAAAATAGGGAATCAGAAAATATGCGAGTGAAATGCTACTATTTTATAACATGACTAGGATGTTTTTCTAGAGAGAAAGAGTAATTTCAGCGGTTACAACCAACCATTGGTATAAAAAACTGGAAAATAAAACGTAGCAGTGTAAAATATAGCTTGAGTCGATGCTATTTGCGTCAAAACTTCTACGTGGTTCGTGATAATGTATGACGTAAGATTTTATTATAGGTAGCATTGCGTACGCGCTGATTTTTAAATATTGTTTAGACAGTGGCTAGTAACTAAGACGACGTAAATCTCGGTAAAACGCACTACCCATACATTGTGGATCTTCGTACCGAACGGTTCGAGGAAACAGTTTTTATTTTAAGGTTTAGGTGTATACTTTTCGTCACATCGGTATGCCTGTACCAGGACATATACCGATAAATAAATAATAGTAATAACTATTGGTGGACAATTCTCACACAACACCATCTGACCACAAACTAAGCAAAGCTTGTACTATGTAGGCCAGATAGCTGATATACCTACATAACATACAATGATGCTTAAGTCTACTGACCCACAGATGTTTTTTTTTGTCTTTTTATAGGTTTTCACTTGAACGCCATCTCGCCTGATGTCAAGGGGGCGCCTAGTGCCATAAAACGAAAAAAGGACATTTTCAACGCCGCTCACTGATGTTAAGAAACTAAAAACTATAACAAAAAAAATATTGACGTGTGGGTACAATCAAGAAGAAGCACAATAACCGAATATAATTTTAAAAATAAATCACTTTTTTCACAGAAAAAAAAATTAAAATGCACCGAAAAAAACTATTTTAATTCATGTACTCGAAATTATCAGCGATGACCCCACATTATTTTTTGTTTATAAAATTCGTAATTTTACGATCTATTAAAGTAACCGAACACTTTTTTTAATTTATGTTTAATTATTGAGTAATTAAAGAAAACTTGGTCAAAAATTGACTCCTGATTTAATATTGATTTCCCCTCCAAACTGTGTCATGCTATTCTCGACTTTATGCATATCATATTAAGAAGGGCCTCGCGCGGGTGAAATCTGATTTTTTCCTGGCACTAGGCGCACTCTTAAGCGACGATGCGGTCTACGATGGAGCGTGCTTACCTAGCTTCACTGTCGTTTTGAAGACACCAAGACCAACGGGAAAAACTCACATAGGCAACGCATTCAACAGCCTAGACGTTCTTATCACAAATGTAGAGGCAAACCTCTCCGTTTGAGCCTATGTAACGTAAACCATGAAACGATGTCGCCTTTTCGAGCTACGAGTAATTTATACCTAGATAACTTGTTTCTCCGAACAACAAAAACCAACTTCAATTTCAAATTAAATTTATGATACTCGACCAAATTTCATAAGGAGCCATATCACTAAGCCATCGAGGTATGTGAAAGTAAATTTTAGTTTTTGAAGTGAAAACTTCTTTAGGCGCGCCTAGACAGATTTTTCGTGGGCTGTGAATTGAATTCGTTCGTCACGCTCGGGTATGATAAGAAAGCTTCGGGTAAACTCGGGACCATGGCTATTGGCCATCTAGAAATACGTCAGCCAATGGGAAATGCTGAAAGGGCGTGTACGGGCCATCATGGCATGGCCATCTAGAAACGCATCAGCCAATGGTAAATGCTGACGCATTTCTAGATGGCCATGCCAAGATGGCGAGGCCACGCCCTCCGGTTATACCCGTGTAGTTTCCAAGGTAAGCTATCAAATTCTGAGTTATAACTTTTCACCTCTATCGGCAGTTCCTATGACTGCCAATTTTTTTTTATTTGTTCATATTTCAAAAACAGCCACATTATAGCTAGATTGGCTAGTTTGTTGATATGTTCAAGACTTTGAACTCTTTCCTCATACGTATGGTATAAGTTGTCGGCTTCAATGTTATGCGAGATACCATCTAGAATCTTTGAAGATTAAAGTGAATACCTATGTATGTAAACAAAGCATGTGCTCCATTTAGTTGGTAGTTTAAATTTGCCGCGTAAAACTTAGATGTATAATTTATCTGTGTACTTGTTTAATTCTATAGAGCTAGCTGTCTTGTCTTTGACTGATTGATACAGCAATATAAATATAGAAGGTACGTTAGGTTAAACAAGTGACAATTGTAATTTGAATATTGAATACTGAAATAAGAACTGCTGAAACAATAGCTTTAAATGTTGTTTCTTTTTTCAGGTGAGTTACTGAATAAAGTGAAATACAAGTGTTAAACAGTGTTGTGTAAGTGGAAAAACTAAGTAATTTGTGGTATAAAATAAAATCTTTTCAGTGCAACTCAGTTTTGGTTATAGTTTTAGGTACCTACTGTCCACCATAATATCCAAGGATAATTTAAAATAAACACATTATATGTATTTTTAATGTTCTATGTCTCCTAAGTCTAGAAATAAATCTAGTAGAATAGTAGAATATACTAAAAATTACGAGAAAATATAAAAATCTTCGATTGCACCGTCGCTTGCCATCAGGCGCTTTGGTAGTCAATTTTTTTCATTTATTAATGGTAACTTGGTATTTCTTAAACAATATATATATAAGCGCAATAAAAAAAAACTTTCCTGGATGAGACTCCAAGGTCTTTGTTAATTATCGGATTTAACGATTACACAAGACCCCGTAAAAAGTCGAACGTAACTGACAGTTAGTACTTTTCACAAACCGAAAATAGAGATAATGGCGTCTTTGTTATCGACGCGACATAACTAGCCCAATGTATGTTCTCACTTCTAGGACACAAGGCCTTCTCTCGCAAGGAGAAAGTCAAGGCTATTAACCCACCAAGCTATCAGCTGGCCAAGCGTGGGTAACACAAATCGTATTTTCGGTGAGACATGGGCTCCATTTAACGTCTCCGTCTTATTTTTTTCAGTATAGACATTTTGCGTTTTTTAAGGATAATTTTGTGTGGTTGCTTGCTAAATTGATGATAGTTAATATAGTTTTTATGTGTGAAATATGCCTTACCCTTTTCTTAGTTAAGATATACTCAACAAATCACTACACAGTATAAAACAAAGTCACTTCTCGCGCCTGTCCGTCCCTATATATGCTTGGATCTTTAAAACTACCAAACAGATTTTGATGAGTTTTTTAAATAGATAGCGTGATTCAAGAGGGAGGTTAATATGTATAATACGTGCATAAAATAGTAGAGAACCACTGGTAGTTTAAAGATTTTTATTATAATGTTATAATTAAACGCATTTTTTTACGAAATTCTAAAAGAGTAGGTAAGTTACAAATAAATTTTAAAATACATAATAAAATTTAGATAGGTTACATTTTTTTAGTGCTCGACTTTTCTAACACTGTGCTGGCGGATAAAGTGTAATTTCGGTCAAAATTGCCCTTCAATAAACAACAAAAAGGAACTCTTAACATTACAACTTAGCGGTAGAATAATTAGCAACGGTACTTCCGCATGTTGACTCTACTTCTAATAAATACCTACTATGGAATATAGTTCCAAATTAGGATTTAGTCGATGGATACAATCTTGGTAGTGTTTTCAAAAACAACTGGAACGGCAGCTACGCGGGTAAAATCGTCCGGCGCTACTAGTAAATTACATGGTTTATTGTATTTCTACTCGTGACCCCACCCAAAATCCGAGGCTGTGTACTGGTGACCCACTCCAAAATTCGTGGCTGGGACCGCGCCTGTCTTCAAGTCACGACTTAATTGCTTTCTTCTAGGCAAATACTGGACACTGACAAAAGGCCTCGTCCACAACTTCCAAGTTGCACAGCAAGCTATGGAGAAGGCTATGGCTATGCTCGGAGTATCTATGAAGGACAGAATCCGAAACGAGGATATCCGACGGAGAAGTAAGGTAATCGACATAGCCTTGAGAATAAGCAAGCTGAAGTGGCAGTGGGGGGGTCACAAATGTCGCAGAGCCGATGGACGTTGGGGAAGACGGGTTTTGGAGTGGAGATCACGTTCGAGACGTACCGTGGGGCGGCCTCCCGCTCGGTGGACCGACGATCTGAAATGGCAGGAAGCGGATGGATGCGGAGAGCCGAGGACCGAATTTGGTGGCGCTACATTGGAAAGGCTTATGTCCAGCAGTGGACGACAACGGGCAGGTGATGATGATGATGATGAGGCAAATACTAGGCTAGATAACGAAATTATCAATAATTAAAAAATCTTACCTGAACAGATTAGTATAGCAGAATCCCGGGCAGCAAGCGTTGATATCGATGCCGGATCCCCTCAGCTGGTCTGCCAGAGACCTCATGAAGTAAGCGTTCATCAGTTTAGAGTTGCAGTAGCCAGGGTTGTGTCGCCCCGCGCGGCCTCGCTTCGCCTGTTCTATCTCCGTCTTAAGGTTCAAATCTTCGAAGTTGATGGCCCCTCGTTCGTGGAGTGTGGACGATACGATTACTATCCTGGAAGCGACGGAGAAGAATAATGAGCACCCGTAGGCAGTGCTAGCAATTTTAGTATAGAAACGTGGTTGTGACACATTTTTAACAGGAATGGTGACTAAAAAAACTGATCAGTTAGATTTTTAAAAACTTTAATAAGTAAACGTATTTTTTTTAACTGAAAACTTCTTTTGGCGCGCTTAGACAGATTTTTCATGGGCTGTGAAATGACTTCTAGCGTCACGCTCGGGTATGATAAGAAATCTTCGGGTAAACTCGGGACCATAGCCATCTAGAAATGCGTCATCCAATGGGAAATGCTAAAAGGGCGTGGCCTGCCCATCATGGCATGGCCATCAAGAAATGCGTTAGCAATGGGAAATGCTGGTGCATTTCTAGATGGTCGTGCCATGATGACCAGGCCACATCCTCCGGTTACACCCGTTTAGTTTCCAAAGTAAGCTATCAAATTCTGAGTTTTAAGTTTTCACTTCTATCGCCAGTTCCTAGGACTGCCAATTTTTTTCTTTTGTTTCACTGACTAAAAATTACGATAATACTCGTAATATAGCGCTTAGAAGTTTCTCGAGTCACGTGTATTTACGATTTTTATGTAGACGTGACACGTGACGGTACAACTCTGAAAGCTTGATGGTCGATACTCGATTTTTCCGCCCTTTTCAAGGATAGCGCACTAGCGCGATCACCACTCGTTTGGTACTGAGTACTCTTCTTGATAAAGGACACCGGCTGCGGCTAAAACTTAAGTGAAACTGGAAAGACCATATTTCACGTGAATTACCCGCGAATGAATTAAAAAAGTCCCAGACTCATGGCGCAGACTCGGGAGTCGCATAATGGACCAGATTAAATCCCTTTCACAACGCAGTCGAAATAATTCGGACATGGAACTGACACTCTTGGTTGATCGCCACGGTGGCGGAAACATTCCGACGCATTTATGAATCGAGGTGAGACTATGTCTTGTGTCCTACAAGAACCGAGTTTCGCAAAATCGAAAAACTATTATTCTGTGATTGTTGAGAAAAAAATTAAACATTTTGTAGTTCTATCTCAACTTGTCCTTTAAACACAGCGTGCTTTAACCATATCGCAAACTCATTTCTCACGGTGACCTGTGATGGTTCATACGAGCGATGATCACAAAGCGCACCACCTCTGGAGTTAACGGGGGTTTTTTCTAACTAAAATAGTTTTTGCTTAATATTGCTCTCTTTTTTAGGCTTCAAATAAAAGAAAGAGCACCATAACCGATTTAGTTTGCCATGGGTTCGATTCCCACCCATGCCATATATTTGTGTGATGAATACAATTATAAATATTATATGTACTATTTAGAACCTACATAAGTATTAGATCAGCTATCTGGCTCCCATAACGCAAACTTGACTTAGTTTGGGGCTAGATGGTGTTGTATGACATCATTGACATCAACACACAAACAACATTTAATATTTATTTATTTGCTCTGAGCCCTGAGATATATTGGTGAATTTATTTAATTTATTGGATTTTAAATGCTTGTCCTGCTTAGGATAATAATCAAACGTGCAGTGCTAAAAACCAATTAAAATCTAGATAATGGTTTAACCTTTGGAAACGTGGTGTAAGTACAATGGCACACCATTGTAGGTACTCAACACTTATCAGCATAATTAAATAGAATAATAAACAACAAAGGCAAAATTCCAACCCACATTTACTGTAGATCTATATCTAGAAGTGGTTCACCTGAGGCTTTGACTGATAACTCACAATCACAACTGTGGATGATTGATTAATTATTGCTACTGTTGTATAAACAGTACTATAGGGAAAACATAGTATAAAACTATTGTAGTTCACAACTTTTGCCATAAGACTCCACATAAGCAACGTATAGACTACAGGCCCGTGAACAAAATTTACGGGTCAAATGAACCACTAGGAGACCTATGTAGGATGATAGAAGGGTACAAAATAATAAGATTCAGCACTATGTATTCCGTCACTTGTAAGCTGTCCAATCCGGAAATTTTGAGGGAAAATTTGATACGGATGGCGTTACGGAATAATGGGTTAGAAGAGGTATTGCAACTGTATGGAACCGATGCCGTACAGTATCAAATGACCAAAGGAGACGGCCCATTTTCCATGGGCATTTGCCCCAAAGAAAAAGTGCAAGAGACTTGACCAAAATTGGATCATTGTATAGGATTTTTAATATATATTGAGGAACCGTTTATGTTTTTATCCTGCATAGCGGGGTTTAAAAGATATCAACTAAAACATTGAAAAAAAATAACGCCGCAAGTAGGTAATCAAGAACGTGATTATGTACTTACTACTAAAAGAAGGTAGTAAATTCATTACTTTGCGACGTACTGTGCTCAGAATAATGTCGACTCAACAAAGAGAAGGACCAGAGATTCGGCCAAACCACATAAAATTACAAAACCTTTGGAAAAATAAAGAAATTCCATGTGTTGTGTGAGTTTCGAACGAAATTTTACTGTACGTAAACTTCAACTGAACTTAAATGAGAAAAACATGGCAGACTTTGACTATAATCTGCACACATAGGTACAAATGAAAGGAGTGTTCACCGTAGTCCGTAGTACTTATTTATTGGGTACTGACCCGAAGACAAACCACGAACTAAACCTTAACAGGCTTATTTAAATTCACATAAACTTCGCTAGCGTGTTTTAACGCCGTACAACGCCATCTAGTTTGGTTTTATGGAACTACAGTACCTTAATACAAAATTACTTTTACATAGTCATTAAGGTACTTTTTAATCACCAATTTGCAATCCCCGCTTGGCAGGTTAGTATTGAATGTACAGTTTGAATTATTTAATTTTATGTTATTTTAATTAAATAACTTGTTTAGGTCTCCGGGGCTAATTAAGTACCTAAACTTGAAACGACTTGGGGCAGAAATGAGCCGTCTCCTTTTCCCTCAAAATTTCCGGATGAATCAATAATGTTTCTGACTGAATCAATGACTTCGTGGATCACTATTTTTGTACGGCACTACGCGTTTTCTCATTATTTTTCATGGAACTATTGGATGGTATGAATGCCGTACAGAAACAAATGACCAAAATGTACCCACTCTACTTGCACTTTTGAATTCTCACCTGCACTCAGTTGGACAGCTTACAAGTGACGGCATAGTTCTGAATCTTATTATTTTGTACCCGTCTATCATCCCACATAGGCCTCCTGCTGGTTCATTTGACCCGTAAATTTTGTTCACGGGCCTGTAGTCTAGTATGTATGTTAACTCAGCTAGACTGATGCCTGTTCTACAATAATTTAGCAAAAAAAAGTCTTGTCTTGTAGGGAAAATGCTTGTACCGTAGGTTAAATACAAGTAGTATTTTCGTTAAATTTCTCTAACAAAATGAAATATTGGCGACGCCTTTGGTGAAATTGAGAAATATGTATTGGCATTCTGAAAACCTCATTGAAATGCCAGAATAAAAAATTCTAGTTTTTCAAAAGAGAAAATGCATATACATATTATAACAAATCAAATCAAGTTCAAATGGTAATAAAATAATACTAGTAGTGCTATGTAATTTCATGTTTAGAATAGGGTACAATCCTCAAAAAAACTAAGTAGCCCGTTAGTTAGATTGCCAAAAAATATTGTAGACGTATTTTTTCTTTTGTTTCACAAACAAAATATGACGAAGATACAGCGCTTCGAAGTTTCGTGTGACGTCACTTGTGAGTACGATTTTTACTCACGAGTGACGTCGCGACCCCCCACTCTCGAAGTTTGATGGTTTATATCTTTGAGGATGTTTAATATTATGAAAAAACAAAAAATACGTGTCCAATGTTTTTCCATGATCTAGCTGACGGACTAATTAGGATGGTGTATTTTTGACCCAGTCCGGTACCCTATTGAAGAGGCTTAACTAAAATAATATAAGTGCGATATATATCTCAATCCACATACCTGCTAGGCGTAGCTCTTTTCAACAAGTCCAACAGTAAACTGGTCAAGTAGAAATGTCCGAGGTGGTTAACTCCGAGGTGTATTTCAAACCCTTCCTTGGTCTTCAGATCTTTATCCAGAGGTACAGCCACTCCAGCATTGTTGATCAATACATCAATCTTGTGGAAACCCGCTTTCACCACTTCCACAAATTTTTCTATGGACTCGAATGATGACAAGTCGAGTTGCATTGGGATCTGTGAACAATATCATAAGGTACCTATTTACATTTATTGTTATTTTCTTTGATCCTACTAATATTATAAATATCAATGTTCGGATGTTGGTTGCTTAATCACGTTGTAACGTCTGAACGAATTGGGCTGAAATTTGGAATATAAGTAAATAGTTTATGGTCTGGAAGAACTTAGACGTTACTTTTACTTTACTTTTATCCCGCAAAAAATAACGGGATCGACGGGAACGGGAACTACGCGGGTGATACTGCGGGGCGCTGCTAGTAATACATAAAAAAGAGTGTGTACTTTTGTATCCACACAAGAAGTTAATAAGTAAGTACTTCTTTTCTTTATTCCTGTTTACTTTTTGAAGTGAAAACTTCTTTTGGCGCGCCTAGATAGACTTTTCGTGGGCTGTGAATTGAATTCTAGCGTCACGCTCGTGTATGATAAGAAATCTTCGGGTAAACTCGGAACCATGGCCATTTTCCATCTACAAATGCCTCAGCCAATGGGAAATGCTGAAAGGGCGTCGCATGGCCATCTAGAAATGCGTGAGCCAATGGGAAATGCTGACGCATTTCTAGATGGCCATGCCATGATGACCAGGCCACGCTCTCCGGTTACACCCGTGTAATTTCCAAAGTGAGCTATCAAATTCTGAGTTATTCGTTTTCACTTTTATCGGCAGTTCCTATGACTGCCATTTTTTTTTATAGAATAGACAATATCTTCAAGTTTTCAAAGAAGAATTAATTTGAAGTTGGTTACAATGTCTACTAAAAACTAAAATGTTAATTAGCTAACTTTTAATGTCGGTTTCAAGGGAGGATGGGGTCACATAGGCGTAGCCACAAGAGGGTCATGGCTTCATGACCCCCCCACCTGGATCCGCTGTTGGTCGGTTTATCGTGACAGTGTGCAAGGACATTGTAAAATTTACTCTTAAATTTATCCCTAACACACCAAAAGACAATTACAAAAAAAAACATAAACATTAAGCAAACTACAAAAACCTAAACCTAGGTCGCTACCAACAGTAGGGCAGGGCCCAAGCTACCAGTGGTTAGGGCTGTAGAATGAGCAACCCCCTGATTACATGCTATGTCAAGGATAACTGCTTTTTGCTTCTTACTTTTGTAGTGGTAGGACTCTTAGCAGAGTCCGCCTGGGGAAGTACCACACCTTTGTTAATTATTCTACCGCCAAGCAGTAATGTGCAAACATTCCTGTGTTCCGGTCTGAAGGGCAATGTTTCCAGAGAAATTACAGGGCTTGGAGATATAACAACTTAGATCTCTGAGTGACGAGCGCAGTGCGGTGCTAGGTAATGATTTGGGCTCTTCATGTTCCAATAGCTGCGTGTCACTGTGCTGTTATGTGGCAGGCATAATGCTTACCATCAGGCATATGTCCTGCTCGTCTCGTAAATCTTTATTTAAAAAAAAAACTTGGTCCAAAATCTAGCAAAAACCTCTTTATGATGTGATCCAATGAGACTGAAACAACTATTGGTTATGATCTTAGAATCAAGATTTCATCATTAAAAGACATAACTCTATAGGTCCTACATAAAAAACAATGTATCAAATATTCTAAGCAAATAATCTGAAAGGCCATCAGGTAAAAATAGACTTTGTTGCGTAGTATTGACTGAGAAATAAGCAACTTAAAAGTAGTACTACTACACATCTGTTTTCTGTCCACGCTCTATAAATAATCTGTGCCTGTACTTTGTAAACAAACAATGAAGAACATTGCTCCCTATCTTTACACTATGTTAATCATTGCCCTTTGTATAACTGTAGTGTTGTATTTTAAATAATTTAATTTGTTAGTGTTTCTTTATAAAGCCTGCTAGACCATAAGGCATAAGGACTATTACGTGATGGTAAGCACTTTGCCTGCCCATAATGACACAGTGTCACACTGCTTTTGAAACATAAATAGTCCAAATAATTTCCTGCTCCTCCAAACACTGCTCTGGGCTCATCACCCAGAGATATAAGATGTTTTATCTTTAAGCCCTGTAATTGCTCTGAAAACATTTCCCTAACTGGAATACAGTAATGTTTTCATGTTATTACTGTTTGGTGGTAGAATGATAGGCAAAGGTGTGGTACACTACAAAATTATTGCTACTATTCAACTGTAATGGATTTAATTAACTTTGGCTTTCTGATGTTTAATAACTACAGGAATTATGTATTTTTTTATGATTTGGTTATATATCTAGAGTAAAATAATTGGATATTGTACCAGCTATAGTTAATTAAAATTTAGTTAATAAGTGCTTCTGTGACCATTTGCTTCAATGGACTCTCTTGCTGAACTTTTGAGTCTTATACTATGTGTTTGCTACACTACCGGTAGTGCAGCTTGGTAGTGCGATGGGGAACAAGGTGGGGTTTGTTAGTGTTTAGTTTTACTGGTTTAATTCATTGAAGTCCCGTTTCTAAGCGTTTTCGGTTCAAATATAGATTCATGTTAATTTTTGGTATGTAGCATAGTGTAGTTCTCATTGTATTTTAGTTTTTTAATATAGGCTCTGCCTATATAAAAGGAATGTCAACTGTTTAATTATTTTAAGTTAATGAAATAAATTAACACTAATACTTTGATTATTTCTCAGTTGAATGCGCAGTTCAGTATTGTATTGGTGTACACTGTTTGGAAGCTTTATGTGTTTTTTATGTGAATAAAATAAATAAAAAACCTTAGATGTATAACATATTATCTATCTTGTTTTGTAAGTAAAACTGTATTATGATGGCTTTGGCATGAAATTTGTCTGTATTTATACATAAAGATGTTTATGTAAATATCTCATGTAAAAATAGAGTAGGTATTTGAGTAGGTAAGACACTGTTTTTATGTATTAAAATCTAGAAGGTTTACATACTTTACAACAGTTTGCAACCAAAGTTCAATGTCAAATCATTGACCTTTTATCTTTGTCTAGTAGGACCATTCTTCATGGACGATAGCTAACTAAACTTATGAGCTGATATGACAGATATGGAATTTATAATTAAAATAACCTAATTAAAAGAAAAAAAAACTAATTACCAGTTCGCCACCCGTAGGCTGCTCCGTTCGTATTTGGGCGATAGCAGCCTTGGCCTTGTTCAGGTCTCTGCAGGCAAATATTACTCGCGCCTTCCGCTTCACCAAGGCCTTTGCTGTCTCGTAGCCTATGCCGCTGTTGGCACCGGTAATCAGGAATGTTTTGCCCCTGAGACAGGTATTTGTAACGCATTTCCCCCAATTCCTAGACCTCCATTTACGAAGGAACCCCAGGGCGAGTACGACAGAAATCGGCACTGCCGCGTACATAACATTTGCTGGGACCATGGCTGATAACTTTTAGATTTTTTCAAGAACTAATCACTGAATAATTTGATTACAAAACACTTTTGCGTAGATGAAAAGACGGACGTATCGGTTACAAGTACGATACCGTCCGTATTCCGTAACTTTTTCTTGACAAATGAAATTGAAACCAGTGTGACCATATCTAAATCACGGATCCTGCCATGCTGCGGGTAAAATCCTGCCAAATCCTGCCAACGCTTGGGGTAAAAACTGCCAAAATATTGCCAGCCACAATTTTCGTTGTATTTATAAAAGAAAAACCATAAATACACTAGATTATGTCGTAATAACAGTGCCCCGAAGTTTTAACCGCGCAGTTCCCGTTCCTGTTATTTTCCCGGGATAAAACGTAGCCTATATTTTCTGTAGCCTATGCTAGACTATAATATATCTAACCGTGTTACAAATTTCAACTATGTATGTTAGTACGTTACGACGTGATTGAGGAACAAACATCCGAACATTGACATCCTACTAATATCATAAACTAGCAGTGCCCTGCGGTTTTACTCACGTATTTCCCGTTTCCATTGTTTTCGCGGGATAAAAATAGCCTACGCGTATTTTAAGACTATCTGTATCTAGACTGTTATGGATCTATCTGTGTTCCTAAAATCACCCCTATCTGTATAGACGTACCAACGTGATTCCGACATTTAAACACTCAAATATTGACATTTATAATACCAGTGGGATGTTTAACGTAGCAATTTTTTGTTTATCTCTTTTTTTCATCTTTTTACATTGATTTATTAATTTTATTTAATTTTTCTTTGATTGGTTAAAATTAAAAGCAACCATCATTGAACTTAATGTTACGAAAGTTACAGTATATACTTACAAACGAACGAAGAAGTATGGTTGAATTTATCGAAGAATTCCCCACTAGTGACGCATTACTATAATCTACTGAATTTACCAGGAATGTGTAGTAACTAATCAACTAAATTGAAAGCATTAGCCAACTTGGTCTATCTTTAAGCTCTAATTTTCAGCCCCGGGTGGTCATTGTCGGGAATATGAGTTATGGTAACAAAAATTATTTCCGATCCAGCAATACTGCCAAAAACTGCCAGTTTTCATAAAACGTCAACCTATCACGCCAAAGGCTAAAATAACGCCCCAATCCTGCCAAAATGGCAGGAACCTGCCACATATGGTCACACTGATTGAAACAAGAAATCTGACGGAAAAAACAAAAAAAACATCACCCAGTGTGGCCAGATGAGTGTCGTGAAAAGTAACTAAAATTAACAACGTAGAAAAAAACCTGTGAAATATATGGCCGCGAATCACAAGATTGTAAACAAAATGCGAGATGTATTTCAAACTTAGATTCGAGATTTGACATGAAATTAGAACCCATCTTACGTTTTGCGTTACATTTGATTAACGTACATCAATGTACGCGGCAGATCTATGTCAAAGTAAGAAAGAGGCCTATACCTAGCAGTGGGAAAGAGAAGGATGTGAATGATGATGACAATGATCAAAACCACAGTACACCAGTGTATGTTGTTTGTCATAATTAGTCCTAATTATTTAATAAGGACATGATTAACTTCTCTCTAACCGCTTGGTACACTTTGGTAACTATATTACACCAAACGACGAAAACCAACAAAATTAACTTTGCGGTCGGGCTTTTGGCGGTTGGTATTGTTTTTGGAACAGTAAAGCTATTTACGTAATGGAATTTGTGAATTTAGTTCTATTTTTTCTACATTCGAGTCTCAAAACTGGCACAGTAAAATTATGCATTTCCAAACGTTGTTATATTTGCCGTATTATTTCTACCTTTACGGTATAAAGTGCAGAAATTAGGTCATTTACACAGAGATGCATTATTTATAACGTCAATATTTACAGAACTGTGATAGGCGGTCTAGATATTTTTTGAGACTTTTTTCTGAAGTGTGCACTGAAATCCGCGCGCTATGCAAAATTGAGAATTGTATGAAAAAGCCAGTTAAGCCAGCGCCACAAATAAATTAAGCCGTCGTAAAAGACATTGTCTAGATTCTAGAGTATAAAGATTTCTATCTATAATTCAGATTTTTTTCAAATACTGGCAGCACTACCAATGTCATTGTCTTAATTATATGTAAGTCACTGGCCTACTTTTTTTAAAACATTTTGATCACTCACTATTTTAATTTTCCAGTTTTAGGGCCACACAGAAAAATAGTCACATTACACTCCTACAGTCATAATCTGTGATCTGTGATAATCTTATATTCGAGGCAGTGTTGCCAACTTGACGGATTTCCCGTCAAATCTAGCGGATTTGGGTACGTTGAAAACGGGAAAATAACTTTTTAACGGCTAACGGGATATTTAACGGAAATAAAAACTTCACATATTCATCAATAAATGTCTACTATTGTGTTTTTCAAACGGTAAGGTAATTACCTAATATGAACGAATAGTATGTATGATGACAACAAGGTGGATCAAAGACTTATTTTGTAATCCAGACACAAACTTTTCTTTGTTTATAATCCGCACGCACTTGCCTTCGCTAACTGTGCTGGCTTGCTCACGTGATTTTTAACCCCCATCTGTAGGCTTACGGGTGTTAGATTACGGGCTTACAGGGGTTAGGCTTATGGGTATAAGACGGAGCTAAAAAAAAATCGCGTGGTAGGAGTTCACTGCTACTAAGCAATCAGCAATCGGACACCAATGTTTAGGTATATATTATTACTAGCACCGCTCCGCAGATTTATCTGCATAGTTCCCGTTCCCTTGGTTGTCCCGGAATGAAAAGTAGCCTATGTGTTCTTCCAAACTATAGTCTGTGTTTTAAATTTTAGGCCCATCTGTACAAACGTTACGATGTGATTGGGCAACAAACATCCAATCATAGACATTTATAATATTAATAGGATACTGAAAGCTGATGAACCTGCAAATATAAACTTTTCGAAATTAAACGGTTATTATTGGCTCATAAAAAATATTTAACGGATTTTTGACGCAAATTCACAACTGACTTGGCGGATTTTAAAAAATCTTGTTGGCAACACTGATTCGAGGTGCCACGGAAGACACGGCAAGCAAAGTAAACCTATTTAGCGCTCTCTTGAACTTGAACCCAGACCAAATATTTCAATTCGCCCATTAAGGTGCGCCCGCACTGGGCGACGCGACGCGCCGCGGCCAAATAGTCACAGATCACAATATACTACTAGCACAGATAAGTAATTTTAGATACTCATTCACTCTATGATGCCATATAAAAAAATTAAAAAACTGGCCAAGTGGGCTTTGACATTTTGTGACAAATTGACAAGATAATACCACAATTTAACTATTTATCGACTGTGTTAACATCAAAACGCTATATATTTATAAAGGAACTACGTAGAGATATTCCGGTATGCATTCATAAAGCAACCTACATTTAAGAAGTTCAGTTCGATTAACTCTTTTACAAGATGGTCGAACAACAAAAGAGTCTTTTGTTGTTCGACCATCTTGTTTTACTTTTCACACTAAAAAAAATGGCAGTCATAGGAACTGCCGATAGAAGTGAAAACTTATAACTCAGAATTTGATAGCTTACCTTGGAAACTACACGGATGTAACTGGAGGGCGTTGCCTCGCCATCTTGGCATTGCGTCTAGAAATGCGTCAGCATTTCCCATTGGCTGTCGCATTTTTAGATGCCCAATCGCCAAGGTCCCGAGTTTACCAGAAGATTTCTTATCATACCCGAGCGTAACGTTAGAAATCAATTTACCCCCCCACGAAAAACTTGTCGAGGCGCGCCTGAAGAAGTTTTCACTTCAAAAAATAATTTATGGTGATTGTTAATTTCGTAAGATTTCATTCAAAAGATCGTATATTTTGCGTACGATTTCGACTTACGTACGCGGGAAAGGTGCGCCCGCACTGGGCGACGCGACGCGACGCGACGCGCCGCGGCCAAATCGTCACAGATCACAATATAGACTCCCCGCCACCACTCGTGACCGTTGGCGAAAGGAGCCACTGTCGTATTCCACAATGACAGATGAAACCTATGATATTATAGTGGCTTAGTTCAATAATTTCGCCAAAGTACTTCAGTGATGGCACGGAGTCTACTACTAGCACAGATAAGTAAATCTTGAAGCTGCCGTCATTTTCGAGATATTATTAAATGTCAGTGTCAGTGAATCAGTGACAAACATTACTGTTACGAACTGTGTTGCCAAACGATACGAGTTAATACGATTTAAATCGTATTTATAAGATCTTTTTGGCTCATGTACGATGTACGATTGCAAAGTCGAAATCGTACGCAAAATATACGATCTTTTGAATGGAACCTTACGAAATTAACAATCACCATAAATTATTTTTTGAAGTGAAAACTTCTTCAGGCGCGCCTCGACAAGTTTTTCGTGGGGGGGTAAATTGATTTCTAACGTTACGCTCGGGTATGATAAGAAATCTTCGGGTAAACTCGGGACCTTGGCGATTGGGCATCTAGTAATGCGTCAGCCAATGGGAAATGCTGACGCAATGCCAAGATGGCGAGGCAACGCCCTCCAGTTACATCCGTGTAGTTTCCAAGGTAAGCTATCAAATTCTGAGTTATAAGTTTTCACTTCTATCGGCAGTTCCTATGACTGCCATTTTTTTTTAGTGTGAAAAGTAAAACAAGATGGTCGAACAACAAAAGAGTTAATCGAACTGAACTTCTTAAATGTAGGTTGCTTTATGAATGCATACCGGAATATCTCTACGTAGTTCCTTTATAAATATATAGCGTTTTAATGTTAACACAGTCGATATATAGTTAAATTGTGGTATTATCTTGTCAATTTGGCTATGCAACCAGTTGAAGTTGTTTTTGATCAAGTTTCGGAATAAACCTAACAGTTTTCTTATCTGAAAAAGTTTGATATAACTATATCTTAATGCCATAATGTTTCATCCTATATAAAGTGAGGCATGTGTATAATGCGACAGAATGAGCAGAACATGGATGGTAAGCCATAACAACCTAGCGTCACGCAGCGTTTGAACATGATTTGGACTCATTAAGTCTAAATCATTACCTAACACTGCAAAGCGCTCAACACCCATAGATAGTTTAGTAGTGGTAGGACTCTTTGCAGAGTCCCCCTGTAGCAGTCATTTATTTATTTATTTATTTATTACAATTACTCAAAAACTTACAGCTAGAGCCAAAACGTTTCAGAGCTTATAATTTACACTACACATTATATATGAAAAAGATAAATATAAATAAAAAATATATAAAATCTTACAAATTTACATTTTTGTACTAAAAAACGCCATACAGTTTAAAATGATTGTGTTTAAATTCGAATGGAACAAATCCACGTCTGGCCGGTGCGCCAAGAGATCGTTGAGCAAGGTGAGTGCGTGATTCGTGGGGGCGAACCGAGCGGTGTCGGAGCGCGGCGGCGTCACCGGCGCCAGCAGTGGCGGCGGCCGGCGGCAGCGCCGCGCCGCCGCGCGCGCGCGTGACTCCCACTCCCCGACGTACAGCGCGCACTGCGCTAATGTAGTAGGATTATCTATCCTATTATTGAGCAGCTGGTAATAATGGACGACGATAGCACACTTGCGCCGCAGCTCAAGAGTGTCCAACCCCACCATACCCGATACGAACAAGGAGGGATAGTCCCAGGTTGGGTAGTACCCATACATTTTTTTGTATAAAAAACGAGCAAACTTTCTCTGAATTTTTTCCAACAACGTAATATACTTGACTTCGTGCGGATTCCAGATAATCGAGTTAAATTCTAAAATGCTTCGAACTAAGGCGTAATATAGCGTTACAATGGTTTGTACGTTTTGGAATCGCGGCGATTGCCTGATTACAAAACCGAGGGATTTATAGGCTCGTTTAGCCATTTCCGTGATGTAACAGTTGAAACTGAGTTTAGAATCGAGCGTCACACCCAAGTCCCGTATGTGAGTGACGCGCTCCAGCGCCGCTCCGGACACGTGATAGTCGTAGACGCAGGGCGAGCGGCAGCGCGTGAAACTAATAGTCTTACATTTCATCACGCTGAGTTCCATCTCGTTCCTGTCGCCCCACCTCACCACACCGTCGATATCGCGCTGCAGAGCCTCACAGTCCGCGGCTCCGCCTATGCCCAAGAACAACTTGACGTCATCGGCAAACATCAGACACTCAGCCGTCCTGACTTCATTCGGCAAATCATTTATCATTATCGAGAACTGAGTCGGACCCAATATCGAACCTTGACTCACTCCTGAAAGAACAGTATAAGGGTTTGATTTGTATCCGAGGTGGTAAACGAATTGTGAACGGTTATAAAAATAATCACAAAAAAAATTTACTAATTTGGGACTGAAACCGAACTCAAAAAACTTTTTCAGAAGGGTATCATTATTGACCCGGTCGAATGCCTTTTTCATATCGAAATACGCCGCATCTACCTGCCCACTCTGGTCCATTCTGGAAGTAACATAATCAACATAGGTGATAAGATTAGTCGTTGTCGATTTACCAGAGCGAAAACCGTGTTGACTAACGTTAAGTTGAGATCGAATTTGCAGGGAGATGTGACGATTCAGAATTGTCTCGAAAACTTTACCGAATGCCGAAAGGACCGCTATGGGCCTATAATTTTCGATTTTAGTTTTATTGTCATTCTTAGGTATAGGGGTCACCCGGGAAATCTTCCATTCGGCAGGATAAATCGCCGATTCCATGCACATATTAAAAATATATAGGAGTGGTTTTTCCAAAACACCTACACAGTCCTTTACAATAAAAGGTGGAATGCCATCAGGCCCGATGGACGAATGTGGTTTCAGACGCCTGACCGCATGCTGCAAGTCGGCAGCAGTGATGTGATCGATCGCGACGCGCGGCGGGCCCGGCGCGGCGGCGGCGCGCGCGGCGGCCGCGCCCGACAGCGCGGGCGGCGAGCTCAGGAACACCGACCTAAAGAACTCGGCAAACGCGTCGACGGCTTCAGAGCCCGATACCGATTTTCCCTTGTATTCGAATTCCTCGCAATAATTTCTATTCACGCGGTGTTCCTTCACAAATTTCCAGAATTTTTTTGGATCTTTGGAAATAGCGCACTCGGTATCTCTGACATATGTCTCATGAGCCTCGCTGATTAATCCCTTTGCACGCTGTCGATAAAATTTGAACATTTCATAATTAAACTCTTTACCTAACTCCCTAAATTTTTTTTAATGAAAATATTTGTTTCCAAGACTCGTAATTATTTGAGCGGTAAACCAAATCGGATAATGATATTTCGGGTTATATCTAGGTCGTCGCTTTACAGGAACGGAACTGTGTAAAGAGGCACGGATCTTTTCATAAAATTTATCAACTGCCATGTCCACGGAGTCGCTCGAGGTAACTTCGTCCCAGTCTATAGATTCTATCGCAGAATAAAGTGAATGATAGTTCGCTTTGTAAAAATTCCACGCGGGGACAGACGGGTCGAGGGGTGGGGGTGGCGGCGCGGGCGGCGGCGCGCGCGGCCGCGGCCGGCGCAGGCGCACCCGGAGCGCGGGATGGTACGCATCCTCAGGCTCCACAAGCTTTACGTCACCACACACGCTCACGCACTCACCCGTCAGACTACTCAGCACCAAATCCAATATAGTGTCAAATTTATTACATATATTATTAAATTGTTTACATTTACAAAAAGTAAGCAAATAGTCGAACCGTAGTTTAATATTCTGACTGCTCGAATTCAAATTAAAATCACCTACAATTAAGACATCCAATTTCGAATATTTCGTAACCACATTTTCCAACACTGTAAATACCTTCAAATATGTCGCATCATTGGAACTCGGGGGAATGTAAACTACGCAGCACAGAATCTCCTTATATTTCAAATTGATAATGGCCATGACCATTTCAAGGTCGCGAGTATAGCCGTCGATGTCGAGCACCGGCCGGACCCGGTAGCGGTCCCGGACGGCCAGCAGCACGCCGCCCCAGCCCGCGTCGGCGGCGCGGTCGCGGCGGACCACCTTGTATCCCGCGGGAATAAACTCGCCGTCTCTGATACTACTTATCAAGAACGTCTCTGTAAAAGCGATGATGTCGGATGATTCATTCAGAATCGCCTTTTTGCATTTATCTAGTTTAGATCTTAGGCCGCGGACATTCTGATATATATATTTGCAACAATCACTGTGTTCCGTTTCGAAGGTCACAAAATGTCAAAGCCCACTGGGCCAGTTTTGTAATTTTTTTTATATGGCAGCATAGAATGAATGAGTGAACGTAAAATTACTTATCTGTGACTATTTGGCCGCGGCGCGTCGCGTCGCGTCGCGTCGCCCAGAGCGGGCGCACCTTTAAGGTGGGCCCAAGGTGGGCCCGCACTAGGCGACGCGACGCGCCGCGGCCAAATAGTCACAGATAAGTAATTTTACGTTCACTCATTCATTCTATGCTGCCATATAAAAAAAATACAAAACTGGCCAAGTGGGCTTTGACATTTTGTAACCTTCGAAACGGAACACAGTGATTGTTGCAAAATACTGCTTGGCCGTAGAATAACTAGCAAAGATGGTAGTTCCCAAGGGGGACTCTGCAAAGAGTCCTACCACTACTAAACTATCTATGGGTGTTGAGCGCTTTGCAGTGTTAGGTAATGATTTAGACTTAATATTCTATGCTGACATCTAAAAAAATTAACAAAACTGGCCAAGTGGGCTTTGACATTTTGTGACCTTCGAAACGGAACACAGTGATTGTTGCAAATTACTGCTTGGCCGTAGAATAACTAGCAAAGATGGTAGTTCCCCAGGGGGACTCTGCAAAGAGTCCTACCACTACTAAACTATCTATGGGTGTTGAGCGCTTTGCAGTGTTAGGTATTGATTTAGACTTCAAAGAGTCCAAATCATGTTCAAACGCTGCGTGACGCTAGGTTGTTATGGCTTACCATCCATGTTCTGCTGATCCTGTCGCATTATACATATGCCTCACTTTATACAGGATGAAACATTATGGCGTTAAGATATAGTTATATCAAACTTTTTCAGATTAGAAAACTGTTAGGTTTATTCCGAAACTTGATCAAAAACAACTTCAACTGGTTGCATAGCCAAATTGACAAGATAATACCACAATTTAACTATATATCGACTGTGTTAACATTAAAACGCTATATATATTTATAAAGGAACTACGTAGAGATATTCCGGTATGCATTCATAAAGCAATCTACATTTAAAAAGTTCAGTTCGATTAACTCTTTTGTTGTTCGACCATCTTGTTTTACTTTTCACACTAAAAATAAATGACAGTCATAGGAACTGCCGATAGAAGTGAAACTTATAACTCAGAATTTGATAGCTTACCTTGGAAACTACACGGATGTAACTGGAGGGCGTTGCCTCGCCATCTTGGCATTGCGTCTAGAAATGCGTCAGCATTTCCCATTGGCTGACGCATTTCTAGATGCCCAATCGCCAAGGTCCCGAGTTTACCCGAAGATTTCTTATACCCGAGCGTAACGTTAGAAATCAATTTACCCCCCCTCCCCACGAAAAACTTGTCGAGGCGCGCCTGAAGAAGTTTTTACTTCAAAAAATAATTTATGGTGATTGTTAATTTCGTAAGATTCCATTCAAAATATCGTATATTTTGCGTACGATTTCGACTTTGCAATCGTACATCGTACATGAGCCAAAAAGATCTTATAAATACGATTTAAATCGTATTAACTCGTATCGTTTGGCAACACAGTTCGTAACAGTAATGTTTGTCACTGATTCACTGACACTGACATTTAATAATATCTCGAAAATGACGGCAGCTTCAAGATTTACTTATCTGTGCTAGTAGTAGACTCCGTGCCATCACTGAAGTACTTTGGCGAAATTATTGAACTAAGCCACTATAATATCATAGGTTTCATCTGTCATTGTGGAATACGACAGTGGCTCCTTTCGCCAACGGTCACGAGTGGTGGCGCGGAGTCTATATTGTGATCTGTGACTATTTGGCCGCGGCGCGTCGCGTCGCGTCGCGTCGCCCAGTGCGGGCGCACCTTTAAAGTTCATTGATAAGTCAACGAATTCGCCATTCAACCGTCCGGAAATCGAACAACAGCAACAAACCTCTGTTTGGACTAAGAGAAATGTTACACACCTAAAGTAAACATGCACACATCTACGTAACCCGGTTGATTTGCGGCATAGAATAGAATCAGATAATAAATGTTGTGGTTGACCATTTTTGACAATAAAGCTCATTTAGGGCACGAAAGGGGTAAGTATGTTAGAACTAGACTCGTCCCCTTAGAATAGTTGGTCTGAGGCTGTGAATTGAGCTCGAGTGTCACGATCGTGAATTAAAGAAATCTTCGGGTGAACTCGGAACATCAAGAAAATGCTAACGCATTTCTAGATGGTCATGGCGTGCTATACTGCTATAATGCTCGCAATACAACTCTGCGTCTGCGCCTGCGCGAGACTGGTGGCGTACTTAATGTTGCCAGGTCAAGCTAATAAGTTCCCTCCCCGTTCATTGAGAACTTTCAACTTCATAAAACAGGTACGAGAAGGGATTTTTCAAGTAAGCAATTTAACTAACTACATATAAATTATAGGACAACTGAGATTAGAACGTCTCGAAGTAATGGACGCCGTTACAGTGCTGGTTTGGTTCAGACCAAGTATCAATGGTACAGGTTACAATACATATATACAGGTTACAGGTGTGTACAATAATAAACTGTCAACGTCAGTATTGGTGACAATAGTGCTCCGCATTATTTTTGTTTTAAAAATGGATAAAATAACTTTGAAAAGTGTAGAAGGTGTAATACGTGACCTACAGAACACAATAGTGCTGATGGTTGCTCGAATCTGCACGGTGGAGACTAAACTCGGTGAGCAAAACACATTAATCTCTGGACTTGTTGAGACGATCACTCAGTTACGATTACAAATAGAGGGTACCACTGGTTCTCCATCTGATTTGTCACAAAATGACGTGAGCACTGTAACCACGGCAGCGCAGCGCCCCGCGCGCCAAGCCAAGATAAACGCAGCAGGCTCGATCGCATCACAAAAAACAACTATACCAAAAAAGACTAACGGAATAACTGCAAAGTCATCGGTCACCTCTACCGGTCATGTATCGTCGCGAAATGTCGAGGCCGATCGAACTATCTCAACGGCGAGCCCCTCCACAGGTGCTCCGACACCGAAACTACCTGGTATAAAGGAGATTTTACACATGCCCAATATCAAGACAAAAACATCACCACCAGTTCAAGACGGAAACAATACGGCGACGATGACGGATAACGACAATAAAATACATGACAATTGGATCCGCGTCGCGCGAAACCGGCGCAACAATATGAAGCGATCTATTGTAATTGGAGCTGGACAACCTGATGATAATCTACAAACAGTAGAAAAATTGATGTATGTCCAGGCCTGGTCGTTCAAACCAGACACTACACCACAAAACGTATTAAATTACATTACAAAATTTGTGGCAGCGAATGATAGGTACACTGTTGAAAAGCGCGAAATAATGACAGACAAACACGCAGCCTTTGTTATAGGGTGCCCAGAAACCCTATATGAAAAACTGTCCTCGGCGAGTTCCTGGCCGCCAGGTGTGAAAGTATCTCAATGGTTTCGACGGGGAACTGGCAGGGTGGCGGGGGGTGCGCGCCCGGCCGGTACGATCGCCGGGGCCGGCGCGCGCCCGGCCGGTAAGCCCGCCGGCGCCGGCGCAAGCAACCACCTGTTGCACTGATTCCATACCTAATTCACCTGTTGCGCGGGTACTGGCCGCCCGGAATATAAACAACGATGAACATAGGAATGAGCTAACTACAATCCGACCGCACTCTGTCAAAAAACAAATTATTATATGCCAACAAAATATAATGTCATTAAATGTAAAGAAAACGCATCGTCTAGATGTGTTATTGCAAAATGAATTAAAATGTGATGTACTCGGCATTACCGAACACTGGTGTAGTGCTGATAACATAAAGTGTGTTCATTTAAGTGGCTACAATCTAATATCTAGCTTTTGTAGAAAGCATACTGCGCATGGCGGCTCATGCCTGTACGTTAGGGATGGTGTGAGGGCTGTGGAATGCAGTGAATATGAACAATTGTCGACCGAGCTGTATTGTGAAATTTCGGCTATTGAGTTGTTACAATACAATTTAATGATACTATGTATTTATCGCACTAACTTAGTTAGTGCTAGTAGGTTTCTGACATATTTGGAACCCGTTGTTGAACGAGCCAGCGAAAGCGGTAAAGAATTTATAATAATGGGGGATATTAACATTAATTGGATACGAACAAATTGTCCCGATAAAAAACATCTCAGTGATATGCTGTCGGCACATAACTTCATCAGCGTTGTCGATTTCCCGACGCGAGTGTGCGGTGGCTCCTCGACTTGTCTGGATCTCGTATTCAGTAACGGGCGGCCGGGATCCGTGGTGGCGACACCCGTGGATACCTCGGTCTGCACCCCGGACGACCCTCTCAGCGACCACCGGGCGGTGCGCGCGGCGGTCGAGTGCCCGGCGTGGCGGCCGCCGCCGCGGACCCGCCTCGTCAGAGGCTCCTCTGATATGAATCGCACTAACTTCTGTTCAGCCGTAATTGGCGTGGATTGGGATTTTTTGTTAGAAAAACATAAGCACTCTCTAGAGGAGCTGGTCACATCTTTCTTGAATATACTCGGGAATAAATTTCTAGAATGTTTTCCCCTAAAGCGAATTAATGTCCGGAGGTCTTCCTGGGTTAATGACGAGGTGTTAAAATTGAAAACGATGCTTTTCGAGACTGTGAAACTGATAGAAAAATTCCCGAACAATGACAGACTTCTAGCTATTTCCAGCGAATTTAATTGCCTTTACGACAGATCTCTGACCGAACACAAAACCAGTTTCTACACGCGAATGATAGCAAATACGTCTAGCAAGTCTAAGGCTGTCTGGAGAGTGGTAAATAGAGAGAGGGGTGCCAGTAAAAAAGCACCCGCTAATTTCACTGAAATTGTTACTGATGAATCTGGTATCAGATTTTCGTGTAAGAAGGCAGCTGCCCAGGCCTTGAACACCAGGTTCGTGGAGGCGGCGGCGGCGTGCCGCGCGCCGCGGGCCGACGTGCGGCGCGCCGCCGCCGCGCTCGCTGCCGCGCGCGCCCCGCCCGATACCAGCATGAGACTCGTCCCGTTCACGGCGCATGAGGTACTTAAAATTATTTCGCTCATTCCACCGAAACCGACCAAAGATATTTATGATTTATCCATGGAATTGATCGGCTATATCCGAGCTCCATTGGCACAATATCTCGCCGAGATATATAACCGTTGTATGAGTGAGGGAACATATCCGGGGGCGATGAAGCTAAGCAAGATCTCACCATTATTTAAGGGTAAGGGGCACCGTGAGGATTTGGATGCGTACCGGCCAGTGTCGATCATCCCCGCAATATCCAAAATATTCGAGAACGGCCTCAGCCGACGCCTCACGAACTACTTGACCGCCACCGAGGCACTCTCCGACCGGCAGTTCGCGTACCGGGCGGGCAGGTCCACAACGGCGCTTGCGCGAGAAGTGGTCAAGCGCGTAATGGAGGCAAGTGAGAAGAAGCAGCGGGTCGCCGTGATATGCTGCGATTTATCGAAAGCATTCGATGTCGCCGATCACGGCATCCTAGCTGCAAAACTTGCTCACTACGGTATAAATGGACCCGCCCTCGCACTATTTTCAGACCTCTTGAGAAATAGAAAACAGGTGGTCGTCGGGGACAGCGGTGATACAAGATCGGACCCGTTGACTACGTCGATGGGTGTCGCTCAGGGGTCTTCGGTCTCGAATATTCTCTTTTCCCTACTGTTGAACGACTTGCCAAGCTTCATCGCATCCGGCGAAGTGTTTATGTACGCTGATGACGTGGCCGTGATCGTAGCTGCAAGCACGTTCGATGCTCTGCAGGCGCGTCTGTCCGAGGCCGCGAGGGGACTGGTAGAGTGGTTCAAGATGAACGGTCTTGTTCTGAACCTCAAAAAGACACACTTCATGCAGTTCTCGGTGTCCATACGTCCGGAAGGCGAGCTAAGACTGACGATTGACGGAGTGCCGATAGCCCGGGCACATTCGACCACTTTTCTTGGCTTTGAACTTGACCGCGGACTGACGTGGGCCTCGCACATCGACAAGATGTGCTCAAGGCTGGGTAGTGCGTGCTACGCCCTGAGTCGACTGTCCAAGGTGGTTTCCGCTGACGTGGCACGCACGTGCTATTTTGCAACTGTTCACTCGGTTCTGCAATACGGAGCTGAGCTCTGGGGGCTCGCCGCCGACAGGCTGCGAGCGTTCAGAATGCAGAAGCGAGCAATAAGAGCAATCGCTCAAGTGTCGCGCCGAACGTCAGCGAAACCTTATTTTAAGTCACTCGGGATAATGACTCTGCCATCCCTAGTGATACTGCAGTTGGCTCTCTACGTGAGACATAACCTGCACTCGTTTGAGAGGCGAGGCGCTGGCCACTCGTTCAAATACAACCTCCGCAATGTGCATAGTCTCGCGCCCGTTCACACGCGGCTGGTTCGGTCTGGGAAGTTGACAGGCGTTTTAGGTGTAGAGGTTTATAACCGATTACCGGCAGATATTACGGATGCTTGTAGTAATCACGCATTCAAAATAAAATTAAGAAACTGGCTCGTTCAAAAAACGTTTTACTCCATTGATGAGTTTTTATATAGCAAAAACCGGGTTAAATGATCCCAGTGTTCAGCTGACATTTTACTTTTATTTGTTTATGTACTAATTGATTCATATTTTATATTCTTTTTGACGTGTAAATGTTGTATTTACAAATAAATAACTTTGAACTTTGAACTTTGAACTTTGGTTAATGGCTGTCTGAGTGTCTTACCACCAGGGTAGCGATTCTGAAACCATTCGGTTGCATCCGACACGGAATCTCATCTCTCGGTCTTTGTCATGCTAAACAAATAAGACAAAGACCGAGAGATGAGATTCCGTGTCGGATGCAACCGAATGGTTTCAGAATCGCTACCCTGGAGAACTTTATTTTAGTTAATTAATTATTAAAAAATCTGTCATTTTCAACCTACCTACACCAACAACGAAATAACAAGAATTAATAATAATAAGAATTTAAACTTGTAAATCTTTTATTGAGAACATATTATTGATTTTTTACCGTTTCTTGCTCGGTTAGTCCATCCCAAGCAAACTAGATAGCGCCACTAGAAGACTAAAACCGCGGTATCGAATTCATCGTTAGAACCATAAGATAAAGTCCAAATTTTAGTAAAGCTTTTTGGATGAAAGCGCGAAAACTGCGATAGTCCGATAGTCTATGTACTTAGACGGAATCCTACTAATATTATAAATATCAATGTATGTACCTATGTTTGGATGTTTGTTGCTCAATCACGTCCTTACGTATGAACTGATCGGGCTGAAATTTGGAACACAGATAGATAGATAGAGAGACAGATAGATAGACAGAGAGATAGATTATAGTCTGGAAAAACACATAAGCTACTTTTATCCCGAAAAAACAACGGGAATAACGGGAACGGGAACTACGCGGGTAACACCGCGGGGCGCTGCTAGTTCGGAATAAAGCCAAAGAGGTTTTCGCCATTTATTTGCTAATGGTACGGAACCCTTCGTGCGGGAGTCCCACTCGCACTTAGCTGGGTTTTGACAATAACGCTCATTTGACCACAGAACAATTTGACTCTCATATGGGCTGTATAGGCACGAAAAGGGTAGGTATGTTAGAACAAGGCTCGTCCCTTATAGTTGGTCTGAGGTCTGAGGATTGATCTCGACACGGAATCACCTCTCGGTCTTTGTCTTTTTATCGGTTTAGAACCACAGACTAAGTAGAGAGATACTCTTTTAGAACGAGAGAGACAAATATTGCTATTCCTTGCCAGTAACAGTAGGTACCAATTTATGCGTCCATGTAAAAAGTGCCGCGATTTAAAAGCGCTGACGTGTGAACAGATAAAGTGCTACCAAGGTGTTTTGACCTTTTGACTCATGGCCAAAATGGGAACTAACTTAGTGACGTTGATTCTTCAAACGTTAATGACGTAAACGTTAATTGGCAAAGCCACAAAGGATTGCCAATACCCCATTTCCAAATTCCCAAAAAAAATGAAGGAAAAATCAATAAGACAGTTTTCGTTCGGCAGTAGACCCCCAGGACGTCTACTCTATTTCTACGATAACCGTAATTTCGAAATAAACTCGCGACTTTCCTACTCCGGTTCTACTTCGTTGTAGAAGTACCTAGAAGATCTCGCAGAAGGCCCGGTTTTATGCATTGACGTAACCCATTCAACTACTTTGGGGAATGGTGTGTAATGTAAAGAGCTATGGAGAATAAAATAAAACAGGTTTTATTTATTTAGCTGGGCTGTTTATTTGAAATAGGTACATAAAGGAACAACTAGATAAAAATCTGGATTCCAGACTAAGAAAAACAATTGATATGGCAACATTATGAATATAATTTTTGTATGTATGAAATAGGTATATTTTACAGACGTATAGTAGAGTAGATTAGTTCAAAAAAGACTAAATTATTAATTATAGAAGTCTAGAAAAATGTTATGAGCTTTTATGGGATACTTTTACAAATGGTCTAGGCATTTGTACCCATTACACATTGAAAGTGAAATAAAGAAAACACGAGTAAAGCCTCGGTAAAACAATAAAAAAAACATTCAATCACTGAAATGTTAAGATTCATATTTTTTTGAGTTTATTTGTTTGATGATTTTGGAACATTTTATTCAAAATAGATTTCAAGTACTTCAACAGAAAATGTAAATATGTAGTTATAATAAATACAGATTACAGACCTATACTGAGGTAGGAATGTGAAAAAATCGCAATAGGTATAATATTATTTTTTAAATCGGAATGTTTTTATTTATTAAGATATATTATTGGCACGTTTTTAAATATAAATCTTGTAAATTTGTGCCACACACAACAATCAATTAGGTAACATGGAATGTAGGTAGGAAAGTACAAGGGTATTTTTTTACACAAATAGATGTACCAATGAAGAAGTGAATCTCAATCGCATGTATTTGAAAGATTAGTCAAAACTGCCAATAAAAAAACGTGCGTCATTTTACCTATGATGATTGTTTTTTTGAAGTGAAAACTTCTTTTATAGTCTATATTCACGCCCTCCGGTTTCACCCGCGTAGTTTCCAAAGTTAGCTATCAAATTCTGAGTTATACGTTTTCACTTCTATCGGCAGTTCCTATAACTGCTATTTTTTTTTAAATAAATGTACGTATATAAAGTAGTCGTGCGGGTAATATATTCGTCCATTTAAATTCGATAACGGCTGTTTGGCTGTATATATTTTTATGGTCATTGATTCGGTCTTAGGGTGGGTGAAACAGCGGCGTTCGGTTAGTCAGCTTTTTTTTAATGGAAATTGGCTTAATGTGAACTCAAATAAACGTAGCATTGAGATGTGAGCCATGGTATTTTTTAATATATAGACTTAAGTACAGTGGATAAACATGTTCTTTGAATTTTTTGTGAGTCGATCAATGATTCGTTTCTTCTTTGGTACAATAGATTTTTACTTTATAAGTACACCAATATTATAAAATAGGTACTTACCTATTTAAGGTATATAATAGACTTTGCATTGTTCTTTGAAATACACAATTTATTGTGACTTGATTTAATAAATCTTGAAATAAAATTTTATTCGTAAAATTTCAAACACAATGTTCAATAGAATAACATACAAGGTCATCCAGATAATTATTTCAAGTAAGTAGTTAACAACAAATGTAAACATTTTCGACTAAAAAGTTGATTTTCTATCTAAGACGAAACACTAAAAACCTTTAATTATTTATAACATGCGCCTCCTGAAAAAGTTTTAAGAAAATGCTATCTTCTCGCTTACACTCCAGAGGGAGTGAGCAAGAAAGCATTATTCCCTAAACTGTTCCATGATCGCGCTTACACATCTCACTAATCGCTCAAGCATACATTTTTAGTATAAAAATTATACTTTCGTGAATCTTAAAAGCATTCTCTTTAAAAAATCTTATTAGATATATATTAATTTAATAATATTTTATAATCTTATCCCATTTTGTGCCATCATTGGCTTTGCGATACGTTTAATGATAAACTATTGTCAAAGAGAGACACTTCACATAAATTATTATGCTCACATATATAATATACGAAGCAATTCTTCCACATTTAAAAATTGATTTGAAATTATATTCACTAGTATAAAATTTATTGTAATAAACTAAACAATTAGTATAATATCCAGTTATATAAATCACTGCCCACATAATATTTTATATTTTAGCAGGCGTGGTAAAGATAGTACATCTGTATAATATTTTCTATATGGGTGTTACATAAATAATTTCAGATTCATTGGGTTTGACTGTAATACATATTATAAGGATAGGATTCAGAGTGTTCATATTTCTATTGACTTTAAAAAAATATTGAGATCGAGATTCTGGAAACTTTTTAAATCATAACATGGCACCACATCGTGTCGCATTGGCCAACGATCCGCTCACGGTGTTGCTGTATCCAAGGGAATTCAATCATTCATCTGCCAATAATTACAAGCATTCGCTATTTGCCTACTTATATTTACTTATTCTCACATAGGAGTGGACAGTTGGTGTCGCGACCGGTCTACTCCCACGTCTACTGTGGTGACTTTACCATCTAGTGGTGAACAGCAGTCCACGTCACTATCTGGCATTATAATGCACATAAACGACTTCCCGCTGGCCACATCCTTGGGGTAAATGGTCATCGGGATGAACCTATCGCTGGTGCCTTCCACGTATGCACCCAACCTCGAATGCACTTCCGGGAAATGCTTCTTCAGATTCACTCCTCGATTCTCTAACTGCTGCGTTATGTTCTGGAAGCAAATCTCTCGGAACTTATGCGTGGTAGCGGCATTTTTATCGGCCGCACTCACTAGTTTTGATGTCAGTATTAATGTTTCTCGGTCATCGGGTACGGTTTTACTGTCACGCCTCTGCCGTCTTCGGTTTTGTTCCTTTATAACTGCGGACACACTTTTACTGAGACGGAGCTTCGCGCATCGCGACACCATCTGTCTCTCCCATTTAACGGCACCTTTTGTCGGCACTTCACTGATAATACACACAGCCACGTATAAAATCACCCTCGTCTCAGGGTTGTAAGATTTGCACAGCTTGACTACTTCCGTGTACAGCTCTACTCCCATTTCATTCGGCTGGAGAGCGTTCCATTTAACAAATTCCGGTTCACTGAGGTACTGGTAGCCGTGAGTGGTGAACTTCTCCGCAGATTCCGGACTCGTGAAGAACACCTTGACTACGCCCCGGCCGAGTGCAAGGTAACCTTTGTGAGCGATCGTGCTGATTTGGTGCAGGGCGTCCGCGTCTTCTTTGGCCGCTGATATGATCTGTCTGCACAGCGCACTCGCCCTCGAGTGCAAGCAGACCTTTCTATGTTTCTCCCAGTGCGCTCTTCGACATTCTTTCGAGCAGTACATGGTGGTGCAGTTGTGGCAAGTTTTGTAATGCCTTTTGGCATCTGCAGGAGGCGCCCGGGATGTGCACTTGGGGTACTTGCACTTGACGAGAGCGTCGTCCGTGCTGTTTTCTGTTTGCAAAGAAGCGAGGGACAACCTCGAGTCATGGTGCGGCAGATGCGGGTCGGCGGGGCGCAGCGCTGCGGCGTCGAGGCTGGTACGTCGGTCGAGGGAACCGCTCTGCTGTATATACGGCTCGCTCCGCCGGCGCGAGGGCTCGCCGTGAACCGACCTCGCACGTCGCGGCTCTTGCATCACCGGCTTATCAACTGAACTCTTGCCTGAAACATTTCAACCGAACAATTAACACAGAATATTAAATTGAGGGATCGTGAAGCATGAAAACAACATGAAACGACTCAGAACCATCTTAGACTTGAAAGTAAAGAAGCATCAAAACATCAAACATGCTCTGGTTGACATGCTCATAATAACAAGCTGCTCAGTGCAACACTAAAACACCTAAACATGGGTTTGCAATTTGAGATCAAGGTAAAGTTGGTAAAATGTGCAGTTATTAATGTAGGGCTGTAGAGTGTAAAAATGATGGTGGTGTGGACTCCAAAATCGCTTTGCGCGTGTGTTCCGAAGCTGGTAATTTGTAAAGTAACTCACGTCTTATTTGCGCATAGCTTCGTTTCGGTAAATAAACAGAGGCCTTAGCACGAATGAAAATTAAACAAATAATCGCAAGGATTAAAATGTAAGCTAACATAGGTACTAAATATTATGAGAAAGACCAAAATGTAGATACGAGTATATTTTTAACGGTTCGTGCCGAGGCCCCTGAAAGGAGAGTTAAGAAATAAGTAAAATTGGAACGGCCTGACTTACATATCGTTCCTACCTGGTCGGTCGGGGCTAGGGTCGGTGACGGAGCTGGGGCCCTCGCTTGGAGTGCTGTAGAAGCGAGAGGCGGGGGAGGCACTACTGTGGCCACTGCTGGCTAGCTGCTCGTAGCGGGGACTCTGAGGGTGGAAGGAAATGAGATGAAACTGGATTTCACTAGTCATTTAAATATTATGAGGAATGAGACGTATTGCGAGAAAGATATCTTTTGAGGATAGGTATTCTCGAGATTGCCAAGCCTTGGCTGGCGAGGTAGTTGGCCGTGACTTTTCTTAGTGAGAGAAGACATAAGTGAGAGCATGATTTGAGCTGTTTGTGCGTTATGTAATTTCTTAATTTTTGCTCAAATATATTATTTCTGTTTTTGTTCTGAATTACTTTATTGTGATTACACTCTCTCTCTGGCATTTATCTATAGAAATGAAGTAAAAAGCGTATCTACTTTTATTTTTGGATGATATGTTTATAGTGGCTTATTTTAAGATTAGCAGATAATTAAAGCTATAAATGTACCTTTCCACCCATCAAGTAATAAGGGCTGCCAGATTTTCTTGGGCTAGGCTGGGGCGTGGGTATCCTTGTCGGTTGAGAAGGAAGGCCCAAAAGAGAATCCAGCACGTCTTCCAAAGTCGTAGAACCAGGAGACGGCCGCGTGATGCCCAGATTTAGAGACCTCTGGGAATCTTGCCAATCTGTAAAACCAGGGGTCACGTCGTATTGGATATTGTGTCTAAATATTGGTTTTCTATTGTTACAGCATATCAGAAGTAGGATCTGGTGGCTAAGGCTCGATGTAATGGAGTTTGGAAGCTAAGTAAATTCTAGTTTACATGCGATGATTATAATATTAGTTAGTAGATTTAAATTGAAAACTTACCTCAAATGTTGCTAGCTGTAATGTTATAAGTGTAGGTATAAAATAAAATAATATTTTTTTAAACGATCACATGTTTGTGTTGTTCATTGGATAGTGTTGTGTTGGTTGTGGGATGTTTAATTCCTTCTTTATTATTGCCTCCCTATGCTTTATGAAGTGTACCTATTTTGTGTCGTGTTCTTGTGATTGTATAAGTACCTACCTGAGATTTGAATTATTTGTTTGTGTGATTTTGTTTTGAAACATAAGTAATAAGTGGTTTCAAAGATTCACTAAGGTGCAAACAATGTATTAGCTTACAAACTGATGTTAGAGACAAAAAGCACCGTGACAACAGTAAAAAAGCAGAAAAATAAAATAAAACCAAATATATAAAATAAAAATGAATATATTTCATTAATTCCTAAGTATATTTAAAACATAACTAAAATTGATTACAATTATTTTAGAAATTATAAATACGACGAAGTAGTTAGATTTATTAATGCAAGTCTTCGATACAATATTTAAAATAATTTGTTTAATAACATCAAGGTACCGAGATTCTCTAACTTAGTACAATAATAATGCCTACAACTATATAGAAATAACATATTATTTTAGGTACTGTAAATGGTAAATATTGGGATATTTGTATGTCTAGAGAGCTACATGTATATACTCATTTTAGTAGAAAAAGAAGAACAGATGAATACTTCAATGCAATAAAACTCACAGTCCTATTGCATTTTGTCATAGACAATAGAGTTAGAAGAGTAATTCTAAAAGAATGCTGCCTCAGGCAAAGCAATTTCGTTACGAATAATTTCGAAATGTCGGCGGTGCGATTTTCCTGAATTTTCCTAACCTAATCAGAACCTGTATAATTTACTTAGAAGCATGAGCACGCCTCAACATAAATTACGAGGTGATTTAAGTAGAAGGAATCATAAGTTTTCTAGATTCTAGAACTGTTTGTCACTTGTCACCACCACTCTTTATGGTTCTGATAACTGTTGCCATGTGAAAAAAATATAAATATTGAGATAAATACAGAAAGAGACGGTGATTCATAAGCAAAATTAAATGCTCTCTGAATTATTTTGTGACACATTAAAGCTTTGTCGTACCTTTTAATATAACATAGAATAAACAAAACAAAATAAAATATCGAGTTGAACCTATATTTAGCACCTAAAATAAGAAAAAAATATTGTTGTATGTACAGACACTACGTTAAAACTAGCAATAAAACTAAATACGAAAATGTTTCAAATAAAAAAACACACGAAACATAATAATTTAATCTGTACATCAAACGAAATTAAAACCTACTAGAATTCAACTGGTTCATTTCAGGGATTTTAAAAAGTTATGGCAATTATTTCTAGAAAACTTAATAATAATAATTACTGCCTCAATAATTATAATTGAAACATTTCAGATAATGAAAACATTGATATGTCTGATAAATGGTAAATCAAAAGTCAACAAGTGTACTTATTTATAATCATTAATTTTATGTCACACATTTTGAAATGCACAAATTATGTATCAACAATTATAATCAATAATAAAAATTTATATAACTCAATTAAATATACCTATGTTATACATAAACAGATAACTTGAAAGTAGTGAGTTGCCTTTTTATTTTTCGAACGGGCAACATTGAAATAAATTAATAATAACTACAGAACAATAAAAAGCTGTATTGCGTGATTCACATACACTCGTAAGCGTACTACAAGCCAGTGCTTAACATTGCAAAATTAAAAACACTTTTACAAAAAAACGTATAGAAATTTGAATCAAAAAGTGCAGAATGAATGTCACAAAAATGGTCCTGAGTCTTAGTAAAAGTCTATAAAGCACTATTACAAAATTTTAAATTCACAAATGGTCACCCCGTAGGGTTGCCATTTCACAGAACTAAAATACATAGAACAGCACAAAAATTAACGCTCTCGTATCAAAACGTAACATAACAATGACACTGCAGGTTTGATGTCGATGCGTAAATGCAATGAAGCTTCGGCAATGAGAAATTGAATGAAGTGCCTCAGGTCGTGTCGGACAAGTCGGTATAAAATTAGCGTAGTAGCTTTAGACAGACAATATGACTATTCTGATGTGGTCACTATGGCAATTGTAAATAATTTTGGGTTTCATCGAATATTTACGTGTGACAAAAATGTCAAGATGTAAGTAGGTACTGTAGTTTATGCGACTATGTTCGTATTGATTTTGATGTAAATATAACTTCATAATTAACGTAGGTAACAATGTTATTACAACATTTTTATCGACAGTTCATCTTATGCATATCCCCTACAAATATCCGATAAATTTACAAATGCCATTCACAGTCAAATACAACCTCTATTAAATACTTTGACAGTTCATTGTAATCTGAATTCTCGACCTGCTACGCAAATATCACACCGACTGATCTCGAAGCGGTCTAATTGCATGGATCATCGTCCATGACCGCATCAGTCAGGGAATGTGAGTGTGTATCGTGTATCGAGCCTGCAGTGTGCGTGGTTCACGCTCGCTCACCGGGCGCGGGCGCCGCGCGGTGTTCCAGCCGCAGTGACGAGGGGGGCCGGGGGTGCGGGGGCGGCAGCGCCTCAGACACTACCAGCGGAGTTTGTGGAGAATCGAGGGGTTTCGTACCTGGAATGGCAACACATAGTTTGATGTCAGATAGAACCGTAGCGGTGATAGAGATAATAGAATATTTTATTGAACTGAAAACTTCTTTTGTCGCACCACACATAGATTTTTTGTTAGCAGTGAATTGAGCTGAAGCGTCATGCTAGTGAATGAAAGAAATCTTCGGGTGAACCATGGCCATCTAGAAATGCTTGTTATGGCTGTTACCATGGTTACCAACACATTAAATACATCTAACCATGGCCATTCTAGATGGCCATGTTTAGAAGACTTATTTAAACGACAATGTTTTGACGATTGATCCTAGACTAGCAGCGCCCTCCGGTTTCAACCGCGTAGTTTCCAAGGTGTGCTTTAAAATTCTTGAGTTTTAAATTTTTACTTCCATCAGCAGTCTTCTATCTATGACTGCCACTTTTTGTATAAAGATATGCGTGTGTCAGTCAAGTTACGGCGAGGTCTAGTCGGGAGATAGGCAACTGTCGATTCGGAGCCCCTGGTTCCGAAGCCCACACGCACTATTGTATTTTCGAGGTCATGTGTCATGTGCGTAATGCCGCTAACTTAAAAACGGTAAATGAAAACTTCGTGAGGAAACCGACATGTAGGTATCTTGAATCTTTCGAGGTCATGCGCCATTCACCAGCCTGGAGGATTGACGTGACTTTCTTTCTCCTTGAGGAAGATAGCACTGATTCCCATCAGTGGGAATATTTAGTACGCTTTTATGGTATCGGGTCCTATAAACTCACCAACGAAAGAGCTCTCCAGCCAGTACAGCTTCTGACTGGACCGCGGTGAGGGCGTGGTGTCGAGGTCGCCGTTTGCAGGTTCGAGACCAGACACGTAATGGACGATCGCTGACGTCACTTCCTTTATCGACGTCTGGATCTCTTCGGATGCCTTCGAGGATGCTGACTGCTGAAGAAGAGATGATGCTAGCCTGGAAGATGAAAGATATTTTTTTAAGACAGAGTCATTTACACCAACAAAATCCAGAGAGATTTCATTTTCATAATTTCAAGCGTCGAGATCTAATTAATGGACGATTAAAAATAAATACTTAATTTTGGCAGAAATGGCGAGAAACCTCTATGCACTAGATATTAACATAATTACTAATGATACCTCTCACGCGGTATTATAAGGTACGGCTGGTGAAATCGGAAGAACGCCAACTGTCGATCCGGAGATCCTCTGGTTTGAATCCCCCGTGTTGGAGAAGATTTAACTCTTCAAAAACAAGCGACATCTGTTAGCCATCAACTTGACCGGTGGGCTATCGCCTAAACTTTCTCTGCTTGGTTAGGGGGAGACTCGTGCCCCAGCAATGAGGACTATGGATTGATATGGATGCCGTGATATAACAATATCGTTGAACAAGGAGACCTCTAAGCACTAGGCATTATCATAGTAGTATCTCTAAATCATGCTACCTCCAATAATTATAGTTCTAGGAGTGGTATTGCATTGAGAAATATATCGTCGAGAGATCTGTATAAATCAGCAATGATCATAGCGGTGTTTTCAGATGATGTTACCTCTCGTGTGGTGTTCTAGGGGTGGTGTTCAGCCGCTCCTGACTCCTCCAGCCGAGGTACGGCTGCCGCGCGCTGAATGAAGACCGCGCTGATGGCGAGCACAGCGGACTAGTTCCCCGGATACTGCTTCGCGTCGATGAGCACGGCGACGTCTGGAACAAACAATTTGTGTCAGAAAACCCAACTTATCTTTTAGCAAACATTTTCACATTTGGTTCGCAGGGTTGACGCGCAACGCGAAGTCCCTGTGCCATTGACAAATTTATGTTCTTAATATGAAATTAATATGTTCTTCGTCATTTGGATAAAGAAGTCAGTTCCTTTGTGACGTTCTAGAGACACAAGATAATGTTGTACCTACTACATAGATGGACAATAACTACATAGGCGGGTAAACTTTTGTACGTATTAAAAAACGGAAGAAGGACTCTTCTCCAGAACTCTACTGGGTAAGTAACTGAAATTCGAAATACATAAGTTACTGAGCAATAAATAATCTAAGTCATATTTCCGGCCAACAAAAACAGCGCAATACTATGAGATTCCTAAAGAAACAACAAAAAAAGCCTTACTCTATCTCAAAACCAAAGGACTGTTTAATGTCAACGCAAGGGTTTGTGACGTTTGAAGAAGTTTTTGCTTTGCTAATGTTTCGTATACAAACAAGACGGCCTATGAATGTACCCTATCAACAATTCAAAAGGCTAAGATTGAAGTTACGATTAACGACCACAACCAGTTTGACAACAGACTTCGCTGTTCCAGTCTCCGGCTTTTAGCGTGATAGCTATCAGGGGCTTCAATTAATATTAATCAGTTCTCCCTCCCGCTTTTATCAAGTTCCAATAATCGGCAAGTCATGCTACAGTTGACAGGTCGATCGATATTAAAATTCAAAAGGCACTGAAATAAAACAATAGCTTGTTTTACATGAGGCACTCGTTCCACCGCCAAAAGACGGAAAGCGATTTACAAGCGAGTAGAGCGACGAACGAGAAATAAACTGGAAATGAGCTAACGAGTGTATATTTTCTATAGTTTTATCATGGCGCTCTATCGAGTATGGATGATATTAATTATGTAGCAGATTAATAAATGTTCCAGAAGGACTATTATTGTTTAAGCCAATTTAAATTTAACTTTATTGTGAGATCGACGACGCGTTCGCCTCTTGCGAAAGTACTCGTAAAACATTTCGTAATCAGTTATCATCTACGTCTCAAGATGTCTAAATAAAGCGCTTCTGGTCATTAGATAGTCAAAATGAGTCCTACATCAACTAATAACGGACACTAGCTTGCCGTGGAGCTTGCCTAAGTTGCGTTAAGTGTTGAGTTTTGTTTTATTCATGGGCTGATCGCTAAGCTACCTTAGCTCAGTGCAAGTTATCTTTAATTACTGTTGTCCTTGCGATGAACTACTGGAGAAAGAGTTATCAACTTGTTAAAAACCAGTATGAACTTGTACAATATTTGACTAATGTTACGGCGTAGCAGGTGAAATCGCGGAACGTAGTCTCTGATATTCGTTGTTCCAGCGAATAAATAGTCGACAGTTTGTCGCTTTCTCGCTTGCGGTAGGACAAGTGCCCATCTGGTTATCGGTGAACGAACCGGGGAAATCGCGATGTTGGGAGGAAGCCATACACAACGGTGACCATTGTATCTGGCTTTCTATGAATTTGTGTTTTAGAGCGCAGATCCCGTGCAAATTTCCCTGCAGCTGTCTAGTTTATGCTCACTGATTGTAAGCTTGGAGATTAACGAAGATTAGCTACGATTTAACGGTAGCTCCAGATTGTTAGTGAACGGATTAAAAGTGGGAATTAATACTTGGTTCGTGTTTTATACTTCTACAATGCGTAGGTATAGTTACTGTAACATAATTATATATCGTCTCGTTGCTTTCGATTGGCTCTTGTTTTCCTCAATTAAATATTGGAATGCTTTATTTAGAGACTGTTGGAGTAATATTTTCAGATGATAATTATATGTGACATTTAGAGAGACGACTGCTGCCTGATAATTAATTTACTATTGTAAATGATGATTATGACTAGCGTAAAAGTCTTAGCACCAAATCCTAAACCATGAAGGATTATGAGTAAAATTGTGTTCACCATAACCGATGACAGCCGAAAGCCAGGCCGTTTACTCAGTTTCTTTAAAACCGTTTACTATTGAATTCACAAAATAGACGGCCGTACGATACTAGTGATGGCAAAAAGATTATCATCTATAAATAAATCTATCTTGTGCGGACATTTATTCGGCTGTGAAACTAAGTAATTACAAAAGTATGTTGTTGTAGCAGATACTACTACCGCAAGCCTGGCCCGTGAGACCCCTTGCAGGCTGGGGCCCGGCTGGCAAATGCCACCTCAACTATATGGCCAGTCCACCGCTGATTAAAACTGCTGTGATGCTTTGATCCTGTACCAAGAAGGGTCCAGTATCCTTCCTTCCTTCAGTACCTGGTTAGAATTGAGCCGGCTAGTGGACCATCGTCCGAAGCTGGTCGTCTGCGGGGACAGCTCCGAATCTCACCTGGTTAGAATTGAGCCGGCTAGTGGATGATCGTCCGAAGTTGGTCGTGTGCGGGGACAGCTCCGAATCTCACCTGGTTAGAATTGAGCCGGCTAGTGGACCATAGTCCGAAGCTGGTCGTGTGCGGGGACAGCTCCGAATCTCACCTGGTTAGAATTGAGCCGGCTAGTGGACCATAGTCCGAAGCTGGTCGTGTGCGGGGACAGCTCCGAATCTCACCTGGTTAGAATTGAGCCGGCTAGTGGACCATAGTCCGAAGCTGGTCGTGTGCGGGGACAGCCATAAAACTCACCTGGTTAGAATTGAGCCGGCTAGTAGACCATCGTCCGAAGCTGGTCGTGTGCGGGGACAGCTGCGGCGGCGGCGGCTGCGCGTTGGCCGCGCCCAGGCTGCCGAGGGAGGTGGTCTTGGAGTTGAGGCCGCTCCAACGGGTCGCCGACGCGGACGCGTCAGACAGACGCTTCCGTAGGAGGAAGCCCTCGCGGGGCGCTGGTGCGTTTTTGTACCTGAAAATTAAGTAAACACATTATTGAAAAAAATACTAAAATAATTAATAAATGGCGAAACAAAATAGGGACCTGCACCATTTGCGCTATGCCTGCATCTATGGTACGATTTATCTAAACATCGCATAAAGATAAACTAAGAAGAGAGAATAGCGCTAGCCAAGTGTTGATTAAAAATAGCAGACATAAGTGAAAACTTATAACTCAGAATTTGATAGCTCACTTAGGAAACTGAGCAGGTGAAACCGGAGGGTGCTGCTAGACTACAATAAATCTTCAAAGTATGGTTGTCTAGATAGGTAAGTCTTCTTTATCGTCACATCACAACATGTTATCAAATAACCCGCCCTGCGCTGTTCTCGGTGCAAAGGAGCCTAAAATACTGGGAGCATTACCGCGCTGAATTGCAATAGATATCCTTTGCCACACAACCTTTATCGCGAATTCAGCGACCAATGTCTCTCATCAAGTCATCAAGGTTTTAGCCTCGGCTCCCCAACTGCCCATGGTTTCGACGGCTATCGGTACAGTCTTGTTTGTAATTTATAATCTAAATTAGTCTTAGTTATAAGCATGACCGTCTACAAATGCGTTAGGTCCCGAACATCTCTTTCATTTACTAGCGTGACGATGAGCTACATTCACAGCCCAGGAAAAATCTGTGCGGGGTGCGCCAAAAGAAGTTTTCATTTAAAAAAACATAGGCCTGTACTATTATTAAGGTGTCCTGTGTCGCCAGGAAGCAAAACTGTGGAACTGTGGAATGTGTGTGTCCAAGTCAATATTTCATTCAGAATAACGTTGCAAAGCCGAGAAATGTACCTACTAATTTGGGCTGATTACGACAATGAATAATAAGAAAGATTAGTAAGAGGGTCCACGACTACTTGAGGAGCATAATATGTATCAGAGTCAAAATCAAGTAAGTCTAATTGTAAAACAATAAAAAACCTCAAACTAGTTTGTACCTATCCAGTAAGTGAACTGAGTCGACCCAGTTTCGAAATCTCAAACCTGCAGCTGCCATTCCGACGACAGGAATCCGTGCCAATTTTGTTATAAATTCCAGCATCGAGTTGAGAGAAGTTTTATCAAAGAATACTTGGGAGTGAAGTTTCGAGGTTCCCCGTCCCCTTTCACATGAGTTAAGCTATCTACCGGTACAGGGTCATTTCATTCGGTGTACGATAAGTTTGCTGTTTTTTTTGCAGACGAGACATTTGTATCACTTTTGTATCAATTATTATTTGTATCTGTTTTTTTTAGGGTTCCGTAAAACGTAAAAACGGAACCCTTATAGATTCGTCATGTCTGTCTGTCTGTCTGTCTGTCTGTCTGTCTGTCTGTCTGTCTGTCCGTCCGTATGTCACAGCCACTTTTTGCCGAAACTATGAGAACTACACTGTTGAAACTTGGTAAGTAGATGTATTCTGTAAACCGCATCAAGATTTTTACAAAAGTTTAAAAAAAAAAACAAAAATTAGGGGTGCCCCCCATACTGAGAACTGAAGATCAAAAATTTTTTTTTCATCAAACCTACACGTGTGGGGTGTCTATCGATAGGTCTTCAAAAATGATGTTGACGTTTCTAAAATAATTTTCGTCTACACTGAATAATTTGCGCGAGAGACACTTCCAAAGTGGTAAAATGTGTGTCCCCCCCCCCTCTAACTTCTAAAGTAAGAGAATGAAAAATCTAAAAAAATATATGATGTACATTACCATGTAAACTACCAACGAAAATTAGTTCGAACTCGATCTGATGAGTAGTTTTTTTTTAGTACGTCATAAATACACTATTATTAAAACTTCGATCAAAGTTACAACGAACTACAAGAACTATGTGTACTATGTATATTATGTTACTTGCTGCAACGGAACCCTTCATGGGCGAGTCCAACTTGCACTTGGCTACTTTATTTAATTTGAACTTTACCTTGCAAAAGCTTTGGTCTATTACTTTTCACCCGATTTCAGGGATAAAAAATGATTGCTGATAACATAGTTTGTATAGTCGTAACGTGTATGTGTTATCTATCAATCAATTTTAGATCACTTCACTTGTTTACCTAGTTGTCTAGATTCTCCGTTATCTGATTGGTCGATACTGGTATTTTTTTTGCAATCGCATTCAATGTACGAAATTTCATTTCGCTTTGAAGCCTTTTTCAGCAGAAGGTATATCAGCTATCTGGCTCTAATAGTAGGTACAGGATTTGCTTAGTTTGGGAGTCAGATGGTGTTGTGTGAAATGTTCTCCAATATTTATTTATTTAAAGGAAGAAGAAGCTTGCCTTTGTTTGTACAAATAAAAGCTAGGAATCATTAGTTTGCTTTGACATTTTTCATGTAAGTAGAATATTTGCAAATTTACATGTACTGTCTGTTCAGGATCTGTTAAATGATATCTATCTATAGCAGGAAACGTGTCATTTCCTTGTGTATGTCCTAGAAATTAGTCACTTTAGCGCGGCCATACGGCAGCTGGATTAATTAGGACCTGGTTAATTACAACAGGGCCCGACGTACATTAGCGTGGGTGTGAGACTTGATGGTTAGCGGCTCGACTCTCGTAATCAGAAGTTACTGTTACAACTAACATCATCATCAGCCTGTGTTCGTCCACTGCTGAACATAGGCCTTTTTATAAAGTATAGAGTGACGAGACGAGCAGGACATGTGATGGTAAGCGACATGCCTGCCACATAACAGCACAGTAACACGCAGCTATTGAAACACGAAGAGTCCAAATCATTACGTAGCACAGCACTGCGCTCGTCCCCCAGAGATCTAAGTAAGATATTATATCTCTAAGCCCTGTAATTTCTCTGAAAACTTTGCCCTCCAAGCCGGAACACAGTAATGTTTGCACGTTACTGCTTGGCGTTAGAATAACTGGCAAAGGTGTGGTACTTCCCCAGGCGGACTCTGCCAAGAGTCCTACCACTACTCTCCCATAATACGCCACCCAGGACGATCCTCGGTCTTACGTAACAATGGCTAGTAATTAATATGCATCTAACAGAGCTGCGGTTTTATCGGAGTAATACCGTTCCTGATATTTTGCCGCGATAAAAAAGTAACCTATGTACCTACTTACTACTCCAGTTGGTAATATACTTAACTATTATGTTATCCAAAGCGAAAGGTCACTCATCAAGGAATCTCAGAAACTACAAATGCTAGGAATCTGAAATTTTGCACGGAGGTCCCTTTTAGCACGTAGGCGCTCGCTAAGACGGGGTTTTGCGAAATTCAACCCCTAAGAGGGTGAAACAAGGGATGAACGGTTGTATGAAAATTCGTCATTTTTAAAGTTATCAAATTATATATCTAGACACTTGACACGAAGCAATTAAATGTTTGTTCCATCAATTTTGTAATTTCGAACTGTACGGGGGTGAAATGGGGGATGAATGTCAATATGGAAGTTCCCAACCGTTGAAGATAAAACCATGAAACTCTGTATATAGACACTTGACACGAAGCAAACGAATGTTTGTTCTATCAATTTCGTAATTTCGAACTGTACGGGGGTGAAATTGGGGTTGAAATGGGGGATGAATGTCAATATGAAAGTACCCAACCGTTGAAGATAAAACCATGAAACTCTGTATATAGGTAGGCAGTTGACACGAAGCAAATAAATGTTTGTTCTAGAAATTTTGTAATTTCGAACTGTTTGGGGATGAAATTGGAGTTGAAATGGGGGACGAATGTCTCTTACGCTTGCACACCTAAACAACTGAACCGATTTTGATGAAATTGTAAAAAAAATGTTTACTATAAGCTGTTTTTAGTAACCGTAAATGTGTCTAGGTATACAAATAGGTACTGCCTGATTGCCCTGATTAACCTTAGTATTTATTTCGCGCGGACGAAGTCGCGGGTAACGGCTAGTTTATTATATTAGTAGGACTAGTACCGCCCGCGGTTTTACCCGCGTAGTACCCGTCCCCGTTATTTTTCCATGGTAAAAAGTACGAAGGCAAGCTGTTATAGCTTGCCTTCATGCACTTGGCTGTATGTAAGTACTGATAGCATTAATTTAACTGTAGCGAAGTCGCCGATGGAAAAGCGCCATAAGAGGCAAAGTGAAAATTCAAACTATAAACTTTATATCAAGCAAAACTTTCACCGCGCTAATAAATTGAAGCTTTAAGACAGAGTAACTACCAATTAACGACGTAAAAGTTTGTTATGTATCTAATTTTCCTAACGTTGACAACCTGTTGGCACCATGCGCGGTCCGAAGGGGGGGTCACAGGGGACATGACCCCCCCCCCCAAATCGTATAAGTTAAATTAAAAACCTACAAAAATTCAAAATATCTAATAGTAGGTACATACACTATTTTTAACGCGGGAAAACAACCGGAACCGCAACTACGCGGGTAAAATCGTAGGGCGCTAATAGTAAAGTATTTTTTACTCGATTTATCCCCCCCCCCCCCCTCCTAAATCTGAGGCTGTGTACTGGTTGGCACACGATCGGCACAGTCTAATAGAGTAGAGAGCTTTTCTTTTTAATGTGCTATTGGTAAGGTCAATAGCGATACTAAAACACATGTGAGTGTTTTACCACCACAAAAATACATAAAACAATAATACGACCTTTAAAGCTAGAAACAGATAGATGTATAAAGATAGATGATGCATATTCCAAACATTTACGACACTTTTTGTTCTCAATGCTGAGACTCAGGACATTCTCTCACAAGGAGTCAGTAAAGGCCATATCTATAATTCTATACAAAGCTATAGTAATATTGTTTAATCGCAAAAACTAAATATCCTATTTCAAATAAAGTGGCCAAGTGCGAGTTGGACTCGCCCATGAAGGGTTCCGTTGCAGCAAGGAACATAATATACATAGTACACATAGTTTTTTTAGTTCGTTGTAACTTGTAACTTTGATCGAGATTTTAATAATAATGTATTTATGACGTACTAAAAAAAAACTACTCATCAGATCGAGTTCAAACTAATTTTCGTTGGTAGTTTATATGGTAATGTACATCATATATTTTTTTTAGATTTTTCATTCTCTTACTTTAGAAGTTAGAGGGGGGGGGACACACATTTTACCACTTTGGAAGTGTCTCTCGCGCAAATTATTCAGTGTAGACGAAAATGATTTTAAAAACCTCAACATCATTTTTAAAGACCTATCGATAGACACCCCACACGTGTAGGTTTGATGAAAAAAAAATTTTTGAGTTTCAGTTCTCAGTATGGGGGGCAACCCTATTTTTTCTTTTTTTTCTTTTTTTTTGTTCAATTCTTAATGCGGTTCACAGAATACGTCTACTTACCAAGTTTCAGCAGTGTAGTTCTCATAGTTTCGGCAAAAAGTGGCTGTGACATACGGACGGACAGACAGACAGACAGACAGACAGACATGACGAATCTATAAGGGTTCCGTTTTTACGTTTTACGGAACCCTAAAAATGTTTTACCTTTAGTATTTACGCTACGTTATCCAAGGCTAGTAATATTATAAATGTAAAAATTTTGATGATTATTGCTCAATCCCATTGAAAACTGGATTTGCTTGAAGTTTGGAAGAGGAGTTAGATTATAATTTGGAATAAAAGATAGGCTACTTTTCAACGGGCAAAATTACGAGAACGGGAACTTCGCGGGGCACTACTAGTATATACTACTAGCTATAGTTGTTAATCTATGTAGGTTAGTTCTACAATCCGAACGAAGTCGGGGCGCTAATAACAATAAAAACATATTTCTAGGATGTGCAACGTATTTTAATTCCCATTTTTAGGGTTCCGTAAAACGTAAAAACGGAACCCTTATAGATTCGTCATGTCTGTCTGTCTGTCCGTCCGTATGTCACAGGCACTTTTTGCCGAAACTATGAGAACTACACTGTTGAAACTTGGTAAGTAGATGTATTCTGTGAACCGCATTAAGATTTGTACAATATTTTTTTTAAAAAACAAAAATTAGGGTCGCCCCCCATACTGAGAACTGAAACTCAAAAATTTTTTTTTCATCAATCCTACACGTGTGGGGTTTCTATCGATAGGTCTTCAAAAGTGATGTTGAGGTTTCTAATATAATTTTTGTCTACACTTAATAACTTGTGCGAGAGACACTTCCAAAGTGGTGAAATGTGTGTCCCCCCCCCCCCTCTAACTTCTAAAGTAAGAGAATGAAAAAACTAAAAAAAATATATGATGTACATTACCATGCAAACTACCAACGAAAATTGGTTTGAACTCGATCTGATGAGTAGTTTTTTTTAGTATGTCATAAATACACTATTATTAAAACTTCGATCAAAGTTACAACGAACTACAAGAACTATGTGTACTATGTATATTATGTTACTTGCTGCGACGGAACCTTTCATGGGCGAGTCCAAGTCGCACTTGGCCACTTTATTTTTATTTTAGTTGGCTAGCGTTGTAATGGCCTGAACTTTCTCCTTTTGAAAGCAAAATTTTGACTCTTAGCATTGAAACTCAAAGATACTCGTAACAGTGACTTTGTACTGCTTCTACTGGAAAAGTCGCCAACAATATTTCAAGAAAGTTATTCAAGTTTATGACACGAAATGAAATATTAAATTCTGAATCTTACGCATTGCGCAACCAAACTCTCGAGTATTGCGACTACTGGGAAAATACGAAAAATCAGCAAACAGGGAGCCTGTGCCTTCTTAGATTAAAGATTGCGTTGATATTTCAGTTTTGATCATTAGCGTAAGTAGGAGTACTAATGCCCGAGCTACACGAGGCTAGTTTTTCAAGCTAGGATAGCAACTTAGCAACCTAGAAAACCTGTTAATAAGCTAGCAAGTTAGTGCTTCTAGCTTCGTGTCGTCAACGCTACGCAACGCTAGTTTTGTCTACTCTACACGAAGCTAGAAGTACTAGCTTGCTAACTTATTTTATCTTATTATGTACACAGATTCGTTGCCTTTCTGTGAATGACATTACCAAGTGTTCTTATGAATTTATGGTTCGAATAAATGAATTGAATACTAGCTTGTTATCATAGCTTGAAAAACTAGCCTCGTGTAGCTCGGGCATTAGCGAGAAAGTATTCGCCGTACGACGCTAGGAAATGGATGAGAAACGGGAGCAGCCTATAGCGGATGTGAAAGAAAGTAAAATGTAAGAATGATGCCCCTATTAGCCGCTTGATACACCGGTGTGTAATATAGTACCCAAAATTTGGTTGATGACGAAAATATACAAACTTAAATCTGCGGTCGGGTTTTTGGCGGGAAAAAAAATTTTTTCGTGTTTTTATTTGGGAAGGTATACCGATAAATTTGTGTTTAATGGCGTCTACTTGAACTGGTCTTTATTTTGATATAATCCACATTAAAATTAGAGTGCATTTACATAGAAAAATCGTAAAATTAAAAAAAAACAAAAATTAATTTTTTTGGCGGGAAAATGGTCCCGAAGTATTGAAAAAAAATTAAAAAATATATTTGTGCTATCGAATGCAGTTTTTTTTGGTTTTTCGAGTTTGTTATTTCGTATACAACACATTTAAGCCATAAAACCACTGTCTCCTTTTTAAATTATTAATGTAATAGCTGATCGACTACTTGAGAAATCGCAAAAAAAAATCTCAAGTGTCAAAAATGTTAGTTTACATTTTAAGTACATTAATTATAAACAAACGATACCGCTAGAAGCGTCTTGAAACGCTCTTGAGAATGAATGGGCTCAAACGGATACAAGTAAGGCGGCACTTCAAATGCCGAAGCACAAACACCGCGCTTATGTAACCTGACACCCATTTTCCCGCCAAAATTGTAAACGCGAAGAGCAGGCGGTGTAGCAAGCGGTTAGTGATGACCTGTTAGCCTATGTTAGACATCAAAATACACAAATAATACTCTCAAAACACCACTTATACCTACTAAGCCAAATGAAAATCAAATAGTTTACTGGAATGAAACAACAGAAACAGATGGGCAGCAAAAACAACGGATCCAATGGATATTTCTATTTCATGTACCTAATGATAGGAGCGAGCAAGCCATGCGCCTGAAGTCAAAACGCCTCACGCCTGCCAACAAAAGCACATTGCTACATAGCTATTCGAACGAGAAGAGTCCAAACCACTGTCTAGCACTGTATGCGACCGTAATCAGGATAACATAAATAAATATTCATCATTCATCGACATCTTTTTACACAATACCTGCCCCTCACCCAATTGTCAATATGAGGAAATCCCAGCAAAGTTTGCACTATATAAGCCAGATAGCTGATCTAATAGACGCACAACGTTAATCATTTCTCAAACTCCTTCAGACCATACCTAATCGTTTGCCGCAATATGTAGGTATGCTTTCATCGCTGTCTGTTACGAACCTGATTACCATGTCAGTGTGGAAACAGTCAGCATGAAGACCCCAATTACGTCGATTGACGGCGGATGACATACAAAGGGCTTTCCATTAGATTAACTAATGGATTCATGGTAAGTACCAATTTGTGCTAACTAGGTATTAGCTGTTGGTTATTGGCGGATAATTTGCTTTGAACTTTAGACTTGGATGAGCACATTTAAAATGAATTCTGTTTCATCATCTATGACAGTTAATTCCAGACTTCTGCAGGGTTAAATACTTATACACTTGAGGGTATGCGGGTCAGCATGATTTTCCAAGGCAATGATCCCACGTGATTTTCTTCTGGTCGACGCAGAGGCGAGTGTCGAAAGCGAGGAAGAAGCCCTCAAGTAATACAAACAATAGGAATAGGGGAATAAGAAACAAGAAATATTCACAAAACCCCAGACGCGGCCGCCGTAAAAAAGTCCGAAGGGAAGCCTGATAACTGGACCCCTGTGGAATATTTTTGAAATTTGGATTTTTTTAAGTCAAGAGTAAATAAACAGATAATAAATATTGGTGGAAATTTCAAACAAGTCTATTGTTCCTACGAGTATAAGTAAGCCGACGATAAAGTTGAGTGGTGAGGAAGTGATGACAGAGAGAGGCATAATGATGTGCATTTGATGTGCCCTCCCAAACTTCAGGCGAACGGAATTATGTCATCGTTGGGAAGAGTGAGCTCACTCTTTCCGTCCTAGTCAATTGCAGGAAGCGGTGAACACTGGACGTCTTTACCTATCACTATTCGTTGTCAACAACCAAAATAAGTAGAACCACAGCATACCCCGCCGCTAGCGATAGTAGGGGTCAAGTAGATAGCTGGTGTGTAAACCACTTGCGCTACACAGTTCACACACAGACGCAGTTTATTACCAATTTCAAGGCGCTCAGGCCACATCCATGGATTAAATCGATGCCTTCAATACTGTGTGGTATGGCTCCTATAAATCTGTCTTAGTCCATTACAAGACTAAGGCAGGTTTTTAATATCGAGTGTATTTATAGATCAGCAATTTCGTCAAAGCAGCTACTGATATTATACGGTATCAAACCCTTTCGCTTGCCTTGGCACGATTGTAGTCGCATGTGTATTAGACCGTGCCTCCGAGATTAAACCAACGACCCGCTTAGTGACTAGGGAAGCAATATTTGAAAATACTGGATTTATACGAAACGTGGGTAAAGTCCCGTTCCTAAGCTTTACATAAATAAATGTGGGATGAGCTGTTTCGCCAAGAAACTATAACTCACTGGCAGATATTGTCAGATTTATAGGAGCAAACCGAAAAAACATTGTAAAACTACAGAAATAGGAATATTTATTTTATATATCGATCTCATAACACATTGAGTAAGTCAAGAAAAAGAACAGTACATCGTGATGGTATGCGTTCTGTACGTTAAAATAGGGAATACGTTACTTTGCAGCTAAGTCTGAAACCAAGCCGCTTGAAACTAAAAGATTACCATAGATATAACCTGTTCTTTACTTTACTGTCTAGGTAAAAAATAACACATGGAAAAAAATTAAAAGTAAATTAACTCACCATTCCGGCACATTGAGCTTCTGCAATGACCTTTGGACTCTGAGCTCGTGCTCAGAGAGCACTCTATCTGAATTCTTCTGTAACTCGTTTTCTGGCGGCTGCAACAACGAGAAAAAACAAACGTTTAATATTTACATAATTCATAAATCAATATAACATAGAACAAGCATGAAAAACGCTCTGACCTGACGACCACGAGACTTAAATACAAAAAACAATATTCAAATCGTGAAAACAAAATACACCATTGGATAAATACATTTTTATTAGATGCTTAAAAACCTAATTTTACAGTTCCGTGCACTCAAGGGTCATATTATTTACCGATTCGTGAATTTCATCGACATTATTCGGCACTAAACGATACAAATCTGTGGAAATAGAAACGTTAGTTGTATTCTGCAAATCATTCATGTCGGCTAACAGATCTCTCAACGATGACGAATCTCTTTTGTCGGATTTGTAAGTTTGATGAATTTTATAAATCGCAAACTTGGCGTATCCATCACGGTCGTCTTTAGAGACGTCTATTATTTTCGCATCTGCACGGTGCGAATGGCTGACGATTTTTTCGACAGATTGAAGAGATTCTTTGCTTTGGATTAAGCTGTTATTGATTCCGCATTCGTTCACGATCTCAGACCACGAAGGGAAACGATCCATACTGCTGGCGCCACTCATTGATTTCTCGGGTTCAACATCTGTTTTGTGTGTATTTTCTTGCAGGTTTTCTTCGGACTGTGTAATCCAATCTGATATACCATAAATAGATTCGTACCAAGACGGATTTTCAATTTCAATAGTATTCAAGTTGAAGCTGACACTACGTCTGGAATTCTTTAATGTGGATGTGGTTGGAACTAAATTTGTTTCACTGCTGGTCGTGAGTAATTTTCCTTTTTCAAAATCATCGTAGTTTGGTATATCGATTCTTGATATGTTATTGTCCGAAATTGACGGTTTCAGGATTGTTTTCGGGACAACAGCTTTTAAATTTTCGGTGGGGGGCGGAGGAACACTTTCATGTAAACGCTTAAAGAAATCTCGGACTCTATCATCATTGTTTTTAGAGCTCTGATTATTTGGTAGTTTCTGGAAACTTTTGTTTTCAACGAGTGATGTAACTCTTCTAGTTTCGTTTAAAGATGTTCTGCTTCCCGTCAGTCTCGTAGAACTCACGCTGAGTCGTGAATTGTGTGAATGTCGTCGTTCGGCGTTAATCCTCTTAATGAATATCTTCGTCTTCCATTCGTCATGTTTCACTCTAAAACCATTCAAACTCAGAGAGTTTTCATCTTCTGATTCGCTCCTAGGTATATCTGGATGTTTGGCGTAATAAATATCTCTGGCAAGCGGTTTCAAGTACATGTGTTCAGGTTTTATCTCTTCAAACGGCTCCAGTTCTTCTGTAATCCATATTGTATCCAAACAGTACCAAAATCCATTTCTCTGCAAAACTTCTTCTGTTGTCAGTAGTACTATTGATACCATATCGAATCCTACTCAACAGGAGAACGACGAATGAGTAACTTTCGATTATTATTGCTTTTTCCTTAAAATAGCCATTAGTTGTAAACAAACACTAATTAAGAAATTAAAGGAAATTACGAAGAATAAATGATGTACACAAAAGCTGTTTGTGCCAAAACGCCACTATCATTGACCATTTATCATATCTTTCCTAATTTGTTTGCTAGGAGCTATCTAAATGTATTCAGAAACAAGATAAGCGAGAATAGCATTATATTAAAAATATTGTAAGCGGAACAGTTCAGTGACTCAGAAAATTAAGGTAAGTGCTGGAGGGTCGGTTGACCTTGACACTTTAGCTTTACTATCGAATGGTTTTGTGTAACATACCTGACAGGGGATGATCAAAAGTGACCTTTATTGCCGGGGCAGAAGAACTCACCCTATGGTCGGACGAGGCTAGGAGCGCGCACGGTCCCAACAGTCCTACGCTTTCCCAGCAAGTCATGGCCACAGCAACGCGCGCACTCACATCAAAAGTCTACAGCCGACTGCCGATAGCGCTACCGTAACCTGATGCACCCGGCGACTCAGTCATCCGTTACGTAACTTATCACTTCAATACAACAACTAAAGCTGCTAATAAAGATGCTTCGAGAGGAAGTCGAAGAGCAAGCGATATGCAAGCGGAAAGCGTTCGCCAATCAAATCAGAAACGTTGCTTATCGAACGAGAAAATCCAATTACGAGGCTGAACCGGAGCGACCGCGGGGCTTCGGAGGTTAGGGTGGGTCGGGGCGGAGGCTGCACTGGCGCCGGAGCGGGCATGCGGGCTCGGGCGCGCTCCACTGCGGCAGTCGGCGAGGGACGAGGGCCTCGTCCGCCGCCCTGCGCCGGACTGAGGCGCGCCGGGGCCTTCGCCGCCGGGGCGCACGCGTGCACACTCCCGCACTATCAACAACCACTTCCACAATTACACAATCTATTCCATATCGCGACTTTTCATCTTGTTTTCATCCCAATTTTCACCTGACAACTGAATCTAGACAGGTGTGACTGACGTTATCGTCCGACCTTTGTTACTTTACATAAGCTTTACATCCACTGCGGTCGCCCTGCGTGCGATCGAAGCTCGTTGTTAGACAAAGGAGCGATGGACAGTGACGTTATCGATAGGTCGGGATGCTGTCACGTCGGTCAGCTGTTTGGTGGGCGTGCGTTGCGTGTCATATTCACCCTTGTATCGAGACTTCAGCAAAGCCATTTTTCGTAATTAGCTTTTGTGTTCCCGGGGGCGCGTGTGTGGATATTACATTTTTATGAGTGTAATATAAGTTTTCGTTGGTAGGAAAGATATTGACTGGCTTGTTGGTAGGGGGTAGGTATCGCCCGTTTACGCAGCTGATAAGTAATAGGGAAGGGGTGCCCCGAGACGTGTCACGCAAGAAAATGAAATGTAGATCGTGACCCAAATGGAAAACGAACGGCAACCCTGTCTCGCCTGACAAAGGTGTAAGCTGCAGGTGTTACATGGCTTAATTATTAATGAAAACCGGGAAAGTGGGAAGAAAAGTTATAGGCAAGTTTTCTTCGCGTTAATGGGAAACAGGGTAAGCACTTTTACCATGTTCCTTGTTTATTTTATGGAATATATATTCCATTCCATCCATGAGTATTTCGGTGGCATATGTTATTGACTTTTCTTTGGTTAATGCAAACATTTTGTAAGAGGTTGCGAAACATTGCAACAAAAATTACAGAAATAACTAAATGACTAGGGCACTTTAAGGCCCATGTAAGTAAGTTTTACCTAGTAAAATGATAAACGATTGGAGGATATTTCTCACACAACACCATCTAGCTCCGAACTAAGCAAAGCTTGTATTAGGGATACCAGAATATTTGCCCTAGGCGGGAATCGAACCCACGACACGCAGGCAGACTTGTGATCAACTAAGCCACTACGCCGGTGAATATTATACAACATTTTATTTTTAATGTTATATACATACATACTAGCATGTTGGTTAGGCGGCAGACCCTCATTCACAAGTGTGACCAAAGAGGTTGCATATTACTACATCTATGAGTCACACTCATAATATTCCAGCCATCGCTTCCCTCGACCATATTTCAGGGACATAGGGACCATATTATTATTATAGAGTGACCTGACATCCGTCGCCGGCGCTAGAAGGAAGCCTTTCAGCGAGCACGCGTGCTCAAAACATACTCTTAAAAAATTAAGAAAAAAAAGAAAATTAATAAAATAAAGAGGCTAGTATTTAATCCATGTGTTACGTCATAAAGGCTATCAAAATAACCGAGTTTGCCGTTAGTACCTCTAATAAGGTCGAATAAAGAGGCTAGTATTATATTAACGCGTAATAAGGAACAACATGTCACGCGATTAGGCCATTTGGGACTACCTATTTGGTAAGTATTTCTGACATAATACAAGGCTACAGAAAACGCTTGTACTAAGCCTAAAGGGTCGCATATTACTTGCTTATATTTTTTTTATCTGATTATAATTTTGATTTAATTTTGTTTGATGTATACTAAGTTTTCATTCAATCTTCTATTTGATTTGATTTAATTTAGGTAATTATTATGATATGGTTATAGACATATATGTATAATCTAGATTTAGTTATTCATTTATTTCAATTACTTTTACTCTTTGACATGTACCTAGTTATATTGACCGACTTTCTGAATACGCCTTGTTGTAAACATGATTAACTGCTCAATCGTAGTCACGTGCAAACTTATTAATAAATATTAATAAAGCTACAGACATTTTACAAATGAAATTTAGTTTTAAACCTGAATTTTGCAGTGGTCAGAGTTGGTCATACTGTACAGACCTACAGACTGTCCCTCTTAGGTAAGCATAAGCAATCTGTATAACCCTTTTTAGGTCAAAATGGGCTAAATGTTACGTAAAACATCTATTTCTACGCCAAAATATGAGGTTTAGCGGTAATCTTATTAAACATCGTTGATTATGGGACTAATTATTATCTATATACGAAACTAATTAATCAACGTACTTATCCTACTAATATTATAAATGTCAATGTATGGATGTTTGGATGTTTGTAGCTCAATCACGTACTAACGTATGAACGGATCGGGCTGAAATTTGGAACACATATAGATTATAGTCTGGAAGAACACATAGGGTACTTTTAATCCTGGAAAAACAACGGGAACGAGAACTACGCGGGTAAAACCGCGGGGCGCTGCTAGTACCAAATATGTATGTATCTATCTACCTACTACAGCGAAAACATCAACAACCAGAAGACATGAACCACGAAATTAATAGAGTTCCCGCTTTCCGCCAAAACTCTATCCATTTTAATGAGATTAGAGCCATTTAAAAATAGATGAATAATAGGCGTAATAATAGATAGAAAGTAGAGGTGTAAAAATTGTAATTAATAAAATAAATAAAGTACAAGGTTTGTATGTGTGATCACAGATTACAGAAATAAAACGTTTTATTTCTGTAATCTGTGTGTGTGATAAACAAAAAATTGCGTAACAAATTTGCATGCCAATATAGCGTAAATATAATATTCAGAGAGGTTTACGGTCACAAATAATTTATTGCTTCAATTAGGTATGTTGGTAAAGATTAAATTGCAATTGTTTTTTATTATTACATATGTATTATTTTATTTTCCTTACATTGGCATAAATTCCTTTTACCATCCACTGAGTGCAGAAAATGCAAGCCTTTTTTTGAAATTACTTACCTCATTCTGCAGTGTTACCACGTAGCACAGTTCCGTCTAGTAGAGAAGCGGCCATTAGGAACAGGGGAGCCAAATGAGCCTAATTGTGCGCTCTAGTTGTCATATCTAGAAGAGGTCAAGCTCTTTCCTAGTGGTGGTTCTTGCTGTGATACGCGGTAATTGTTGTACTGTTACAAAAACGAATTCTCTGATTACCCTAAAAAAACCGTAATGGCCTGGGTGATTCAGTGATTCTAAATGCAATCCGAACGGCTCAAATTCGGTATGAAAATCCTTGTCTCTGTCATTTTAAACAGGTGAGATTGCGTATCGGATTAATCCGACTAGGTTCACAATCGCTAGACTGGTGACTAGAAAACACAATTTCACAACTGTGATCATAGGTTCAAAACTTAGCAGAGTTCGCCTGGGGAAGTACCACACCTTTGCCAGCTATTCTACCGCCAAGCAGTAATGTACAAACATTACTGTGTTCCGGTATGAAGGGCAATGTTTCCAGAGAAATTACAGGGCTTAGAGATATAACATCTTAGATCTCTGGGTGACGAGCGCAGTGCAGTGCTAGGTAATGATTCGAACTTTTCATGTTCCAATAGCTGCGTGTCACTGTGCTGTTATGAAGCAGGCATGTCGCTTACCATCAGGCACATGTCCTGCTCGTCTCGCCATCCTTTATTTAAAAAAAAACCCACCTGTGTAAAACTAAACGGTGGATTGCGTTGACCGAGTGTGCCTTGATAGATATCATTTGGATATAATTTTATACTTATTAACTTACGAACCATACTTACATTATTATTTCTTCCAGTTCGGGTCCAAGTATCCTAGAAAGTTCTAGGATCTTGCGCAAATGTCGAAACGGGCCTTTTGTTTTTAAGGACTAGTTTAAAGGTTACCGAGGGTCTACCGCCTAACTAGAACAGAACTGTCTTAGCTTTGACATTGCTCTCTCAATTCTTTCTCCTTGAAATGATAGAGACCACAATAGCAAAGCGAAAGCCGATTAAGTTAGGCGGTAGAAGGGCCGGACTTGAGTGTTAAAGCTAAAACGCTTCTGACAGAATGTATTGCTACTAGCAATTAGCTGGCGATGACTTGCTGACGGGTTATGCGAAGGCGTGAATAACAGGTATTAGATTACATGCTATAATTCAATCTAGCGTATCTAGGTCGTTTTGATTATAAGAATACTAAGTATTTTGCTCCTAGGTTTCATTTGTTTAGATATAGAGTTGACTAGCTTAAGTGGCAAAGACTTAAGGATTATTTGTATGTTTTGAAATAAATGTCAACGTTTTAAAGATATTTCTTGAAAACGTTATATTTTTTATCGATAATAGTTTTCATTATCTTGCTTGATGTTAAGCAACGATGTGGTCTACGATGGAGCGTGTTTACCTAGAAGAAACCTACTCAGGTAATACATTGCACGGATGAAATATTATTATTAGTACCTAGATAGTAAAAGTGCAAAGTATATACACACCGTCACTGTTCCGTATAATCGGGCAACATTATATCGGGCCGGCGATTAACGTGTCTGTGGTCGCCGGCTGTCATTCATACGTTGTCTCTGGTCGCGGGAACGACACTTACTTGTTTTTTTTTGTTCTGGATAACATTTTTTCAATTACTGGATTAGTGCTGCTATTATTGTGTAAAAGTGGGCTACTGGACGGGCCCCTTCCTCCAACGCCGGATCGTTGAACGCCGGATCGTAGTGCCGGTGGACTACGCTACAATTCGGGATCTCGAACGGGAATTCGAGACGACGGACGCCGCGCCGCCTGGTTTGGTATTCCAAATTCTTTTTCCGACCCTGTTCCCTTTATCCTTGACGGCCAAACTGGGTTTTGGACAGCGCCAAGGACAATAGGTGAGTTAATTCATTTGTACATTTACGGGGGACACTTAAAATCGGTTTTAGCCACTTAATTTAATGTTTTTCATCTCGCTGATGGGCCCCGAGACGATAGTTCAGGACAATTATTGAACATTTTCTGGTAGCAGGAGCGTGGTTAACCGTAAATACCCCTTTTTTGTTTTTATTTTTCTGGGAAAATATATCAGGTAGGCCAAATATTTGGGGGTTCCCAGTTTATAATTTCTCCCCAAACTGTCGGGAAATTGGTATTAAGTGGTATCCGGCTTAATAGGTTGCGGATATAATTGTTGTGACATTGTCCGAACTTTAAGTTAATTTAAAATTTAAATTTAAAAATGGCTTCGGATTTGGCCAACCAGCTCCGGTGGTTTGAATCCTTACAAAGATTGGTCGGCCGGAGGGACCGGGAGGAGGCGCTGTTAAACAGGGCAGCGCACCTCGACAGGCGCCTGGAGGTCGCTGAGAGGAGCACAGGATCGCTGCGGGATGCAAGGCCGCCTCCAACTGAGGAGCAGATGGAGAGGATCGACGCGGACATGCGGCGCATTCTGGAATTGTACGACGAGGTCTCCGAAGGGGTTCGTCAGCTGGAGAGGTCTCGTCAGGGGAGGGCGAACTCGGGACCCGTCATCAGGGATGCGGGTTCGGGTGTAGTGGGACGCCTTCCCACCCTGGACTTGCCCAAGTTTACAGGTAACCTGCGAGAGTGGAGCGGCTTCCGGAGTATGTTCGCCTCTCTCGTGGATTCACGCACGGATCTGACGAAGGCGGAGAAACTGGCCTATCTCCGCACGTCACTGGAGGGTGAGGCACTCTCCCTGATCCAGCACCTGGAGCTGGACGGCGACAACTTCGGCACGGCGATGGAGTTGCTGGAGACGAGGTTTCAAAATCCTCGGCTCCTCGCCGACGCTCACGTGTCACAAATTCTGGGGCTGCCGAAGGTGACTGAGAGGTCTCAGTTGCGGCCACTAATCCTCACGCCCGTGAAGGTGGCGTACAACGCCTTGCGCAGCTTGGGACTGCCAGTAGAACACTGGTCGTTTCTGCTGGTCCACATTCTGCTGGGCAAGGTGCCGCTGGAGTTGCGCGCCCGGTTCGAGCGGGAAAGGGGCCTTCACGGCGACCCGAAGGTCTTCCCCATGTTCGAGGAGCTGCTTCGGGTCCTGGAGTGGGAGGCGAGGATGGTCGAGTCGGCGCCTCAGGAGGCGCAGCCCGCCGCTTCAGCTCGTGGCCCTGCCGGAACAGGACCGCGACCTGTGAATCCCCGCACTCAGGGTGGGGTGAAGCGGACGGCGACGGTGACGAGTGCGTCGGAGCAGGAGTGCCCGAACTGTGGCCAGCCTCACGCGCTGGTGTAGTGTCCAGCCCTGCTTGCGAGGACGACTTCCGACCGACGAGGGATCGTTCGGAAGTTGCGTCGGTGCTACGGGTGCCTGGGGGGTCATTTATTCAATGCCTGCCCCACGGCACGGCCGTGTCCTGGGTGTGGGGGACCACACCACCAGCTCTTGTGCACCAGGAGCGATGGTGCTGGTCGACAGCCCTCAGGGAGGGGGCCCTCCACGGGCGGGGGTGCTCTCACGCAGAGCCACGCATTGTATAACAATGAAGTGGCTACAGCGTGGAGCACGCCCCCTCCACCCCAACTCACGGCAGCACCGGGCAGCCCAACAAGGGGCGTCCTTCACTTGGCTCGGTCACCTCGGTCACAGCCCGCGCGGACGCGGGCGAACTGGAGGGATGGAGGGTGATACCGGAGTCACCACTGGGGTCACCTCCCCAGCGTTACCCTTCTCCGCCGCCGGATCAGCGACTAATGCAATGGAGGCCGTTCACGCCTCCCCTCCACGAATATCTGAGGCTGGACTACCACCCGCCCTACCATCGGTATGGCAGGGCGGCTGGATATGCCCCCCCTCCGATGGCCCTTTGCACTCGGCAGCCATACTGGTCTGGGCCTTGTAGTCCGACGGGTTCGGACGGGCCTCGGAGGGATTGACTAGCGTCCGGTCCCTTGGCACAGGATCAACCGGTGGTCCTGCTGCCCACACTCTGGTTAAGGGTTTGGGGTCCCAGAGGCGACTACGTCCGGATACGAGCGCTCTTGGACACAGGGTCCCAGGGATGCATTGTGACAACCCGGGTTGCTCATCGCCTGGGCCTGGCTCGGTTTCCGTCGCCGACTCCGTTGCGAGGAGTCGGGAACACAGAGGTGCGGTTGGCTGGACAGACCCGCCTCTCCTTCTCGTCCGTACATTCCTATTCGGAAAGGATTGCGGTCAGTGCCACCGTCATGGATTCGGTTGTCGGTTGGCTTCCTCAGGCGGACATAGATCCTGATTTTTTGTCCTGTACTAAGGGTCTCAGGTTGGCGGATCCCCGCTTCGGGATGGCGGGTCCGGTCGATCTGTTGTTGGGTTCTGATGTACTAGGTCACATTATGAATGGGAAGCCTAGACTGTTGGACCAGTCTTCGCTGATGGCGCTGCCCTCCATCTACGGGTACGCCATTTTGGGAATGGTGGATGAGTGGCAGCAGTCGAATCAGGCTTCCTTTACGGGAACGGCCCTCGCTCAGATCATGCAGAAGTTCTGGGAGATCGAAGAGCCGCCTACCGTCTCTCGGCTGGATCCTGAGCACGTGGAGTGTGAGAACTTTTATCAGGCTCACACTCGGAGAATGGTTTCTGGGCGATTGGAGACTAGGCTGCCCTTCCGGGATAACCCCCCGCGTCTGGGCCAGTCTCGATCATTGGCCGAGAAAAGGCTCAGGTCCATGGAGCGACGCATGGCTCGAGATCCTGTACTTCGGGAAAAGTACATCGAGTTCATGAGGGAGTATGAGGCACTGGGCCACATGTCTCCGGCTCGCGACGACTGGTCGACCATGGACCACTACTTTTTGCCTCATCACGCTGTTTTGAAAGCGTCGACAGGCAAACTCAGGACGGTGTTCGATGGATCCGCTCCGACTTCGACAGGAGTGTCACTGAATCAGTGCCTCCACGCAGGACCGAAGTTACATCGGGATATTGTAGACATCATCCTGAATTTCCGTAGGCACCAGGTGGTGTTGGGAGCGGACATCCGAATGATGTTCCGACAAACGGTCATACACCCCGAGGACAGGAGGTTCCAGTTAATCCTCTGGCGGGAAAGTCCTCAGGACCCTATGATGGTGTATGAGTTGAACACCAACACCTATGGGTTGAGATCAAGCCCCTTCATTGCAATCCGCTCACTGCTGGAGTTGGCGGAGCAAGAACGGGCTCGGTACCCACGTGCAGCCGCAGTTCTGGAACGCGACCTATACGTGGACGACGTTTGCACTGGCGCGCAGACGGTGGAGGACGCTCTGTTGCTCCGGGATGAGCTCACAGAGCTTCTCGCATCTGGAGGCTATGAGCTTCGAAAATGGCTCTCTAACGACCCCAACGTCCTGGCTGGTATCCCGGACGATCACCAGCAGGATCCCGGGCTCTTCGAAGAAGGTGACGATCCGCACGGGATTGCGGTTCTGGGCATGCAGTATCAACCGGTTGCTGACATCTTCACCTTTCGGGTGGCACTGGAAGCCACACGCGCGTGGACAAAACGGACGGTTTTGTCCACCATCGCCAGGATGTTTGATCCAAACGGTTGGATCAGTCCGGTTTTGTTCGCAGCCAAGTGTCTGTTACAGCGACTTTGGACTCTGAAGGTCTCATGGGACGACCCCCTGGTCGGAGACTCGCTTAACATTTGGCTTCGTTTGATATCTGACCTCGAAACGGTCAATCGAGTGGCGTTGCCCCGGCGCATTCTGCCACCAGGCTGTAGTCGGATCAGCCTGCACGGGTTCTGTGATGCGTCCGAGCTGGGCTATGCCGCATCTGTGTACTTACGTACAGTTGATGCTGGAGGCCAGGTTAATGTCACGCTCTTATTGGGGAAGAGCAAGGTAGCTCCTATCAGGACACGACTCACTATTCCGAAATTGGAATTGAGCGGAGCCACATTACTTGCTCGGCTGCTTAAGCACGTATATCAGGAACTGTCCACCTCGATAGACATCCGGAATGTCTATGCGTGGTCAGACAGTCAGGTCGTACTTACCTGGTTAAGAGCAGCCCCTCACACCTTGGAGACTTTTGTGGGAAATCGGGTTTCCCAAATCCAAAACATTGGACTGGACATGGTTTGGAGACATGTCCCGGGTGAGTTGAACCCCGCTGACTGTGCTTCGCGCGGCTGTTCCGCGCCGGAGCTAGTTGATCACCCCTTATGGTGGGGTCCGGACTGGCTGCGGGAGCCAGAAGCTTCCTGGCCAGCTCTCGGAGCGAGCGGAGCTGCCCGGAGTCCGCGTGCATGCGATTGTGGCGGAAGTGCCCCCAGACCCTGATTGGTTGACGGGTCGTTACAGCAAGTTGGATAAACTGTTGGGGGTAACTAGCTGGATTAAGCGCTTCATCCACAACTGTCGTTACCCTCGTCAGAAGATGTGTGACCAGATCGGCACTGTGGAGGAGCGTCGGAGTTCCTTGCTGCACCTCATTCGGCTGGTGCAGGGTGAGAGGTTTCCGACGGAACTTGAGGCGCTGCGCTGCGGTCGCGCTCGCTTGAAGGGTGCGGTCGCTAAATTGAATCCTTTCACAGATCAGGATGGTCTTCTGCGCGTAGGAGGTCGGCTTCGGAAAGCCAACCTGCCGTACGGCAGCAAACACCCCTTGTTGCTACCTAAAGGAGGTCCTCTGGTGGACGTGCTGATCTCCGATCGGCATATCAGTAACGCGCACGCGGGATGTGGCGCGCTTCTCGCTGTGTTGCAGCGTGAATTCTGGATCTTGTCGGCTCGCAGGGCGGTCTGAAAGGTGCTGTTTAGATGTGTCCCTTGTTATAGGCTCAAGGCGTCTACCATGCAGCCCATGATGGGAGATCTTCCTCCGGATAGGATTTCTCCCTCGAGGCCGTTCGACGGGGTCGGAACGGACTTCGCTGGGCCCTTCTCGGTCAAGTCATCGACGTTGCGTAACGCCAAGGTCGTTAAAGCCTACCTGTGCGTCTTTGTGTGTTTGGCCACCAAAGCAGTCCACCTGGAGCTGGTCTCTGCGCTGTCTACGGAGGCCTTTGTCGCGGCGCTGGATCGCTTTGTAGCGCGAAGAGGAGTACCCTCTTTAATAAGTTCGGACAATGGCACAAACTATCGAGGAGCGGCGAATTATTTACGCGAAGTTAATAATTTTTTAAATTCTGGTAATAATAGTTTAAATCTGGCTCTCGCCCAGCGGGGAATCAGCTGGCAATTTAGTGTGCCGGCCTGTCCTCACTGGGGAGGAATTTTTGAGGCTGCGGTGAAGTCTGCTAAAACCCATCTCCGCCGTGTCATCGGGGAGACCGTGTTAACTTGGGAAGAGTTAGTTACAGTACTTTGCCGCGTGGAGGCAGTGCTTAATTCCCGTCCTCTCTGTCCAATCTCGCCTGACCCTAACGATCTAGAAGTCTTGACGCCGGGTCACTTCTTGATCGGTCAGCCTTTAACCGCGTTGCCGGAGTATCCCTGGAAGGATGAGCGCCCCGGACGCCTGTCCCGTTTTCAGTTATTGCAGCAAATAAGTCAAGACTTCTGGAGGCGCTGGTCGGCCGAGTACTTGCACCTTCTGCAACAACGGGTAAAATGGACAGATAGGACGGAGGCCCCGCGGGAAGGGGACTTAGTATTATTAAAGGAGGCAAATTTGGCCCCCCTACTTTGGCGTAGGGGACGTATTTTAAAATTGATATCCGGTACTGATGGCACACCCCGCGTGGCGGAGATTCTGGTTTCTGGTTCCAGACTTCAGCGCGCGGTGTCCTCTCTGGCCCGCTTGCCTCTTTATTAGATATACGTATTTTTCAAGGTTAAAATTTAATTTTATTTTATTACTATTTTTGGTAAAGTTTTTTTTGGTTTGATTTCCACTTTCGGGTCAAAGTTGGGAATTTCGTTTTATTTGGGGTCCGGATACTACTAAATACTGGTTACTAAAATTGACCTGGAGTTCAATTGGTCGGGGGTTTTGTTCCGTATAATCGGGCAACATTATATCGGGCCGGCGATTAACGTGTCTGTGGTCGCCGGCTGTCATTCATACGTTGTCTCTGGTCGCGGGAACGACACTTACTTGTTTTTTTTTTGTTCTGGATAACATTTTTTTCAATTACTGGATTAGTGCTGCTATTATTGTGTAAAAGTGGGCTACTGGACGGGCCCCTTCCTCCAACGCCGGATCGTTGAACGCCGGATCGTAGTGCCGGTGGACTACGCTACAATTCGGGATCTCGAACGGGAATTCGAGACGACGGACGCCGCGCCGCCTGGTTTGGTATTCCAAATTCTTTTTCCGACCCTGTTCCCTTTATCCTTGACGGCCAAACTGGGTTTTGGACAGCGCCAAGGACAATATGTGAGTTAATTCATTTGTACATTTACGGGGGACACTTAAAATCGGTTTTAGCCACTTAATTTAATGTTTTTCATCTCGCTGATGGGCCCCGAGACGATAGTTCAGGACAATTATTGAACAGTCACCTTACATCAGGCGAGATGGCGGTCAAATCTAAACCTGAAGTTAAAAAGAAAATCGACCTAAAACGTATTTCAAATATTAGTCCTTCATTTTTTCTTTTATCTAAAGAATTTCTTAAATCAGTCTCAATCTCTTCCAAGTAAAGTATCCTCTTTTAAATCGTTTTCGTCTTCAAGACTTCAGTTGAGACGTAAATATTTAACTTTTTCTTAAGCACCCAACATTCACCCGGATCGGGGTCAAAGCTAATCCGGGATTAGAGGACCGGAGCCTCAGGCCGTGTAGGGATTGACAGGAAATCTCTATATTCTCTGAGGATAAGGGCAGTGAGACGAGGACTCTATATAGCATATAGCCATATATTTTAAACATCCAATCTTGCTAATTACACTGTTTTATTTTAAAAGCTTCTGTTAAACTTATTTTTGCGCATTGAGCAATTTATGCGCGAACAAAAATCATGGAACTAACGTCATCGTCATTTAACGGTTTCCGCGGTCTTGTGGCCGACTCTATAATATTAGTAGATAATAAAAAACAGATTAGAGAAAATTGATAACTGAGTGCAGGCTTTCAGATTTTTTAATATTTTTGCTGTGAACTACAATACAATAATAATGTAATTTCAAAATATTTATTCTTATTGGAGAGTTCATAAATTTGGCTATCAATATTTTACTGTACACAAATATATATCTGATATAAAATATCTTAAAATAAATGAACATGTGAGCGAGACATCAGTTCGAGAAGCCACGCCACGCTAAGTACCCGCTTTCAACTCGAGTTAAGAGGAACTCTGGGAAGAGGGTAGGGAGTACAATGTCATATTCATTTAGAAGAGATTTCCGGCCATCAAAGCAAGAAAATGCACGTACCAATATATTATTCCAATTGATTTGACAAATAGAATTTTAAATTTGGTGTAGGTACTTTAGTCGATCGATAAATAAAACCCGGTATTTCAGTCACGTTGATCAGACCTCTACTTAGTCTGTGGATCAGACGTGCGAAAAGGTGTTTGAAAATGGGATGAGGTCTCTGACTCAATGACTCATCACCAAAGGGCCTAAATATGTTTAATATGTTTTATTAACCGCTTCCGAGGTTTGTAAATTTCCGTCATCTGAAATTCCAAGAGCCGGTTTTCACGGCGCGGTTGCCAACCAGGCAGATTTGTATGTAAAATTGAATTCAAAACTCACGACGCGGTTTACGGCCGCGACGGCTGCGCGCGGTTCTTGCGCAGTAGCTTTCCGCAGTAAAAACCGCGAAAACCTGCGGTTGAGGTTGCCCGCGCGCGGGCGCGGTTGAAATCCGTTTCGTGAAAATTGGGCGTAAGTAGAATTACCCGCTGACCACAGTCCTTTTATGTTATTCTAGAAGTGACGGAACCAATGTATCAACGCAAGTTGCATTCTATTGTAATTTAATAGACATGAACGGATATAAAGGTGCGCTTAAGGTGCGCTTACACGAGGGCAATAATTGCTCGGCGACACGAATGGACCGATCTGGAGCAATTTAGGTGCGCTTATACGGGCAACTAAAATTGCTCAATTCCAGTCAATACTCGTCAACTATGACGTCACGACTACATCAAGCAATTTACGGCAACGGCAACAAGCATCAATACTGCGCAATACAATATTGAGCGATATGGCGCAACTTCATCAATTCGTATCTGCGACGTTGAGCAATATGAAATATCTGGAGCAATTAGAAGCAATATCGCCGAAATAATTGCCGCAATTTATTGAAATTGCTCCATTAATTGCTCCAGATCGGTCCATTCGTGTCGCCGAGCAATTATTGCCCTCGTGTAAGCGCACGTTTAACGAGTGAAGGTAAAAGTATTTTATATTCACAGTTCACTAATAGTTCCCAAGTTTCACTGTTAACTTTGACACCTCGAATTCCTGCTAAATGGCTACTTCCTAGTAGATATACTTCCAATTAGAACTAAACAAGAAAAAAACGCTTCAGGTGTAAGTAGGTGTGAATGTATTAAGAAAATGTCACAACACTATTACTCGATGGCATGATGGTGGTATGGTTTGGGACCCACCCTACCACCAAACCATACCACCAGGGGTAGGGCTAGTGGTATGGTGGGTCCGCCATGAATGTATTTGTAGGCGCATTTGTATGAAACGATATTTTGTGTGTAATCTCAGAAAAAAAATCCATCCGAACTCTACAAACACCTAAGAGTTACAAAAACGCATGTTTTGGGAAAGTCGAAAGACGAATTAATCGCATCTCTCCCAAAAGACAAAAGCGCTTCGGACCTTGAATCTAGACTTCAATTCCATAAACAATTTATGGCAGGTGCACAAGTAAATACAGCTGGGTTGGGTGCGAGAAAGAAAAGGGAAGACCGAGACATGGTAAAAACCTTTCTACAACAAGACGAAAATGACAGTTATAAAGTGCACGCTATGAATTTAGAAATGCAAAGTGAGTGGTTAACCATAGGTGAGTTTTGTATCCCATTAGTTCTAAAGTGGCGCACCTTGCTATATGACTGGTCTCCTGCCTTATTAAAATTTTATCTAAATGCTTTTCAAATGACCCTTCCTGACCAGAGTAACTTGGTAAGGTGGGGAAAAGCCTCTGAAAAATGTTGCTATACTTGTGGTGAGGCGATATGTACAGCAAGGCACATATTGGTGGGATGCAAGGTGCTCCTTAATAGGGGTCATTACTCACAGCGCCATGACAGAGTACTTGAAATCATACGTGAAGCCGTAAGCCTTTCGGTAGCTAGAGCCCAAAAGGGATTGACGACAAACAAAAGACAAATTAACTTTGTAAAAGAGGGTTCAACTTCAAACTCCAAGAGCAAGCCTTACTCAATCCTGGGTTTAGCACCTGATTGGACTATTTTAATGGACACGTATGAAAAGCACTATAAAATCCCAGAGGATGTGGGTGTTTCGTCATCCAGACCGGACATTTTCCTTTTTTCTAGGGCTACGAAACGCATAGTCCTGGTAGAACTTACCGTACCGTGGGAAACTAATATACCTAAAGACCACGCGATGAAACAAAATAAGTATTACGACCTTCAAAACGAATTAACAATAAAGTGGCCAAGTGCGAGTTGGACTCGCCCATGAAGGGTTCCGTTGCAGCAAGTAACATAATATACATAGTACACATAGTTCTTGTAGTTCGTTGTAACTTTGATCGAAGTTTCAATAATAGTGTATTTATGACGTACTAAAAAAAAACTACTCATCAGATCGAGTTCAAACTAATTTTCGTTGGTAGTTTACATGGTAATGTACATCATATATTTTTTTTAGATTTTTCATTCTCTTACTTTAGAAGTTAGAGGGGGGGGGACACACATTTTACCACTTTGAAAGTGTCTCTCGCGCAAGTTATTCAGTGTAGACGAAAATGATTTAAGAAACCTCAACATCATTTTAGAAGACCTATCGATAGACACCCCACACGTGTAGGTTTGATGAAAAACATTTTTTTGAGTTTCAGTTCTCAGTAGGGGGGGCAACCCTAGTTTTTCTTTTTTTTTAATTTTTCTGTTCAAATCTTAATGCGGTTCACAGAATACATCTACTGACCAAGTTTCAACAGTGTAGTTCTCATAGTTTCGGCAAAAAGTGGCTGTGACATACGGACGGACAGACAGACAGACAGACAGACAGACAGACATGACGAATCTATAAGGGTTCCGTTTTTACGTTTTACGGAACCCTAAAAATGGCTATGTAGTTAATTTATACGCTGTAGAAGTAGGAGCGAGAGGTATACCAGCAAAATCTCTCTATAACCTGCTTAAAGACCTTGGATTGTCTAGAAGTGCAGTAAGTTCTATACTAGAACGAGTATCTAAAGCTGCACTAGTAGGATCATATCGGATTTGGCTGGGCAGGGAGAGAAATACGAGTAGTGAAGGTGAGTGTTGACGTACGTCAATATAAGGGGCCCCTTTTAAACCTACGCCCAAGTCACAAGTCTTGGGGTCTATTCGAGATTTCTCTCTCTGCCACACGATGGACCCGGCACCCGCACGGTGAATCCATGGAATGCTAAGAAGTTCGTCTCTCTCTCAATTTAAAAAAACGTCATCTCTACTCATGAATTCAATGAATTTATTTAATTAAATCACATGAACGTGGTAAATCTAACTTTGAACGTATTGTTGCTGTCCGTCATCCGTTTAATTTACCACAGCCCCGTTCTGAGTTTATACTCCAAGTTTCGATAACAGGATTACGGGAGGGAGTACCTCCCGTTGTTGGATGTCAATCTAGATTATATCACTAAACTCTATTAACCTAGGAACCCACTGCTTAGCAAGTAAAGTACCTAGAAAGCTCAAATTAATCAATGCGAAGAGAATAACCATATTCTTTGTGATTAAGTTACGATTGCCGCAAAGACGCTTATCTTTTGATATTTACAGAATTCATTTTGGGGAATGTGCATAGGAATTGCATTGCTTTGATTTCTTGGATTCGTCCTCTTCCTTCTACTATCAGCATTTATACAACAAAACATTTTTTTACCGCGCGGAGGTCCGCGTTTATCCAATGATTCGCCCGATGGTTAGCAACGTTGTAGTTGAAGATGTCGCACACTGACCTAGAAATTGCCTATTCACTCTGACCATGAAAAATTCTGGATTTTATCTCTCGGGGAACAATGAAGCTGGCAACTTATTCCTCTCTAAAGCTGTATGTATGAGGAAAGTAGACAAAAACCGTTTGGTACGAATTTTGGAAGTATCCACAATGGGTACAACCCGTGCGCCGATTTACGGTTTGTTCTGTAGTGGATGGTGACAATACTACAACAATAGATTGTAAGCTAATAAGTAATTTTGCTCGATTGACACCGAATCATGGCAGATGCTAAGAAGCCTAAACTCAGAAGTGTGATAAAAGGGCTTGTAGATAATGATACATCCGTGCGACGAGGGCAATGTAGTAGGTAAATACAGTGATTTGACCATTAGGTACCAGATTTGCGATTACGAGCGGTGAATTGAGGTAAGCCACGGGTGTGTGGTTTCGTGTAGTTACCCGAGAAATTAGTGAAACTGGAACAGGTATTTCACTTTATTCCAAACAAAATTTAAGACGCGCGCCAAAAATCTGACAATTTGAGTATTATCAAATCGGTAAAAACTTTTTAACGTAAAGGTTTGAATCCAATTTCGAAATAATTTCATCTAAATTGTGGAGTATGTTGAATGGATATTCCCTGATGGATAACCTTGGTTTCTTCAAGCCAAGAGTGAATCGGTTTTTCTAGGTAATATTTTAAAGGCGCTGTACCTGTTGTTAACACCATCATTCGACATCAGGCGAGATGTCGGTGTAATGCAAATCTTTTAACGATAAAAAAAAATGTTTTATAAAAAAAAATTACGTCACACTAATTCAAAAAGGAAAGTTGAGCTAAGATCAGTTTAGTGAATCGTGGTAGGTAGCCTGATGACTAAAATCAGGCCCCTCTGCAACACTGGGCACACTGGGCACGTGCCCAGAGCCCTGCGATGGGTTAGGGACCCCTGCTCTCCACTCCATTACCAAACGATAACCAATAATAGCTACTCTACTCTTGTCTGAAAATCAGGCTTCCTGTACAGAAATAAAAAGCTAAATATTTGCACACAAAATATCCACGTTCTTTGTTTATTTTAACAAAATAATGCTATGGTTCATATCACTCATCCTATTCCCAAAAATACATTTATCAACATTATATATCAACAATCAGTATTTGGCCAGCATAGTTAATTGTGTATCTCCTTGTGACAAAAGGCCCAGCAGTGGAAACATAGAGTAGGTTACTTTTTCTTATGTAGTTATTGCAATGCAGCGGATCAAGATAGAAATACTAATGTACAATATGTACTTTCAACAGCGGGGGCAGCCGAATTTATCTTGGTATCTGCATGATGGTTAAGCTATCAAGATAGAACTGCAGATAAAGTATTACTGATTGTCTAGAGTTCTTTGGCGGACAGCGACTAACCGTTGTTATGGCTAAACCAGTCGGAATATCAATAGAAACTCGAGAAAGTCTCGGCTACCAATGTTTACCGACCACAGTACACGACAAAGTCGCATGATATACACAGAATATTGAAGAGTACTACTGTAAACAAAACTGCTATTTGCGAAGCTTTGAACATTGAGTTGTGGAAAAGTTAGTTTATTTCCATCGTACTGTCTACGCTTGAGCAGTTTTCATTAGGCTTGATGCACAATGTTTTTATTAAGGAGCGGACTGTAAAAACAAAAACAATGACAATAAATAATAATTAACGGAATAGTCATTATTATTGATTTTCTAAATAAAAAAAGTCGTATACGTTTGAATCAGGGATGTAACGGAGGTCATTTTATCGCAACCGAAGGCGGAGTCGGAGTTTTTAAATTTGATTTATCGGAATCGGAACCGAAGTCGGAGGCATAGGCAGGATCAGAAGTGGTGGCAGGAGAGACATTTTTATTGTTGATAAAAATTAAAAAAAAATGTCAAACACGTGTGCATACGGTAAACATTGACGGGCAATTGATTTAAGGGGTTGGGATTTTGTATTTCCATTTACCTTCCACCAAAAATTTTCGGAGCCGAAGTCGGAACCGAAGGTATAATAATCGGAAGTTCCGACATATCGGAGTCGGAGTCGAAGCTCCGTAACATCCCAGGACGTCTACTCTATTTCTACGAAAACGTAATTTCGAAAAAAAACTCGCGACTTTCCTACTCTCGTTCTACTTCGTTTCGTCCGATACAACTTTGTTTGACGTTTAAATGTTCTAAGCATACTATAATAGAGTAGGCTTAAGACATTTAAACGGACAAAACGACGGATCGAAGTAGAATCAGAGTTGGAAAGGCGCGAGTTTATTTCGAAATTACGTTTTCGTAGAAAGAGAGTAGACGTCCTGGTTTGAATACACGTCATTACCTACTTTATAAATAGTGAAAATTGGAAAAAAACAATGATTAGTTATTTAATTTAGAGCACTATCTATCCAATTTCAAACGAGGATTTTTTTTATTAGTATGGCAGGATGAGAATACATAGATAGATAGAGTCAAAATAAATATAATACGATTTCCCAAGAGAACACCTATTTGGACGTTCCCGTTAGTGGAATGAATGAATGAATAGATTAGATTCATTCTTCGTTTCTTTCGAATCTATTGTTCCAATAAATATGTTTAATCAGATCAAACATTGCAGTTCTCAAATGAGGTTTCCTAGAAAACTATACTTAATATTTAATTTTACCAATATTTACAAACCCTCGCAAATAATGCTGCCATAGCCACATACATGCAATCTCCCGATTCAGTATCATTTTATGCACAGAATTGAAACATCAAAATAAAATAATATGCCCGGTTGGCATAGGTATTACAGTTTTCTTACCTATCGTATAAAACAGCAAGAGCGTGTATACCAAACCTTATTTCAGGCGAATGTGCTGGCATTTCGCCAGGGTACATTTCAGTGCACCTTCCACCGTTCCCACCGACATGGACGATGCAAATGGTTATGTATTATTTTAGTTATTGTGCAATATCCTTTAGTTATGTAAGGGATGTAACATTGTATTAAAATTCTAGTAGTACTTATTCGAGAAACAAAACGTTTTCCTAGTTTTTCTGAAATATCAGAATGGGCTTTTATGAAGACCATATTAGTAATTATTGTGAAAATTTGATCGAATAAGTAGATGTTAGATGTTTGTTACTTTGTCATGCAAACACCACTAATGTATTACGATGACATTACACGTAGGTACAAAAGATTTATATTAAGGTAGATAATGCTCCAAGGCTACACCGCTACATTTAGCATGTCGGTGACTCGATTTCATATAATTTCCTCTTTTAAACACCTTTCTGCTTTCTCAAGTGATAACTTATTTCCAAAATGCTAAATAAGTTATCACTTCAGAAAAGCTCTTTTGAAAAAAAAACTGAGCCTTTCCACTTTTTGTCACCGCTATTAATCTACAATTAAAAAACATAATGAAGCTATATAAGGACAAAGCGATTGAGACGATTCTAACAATATCTTGATAGCCAAAATCCATCTAGCCGTTCAGAAGATACGTGGGAATAAAGAAATTTACAAACAAACAAGATACGCGCTAAAAACATAACCCTTCTTTCAGCCGGGTAACAAGAATTCCATATGTTCCGAATTAACAGTATCGACTTAAAGTAAATTGCCGTTATCAGTTCATCGGCCCGAAGGAGTGCTGTTTCATCAAGTTTACGAGCTTGGATGCTTATCGTTATCGCGAGTCGCGAGCCAGTCTGCCTTAAATTGGAAACTAGAAAAATTAATTAATAAATATTATACCTTGTTTGTAGATTAATACTGGAAATAATTTAGACGGCTAGACGGCGGCGTTTTCCAGTTACATGTTATTTTTAAACTCCGACCCAAAAACTAGGGTGTTATAAAGTTTGACTTGTCGCTCTGTAACTTGGGGGTACCGGATGAACTAATTTAATTCTCTATTTTTTTATTCACTAGTTGTAGAAACGTTGAGGTAATTAAATAATAATTAAATCGTAAGTCCTGTGTTATATTTACAATATCTTTCGAGTATGTATGTCATCCGGCAACACTTGGCTATCGAGGACAACAATCAAATACATCTCTCACAAGGAGAGAGAAGGCTCTTGTCCCAACAATAGAAGCAAGGAAATAGGCTGTTAATCAGTGGCGTAACATATCTTGAAGGGACCCTGTATCAATATTAGTTGAGGGACCCAAGTGAAGGGTAAAGATTATTTACTGATTTTTACTACATAAATACGCTAAGCTCAGTAGCACGAGGGATCCGTACTATTGAGGTATTGATACGGTTGATACGACGCAGCTGTGCGTCTGCTGTTTTTGCTTATGCAAGTAATTTAGCTTAATGATTGTTTCCTGAGTCTGAATAAGCCTTAATAAATTTGTATAACTATAATTACGAGTAGTAGTGGTAGGACTCCTTGCAGAGTCCATCTGGATCTACGAGTGTAGGACAAATCTTTATTGCACAGAATTTAAGTAAACGTTTCAATAGGTCATGAATAAAAAAATATGTTTGTCTGTATATCCTGTTGATCATGTGATAATCTATGTGCATGGCAAAGTTGTTGTGAATAATGAGCCAAAGAAGGTTTCTGAGTTGGTACGACCAATTTTCGACAAGTGGCGTGGCAACGCGAGCAGGGTACAGCTATAGTAGGTTATAAAAACGTCAGAACCTCTTGGAATTGATGTAGTTAGACGAAAATCGATTAGATAAATCATTTTAAAAACAAATATCACACTGTGCGTGTGCGTATTTTCTATTTACGTTAAACAGTATTCTATTAAAGATACGAGACAGAAACGAATCTATTACACGTCTGAAGCTCAAAGGAACTATAAAAGATAATACCTATTTCTCGAAACTCATCTCATGAAACTTAGATAATGGAGGTGCAAAGGAAACAAGACGAACTAAATTTGACTGAACCATTTTGTGATCGTGCTGTGGTTTAAACGAAAGTAACGCCACGTTTGAAGGAGTTCTGCGCTGAAAGACGATTTGTCTACTTCGTGCCACACCTTTCACTAGCACTCAAACTCGTAAAGTTCATTGTTGTGATGTCATTAGGATCAAAAGAATGGTGACCGTTCGTCGGCAAAGAGAAAATAACACACGTTTATTGGTACACATGTCTTTGATGTCGATCGTTTCATTAGACGTGTTGTAAAAACATAGGGTAAGCCGTAGTGGCTTAGTCGTGACAACGACCAATATCCCAATAGCAAAGGAAAATATCGTGGGGAAACCGATATGTTTCTTAAATCTGCCGAGGACATGCGTAATCCGCCAACCCACACTGGGTCAGCGTGGTGGATTCTGACGTTGACTATCTTGTGAATGAAGACACTAACAGCAGTCAAACATTAAGAGGGCTTATACTAAAACATAGCCGACTTTCTTGAAGCTTTACCTATTGAACGAACTAACCATTTGTGACCTTATAAAATTGTACAACATTTTAAGCAACAGAACAAAAGAAAGTATACTTTCATTACAAATGCAAGGGTATCCCTAAGGGGTCAAGGATTTAGGGGCAGACCTTGACCTCGTTTACATATCTTAAACCCTTATACTTAATATAAAATATAGCCAATAAAAGCGTTAAAAAGTTACCTAATGTTTGTGTTCGTATTTATCCGAAACTTTTCGGCCGTTCTTTATGATTTTTGTGTGTATGTGGAAGGTATGAGAATAGGCCGTAAATTATGTGTAGCCTCCCTCCCTGTCCCCACTTTACTACTATTAGGAGGGAGGCTACTATTTAAGAACTAAGGTTCTTAAATAGTAATTTAATTATATTTTATAACATATTTGCTCGTAAAGGGTCTCTTATTGGACCAATTTCTGTATCGTAATGTATCTTATTACGTAGTTGTGCTGAAATGTGTAATGTAAAACGCACGGTTTCAAAATGCTCCGTCCACAGACTAGGTAGAGAGATATGCTCCGTCTAAAACGAACGGTACCTTTTTAAATCTTAGTAAAGAGTTTTTATGTCAGAAAAGTGTAGTCAACATTTTATGAATAAAATTAACTTTGAGAGGTCAAATATAATAAATAATTATTTAATTCGTTAATTTAATTAATTTTGACCATAAATTACTTTAATTTTTCTGTAACAAAACACAAAAATATTAATTTACTTCATTACTAATAGCATACCGGCTGGTTCTGTGCCGTTGCTTAAAAAAAAAGGCGCCGATGCGCGCGCATTGCTAATCTGTGATCCATGGTGATTACTTACTCTGTGCTGTGATCTGTGATCAAGTAAACTTAAATATTATTCCGCGCCTTTTTTTCGCTGTATTGTTTTTGTTTGAAAATGTCGTCAGAGTTTTGTTTATTTCCTCGCAAATATGTTATAAAACGTTGTATGACATACGTGCGCTTTGATAATTACAGCCTCTGCTAATTATAGCAATAAAGCCTCGGCTGTAATTATCAACTTAGCGCACTTATATCATAATGTACTATTGCATGAAAAACGTCAAAGTAATTTAACATTGTTCATTGACATGAATCCACTAACGTTGGTTGATAACTTATTTAGCAGAACAACGTTCGCCGAATCAACTTGTAACTAAAATTTGTCTGCGACTTCGTTCAACTTCGAATTTATAGAATGGATTAAGGATTTCTGCATTTTCGAGGTAAACATTAGCCTAAATTCTAAACCTACACCCACAGAAGAGATCGCTTTTAACGATGGGTTAGGTTTTTAAGATTACTTTTGAAATTTTGTTTTGTGCAGTTTAGAGTTTAGCAGCACCCCGTTTTATTCGCTCAGTTCCCGTTTCTGTCATTTACCAGGAATAAAAAGTAGCCTATTTGCTATTCTAGAGTCTAATCTAATTGTAATTCAAATTTGAACCCGATCCGTTCCGACGTGATTAAGCAACAAGCATCCAAACATTGAGATTTATAATATTAGTAAGACTAGTAGGATCTATCAATCTAACAGCGTTTAAAATTTTGTCCCGATCGGCAATCAGGATGAAATTAAAATAGTGATGGAGCCACAGACAGATATCCAAACTTTCACATAAAACACTAGCAGGATTAGTGGATAATGTGGTTATTATATAGGGTGGTACAAGTCTCCGACTGTAACTACACTGTATAATACACTGCCAGTTTCCTTTTGCGTAAACAAACGTGCTTTATAGGATAGTCATCAGTGTATTCCACTTATCCCACGATCCTCCATCCTTATCCTGCACTCAAATAATTCCTGCATGCCACATCCTTGCAGACGCATCTGGAAGTAGCTCTTGATGGGTACTGTCCGCTGGCTAATCCATTCATCCTGGAAGACAATGCTGATAGATCTAACTGATTCTGATGCGACCAATTGACCATCCTGCCAAAGGTATTTCAGAGGTAGGTACTTAGTGAACATTATTTATTTAGTCTGCCGACATCGTGTAGGACAAAACATTGAAGAAGTAAAACCATTAAATGGTTATAGACCTCAGTCCCACAACATCTTTAGGTAGGTACTATTTTAAAGAGTTTGTGGTAAAATTTAAAAGAATGAAAACAAAACAAGGCTGGTTACAGTTGCTTTAAAAGCACGTGTTGCACTGGAAGTGTGTCCAATGCATTGTCTTTCAAAATTCCGTAACAAATCTTATACACGTTTGATTTCATTATCACTTTGTAACTTTTTATTATAATTTAGAGTGACGAGACGAACAAGACATGCGTCCGATGGTAGGCAACAAGCCTGCCTGCAACAGTCAAGTGTCACGCAGCTATTTAAACAAAAATAGTTCGAATCACTGCCTAGCAATGCACTCCGCTCGTCGCCCGGAGATATAAAATAATGTTTCTCCTCTTAGCCCAGTAAAATGTTGCTTTTTTTCCAAATTTCCCTGCAAACCGTTAATCAGCAATGTTTTTTTTTATTTATTTCTATATTGTTATAAATGCATGTTTTTTCTAAAAACTAGGCTCTTTATCAATAATACTGCTTGGCGGTAGAATAACTGACGAAAGCGTGGTACTTCGCCAGGCCGAACATTTCTTGGAAACTGCCTAGTTTCTAACTATCTATCCTTTAATAGTACTATGGTTATGCAATAAACAATTTGAATGTGGATTGATTCGATTTTTATAAGCAAGTCTTTTTTACATCATTTCAGAGGTGGTATTATGTAAATTTTATGGAAACCAGTGTAGCGGTATTTGAATTATCAACAGAACTAAAATTTTCATACCTCGGTGATAATTAATATCGGCTACTCCGAAACACCCCTGTCTCATTGGAACAGTGTGTTTAATTGATTTCACGAAAGAGTGAAATTCAGTCTAGAATCTGAATTTAATTTTAAATCGAAGCCGGTCTTTGTTTTTCGGAGAGCATTAATTACTTAATAGTACTAAGGCTATGCAATAAACAATTTGAATGTGGATTGATTCGATTTTTATAAGCAAGTCTTTTTTATGTGATAAGTACATCATTTCAGAGGTGGTTTTATGTAAATTTTATGGAAACCAGTGTAGCGGTATTTGAATTATCAACAGAACTAAAATTTTCATACCTCGGTGATAATTAATATCGGCTACTCCGAAACACACCTGTCTCATTGGAACAGTGTGTTTAATCGATTTCACGAAAGAGTGAAATTCAGTCTAGAATATGAATTTAATTTTAAATCGAAGCCGGTCTTTGTTTTTCGGAGAGCATTAATTACATGAATTCGTTGCAGTTTACTTCTATTCAAGACTTCTAAATCCTTGAACCTGTATCATTGAGCACCTGAGCACTTGTCCCGTGCTCCCCACATCCTGCTGTCCATTTGGTCCACAAGGGGCAGCCCAATCCAGTACACAGACAGAATTGGATTAAATTGACCGTGTATAGATCTAACAATGACTGATGCCAATTGGAAGTCAATGGGATAATTCGAAGATAGATAGATATTAACTTGTAGTTTAGTTTTGGAGTATTTGTAAAAAAAAAAGAGTTTATTGAGATGATCTATTTTGGAGCATTGTACGAGAAGGGTCTCGTACAATGCTCCAAAATAGAATAGAATAGAATATTCCAATCGTTTTCACGAACGTTGCAGGTATTTAATACCCTGCAACGTTCGTGAAAACGATTGGAATACGGATCACTAGTGAACTTTCTAGATTAGTACATTTATCAAATACTAGTAACATCCCGCGGTTACGTACGGACGGTACGGTCCCGCATTTTTTTTCGAGATAAAAAGTAGCTTATGTATTGTTCCAGACTATTTATTGTCTATCTGTGTCAAATTTCATCCAGATCCCTTCAATAGTTTTTGATTGAAAGAGATCAGCCATAAGTAGTTATATCAGCTATCCCATAATACCAGCTTAGTGATTAGTGATTACCAATCATGTGTGGCAGGCATGGTAGGTCAACTCCGAGTTTCAACCGGATACGAATCGGCTGAAAATTACGACGGGCTGCACCGAACATACGTGAGTAACCCATTCATTAGTCAAAAAATGTGCAACAATGTCAGTTTTCATAGTAAAATCTATTGCGACTCTGGTAGTTCCAATAGAACACTGTTTCAGCTATTTTGATTCTAACGACAACATCCGCAATCCTAACTTCAGAACGATCCAAACTAAAGCAAAGTAATCATTTGCTCATTAACAATAATGTCATCATCCATCAGGCTGGATGACTGCTCGAAATAGACTCCATGTTGCAGCTCCAGAAATACCTCGGGCGCCATGGATGCTCACGGAAGTGGCCCATGAAAAATGTTACTGGAAAATTATATATTTAGACTCTACAGGGTAACGCAGTAGTATGAAGTTGAAACGGACATCTTCTACAAATCTGCTGCGTCACACAAAGATGCCCCTTTGAACTGCCAAAATGTAAAACTCATGATGTAGATATGCAGTAAAAAGAAATAGTACAATAATCAATATTACACAATACTGATTCGGAGTATAATCGTAGATTGTAACCAGCCTACGAGTAGATCAAATAACGTTTTTTTAATCGACTTTTAAAAAAAGACGGAGAATCTAAAATCGGATGCAATTTTTTTATATGTATGTTACGCGAAAGGTTACGGGATACCAATTGTCAAAATTTTGATGATTTTTTTAAATAGATACTTCAGAAGTCTGATATATTTTTTACCAAAAACTGTTGAACGGCTTTTGAAAAATCAAACAAAAATCTAAAAACTGAAAATATTGATGACATTTTCTTATACCTACTTCGAAACTTTTTTGTTTTTCGTCTATGGCTTTTTTGTCGCCCCAGATTATTTAGATTCGCAAATTGTATTCAGTGTGTGAGTTGATTTTTGAATTGAAGTCGTTCTTTATTTTTTCGGATAAATGCAAATGATATAACCACAACATCGACCTAATTTGACAAATGCGTAGGTATATCAGCGTTCGCGTGCATGGCTCGTAAAGCCAAGTTTCGTTTTAAATACTTTATCTCAAGACAAACAAAACAATAAAATTAAACTTCTTAAAATAATGAGACCCAAAAAGTTAAATTTAAACAAACGCTGCCTTATTTTAATTTAATCCGAAACGCATTCTTTGGCAGACTTCCCTATAGCTCTGATGCAAGACTTAAATATTTAGGTATTTTCACGGAATCCGGTCGAAATGGAACAAGATATAGCAAGCACAATAAAGCTTTCGAAATAGGGCTGATAAAACGAGAGCTTTTACGATAAGTTGAAGCTTTCAGTCCTTTTGTGTAAGTTTATAATAGATGTACATTGTCAAAGAATGCGGCTGTATTTGTGAGATGCTATGTAGATGTCGAGGACGATGGTGTATAGATGGTTTGTGAAAGAGGATATATGAAAGAAAGGAGTTCACTTAAATAGAACGAATGATAAACACGAACGAAAGAGGCGGATATGTTATACGGTTATACCAATCTCGCCTAAAGTCGACATCGACAGAACGACAATATTTTTTTAACCTTGCCAATCTGCATTATTAAGTGACAAAGTATTAGCGTGTTGTTCATCATCAGCCGCGTCTGTCACTCTATAATAATAATCAAAATAAACATGACAAAAAACGAAATCCAAAACATAACATTTCAATACAACTACATAATCAGCCCATTAAAAATTCCCACAGCAGGGAATTTGCACCTTCCCTCAACAAGAGAGACCATTATGGCCCGGTGCGGATTGGCGGATGAAGCATGATGAAAGATTCCAGGACTATTTCGGTTTCCTCGCGATGTTTTCCTTCAGCATTAAAGCCAGTTGATGACAAACTTGTACATCTAAACTTGCAAAAATAATATTCAAACCTATGATCTCACAATAATTGTGAATCGCAAGTTCTACTTACTACTATTAAGTAAGTAGGTATTACTTCTTACAACTATAATGCTATTGAACCATCAGTAGGTAATATGCAGTTCATAAAAGTCATAGTCGGTAAACCGAGCGTCTCTATGAACATGTTCAAGCCTACACTGAAAAGGACCTTTGAAAGGACTGGAAATAAAACCCCTCGTACGCGCGAATATGAAGCTGCACACAGAATATGGAGCATTAGATGCAGAACTTCAAAACGGCAAAATACGATATAAATATATTAAATTTGTATCAGTAGATTTGTGTCTCGAGAACAATAAAACCGTGTTTTGATTTAGAAACATTTGTAAGCAGATATTTTAAACTATTTTCAAGGACTTTTATAACTTTTTGTGTTTAGAGTTTTTTTGGTTCTTTAATTTGAAAGCTTTTTAAGTGTCACTTGAAGAGATGTTTTCAATTATATTCCCGGACAATTTTAGTTTAAGCTAATTATCCACCAGAATTGAGTTTAGCTGTGTAGGAGTAGAGTAACTTTAGTTTATAAAAATACATAACTAAAAATAAAAATATATAAATATAATATACATAACTATAAAAGTAAACACACTAATTGGCCTTATTTATCCTACTTAAATTATAAATGACAATGTTTAGATATTTGTTGTTGATTTGCTGTCAACGGGTCGGGTTGTAATTTGAAGCGCAGTTAGATTATAGTCTGGAAGAATATACATATATTATACTACTTTTTATCCCAAAAACGGAATCGGAACGGGAACTAGTCTGATAAAACCGCGGGCTGTACCCCGCGGTTTTATCATCTAGTCATATTTTTGAAGTGAAAACTTCTTTAGGCGCGCCTAGACAGATATTTCGTGGGCTGTGAATTGGATTCTCGCACCACGCTCGGGTATGATAAGAAATCTTCGGGTAAACTCGGGACCATGGCTATTGGCTATTTAGAAATGCGTCAGCCAATGGCAAATGCGGAAAGGGCGTGGCCTCGGCATCATGCCATGGTCATCTAGAAATGCATCAGAAAATAGGAAATGCTGACGCATTTCTAGATGGCCATGCCATGATGCCCAGGACACGCCCTCCGGTTACACACGTGTAGTTTCCAAAGTAAGCTATCAAATTCTGAGTTATAAGTTTTCACTTCTATCGGCAGTTCCTATGACTGCCAATTTTTTTTTTTTTAATTACAATGCTTGACTTAGTCTTGGTGTTTGGTGTGGGATTTAATAACAGTGCAATTGCCATTCTAATATTAAAACATTGCGATATCGTTTGGAAATATCAGAAGGAAATAGAACTGTTTTAAGAATCACATTTACATTTATTTCATGAAACAGTCGTAATTTTGTCATAGTCCAAGGAGATCCTTAGTAGAGGAAGTTCCGAATCCCAAAAGCAAAAAAAAAGAGTGGGCTGTTAATGTTATCATTTGTATATCATTAAGGTGTTATGTGTATATGTAACCTAAGCATGCTTAATTTGGGACTAGATGGTAAATGATGTGTAAAAAAGTGTCGTCAAAATAAATAAATATTATAAATATATATTTTAAACTTAATCAAAGTTTGGTAAAATTAGGCTAGCTTTATCATGAGAAACGTAAAATAAGAGGCAAGGACATTATCTCCCCTTTTCCAGTCTGCTGGTAGTATTCACCATGGTACTGGAATCACTCTCCCCTTCAAGAAGTTCTTCTTCTCCACTTCACTCTATTACGATATCGTCAAAGTACAGCTCACATTATTTTTGCTATCCCTTCGCTCTACAGCCTTCTTCTTGGTTCAAAGCAAAATAATAAAAAAAAAAAAATTGTGTTTTTGCTATTAAAATATTTATGTAGATTTATGTATCTGCTTGTTACTATAGTTTGTTTCGTCGTGTGAAAAGCCAATGTGAGCGATGAATGGGATGCCATGCTTCAGGATTCGAGGACCGACATGTGACCCGGTTCCGGGGCCCTCAGGGGTTTGTTTTACAGTCCGGGACGGTACAGATTCGTTGGTTTATCGTTAGCTAGTTTTCTACTTTATTTTTGACAGATATATTATACTGTATTTTTAGTCTTGTAAATAAGTTATCATTTTATGTAAATTACGTTGTTTCTACTGAATAGAGCATTTATTAACGAAACTAAATTACACTACATTAACTAAGGATTTAATCCATCATGTCAATGAAAGCCATACTAGCAGTCGGAAGCATTAGTAGCATAAGTTAAGTAATATTACATTATATTAATTTCAATATTATGCTCCTAAACTATGGAAAAATTAGCGACCACTCAACTAGCGGGATTTCCTTCGGAGAAAAAAATTGTTAAAGAATTAATAAAATAAACCATAATAACTTTAATAACTAAGAAATAGGTATTTTTTTAGTTTTCCACGTTAAACTTGACTGACCGCCATCTCGCCTGATGTGAAGCGACGATGCGGTCCACGATAGAGTGTGGTTACCTATAAGGAATCTATTCACTCTCGATTTGCTGACACCAAGATTGTAAATACCAACTCAGGCACCTTCCACAGACTAGCTGGTTTTATCACGAAAGTAATCAACTGTTTTCGTTTGAGTTGTGTCGTCTTGAACAATTTATAATGCGATCTCTTCTGATTCAAACAAACTTTTAATTAAATTTTGACTTGGCAGTTCTGTATGAAAAGGGCCAATACTATAACATCAAATAGAATTCACGCCAAAATCATAAATTAATATCGAATAAAGTCAAGAAATTTAAAGGAACTTTTCACATCAAGTACAAGCCTCCATCGTTAAAATTCTGAAGTTATTGAAAGCGCAAACTCTAGTGAACAGATTCTAAACTCTGTTTTATACTCAACTGTTTTTAAAGAAAAAATATTTATGGCGATTTTGTAGTTAATACCTACTGAAAGGAATTTTATGGGATGTATCCCGATGGTTTAATAAGTGAGGAATGTTTTACTTAGATTTTAATTTTCATTTAATTTCAGTGCTGTATTTAGTTCTATCCTACTTCCTGCTAAAATAATAAATGTAAATTTATGGAGATTTTGATGTTTTTTGCTCAATCACGTCGTAACCGAAAAATACCCGTCAATTATCTAATAACCTATATATGAACTTAACGGTAATGTGGCTTTAAAAAAGAGTTTTTTTGTCTATTCTTAGTAGTTTTTGAGTTAATTCATAAGTTATAGCAAACGATAATACAAAGCTTTCTTTACAAATAACGGTATAGAGACAAAACGAAATAATTATCTCTAGAATATTATCGTCAACCACGACCGTGAATACCAGGGTATAATGATACCCTTACACGTATAATTCACATCGTAACCCACAAATACCAGACATTACTTCATATCCGTTATTCACCTCTATGGGTATTTATTTCGTAGAATATATCAGAACATCAGAAGCTTGTAGATCCATGTTTCACGCCGTAAACTTCATATTTTTATAATATTATCAGTGCCTCGTTATTTTACCACGTTGTTACTGTTCCCTTAATTTTTCCGGGATATAAATTAGTGTGTTTTATTCCAGACTATAATCTAGCTTAATTCCAAATCTCAACTCGATCTGTTCGGGCGTTCCGACGTGTGAGCAACAAACATCCAAAATATCGCATTTGTAACAATAGTAGGGTTACAAAAACTGGAAAATATTTACGTAAATCTAAAGTCATTGGAATTATATTTACTCAGGTGAAATCTACCACGGTAGGAAAGCTAAAATTGTAGTATAAACAGATTAATGACTGAATTAACCAAAAAAACACAATGTCAAGACAATTAATTTAATAGCAATTTATTTTTGTTTTTCGTAATATGTTTGACGTATTTTTTGCTAACAATACCATCTATACTAATATTATAAAGCTGAAGAGTTTGTTTGTTTGTATGTTTGTTTGTTTGTTTGAACGCAAGGATCTCTGGAACTACTGGTCCGAATTGAAAGATTCTTTCTTTGTAGGATAGTCCATTTATCGAGGAAGGCTATAGGCTATTTAACATTACGCTACTATTAACAGGAGCCGAGCATGAATGAAAAATGTAACAAAAACGGGAAAAAATATTGCTTATTGAGAGCTTTCGTTGCGTACAGACAGCATATGTCTTATTTTAAAGGCTGCGTCATTAGATTAGAACCTAAAGTAACCGAATTTGTTCAAAATTTGAATTGGTACGACCAATTTTCGATAGATGGCGTAGCAACGCGCGCGCGTTCAGCTAGTATTATATAGAAGTGATAATATGATGACGACAGAAAACGACAAAACATTTGTCATTCAAACCAGAACACAGTAGTAATGTTTGAACATTACTGCTTCGCGGTAGAATAACTGGCAACGTGGCAATGATTAAATGTGCCAATCCTTTTCCCGGCGAACTATGCGAGAAGCCAAACTACTAGGTACTAATAGTATTTTAAGATTTTCACTCTTCTGTCTCCCTTCATAATTTTTTAGTAGAGAGCTTCCAATCTTATATATAAAATTCTCGTGTCACAGTGTTAGTTACCTTACTCCTCCAAAACGGCTTTACTGATTTTTACCAAATTTTATATGCATATTCAGTAGGTCTGAGAATCGGCTACTATCTATTTTTCATACCCCTAAGTGATAAGGGGTTGTTCACCATAATTTCTTTTTTAATTTTTGGTCAAAATTTTGTTTTTATATTTTTATAACGTGGCATTAAAAAATACACACAACCCTAAATTTTTACCCTCTTATCACCAACCCCTATTTTTTAATAGCCATTTTAGTAATTTAACCATTTAACAGTGAACTCCTCCTTAACGGCGGGACCGATTTGAATGACTTTTGTGTGTACAAGTGGATTCGAGGATGGTTTAGCGGTTTAGATTCACAAATAAGCCCGGCAGATGGTGCTGCAGACAGTGTCTAGGTTATGATCCGAGCGAAGCCGAAACGGGCCGCTAGTATCCATATAAATTAACCATATTCCATTGACGTTAAGTCATTTACCTACCTGAAATATCGTGTCCCGATGACTAGTATTCGGTTGATTTATATGGCAGAACTACGATTGCTAGTTTTCTTCATTGAACTAATCAATGGTTTTCTTACAATAATTTATAAGAAAACTAGCAATCTACAATAAAATAATAGATCGTCTACGTTTAGATTCGTATACTAAATCCGATGTATGTCGTGTCATGCTAACATACCTTCATGAATGTTAAGTGGCTGCCAACTTAATTAAATTAAAGAGCTCGGCTGCTAATTCAATTTACCCGACATGATACTCGCTGAATTTGAAATTTAAACTCGTGTGGAACTGGGCTTACCTGGAACAATAGAATGAACAATTTAAGTACAAGCTTTAAAACGCATATCTAATTATGACAAAGAGTTTAAAAAAAGGTTTTGTACGCACGCAAGGAATTATACCGACTGCTTTAGTTTTTAGGAAGTAATAGGTACTAAAGTTAACGCGCAATTGACGCTCCTTGGGCTTGAAGCGCTAATCGAAAGTTAGTTAGCTAGGCAGTTAGGGTTAATTGAGATCACCTGTTATTTAAATAAAAAAGAACATCTAACTTTAGTGTGTGTCAAATTTGGGTGTCAATGTGCACGAGCACTCTCATCATTTTACCAAAGCGCGCCAAAAGAAATATAGATTCAAAAATAAAATATTCTGTTTGTAACAGTCCCTACTAATGCTATAAATGCGAAAGTAACTCGGTCTGTCTGTTTACGCTTTCACGCCTAACCTAATGAAGCGATTTAAATCAAATTTGGTACAACGGTACAAGATAGTCTAGAGCCTTATAAAGGACATAAGCTTCTTTATAATGTGAAGAAGGGTTTTAAGTTATAAGGGTAATAATAAGGGGTAATAAGGCTGATACATACTGTCGCCTAAAAACGGCTCGGTACAAAAATGAGTAACATAATATATTGCGTCTTTTGGAGTTTTATCCTAATGTAGGGAATAGTTACAAAATCATAAGATAAGATGAGACGAGACGAGACGAGACGAAAGATAAGACAAGATAATTATGTCATTTCAGAACAGATTGCTGCATAAAATTTAGTCATAGTCAGTTTACATTTAACTTTGTGTAAAAGGCGATTTGGGTGTGGGTAGTTTTAAATAAGAAATCTTGGCACCTAAAACGTTACAACTTGCGCTACGTCATTTCAATAGTCTGTTGGCGGGTCAAATTGCTTAATTCAGGATTCACATTCTCTATTTAAGACGATCTGAAGTGAATGTGGGCCGGTCATATCTATCGCAGACCTGATAACCGTTGGGGTAGACGTGTTCTGGAGTGGAGACCACGAATCGGCAAATTGTAGAGTAGGACGCCCTGAGACAGATGGTAGTGACGATATACGAAAAACGGCTGCTGATGACGGACTAAGTGACGTATTATGGGAGAGGCCTTTGTCCAGCAGTGGACGAATACACGCTGATGCATCATTTTCTTAGCTTCCAACCATCGATATATAGGTACTTACCATAGTTTGTATCGACGCTTCCAACCAATGCTATTTTATGTGGGCACGTGTAGGATCGCGTTTTGCGTTTGAATTGCGTTAGAGAATATGGGTGGTGCCATTTGCGAAATATAGAAATCCACAGGTGCCAGTAGGTGGGTGATGTTAGGGGGCTATTGTAGGAGTTCTAATACTGTTGCTATAGTAGGTACTTAGGTGTTGTTGTTCTTTTGTACTATGGAAGGTGTAGCTTCGATAATCTGAACTTCAAAAAAACAAACCCTTTTGGACTCACGCATCATTCGGAATAAAGTATCAAAGCGGAAAACGTTTATTGAAAATAAGTCTTTTTGATGTAATTTAATCCGCTGCTTGGAAATATTACCCTCGGCAATATAACGGCAGTCAGTAGCCACTTTTGTTTGCGATTTTTTGGGTTTGAAATGATTGCAATAAATAGTTAAATATATCTATCATGTTGAGACTGTATGATTTCAAAATCTAAATCATCTGTACACAGGCACTACTACCCAGCCCCCAGTGGCCCAGAGTGGTAAATTAAGGCCTTCACTCTCTCTGTTATGTTAGAAATCCCTGTAGTAGAATATGCAGAACTGTTTACGCTTTAATATATCGCTTTAATAGATCTATTTACCAAGGTTATTATACCGCTACGAAACTCATCCAAGTTAAAATAGGTGAGTACTTTATCAGAAAGCTCTCAACGTTATCAGTGTAGAATGCGAGTGGATTATTTAGACCCCCAGCTATGCCCATGACGTTACTGGCATTTCCGCTGCAATCTACGTAGGCATCTTACTCACATAGCGATGGTAATATGCGATGGGTACAAATTTGAAGTTAAGTAAATGTACTTCTTTTGGCGCGTTGCAGAGAAATGTTGAGATTAAATTTTTACGATGCCTGCACAATGCACATGCCGTCACGAAAAACTAGAAAAACACGAAGAATTAGATAGTAAACATTGTTACTAACTTCAGGTTAAAACTTTTTGAGTTTAAGATACGAGTAGTATATATTCAATCGTTGAAGCTAGACTTCTTAACACGAGAAATAAAGAAAATCAGTATTAAATTCTTACGTTCGGACATAAATACACACACATACACACTTTTTTGCTATGCAGTTGTATTTACTAGATGGTATTAAGAGGGACGTCTAACTTTGTCTACATGGACAATGGTTTTTGGGTTGACAATATCGTCTTTATCACTGTCGAATCTCGATTCGATTGGGTCTGGGGCCGATGACACTATAAAAGAGAGGTCTAGAAAAAGAGAAGGCTGTCAGTGATGATAAAGCAAATTAAATCGTATAAGCGAGCTATGGAGTCGTAATATGAATAGGTGTCTAAAAAAAAGGCTTTAAATTGAAATATCTTTGGTTTTTGGATCGCGTAAGACTTTTTACAGCAGCTATAGAGTGACGGGATGAGCAGGACATATTTCTGATGGTAAGTAACATGGCTGTCCATAACAGCACAGAGCCACGCTGCTATTGGAACACGAGGAATCCAAATCATACCCAACTACCTAACACTGCACTGCGCTCATCACCCAGATACGTAAGATGGTTAATTTCTATGGCTTCTAACCGGAACACAGTGCACATACACGAACACACGATGCACATTATTGCTTGACGGTAGAATAGCAAAGCTAGCAATGGTGTGGTATTTCTCCAAGTGGAATCTGGAATGAGCCCTACCACTGCATTTCCAGGGTCGAGTAAATGTTCAAAATACGGTAGTTATCTATTTTAAATGTTACTCTTCAAAAACCTGCATAACACTCCATCTTATTGTTACCAGCCAAGAAATAAAGGTGAAATATAGATTTACATATTCCTTCTATATATATATAGCCTTCAGTAAAAATCCAGTCTGATCTCACTCGCTCCCATTATATTTGTAAGTGCAATTTATTATTAGCGTATCCATAAAACAGAGTCTTGTCTGTGCGAACACTTTCATGACCTATATATTAGGAAGATTGCTATAAAATATGGGTGGTCTAGGTGTGTAACTATTTCAGACTTTATGTCAGTCATAATTATGTTTGTGGTGATATGACAAGGGCAATGTTTCCAGAGAAATTATAGAGCTTAGAGATATAATATCTTAGATCCCTGGGTGACGAGCGCAGTGCAGTGCTACCTGCACTGATGATTTGGACTCTTCATGTTCCAATAGCTGCGTGTCACTGTGCTGTTATGTGGCAGGCATGTTGCTTTCCACCAGGCATATGTCGTACTCGTCTCGTTACTCTTTATTTAAAAAATTACACTGCTGAATCTGCCTGGGGAAGTTCTCACTTTTGAAAGTTATTCTGGAGCCTAGCAGGAAAACATGACTGTATTCCGGTTTGAAGAGCAGTGTTTTCAGATAAATTATATTCGATTCAGTTCGATTCTTGCATTTATCTTTTGTAAAATATCCAAATGTCCAGGTGTGGCTTCGAACCTACGACGTCATCGTCACTAGACCATCACGGTTGCCACCTTGGTAGCCGTCTAGATACAGCTAAAAACTCCTTCGTTGCTTCATAATAAGTTAAGGAAGACAGCAGACAGTGGATGGATTTTTAAAGCTGAGCTGAGGGCTGAGTAACAAACTATGGGAGATGCCTATGTCTAGCAGTGCACTAAACTAGGCTGATAAAGATGATGATGCTTCATAATGCAACAGCCAAAACCCCAAACGATGATTGGTGTTGTGAACAATTTAAAGTATTGCGAAATTTAATGTCTTATGTTAACGTCCATCCGTAAGTTTTTAAATTGAATGATGGGCACTTTTCAACAAAAATATTGCGGCATAAAATACGATGTTTACGTGTGCTTATGATTTTATATTTTTGGCACACGGTGACCCATTTTCGGTCGCTGAGCTTTTATTTTGTGGATAAAAATGGGACATGACAGGAGCGACCAGTCACGTGTTAACGAAGGGAACCTACCTATAACATAGGTAATGAGAAAGAAGAAGTAGCTAGTTATTTATCGGATATATTTCTACGGGTGTGCTACTAAACTATAGGATCTAATTTCAACCCTTTTTAACCGACTTCGAAGGGGGAGAAGAGACATCTCAATTTAGTTTTTCGATGCTAGGCAATAGCTCTGCCACTAGTGCATCGATTATAATGGCTCTTTTTTTTTGGTCACAACAACACAAATTTTATCAAATCGCTTTTTGAACCTCGACGATATATTCGTACTAACTCGATGTCTCATTGGAACAGTTGATTTCACAATATGAGGTTTATTCGAGTGTCTGAGTTTAATTAATTTTAAATTAAAGTCGGTATTGTTTTTTAAAATTTAATTATTGTCAGATATATATCGTTGGGTGTGCTACTAAATTTACATGATTTATTTTCACCCAGACTTTTTCTACTCAAACAAGGAATACCATTAAATGGTTGGAGTTTAAGAACAAAAAGGTTTAATCCAATTTTCTTTATAGAACGATAAGACTACGGTGGGTATTATTTTGAATATGTACAATTATTTTGTTTTGAATGTGATCTAGTTTTGAGCATAGTTCATTTAAAGCTAAAGGAAAATCGAGTACAACAGGAAACTGCGGTTTGCGCACTCTAAATATAAAACTCATATCTCACGCACGTGTGAACGCGCCTTAACGCATGCGGCCTGCCATAACATTCTGGGGTTATAAGTAGAGACCCACCACAGTATGAAATAACCTTATTTTTATAATGTACTAGCGTCCCGTCCCGACTTCGCTCGGATATTGCCTTATAAAGACCATTAATCGAAATAAAAACTATCCTATCTTTCAAGTTGGATCAAGTGAAATCACAATTCCATTAATAATTTTGTACAAACGTTCTATAAAAATAGATAACCTTAAAATTGCTTATGGGATATTTATATGTATGTATAGACTAGCGGGCCGTCCCGAGTTCGCCTGTGGTACATAACATAGCCTATACCACTCAGAGATCATGTACATATCCAACTATGAAATAATTGACTAATAATTTTGACTGACCTCGTGGCTTAGTTGGTAGTTAGCTCTGCCTGAGAAGCCGATGGTCGTGGGTTCGATTCCCACCCAGTGCAAAAATTTATTTGTCTCATGACTTCAAATGTTTGCACTGTGTCTGGGTGTTTCTAAGTAATTATGTATTTAAAACTATATAAGTATTGTATCAGCTATCTGGCCGGCATCATACAAGCTTTGCTTAATTTGGGGTCAGATAGTGTTGTGTGTGAATTGTCCACCAATTTTTTTTTTTATTTAGGTATAATTTTTCTAATCGGTCCAGTAGTTCCTTAGATTGACGCGTTCAAACAAAAAACCTCTTCGGCTTTATACAATTTGAATAGTAAGCTTAATTTGCTAATTAGCTATCTTCATTGACCGCGCCCGCATTCCTTGAAAGGCCTCGGTTGACTCACCCTGACGGAGTTGTAGAATTAATTAAGAGACGATTACGATCATTGTGAAGCTTAATCTATCTCAATGAAACTAATGTTAACGGGATTCAATAGTATTTGTGATAGACAAGGAAAACCTTGTTCCAAAAACTTCTATTCAGCTGAACAGGGGGTTCTATACAGCTTAACTAAAACTGTCTTAGCATTGTGATATCGCTCTCTCTTTTCTTTTCGCTTGAAATGATAGAGACTGCAAAAGCAACGCCAAAGCCGATTTAGTTAGGCGGTAGAAGGGCAGGTCTAAAAATAACGAAAAAAGAAGTGCTGTGCAAACTATTTTTATAGCTACTTCAAAAAAAAGGAAGAGGTCTCAATTCGGTTGCATGTTTATAGCTCCACTAATTGAGACTCGATATTTTTAGGGTTCCGTAAAACGTAAAAACGGGACCCTTTATAGATTCGTCATGTCTGTTTGTCTGTCAGTCTGTCTGTTTGTCGGTCCGTCCGTAGGTCACAGCCACTTTTAGCCGAAACTATGAGAACTACACAGTTGAAACTTGGTAAGTAGATGTATCCTGTAAACCGCATTAAGATTTTTACTAAAAATGTAAAAAAACAGTATATTTTGGGGGCGTTTAGAACCAAAACTCAAAAAACAATATTTCATCCAACTTATACGTGTAGGCTATCTATGGATAGGTCTTTAAAAGTGTTGAGGTTTCTAATATATCTTTTTTCTACACTGAATAATTTTTGCAAATAACTTCTAAAATAAGATAATGATAAAACTAAAAAAAATATATGATTTACAATTACCATGCAAACTTCCAACAAAAATTGGTTTGAACTCGATCTAGTGAGTAATTTTTTTTAGTACCTACGTCATAAATACACTATTATTAAAACGTCGATCAAAGTTACACCGAACTAAAAGAACTTATGTATTATGTTACTTGCTGCTACGGAACCCTTCATGGGCGAGTCCGACTCGCACTTGGCCGCTTTTATTTCGTTCGGTAGATAATATTTCAGAGATGATTCCATGTAAATTTTATAGAAATCAGTGCGGCGGTGTTTATAACATCAACAAAAAACGATTTGCTAAATATTTCACAAAATATATGAAATTTTAGCCAGAGTCTGAGTTTATTAGGGTTCCGTAAAACGTAAAAACGGAACCCTTATAGATTCGTCATGTCTGTATGTCTGTCTGTCCGTCCGTATGTCACAGCCACTTTTTGCCGAAACTATGAGAACTACACTATTGAAACTTGGTAAGTAGATGTATTCTGTGAACCGCATTAAGATTTTTACAAAAAAAATAAAAATTAGGGTTTAGGGTTTAAGGCCCCCATACTGAGAACTGAAACTCAAAATTTTTTTTCTTCAAACCTACACGTGTGGGGTATCTATCGATAGGTCTTCAAAAATGATGTTGAGGTGTCTAATGTAATTTTTGTCTACACTGAATAATCTGCGCGAGAGACACTTCCAAAGTGGTAAAATGTGTGTCCCCCTCTTCCTCCTGTGTGTCCTCTAACTTCTAAAGTAAGAGAATGAAAAATCTAAAAAAAAATATATGATGTACATTACCATGCAAACTACCAACGAAAATTGGTTTGAACTCGCTCTGATGAGTAGTTTTTTTTAGCACGTCATAAATACATTATTATTAAAACTTCGATCAAAGTTACAACGAACTACAAGAACTATGTGTACTATGTATATTATGTTACTTGCTGCAACGGAACCCTTCATGGGCGAGTCCAAGTCGCACTTGGCCACTTTATTTTTAAATTGAAGCCTGACTTTGTTTTATCGGATATAATAAAATTATCTCTTCTAAAAACTGTTCTTCTTATTTAGTCACGCGGTAGTTTGTCAAGCCAAGTTCAAGCTAACAAAACTGGCGAGTTCCAATCTTCAATCCAAGCTTCTTGTTTAATTAATATAGCAAGAACCATTTGGAGCCACTTTTAATCCCCTTTAATTTATCTTGACGTGTACACGTCATTGTTTGAAGTTTTGTGTATTACGTTGTTGAGTTATGGATATGCAGCTTCTTGCCCACAGATAAACTGCACATGTTTATTGGAACTGGCGCCCTTCCAGGAAAATCATGAGGTCAGTTAATTTAGTTAAGTTACCGCTGAACTAATGAACTGTTTTTTGCTGAGACGATTTATTTTAGAAAGCGAATAATTCATTTTTTATATAATAAGTATAGAGTGACGAGACGAGTAGGACATGTGCCTGATGGTAAGCTACATGCCTGTCACATAACAGCACAGTAACACGCAGCTATTGGAACATGAAGAGTTCACATTATTACCTAGCATTGCACTCGTCACCCAGAGATATAAGATGTTTTATCTCTATGACCTGTAATTTCACTGGAAACATTGCCCTTAAAACCGGATAACAGCAATGTTTGCACACTACTGCTTGGCGGTAGAATAACTAGCTAAGGTGTGATCCTTCCCCAGGCTTTATAAATATCAAAGTTAAATATTCAGTAGTTTAGTACGCATTGTTTTTGGCGCAGATTAATATTGCGGTGTCTGAAGATGTTAAAGTTTCTCTCGAACTGAAGGGTCGGTCGAAACAGGGTGTAATCTCAACTCTGAATTATCAACTTCATTATTTTTATATCATGTTACAAACTTGTAATATTATGAACAGTACAACCTATACGAAAAATGGCCGGAAGCCGCTGATGAAACATGAAAACTCGGAAAACTGTTAAACGAGTTTTCGTACCTTTATATTTGTAATTCCACCAGAACCCTGACCTTTTCATTTAGCTTTACAAACATGAAAAACGCCGTATTTCGTTTTACCTTTGAATTTATTTGGGTTCAATTTTAGTGGAAAACGCGACTCGAGCAGGTTTTACTAACAACCAATTTACATTAACACTCGTTTGAGAGCGCCACTGAAGTATTTTCTAAACTAATTATTTAGCGCCACGTTGAATATTAGCGAGCTATTTCGCTGCCAACTTTTTTTTTCAATTCTGTTTGTGTTGCGATCTGTTACTACGACTGTAGTAAATGAAGCAAAGATAAACCATTTTTGTATGCTGTTTGTTAAATTTGATGAAATTGAGAGAGAGAGAAAAATAATATAAAAGATAATAAGAATTGAGAAAAATATAACGATTCAAATTTGAAAATTAAACTCTCACTGAACGAATTTTGTCGAAATTTGTGAAAACAAATAAGATGGATAGATAGGCCAACTAAAGACACTGGTTATATGAGATAGCAAGCTTGCAAGTCAACGAAAATATCAACAAATAAATTAGATTTTTTATATTTTGTTGATTCGCTCAACAGGTTTTGATAAAATTTAAATGAGATCCACGTGGAAGTATATTTTAATAAGCAAAAAATATACCAAATTTAGTGCTTGAATAGTGAAAAAAAAACGGAATTTTAAAAACGGATATTCTTACCAATTACAATCCGTTCCTTTTTTGTCGATTAAAAATAATTCTGCTACCAATAAAACTTTCCTTGTTTAAAATTACTAGGATTCTCGATAAATTCGTTAAGATTTGTTTATTTTGAAGGTATGTTTTCTGAGCAAATCTTATTGGGGCATGAAAATGTTTGGGCATCATTTGCCAAAAGCTCAGCCTTGGCTGCACTTTGATCTATTTAAAGCAACTCGATTAATGATCGAATCGAACGTCAGCCGATTTGAGTCGATTCGGTATTGGAATTTCAAATCGAATATCGACGTGCGTCGCTTACGTTGCAATCTATTATGTGTGTTATGAGCGTGTTGTTAAAACAAAAATGGTAAGCTGGTAAGTAATAAACGACCGAATTTCAAACATCTATTTGAGGCTTATACGCTAGCCAAATACCCCTATAAAGATAAGTGAATAAGGGGTTTCGTCAATTATTTACGAATAGAGTTTTGACGTTAAACGAACTACGAACTATAAATATAGGAGGCTTATAACTACATATCTTTGTTTAGGTACTTATTTATGGCACTCAAAACAGGATATTTATCAAAGAAAACAATGGAATAATAACAATTGTTCTGAGCAGCCAAATATGCCTAACCATGTGAACACAAAATGTTTTTACAGTTAATCAAAATATTGGAAAAAGTATCAATTTCATTACAAATGTAAATATCGTTTCACATTCGTTATAAGTAAATAGTAATTTCGTTAAAAGTAAATTACGACAAAATAAAAATACTTACATTCCAATGACTAACCTCAATAAATGTATTTTTTTTATATAATTCAATAAATCTAACTATGTATTAGAAAACGTATACACATTTATGCGAACAAAGAAAGAAAGAAAGAGAGTGAAGTAAAGAGTATCGTCACTTTGAAATTGTGGAGTGCAGTGAAAATTTAATAAGTACTAGCATTGTTTTAACAACGCATAATACAGCTGCTAACAACACTTCGAGTATTAGCGAAGAAATTAGTGAACACACCAAACTAATTGACACCCCACGATCATGGAACTATGTAAGTATGTAATCCCATTGCATTGATGTCTTATTTTTAACAAATATAACCACTACCAGCATTGCAATAGAGTCTGAAATAGTAACTTGAACAAAAACTTAAACCACAGTTTACGTAGCAGTTAGTACTGAAATTTGTTATATGTAAGAGTAACCACATCAAAGTTCTTTCCGCTGAGCTGTTCTAAATTAAACTTTATGTCGTAGGGTACAAGGTTGAGTGTAGGTGTGTGTTGCAGTACAATGAGCTCGTTATTCTAATGTTTGTCCATCGGAATACCCTGGCTGCTACCGACAAAAGGAACTGACGTACAATAAAAATGGAACGAGCTTTCTCTGGCGATCTGCTAATACACACATCATTCATGTGTGTCGACTTGATTGGTTTGCGCGGAGTGGCGCCACTGAGTAAACAAGTAGTTCCGCGTCTCTTAGTGTAAATAATTAATTAAAAATAGTTTTATGCCTTATTATTGACTGTCACCAACTAAAAAACGTTATATACGTGATATTACTATTCCCTAAGTGTTTCAGTGACAATATTTTCTTTATTAAAGTGAAATAATATAGCTTTTTCAAAAAAACCGGTAAAAATATTCAAATTTTGCTACCAAACATTGATTCTGGTGTTTAAATTCGGTGCCGATTTTCGTGAACTGGACAAAATTTTCACTCTAATCTGTGAATTAAGTATGTTACTATAGTGTTGTGTTTACTCTAATTCGATTTAATAATATACCAAGAACTGAAATAATGTGTAGTGATCCCCCAGTAGCGCTGATAAGTAAACACAATTTATCGTTTCTCTATGTGTGAATTTTCGATTAAAAATACTTTCAAGTGTTAATGTGACTCAGTGAAATAACGTAGCATTAGTGTTAATAAACAAATGAGACAGTAATCCGTGCAATATCCACTACAAACAAGTGAAATAAAACAATTTTCACAAGTGACCGCTACAATATTTTGAATTTTCGCACCAAAACATGAATGAAAATCATGACTCCGGAATCCCAGTTACGTGCAAAACTATAAAAATTGTTTGTTACTCCACCGCAAATATAGTGATTTACAATTGAGTACCATATCGTAAACTAAAAATAAAAGGAACTTTGTTACATTTGAAAGAGTTCTTTCAAATCTGTAAATATTTTGTGGTTTGATTGAATGAAACCAACTGTGTTTTTTTTTTGGTCAAAACTAATAAGAATTCATTGAATTCGCTGAAAAGGATCGATTCAGTGCTTTGGTTAACCACATACTAACGTAAGTAAAATAGTACGAGTAAAACTACAGAGATGGCGCTGTCCCGTAACTCTCATATAAATACTTCGACTTCTTCAATAAACAACATGATTTGTTTAGATTGCGGCGCATGTACAAAGAAAATCACTGATAGATCATTTATGATCTGCAGTACATGTAAGTGCAACTACGATCTCATCTGCGCTAAAGTTTCTAACACTCGGTTTTACATGATGGACCCAGAGAGAAAGAAATCTTGGACTTGCTTTGCGTGTATCCATAAAAAACAAGAAAATACTCCACAACAAACTCATAACATCAATGAAGATATCTCTAACATTACTCTTCGTAAACCAAGGAGCCAACGGCAACGATGTTTGTCATTAGAAAACTTGTCCTTGTGTAGTGATACATTAGATGACACTTTTGAGGATGCCACGTATTATCCTACACCTTTTGGCAGCAGTGAGAATACTTCAAATCCCCAGCAAGAAGTGATGAAAAAAGAGATAGAAGAGCTAACTTCACACCTCGTTAAATCGAAAGAAGAAATTAACAAACTATTAATAGAAAATAAAGAGTTAAAATTGACAATACAGAAACTTGAAAAAGAAAAACAAAAGGACAAACAACTTAAATTACCACAGGAAAGCAAAAGGAGCTACAATGATACTATATTAGATATATCAAATATGAATGATACTTTACTACCATTAACGTCACCATCTCCACATTTAGGTACTTTACTCCCTGTCCATTCACCTGCTATAAAGTTGCCTAAAAAAATATATAACACGCAGAATAGTTACAATAAACCAAAATCAAAAAGTTATCGTGATTGTCTGGAAACTTCACCTGTTATAAATAATGATCAGATAAAGTATAACTTAAATCTACAAAATAAGACAAACAAACAAAAAGCTATACCACGGTCTAGTTTTGAAAATTGCGATGAGGTTTCTACTGGATCAATCCCAAAAATAGCTGAAAGAATCAGATATGACGAAAGACCCACAATAATGATTTGTGGTGATCAGCAATGTAAAGACTTATCGCCGCTTTTGATAAAACTACGGCAGAAACATAAGAACACTAAAAATTATCGCATAGTTAACTACTCATATCCTGATGCATCTGCAGATCATATACTAAAATCTGTGCAAAATAATGTTAAGTCCTTGAATGAAGAGGATTGGTTGGTTTTATGTTTAGGGTCAAATGACTCAAATCCAACACAATTTATGATTGAATTGTCAGCTATTCTGCAAGGTCTAACGAAGCCGCAAATAATTGTTACAAGTGTGTCTCTTAATCCGTATTTAAACGAGGATAAATTGAACTATAATATTAAAATGATTGCTCACAACCGAAAAAACTGCAGATATCTATATGTCACACCCAAAAACAATACAGCACCGAGTAAATTTTATTTTTCTAAATGCATAAATTACACCATTAACATGCGTGACTATGAGGATCAATACCTGGAAAAAAGAATAATAAAACCATGTAATTCAAAAATTCTGAATCGCCATAGCTTGATTCGTGGTACAATTCCTTATTTCTTCAATAAAATTACTGCTAAAAATCAAAAAAATCAAAGGAAGAGTACTGAAATTACGGAAATTGATGTTTTAAAACCAGGTACAATTCCTTTTTATTTTAAGAAACAGAACTCTCAAAGCAGCATCTTGGGAAATACTTCGCAGCAGTTTTTTCGAGCATACTAATGCCAACAACGTGTTCAAGGTAATGCATTTAAATGTACGCAGTTTGCGAAATAAATTAGACGAACTGGAAATAATAGTAAATGACAAAAAATTTGATGTGTGTTGCTTTACAGAAACTTTTCTGAAAGAAAATGAGACAGATATTCGACAAATAGAAGGTTATATGAATGCATCTCATTTTTGTAGAAAAAATAAACTTCGTGGTGGTGTCAGTATTTACATAAGAAAATCTATTAATTTTAAGCGTATAGACTGGATAAAAGAAATGTCAATTGAAAGTCATTTTGAATGCTGCGGAGTCAACATTCCTGAATTGAACTCCATTATTATTTGTCTTTATAGGACACCACACGGTAACTTCAAACTATTTATAGAATGTCTAGAGACATTGCTTCATAAAATATGTGTAAAAGCCAGAAACAACTACAAAAAAATCCTCATTTTAGGAGACTTCAATATAAACTTACTAGTAAACGACAAACGGAATAAGATATTTACTGAGACATTAACTTCATTTAACCTACGACCTGCAATTTCTAGGGCTACGCGAATCACAAATAACTCTCAAACTTGTATTGACAACATATTGACTAATGTCAAAAAATGTAAAACAGAGATATTAGAGTTAGGGTTAGTTGTTGGCTCTGATCATACCGCTCAATCGATAGAAATAACTACCAGCTTAAGTTATCAAGAAAAATACTGGTTTGTAGAAAAAATGTACATAGATGAATACATGGACGTCTTTCTAAAATATATCTCACAGATTAACTTTTCTACCGTATATGAACAGAATGAGCCAAATCAAGCTTATAAGATATTTATTGAGTTATTCTCACTTGTGTTCAACTTAACTATTCCACTGCGCAAAGTACAAATGACTCATACAAAAAAACCAAACTGGAAAACTACAGGAATAAAGAAATCAAGCAAGTTTAAAAGACATATTTATCATGAAACACAAACAAATCGAACTAAAAACAGTATAATTAAGTACAATAAATATTGCAAAGTATTTAAGAAAGTTATTAAGCTGTCAAAGAAGATAGCTAATATACGTTACATTAACCGCAGTGCAAATAAAACCAAAGCCACATGGGGCATCATAAAGCAGAACACATCGTGCACAAATAATATACCTGAAACTATACAAAAGCTGAAAGTCAACGGGGAAAACATAGTTAGCCCATTGACAATTTCAGAAACATTCAATAATTTTTTTATAAATGTGTGTCAAAATTGTTTTTCAAGTTCTGGTCAGCCTACAAAATCTCAACATTTAACAAATTCAAATAGCAAATCAATCTTCTTTAGTCCAGTAAACAAAAAAGAAATTGTTGAGATTGTAAAAAGTTTTAAAAACAAGAAGTCTGCAGGTCACGACGGTATACCCATACAAGTTATAAAAAAATGTATAGATATTATAGCTGAACCCCTAATCTACATAATCAATTTGTCACTTACAACTGGTTGCTTCCCTGATGACCTCAAAAAAGCAATCATAAAGCCTTTACATAAGAAAGATAGTAAATCCGATGTAAATAACTATAGGCCAATTGCAATTCTTCCTAGTTTCTCAAAGATTTTTGAACGTGTAATTTATGACAGATTAACTTCATTTTTAAACTCTAACAATATAATAAACAATAATCAGTTTGGTTTTCGAAAAGGAAAAAATACATCATTAGCTATATTCAAAATGTTAAATGAAGCATGGAAACAAATAAATCACAGCAAAACAGGTGTAGCGTTACTACTTGATATGTCCAAAGCATTTGATAGCGTTACGCATTCTTTGCTAATTGATAAACTAGAACACATTGGAATCAGAGGAGTAGCTTTAAAATTGTTTAAATCATATTTACAAAATAGGTCCCAGGCAACGTTGATTGAAACATATAACAAAAAATCCAAAACAGTTGAAAAAATGTTTTCACAGTTTCAAAATGTTATACGTGGTGTGCCCCAAGGAAGTATCCTTGGTCCATTACTCTTTTTAATTTACATCAATGAGTTACCGCTCGTAACTAAATACTTATGTATCATGTTTGCTGATGACTCGACAATTTATATACCCAAAGGAAACATGAGTCATGATGCATTTGAAAAAGAAATAAAAAATGTGTTAGATAAAATTGTCAGTCTGTTAGAACACATCAACCTTTCAGTAAATATACAAAAAACAAAGTTAATAGAATTTAGAAATAATAAACGAAAAGAAATTAACTTAAATATAATTCATAATGGTGTGAACGTTGATATGGTTAACGAAGCAAAATTTTTAGGTGTGACAATAGATGCAAATTTGAATTGGAAGGCACATATATATAAAATAAATAATAAAATAAATAAATACATACATTCTCTATACATATTAACAAATGTGTCCTCTAAGAAAATAGCTATCAACGCATATTATGGGTACATTTATCCTCTTTTAATTTACGGAATTATTTTTTGGGGTAATTCCACTAATGTAGAAGCAACATTTGTATTGCAAAAAAAATGTATTAGAGCTATATTCAACTTAAGTAGGACAGATACCCTCCGTAATATTTTTAAAGAATTCAAGTTTTTAACACTTACATGTATTTACATTTATGAAATTTGCTTGTTCGTCAAACTAAATCGGAGTGACTACTTTAACTCCTCATTTAGAGCTGACATAACACGTGCTAAATACAAAAATAATATTTTCGTTCCGCAAGCAAACAATTCTTTGTATCATAAGAACTCATACTTCACTGCTATCAAAATATTTAATAGTTTACCTTCAGACATCAAGAACTTGGACAATACTCGTTTTAAGAGAAAATTAAAGAACTGGCTATTAATGAAAGGATTCTATAACTTAAAAGAATATTTTAACCATGAAAATGACGATTATTTATTATTTTAAAATGTTGTTCCTATTTCATAATTATTATTTTTTTGTTTGTTTTTTAAATTGGTTAATTATTTTCTTAAGCTGAATGTTCAATTGATATCATATTTATGTATACTAAAGATAGATTTTTAAAATGTTATAGCTATGTAGGTAAACTTAAGTTACTTACAAATTTTATTATTCATACTTGTATATAACTAAGAACTTGACATAAATTATTACGTTGAGTACCTACTACGTCACTATGTGACACATATTGCACGTCCGTAATTGGGCACACTGTTTGTACATTTAAGCTACTTTAAGATCTTTGTAAACACAGTATGGCAATAAATGAATTCTTATTCTTATTCTTATTCTTATTCTTATAATACAATTACGTTGGCACGTGTAAATAGCAATTATGTTGGCAGAATGGGTTTTTGGACCGGCTTTATGAAGGGAAAAACACATTTTAGAGTGTAATTTTCTTTAGTTATGTTGAGCAGGTTTTGTTAGGGAGAAAACCTTGTAAGTTCGAGTCACCGACGCGACAGCGTAGTGTTGGAGCGGCGGCAAAGCAGCGGACCGGGACGTGCGCGTTTCAAACTTTTTTTGAAAACATTTTTTGGTGTGAACTTCATTTGGCGCATCACATAGAGATTTTCCGTGGGCTGTAAATTGAGCTCAAGCGTCACGTTCGTAAATTTAAGAAATCTTCGGGTAAACTCGGATGATCTAGATGGCCATGGTCATGGCCACGCTCTCCGGTTTCAACCGCGTAGTTTCCAAAGTGAGCTATCTAATTCTGAGTTATTAGTTTTCACTTCTATCGCCAGTATGATCGCCAATTTTTTTTAAAACATGGTGACGTAGTTTCAAACGCTGCCTGAATCTGTGAGTATTTTTTCATGTGCAGTTACTACCTATTATCTACCACTATGTGAGAAATGTTCACCACTACAACCACTATTGACTTTTACGGTGAATAAACATATTTATCATGAAGGAATGTAAACATTTTTCTAGTAAATCTGACACAAACCCGCATTTGACGACCGTGGTGAATCACGAGTGGGAAGGAATCTTAGCCATGAGTACATTACTTATGTCAATTTATAACGATGACACAAATTCGCAAACATGAACAGACTGCGCTCATGCCACATCAATTCATTACACATCCGTGTTGCTGGACATCAAAGCTCTTTACGCGTACGTGCTTCTGTGGCTACTGTCGTAGAATAGATAATACTCGGGACCTGTCCATCGGAGTAGGCATTTCATGGAAGGGAAACACATTACCGTTCTTTATGGGAAAATCTATTTAAAATACGATTTTATAGGATACTGTTGATTCATGTGTATCGCCAGCTTTTAATAATAAAGAAAAATAAAAGACGCGAACGAAGAGATTTGACTCTACTTTTGTGATAAGAACGTCTAGGGTGTGGAATGCGTTGCCTGAGTGGGTTTTCCCTGTTGATTACAATCTTTGTGTCTTCAAATCGAGAGTGAATCGGTTTCTTCTAGGTAAACACGCCCCATCGTAGACCGCATCGTCGCTTGACATCAGGAGAGATGGCGGTCAAGTGTAAGCCTATAAAAGTTAAAAAAAAAATCTACGCAGTGTATTTTTTAAGCGATTACACTTTTTTCTTAAACCAGGTCAAGTTACTGTTGAATAACAAAAAAAACATATTTATTTCATTTTTGTAATCAAATTAGCTAATTATTTATAGACTTTATATATATAGCTTGATAGATTATATATAACTGATTATGTACAGATTGACGCAAAAGTGTGTTTGTGAGCTTGTAACACGAGTATTCTACATTGTGTTCCGGTTTGAAGGGCCATGTTTCCAGAGGAATTACAAGGCGATATTTTTTATATTTACGAGTAACAGTGCAGTTTAGTGCACATGTGAACATGTAGAGATGTATTTACTCAATAGTATGGACTCTACATCTCTACGTGTTCAAAAAGCTACGCGACAGTGTGCTTGTGAATAGACATTATGTTTACCATCCGGTGGATGTCTTGCTCGTTAAGTATTATAAAAAAACCGTATCTGACATTAAAACACGCATCTTTTTATTAAGTAATTCCTTTACATCTCTGAGTTAGAAAAGTAATGACTTTTATGACAAGAATGTATTAACACTTGCATGCTAAATTATTGACCGAGATAGAGTAACGGGTGCCTTTAAAACCAACCTCAAGAACACAATGTTAAATTGTTTTACCTATTCTCGAAAGGATTAAATGAATTGAATTGAAAAAACTCAAGGATACGGTTAGCTGCAATTTTTAAGTACTCCTTTTTATCTCAATTTGTTGACTCAATTCGTCGACACCACATGAATTTGAAGAGCTAAAAATGTGCGTAAGTCAGGTTCTGTGATACGGCTATTAAAGATTGTAAAACTTTGATTAGAATGTCGAGAGATCTTAGTCATTCCTGGAGTAAGGACACGTGCTCTATCTAGATCCAGTAAGTACTGACCTTCTTTTTCGCAAATTCGTGTTTTTTTTTCAATTTCTACCGACAAAAGCCCGACACAAAGCTACCTATTTCCTTCATTCTTCTTTTTTGTAGTGTAGATACTCAGACCAACTATATTCTTGATACATGAAAAAAAGATTATTTAAAAAAAGTTTTTTTGCTACAATCAAAGCTAATTTCAATATCCAAGGAGTTTGTAAGTATATTTCTATATATATATATTTGTAGTAAAAATCGAATCAGCGTGTTCTCAAATGTTTAACAATCTTGCGCACTACTAATACTTACTAATAAATAATGCAAAAGTTTTGATGTTTCGACGTTTTTACCGCAATCACGTCGCAACGGCTGAACAGATCGGGTTGAAATTTGGAACACAGATTATAATCTAGAATAGCTAATAACTTACTAATTATTGCGAAAAAATACCGTGATTGGGAACTAAGCGAACAAAAGCTCGAGACTCTACTATTCACTGCATAAATCAATTGGACAGAATGCATTTGAACAATGCAGAGCAAGATCAGCTAGAGTTCGTTTTAAACATATTTGCAAAAACAAGCGTATACTTCAGTTATTTGTTATCCAAGCGAATTTAGAACCGCGAGATTTGTTTAGCCACGCTTTCCCCGTTCGCCAAATGTCTAAACAATCAACGGTATTCGGGCTGATCTCAACATGGCTGGAGTGTGGATTCCAGTGAAGGCCCACGGTTCCGTGTCCAGAAATAGGCGAATAGAACCACGTACACGCATTCCGATGTACGATAAGGAGGAAGCCAATGGTTTGGTTTGCGTTATCCACTTATAGTTTATAAGTTAGTTTTTACGGAATCTAGATCGATGAAAAGTTGTATATGTAAACGGCGATCGAAAACAGAGAGCAGACATGTCTTTCTCGGAATTATACTACATCCTACCCATATAATGCTAAAACCATGTATCTAAAATGGTCTTAGCTTTGATTTAGCTAACCTAATGACTGTGGCCGCAGAAACGGAGGCTGTAGGTTCGATTACCACCTCGTACAATAGAATTATTTGTGTGATAAATACAAGTAATAGTTCGGTGTCTTGGAGTTCTATGTATAATTTTATTATTATGTATTTACAATATCAGCTATTTTGCACTGGGTGGGAATCAAACGACGACCCTCAACCGTTTTAGCTAGGCAGTCAAAGAACTGGACCCGTAAAATACGATGCCTTGTGTATCGTTGCTGTCTTCCAAATTAGCAATGAGACTAACGAAGATGATATTAAAACTTCACGTATTAATAATTATCACTGACCGTCATCTTTAATTTAATTATTTAGGCCATGTCCTGCATCTGTAATGGCGGATATCCACGCGATATGACGTAGATTATAGCGACATCCGTATACGGGCACGGAGCTAGCATTTCAATCGCCTTTGGGTGGTTATAATAACTACTAGATTGTTATTGCATAAGGAGCTTTGGCGAGAGACGTCGCAATCAACTCCCACATGAAGGCATTGTGGCTCTAAAGACTAGACAATGTTGGTAGGAAGTTACGCTGTGTCATTAGGGAATTATGATGACTGAGAAATCGAATCGATTCACAAACGCACCATATTAAATATAGGTAATGTTACCAATTGGTACTTTATTTTATGTTTTTTTATAAATATATTTATAATTTCAATTTTAAATCTATCTCTTAATAAATGTTTTGGCTGTTTTTTTTGAAATTTCTACTTGTTCAATTTTTTTTTAATATTATTAGCTTCCGTCTCCGCTATTTTCCCATAATAAAAAAGGTAAGTGCTATTATTCCAGACTAATATTTGTATTTTGTGTTAAAAAAAAATCTGGATCCGTTCAGGCGTTCTGACTTCTGACATGGTTGAGCAATAAACATACAAACATACATTTATAGGATTATTACTGCGTTAGCGCGTTACATAAACCAAATTAGTAGGTATGTACTATTATTAACCACGGAATATTTACTGTGGTTACAAGGTGGAGTGAATTGCAGATATTTCGATGCACTTTCATGCATTTAAAAGAATGATCTATTAATACAAATCTAAAGTTATTATTTTTAAGTAAGTAAGTACCTAAGTATAATATTTTACATTGATCAGAAATTTTAAAAACACCTCATTCGCAAAAAAGTCTGCTATATATATTTTGTATTTTTGTATAAAAATTTAACAAGAAAAGTTAGAAATGAAAAGTTTCATAAACAATTTACGAAAATTGCTCGCGTACCGTTGTAAGTAAAGATTAAACTGCTAATGAGAGTCTAAACAAAGCCTCCAGTGGGCCCTTGTTTGAAAACAGAAACAAGCACACAATATCCGTTGCCCTTTCCCATTTTCCCGGCCATTAGGTAAGCAAACCAGACACAAATGCCCACCGACGAATCGAGCAAAATGCTCAGAACTGGAAAATTGGACACTCAAGTGCATTCGAGAGCGCATAGCTAACAGTTTGACATCCCTAATGTAACACGAAATAACATTCGAATTCCAACCTTATCATTTACGTTATAAGAAATGAAATAAAGTTACAGTGTACGATTTGTTCCTATTCGAAACTTTGGCACATTGCCAATATTTGCTACAGAAAATTTTACAACTTTGTCCAAGTGTAATGCAATTTCCTGATAGCTTATGCGTCTATTTTTAGAAAGCCTATTTAATTTTATGATCCGTTCGATAGTTACCGGAGATAGATTGAGTTGATGGAATAATTATTTTTATTTAAAAATCGATCAATCGATTTCAGTTTAATAATATGGGCTGACCGACAACAAAATGCACTGCTCCAATCAGAGTAGGTAAACGTAAATATCATCAATGTGTTTTTTGTTGATTTCTCAAAAACCGATTCCCACTAAATTTGAATGTGACATCGCGGGAAGCATTAACTATCTTTTGAAAAAAATAACAAATCTCTGGGGATTCTCTATGATCAACGCCTAACAAATTGAAACGAGTTAATGTATGCATATTACTGTTTGGTGCATATTATAATAATAACTGGCTAAGGCCAGTTACTTACTTACTTACTTTCCCAGGCGGAGTCTGCGAGTGTTGTAATACAATGGTTTTGCTTGCCATATGCGAGACCATAACTGAAATTAGCTAGGATTGCCGTCGACGGTCGCACCAAGGAGGACGAGATATATTTATACAAGATATTAAGACTATAAAACACTGGCACAAATATTTAAAAACACTTCCATCCATTTCGACGCTCGTTAGTTCAATTTAACGGCTAACCTATTGGGCTTATTGCGCCCCAATTCGGGGCTTCGATAACATTCTGGGGCAAACTGCACCAATCAAGCCCCACTCCGGATTCTGATAGCCAATTATCCAATCTTTATTGGAGAAGATAACGTTATAAAATCGTTCAATTATTACTTTGAAAATAGAAGCTTATTTAAAAAGTTTCGAGTGAAGTTGCAGTCGTTTGGGGTACTTTTACTGCAATTACTAGTAGATTGGAGATAGGTTTGGACTTCTGGAGGCTTAACAATTTTCTAGAATGTAGGTACATTATTCTGAAAAATGGAAACTTATTTAAATTTTAAATGGTCTTTAAATTATGTATAAAATTATATTATTTACTTTAAACACCACAACATAAGGTTTGATACGCATTGCACCCTCGATACGAATAATATTACTGCACATTATTCGAAAAACAAAAGCAAATCGTAAACCCAGCAGACTTGGCAAGGATGAGATCCAGACACATTTATTTCCATGGATAATAGTTTAAGAAAATTATAAGTAGATGCCCATTAGGAAACATGTATACAGTGATGCAGTTCAACGTTTATTGTCATAGTATAAGCAGCCGACTAAATGTTCCCACTGCTGGGGTGCTGGAATTTGGAGCCTTCACTCGCAAGGAGAGAGTCAATGTCATAATCCACCACGCTAACTCAATGCTGGTTGGTTAACACATAACCTTCTTAGATTCTAAAGATATATCAGTTGCCTTTCGCCGTTTTTAAGGTAGCGACATAACGCACTTGACTTAGAAAAAAAAAAGACAATGGTGGGCGTGGGATCGTTACTAAAAATCTTTAATTACGACATTCCTTATTTAGAGATACAATACCACCAAGAATGCGAAACAATGTAAGTACGTACTAAGTACTCTACACGGAATTAACCACAAATTGCCCAGAAAGGGCTTACTGCCTACATTCCTAATTTCCTTCAACTAAGCAAGGGCTCTTACGCCCACGTCGACATTTGACATGATAAGCGTAACTCGATCCTTTTGCAGTTGTACCCAAGTAACCTTTTGGTCGCGAAGTAACCTGAACATTTTCCTAATAATATAACGTTTACTAATTTTACGCGACCCAAAAAACTGTAAATAGCCGAGGAAAAGCAAATTGACGTATGGGACATCAAATGAACTTTAAAAAGACAAAGATGTAATTTTTTTAAAGTAAAGAGTGACGGGACGATATACACATCCTACTGATATTATAAACCCGAAAGTTGATAAGAATATATGAATGTGCGTTTGTTATTCTTTCACGCAAAAGCCACTGAAGAGATTTAGATGAAATTTTTAACATAGATAGACAATGGTCTGAAATAACACATGGGTTAATTTTTTTCCGAGAAAACAACGGGATCTACGTTGGTGAAACCGGGGGCCCTGCCAGTATGTTGTTAATTTAAACTCTTATATTTACTAGGTTTTATAAGTGCACGAAATAAAATTAGTAAAGACAAATAAGTGAAATCGTTTATTCAGTACTCTACAGTTAGATATTGACTGTCTGTATGACCTCAAGTGCCGCGTTGCGGGCCCGATGTTTAGAATGGCTGCCTTAGTGACTTGGCTCCATTGTCAAGCTTAAATGCGATTTTGAAACGGACAGCTTTCAATTGGAAAATAGCTCTCGACTGTTGAAACTCTCTGTGATGTATATTATTTGACCGTTTTGTAACGGATTACATCATCAGAATTATGATATCAGAAATTTAAAGCTACTTAAAAACTGCAGGTTTATTGTACGCTATCGCTGGTTGTTCCTGGCAGTAAGTCCTAGTTTTTGGGATGTTTAAAGAACAATCAGACACGGCGTAGAAAAAAAATTGGCAGTCATAGGGACTGCCGATAGAAGTGAAAACTAACAACTCAGAATTTGACAGCTCACTTTGGAAACTACGCGTGTGAAACCGGTGGGCGTGGCCATGACCATGGCCATCTAGATCATTCGAGTTTAACTCAAAGATTTCTTTCATCTACGAACGTAACTCACAGCCCACGGAAAATCTGTTTATAAATGTACTAAAATACTTAAAGTTAAAGCCTACACGGTGAATCCTTAAAAACCGGCCTCTTATTTTTTTACTTTTAATGTCAATGCCTTATATATCAATACACAAGCTTTTTTACCATATTTGTATAGCCAACTTGCCAAACAATAAAACTAATTCAAGTGTCAAAACTCTCATCAAAACTAGCTATGAACACTAAAAAAAATATATCATTAAAAAACAAATATAAACGTGCCAACATGAACCTATCATCGCGTTTTATTTTCGTAACTCGATACAGCGAACATTCAATAAACGATTTTTATTTTTCGAACGTGCAAAGTCTGCTTTCTTCTACCATTCGGCCAGTGTCAGTTATCGAGTGCGTTTCGATTCGAATTTCAAATAGAATCGATGTGGTATTTACTGTTTAGCATTCGGGCATGGTCTGATGCGGTGTTAGTCCAAAATTAAACGTGCTTCCGTTAGCATTGCTCAATATGGGGCACTCGATTCCGCTACGTATGTACATTGGACGATGAAAGTTTATGTTTATGAATATCAAAAATCGTCAACTTTAAAAAATAAATTGCTGCGTGTTTTGTTAGCTAAAAATATGAAGCGCGACATATTGTAGAAACTAATAGCGATCCGTTCGCTCGGATATCTTACTGATATAACAAAGGCGAAAGATTGTGAAGAGCGTGTAAGTTTGTTGCTTCTTCACGTATAAACGGCTGGAGCGATTTTAATAAAATTTGGTATGGAGTTAGCTGACACCCTGGATTAACACAAAGGTTACTTTTTATCCCAAAAAATAACGGGAACGGGAACTACGCAGGTAAAAACTCGGGGCGCTCCTAGTTGTCCTTTAAAGACCACTAATCGAAATGAAAACTATCCTTCAAGTTGGATCAAACTCCATATAGAGTGCAAATTTGATTAAAATCGATTAAGTAATTTAGAAGTCCATCGCGAACAAACAACGTGACACGTAATTTATTTATTTTAATATTAGGAAAATCGAAAATTTTAAATTTGGAACTGAATTTTTTAAACCATTTTATAGCCGCCAGAATATGTCTAAATTGATCCCTAGTTAACTGCGTATCCTTTTAAAAGCATTTTTATCACTTAGGTGCTTTTAAGAGTAATGATTCACCGAAATTCATCACTCCCCTGAATTAATATCAATAAAAGTTCAACATGCCCCTCTTTAACCGAGTTAAAAGGCCATCCATTAACCCTTGTTCGGGATCCTAACAAATTAAAAAATAAACCACAGAGTAGCTATCTTAGCAAATATAGAGCTATATCAAGCAAGGAATAGTTGTATCTAAAATCGTGTTCTATCAATTGTAATTAAAATTAATTTCAGTAGTAATTTTAGAGAAAAAAATTACTTAAATTAATTTTAGAGAAACAGTAAGCCTCAGAATCGCGGATCCGGTCCTTGCACCGGGACAGGAAAAAAAACACTGATACTTTAACAATAAATAATAGATCAACTGGAGAATCCACCCAACCGAGATGAAGATTTTCGGAGATCATGGCCATTAAGGTGCGCTTACACGAGGGCAATAATTGCTCGGCGACACGAATGGACCGATCTGGAGCAATTAATGGAGCAATTTCGACAAATTGCGGCAATTATTTCGGCGATATTGCTTCTAATTCCTCCAGATATGTCATATCGCTCAATGTCGCAGATACGAATTGACGAATATCCAATGGGCTTGGAAATTCCTAGCAATTTTTGTATATATCTCATTCGCACTTGTTTTTTTTGCGGCTTGCCGTCTTGCTTCCGCGGGGAGAACGAGAGGTCGGGTGGCGCCTAGTTGATGAAGTTGCTCCATATCGCTCAATATTGTATTGCGCAGTATTGATGCTTGTTGCCGTTGCCGTAAATTGCTTGATGTAGTCGTGACGTCATAGTTGACGAGTATTGACTGGAATTGGGCAATTTTAGTTGCCCGTATAAGCGCACCTTTAGAAGTTTGAAATCTAGCAAAAGCAAGTGACAGTTGTCCACCAAGACTTCCAATGGACTAAATTGCGTTATTTTTGTTATCAGTTTGTGAGTTTACCGAAATAAGGGTTAAGAATAGTGGCCTATTGGTCACAACATCTGTTCTTACATATAAAGTTATAGCTTCGAATCCCGCCTCCTTCTTTTGACTATTTTCCAAGCGTAGATGAACAAGTTTATCACCAGTACTTGATTTAACGAAAAAGTAAACAAAAACTTTTTGAGGTCATGTGTCATCCGCAACTCGCACTTGGCTAGCGTGCCGGATTATTACTTTGACTTGTGAGAGAAGGCTTCTAGCCCCAGCAGTGGGAACATGAAAAAGTTGCTAATGCATGTTGAGGTTTCATCTGTCATAAAATACGAGAAAACTGACAAAGAGGAGTCATGGCCACAAGTAACACTGCTACAACTTATGTATTAATTTAACGTCATTATTTAAATGAGCTAAGAATTATTAACATTTATATAACTTATTATTCATACATGACTCATTGACCACTCCACAGCTCTACTCTACTATAGGGAAGAGCGTTAGAAATACTTGAAATAAACATTAGTCATGTACAGATGTTTTCCACAACATTGTATTGGTTAATACATTTAATTTGACATTATTAAATCTGACAGTATCCCTTTTGCAGTATAGGAAGGAAATGAGATGCAAAATATTGTAGCCCAAATATGGTTAATAATTTTTTTGTTATTCTCATATAACTGTATCCAGAATGTTCTAGAACTACCCTCATTCTGGACTTAACGTCATCTTTCTTGAGTTTACGATGAATTTATCTATTTTGATTTTCGATAATCAGAATGAGAATGTTCTGAGCAATAATCATTTAATTATTGGTACATTTATAAACAATTACTAGAGTTTATTTTGGGATAGGTAATATTGTATACCTGTTTTCAATAATATTTCTAACAACCTACTTATTTACTTTTCAGACGTACAAACAACGACGCAAACAACAGGTAAAATGCGAGAGAAAGAGCGATCCTGGATCTCTGGAGCCAAGCCACAGCTGAAGAAACCTGTGGGGGTTTTGGTGAATAGGGAGAGGCCAGTCCAAGTGGCGTCAATAGACGATGAGTAAATGCATTTACCGCACAAAAAAAAGGTTGGGGCTAAATAGTGACTTGTATTATGCGAAGTTTCACCCTCTATGTCTCAGAACTTTGGAATGCGAAAATGTTTCACAAAGGATTCCAAAATCAAAAATAAGAGTCTTCGCCACCACTCAACTGGAAAAAAATGTGAACTATGCGTTTACAAACAGGAGCTTATCTGGTATCACATAAAAATACGACCGTTACGCCACTTACAAAATGAGGGCGAATAAAAAATACTGGCTGAATAATTTTTCCCGTAAAATTGATTCGAAATTCAAAATTTGTTGTTTACAAGATGGCGGTCTACGAAAAATTATAAATCTTGATATCTTAAATTAGGAAGGTCAATTCTGTCAGATAAGAATAAACTTAGTTTATAGGGAAATATGGATGCCAGATGGAGGTGGATGAACTGTATAAAATTGTCAGCAAAAATTAGACGAACCGGACGAACGATCGAGCTTACGACGAGCTTTAAGAGTAGCCCAGCAGAAGATAGATACAAACGGATGATTATTGAGAAAAATAAAGTTTCCGTCAGATTATAAAATGTAGAGTTTTTGATATAGTAGGCTTTCGTGGTGTAGATTGTCAAGTGTCTTCGTAGTAGACTACAGGCCCGTGAACAAAATTTACGGGTCAAATGAACCAGCAGGAGATCTATGTAGGATGATAGACGGGTACAAAATAATAAGATTCAGCACTATGCCGTCACTTGTAAGCTGTCCAACTGAGTGCAGGTGAGAATTCAAAAGTGCAAGTAGAGTGAGTTTTGTGATTTTATGCTCAGTAAGGGATCATACACCTTATAAAAAATAAATTTGGATCGAAAATTTATAAGTTAAATTCTATTTTTACTGGCCCTTAATATGACCTTTCAGATTTGTACGGCATTAACTTTTCTTAGACGTATATTAAATTCAAATAAATTATCAGAATGCCGTTAAAAAATCGTACCAACTATCACCCTAAAGTACATTTCGTCATATGCAGGTACGTTCTGGAGGTTTCTTGCCATTTACTGACTTTTGGACTAACAAAAATGTACGGCACGTATAAAATTTGTATCTATGCACAAAATACTTTCGGAATAAAATAATTTTACGTTGTGTCAAATCACCTCTCCGGATCACTGAAAAGAGGAAGTTGAACCCCCGATCATTTCCTCTTGGACCATTGTTTTTGTACGGCGTTGCGGAATAATGGGTTAGAAGAGGTATTTATACTGTATGGAACAGATGCCGTACAGTATCAAATGACCAAATTTTCCATCAAAATTTCCGGATTATCAATAATGTTTCCGACTTCGTGGATCACTATTTTTGTACGGCACTACGCGTTTTCTCATTATTTTTCATGGATCTATTGGATGGTAAGAATGCCGTACAAAACAAATGACCAAAATGTACCCACTCTACTTGCACTTTTGAATTCTCATCTGCACTCAGTTGGACAGCTTACAAGTGACGGCATAGCGCTGAATCTTATTATTTTGTACCCGTCTATCATCCTACATAGGTCTCCTGCTGGTTCATTTGGCCCGTAAATTTTGTTTCACGGGCCTGTAGTCTATAGGTAGAGGTGAGAATAACCAAATATTTCAAAAATTAACTCTTCAAATCCACTTGGTGGATGGTCTTAACTCTCTTTGAAAGAGAAGGGTCCGAGTTCCACTTGTGGCAACATAAAGTGGGCTTATATAAGAATTGAGCTTATTTTAAATTTTGTAACGCGATAAGACATTTTACAAGTTAAAACGTTTATCGTTATCTTAATAGTTATACCTTTTTCCTGTTACATAAAACGTTATAATTGAGTCACGGTTAATATTTGCAGGTAACCGTTTGTTATCAGTTATAAGTGTAGTGAGCTTATTTGCTTTAGATATCGTTAAATTAAATATTATTTTATTCGCATTTCTGCGTAAAATATTACGTTCGTAGCTCACATGTTTTTATGTGTTTTACTACAGAAATATGTAAGCAAAATAAAACGATTGATGCGTCTATAGCATGTAAATATTTATGTTTGTCTGTATGTCCTTTATAAAATAGTAAACTATGCATTTGATCATGTGATTTGATTGTGCATGAGTCAAATAAGGTTTCTGAGGTGGTACAACCAATTTTCGACATGTGACGTAGCACCGCGCGAGGGGTACAGTTACTTAACCCATATTTGTGTTTAATTTTTAATGGTTAATTTATATTTTAACTGGCGATGAAAATTGTGTACATCTAAAACAGGAACATCCACGTACCGGCGTAGCTGAATTTGGATTCCATTCCATTTCCATTTTCATTCTGAAGAATAGCAAATTGTGAAGATTTTTGATTTTTGTTTTGAAGATTATTGTACGAGGGAAAAGAGTAAAAACTTATCTTAAATGGAATAAAAACTTCAGCTTATCTTTTTTTGTTTAGATTGCATCTTGTATTTTGACACGGACGAGCGATCACCCTTATCGAAACGCGATATTTTAATTTGTTTGTAAAATCATTAATTTTAATTGAACTGTAGTTATTTGACGTTTTTAAATGATATTCAACCGCACTGGGCCAGCGTGATAGATTTAGGTCCTTGACTCTCTCCTTACGAGAGAAGACTCCCAGTCATAGGTGGGAACATTTAGTGGGCTGCTTATTTTTTCTTTATAAATGCACAGTGCATAACCTGTAGGTATTACGTACATACTACTTTTCATCTCGTAAAACTTATTTCTTGTTAATCCACGTTATTGCTAGTACACAATAATAAATTACGAATAACATCAACCATAACAAAGCTACAACTGTTGTAACTCAATGCACGTCGGACCTATCACATTTACCTAACTAGCTGTTTCCGGCGCCGCAAATCTGAGCCAGGATTTCCGGTCAAAGCTCGGATATTACTCCAATATCGCGGGATATATACCTTGAGGTAATGGAGAAAACGTATGTTATGTAGGAATCTGTGGGAAATAATTGGGAACATGACCATAGAGTATCCCAAGTTGACAAGAATGATAGATAACTTACAAATAGTGCGTTAACGTAGGTATATTAAAAGATATGAATTTGCTTACAGTCTATTAGATATTATTATTTTTAAATTACTACTTTAATTAGGTACTATAGGCCCGCGTTTGACCACTATTTGTCTGTAGTTAAGTAATGTAACACATTTTCCGAGTAAAATTTGGTATTTTAACACACTGCAGTGTTAAAATAATATAAATTAAATATAAATAACGGTAGAAATTTTATTCTCGTTCGTCGTTAGGGATAGCGACGAACTAAAAAAATAAATATCACACTGATATGAAATTAAAAAATAAAGTTTGTGTGATTTTACCTAATATTGTTAATTTAATTTGTTGAAGTTACGGTTGGTCTAGTCGGGAGAACGGCGACTGCCGATCCGGAGACCTCGGGTTCAAACCCCACACGCACCACTGTCTTTTTACAGTCATGTGCGTAATGCCGCTAACTTAAAAACGGTGAAGGAAAACATCGTGAGGAAACCGACATGTACCTAGAATCTTTCGAAGTCATGTGTCATCCACCAACCCACACTGGGCTAGCGTGGTGGATTATGGCCTTAACTCTCTCCTTGCGAGAGAAGGCCCCGAGTCCCAGCAGTGGGAACATTTAGTGGGGTGTTGATGATGATGATTGATGAATTTGTTATCTGAATTTTCTTTCAATTTTAGTTTTATTTAATTTCTTGTGATGTAAATGTAAATTAAATCTATTTAATTTATTTAAGTTTAGATTAATTTCATTCCTACTTACTACAATAAAATTAAATAAGTAAGTAGATTATCTATACTAATATTATAAAGAGGAAAGATTTGTTTGTTTGTTTGTTTGTTTGTAATGAATAGGCTCCGAAACTACTGGACCGATTTTAAAAATTCTTTCACCTTTGGAAAGCTACATTATTCCCGAGTAACATATGCTACGGCAGATGGCGCTGCAGTTGATATCTAGGTTATTATTCGAGCGAAGCCGGAGCGGGCCGCTAGTTAATGAATAAAAATATTGTCTGTAGAATTCAAATACGAAGAAGTAGTACCAAGTAATTTGTTTACAGAATCAACAACAGGTATCTGTTTATCATTCACAGCTATTCAAATGGATTCTCACGTAAACACGTGACCTTTTGCACTTAGGTACCTACATTGTGACGCTTTGCATACCTACCTCATGTCTTTTTGTAATTTAAATACAATACCTCAAGTGCAACATAAATTTATTTTTGTATTAGATTGATTTTAATCTAAATTTTTGTTAGTTAATTGAGACATTGATAGGATTATTTTGATAATAAATGCCGTATTCTAAAGTTCGCATCGTGAGCCAAAAAAATTAGGTCAAAATATATATTTTTTGATCATTTATGACTTAAAACTAACTTGAAAAGACAAAATTGAGTTTTTTTTCTATGTTTAATATATTAGCTTTTCTATTTCTATGGCTATGGTTTAAGTCCAGTTTTCAAATACAGCGATAAGAATATTGATATAACAGACTTTAATACAAATTCCCATCCATACTGGGTCGATAGATAATACCTACAATTAAAACCGTAATGCAGATATTTCAGCATATGAATATGATGGTTTATTTTTATGTAGGGTTTACAATCTTATTAAAATGGTCTTGGTTTTATCGCATTCTCAGTATTTTTCGCTTAAAATGAAAGAGACAACTATACACAGACAGACTAAACCTAAACTCTGCCTGGTTTTGTTAACCTATCGAAGGGTCGATCTCAGTAGATGTTTACACGCCAAAAATACTCATGTTACATTACAACAGCGACCATACATATGTCAAATAGAAAACGGGTTATATGTGAAACGTTGAAGTGCTAATTTCAATATCACGCCTATCTAATGCGAGGAAATACTGAACTACATGATACTGAATAGGTACTGTAAGATTGAATTAACAAAGATTTAAGTTTTCCACGATAGTCACGATATCCGCTAAATGTTTTTTTAAGAAACTGAAGATTTTATCAATTAATGTAATCACTAACTGATTAATTTTAAGTAATTTTAGTAAAATCAAAACGGCACAGCGTCAAACGATACATTATTTGTAAATTAATAATAAAAAATACATTAAAATGGAAATAAGGCAGCAATAACCTGCAATTTCAATACATAGATAAAATAAAAACTGACTGTTTCTGAAAAAATCGTTCGTTTGAAGCAAGCTTTTTATCTAAGCCTACAGTAACTTAGCCTAGCCTAAGTACTTGTACCATTTAATTTAAACTCTGTTCCTCATTCGGTCAGCTTTTAACCCCTCAAAGTCGGTAACGTAATTTGAACCCTCTCTCCCGGGGGAGTGAATTGCATCTGTCGGTGGAATCGGATTATAAGGCTACGCGTCCGAAATATGACTTCATCCCTTTATCAATATTATTTACACCTTTATCCTACTAATATTATAAATGTGAATGTTTGGATGTTTTTTGCCCAATCACGTCCTAACGTATGAACGGATCGGGCTGAAATTTGGAACACTGATAGATTATAGTCTGGAAGAACACATACCTAGGCTACTTTTTATCCCAGAAAAACAACGGAAACAACGGGAACGGGAACTTTGCGGGTAACACCGCGTGGCGCTGCTAGTACGACATATTTCAGTCTTTTTAATCTACTAATATAAAAAATGTGGAAGATTTTATGTAGGTATATCTGGATTTTTCAATAAAACATACTGAATGAATCTGGATAAAATTAGTACATACATACATAGATAATAGTTTGGTTTAACACGTAGGGAACACAGTTGACAAAACCACGGAATAATACTAGTAAAATTATAAAATCGAGAAGTTTGGATGCTTGTGGCATAGAATAGATAATAATTTGTGGCTCAATCAAGTAGAAACGTATAAATAGGTCGGGATGAAATTTGGAACACGGTTAGATTATAGTCAGGAATACCATATAAAGCTACATAGGTGATATAACAAAACTTCTGGTTTTGAAAAATATATGAGCTCTTTCTCTCTGATTTGTTTATACCTACTACATTTGTTTGACATCAAAAGTATTGTACATTTGTAAAGGTACATATAATTTGACTTTACTAAAAAAAATGATAGAAACTGGGCTCGTAAGCCTTGAGCAAAATATATTTCTAGCGTATTTCAATACGTGCGGTAAGCTGTTAAGTTGAAATGATCTCACGTAAACAAAAACGCAGTTAACATGCACCTCAGTGCAGCAAGGTCGCATCAAACGTGTTTACATAGAATACGATATTACAACAGTTACAAGGTGGGTCATGAGATAACCGGTTGCAATAAACCTGGTGGCAAATTATCTTACAACTTATGAATACAAATAATAATTTTGCTCCGAAAAGAACTCACCCGATTTCAATTGAAAAATTTAAACTCATTCAACTAATTAACATGCAAATTGTAAAACAAAATAATAAAGGGCGATGAAGCTATACTTACTCCTTTTTTGAAGTTGGTTAAAAATTAAATGCAACGCAAGTATTGTAGCACTAGCAGTGTCCTGCGGATTTAATCGCGCAGCTCCCGTTTCCGTTACTATTACTATCCCGTGATAAAAAGTAGCTTATGTGCTATTTCAGACTATCATCTAACTGTATTCCAAATTACAATCGTTCCGTTACTACGTTCCGACGTGATTGAGCAACAAACATCCAAACTCTCCGTATTGATAATATTCGTAGTATAAAAGTGTAGTGAACAACCGTGATATCGTAAAATAATTATTTTCGATTCTGGTTTATTGCGCAAAGAAAACAGAGAAAAGTAATTCAATCTCAACATAGAATAATAAAGACTGCAGTTCCGTCTAATTTTCCAATTCATATGCAACTTGAGACCCTGGTTTAAGTGCTTGTCGGGAAAACAGTACAACATTCCACACTTTTATTGTAGTCTGGTTAGTTCACATAGTAAAAGTGAAATAAGGTCGGGTGTGTTCGCTGAATACCGACCATGGTGGCCTTTGGCTGTTAGGTATGTTACTTTATCTAGAACCTAGAACTAGAGTATTAAAGCATGGGTATAAAATCTAGAGTAAATTAATTTCATTTTACAAACACTTTATGTTATCACTGCTGGGACTCGAAGCCTTCTCGTACAAGAAGAGTGTTAAGATTATCGTGACGCTGACGTATAATCTTAACACTCTTCTTCGCTGACTATACGTGATGCACTTTCACTTGTGCATGTCAAAAGATTTTTTGAAGTTTTTTTGGAACACGTAGGTTTAAAAAAACACAAAATTAAATTATTTATCGTCACGGGCGCAGAGACAGAATTAGAGGGACTCGGGGACTCAGTAGATCTGCGTAGCAATTCTGAAAGCAATCCGACTCAAATTCTGAATGACAATCCTTGTCTCTGTCACTCTACACGGACAAGACAAAGACCGAGAGATTAGATTCCGTGACGAGATCAATCCGACTTGGTTCAGAATCGCTACACAGATTAAGTACAGCAACGATCGGATTAGCCCGAGTACAGATTTTCGAAACTCAACTGTATGTTTAAATTAAACATAACCTATTGTCTACAGCATACGCAATTTTTTATAGAAAAACTGCGATATACTGCAAGCTATAAAACGAGGTCATCGTGTCAAAGTTGACCAATTCGGACAAGGCCATGTCTCATTAACAGTTCTCACGCGCTCTCTAAACTTGTCAATGACCCTTGCGAATGGCCCGGAGGTCAAATTATGAGATCACATCTGCTGCAGCAAAAAAAAACTCCAACAGATGTGAAATAAACAGATGATACCATGTAGCGTTTACTAACAAAGATTGCGTTGTTTCAGGCCTAATACAAAAAACAAATGAGTGTGAATGGTGAATGGTGGAATGGTAGCCTTGTTTTGTTGTATTAAAATGTAAGAAGAAAGTGTCCCATTCAGAAATATATTAAACAGATGTTATAGTAATACATAGGTATTGTAATTGGCAAAGTAAATAACATGGATGTTTGAATGTTTATAAATTCGTTGCTCATTCACGGCATAAGAACTGAAGCGGTCAAACTAAAATTTGGAAGGCAAACAAATTATAGTCCGAAATAACAATCCAAGTAACAATTTATTGATAATCTACATATTAAAAATCCAACATTCTGATAGAGAAGTAAAAATACAATTTTCTAACAGTGAGAAATATGAAGTGGTAAATAGATATTAAGTACCTATCGGTGGTATGACAAGCAAGGTGTGAACCTAACAGTGCACATGAGCGCTCGTAATATTCACGTAGGTATATAAGTAACACGTAGTTATTCGAATTTGAAATAACCACCTACCCAAAAACCTAAGCCTAGTACTGTAGTAGATAGTAGAAGATACCAATAAAATAATATTCAAAAGGAAATTTATTGATTACTAGAAGCGGGTTAGCTCCCTTTCTCTTTAATTTCCCGGGATAAAATGCATGGCAGCCTGTATGTGACAGTGCACACGTACATATTATGTGGCCGACTCTATAGACACAATTTTTGTTTCAGCTAGACTACGTCCCTAGTTTTTCTATACGTCCATGGTCCCGGCACAGTTAATCCGTATTATGGAATCAGATTAAAATAATAAAGTAAGCGAGTGAGCATTGACATGATGCGTATTAAGTTATTTAAGTTACAATATTTACTTTGTTATTCAATAGTTGTAAAACTGCAGATATGGTAAAACCGATAACATTGACGGCCGAGGAGCTATAAGGAAATAAATTCGAAAACAATACGTTACCTACTACGGTGTTAATATTCAAAGTGATGACGAATGACATCATGCCAGTAGGTATACAGTGGTTAGTATGTCATGGGTATATGATATACTAAGAGCGCCCCGCGGTGTCACACGCGTAGTTCCCGTTTTTCTCCCGGAATGAAAAGTCTAAATACTATTCCAGGCAACAAGCTGTGTTCTAAACTTTCAACCCGATCCGTTCAGGCGATTCGACGTAATTGAGCAACAAACATTTAAACGTCTACATAAAAAACTTTTGCATTTGGAATATTGGTAGGATGATTTCGATACATCAAAGGAATATCTCGCAAACTTTATCAAAATTACGTTTACAGGAGGACCATTTATATAAAAAATATTACTATATTTTATATAAACATATTACTATATATATATATAGAATTATAGATGATTCTCTTTATTGTTCACGCTAAAATAAAAACAGTTATTCTGGAAAAGAATATCAATAAAAAACTATTGTGACAAAACGGCCTTAACGCAAAAGCGATCTCTTCTAGGCAACTGACGAGTAAAATTTGCGATTTTGGGTGTGCGGGAAAATAACGGGACCAGGAACGAAGCGGGAAAAAACGCGGGGCGCTACTAGTACATAATATAGTAACTAGCTAGTTACTTTACTAGTTACGCAAATTTTACTCGTCAGTTGCCTAGAAGAGATCGCTTTTACGTTAAGGCCGTTTTGTCACAATAGTTTTTTATTGATTTTGTTTTCCTGTTTAACTGTTTTTATTTTAGCGTGAACAATAAAGAGAATCACCTATAGTTCTATATACATGTATGTTAATTATTAAAACTCACTAAATTTACGAAAAATTTAAACAAATAAAATAGCAGAGAGTAGGTATAATGGCTCTAGATAATCTCTATAGTGCACATTTCTATGAAGATCGTTGTATTATACTCGTACAATAGACTATGTAGAGGTATAATAAATAACAACTACCGACATAATTTTTTCAAATGCTCCTTTTATAAACTTACTAGCGGCCCGGTCCGGCTTCGCTCGGACATAACCTAGACACTGTCTGCAGCGCCATCTGCCGGGCTTATTTGTGAATTTAAACCATCTTCGAATACACACACAAAAAAAAAAAACATTCAAATCGGTCCCGTCGTTTGGGAGTTCACTGTCAAATGATTAAATTACTAAAATAGCTTTAAAAAAACAGGGGTTGGTGATAAAAGGGTAAAAATTTAGGGTTGTATGTATTTTTTAACGGCACATTATAAAAAAATAAAAACAAAAAAATTGAGCATAAATTAAAAAAAAAACGTTTGGGGTGAACAACCCCTAACACTTAGGGGTATGAAAAATAGCTAGTAGCCGATTCTCATACCTACTGAATATGCATATAAAATTTGGTAAAAATCAGTAAAGCCGTTTCGGAGGAGTAAGGAAACAAACACTGTGACACGAGAATTTTATATAAATTAAAAAAAAAACGTTTGGGGTGAACAACCCCTAACACTTAGGGGTATGAAAAATAGCTAGTAGCCGATTCTCATACCTACTGAATATGCATATAAAATTTGGTAAAAATCAGTAAAGCCGTTTCGGAGGAGTAAGGAAACAAACACTGTGACACGAGAATTTTATATATAAGATGTAAAAATGTAGAGTTTTGTGGTATTCTTTGGTGATATCGATTTTTTTATGTACCTACGCAAAACGTAAACAGGTGGTTTCTGTATACCAAAACGTGAGCGTCAGGACTGCTGGACCAGGTGTGATTTTTAATGTTTGAAAACGATACAATTTTAGTACCTTTTTGGTACTATTTGGTACCTTAGTTTAAATATTTAGTACCTCGATGAGCAGTGAAAAAACCAAAGACGTCATATGTAAGCAAAACAAATTTAAATCTGTGGAAAAAAACATGAAAAGAAAGTGGGCAGCCATTCTGACATCAGGTTGATGACGTAATTAAAAGGTACCAAAAAAGTACTAAATATTTGTAAAGAAATAATTAAGATTTTTGGTCTCTAACTATGTGAAATGATTGTGGTCCAGCCAACCGTGCCAACGTTTTAAAGCTCTATTGACGTCAAAAATATCTCGAAAATTTGTAAACCGATTTGACTATGGTCAATAATAATTAAACTGACAAACTCTTTGGCTCACGTCAGCCTTAGGTAAATGTTTAGAATAAGTACGCGGTAAGCCGTTTAATTGTGGAATGTAGTGTTCTGTATTATTAACTAATAAGTACAATGGTAGAAGGTCACTTATTGGAAGTTTTAAAAAGATATGAGATTGGTACCGTTAGATTTGTACGGAATTTACAATTATGGTGCTTTTATAGGCAACAGGGATAGAATGACTTGTCGCAAATTCTATACAAGCCTAATATAACTATTAACTACAAAATATTTAACATTTTGAATGGTTTCTTAATTGGCAACTTGTATTAAAGATTTGCGTTTACCTTAAACAGCCGAAAGTCATAAATTCTGACGATAATTTATCTAATGCCTCAGCTACACGATACACGAGGCTCGGTTGTAGAGTTTTGTCTACACGAAGCTAGAAGTACTAGCTTGCTATCCTAGCTTGAAAAACTAGCCTCGTGTAGCTCGGGCATGAGGGAGTTTTGATTTTTTTTTACCTTATCGTCTTTGTATGTTATTTTTTACGTTATCCGAGTATTGGACACTGAAATATCGACATAGTGATGTGTACATTTTTGTTCTATTTCATCGACTGTTTCTTCGTTGCTGTTATTGATTTGCTTTGTGAGTATAAAAGTAAGACCAACAAATAAATAAGATACTAACGGATAGGGTTTTTGTTCGAAATAACACAACTAGTTTCTTACTTCTAAATTGAACCCTACGAGTGTTATGTGTTTCACGATGACACCATTCCGAACCGTACATTGCTGTGTACCTAAGTGTAGCTCGAGTTCTATGTAAGTGTAGGTAGATGCACCTACTGCTATTAGCCAAGTTAGATAACCGCAGGCGTGGGAAGCGGCGTATGTCAGTTTCTATCAGTTGTGGTTTTCGCAACTCAGAATTTGCAACTATTCAATATACAGCATTGAAAGTGAAAAATTGCTGTTACACTGATCGGACGCTGATAACTCGTCACAGTTAACAGAGGCTTATTTGTCTTACGTATTTAACTTTAATGACATTTTTTATCAGCTATCTTGAATGGCCCATTTTAATGTGGTTCCCACACTTGAGAATAAACCTTGACGCATATTAACAAAGGTACCAAGTTCTGTGCAGGCATGGCGTTTGGACGGTATGCTGGTATGCCCCTTTTTACAATTCCTTATTGACTCAGAAGTAGGAACCCAAATTAAATTCTTCCGAGCGAAGAATGCTCTTTGTTCCCTTTGTTATCTAATCTGAGTGCTATTAAGTTACCGGGACTTATAAATCATTCGGTTTTACGTAACGTGCCTCTTCTCGGCAGAATAAAGAATTCTGTCGAGAGTCTCGACTGAAGTGGGATTGATTCTGGATCGGGAGCGACCTGAATCTGGGGTACCTTCAGCCGGCGCGTATTGATTATTATCTGTTAGCGACATGTCGGGAGATAAAACTAGAGTTACGCCCACAGCGGCCGATGTACGCGGTATGTACGGTGTTTGTGACGGAATGCAGATGTGCACACTTTCACCTCCGCCCTGTGGGTTCTATGCTCGCGTGTGAATGTCGCGCCGGAACTCCCCTGGGGTTCCACGTTATTTATTGCTCCGTCTGTCGTGCGTCGCGCTTATTAACTAGAGAATGATCTTTGAGTTAGCGACGATGAATAGTCGTGCAGGGACCGGTGTGAAGTGTGACACATCGACGGGGCTCGAATACGAGGTCGATTGACATAATTGTATAGGTTGCATCGGGTTAGCAGTTGGATTCTAGAAACTATTGACGCGAATCGTTGCAAAGACGCGGTGCGTGCCGGTCGTTACCCGGCATCGATCGCGCTGTTTGTAAACACGGCGGGCGTGCCGGCGAGCCGGGTGCGCCGGGCGCAGGGTGCAGGGTGCAGGGAGGGACTCGGGACTCACCTGCACGGCCTGGGCGCTGTCCTTGTCGAGCAGGAACTCCATGGACTTGTGCGGGCGCGGCGTGCGGGCGCCCGGCGGCGCCAGCGCCAGCAGCGAGCGCGCGTGCACCACCGTGCGCTGCGTGTCCACGTCCGTCTCCAGCACGCCGGGCGGCGCCGGCGCGGGCGCGGCGGGCGCGGGCGGCCGCGGCGGCTTGTGCGCCACCGCCGCCGCCGCGCGCGGGGCCAACTCCTCCTTCAGCGGGATGCGCACGTAGGGCGGCGCGGCGGCCGGCCCGCGCTGCGCCGCTGCTCCGTCTGCCGGCGCCGCGCCGCCCGCCGCCGCGCGCCCGCTCGCGCCTGCGCCGCGCGCCTTCTTCTCCTTGCGCCCCGAGAATCGGAAGTTCGCGAACCGCGACAGGAAGCCGGCTATGCGGCCGCGCGGCGCGCGCGCGCCCGCCTCCGACATGTCTGCGGCGCGGAGTGGCGGCGCGCGCGCCTCTACCGCGCCCCCCGCCACCTCCTCCACCTCCGCGTCGCTCGCGTCGTCCGTCGAGTCGGAGCCGGCGCTGGCGCTCGCCTCGCGCCACGACACCTCCGCCACCACCGGCGAGAACGTGACGCCGCGCGCGCCCGCCGACACCGAGCGCGCGGGCGGCGGCGCCGGCGGCCGCGCCACCGCCTGCAGCGACGCGCGCAGCTCCTCCGGCGTCTCGCGCTGCGGCGTGCCGCGCGCGCGCAGCTCGGGCGTCGAGCGCGCGCGCGCCTCGCCACCCCGCAGCGGCGTCGACGAGAACGCGCGCGCCGGCCGCGGCGACGGCGTCCGCGCCGGGGTCGACGGGGGCGAGGGTGACGGCGCGACGCGGCGTCTCAGTTCATCCAGCACGTCGTCCCAGGGCGCGCGGCCGTCGCGCAGGCGCCGCGCCGTCAGCACGGACAGCTCGCGCTCGTAGTCGGGCGCGGCGGCGAGCACGCGGCGCGCGGATTCGTCCAGCCGCCGCGCCGTCGTCTCCATCTCGAGGGCGAACGCGCGCTCCGACTCCGTGGTGGAGTCGGAGCCGGCGCTGGGCTCGCGCGAGGGCGCGGGCGCGGGCGGCGGCGGTGCGCGCGGCGGGGGCGGCGGCGGCGGCAGGCGCGGCCGCCGCGCGGGCCCGCGGTAGTCCAGCGCGGTGAGGTCGGCCACGCTGACGGTGAGGCGGTCGCTGACCTCAAAGGCCTGACGGAAGCGCGCGCGGTGGTCGGCGGACGCGCGGCGCGGCTCGGCGCACACGTCCAGCTCGGCAGGTAGGGACAGCGCGCGCGCGGCGCGGGGCGGGCGGCGCCGCTCGGGCAAGGGCGAGCCGGTCAGGCACGGCACGGAGCCGGTGACAGGAGCGTCGGGCGCGCGGCGGCGCGGCGCGCGCCGGCTGCGCTCGCTGTAGCCGCTGTCCTCGCTCAGGTTCTCGGCGGAGAGCGGCGCGCGCGGCGGTGGGCGGCGCGCAGCCGGCGAGGCGGGCGGCGAGTCGAGCGAGTCTGGCGACAGGCTGGGCGAGGCGGGCGCGGCGCAGGACCGCTCCAGCGACTCGAACTGCGCCAGGCTGGAGGAGCGCGACAGCGAGCCGCTGCTGGCAGGCGAGGCCGCGCGCTCGCGCCGCCGCCGCTTGGCCGGACACGCCCACTCGCGCTCCGACTCGCTCTCGCCCTCCGACCCTGCGGCACACCCCACGGTCAACCCTCGCTCGGGAATCTCTCTTGCGCGCGACGCCGATACGTCGCCTCACTCGTCCGCCGACAATGACAATGACATCGGCTGAATTCGTATGCATGTGCTCGTTTTCCCGACTTATTACTTGGATCCAGTCCAAGACTTCTGAGTTACCCTATTATTCTAGTTGCCAAAATCTTGTGAAAGTAGAGCAACGATAATAAAGCTTACTCATTCACCTGATGCTGTGAACTAATGACTGTGTGCGGGTCTTCCGGTCTTCCCCTTACTTTAATAAAAATACCCACACCCCTTTACATTTAATTTAAAAGTAGGGTATCGAAATAGTATAATTAACTTTTATTTGGTGGCGCCATCTAGAAAAGTACTCATAAACTACGACAGACACTACATCTAAGACACTCTACATAATTAAACTACTCGACGCTAGATGGCGCTGTAGTACACTACCAGATTAAAAGTTTAAATATTATGTAAATTAATTTTATTCACAATTTGTAGTAGGTATGTACATTTGTTCAAACATAACATACATACCTAGAATTAAATAAGCTAATAAGCGAAACCATGTCAGCGGTTCTTTAATATAACCAAAGACAAATTTGACAAAATAACATTTCCTGTTATAAAACATAAATGTAAAATCTAACAATAACTCCTAACATTTAGGTATTTACTTGTAACAAACTAACAACTGAGTGGCCACATTTTTTTATAGTTTTTAATGCTGAGAACCATTTCTGCTTTGGTATTTCCACTCAGACTGAATTGTAATTGTGTAACGCTGCTTGTTATTTTGTTAAATTTAGAATAAAAATATAAAATACCCGCAGTCCCTCGGACATGGATGACGGAATCTGCATCAGAGTCGGAGAGCCACGTCGCGGCTGAGGAGCGTTCGGAGCGCAGATCATCGCTCGTCTCCTCGACTATAGTTTCGAGGTACAAGGCATGAGTGCTGCCGTTGTCGCCTGCAACAATGCAACAAAAGAAAATACTAATTAAAAAAACTGAAAAACAAAACGTAATTATGTATTATCATGTACCTACTGAAAATGAGGCACAATGGAAAATGGAAAGTTTAATAGTTCTGCTACTCGTTTATAGATGGCGCTAGCTGTAGTTCCAAAGTTTTTTTGTAAAACTTCACGCTTGATCATTTATACAATAATTCAACGCGAAGTTGTCCTGTCTAATGGAACTTGTTTACAAACACTATAATTATTGTTAAAGTAACTGGAGCAAAGCAATGCCTAGCTTAACAAATGATTACTCTGGAATGTCAAACATTAGGTATTTGGCAAGCTCAGTTCACCCACTATCAATCATGCATAAAATTATAATAGTTAATGATAACGCCCCCTGGTTACCTCACAATGGAAGTTACTTTCTATGGCTTACCATTGAATGAGTATTGTTTTTTCGACACAGTTTAAGAAATAAAGAACTTATTCTAAATAAGTACCTACCCAAATCCAATTTCGTATCATTGAGTTCGCTTGACAAACGGCAAAACAAAAAAACAAAGTTTCCGAAGTGAAAACCTCTTTAGCTACGTTGTGCACTTTTTGTCAGGGGACAATCTTATGGGTTCGGGTCACCGACATGCTAAAGTAAAGGCGTAGCGTCGGAACGGCGTGGCGGTAGCGGAGCGGGACGTACTTACTACCTATCTACACCTGAGACGCTTTTTAACCCCCGACTAATAACCCTATTTCATATTTCTCAATTATTTTTTGAGTTTTGGCTTACTTCTAAGCATTGAGGAAATGTTTTGAATAATGCGATGATTTCGAATTGTTTGACAGTCTACCTCTATCTACAATAACAATAGTACTGAACGTATTCTAGTTTCTATAACTATTGCCTTATAGGTAAGTAGGCATTTTATGCATTTTAAAGGCCTTGTCATGAGAAATATCATGTTTGTGAAGTTATATTTAATATTTATTAATGTAAATAAATATATTAGTAATGATTAATGTAGGTAACTATAGTAGAGACTAGTGTATAAAACTCTTCCAGGTAGATAGAGATAAACGTACATTTAAAGCTTATAGTAAAACTATAGACAGTTAATGAGCAGTAGAAACAAAACAGAAGTAATTTTTACGAGCTCTGCGAGTTTGATTCACGGCCTCATATCAGTTAGTTATTTTTAACCGCTCTAGGTTGAGACGAAAATAATGAACGGCGGAGAATTAATATTGACGTAAAACGTAACTAGTTGTTTTTATCGTAACTTTTTAAATTGAAAACTTCATCTGAGAGGCGAAAGGATCGATCGGGTGAACTCGGAACCGCTGAGTCTGCCTGAGCGAGAGAGATACAGTCAGCTGCGCTTCACTGCTGTGTGACTATTACGCGTGATTACTATTTTGATATGTATAGAGTTTAGAAAAAATTGGTTGTTATAGGAACTGCTGATAGAAGTAAAAACTTAGAACTCATTATTTGATAGCTCACTTTGGTAACTACGCCGGTAAAAACCGGAGGAAGGAGGAAAATTCATAAAAAATATCCGTGGGTTTATTATTGCGTAGCATTGCTGTGATCGTCACCCGGAGAGTTCACATTGCTGTGAAATAGAGTCTCTTTGAGTGAACACTGTGCTTTTTAGGGTTCCGTAAAACGTAAAAACGGAACCCTTATAGATTCGTCATGTCTGTCTGTCTGTCTGTCTATCTGTCTGTCTGTCTGTCTGTCTGTCCGTCCGTATGTCACAGCCAATTTTTGCCGAAACTATGAGAACTACACTGTTGAAACTTGGTAAGTAGATGTATTCTGTAAACCGCATTAAGATTTGAATAAAAAAAAATAAAAAAAAGAAAAATTAGGGTTGCCCCCCATACTGAGAATTGAAACTCAAAAACTTTTTTTTCATCAAACCTACACGTGTGGGATGTCTATCGATAGGTCTTCAAAAATGGTATTGAGGTTTCTAAAATCATTTTCGTCTACACTGAATAATTTGCGCGAGAGACACTTCCATAGTGGTAAAATGTGTCCCGCCCCCCCCCTCTTACTTCTAAAGTAAGCGAATGAAAAATCTAAAAAAAATATATGATGTACATTACCATGTAAACTACCAACGAAAATTGGTTTGGACTCGATCTGATGAGTAGTTTTTTTTAGTACGTCATAAATACACTATTATTGAAACTTCGATCAAAGTTACAAGGAACTACAAGAACTATGTGTACTATGTATATTATGTTATTTGCTGCAACGGAACCCTTCATGGGCGAGTCCAACTCGCACTTGGCCACTTTATTACTTTATCTGTAAATATAGACCTTGTTACAGAGGAAAGTGATATTTTCGAGTGGGATAGTTTTTACTAAGACGTAAAATAATATATTTGAGTTATATTAGCCCATTTAGCTCAATTAAAAGGGTAACCTGGAATTAATTATATACATAAATAAGAAGGCTTCAATGGTTCTAAATTTATAAAAATAATTCTAAAGTTATAAATTGTTCATGACTGGCACCGATTTCAAATAGATGCGTGTGTAGCGCTTTTAAAAATTATATTAATTTATTTTTCGCTTTTGAGTGGCTATTTGTGGTTTTGAAGTCGGTTTAATTTTTGTATAAAACTAATTTTGATAGCATCGTCTCTTTTCCTAATAAAACACGGTTTCGTGTGCATTACGCCACCCGGAACCACTAAACCCGTTATGCATTGTGCGAGCCCACAATGACCGTGTTGAGGGGATCCGATCGTCATCAGCATGCGAGGGACGTCGGCCGGTGAGCGCCTTCGCGATGTTTAGGGTCAGACGTGCTCTGAACCGTGCACCTGTCGTGGGACTCTCGTGCATTACACCGCTGGACCATATGGGTTTTTGAAGTGAAAACTTCATTTGGCGCACCACACACAGATTTTTCGTGGGAATTGAGCTCAAACGTCACGCTCGTGAATGAAAGAAATCTTCGGGTGAACTCGGGATCATTTTTACCATTAATCTAACCATGGCATCTATCTAGTCTAGATGGCTAAGCTTAGAAGACTTATTTAGACGACAATGCTTTGAATATTTTTTCCAGACTATCAGCGCCCTTCGGTTTCACTTGCATAGTTTCCAAAGTGTGCTATCAAATTCTGAATTATAAGTGTTCACTTCTGTCGGTTCTCCCTAAAACTCTCCCTTTTTTTCAATCTTTAGCCACCAGACTCTAGGGTCCAAGCTTTATGTCAGAATTGTCATTTTTATATCAGCGACACTTAGCATTTTGACCGAAACCTTAGACCTAAGCTCTAATTTCTAAATAGTATGTATAAAAATTATATCAGCCCCAAGTTTCAGCAGCTTCAAAAGCAGATTAAAGTGCTAGCTTATCGATCAAACTTTTTATAGTTACAGCGAATTTTTAGAGAGTGATGGTAAAGTTCCTATAAAAATTTGAAAAAATTGACATTCATCAGTACAATTGTATTTGAAACATATTTATTATACTCGTATAATGCTTGACAGTTTTCTGTACGATAATTAATAATTGTTATTATAATACAGTGAAGTGATAATTTCAAACTTTGAAAATGTAAACAATTTGTATGGCCTTTCTTTTGTTTATTTTTTTTATTAATTGACGTGTAAATTGTACATTTATCAATAAAAAACTTTGACTTTAACTTTGTATGTGGGCCACGCCCACATACAAAGTCAAAGTCAAAGCAGTTCAGCTCCCACAATGAACAATCTTTCTGACATAAAGTCAGAATTGTCATTTTTATATCAGCGACACTTAGCATTTTGAACGAAACTTTAGACCTAAGCTCTAATTTCTAAATAGTATGTATAAAAATAGTATATCGGCCCCAAGTTTCAGCAGCTTCAAAAGCAGATTAAAGTGCTGGCTTATCGATCAAACTTTTTATAGTTACAGCGAATTTTTAGAGAGTGATGGTAAAGTTCCTATAAAAATTTGAAAAAAAATGACATTCATCAGTACAATTGTATTTGAAACATATTTATTATACTCGTATAATGCTTGACAGTTTTCTGTACGATAATTAATAATTGTTATTATAATACAGTGAAGTGATAATTTTAAACTTTGAAAATGTAAACAATTTGTATGGCCTTTCTTTTGTTTAATTTTTTTATTAATTGACGTGTAAATTGTACATTTATCAATAAAGAACTTTGACTTTGACTTTGTATGTGGGCGTGGCCCACATACAAAGTCAAAGTCGAAGCAGTTTAGCTCCCACAATGTGGGAGGATTGCTTTTAAGCATGGCTGCCATGCTATGCTGTGCCATGCTATGGCTGCGACTATGGGCAATAACCTCCAAATGATAAGCCAAACAAACAAAAGGCCCCTAGTTCCCGGCCGACCTGCTATTCCTGGCCAAGGCGGCGGTCATGGTAACGGCAGGGTAAGGGGTGCGAAGAACCCCCGGGTTACAGTAGGCCGCCCAACCCAACTAACCCTGGCTGTGCATAACGGACGTACCATTCGTGAAGACGAGAGGCTCGCTCAGCTAGAAGAAGAACTGACCCACATAAGATGGCACATTCTCGGGTTATGTGAAGTCCGAAGAGAGGGAAAGGACACCATAACCTTGGAATCAGGCCATCTTATGTACTATCGTGAAGGTCACCAGCTGTCGCAAGGTGGTGTCGGGTTTCTGGTCCACAAAACTCTCTGTAACAACGTTTTGGAAATCGCAAGTGTGTCTCCGAGGGTCGCGTATCTTGTGCTGAAGTTGACCGAGAGGTATACCCTCAAAGTGGTCATGGTATACGCTCCCTGGGAGGCATACCCTGATTCAGAGGTGGAGGCTCTGTATGAGGATATATCGAAAGCCTTACAATACACCTCCAAAGCCCACTTCAACGTTGTTGCCCCCCCCCGAAGCCCCGACGGACGGACGAAAAATTTGATTGACTTCATCATAGCGGACAAAAGGCGAATATTCAGGGATGTCTCAGTGATCTCTCGGTTTGCTACCGGTAATGACCACAGGCTTGTTCGAGGCACCCTGAATATTAATTACAAGCTTGAACGAGTCTGTTTGATGAAGTCAACACTCCGTCCGAACCTACTCCAAACCATAGTTGGGTCTGAAACATTCCAGTTAAAATTGGAGAACCGGTTTGCTGCCTTGGAAACCACAAATAGCGCTGACCAGAAGCTCCAAAGTGTAGTGGAAGTCCTGCGTGATGAGGGAACAAAGTTTTGTGAAATGCGGCGCAAAGGCAGAAAGTCAAAGCTTTCCAGGGAGACCTTAGAGCTCATGGAGGAACGACGGAATCCCACGTTAACTTCGTCTGAACAAGGGGCTCTTAGCAAGAGAATTACCAAGCTTGTACGACGTGACCTCCGATTAGCTAACACGCTCTTGATTGAAAAATCAATTGAGCAAAATCGGGGGTCAAAAGTGTTCGTCAAGACCTTGGGTAGAAGCCACCTGACGAAGTTAACTACCTCGACGGGGAGAGTCGTTTCATCCAAAGCGGATATTCTCTCGTAAGTGGAAGACTTTTACAGCCAGCTGTACGCATCGCATGCTCCACATCTCCCACATAACGAGGACAAAAGAGCTACTTTGACTCGCCACTACACTGAAGAACTGCCAGAAATAAGTATGAACGAAATCGTGATGGCTCTTGGGCAACTTAAAAATGGAAAAGCCGCGGGCGAGGACGGAATTACAACAGAGCTCTTAAAGGCTGGTGCGGTGCTCCACTTATAAAAGAGCTCCAAGAACTGTTTAATGCCGTCCTCTTTACCGGGAGAACTCCACAGACATGGCACAGAAGTGTGGTCATCCTATTCTTTAAAAAGGGAGATAAAACCCTTTTGAAGAATTATCGACCAATATCGCTTCTGAGCCATGTCTATAAGTTGTTTTCGAGAGTTATCACGAATTGTCTCGCCCGAAGACTCGATGAGTTTCAGCCTCCTGAACAGGCCGGGTTTCGAAGTGGGTACAGCACCATAGACCACATTCACACGGTACGGCAGATTGTACAAAAGACAAAGGAGTACAATCGGCCACTTTGCTTAGCGTTTGTGGACTATGAGAAGGCGTTCGACTCGGTCGAAACCTGGGCTGTTCTGGAGTCCTTAAAGCGATGCCAAGTCGATTGGCGATACATCGAGGTGATGAGGTGTTTATACGACGCCGCTACGATGGCGGTCCAAATCCAAGATCAGCAGACAAAACATATTCCTCTGCATCGAGGCGTGAGGCAAGGGGATGTTATTTCCCCAAAATTGTTCTCAAACGCACTAGAGGATATGTTTAAGACGCTGGATTGGGTTGGACATGGCCTAAACATCAATGGCGAATACATCTCTCACCTACGATTTGCTGACGACATCGTCATTATGGGGCAGAGTCATTGGAGGATATGCAGTGGATGCTGGACAACCTGGCTAACGCTTCTCAACGCATCGGCCTTCGGATGAATTTGGATAAAACCAAAGTCATGTGCAACGAGCTCGTTGCTCCGGGGCTGATTGCCGTAAGTGGAACCACTCTCGAAATTGTTCGGAGATATGTCTACTTAGGGCAGATGCTCGAACTAGGTAGATGTAGCTTTGAGATCACTCTCAAAGCTACATCGGCCTCACGGCCATGAGAAGAATCCAGTTGGGCTGGGCAGCGTTTGGCAAACTTGGTCGAATCTTCTCGTCACCCATCCCACAAAGTCTCAAAACAAAAGTGTACAACCAGTGCGTCCTACCCGTTATGACCTACGGTGCTGAAACGTGGACACTGACAGTCAAAATGGTCCGAAAGCTCAAAGTCGCTCAGCGAGCTATGGCACGGGCTATGCTTGGAGTTTCTCTGAGGGATTGCATTCGTAATGAAGTAATTCGTCAGAGAACTAAAGTCACCGACATAGCTCAGCGTATTAGCAAACTGAAGTGGCAATGGGCCGGTCACATCTGTCGCAGACCCGATAACCGTTGGGGTAGACGGGTCTTGGAGTGGAGACCGCGAATCGGCAAACGTAGTGTAGGACGCCCTGAGACCAGATGGAGTGACGATATACGAAAGATGGCTGGTGGCAGTTGGAAACGTAAGACCGAGGATCGGGCTGAGTTGCGTATTATAGGAGAAGCCTATGTCCAGCAGTGGACGAACACGGGCTGATGATGATGGCTGCCATGCAGAGACATGGTGGGGTATTTCGGGCCCGATGCCATTAATGGGCCTACCGGCTAAAACCCCCACAAGTTTCACCAAGCGAGGGCTTGGCTTGGCAGCTTGGCGGTAGAGTGGCAGGACCGATCTCGCATTCGACAACAACCCTGCCTTTTCCGCCACGCTTGCGGGCCCGCCTCGCGGTGGGCATCATGCATTTGGAGGAAGCATTTGGCTCCAGTGACAGGGTGGAAGGAATCTCCTCGGGAAGGCATTTCACCTATCCCTAGGTGGGATATCAGACGGCCCTAAACTACAGACGTGAAAATAGTTACTACGCCTAAACGTTCAACGCCCGAGGTCTAACAAATAGTTGTTTTCATTACTGATGTATTTATTTGTTCTGGCGAAAATCGAACCCACGACCTCCGGCTCCGTGAGCATACTTACTACCAACTAAGCATCAAGGCCAGTCTGAAATACATAGGCATTGTTATAACTTCGTAAATAACTAATATTTTAACAGAAAATCCGTATTTATTCAATTGTATGCGAATGAAAGCGTTACTTGGTAATTGGTGATTAGCCAAAATTAATCGTAGGTTTCGTTGTCCGTACAATGAACGATTACCCTGAGTTACAGGTAGCCCATAGGTAGATCACTGATGTATTCCGTATAATGTAACGGTAGAGGGAACATTCGAGAATTTGAAACAGAATCAAACTGAGTGTACTCAAATTGAATAACAACCGATTTTTTTTTGCGATTTCACCCACGTAACTCCATTTTCCATAATTTTCCCGCTACAAAAAGTAGTATGTGTGCTTATTCCAAACTATACTCTAACGTCTCTAACTGTGTTCCATATTTCAACTCGATCAATTTAGCCGTTCCAATGTTCTTGAGCAACAAACATCCAAACTTTCGTAGTTACAATATTACTAATAGCGCCCCGTGGCTGCGTAGTTTCCATTTTTCCCGGGATAAAAATTATGCCATGTGTTATACCAGACCTACCTGTGTTTGAACTGACATTTCAACCTATAGTTTTTTTTCTGCTGCACCGAAAAATTTTTTGTTGATAAACCTTCACTTACGTTTTGTTTTGTTAAAACGAACCTCAAAATGTTTGAGGGTAGATTCAATTTTTTTTTAATCTCACACATGGTGATCTATATCCGGTGCCGAACCGATGTGGATCCCGCGCCAATTTAGAGATCTACCAAAGCGAAGATTTGTTACGAGTCAAATTACAGAAGAAGTATTAGCCATCGAACCCTGTGTCAGGTTCCCTTATATAGAATCGACCGTGTGGTTGAGTGTATATAAATCCATCATGGCGTTGACCTGAACACCATGGAAATTAAAAGCATGGTGTTGAAAAGCAAATTACGTAACAAACCGGTTACGGTCTGCCAGCGGCGTTTTATGCCATGGATTTCCTTTGATATTAATTAAAATAGATAAAATCTCATAAATTTTAAGTATACATATACATAGGTGTGAGAAGTATAAACGTCATAATAAAAACTAACCGCCGTATCGCAAATGTTTACTCAAGGCAGGCGTGAAACAAAAATCTGTCTTTTTTAAATATACGTAATTAATTTAATCTGCAAAATGAAACAAATGACTTCAATTTAAAAATTAAACTCTCACAGGTCATTTATTTTAATAGAATTAAAAAACAATATAGCATCGAATATCCAGTGTATTCAGTTATTTGGTGTGGTTAATGTGTTCCGGTTTGATAGATAGAAACTCTTTATTGTGACAAACAACTTAGAATATTACAGAGAAACACTTATTAACTAGCGCCACAAATGGCGGCCTTATTGCTGAGAGCAATATCTTCCAGGCAACCAGCCAGGTTTGAAGGGCAATGTTTCGAGAAAAATTACAGTGAAAAAAAATATCATCTTATTTTAGTTGACGAGCGCTGTGCACACTGTGCAGAGTTATTTAGCGTGATTTGGATTTTTTAATATTCCATTATAACTGCTTGACATTTTGCTCGAAAAATTTTGCATAAACTACGAAAACGTAATTTCGAAATAAACTCGCGACTTTCCGACTCCGATTCTACTTCAATCCGTCGTTTTGTCCGTTTAAATGTTCTAAGCCTCTGAACGAACATAGAGCTAGAGCTGGAACAAGAACATTCTTTCTCGATCTTTTAGTGTAAACGAAAGATCGTTCTTAGCATTATCCATATTAAATATTCCATAGAATCTTTGCGAACGCAAACAAAACAACGAACGAATGTTCTACGTTTGTTTACACCAAATGAATTTGATACAGTGGGGATAGAATGAGCATTCGCTCGTCTGATGTAAATCGGCCTTTAGAGTAAGCTTAGAACATTTAAACGTCAAACAATGTTCTATCGGACGAAACGAAGTAGGACCGGAGTAGAAAAGTAGCGAGTTTTTTTTTCGAAATTACGTTTTCGTAGAGAGTAGACGTCCAGGCATAGGTCCTGCTCGTCCTGTCATTCTTTACTACACAAAAAGTGTGAACCTACACGCAATTATGAGTATTTTTTTCATATAATACGACCTAGTAAAACAACCTTAGTGCACACCTTCCAAGAACCAAGCTTCCAAGGCGATCTGCAGCCGGATGTTGGGTATAATATTAAATAAATGGGTCTGCCCTGTGGAATGTGCAGTAACTACCAGTAATCTTGGAACAATTACAAATATGAGACCCTAAACACAATTAGTAACAATGAACGGTTGTTGACTTTGTTGCTGGCTTGTTACTTCAATGATTTAATTTGTGATTTGTGTTACTTATGACGTAATATTTGAGTTGTAGGCCAGGCAAAACATCTACAATAGATGCCATTTTAACAAAATATAGGCTGCATAGCCCATAAAAAGTAGTTCTGAAAACCCTTTAGAGGGTATTTCCCAAAATGGCCGAAATGTAATTGGCCCTTCTTGATCTCGATCCACAAGCATAAGCAAGCGCATTTTATTTTTTGTAGTATAGAGTGACGAAACGGGCAGCATATGTGCCTGATGGTAAGCAACATGACTGCCCATAACAACACAGTGTCACGTAGCTATTGGAACGTTAAGAGTCCAAACTGATACCTAGCACTGCACTGCGTTGGTCACTTAGAGATATATAAGATGTTATATCTCCATGCCCTGTAATTTCTACCTATATGTTCCAATTGACGAAATTCTGGGCCTTCTTGCAAAAAGAGAGGTAAGTTCAACTACAAGTCCAAATTGCCAAATAAAAATTTTAAGCACGCACTGAGCGCCGAAGCCGAAGCGGCATAGTGGCAAGAACGTTAGCACCCCGGCTACACTTCGTAAGTACTTTTCCAAGTCACATGAGGAAACCAGAGTGTTTCATGCGTTACGACCACGTTACGACAAACCGGACTAGACTAGCGAGTTGGATAATAGTCTTGATTATCCTTGCGAGAGAAAGTCCAAGTAGCAGCAGTGATAACGTCATCATCAGCTTAGTCCATATCCATAAGTCCCTCCCGTGGTGCGCCACTCAGCCCTATCCTCATTTACGTTTCCACCCACTGCCTACTACTGTCTTTCGTATATCGTCACTCCATCTAGTCTCAGAGTGTCCTACACTTCACGAGTGACATAAAGTGTGCTATTTATGCTAAACCTTAGAGTTACAAGTAGTAAAATCTTTGAATAATGTCAAAGTATAAAATTTTTCTTAAGTGCTTGTGACGTCTGAAATTGTGCACTCTAAATACCTACATAAATCTGTGACTCTAATAGACATTGCAGACAAATGGTGCATTTGTAATGGTTGCCAATACGGAGGTTAGTCGTTCAAATGTTTAAATGCAGCTTCCGGTCATACATTTTAAACAATCGATCAAACATGACTTAACGTTTCCTATCTCATAACCACAAACAATAATAAATTACTTACGCGGAAAGTTATCCACATTCTCAATTTGAAGAAAACTAGACAAATTACGTAACTTTCTCACTACGTTGTTTAAGTTCGATTTGATACGATTTATACTCGTATGTAAGATAGTAATACCTACTAGCAGCACCTCGCGGTATAACCCGCACAGTTCTCATTCCCATCATATTTACGGGAGAAAAACTATCTTTCTTTCACATTTTTCAGCTAAGCAATAATAGTATCCTGATTTCATTAAATTTCGACAAAAAATCATCTCAATTACACAACAAGCAATATTTTTTTTAACTTTTATAGGTTTACACTTGACCGCCATCTCGCCTGATATTAAGCGACGATGCGGTCTACGATGGATCGTGAAATCGTATATCTTTTATATCAGCTGAGCAAAATTTCGAGAAATCCTAAGAATTTTACATAGTATTTTGTATATAATTGTTTGTAATTTTAAATAGTCAATTTCATTTTAATATAATATAAATAATTAAAATAACGTTTGCTAACCTATGAGGATGTGATATGTACAACAGTTGATATTTCACGCCCGTTAAGGGTACCTACCTACACTGTTACATTTTTTTCAACAAACTATTAATAGGAAATCTTTACAGAAAGAGTATCACGAGTTAATTTAGAAACTAAACCGGCGCTTATGAAATATCCGCCAGCTGAGTTAGTTTTATTTTATTTTTATTGTCAGTTGGTAGAGCAGTTTTTATGGCGTCCCTTCTGACCGAATACCTTCTGTTTTTGTGAGACTGCATTCTTGGGATGTTTCGGAATGCATTTCCGTATTTAGTACGAGAACACGTAAATAATGGGTTAATGGATCCACGGAACTCTGAATGATCTATTCAAAATAATAATTATATTCTATCCGAAAAAAAAATAAACCGATTTCAATTTAAAATTAATCACAACTGTATCGTATTGCCAAAAGCGATCTCTTCCAAGCATGTTTTAGAAAACAAATATCTCTTAAGAATACATAAAAGATCGGGATGTATTTGTAAAAATACTTAAGGAATAAGGTAAGTAGTTTATGTATAAAAAGTATGTATTTAAAACTATATATGTAAGTATTATATTAGCTGTCTGGTTTCCATAGCACAAGCTTTGCTTAGTTTGGGGCCAGATGGTGTTGTGTGTGAATTGTGTCCACCAATATTTATATATTAAATAAACATAGGTACATACATACCATAGAAATGAAAATTATAAGGTAAGTTAGGTACCTTATTATTTAGATTTCTGTGATACATACGAATACACAGTAATACTTGCACAATCTATCGATTATCTCGCTGTGTCAAACTGAACTGTTTGTGTGTTTGTTTATCCAAACAAAAGACGTCAGTTACCGGTGGGCCCGTAGCCCGCTTTCCCGCTACTCCGTCACGGTAGTCTGCGGTCTGCCGGCGGTGTATAATAATACCTAATACCTAACTCCGGCACTAACAGCTGTAATCTCGCAGACGTAACTGTAAGCGCGCGTGATATAATCACAGCTCCTTTAAGAGGCGAGTCTGTGATTTTAACGAAATCGATGTGTTTTTGTAGCCAATTCATGACCATAATACATTATGTGGAAGTGTGAAATTAATACATACTATTACACATATCCTGAATTTACAACTGAACTTTTAAAAATCGTTGCATATGCTTCTTGTCTCTTGAAACCATGAAATTGGTTTGGCCAAATTTGTTTTCACCCGTAATTTTGATGTGAAAAAAATATATGAAAACCGTGTTTTTAAAGATTCTAACTTTTATGTAGATACATATATGGGCTAGATCTTGTATGCCAATCTACTTATTAATCAGCAGATAGCCAGGGATAGTTTTTGAAAGCTTTTTAAAAAAGCCTCCTGAATACATCTGTGGAACGACATATGTTGCACAGATGTATTTGCTATCACTCAAACAACAGGCGTTTTTGTAGTTGCTCGGCCACGTTATTCACAGTAGTAACTATTATCATAATCTGTGCCAGCCATAGAATACATAATAACAGCCACTGTTCGGCTGCTCACTCGCTTTGTACCTACGTTGGCTTTGTACTATTATCATAATCTGTGCCAGCCATAGAATATACAAGGTGTTGCAGAAAGGTGCAACAATATTTATGGTAGTTCATCTACATTAAGTTTTGAATCATGTATGTGAAAATTAGGCATGAAAGCTCAAAAAAAAATTCCAAAAAAAAATTTAAAATTTTTGGTTGTTATTTCATTTCACATACCCCTAATGGCCAGATCTCCGCCCGGATTTTTGTACGACGTCGCGGCGTCGGCGGCAAGGTCGTTTGTCTGCTGTACAAGCTTTAGGGTAGAAGTTGGTGATTTGGTGGGAATTTTACGTCAAAATTTGACTCGAATTATCTCGTGACCTACCGTGCTGAGGGGAAAGAGACCTTGGGTGATGAAGTCTACATCAGTGTTAGAATGGACTGTTAAAATATTGTTGGGGGTAAATCCACCACGTTGTATAATAACAGCCACTGTTTGGTTGCCCGCTCGTTTTGTACTTACGTTTGCTATGTTTCGAAAGAGTTGATATAAGTATGTATTTATACCTACATGTAGAGATGCATTTCAATATTTTTTTCGCGTATACCTAGGTAGAAACTGATTTTCGATGTGCGATATAGAATTCTCACATACTAGGTATTGATTGATTGCTGTAATCTGTTAAATGCAATGTAATAAAATTATAAAAATATTATCTATACATACCTATACAAATAAATAAAATTGAGTCGTCTTTATGTAATATCAAATTAACAGCTTTTCACTTAGCTCCAATGAAACTAAATACCTATACCTAAAACCTATTTTTTGTCGATTGTTGGGCCGATTATGACATGACTTGCACTATCACATAGGTAGCTGATCTCTTTTTATTACAGTATTGAGCGACGAGACGAGCAGGACATATGCCTGATGGTAAGCAACATGCCTGTCACATAACAGCACAGTGACACGCAACTATTGGAACATGAAGAGTCCAAATCCTCACTTAGCACTGCGCTCATCACCCAGAGATCTAAGATATTATATCTTTCGGCCCTGTAATTCCGCTGAAAACATTGCCCTTCAAAGCGGAACACGGTAATGTTAGCATATTACTGATTGGCGGTAGAATTACTGGCAAAGGTGTGGTTCTTCCCTAGGCGGACTCTGCCAAGAGTCCTACCAATACTAAAGATTTCCTAAGGCATGACAGGTTACTCTTACTTGAGGAAAATAATTAGAAAAAGAAAACCCTCAAAACGGGCGGGCACAGTAAGTGGTTATGAACAAACGTTCATAATGTTTTTTTTTCATCACAAGCTTCGCGTTTGTTATAAAAATTATACGTTGTTTTGTTCGGCTGCATCTATCGGTGGTTAGACTTCTTCAAAAGGTGGGTACTGTTCTTAAACACGTATACAGGGTTACTATAAAGACAGTGAGTTTTTTTTTTCGCGTATATGTCCTCTTTTGACCACCAACTCGCCTGATGGTAAGCGACGGTGTGGTCGAAGATGACGCATGTTGACCTAGTAAGAACCTATTCACTCTGACCTTGAAAAGTTCTAAATTGTATCTCTCAGGAAACAAGGAGGCCGACAACTTATTCCACTCTAAATCTGTACGTACGAGAAAAGTGGACTCAAACCGTTTAGTACGGATTTTGGGAATATTGAGAAAATTCGGTTCGAGTTGCCTTAATATTTAATTTGTATTTCTCGCGGACTAAGCCGCGGGCAACAGCTAGTTTAATCATAAAGGCTAAACCCTAAAACTAAGAACAAACATAGAAACACGACACTAAAAAAATCTGCAACGGATTCTGAAAGAAATAACACTTCTTGAGGCACCCATAAACATAACAATATGTTTATATACAATATCCAAATTAATGCAAAATCAAAAGATAGCTGTGGCAGCAGAAAAGTAAGGATGCACAGATGGCTTCAAAGTCACTTGGATACGGGGGCTGTGGTGTATTCTTAAAATAAATAATAAATTAATAATTTATTTCCGAAACTTTGAACACAACACAATTTAACAAGACGGTAATTCAGCAAGAGTTAAACATATACAAAATAGACATTTCCGTGATAGTAAGATATTATCACGTGTATTTATTTTTCGTCAACCGCGTGATTTTAAATCGAAAATCGACGTGTAGTGTAAACCTTGACTCCCCGTTAAGGTAACGAACGAAGACCTCGCGCGCCTAGAATAGGATTAGATTCTACTTTATACCGGTATTTAAAAAAAAAGATTAAAAAATTAGGATTCTTTGTAGAAATTAAATATACACGTGATTTTGCTTTTAGTTGTAAACCTCACCAAGTATCACCAAGAGGGAGGGATGGGTTAAAAATGTAAAAAAAAACATCACGTGATTAATGAACAGCCCCTAAATAGTTTGACACCAGATTTTGCATCCCCAGAAATGGCCCAATTTATGTAATGTAATCAGAATTTATCCAATCAAATTTCGATAGAGGAACTATCAAACTGCATTAAACGATCAGATACAGCTCCCGGCATGGACAATATTTCGTACTTTATGGTTAAAAACCTTCCAGATATAGGTAATCTAGGTTCTTTATACAATCGATTTTGGAGTACTAATTTTGTTTCCAAACAATGGCAAAAAGTTAAGATAGTTCCTATACCAAAAACATGAAATGAAAACCGGCCAACGTCAGCTTTCCATACTATTGCCCTGATATAGTATTTTTGTAAAATTTTACAAGCTATACTTACTCGTAGACTTGATTGGTTTCTTGAGAAAAAGACCTGATTTTCAGAGGAAACTGTCGGTTTTAGGCGGTCTAGATCATGCCTTGATAATTTATAAGTATGTTGGCTTCATCATCATCAGAGGAAGCCAAAAAGCAACTGCGGCTTTACTTGTTTCTCTTTGGAGCGGGTTCCTAAGCTTAATTATTTTTATTTAGGTCATTAAAAGTGTCATCCGTTATTTTATAAGTTATTTATAGTTTTTTTTCCTTGTGTGGTCTTTTAATAAAGAGTTTTTTATTATTCTCTTAAATAACTCTATATAGAGTCTCTATATATATTAAAAATCCGCATCAAAATCTGTTTGGTAGTTTTAAAGATCTAAGCAAGCATAGGGACAGACAGACAGTGGCAAGTAACTTTGTTTTATACTATGTAGTGACAATGTATGATTTTAAATAAGATGACCAGAATGATGATTTTTTAAAAAGTTTAAAGAAGAAGATGACTCACAATCGTAAAGCAATGATAGGGTTATAATCTTACAACATCAGACTAAATTTTTTAAACCAATAACAATTGATCGATTTTTGTGAATATTGATTTTAGGCGAATCAGGCGAATTTGAAAATATCTAGCCAAGAAATGAATAAAAACAGGTTTACTTCATATGAAATTAATGAACTAATACTTGTGTAAAACATTTTTTCTAACACTGCACTTTGTCCTTCCTGTACGTTTGTCACAGTAACCCTGTAGAGATAAATTTCCTAACGAACGGATCGGGCTGAAATTTAGAACACAGTTAGATTATAGCCTGGAAGAACTCATAGGATATAGTTATCCCAGAAAAATACGGGAACAGGAACTACGCAGGTAAAACCGTGGGAGCCTATTAGAACGCATAATTTTTTGTTCCTAATTTACTTTGTCATAATGAATGTAGCATAATGTATAGTGTCATAATGCAACTTTCGCAAAATATTTTTTTTGCGTTATGTGTTTTAAGCATAACAATCTATTGTACTACATTTAATTCGACTATTGATGAGACGCATAATAGTTTTTAGGCATTTTTTTATTTGATCTAATTTTTTTTAAGGTTCCTTTTAAATCGCATATTATTTTTCACCTAATTTGCTTTGTCATAATGAATAAACATAATATATAGTGTCATAATGTAAATTTTGCACAGTTGTTTTGTGGCGTAATGTGTTTTAATCATAAAAATCTTTTGTACTACATTCGATTTTACCGTTGCTCAGACGCATTTAGACATTTTTTAATTATTTGTTGTGCTACGTAATAAATAACCAAGTTACATAGGACCCAGATCCGATTCGGAGCACCCCGACTTCACCTAGTCTTGTCGCTACTACCCCTAGAGTGTATTTAAAAAATGTGGGAGCCAGAAGCTCAAGGGAGGTCCTGAGTGGAGCGATCCATGCGAGGCCAAGCGTAGCGAAGGCGAGCGAAGCGAGGCGGTGACCTCCGTAGTGGAGCGCAGGCCGAGTATGGAGAAGCAACACTCAGGGCTGACCGCAGAGCTTCTGGCGGGAGCCCACCCGGAGTCAAAAAGTGCACCATTTGTCTTAGGTGTATGTAGGTTTTTAAGTCCTAAAAATGTTGTCTACACAAATTAGTACAAACATTGCTATACTACTGCATAAATACCGTTTATAGTACCTACCATAAAAATGGTGTTTACCATAAAAAAAATATGGTGTTATTCTCAGACCAACGATTCTTAATCCTCAAAATATACTAAATAATTTCACAGCAACAGTATGATAACACGAATGCGACAATGACAGATACTATTGGCAATGATATTCCATTTAATTAGTAGATACCTACATTACGAATAATAAATATTGTTGTCAAAGTACCCACCCGCATTTGACTTGTTTTTTAGTTAGGAGTTTAAAGTTTTTGCCGTTGATCATTACGTTTAAGTATAGTTATGCTTTTCTCAATGTGTGCCTTTAAACATTATGCTATTTATGGTTATGTGTCGAAACTTTATACTAAGTTATCTGTATGCTATATATGGCTATGCGGTTAAACATTATGCTAAGTTATCGTTATGTCATATATGGTTATGCTAGTTAACATTATGCGAAGTCAGTTATGCGTTTAGTTGTTATGGTAAATTATCATTAGTCCTAAAAACGTTATGCCTACCTAAAATAGGACAAAAAATGTTATGCCACCCCATATAGACCCTAAAACCGTAAAACCGAGAGGAGCTGCTAGTCTTCTACAAATGTATGTAAATGTTTGAATGTTAGCAAATTTGTTGCTCAAAGCTTGTCAAAACATTTCACGGTAATATTATAAATAATACTTATATATTGGTGGACAATTCACACTCAACACCATCTGATCCAAAATTAAGCAACCTTGTAATATGGCAACCAGATAGCTGATATAATACTTATATAGTAGGAAATACATACTCATTATAGATATGAACACCTAGACACAGTACAAATATTTGCACTGGGTGGGAATGGAACCCACGACTCTCGGCTCTCCGAAGTGTATCCGATAAAAAACCGGTAGGCTAGTAATTTTTCGGCGATTTTTTTTACTTCATATGAAATTAATGGCTTAACCTAAAAAAACACTTATGTATAACAATTTTTCTATCTAACCCTGCACTTTGTTCTTCCTGCACGTTCGTTACAGTAACCCTGTAGAGATAAATGTCCTATTAGTATCTATTATGAAAGTCAATGTTTGGATATTATGTGGATGTGTTTTGCTGAATGACAGTTTGGAACACATTGAGATTATAGCCGTTTGTTATTGTCACATTCCAAATCGAAATGCAACTTACAACAGAGCACACTAAAGTCTAATATTCCTAAATGGTGTTTGATATTGAATACGTAACAGTAACATAACATGGAATATGTAGCAGTTCGCACCTGCTCCGGAATCCCCGTTTCGTAGAAACTATGGCTCTGGCTGTGGGCGCCTATCAGAATACGAATAGTGCTATATCTGTGTGAGTAATGTTGTCAATGTAGTTATGCAATTTTATTTTCCCACGCTCACAGACTACGGTCTTGTCGCTCAGAAATGTAGTACTATCTCACGGAGCGCCGTGCGTCTTACTTGCGTCGACTAAGTGTAAAGACACACTAAGTATGTGTGCGTGAAAATAAATACAGTATTTGTGCGTGAAAAAAAAATGGTTTCATGGGACACCAGGTAGGAACCTAGGAACGAAGTTCCTTCTGATAATATAGCAATTTGCAAAAAAATGCTTATTTTTTTTATAAAATAAGGTCAACGACCTTATACATAAATAACGTCCGATCATCTGAAAAATAAAGTTGACAACTCTGGTCACGGGCAGTTTTTACGCGACACTTCCGTTATATATTTTTCTTACGGGTCTTACATTTTTTCAGTTTGGTCATGTTGCAAAATCCCAATCTCCTCCAAGCTTGCCGTAAGGAACTTAGTTTCAATATCTTCGACCGCGTCTTAGGCCACAGAAATCTAAACAATAATTTAAATTTCTGTGAGCGGTACTGAGAGCGTACGCGGTCACGCACACATTTACAGCGTGTCTGTGAATATCGTTACCACAAGTAAAGCTCGCGTCGCTACGCGGGATAAAAGTACTATACGAACTAATCTTGTTTTAAGCTTACTTTATTACACTGACTGAAGTTGTTCACTACACTATTATATTAAACTAATTCACAGATAACTCACGTGCTCTAAAGTCAGTCTAGTCCGATTTAAGTTTCAGTCGCTTCAGTTTGGCGTTTAGTGTCAAACGAACAGCGATCACGCGCGTTGACTCTCCTTGAAAAAGACCGCTGGATGCGACTGAAACTTAAGATGGACTGGACTGACTATAGCACACGCGAGTTATCTGTGATGTGATTTATAATGTGTAACTACTTTTGATTCTAAAATACACTAGTATTATTATTAATTCCAGTATTTTAACCGTGGTATTATGGCGAGGCGAGTGCCCGATGTTTTGATTCAGTTTTTTATGCCTTTTTCACAGGTAAACATATCCATCATCACGTAAATAATAATACTTGTGTAGAAATTAATCTGTAGCAGAGAAGTGAAGAATAAAGTAAGGGTAATAGTGACAAGACAAGACAAATATCTTTCAAAGACATTGTGTCATCTACTAACTCGTAGATACGTGGCCAGTGTGATGGATTAAGACATTGACTTTCTACTTGTGAGAGAAGAAGGCCCCGAGTCTCAGAGTGAGAATAATTATAAAATAGGCTTTTTTTGTTTGTGCTTTGAGTGGGATGTTTATGCTAATAAGTACATGTGTATAATTTAACATTTAAGAGACTCAGATTCATTGATCAATTGCGAAGTGACGTGCATCACGTGAATCGATTGGAACCGAATTGTATTCACCTTGGAGTGATCAGCGAAATCGAGCCGGACGAGGAATAACGTCAAACGGAGACAATGAGGTTGTTAGAAAGATTGGACTGTTTTTACAACGGCTCTTGAATAGGTTTCGTTTATAGACTGTAGGGATTTGGAGCTGCCGCTAAACTAAAATGAAATACATTATTTGACTGGTCTTGTTGCTCAGTAGGTAGTAGGTAGTAAGCCTGTAGAGCTTTAGGCAGTGGTTCGATTTCCACCTAGAACATATGTAGGTAGATATATGTATGTGTATTTGTCTAATGGATTAAATATTGATGGAAATTTCTCATACAACACCAACTAGCCACAAACTAAGTAAAGCTCGTACTGTGGGAGCCAGCTAGCTGATAATAATCATCATCAACAGCCCACTAAACGTTCCCACTGCTGGGACTCGGGGCCTTCTCTCGCAAGGAGAGAGCAAATTTTTTTTTTGACGTGATTACGTCTTATAATTCGGTGAAGCCGGCTGCACGGGTTGTTCATGTCATGTTCATTGTCATGTTCATGTTCGTCGTCAGTGCCATGCGGACGAAGCTGAGCGCTGAGGGCGCCACCCGCCGAGTCGAGCGGTATCACTACTCGCGCTATCAGCGTACTGATTTCTTAAGACGTTGTCACGTTTAACTATCGTCAGTAAACCGACTTTACAGATAACCATTTTTTTTTATATAGAGTGGCAAGACGAGCAGGTCATGTGCCTGATGGTAAGCAACATGCCTGCCACATAACAGCACAGTGATACGCAGTTATTGGCTAATAAGGCCATAATCCACCACGCTGGCCCAGTGCGGGTTTGGCGGATGACACATGACTTCGAAAGATTCTAGGTACATGTCGGTTTCCTCACGATGTTTTCCTTCACCGTTTTAAGTTAGCGGCATTACGCACATGACTTCGAAAAGACAGTGGGGCGTGTGGGGTTTGAACCCGGGGTCTCCGGATCGGCAGGCGCCGTTCTCCCGACTAGACCAGCCGTAACTTCCGCCGTAACTTAATAATAATACATATGTCGATATATAGTTTCTAGTTATACATAGAAATACTCACACAGAAAACAAATATTTATATTTATCATGCCAATATTTGCACTTGGTGGGAATCAAATCCATTAATATTCGTTTGATGTCTGGGTGTTTCTATGGACCACAAGAACCTAAAAATTATTATTTACAAGAAGTTTATGAGCTATATATGTGCCTACCATATAACATCTTTACTTAGTTTGGGGCTTTACAGTGTTGAAGATGAAAATTTACAAAGTTCTAGAAAATTAAAGTGCCAAGCCGGTAGCTGTGTTCTGTTCTACCCATCAGTTTGAACAACTTTTAATGTGGTGCCCATTGGAACTTTGAAATATAATCACTAATCTTAGTCTTTTTTATTATTTACTAGCTGTGCCCCGCGGTTTCACCCGCGTCTATTTGAGGAAAATCCATACTAAAATATCCATTGCTGGCCACTTTATTACGTTTTACGGAACCCTAAAAATACGTAAATAAGCAACAATGCATTGTTGTAGAACAAATTTGATTACTTCAAATGACACAAACTTCAAATGACACAAACTTCAAATGTAGACACGCGCCGTCACAGACTTCAGCGACCAAAGAGAATTTAAATTCACGGAACTAAAGCTCTCGAAGAGAAATATTTTTCCCCGTTTTCTTTACATTCTTCACTCATACTCCGTACCTATTGATAGTAGCGTAATGTTATATACCCTATAGCCTTCCTCGATAAATGGAGTATCCAACAAAAAAAGAATCTTTCGTATCGGTCCAGTAGTTTCCGAGATCCTAGCGTTCAAACAAACAAACAAACAAACAAACAAACAAACTCTTCAGCTTTATAATATTAGTATAGATTTTATTTGAAATACTACCACACTAAAAATGCGCATCGAGACGTCGAGTTGTAGAAAACAGCCCGCCTACAAATACCCCCCCAAAAAAAAATTTTTTTACAGTGTTTTCGTTTTTTTTAAATATTGGTGGACTATTCACTCAACACCATCTGACTCCAAACTAAGCAAAGCTTGTATTCTATTATTTATTTATGTACAACGAATAGTTATCTATCTATCTCCACCTACTACCACCACTACCAGTCAAGCAGACTGCCAAATTCTCCTGCTAATAGTGAAACCAACTGACTTTTGCATTTCCGGTCATTATAAGTGACCTTTTACTGAAAATGATTTGCGTGTTCATTTGTTTATTAGATAACCACGATAGTCATCTTTTTATAGCTACTGAAGTATTAAGATTTCTCTTAATAGCCGTAAACCTCCATTAAGTCTAAAGGTTAACTACACCTACATAATAACATTGTTTTTTTATATTTTACGCACATGTATATTATAATATCTTTGAAAAACTGAACTGATTAACTTCCAGTTAATGGATTAAGGAACCAATTTTGTTTGAATTTCTACTAAGTACTTAAATATACCAATATAATATTCATTATAGATTAAAAAGAAACGAAAAGGTTTATATGAAATGTTCTTAAATAAAATACAACCTTTGGGACTACAAGACACCGAGACAAACATTTGAAAATGCTGATGTGTTTGTGTGTTTCTAAGTTATTCTATACAATTATAAATGTGAGTGTTAGTTTGTTTGTTACGCTTTAACTCGAAATGAAAATTTGTACACATATTCTTGGAGATATCAGAAGTAACATGCCTACTTTTTATCCCGGGAAAACAACGGGACTAGGAATTACGCGGGTAATATTTATAATATTAAATACCTATAATACTTATAATGTATTAACAGCTATCTAGCTTCCATAGTGGCTTTGCTTATTTTGAGACTAGATACAGTCAAAAAGTGTCCACCAATCCTACTAAGATTATAAATGCAAAAGTTTGGATGTGTGTTGCTTAATCACATCGGAACAGCTGAACAAACCGGGTAAAATTCACAACATAGTTTGGAATAGTACATTTCACATAGGATACTTTTATCGCGGGAAAAAAACGCGAGAGTTACGCGGTAAAACTGCCCGACGCTGTTAGAATTTGAAGTAAAAAATCGGAAACGGATATTCGAATTATATTTTTTATATTAATTAAGGTCTATCTAATAGTGTTGTGACAAGCCAAGCTCGATTACTCAATAACTGTCATACAACGAACATGCAATGACTTTTGAAACGTTATCGTGCAATTACATCATGTTACATGTCCGTGTATCAGTTCGTTTGTTCATTATAAGTTACTTGGTGCAGGAAGTGTATTTTGACCTTGTCTAAATTGCCGCAGAGCTTTGGAAATTGTCTCTATTAGCAACAATCTATAGTTTATTTGATGCAACGTAGGAGTACGAGTAGGTAGGTAGGTTTAAATCGTAACATAACCCGATTTTTTTAGAAGCAACCGTTCGTAGTATTTACTTAGATACGTATTTTTTTACATGTTAATGTGTTTGTGGTGTGATGTTAATGATACAATCAAATTTAAATTAAGCCGTTACAATTCGTAAAGTCTCTCCAAACGAAAAAAAAAGGTGGTTATTTCGGTTTTTTGTTGTGAAAATAGCCTTTGTCTTGGGATATACCACCTATAGGGGAGACCGAGGAGTGTTGTGACAATTTTTACTTAGAGCAACATATCTCAATAAAGAAACATACCACAATTATAAACGTTATGTCAAAATGTATCCCAATTATTACTCTTTTAAAAATAGTAATCAAAAGCAATTCAAATTACATGGTGACTGAGAAAATACACAAAAACTGAAAATACTCCTATTGTCACAACTCTCCTAACACCGAGGTAAGTTGTAACAGGTACCAAGGTTAGTTGTGACAGCTGTGTACCTAGACTACATTTGACCGATAAATATATTTTTGTAATTAACAGAACACGTTTTTTGCATAAAAATACTTTAATTTTCAAAATAATAGTAAGAAACAATAACATGAAGTATTAAACATCAAAATAACAAGTATTAATTATTTTATCAGTAAGTATTTAGTAGTAGTAGGATTCTTGGTAGAGTCCGCCTGGGGAAGTACCACACCTTTGCCAATTATTCTACCGCTGAACAGTAATGTGCAAACATTGCTGTGTTTTCCGGTTTGAAAGGCAATGTTTCCAGAGAAATTACAGGGCTTAGAGATATAATATCTTAGACCTCTGGGTGACGAGAGCCGTGTAGTGCAGTTGGATGAAGAGTCCAATTCATTACCTATAATGATTTGGACTCTTCATCCAGCTGCTTGTCAATGTGATGTTATGTGGCAAGCATCTTGCTTATTATCAGGTACATGTTCTGCTCGTCTCCTCACTCTATACTATAAAAAAATAGTTACTTAATGAGATCAAAATCAAATCTAAAGAATCATAAATCAAAATATAATCTGACAAACAGTTATGACAGATGTATTGTAGCTCGCCCCCAGTGCAATCTTCATGAGACCAGACTACATTCCAAGCACTGAACCCACTTCTCATTTGGTCGGCTATAAAATTCCAGCACAAGCAATAATAAGCATTTTTTGCATCTTCTTTGGCATGTTCTGCACTTTTCTTGTTGGTCTGCTACTTGGCATTTTTCGGTTTCTTCTTTTCTTCATTTAAAACACGCTTTTTCACACTTTTTATTTTTCTACTGGCTTCTATGACATCTATTTCATCTTCTGTAGGTGTGTCTGTAAGAATAGCTGATTTGATATTGCGTCTATTAGGTTGAGTAATTTTGTCTTGGTGGAGCCTTTGGCAACATCTTACTGATTCTGGCAAAAACATTTATCTCAAACTTAGGTTGTAAAAATTGACAGAAACAAACGAGCATACATATTATACAAACAAAAAAACATTGTTGAAACCAATTAAAATAAGCTAATTTATATATATTATATTCATAATTCATAAAATAAACTTAAATAGGAGAGTTGTGACAGCGTGTCACAATTCTCCTAGGTGCCAAAAATTACGAGTTGGTTAGAATAATAATTCATAATTTCAAAACATGATGGAAACATAGGAAGACAATGCCACGATTTGAAACATCAAAAGCCACTCAATATATGGAAAAATAGCCTAATCATGTGAATGCAATATGTCGGTACATATAAACAATCAAAATTTCAATAGAAAACTTACTTTTCGGTTTTTTTTTCATGCAGTCGTCGCACTCGCATAACCGCTTGCCATGAACCTCTGGCGCGTACCGTATCAACTAGCGTGTCTCTAAAGAAACAATTGGGCCGTATTGCCAACTCGCTAACGGTCATAGGTTCCGAGTAATCGTCTTTGTCACAACTCTCCTCTGTCACAACTCACCTTGGTCTCCCCTACGAGAACATACCTCTAATAATAAACGTTGTTTTATAATTTTGTCCCTGTTTGTTTTTTGGTTGTTCAATGACATATCCTTCGGTTTATGAAAGGTAGGAAATATATTTGATGGTTTAACAAATTTAGAAACCTATTGTAAAGCTACATGGTGACGTACTCTTTTTTTTTTTAATAGGATTAAGTATAAAAATTTGTTTACAAATGCAAATTTAACGTTGGCGCATTATAAACGTCACTGAACAATCAAAACTAATTGCAGTCTATTTCATAATCTTTTTAAATGGAACCTATTTTCCGTTTGGAAAATCGATCTGACATTTTTTTCACAGTGATAGAACCAACCAACCAAGAAGAAACCAACATCCTTGTTCTAATTATATTTTTTAATCTGTGGTAAAAAAAGATGATTTGAAAATCGAACGCGAATCGCGTCAATCAACGATGACGGCTGCAGATACGTTCAGGAATCCGACGAGAAATCGTCGCTTGAATTATTGATTAGCTGCATTACGGTGCATAGAACCTATAGTTGCAGATACATTATTGCATATTAAAGAAGACAGGTGTTTAAGAGGTCGGTAATATACTGTTCTAACTATACCAACTGTCCGAGCAGTACCCGTCCTCGTTATTATAACGAGATAAAACGGTGCGTATGTCTTATTCCAGAATCTGTGTTCCAAATTTCAACTCGATCCGTTCAGACGTTTCAACGTGATTGAGCAACAAACATCCAAATTTTCGAATTAATATTATTAGTAGGATATAGTAGAGAAAGCCACTAACTATATATTAAAGTTTAAGACACTTTTGTGCGTCAGGGAAAGTACTACAGCTTTGCCAGTTATTCTACCGTCAAGTCATGGACGTATAAAAAAAGTCGGACGTAGTCTCGCTAAAACAAAAACTGTGTCCATCGAGTCGGCCACATAGTATGCACATGTGCGCTATTACATACAGGCTGACACGCACGCTGACACGCACACATCAGTGGGTCATTACACGCGCAACTTGTGTATATGTGTGCGTGCCAGCCTATCAGTGACAACCTGACAACGCACACTTGCAAATGTGGCCGACTCTAGTGGCACAGTTTTTGTTTTAGCGAGACTACGTTCGACTTTTTTATACGTCCATGCGTCAAGTAGTAATGTCCAAGCATAACTGTATCGCGTATTGATGGGAAATATCTCCAGAGACATTTCACTGTATTGCGCTCGTCACCTAAAGGCATTATAGGGCAAATAACTGATTTGCCTTATAATTTTTGTGAGTACTCAGTGTGACACATGTAACAAACATAAATATTACAGTAAACAATAACAAACTAGCTAATTGTATGTAACGTTTTCCGCTGCCGAGAAAAAAAAATACACCCCTAGTTTACAGAGTAAAAAACATTCGTATTAATTCATATCATATCACTAGCGGTCCGCCCCGGTTTCACCCGTGGTACATAATAATCCGTGATCACGTACATATCCAACGGTGAAAGAATATCTGAAATCGCTCCAGTAGTTCCTGAGATTAGCGCGTTCAAACATAAAACCTATTCAGCTTAATAAGTATAGATGTAAGTTTTTGATATTAACTTTCCGAACTATGGACGTGTGATGCCAGTTAACGGGTTCAATGATCATCGCGATTATTTCTCAAGAATATTAAGTATGCTAGAGTATGTATAGCATAGCTATAGTATGCTAGAACCTAGAACTATTGCATCCATTTTGTGCCTCGGTCAGTCTTCCTCGTAGTACCTAATAATACAAATAGTTCTAGGTTCTAGCATACTATACCTAGCGATTCAGGAATTATATATATCAATTTATTACTCAATCACGTAGGAACAACTGAATGTAACAGGTCACGACAGTTTTCCTAATTTCAATTAGGAAAACTGTCAGATGTCAGGTTATATAGGACTAGGCTACTCTTTATCCCGGGAAAACAGCAGGATCGGGAACTACGCAGGTGAAATTGTGGGGCTCAGCTAGTAAATTGTGAAGATAAAAGTTTGCGGGCCATAAATGTATGTGTGTGCTCTCTGTAAAGACTTATCAGACTTGAATGTAAAATTCAATGTGTAATTTTATTGAATAAACACCATAGGCTTTTGATCCCGTTAAAGTGAGTGATTGTTTAGTCAAGGGTTTCATCGAGGGCAGCTAGTTTGAAAAAAAACGTACAAAGACGCACACATAGTATTGGGATATACTTATATTAAATATTAATACATACACTATTTACCTTGTATTATTATAGACAATGGGCATTTAATAGATTTTCCTGTTTCTATAACCAAAGATTCATCCCATTTATTATCAGAAAAAAATTATCCATGGACCAATGAAGGTCCAAGGTAACAAACAAAATTATCAAGCCCACTACCGGTTGGAAGCATGCTAGCGGCATTACTATACCGAATGGAAATAATGCATTGATTGGCAATACTTTGAGCCAATTAAAAGCCAGAATTCTGGACACGACGAAACGCGTCTACCAAGCGCTCGAAAACGCGAACTTGTTGTTTTTGGATTTTTTAAATGTATTTTCTTCTGTAGTTTATTATTGAAGTGAAAACTTCTTTAGGCGCGCTATAGACAGAATTTTCGTGGGCTGTGAAATGGATCCATCAATCGTCACGCTTGGATATGATAAGAACGGACTGCTCGTAACTCAAAGAAGCAGCATCGTTTCATGGTTGATGTTCCAAAGACACGGACTAAGAGGTTTGACTCTACTTTAGTGATAAGAACGTCTAGGCTGTGGAATGAGTTGCCAGAGTGGGTTTTCCCTGATAGTTATGACCTACCTATAAAAGGTAGGTACCAGGGCAACAGAAACAGTAAAGAGTTTCGATTACCTACCTCCAACAGCCCAGCGTTTATCTCTAGATAGCAGGACAACAGAAATATAAAAGAGTTGCGTTTGCCCCTAGGTACCAGTACCAGGGCAACAGAAACAGTAAAGAGTTACAATATTTTGTACAACTTCGTTCCATCAGAATGTCCCTTGACACCTCCCAAGTATTTTGCAGTGAAAACTTCTTTTGGCGCGCAGGCGCACTTTTAGACAGATTTTTCGTGGGGTGTGAATTGAATTCTAGCGTCACGCTCGGGTATGATAAGAAATCTTCGGGTAAACTTGGGGCCACAGCCATTGGCCATCTAGAAATGCGGCAGCCAATGGGAAATGCTGAAAGGGCGTGGCCTAACCATCACGGCATGACCATCTAGAAATGCGTGAGCCAATGGGAAATGCTAACGCATTTCTAGATGGCCATGCCACAATGGTCAGGCCACGCCTTCCGGTACACCCGTGTAATTTCCAAAGTAAGCTATCAAATTCTGAGTTATAAGTTTTCACTTCTATCGGCAGTTCCTATGACTGCCAATTTTTTTATGTATGTGGAAATCAATGAACAGTACCTGCTAAGAAATAAACAACACACTGAGCTAATTTTATTTTATGTGGAGAGCAGGGAATTCAGTAGGGGAAAACCCGACATTCACATAGAATCTTTCGAGATCATGTTTGTGTCATACGGGTTGGTACCCGTACTTGGACAGCGTGGTGGATTATAACCTTGACACTCTCCTTGCGAGAGAAGGCCTTGAGTCCCAGAAGTGAGAACATTTAGTGGGCTGCTTATGCGATGTATTTTTTTTACTTTTACATATTTTAAACATTGCAGAGGACTTAGTTGCGACCCGAATGATTTAAATACTTCTCCAAGTTTTAGCGCGTGACGACGGACATGGTCACGAGAATACTCAATTTAACCCAACAAATTCAAATAATTTCTCAGGAACGACAAGCTTTAAATTGTATTTAAATAAATAAAAATATTGTTGTACATTCCTCAAACAACACTGACACACCAAAGTTTATTAGGGGAGTAGAGGAGACTGAATGTTTGTAAACTTATGACACTAAATATTAATAGACACTCAACTTACACTAATATTATTTCAATCACACGTCCATACAGAATACTAATTAGAACAATGGCATTGTGTTTCTTAATTGAACGCAATGATCGGACCGAGCGTCCTCTAACTACAAAAAGGTTTGCAAAAGTAAATTTATCGAAATACAAAACAAACAAATAAACGTTGGCCTGGCCTCAAAGGATGTGGAACCGGTTGGGTAGTAGTGCTTCGTGATACGAGGAGGTATGTACGGAATGCCGGCGGGCTCTCGGCTGTACTCTGATTGTGGCGGCTCGGACTGTCTGCGATGCCATGCGATGATTGTTCATATCTTTGAAGCGCAAACTACCTACTAAAGGCGCGTTGCGCTAATGCGTTTTTTTTTCAGAATTTTCAGATGGAAAAACAACTGAACTCGGAGCCACAGACTAAGTAGAGATATACTCTAGCATTGTTACCGGTCATAGACAATTAACTCAGGGTATATGATTTAAACCCAGTTTGATTTGATGATCTGCGTTACCGGTATTGAGACCGAGACCTCTATACGAGTATATAATGCATGTATAAAGTATAATATGTTTATACACAGGGCTTTTTAGAGACACGCAGTGCCTCCAAAGACGCACCGGTGCCGGTGGCACATCGAATTCTCCAATAAATTATCGACTTCCAACTTCCGAGATTAGCGTGCCCCTAAAAAATAATTATCAAAAAAGGCCTATAAATACATAGATTACATACATAATTGTATTTTTACTTATGTTGAATAACTAAAATCGCAAAACTTTAGTTTACGTTTACTTTAAGTTACGTTTAATGAAAGTACATTTATTTATTGAACTTTTTGTCTTATAGCATTTTACTTGTAGTAATTATCGTATAACTAATACAAAGTTTATATATTTAGTTATCTTGTTACTCGCAGGCGATTTGGGTGCCTCTAATATACATATATCTTGTATTTTCCTAGAAAAAGTTTGCTGAGTGCAGTGCACACAAAAGTAATCTTGAATGTTAATAATTTAAAATGGCAAACGGGTTTTGGTTCTAGTGTGACTGTTTTATTTTAGTTATGTAAAATCCTCGCCTATGTTTTAAGCATTTTCGCGTGGTATTACTATCGTGTGTTGTGGTTTTTAAATGCATTGTTTAAAAACTTACGTCAAAAGACACAATGGGAGCGCTGACTGTACAAGAAATAAAAGCTTTCATTAATAGTAAAAAAGGTTATAATGTTCGTTTTTGACAAATACATAATTGTAATCTTTATAGCATTTTTGGTCTCTAAAGATTAAAGTGGTTTCACTGCGTGTTAACTAACCTATAGGTAGGTATTGACATTTTGGAAATGGAACGACATTATTTTTTGTTTTATTAAAGTTTTTACTCTTACAATAAGCGTACAATGTAAAATGCAAAAAGCTATGGCATCGTGTTTTTTTTTTAAATTGGCATACCAAATTTCAACGAGTTATACACCACACGGTCAAATACACTTGTACAATATCTAGATAGTTATTTACGGCATAGCGTGTAGTGAGATAACATCTTTACCTCTGACATTACGATTGTAAGTGTTGTAAGTGCAACAACAGATATGCACGGTGCCGCATTCTTGAATAATAACACGTTCGTACCGAAATAGGTTATGCTTGAACTTTGGATTCTTCTATCTTTAAATATTGGCGCGAAAATGTTTTATTTTTATTTTGTGGATAGAGTTATTTATTTTTATTATTTTATGGTAAGGATAACAATTAAGTGAAATTTTTAAAAAGTTTGCATGCTTGTGATTGTAATTTCTTTACTGCTGACCTCTGACTGAAATGGCTACTGGGGTTTCTATCGTTACCAGAATTATATTTGTGCCAATAAAATGGACTGTTCCTGGGGGTTGTCAAGATCGTGTCATATGGGAGAGGCCTAAGTCCAACAGTGAAACCGCGCGCAACCAGTTAATTGTATGAAACCCTAATTTTTTTACTTGTTTGTCTAGACAGATTGAATTTTTGATGATTGTACAAACATACGATAATTTTAAAGTGATATTTAAACTAATTTATGGAAACAGTTTATTTGTAGTTAAGTTCGTTAAGCATGGATAAATAGATTAAAAATAATCTATTGTTTTAATGGAATAGAAATATTTTACAATGTTTTAAATAAAAATTATTATACGTGATTTATGATAAAACATGCTCCCAAGGAACAAAGGACCAAGCACATTATCTATTCTTATGACCAAACGGCTCACATCCGGTTAAAACAATGCGCACCCATTGCAAGTTTAAGTTTACGGAAGGCTAAAAATATTGTAGAGTAAGGTGGATTAATAATATGTTTATTTTACAGATAAATTATTAACAAACATATCAGTTCTGCATTGAAAATTATTATTAGCTAACTATTATTCGATGGAAATAACATTAGCAAATTGAGGTCGTGATATAAATTTTAATGGACCATAGACAACTTACATCTCACCCTACCGCGCGACATCCCTACCATCTTTCGTCACGTCACTTCACCCACATCACACGCGTCATTTTCGTTCGATTTTCGATTTCGAGTTTGGAATTTTCGAACATAATTTTGATAGACGGAAGACGCGCGTCCGTTGTCATATCTCGCGAGTTCATAACTAGTTGCTTTGCTTGTAGTGATGTGAATCACTTGAGACTATTAATATGCGTGGCAAGTGACCGCTCATACTATTATTTAATCTATGCCCACGTGTCAAGACCAAGGCGATGTATGTTTGTGATACACCCAACACTACTACTTGTTGCAGTCATCAGCTAGTTAAAGTCATTATTCTCCTTAAAATCGTCATGAAATTGTAATCTATTTATCTTTAAATGTTTTAATTCGTTGAACATGTTATTATTAATTATTTATCTATTAGTCTATTATTATGAAATTATTTGTGTATTAGGATGTGAAGTCAATATATATATAATATTTATATATATTGTTGTTTTTTAAATTAGTTGTTTGTTATTATAAATTGTTAGTACTCCTAATTGTACTCCCCGTCTTCCATTATTGATTGATTTATTTGTTACCATCCTATGGTTGCCTGGAAGAAATCGCTCTCAGCGATAAGGTCGCCAATTGCTACTTTATTATAAGTTTTTTTTTCTGTATTTTTCTTTGTTATGTAAGTGCAATAAAGAGTTTATCTATCTATCTATCTATCTAACACTAATGGACTGTTATGTAAAAAAGTCTAAGAACGCTATGCGTATATTTGCATTTCTTACGTTTCTTGCGTTTTGTTTTGTCAAGGTCGTAACGTGAAATGAAAAGCCGGCATTGTTTACATGATTATACAGGTTTGTAAACATTGTTGGCATAATGTCAGGGAAGAAAAATCGAGCGTGGGTGGCTTTCCCGTGTCGATGCGTCGGCGTAACAGTTGCTACGGCCCGTTTTCGTTATTAGAAGTAAACATTTGAGGATATCCCCAAACGGAACCTTTAACGACTTTCATTCTATTCAATAGTGAAAAATCATGATAAGCCACTTGTAGTCGTCGGTTTTTGAAGCAAAATGAGAGGGTTTGCATTGAAAGATTGTTCGAGGGAAGGCGGCGGATTTCGAAATACAATTTTATAACTTTTCGGCGACGTTGATCAATGTATACGTGAACATTAGTGTTGTTTAATAGTAAAACTAAGTTTTCACTTCTATCGGCAGTCCCTCTGACTACAAGTTTTTAATAATTGCGGGATATTTACTAGTTTTGTGGTGGAGCGATCCCCCGATATTTCAGTGCAGTGAATGAAATCCGTGAATGTGGTGCATGAAGCACCACATTCACGGGTAAACTGAGAAAACCGTGACAAGATAGCTTAAAAAAATGTTAATATTGTGTTTATCTCATTCAAGAAATAAAATCTTATTGTGTTTGAGTTCGATTCAAGTAGGTGCCTATATATACAGAAATAGCACAAAAATGTGTCTACAATGTCTACATCAATGAGACCACGAGTATTTAGTCCGTTTATTGGTGTAAAAACTCAAATTAGACTATCATCTGTGTTGCCTGTGTGGCAATTTCACGACTAGATAATAAATAAATATTGGTGGACAATTCACACGCAACATATCTATGTTGTGTGTGAAACTTTTTAATCTAAACTTTGTTTGAAGTTGTGGTATATAGGGCGGGCATCCCTCTACCTTTCCCCATATTTCTCAAAGCTTAGAGCTAGGCTTTGATGAATAAAGCTCTTGAAAGTTCATCATCATCATCATCATCATCATCAGCCGCAAGACGTCCAGTGCTGAACATAGGCCTCCCCCCTAGATTTCCACAACAAACGGTCCCGCGCAACCTGCAACCAGCGGTTTCCAGCGACCTTTGTTAGGTCATCTGTCCATCTAGTGGGAGGCCGTCCAACACTGCGTCTTCCGGTTCGTGGTCGCCACTCGAGAACCTTTCTTCCCCATCGGTTGTCAGTTCTGCGAGCGATGTGGCCTGCCCATTGCCACTTCAGCTTGCTTACTCTTTGAGCTATGTCGGCCACTTTCGTTCTTTTGCGAATATCCTCATTACGGATTCTGTCGCGCAAAGAGACTCCGAGCATAGCTCTCTCCATAGCTCGCTGTGTGACTTTGAGCTTTGTTATGAGGCCCACAGTTAAGGACCACGTCTCAGTTCCATAAGCCATCACTGGCAACACGCATTGGTTAAAGACTTTTGTCTTTAGGCATTGGGGTATTTTGGACTCAAAGATGTGCCGAAGTTTCCCGAACGCTGCCCATCCGAGTTGGATTCTTCGCTGGACCTCTTTGTCGAAGTTGGATCTACCTAATCGGATCTTTTGACCCAGGTAGACGTATTCGTCAACAACTTCGAGTGTGGTATTCCCAACATTAACCGGTACATGTGAGACATGAACACATGAAACATGAACCTCAAACCTACCTGCTGGGATACTCTACTGAGGTCCCTGAGCATAGCACCGAGGTCCTCCAGCGACTCCGCCACAATGACTATGTCGTCGGCAAATCGAAGGTGAGTGATGCATTTGCCGTTGATATTGATGCCGTATCCGTTCCAGTCCAGTAGCTTGAAAACATCTTCCAGCGCGGCAGTGAACAGTTTCGGAGATATAACATCTCCCTGTCTCACGCCTTTCTGTAGCTGGATGTGTTTTGTGCACTGGTCCTGTAATCGGACAGACATTGTGGCTTTGCTGTAGATACACTTCAACACTTCGATATAGCGATAGTCGATGCGGCAGCGCTGAAGAGACTGAAGCACTGCCCAGGTCTCGATGGAATCGAAGGCTTTCTCATAGTCCACATACGCTATACATAGTGGCCGATTATACTCCTCGGTTTTCTGTATAATCTGCCGAAGCGTATGGATGTGGTCTATGGTACTATAGTCTTTTCGGAAACCGGCTTGTTCGGGTGGCTGGAAGTCGTCAAACCTGCGTGCGAGACGATTCGTGATTACCCTCGAAAACAACTTATAAACGTGGCTCAGAAGTGAGATGGGTCTGTAGTTCTTCAACAAGGTGTTGTCACCTTTTTTGAAGAAGAGCACCACCACACTTCTGCTCCACGCTTCTGGCGTATTACCGTCAAGTATGACGGAGTCGAACAGCCTCTGGAGGACTTTAAGTACCGGTTTTCCACCCGCTCTCAGAAGCTCAGTCGTAATTCCGTCATCGCCAGGTGCCTTGTTGTTCTTAAGTTGTTTGAGGGCCATCCTAATCTCATACAGGCTGACTTCCGGGATGTCTTCGGTAAAGTGTCGGGTCAGCGTGGCTCTGGGGTCTTTTGCCATGCTAACGACAGGTTGTGCTTGTGTAGAGGTGTATAACTGTTCATAGAACCTCTCAATCTCCTCCAAAATCTCGGGCTTCGACGAGACGACGTTACCACTATCGGTCTTCAGTTTGGTCAATTGACTTTGCCCAAGAGACAGATTTCTTGCGAACACTTTCGAGCCTTTGTTCCGCTTAATCGCTTCTTTAATACACGAAGTATTGAAGCAGCGTATGTCGCGTCGCACACAAGTAGATATCTGTCTATTGAGCTGTCTGTATGCCGTCATGTCGACCGAAGACTGCAATCGCATATCTCGCCTAACCGCCATGAGATTCAGAGTATGATCGGAGAGCTTTTGGGTTCTATTCTGGCGTCGGCTCTTATAAAATTTCCTGCCAACTGCTTGAACAGTTTCCACCAGCCTGTCGTTTATTTCGTCCGCCGTTACGCATTCATCTAAGGCTTCGAAGCGATTTTGAAGTTCGAGTTGAAAGTTATCGGGATCTTCGATTTGAGCATAATTTGGTCGGAGCGTGGACTTCATTAGACGTAATCTTTCGAACTTAATGTTTAGATTCAGCGTGCCTCTTACAATACGGTGATCGCTGCCGGTCTTAACCCTACTGATCACAGAGACATCGCTGAATATTTGCCGTTTAGTCGTCATAATGAAGTCGATCTCATTCTTTGTGGAACCATCTGGGCTAATCCAGGTCCATTTTCGTTGTGGCTGTTTCCTGAAAAAGGAGTTCATCATAAAGAGGCTCTCCCTTTCCAAGAAATCAGCTAGACGTTGCCCTCTTGGGTTCCGCTGCCCATATCCGAATTGTCCCACTCTCAACTCATCACCGCTACGTTTGCCTAGTTTCGCGTTGAAGTCTCCCATCACAACTGTGAAATGTGTTGGCGAGACATGTATGGCTTTGGAGATGTCCTCATACATGGTCTCAACCTCTTCGTCGGGATGTGTCGAGGTCGGTGCGTATACCTGTATGACCTTCAATGAATACCGGTCGGTTATTTTAAGTACAAGGTATACAACCCTGCTCGACACACTCTCGATCATTAACACGTTGTTGACAAGAGACTTGCGGACGATAAACCCGACATCCCCTTGGAATTGTTGATCTCCCTCCCGGTAGTAGAACAAGTTGCCGGATTCGAGGGTTATTCTGTGTCCTCGCCCTGTCTACGGACTTCGGATAACCCTATGATATCCCAGCGCAACTTGTCCACTTCTTCTTCCAGATCCACAATCTTCTCGTCAGCCCTCAGAGTCCGTGCGTTGTACGTTGCCAGGTCGAGTCGTTGGGTTTGGTGGTGGGGCGTCTGCCGGGGATTCTTAGCACCCCATGCTCCGCCGGAACCAAGGCTGCCACCAACGCCTGGAATAACGGAGCCGCCGGGGACTAGGGGCCGTTTCTTTTTTGTGACCGTCATATGGGGGGGTGTTTGCCATAGTCACCACGCTTGGCAGGCGGGTTGGTGACCGCGGAGCCAGTCCTTTGCACCGATGACGCCGCTGCCCGTCACCGGCCAGGTCAATTTAGGACTGGCTTTTAAATGAATATACCGCCATTGGTTCGGTCGTCAGAGACTCGTTAGTTGGCAGCAGGGTGTACCGCGCGCAGGAGAGGTTGACATTTGGGGAAACTAGATGTTTAGCGCTTCCCCCTTACCCCCAAAAAAATTTCAATCAAGCAATATTATTTATTGCAGTACCCAGTTTTGTCACAGATAACGAAATAAGATACATTTGATATCGTGTTTCAACAAAAAAAAATCATCAATATCCCGATGATTGTATCCAAACATCCGGATTCTGGAAAATCGAACGAATCGTGAATTTTCACATTCGTGGTAGGTACGATGATAAGAAACTATATCGATAAGTGAAAAGGTTCGTAATATCAATGCGCGAAATTTCCATTGTAGAAAAGTACTTACGAAACTAAGCATTGCGATTGTAGCGGGGGTTATTGTATACATGTGTACAATACCCCCACCATGTACATGTACATTGTGCGACTGATCTGAAAGTAAATTCAAGAGGATTTATTGCATCTGTTCACTTTCGTCAAAGTAATAATGGATATTTAATTGTTATGGATAATTTAAATTGTCAACGTGTACTTTCCATTGAGACTTTCGTACTATCGTATGTTGGACAAAGACCTCTTTTTCCTCTCCTTCCAGCGGCCTCTGTTGATATCAAACAGTTGCTTTCATTCAACAACAACAAAACACTGCAACCAGTCAGTTTAGATAAATAGATAGAAAGATAGATAGAAACTCTTTATTGTGATACAGACAAATTAATAAAATTACAGTGAAATACTTATGAACTAGTAGCACAAGTGGCGGCCTTATTGGCTAAGAGCAATCTTTTCCAGGCAACCATCCGGCAACCAACCAGTTTAGTGTGTTTAATTTTTAGTTTATTTATTCTGAAAAACGAAACAACTGACTACTATTTAAAAATTAGACCCACATAGAACACTAATTTTAACAGCCTGTTCCGATGAGATGTTGCCCAATCTCATACATTCTAGCTTTCGGGTTTATAATATTAATAAAATACAGATTACCGCATAACAAAATTAGTTGCTTCGTATAAAATTACAGTGGGTTCGCTCAAAATGAAAGAAAGATCATGACATCAATGATAAAGCGATAAGCAATGAAGTATATCAAGACTTCAAGACGAAAGAAAGACCAATGATGACAAGATCAAAACCAATTTATGTATTTAGACAGTTGAGTCGCTGGCTGCAGATTGCGTTCGTTAAATCATTCCAGTGGCGCAGTCAGTTATTTTAGGTCATAAATATTTATTTTGGCACAACAAACCGCCGAAGCTGATAAATAAACAATAGTTGCTTGTAACGCCTGTTGCTTGCTCTATGATTCATGTATGTCTATGCCAAACTTCGTGGCCGCTCTATAATATCATTTTTTTTTGTATTTCTGTTCTAACTGTCATATTCCAAACTTTGTCGTTCCTGTTTGAAGGGCAATGTTTACATAGAACTTACAAGGCGTTAAGATAAATCATCTTATATCTCTAGACGACGAACGCTGTAGCGTTAGGTTACCTTTTTTCGAACTTGATGTTTAGTAGGCCTAAAGGAATCTCAAGGCGATATTTTATACAATTTTGGAAAGTAGAAAATCAATATAACAATTTTTCGCGTATGAGGTAAAGCATACTCAAAATGTCAGGGTTTTGTATTTTCGGAGGTAAGCATTTAAGAAGAAATGAAGTCTAGCTACTTCATCTTCAGCTACTATCTGAGTTCCCCTAACACAGAACAGTTGATCTTCTTCGCAATTAGTACGTTAGTCGTCAACGCCCATATTGTGCACAGTGCAAATAGCGGCCTTGTCGCTTTTTTTTAACATTTATAGGTTTACACTTGACCACCATCTCGCCTGATGTTAAGCGACGACTTAACATCATCTTCTCCAAACCTATCTTCTCCAGACAACCTGTACACGACAGAAAACAAAAAACTGACTAATACTGAATTAACAACTATTGGCGACCTGTGGTTTTACGCGAATAGTTCCTGGTCCCGTAATATTCAAGATCAACATCAACAGCCCACTAAACGTTCTCACTGCTGGGACTCGGGGCCTTCTCTCACAAGGAGAGAGTTAAGGCCATAATCCACCACGCTGGCCCAGTGCGGGTTGGCGGATGACACATGACTTCGAAAGATTCTAGGTACATGTCGGTTTCCTCACGATGTTTTCCTTCACCGTTTTAAGTTAGCGGCATTACGCACATGACTTCGAAAAGACAGTGGTGCGTGTGGGGTTTGAACCCGGGGTCTCCGGATCGGCAGCCGCCGTTCTCCCGACTAGACCACCGTAACTTATTCTAACAAAAATAAATACCTACCTATTTATCCAGACTAATATATTTTTAATTTCATTCAAATCCATACTACAGTTTTTGCTTAAACGAGTAGCATAAATCCATACATCTGATCCTTCTATACGTAAGTACAAACTTCTTCAGTAACTACATTTATTGTAGGACTTAATTTAGTTAATCAAGGCTCTTCCTTAAGAAAAATGTTTGTATTGAGGTGCTATAAAGATTGGCTTGAATAATACCATTTGTTTAGCGGTGAACGCTGCGTTGCTCGGGAGAAAGTGCGTTCTACTGGATTGTAAGTTGATCCATGTGGGTAGGCAGTTTCGCATTCAACGCTGAGTTATACAGGCATGTTTATCGATAGATTTTATTACTACTTAGCCATAGCTTACTCGCTCGCTTTTACTTATGACATCTTTGAGCGAACCGAGAAAGTATAGAGTTTGTCATTCTTCCGTAGGTACACCATTTCATAATGAAATTGAAGTGCTTTTGTAATTTAGTATGGGGTTCAGGTTCATGGGAATAAAGCCAACCAATACTTTAGTATAAAAATAGGAAAATGTTTTATATTCGGAAGTTCATTCGTTCCTGTCTATCATGTATCACGCTCTACATAAATTAGCGTATCACGGTCACGTGACTACAAATGATACTATTATGTACTATTGTTTTATTTACTTTAGCCTTCTTACCATCTAAATAAAATCATGATTGCCTAGAAGAAATCGGCTTTTAGCAATAAGGCTAACAACTGACGCTACTAATAATGCACTAGGTATAAATCTTTGTCTGTATCATTAACATTGTGTGGGGTCCAGTGTACTCTACCATTGCGTTATAGTATGTTGTGCTATAAATTTCCAGTCGTTTACAGTTTTTTCAAGTGTTTTATGTAATGTACGTTTTTTATTACCTATTGGTAAACTAGACGTCATTTTAATCAGTCTGGCTCTCTGCTATAATTATTATTATGATCATACCTAGTTGGTTGATATTAGTGTTAAACTAATTATTATGTGCAATTATTGCAACATATTTCAAAATTACTCAAAAATGAGCCGAGTATTTTGTAAAAATGTAAGAAGCATAAAAATACAAGTTTCTAGGCTGTGAAATGCGTTGTCTGAGTGGACTTCTCTAGATGTTGTAACCATTCATTTTCCACTTGAAAACACCAAGATTTCTTCAATCTGATGAATTAATTTCTTCTTGGTAAGCACGCTCCATCGTAGATTGGATTATCGCTTGATATCAGGTAAGAATTCGGTCAAGTATAAACCTATCATTGTTAAACATAAGCACATTCCTTAAAATAGTATAGTCCTATAATAGTTTAAAAAATGCTAGCTATGTTAAAGAATGATTGAATCTAACAAGACGATAAACCATATTCCGACCTCATTAGTTAAAGTTGAAGGTCTTCGTTCCACGCTTCACTTGTATCGTACGCTATATTTTTGGTAACTCGAACAATTTACTCCCACGGTGCGTCTCTACATGGATTCTCGTAAACTCATCAATCGGTCAGTTGTTTATGGGTTACGGATTTGAGGCTACGTTTAGGTGTAGTAAGCCTGTTAAGCAATTATATGGTTCGAGAGTTGTGTAACTTTTGAACCCAAATACATCATGTATTTTCAGTGAAAGAAACATTCGATAAAAAAAAGGTGCTTATTTCATAATTAACATGAACATTTTAAACGGGCCTTTAAAGCCTTTATTAACAAAAGTACACATGGGAACTACACACGACATACCTAACTAACTACATGCATATGCAAATTATCCATAGACCAATTTAAGACTATGGCTTTTTGTCCAAATCTAAGATTCTGGCTTGTGGTGAAAAGTTGTGATGACAAACTTATACATCTACACTTGAAAAAATAGTCAGAGGCGGAGGCAGTATTCTAACATTCTAACCTATGATCTCGCGATTGTGAGTTCTATTAAAAACATTATTCTGGGCATAATTACGATCCAAATAATTAATTTACTAAAACATGAACAACATTGCATCATTAGTATTTCATTTATTTTAATTTTAGAATGTAATAAGTGTAATTGGCATTAAATTTGTCGTTCTTATTAGTATGAATAAATAAATAAATTAGGCCATATTTCACTGATCGACTATGAAATCATGAATACAACCTTAAAGTGGCTTTGCAGACCCGAAGACAGAAGTTAAATAAAATATTTAGTCGACTTGGTTTTGGTCCTCAGGAATATTTTTAGATTGAAGTTTTCAAACATTAACTTACATTTCTAGATCAAACTAATCATCTAATCAATGCAAAAGCATAAGCCCGCTTTATGTTCTCACAGCTGGGACTCGAAACTTTATCTCCTAAGGAGAGAGAGTAATCTACGACGCAGGTCAAGTGCGAGTTGGCGAATGGGGATATTTAGGGACTCGAGTTTCGTACAATGTTTTTCTTCAGCGTTAAAGCTAGTGGTGATACCCTGATACCAAACTCGTACATATTGGAAAAATACTCCAAGATACAAACGAGATTTGAACCTACGACCTCATGATTCTGAAATCAGACTTTCTCAGCACTACGCCACCAGTTCTCAAACAAAATAACGAAAGTACATTATTATTTACCTACGCTTACATAACCTTTCATAAAAGTATCTTCCATGGCATTTATGTCATTTCTATGGTTTTATTATCTCCAGTCCCACGACAGAAATACCAAATGTCTTCATTACGAAACTTACATAACAATGTTACACCGAGAGAAATTAATACTTTAATTAACAAGAAAACATAGAGAGACGTTTTCGTTTAAAGTCTTAAAAACTTTGTCGAAATGAAAACCACTAAATTGGTCCCTAATATCGTAAAGTAAAGGTTAGGTCACATTTATATGAACGTAATCTTAAAATCGTAGTCAGCGTTGGCAGGCCTATCACCCACAAGATGGACCGACGCGACGATCTGGTGAAGGTCGCCGGAAGGTCTTTGGGGGAGGCCTTCGTCCAGCAGTGGACGTCCTTCGGCTGATATGATGATGATGAATCTTAAAAGAAACCGAGTCGATCTCGACTTGAAAACATTGGTATATGCTTCTTTTTTCTATCCATCGAGAAGGATTTTGTATATTTGACAAAACCAAATCTGGTACTGCATTCTACAGTTTAACTTTTATTTTTCAGTTATTTAGTGGAATGCAGTACCAGATTTGGTACCTATGTTTGGTTTGGTAAACAAGGCATCCCTAAGTTATGCTTACCCATAATTTAAACACTTCGACAAATCCTACTAATATTATAAACATGAAATTTTGAAAGTTTTGTTGGTCAATCACGTTGAAACGGCTTAAGAGAATGAGTTGAACTTTTGAACAATGTTAGATTTAATTTGAGAATAGCAAAATTATCGGAACGGGAAATACGCGGGTACAACAATTAGGCCCTGCTAGTAAATAGTATACCTATTATATCCACTAGACAGCGGATTATGAAACTCATTGATTTCGAATGATCTTTTCTGACCGATTATGTCTGCATAAGTGCGGTTTAACCACAAGAAGAAACTTATAATGACAAAGTAGCAGAACTGTTTATGCATGGGAGCGGTCACGGAGTTTGCACACAATACCTGGGAATCTTCGTGTCGAAAGAAATTGAGCTGGTTTCGCGTGGGGAAGATCCGTAAGATTATCTTGAGGTCGTTTGTACGGCGAAATTGTGGTACTTATTTGTAATCTTGTTTGTAAAACAAATGTCTTTTTTATTTTCACGTCGCTCGTTAGTTTAACATAAAGATTTTCAGTGGAAAACTGCTTGACCGAATATTTTATGCAAGTTTGTGTTCCCCGATACAATCTGGATGTGTTCGATTCTAGAGTACTAGTAAACTTTCTAGGCGAATGCGTTACATCCTACCCATAGAATGATAAGGCCTAGAAACCGGGTCCACGTTAGAAAAGTGAGACAAATCAATCAAATCATAATAAGCCATATTGGGTTAGTCCGCTCGAAACTATCGTCATTTGTCAAGTTTCAGAGCTAGTGCATGCGTTCTCGACAATTAAAAACATTATGATGGTCCTTCACTGTACTCCACGACATTAAAGTTTTGTTTGGTGTACTTCAGTAGATACTGCTTACGCCGACATCTATCTGGCCTTTGCCTCACTTAAGGTGAAGCGTTTGTTTGAAGAATATCGATCTAGGCGTTATGAATATATGATCTTATTTCAGCCTACCTCACCTAGATAGTGACTAGTAACAAGCAAATCGCAGTCAAATTAAAATTAGGTGCTTGGTAATAAACAAAAAAATATCGGTGGACATGCCTCACAAAATACCATCTAGCCTCAAACTAAGCAAAGCTTGTACAATGGGAGCCACATAGCTAATATAATACTTACATAGTTATATACCTATACAAACTTATTATACATAGAAACACGCAGGAACAGAACACATTTTTGTTTTGATGACAAGCAGACGCGTGCCAAACATGCCATATTGATATAGCCAAATGTAGACCTACCTTCTATAGCGAACGTCATGTTCGTTTTGTAACGTAAAAGAGTACCTACCTAGATACTAAACCGAAAGACAAATTTTAGAGCTAACATCGCGTAACGCGAGTAAGTGTATGGAAATAAATATAACAAGGCCCCGTACATATGGACGTTTGGACGTGTAATATGGAAAACTATTTTCCAAACGTTTGTTTGTATACTCATGCAATGTTACGAAAACACTAGAATTCGTACTCCCCTTTAAGTTAACCTTCTGGTACCTAACCTACTTATTCACCAGGTGGTAAGATTGAAATCATCATGGATTTAGGTAACCTAGGGATTAGAAACTGCGCGAATCAAGTGCAAGACACAGATACTTACTTGCTTGTAAGTACGAGTAGCTTTAAGAATGTGCACTTTGCAGTCTTCGTGCAAAGCGGGAAATGCTACGATCTATGAGGAAATGTATTTTACAGTACCTACACAAAAAAACAGCATTCTAATTTTAAATACATTTGTATTTATTTTAAACTAGCTGACCCATGAATTATGAAGGAAAAGTATTACATAATTTGAAATTATACAGAGTAGGTAGTTCCCTCCAAAAAACCTAACTGATGTCGGTCTTTTTATTTCATACTGGCCGAAAACAATAAAGAATGAAAATAAAAATTAAAAACAATGTCGTACTGGCCGCATAAATTTTACGTCAATGATAAAAAAAGCAATTACCGCTTTTTACGATCACGGCCTGCTTGATAATAATGTAACAATTATTAGTATGGTGTGAGCAAAACTGAGACGAGTAGCGCACTTTCAAAACGAAAGAAGCATTTGTAAAGTGCTTGGCTTTTACTCCAAACTTAACGAATTGAATTGAATAACTTTCGTTATAATCAGCAATATATTTGTTAGGCGGTAGAATCTCCGGTTATCAGAGACAAAAGTAAGTTCCTTTCTGGGTTTTTTTTTCAGTTTTTGTTCACAGCGATTTCAAGTAACAACAACCCGCTTGGTGCTGCTAGTATTCTTCGCCAAGGGTTACTGTTTCACATCACCCTGGTTATCTACTTGTTTGTCAAAGTCTATATTAAAAATATAAGTAGATAATAACCAATTTTCGTTCCGTATCAAACAATGCCGCCCACTACCATAATTACTGGTAAGTAGGCTACCATGAGGCAGACTGTAAACATTCGAGGTATTGTGACGAAAATACCGTTTCTTTTACGCCTCCTTGCGCCGGCCTGTCGTGTTGTCTGATCGTAAAAACTAGAACATCTCTACGGCATAGCTTAAACCTAATTTAACGTGTGAATTAATTAGCAAATTTTCCTCTGGCACGACAGTGATGAAGTATAGAAAGGAAATGGAAAACGATCACATATCTCTGAGGGGTATATCACTTTACATATTGCTTATAGCGTTGTTATTGCTGTCTTTATTCTTTCAAGCGAAATTAAAGAGATAAAACGATAGCAAGGACGTGGTGGCGGTGGACGAAACGAGACGAAAACGTCCGATTACAATCGCTTGAAGTCTTAGATATTTCCTAATAAAATAGCTTTTATATACTCGTAGCACTAGTATACTAATGATAGGTTATAAATCCCTGCTTACCTTCTAATATTATGAATTTGAAAGTAACTTTGAGTCATCATCATCATCAACAGCCCACTAAACGTTCCCACTGCTGGGACTCGGGGCCTTCTCTCGCAAGGAGAGAGTTAAGGCCATAATCCACCACGCTGGCCCAGTGCGGGTTGGCGGATGACACAAATGACTTCGAAAGATTCTAGGTACATGTCGGTTTCCTCACGATGTTTTCCTTCGCCGTTTTAAGTTAGCGGCATTACGCACATGACTTCGAAAAGACAGTGGTGCGTGTGGGGTTTGAACCCGGGGTCTCCGGATCGGCAGTCGCCGTTCTCCCGACTAGACCAGCCGTAACTTAGCTAATTTTATTAGTTAAAAAATTCAAAAACGTTGAATACATACAAACATTTACATTTATACTCATAATATTAGTAGATAGTGGTTCCTTATCAGACCAAATGAGTAAAAGCCTACTAGCAATATTGTAAACGCGAAAGTTTGTAAGTATGGATGGATGTTTTATTAGTCTTTCACATAAAAACTGCTGAAGGGATTCGGGCGAAATCCTGAAGCGCTCCTAGTGTATCTACATAAATATACTGAATAATATATACCAGTGTACTGTGTAAGCATTCGCTTATTAGCTATGGTATACATAAAAACGGAGCTAACAGCAAAATAACAGAATTATAGTCACGTTTACGCCTACCTCAGTTTGGCTATAAAGTTTTTCAAAGACTTTTTATTGGAATCGTAAAATTCACAGAAAGACCAGATCAAGTCAGAATAAAAATAACGATGGAACTAATAAACCTGCTGTCTCTCGTACGGTCTTAATTAAAATAAACAAAACGATTAAGTTTTAATGATTAGGTCCCTTTAACTTCTTAATTAATAGTAATTACTTCCTTATATATTTTACTGTCTTTTAAATTTGCTGGCCACTGCATTATGCCTATTCTTCTATTTATCTTCATAGATTTCAGTTAAGTTACATGTCAAAATTTAAATCTTAAAAATAATATTTTGTTCATTTCGTAGTTAAGTTATAGAAAACTCTATACTACATTTGTTTCGTTCTGATTTTGTAAAATGTATTCACATTACAATTACTGCTTTTACTTGATTGTGTATTGCCTAATGATTAGTTTCGACCGGCAATCACGGACTTGGCTCTGATTGGCCATCAAGGACTGCAAAACTGAGCACGCTATAAAAGCGACGTTTTCGGTTTTTTTTTGCGTGGGTGAACGTTGGGCGTTTTACGCACCGTCCGCCGGCGGGCACCAGTACCCCACAGGTGTCACCAGTACGGCCTGGGTCGCGGGGTCACTTCACACATCCGGCTAACGACTCTGACTCCGCCGGCGACCTTGCGGGCTCGCTTCGCGGGAGGACGGGCCCCTGCATTTGACTCCAGTGACGCGCCGGAAACCAGCGGCGCGTTACCGCCTCGGGAGGGCCTTAGATACTTTTTTTTCTTTACGGTGTTGTGATGAGATGACCAGTACGTGTGCCTGATTGTTAGCAACATGCCTGCCTATAACAGCACAGTGAAACGCAATTGCAACATAAAGAGTCCAAATCAATACCTAGAATACAATACAATACAATACAAAAACATTTTATTACACCACAAAACAATACAGAAAACAGTGATTAAACTTAAAATTAAAACATTTTGGGTACAAAAGGCGATCTTATCGCTCATAGCGATCTCTTCCAGATAACCTTTTGGTAGCACTAGAACAAGGTGAAAAGTACGGGCAGTGGTGTGGTATCCTTGGTATCCTTGGTAGAATACTTAAATACCTATCAACCACTCCGGTCGTCACCCAGAGATAGAAGTTGTTTATTTGTATCTGTGCCCTGTAATTTCACTGGTAACATTGCACTTCAAACCGGAACACAGTGATGATTTCACATTTTACTGCTTGGCCATGCCGGGTAGCACGCCCAACCCCACAGACGAGGATTTCAAGAAGAAGAAGGTCTCAAACGTACTCAGCCTTCATCAGTGCGATCAACAACGCACTTTATTATTACAGACCGAACAGAAAATGTAAACAATATTTTATCGTGTAAACAACAAAAATAAATTAACAAGTAATGATGTTTACTCATCAATAAATGCGTCCATTGTCATTAAAAACCAAGTCAACGTCACAATGACCTAAATATTTAAATTCATTTTCCTCTCAAGACAAATCTGAGGTAATTCTCGAAACGCATCGCTGGTAGCAGACTTCCGGAAAAAGAAAAACAATTACCAAAATCACCATGCTAATTTAAACTTTACTACCTAGGTATTAAAGTTGGGATCATGATCGTGGATGGTAGGTAATTCCAGCATGGTTAACCTTGCCAACTTGTAGCTTACATTCGTTTGGACCAGTCACGAAGTCACGATCACCAAGACTACTTTACACTAAGGCTGCATTAATCTAATTGTTTCGGCATTAGATAAATATGTACATTTTAATTTTCAAAAAATATTTTTGGTTTCCGCCGTATTCCGAATGCCTCAAGTAATGTCTCGAGGGTGAAATTATTCAGGGTGAAATTATTAAGCAAAGACACGTTATTTTATTTCTGATAAATTACATCAACAAGGTAATTTTCGTTTTTTCAGACATCACACAAGTGCAATCCTATCTTTATTAAAAAATATTAGCCATGAAATGCCTATAGAAGTGAAAACTTATAATTTAATATTGTAGTATTAAATAGCACTAATGTTGCTGCACAGTACGTTACCAGTATAACTACAGATATACGGCTATTATTCATGTCGGTAACTCGAACTCACAAGAATTTCAGGCATTCAAAAAGTGTCTAACGGTTTATTTGTAAGGAGATATCCTAGATTAACACATATGTTTTATTCGGTCAAACTCAGTGATTAAACATAACATATTTTGACTACAAAACTACAATGATTGAGCATTTAGAATGTGACTGAAAATTTTAACTACACACAATTAAATCCATGCAACACTAGAAAAAAAAACCCACAAAATCCACTTTTAAAACACAGAAAATATGATATGGAGAAACTACATACATAGGTACGTATGTATGGATTATTATTATCTCTTCCGTGACCTCATCTTACAGAGAGCTAATCAATACGTCCATTGCTTGTGCAATTATGTAGGTATTGTCTTGTTTGTGGTCATAGAAGGTCGTTATAATATAAAAGGTGATCAAATAAAATAAGTTTTTTTACGTTTGCATATATTACATAAGCAGTACTCCTCAGTTTTACACACATGTTCCCGGGATAAAAACAGTATAAAATGTGTATATATCCAGGCTATAATCTAACGGTATTCGAAGTTTTCCTTCAGAATGTCCGAGATGATTGAGCAATGAACTTCCAATATTTGGCATTTATAATATTAAGTAGTAGGATAAACCACCCACTTTACTTTACAGTTTCTGGGACTTGGGGCCTTCTCTCACAAAGAGATAAGAGTTCGAAGCCACAATCTTCAATTCCTAGTTACTGCAGTGTATCCTTCGGTAACCTAAAAACGAATAAGAAAGAATAAGAAGAGAGTAACTCATATCGGATTACATTAAAGATACTTACTCAGATAAGTAAAGTTTTCACCATAACTCTATCTTTGACATTTTAAAATAAAGTGGCCAAGTGCGAGTTGGACTCGCCCATGAAGGGTTCCAGCAAGGTTGCAGCAAGTAACATAATATACATAATACACATAGTTTTTTAGTTCGTTGTAATTTTGATCGAAGTTTTAGTGATATTGTATTAATGACGTACTAAAAAAAACTACTCATCAGATCGAGTTCAAACCAATTTTCGTTGGTAGTTTGTATGGTGATGTACATCATATATTTTTTTTAGTTTTTTCATTCTCTTATTTTAGAAGTTAGAGGGGGGGCACACATTTTACCACTTTGGAAGTGTCTCTCGCGCAAATTATTCAGTGTAGACAAAAAATATATTAGAAACCTCAACATCATTTTTTAAGACCTATCGATAGCCATCCCACACATGTAGGTTTGATGAAAAAAAAATTTTTGAGTTTCAGTTCTAAGTATGGGGGGCAACCCTAATTTAAGATATAGAGACGGATCAACAAGACATGCGCTTATTGGTAAGAAACATGCCTGGCCATAGCATCACTGCGCCACGCACCTATTTGAACACGAAGAATTTAAATCACTGCCCAGCACGACAATACGGGCGATGATTTCGGGGTCATTTTACCACTGGATTTTCATTCATATCTCTATGCTTTATTATTTCTCCAGAAACATTGAAAATAAAGGCCTACTTACCTTAAAATCAAGTTTAAATTTATATTCAAATTCGTCAGATATGACAATATTTTCATGCAATGACAATGTGAGCATACAAGTGAGAATTGATACCTTAAGATAACTTAGGTAATTCTGCCCGATAATTTAATTCTGAACATAATTTTTACTTCAACTTCGTAACAATTGAAATGTCTTGTTTTTCCAACAAGAGTTAGAGTAGTTACATTCACACACTACGCTTGTACCTAGGTAATATACGATAAGCTTATCGTAAACTATTGTTTGTAATAGTGAAGTAAAATCGTAAAATATATTCTCCAGAATTCAACTGAAACTCGGTTAGACCGGTACAGTCCGCGAGGTATAAGCTGAGCTTTGCATTAGTGTGAGTGATCACCAAAAGTACAGTCAGACGCAGGACGCTGTGACCATGTTCTCTTAATAAGGTGTCAATTTTATATTCAATAAATCGTTGTTTATTATGCAGTATCAATTGTATATTGGTATAAACGATAGGCCTGCCCTGAATACGGTATTCGGAAATTTTAAGTAAATAAGTTATACGTAGGTGACGGATCTCATGCTTTTCCATTAAAAATTTTCTGTTATTCTCTGTCCTTGACCATTTGAATCCTAAAAGAGATACTTCTTTTCGCAATGACCATATTGATCCTGGATAGTTAATGTCAGCTTGTTGTTTAAGAGTTTGTTGTCTGACTGTACTTTTGGTAATAGATGCGTATGCATGTGATCACTCACACTTATGCAAAGCTCAGCTACCTCAGCTAGCTCAGCACAGATACCTCGCGAACTGTACCTTGGTGTTTTTTTACTCGATTTACAAAAATTTCCTGTTGCGTTTTTGATACGCAAAACATTAAACACGCTTAAACCAATTAGGTATAAATGTAGACATTAACACACCATATCTATACCATACTCGGGATTAAGCAACTATCTGTATCTTAAGCATTCGTTCAAATTAGCAAATTAAGTCTTTACAAGTAGTGTTGAAGAAAAATTTATATGCACAAACATCCTCTCACCCCAAACGCAAATACCGTCTCCGGTCCGTCGCGGTTAGTAAAAAAAAAAGTGTATATTTTTTTTATTCCCCGTGCTAAGAACTTGAGAAGTCTAATTTCAACCACAAAATAGACAATATCTTCAACGCAAGAAGTATTAACCGGAAGTATAGAGTATACTCTATGACCTGAAGTTAGTTACAATGTAGTCAATAATAGGCTTTCGTTAGGCGGTTGGGTCAAGGGTTAAGACAGTTATCCTCGACACAACACGGATCGTCAGGAGGTTCCTCACTCTACAGCCCTAACCACCGTTACCGGTAAGTTTTTTAAAGACCATCGTAAATAACAATGAAATCGCCATCTATTGTAGTCTCCTTAGTAACAACGCGAACGGTACTAATTTGTAGGTGGTATATCAAGTCAATGCTGTTTAATTTTCCCAGCGATAGCGGATATTTGGCAAACACGCTGTGTCATCAGTGTACTATAGGCATAGGTACACACTGCATAATATTATGTGGTCTAGTCACTTTGGTGAGTATCCAAACGTGTATGTATATGCGTACCTACGTAAAAAATTTCCCAAGACCATTTGGCGAGAACATCAGATTTATCATACGTGAAGTATGCAAATCACCAAGCGATAATATGCAGTAACTATTGTGTTCCGGATTGAAGGGCAATGTTTTCAGAGAAATAACAGAGCAATGAGATAAATGATGTTATATCTTTGAGTGACGAGCGCAGTACAGTGCCACATAGTTTTTAGTTCTCTAAGTGACACTGCTGTCATGAACAGGCATATTGCTTACCATCAGGCTATTGTTTTCCTCCTCCCGCCACTCTCTTTCATAAAATAACTTTAATTTAAAAACCCGACTGCAAAAAATCAACATGTAAAAAACATTAAATACCATCTAAGGGCTCTTGGGTGATTGAGATGAATCTAACGATATTATAATTATCAAAATCCAACCAGCCGTTTGGAAGATACGTGGGAATAAAGAATTAATAATTTACAAACATACAAGATACGAAAAACATAACCCTTCTTTTAGTCGGGTAAACAAGTAACATGAATTAATTAATAACATATGCGATAATAGACAATAGCCGCCGATTAAAATATCTAGCTTACAATGTTTTTAAAGTTTCTTTTGTATTTTTCTTTCTTTTGTTGTGGCTTTTAATAAAGAGTTTTCTTATCTTATCATAAAACAGTTTTATAATCTTTTCAATATACATATTTTGTAGTCAGGAAAATTTAAATTACTAGATTTACATTCAAAATCATTAAACAGGCCCCAAGCAGGCAATTGTTTAGTTAGCTGATTTAAGTGAGTAGTAAGGTTATTGTAACTTTTATTAATTTGGACTTTAGGACAAAATGATTCACAGATTCTTTGTGTGTGAGTAAATCGTTGGTTATTATTGTCTTCGACGCTTGTATACATAGTAGGTCTGATATTGTCAAGGTCAGTGACAGGGTATTAACATTGTACAACGCCTTGAAAGAGTTCGTGCCACCAAAGGTTTGTGAAGAAAAATGTGCACTACGCCATTGTAACAAAAGTGTTAAATTATCAAAAATGATCGTGTAGAAAAGCGAAAGTGGCGCTGTAGGTATATCAAATGTCCATTTGTGGCAGTTCAGATTGTATATGGTCTGAACGTTTTTTATTGATTGAGCGTAGAAAATCAAAACGTTTGCAAGTATAGTAAAGAATTCGGGTAAGAAATTGATGGAATGGTAATTCGTCGTAGTCTTGCAGATATGTTGCGAAATGTAAATGTAACGGATAATCGAAACAGTTTAGTATAAAATTCAAGGTAAATGGACAAATAACTATCTACCAAGTTGGATATGAAAATATAGGTAGCATTAAAAAATGTGTCATACTTATGAAAGCCGCTTTAGACCATACAGTTATATGCTACTAATAACTATACCCAAACATTTAAAAAGTTAGAGTGAAAAATGTTTTAATATAGGACTGAAATTATCAAAACTTAGAATCGAGTTAAATTCTTTAAAAGTTACAATAAATGTTCGTCTTAAGTATATAAATTGTTTGAGCTGGGTATTATCTTTCCAGTTTTGCTGTTGCAAGCCCCAGAAAGCTTGCAGCGTTATTTTTCCATTAAGAGGCGTTGCCCATCTTTAAAATGTTAGTTGCGTCCAGGAGGTCTACCTCCTAACTGAAATTGTCTTAGCTTTGATATTGCTCTCTCTCTTTTCTTTTCACTTGAAATGATAGAGACCAGCAATAGCAAAGCCATAGCCGATTTAGTTAGGCGGTAGAGGGGCTGAACGCAAGGCATATTCCTCTTCCCACAGTGTTAGCCGCTTTCCCCTCCACAAGAATGATAGACGAGTCGTCATCCAAGGGTACAAGATGTATTTTTACCGTAGAATACTATGTATTTTTTTATTTTATTTGGCTTTGTATTGATAAATTACAATAATACATTGGATCATTAAAGTAATTATTCTTATTATATTATTGTTAAGTGTATTTATTTATCTTTAAAACAAAGCACAGCATGCAATTAGAAATTTAAAAATATTTTGATTAAATATGTGCAGGTGTGTTTTAAGTGTTATTATTGATTATACTAGAATCTAAAACGAGATTCGAACACGCTCGGTAAGTACTTTGTTTTTGTTTGTGTGTTTTGTTTAGCTTAATTTTGAAGTTAATGAGATTTATACTAGATATATATTATAGACGTATTTTCCTTGCCAAAATGTTAGGTTAAGTTAATTCCCTTCCTTGGAATGTTAACCGCCCCAGGAGGATTGCTAACATTCCCGCAGATAGCGTTCCATTATTTATTTTACTAATACTATAGATATATGTACACCTTATTGACACACCAAAAGAATAGGCTACACAATTTACAATAAACCTTTAAACTCGTGCTACAAAAGTTGACTATAATATCAGTAAAATAAATAATTGAATATATAATTATAAATCCGAAAGTTTCCATGGATGTATGGGTGTTTTTTATTAACTTACAGGGTACCTACTACTCAAATATACAAATTATGCAGAGACAGATTACAGTCTGAAATGACATAGGCTACTTTTTATCGCGGGAAGATTACCGGAATGAGAACTAACGTGTAAAACCGCAGCACCCTATTATTATCTTAACAAAATTCAAACTGAGCTCTATGACATTTTTCTAACCTATAGATAAAAATACCCTTTATATCGATTGAAACTTAAAAAGATTGGCAAATCTGTGTATGAAGTGACATTGCTGGTAGGTACAATGGCTGAAGGTAACTTAGCTTTTGATCCAGCAGGCCTTGTGCCAGATCGACTTCAAAAAGGATAATTACGGACCTTCTCTACGAAATTATCTTCGTGTAACACGACGTGTGCATTACTGTGGCTATTTTTCTTCTTTTCATTCATTGCGCCGATTTGAGATAATGATGTTTGATTTAGATAAGTGTGTACGTACGTGTAAGGTCGGTTGAAGGCTGGTTTAAGAAATTCTTGAGATTTAGTTAATCGGTGTAGATGTGTTTATGGATGCTATTGACCTTTAGTTGTTAGAGATACCTCCCCGAAACACATAAATATAAAATTGATTAGTAAAAAAACGAACTACTCGTATCTGTTATGTATTATTAGTAATTATTTTTTTATTTTAATAATTTATGTCTATTATTTATCTAGGCTTAGTTGACAAATGTAACTGACCCCGCATGAAGGGTAAGACAACGATAATTTCTAAATACTCTATTAACATAATATTCAAAACTTGTAGATATGAAAAGTTGCTTATTATTAACTTAACACGTACACTTAACACTAAAACTAATATGTAACATACATGCATGAAATTGATGTTATTTATTAAATTTGTAATCATTCCAGTTGTAGTAGCATTTTTGTAATAATGTTTTTCGAAATTTGCTTTTGAAAGCACAATTTGGTTTAGTCTTTCTTGTATCAAGAATGAGGTTATTTAATTTCTATTGGCGTTTTCCTTTTTCTTACATTTCTTATCGTCGAACTTGTAATTTAACCTTACAATGCAGGGTTGTGGCTGGTGTGTATTTTTTTCTTGACGAAATTTGTAAGTTAATAGACATGGAGATGCACTGTAATGTTAGAATGTTATATTTATTGAGATATGGTTAGCAACTAGTTCGTTAATTCATATACACAACATGCATTTTGTTTTATTACTGAAAACTTTTGACATATGTGGCATTTCCCCGACAATACGATTCCATACCGGAATTATGAATAATCGTACTCGTAATGAGGAGTCGGCGCTGTCTGTACAATAATAAATTAAACTTTGTATGTATAATTAAATTAAACTTTTTCAATATGCTCTTGTCATGTGAGGTAAGTGTCAAAATTGAATCTTAACATAGTGCAATTATTTATTTATTGGATATCAAGACTTTTACAGGGTTGTCTAGTTCTAAAAAGTGTTTCTGGTAGGACATATTTATTATTAACGTCGTATTTCAAAAAAATATCCAAAGCTATTGTCAAGTTTTTGACCCAATTCAAAGCGTTATGGAAATTCAGTGTTTATTACGTTCTTGGTGTTTTTTCTCTCGCTAATCTTTGCTTTAAACTTAACGCTGTAATAAATTAGACTTAACCTCAATTTATTTCATTGAGTTTGTTAGAAGCCACAACATTTAAAAAAAATCGATACCTTTGCTAAAATGTTTGATGTTTAATAATCTTTGTGGAAACACTTTTAACGAAACGGTAAGTCTCAGTCATTAAGGTTCCATCCAGCAACGACTAGATGCCAACGAAGTCAGCCAGAAATCACACTACCGATAGTACCGATACCTACCTTTATAATTCCATCGCTGTCTACATTTAGGTAGGTTTCATTTAATCAAACATTTGATAAAATTTTGCTCGTCTTAGCCTCGTACAAATGTAACCTTGAACCTTGCTATATGGTGATAAGACTCATTAATTAAGACTCCAGTAATGACTAGGTGTCAACAGTCGCGCTGACGAGACCTTCACAGGTCTGTCTGTGTCTGAACTAAATGACTACCGGTTCTCACAACCGCACATTTTGTTGTTAAGTTGTTTTATATTAGTTAAAATCTTAATCATTAGATTTTAACCTTAAATCTTGTTCGCAAAACTAATGTAAAGAACTATGAAGTTAGTTAAATTAAAAAATGTTTTCCATTATTTTTAAAAACTTGAATTTAAGAATGTTTAATACAATGTTTTTTATGACCTATGACAGTAGGTATGTCGTATGTCGTCGGGAAGGGAGGGCCAAATATTCTAGTATTGATAAATATTACATGTAACATAAGCAAAAGTAACCCACTTTAAGTCCTCACTTTTGACCGATGACACTGTTTAAAGGTGAATGAAGCCTAACTATGTTTGATGCAACTTGGTCCAAGAAAGCCGGTGCCACAAAATAGCTAATTAATAAATATTTTATTAACATGTCCCTTAATATGGGTATCAAATGAAAAGGCTTGACAAGAAGTAGAAGTATACACTATGGGCAACACCAGAAAATCTCGGAGTGTTTAAATATTTAAATTTAATTAGCTTGGAACATTGGTAGTATAAACTTTTATACTATCAATGGCTTGGAATCATTTAAAGTCGCCATTCTTTTGCTGTTTAAACCATAATACGTGTCAGAAAATGATACATACTCATTTAATAAAATGGCGTGGAATGGAACATAAATGTTTAACACGTATAAGTTCTATAAAAATAAATACATATAAAATGATTTGTCTCATTGCGGTCTAAATGAACTGGAAACAAAGGAACTATGATTGATCTACCTAAGGAGCGACGGTACTTCAAGTCTGAACAGTTCCTTACGTTATATCAAGCACATATTCGCTCTTGTATGGAGTAGGTAGGTACTGTTCGCACCTTTGGAATATATCGACTAAGTATCAGCTCGAGGCTCTGGAATCGATCGAGAAACGTGCCGTTGAGCCTTTTGGCTCATAGGCAATGATACTCTTGTGCGAAAAAGACTTCAAAGTCTTGAACATCGCCGCAAAATTGCTAGCTTATCATCTATACACTTCGGAGAGTGCGCGACTGATCTGCATAATTTAATATCACCTTGCCCCTTTTTCTATCGGACTACTCGTAGCTAGAGAAAGCGACATCGTTTCATGGTTGATGTTCCAAAGACACCAACAAAGAGGTTTGACTCTACTTGTGTGATAATAACGTCTAGGCTGTGGAATGAGTTACCTGAGTTTTATTTGAGATTTTCCACAATAGTTATAATCTTGGTGTTTTCAAGTCGAGAGTGAATTGGTTTCTTCTAGGTAAGCGCGCTTCATCGTAGGCCGAATCGTCGCTTAACATCAAGAGAGATGTAAACCAGTGTAAACCTATTCTAGTTTAAAAAAGTAAGTTTACCCGTGTGCACGAAACTGTATCGAAATACCTGACACTAGCATATTATATATAATCATGGTAAATATCTATATCGTATGTAGTTACTACTAATAATACTGGCGTAGTATTTCATGTTTACAGTAAGTTTGATTATAATTCTCTTGATTACAGTTAACCACAACCGTTGAATATTTTAACTACCTACATTATGAAGCGGTACGAGGAATAACGTACGTAGATTTTATACAGCTGCTAAGAAACGCTAATTTGCTCGCAGTTTTCTATTCCACGTCAGTGAGAAATATTTCTCAATGGAACTCTACAAAAAGTTAACTGGTTTTTTCCCCGCGTGTGCGCTACCATTAGGCTTTCCCTAGATTGCAGATAAATGCCAAGGTGACGATAAAGTCTTGTTTATATCTTAAATATTTTACTAGATATAGAAGACTTTAGCCTAAGTGACTGACTCATCCAATGCAAACTATGCCTAAGCTATATAGCAAACTAAATATTTTATAACTGCTTGTACAAATTTCCTCTCAACAGATTCCTTTTAGAAAGATTGTCCTCTGAACTTTGAAAAATAAAATCATATTACCTACTAATCTAAGCCACTCGAACGATGTGTAAAGTTAGGTTCACAAATCTCAGTTTAGATCTACGTTTTATTGCATGCCCTTTGTATTTGTATACAATAATAAAATCATTGTTGCAATTCGACGGGAAGTAGGCCAGTCACACAACAAAAGGTCGAATAAATAATTATGTCACTTGTCACTGCGCACTGCGCCATCTTGGATTTTTTCCCGCCTAAAATTCTAAAAAAGTTTTTTATCTTTACTGGCATTGCTATGCATTAGACTAAAACGAATCACTGTTTACTGTCTTTCGTAAATTATGTCTGTTTATATTTTCCTACATTGTATTGGATAGTTTTTACCTATGTACGAATGATAGTTGGTCTGAGTTTGATACCCATTTTGAGGGAGGCTGTGAATTGGACAAAAATTCCACAAATCCCCTTGCAGGGGAAAACCTAAGAGGATTTCGGGAATAAGCATCAATATTAACCAAACATAGCACAGAAACTAACTATCAAATAAAAAAACGCATTGCAATCGGTCGATTCGTTTGAGCTCTACGGTGCCACAGACAGACAGACATCGACGTCAAACTTATAACACCCCTCTTTTTGGTCGGGCTCTAAACACTGAATTAATTAAAAGGAAAATAACAAAAGTTTTTCGTTTTAACTGTTGTTTTAAAATTTGAATGCGAATAACTTGAATCGTGACAGAAGTAGGTTTACTTAAGAGGGATTTAGTACCTATAGATCGTTTGTCTATTTTTTTTTTTTTTTATTATAAAGTGACGAGACGAGCATGTCATATGCCTGATGGTAAGCAACATGCCTGCCACATAACAACACAGTGACACGCAGCTATTGGAACAAGAAGATTCCAAATCATTACCTAGCACTGCACTGCGCTCGTCACCCAGAGATCTAAGTTGTTATATCTCTAAGCCCTGTAATTTCACTGGAAACATTGCCCTTCAGACCGGAACACAGTAATGTTTGCACATTACTGCTTGGCGGTAGAATATTTGGCAAAGGTGTGGTCCTTCCCCAGGCGGACTCTGCCAAGAGTCCTACCACTACAAAAAAAAATTGTCCACACATTACTGTGTTCCGGTTTGGAGGGCAATGTTTCCAGTGAGAGTTTTAGAGATATAATATCTTAGATCTCTGGGTGACGAGCACAGTGCAGTGCTAGGTGCATGTGGACTCTTCATGATCCAATAGCTGCGTGTCATTGTGCTGTTAAGTGGCAGGCATGTTGGTTACCACCAGGCACATGTCCTACTCGTCTCGTTACTCTATATCTACTACAAAAAAAACATACCACCAAAACTCTATAAAATACGATTTTAGTCCAATTTAAATTAATTAAAATAAGTTCATCTATATTTTCGTATAAATTGTACAACGTCAAATATTCGCAAATATACAAGAACTTGTCTATTTTTTTGGCCGACTATACATATATATGGATATTATTGATACGGAGTTGAGACTGTATTACTTTTCGTACCTACGTCATTAACGCCATGAAAATAAACGTGACTAAAATTAGAAAGTAGTTAATCACGCTGATACGACAAAACCATATAATATAGTCATATATTTGGAAAGTTACTAAGCACGGGCCGATTACGTGATAACCAGGATTATAACGTAGATGAATTTGTTAGTCAGTTGCATTTCCAATAACATGAAAGCCAGAATGATAAGGATAAGATTAATTAAAGAAACATTATTATTATACATATATATTTGTAAGGGAACATAAAGCTACATGACCGATTACATTCGAAGATAGACAAATGCATTGGTTGCATGTCAGAAAAACGGTTAATCTCTGATAAGACGTCACACATGATAAAAAAAAATGTTTTTTTTTTATGTCTAAGCAATAAATTTTAGATTCAAATCGGTTAACGAGTACATTCGTGATTCGAGTGACCAAGTGTCCCAATTTCGTTGAGTATTGTCACGAAAGCATTTGGCACGCAAAGTGCCGAAACGCTAGTTAATTTTGTACGTTCAATTTGAACGAATTGAGTAATTGATTTATGAGACGTTATTCTCACACTTTCGAATAACTGTGTAAGTAGGTACTTATTTGCGTGGAAATTAGCATAAACAGCGAGAAAAGGAAGAATAGAGGATTTATTTCATTGGGATTTTTAATAAACCCTTAAAAACATTTTTTCTAGAAGTCATTCCGAATCGAATGAGGCACATGATTCTAGGAGCTTTATTTCTATTTAGCACGTTTTTGAACTTATTGACTAGACTCCAGCTGTAAGCAAACGAGCTCAACCATTTTAATCATCTCTAAGCCTTCATCTGTCTATGGATAATATATATGTGCCTATTATTATTAGTAGGTAAGTAATTAGTTAATTATGTAGAGTAGTGTGGTTTTCATTGCCATTTATATTATTTTGTTAATGATGTTCGTAATGGAACTACTGAAACTATTCGAAATCGTTTTCTATTTTGTACGAGTTATACTACTGGCTTAACAGTTAAAGAAAACATCGTAAGGGGACCGGCGTATTCAAGGTATGTTTTATCCACCAACCCGCACTCAGTTAGCGTGGTTGGTTATAGACTTCACTGTCCTCTTGTTAGAAAAGGCCTCGCGTCTATGAAGTGAAAACGTAAAGTAGGTTTATTAAATAATTCATATTACATTTTATCCTATGAAAGAAATTGTAGAGTTCAATTGTCATCGCCGTGGATATTTATAGATAAAGGCGCCGTCTTGCACGATCACCTGCTCATAAAATTTCGAACGCAATAGCATTAAAATGTCAAAGCAAGCCTCATCAATGTATCAGCCACGACTCCGATATCTGGATCCACGGTTTATCTCAAATGTCACGATGAGACAACTCAAGGACTACATTAATCTTGGCTTCGATACCTACGACGCGAGTTTCAGATAAATACGTTTTACTGCAATTTCGTGATCAAATTGGGTCTGTGGAATCTTGATCTCTTTTCCAGATTAATTATCGTCGTTTTAAATTAAGCGATAGTTTGACATACATCTGCGAACCGTCCACGGAGGATACACCGTGATACACTTGATTATTGAACGTCACTTGTATGAGATAGAGCGCAACGATATAGGTATGTAGAATGAAGGATACGCGAAAAAACAGACACCAAGAATTTATGTAAAACTATTAAAGAATTGGAATTTTTGGAATTTAGTATTAGTAGGTATACGCAAAACAGTAGGAGCAAAACATGAGAAGTTAGATAACCTCTCAGTACTTCACAGTATTTGTAGATTTACCCTACATCTGTCCCTCAGAAGTTTGATTTTGTTGCCGTTTTCTTCAATTAGTTTATTTTGTTTTTCTATCATATTTTCCAGCTCTGGGGCTGATTGACGCTTTGTATACCTAATATACTACAAATAATCTCCCACACAATTATGTTACAGCTAAGAAACACAAACAATACAAACATATTATGCTAATTTTTATCTCGTTAAAGTTATTGGTTCCTGTGAGGTAAGTACTTAATGAAATGATTGATTTCGTTTTTGGCAAAAATAAGTTCTCGTGAATTCGCGGAACTTTCTCGATACACCATGAGTCGTCGTAACTAGTTTGTAATAAAGATGTAAACAAACATTTCAAACAAATATTAACACCGCTACGTGAAGCCAAGCGAGAGATGTCGCGTTATGGCCCTGATATTGAAGTGGCCAGACGAAAGCTAACTCACGCATGAACGTTATTTGACGTTTGTTTTCATGAATCACACATTTACTCAAACACTTTGACTCCACTTTCGTAACAAGAACATTTAAAGTTTGGAATCGTTGCTTGTTGTCTTCAACACTAATAGGAAGGCGCAGTTCTTCGTACACCGCGTCGTGGCTTAACATCAAGCGAGACAGCGGTCAAGTGCAAACCTATTATCGCTCTAAGCGATAAGCCCACCCGTTAAAATATATAGCTATATGTTATTAACTTCCTTGTGCAATTTTTCTTCTTTAGATTAAAAAAAGTTTGTTAATCTTATTATCGAAATAATCTATATATATAAAAATCAATGCCACTTTTCGTTGTTATTGAACTCCTCCTAAACGGCTGGACCGATTTGAATGTTTTTTTTTTGTATACGTTTGGGTAGGGTAAGGTTTAGATTCACAAATCAGCCCGGCAGATGGCGCTGCAGTTGATATCTAGGTTATTATTCAAGCGAAGCCGGAGCGGGCCGCTAGTTAGGTATAATCTGTAAACCGCCAGACGGTTTACAAATTGTATCATCATCACAATCATCAACGTACACAGCCTTCCCTATTCTACTGGTGGATATAGGCCTCTCTCTTTCTTTGTCATCTGCCTCAGCCCTGTGCAAATCCAAGCCCTGTGTCACCATATCGCCGACCCACCTTGCTGGTGGATGTCAGCTGTGGAATGAACCTTAAACCTTTAATACACCCCGTTTTTCCCGTAAGCCCATTCAGTAAAAAACAAAGTCAATAGTAGGAAATTACAAACGTGTGCACAGGTGAAAATACGGCTATTTTGCACTGGCGTAACCACAATGGCGAGTTAAGGGAAAGTGTCGCAGAGTACGGTAACAAAGAAACGAAGTTGAATAAAACGAAGCCCGTTATTTAAAGACACATGCAGAAACACTCACAACAGTGCGATAAAGAAGTACATTTTAGACTTTCTCGTTTTGCACTCACAATCCTTCGTACTAACATTATTAATGTCAATGTTTGGATATTTGGATGTTTGTTGCTCAATCACGTCGTAACGTCTGGACTTATCTGGTTGAAATTTGGGACACAGTTTGATTATAGTGTGGAACAACACATAGGCTACTTTCTATCTCCGGAAAACAACGGGGACAGGACACCACGTGGGCAAACCCGCGGGGTGTTGCAAGCACTGATAATATGTTAGGTATAAATACTGAATACTGTAGATTTTCTTGTATGTTTATCATGCAATCAGTGAGTGACGTATTAGCAGATAAGTTAGCGATTAATTTTTTATACAATATAGAACGACGGGACGAGCCAGAAATGCGCCTGAAGGTAAGTGATGATGATGATGCCCGGAAATTATCTAGTAACATTGTCTTTTAGTCTGTGACACTGTAATGTTTAAACATATGATTGCTTGGCGGCGTAATAATTGGCAAAGGTGTGATACTTTCTTAACCGCACTCTACTAAGCATACCTAAACGTAAAAAAACTAATAATACGCGTATACTCGGTTATACAAATGCTTCGTGTCATTAAGGATGATATTCCCAGTAGTTTCAGCTCAATCACTTCTTTTGTTTCTTTCAGTTTCATATTGTTGGCTAAAAATGTCTTATCGCTTCTAAAAATAATAATAAAAATGTTTCATATCGCGAATCGTGAACGTTTCAATTCAAAAGAATTTTGAGCATTTTCACGTTGAAGTAATTCTTGTCACTCAAATTATCTCGTTGCTTTAGTACATGTCATGGTCCAAACAAAGGTAAGATATGAATTTATGAATACGCGAAAACGTGATTCTGGTTTTCGAGATTTGTAAAGATAAGGTGACCTTTTTGTAGCGGTAGGATTCTTTGCAGAGTCCGTCTGACGTACACCCGTACTTTTGCCGTTTAATTTACCGCATATCAGTAATTTTCAAAAATTTGTTGCAGTCCCGTCCGAAGGACAATGTTTATATTATATATATAGAAAAAATACAGGTCAAAGAGATACATTGTCTTATAATTATGTTTGAGGGGAGCGCAGTGCATAGCTAGGCAGTGATTTAGACTCTTCGTGTTCAAAGAGCTGCGTTTATTACTGTGTTTTAATAGACAGGTGTGTTGCTTACCATCAAGCGTACGTATTTCTCGTTGCAATCACTCAATATTAAAAAAACATTGACACTCTGTGAGTACCGACAGAAGAGAAAACATAATAAATGTACTATATTTTATTATAATTTATATGGACTTACATGCAAAAGTCTCGGTAACGATAACGGTGTCGAGAGTTCAGTTATTCTTTACCACCTCAAAAAAAAAACCAAAACACTTGAAAAAAAAATCACTTTAAGAAGCTTGGATAAGATAAACAATAGAGGTCCCAAGATGGTTCCCAGCGGGACCCCTATCCCGTTCGAATGAATGCACAATGTAAAGGTGGTACAGGTATATGCGATTCACCTACGGATAAGAAATGACCTTTACCGTCTGGATACCGGTCTGACCACATGCTTCCCTGCCCTCCGTACGGAGTGGAATGTAAAACGTCACTGCCGAACACCAGTCACCGATCGAAACCAATTTTCCATAAAAAGTTTCTTCGAGTTTCATGTTACTCGACCGTGCTCTCTAATTATATTGTTATTTAATTGTTATGAAAGTTCGTGTTATTATTGCTCTTGTGGAGAAATTTAAATTAATTAATACTTTTTATTAGTACATTTCGTAACATAACGTTACGTTACGGTTTATGGTATGAGGTTTATCAGAAGAAAAAATCACGTTGGAAAACTGTTTTGAAAACGTTATAAAATTCCAATCATGTATTGTAGCTACTAATTAGATACCAACTTCTTGCCATGACGTAGATTACTATAACATACCAGATTTTTTTCAGAAAAACTACAATAACTCGGTTCGTTAAAATATTTTACAACCGCTATCTAGATCAAGTAACCCAGTTAACAGTTAATTAAGTAATAGCTCGTACGTAAGCTAAAATACTAAAACGAATGACCGTAATTCCAGTTCAAATATTATTAAATACCATTTGGCTGATATAATTTGGTGTATTTGATAAACGTGATCTGACAATTTATAAGAAGCCAGCGATAAATATGTCGAGACGTATCGTAATGATTGTGAATGGTTTGAATAATTCGCTTGGAAAGTAGATGTTGGCGATGTCAGACTAATCTCATTACTTATGGATTATTTATCTGAATACGTAATAAAGTCGTTGAGCTCACGTGTGTACAATACACAAAGATTTTTATTAAAGTTTCCACTAACAATAATGGTGTCAAAGATTCCAAGTCGAAATGACGGGCACTATTTTTCTTTATAACAACATTCTAGAGAGCATCGACCTCTGTCATGTTTTATTTATTATCGAGTGTCTTTGAAATATGTCTCATGGAAACTGAAATTTGAAACGGACCATCGTCGTGCAATTCAATGACACAAGTTTGCAAGTAATATGACTAATCTCGTACTTTCACAAAAGTTTCCCAAGAATAAATTGAAGAGAAAAACGTAACGGGTGTATTAAAATGAATGATGATAGATATTTCCTTCAAATAATGAATGGAGATCGTTGATTGCTTTTATTATACGTGAGTACTGATTCTCTTTTTGATGAAGATCGAAATTGAAATTCATGGGAAAAAATCTTTTTAAAAACCTATTTCATCTGCAATAAAATATTTAGAACGAAAGTCTAACGGTGCTTATTAGAAAACTGATTTTGCAAATATGAATGCACTTAGATAAGTTAGAAACATATTTGTATTCTATCAGTAACGTAGAATTCTATTGTAACATTTCACGCGTCTGCCAAATTTGGGTAGCAGTTTCGGTCTTCTAAGTTTTTACTTTTTCGCGGTGAAACTTTCGCTTCATTTACATTCCCAACATATTTGGTTATCTTATTCTCGGTTTTTATGGACAGACCGTCAACTTGCATATTTATTTTTAGAACGTGATCTCAGGTTTGCGTATCAGGAGACTTTATCTCCGTACCAAGCTTGAAACCATTGTTGTTGCTTAAAGATGTTATTTCATCAAAGTAATTATTATTTTCGGTAACAATACCAAGGTAATTATCTGATTCGCTAGATGGTGCAAAACAATACGTGATTACTTAAGTTAATTCGGTTATTGTTCTTAAGAGCATAGGATGTCTTCATTTTGTTTTACGTATATCTGCATTAAATTAGATAATTGAATTGATGTGTAAGATACGCAGTTTGAAGTCGTTGAAGATATGAGACCTAAATGTTGAGTCAGACTTGGTCAGTTAGGTGTTAGGTATGACGACATCAATAAGTTAATAACCTACAGTATATGTTTAAGTATAATTTTATCCGACTAATACTTTTTGGATAGGGATTGCAGTCAATTTTGTTTTTGGTTGATAATATAAGAAAGGTGTTCGTCGAGAAATGTTTTCCAACGAGCCTGTGCTAGAAACCAGTTTACGAAACCCGTGTGCATACGTCCATGAGATGTGGCAACTGCCCTCATGATGGGTCGGCTGATTCGCAAAACATCAATACATTAACGAGGATATAACATGCCCAGACACACATTTCACACAGTTCCACTTAGAATCCACAACAACACAAAACTTCACAACATCACATACAATGGATTCCAGTTTCCTACAAACGCTTGTATGGCAACAAAAGGAACGCAAGCGGCACTCACCGTTGGTGCCAAAATAGTCATCCTTATCCAACAGGTCATGCTGGAAGCCATAAGCGGGCAGCCATGCATGGGATCCCGGCGGTTCGGGCCAATCCGAAATGCGGACCTCCTCCATTTGGACATCAACACAACACTGCACTCCACAAGCGTTACACTAAGTTAGCACGAGCATGCACGGGCTACCTCTTCGTTCGTCCATTAGGTGGTCATTTAGGGCGATAACGGTCGGTTGTGCGGTTCTGCGGCCGGGTCGGCTGCGGGCTCGAAGTCAGCCGGTGAAAGGTTCGTACGCGCGCGCGCGGCGGGGAGCGCCGGTAGACTGCCGTGGCTCGCCCAAGCGCGCGCGCTGCGATCTCTCCGATATTTTATCGCAGCAAAAAACGCAGACTCCACCGGTCTCGGGGCTCTTACACCGTCGTTGCTCCTCAGCTGCCCTGTCCCATGAACGGAAATCGAATCCACTATCGCAAAGCAAGATTTACGAGTTCCGAGCCAGTTGCACGCATTTGGAAACAATTAGCTCAGAGTTGCTGGCATTAAAAGAGACAGGAGCAAAATGAGCGACGACAGATGCAATACAGACGCGGAGGGTTACCTGCCGTCTTGTTTACGTCTACAGTCACGCCTACTTCGAATCGTGAGAAACTGTTCTTTGCAAGATTTATAACGACTGCATAAAATTACGACTGATTACTGAATTAACTTGCTCCGTCTGACCTCACGCCTCTAGGCGTAATTAAAGGCATAACAGTAGGTATCGTGGGCATCATAACCCCTTCAGTATTCGTTTAACCGGTGCTTGTGTTTCGAGTTAATCGCCATACGGATCACGATTACCCTTCTTACGTGCAGTTACAACATTCCCAAAGCTGGAGAAAGTCGAACAAATCGTCCGCACAAACAGTAACCCGGATTTCTAAATCGTCGAATTAATCTCTGATGAAGAATGAAATAAGATTATAGTAGGAGCAATAAAACTGTATTGTTCTCGGATATTGCAAGCGTCATAGTCATAGTCATAGTCATAGTATTTATTCATAACTATTTATGTTACATGTCAAACTTACAAAAAAAAAACAATACAGTAGGTATACGAAAAGTATCTCGATATTGGCAAGGATTAATTAATTATTGCATTAATTACACAAAACTATTACTCAGTAACAATCATTTAACATAGTATGTACATATATGTCAGATAATAATATAAAAATGTCAGAATAAAATAAATTAATAATACCAAACAAATAGTAATGTTACATGTCACATAAAATAAATTAATAATAATAATCAAATGTAAACATGTCAAAGGGGTTCTTTTGTGATTGATCTATGGTTGCGGAGAATGTTTCCGCTAAGCCTCTAGCAGATTCAATAGTAGCTCTACCATCAAAAGAGTCTTGTGTTTACGCGTTTGTTTTGAAACGTAATTTATCTGCGTGCTACTTATTTAGCAATGACTCTAGACAAAGATTAAAATTAATGTTTACGTCTGGGTTAAAGAAAAAGTTAGCTGGTTCATTTGTTTTTCTTTGTGTAGCACATAACTTTCTATAAACATTATAGTTTTGTTTATTTATGTTCTGGAAACCACCTATGAAATGAATACTCGTAGATTTATTTTTATTTAGTTGTTTTTTTTACAATTCAGAGTGAGGGCACGCGGCACACCCTTAGACACGCCTGATAGTGAGCAACACGAATACCCATAACAGCATAGTGCCACGCAATTGTTTTAAAATGCAGAATCGAAATCACTAGCACTGCACTGGGATAGTTACCCGAATATCATGATTTATATCTTTCTCTGGAAACATTTACGTTTAAACTGTGACATATCAATGTTGGTACACTAGAGATTAGAGGAAGTACCTATCAGCAGACTGCAAAAAGTTTTACCACTACAAAACTCTTTAACTCTGCAACAGTTTACATACTCAAATATTAATTGGGTCATCTTACTAATGTTATAAATACGAAAGTTTGGATGTCTGTAGCTCCATCTTGTCGGAAAAGATCGGGTTGAATGGTTGAAATTTGGAACACAGTTAGAATATAGCCTGAAATAGCACATAGGTTAATATTTATTCCGTCAAAAACAACGGAAATGGAAACTACGCGGGCAAAACCGCAGGACTTTGATAGTTATACAAAATATACATTTTCAACGAATTCAATTAGTACTTTTTATCGTTGCACCTACTGACATTACTCGTAGCAACTCTAAACCATATTAAATAATAGTTAAAAATACTCTCCATAAAATAAAACCCACAACACATTTTCTTCCAAACTAATGTTAAAATAATCGTTGAGATCGCGTGTTCTTCTTATACCGTTATTTTAGCAGGTACATACATTGCTATACAAGTGTACACCGCTATAAACTTAATTATTACTTTCAAACTGTGACCTTTGAAAATAAAAGTTTGTTAATGACCATATAGAGGTATACGCAGAACTCCTGTGCTAAAATGAAAGAGACTTGTTCGACTCACCATTACAAACAACTTTTTGTACAAAAACGACACTAGAATTACGAAGAAAAATTACCTATTTCGTGAAAATTACCTCTTTTGTGATTTTATGGTTGGCTCTACAAAAAGCCAGTGGTGATAGAAGACTTGTACTTAGAAATTAGCACGGGGAAAAATACTCAGACGCGCAGGCGGGATTCGAAGCCACTACTTCACTATTGCAATGTACATGTTCTTCATCGAAAAAAACACTCAAGCAACGAACTCCACAGCCTAGAGCCTAGAGGTTTTTATAACGAATCTGGAGTCAAACCTCTTCGTTCTAGTGTACGAGTAAGTCGTCAAGAATTAATTAAAGTTGATTTTTTTTACGTTGATTTTTTGGGATAAAAGTAACCTATCAAAATCTGTTATTCCAGATTATTATCTTTTATCTATCTTATTTATCTAAGAACCAAAGTTCGTCCAAATCCTTTCAAAAGTGTTTGCTTGAAAACGTAACAAAGTCACATAAAGTCACAAACTTTCGCGTTTGTAACATTAGTAAGAAAGTAGGAATAAAAACTCGAAAGGCCTTTACAACTTTGTGGCTAAATCCAATGAATTTGTAGTGATTCGATTTTGCCCAAAAAATCTGACAGGATTTTGCGTAAGCTTTGAGCTTTGAGGAAACGATTTACTCGTAAAGATGTATTACAGCTATTAGATAAGCGATTGCAATGATTACTAGAATGCACAATAACATCCGACAGCACACTCAATAAACTAAGTATGAGAATATGTCTCGGAAGTAATTTCGAAAAGAAACAAACCATTACTCGTAGCATATCACATTCCCACACACATAACGAAGGCAAGCCAGCTAATGCTTCACGTGTTAGCACCTTGTCTCATTATTATTTTTAGATTTTTCTACTGTTATGATTCTACGTGTTGAACAAGAGCTTTTGATGTGAAAAATTCTTTAGGCGCGTTAATCACTATTTTGGGTAAACAAAAATCATTAAACTCGCGTCATCGTCACCGAACGCTTTCCATAAGCTACATGTACATATGTATACTGCGTATATTTTGTACATAAATTTACTTCCGTGCGTTATTAGTACAGCTATACAGGTGGCGTATTATCCAACATTAGTGCTGTTTTATACTGAAATCAAAATTTTATAAGTTTTCAGTTCTATCGGTACAGATAGAATGAGTATTCACTCGTCTGATGTAAATCGGCCTTTAGATGTAAGCAAGCTCTGTCGTGCGTAAACCGCATCGTCGCTTTATGTCAGGGGAGATGGTCCAGTGGAAAACTAAGTATTACCGATAAAAAAAACAGTTGCTTTGTCTAAAAAAGAATTTCGTGAACTGATATTGAAAAAACGTAATATAATAGTAATTGTAATACAAAGTGGTAAGTGTACTACTCTGTAGTAGTGTATTTTGATTTTAAAGCGACAAAGTTGCTAATTCACCATTAGTTTTTGTACCTTCAGAGAATTGGCTGAAAGCCAGCATTGTAGAGTGTTTGCGGTATTTTGTACCGAAACGTGCGTTAGCTTTCATGTGAGAGCTTATTAAAATGCTCTAAATCCGAATAGTGGGCGTACCGTAAGGTCGAACGCAAACTACCCATTATTACCCACTTAGCATTAGGTATAGCCAACAAGTAAATGAGGCCTTTTTAGGGTTCCGTAAAATGTAAAAACGGAACCCTTATAGATTCGTCATTTCTGTCTGTCTGTCTGTCCGTCCGTATGTCACAGCCACTTTTTTCCGAAACTATAAGAACTATACTGTTGACTCTTCGTAAGTAGATGTATTCTATGAACCGCATTAAGATTTTTATACAAAATATAAAAAGAACAATAAACGTTGGGGTTGCTCCATACATAAAACTGAAACACATACGTCTATACGTCTATTGATAGATCTTTAAAAATGATGTTGTGGTTTGTAACATTTTTTTTCTATCTATACTAATATTATAAAGAGGAAAGATTTGTTTGTTTGTTTGTTTGTAATGAATAGGCTCCGAAACTACTGGACCGATTTCAAAAATTCTTTCACCTTTGGAAAGCTACATTATTCCCGAGTAACATAGGCTACGGCAGATGGCGCTGCAGTTGATATCTAGGTTATTATTCGAGCGAAGCCGGAGCGGGCCGCTAGTACTGAATAATTCGCGCGAGAGACATGTGCCCCTGTAACTTCTAAAATAAGAGAGTATGACAAAACTAAAATATATAGGTATATGATGTACCTATATTACCATGCAACTCGATCTAGTAAGTAGTAGTTTTTTTTAGTACCTACGTCATAAATAAATACACAATTATTAAAACATTAAATCAAAGTCAACTTCAATTTCTTGTAGTTCTACAAGAAATTATGTATTATGTTACTTGCTGCTACGGAACCCTTCATGGGGGAGTCCGACTCGCACTTGGCTGCTTTTATTTCACATTAACACGAAAGTTTCTTTCTAATTATATAGTAACGTATGCGTATGATAATAAGTAACACGGTTGTCTATGTCACCGTAAAATTGTAAATACTATCGGATTATAATCTAGCGACGTTTGATTATAGGCTTACCTACCATAGCATTGCAACCTCACACATCTATACTAATATTATAAAGCTGAAGAGTTTGTTTGTATGTTTGTTTGTTTGAACGCAAGGATCTCTGGAACTACTGGTCCGAATTGAAAGATTATTTCTTTGTAGGATAGTCCATTTATCGAGGAAGGCTATTTAACATTACGCTACTATCAACAGGAGCCGAGCATGAATGAAAAATGTAACAAAAACGGGGAAAAAATATTGCTTTTAGAGAGCTTTCGTTGCGTGACAGCATTTGTCATTATGTTAAAGGTTGCGTCATTAGAACCTAAAGTAACCGAATTTGAACAAAATTTGAATTGGTACGACCAATTTTCGATAGATGGCGTAGCAACGCGCGCGCGTTCAGCTAGTTTTATTATAAACTGACTGATGTTTACAGTTTTACGTCGTCATCCATAACAACATAGTGACACGTAGCTATGGAAACATGAATAGTCCATATCGCTGCAATGGTCGTCACCCAGAAATATAAGGTGATTTGTTTATTTATGAAATGTTTCCCTTTATACCAAAACACTACAATATTAACACATTGCTACGTGGCAGTAGAAAAGCTAGCAAACTCTGCAAAGAGTCCTATCATATATTATGTACGTATCAATCATGTACATATGACTTCTTTTGTCTTTGTTTATTTTATTATCTTGGTATGTTATGTATCTAAATACATATATTAGTTGTTTATTTTATCTTATTTATATTTATACATAATACAAGTAATGTAAGTAGTAGCACAGTCTAATCCTACTAATATTATAAATGTGAATGTATGGATGTTTGGATGTTTGTTGCTCAATCACGTCCTAACGTATGAACGGATCGGGCTGAAATTTTGAACACAGATAGATTATAGTCTGGAAGAACACATAGGCTACTTTTTATCCCGGAAAAACAACGGGAACAACGGGAACGGGAACTTCGCGGGTAACACCGCGGGGCGCTGCTAGTAAATCTTATAAATCAATCGTAGTTTTTCTTTATGGATAGATAGATAGATAGAGTAGCTAATTACTGTGGTAGTAACGTAGGTACCAATATACTCGTATGTTTATTTTTAGAGTATATCACTATTGAATTGCAGACGAATTGCTTTATTATATTTAGCATACTCGGCTCTTTTTGATTTTCTTAAAAAAAAAATTCCACCCCAAAAAGACCGTTATAAGTAATAAGGCCGCCGGTTGTAGCCCTTGTCTAAGGCCCGATTCACACGGCGCGGCTGCCAACCGCGCCCACGAGCGGGCGCGGCGCCGCGCCGCGCGAGGGTTTTGTTTCAATACTCACGAGACCGCAGGTTTTCGCGGTTTCTGCTCCGGAAAGCTACTGCGCAAGAATCGCGCGCAGCCACGCGGGCGCCGCGCGGCTGCCGCAGCCGCCGCAGCCGTAAACCGCGTCGTGTGTATTGAATTCAATTTTATATGGAAATCTGCCGCGCCCGCGCGCGGGCGCGGTTGGCAGCCGCGCCGTGTGAATCGTCTCTTATTGTTTTTCTTAATGGACTGGCCTCGTGGCTTAGTTGGTAGTAGCTCTGCCTGCGAAGCCGAGGGTCGTGGGTTCGATTGCCACCCAGTGCAAATATTTCTGAGATGAATTCAAATGTTTGCACTGTGTCTGGGTGTTTCTATGTATAATAAGTATGTATTTAAAACTATATAAGTATTATATCAGCTATCTGACCGCCATCACACAAGCTTTGCTTAGTTTGGGGTCAGATGGTGTTGTGTGTGAATTGTCCACCAATATTTATTTATTATTTATTGAATGTGTGTTGGTGAGTACAAATACTATTTGTCTATTAAAAAAAAAACATGATTCTCCTTCAAATAAACGCGAAAATCTTTGAAATGGTATTCAAGAATTATTAGTACCTCTGTGAACATGCTATGAGAAAACCGGAGCTAGCTGAAGACTGGTCCACGTTTCCGTAATTTTCTACAATTGTCTTTGCATTCCAATAAAGTTCCGCTAAGTAAAAGGCTGTTTTCTAGCCACAATTGATCCGAAGCTCAACCGCAGACGCAGTGAGGAAACAATAGGAACAACTGAATTGCTTATTTTACCAAGTACAGTCGGGTACAATGTTCCTGTTTCCTAGATATTTGCAAATGGCCAACTTCCGGAGTTCAAACCGCACTTCAGTGGTTTTTCCGTATATTTGCGATGTGAGATACCTGTCAATAAATTAGGTATCGAAATCTATCCCTGATTAATTATTACATACTTAAAAATACATTACATGTACATATAGGCTTTTAAATAGTTATTACAGACAGTACCTGAGAGAAATCAGGTAAAGCCGCGTTGAACGGCTAGTAGTAGCTATGAAAACGTTCGGATTATCCGCAAAGTGCAAGCACGACTGGACGTCTACTCTAATTCAACGAAAACGTAATTTCGAAATAAACTCGCGATTTTCCAACTCCGATTCTACTTCGATCCGTCGTTTTGTCCGTTTAAATGATCTATGCCTACTCTAATTAGAGTATGCTTAGAACATTTAAACGTCAAACAATGTTGTATCGGACGAAACGAAGTAGAACGAGAGAAGGAAAGTCGCGAGTTTTTTTTTCGAAATTTCGTTTTCGTAGAAACAGAGTAGACGTCCTGGTAGACCTAGTACTGCGGCCGAATGAGCAGGAAAGTCGACGAACTTATTCTAATAACTCAATCTACACTAACATGTTCATGTTAAAATTCATTGAATGTGCGTATAAGCTTTTAAATGGTCTTTGCAGATAGTACCTGAGGGAAGCCAGGTGAAACCACGAAGCGTAGCTAGCAGTAGGTACCTATGAGAACGTACGGATTATCTGCAACGTGTAAGTATGACCGGTAAACTTTGATGAAACTAAGTAAACGAAGATAAGGTACGCTCTAATATAAAGACAGCATAATGTAACGAAAATCTCACACAAGTATACGCAATGTGCACACAGCTTCACTTGCACCGTGAGAGACGTTTGAATGAATGACAAAGACATCATGACAAGTAGGCAGTAGGTGGAAATTAGATAGCTATACATCACATTTGTTTAGATATTTTTTTCGACAAGAATAGAAAGACATACAAATGCACTGGCCTGAAAGAGACAAAATAGCCGCAACTAACATATCGCCGGTCGTGTTGCACTCTTACGCTGTATGTATATCTGTCTCTTTTTAGAAATGGCCAATTGTAAAATTGTTTCCAACAGAAAAATAATTTTAGATGTAATAATCATTGAACTGTTATGGAAATAATTAAAGATTTTGTGTACTTACGCATGAAAAGTGATACCATGGAACTTGTTCTTGGTCTTTGAACTGTTTGTGCACCTTGCAAAAGCAGAATAAGACATTATTACGGCTCATATCGGATTTTTTTGAATTGTTAGCGAACGTCCACTCAACTTGTGGCTCCTGTTGCGACTGAGACTCAATCAGGAGACGTCACCTGATTTTACATTGTGATCGTAGATGAGCGCATGCCGCTTCTTAGTGTTTTAGAGTTCAATGTCGGTAAACCGAGAACTGCGGCCGAACTCGCAGGAAATCGGCGGGCTTATTCTGTTAACTCAATCTATTCTAAAAAAATTAATGAACATATAGGGAGTAAAGGCTTTTAAATGTTTTTACCTGAGGGAAGCCAGGTAAAATCACGTAGTGTATCCAACAATACTCGTACCTAAACGTGCGGATTATCCGCAAGCTGCAGCCACGACCGGTAGACCGAGAACTGCGGTCGAGTGCGCGGGAAATGGACGTCTTATTCTGATAACTCAATACACTTTTTGTATTTTTCTTTGTTTTTAATTAAACTCCGCGCATCCGAGGTCCTTGTTTTTTAAGTGACAACTTCTTTGGGCACGTTTAGCACTATTTAGAATGGGAAAATCATATTTGTTCGCTTGCTTCAGTCATGCTAAAATGGCGGCGGTGGCGTGGTGTAGCGTTGGACTGCTTATTTTCCGTTATTTGTCTAAAATCAGTTTAATCGGTGAAGTGGATTTTTGAAATAAGTACAAAAATTTAAAATTTACTTTCCTTTATCACAGAAAGTATGAAATTTAGCGAAGTATCTGAGTTCAATTTTAAATTGGAGTCGATTTTTGTTTTTATCGGAGAAAATGAAATAATTATATTATCGATTACCAGAATACGTCAACTAGCACGCTATTACGGCATGTTGTAAGGTTTCCGAGGTGGAAAAACGCAGGAATCTGCTAACGGGAAAATGAGGAAATTGATCCACTTTCAATGTACAAATTTGAAATTCCATTAGCCTTATACGCTGCTCTACGGTCGTTAGTATAACTACTTGCTCTTAGTATATTAGTTAGGTTGCTTTTATACACACATTTATTTATCATCACTAACTAAAATGAATAATTTGAATACTAAAAATATATTATTTATTTCATTACATTATATATTATAATGATGTCTAATTAAAAATTTACATAATTTACATTTATCGCTATGTAAATTATATGACTATATAGTGTATAGTATATAGTGACTAAGTATCTACAATACAAAAAAATCATCATCAGGTTACCCTAGTCCTAGGCATAGACCTCTCCTATAATACGCCACTCAGACTTATCCTCTGCTTTTCATCTCCAGACACTGTCTTACGTATATCGTCACTCCATCGAGTTTCAAATAATAATTACAAACTAATAACAAAGTTTAAAATGAAATGCGTCAAAAATACTAACCCCAAAATACACAGCGCATATTAGAATTTTTCCAAGTGATATAATTTTCCAAGTGATAGTCGACAAGACGCGATGACAAAAATACTGTCGTTTATTCCATGACAACGTTCATTGCCATTCAGTGTGGTAATATCGCCAGTATTCTGGATGTGCCTTAGTCTAGTCTGAGCATGTGGATTATTTGTATAGTATTATGTGGTGTTTGGATTATTCACAACCATTTAGTATATAGGTAGATATATGTATACATAGTTGTATAGTGTTATCATTGTTTATGTTGGTATGTAAAATAAAAGATCATAGTAGTCCAAGCGGACTACTTCCGTGTAACTTTTAAACTGTTAAAATGATAATAGAAAGTTAGATTTTGTAGGACACGTGGACAACGGGCCACACCCTCACCTCCAGAGCATTTCACCACTCCAAATGTGTCCCCCGGAAGTAGGTACGACTGGCCTGACCCGGAACTGGCGAGCTTACCATCGAGATCTCCTTCAGCAGAAAAGGATCATGAAGAGGGAAATTAAAAGTACAAGGACTAACAACATCAGAAAGAGATTATGCACTGAAGCAGAACACTGAACAGGCTCACAGACGAGTGGAAGTTCGCCTGACCTCCTATAGGCAGAGCTATGCCCTCACGAGTTAATTCCTTTTAGAAAGTTTCCCTAAGAACCCTTTGGTCGAGACCAAAGAGGCTGAATCCCTAACTCGCAAACAGGGAGAGAAGAAGAATACGGACTGACTGAAGAAAATATAGGTCATTAGAACCTTAGAGCGGCAAATAAAATAAATATTAATGATAAATCGATCCCAATAATGATTTAATGGTAATTACTTGTGGGCATTTCTCATACAACACTAACTAACCCCAAACTAAGCAAAGCTTTGGAAACCAGACAGCGAAAATGATTCTTATGTTATTGAAAATGCTTTCATTAGCTACATACATCCAGACACATAACAACTGTATTCGTCAGTTCGTCACACAAAGATATGCGCCTAGATGACAATCAAACTCACGATTCAACACGATAAATGATTTAACTCACTCTGGACAGACTTGGTACCTTGGTAAAATACCTTTTCAGTATTGTTATTTCCAAAAATTTGGCATTATTAAAATAACTTACCCATTTTTTATCACGTACACTCCAAAATATAAAAAAATATACTCAATTACTCTGGTCTCCTTTCTCTAATCCCAACTTTTACCGAGGAGAAAGGAATTGTCATATCAAATCCCTTTCAAAGCTTCTTATCGGTCTATTATCTTGGTGTTATCTACGCGACAGCTGTCTCAAGATAGTAATTCGGGAAACAATGCAACGACACTCAAATTGGCCAATCTTGATCGGTAGATTAACGAGGAACTGTAGAGTAGTAACTACCGCTCTAATTCCATTAAGTAGTGGCTGCCTAACCGGTCTATGAAGTTTCAATACTGTAGTTTTTACTTCATACATTCAATAAACAACCTACTTTATGTTCCCACTGTTGGAATTTCGAGCTATCTCTCACAAGGAGATGAAATAAGTTTATTTGTACTTATGGCGGAATTCTGTACCTACCTCCTGCCAAATTGAAAAACTTTGGAGCGGTCTTGTAAAATATTGATCATTCAAATCCGTTCACCCGTTACAAATATAGTTATGTGTTATATTATAAACTACAGGCCCGTAAACAAAATTTACGGGTCAAATGAACCACCAGAACACCTATGTAGGATGATAGAAGGGTATGAAGTAATAAGATTCAGCACTATGCCGTCACTTGTAAGCTGTCCAACTGAGTACAGTTGAAGAGGGGGGGTTCCAATCCTCGATCATTTCTCCTTATCGCATGATTTTTGTACGGCGTTGCGGAATAATAGATTAGAAGAGGTCTGGAAACTATAAAAATTATAAATTTTAGATATTTAATTATTAGTTTGTCGGAAAAAATAATGATGTGCCGACGATTCACAGAGTAAATTTGGTCATTTGATTATGTACGGTATTGGTTCCATACAGTTTCAATACCTCTTCTAATCCATTATTTTGCAACGCCGTACAAAAATCATGCGATAAGGAGAAATTGTCGAGGATTGGAACCCCCCCTCTTCAACTGTACTCAGTTGGACAGCTTACAAGTGACGGCATAGTGCTGAATCTTATTACTTTATACCTTTCTATCATCCTAAATAGGTCTCCTGGTGGTTCATTTACTACGTAAATTTTGTTCACGGGCCTGTGGTCTATTAGTGTGATAATCAAATCTTAACAAATGACGCTTCCATTCTCTACATACATACTATATGTTGCAACTAACAGATTAATCTGTCAAACTTTTCATTCAGATAGAGTTATCGCGCAGCAGCAACAACAAACAACGAATAAAACTGTGCTACTAACACGCAGGACAATTGTATCTTATCGGCGCCGATAACTCGTGACTTACCTACGATATGTTCGAATCGAGTGTCGATGCAGTTCGTGCTATTTATATCGATGTTCTTATTTTTAATCGATTTAAAAAATTGGTTCCAAATGACAATATATTTATTAACTATGCAGCTCGGTTTTGCATTCACAAGGAACATTTGCCGTAATTTTTCTAGTACTTACCTACATACTTCATTTGGCCTGCCTGAAAAATAATATGGAATCTTTAATGACGCAATACGTTTTTAAAACAGATCTGCAGGCGGGATTCGAACCCGTGACCAATTCACCAATATGTACCTATTTAACACAAATTTAACTTTATTCTACAAGGCTTTATTATTCAGCAGTTATTCAATTACTTTTTTGACACGTTTTGATAGGTTTGCACTTGACTGCTATCTCGTCTGCTAATAAGTGACGATACGGTCTATGATGTAGCGTGCTTACCTGGAAGAACCCCATTCACTTTCTTCATTAAAACACCAAGATTGTATTTGCCATCGGGAAAACCCCATTCAGGCAACGCACCTAACCTTCTTATCACAAAAGTAGAGTCAAATCCTTTCCTTCGCATCTTTGGCACATCAACCATGAAACGATGTCACTTTTTAAGCTATGCCCAGTTCGATTAAGAAGGGGAAGGTGGTGTTGGATGATGCAGTTCAGCTGCATACTTTCCATAATGCATCCCATAAAACCCGACAAGCTAGCAACTTTGCAGTGATGTTCAACAAGTTTACCTTATAACACTATTCCTGTATTAACCTGTTAACGTGATTGTATGTCACCTAAGTAGTTTTCAGGGGCTATCGAGCAGCTAGCGGTCATGCGCTGGTATTCAATAAAATACCGTTTGCAATATCTGTCTTTCACACGCGAGGTCGATTTCAACGCCTCGCAACATGCAAGTTCTGTGCTAAAATACTAAATTAGTTGCGGCAATATATCATTATGGATATCGCACGCTTGGTCATTTCATTAATTAGATAATTGATACTTAATTTAATTGCAAGCAGTAATCTGTGGCTGAAGAAAATCTGAGAAAAGTTCAGCGACCACCCGTGAGAATGTTGTCTATTGAAAGATATTCACATAATTCACTCTACCTCTAGAATGTCTGATTATTAATTCAACAAAGCAAAATGCAAGCAACAACGCATACTAACGATGTTTCTGTTAGAAGGGCCCAGTGCCTTAAATACCGGTGCCTAGGCACTGGGTGCTGTACGTACACTTTAGGGGGCGTAAGAATAGCCAGACCATGCAGGAATATTTTTTTTACGGTCCTGGTTTGATCCTGAAAAGTTCCCGCTGCGCCCCTAGTCCTCAATTCCAACACATATGTATTTATCTACCAGTAGATAAAATATCGCACTCATTTTTTTGGCAGCGCATGAACATATTTTAGATTTTAAAGTAAAAAATAACCTATAACGTACATAGCTAGGAAAAAAACCAGAGCGCAGTTACAGAACTCACAGAGGGCAATTTACAGTAACTGGAAGGACCTTATGCGCCTGAAGTACACTAAAAACGCATGCCTGCATAATCGTTAAAGGCGCGATATGATTGGCTTCGGCAGAAAAGTTGAATCCTAAATTTTACCAAAAATTTAAATTATTTTGAGAAACACCATCAAATTACTCTGGAAGTAACCATACGATTCTCGTCACACTAAATGTTAAATAATTGCTACATCCCAGCGTATGCCTGCAACAATCGTTAAAGGCGCGATATGATTGGCTTCGGCAGAAAAGTAAGCAGAAACACATCTGTCGAACCTAAAAAAGAACTATGCTAGCAGAGGTGGATTAAAATATTTAAAGGAAACTAGTGACGTGCCTAGGGGCGCGAGTGTATTATAATTGGATTCGATAGCATGAATAAATGTTTTAAAATGTAAAGGAGAACTAAATACCTAATAAGAACCAAAATATTTTGTTAACAATAAACATAATATTTTGGTTATAATATGTTGTTTTTTTTAAGTTACGCATAACTTATAGTGTGACCTACGTATTGTTAGTTATTTTTAGTATAGGGGCGCCAATGATATGCTTGCCTACGGCGCTCGCAATGAAAAATCCACCTTTGTATGCTAGCATTATTTTCACGTTATCGTATACGCAACTACTGCACTTCGCACTTGGTAAGTTCCATTACATCACTGGCAGGAAGCGTTGCAACTCGGTCACTGGTTCGGCTCGTCACAGGTCACTTGAGAAGGACAATCGATGGGTCGAAGTTGACGGCTAACTCGACTTGCACGAATGCGCAACAGATAACTTTCTGACAACTCATGAATGTAACTTTAGTTGCAATAGATGTACTTCAATCCCAGGACAGACGTTTTTAATTCTCCGATCTATATGCTATGTCCTGTGCTGTCAGTAAAATAAATCTACAAGGGTTAAGAGTGTAATGTAAAAAATAGTAAGTAATTAATAGCACAGTAAAGTAATTGCCTCTCAACATTTGAAACATGTGTTTTTTCTCCCATACCCACAAGATATAGCGTCAAAGTCGCACACCAAATCCATAAGGTTTCCCTTTCCAAAAAGATCCAACGCAGCTATGGACATTTTCACTTCATTATTGATTATTATTGTTATTGTATCATTTATAGATGAGGCTGGCGCCCAGTGTGACTTATATCCTCAACTTTTGTAGAGTACAAAACCCTTTTTTCTACCGAAATTCTTGTAGCTTGAAGAAGCGGCATCGTTTCATGGTTGGTGTTCCAAAAACACGAACGAAGAGGTTTGACTCTACTTTTGTAAAAATAACGTCTAGACTGTGGAATGCGTTCCCGGAGTGGGGCTTTCCCGATGGTTAGAATAATCTTGGTCTCTTCAAATCGAGAGTGAATTGGTTTTTTCTAGGTAAGCACGCTCCATCGTATATCGCATCGTCGGTTAATGTCAGGTGGGATGGCGGTCAAGAGTAAACCTATAAAAGTAAAAAAAAAGTCGAATCTTATGCAAACATCACAATTATGCACTTAGACAGCTCATATTAATATCTATGCGATACAACACACGTAAAATACTTTATAATTGACAGCGCGTATGTGAGAGTTACCAGTGAAATGGTATACATGTAGTGCGCCAAATGTATTTGACCCACTGAAAGACGGCGTTACTATCGCTTTTAAAACTTATAGAGTGTTAGCATCGTTAGTTTAACTTTCGGCCATTGAGGTAAATACGTTTGTGGTTCTGTACGGCTACAATACCCATTGTTAGCGGTTCCCAACACAGAGGAAGGCACCTCTGCCCATTGTCTGCGCGCCTGGTAACTGCAGTAACATCGCAAGCTTTTTGTTGTTTCCACTGTTTTAGATTAACTGATTATGAAATTTATTCAGTGACAAATGATGATGTATTCGTGGGAATATTTCGACACAAGCGCAATGATTTTCTATTAGTGGATAAAAAATCCACTGTTTGTGTTTTTGTAAGGCTTTTTTTCCAGTGAACAAAACATTTCAACCGTCCCTGACTCTGATAGAAAGACTAGAAAAGAGGCTTGGAGTGCGTATGGTGTTTGTGTTGCCACTATAAAATTTAGGTACCCAAATAATTACCAAGCAGCCAAGCACTGCACTACGGTATGACGAGGCAACGATATTTACGATGATTCATCTCTTTGCCCTCTGATTCGATTCCGCTGAAAACGTTTCCCTTCAAACCGGAACACAATAAAGTTAGCCGATTACTGGCAGTGTGTAGAATAATTGATAAAGATGTGGTAGGTACTTTTCTAGTACAAAGAGTCCTCGACACGTTCAAAAAAATACCCGCGCAAAACAAAACTATAAATTACCTACTTCATGATATCGTTATTAAACCAGAACTTCCCAGAACGTAACCTAATCGATTGAGTCGCATTTTACCAGGAATCGATGGTACGTTCGATTTCGTAACTCGATAGAAGCTATTAAAATCGATCGAAGAGCAATGCACTTGACGAGGCAACTGCATTATTTTGTCTTAAAATTCGTATTACTTGGTACATGAGAAACACGTGGACCACCATTAGCGTTATTACATACTAGCTGAACCCGCTACTTCGTTCCCATACGCAGCTGTTTGCGAGCGTATATCAAACTAGCAGCGTCGGCGGTTTCACCCGCGTATTTCTCCTTCGCGTTACTTTTCCGCATTGAAGAGAAGACCATGTGTCATTTCGTTATTTCAGACTATAATCCATCTGTGTCCCAAATTTAAAAAAAAACTTTCTTACACAACTACATAAGCAATGGTATTACAAAGAAAATATGGTATTCAGAGCATGCGGAAAACTAACAAAACTAAAGTATAAAGTCGGTTCAGGCAAAACATCCGCTGGTTGTGGTAACATCCTCGTAAAGAGTTTATTACGTTGCTACTACTAAGTTTTTTCATTAAAAAGTAATATGGTGGAGGTACCTGTTCTTTTCACATATTTTTTTCACAAATCGACATGTGATAACCAACGTTAGGCAAACTGGGACATAGGAACTGAAGTTTATAACACGCTTCCCAAAACAATTATATCTGCCCCAAGTTTCGGCAGCTTCAAAAACAAATTAAAGTGCTGGCTTATCGATCAAACTTTTTATAGTTACACCGAATTTTGAGAGAGTGATAGCAAAGTCGTATAAAAGTGTTTTTTTTATCAAGAGTGACGAGACGAGCAGGACATGTGCCTGATGGTAAGCAACATGCCTGCCACATAACAACACAGTGACACGCAGCTATAGGAACATGAAGACATTTGACATGGGTCAGTACAATTGTAATAAAAACATATTATACTCGTATGACTATGTATATATTATAATGGTTGACAGTTTTCTATACAATAACTATTATAATACAGTAAAGTAGTCATTTCAAACTTTGAAAATGAATAAATACCTTCAAAATTTAAAAAATGTGTCGTCGTACCTACATTTTGTCAAATTTGCATACCGAAAGGTTGACTATGGAGTGTTTTCATACTTGTTTTAAGATCCCTTTGTACCCATTTTCGCAAATAAAGATATGATTATGGTTATACAATTTTTATTTTTTATTAATTGACGTGTAAATTGTACATTTATGAATGAAGTACTTTGACTTTGCTTCGTGTAGACAAAACTTGCGTTGCGTAGCGTTGTCTACACGAAGCTAGAGGTAATAGCTGGCTATCCTAGCTTGAAAAACTACCCTCGTATAGCTCGGGCATTAGGCAGGTACCTACACGTAGTGTAGATTATAGAGTTGTCATAGGTATTTTCTAAAGTGAATAAAGATTAATTTACATGTTTTTTTTTAAACTAAAGTAATCTAATGCTAATTGCATTATTTGTAAAACTGTTATTTTTTTATTCTGTCTTAACTTTTGTGTTATCCGGTAACAAAACTATGATCGAACCTGTAGTAAGGGCCGCTACAGCGCAGCAGTTGGTGTATTATTTCAACACTAAAGGAGGCTGGTGCGATGGATATCTTATCGCTGTGCAAAGATGCATGGATAATGGGTTTTCTCTTGCGTCAATGTATTGCAATATCGGGGAAAACTCTACATTAGCGACTTGTTTCGACAGATTTCAGACAAACCTTGAAGTTAATTGAACTTAGACAAAAGTACGACATATAAATAGAAAAGAAAATGACACAACCGATTTCCATTTAAAAATCAAACTCAAAATCAAAATCAAACAGTTCGATAGAACCTCAGTGGTAGGACTCTTAGCAGAGTCCACCTGGGGAAGTACCACATCTTTACACCAGTAATGCCAAGCAGTAATGTGCAAACATTACTGTACGGTTGGAAGGCCAATGTTTGCAGATAAATTACAGGGCTTAGAGATATAATATCTTAGATCTCTGGGTGATGAGCGCAGTGCAATGCTAGGTAATGATTTAGACTCTACATGTTCCAATAGCTGTGTGTCACTGTGCTGTTATGTGGCTGGTATGTTGGTTACCATCAGATACATGTCTTGATCGTCTCGTCACTCGTAAACTATTTTTTTATAGAATTTTCAAAATCGTTTCATCCAGTCAAAAGTTCTGAGGTAACAAATTTGAAAAATACAGTCTAATTGAAAACAGTCTCCTTTTTTAAATTTGGTTTAAAATACATATAGGCTACTTTTATCATGTTAAAGTAACTAGTTCTTAAACCACGGGCTAAGCCGCTGGGTATATGTAGCTTCCTATATTTACTACAGTTTATAGTCTCCGGTTTAAATCAGTATAATGATGGTGCATTGATCTAGCAATCAGCGATTGGACATGCGCGTGCGCCGAGTGTACTGAACTACTGATGCGTTGAGGTATGTGACTATGTGATGCACGATTTTTCTTGGGACAAGTTTGAAAATCGGACAAGGATCAGCAATGTTCGACGCGACTACCGAATAACACGATGGAGTATTACAATTAATCATCTTTTGATTTAAATCGCGTTCTTCCAAAACAGGTTTTCGTATCCTATCAAATAAGCGAGCAAAGTGTAATTTTTGCTAGTTTCGCTTTGTAGGGATGGGCTACGCCCATGTTTTTATACCGATTTCGTTTATAGTGACGTCGCTCGACACATGAGCAAAAATTGTATAAACTACTAGCGGCCTGTTCCAGCTTCGCTCAGATAATAACCTAGATATCAACTGCAGCGCCATCTGCCGGGCTGATTTGTGAATCTAAACCATCGAAGGCCCTACCCAAACGCATACAGAAAAATTCATTCAAATCGGTTCAGCCGTTTAGGAGGAGTTTACTAATAACGAAAAATGGCACTGATTTTTATATATATGGATAAGCAGTTACGAACCGGCACAGGTTCTACTTCGGATCCTCAGGATCCGAAACAAAAAAATAATATTGAAGGACACTTTCCACACATCACTTTTTTGCACAATAGGTATAGAGTGACTAGCGGTCCGTCCCAGCTTCACCCTATAGCCATTAATAGCACTCAGGAATCACGTAGGTACGTATATCCATCAGTTAAAGATTTTTTAAATCGGCCCAGTAGTCCCTGAGATTAGCGTGTTCAAACAAAAAACCTCTTCAGTTTTTTAATATATTAGTACAGATTTAATGAGCAAGACATGCGCTTTTTGGTAAGTACGAGTAACACGCCTGCTCATAACAACTAAATGTCATACGTGACAGTGTAGTAATACTCGTATAGTTTGGGATCAACTTGCAACACAAATTCCAAGATTTTTTTCTCGTCCAAAACGGCTACAATGCAGATAAGGAACTGGTTAAATAGGTAACTAGGTCCTGAGGTCTACCGCCGAACTAAACCGGTCGTAGTTATGCTATTTCCATCTCTTTAATTTCAATGTAATATAAAGAGAGAGCAATATCATAACCGTGACCATTTTAGTCAAGTTGTAGACCCCCACGATAACCATGCAATGTTGACAAAAGAGGAAGTTAACTGAGTTTTGTAAACTACGCAAGTAACTGTAGCAAGTGTTTATTGGAGATTATGGTGAGTACAAGTGAAGAAATTATGATAAAACTTCATAATTGTCCTACTTCTAAAATTAAGTACATTGTACAACATACTTATGGTACATCTTACGACTTATGCAATGTCTACCAGCAGCATTAGAGTAGATGGATTTCTTGCTCTTCTTTAATACATCACATGATTCACATGCAACCAATTGACCAACCAACCAATTTAAGGATAAAGGATCATAATTAAGAGACTCTGTAAAAGTGTAGAAGAAAGGGATTTGAAAATCTGATATTTTACCGGTCCTTTAAATTTTGATGAAAAAGTAATTGAAACTGAAGAAAACTTATGGTAGTTTTGTTGTTGTAGTTAGATATTTCATGCTAGGTACGAGTATAATTACGGTTTTACTTTATCTATGATTTTCTTTACGTTTTTTTTTGCTTCTTTGTGCACACCATTTTCAAACTTGTCTACACATCATTTTCCAACCTAAGGTTGCCTGGAAATGCCTGCTTGCCAACTTGTCATGCTTGTTTTAAACTTAATCGTTAATTATTTTTGTGAATGGTTTTGTTATGATGTGACAAAAGTTAAGGCTGGTTGAGTCGGAAGAAAGGCGACTGACAATCCAGTCCCTAGTTCGCCTCCCGTGCGTTACTGTCTTTTCGAAGTCATGTGCGTAATGTAACTTAAATCGGTGAAGGAAAACATCGTGAGGAAACCGACATATACCTAGAATCTTTCGAAGCCATGCGTCATCCACCAACCCGTACTGGATCAATGTTTTAGATTTTGACCTTAGCTCTCTCCTTGCGAGAGAAGGCCCCGAGTCCCAGCATTGGCGACATTTAGTGGGCTGCTTAAGTCGAGCAGCTTTGCATGAGCCTTGACTGTTTGGAATACTATGGTAGTGAAATGTCTCCACGATGAAAAAAAATTCACTAACATAGAGAGCTCTTAACACTCATGATGATATCGGGAAATATATTGAGAGCAGAACGACATAAGTGCTCGAATCAGAATACAATGCAGAAAGGCCCGACACTCGAGCCCCCATTGTCCCTGATGGTAATCGAATCGTAAACGATCCTATACGCACATATTTCCTGCGTAGTGTACTTGTAAATTATATTCTGAACGAAGTCGTAGCCCAGTGATACGAGTTAGAACGTTGTCTACAAATTCAGGGAAGATATTTGTATGGTGAATACAAATATTTGTTCTGTGTCTGGGTGTTTCTATGTGTAATAAGTATGTATTTACAAAAATATAGATATACAGGGTTATTGGTAATCAGCCTGCATCCTTTTAAGGGGATGTTAGGTACATTCAATACGTCAACTTTTGTTCTACAGTTTTGAAAAAAAAATGTTTTTTTTTTCTTTTACAAAATAAATAAAAAGTGCATTTGCACGGTCTAAAAGTATCGAACTCTTCGTAACAATTCGTAACGAGAGCGCGTACGCTCTTTAACGCGCAAAAAATGATGTACCGAAGTGAATAAACACTAAAAAGTCGCTAAACAGTACAAAAAAGGGCCACAAATACAATTTTTTTTGGGTTATCTTTTAAGTTTTAACGAAAGTTGTAGAACAAAAGTTGTTTGTTTAAATATACAGAACATGCCCTTAAACGGATGCAGGCTGATTACCAATAACCCTGTATACAAGTTAGTATTTATAACATATTGTGATAAAAAAAATAAAAACATAAAAAGAGCCTTCTACACTACAAGTTATATGCAGAACAAGAATATAATCTTTGACGCAGTCTAAACGTCCTGACTGTGTTTATTTTGTAAGTTATACAGTAGACTATGTATGAAAATTTTCGCTGCCATAAACTGGAAACGAAAATTTGTTACAAAAAAAAACAAAACGTTAATTGGTCCTCTCACTGTGGCGTAGGTCTCCAGCGTAGAGCTTCCACTTATCTCTATAATTTTCGGTTCGCTATGCTTCTGAAGAATTATGCTCATAAAATCGAAAGGCTATTGAATCGAAGCTTCTGATATTATGTAATCGGCCACACTGCTTTTATATTGTCAGTTTATATTTGCATCTGGGCATGTAAAAAAACACTTTAAGGTGAAAATAAATTCTGTGAAAATGGAGTTTTATTTTTATGAGACCGATGAAGCTCCCATAGCACAAGGTTTCCTTCGTTTGGGGCTACATAGAGTTGTGTGTAAAAAGACAATTTGTCATAGAAATTTTCGACGATTGTGATGTCAAACATAATCAAATGTTAAAATTGACCTTACGTTTGTTCAAGACCTATGCGGGAGAAAAAGGTGTAAAATAGTTACGGCTGGTCTAGAGTTGGGAGAACGTCGACTGCCGATCCGGAGACCCTGGGTTCAAAACCACACGCACCACTGTCTTTTCGAAGTCATTTGCGTAATGCCGCTAACTTAAAAACGGTGAAGCAAAACATCGTGAGGAAACCGACATGTACCTAGAGTCTTTCGAAGTCATGTGTTATCCACCAACCCGCACTGGGCCAGCGTGGTGGATCATGGCCTTGACTCTCTCCTTGTGAGAGAAGGCTCCGAGTCCCAGCAGTGGGAACATTTAGTGGGCTGTTTATGTGAGGTAGAAATTTTTGTGAAATAATGTTTAAGTTATCACTATTGTACATACTCAGTATTAATTACGAGATATTATCCGTGGTTGAAAATGGAAAAACTCCCGATATTTAGATGAAGTTTCATGCACCATGTTCACAGGTAATCAAAAAAATTGAGGTTTTTGATGACACATGAAATCAAAGAGATATATTGTTTTATACCAAACTCAATCACACTGCATGTCAGTTTATTGGCAAAATACTGTCAAATCACATTTTTTAATTGTTGATTTTGCATGTTAATATTTTGACTTGTATAGTTGTATATTATACCCCGTTTACATGATTCCAGTCCAGCGACCGAATCCAGTGCTGGATTGCTTACTGGAATAATGGAGACCGGCACTGGAATGCACTGGCACTGGATTGATGCATTCCAGTGCCGGTCTCCATTATTCCAGTAAGCAATCCAGCGCTGGATTCGGTCGCTGGACTGGAATCATGTAAACGGGGTATTATACCCACACAATATTATACTGTCAGGCTGAGGGCTTAGGTATTTGCTTAGGTATATTCGAAACTAATCTGATGCAAAATATAGCTAAATATAAGCTATAATTGAAAGTCAAAACTCTTTATTCATAAATGTACAATTTACACGTCAATGTTATATTCTAGCTCATTCTCCCCAACTTCTTTAAAGTTATTTTGGAACTAACTTTATTCCTGTAATGGTCCTAGAGTTTGCATCAAGTATCTCACGCTTTGTAATTCCCTTGTAAATGGTAAAATATTCAATGAGGGGTACACCTTTGAACATTATACCAGTACCATATAACCAGTAGGTTAGGACGACAAAGAACATGGTGGTTTATTTAATACGAATATATCTCCGCCGCCGTCGCGACAGACTATAAACAAACAAAACATTAGGCGGTGGATTCTGTAAAACTAAACTCGACGGCGGTTACAACATCTCACCTACGCTGAAACTTAGACCTAGTGCCAAATTAAAACTGTTCAGATCCTCGGGTCTAATATAATATGTTTTATTAACAGCGCCCTGCTGTTATCCCCGCATGACCGTTTCCGTCACTCTACCGCAAAAAAAGAAGGAAAAGTCTGTTCTTATCTAACTTTCTTTACTCAACAATTAGGTCAAGTTTTTAATTATGACAATTATGACTTGTTCCTGGAGCAATGGTTGGCCATTGCCATCCAACGCGGGAACGCAGCCAGCATCATGGGTACCTTTGCGCCGGGAACGGTTCGGGGTGGGTTATTTGTTATTTGGGGAGTAGTTTTTAATTATTAGGGTTCCTTATAACGTAAAAACGGAACCCTTATAGATTCGTCATGTCTGTCTGTCTATCTGCCTGTCTGTCTGTCTGTCTGTCTGTCCGTCCGTATGTCACAGCCACTTTTTGCCGAAACTATGAGAACTACACTGTTGAAACTTGATAAGTAGATGTATTCTGTGAACCACATTAAGATTTGTACAAAAAAAAATAAAAAAAACAAAAGTTAGGGTTGCCCCCCATACTGAAAACTGAAACTCAAACATTTATTTTCATCAAACCTACACGTGTGGGGTGTCTATCGATAGGTCTTCAAAAATGATGTTGCGGTTTCTAAAATAATTTTTATCTACACTGAATAATTTGCGCGAGAGACACTTCCAAAGTGGTAAAATGTGTGTCCCCCCCTCTAACTTCTAAATTAAGAGAATGAAAAAACTAAAACAAATATATGATGTACATTACCATGTAAACTACCAACGAAAATTGGTTTGAACTCGATCTGATGAGTACTTTTTTTTTAGTACGTCATAAATACACTATTATTAAAGCATCGATCAAAGTTACAACGAACTACAAGAACTATGTGTACTATGTATATTATATTACTTGCTGCAACGGAACCCTTCATGGGCGAGTCCAACTCACACTTGGCCACTTTATTAGTTAAGAATTTACATGTTGCAAATAGTTTACAGTTTTTATTGAAATAAACATTTTCAAATTCTAATATTCCAATTATGACATAATTAGTTATGTATTAATATAAACAAGCTCTCGTACAGTTTGCCTTTACATAATCGACCGCCTGAGCTATTTCTTCCCGCTAATAAGTGAAGCAAAGATCAAAACGAGGCAATTCGGTTCAGTCGGCTCACATCTTCTGATGATTCACTTATGGTTTGTTGTTCATGTTGTAGCTTACACCGCTTCCGGCTCTGACCAGAAATAGCACTGGAAAACATTTCCATGTCAACCCATTTACACCCTAATAGTAAAATTTTCTCGAAAAAAAAAAACAAAACTTACTTCTATTTAAAATTAAACCCAGAGACTCAAGTAAATTCCACACTCTTTGTGAAATAAATTAACAAACCGTACCAATAAGACAGCGATGTAGTACGAATATATCATCATATTTCATGATTTCAACTCGATCCGTTGTTGTTCCGACGTGAACGAGCAACAAACATCAACACTTTCGCATTTTTAATATTAGTAGGATTTATATTGTAAACACAGGACGACTGGACGAGAATTTATATATTCTCGTGACTAGGGCGGTCGTAACGCTGCCGAAACATCGAAGTACTTAACTGAATAATAATAATATAGATCGTGATTAAGCCCTGTTTACAATATGCTTAAGTATAAACAAACAGCCCACTACATGTTCCCACTGCTAGGACTCGGGGCCTTCTTTTGCAAGGAGATAGTCTAAGCCATAAAGGGGGCGGGCATCCACTAATTACGTGAGGCCGAGTCAAATCTCGCGTGGATGGGGGTGATCTCGGCAAATCTCACGTAATTTTTTTGTGTGTATAAAAATGTGTTAATAGGCGAGACGACTAAAAAAAAGTAATTAGTAATTAATTAGTCAGTTAGATCATTAAAAAATATTGTATACGTATTTTTTCTTATGTTTAACAATCAAAAAACGACGAAGATACACTGCTTAAGAGTTTCGAATCACGTCACGATATGGTACGATTTTTAACATAGTGTGACGTCACAACCCCCTACTCCGGAAGTTTGATGATCTATATCTTTGTCAAGTTTTGATGATTTGATAAAATAAAAATACATGTCCCATATTTTTCCATGATCTTCGTGACGAACTAATTAAAATGGTAATTAAAATCCCAAATCTGTGAGCAAACATGGAGAAATTGAGTTAAGAAATGTGTAAAATTCTCACGTGATTGGTTTGAACAAAACCTGACCAAGAGGGAAGGGGCTGTCGAAAAATGGTCTATATTACCTCACGTAATTTATGGATGCTCCCTCCATAATGGCCTGATCCGCTATGGTACGCTGGCCCAGCGCGGTTTGGTGGATGACACATGATCTCGAAAGATTCTGGGTACATGTCGGTTTCCTCACGTTTTTCCTTCACCGTTTTAAGTCAGCGGCATTACGCACATGACTTCAAAAAGACAGTGGTGCGTTTACAAATTTAAATTAGTTTAAATCGCAAAAGTTGGCACGCACATGACTTCTAAAATATAGTGGTATGTTTACAAGATGACTGAGTTTAAATCACGAAAGTTTAAAAACTATAATAGTAGGATTTGCTAGGGTTTACTCTGTCGTTTACAGATTCACTAATATTCGTTTTACACCCAGTTATTTCCAATGTGTACTCTCTGCGAAAAGTAAATATCAGTACAGCACGTCTATGTGTCGAGTTGCCGTCAAGTTTGACAGAAGCGGCGTTTTACCACTCATTAAACTAACAGATGTTAAACGGAGCTTGTGGGAAAGTGAGCACAATTATGACGGTTTCACTCGGCGCCGTGTGAACTCAGGTGCGGTGAAAATTGTACAATCGAGAAACACACGGCTTGTTAAGATACCAAGATTAAGGGCTGGTAATAAAAAGCGCAGTCCGAAGGGGGGCAACTCCGGTAACGGGCAGGTTTTACGCGTTACTTCTGTTATAACTATATTTTTTACGGTTTTAGTTTTCTTTTTTTTTTTTTAGGTACAGTCTGCCTTTTGAGCCTGCCATAAGGAACTTCGTTCCAACAACAATATTGAAAGTCATATGAACTACCGATACAAGTGAAAACTTAAAAAGTATTAAATAACTCATGGAGCGATTTTCACCCGCGACCGCCGCGGTTGCGGGCCCGCAGCTTCTGTAGAATGCAGATATAGTATTATAAATACATAAGTATGTAAAAAAAACAAAGCACAACTCACGACGCGTTTTACACCTAAGGTGCGCGTGGCTAACGCGCGGGCGGCGGTCGCTGCAGACTCGGCGGCGCGGCGGTTGTGGAACCGCAAAAATAATCGGTCGCGTGAGTTTTGAAATAAAACCGTAGTTCCGCAACCGCGACGGTCGCTGCTGAAAATCGCTCCATGAGTTCTTAGCCTAACATGTCGATGCTGCGAGCCCATGAGATTTTCGCTTACCAAAAAATGCTCAACCAGGGAAAGTGGTCATTTCAAAAATAGATTCCCGATAAACGCTATATTAGAGAATCGTCTACATAGATACATAGCAGTGTAGGGTTGGATGTTGGACTGTTGTACGAGAGCGTACCTCGTACGTACTTTCTTTGAATATATACCCACTCCGTTGCTGACATGTTATTACATCGCTCCATTAGTTTCAGAGAACCGATATCGTTGCGTGCCAAGGCTTTTTTATGAAACGGGACAGCACTAGACAACTGTCAAATACTTTGTAACTATCAATTCTATTTCCAAAAACGCAATGGAAAATCATAAACAAATGACATGACGTTGAGTGAAACAATGAAAAAAATTAAATCGGCTATGTAGTAAAAAACAAATGTTAGCAGATAAAAAAAGCCATTATAATAACATGGATAGTTTATACTTCTAATGATGGAGACTGATTATTTAAATTTCTCCATTTACTTTTTAGATATTTTTTATTACCGATTAATAAAAGCTTGTCTTCAAAAGTGTTTTTTTTTTAGATTGTTTTTATAGTAGATGCAACACAGGTTATCTGACATGCAAACATATCTTTTGAAGTGAAAACTTCTTTAGGCGCGCCTAGACAGATATTTCGTGGGCTGTGAATTGGATTTTAGCATCACGCTCGGGTATGATAAGAAATCTTCGGGTAAACTCGGGACCATGGCTATTGTCCATTTAGAAATGCGTCAGCCAATGGCAAATGCTGAAAGGGCGTGGCCTGGGCATCATGGCATGGCCATCTAGAAATTCATCAGCCAATAGGAAATGCGTCAGCACTTCCTATTGGCTGATGTTTCCAAGGTAAGTTATCACATTCTGAGTTATAAGTTTTCACTTCTATCGGCAGTTCTTATGACTGCCAATTTTTTTTTTTAATGAGACAACAATGTTACAAAAGTTATTTTTAAAAAACTTCGTATTATTATGGGATATTTACATAGTCTAGAGCCCGCGATATTTCGATGCAGTTTCATGGACCGTGTACCCTTATTTTATATATTATTATGTTACTTATTTTATGTTTTATTTTATATAACATATATACGTATTATAACGTAAAGCAAAAACTTTCTACCCCTTTTTACGAAAATTGCGCGTACGGAGGAGCATGAAATTTGGGGCACTTACAGTTTACACAGCGTAATAATCTAAGGAGGCGAACTCTATTTTTTTAACCTCATTAAAATATTACACATTACGTTTTTCTCAGCCCGCTGATCGAAGCTGCCATTATCTGTGGCTCTCATGAGGCAGGTCGTCGTTCGATTCGCCTCGCATCTCCGCGGGGCTGTTCAAATGTCAGTGGTGTTGAAAGTGAAATGTTGTGGATGAGTACACAATACGCACACCATTAGACAGAGTAAAAATACTGGAGTTACGATGGGAACTTAAAATCGTACATATCACTGATAACGACGCGTTCAGGATAGGTAAATTATGTCCATGATTATATGGTTGAATCCCAGTCTGAGTTTTATTTATAAAGGATACCTAACTGTATCGAAATATTAGGTACTTAATTACAACTAGAAGCGCCCCGTGCTCCGCAGTTCCACGCAGTTCCTGTTTCCGTTATTTTCCCCTAATAAAAGTCTAAAAATCTGGAAGAGATTAGGAACCATATAATCATGGACATAATTTACCTATCCTGAACGCGTCGTAATCAGTGATATGTACGATTTTAACTGAATTATTAGGAAACCGATTCCAAAATATTCAAAAAAATACTGAAAGACATTTTATTAAAAAAGTGCTATTACAAAATATAGACTAAAAGTTTCAAGGTCACTGTTAGGATCAATTTTGTTTACTTTAAGATCGTCAAGGTTAATATTGAGAAAAAAATACTCCTCAACCTCAAACTAGATGGCGCTGTTAATGCTTAACACACGCATATGACTAGTTTGCTAGTTTCTGTATAATACAAGATTATTCAATAAACGAGATTCCCACCCAGCACTATTGTGTTTCAATTCAGGCAGGGAACTTCCATTCACAGTCACAGATCTAACAATCTCTGTACATTTAATCATATTACATAAGTTATATATATATAGCTTGCTGGCAACCCCAGGCGTGTAAACAAGTATCCTTCCGAGCTCTGTGCAATTTGATAATGTATCTAAATTATTGAAGATATTCGGAAACTTACGTGTCATCACTAACAACAGAATTAACCTCCAAACATCGGGACATATTTTGGACACTGGTGAGACCTGAACATACAGTTTTTTTCCGACATTTCTATAACCACTTTGAAAGTTTTGATGACTCATAGCCGTTAAATTGTTTCGAAATCATGTAGTCTACACAAGTTTTGATATTTTGACAATAAATAATCCGCTGAAAGAATTGAATTACGACAACAAGTGACGTTAATTACCAGCTGATATTGACAATTGTGAGATGAATACCTAACTGACATTGACATATTCGAAGGGGGATTGACCAGAGACAAAGAGGATAAATTGAAGTAAGGCGTTCCGAATCACACTTGTAGAATGGAAGGTGATGATACTTTGTCATTTCGGCAGTATAGAAAAGCCAATTCTCTCGATGTATCTGACTCGAGCTCGACTTTATTCGAAGAAACTATAATGAGTCTTCCCGACTATGACAGTGTGGATATTGACTACAGTAGTCCCTTGCGAGAAAATAAACGAACACAAAATGTGAATCCAGTATCCACAGCAAATGAAATTTATAATTTGAAATTAGAAATCCAAAATTTAAAAAAGGAACTTGAAAAACAGAAGGCCCTCGTAGAGAGGTTAAAAAAACTTGGTTTCTGTGATAGTCCAATGCTAAACAGTAGCAAAAAAAGAAAAAGGAAGCGTATATCGCTCTTGGAAAACTCCATCAACAATTCATTTGAAACTCACATGACTCCAAAACACCTAAAAAAATCTAATTTAGACATAAAAAATCAATCCCTGCTCACCCCAGAAACAAAAACACGTAGTGCCCCACTAAAACTTACAGCAGCCAGCGACACGCTCACAGCAGAAATTATACTGCACCCGTCCACCAACACACATACAGATAAGAGCACTCTTAACACAGATAAATCTAAACGCCATTGTTCAGTATCCCAGCTAATATCAAGTTTCACCAATGTAAATGATGGATTCAATCAAAAGGAACAAGGTCCTAATCTGCGGATGACCAAACATACGGCAATTGACCTCGATTGTATCGAGGTCCTAAATACCCCGAAGACCGATACTACACACAACACCCTTAGTAGCTCGGAAACCCAACTGATCTCCAGCTTATCAGCTATACCGGCTTCTGATCATTTAAACTGTACAAATACTTCAAAGCAACGCAGGCAAGTCACCCAGCAAAATAATAAAAAGCCCACGAAGAAAATTTTGATATTGGGTGATCAACAGGGAAAAGGTGTTAGAGCTGCTCTTCAAAAGCTGACAGGAGATGAATTTGAGGTCATCAGTTCTTGGAAAGCGTATGCTCTTCTAGGCGACATCTTATTTTCTACTAGTTATAATATTTCTACATTTACAATGAATGATTACATACTAATTCTGGGTGGTATAAATAATCCTGATCCTTTTGAATTGTTACTAAATTTTAAAATCTTGTTTGCAAATACTACCCACACAAATGTTATTGTGTCTGAAATCCCGTTTAACAGATATCTTCGGGAACAAAAACTAAACTCTGAACTTAAATTTATATGCAATAGATTTGGACATGTAACATTTTTGGATATGAACTACCATAATCATAAAATACCATATACCTTTTTTAAGGCAAATCTATGTCGCTCGTTGTTGAGAGAAATCTTACATACGGATTATAAGAATAAAATGATAGCTCATGTCAAAAACGTAGAACAAAATAATAATAGTGATTCACGATCATTGAGAAAACTTGTTGATAATAGCACTCAAACATTCAACAGTGATGTCTATGTTAAGGCATGTAGTCAAAATACGTCTAAAAACGAAAGCGCGATACATACAAATGATGCAGTAACTGATTGTAATAATATGAATGATGCAAAGGATGACGACAATCAAGCTAAGGTTGCTCCTGAAAATGTAATCGACTCTAATTGTTTATTTCGTGTATAGTTATATATCTGTGTTGCATCAGAATATTGACGGAATTATCAATAAATCCGATAGGTTTATGATATGCTTAAGTGAACTAGAAAGTCAAAATAAAGCCATAGATGTGTTGTGCCTTACGGAACATAATATGATTAACGACGATCAGAATAGATTGTGTATAGACAATTTTAAGTTAGTTTCTATTTTCTGTAGAGAAAACAGAAGTGGTGGATCATGTATTTTGGTAAGAAATTATCACGAATGTAACTCGATAGATGCAATTGAACAAACGTCAGTCTCCAACATGATGGAAGGCTCAGCAGTCGAATTAATTTTACATAAGATCATTATAATATGTATTTATAGGCCTCCGATAAATTTACGGAGAAACTATAATTTGTTTTTTCGCAAACTGAGAGATATCATGAAAATGATATCACTTAAACGGAACTACAAAATAATAATATGTGGCGACTTCAACATTGATACCCTTAATGACAATAAACTTACAAGAGAATTTGAGAACGTTCTACAAACATACAATTTGAAATTCCAGTTCAAGCAAATAACCCGTACTAGAAGCAAAACATGCTTGGATAACTTCATTCATAATCAAGTTACAGGTTGCAAAGGTGAAGTACTAGAATACGCTTTATCTGACCATACAATGCAATTGCTTAAATTGCCTGTTAAAAAGACCAGTACTTTGAAGTTTTGGTTTGTGGAAAAACGTGATTTTAGCCAAGAAAATCTTAATAAATTTAGGGAACACTTGAGTAATTTGAGTTTCAGCGATGTCTTTGATTCTAGGGACCCTAACTTAGCGTTTAACGATTTTTATGACATTTTCTTGCTTCTGTATGAACTTTGTTTTCCAAAATACATGACAAAAATTTTCGTAAAAAAACGTCCAAGATGGATCACAAAGGGTATCTTGCTGTGTTCTAAAAAGAGGCGTGAAATGTTATGGCGATACAGACAGCAGCCTAATGATTCCAACAAAAAACTGTTTAGAGAGTATTCCGAAAGGTACAAACAAATTATTTGTCTGACACAAAAATCGCAAAATAACCACTACATTAAAACTGCCAAAATTAAATCCAAAGCTACGTGGGCCATTATTAATAATTTGAGACACAACTATCCTAAAGAACATTTGGCAAAAATTCAAGTTGACAATGCTATTATTACGGACCCCGCACAAATTGCCCAAAAATTCAATGATTATTTCATTGACACGACTCACTCGACATGTAAACCCGGTACTAAATCGACTGTAACTAATAATATGCCCAATTCTTTTTTTCTGACGCCTACGACTCCAATAGACATTTGCCACGCAATAGGTTCATTAAACTCCACGAACAGCTCGGGCTATGATGGCGTATATACTCAGGCAGTGAAATATGTAAGAGATCTGATTGCACCTGTATTAAGTCACATCATAAACCTTTGTATACTTAACGGTCTATATCCAGATAGACTCAAAATATCTGTGGTTAAACCTCTCTTCAAAAAAGGTGATAAAGAACGCATAGAAAATTATAGACCAATTGTGCTGATCCCCATTTTCTCAAAAATCTTTGAAAAAGTTTTACATCACAAACTTTACTCATATTTCGAGAACAAAGATATACTTGCCTCAAATCAATACGGATTTAGAAAAAACAAAAACATTAACATGGCAATATATGATTTCCTTTATGAAGTAATTAGAGGTATGGACAAAGGTACTGTAACCATAGCATTGTTTATGGATTTATCCAAAGCGTTTGATCGAGTTAACCATGATATCCTACTGGAAAAATTGGAAGCATATGGAGTAAGAGGCATCGCAAATCAGATAATAAAATCATATCTTACCAATAGATTGCAGGTCACGGAAATAAACCGTATATGCATGAATACCAAAACTGAAAGGACTTACTCATCAAAAATAGGAAAGGTTAATAAAGGTATTCCTCAAGGCAGTATCCTGGGGCCATTCCTTTTTGTGGGCTACATAAACGATTTCCCAAAAACAGTGAACCACACGATGACTCTATTTGCTGACGACAGTACCATTTTATTTGTAGGAGATAAACATGAAATTGATAAACTGATACTTGACATTGAATTATCACTGACATCTATTATTAAATATCTAGAAAATATTGACCTTGAGCTAAATCTTCAAAAAACACATTTAATTAACTTTCAACAGAGGGCTAACGGAACACTCAATCGAAACTTTGACATATACTACGATCAACAAAAACTTACACAAGTTGAAACAACAAAATTTTTAGGATTACACATTGATAGAAAAATGAGTTGGAAATATCATATACATGTAATATCAAAGCGCATAAATCAATTTTCGTTTGCTCTTTTTAAGTTAAAAAAAGTCGCCAGTATGGAGACTATGCTTACGGTATACCATGGCCACGTTGCGTCAATTTTAAGGTACGGGGTGATCTTCTGGGGCAACTCCACAGATAAATTAGTGGCATTTAAAGCACAGAAGAGATGCATACGGGCTATGTGCAGCTTAAAACGTAGGCAATCATGCAAAAAACATTTTCAAAAGTTACAAATTTTAACCTTACCATGCGTATACATTAGTGAAGTTGCACTTTTTATAAAAAAAAAACCAAGTCGTTTTGAAATGGGTGACCCCGGAGGAAGGCGCGCAAAAAGCATTAAATATCCATCGCGTGTTAAAACAACTATGATGTCCAATAGTGTATTTTGTAAGGCACCACTAATTTACAACAAATTACCACTGTCTATTCGAGAGTGGAATGACTTTGCCAGTTTTAAAAATCGGTTTAATGACTTGCTGCTCGCAAAGGCATATTATTCCCTTGAGGAGTTTCACAATGACAAAAGTGTTTGATTGTGGTGTTCTGTTGTGATATATATATTTCTTTTCTTTCAATGACATGTATTGCAAATTTCGGTACCTATGTGTTTTATTGACAATGACAGGTAGATTTCACTGAACTCATGACGACATTTTCTTAATATATTTATAATTGCTTTGACATTCATTAAATTACCTAATTTGATATATATTATGTTTGTATTCGAATTTATATTTATTTGTTAACATATTTTGATATTGTTAGAATTTTAAGATTTCGTTGAAAACATTCTTATACTTAGTTGTAACAATGTATCTATGATGTAAGTACCTAGTAATTGTAACTCTGAACTACGACTTGTACGCTAACCAAGCAGGACCTGGAGAACGTTACTAACCCTTATTAAGATCTGTATAACCTAGGCCCACAAGGAAATAAATGATTTGATTTGATTTGATTTGATATATGTATATAAGCAATTTTCTTTACTATACGCAACATACATAGGGTACAGGATATAATGTGTATCGCATTGTCACACCAATGTACATACTCATTGTAAAGCGTTGTAATCTTAAATAAATAAGAAGCATGTGTTGTTCTAGCCTATAAATCTGATTGTGTTCAAAATTTCAATCCGATCTATTTAGACGTTTCGACGTGATTTAGCAACAAACATCCAAGCATGATAAAGTTTCGCAAATATAATATTATTAGGATAGAACCACGATGAGCATAATAATCCCACGACTGGGACTCGGAGCCTAAGGCAGGTCAAGTGTGAGTGTGTGTGTGTGTTCTGAGTTATAAGTTTTCACTTCTATCGGCAGTCCATGAATGCCATTTTTTTTTAATTTATACTGGTCACCATGCACCATGCCATAGAACCAGAGTGATGCTCAATTGTCTCTATTATATTGCATAATTTTGTATTGATGTCTCTAGTACATTTAACGTTAATATTTTGAGCATCGTAAAATTTCTATGGCATCTGGGAGTGTATGCAAAATATTTTACAGGTTTCTGCCTCACGTCAGCCTTGACTGTAAGAAACTTTTAAACTGTTGAACTCGTAAGAGCCGCCCGAAACCTTCCTACAACAATACATACAATAGTGCAGGCCAACTCTACTGCGCGACATGCGACCGGGTCTTCAAGAAGAAGTTTGGATTTGCCAGCCACATTCGAGCACACGCCAGAAACTAACCAGAGTCGCCATCGTCGGACATGACGCGGACGACATCATCATCAAATAAAAAACCTAATCATTTCTAATTTGTACGTCTAGAAATTTTCTCCGAATACTGAAAGTATCAGTCTCTTTGTAACTAACAAGATATATATCATGAGTTCTCTCTTATCTAGAAAGTGCAAAATTTTTCATAGAGCGATCGTGCTCGATTTAATCTGTCGCTATTAATAACAAATTCGTGAAAGGGCTTCGCTTTCACCGAAATGCACAGACACCGTTGAAATATAACATCATCCATTATTCATTTTCGTTATGCAATTACTTACGAACATTAACAACAAATAAGACCGTTCTCTATTAGATAATGATAAAATAGAGCTACAACTTTATGAGTACAGCTGAGTATGTCGAGCTATAATCGTAATTTTTTAACAAAACCCACAGATTTATTGACTATGATGTTTAGTTCTGCTTTTCGTCTTATGCAGTGTGATATGGGTATTTTTGTTCTGTAGAGCCCGCAATTTATTGAAAGTTCACTTAGCACGACGCATAAATAAGAACAAATTGTAGTGATGCCGTTACGTCAGCGAAAAATATGGATTGCGTTGAGTTATTACAATTATTGAAATTGTATTGTTCAATGAAGCACAACAGGTGGGCTGTTCTGTAAATGCAAACTTGATACTGAATTGGTCGATTATTGTCGCCTTATTCCAAAGGTTTATATCGTATGGTTCGACCATACGCGAGCAAATAAAACTTGAGAGGTGTCAAGGGACACCCGGATGGAATTGTAATATGCATGTCACCGATATGCGTAATACTCAGAATAAGGAAGCGTAATAACTAATATTATAAATGTCAAAGTATGGATATTTGTTGCTCAATCACGCCGTAACGCATGAACGGATCAGGCTGAAATTTGGAATACAGTTAGATTATAGTCTGGAAAAACACATTTTTTTCCGGGAAAATAACAGGAACGACGGGAACGGGAAGTACGCGGGTAAAACCGCGGGGCATTGCTAGTATAATATACAGTGCCACAGTGTTGTACAGGTGACGTATTTTACAACTGAAAGTTATAAGTTTTCACTTCTATCGGCAGTCTGGAATTTGGCAGTCATGTGCCAACTTTTTGTTCCTATCTTTCTGTTTTGTTCTCGACAATAATTTAGACAACTAGATTTCAGTGCCACTACCTACATCAATAGTTTTTAGGGTTCCGTAAAACGTAAAAACGGAACCCTTATAGATTCGTCATGTCTGTCTGTCCGTCCGTATGTCACAGCCACTTTTTGCCGAAACTATGAGTACTACACTGTTGAAACTTGGTAAGTAGATGTATTCTGTGAACCGCATTAAGATTTGAACAAAAAAAAAAAAAAAAATTAGGGTTGCCCCCCATACTGAGAACTGAAACTCAAAAAAAAATTTTTCATCAAACCTACACATGTGGGGTGTCTATCGATAGGTCTTTAAAAATGAAGTTGAGGTTTCTAATATCATTTTCGTCTACACTGAATAATTTGCGCGAGAGACACTTCCAAAGTGGTAAAATGTGTCCCCCCCCCCCCCCCCTCTAACTTCTAAAGTAAGAGAATGAAAAATCTAAAAAAAATATATGATATACACTACCATGTAAACTACCAACGAAAATTGGTTTGAACTCGATTTGATGAGTAGTTTTTTTTTAGTACGTCATAAATACACTATTATTGAAACTTCGAACAAAGTTACAACGAACTACAAGAACTATGTGTACTATGTATATTATGTTACTTGCTGCAACGGAACCCTTCATGGGCGAGTCCAACTCGCACTTGGCCACTTTATTTTCGTATAATCTAGAGTTGATAACCATACCGCGATCGCCGAGCGTAACTATGACAAGTGAGCTACGTGATAAACTTCTGTACCCGGATTGTTTCGTGTCGTCTGATTTATTACGACTCTTCAATAAACAGCGATTAATTAATTTAGTTTCGATGTTGACAAGTATTGATAGATCTACGAATACCAAGAGCCACAATGACTTCTTGAATCAAGTTTATGGAGTGTTTCATGAATGCTTTCAGATATTCTCTACGACTCTACGTGTATGAGTAGATAAATATAGTTGTTAGTAAGTTAAGGTTAGCCCCTGCTGGGCCCTGGGATTTTTGAAGTGAAAACTTCTTTTTCTACAGATTTTTCTTGGACTGTAAATTGAGTTAAAGCGTCACGCTCGTTAATTAAAGACGTCTTAGGGTGAACTCGGGACCATGGCCGAAATATATTTTTATTTATTCCTATACAAGCATGGCCATCTAGAAATGCGTTAGCATTTCTATGCTCATGCTTATTAGAAAGACTTATTTAGATAACAATGTTTTGAAGATTTATTCCACACTAGCAGCGCCCACCGGTTTCACCCGCGTAGTATCCAATGTGAGCTATCAAATTCTGAGTTTGGTAAAGTTCAAATAATATAATAAAATTAATGTCACATCAAACTTCTTTGTTCGCATCTTAGAAATGTCAACCAAGTAACGGTTAACGTTTTTGAAGTGAAAACTTCTTTAGGCGCGTTATAGACAGAATTTTCGTGGGCTGTGAAATGGATTAATGATCACGTGATCATCACGATCGGATATGATAAGAAATTTCGGGTAAACTCGGGATGCTAGAGCGAGAAAGATAATGTGGTCAACAAACGTGCCAGACCGAGAAAGATAATTGTTAGAGGAGGACATGGGACAATACATACTCTTACTCTCTCTCGCTGCTCACTACCAGTGTTGACTGACACCTTAGCGACTTTCTCGCTGAAACTGGCGAATTTTTAAACTTTTTTAGGGTCGGGTCTTGAATCGAGTCGCCTGAATTTGAGGATACTGCTAATGTGGAATGGTCAAGGGGCTTTGTCTTGACCCTCCCAATTCGATTTTAGCTGCCGGAGTTACGCGAAAATATTTTAATTAATATTTAAAGTTTCTGTAAATTCACACGAAAAACACGTGGATGCGTGAAATGGAACGCAATATCAGGAAATATTGCATAAATTTGAATGTCTGTTATGTCTAAGTTCGTGAAACGAAACGTTTTGATCGCGATTTTTGAGGTTCAATAAAGTAAAAAAAAATAAAATGTTTTTTTTTTATGTTGATCATGATCAGTGTAATCAACTATGTTTATAAATTAAAATAAATACTCGTACATCGTTTTGTTAAAATCGTTTTCCTCCCTTCAATACTTAACAAATTACCCACCCACCAACTCAGACCGGTTAGGTTGAAATTAGTCACAAAACCGACACAGAGCACCCCGACTCCACCTAGTCTTGTGGCTACTACCCCTAGAGTGTTTATAAAAAATGCGGGAGCCAGAAGCTCAAGGGAGGTCCTGAATGTTGCTTCGCCGCATGAAGTCGAGTTGAGCGAAGGGGGAAGGTGGCGAGCGAAGCGAGCCGGCGACCTCCGTAGCGAAACGAAGGCTGAGTGTGGCGAAGCTACATTCAGGGGCGACCGCAAGAGCTTCTGGCGGGAGCCCACCCAGAGTCCAAGTTAGACCGGTTAGGTCGAAATTAGTGACAAATCCAACTCTGACCTGTTAGGTCCAGATCAATGACAGATACAACTAGCCCCACCCTCTACCCCTCTCCCCCGCCCTAAATTTAGGTGTAAAAGTGTTTTAGTAGAGTAGACAAAATGATCTTTGATATTAAATTTAAAAAAAACTATGCAGTTCCGGCAGGGGAAAATTTCAGGGGGGGTTCCCTGCCCCTAACCCCCCTTCCTACCCACTCCCCCTCCCCCAAAGTTAGGTGTAAAAGTGTTTAAATAGAGTAGATAAATGATCTTTGATATTAAATTTAAAAAAAACTACGCGATTCCGGCAGGCGAAAATGGTGGGGGGGTGTTCCCCTCCCCTCCCCCCACCCCCCTCCACCCCTCCCCCCCCTAAATTCAGGCGACTCGATTCAAGACCTTACCCCTTTTTTATCACGACATTAACTTCTAGGTACTTACCATATCAATTGAACCTGTCACGAAATGTTAAATTTGCATTTCACGTCCATTGCAATAAAGTTATGGTTGTAATATTTTATCACAGCACTTACACTACGTAAACACACAAAATGATACCCATTTTCATAAGAAAGTGCTTACACAAATACACTATAACACAACATATTTATGCATTTTTAGCGAAATACATAAATATGACATAACTAAATAGCAAACACTAAAAACTTGTGAGTCAAACGGCATTTTCGACCCGCGTAATTATTTTTTTAAAATTTATTCTTGGCCATGGATACTAATCATTCAGCCGTAAAAGTTTTAAATTAAAATTATTTAGTTAAGTATTTCTTATTTTAGTTTTCACTTCTGCCGTGCGGTTTTAAGCGCACACATTTTTTTTATATAATTTAGGCAAGAGTTTGACCGCGAACTGCCTGATGATTAATCATTACCGATGCCCAGGAAGTGTGAGTCTTACCTTGAAGAAACCTGCTCACTCTCGATTAAAGATACCCAGAGGAAGGTAATTCTACTTCACTTTACGCTTTTTGCGTCCAGATAATGATTTGTGCCGTTCTTTGGGGCCGGCTTACAGTCAATTTTTAAGTGGCTTATTAATGATGATAACTAATATACTAATATTCCCCGTGTTATTCTGAAGTTTCTGATCGAAAATAGCAACTATGTGTATTTACGACTTTCTACTTTTAACAGTATCATAAAGGCAAAGGTTTGCCTTTGCCTTTTTTTTTTGGTTTATGGTGGTATTAATTTGAATGTTACTTATTAATTAATTAAATATTAATAAATTAATTAATTATAATGTTCCAAGTAATACATACAACATATACCTTAGAAATACAGGCAAGTTGAGCACTCCTCTCATTTTAAAATTGGTTATACGCACAGATCATATACATAGGTAGTCACCCTTATTGTCTTTGGTTATTCGTTATTCGCCATCAAGTAAGTTCGATGAACCGTGTTCTACACGGGCAATTGATCGCATACCGAGGGTGTGAACGACTTGCATAGGCTAATACTACATTTGCATACGAACTTGATGTATCACCACTCACTGGAATCTACAAGATATCCTTGTCATTCAGACAGAGAGTGTATGAAGTGAAAACTTCTTTTGGCGCAACACACACAGATTTTTGAAGTGAAAACTTCTTTAGGCGCGCTATGGACAGAATTTTCGTGGGCTGTGAAATGGATTCATGATCACGTGATCATCACGCTCGGATATGATAAGAAATTTCGGGTAAACTCGGGATGCTAGAGCGAGAAAGATAATGTGGTCAACAAACGTGCCAGACCGAGAAAGATAATCGTTAGAGGAGGACATGGGACAATAGATACTCTCTCTCTCTCGCTGCTCGCTACCGGCTACCAGTGTTGACACCTTAGCGACTTTGTCGCTGAAACTGGCGAAATTTTAAACCCTTTTAGCGGATTTAGACGACGTGTTACCGACAAAGGGGAATATACACTAGTGTAGTGTAGAAGGTTGGAGAAGGAAAAACACAAGGTCATTGGGAGTCAGATCATATTTATAAGGAAATTAACTCATTTTCTCAAACATAAACAACTTGGAAGTCTACCATAAACTACTTCCAATTTCTATACATACAGATAAATATACGCTCATTATAGCAGGAACTTTCCCAATTATATTATTAACATTTTATTCAATCATTTGTATTTTCGTTTGAATCTTTCATGATAATAATGTGAATTATTGCCTTAAGTTATTCCTTTTCCCTTTTTTCCTTTTAATTTAAATTGCTTAACATTGTAGGTACTTAGACCAGTGCCATTTTATATTCTTACTAGCAGCTATATTTTCGGGATAAAAATAGCTTATGTATTCTTCCAGACTGTCATTCCCTTAATAATTCAATCAAAACCGGTGACTTTGTTTCATAACTATTTGGCGACAAGCACAAAATCATAGTGGCTACACTGACGGCTACCAACTCCAAAAGACTTTTCTTTGGGCGGGAAAACACGACGGGTGCTTTAAAATTTTCACAATCAAATTAATTAGTTTTGCTTTGTAAATATTTCGTTTCTTTCGTGTAAATATTTGGTTTTGTATATAGTCAATAGTATAAATAAATATAAGCGTCGCTAGCGACGGGGGTGACCCCGTCGAACAGACCAGAAAAAGAAAACTATTGAAGCCAAATCCAAGTGAAAATGTTTCTTACAAACTATTTAGAAAACCCCTTTATAAGAAAAAGAGACTATTCCCAGAAAATCGTAGTGAGAACTGTGCAGTGTATGTGGAATCGACGGAACAGGAGAAAGTCGGTAACAAAAATCCTATTACACTCACCAACCTTTTTGCGGACAATGTTAGGGGCATCATAGGGGTACACCGTGTGAATGCATACAAAGTTTGAGTAACTTTTAAAAAGCCGGCCCCGGCCAACAACTTTTTGAACATGGACACTTTTTTTACTAACCATAATAGTACATTATGATATAAGTGCGGTAAGTTGATAATTACAGCCGAGGCTTTATTGCTAGCTCGAGCCGAAGGCGAGAGCTATAATTAGCAGAGGCTGTAATTATCAAAGCGCACGTATGTCATACGACGTTTTATAACATATTTGCGAGGAAACAAACAAAACTCTGACGACATTTTCAAATAAAAACAATACAGCGAAAAAAAACGCGCGGAATAATATTTACTTGATCACAGCACAGAGTAAGTAATCACCACAGAGTAAGTAATCACTACGGTAATCACTATGGATCACAGATTAGCAATGCGCGCGCATCGGCGCCTTTTTTTTTAAGCAACGACACAGAGCCAGCCGGTATGCCATTAATAATAAAGTAAATTAATAAATATTTTTGTGTTTTGTTACAGAAAAATTAAAGTAATGTATGGTCTAAATTAATTAAATTAACGAATTTAATAATTATTTATTATATTTTACCTCTCAAAGTTAATTTTATTCATAAAATGTTGACCACACTTTTCTGACATAAAAACTCTTTAAAGGTACCGTTCGTTTTAGACGGAGCATATCTCTCTACCTAGTCTGTGGACGGAGCATTTTGAAACCGTGCGTTTTACATTACACATTACAGCACTAGTGCGTAATAAGATACATTACGATACAGAAATTAGTCCAATAAGAAACCCTTTACGAGCAAATATGTTATAAATGTATATACAATCTGGGTATACAAATAAGTACTGCCTGATTAACCTTAGTATTTATTTCGCGCAGACTAAGTCGCGGGTAACAGCTACTTTGTATAAAAATAAAATTTCAATAAATATTTACTTTAATTTCTGGCTTGTTTTACTCGTTTATTCAACTAATACGATCCATAATATTTTATTATAATACGACATACCTACCTAATACAAAAATCAGCTAATTAAGTTTTCACTTCTGCCGTGTGGTCTTAAGCACACACCTTTTTTTTTTGTGGCCTGTGAATGGAGCTCAAGCGTCACGCTCGTGATTGAAAGAAATGTTCGGGTAAACTCGGAACGATGGCCGTCTAGAAATGGGTTAGCATTTCCATATGACCATGGCGTGGTACCATGGTTACCATTACACATTTACACAGCTAACCATTGCCATTATATATTATAATCTACCTATATCATTATTATTGGCAGCCCCTATGACTGCCATTTTTTTTAAAGTGAAAACTTCTTTTGGCGCGCCACAGACAGATTTTTCGTGGACTGTGAATTGTGTTTTAGTGTCGCGCTCGGGAATGATAAGAAATCTTCGGGTAAACTCGGGACCATACCCATTGGCCATCTAGAAATGCGTCACTATTTCTAGATGGCCATGTTCATGGTCACGCCCTCCGGTCTCATCCGCGTAATTTCTAAAGTAAGCTATCAAATTCTGAGTTATAAGTTTCCACTTTTATCGGCAGCACATCGGCAGTTCCTAAGTTCCTATGACTGCCAGTATTTTTTTCTTAATTCTATGTTCCCACCATAGACTTACTGTTCCCGCCTAAATGCTTTTTAGGGTTCCGTAAAACGTAAAAACGGAACCCTTATAGATTCGTCATGTCTGTCTGTCTGTCTGTCTGTCCGTCCGTATGTCACAGCCACTTTTTGCCGAAACTATGAGAACTACACTGTTGAAACTTGGTAAGTAGATGTATTCTGTGAACCGCATTAAGATTTTTACAAAAGTTTTAAAAAAAAACAAAAATTAGGGGTGCCCCCCATACTGAGAACTGAAGCACAAAAATTTTTTTTTCATCAAACCTACACGTGTGGGGTGTCTATCGATAGGTCTTTAAAAATGATGTTGAGGTTTCTAATATAATTTTTGTCTACACTGAATAACTTGCGCGAGAGACGCTTCCAAAGTGGTAAAATGTGTGCCCCCCCCCCCCCTCTAACTTCTAAAGTAAGAGAATGAAAAAACTAAAAAAAATATATGATGTACATTACCATGAAAACTACCAACGAAAATTAGTTTGAACTCGATCTGATGAGTAGTTTTTTTTTAGTACGGCATAAATACACTATTATTAAAACTTCGATCAAAGTTACAACGAACTACAAGAACTATGTGTACTATGTATATTATGTTACTTGCTAGAACGGAACCCTTCATGGGCGAGTCCAACTCGCACTTGGCTACTTTATTTCCACATATGACAACAACAGCATAGAGGTTGGGCTACAAAGGTTGACTAGAGTTATGCTGATTTGTATTGGTGTGGTATTGGTAGTACCTATGTAGTATGCAACGGCAACAAAACCCTTGGCTTGATGATTTTAAGTTGTAAAGATGGAAATTTGGGAATGCTGTAATTTACTTTACTACCTATACTTTTTGTATTTATTTTGATAATAATTAATTCCAAGTTACAATTAAGGTGCCTTTCTCCTAACGGCAAATTTCAATCAATTACCTACTGTCCCAGTAAATTACAGTTTAAAAAAATGTTAACACGATGTTGCAAAATTATAACTATAAATATAACAAATTTATAGTTATAATTTTGCAATATTTATTGTAGATTATAAAATTATGTTCTACAATGCAGTAAGTAGTACTAGTAGGTTTACTATTTTGTTCTATCAACAACAGTTTTACAGCCCACGCAACTTAAGTAATTTTGCATGCCGTTTAATTTTTGAATTTTACTCTTTGAATTATTTTATCAGTGTTTTCGTAGAAATCGTTCACTTATGAAAACTGCCAGTCACTTAAAAAAAAATGCCAGTCACTAGAACTGTCGATAGAAGTGAAAACTTGTAACTCAGAATTGATAGCTTATACTTTAGAAACTACGCGGGTGAAACCATGGTCATTTAGAAATGGTGACGCATTTCTAAATAGCCAATGGCCATGGTCCCGAGTTTACCCGAAGTTTTCATATCATTCCCGAGCGTGACGCTAGAATTTAATTCACCCCAACGCCCACGAAAAATCTGTTCGTGGCGCGATAAAATAAGTTTTCACTTCAACAAGATGTGATGCCATTGCCATGGGACACCAGGGTAGCGATTCTGAAACCATTCGGTTGCATCCGACACGGAATCTCATCTCTCGGTCTTTGTCTTATCTGTTTAGCATGACAAAGACCAAGAGATGAGATTCCGTGTCGGATGTAACCGAATGGTTTCAGACTAAGGTACCCAGGTAAGAACGAAGTTCCTTTGGATAATATAGGAGCAATACAATTAATTTGCAACAAAAAGTTTGCTTAATTGGGTCGAAGTTCATTACGGCAGACTTGGAGGAGATTTTGCTGCGCGATCGAACTGAAAAAAATGTGAGACTGAAACCGTAAGAAAAATATATAGCGGATGTGACGCGTAAACACTGCACGTGTCCAGTGTTGCCAAATTTGTTTTCAGATTAATCGTACCATAAATGACAAAATGAGCAACAAATTAAGGAATATTTTTGAAGTGCACAATTCTTTAGGCGCGCCTAGACAGATATTTCGTGGGCTGTGAATTGAATTCTAGCGTCACGCTTGGGTATGATAAGAAATCTTCGGGTAAACTCGGGACCATGGTCATTGGCTATCTAGAAATGCGTCAGCCAATGAGAAATGTTGAAAGGGCGTGGCCTGGCCATCATGGCATGGCCATCTATAACTGCATCAGCCAATGGGAAACGCTGACGCATTCCTAGATGGCCATGCCATGATGGCTAGGCCACGCCCTCCGGTTACACCCGTATAATTTCCAAGGTAAGCTATCCAATTTTGAGTTAAAAGTTTTCACTTCTATCGGCAATTCCTATGACTGCCAAATTTTTCTTTGCAAATTGTTTTTTTCTTTGTCTTTCGAAGGACATCCATGACAGCACATCTTTTTTAATTATCTTTGACTTAGAGGTATTTATATTTATCACACTGAAAACGCCTTTTTACAGCTCATAGTGCAGTAACTTTATACATTACCGTAGGCGTTAAATCCGGTAGATCTGATTTTTTGCAGACTTGTTTATGATGGCCTAATGATTGTCCCAAGTCTGTGACCTCGAGCGACGAACGCAACTTTGTCAAAAATCGAAAAAACCGCGAAAAAATCGTTTATTTTTCAAATTTTGGCGATTATAACCCTAAACGACTAGATTTTGTAAAAACTTTCTTATGGCGTTTATAAAGTAGACTAAGTTTGCTACAATATGATATTAGAATTGTCTCTGTACACTCAATAGTTTTTGAGAATAAGTCTTTCAAAGTTTTTAATTTTTTTCGTACCGCGCAATTTTTTGCAGTATTTTAACTCCTACTTGACCACTTTATGGTACAGTTACTGCGGTTTTTAACCCCCGACCAAAAAAAGAGGTGTCATAAATTTGACGTTGAAGTCTGTTTGTCTATCAGACAGACACACATACAGGTCTGTCTCTATGTGTATCTACATGTGTGTGTATCTGTCTATGTCACCGTAGAGCTCAAACGGATGGGCAGATTTCGATGCGTTTTTTTTTTATTCGAAGATACATTTTTGTGTTAATGTTTTGAGCTATTTTTGGTTAATATTGATTCAAGATGGCCGCCTCCACCAAATGGCGGACCAAATATTTCATCACAATCTACCTCAATATGGGTATCAAATGAAAGGCCTTAACTAGTAGAGTACTACACAATATAACAAATCGCAAATCACAAAATGGCGAATTCCATAATTCTTTTTTTCACTAATGCCATAATATGGGTATCAAATGAAAGAGCTTGACTAGTAGACTACTATATACACTTCAAAATGTTCAAATTGTTCAAAATGAAATTTTTTGTCATCTGATTTTCTTCGAAATAAAATATTCTGCTATAGGACCAAAACTGTTATTAACAGATTTTGAAAGGAAATTGCTGTCGCCCTAAAGTGGATAATAATCGAATTTCATAAAATTTTGCTGGTGTATTTTAGAAAAACGCAACAAAATATTGTCAAAATTATGCCCTCGCCACAACCTATTTTTGATTAAAAATATGATACCACTAGCGACTCTTTTTTTTTTTTTAATAAAGAGTGACGAGACGAGCAGGACATGTGCCTGATGGTAAGCAACATGCCTGCCACATAACAGAACAGTGACACGCAGCTATTGGAACATGAAGACTCCAAATCATTACCTAGCACCGCACTGCGCTCGTCACCCAGAGATCTAAGCTGTTCTATCTCTAAGCCCTGTAATTTCTCTGGAAACATTGCCCTTCTAACCGGAACACAGTAATGTTTGCACATTACTGCTTGGCGATAGAATAACTGGCAAAGGTGTGGTACTTCCCCAGGCGGACTCTGCTAAGAGTCCTACCACAAGTATATAATAGTAGTACAAAAGTATATATTTATTCCTAAGAGATAAATATATACTATTGCAAACTTTTTGTATACCTTTTGAAGGGGTACAATACCGCTATATGTACATCATTTTGATCTAGATTATAAGGTTCAGCCAGCGTTTACAGTGTAAGCGCAAAAAATGTGTTTATTTATGACATTACATTACACATTAGAAGCCTTTAAAATTATCCGTGTTTCGCTGCTATTTTAAGTACGTATTAAGTTAACGTAGTTGCACGCAGTAAGTAACTTGGCAACACCCCACACCCACCGCTTCCGTTCCCACGTTTGCCGAGGGTGGCAACCTCACGCATGGTTTAGCGATACAGCTGACAACTTACCTTGGCAACACACCTGCTCCACATGGGTTTGACTTTATTTTAGCACATATCCTAAACTTCACTCTCTGAGCTATCGGACATCAGTTTAAAGATGAATACGATCTAATGTTGCTTTACTGAAACTGTCATTGTATTTCGTAAATAAATTCGAGACAACGCAGGGAGTCGTTATTTATGTATTTTATGTACCGGAGCCAATAAGGTTGTCCAAGAATACGTATATGTCGCTCTTTTTATTTGTGTAAATACGATACAATAATAGTATAAGACAGCACAGTACATCGCAGCGGAAAACAACACATAAACATTGTATTATTTATTACGGCATTGTAGGGTATGTAGGTATAGTACAATACATTAACGGAAATTACAGGCTGTATAAATAAGTCATTTTAAAAATTAAACTCATGTTAGTGAAAGAATTAAAAAAAATAAAAAAAATATGGGAAGTTGGGAAGACCAACAAATGACACTATTCCAATGAGATAACGAGGTTTCAGAGCAAATTAAAATATAATCGAAGAAGAACAACATCATAAAAAAACATCATAATTTGAATGAGGCTAACCACTTGGGAAGAAACTAATACTGCTACTTATTGAGCACCTCTTCCTTAAATTCGTTTACCTACCTAAAAATCAACATGATTATTACGCAACTCTGAAAAGTCGGTACCAGACAACCGTAAGTATCTGTCTAGTTAAGATAATTAATTGGGTGAAGAAAAAAGTAATGAAGTCGCAGTTCCTAGTTAAAAAACAGAGATAGCTAACCAATTTAACTCAAAATTTCTTCACACAGTCAACCTAACACTGGCTCGAACTAACGGGTCCGCTGCCACTTTTTCATGTGATTCGCCAGGGTTTAGAATATCTTGCCTTCTTCCTTGTCTTCTGTGTTACCGTGTCTACAACCCGAATGTCGTCCAGCCGAAAAATAGGGTTTTCGCGCGTGATCGTTGCCAAACGTGTTTTATAATGTTTTTTTAAACAAAATTACTGGCGCAACAATAGACGTCAGACGAATAGGTATAACTGGATAAAAGACTGGATATACGCAAATAGCGTTCAAATAAGAATAATAATAGTTATTTTGTCTTTTTGTTTTTCTAATACAGATTTTTCTAATACCTCTCTATAACGTGAAAATATGCACAGTCGCATGACAGTCGTGCTATCGCATGACGGTAATACAAACTCACCAATTTTCACGCATCCAAAAGCGTCTAACGCACACTCCGTTGCGCCGCCGACACTACAACGTGACTCGAACCGAACCATAAAGATTTCCCCTACCTAAAGGTACAAGTTCGCGCGGAGACCGCGACACGAGACCGCGACCGGAGACCGCGACCGGAGACCGCGACCGGAGACCGCGACTGGCACTTGAGAATGCTCAAATATTCATAATTCTCACTTCAAAAAAAGTGTGGAACACAGTTTGTTAAGTTATTTGCACAACGTGCGTTTAACCACGCTCACGTAAATGGAAAGCGTAGATGCGGTCGGCGGTGTGATGAAAGTTTATGACCAAACGTGGTTTACAGCCGGTCGAGTTTTACGCAAGGTCAAATTTGCAACGAAATAAATCGAACAGGTGGTCTGAGTGCACCTGCTAAATTAGGTACTTAACTTTTTGTAAGTAACAATGCAGTCGTTTTCATGCATTCTTTTTGATGATTACTCCGACTGCTAACTTTATTAGTGCCTGGCCTGGTGGCTTGGTTGGTAGTAAGTCTGCCTATAAAGCCGTGAGTCGTGGGTTCGATCTCCACCCAGTGCAAATATTTATGTTTTGAATGCAAATATTTGTACTGTGCCTGGGTATTTTCTATGTATAAAAAGTATGTATTTCAAAATATATGAACTTTTTTTTTTTTTTAAATGAATAGTGACGAGACGAGCAGGACATGTGCCTGATGGTAAGCAACATGCCTACCACATAACAGCACAGTGACACCCAGCTATTGGAACATGAAGAGTCCAAATAATTACCTAGCATTGCACTGCGCTCGTCACCCAGAGATCTAAGTTGTTATATCTCTAAGCCCTGTAATTTCTCTGGAAACATTGCCCTTCAAACCGGAACACAGTAATGTTTGCACATTACTGCTTGGCGGTAGAATAATTGGCAAAGGTGTGGTACTTCCCCAGGCGGACTCTGCTAAGAGTCCTACCACTACAAAAATCTATCAGCTATCTGGCTCCCATAGTCAGGCGCGGTCCCAGCCTCAAATTTTGGAGGGGTCACCAGTAGCAGCCTCAGATTTTGGAGAAAGTCACCAGTAGAAATACAATAAATCTAGTAAAATAGACTTTACTAGTAGGTAGAGCCCCACGATTTTACCGCTGTAGTTGCCGTTCCAGTTCTTTTCCCGCGTTAAAAAACAGTCTATTTTCTATTAGATATAATGATTTTTTTTTAGATTTTTAATTTAACGTATACGGTTTTAGGGGGATCATGTCCTCTGTGTCGCCCCCCTCCCCCTGCGGAGGACAGCGCCTGCGCTTTGCTTACTTTTAATGATGTGTGTTAGGCATTCGTTGCTGTCTTAGATAATAATAATAGAAGAATGTGATAAGGGCTCCTTTTCATAAGCTGTGCTGTGGTAGTGTCGAAAACGTCTCTCTCACAATCATGAGGTCGTAAATTCGAAACCCCTTTGCATCTCTATGTATTTTTCCAAGTGCACATGTAAGTACGAGTTCCCTTAACTTGGTTTTAATGGTGAAGGAAACCATCTTGAGGAAACAGCAAGGTTCCAAAAAAGACATCTTTTGACGACAAGCGTCATATGTAAAGACAATATACCCATTTCACACGTCACGAATATTCGGCTAATCACAGCGCGGCATTTTACCTCGTCCCCCCCCCCCCCCCCCCCCGCTGCCGCTGGTGAGTTGTGAATGTAGGCGAGATTCATTTCATCGTCGATCAACAGGGCATTTAACCTGTGATCATACGCTAACCCGTTCTTGCCCAGAATGGTGAATTATGGTCTTCACTCTCTCCTTGTGAGAAAAGGTCCCGAGTTCCAACAGTATAGCAGGGATCCTTAGCAGAGTCTCCCTGGGGAAGTCCCACACTTTTGCCAGTTATTCTACCGCCAAGTTATATGCAAACTTTACTGTGTTCTGGTTTGAAGAGTAGGTAATGTTTCCAGAAAAATTACAGAGTAAAAGTACAAACATCATCTTATTATTTGGGTCTAGTGTCTATCTAGATCTGGGTGGTAGTATTATATTGTTTGGATGACAATCGCAGTTATTTGAACTCTTCATGTCTTCATTTTTTATTTGACTTCATCTTCATTTGACTGGCCCCGTGGCTTAGTAGGTAGTTGTAGTAGTAGTAGTTCGGTCGTGGGTTCGATTCCCACCCAGTTCAAATATTTGTGTGATGAATTCAAGTATTTCTACTGTGTCTGGGTGTTTCTATTCATAACAAGTATGTATTTACAGCTATATAAGTATTAGGTATATCAGCTATCTAGCCGCCATATTACAAGCTTTGCTTAGTTTGGGTCGTATTAATATTTATTCTGTGGTTTGGGGTCAGATGGTGTTGTGTGTAATTTGGCCACCAATATTTTGAAATAGCTGCGTAGGTCACTTCGATGTTATAGGCAGGCGTGTTGATTACCATTATGCGCACTTATTGCTCGTCCAGTCACTCTGTATTGTAAAAAGATACTTTTGACCTTTGATTGCAAATATGATTTTTGTTCGCTTCCAAGTTTTGATTTTCTTTGTTTTAGCCTAATTGACTCGCCTTTTTTTCATATACTTACTCGTAATAGGTACTGCGTACACGCCAACAGATTTCTGGAACATCCTGGTTATATCTAGGTACCTACGAGTATGTCCTGTATGTAGGACCTACGTAGGTACGCTACCGAATAAATAAGAAATTATAAATTATCATGCTCGTACCAGTAGGTATGTAAGTAGTGGTAGATCTCTTTCCAGAGAGTAGGTACACCTGGGGAAGCTACCTTTGCACGTTATTTACCGCCAAGTAGGTAGTATAAATCAAACATTACTGTATTCCGGTTTGAAGGGAAATGTTTCCAAAGAATTTACAGAGTACAGAGAAAAATCATCTCATATTATAGTACCTGGGTGTCGGAAGCGTAGCGCGTTGCTGCTATTTAGTCATTTGCACTCTTCATGTTGAAATAGCTGACTGGTACTGTTACTTATGTTATGAGCAAGCGTGTTGCTGACCATCAGGCGAATGTACTGCTCATCCCGTTACACTGACATCATAAAAAAGGACTGAAAGGAAACTTGTTTCCCAAGCATTAGTTAATGTTATGTGTCGTTTACGGCGACACTACGAATTTGTGCTTCTCTTGTTGTTTACATTCCTACCACCGCAAACACCGAAGATATCAGAATGTCGTGAACTTTTAAGTGCGTCTAAAACGGCCCATCTCAAAATATCTGTGTATTTATTGTGGGATTGCGTCACGACACGCTGGCTACCGAACTACTGCAGGTCTACTACGAAAACAATTTCCGAATGATCGGATCCGACCGAAGCTGAATCGAATCTGTAGCTTACCACGAAAAACATTCGGATCGATACATCTCGGTCGGAAGTTATAGACTTAGGTCGGATCGAACGAAACGGCCGATTCGATCAACCGACCGATTGTCTATCGAGGTAGGAAACGTCCATAAGTTTGGCCGATATATCGTTTATCAGACTTCGTAGTAGACCTGCTGATACCGGGGGATCGACCGCCTCATTAGAATGACTGTATTTTAGCTTTAGTGTGGTTCTCTATTTATTTATGTTGAAATCAAAGAGAGCGATAACAAAGCCATAACTGTTCTAGTTTGTCGGTCAAAAGGAGGCTCTTGCAAGCTCGTGTAGTCCATCAAACCACGTGTTATCAAAAAAAATCTTTTCAATATCAAATAAATTGCTATAGGTTTTTTTGGCTTTACAATGAGCTGTTTTCAAATGAGACAAGCAACATGATAACCTATTATTAAAAAATGATTTTTAATTGATTGTTATTTCTTATTTAAAATATTTTATACAAGTATAAAAATGATTCTATCTACGATCTACGTCAATGAGCGATTAAATAGATCTTACTTACTGTCAATGTTAGTTCTCAATTTCACACTAATAAAATGAAACATTAGCGCGACCTATGGTGAAATTGAGAACTATTTTAGACCGGGCTATATAAATTTTGTGCATCTTGAAAACGCCTTACCTTAGTTAGGTTCCCGTTATTTTCTTAGGATAAAAAGTAGCCTATGTGCTAATCTATGGTGTCAGCTAACTCCATACCAAATTTTATTAAAATCGCTTCAGCCGTTTAATAGACCTGAAGAAGTCAAACGTACACATTCACTAACTTTTGTCTTTAATATTTTATAATTAGTAAGATTACTCGTGGCGTCATCTATCAAACATTTTAAAAAGAGCAAAGCTTTTGAACATCTTCAAAATGAATTCTTTGAAAATCACCTTACCTAAGAGTAAATTTTGGAAGGTTTTTCTACTTGACGCTAGATGACACCCCATCACTGCTTATCCTACTCGACGTTAGATGGCGTTCTAAGCAACTCTTAGTACTTCGTAGCTTTTTTTTTGTACTGTGATTCTACTATTGAAGCTTTGTCTATAGAGCCTAAAACACCAAACTCGGCGACGACTGCATCGCTGTTATCACTTGATCTAGCACCAGTTAAGACTCTTCGATAATTTTAGTGTTAGGTAGGATTTGTACCTATACTTGAAAAAGAAGTTTATAAATGTAGCACTGTGCTGTTATGGGCAGTTGTAATGCTTTCCGTCAGGCGCATAACCACAGGCATAACTTACTTGTCGCATTGCTATACCTAGTCTATGATATTGTAAGAAAAGTCGACTGCAAATGAAGCGAGTCGTATTGAAACGACAAGCGACCCTTGTTCTTTATCGCTCACGCTCTGCTAGCGTACCTCTACCCCCAGCAAATGACCTTGAGTATTTCTCATCTTATCGCACACCGCAAGAAAGAGCAAGAGAGAAACAGTAGGATTTGTCGCTGTTTTACGGTCAAATTTTAGAATAAACGCTTTATAAAATCAGATTTTGGTCTTTTGAAAAAAATATTTCCATCAAGATGTTCGTACCTAATAGAATTGTCTATCCGTTGGTGTAAGTACAAAATCAAAATAATGGAGGTTTTTCGAAGAGTTGCATGATAACTACAATTATTTAATTTGTCATGGTTTCGTTGCGAGGCGATTATTTAAACAATCAGTTCATTAATAAAAAATAAAACTACCATTTTGCAGCCAAGAAGTTGTAAAAATTTAACGTATTTTTTGCCAGTTGATATTTGTTTTGGCTAATGAGTAGATAGATAGCTCTGAATACTGGACAAAATACTCGTTTTGCTGGGGGACGCAACTTAAATAGATTGACGAGCGTCTCCGGGACATAGATTAAGAAGAATTTCTGAATTATCCCCTGAATGTTCAGCCGCTCTTACACTTGACGTCATCTACGGGTCGAATGTACCACTTCTTGGACTTAACGTCATGTATTGTGGACTGAGAGAGTGAGCCTGATGTCATGCGTTCAATAAGTTGAAGCGCAGCGTAAGCAGCCCGCTTATGTGTCCGTTACTAGACACTCTCTCACAAAAAGAAAGTCGAAGCCATGTCCATATTCCAACACGCTGGAGTAATGAGAGTTGGCAGACAACACATGTCCTCGTAAGACGTCTTTATTGGAAAAATTGGAACATGGTTTCGTCAGTCGTCACTAAATTTTCCTTCACCGTTAAAGCCTGTAATGATGACAAATTAGCACATCTAAAAATTTATCGTGAGCTGCGGTGTTTGTAGGATTCGACTCTACGACCTCAACGATGGTAAAATCAGACGTTCTCGCCACTAAGCCACCAAACATTTTTATACTATCGTCTCCTTCGTAGCGTCGTCGTCGAACAAACACTAAAATGTATTTCTAATAATCCTTAGCCCATAAACCCTTTCACACAAATGATCTGTATTCTAAAATAGGCTACGGATAATATACAAGAAAATAATAAGTCCAAAATCACTGAAAAACGTTTATTTCAATACATTAGATAGACTAAACCAACAATCGCGATACAACTCACTCTAACTGCAATAACTAGGTCTGGCGATATTTATAAAGCATTTCGGTTACACGAGTACAAAATGGTTATATTTTACTACTTTTTAGATAAATCTAGATTTGCTAAAGCGATTTTATGGTTCAATTTACATTAACAGGCTAAAGCTCGACAACATTGATACACCGATTCGTATGTTATTCAGTTCGTTTATGCGGAAGTCCACTCGTATGCTAAATAAGAAAACGTTGACATTCCAATAAAAATTTAATCGCCATAAATTGAACTACCTACGATCAAATAATATCAACAAAGTACAATAATTTCTGTTAACAAATTAGCTCTAAGGCCTTTATGTTGAGTGCAAGTTTAGCGGCGCTAGTTCTTCGTACAAATGTCATCTTTACGCACTCACGGTATATTTTTCGACAATACTCGCACTCAGCATACTGTATTCCCAATGGACAATACCCAAAACGCGTAATTGTCAGTGTGATTTGCCGCAAAGACTACCTGCAATTCTAGGCAACCATAACTCAAGTTCCACCAGTTATTTACAGTTGGAACAACGGCCCTTCCCTTAAACAAGATTACTAAAACATTTGTAATCGACTCAAACTGAGATCAATAAGCCAGAGTTACAAGTTACAACAATGACCAAAGCATATTATGGGGGGTTTATAGAACATCTATACTAAACTTAAATGGAAGCGTTGCATCCATCATTATGAAAAATGTTACAATTAGGTATGCCAACGCAATTTTTTAAACCAAAGACAGTATTTTACTTACTGTCATCTCGCCTGATGTGAAGCGGTCTAAGATTACTCTGTAATCTCAAAACAAGCAGTTTTGTTCCAACTTTGCCAGTCCAAAGGGATAATTCAATAGAACAGATGATTCATTTCTGCAATTTCAGGATTGGTCCCGTAATAAAAATTGGTTATGACAAAGAGTATAGTACGCCCTTTCCAGCTTAGTATAGTTGTCTAACCCTGCTGTGCACATACATGATTTCAATCTACTTCTACGTGGTTCAAGAACGTAAAATCCAGTGGTGATTGTATTCAATCCGATGTACTTATACCTAGTTATGCTCTAACAGCTCACATTATTCCCTACAATAATTCTCCAAATCACCCCACCTTCCTATTTTCATTTTACAGTTCAATCAAACGTATGCCTTAAAGACTCACGTTATACCTACCCTAAAGAATCCAAAATTGCATATCACCCTACCTTCCTTACTCTTTTTTTAAGGTCAAATAGTGAACCTGCTTCCATACAGTACTAATCTTCCAAAAATTGATATAAAACATTTTGGGACTTTCCAAATTCGTATAGTTATAAGCAGCCGCCTTCTTGTTACCCTTTTTATTGCATTAAACTGCATTGAAATATCGGGAACTAGCTCAACCATATAACCACGTTTTATATTGTTAATTTATAATACTAGTGTAGTGAATAACCGTGATAGCTTAAAACAATGATAGAGATTTAGTTTACTTACATGTTTTACAGATTTGAATAAAATGTAAATTACATGTTATTTTCACAAACGTGTCTTCATGTAAGTACAGTGATAAGAGATAACTGTAATTTTATTTAGTAATTCTCTTCAAGGTGTATTCTTGGATTGTTCTTGGTATTTCACTCAGAATTTACTGCGATAGATAAATAATCATCCGAGCAACCATTAATTTCTAATCGACATTTTAAATAGATACACATTTGGGCCTCCTCTTAAGTCTAAACTGAAAAAGCATCTTAATTTTTCAGTGTCTCCTTTATTCGCCGATATAACAAAGAGCATGACGTTTTACTCATTTATTTTCAAATGTGCCTTCAGAATAATAGGTCCTAGTAACTGAGAGTCAGCTGTAAATGTAGTAATAAAGGGTCTGTATTGGCTATGGTATTGGTGCCGTTGCAAGCAAATTATTTGACCGAAACAACGGTTAATCTAATGACAGTTCACTGTCACTTACGTCACAACAGCTTGCGTCCGCGCACCAAAGGTTAAGTAGATGACAATGAATAACAAAATTAAACATTTTGATTTACCTCCGACTACCTTGGACTTGAAATGTACCACTTTGTGATGGCGGCCATCTTGTTTGGCTTTTTTTTTATTTTTTAAATTAAGTGCAATAAAGAGAGTTAATCTATCTATCTATTGAGGGAGGTTGTGAAAAAATAAAAATCGCATCGAAATCGGCCCATCCGTTTGAGAGCTACGGTACCACAAACACACACAGAGAGACAGACATACATCGACGTCAAACTTATAACACCCCCACTTTTGGGTCGGGAGTAAAAAAACTAGTGGTGTCGAAGCAAAAAAATAATAATTATTAATTTATTATAATAAGTAGATACATAAATAAATTACCTAAATAAAAAAACTACAGGAACATTTCTTTTATTAAAATATTTTCAGAGCATTAAACTAATAAAACAAGACTTTTACGTCTTGCGGTACAGGGCACGGCAGCGCATTTTAGCGAAGCGACGAAGAGTTAGCTCTTATGCAGCCCCTACAAATATAAAATACATACAAATTGCTGGTATGCAAGATTTTGCAAAGATCTGTTTCATTACTGCGGTATAACGCTATCGAGAAATATTTGAAATGATTAAGATTTTATAAGATATTTGACGCGACTAAATCAGGCAAGATGGCGTTCAAGACTAAGCCTAAGTCTAATATTTGATAAATAATACACACAAAAATGCTCATCAAATATCATATTGAGTATATTTTTATTTACATAACAGTATACGCTTTATACACAGAACTCCGAAAGGGACAAGTTATACACATTATTATAAACGTTTACTTTGGAACAAGCCCGGAAATTGCTAAAAAAAAAGTCAGGTCCTACATTACAAAACTGACGTATGAATTCATACGGCAAAATATTAAAATTTAATAATAAATATTTAATATTTGTCCGACTTCGTAGTTGCCCTTGTAATGAAAGTTGTTTGTTTTATGAGTACAATGTGGAATGGTATTGTTTTAACTTTGACAGCGCAGCGTAGCAAAGGTGTTGAGTGCAACCTTCATATATTATGCTCGATAATCTTATTTAAAATAATATTACACATAGTGCGGCTCGCCAGTTTTTTTACTTGAACTTGGCTTGCCACACTACCGTGTGTCTAGAATCTAGATCCAGTGTCATGATATTTGTTCCCAGTCAACTCTTCACCAAGTCAACCAATATTCACGAAAGTTCTTAACTTGAGAGATAGGATAGTTTTTATTCCGGTTAATGGTCTCAATAATTTATAATTAACAATAAATGATAACTTATGTTGATTGTTGTTATTGATCATAAGTCTCATAAGTCTAGAAAAGATGGCGCCTCAACAGGTTATACAGATTAGTTGTTCAACCCAAACAAAATTGGGACGGGCTACTAATATCTTAAAATATTTTGTCGTCGGTTGGTGCTCATAATATACATACGTTATAGCACTCTGACGGGTTTCTCAGTAGGTCACGTGACTCCCAACTGATACACAAACACTTGAAACGGATCCTCACGAAAGTATTAATGAAATCGGTATGTGATATATTTCTGTATTTCAATAGGCATCTCTAGTTTACATAGATCATCTGAATGATAAAGTATTTAATATTTATAACTATACTAAATCAATAAATAATTTTCGATATAGAATTCCGATAAACATTTATTGCTCTAAAAAAACATACATATAATTTACATGGAATTAAAATTAATCATTACATTCATAAGAAAATAAAATAAACAATCACAATGGCGTAAACGACAGTTAAGAACGTAGCCTACTTGTACCACACAACTCCTGCACTTCTTAAAATGGTCATTGAAATTTAAGCCTAAAACCCTTCTTCTGTAAATATAATTTGCAGTGGCATAAAATTACGACAAAGGTCTTTTTATACCTAAACATTCGTTTATATTGTCAATGTAACTTGTACGTATAGAAAGCACGAGTTTAAACTCATATATTTCAATGTTAATTTTTAGTGGTGCGGAAACGGTATGGTAAAAGAAAGCTATGACATAAAAACTCAGAGTCAACGTAAATCACTTTTACTTTTAGGCTCTACCACAATACCAAAAGCTTTCATAAACATCAAATAAATATTCTCTTCTCAAATATCGTTTACATTAACATCTCGAGCTAAGAAAGTTGACCAATTTACAAATGTAATAACATAATGCGAACATGTAAACAAATTTAAATACAGTATTCGCATAAGTACTGAGATCAATTACATTTTTGAAGTTGATTTCGAGTTGACTCTAGTTACATAAAATAAACAATACATATGTATAACTCAATTACTACACCCATACAAAGACTTAACTTACACATGCACACATAAAACATTTTTCATTCGAACACAAAAAAAACATCTACCATTGACTTACGGAGATGCTTCATGTCTAAATACCATTTATATAATTCTTTGCCTGGGGATCAACAAAAGCATTGAATACGCTTTAAAAGCAACTAATAAAGATCAATCCCTGTGAATATTGAAATAAAGATACTTACAACTTCTTTAATTGTACAAAGGTAAAGATTCTTTGGGATGGACTAATGAAATTTCACTTTTATGAGTATTGCAATAAAGATTGGACACATTTTGAGAAATGATCCGTTAAAGTTACATTTTAAAGCGATTCTAGACCCCCAGGCGTAGGTCTCTCATAAGACAAACGCATCACAATTGTTACAAATCATAATTGAGTTTAATTTAACACATAAGTAAAATAATTAATACATTTAGGTCCCTAATTTACTCTGTTTTTGTTGAGTATTGGTTTTTGCAACCATAGTTAATATAAAAATGAAAAGGCACTCACGCTATGGCATCGGACGCTCCACAGTTAAAATAAACCGAACTATTAACGCGCAATAGGAATAGAAAATGATAATAAATTTTCATAGTTAATGTTAAGATATTTAGAACCAACTAATTCAGTCCGATCAAAATAATATGTACATCATATTGCTTTGTTTCAAATGATATATAGAGACACGAGTCCTAGAGATTCTTTGACTGTCTCAGTCAAAACTTTTAAATTATTTATCTTTGTTTCAAATGAAATGTCTAAGTGCAGAAGTGCTATTAATGGCATGTAACCGATACAAATCGATAATATTTTCGATACTATATTATTATTTTACCTTCGTATTTAGTATTAACGTGCTCGATTATATACTATATTATGACTAGTTTATGGTTATGTGCACTCAGCACTACGCCACGAATCTTTACACGCGAATAATGTCCTATTCAGAATAATAGGCCCTTCCATACACAGAACACTACAATATAAAATTTTGACGTATATACTCGGTAACGATATTTAAAATTAAACACAATCAAGTCTTAAACGTTATTTCCCATAAGACAAAACTAGACTTCGTTACACCTACTTACTCTCTCTAAAAAAAACCTAAAAAAAAATCGCTTGCTTATACAGTTCAAAAATGGAAAGCTACGGGCGAGGATGGAATCACAACACGGCTCTTTGAAACACGTAGAAGTAATCTGGTGTGATTCTGTTCTCTTTACCGTGAGATGTCATGATGTGCTGATGTGACAAGGTAGAAGAACTCTCTCGGGAAAAGAGAAAAAGCCATATTTATAAACAATTAAATGCTCTCAGCAATAAGGCCGCCACTTGTGGTGCTAGATCATAAGTTTTTCTTTGTAATGTTATTATTTTTGTGCCACAATAAAGAGCTTACTATCTATCTCTATCTAAAGGAAAAATTACTTAATCGCCTTGTCCGAAGACTTTTCGAGTTCCTACTCCCGGAATATAACAGAATCCGATGCCGGTGTCATAGACCGTATGGGTCGATTGGCGGCCGATTGTACAAAAACTCAATCAGCACCATCTACCCCTTGTTTGTGGACTATGAGAAAACGTTTGACTCGGTCGAAATCTGGGCCTTTCGGGAGTCTTTACAGTGATGCCAAATTAACTGACGGCATATCGATGCAACATGTCTTTATGTCAACAAAGATGATGAGTACAAGTACAAAACTAGCATACTATAGTTACCTGCGTCGTAGTGTAAGACATTATTTTTCTGAAATTACGCTCAAACGGACAGGAGGATATGTTTAAGATACTGCATTGGGTTAAAACTTGCATCAACACTTGTCACCGATTCGCGGACGATATTAGACGTTGCCTGAAAAAATAGAGGATTTAAAGTTTCCCAGAAATACTGAACGTCCATCGTTTTTTTGTTTTTTTTTTCAGTCTCCGAATGAAAATAAAATCATAGACCACATAATCCCGGCAGCGTGTGCGTGTTCTAAGTATGTAAAACAATTTTAAAAGTGAGCCCATGAAAGATTCCGCGGGTTTAGAGTTCAGAGGGAAAGCGTTTATCAAACTACGTCGAGTTTTCTTGTCACATATTCCACTAAGTTTGATGATAAAAGTCTTCCATCAACATCTCATAATGAGATGTTAATGGAAGACTTTTATCATCAAACTTAGTGATGTCGATGGAAGACTTTTATCATCATGTTTTCTTGTCACACATTCTTCACACAACCCTTCTTTCAGTCGGGTAAAAAAAGTATTAATTTCTGTAAAAGCGTCTTACACCAAGAGTTAAAAACCCAAAAAAGAAAATAAGAAATGAGAGATTTTTTAGAAATCATGAGGATTCATACTATTGTAGTGTTTTGTGTTCTAAATAGGACTATTTTCAAAAGATGTTCGTTGTTATTTGACCCTACAATTGTTAAGCGATATCAGATTAATTCGTGGCGCAATGAATACTACATCCATACACAAATTCAACAGTATAATTACATATGACGTAACAGGACCCCAATTCTCTATCATCCACAATTATTATTATATGTGAAACGTTATGGTTTGTAATTTCGCTCTCGCGTCGTAAACAAACAAACATTGAGGTCCAGTACGGCGGCAATCTCACCCAAAGCGGAGGGAATGGTGTGTCAACCCATCGAGAGGTTTTTGACTATGGTTACTTCGTGGCTCCGTCGATTGATGTCTTTCGTTTCTTTGGTAAGATTTGACTCGACGAGCATGGAGTGCCTTTTCGTGTTTAAGTCTTTCTTCCTCCTGACGACGTCGGGGCTGTAAGGGTCGGAGACGCGTCTGTCGAGGCTCCCGTGGCCTTGTGACGTCGTGAAGGACCCGTGTCTGTGTGTAGGCGTGGGCGGGGCTTCTTGTGTGGGCAGGTACGTTTGGAATGAGGGTCTATTCTGAGCAGCCTCCATGATTGAACCTGTGGGATCAATTGAATTGTGTTTTAATTTTTATGAAACTTAAACATATTCTAGCGGGATGCAAAGCGATTGAAAGATCTAACAGCTAGTTTAGTAGTTATCACATTGGCATTCCAATTTGTTTAAAGAGTTTGTTAGAAGAAAGATGCACATTTAAGGATGAGGAGCATGCTTTACATTAAGTTTGTTGCATTCGTTGATGTTTTGAAAGTATTCCAGAAAGACCCGTTATTTATGATCCCAATCCACTCACAATTACCAACTACTTACTGTAGTAAATTACTGTAGGGTCTGCCACGAAATCACCGGAAACTATGACAAAATGTCATTCTATTCACGCGAATCTGAATTTAGTAAAAAGTTGTGAGTGTGAGATGGTGTGAGTGGCTTAAGTACAACAACGTAGCGAACACGTTTTCGTCGCGTAACGCTTGGAAAGTTAGTAAAGCACCCCCCGGTAAGATAAAATGAATCCCGATTTCCATATGTTTGCTTTACGCGACGAAAATTTATCTCACTACGTACTTATTTGTACTACGGTCACAGTTCGAATTAGTACATTAGTTTTGAAGAACCCTGTAAAATTATGTGAAATAGTTTAGCAGAAATCTGTAGTAGAAGTAATCATCAGCTAACAAGTATGTATAATGCCGAAAATATACAATTTATCAGCGTGTGTGTGTGTGCGTGCTGAAGTTACATTTGACGTACATATAAATAATAATGAAAAGATGATGCATGACCAAAAATGAGCGCACAAAGCCGAAAGGAGCTCAAGAACATTTTTGTCCAGATTGATGGGTTATTTTTTTATTACAAAGATTTTTTCTTAGTATGTATAGCAGAATTATTTTAGCCGTATTGCCTGCAAAAACCAAACAATCTGGAGAAGCTGGTGAAAAAGATGAAATGAAAGAGTTTTCAGGATCCCAACCTAACGAGATGATCAGACGAGGGGTCTACGGCGGGAATCCACCGTCTAACTCAATTATGGTACATAAAGACATAAAGAAAAATGTTTAGCCTACCCTATAGACTTTTGCTAAAAAAACGCAAAAAACTGAACCGCAAATCAGAACGTTGAAATTAGTGTCTTATAAAACTTTACAAATTCAAATTACTTGTGTTTTAAAATGAAAAATATAAATGGAAAGGAACAAAAATACTTGACGGTAGAGGCACTGGTGTCTAAAGAGGTCAAAAACCAGTATCACGCGATACATCATTACTACGACCGGGGTGGGTGAAGACGCATCTTAAACACCGAATCGGGTCCATGACGATTCTATACAGTGGTCTGGTCAGTGAGCGAGAGGATTCCAAAGAATACAGGATATGGCAAATCTCGGTCAAACACAAATCGATTTAATGAAAAGATTCTAGTGGTAATACGTCAGAGAACTTTTGTTCATAGCAGAGCTCAGCGGCTATAGCAAGCTAATGTTGCCGAGTGGCAACTGCAGAGTACTTTGGAGAATAGTAACAATTGGATAGACGTGTTCAGGAGTAGAGAGAGCGAATTGACAGTAGTCGTATAGGACACCCTAACGCGCGAGTGACGACATACGTAAACACGAAAAGTGCGTTGAAGGGCGTCATAGGAGAGGTCATATCTAGTAGTGGTCTAGGATACGCTGATGACAATGATGATGATGACTCTATGGAACAAAATGTTAAAGCCACTGTTTATCATATAAAGTCAAATCTTTATTAAATTGTAACATCAAGATTTCTATGTCATGATTCCTAATGTCCAATCACCAAAACGCAACCACACACCAGTACAACTTGCTCTACGATTCCGTAGTCGCATCGAGTCTTGCGTTACGTCATACCAGCTGAGATACGCATTTTAGCAATTAGCCATGGTAATACAGACTCTAGGAATTATGACTATGGCTCCTGTCTGCTTAACAGATGTTTAGCATTTAGTCCCATGGAGACAACTACTCAGATCGATGCGCTACAAAAGCAATACCAACGCACAAAAAAACAACACAAGAGAATATGGCGTCACCTTATATCTCGCACTTCTCGTTAATGACCTACAATAAGTAAAAATATTTGTAACGATAATACATATTTGGCATTATTTAAGTGCCAGTGGCTACAAAAGCTGTAGAAAGAAGTAGAACTAGGTGTGCCCTGCGGTTATATCTGCTAAAATGTATGTATTCACTTTTTGATAACTTTCACTTCTATGAAATGAATTTTCTTGATTTATAAAGAAAATTTAACTTTTGTCGGTTAGATCTTAGATTTTCAGTCTAAAGTCGAATAAAGAGTGTACAAGATCCAACTGGTATTTTAGAAATTACAACAATCAAACTAACTACCTATTCAGATAATTAAATCATAATAGATAATTTAAATAGTAATAGTAGTGTGGATTAAAATTTCTTAAAATTGCGGATGGAAGTCTATAACTTTTCAACTGCTATATTCTAAACATAATAGGAAAGCTTTATCTAATATTGTACTTGATATTGCTGAATGTGGATGAGGGATAGAGAGAAGAAGTTTTAAAGCTTCTTTTCCACTGAATATTGAGAATAAAGCAGCAAAAGAGCAAAGGAAAGTATTTTAGTAAAGGCGAATCACCTATTCGCATACTATTATTTATACCAAAATAAATGTGTTATGAAGTTGTAAATTCATGCATTATTTTTAACCAATCAGTGAAGTTACAGCATAAGGTGAAAATCATAAAGAAAATAACTTTACAGTGAGAACAGCTTGCAACATTACAAAAGTGAAAAAAATAACGAGTTTAACTCAAGGAAGTTTTAAGCAGACTGGAAGGTGTACGATAATTTGAATGCTTGAGATTTTCGTCTCTTTTTGGCATGTTACATACATTGTAACTACAATGGTGTCCACACAGTTGAGTTTATTTGCCTGCTGGACAATGAATAAGTCCCTCATATCTATGAATTTATAGACATCTTTACGACGGTATAACCATAGCATAATAGTAAAATCGTAGATAAGTAGGTACAAATTCCATGTGTAAAATCTTCCTTGGTGAAACATCACACAGAAATCAACTTGGTACGGCGAAAAAGAGAGAAAAATATTTGGTCTCTTTTTTTCGATTTATTATTTAGTTATGCGATCATACCAAACACGAGCATCTTATATACTTTATTACCTTTAGTTATTAACAGAAAAAATATTGTAAATATAAAACGATACTAAACTATAAAATAAAAATCATTGCTAAAAAGCTTCAGTATGAAAACTAACGTGGTTTTTACACATTTTTTTATAAATACATGGGTAACTCACTTTTGATATAGTCCGTCAAGTGCGACTCAAGTTTCGATCGCGTCCGGCGATCTTTTTGAAGGAGAGTGCGAGCGCGTGTTCGCAGCTCGTTTAGCACTCAACTTAACTTGAGTCGGACTGGACTGACTATATCAAACGTGAGTTACCCGTGTATTTATTTAAAATGCTAAAAAGCTATAAAAATAACTAAATTTGATTTAAAGCGCTGCCTTACACATTTCTTTCAAATTTGAACAAAGCCACAGCAATTCTATTAAATTGATCTATAAAATTCTAAATTTAGTAAAAATAAAAATGAAAAAAAAATTATGTCAAATAAAAAAAATGAAATTGAGTTTAAAATCGAATACAATTTCGGTAAAAAAACGTAAACAAAATTTCACTAATGCTCTGGGTTCCTAGGATAGCGGTGCCGTCACATATTACGGACGTAAAACTACGGCCGTCTTTACGGCGACGACATGTGAAAAGTTCCACTGCCGCTATATTACGTCGTCAGCCAGCAACCTCAACAAGCAGGAGAGAAAAAGAAGGACCTTGATTTAATAAAGTATGGTATAATATAGCTTTTATCAGTTACTTGGAGGATGAACTATTATAAGAGGAAAATAATCGTAGGGTAGAAGATTTTATTCAAACCGAGTGGTATAGAAGGCGCATTAGAAATTTTAGTACGTCGTCGCAGCTCCAGTTGGAATTAAAACCCATTCTGTACGTCGTACGGACGTCGGTCCAGTCAAAAAAACTCAAAATATATCGATATGGCTTCACCGCTATAATTTTACGTTCGAAAAAAACGTTCACGAACTATTCAACACCGTCAAGACGGCCGTCTTTCAAATAGCGTCACCGCTTCTTTACGTTACGTTGTTAATCACCGTCCTCTAACAAACCGCGCCATAGTGTTAACATAGACAACGTTCTCGTGACGTCATTCACCGTTATATTACGTCCGCTATGTGACGACACCGTAATCCTAGGAACCCAGAGCATAAGCGGCATTCATTGCCTTATTTTCCCCTTTACGGATTTTCTGCATATGAGACTGTGTAACAAATTCTACTTAACTATCATAATTATCAAAATCAGTTCAATTATTTTGTATTAATAAGAAAGTAACGCAATATCTGATACATAATCTTAAAAAAATATGCAGCAACTATTATGACTGACATAAGTTCCCAGAGTGATTGGGGTCTTTTATTAGGTTCGTCAAAATTGTCATGCATACCCAGTGTTCGGACCAGCCAGGGAGTGTCGTTCTTCTGATTGATAGCTGCCTGCACTTCATGGAGCGCCGCGTTCAGTTGATGACTTAACTCCTGAAATTCAAGTACAACGGCTTAGAGATTTAACAACTTAGATCTCTGGGTGCGCAGTGCAGTGCTAGGTAATGATTTGGGCTCTTCATGTTCCAATAGCTGCGTGTCACTGTGCTGTTATGTGGCAGGTGTGTTGCTTACCATCAGGCACATGTCCTGCGCGTCTCGACAGCCTTTATTAAAAAAATAAAAAACAACGAAATATTTGAGGGTGTAATCATTTATTAAGTTTTTAAATGTCAAATAATGTATGCCAACACACAAGTTTGAAGTCATTAATTTAGTCTCCGCCCTCATCAAATCCCCGACCGAAAGTGCCCATCAGACGAGCGGCATTTCCACGCTTGGCCATAGCCAAGGAAATGTTTAGGGCCAGATAGAGAACTGAGCGATAAAGTTGTCTACAATAAAAAATATTTAAAGGAGATGGTTTGTAGAGTCTGCCTGGAGAAGTATCATACGATTGCCAGTTATTCTACCGCCAAGCAGCGTTGTGCAAACATCACTGTGTTTCGATTTGAAAGGAAATTTTTCCAGAGAAATTACAGGGCATAGGGATTGTAAGAGACGAACTTCTTAGCATTCCATGGATTCACCATGCGGGTGCCGGGTCCATCGTGTGGCAGAGAGAGAAATCCCGAGTAGACCCCAAGACTTGTGACTCGGGCGTATGTTAAAGGGGCTCATTTTGACGTACGTCAACACTCACCTTCACTACTCGTATTTCTCTCCCTGCCCAGCCAAATCCGATATGATCCTACTAGGTGCAGCTTTAGATACTCGTTTTATTATAGAACTTCCTACACTTCTATATCTCTGGGGGACAAGAGCTGTTATGAGCAGGCGTATTACTTACAATCAGATACATGTCTTTCCTCGTTTATTAGTATTATCAATAGGCATGACGACTAAGAGACTTAGATTATGAAAAAAATTGCACACCAATTTTGCCTTTGTTTCACAAACAAAATATGATGAAGGCAGTGCTTATAAGTTTCATGTAACGTCACTTCATTGTATAATTTTTATTTTAGTGCTGTTTAGTCGTACCTGATTACTGCACTGAGCCTGCACGAACGCCAGTTTGACCTGCGCCAATTCGAGCTCCAAGTCCCTGACGCGCTGCCTGAGCCGCGCCTCAGCGTCGCTCGACCCCTCCCTGTCGCCGTCTTTCTGCTCCGACTCTGTTCAATGGTCACCAATAAAAATAAATAAATATTGACATTTCACATACAACACCATCCAATCACAAACTAAAGCAAAGCTCGTACTATGGGAGCCTAACAGCTAATACTTATATAGTTGTAAATATATACTCAATACTCAATCATTTATTGCTTCATCATGTTACAGATATTCAGGATTACAAAAACAGATTACAGTTAACAGTTAAAGTCGTAACACAACGTACCCCAATGGGCATTGCAATTAAGATAATAATTTTTGAGCGAAGTGTTTTATTCCACAATCAAAGAACCAAGTTTTCCATCCTCGAAAATTCTAAAGTCGTCGGTTAAAAACTCGCTAATACTATAATAGGCTTTCGAGAGCAGCAGGTCTCTCAGGGTCCTAACAAACTTACGCTCATCTTCGATTGACTTAATTTTAAGAGGCAGTTTATTATACATTTTTATTGCCGAAGCATGCGGACCGGAACTATGTATTTTTAATTTTGACGTAGGCACGTTCAAATTATATTTATATACCGTCCTGATAGGGTAGCGCCGGTTTTCTACTACTTTTTCAAATAAATTTGGATATTTTTTTACAAATTTGCAGTTTTCCAATAAATATAGTGATGTCAATGTTAGAATTCTGTATTTAATGAAATATGGTTTGTGGAAATGTGGTTTGCTGATATCGGGGAGTTTAACGTTGGCGAGGATACGCACGCATTTCTTCTGTAGGATGAAGAGGTCAGCGGCATCAACACTTCCACCCCAAAGTAAAATCCCGTATGTCAGCCTGGAGCAGGCGTACGCATAGTAGGCCGATAAGGCTGTATCTAAGTCGGTGCCTCGTCGTAGCTCTCTTAGAGCGTAAATAAAACTGGACAATTTAGATTTAATTTTTTTTATGTGAGATTTCCAATTACCGTGTGTATCAATATCTATACCTAATAATGTGGCTGCGTCAAGAAATTCTAATTTATTATTATTATATGTGAAATTAATGTCAAGGGGGATTTTTTGTGGGGGTCTAAATTGCATAATTTTCGTCTTAGTAAAATTTAATTCCAAGAAATGATCAGTCATCCAGTCAGTGGTTTGGTCAAATAGTTCGCGAAGTTTGTCAGTTAAATTTAAATTATTATTACATGATGTCACGATGGAGATATCGTCCGCGAACATTATGCAGGAGCTGTCAATTGTTTTTGGTAGGTCATTTATGTAAATTAAAAACATTATGCAGCCAATTACACTGCCTTGAGGAATCGAGCTATTTATTGGTATTGGAGCCGATCTAACCACATCTATAGTTCCCGTTGTGATATTATAATTTTCAAGTTCTACGCACTGTTCCCGCCCGTTTAGATACGAACGGAACCAATCATGTGCTACTCCACGAATACCCACACCATTGAGCTTGTCCAAAAGTATATCATACTGTACTCTATCGTATGCTCGTGTCATGTCTAACATAATTGATAATGCGTATTGTTTATTATTCAAAGCTTTTTGGATTTCATTTATTAGTGTATAGACTGCCAAAGTGGTTGATCTATTTTTCCGAAATCCATACTGTGAGTCATCAAAGACTTTGAATTTTTCACAAAAGGAATTTAATCGCGACTGCATTAATTTTTCGTAGACTTTCGAAGAGGTAGGTAATAAAGATATTGGCCTATAATTTTTTATATCGTATTTTGACGATTTTTTATGTATCGGTTTGACGATTGCCCTCTTTAGGAAGTCGGGAAATAATCCTTCCGCAAACGATTGATTAATTAACAAGTAATACGGCAAAGTTAATTCTTCTGCACAGTATTTAATTAAAATAGGTGGCAGTTCGTCAACGCCATAGCTATATTTGCTTTTTAAGCTTTTTATTGCCGAATATATTTCATAAGGTTCCGCTGGTTTCAAATACATGGAGTTGTTGGTGGGGGCAATGACCGGGCGCCCGCGCCGCGCCGGCCGCGCGCCGTCGCCGGCGCCGGCGGCCGTGCAGCCGACTGACGCGAAAAACTCATTGAATGTATTTGCCACCTGGTCGGGGTCAGAGATGATCTTATTGTTTATTTCTAGTTTTAGGTTAATTTTAGGCTTTGAGGTATTTTTGTTTGTGCGTTTTTTGATAATTTTCCACATAGTCTTTGTTTTATTTTCTGACTTTTTCATTTGCTTTATATATTCATTCCTTTTAGAATTATTTACGATTCTTTTTAGTAACTTTGTATAGGTTTTATAGTAGTTAAGTAATGTGGCGTGTTTACTATGTGTAGCTAAGGGTTTTAGAAGTCTTTTGTTCCTACAGGATGTTCTTATCCCTCGAGTTAGCCAGTGACACTTTATATTTGCGTTTAATTTAACGACCGTTTTTGGTATGCAGTGATCTAGAATAGCCACTAAAGTATTGTTGAAAATTTCGTAATTTTTATTAACTGTATTAATTGAGTCCATGTTCAGAAGATCCGACCATTTTATTTCTTTTAGTTTAGTTTTAAATTTTTTCATGTTTAGCTGATTAAATTGTCTTTTTTTTGTTTTCCAATTTGTATGTTTATTGTTAGGATTAGACGATAGTTTTAATTTTACATTAGTACTTCTGTGGTCAGAGAATCCGTTATCTTGCACCGATACGCTTATTTTATCTTTATGGCAGTTGGAGAGTACCAAATCTAGACAGGTAGCCGTGCTATTAGTTATCCTAGTTGGATCGGTTACAAATTGATAATAATTATATTCGCGCATCAAATCGAGCAACTTAATCGAATCCGCCCCTTTATTTATTATATCCGTGTTGAAATCACCGCCTATTATTATATCCATTGATCTGTATTTTACTAGCATTTCGAGGAGTTTAGTTAATTGACTGTAGAACAAATCACTCCGCTTACCATTATAGTAGATTGTAATTAATAACAAATTTAATGTGTGAATGTTTATGCCGCTAATTTCTATACAGTGTTCTATGGACAGGTTGGCTATATCTATAATGTCAGTAAATTGGAAATCGTCGCGCAGGAAGATAATAGTCCCTCCACCTCTGCGCTCGCGCCGGCAGAAGGCCGCGGCCACGGTGTAGCCGGGGTAGCTGATTAGTTCGAGTTTGGCGCTCGACAGCCAGGTCTCGGTCGCGCAAAACGCATGCAGTTCTCTGTAATTTTCTTCTAAAAAGTCCTGAACGATGTGTCGCTTGCCAAATATGCTCTGTAGATTTTGAAAAGTGATACTAAAGTTGAGGTGCCCCGTTATTTCGAAAGTTATGATTGTAAGATAGGTCAGAAGCCGAAGTTATGTCAGAGATGGTGTTATTCTGTTGTGAACTGGCACCAACGATGTGAGGTGGTGTTTTGCTTATTGTTATTGTCGTGTCGTATATACCTATTATACTAAGAAATACCCAGACAACAAATATTTGTATTCATTACACAAATATTTCCACTGAGTGGGAATCGAAGCCACTACAGCTGTTGACGTTGTTTTGACAACTCAGGTGTTTCAAGATACCGTTTTTGAACTGTTCTATGTTTTTTTTTAATATTGGTGGACAATTCACACACATTACCATCTGACCCCAAACTAGGCAAAGCTTGAACTATGGCGGCCAGAAAACTGATTGTTTAAGTTTGTTGATGCAATAAGTTTTTATGTTATCCGATATATTGTATGGATTTCCACACTGAATTAATTATTAAAAATCAAATCGAGTCAAATGTATTTGCATGAACTTACAAATATAGGTAAAACCTGATTTTGTCTTAGTCTAAAATGGGAACAAAAAGGGTTAATTAAGATACTGATATTTTACCGTCTTTATTATCCTTCTGCGCCAGTTTAACGCTGCAACTGACGCAGTCCTTCACGTTGTCCTGCATGGTGTGCACCTCTTTGTCGAGTCGTGCGCATATCTGCCGGTAGTCGCGCGCCACCGCCTGGTGGTGGCCGGAGTCTTTCTTAGCCTCGTCGGCGGTGGAACGGGCCTGTTAGGATACAAGGATTTTGATATTTCATTATACAGCAAACCTAGTATACTCGGCCCTTCCTAGGCCATTACGTCTTTCGCTAATTTTCGATATTTTGTGCTTTTATAATACTCTGGGTGCATAGGCGTATAAAAAAAATTGGCAGTTATAGGAACTGCCGATAAAGGTGAAAAGTAATAACTCAGAATTTAATAGCTAACTTTGGAAACTACACGGGTGTAACCGGAAGGTGTGGCCTGGTCATCATGGCATGACCATCTAGAAATGCACCAGCATTTCCCATAGGCTGACCCATTTCTATATGGCCATGCCATGATGGGCAGGCCACGCCCTTTTAGCATTTACCATTGGATGACGTATTTCTAGATAGCTAATGGCTATGGTCCCGAGTTTACCCGAAGATTTCTTATCATATCCGAGCGTGACGCTAGAATTCATTTCACAGCCCACGAAAAATCTGTGTAGGCGCGCCAAAAGAAGTTTTTACTTCAAAGAGGCGGACGTAGTCTCTCTAAAAACAAAAACTGTGTCTATAGAGTCGGACAGTGCGCTGTGTATGTGTGCGTGTCAGCCTGTATGTGATAGGCTGACACGCACACATACAAACAAGTTAGCACGCGTAATGAACGACTGATGTGTGTGTATATGTACGTCAGCGCACTGGCTGACTCTACAGACTCTACAGTTTTTGTCTTAACGAGACTACGTCCAACTTTTTTTTACGTCCATATCTGGGTGAACATAATATTATGTTGCTGCACTACTTTAAAAAATGCAAAAAAAATATTTTTTACAGGGATTATATGTATGCTGATTGAGTTGCGTTGACGACAGAACACGCCATTAAATTAACGCCACGTTCAGTTTAGACGTTTAGAAGAAAGCCCTTAGGTTACGTAAGGAATAACGGATGCACTAATGCAACAAGTTTACAATAGTACATTGTTCTCCGAGAGGAGAAAGTGACCGATTACCGTCGAGGGTGTCGTTTGAATCCCGAGCCGTAGGCGTCGTAGGCGAGGGCTTTAAAACACCCGAGATCGGGAATCGTTCTTTCTCTCGAGTGATACATAGTGCTTTATTACTACACCTACGAGGAAAATAAATTTCTACGAAAACTGAATCCTCAAACAACACACAAATTGAAAATGGCGCCAATGGCGTCTGCATGTTCTTTTTTCAAATTGTTTGACACCATCCAACACACAGCTAGTGGCCAGTGTCATTTTGCGAACTTGGAGATAAAAACTCACTGTAAAAACTTTTTGGCTTTTGATATTTAGGTTACCAGCGCATAGTCTTACCCAAAATTAAAAAAGAAAAACCACGTAAGAAATGGATTTTCATACACTTTTCTCTCCCGCTCAGATGCGTTTTCTCGCCGCATATTTGTTCGATATGCAATGACGTACTTTCTACCGTAAATTTGATAAAGTATCAAGGTACTTTCCGAGCAGGTGTAGTATAAAAGCATATTTCTGATAAAATCAGGCAGTCAAAAACATACCCATTTAGCCATTTACATATTACCGATTAAATAGCTAGTAAAGTGAGTTTAGCAAAAAATAAATTGCCGATAGTCTTACCTCTGCCAGTTGATTTTCAAGTGTTTCTTTGTCTAGCTGTAGTTGCGCGTTAATAGCCTTCAATCGTTCCATCTCAACCTTCATCGCGTCTTGCTCTGCAGTTTCTATCATCACAGAAAATATACTCATGACGAATAAATAATACCTTCGATATTAAATCAGCACAAGTGAACAAGTGAAGCAGATACAAGTGGTACTGCGAGATTAAATATTTAAATAATCAATATTTTCCTCAAATTATAAGGAAAATCGAATGGATTGCAGAAATCGAAGTATTAACAGTACGGCATAGGTAAATAATTAAACTAAACTATACATTTTGGATCTCAAAATAATAGCTCCCTTAGTCCCTTAGAAATAATTATGTTAATTTTAAAAGTAGTTTTACGATAATATTTAGAAATATTCGTTTCAATTCCGACACTAATTAATTAATTTTAAACTTATGAATTAATATTAAATGTATCTGAATACAATCGTATGCATTAATATTATTTTCCTCAAAACATTATTCGATTCATGAAATAAAATTTAATTTATTATTGCATATCGATGATTATTGCAGCTTTCTGTAACACCTACAAAAGTTATATCTGAACCGCTGATATAGATGGAGGATAGCGGCTCTAAATAGATTTGGTTCCTGTAGCTATTGTGGTATAAATTCAATTTGACCATAATTACGTACATATATCCAGGATACACCCCCCCCCCCCCCCCTTATTTGTACATTGTCTTAATAACCAGAGGGTCTGGGAACAGACTGCACTATCAACTATCAGCGGCGATAAGATAGGCCAAAGTTCAAAATTTATTGGCAAATTCGTACCCAACAATTTTAAGTTTAATTTCTGATTTTATTTATTGGTCTGTGGTACAATGAAGTGTTTTGTATTTTATTGTACTGTAATTATGATAACCCCTGCGATAGCGTTATTACTAACCTTTCACAAACTTCTCGTATTCGGCCTCGTACTTCCCGAGCCGCTTCACCCGTATGCTGCACGCCAGTTTCACGATCTGTCTGGACGCCTCTTCCGCTCGACACTTCTTTGGTAATGTGACCCTGAGAAATTCAAATTATTTAAGTAACAATCCCTACTCCATAAAGAATAAGTAAATAGATCAGTAACAAGCCCTACTCCATAAATAATAAGTAAATAGATCAGGTTTTTCCGCACGGTACTGTTTTCCTTTGTACCAATTGTAAGCAGATGAGCTTTCGGTGTAAAGCGTTTATTCTAACTATATACGTAGTATATGTAAAATTGTAAACTATTTGCCCTACTCAGTCTTCTTTTCCACTATCGTAGGACATGAAACAAAACGTGCAGTCATAGAGACTACCTTATAATAGACTTATTAACTTAGAATTTTAGTATTAAATAGCATTAATTTTGCACAATACGTCACCTGAATACTACAGATATACTGCTACTACGCAAGTCGGTGACGCAAATTCACAAAACTTCACCTATCAAAAAACGTCTAACGCGTAAGTCCCGCCCCTCTACCGCCAAACTAAATAGGCTATGGCTTTCCTATTGCTGTCTCTATCACTTCAAGCTAAAAGAAAAGAGAGAGTAATATCAAAGCTAAGTCAGTTCCAGTTAGGCGGTAGACCCTAAAAGTCGTTTACGAAAATACATAAGATATTCCCGAACCAAAAATTGCTCAACGCAGCCAAAGAAGATTTAGTAGTGAATAACCCCGATACAAATTTTTGCTTATGCGAGCCCCGGTGACTTCACTTTGAAAACAAAACAGCTTATTTCAATAAGTATGTTTGTTTAGGAGGTCCCACTGACAGCCTGAGAGATAGAGATAAAACACATAGCAAGAGTTTTCTTTTTACGGCGAGGATTAAAAGTAAAAAAAAAGATGATTTTTTTTTTAGGGACATTTAAGTCAGGAAATCATGTTTCAAAACACAGAACTATACAAAACAGTTATCTTTTCATTATGTGTATGATAATATATTATTACAGTAATGTTATTACAATAATCTTCAATTACCTACTGTACTCTTTGAATTGTTTCAAACAACAAGAAAATCTTTTAAAGATAAATAATTTTATCTGCAGAGGAAACAGATAAGATATAAAAGACACACGAAGTTAGTTTTTATCTCTTACTATAGTAAATATTGAACTTTTTATTTCTTCCAAATGTTTACCAATTACCATGTAATGACGCAAAATCTTGATGGTGAACTTGGCCTAGAGAGATTCTTTCTCTCTAGGCATGATGTGTTCCGAAATATTTTTATTTGTAATAGTGTTCACGGTGCTTTGTAGTATCATCTCTGTCTCTAAGCAATACATATTGTCTAAGATGGTATTGTATAGCTACTGAAATAGTAATCTAAGTCAGATTATGGATATAGTAATGTAAGTCTTTAAATTTTGGATCTTGTAAACGTGCTCAAAAATGTAATAAAATATTTATTAATTACGCAAGACTAGCGGTCCGCCCCGGCTTCGCCCGTGGTACATATTATCCACGTCTGTAGCACTCAGGGATTACGTATATATCGAATGGTGAAAAAATATTTTAAATATGACCAGTAGTGCCTGAGATTAGCGTGTTCAAACAAATACATTCTTCCCCTTAATAATATTAGTATAGTTAATTACCTGAAATATTTGAGTACCCCTTCAAAGTCGAGCAAGAGCAGTTCCTTCCGATAGCGCGAGAGCAGCGCCAGAGCTACTTGGAAGAGCGTGTCCATTCCTTGCAGCAGGAACACGTCCAGGATGTGGTACACCTGAGCAAAATCAGACAATCAGACATCTGAGCTTCAGTCATTGCAGTGAGTAGTACGCATTTCACGTTAGTGTTAAAAACTTTTAACCACTCAACGTCAACGTTTAACAAAACGTCCGTTTAAAATAAAATAAAAATTGGCAGTCATAGGAACTGCCGATAGAAGTGCAAAACTTATAACTCAGAATTTGATAGCTTACTTTGGAAACTACACGGGTGTACCGGAAGGCGTGGCCTGACCATCTAGAAATGCGTTAGCATTTCTAGATGGCCATGCCATGATGGTTAGGCCACGCTTTTTCAGCATTTCCCATTGGCTGACGCATTTCTAGATTGCCAATGGCCGTGGCCCCGAGTTTAACCGAAGATTTCTTATCATATCCGAGCGTGACGCTAGAATTCAATTCACACCCCACGAAAAATCTGTCTAAAAGCGCGCCTGCGCGCCAAAATAAGTTTTCACTTCAAAATACTTGGGAGGTGTCAAGGGACATTCTGATGGAACGAAGTTGTACAAAATATTGCAACTCTTTATTGTTTCTGTTGCCCTGGTACTGGTACCTAGGGGCAAACGCAACTCTTTTATATTTCCGTTGTCCTGGTATCTGGAGATAAACGCTGGGCTGTTGGAGGTAGGTAATCGAAACTCTTTACTGTTTCTGTTGCCCTGGTACCTACCTATCAGGTAGGTCAGGTAGGTCATAACTATCAGGGAAAACCCACTCTGGCAACTCATTCCACAGCCTAGACGTTCTTATCACAAAAGTAGAGTCAAACCTCTTAGTCTGTGTCTTTGGAACATCAACCATGAAACGGTGCCGCTTCTTTGAGTTACGAGCAGTCCGTTCTTATCATATCCAAGCGTGACGATTGATGAATCCATTTCACAGCCCACGAAAATTCTGTCTATAGCGCGCCTAAAGAAGTTTTCACTTCAATAATATTAATTGTTAATTTGCGCATACGGGTATGGGCAGGGAGAGAAATACGAGTAGTGAAGGTGAGTGTTGACGTACGTCACAAAGGGGCCCCTTAAACCTACGCCCCAGTCACAAGTCTTGGGGTCTACTCGAGATTTCTCTCTCTGCCACACGATGGATCCGGCACCCGCGCGGTGAATCCATGGAATGCTAAGAAGTTCGTCTCTGTCTATCTAAAAAAGAGTTCCATATTCTGCTTTTCGGCTTGAAAAAAGTCCTTTAGTAGGACTCTTCGCAGTGGTCGCCTGGGGTAGTACCACACCTTTGCTAGTTATTCTACCGCCAAGCAGTAATGTGAAAACAACACTTGTGCTCCGATTTGAAGAGCAATGTTTCTAATGAAATTACAGGGCATAGAGACAAATCATTTTATATTTCTGATGATATAAAATGATCATCAGTGATCTGCTAGGTAATGATTTGGACTCTTCACGTTACAATGGCTGCGTTTCACTATGCTGTTATGGGTGGCCATGTTGATTACCACCAGGTACATGTCCAACTCGTCTCGTCACTCTATAGCTCTATACTGTAAAAGTGTCAAAATGGCAAGTGTAGGATCCTCTCCTCTACGTACAACATAAAAGTTTATAATCTCACGTGTTTTACTACAAACTGACGTCTATAATTTTACGGCAAACAAATACTCATGCGACCATACGAGCTTAGCCTGCTATGCAACATAAAATTAACATAGATAGTGTAGTTTGTATGGGCTCACCAGCGGCAGCGGAAACCTGGCGGTGAATACGGTCAGGAACCACTGCGACGCGAACATGTGCGGCTCGACGCCCAGCGAGCGGAAGTGCGTGCGCAGGTCTCCGAGTTGCTCCTACGATACATCAATATATTCAATATTATTATTATTTATCACACATCAAGTAGAATTCCTTGGGAACAACTTTACATATGTTTGGACGCACAGAACATCCTAGAAGAGATTGCTCTCAACAAATAAGGCCGCCAATTGTGGAGCTAATTCCGAAGTGTTGTGTGTGAATATTTGTTTGTGTCACAATAAAGAGTTTTCTATCTAACATTTGTTGTATTACAGAAAAGCCCCAAAAGTCGGGATAGACTCAAGTCTTTCTAATCATCTTTTTCGCTTTGCACGTTTTAAATCTGGCTGTTTAGACTCTTTTAAAAAATAGGATGACAGTGTTATGTTGTCCACCAACCCACACTGGGCCAGCATGATGGATTATGGCCTACACTTTCTCCTTGCGAGAGAAAGCCCTGAGTCAAAGCAGTACCACTTGACTGTTATGGTCAGGTTTGTTGCTTTGCACATAAGTTGCTTGTCTCGTCAATCTATATTTTAATCAATCATTAAAAAACGTAAAACTTACCTCCATGAGCCTGTCGAGTTGATGCAGCCGCATGTAAAGAGCTTCGAACCCGTCCTTGTATAGCTCGCGCAGTCGGTACGCATACATGAGGTGAACCAATAGGCAGAACGCTTGTTCCTCCGGCATCTGATAATAAAATTATTACATTAAATAGTAGCCCAACACAACTTCTATTCTATCTATACTCCTGCACAGATTTATAGGTGAAGTCTTCAGTCTACTTTGCCATTTTTTGCAACAAGCGATCACCTGACGCTACACGCTAAACACTGCTGTCCAGACGTGTTTAGTGGCAGGCACGCTGCACACACGGCACGCAAACTAGGCATCATTCATACATGACAATATAACATTATACTTACATGCAGTAAAAGAGTGGCGGCCAAGAAGCTGAGTCCCTGGCAGTAGCCCACTTCGTGGTCGTAGACTGCATAGGCTCGTGCGATGCGCAGCAGAGAGTCCTGCCCGAGGCCACCAGCTTCGCGGAAGAAATCGTGAGCCGGGAACGTGCGCGCTATGTCGCGTTGGATCACAGCTTCGAAGGGGCAATCCTGTAAAACAATACATTTTTGTGAATAAAGCATTTAGATCTTAATTTAGAACTTTGTTAGGTATCTTTACAGTGTTAGCACAGTGTAATAAAGCATACAATCGTCCAACGAACGTCGTGTTAAGTTACGGCTGGTCTAGTCGGGAGAACGGCGACTGCCGATCCGGAGACCCCGGGTTCAAACCCCACACGCAACACTGTCTTTTCGAAGTCATGTGTCATGTCATAACCTAACCTAACTTAAAACGGTGAAGGAAAACATCGTGAGGAAACCGACATGTACCTAGAATCTTTCGAAGTCATGTGTCATCCACCAATCCGCACTGGGCCAGCCTTGTGGATTATGGCCTTAACTCTCTCCTTGCGAGAGAAGGCCCCGAGTCCCAGCAGTGGAAACGTTTAGTGGGCTGTTGATGATGATGATTGATGTCCAACGAACATGTACAGACGGGGGTTGATCGTGCGGGGCGAAACGCGACAAGCGCGCGCCCGAACTGCGAACACGAGCAAGTTAGTAGCTCAGAAGCGTGGTTTTGATATTTTTTTATTCACAATTATTGTTAATAGTAATACATAATTATGTTACTAATAATGTTGCTGATCCACTTCCCGGTTACCGATTGAGCTGCAATTTTGCATACATTTTTAAATCGCGTGACAATGTAATATTATGATGACTTGGTGTTTTTGTATGTGTAGGTTTGGTGTTATACTAATAACGTGTAATGTGTGTGACTTCTTTTTAACTTGTTTTTTTTGAAGATGTGTGAAAAAAAGGAAAAAGTAATTAAACTATAAAAATTAAATACCTAGTTGAAAATGAAAACAATTAATTTACAAAAAAAAAAGATTAATTTAAAATTACTAAGTTGAATACACACTTTTCACTCTTCCCAACAAAAAAATAACTATATTTTTTTTTTTTAACTTCTATAGGTTTACACTTGACTGCCATCTCGCCTGATGTTAAGCGACGATGCGGTCTACGATGGAGCGTGTTCACCTAGATAAAACCGATTCACTCTCGATTTGATGACACAAAGATTGTAACCATCGGGGAAAACCCACTCAGGCAACGTATTCCACAGTTTAGACGTTCTTATCACAAAAGTAGAGTCGAATCTCTTCGTTCGTGTCTTTGGAACATCAACCATGAAACGATGTCGCTTTCACGAGCTACGAGCATTCCGATAGAAAAAAGGACAAGGTGGTATCAGATCATGCAAATCAGTCGCACACTCTCCGAAGTGTATCCGATAAAAAACTGATAGGCTAGCAATTTTTCGGCGATGTTCAAGACTTTGAAGTCTTTTTCGCACAAGAGTGTCGTTGCCTATGAGCCTTTTGGCACGTCTCTCGATCGATTCCAGAGCCTCCAGCTGATACTTAGCCGATCCATCCCAAAGGTGCGAACAGTACTCCATACAGGAGCGAATCTGTGCTTGATATAGTGTAAGCAACTGTTCAGACTTGAAGTACCTTCGCACCTTTGAGAGGACACTAAGTTTTTTGGCAGAAAGTTTAGCCTTGGACTCGATAAACGAGCCAAAGTTGAGCGTAGAGGTCAAAGTAACGCCCAATAGTTCAAGACGGTCAGAGACCGGCACGGATACACCTCTAAAAATTGGAGTCAGTTGGAAAGGACTCCTTTTAGCGGAGAACAGACACGCCTGCATCTTACTCTCGTTGAACTTGACCAGATTGGCATCGCTCCATTTGGACACCGCATCAAGGGTCAAGCCCAAACGCTCGATCAGACTCTCTCTCAGTACCTGAGTTTGCTGCCCAGTGGCTCTCGCGCTAGATATGTAACTCTCTACAACGGTGCTATCATCTGCGTACCCAAAGATACCGGGCTTCAACAGATCGTTGATATGTAGCAGGAAGAGCATCGCAGAGAGTACCGACCCTTGTGGGACTCCAGCATTGATACCCATTTGATCCGACGAGCAGCCATCAATGACGACTCGTATGGATCGATCCCTCAAGAAGTCCGATATCCAAGCAATGAACCCAGAAGACAAACCATAACTAGAAAGCTTGCTTATAAGGCCATCATGCCAAACCCTGTCGAAAGCCTTCGAGATATCCAGGGAGACTGCAAGTGCTTCCCCGTGTTTCTCAATAGCTTCACTCCAGATGTGAGTGACGTACGCTAGAATATCCCCGGTGGACCGATTTCGGCGAAACCCGTATTGCTGGTCACTGAGGAGGTCGTTCGATTCTAGGTACGTCAGGAGCCTGTGGTTTAAGACACGTTCCATAGTCTTGCAGAGTATGGACGTGACTGAGATGGGCCTGTAGTTGACAGGGTCAGCACGACTACCTTTTTTGGGCACAGGTTGCACATTGGCAAGCTTCCAAGATTTCGGTACTAGCCCAGTTTGGAGAGAGAGTCTAAATAGGCGTGTCAATATCGGTGACAACTCAGGCGCACAAGCCTTCAATACTAGAGCAGGAATACCATCTGGGCCACTGGCTTTATTCACGTCCAGATTGCGTAGCACTTTGCGAACCTCCTTTTGGCGAATGCGTATCTCTGACATAAAAGTCGAACAGCCAGGTGGAGTAGGTGTCGCGCTACCAGCATCTAGACGCGAAGATTCCGCAAACTGAGTTGCAAACAAGTTTGCTTTCTCCGTTGCAGTGTGAGCCAGTGTCCCATCAGGTTTCAGCATTGGAGGTAGTGAGGAGCAGCAGAAGTTCGATTCGACCGATTTAGCTAGGGACCAAAACGCTTTGCTGCCCGCTGGGTACGAAGCTAGTTTGTTCCCTATTCGACTAATGTGGTCAAACCGAGCCCTCTGAAGAACCTTTTTGCATGCCTTAGCAGCCTTGTTGAACGCCTTCTTCTTCTGGTGTATGTCCCTTGCCTTACGCTGTCGAGCATCAACCCAGGCTAGGTAGGCCTCATGTTTAAATGCTTCAGCACTTTTACATTGAGAACCAAACCAAGGGCGAGCTTTGCTGGATAATGAGATGTCGGAGTATGGAATGAAATATTCCATAGCCGTTCGTATTGCATTAGTCACAGCATCCGCGCAGACTGAGGGATCACCAGAAGCGAAGCACAATGACTGCCATGGGTAAGACGCAAAGAAAGAGCGCATCTCATCCCAATCTGCTGACTTGTATCGCCACAACCGCCGGTTGCCTCTAGGGCTGGGATCAGGCGGGTGGTAGACAGATACAGATTTCACCAGACAGTGGTCAGAGCTGCCTAACGGCGACGATACCGCCACCGGATAACGGTCTGGATCAGTTGTCAGCAGAAGGTCTAAGCAATAAGGTGTATGCGACTCAACGTCGGGTACTCTTGTGGCCTCTTGGACCAGCTGGGTTAGGTCTAACGATAAAGCTAGCTTTCTCGTTTCCTGCCCAGCGTGGTCAGTGTCCCGGTATGGGTACAGTCATTCCTTATGATGGCCGTTGAAATCCCCCAGTAACACTAATTGGGCCGAAGGGTACTTCTGTTGAGCCGCGTCCGCCGTCTCACTTAAATACTCCGTGAGCCTCGAGTCGTCTCCAAATCTCCGCTGTGCGACCGATACACACAGGCGTAGATAATTTTATCTATGCCCGTGTCCATTAGTGCCCAAAGAACAGAAAATCTAGTGTCCTCAAGGTTACGGAGACGCCGACAGCAGATGTCGTCACGGGCGTACAGGCATACTCCAGCACGAGGCCGGAATTTGTGCTCCAGGGTATAGCCTGGATACGTTAGGTACGCCACGTCCGACGGACAACCTATCTGCGTCTCCGTAAAAAACAAGAGTGTCGGCTGCTCAGTCTCGAGGTGATGGTGGACTGCAGTGAGATTTGAGTGCAGACCTCGAATATTAGTGAGGTGCACTTTGACTGACAAGGCGTGCAGCCGCTCTTTAACCTTGTTTCTTTTTTTTGACTTTGTTCATTGTTTTTTGGAGAGGAAATCGGTGGGAAAAGGGCAGTAGAACGAGGCCACACACTACTGACCATTGGTCACAACACACAACACGAATACACCAGTGGGGAGCTAGCCTGGAGACTGTGGGGACGCCCGAGCCCCCCCGGGGATGTCTATCTGGCCTTGTCATCCGGTCGCCAACCGGCAGGATAGCGCATCCCGGGATTTTTCGCTAGATGGCTGGGCAGCCTTTCATGAGTGGCTAGCTCACTACTTGGGCCCCCAACTATCTGCGGTCGGTGCGGCAAACCGTGCCTCGGATCCCGCTACCCTCCATGACTAGCTTCCCGATGTACAGTATTGGTGTGTGACAGACCGGTCTTGCAGTTGTGCAGCAACTGTTCTGACCCGTTTTCCCTTAATGGTGTCACTAGACAACACGACGGAACACGGCTAGGCCGCTTGGCGTCGTGACTTAGTCTAGTGGGTGGTCACCAACCACGGCCGAAGCCTACCACCGGTAATTTGTCACCTGATTAGCACCACCCAGGGACCACGTGTGAGGTTTCAATATCTAGGTGCTTCCCCACGGACGAAGGTGACTCGGTCCCCAAAAAAGTATTAATTTCGGAGCTGGTCAATAGTGGTAGGACTCTTAGCAGAGTCCACCTGGGGAAGTACCACATCTTTGCCAATTATTCTTCTATATTTTTATTAGAAGCCTTTAATTCTTATTATTCTACCGCCAAGCAGTAATGTGCAAACATTACTGTGTTCCGGTTTGAAGGGCAATGTTTCCCGAGAAATTACAGGGCTTAGAGATATAACAACTTAGATCTCTGGGTGACATGCGCAGTGCAGTGCTAGGTAGTTACATAGTATAGTTTTTGTCGCTTACCTTGATGATGTATGTCCGGTAGGCCTCCATCAGCTTATTGTTCTGGTCGACGCCGGCGAGTCTCAGCCACACCTCGCCGCGGAGTGCTTCCGGGACTCCCACTTTCACGAGGTGGTTAAGAGCTCGAGGTCGTGGGCCCGTCCAGCTACGATAAAAATAATATTACTACGAATTTGATCACATGTTTAAAATTAAAAATGATAACCAGTGTAAATTAGTGAAAATGAAAGCCAGTGTACTTGTTGTAATTATCACCATCAGAATAAAGTTAAAATTAAATAAACAGTAAACTGAAAATGTTAGTAAATATATTTTTGTTTTCACGCACAATGTCCCAATAAAGAGCCTAGGTGCCGCTAAACTAACTAAATTTAAAATTATGTAATGAAAACAAGTGTAAAATTGCGAAAATAAAAACCAAGTGTAAAATAGTGAAAATAAAAACAAATTTGAAATTGTAGAGATAATTACAAGGGTAAAATTGAAACGAAGACGAATATAAAATTATGGATGTGAAACAAGTCTCTAGAATTTTGAAAATTTAATAATATTATTCCTGCATATTTTCGTGTAAAGGTGCCGAAGTCGTGTGATCTATAATATTTCATTGTGCATGTGGGTAGTTCTACAAATTAATTGTGTGATGAAAGAAAAAATAAAAAAATCATATCAATCAAACTGTTTCACAAAGTCTTTAATTGTATCACTCGACTAATAGATATATTCAAATTCCACTAGCAGTTTACCTGCGTAATACTTGAGCCCAATTCACGAGGACATCCTCTCCACAGTCTTTGGATACTTCCCCTGTACCGCTTAGCAATGGTTCATCGCCATCTGGAAGAAAATCCAAATGATCTATTACATATGTGCAAGACTATATACATAGTTATATTGCTGTAGCTGGTCTGGTAAAGTTGCATGAAGGTTTATGGTCTTCGCTTCATTTGTGTATTAATACAATATTCCAATCATTTCATGGTTTATGTTCCAAGGACACGAACAAAGATATTTGTCTCTACTTTTGTGATATGAACGTCCAGGCTATGGAATATGTTACAATCTTCGTATCTTCAAATAGAGAGTGAATCAGTTTTTTCTAGGTAAACACGCTCCATCGTAGACCGCATCGTCGCTTAACATCAGGCGAGATGGCGGTCAAGTGTGAAACTATAAAAGTAAAAAAAAAAATGTTTGTCTGTAAAGTCGGTTTACTGACGATAGAACGTGACAACGTCTTAAGAAAATACTGATGGAATGGTAGCATTTTTCAAAAGAAAATTTTAATTTCATTTGTTCAATAGATTTGTATGTAAAAAGTAATCAGTAGAATTTAGTCATTTTCAATCAAAACAATGCAAAAAACAATGCAACAAAACTTTTAGATGCCGGGGATCGAACCCGGGGCATTTCACATGCAAAGCGAACGCTCTACCACTGAGCTACATCCCCCGCTTGAACTACTGGTCGAAATAATTAATACAACTGTAACAAACATGCGGCGAGGTAACGACCGACAGTAACGACCGACGGTAACGCGGTAACGGTACATGACGTCATGTTTTGTGGGCGTGCAGCCGGCTTCATCGAATTATAAGACGTTATCACGTCAAAAATAAAGTCGTGACATTGAAAGAGAGTATAGTAACAATTACAATTTACCATTGATGACCATTCATATTGACGTAAAAACACAGTATGTTGGAATACACTCGCTAACACTGCCGCTAGTCTCGCAATCATTACCAGAGTCGGGCTCGGAGGGCGAAGGCGGCGCGGCCGCGGCTGACAGCGGCGACGGCAACAGGCTAGACAACGACAGCGGCAGGTTCAGGCGAGACCGGTCCAGTTCGCCCATAGTCTCTACGCTCGCCACTTCGTACTGGAGCTGCCCTAATGAGTCGACGCACTGAAACCAAATACTTTATTTGAATTCTCAATAATTAGCAGCAATTTAAAATAGGTACTGATAAAAGTAATAAAGAAACCCCCGCTTCTCAAAATTATTGAAAATAGTCCTGAGAAAAGTATTTATTTAATAATGCTAGAAACGAATACAATAATGAATCTGTGTGTTACAACTAGGTTAAAGTACCGGTTGTTTTTGTTGGGGTGCGTGGCTCGGGAACCTCCACGTGGTGCACCCTGGGCATGGCCATGAGCAGTGCGTGTAGAGGTCGAGGAGAGGGACTGAAAGACTTTGGAAGGTTACTTGGTGACATTACCGGCCAAGTAAAATTCCTAAGTCTTCCAGATGAGGATCCTTTACGAGCACTCTGATAAGCAGAGTGCTCAGTGGAAGGGCAAGGGTAGAGGCGGCACCGCGGCTATCTCTAGCCGCGGTGGTGAGGGCGGACCTCTCGCTGCCGACCATCTTCGCCGTGATGCTCAACAGCGAGAGGTCGTGTGAGTTGGAGGAGCGAGAGTTGGAAGCCTCTCGCTCCTCCACTGACGCGGAAGCGGACACGGGGGCGAGCCTGGAGATTGCGACTCTGGGCTCGCATCCCGTCTCCACTGGAAGGCCTGGGGCGTCGGACGTTTAAGGCCTTCCGGCACCCCACCATATAGGCCTTCGAAGAGGTGACGCGCCACTGATTTCCGCCGCGCCACTAGAACTAAATGCGGGGACACTAACGCGTCCCGCGAGGCGGGTTCGTAAGGGCGGTGGCAAGGGTCAGGGTCGTTGACGGGAATACGAAAATAAGTGACCCCGCGACCCAGACCCCTGGCCATGCAGGAGAAATCTGTGGGGGTTTTAGTCGGTAGGGGCACCATGTCTGTGGTCGTCATGGTGTCGAGCCCGACATACCTCACCATGTCCCTGCATGGTGGGGATACGTAAATGTATTTCCCCCACATAAAAAAAGAAAAAAAACACAGGTTGTTTTTGTTATAGTCACGTGGTATGTTGCTATTTTGCCAGTGCGTTTAAAAGAGGACATGAGATTTAAACCTATATCCTATGCATTATGTAAAAGAGAGGAAAAGTGTTTTAAACAAAAAATACTCACCTCTTTGAGATTGATGTAGAATTGCTGCACTAACGGCCTCTTTGAATAATACCAAAATCTTTCTGTAGGCGGGAATATCTTCACCGGAGTTTCTATCACCAATCTGTAGGAAAAAATATAAATAAGTGAATTTAAATAGATTGCTCTGTAATTATTTCTACAGAAGTGGGCTACTGCTCGTTATTTGTGTTTATATTTTATAAGCAAATGAGTTGCCTGGACCCCACGATACGAGTTACCATAGTGTTGACTTCAGTACCAAAGTCTAATTGCATTTTTAGTCTGCCTTTACTATCTTCTTATGAGAGATCTCGAATCCCAACAGTGGAAACATAAAGTAGGTTATGTATGTCTTATATGCTGGAAGATATCGATTTCATACGTAGCCTTATCGCTAAAAGTCGTTTTCGTTTCGTTAGTTTTCTCTTGTCTAGAACTCTAGAAGTACAATAAAAGATATAAAAATGGCCGTGTGTCAATAACACGTCCGTTTGTATTACGTGAAGACATACACAAAATTGTGGCGGTTTTCTCTCCATCGCGCGCAATATATCACTGTCCTAACTTGATGTAATCGCTGGCCACGTTGAACGCGGCGAGCGCGGTCTCGGATAGAGAGTATATCTATCGTATGTAGTGTCGCACCTGAGCGGGTCCGGCACGGATCTGATGACGAGGTCGAGCGCGAGCGACATGTGCGCGGGCGCGCCGTCGCCACTGGCCACGTTGAACGCGGCGAGCGCGGACTCGGATAGAGAGTATATCTATCGTATGTAGTGTCGCACCTGAGCGGGTCCGGCACGGATCTGATGACGAGGTCGAGCGCGAGCGACATGTGCGCGGGCGCGCCGTCGCCGCTGGCCACGTTGAACGCGGCGAGCGCAGTCTCGGATAGAGAGTATATCTATCGTATGTAGTGTCGCACCTGAGCGGGTCCGGCACGGATCTGATGACGAGGTCGAGCGCGAGTGACATGTGCGCGGGCGCGCCGTCGCCGCTGGCCACGTTGAACGCGGCGAGCGCGGTCTCGGATAGAGAGTATATCTATCGTATGTAGTGTCGCACCTGAGCGGTAGGTCTACCGCCTAACGCTCTTGCTTTCGGTCATGCTTTGATTTGTGACGTCATCGGCCAATTTGGTACCGCCGATGAAAGCCGAACACTACAAATGCTTTCCGTTATAGGGAAAGCATTAGTAGCTAGATGAATGAACGAAACTCCATATATATGCACTAAAATAGCGACCGCCTAATGTTTTTGCTGCTTTCAAGCAAAGCATTAGCGGCTTTCAAGTCATGTCATGAAAGCATCACCAAATTAGGTGTTGTTTTGGAAATCTAGTAGTGTAATTCTCATTTTTTTTCGTTAGATACTGCCTTGTAAAGATCAAAAATAGCACGGTGAACATGTACTATTGCGGGAACACCAATTACATAACAAGATTCGTCTTAGAAATAGTGAGTTTACTAAAAATAAGTGTGTTACTGAATTTTACTATGGGGAAGACCACTTTCGAGGGCGTAATTCCCTCTTGCATCTTTCCTGAAAGACGAGACATCAAACCTGAGATAAAGGTAACAAGCAACTTATAAATAACTAGAAACCCTTTTTGTTTTGATAGTAAGTAATACCTAGCTTTATTTATTATCATTTGTGATTTAATACTTACATTCACTAATTGTTACAGAAACTGGCTGCATTAAATACCTACCTACTATTCAAAGAAGTCTAAGAATGATTTTCCTATACTTGCCTAGTACCTCATTGATGTGAGTACAGTGATATTGCAAGGTTGACAGATGCCCATATAAAAGAAAAAAATATTCCAGAAACGGAATGTTCTTCTTGTTTGATGGTAAGCAAAAAAAAATCTTTGAACATGTTGGGTCTCTCATGTTCACCTTAACTGGTAGCTTGGAATGAGTACCAAGGAAAATGTGACGAAATCTTAAAAGAAGAGTAAATTAAATAGTCATTATTTTAAACATTCAGAACTGCTCGAGATCAATATTACTGCGAGAGACCCCTGTTATCAACAAACAGAAGTACATTAAGGCACTAATATTATGAAGCCATTGAATATAAAATAGCAGAATGTGGTTCAAAATAGGTAATAACTAGCAAGTATTAAATTCCATAAATATATAGGTACCTACATAGGTAATTTATGAACCAGTCTCCTAATATTGTAAATGTGAAAGATTGTTTGTTATTTAATCACTTTGAATGTCTGAATGGGTCAGATTGAAGTATATATAATATGTACTTTTCATAAAAGCAAAATAATTGGATGGAACTGTGCCATAGCCATAGGGTGCTGCTATTCATGTGATGAAATGTTAATATCTTATATCAATATAATTAGATTTTGTTTTTGTTTTAGGAGTCAAGACTGCTGGCTGCTCCCGTAGCTTACAAGAAAACAAGTTGTCTCACAAGCAAAACATTGGGTCATCAAACCCATTCAACTGTTAGAAAATGATTGATAATAAATACACCCTTTATACAATATAATACATTTCTTTAGTGTTATGATTCATAATCTGCCTGAGGAAATAGAAAACCTTTGTCTAAATCATTCTACAACCAAAGATCATATTCAGTTTGAACAGCTAGTAGGATAGTGTGGCTGGCCTGGTGTCTTTTAAGTTGGTAGCACAGACTAAGTAGAGATACGTTGGTAGTAAGTCTACCATGCAAAGCCGTGGGTTCTATCAATACAAATATTTGTACTGTGGTTGGCTGGTTGGGTGTTCTCTATGTATTATAAGTATGCATTTTTTAAATACATACTTATATAATATGATCATGTCACTGTCTGGCACCCATAGTACAAGTTTACTTAGTTTGAGGCTAGATGGTGTTGTTTGTGAAACGTTCACCAGCAATTTTAATAACTAATAGAAAACCTTCCTGTTCAATAGTTGAATGGTTGCTTATCATCAGGCATTATCATCTCATCTCTCTTCTACTCCATAAATCTACACAGATTCAACTAATCTGTGTATATTCATGAATCATTACATAGGTGTACTACAATAAAATTCTCATTTAGGATACAGAAAATTTATTAAAACACAATATTGTTTGTTATTCTTGTTGGTGCATCTGATAAATTTATTTTTCAGTAATAGGCTTTTTGATAATCATGTTTCAATCAGTCAGCGATATCACTCCACGAGGTGTTCTGGGAGTTGAGATGGTTTCAGAGAAGCCTGATATATCGGCCACCGCAAACCATAATGCATAACAATAGATATATCTGAAACAAAGAACTTTTATTTTTAACATGTAACTTATTGATCTAGTGGTAACACTTTGCCAAGTCTGTGTTCTGGTTTGAAAGGCAATGTTTCCAGAAAAATTACAGGGCTTAGAGATATAACAACTTAGATATCTGGGTGATGAGCGCAGTGCTAGGTAATGATTTGGACTCTTCATTTTCCAATAGCTGCATGTCCCTGTGATGTTATGTGGCAGGCAGGTTGCTTACCATCAAGCACATATAAGTCTGCCTGGGGAAGTCAACATCTTTGCCTGTTATTCTACCGCCACGCAGTAATGTGCAAACAGAATCAGGACTACTTCATTACTTACAAGTTTATTATGTATCACTTTGGGAGGGTGAAGTTCGCACAGAAATCACAGGGCCTAGAGATAATCATCTAATATCTCTGGGTGACAAGTGCAGTGCAGTGTTAGGTAATGATTTGGACTCTAGTTCCAATAGGTTTGTGACACTGTGCTGTTATGGGCAGGTGTGTTGCTTACCAAGGGGAACATCTACCTATCACTTCTAAAGACACCAGTTCAGAGCCGCCGCCTCGACAAACATTATTATATCTATACTAATATTATAAATGGGCAGCCCAATTTATGCTACTGCTGGGACTCTGGAAAAATTATGACAAACTTACGTATACATCACCACTAAGAATAATACTCAGAGATGTAAGCGGGGTTCGAACCCACAACCTCACGAAATGTGAAAACAAGCTTAACAACGATTGACACTATTAAAATTTACCTATTATCATTACATACCTCATAAAATACAGTGTACAAATACTTGTTTTTGTCGTCGCCGAAGTCGTTTGTATAGGGAATCGCTAGCTAGATTCCTGAAGCAAAAGTGAGCGAACTGCATGACTTTACAAAGGAAATATCACAATAACAAATAATATATTAGATATTTATATTATGTTATAATTGTTTATCATAAATCTAAATTGTAATTGTAAATGTTTACCTCAGATGGAGGTTATGAAAAGTATACACAAAAACAATGTTGCCAGCCAAATATATCTAAACAATGCTAGGCTTACGTGGGTATTTTTTTACTACAATTAACTTTGGCGAAGAATAGGTAACTTGTGACACTTTCTTGCAATGAAAACTTCTGTTTTAAAATGTTTTCACTGAATTCGAAAAGAAAAACGACGATTTTCTATCAATTACGGATATTTGAAATTTATGTAGATTTTTAGAAATAAACCCTAGGAAGAAATTTAAAAATACGGTGGGAACACTAAGAGTAATTGTCAAATATTGCGTTCCGTTTTTTGTTTTTTTCCTATCTTCAGTTCATCGTAATGCTAATAATGCACTTCTATATTGACCTAAATAAATGGAAATAAAACAGATTTATAGCAAATCTAGCTATTCGAAGTATCAACCGATGCTTTTTGACGTTTTAACTGTTGAATAAACTCATAAAATATTTTCGCATTGTCTAGTTTGACGAAACCGATTACGTGGTCTCGAAACGTAATAACGAATGCCTTGCTTCAATTGTTTTTAATCTGTGAAGATCTGTGAAGACACGATAGATTTTTGAAAGCAACATTAGTTAGGCGATCGCTGTTAAATGAAAGCATTACATTACAAATGCAATGAAGACATCTCACGCTTTCCGAAAGCTTTAGAGTTAGGCGGTAGACCTACGGGTCCGGCACGGATCTGATGACGAGGTCGAGCGCGAGCGACATGTGCGCGGGCGCGCCGTCGCCGCTGGCCACGTTGAACGCGGCGAGCGCGGTCTCGGATAGAGAGTATATCTATCGTATGTAGTGTCGCACCTGAGCGGGTCCGGCACGGATCTGATGACGAGGTCGAGCGCGAGCGACATGTGCGCGGGCGCGCCGTCGCCGCTGGCCACGTTGAACGCGGCGAGCGCGGACTCGCCGGCGTTCCACAGCGCGCACACCGAACACCCAGATCCGCCCGACGAGCCACTCACCTGGGGACACAAACACAATACAAATAGGCAACTAAATAAAGTGGCCAAGTGCGAGTTGGACTCGCCCATGAAGGGTTCCGTTGCAGCAAGTAACATAATATACATAGTACACATAGTTCTTGTAGTTCGTTGTAACTTTGGTCGGTACAAAAAAAAACTACTCATCAGATCGAGTTCAAACTAATTTTCGTTGGTAGTTTACATGGTAATTAATGTACATCATATTTTTTTTTAGATTTTTCATTCTCTTACTTTAGAAGTTAGAGGGGGGGGGGGACACATTTTACCACTTTGGAAGTGTCTCTTGCGCAAATTATTCAGTGTATAGTGCATTCCAATAAGCTGTGTAGAAAACCAAAACAAACCAAAACAAAGGTGATACCATAACATAAACATCGTTTAATCTTAGTATTTTTATGAAATAGCCTTAAAATATTTTTCACAAATAGAATTCGACTTTATTGCGATCTTAAATACCATATACTTAGATTTGTATTGATCAAATAATTCTATACTATCTTATTTTAAAAGTTATATAAAGTAATGGTAGGATGATAGAAATATGATTTTAAGTACTAGCAATTTGATCTGTGTTTCTCAAACTCTCAATGTTGCATTCAAGACATTTATACTTCTTTTCATCAAATTATTCTTATTAAGTACGCGCCTATTTTTCTAACATACCCATATTGCCCATCATGCCCATATTGTGAAAATGCCCATTTCCATTATATTCCAGTATGGATTAATTTTACTCTATTTATTTTTGTCATTAATTTAGAATTTTTAATTATAATGTAATTTGATTTTAATATAATGTATTATTTGATTTTTATTGTAATGGGATTTTAAATTGACGTCTACTTTTTTTAAAATTATTGACTTGTATTGTGTAACCCTTTTTTTCCTCCGTGATTCGGAACGCATCGATTGTCTATGCGGCCGAGCGATTAACGGACATCACTAAAAAAAGTCGGTTCGCTTACCGCGTCCCTACGGGAAGTTTTGAAAGCGTTCTTTTTTTCCGACCGGCGTGGCGAGTGGTCGATTTCGTTCTCTGGTGCGTGAGTGGTTGAATTTGAAGATTTTGTGACGTGTCCCGAGGCTAACGCGGCGAGGCGAGACGGCCAGCGTCGGCGCCCGGCGGCCATCCGCGTCGTGCGCGTGGGAGGGCCTGTCTTAAGCGTCTCCAATTGAACACACCTTCCTAAAGGGGTAAGTCGAATGTATAAAAATGTACCGAGAGGCCGCGTGGCAGGCGGGTGTCTGACGAACACGTTGTTAATTTTGTTTGTTCTTTTATAGGAGGTGTTTTGTTGGGTTGGTGAGCTGAGTTGGGGAGGCCCCCGGTTGTTGGAGACGTCCTGGTGTGTGGTGTGGTGGTGTCTGGCGGTTTTCCCGGGCTGCGCCCAGTTCGGCGGTCGACCCCGAGCTCGTGCCTCGTGGCCGGGACAGCGCTCGCCAGAACCCGACAGGTTATTGTTTAGTGTATTGTGGAAGAGTGGTGGAATGTGGAGTGGAGAGTGCGGCAGGGCCATGGGCCGTGGTTGATTAGGTTGCCCCGAGGAGTTAAGTGTCCTGAAAGTGTCCGGCCGAGGTCGGTTAATAAAGGTCAGGTTTCTGACCTAGATAATAAATAAATTTCTATGTTCTATAACATATACTTTTTCCTGCTGTTGCGGTTAAACGTTATTTTCATAAGAGCTTACAGTAGTAATTACCTAATAATTTTCCCGGGTCACCGCTAGTGTCTAGTTAGTGTACTTTCGGTTATCGCTCATGTAAACACTATAAAGTTTAATCCAGAGAGACACAAGTCTAGAATTGTCCAGGGGTGGCTATACGTTGGATACCATACTTCATGTAAGTGACTGAGAGTCAGTCATAAACTGACGTTGTACTTGTAATTTGTAATGTTGTCTATTACCTTACTTAATCTACTATAAATATAGTTATAAATTTCTTGGTCTTACACCAATTACCTAATAATGTTATTTCAACGGTTTATTCTTAGTGCGTGGGAACTGACGTTGTACTTGTAATTTGTAATGTTGTCTTTCACCTTACTTAATCTACTATAAATATAGTTATAAATTTCTTGGTCTTACACCAATTACCTAATAATGTTATTTCAACGGTCTATTCTTAGTGCGTGGGAACTGACTTTGTACTTGTAATTTGTGGTTAGGTCACTTACCATACTTAGTCAACTGGATTTATAGTTATAAATTCCACGGTCTTACCCCATACTGATGAAGGCCTATCGCCACTTTTATTTTGGTTGATCTTGTCAGTTCTCGGTAACAGTATAGGTTCCTGGCTGTAAGGAGGGGTTGATTTTTGCCCAATTACTGATCTAACCTAACCGGGGAGTTTTGCCTTTGCTGAACCCCTCTCTAACCTAGGGTGGTATTCGGAATTTACCCATCTTTACTAAAGGACCCTGTACTGGGAATAACCAAATTTTAATTTAGAGGTTGTCGAGGAATTCTTCAAATTCCTTTTTTTGGTCTTTTGAAGGAACAGTAACTCAACGATCAACCCCTGGCCTTTTACCCTTTTTAGTATTGATGTATGCCTTTGTGTCCTATCAATAAACGCTTGAAAAAGTCTTACTTTTTTATTTTATACTTAAACATTAACTTTTTTCCGGGGAGGTTTGGGAATTCAATTTTCACCAATTGAGTTCACAACCCTTGACCCCCGGATACCCTTACAATTTGGCGCCCGAACTCAGGGACCTTTTCAAGCATTTATACGCTATATATATACTATATAACGCTAAATAAGACTATATGGGATGTTTTGCACGTTATTGAAGCTTTATAGGATGTTCTGTGTTCTTTCTAGGCTGTTTTAGCTTATAACTACCTGGATATTGTTATATTATTCTACCATATCTGACTATCGGTTAGTTATAGACTACTATATGTTAATTATCTTTAACTTTACTTACTATATGTAAAGTTTTCTACCATTTTAGGCTGTGTTGAGCTGTCACAACCTGTTTATTGTTATATTCTTTTACTATACCCGACTATATGTTAGTTATATACTACTATATGTCAATTTCTTTTTAACTTTCCTTATTATAAGTAAAGTTTTCTACCTTTTTTGGCTGTGTTGAGCTGTCACAACCTGTTTGTTATATTCTTTTACTATACCTGACTATATGTTAGCTGTATAACACTATATGTTACTTTTTTAACTTTACCGACTGTATGTGAAGTTTTCTACCTTTCTAGGCTACTTATAGATCATATATATGACTATATGCTGGTTATATGACACTATATAACATTTTTCTTATTGTTTTATTATTTTAAAGCTTTCAAGACGTGCTTAACTACTATAAGTCATCGATCGTGGTCTTCTACCTCTGGTTTCGGTCTGTTGCTCGATTCTGGATCGTGTTACTGTTACCTTTTCAACCTATAACTTTGAGTTTGTTATAATAATAACGGTTTAATATTGTTTAACTACTGTTGTATTGTGCGGCTAGTATTATAACTTTTTAGCATAAGCTATATTCCTAAGTTTATCTAATTTTAAGTATAGTTCTGTTTACTTAAGACTTTGAATATGGAGGAACGTCCCATATCTTTCCATTTACTGAATGTTGATGAGTTGAAATATGAAGTATGTATCCGCGATGCCCTTCCGGAGGATAATATACAAAAGTTACGAGCTCAGGTGAAAAAGTTGAATGCTCAGATGAGAACTGATGAAATTGTAACTTATGAGGGTGATATTTCTGCCGAACTACTGTGTGTTCAGGGTAAACTAGGGGAACTAGAGGAGACTTGTGCTCGACGCCCATTACTATTAAAATATCTGAATAGGATACAAGCTTTAGGTAATCATCTCTTTCATCGGTTGAGTCGCCTTTCACCTTCCCTCGAGGAAGACTGTGTCCGTAAAGCTCAGCTTGACGAACGTTTGGGTGTTATCACTAAGAAGATGGATCGCATATTGCAAAATTTTCGTAGTAGTGTTGAATTTGCCCTTGCAGATGATAAGCCGTTGTGTGGAGCTCAAGGTGACCCTACTGTTGAGGAGCTGGGAACTGCTGATGGAGCTGATGCAGTCGCTGACTCCGAGGAAGTTCGTAGTAGTCCTGCTGTGCGCCTGGTTTCGTGTGACCGAGTTTCAAATGTTCACGCACTAAACCATAAGTTTAATGGAAAGGGTAGTGTTCATGCTTACCTGGAGAGATTGGAAGAGTTAAGCTCGTCTAGACATATTTCCCCATCTAAATTGTATACCTCGGCTGTGGAGTTGTTTACGGATGATGCTTTATTATGGTATCGTAGTATACGCGATGACGTTCATAATTGGGAAGAGTTGAAGAACTTGTTATTGGAGGAATTCTTGCCTCACGATTTTGATTACCTTTTATTACAGGAGATTCGTTCTAGAACCCAAGGACCTGATGAATCGATGGTGAAATATCTAAGCGTTATGCACAATTATTTTTCCCGTTTGAGGCGACCTTTAAGTGAAGCTGAGCGGCTGGAGATTGTGAAGTATAACGTCAGGCCTTTTTATACTACGCAGTTGGCATTAGTGGATTGTACCTCGTGGTCTGAGTTTAAGGCACGGTGTAGGCAGTTGGAAGGTGCGAAGCAGAAGGCGGATTTGTTCAGCGAACCTCGGCCTAATTTAACTACAGCTGTTTCCCCGGACTTGACTTATAAAGGCAAGGTACCCCGAAGAGCCGAAGTTGCAGTGGCTACGGCGGACGAATTTTGTGTAAGGTGTAGGACTAAGGGCCATATCCTGAAGGCATGTAAGGCGCCTCCTATTCTTATTTGTTATCGATGTGGTGAGAAGGGTGTTACTATCAGAAACTGTTCTCGTTGTGTTCAGCCAAAAAACTGAACAGGACGGGCCATTGTTTAACTTCTAAGGCAGAGTGGTCTGATTGGTGTAATTTTGTAGGTAGATTTTTTGAACAATCTAGATTAGAAGCAGCAATGGCTCGTGTGAATAGAATTGATGCTCGTCCATATTTAAAGGTTAATATTTGTGGTTTATCTTTCTCCGGTCTTTTGGATTCCGGATCGGAAATTTCTATTTTAGGTGGTTCGGCTAACGAGTATTTTACCGAATACGCTACTTTAAGAAAGGCTGATGACATGGATCATATAGTAGCTGCTAATGGCTCCTTGTCTCCTGTTAGTGGTTATATGTACTTACCCGTTGTAATGAAAGAGGTGCAGCGTGTGGTGAAATTTTATGTGATCCCGGGTGTGACCACATCTTTATTATTTGGTATTAATTTTTGGAAAGCTTTTAATTTAGCTCCAGATGTGTTGCGCTTAGCCGATAGCCGTGATGGTTCGGGTTTCTTTCAGCAACCCCGAGACGCTGTGGTGTCTGAGGTGCATCGATTGCATCCTTTGGACGAATTGACCGTTGATGAGAGGAGAGTGGCTGAAGATGTTTGTAAGCAGTTTGAAGATATTTCTGCAGAGGAGAAGGGTTTAGGTAGAACTCACCTGTTGTCCCATCATATTGAAACTGGAGACGCGGCTCCAATTAAGCAACGTTATTATGTAATGTCACCTGATAAGTTGAACGAGTTGAATCGACAGCTGGACGAGATGTTAGAGCTGGATGTGGTTGAGCCTAGTGAGAGTCCGTGGAATAACCCCGTCATTATGGCTCCCAAGGCGAACGGGGAGATGAGGTTTTGTTTGGATAGCCGAAAGTTGAATGAAGTTTCCAAACATGATGCATATCCGCTTCCTTACATTAACAGCATTCTGGATCAGCTGCGTGACGCCCGTTTTCTCTCGTCTCTCGATTTAAAATCTGCTTTTTGGGAAATTCCTCTTACTTCTTCCTCGAAAGAAAAGACCGCTTTTACCGTACCCAACCGGGGATTGTTCCAGTTTAAAGTAATGTGTTTTGGTTTGACCTCGGCACCCGCTACCCAGCAACGATTGATGGATAGACTGTTTGGACCTGAGTTTGGAGGGCGTATCTTTGTGTACTTAGATGATATTATCGTGGTTTCTAAAACGTTCCAGGAACATATTGATCTCCTGTTGAAGGTGCTGGATAGGCTACGTTCGGCTAACCTTACGATAAGTCTGTCGAAGTGTTGTTTTTTTCGGAAGCAGTTAAAATACTTAGGCTACATTGTAGATGAGCTGGGCTTGAGAACTGACCCTGATAAAATTCAGGCCATTACCGATTTTCCTGTGCCATCCTGTCCAAAGGATGTGAAGCGTTTTCTAGGTACTGCCTCCTACTATCGACGTTTTATTAAGGGCTTCAGCACAATGGCTGCTCCCTTAAATGCTCTTACTTCTACCCGTAAGAATAAACCTCCTTATGTTTGGTCTGCTAAGGCAGATTGTGCTTTTTCAGATTTGAAGAGTGCTCTTACGACGGCCCCCGTGTTGGCGTGCCCTGATTTTTCCCTACCTTTTGTAGTTCATTCTGATGCGTCTGATGTTGGAGTCGGCGGGATGTTGACTCAAGTTTTTGATGGCGTGGAGCATCCGATTGCGTATTATAGTCGTTCTCTAAATAAAGCGGAGCGGAACTATTCCGCGACGGAGCGCGAGGCGTTGGCTGTTGTGAATGTTGTGGAACATTTTCGTGCTTACCTGGAAGGGCCTAAACCCTTTCAGATAATTACAGATCACGCTAGTTTGAAGTGGTTTCTCAATTTGAAGAATCCCACGGGACGTTTAGAACGTTGGGGGTGTAGACTCTCGCCGTTTAATTTTAAAATTGTGCATCGAAAGGGGTCGGAGAACGTTGTACCGGACGCCTAATCGCGTTCTGTGCCAGTTTCTGTTTTAAATCCGTCAGTGAATGATCCGTGGTTTTGTAATATCTTTGCGCGTTGCAGGGATAGACCACAAACGTGTCCTAATTTTCAAATTATAAACGGGAAGCTTTACCGTTATACTAAGGGTAAATTTTCTTTAACTGGTGATTTTGATTGGAAGGAAGTCGTTCCTGCTGAAGAAAGGCAAGGTCGTCTTGCCGAGTTTCATGATTCTGCTATAGGGGCTCATCTAGGAATAGAGAAGACCTATAAACGTTTACGTCTTCGATATTATTGGCCCGGTATGTATCAAGAGGTGTTAGATTATGTGTCGCAGTGTGCGACCTGTAAAGCTTATAAACAACCGAATAGGCCGGCGATCGGATTATTCGGGAATCCTAAAGTCTGTAAAAGACCTTTTCAATGTATTAGTATAGATTTGGTTGGGCCTTTACCCAAGTCCCGCCAACGTAATGAGTATTTGCTCGTGGTAGTGTGTTGTTTTTCCAAATATTGTTTGTTGTTTCCTTTGACGCGTGCGACTAGTGCTGTCGTAGCACAGCGTTTAGAGGATCGTGTGTTTTTGGTGCACGGGATTCCTCAAACGGTGATAGCTGATAACGGGCCTCAGTTTATAGGGCGTGAGGTGAAAGATTTATTTAAGAGGTATTCTGTTCCTCAAGTGCATTATACTCCTGTTTATTGCCCACAGGTAAATACAGTGGAACGGTATAACCGTACCATCGTTACTGCGATAGCTGCTTTGGTGGGAAATGACCAGCGAAGTTGGGATACCAACCTCAGTCGAATTCAGTTTGCCGTTAATACTGCTGTGAATGATTCTACCACGTATTCTCCTTTTTTGATCGTACATGGTAGGGAAGCTGTTCTTAATGGTGATGTGTATGGGGAGCAAGAGGATCTCGATAGTATCTCCATCGGTTCTCGAGAGGGCTATGTGGATAAGTTGGGGGAAATGCAAGCAGTTTTTTTGCGAGTGGGCGCGGCTTTAAAGAAGGCACATTCCCGTAACGCTAAGTATTATGATCAACGTCGTCGTGACCTTGAATTTCAGGTGGGGGACGTAGTTTGGCGACGCACCCATGTAAGGAGTGACGCTGCTAAGCATTTCTCGTACAAGTTAGCCCCTCGTTTTGAACAGTGTACGGTGGTGAAGAAGTTGTCCAAGTTAGTCTACTTGCTGGAGGACGCTAAGGGTCGTCGAACTACCTGCCACGTGAAGGATGTGAAGGGAGCTGCGTGATGTAACTTGGGAAGCGTTCGGTTGCTCCAAGTCTACGTTTTTCGTTTTCTGGGATGTAAGTTAATTTTCACCTCTTTTGAGGTTTTCTCTTATTCTATAGTAGATGTTCGACGAGTGGAGGCTGGGATGCGAGTCACTATTGTGCGGCCCCCATCGTTATGCTGACCAGTCCTCTTATTCGGACATGGGTTGGTTTAGGTATCTTCATCTTGTTCGTGATGTCTCTGGACGGAATGTTGGTTTTTGCTTGTTGTCATAGGTTTTCTTGTTATTTTAGTTTGAAGCTGTAGGGTGTTGTTATTGATAGGTGTAGAGACGGAGGGCCGTCTGAATTTTTCTTTTTCCTCTCGAAAAATTCTGGTGATGGGAGGAGTACTGTAACCCTTTTTTTCCTCCGTGATTCGGAACGCATCGATTGTCTATGCGGCCGAGCGATTAACGGACATCACTAAAAAAAGTCGGTTCGCTTACCGCGTCCCTACGGGAAGTTTTGAAAGCGTTCTTTTTTTCCGACCGGCGTGGCGAGTGGTCGATTTCGTTCTCTGGTGCGTGAGTGGTTGAATTTGAAGATTTTGTGACGTGTCCCGAGGCTAACGCGGCGAGGCGAGACGGCCAGCGTCGGCGCCCGGCGGCCATCCGCGTCGTGCGCGTGGGAGGGCCTGTCTTAAGCGTCTCCAATTGAACACACCTTCCTAAAGGGGTAAGTCGAATGTATAAAAATGTACCGAGAGGCCGCGTGGCAGGCGGGTGTCTGACGAACACGTTGTTAATTTTGTTTGTTCTTTTATAGGAGGTGTTTTGTTGGGTTGGTGAGCTGAGTTGGGGAGGCCCCCGGTTGTTGGAGACGTCCTGGTGTGTGGTGTGGTGGTGTCTGGCGGTTTTCCCGGGCTGCGCCCAGTTCGGCGGTCGACCCCGAGCTCGTGCCTCGTGGCCGGGACAGCGCTCGCCAGAACCCGACAGGTTATTGTTTAGTGTATTGTGGAAGAGTGGTGGAATGTGGAGTGGAGAGTGCGGCAGGGCCATGGGCCGTGGTTGATTAGGTTGCCCCGAGGAGTTAAGTGTCCTGAAAGTGTCCGGCCGAGGTCGGTTAATAAAGGTCAGGTTTCTGACCTAGATAATAAATAAATTTCTATGTTCTATAACATATACTTTTTCCTGCTGTTGCGGTTAAACGTTATTTTCATAAGAGCTTACAGTAGTAATTACCTAATAATTTTCCCGGGTCACCGCTAGTGTCTAGTTAGTGTACTTTCGGTTATCGCTCATGTAAACACTATAAAGTTTAATCCAGAGAGACACAAGTCTAGAATTGTCCAGGGGTGGCTATACGTTGGATACCATACTTCATGTAAGTGACTGAGAGTCAGTCATAAACTGACGTTGTACTTGTAATTTGTAATGTTGTCTATTACCTTACTTAATCTACTATAAATATAGTTATCAATTTCTTGGTCTTACACCAAATACCTAATAATGTTATTTCAACGGTTTATTCTTAGTGCGTGGGAACTGACGTTGTACTTGTAATTTGTAATGTTGTCTTTCACCTTACTTAATCTACTATAAATATAGTTATAAATTTCTTGGTCTTACACCAATTACCTAATAATGTTATTTCAACGGTCTATTCTTAGTGCGTGGGAACTGACTTTGTACTTGTAATTTGTGGTTAGGTCACTTACCATACTTAGTCAACTGGATTTATAGTTATAAATTCCACGGTCTTACCCCATACTGATGAAGGCCTATCGCCACTTTTATTTTGGTTGATCTTGTCAGTTCTCGGTAACAGTATAGGTTCCTGGCTGTAAGGAGGGGTTGATTTTTGCCCAATTACTGATCTAACCTAACCGGGGAGTTTTGCCTTTGCTGAACCCCTCTCTAACCTAGGGTGGTATTCGGAATTTACCCATCTTTACTAAAGGACCCTGTACTGGGAATAACCAAATTTTAATTTAGAGGTTGTCGAGGAATTCTTCAAATTCCTTTTTTTGGTCTTTTGAAGGAACAGTAACTCAACGATCAACCCCTGGCCTTTTACCCTTTTTAGTATTGATGTATGCCTTTGTGTCCTATCAATAAACGCTTGAAAAAGTCTTACTTTTTTATTTTATACTTAAACATTAACTTTTTTCCGGGGAGGTTTGGGAATTCAATTTTCACCAATTGAGTTCACAACCCTTGACCCCCGGATACCCTTACAATTGGTAATATTTGAATACCTTGAATATGACATGCAACTACTCGTTATCAATAAAAGAGTAAGAGTATGACTAAAGAACTCCGAGAAAAAGGTTTCTTGTGTCGTAACGAGTTGAGAGAAAATCGCAAACCTCTAAATACGTGTTCCACATTACGCTGTTTACTATCAAAAGCATGTATAGTTTTCACTCTAAAATGACATACATTTTGTGTTATTTTGATCGAAACTTTTGTATGTGTTTACAGAATATTACGTCATAGTGTAATGATCAGTTTTGGGTAGTACGAGGACAATTCGAACGAGATATTTTTTTTATAAATAAATACTGGTGGACAGTTTACACACAATACCATCTGACCCCAAACTAAGCAAAGCTTGTGTGATGGCGGCCAGATAGCTGATATAATACTTATATAGTTTGAAATACATTTTTATTATACATAGAAACACCCAGACACAGTGCAAACATTTGAATTCATCACACAAATATTTGCACTGGGTGGGAATCGAACCCACGACCCTCGGCTTCGCAGGTAGAGCTACTACCAACTAAGCCACGAAGCCAGTCTTATTTAATTATTGTTAAAAATAAAAGGAACGTTTTCACATAAGGAAACATCTAAATTACTTTTCTTCTAGTGTTACATTCTTCTCCGAACTCAAATGCTTTGCCTTTCCTTTTTTTACGTGGGGGAAATAAATGTACGTATGCCCGCCATATTCTCATTATGAAATGAGAGGAAATCTCCATCTACCCTCATTTGGGCTTCAAAAATTGCACGGTGACTAACACTACACACAAGACTAACCATATCACCAGGTTTCTCCAAACTAAGTGCGCTATGCACACATTTATTTATTAGAGGATTTCGCGACGCCGATACCTGTAAACTGGTTAGTTTTCGGTTATTGACATCGTGGTCATCGCGTCGTAGTTGAAATATATACCTATGTTTTTTATTTTCCAATGCTTCCCGAACCATTCTTGCGTAGTAATGACATTCGGTAGATAGAACCTTCGGGTCGTGGATCTCGATCCAATGACCAGTTTTAGCATCAATCAAATGTTCAGCAATTGCAGATTCTTGTGCCTGACGATTTTTTACAGCGGCAATGTGTTGATTGTTCCAAGTCCCAGCAGCAGTGGGAACATTTATTTGGGTGTTTATGATATGCATACATATATATTTAGCCTTTTTATGCGGCGAAAATTTAAAAGGGCAAGCAATGAAAGGTACTACAAACTATCTTGTAAAACAATGGTTGAGAAATGCTGGTCTGTCATATTTTGAGTGACATCGATTTGTTTACCTTTTATTCACAGAGAATTGGAATGAGGTAGACGAAAATGATTTTAGAAACCTCAACATCATTTTTAAAGACCTATCGATAGACACCCCACTCGTGTAGGTTAGATGAAAAAAAAATTTTTGAGTTTCAGTTCTCAGTATGGGGGGCAACCCTAATTTTTATTTTTTTTATTTTTTTTTGTTCAAATCTTAATGCGGTTCACAGAATACATCTACTTACCAAGTTTCAACAGTGTAGTTCTCATAGTTCATACGGACGGACAGACAGACAGACAGACAGACATGACGAATCTATAAGGGTTCCGTTTTTACGTTTTACGGAACCCTAAAAATATTGTACACGTATTTTTTCTTTTGTTTCACAAACAAAGAATGACGAAGGTAAAGCGCTTAGAAGTTTCGAGTGACGTCACTTCATTGTACAATTTTTACGAAGACGTGACGTCACAACAACACACTCCGGAAGTTGTATGAGCTATATATTTATCGATATTTAAAAAAATATATAAAACTAAAAATACATGTCCCATATTTTTCCAAAATCTATCTGACGGTTTAGTTAGAATGGTATGTTTGATCCAGTCATCAACCCAATTTATGCTCGTAAAAAGGAGGGAAAAATACAACTTAAAAAACCTTTTGATACACTTCAGAGCCTTTGGATGCCAGACCTTCGTCAGTTTATATAAAAACTTAAGTTTTGCATGCAACAATGTATTTTTTTAATAGGTAGGTAGGTAGGTTTGTGCACATGCCACATGCTCTAACTTAACGAAAATGACAATCACGACTTTAAGGCTGCATTCCGTGTAAAAAACACTATTTTGAAACTTTTTATTATTCATGAACACGTTAGATGAATAAAAGGAAAACAAACTAACGTTACGCAGATGACATTTAAACTTGAGTTGCAACTCATTAGATATAAGATTAAATTTGAAATGATTCAGATTATATAATTTATACTCACCATTTCGAGCAGTCTCATATCGGAGTGTTTCACGCTTCGTCCGGGAGCAAGGAGGATCCCGAAGCATCTTTCAATGTACAAGCCACCAGTGTAAGAAGACTGAAAAAAACAAATAAGTAATTAAAAAAACAAATAAAAAGTTAATAAATAATTTACTTGAACAAAACAAAAAAATAAGTTTGCAAAACTAGTCACGGGCAGTTTTTTTGCGGCACTTCCGTTATACATATTTTTTCTTACGCTTTTAGTCTTACATTTTTGAAGTGAAAACTTCTTTAGGAGCGCCTAGACAGATTTTTCGTGGGCTGTGAATGGGATTAATTCGTCACGCTCGGGTATGATAAGAAAGCTTCGGGTAAACTCGGGACCATGGCTATTGGCCATCTAGAAACGCATCAGCCAATGGGAAATGCTGACGCATTTCTAGATGGCCATGCCAATATGGCAAGGCCACGCTCTCCGGTTACACCCGTTTAGTTGCGAAGGCAAGCTATCAAATTCTGAGTCATAAGTTTTCACTTCTATCGGCAGTTCCTATGACTGCCAATTTTTTTTCAGTGGGACGCGCAGAAAAATCTCTATCTCCTCCAAGCCTAAGGAGCTTCGTTCTAATGCTATGTTCAAACGCACGCCGTGCAGCCCGGCGGGCTGCCTGGCGGGCTGCGCGGCATGTAGCCCGTCCCAGGCCGGCGAAAATTCAAGTTGTTCACACGCACGCCGTCGTGTCAGTCAGTGCCAGCATGGCGGGCAGCGAGGATCTCGGTGTTGTTGCTGCCATATGCTTCAGATGGCGCCTAAATGTTCCCATTAGGGTCTCCTTTTTTGTTTACAAATCCTTATTTGATACATTAAATTTAGTATTCTACCAATTTTCGTCCAAGCATCGTGATTTTTTTTCTTGTCCTCATGGAATTTATGTACGGGGTTCCATAATATTTCTTCTTCCTGGTAATATTCCAGGAACGTCAAAATTTTCTCGTTTGACCATTCCACCATGTTGTAATCTCCGATCGTAGCGACTTTTTTAGCAACGTTGAAGATCCTCTCGTCACGAAAGCGCGAGAGAAACTGACTGCCCGCACATTCATCCTTTGCACTTTGCCAAAAAAACCGACACTTGCCCGGTTCGCGGCATTCACGTTCACAGGCGCGTTTACGGGCTCGGGCGTACCGTTTACACGCTCGGGAATGTGAATGTGCACGTTGAATGTAGAGTTGAACGCGCGCGTGTGAACGTAGCATAAAAGAATATTTTTTGAAATGAAAACTTCTTTTTTGCCGCACCACATACAGATTTTACATGGGCTGTGAATGAAATCTAATCGTCACGATCGAAAATTAAAGAAATGTTCGAGTGAACTCGGGACCGCCGAGTGTGCCAGAGCGAGAAAGATAGTCAGCTGCTGTTGTCTGTCAACTGTCACTGTGTTTACTATATTCAATCATCTATATGTAATAATAATATTTTTTTATTATTAAAATTATGCACTAGTTTTTGATAGTTATTTCTTATTTTAGGTTTCACTTGTGCCGTGTAAATATAATGTATTTTTTTCTTTACTCAATTTACCTGTGGGTCGTCGGCTTCTGTCTGCACATTGTTCGTAACCTGTTGCACGTTGATCGTCACTTGTTTGTCGATCCCGCCACGCAGCTTGAACCCGAGACGCTCCTTCGGCACGTGACTGAATGTGCCCTGGAATAGGAAAATTTGCGGCAATGTTAAGGACATCGAAGTCTTGAAGTTACTTTAGCATCAGTCTCCTTGATATCGACGGTGCACTCGAGGTCGTGCATCAGCTGCATCGGCGGAGCCGCGCTTAAATCGCCGACCACCGATTATGTGACGGTCAAGGTGGTTTCAGGTCATGCCGGTCAGTTGCAAACTCACCGAAATGTATCCAATAAAACTCGATAGGCGTCCAATTTTGTGGCGATGTTAAAGACACTGAAGTATTTAAGCTACCTTAGCATCAGTCTCCTTGATGTCGACGGTGCACTCGAGGACGTGCATCAGCTGCATCGGCGGCGCCGCCGCGCCCAGCGCCTCGGTCAGCGAGCCGGTCATCGACGGGGCCGCGCTCAGATCGCCGACCAGCGACGATGCCATCGAACGCGGGATGCGCTCGAACGCTTTCGCGAAACAACCTGGAAGAAGGTTTGTGCTTACAACAGATGTACATACACAATATAATAGAATACATACACAAAAAATATATAATTGAAAACATCTATGAACAAAGGCCGTAAGCCCGGAACACACATAAGAACTGCGATATAATTGCACACGTTTTACAGAAGTTATTTAACCGGCGGAAAAATTCAACCAAAAGATCTCCGAAATCACCGAAATGATCTCAGAACACGGTTAAAATGTAATTCCAGCGCCATAATAAACAATTTAATGTTTAAATACAAATAAACTTTAGTTAACAGAATCGCGCTCGTGCATTGATAGTTCTATCGTCCGTGTTTTGATCGTCGGCGTCGGTGGTAATTTAAATTTACTTCCTATAAAAGTAGATCAGTATTTTTACTTACGTTACTGCCACTGAGTTACATAAGTTATACCCGTTTCTGTTTCATGATCTCCCTAGAGCTGTCTCCACCAATATCTAAAATTCTCGCCCGTCAACACCCCCATTACCCCTAATGGCGCGGCGCGGCGGCTTGAAGTGAAATATCTAGAATAATTCGTACTCATAATATTCATGACTAATAATGGCCGTCTTGAGTCTCGAACTATGGAATTATTAGTGCTAGACAAATAATTGCATATTTTAACTAATTTAGTATTTAAAATACAAACCATCTGTGCGTCGAACTGACAGTCATAATTCGTAATTTTTTAATATTACGAAAAAATAGCTCGTTACTGGCCATCAGTCAGCCATGTTGTTTGTTTATCTTTTATGCTAAGTTATTAAGGTGTAATAACTTTTGCGAGTCCATGGCTTTGAATATGTAAAAGAAATGTCGTAAATAAGGCGATTACAGCGCAGCGGTACCTAATCAGAGGGCGCATGACCTTAGAAGGGTCAGATGAGGATATTCATCAAGGTCGCAGATACAGAAGGGCGCAAAAAGAGCTAGTTACATTTTTGTAAAATAAAGACACTTTTAAATCAATATTAAATAGAATAGAATGAATAAAACCGTCCTACATTTTTTTATGATCTGGATTTCTTTGCCAATTTCTGTTTTCAACTGTTTAGGAATAATATTCAAGATAACATTTAATGTTTTCTAGTTTTTATGATCCTACCGCATTTATTATAAATGCGAAAGTTTGGATATTTGTTGCTCAGTCATGTCGGAAAGGCTAAACATATTATTTCGACATTTGAAACACAGAACATAGTTTGGAATAGCATATAAACTACTTTTTGTCGCGGGAGTATTACAGCAACAGGAATCACACGGGTAACCCGTAAAACGTTACTAGTTTACCATAAGAAAATGCTAAATTTAGTTTTAACTTTTCGTTTGTTCTCTCACTAGACAAGCCTGTATCGAAAGAAAGAACCAGTCCAAAGTTAAAGTATTTACAGTATTTGCCACGAATCGGCGAGTTCTCATTATGTCAATTGTGCCCTGAACCAGTACATAATTACGAAACTAAAGAGTTGAACCGAGAGTCGGGTCAAGGCGAGCGCAACATGATTGAGCTCCGATCTGGTTAATGAATTTTACAACTGCGTACTTTGTTGACGCCGACCCATTTGTCTATATTAAAGAGGTGTATAGTAATTTGTAGGTGCTGCCGTAAATTGTTTTGATGTTGAAAAAAACACATCAAAACTTATTCTCCTCATTGAGAAAATATTATTTCCGAAATCGCAAGAGTCGCGTTCTTACTTGTCTTGTTGAACAACTTTTAACATGAGACCTCAAATGGAGATCAGCTGTTGAAAATGTATAGAACAGCCGATTTGATTTCGGGAACGTTGTTTTAAGCTATCACTGTATTACTTACGAGATATTAACAGCGGTTATATATGGCGGAGCGAGTCCCCGATATTTGGAAACAGTTGCAAGCATATATGTTCACGGGTAAACCCTACTCACGGCTTTACTACAGTACTAGTGTTGCTTTCGGAATTTCATGGTATTTTTTTTTTGTTTTGTTTCATATCTTTATCGTAGAACATTGCCCATTTAGTTCAGTGTAGGTGTTGTACGTGTGTCTCCATATTTTCCCAATGGGACCACAGCACAGTATCATTTCCGACTATATTTATGTTACACTAGCAACTCACCGCATTTTTATTTGCTATCCCAAAAACTTGATTAGTAAAAAAGGATCATTTTTAAACTTTCGCGATTTGAACATTATTTTATTTTTGTATTTTTTGACGTCTGACGATGAAAAAAGGAACACATTTAACCACAATTTAAATCAGGCTAAGAACCTATGAACTAAACTTAATCTTCATCCAGAAAGCCATTAGAATATGAACTGGTAGCAAACATACAAACACTTTGGTATAATGGTATACATAATATTATGGGCACAACATTGGTCTAAAACCAGATGCATTTACAAAATACAGAAAAATAAAATACACATAGCAGATCAGGTATCTTTAAAACATTTTATAGATTACAACAAAACATACAACTGTGACCGGATTAACAATCTACGAGTGGGCGGAAACCGCGATATGAATAATTTAATGAACCCACCTCAAACTACGACAAAAGAAGTACAAAATATCCAAAATATCACACAACTGGTAGTTTTCACACGGTCGTTCGTACGATTCCGACAATTTCATTACACAAACCACAGCACCAAAAAAAAGTGAACGATGAAGTTTGTTTTTCTTCCAATTTTTATGCAACGTTAATTCGTGTTTCCTTGAAACGTTTTAATTTGAACAATCACAACACAACACTATTAACACAATATACGTTTGTTTTTTCGAAAATGTTCAGAAACCACAGTAACCCAATTTTAGTATTTTAGTTTTTTTTTTCAACAAAACAAACATCGTCTGTCAAAGTCGACGTGTTTGTGAAAACAAACGAACGTTGACTGCGATAACGTTCCGACAGCCGCGGGCTTATTCTGAATCACATTTACATTCGATCCTGATATGGAAGCCGTTAATGTCGCCGGCAGACTATAAAACAAGTTGGATGCTGAATAGAATGGCTAAGCGTCTGTGGGTGTGGGATGAGACATTTGAAGTAGGTATAGGTTTACATTAGATTACACAGTTGTGATTGATGAGCGACTGAGGTATTCAATTCGGTAACGGATAATTTACGCACGTCTTGCAGAACAATGAACTCCCAAATCTTTTAATACATAGGTATTGCAATATCAAGTATCAAAGAAACGGTGAGAGGATATGAATTGGATCTATTACAGCTGTTTTCATTTCAAACATGAAATGGTGCCGTACTCACATCATTACCTCTACTACACAAGATACTTTAACCTACTTGACTTTTTATATATTTTGTTATTTTAGGCGACGAGTGTATCGGTAAGGCTTTTACGCAAATATTTTTTTTTTTATACATTGTTAATTAAAGTAAAGAGATTTGTTTATTTATGGTATTGCAAAAAACGTAAAAAAAAATTTCGTTTCCAATCCAATTTGCAAAAGTGTATTTGATTGGTGCGCTCTCATCCAAAAACTACTGAATGGATCTGGATAAAATTTGGTACGGAAATAGGCTACTTTTTATAGCGGGAAAATAACGGGAACGAGAAAATATGAAATTCTATTAAATTAGAAAATACACTTAACTCAAATCTTACAAAGTTTTGGATTCATAGCTTTGCTTTCGTTTTCAACAAAAACACAATCAGTGCAAAACTATTGAAATGGTTGATCTGTTTGTCACAAAACGAAGCTATTGAAATGGGTTATGTAAATGGAGGTGACCCTTAAAAACTACACGGAATAAGTACATGAAAACAAAACAAGCATCCTGTTATCAGGTACCAAACAATAGATGCGCACGAGTGGGACAAATTACTCACAGAATTATAAATCACAGACACTCCATAGGTTAGATAACAATTGAAAACTTTGTCAGCAGAACTGGAATGGAGTGTCCCTTATTTATTTGTTGTAGTTTTTTTTTATAGAATAGAGAGCGACGAGACAAGCAGGACATGTGCCTGATGGTAAGCAACATCCTGCGCCTTGTGCACTAAAACGAAGTTAAAAGGAGATAGTAGAGAGCGCTTGAGGCCTAATGCCATAGGTTGCTTTTTATAAAAGACTAGCTGTTACCCGCGACTTCGTCCGCGCGAAATAAATACTAAGGTAACTTAGGCAGTACCTATTTGTATACCCAGACACATTTACGGTTACTAAAAACAGCTTATAATAAAACAATTTTATAAAATTTCATCAAAATCGGTTCAGTTGTTTAGGTTTGAAAGCGTAAGAGACATTCGTCCCCCATTTCAACTCCAATTTCATTCACATACAGTTCGAAATGACAAATTTGCTAGAACAAACATTTGTTTGCTTCATGTCAAGTGTCTATGTACAAAGTTTCATGGTTTTATCTTCAACGGTTGGGAACTTCCATATTGACATTCATCCCCCATTTCAACCCCAATTTCACCCCCGTACAGTTCGAAATTACAAAATTGATAGAACAAACATTTCATTGCTTCGTGTGAAGTGTCTGGATACAAAATTTGATAACTTTGAAAATCACGAATTTTCACACAACCGATCATCCCTTGTTTCTCCCTCTTAGGGACTGAATTTCGCAAAACCCCGTCTTAGCGAGCGCCTACGTGCTAATAGGGACCTCCATGCAAAATTTCAGATTTCTAGCATTTGTAGTTTCTGAGATTCCTTGATGAGTGACCTTTCGCTTTTATATATATAGATAAGCGCACAAAACGTAGCGCAGATAGATTCAAGACCATAATCCACCAAGCTGGTCAAGTGTGGTTTAGGGTATGATGAAGTTAATAGATAGATTGAAGATTTGGTAACTTTTTTCGAGGTTTACGAAGACTAAAACTGAATTTTCGTACGAGTATGTATGTGTTTGTGGAATCGACACTCTTATAACTAAAGGGATTTCATCTTTGAAAACCTTACGTTTATAGTCAGATCAATTGCTAACGCACACAACAGTGGCAAAGGCGTGCTTGTCACACGCTAGGCATTGGGTCTGACTGGACCACAAGAATAGTTCGATAATTGTGTCCTATGATTAGTGCAACGGTATTATCGAATCATTTACGTAATCACACGTCTGTGTGAGTTCATAACTGTAATTCCTGAACCGATTCTAACTATTCTTACACATTTCAGGGTGCTGATTCACAATTCACAACGCAATCCGAACGATTCAAATTCAGAAAGATAATCCTTGTCTCTGTCATTCTAAACGGATAAGACAAAGATCGAGAAGTTTGATTCCGTGTCAGGGTTTCAGGGTTCAGGACTACCTGGATGCAAAAGTCTTTTGAAAGATGAACAAAATCTTGTCCATTGTTACTATATTGTAAAACGCAAACAATATTTTATTAACACGTAGAAAATCAACGAGGAAATATTAAAATGAATTACTAACACAGGAACTGAATATACAATAGACTAATGGACGTAAAACATGCGATTGTAACAACTTACTATCAAAGACGAAGGCTGTGCGATGTTTATCACAAAATTATAATAAAAATAAAGCGTAAATGTGTGTTGTGACTATCACGAGTAGAACCGTAGTGAAGTTTGCGTTGTGTTGATATTGAGGACCTTTATTCTATGAAATCGCATTGATTTAGAACTCAAACACATGCCGGCCGGTAAAACTTGAACTACGAATGTGAAGCAACGCGGCGAGTGGCAAAATCAAATTATAATGGAAAACACACTCGTTTTCGTTATTGACTACCAGGAACACAGACCCAGCTACATCAACGCAAACGATTATGATTATTATAGTAAATGATTGGTCAAACATGTGATTGAAAATAATCGTGTGTCCTGATTTTCCATTATTGGGTCAGCGGAATTGACCAATAATGAGATGGAAAGAAGTCAAGGATAGGGTTGTATTAGTTTAACATAAAGAGCACACGTTAAGTTCTCATTGCCGGGACACTGGGCGATCTCTCAAAAGAGTAAAATCCATAATACAAGACCCTGGCCAAGTGCAAGTTGGCGGATATCACAATATTAGTTTAGTAATAAGTTAAGGTTTACAGAGTTACTTAAAACGTCTGTACTAAGCCAAAATGGATGTAGAAATATGGTACTTACTACTTCGAAAATCTTTTACGAGTGGATCAGCCCTGAAACCGTGAGTGAAATCAAACGTACAAAAATGACTTTTGGACTCGACTAAATGAAATTGCACGTAAATTTGAAAGATCCCATCTACGTGATAAACTCGAGAGCAAAGCGCCTAGTAAAAACGTTACGCCGTCAAGCGCCCAATGGAATAAACTGAGCCACGAGCGTAGAATGTTGATAACACTTTACTAAGTCATGAAATCTGAAATATTGGCTTACTAGAGACGTGGTTGACGTCTTCAGCGACCCGACAACCTTTGACAGACCAGACCAGACTACCTTTGTTTCCCCATGCGACCAGTGTAAGCGAAAGAGGACGCCACGGACAGAATCCCGTGGTCAATCCCGCCGCGTGCTGTGATTTAAATCCACTGTACTAAGTAACCAACGAACCTTGTGAAAGTGTTTTCACTAAGTATACTTGATTTAGCTGACATTTGGTTGGGTTTCAGACACATGGCAGAATGCAGCGGTATACTCGCACTACCAATAATGTCGAAATAGGACGTCGCAAGCGTAGAAGCTTGACTAAGTCAGGATCAGAAAACCTAGTAATATCTACATACTGGAGACCTGGTTGACGGCTTCGGCGATATGGCACCGAAATACGTGGCATCTGAAGACGGCAGACTCCTTAGTTTCCTCGAGCGACCAAACAAAGGCGCAAAAAGACGCCAAGGACTAACTAGGTTAGGACGAGATACGCTTTACTAAGTCATAATCACAAAACTATAGTAATATTTACTTACTGGAGACCTGGTTGACTGCTTCGGCGATATGGCACCGAAATACATGGCATCTGTAGACGGCAGACTCCTTAGTTTCCCCGTGCGACCATGTGAAGGCGAAACAAGACGCCACGGGCGAGCCAGCCGCGCCGCGAGCGTAAAAGGAGATGCGTTTGACTGCGTAACGGGTCATCACACTGTTGGAGTCGGCTTGATACATCCTGTTGAAGAACAAAATTAGTATTAATATAGTTTAATTTTCTAAAACACGAACTAACTTCAATTTAAAATGATACTCTAGTCAGAGTTTCATTTCATATATTTTGTAAAGTCGTCGTCCAGGTAAAGGTACGGAAATTTTAGTTTTCTGTTGATTTTTAAAAAAAACATTTCGATAACATGTACCACCTACATGGGAACACCTCTAAAGTATTATTTATCAACCAAACAAAAAATTAATCATCAAAATCACACTTTACAATTAACGGAGCTATCGCGTAACAGACATACGAAAAAAAAAACACAACCGAATTGAGAACCTCGTTTATGAAGTCGGTTAATAAAACACAGCCAATGACTACGATTGCAAGGGCCGTTAAAATGAAATGTACATATTTATTGAGTAAACTCGGTCCAAGATGGGCTGCACCACAAAATTTTATTCTATTTCTTCGATATAGGTGAAATATCTATTGAAAATGCTTGAGTAGTAGAATTCAGAACTTCAAATCCAAGATGGATGACAACAAAGTGACGGGTTTTTTTTATTTTTTTTTATTTAATTAGTTATTGTGGTCACTGTTCTAATTCTCCAAAAAATTCTAGAGACGTTACAATGTGTACCTAGTAGTATAGAAATTGCTCAACGATAAGCCAATGAGAGACATTACCTACGGCTTTCTAATTGCGGATCTAAGTGCTAACACAGTACATGAAAAAAGAGACGGATATATCATACTCACACAACAAGCCCTTGCGAGCAGACAGGGATGGATATAGAAACGGCGATTCCATCCCTGCTCTCGGGCATGGAGCTGAGTTCTTTCATTATCCGTTGGATGTCGCTCTCAGACTTGGGATCTGATATGTTCTGAGCGCCGAGGTAGCTAACTCCGCTGAATACTGTGCATTCTTGGTCGACATCTGAAACTGAGAGAATATACATTATTTTGTCATCTTACATAACAATATTTTACAACAAATTTACATTTATTTTTAGATATTAACTTTTTACAACAAATAAGCCAAAGGTTGTAAGACTACATCCTACTAACATTGTAAACGTCAAAGTTTGGGTGTTTGTTGCTCAAACACGTCGATGCAGCTGAACGGGAAATCAGGAAAATGAAATTAAAATCAGGAAATATGGAACACAGGTTATAGTTCAGAATAACACAGGCTATTTTTTATCGCCAGAAAATTATGAAAACTGGAACTATATGGGTGAAACTACGGGGCGCTGCTAGTAAGTACTTTTAAAGTGCACTTTTGGGACTACCTAAACTCTGGTAGAATTACAAATAAGTAGTACCTACCACTGCCTCCTAATATGATTTATCACGAGAAATGTTTAGATGTTTGGCTGTTTGTTTCACAATTATGATGTAAAAACTGATAGGTTTAGCTTGTAACTTTGAACTTAGAGAGATCACCATCAGGTAGAGACATTAGGCTACTTTTTATCCCTATAATTGTAGCTTAGGGAATAGTCCTTTCCTAAATTATAAGCGTACGAAGTCAAGGACAGCATCTCTGACGAGCGTAGTGCAGCACTAGGTAATGATTTGGATTCTTCATGGTCTAATTAATAGCTGCGTGTCACTGTGTTGTTATGGGCGGGCGTGTTGCTTACCATCATACATGACCTGCTCGTCTCGTCACTCTATTTTATAAAATAAAAAAATAACAATTGTAATTACGTACATACGCTCCGGTTTGCAGGGGTGCGGCCGCGATGACCAATAAGTAGGTATGTTGACTTACGATAGCGCAAATCGCAGCGAGTCTTAATAGGCAAGTTATTCAGGTGAACATACGATATTTAGGTAACAATTAGGTCGAGGTAAAAGCTTAAAGCATAAACAGCCCACTAAATGTTCCCACTGCTAGGACACGGGGCCTTCTCTCGCAAGGAGAGAGGTCAAGCCCATAATCCACCACGCCGGCCCAGTGCGGTTTGGTGGATGACACATGACTTCGAAAGATTCTAGGTACCTCTCGATTTCCTCACGATGTTTTCCTTCACCGTTTCAAGTTAGCGGACTTAACCACATGACTTCTAAAAGACAGTGGTGCGCGTGGATTTGAACCCAGGTCCTCCGGAACGGCAGTCCCCGTTTTCCCGACAGACCAGCTGTAACTTATGCTAAAAGCTTAAACATCTTATTCCCGTTTTTGAGGGGTTTAAGGTCTCTTGAAAACCTGACTTTGGGGTGTTTTGTTCGAATAGCTGTGTAGCGCTGAGATACTATGGGCAGGTGTGTTGTTTACAATCAGGCGTATGTCTTTCTCGTCCCTTCAGTGTAGTTTACAATATTTTTTTCAATCTCCTGCTGTGATAAACGCAGTACCTACTGTTGACCCCTTTATGATCAAAATATTTCGTACACCTTAATTATAATGAGACGCCCATTTGAAGTGTAACATAGTTTAATACAAAAACAGCCTGAATCGAAGATGTTTCGTTTAAAGGCAGGCAATTAGGAATTTAATGAGTACCTACTAAGAAAGAGGGCATCTTGGCACCGCAAGATACCGGGGAATAACATACGTCACTTGTCAACAACCACAATTGCATAATATAGTGGTTGTATACAAACATAAAATAGTGGATGGCGCCAAATGACGGTTCTCTGTTCATATCGCCTGTCCTTTGACGTTACATCCGTTTGACGCAATGTGGTATGACGCATAAGACGCACAATGTAGGCTGACGAATGTACAGTAAATCTTTGTTAATTGATACTCGTAGATGAAATTTTTCTTAGATATCGTAATCTAAACAGTCAAAAATATCGCCAGCCTCGGGTAGCCATTTTTTGTCCCTCTGTTTTATTACGTAGCTAGAGGGAGATCGAGAGAAAGCCTCGAGATGCTGATCCTTCTAGAATCCGTAAGAGTAGACAATACAGCGGACTCGACAACGAACTCGAGCGCTTTGTAGTTTGAGTCAAAATCAATAGAGCACTATTCAAAATAATATAAACATTAAAAAAAAAAGTTGACTCGGGCTTAGCAGCGTGGACCATCAAAATAATATGTCTACTCCTCTATATCTAGGTCTATATTATTATGTCTATGTCCACGCCAACGAAGAATGAAAAGGTGTTATTTAAAGTGAGTGATTAGTTTAGCTGATTCTATTTAGATTGTGTTGACCATGCGTAATGTTTCAACAAACATTAGCTCATTGGTTCAACTGGTTTACATAACCTTTAGTATTCGAAACTAACGTTTGTGTAAGTGCCAACGAAGTTATTCATAATTTCTAAATATAAAGCACTTTCTATTACAAAAAAAGTTGTTTCAGGGATCTTGTTCCCGGCCGTGTCGTCAAAAAATACTTAACAATAATTGAACTTCATCAACTTGATAATTTATTTAATTTTAAGTTTAATTACTGTTTTTTTGTATTGTTTTGTGATGTAATGAAGTGTTTTTGTATTTCCTTGTATTCTATTGATAATAATTGAACACCCCCCTAACTGATATACGCATGCGTCGATTTTAGTGCATTGTTAGCAAAAAGGGCTGACTAACTCGTCACCTCGATGCCGGTGACCAAAGAAACTTCTACATATTCTATATCAAGAGATTATATCAAACCGCTCAAACAATTTAAAACCTCTCTGTCTCAAATTTTCGCGAATTCAAGACGAAAAGATGCAGAAATCGCGAATAGCAAGGCACCATCGTTCGTTGCACCCCATTGCACTATTTCCCAGCTTCGTGTTAGTATGAAGTAGTGCGTCATTCGTACCAGTTTCATGTAACGAAAATGGTAATGCATGGTTGTATTTGTAGGTGTAGCTAAGGGTTGTAAAAATGGGATGGCACCCTTCCTGGAAACGTCATTGGCCCCCGAATTGCCATCGGGTGACTAGTTCAGCACCCAATAACGCTCGTGTCTTATTTCCAGAAGCTCGATAATGTGTTACGTGGACTATACCCTCGTCATCGCTGTCGATGGGCTTCATGCAGTCGTGTTTCTCGGTGGGCGAAGGCGTGGCCGCGTCGCCGGCTCCCGGGCCGTCCATCATTTCGTAGAACTTGGACCCGCCCACCAGGCGGCACGAGTCCTGGAACAAACAGCACACGAATGTTACAGGAGATACTTAATTTTTTGAAGAAAACGGCTGGTAATCTCTTCACAGTTGACGTTTCAAAGATTCTAACGAAGAGGTTTAACTCTACTTTCCTAATAAGAAAGTCTAAACTGTGGAACGCGTTGAGTGGATTTATCCCGATGGTTACAACCTTGTCCTCAAGTCGAGAGTCGAGAGTGAATCAGTTTCTTCTAGCTCAGCACACTACATCGAAGACCGCATTGTCTCATAACATTAGCTATATTTTGTAAAGAAAAACGGGTAACGAAACAAGGGAAAATGTTTACCGCCGGTTATTTTTGTTGTAAAAGGGACATTTAGAAGTTACACTAAGATAACTTATTATACTACCTATAGAATTTTAGGCAAACGTATAAGACGCTGGTCCCGGAAAGCCTAAGGCCGATATTCTAAACTAACTGTTTTACCATAGGTAGGAGTTATTTGTGCAGTGATCGGGAGGCACTTTTGATATCTGGTCAAATCAATCAGAACAATTAAAGATAACTTTGATTTCTATGACCTAAGTAAAGTAGGACGTACTGCTAATCGTGCTAATTCATAGGTGTGTACTCAAATATTTGTTTATTTGTGTCACAATTAACAGTTATCTATTTATTATGTAGCGAATATACATCACGTGACATCAAATAAATATTTAATATTGTTTAATCCACTTCCATTGTAATATGTATAACTTAGTTACGCATGTGATAGTAGAGTCTACTCAAAAGGTTAACCATTTTTACCCGACTGAAAGAAGGGTTATGTTTTTCGCGCGTATCTTGTATGTTTGTAAATTTCTTTATTCCCACGTATCTCGGCTGGATGGATTTTGACGTATCAGATATCGTTACATTTGTCTCAATTACCCAAGTGTCCTTAGATAGGTATTAAATAAAAAAAATCAAGATAGCCGATTTTTGATGCAAAATTGTAAGCAGTTGAAAAAAATAATTTTATCTAGCATATCGAGTACGGTATCAAAATAAAGTGAATTTAAAGAGCATTACAAATATGTACATATGTTGTGTAGTTAAATGCCATTTGGAATAATTGCAAGCATTTTAATTCATAACATATAGTCATTCGAATATATGTGTTTAAAATATAACATAACTAAAATCAAAAGTACTTACTAATCAGTTTTTGCTACATTTACAAAGGTAATAAAACTACATGCTTTCGTTCAGAAGAGACTGCCGAAAGGAACACTAAAAAGTACAAAATAAAATAAGTAATTTAAAAAATAATAAAACCCAACTAAAAAACAACAGATCAGAAAAATACTACAAAGACTGAAACAAGATTGACAAAATAAAGTAAGTACTAAAACATTGTTACATTACAAGCTGAAAGTCAAATAACTTAAATAAATACTTAACATTATGTTTGGTGCCAGGCGGGACCCATACATTTTCTAAGGATTAAAAATAATTTACAAATGGGTGCCGCCTGCCACCCAACATAATGTAATTTATTTAACTTAGACTTTCAGCTTATAATGTAACAATGTTTTAGTACATACTTTATTTTGACAATCTTGTTTTAGTCTTTGTAGTATTTTTCTGATCTGTTGTGTTTTAGTCGGGTTTTATTACTTTTTAAATTATTTATTTTATTATTCCAACTAGTTTCTAAGTACAAATCTATCATAGCCAAAAAAGAGTGAAAATTAATTGGTAAGTTATTTCAATTAATTCCATAGGCGTTTGTTTCTACTAGACGCAACGCTTTTATAAAAAGCGGGCAGCTCAAATTTGCTAATGAGAAAACGTTAATCTTGCAGAAAGAACTCTGAGATAAAAGTATCATCGACGTTGGTCCACTTGTGTTCGAAAACAAGACGCAATTTGCACGGTTAAATTTTCTACAGAATTTCGACAACTTAGTTATTTGCTCTTTTCCTAGCTGTAAAGAAATTTTAATAGTAACATTGTCATGTGACTTTCTCTACCTTATTTTTATACAGATTTTTTTACTTAGAGGGCGTTGAAAGTTTTCGTTGGTAAATAACTAAGGAAAATGAATGAATGAATGAAATTCGCTAACAAACTTGAACTTATAGTCAGAGCGAGAGTTATAGCGAATAATAATAATTGTTCTTATTGTTTCACGATGACTGGAAATTGAGACGAGGACTCTTAATATATCTTAAAATAGCTCAAAACATCAACACAAAAATTTATCTTCAAATAAAAAAAACCGCATCGAAATCGGCCCATCCGTTTGAGCTCTACGGTGTCATAGACAGATACACACACAGACAGAAACATAGGGAGACAGACCTGTATGTGTGTCTGTCTGATAGACAGACAGACTTCGACGTCAAACTTATAACAATTGTTTTTTGGTAGGGGGTTAAAAACCGCAGTAACTGTGCCATATTATAGTGGTCAAGTAGGAGTTAAAATTTTGCAAAAAATTGCGAAATTCGAAAAAAATTATAAACTTTGAAAGACTTATTCTCAGAAACTATTGGGTGTACAGAGACAATTCTAGTATCATATTGTAGCAAATTTAGTCTACTTTATAAACGACATAAGAAAGTTTTTCCAAAACTAGTGGTTTAGGGTCATAATCGCCAAAAATTGAAAAATAAACGATTTTATCGCAGTTTTTTCGATTTTTGACAAAGTTGCGTTCGTCGCTCGAGGTCACAAACTTGGGAAAATTATTAGGCCAACATCATAAACAAGTCTGAAAAAAATCAGATCTACCGGAGTTACTACTCCTACTCCATACTTTCAGGCGACAAAGTTACTGGATTATTATCTTTAAAGTCACAATTAATTTAGAATGTATCTTCCAAATTGGTTCTATTTACCCTAGTAGTTACTTTATTAGTACCTTATACGAAAATTTCCTTCTGAAAATTGTATAATAGCAGTCAGAATATTTTACAAAACGATTTAAAGTACAAGTAAGACTTGTACAAAACGAAGCATCCGAATAATATTTTGCTGAAGACTGTAATGTCCAAACTGAATTTCTGCCAGTGTCTCTAGCAGAACTAATTATGATCATTAAGCGTAACAAATAAACGGTGTGCTAGGAGGTACTAGGAAACAACGAATTTCCGTACAAAACAAGATGAAAACACAGTACAGGGTAACGCAGACCTCCTGTTATCAGTCTAAAGGGATATGTTGTAATCATGTATTTTCTTCTCTAAATATTGGTGGACAATTCCCACACAAGACCATCTGACCCCAAACTAAGCAAAGCTTGTACTATGGCGGCCAGATAGCTGAAATAATACTTATATAGTTTTAAATACATACTTATTATACATAGAAACACCCAGACACAGTACAAATATTTGAATTCATGACACAAATATTTGCACTGGGAATCGAACCCAATAAGCCACGAGGGCAGTCAAAATAAAATAATGTAATGTAACTATGCAAAGCTTGTACTATAGAAGCCAGGAGCCAGTACGTACATTTTATCTGAATGAAGATTAAGAAAAAACACTTTTGAAAATCTAAGTGAAATATTTTTTTTTTTTTCATAATACAATTTTACCTCTTCAGTATCGATTCTCGCGAAGTTACGATAAAATTATATACGAAGGAAGACGTGGTTCCCGACCGTAATGTTAGTATAACTTTACCAACATTTTGGATACAATGACTAAATCAAAGGTCAACGCACGATGCGAATGATACCCGTCTTGTGTATATCTGCATTCTGCATAGCTGGGTCATGATTCTACAGAACCAATGTCGATAAACGATAACATACTCCAGTGTAACTTTACTTAAGATCGCGTAGAACTTCAGCGAATCTTGTGACAAACAAGCGCATTTTAACCGACTTCTAAAGGGAGGAGGCTCTCAATTTTGTTGTACGTTATTTTTTTATTAAGTGAAGGTGAGTGTTGACCGACGTCAAAAAAGGGCCCTTTTAAACCTACGCCCGAGTCACAAGTCTTGGGGTCTACTCGAGATTTCTCTCTCTGCCACACGATGGATCCGGCACCTGCACGGTGAATCCACGGAATGCTATAACAAGTTCGTCTCTCTATAGCTCCGGAAATTGTGACTCGATTTTGATGATTTTTTTTTGGGTGAACCTCGCTATCTCAATGAAACAGTGTGTTTATGAGTCTAGAGTCTGAGTTTTTTTTAACAAATTAGTAATATATTTGACCCTACATAGTCTATCAGAGTAGACAAAGGCTTGTAGCTTGCATATCTGGACCGTTATTACCATGACAATGTTTTCTACAGCTGCTATTGTCAAGTCTTTTTTTTTCACCCTTCGCATGAAGACTTAAAAAACAAAGTCAGTGTTCTCTAAACCACAGCTGGTCATTGTGAATACATGCCCAGCTTGACTTGGTGTTTGCAAGCAGGAAAGCAGAAGTTCATACCGAAATGTCTCGAATGCTGGTCATTGTGAATACATGCCCAGCTTGGCTCGGTGTTTGCGAGCAGGAAAGCAGTAGTTTCATACAATGTATGCTGGTATTTAGCACGTAAAGTTCATATCGAAATGTCACAGGCTATAATAACTTGTTCTATCAAAATTATAATGTGGCGATTTTTTACACTATTTACCCACAGCGACAATATTTTAGTGTTGACAGCACAGTAAATATCTGAATCGAAGTCTAAAAGAGAAGAGTTACCGCAAAAATATGGAGTGAATATTTATTTGGCAAGTTAGTAAGTTTTTATTTTTATAGATCTTGATGTTATCATAAAATGTTATGGGTAGAGGTTGTCATCAGTTAGTAACCTCGTCCTGTCACTTTTTAGTATAAAATTTTTACTTTCGTCTCTAACTTCCGTTATCAACCCTTTGTAGAACTGTAAACAACAATTCCTAAAACAAATCTGACTTTAGAATTTACATTTATATTTTAGTTTTTATTAATGTAGGTTTTATAAATGTACTGCAATGGATCATATATGTCAGTTATCCGATGAAGATGCCTAAGATACATCAAACTGGAGAAGTAAAAGTATGAAACTGACCTCACCACCGTGTAGAATAGCTAGCAAGAGTGATGTTTAATGAGAGAGATTATTTAAATGTTTTGCATTAGTATGTGGACACCAATTTAAAGTCACTAAAAGGTCACAAAACAAGTACTACTACTAACAGAATATGTGCTTACAACAAAACAAGTTTACGCAGACCGCGTATCTTACGCCGAACAGGACGAGCTATACGAGAAATCTCATCACAGTGAACTACCCATTGTCGAGAATGAGATGATGGCAATTACATAGTCACACTTTTTAATAATAGTCAGAATAGCAAGTCTCCTTCGACGTAGTATAATACCCATTCTGTCAAACCTTGTGTAAGTATAACAAGAATTGACGACTATTTTAAATCATAATAGCTAGGTGGCGTAGCTCGCGAGAAATGTCTTAAGAGAGAAAGTAAGAAACAAATAATTAACAACAAAATAGTTACATGTGGCAGTAATTAATTAGATGACATTAGCAATGGAAAGTCAGACAAAATAAAATGGGCAATCTTTTCATGCAAAAATAGCTCTAGCGTCGCTGACTACAATTTCATAACACGTGTCAATCATCATTGTTAAGCAATTTGGTTGGGTTTGTGTCGGATTTGTACTATGTTTTTAGACATAGGACTCTACGATACCACATGGTTCTTGTTATATATTGCCACAGTCGTATTCTACATAGATTAACCAAACTTATTGTATGCGTGCAGTAGTTCAGCTATTTTACCGGAGGACTGTGAGGTGGTACGGAAACGATGATCTAACATTCTAACACTTGTGAGGTTTTCTCAAGGAAATTGGAGTTGCTTTGTTTAGTTCTATCCCATTTATTATTAATTGTTTCAGTATTAACGGTATCATTGCACTGACGATATTTTTATTCAAATATTAAAAAAAAACGATTTTCATACAAATTTACTGAACATATCCGTATAATATACAGATTTACAAAATGAATTCAGTATTTATTTCTCTAAGATATGCTTTGTAAGTGCTACCCATCTTTTAGGTTTAAATAAGACTGAGTAAATAAGATTTTTTACAATATATAATATTTATTTGTCTATATCTTAGCGGACAAACAAAGTACAATCTGCAATACCGTCCGTCAAAAACGGCCGCTAGATACACAGACACGCACAGATAGATGCAACCTTTGTCAGTAATTCTATTGCCAAGCAAAAATTGGCTAAAATTAGTGTTCCTGTTTGAAGGACAACACATTTTCTGAGAAATTACAAAGAAAAGAGACAAATTATCATATTCCTGGGTGACGAGCGCAGTTCATAATCAGGTTGTGATTTGAATTTTTCATGGTCATATAAGTGCGTGACAAAGTACTACTTATGTGCGGGCGTGTTGCGTATACTATCAGATGCATGACTGTCTTCGTCGTTTCACTACTCAAACTAATACATTTGCATGTACCGTTTCTTCGCTCAAAATATTTTCGAAAAGGGAAATTGAAACCGACCTTTTGCAGTATTTGCGAATACTTTCCGAACGTCATTTTCACTGTCACAGATAATTTATACCACACTATGCACGAAAATCAAATCAAACACCAATCAATGGTTTGTGAATGAAATACGTCTGCCAAACGGCAGTAGGAATATTATACTGGTGTATTGTGTTCCATACTTCCCGATGATTCATGTCGACCGCGACCAAGAGTTATCCTTTTCGTTAGGTATTTAAATTATTTACTTACATACAAGAACAATAGGTATTTGTGTATGAAAGGATTGAAAAGCTTGGGTGATGTTAAGACCGCAAAGTAGTGTGCTGAATAAGATATGTATTAAGAATTTTTAGAAGATACACTAAGAAAATAATAAAAAAATATACTACAGAGGTAGATGACCCCTCTACCTCTGTTGTATTTTTTGAATGGCCTATTTGAATCTAAGACTTGAAAATGTTTTGTTAAAAGTCTAAGGTTATGTCAATATCAACACAATTCGTTCGTTAAATTCGCATTTATTATTTTATGCCGCTATTATAATAGTATGTGACCAGGGTAGCTAAGACAAAGACCGAGAGATGAGATTCCGTGTCGGATGCAACCGAATGGTTTCAGAATCGCTACCCAGTTTTCAGCTTGCCTAAAATACCTACCCAAAAATTGGTGCCAACTCTCTGAATATTCTATTGTGGCTAGTAATTGATATTTTTTTTTTTTACACATCATACTTGACACGCTAAAGTTAAATAATAATATTCTTCGCTTAAATTCGTGCATTTTATTGAAATGGTTGTGGTGATTTAGTATTAAAACATTCTACGGCCATCTGGTAGGTAGTTCGGAACTCATTTTTTTCGAAGAAATGGTTTATATTTTACGTAAGATACAATTACCATCACATTCGACCACTACTGGTTGTAAGAATCCTTTATCATTTTTCCAATACAAAGAAAGCCTAAAAGTATCGAAAGTATCAAAGGGAAGGAAAAGTTAACGTAAGACAATAAACACATTACCACTCCTTTGCGTCGCGCAGTCGAGTAAAAAAATATTATTTTGCCTTGTATCAACTATGTTAGCAAGAGTATGTATAACTGCACCTAATGCAATATTATTGCTTTTTTTGACAAAGATTTCAAGGGCGGAGCGATAAAAACAAAAACATAATATGTTTAGTCATCATTTATATGATGTGTAAGAAAAAGCGTGACGTAAGGTGCATTTTCTCAAAGACCTCGAACTAAATAGGTAGGTACCAGTCTACCAGTTCATGCATGTAAAGAAACTTCTCATGAAATTTTAGAATTGTATGCAATGGTTAAATCATAACATTGGTCTCATCATGTTTTGACCAATCTTGTCCCATTCTGTTCCCAATTTCCAATTCCCAATATCTTCCCATTTCTCTCCATTCAGTCTACTCTTTGTTGACGGTTGTGTCCATTACATGATATTTAATTTTACAAAAATAAACACTATCAGTTTATTACAAGCATGAAATGTAACTGATAACGATGGTAAGCAAACTAAACAATGTAACACCGATACCAACAGCAATGCAAACGAAAGTATACTTTAATTGATAAAGCAATTAAATTCAAATTTTTATTATCGCTTGATACGAGAATAACTGCAACCAACATTAACATCATATATTAATATTACCTTTCCTCTGATTATCGCGGCCATATTTCTTTTCCACCACAAATTATCACTATTTTCAACCACAATTACGGCACCAGGTCATTTGCACCTACATGATTACACTTTTAAGTAAGTAAGTAATATTATTTTGGAGTCCACTTCATATGGTATGATTTCAACTTTACGAATTGGAAAGTAAGGTCGGATTTAGTTTGGTATGTGTGGTAAACGGTGTAAGTGAAGATTGTCACTTGGCTAGCGCACAGAACGTACAATGGCTCGGACGAAGCCAAAACAACTGGACAAATTAACAAGTCGCGTACAGCGCTACACATACAGTCTGCTTCTTTTTAGATTACCTATGAAGGTTATCGATGTGAATCTAACCACCACAGGAAGTATTACGAAGTCTGCAAACAAATGGTAAACGAAGAGATTATTAAGTATATTAAATGTCGAAGAACTTAAAAACGATGTTATTAATCCGATCCGTCCTTCGACCTACAGACTAAATCGATTTTAGCTTTACTATATATTACTTTCTATTTATTTTTAAGGGAAAATAAAGAAATAACAATATCAATGGCAAAAGTTAGGCGGTCTTCTTCTTCGTGTCGATGATGTCTTACTTATAACTACACCTTATAGGTTTTTTTTAATAGTTCTTATATGTATAGTTTATATTCACAGTGAATATTTTACATTTGTGCTGCCCAGTATTCTGCAACTGTGACCCCCTGTGTGAACTGTGTGAGTTAGGCGGTAAGCCCCCAGTATGTATATAATATAATAATTATTATTGGCTTGTAATAGGAAAGTAGTTAAAATTTCCAGAAATATGAGTAATGACAAATTCAGATGGTCCCAAATACCGAAGTTTTTTTGGGGATTCTTCAATAAGCTCTATAGAAAGATCAGTAACACGCACAAGTATGAAACTTGGGTAACGTTAATAATCTTAGTATACAATAACAAACACCAAAACTAGTCAAGAGCAAGTCGGGCGAACGGCAACTTCGAACTGCATATAGCATTTTAATCATGCAAAATGTTACCAATACCCATGGACCTAGGGTTGCCTCGCTCTGAGAGACCAACTCGCTTTTAACCATTTTTTCATCGTTACTTTCTATCATTTGGGACTGATTTCAGCACACGGCATATTTGTAATAAAAGAATAACCGTTATTAACACACATAAGAAACATACTGTAGATTGTAGCTGTTATTTCTGACTGTTGTTATGATAAGCCTCTATGATATAGACTTAATATGAGGTAACATCAGTAAATAGTTTGAAGGGAAAGGTTTAAATAAAAAGGAGCGTTTGCAAACTGCAAAAAACCTTTAAAAACTGGTTACCAATTGCTTCATCGGTAATGTTTCATTTTGTCAGAGAACTTTGAAATTTGAAATCGCGATAAAAAAACAACAGGCAGGCCTGCTTTTATGCATGAAGTGTCCACTGCCTAGCACTGTACTGCTCTTCTCAATGAGGAGGTAATTGATGATTTATTTCTTTGCTCTGTAATTTGTCTGGAAACATTACCTTTCAAACCGCAACACAGTAAAGCTTGCCCAATACTGCTTCGCAGTAGAATAACCGAAAATAGTGTGGCACTTACATTATTTCTCTGTGGCTCTCTCCATGCTCTCTGTAGCCCTGTGGCTCTGCCAAAAGTCCTACCATAACATTTTGATTTGTATGATGATTATAATATAACATCCATACTATTATTCTGAAGATTGATTTGTTTGATTGCTCTATCTAATCTAAATAAAAATTCTATTCAAAAGTAAAAACATGTACAACTTTTGTTAAAACTTAATACATATCCCAAACTATTATTTTTTTACTTGTTGTTGTCTTCTCTAGCGCCGTTTAGCTCTATTCGCGTCGGCACTTCATTTATCGAGCGTAAAAGAGTGCACGCCTCTTGTTACGAAGGGATGAAGACGAAGAGTCGATGTTTCAAAACCGGGCAAATACATTATTTTATTTTATATGGCCAGCTTTTTTGTTTCCCCAGAGGTACCATAAGAGCAATAATTATTATTTTTAGAAAAAACATTTAGCTCTACTTACGTACAATATTCTTATTTTACTGTATAATCTGTTACTGCAAAATTCTATCTATCCAAATCCGTAGTGGTTCTTATTGACGGAGAAGAATTAAAACTTCCACTCACCCATCACCAAAAACTTTAGCGTTCACATTATAATGGGTTTGTCATTTATGATGACCAACAGCAATAAAATCAATTATAGTCATTGTGATAAGTCTAGTCTATCTTCCTTAACTTATCTTTCTTTCCTTTGTTACAAATATTACTAATATGTGGTACCTACGGAAGTTTTTTACTTTCAAACTTTGACGATTTTCACTCATATCAAAAACAATACTGGACTGAAACGGCCATTGTGCAAAGACCCGTAACATCGGGAAATCGGGATGTAATTAAAAAATATTTAGATGACAATTCATTCTTGTATTAGGTTTCAATGAGGTTTTTTTTTTCAGAATGACAGATACATGTGGCAGATAGGGGAAAAATATATTTCAAATGAATTATTAAAATCGTCATATGCTTAGCTTATCTCCTCAGCTTATCTCTGTAACAATAACGCCACCTGTGGCGCAAATGAGAACAATTTATGACAGGTATTAATTGAAACTATGTTTGAAATTACTTCAAAATCTTTAAGAGCGTCGCAAAGTTTCATGTGTTATTAATACCAGGGTTACGCAGAAAAAATAAACATTTTGTTCTCACCTGTTTGAACATCTAAAATTAAATTATTCTGGTGTTTTATAAAAAAATTATCGAACATTATTTTATCCACAAAAAATGTCACCAAATTGGGACTGTTACCTGAGTGCCGAGTGCAGTTTTTTCACTCTTCGTGTTCAAATAATTGCGTGGCACTGCGCTGTAAAGGATAGTCGTGTTGCTTACCATCAGGTGCATGTTTTGCTCGTCACATTGATATTATAATCGTTGAAATGATGTTTCGCCTTCTTTATTATTTAACATAAGCAGCCCGCTACTGAGACTCGGGGTCTTTTCACACAGGGAGACTCAAAACCATAATCCACCTCGCTGCGTATTGGGATTTTCTCACGTTTTCCTTTACGGTTAAAGCTAGTGGTGATGAACAAACTTATACATCTATCTGCACTTGGGAAAAAATACTCAGAGCTGCAGGCGGGATTCAAACCTACGAGCTCACTATTGTGAATCTCACAATCTAGTCACTAGGTTCAATCAATGTTTTTAACATATTATTTCTTTGATTAATACGTGAAGCAAAAACTTTGTACCCCTTTTAACGAAAATTGCGCAGATGGAAGAATATGAAATTTCCCACAATTATACGAAAGAATGCTAATACGAGTATATTTATTTTTGTTATTATGCATAAAAAATATGTACATGAAATCAATTAATAAACATTACACACACTACCATGTTTTAGTCACACACGCTTATATGTAGTCTTTTGTTTATTTTATACTTATGTATTCTTTTGTTTATTATAAGTCTGTGGTCTTCCGACCATTTGGCGACGACTAGGTATTTTGTTTGGAACGGTGTAAATATCTGTGTAGTGTTCAAAAGCTTTATATATGGACGTGTATTAGTTCAAGCTATGTCACAGTTTCAGTTTAATAGCATTGAAGCGACGGAGTAAGCACCCATGTTGGCCCCGTTACAAACTTGGCTCAGACTGGCGTCTTCATGAAAAGGTCGCACGGAGTACTCTGACCCATAGCACAGTACCTAATACGGTAGGCATATTCGTGAAAGCCGCTTGTTAAAGAATATAATTAAATATATCAGCGCCTTGCGATTTTACTCGCGTAGTTCCCATTCCCGTTATTTCTCGTGATACAGTGTACGTTAACTAGCCAATGTGCTTTTCCACACTATCTATGTTCCAAATTTCAAACCGATCAGACTTTCCGACGTGAATGCGTAACAAACACCTCAAGTTTCGTATTTATAACATTAGCAGGATAACTGAATTATAACAGAAAATTTGCAGCTAAGATAGCTCAGTGCCAAGATCCTTATAAGCATAATGTCGTAGTCGCTGTTCAGAGAACTCCGCCCGTATCATCTCTAAATGTCGTAGTCGCTGTTCAGAGAACTCCGCCCGTATCATCTCTAAGTGTTTTTCAAGTGCAGTTTGTTGTGCAGTTATCTCTAATGGTGAAGAATTTCTTCATCTTCATTTCTACATTGGAACACATTTTCTTACGCACAATACGTAAGAAATTGTGTGTATTGCTTACATACAAGATGTAAGAAATTGTATGTTCCAATAAATACATCTATCGATTACTTACAATACCTATTTTATTCAATACTTTCTACAAAATGTACTGTCTTGCGAGGGTTAGATAAGTTTGCCTTGCAAACTGGAGTCTTAGAAAACTCTCATCAAACTGAATTAGAAGGCTTCTATCCCCAAAACAGCCCTTATAAAGCAGTTAGGCGTCGGCCGCGGCGCGCCACTTGCGTTCTTTAAGGTCATGAGGATTTATTGAACTTCGGACTGGTAACACAATGACGGGCAAAGAAAATACCATTTCACTAACACTTTTATACCTAGACAACAGCGTAAAGTAGAATTGTAGTCTTTTGAAACTTCGAATATATGGATAACAAAGACAAAATATACAGAACTATGTATTGCGAGGCTATCGTTATAACAGTTTTTAACCGACTGCAAAAAAGAGGAGATTCTCATTTGGGTTGTATATTATATACTTTTTTGTGTCTGGTTGTATGTATGTTATCTACGATAGTTCCCCTGATTCTGTTATGAGTATGAGTGTTATGATGAGTTATTTTTTGTTTGGTAAATCATAGTTCAGAGGTGTTCCCATATAAAATCTATCGAAATCGGTGTGGTGGTTTTAGACATATGAAAAAAAAACAACCAAAATTTATTTTCATATACCTCGATGACTTAGTGATTGTTTCCTATGAAATTTGGTAGTCTGAATTTAATTTAAATTGAAGTCGGTTTGTTTTTTCAGGAAAATAAATTATTTTACAATACAGAGTGACATGACGAATATAAAACATGACATGCACCTGATGGGAAACTATTCTTACATTTAACACAATTATTACAAAGGCGAAAGTTGTGTGCGTGTGTTTGTTCCCACGTATCCCTGTAAAGTCTGAAGTAATGTGGGTAAGTATTACGTAGTAAGTATTGTACAACTTTTTATCCCGTTAAAGTTAGGTGGTTTAAGCCGCGAGATACACCGCGAACCGCGCCCAGTTGTTGAAAATAATGAGTAAACTAAGGGTAACTCTCCTTTTAGACGGGACCGATTGTGTAGAACAACATACCTCTTTAAAGAGCAATATTACGAAACGCAATTACATGAAAAGGTAAATGACTAGAAGAATGCATTTTATTATGCACAACAAAATATAATGACGCAGAACCTTTTTCCTACGGCATTCAGAGTGACAAAAGATACAATCTTTTTATGATAAACTAGCAACGTTACAAGATGCGACTGCAGTAAACCATACAGACGCACAATAGAATAGATGATAATAATACGTCGTACTATAAAATGAGATCAGAAAAGTGAAAAAGGCAGCACTGACGCAGTTTTAAGTAAAAAATGTGTGCGCTTAAAACCGCACGGCAGAAGTGAAAACTAAAATAAGAAATACTTAACTATATAATGACTACTAAATAATTTTAATTTAAAACGTTTACGGCTGAATGACTAGTATCCATGGCCAAGAATAAATAAATAAAAAAATACGCGGGTCGAAAATGCCGTTTAAAACTCGCAAGTTTTTAGTGTTTGCTATTTAGTTATGTCATATTTATGTATTTCGCTAAAAATGCATAAATATGTTGTGTTATAGTGTATTTGTGTAAGCACCTTCTTATGAAAATGGGTATCATTTTGTGTGTTTACGTAGTGTAAGTGCTGTGATAAAATATTACAACCATAACTTTTTTGCAATGGACGTGAAATGCAAATTTAACATTTCGTAACAGGTTCAATTGATGTGGTAAGTACCTAGAAGTTAATGTCGTGATAAAAAAGTTTAAAAATTCGCCAGTTTCAGCGAGAAAGTCGCTAAAGTGTCAACTCTGGTAGTGAGCAGCGAGAGAGAGTAAGAGTATGTATTGTCCCATGTCCTCCTCTAACAATTATCTTTCTCGGTCTGGCACGTTTGTTGACCACATTATCTTGCTCGCTCTAGCATCCCGAGTTTACCCGAAATTTCTTATCATATCCGAGCGTGATGATCACGTGATCATGAGTCCATTTCACAGCCCACGAAAATTCTGTCTATAGCGCGCCTAAAGAAGTTTTCACTTCAAAAATTAACCGTACCATTGATAAAATCTTTAGTTGTTGCTTTTCATCGCATCAACGGACTATTTGGTACCATCCTGAGCATAAAGTCGCTCGCTCAAATTGCCACAGTTTAGTACACAGTTAATATCGACGGCGCCACTTTAATTACGTTCATTAACATTTCATTACATTCCGCCTCTACGTTCTCATCCCAACACGAACTTTAGCTATTTGACTAAAGAATACAAATTGAAGATATCTGAAAATATTGTAGTTAAAAATAATACTTATCTATCTGCAATAGACTTCAAAATTATTAAACCAGAATTAATGTATGTACATCTTAATATATATAAATCTCCTGTCACGATGTTTGTCCGCGATGGATTCCTAAACTACTTAACCGATTTTAAATCAAATTGGCACACCGTGAGCAGTCTGGTCCAACTTGAGAGATAGGATAGTTTTTATTTCAATTAATAGTCTTTAAATGACAATATCCGAGCGCAGCCGGAATGGGCCGCTAGTATTGTATATAAATTTTAAAACTATCTTTAAAGTAAGTAGGTAACATTGAAACAAAGTTCAAGGTAGTATACCAACCATAGAGATTGCTGTTAGGTGGTGTTGTATGAAAAAGTATAGATTAATAATTAATTTATTTCATTACTTTTTTTTAAACAAAGAGGACTTCACGTACCCACAACTTACGGTGATTAAACGGTGTTAACCCACAAGGAGTGAGACATTACGGGGGGCGTAGGCGATAGGATCAGATTGGCTCAATTGTCATGAATACCTGAATACACTTCAACAATAGCTAATTTCATTGAAATCATGCGATCGTCGAAGTGGACGCAATTAGAACGCGTATAAAACCTTCTAAGTAAAATTCAATTTATAACTTTCTTTTGGGACTTAAGCACTAGTTACTGATGTTGGATATACATTAGTTAGGAATATATTTTAGGTCGAAATTGTAAAATTGTGCTCTATGCCTAAATAAATAAAAACAAACGTGGCGTAGACTGTGTCCTGCCGAGAGTCTAATAAAACCTCTAGGAACCATTTTTCAGTGTTCATTTCTATACGGTTCCCTTTCAAGCGTCGTTTTTAGGGTTCCGTAAAACGTAAAAACGGAACCCTTATAGATTCGTCATGTCTGTCTGTCTGTCCGTCCGTATGTCACAGCCACTTTTTGCCGAAACTATGAGAACTACACTGTTGAAACTTGGTAAGTAGATGTATTCTGTGAACCGCATTAAGATTTTTACAAAAGTTTTTTAAAAAAACAAAAATTAGGGGTGCCCCCCATACTGAGAACTGAAGCTCAAAAATTTTTTTTTCATCAAACCTACACGTGTGGGGTGTCTATCGATAGGTCTTAAAAAATGATGTTGAGGTTTCTAATATAATTTTTGTCTACACTGAATAACTTGCGCGAGAGACGCTTCCAAAGTGGTAAAATGTGTCCCCCCCCCCCTCTAACTTCTAAAGTAAGAGAATGAAAAAACTAAAAAAAATATATGATGTACATTACCATGAAAACTACCAACGAAAATTAGTTTGAACTCGATCTGATGAGTAGTTTTTTTTAGTACATCATAAATACACTATTATTAAAACTTCGATCAAAGTTACAACGAACTACAAGAACTATGTGTACTATGTATATTATGTTACTTGCTGGAACGGAACCCTTCATGGGCGAGTCCAACTCGCACTTGGCTACTTTATTTGTTCAACAGTTCATTTTGCAATTGTAAAACTTTATTTTGCAGGGTAATACCAAAAAAAACGTTAACGTCGGGTGTCAAAAACTTAGTAAAGGCGAACGGCGAACACCCGATCTTCGCGGGTACCTTTACACTAGCATAAAAAAAGTTTACTTTGGGCATAGAATAGCTTTGGGTGTAAAAGGCGAACGCCCGATTTTGGCATGTAGCTGATGAACGCGTTTAAATTGCTTTGATAAAATATTATTAAGACCCTAATTGGTAGATGGATAAAGAAGGAGTGCAGAAAGCTAATGTTTTTATTAATTATGCATAAAAAAATAAAAATACTTTAAATCAATAAAAAACATTACACATACTACCATGTATTTGACACACACGCATAAATGCTCTTATGTTTATTGTTAAAATCAGTGATCAAGTTTAGAAAAGATTAGATTAATAAACAAGCAATACGAGGGTCAAACTGAAAGTTCTTAGAACTGGCCACTTATAAACAATATAATAAAAAAATAATTCTATAATTTGAAAATAGAACTCTTTGCCAATATTACTGAGTATATACTTCATTCATTTGTCATTTGTTTTACGATTTGGTGGCAAATTGAAAATTGTCTGTGTCACGTCAACATGAATTTAACACGAGAAAATTTTCGTGCAATGATTTTTTATGACTTTCGATGTCATTTAAGTCAACAAGAAAGTTATGATAGACTACGTTTGGCCTTTCACGATGAAGCCCCATCTCGTGCGACTGTTTATAACTGGTTTAATTAGTTTAAACGTGGTCGCACTAATCTCACTGATGATTTACGTGAGGGACGGCCTTCTACGGCGACGACTGAAGATAACATCTGTGTTGTGCGGCGTATGATAGAGACTGACAAAAGAGTGACCTATCAGCAGATTCGGACAAGCTTAGGCATCGGTATGAGTCAAGTGCACAAAATCCTACACGAACATTTAGCGGTCAGGAAGCTTTGCGCCCGGTGGATACCTCATAATTTGACTGAGGCTCAAAAACTCCATCGTGTGGATTGGTGCCGTAAAATGATTGAAAGATTTAACGGAGGTGACTCAAATGCTGTGTTCGACATACTAACAGGTGACGAAAGCTGGATTTACTGTTATGATCCTGAAACCAAAAGACAATCTGCTCAGTGGGTGTTTCCTTTCGAGGAGTTGCCAACTAAACTGAAGAGAGATCGAAGTGCGGGGAAAAAAATGGTGGCCTCGTTCTTTGGAAGGATAGGTCATTTCGCAACAATTGTGTTAGAGGATCAAAAAACAGTTTCTGGAGAATGGTACACTACCAATTGTTTGCCACTTGTCTTGGAAAAAGTTCGAGAGAAACGACCTCGCAGTAGGATCCTCCTTCACCACGACAACGCCTCATCGCACACCGCCAAGCGAACGATCGACTATTTGGCGACATCAAACGTTGAATTACTGGGTCACCCGCCGTATAGCCCCGACCTCGCGCCTTGTGATTTTTATTTATTTTCAAAAATTAAAGAAAAACTTAAAGGAAAGCGGTTTATGAATGCTGAAGAAGCGGTGGCTGCGTATCGCGATGCCATTGAAGAGACCCCTAAGGACGAGTGGGCAAAGTGCTTTTCCCAGTGGTTCCATCGCATGCAGCGGTGTATTGACGTGAATGGACAATATTTTGAAAAGATATAATAAAACTAATAATTGGCTAATGTAATCAGTTTTTGATTTTCTAAGAACTTTCAGTTTGACCCTCGTAGATTAAAATAAATTAAAAGAAAAAGAATAGAATAATTACTCTAAGTTCGAATTTAGACCATTTGGCTACCACTAGTTTAAGTAAAAAGGTAAATACCTTTAAAATACCTGTTTATGTTTAGGTCGAATATTTGAATTAATCCAGTTACGGCGCCTTTATTACATTATTGAATTTCTTTCTCATAAACTTGAATTCTGCGTTTCGCCTTTCAACTGTTGTGAGGGAATCATAAATATGTATACGAGTATGCCACCCTACACTTATAAAGCTGAGCCCACACGAAGCGTTCGATCACCGAGTCACTATCCATATCCGTGTTCTATTTATAATCATTTAAGCGTATTTATATATATAATTAAATACACCTCAATTACATAAATTTTAACCTCCAACGTAAAAAAAAAACTATACGTAGTACAATTTGTTTAGTTGATGTTTATTAAAGCAACTACAAACCAATAGGGGGTGCGTGGCTCGGGAACCTCGACGTGGTGCACCCTGGGCATCACACAACAACTTGCCTCGGTGGCATCTTGTTGTGTGATGGCGAATCCCGGCCGGGGCTGGGAACTTCTACACGCGCTCTTCACCCCCCCTTGAGCAGTGCGTGTAGAGGTTGGAGAGAGGGACTGGAAGACTTAGGTAGGCTGACATATCGGCCGAGTAAAATAGGCCGGGGCCTAAGTCTTCCAGATGAGGGTCCTCCGACGAGCACTCTGATCAGCAGAGTGGAGTGATCAGTGGAAGGGCAAGGGCGGCCGTGCGGCCATAGAGACGGAACCGCGGCTATTCCAAGCCGCGGTGGCGAGGGCGGACCTCTCGCTGCCGACCATCTTCGCCGTGGTGCTCGACAGTGAGAGGTCGTATGAGTTGGAGGAGCGAGAGTTGGAAGCCTCTCGCTCCTTAACTGAGGCGGAAGTGGACACTGGGGCGAGCCTAGAGAGTAGCCAACTCTGGGCTCGCACCCCGTCTCCACAGGAAGGCCTGGGGCGTTGGACGTTGCCTGGGGCCTTCGAGGAGGTGACGCGCCGCTGATTTCCAGAATGTCACTAAAGCCAAATGCGGGGGTACTAACGCCCCCCCCCCCCCCCCCAAGACGTGACGACGCATCCCTGACTCCTGGTCATGCAGGAGAAATCTGTGGGGGTTTTAATCGGTAGGGGCACCATGTCGTATCCCATGGTGTCGAGCCCGACATACCCCACCATGTCCCTGCATGGTGGGCATACGTAAAAGTATTTCCAACCAATAGGCACATGTTCATTTTTTTACAGCTAACTTAAGTTATGTTTATAATTTTCAATTTTGTGCTTACATTAATTTTATTGGCGTATTTCCATTCGATTCGTTTCGGTATTTATTATCTACAATACATATTTCTGTTGATGTATTAGTAGAATCTGATATTCGGAAACTATGTTTTTCCCAATGGCTTTCGAATTTGTTTTGTATGGATAAATAAGCTCTTTATTGCACTTAAATTACAAAGAAATAACAAACATACAGAAATCCCTAGAATAAAGTATTAATACCGATATATGACATACTAGCAGCGCCCCGCGGTGTTACCCGCGAAGTTCCCGTTCCCGCTGTTTTCCGGGATAAAAAAGTAGCCTATGTGTTCTTCCAGACTATAATCTATCTGTGTTCTAAATTTCAGCCCGATCCGGTCATACGTTAGGACGTGATTGAGCAACAAACATCTAAACATCCAAATATCCGAACATCTATACATTGACATTTATAATAATAGTAGGATTAGTCTCTTAACAAATAAGTTTTCTGTAGTAAAAATACTATTATGTATTTAATTTGATGATTGCATAAAAGATGAAACGGGAGCTTATCATATCAGATACGAGCAAGCGGTATCAAAACCGAGAACATGTTATTATCATGATTGTGTATCATCGTCAATCCGCAATCACAAAGTGAATGTGATATGCTTTGCAAATCACCTACCCGGATACAACGATCAATCGGATATAATCGAAACATGTATGATTCCTGCTTTAGCGGTCACGGTGATTGGTACTACGTATAAAACTGGAACAGTTTGTTTAATGGCCAGTAAAGTTATTTTATCGGCGCGCGTAGTAAAATCCAATTATGTGTGTTACTGCCTAAGGGATTTGTTAAATCGTTCAGGCGATAGTGATGTGAAAGCTGTAATTGAACATTTTTTAATGATACGGGTATGATGCCAAAAAAAATTAATGGTACCTAAACTATTTACAAGTACTGCAGTTGTATTTTTCACAGACTTCAGATACATTTTCGATGAGCCGTTTTCAGATAGTACAAACAAATGGTAGATGGCGCCTTAAATTGTGTTTCATTGGGAAGAAGTGTCGACTAATATTTATTAATTATTTATTTATAATACACCTAACATGATTTAATTATTTTTTAACCACGTATAAGTGTCTGCAATGTACATTTACTGATTGACCTTTTCTTTTGGCAAATTCGATGACAAAGGAAAATAGAAATTAACTAATGACTTGATGTTTCAAGTTGGGATTGAATCGGTCTCTTGCTGGTCTCTTGTAGGTTAACGTGTTTCATTCGAAGACTGCATCGTTGCTTATCGTCATGCGAGATGAGGGTCAAGTTTAAACCTATCAAAGATTTTTTTAAATATCTATTCCCGCTTTGCTTTATTCAGTGCTTTTGTTCGTAAATTATTATAGTGGACTAGCCTCTACTCGGCTATTTTTTATCGATAATAAGTACGCACGCAGAAATGAATACATTATATAAAACATCTAACTAGTAAACAAAGACCTAACATTCTTGTTGGTTATTTTTAGACCCAAAACCCACGCATCATCATCCCACAGAATACATGATAGTACATACCAAAACCTACATTCTCATTACTATGTAACCGAAGGCGAGGGATGAGGGAGGCACCGACGTATTTTCTGAATAAAAAATGTTTGCGGTTAATTCTAGTTATTTTGTTTAGCGGGATACAGTTCAGTAGGGCGAACCAGGCGACCTAAACAAGCATGAAGTAATAGCGTACAAAGTCATTCAATGTATGTACATACGTACGACGTTAATTGGCCAGTCTTGTTACAAAGCAGACCTACTGAATTTTCTCGAGTAATGAAGCGAGACTCTATACTTGAGACGTAAAAATATATTTTTAACAAACATCTGGGTATTTTTGTTACTATTTAAAGAATAAAAAAAAAGTAAAAACAAATTCAAAAAAGAAAAGTATTAAAAATTACCGACGGAAGATCTCTCAAAACTACCTAACAGCAAACCCGACGGACGGTAACAACAAAAAAAAAACAAAATAAATAAATATTGGTGGACAATTCACACACAACACCATTTGACCCCAATCTTAGCAAAGCTTGTGTGATGGCGGCCAAATAGCTGATATAATACTTGTATAGTTTTTTAAATACATACTTATTATACATAGAAACACCCAGACACAGTGCAAACATTTGAATTCATCACACAAACATTTGCACTGGGTGGGAATCGAACCCACGACCCTCGGCTTCGCAGGCAGAGCTACTATCAACTAAGCCACGAGGCCAGTCAAAGTATAATAATAACAAATAATACATCACCATCAGCCTGTGATTATTCACTTTATGAATCAACACTCATTAATATTCTCTGTGTATTTGTAGCTATGCAATTAAGTCTCTAGACAACTTGCAACAGAGTAAGTTCTAAATAGATACAGTATTTAAAAGAAAGGCAAGGAATAACTGTTTGTTTCTAAATTAAGGGCTGCAGCATAGCAAAGAGCTTTTTGTAAAAGTAAAAAATAAAATTACTAAAAATTCCGATCGAATGACACTGTGTCAAAAGACTAACGAAATGTAATATCGTGCTGGGCCACGCAATAAGATATGCTTCCAGGTGGTGCAGAACACCACCCTGAGAATCCTCTCGGAAGCTGGTAGGTACGTACGGAATGACGTCATCACCAGCGGCGTTAGAAAAATCGAGACGGTGACGGAGTTAGTAGCTCGTCTACCGCGAACTAAGAGTATTGTTCAACAGCGCGGACAACGGGGGGTCTACCGCCTAAGTAAAACGGCCATAGACTTGATAATGCTCTCTCTTTTCTTTTAGCTTTAAATGATAGAGACAGTAATAGGAAAGCCAAAGCAGATTTAGTTAGGCGGTAGACTCGCGGGCCACACCCTCACCTCAACAACATCGCTCCACTCCACACATGTTCCCCTGTCGTGCGTACCCGGCGTGCCCTCCCCAAAGATGCCCAGCTCTTCTGCTGGCCGGACCGGGGGGTCTACCGCCGAACGAAAAATGTCATCGCTTTGATGTTTCTCTCTCTTATCTTGTCGCTTGAAATGATAGAGACAGCATTAGCAAAGCGATAGCCGGTAGGATAGGCGGATAGCCGGATAGGCGGTAGAAGCGCGGAAAGCGACGAAGACAAATATGAAGATATTCAATAAGAAGGTACCACCAAGCCGAGAACCGGCCACCGTGTCAGAGCTGCATCAGGTCCAAATTAAGGCCCCGAACAACCAAGGTGCCAAGGTGCTACCCCGACAGAGAGGTTCGCCTCGGAGCCGGCTCCTGACCTCCATCAGGGAGCGAGTCAGAAAAAATAATGATGTGATAATATCAGAGTATGTCAAAAGACAAACAAGACTGCGGCTAAATACAAGGATTGCTTCAAATCGAAACTTTGCGTTGTACAATATTTGTACTAAATTATTTGACTTTGGCATTATGCCTTTTTACAGCGCCTTTTGAATACGAAGCCAAAAGAGACTCATTGTACGCATCATGAATAACTTTACCCTAACAACGTACCTAACAACCCAAAATTGCAAAAAATACAGGAGCCCTAATTTTTTGTTAAGCTTCTATAAGAGTTTTTAGTTAATCCTACAGAACATAAAAATCAGTTTTCGTAATGGCGAGGACAGCGGTCTCTTTCGAATAACTATGTTAATTGTTACATAGAATTCATGTATTTTATAAGTATCCCCTTTATATAGTTCCTACGTCTGATATTCTAGTCTCAAGTTTCATAAGCCAGTAAACAGAAACAGTATGTCTGTGTATATTAGAATTTAAAGCCGTAGAATTTTATATAATATCTTATTGCACCGCACAGACAACCGATAATACTGTTTGAAGTGCGAAGGTCCATCTATACAAGCTTTACTTAACTAAGATAGCACAAGATAGATAAGTGTGGCTCAGAAAAGGACATGCATTTGTCGTGGAATAAATAATCGACTGAACAAATACTTTACAAACTTACAAAGTAATACATGGGTTTACAGCATTTGAAGAAAAAACATTGGTAGTTTATGTATTTGCAACAATTTTGTAAGTTGAATGTGGCCTGGCCTACCCATCTTTGGACTCTGAGAAAGGAAATTCGACGACAAACTCGTCTGTTATTGCTTGACCTAAGGCTGATTGCGACTTTAACAATCGGAGTTCTATTTATTTTGGACAGTTCCTAATGTTGACAAATATTGACAGATCGAATACGAATACGAGGGAGAGGGTCCTAACGATTTCTGGAATCAAATTACAACAGAGGCGAGCTCGTCGAGCCTGGTGTAGTTTACTTTTATAGAATCGATCAGCTGTGTTCCCGATTGCCCATAATCAAATAGCGGGTATTTGCCAGCATAACTTGACCACAGCATACTGAGTGCAAGTTTTGTTGAATACAATACGCATTCTATCGCAAACGCATAAACATTACGTTTATAAAAAGAAATTTACAACGCCAATAGAGTATACCCTGAGGGCTCCCACACAAAACTGCGATGTGATGCGATGCGACGCCGCATTGGAGGAAGTGAGAAGAGGAGCCCTTATATGGAAATAATGGCACGTGGCCAAAACTAACGCCGTCGTCAAGCCAACCAGGACGTCTACTCTAATTCAACGAAAACGTAATTTCGAAATAAACTCGCGATTTTCCATCTCCGATTCTACTTCGATCCGTCGTTTTCACCGTTTAAATGTTCTAAGCCTACTCTAATTATTAGAGTAAGCTTAGAACATTTAAACGGCAAAAAATGTTGTATCGGACGAAACGAAGTAGAACGAGAGTAGGAAAGTCACGAGTTTTTTTTCGAAATTTCGTTTTCGTAGAAACAGAGTAGACGTCCAGGGTAGCTGATGCCCGATTTCCCGATGCCCACGCCCTCCTGACAATGTCTTCCAAGTGCCATTATTTCGTGATACGCCCATACATCCTACTAATATTATAAACTAGCTGTCACCCGCGACTTCGTCCGCGCGAAATAAATATTAAAGTGACTAAAGCAGTACCCAATTGTATTCCTAGATACATTTATGGTTACTAACTAAAAACAGCTTATTTAATACAATTTACCAATTTAATACGATTTCATCAAAATCGGTTCAGTTGTTTAGGTGTGAAAGCATAAGAGATTCATTCAGAAAGCGTCATTCGTCCCCAATTTCAACTCCAATTTCATACAGTTCGAAATTACAAAATTCCTAGAAAATACATTGGTTTGCTTCGTGTCAAGTATCTATATATAGAGTTTCATGGTTTTATCTTCAACTGTTGAGAACTTCCATATTGACAGTCATCCCCCATTTCAACCAAAATTTCATCCCCGTACAGTTCGAAATTACAAAATTGGTATGCTGCGGCCCCACCTATGAGGCGAATATTCGTAACGTGTTGGCGCAACAAAAACATCGTATTCGGACTAAGACGATGTTGGTGTCTACATGAGCAGGCGAAGATTCATGTCAAATTGGTGCGATGTATTGTGCTTTGATTATTTACTTGTCTAGATAGACCGCTCCGCGTAGAAACATCAGAAATATAAGGTAAGTTAAGTTCGTTCTGTCGGTTTCAAATTTCAGTCAGATCCGTTCATATTTTACGAACAGATTGAGAAACAAACATCAAAATATACAAAGATTGACATCCTATTAATATTAGAACTAGCAGTGCCCTGCAATTTTACCCGCATTGATTCCGTTCCCGTTATTTTTTCGGGACATAATATTCTGATATCAACTGCTAGAAGCTATCAAGTTTAATATATGATATCAGTGACAGTCAATGTCCACGTTTAACCCAAAGTCCCTTATAAATGAACAATGTCTTTTCAGTCCGATCCGTTCAGACGTTACAACGTAATGGAGGAACAAACATTCACATTTAGAATATTAGGGCCAGTGCTCCAAGTTTTTAGCCGCGTAGTTGCCGTTCCCGTCATCCTCAATATTATTCTAGACTTTAATCTATGTTCCAGATGTCAGCGCAATCCGTTCAGACGTTACAACGTGATTTAGTAACAAAAATCCAAACATTAACATTGGGGAAACTACGCAGGTAAAGCCGCGAGGCGCTGCAAGTATCTAAACAAAACTTATGGTTTCCGTTGTTTATTTTGTTGTCTTTATTTGTTAAAAAAAATCTTATAATGGAATTTAGAGAATAAATCATTCTCTACAATAGTCATGTTTTAATTTTATAGCATTGATATCTTGAGATAATTATATCTAATTTAAGTGAATTGAACACTGAATTGAACGAATTATATGTAATAAATCGAAATATATTTTTACCCACTTTAACAGGAAATACTTGGGGAGGTTGTACCACTTAGCACGCGTCCATTGACATAAGAACAGTAATAGCAGGGACAGTGACAGACAATTGTTAAACTTGTGTTTGAAACCTGGCCTCGTACTTTTGTCGCAATTACAGCGTAACGCGTCATCTAGACAAGCCATTAATCAAAGGCATTGATTGTGCCGGATAGGGTTATTCAGATTGTTGTGCATCGAGACGTAGGCAGTAATTTAAAAATGAAGGAAATAGTGGCTTTGCATCACATATCAGTTCATTTATTAAAATTGTACGAGTATCATTTACGAAATAATATGAAAAAGAGAAGAATGAGGAGATGGTGGATGATTACTATTCATAGAAACCGAACGATGTAAGTATTCTGGAAAGTAATCTCTTCTTACCGCAGGCGCAAGAAGATAGCCGTGAGTGTATAATAATTGTTGGCGATTGGCTGGAACATTTTCTTTTTCTATTTTTAATTGTATTTTATATTCTATATTTCCTGTGACTTTACTTTTTGCTTCAGTTACCTTGGTTAAGGAGCGTTTTGGTTTAATTTTGTAAATGTTTTAAATAATTTTAATATTTTTACTATCATTGTGCGCCTCTCTCATTTCCTATATTCACCAGCTAGTTACAGTCCACCACTCCCCAATAATTATAATTTCACTTTGTTTTTCTCATGTACAGCACAGGAATGGAAAGTATGTATGTTATCTTACTTATCCGCAGAGAGTGGCATGGAATTTCTTGGATTTTTACGTATGTCAACATCTGGCTTTGAAATACTGCTACAAAAGGTCGCACCATTAATTACCAATAATAGTTTAAAAAACGAAAAAACACGCTTTTAGCACGCACTAAAAATTACAAAAGCATTTCAAATAGCCTGTCCACCATCTTGGACGTCCGCCATATTGAATTTAAGTCACGTGACTTTTTTTTTTTCGTATTTCTGACAGCAAACCCTTTCATTTGATACCCATATCATGCGGGCGGATTTCAAATAGCCAGTCCGCCATCTTGGGGAGGGCGCCATATTGGATTTGTAATGACGTTTCCTTTTTAAGTCATGTATTGTCATCAGAATTCAGAGCGTGTGTAAAATTTAATCCTAATCAAAGACCGGGAAGTGGGTCAAATTAAGATTCCAAGATTTTCTTACATACATACTCGTAGTTAGTTACCTACAAGTGAAGTTAACAAAAGCGTGTTAAAAAAGATACGATCAGAAAAGCTAGTAAAGCTTTCCAATACTTAAGTCCTAAACATTCCTTTTGTGACGTTTGAAATTGATTGTATGAATTGTATAATTTATGGGGAACCTTACCTGAAATAAATGAATTTTGATTTTGAATTGACGTAGGTCAAGCGAATATTGGCGCGACAAATCCCTATGATTCGCGCCAGTTTACCAAGAGCTCTCCGATGCTTCATCGTCTTGTTGCGCATACATTGCGATAACACGATGTACCCGGCCACACTAATCGCGCCAACACGAATATTCGCCGTAGGACGCATATGAGTCCGCACCAGTAGAACCAACATTCGTTTGCTGCGTGTCAAGTGTCTAAATATAGTTTCATTGTTTTATCTTCAACGGTTGGAAACTTCCATATTGACATTCATCCCCCATTTCAACCCCAATTTCATCCCCGTACAGTTCGAAATTACGAAATTGGTAGAACCAACATTCGTTTGCTACGTGTCAAGTATCTAGATACAAAATTTGATAACTTTGAATATCGCGAATTTTCATACAACCGTTCATCCCTTGTTTCACCCTCTTAGGGGTTGAATTTCGCAAAACCCTGTCTTAGCGAGCGCCTACGGGCTAAAAGGAAGCTCCATGCAAAATTTCAGATTCCTAGCATTTGTAGTTTCTTAGATTCCTTGATGAGTGACTTTTCGCTTTTATAAATATAGATGTCAATGTATGGATGTTTGGATGTTTGTTGCTCAATCACGTCCTAACGTATGAACGGATCGGGCTGAAATTTGGAACACAGATATAGTCTGGAAGAACACATACGCTATTTTATATTATCCCGGGAGAACAACGGGAACGGGAACTTCGCGGGTAACACCGCGGGGCGCTGCTAGTACTACATACAAATGTCATCTTTACGCTCTCACGGCAGAGCGCGTATTGTCTTCGACAAAACTCGCTGAAATTCAAAAATGGTAGACCAAATTAAACTGTTGTAGCTTTGTAATACCTATGTTGTTTATAACGGGAATCAACGCCCAGAGTCAAACTAATTTGGCGCGGGATTTGATGTCCGTGTCCCACATTCACAGTTTACGGTCAAATACACACGAATGGCGAGACATAAAGAGACGGACCATCGAAATAGGACTGTTACAAAAAGACGAACTATAGCCATTTTACCTGCACAAACCCTTTTTTTTACAAAACGCAGTGTAGAACAAAAAAAATGCACAACAGAGTTCTCACCGTTCTTGTTCGCCAGTGTGGCGTTTCTGTTGTATTACTGTATGATTTGACACATATTATAATATACCTAAACGTGTAGTTCAACATTTTTGCCTGAAAAATTTTGTGGTGACAATTTTTAAATAGCAAGTTATTTTATGGAATTCGAACAAAGGCAAACCTTTTGTTCCAAATTGCCGGTCGGTGCAAATAGCTTTTTTGTCCTATTTAATGGGCTTGACCGCCATTTCGTCTAGTATGACTGTTTCATGATACTAACGTACCGGGTTCGATTCCCGACGAGCAGACATCGGGAATTGAATCCGAAAGGCAGTTGGTGGCGACTGGAAACATAAGACCGAGGATCGTGCTGAATAGCGTTTGTTAGCAAGCCAAATGTCTTCCGTCCTCCTATGGTAAATACTCAAAGCCGCAAGAGCATCTCAGACGGTACGACCTCGGCTAGGGCTGCCACAGGGTTTAGTAGTGGTAGGACTCTTGGCAGAGTCCGCCTGGGGATGTACCACACCTTTGCCAGTTATTCTACCGCCAAGCAGTAATGTGCAAACATTACTGTGTGCCGGTTTAAAGGACAATGTTTCCAGAGAAATTACAGGGCTTAGAGACATAAGATCTTAGATCTCTGGGTGACGAGCGCAGTGCAGTGCTAGGTAATGATTTGGACTCTTCATCTTCCAATAACTGTGTGTCACTGTTCTGTTATGTGGCAGGCATGTTGATGTTGCTAACCATCAGGCAAATGTCAAGCTCGCCTCGTTATTCTTTATTTTAAAAAAAAGGTAAGGAAGGAATGACCTGGCATCCTAGAATCACCTAGCTACTCTATGGCCTTGGTGGGTAGGATATACCACCTGCCGTATATATTCATAAAAACAGCAGTACCAAACTGAAGACACAAACACAGAATTTCAGAATGGAGACTGCCCTTCTCAGGAACAAAAATCTTTTTATAAGTTTTATTTTTGAATTTTAATTTTAATATAATATATTTAATCATCTTATATCTCTGGGCGACAAGCGCAGTGCAGTATGAAGTCTTATCAGTTGAAATAGCTGCGTGGCACTAATGTTATGAGCATGTTGCTTACCTGGCGCATGTCATCGTCGTCTCGTCACTCCATATTACAAAAAAAGAAGAGTTTTGTACAAAATGTCACTCTCACAACAAATTTTAAGAAATTTACAAATTCATATGAGTTACTTGTACAACAGATAAATAACAATAATTTATCAGAACATGATGCAATGCAAATATTTACCTACTTAATTTGATTTCTGACCTGCATACTAATATAGAACTTGTGACAGATAAGCAACTCAAGTTATCATGATTGACACAACCATAGGCATGTTTTTATTATTATTAGTATTTTTTCACAATTTTGGGCAAAGGTACCTCTGCCCTTCTGTTTTTAATCCTGGTTTAGCATAAGTGGCCCACTAAATATTCCCACTGCTTGGACTCGGAGGGCCTTTTCTCACAAGGAGAGGGTTAAGGTCAAAGTCCACCACTGTCCCAGTGTCGGTTGACGGATATCAAACGGATTACGAAAGATTCTTAGAAGAAGTTTTTTTAAAGACCTATCCATAGATAACCCACATGTAAGGATTTGAAGGAAAAAAAATGTTGTGAGTGTCAGTTCTAAGTATGGGACACCCCAAAATATATTGTTTCTTTTTCTATTTTTGTGTAAAAATCTTAATGCGGTTCACAGAATACATCTACTTACCAAGTTTCAACAGTATAGTAATTATAGTTTCAGAAAAAAGTGGCTGTGACATACAGACAGACAGACAGACATGACAAATCTATTTTAGGGTCCCGTTTTTTGCCATTTGGCTATGGAAATGAAACCCTAAAAATATAATGCTTGTCTCATGCTATAACTTGGCCCTAAGACTTACTACATAATTATGTTTCGGTGCAATAGTGGATTCAGTTTTAACAGCTTATGGTATTAGTCATTAGTCATCAGGAATCATAGGCATGTTTTTTTTTTTTTATAAATAAATATTGGTGGACAATTCACACAACACCATCTGACCCCAAACTAAGCAGAGCTTGTAATATGGCGGCCAGATAGCTGAATATAGAAAATAATACTTATATAGTTTTAAATACATACTTAATATACATAGATACACCCAGACACAGTGCAAACATTTGAATTCATCACACATATATTTGCACTGGGTGGGAATCGAACCCACGACCTTCGGCTTCGCAGGCAGAGCTACTACCCACTAAGCCACGAGGCCAGTCAAAAAGTTTCTAAAAGACTTAAGAAAACAAAACAAATTCTAAAAGTTAATTTTGGTCAAGAGGTGTAATTAAGAAAAAGGTATACTTATACAAATAGATACTTCATTAGTTATACAATTTGTTTATCCAGTTTCAAGATAACATAATAGCCTACAAAGAGGGAAAGTAAATTCCAATTCCATTCATTAGGTTTGCTGGGATATTCAATATTGTAGCTAGCTTTTAGAATTTGTTTTGATTTGATCTGCTGGGAATCAAAGGTTTCTTTTATCACAAGGAGAGCTTAAAGGTTTAAGAGGATTGCTTTAAACTTTAAGCAATTAGGTTGGCAATTGTTTCATATTAGCCTTTAAGTTTTTATGTATTTTATTTTTAAAGTACCTGGTTGACCGAGCTTTGCTTGGTTTTTTTACATTTAGGCAGATACAAATTACGTTCTGATGAAATATCAATAAGTATGCAAAAAAATTTTTAAAAAATTACATTAAAAAAAAAACGAGAGAGTAACCATCAGGATTCGAACCAGGATCTCCCGCCACCGAGGGCGGCCCTCTACCGCTTGAGCTATTCAGCCGATGAGTTTACTGGCGAAATTTGCTATTGTATTCAAATGATATTATAGGAGTTTTTCATTGCCTGAAAAAGCACTTAAATGTCATTTTTTAATTATACAATCTAGCTAGATCGATTTATCGTCCCCGAAACCCCCTGCATACATAACTTCATGAAAATCGTTCGAGCCGTTTCCGAGATTCAGATTCGCTATATATATATACAAGAATTGCTCATTTAAAGGTATATAGATTAAGTGCAATAAAGAGTTTCTTCTATCTATCTAAGGAGAGGGTTATTATTCGCCTTGTTCCCTAATACTAGTTGGATAATGTGGCATGTATTCTAAGATTTTTTTTGATGAAACATGTTGGATCACTTTGATCCAATGAATGAAATGGAATTAATGCGCTGAGGGAAATATACTCCGGTATGTACTCCTCAGCGTCCCATATAAAGTCCCTAGAGCAGAGAAGGTACAAGGGAGCGCAAATACCCAACACCCTACCAAACACCCTCTTTTTAGTTCACACTCAAGAGAAGGAGACCCTGACAAAAGGTCAGGCACCGGGTCACGCATCCTTACCATCCATGAAGATCAGGGACTAACATATGAGTCGGAAATCGCAATCAAAACCAAGGCAAACATGAAGCTGCACGAGAGCATGCCCCATGCGGTTGGTACAATCTCGCGGCACACGGGGACCTTCACATCTGACGACACCTACGACGCCATCGGCCGGTTCGTGCGGCGAGCGTTGGCTGCATCACCAAAGACCATCCGAGATTTCAACCTACAGATGGCCATCAGGGACAGAAATGCGGCCGTTGTGGAGGCTCTGGGCCGGGAGGAGGTGGTTTAGGCAAATTATGAAGTTGAGTTGATTACTAGCAGAATCCCAACCGGTAGTGATCTTTGTCATTTCAATTCTTTTTTTTACAATATTTCTTTGATTAGGAGAAGAAGAGGAAAATAGGGGGGAGTTGGGAACATTTTAACATGTCCAGTACAATTATATATTTAAAAGATCATTAAGTCATTGATTATCTGGTCATATCTACCTGAAAAGAAAGCCTTCCTTGGTCATGCTCAATCTTTCATGTGCACGAAATTGAAGGGAGCAATACCATAAACAAATATTATTATATTAGAATGTAGACCCAATTACAAGGGTCACTAAACAATTACTGAAAAGTTACTAACCTGTTCTTTGGCAGGGCTTTTCGTAACAGCAGTGCCATCTGCCATTGTTAGTTCTGCTTCTTCTTCCACTTCAAATATAATGTTGTAAAGGTCTAAGTCCTCCGGTACGTTGGCCTCTATGTTAGCTTCTGGCCGGATCGTCAATTCCTGAGTAATTATCTGGCTGCGACTAGCTCGGAGGGAGCCATGCAGGCTCTCGATAATGGCCTAAAATAATATTAGTATGGTTAGAAGGGTGTAGATAAACGAAGAACAAGGTCAATAGGTTCAGACCTATGCGAAAGTAGATATTATACAGTTATTTAAACAGTTATCATTAATTAAGCTAGCTATTAATTAGCAACAGAATAAGTAAAGCCATTAAAGCTGAATGCCATATAATCAGAATAAGTAAAGCCATTAAAGCTGAATGCCATATAATCAGGAAGATTTTTTTGAAAAGTAGATAAAAAAAATTATGAAACATACATATATTATACAGCTGAAAACATGATAATTTTGAAGAATTATGTGTTTTAAATTTAATTTTGTTTTATCAGTTTTCTCAAATGATTGTGCTTTGCAATGACAATATAAAATCACGGGTAGAAGTTATTATTACAACCATTTTCTAACAAAAAATAAATTCAAACCAACACAACAATGTTATAAAGTCACACTAGCACATTCAATTTATTGTAAAAACATTCAATACCAAAGCCCAATCAATGGAAAAGGTTTCAGCCTTGACTAGGTCAGGGACAAATAAAATCAATGCAATAATAGTGGAAGGTAGTTTCGGAGAAAATAATGTAAGTTGGTTTCACATTCCTCCTACATCAAAATAAACAATAATAAAAATAACAAACATGAGTCAAGCATACTTAAATATTTTTGAACATACCTTTTAGAATAATTCGCAAAACACACAAAATCAAGTTAATAAATAAAGTGCAATTGTACTCGTGTAAACTCTTTATGCAGTGGTGTTGAAATACATGTAAGTAAACAAGTAATTGAAAAACTACAGGTAACTCACGTCTCTCAAAATGTCCTCCAAATCTCCAGATACATTGGTAGACAGAACAGGGGTCGGACTCGCGGAACGGGATCTATCGACGAAATTATCGACTTCTACCGGGGCCAGTACCTCCTTTGTCTTAAAATCATTAAACTCCATCACGGCGCGCTGTTGAGAAACATCCCAAAAAACGCGTAAGTATTCGCATACACTAGCCGTCATCTACGATACATTCGCTGTTAACACTTTCATTAATGGAAATATTACCCATGGATGATTAGGTCCTCTTTCGAGAACAAAACATTGTGTAAATCGATAAATAATAGAATGAATCAATGAATATTATGCAAATTATCGAAAATTTTGTCAAAGAACGATACACATGAGCAGTAGCCTAGCGGCTCAACACAGTACAGTGTTACTAGACACCGCAATTTTGAAAAAGCGCAATGCTGGCTTGCTGGCCAATATCAGCTGAAGCAAACTCGTAGATTAATATATATTAAATGTCACTAATTTTATCCAGGCTAGTGTGGCTTCGAATCAGCTTCTAACAGAAACAAGTAAAATTGGTTGTCTATAAAGTCGGTTGGTTTAAGGACGATAGTTTAACGTGACAACGTCATAACAAAACATTGATAGATGCGGGGCCAGTGTACAATAGCGTTATGGGACATTGAGCGTTACAGGACATAACGGAACACTTTTTCATGTGCATGCAGCCGGTGCGGCGTTCATTGATTTATTGGACGTTGTCACGTCAAAATATATATTATATTTGTGTTTGTGCCTAATAATTTGATGCTAATTTAATGCCTACAAGCAGTGTTATTTTGTGATTCTTATATAATGTTTTAGTACCAGCTCTGATGTTTATGCATTTCTGTTAATTTCCAGTTAGATATATTTTGAGTTCAGTAGAAGTTGGAAAAATTCAATGTTTCATTCCTATAGCTTACGTTTTTAAAAATGTAAATTACTTATCGTTGCTTAACATCATTCAAGCGAGATGGCGGTCAAGTGCAAACGATTTTGTTTTGCTACATAAGTGCAAGTGAAACACTGACGAGCCTCCGTTTAAGTAAACGTTATCAAAAATACGTTTGAGGACTCATTACTGTAGGATTTTTTTACTACAATTGTTACTTAAGCTCACATATAGCAACATTATTAGTGAGTTTTTTTTTATTCGTTTTTAATATTTGACAGCTTAACTAGAAATCATAAAGCAATGTTTGTTTTTTATTCTTTTATTGGACCACCGATAGATTGCATTTGCTGAAAACAAGGACCTAATCGAATGTTTTGGAGTCCGGTAACAGGTGCTTGTGTGTTTTTGGAACACAGAAAATTCATTTGAAGTAAAGAGCGGAACAATGTTTGGGGTTTCATTGTCCATTTACTCGAGTATTACAGTATTAATCGTGACCAAAGATTTTTTACCTCATCGTGACAAAAATAACACCGAACCAGCCAGAAAGAAATAATAAGTGCCGTCCACAAGTCTGAATATGGTCCGGGACGAACCATATTCGAGGTGGTGCGGAAAAGCTTTTTTTTTCGTAATAAAGAAAAAAATCACGTTTTGTAAGTGGCTAAAAAAACGATTATATCTATAGAATGCAAGTCAATAGTCTGCGGCTTAGTTGCGCGCGCATAATATTTATGACAACTAGTTAATATTTCCCGCCAAAACGAAAAAAATATCATAGCTCCGTTTCGCTGCTGAAATGATTTTGACGTGACAACGTTTAATAAATCGATGAACGCCGGCTGCATGTAAGAAAAAGTGTCCTGTTATGTCCCGTTATGCTCATTGTAAGCTTACGCCGCATCTATTTTTAACCCCCGACCAAAAAAAGAGATGATATAAGTTCGATGTCTATGTCTGTCTATCTATATATGTCTATGTATGTCAGTGTGTCTATCTGTGGCACCGTTGATTTTTTTATATGGTCATTGTATGCTTGCGCCCAACCTGCGCCCAACTTGCGCCGCATCTATCAATGTTTTGTTATGACTTATGACGTTGTCACGTTAAACTATCGTCCGTAAACCTACCGACTTTACAGACAACCAATTTTTTTGTTGATGTTTTATTCACAAGTGTGTTGAAAAACTTCCTATGATACTCGTGTATATTGATGATTACTACTTATATATTTTCGGCTCTCTTAGGACCCTCGTCTTCGGCTCAGGCCTTAATGGCACTTCAGCGGTAATCACCAACTTTACACACGTGTAATATAATCTACTTTTATCTTCTCTGAAAAAACAAAACTCGACTTCAATTTAATGTTTTTTGAATGGATGGACCTTAATTAATTAAACTAAAATACAATGAGACCTACACCCTACACTACATACGTAACTAACTACTCACACTAAGCACACCCGAATCATCCAAAGACTGGTTCAGAATCAGTACTCAGATCAGGGTGCCCATTGTTTACCGACTCTTGTACAATCTATACTCAATACTCAATCAATCAAAATCTAACACTAATATTGAAATGAATTAGGTGGTATAAAAAAATTTTGATAAGTATTATTTATTCTTAATTGTCAAACACATCAAATAAAAACATATTAGTATTTCATCTGCAAAGTAAATTTAATGCCTTTGTCAAAATTAAGTTATGAAGTTATTATCAAGATTATTTATATCTTCATAATGATGTTAACTAATGGTTTTAAAATGACCACATCATTGTAATGTGGAGAAGGACACATTGTAGTGGTAATTAAACAGCTAATATTCGTTAGTATTACTTTACTAACAAACTAATAATGTCTTCTTTTACTTTTTTAACACCACTCAACCCAGCGTGACCAAATTTGGTCATGAATTTGTGTGTACGTTAGTTCGGCGTCGCGGTGCCCGCGCAGCACCCGGTGCTTGACGGATAAATTTTTCTGTTCTATGTTGTTTCAATCAATTTCTGGCATTTCTACTAATTATAAATGCGAAAGTTTAGATATTTAGATGTTGTTGATAGTTAGATGTTGTTCTATCAAATCGAAACGCATGAACGGATCAGGCTTAAGTTTGAAATATTAAAAATAACACAGAGGTTATTTTTGTCCCGGGAAAATAAACGAGAACAGGAAAAACTGGGATGAAAATGTGGAGTGCTAGTCCGCAACACACATCATTAGCAATAATAATCACCTTGGCGAAATTATTATGAAATCATATTATTTTAAACACATTGTGTAATAATGATAACAAATATAAGGTAAAAATACAAAGAACAGCAAAAATAAATGCGTTTTATTTTGTATACGATATTTTTGGCAAGAATTTATTTGACCTATATAGAATTTATACAGAAGCTTCTTTTGTTTCAAATTATGATAAAATAAAATACGGCATAAACACAGAATGTATGACAAAATCACTGAGGGTGTTAACTAAAACTAATTGCTTAGGAATGCTTATTATTTGTTGCCCATACACACACGAGTTTTTACTGCACTTCGGTAGTGTGCAAGCAAAAGGTATATAAACTGACTAAAAGGTATAGCAACTGCCATTTTAGATCTCTTCTTTCGTAAACTGGGAACATCGTCAGTAATTTATTAATAATACATTTGTGATAACAAATGAAGACTGTCACAAGATTCGTAAAATAACACGATAGCTTATGACCTGTAAATCCAGGAATTGATTTACATGTATTTCCTTTCAAAAAACTGTGATGTTATGGTTATTTAAATTTTTGCTGGTTGTAAACGCCATTTTGAATCCGCCGTTGCCTTTTTGCCCACGGGTGTATTTTTTGCAGGGCTTGCCTTTAGCTTTATTTCAATTTACAATATTTATGTTACTCAGGTGTTGTATCAATGTCGCTGACAGTAGACAATCCACATAAAAATATTTTCATTTTGAACCTTAGGCAATGGTTCGAGACACCTGTCATTAAGCAAATTCCAAATAATATTCCTGGCAGTTGTTTGTTTACATTTTTTGAATAAATTTACATACATTTAAAGTTACTGATTTAGCACCTAGCCGCTTATCACTATCACATGATCTTACACTCTTACAGTTTACGAAAACGAAATATAAGGTAAAGCAGTAGAAAATAAAACCACGTGCAGCGAAATGGCTTTTGTAGTGGTAGGACTCTTAGCAGAGTCCGCCTGGGGAAGTACCACACCTTTGCTAGTTATTCTACCGCCAAACAGTAATGTGCAAAAATTACTGTGTTCCGGTTTGAAGGGCAATGTTTCCAGTGAAATTACAGGGCTTAGAGATATAACAGCTTAGATCTCTGGGTGACGAGCGCAGTCCAGTGCTAGGGAATGATTTGGACTCTTCATGTTCCAATAGCTGCGTGTCACTGTTCTGTTATGTGGCAGGCATATTGCTTACCATCAGGCAAATGTCAGGATAAAAGTGATGTTTTGTGTGATTTTAAGGCCATAAAAGACTTTAACAATTCTATAAACATGTTATGCGATATGTGTAATAAGAATAACAGATTAAACCTAAATAAATAACGAAAACACAATGAGGGCCTATTGAATTAAAATAATTAAAAAGAATAAAAAATATTATAAATGAACAAAAAGTGAGCTTACGAGTACTTAGATAACTGAAAAAGACTTAGATAAATGTGAAATCTCACTTAAAAGAGACATAATAATTTCAGACCCAATAATATCTAATTTAAAAACAATAAAAAAAACTTACATACGTAATAACATAAATGAACAGAGACGTTATTATATAAATTAACAGCAATTATTAAGTTAACAAATAACCTGTTACGCACCCTGATTCACGGCCTTCACTTTATGAACAACGAAAAACAATTAACAAAGTAAACACACTAAACACTAAACAGTTAACTAAAGTTTTAAAAACATAGCTTGTTTAGAATCAGTGTTGCTAGGCGCTTATTCAGAAAAGTCTCCATCTACGGAAGCTACAATTTACCCTGTTGATATTATGTATTTATTTTGTTTATGGTAGTATTTTCAATTGAAATTAAACAAAAAACCTTTAATTCGTTATGAATACATAGACTAACTGGTTATGTCAACATAAGCATAAGCAGCCAACTTGCCTACTAAATATTCCCACTACTGGGAACAGTAAAGAAGGGCAAGAGCCTTAAGGCCAGAGAACAAAGTTTTTAATTCAACACACTGGCCCAATGCGTGCATAACATAAAAAGATTCCAAGAATATGTTCGGTACCTCACGATGTCACGATTTCATAGTTTTTAAGTATGCGATATGTCGCACATGAATGGGGCGTTTTCCACATGAAGATAGACTTGTCAAAGACAGTTCCCAATTTCACCATAAGTGGTGCCAATGTTTCATTTTGTAAGGGAAATTTCACAAAAACGAACAGTGGTGCCACACTTGGCAAAATTTAGAACTATTTTTGACAAGTCTATCTTCATCTGGAAAACGCCCCATTCGAAAAGGTGGTGGTGGGCGTTGAATTCGAACCAGGGGCATAGGCACGGTAACATCAAGGAAAACAAAGCAACAAGCAAAAAAATAATTATAAACCTCAATATCATTTTTAAAGCCCTATTCATAGATAGATACTCCCACACGTAAGGTTTCTATGAAGAAGAAAAATGTGTGCGCTTAAGACCACACGGCAGAAGTGAAAACTAAAATAAGAAATACTGAACTATAATATAATAAAATAAATTATTAAAAAATTATAAAACCCGACTAAAAAACATCAGATAAGAAAAACACTACAAAGACCGAAACAAGATTGACAAAATAAAGTATGTACTAAAACATTACACATTATAAGCTGAAAGTCTAAGTTAAACAAACTACATTATGTTGGGCGGCAGGCGGCACCCGTTTGTATATTATTTTTATTCGCTAGAAAATGTATGGGTCCCGCCTGCCACCAAACATAATGTAATTTATTTACCTTAGACTTTTAGCTTATAATGTAGTAATGTTTTTTTCCTAACGTTGTTAGGAAAAATTACATATTGTTCAATATATGTACATATTTGTAATGCTCTTTGAATTCCCTTTATTTTGATACCCTACTCGATATGTTAGATAAAAATATTTTTTTCAACTACTTACAGTTTTGGATCAAAAATCGGCTATGTTGATTTTTTTATTGTTGGGTGTAAGTAAGCTAAAGGATTTGTATCCAAAATATTGCAATAATTTACAAAACAAATCATTTGTCTATGGTCTTGCGTGCTTTCATATCTGTCATATCTAGCACGTAGGTAGTGATTACTTACTCTGTGATATCTAGCGTCCGTTTGAATTGTGTTTGATTTGAATTTATGAATTTAAATTATTGTTTTCCCCAAAGTTAATCAAATAAAATAGGTGTAACAAAACTTCTAAAATGGAAAATACACTTGATGAAACAGAAACACATCAGTCTCTGTGTTCTCCACCTAAGAGAAGACGATCGACGTTTTTCGATAGGAGAGATTCCGTTGGTATGTTGATGTGCTTCTAAATTTCATCGATTTCGCTCTGTATTTTTTTATCTTCGCTATGTAAAAACATAGTTGTTACGTGTACTCTACATTATAAGGATATTTATGTTCCCAGCAGTGATAATGTTTTGCCTATATTTATGATGGTTCTTCTGTGATTACAGTACCCCACCCTGCAGAAAACGATGACATAGATACTTGTAAAAAGATTATGGAGACTGAAAAAAAACATTCGAACATGACCAGGTAATCTAATAAAAGAGATACTTATATAAAATAATACAAGTTAACTAAAATTTTTACATTTTTTGTGATAAGTATAGGTAGCAACACATAGCCCTGTAAACAATGTTTACTGTAACGCATTACAGGCCAAAGAGGGACTTGGGGCGTAATGTAATATTATTTACCTGTACAGAATACACCTTGTCATGTTCTATATCCCAAGGGGGAAAAAGTTAAATAAATATTAGTGGACATTTCTCACACAACACCATCTAAGCCCCAAACTTAGCAAAGCTTGTGCTTGGGAGGCAAATAGCTGATATAATACTTACATAGATAGATAGATAGATAAACTCTTTATTGCACTTATTTAGAAAACAAAACAACACAATCAAACAAAAACTTAAAAACAAAGTAGCAATTGGCGACCTTATCGCTAAGAGCGATCTCTTCCAGGCAACCGCAGTATGGAAAAGGAGAAAAGAAGAATAAGAATACGGGGAAGTACAAATAATGAGTGAAAGATACTTATAATTATATAATTTGGAAAATTAACTATACTATTATAATACATAATTAAAATATAATACCTACTCAATACTAACATACTGCATATACTTACATATTAATAACTGTACACTCTAATACATAAATATTAATAGATTACATAGTTGTAAATACATACTTATTATACATAGGAACACCCAGACACACATGACAAATATTTGTATTCATCATGCAAGCATTTATCCACCACCACACACCATATGGGAATCTAACCCACACCTTGTGGCTTCACAGGTAGGCTTACTAGCAAACTAAACCACTAGGCCAGCTGAATTAACGATCTTGCAAATATAAAAAAATGTGAAGTTGGTTGTTGCTCAATCACATTAGAATGGCTAAACTGATATGGTTGAAATTTGGGACACAGATTATTAGTCTGGAATAAAGCATAAGCTACTTTTTATGACAGAAAATTACAGCAATATCAACTATGTGGGTATAGCTAAAGTTCAGCTAGTTAAATTTTTAGTTTTAAAAGATTGTTTTTTTAAATTCACTCAATCCTAGAATGTTTACTTTGAGAAGTAAGCCAATAATATAATAGTGATTTGTATTAATTCTTTATTCAGTATTTTGTTAGGGTGTTCTTATTTTTGTGCCTATAATAGACATTGTCAGCACAGTATCTTGTCTCAAATATTTGATATTAATATAAAACATCAAACGTTTCAGATATTATGAAAAGCTCTTAATAGAAAAAGAACAGTGGAAAAAAGAAACAAAAGAAAGGCGGCACAAATACCATGATATGAGATTGTAAGTGTACCCCTATTGTACTAATCTTTTGTGACTGATTCTCTAATGATATTGATTTATTTGAAACCAAATGTTTCTTGCCTAATTCTCACACATTGGATGCCAAGATGTATTAAAATATTTTTTCCAGACAATTTATTTGTATTTTGTGGAATACTCTGAGCTTTCCTGAACAATAAATGACCATGACCATCTATCGTTAGGGGGCGTCCATAAATTACGTGAGGTGTTTAAGGGGGGGAGGGGGTCGAGTCAAATCTCATCTAATCTTATGTTGGAGAGAGGGGGGGTCTCGGCAAATATCACGCAATTTATTTTCCTTGAAACAAAAAAAAATATAAGTACTATTTTGGTACATTTAATCCAGATTGTACATGCTTAAGAGTTATTCTTAAACATAATCGTAATACGAACGCCCCTCGGGCTGAATCGACGCCGTCGGCGTCGCGACGTCGCACAAAATAAATCATTACCTACTCAACAAAGAAACCATATTGTATGTGTCTGTAAACGACAATGTACTAATTGAACTCAGGCATCAAAATATACTAATTATTGAGTATGTTTATTTGTTTCATATGTTCAGACTTTGAAAACCATTTTGTGGGTCGTGAAACAAAAAAATAAATGAATACTCAAATAGAACACAAAGAATAAAACAATCTAACGTGTTTACGTAAGAAACCTACATCTTGAAAAATCTCACGTGAGTTTGGGGATGGGGGAGGGGGTTGAATAAAATCTCACGACATCTCACCAGAGGGGAAGAGAGGGACAGAAAATTAAAAAAAAGACCTCACGTAATTTATGGACGCCCCCTTAAGAATAAAAATATGCTGTTATTCTCCATCATTCAAATTCTTAGTGTCACTCTACTGACTTTTATGTTACGCTTTGGATATAATGTGTTTTTAAGATGGTTGCTTACTTAATAAATTGTTTATATTTTCAGACAATATCAAATGTTAACAAATGCTGCAAAGAGTTCAAGATTATCATATGCTGCACTTACAGATGAAGACATTGAGTTCCTCAATGCAAAACCGAACATCTCAAAATTGATTGAATGTCAGCAGAGACTGCATAATACAACGCAAATCAATATGGCATTTGTGAGACGGACCAATGAACTTGAAGATGTGGCTCTTGAGCTATGTGAAAAGAAAGTAAACAAAATTACAAGGCATATATTAGAACACAGTGCAATTTTACCTTCAGAATGAGTTTCCAATTCTCTGTGAAACAAAGACTTCATTCCTCTTAGACCTTTATGTAAAGGGGTGTTCAAGCATTACATAATGCAATTTAGGGGTGTTTTGTAAAATGTTATGGTGCATCATGGAGTAAATTATTTATTTTTAAAAAATATATCGACGGTTAAAAGGAAATACGGTATAAGCGCCAAAAAGTGAAATGTTCAGGAGAGCCGTTCAAAGTTTTGAATTTAAGAAAAACTGACGTATCTCTGTTATTTATTAGCATTTCGTGAAAATTGAAACAGTTATGAAATGAGAAAAAAATGGGGCAGTTACCGGTATTGTCAGTTTCAATGATTTGTTGCTATTTAACGTTGTTTATGTCGCTTATAGCAATGGCTTTTAATTTTCCAATGAGGTAATATGGCGTAAGCGACAAATGACCAAATAAAATATTAATGGATAAGAAGCCTAAACAACATACCGATATCTCACGTCGCGAGGGAAAAGGGGTATAAGAGACTAGACAGTTCAATAAGTGTTATGGGAAAAGAAGGATAAGGTACTTTTCACAGTGGTTGTATAACAGATAAAAGAACACAAGTAACAGTTGACTTTCACAAAAAACAGAATCATAAGACATTAGTGACACACAATGTAGCTTGAAAGTAAAGGAAAAGAAGGATAACTAACATCTGGCATTGCGTGAGTCTAAGGAAGTATAGATGAAAAGACATTTCCTAAATAATGAAGTAGCACAACCAACACGATCTCGTTTAAGTAATTCTAATTTACGCTAAATTATGGTAGATTTAAAAGGTGATTGCTCATTTTTTTGCATTTTTTTCATGTCACCTTTTCACTAACAATCAGATAGTACGATGTTTTAAATAAAAACAAAACAACATTTCTGTTATTATTTTTTAATCACGAAAAATCAAGGCTAGAGTTGGTAGGTATCAACCTACTATTTTTTGGAAAAATAATACTTAAGCTAGTAGGTAGGCACATAACTGAGGAATAAATTTAGGAGGATTGGTATGTATTTGTAATGTTAAACGTTTAAAAAAATAACAAACAGTATAGAAAATACTCTCAAAAATTTGCCGGGGCGTACGATAACAGTCCGGTAAATCAAGATATTTCGTTTTTGATACGACTTCAATACGATGCTCGGGTGCCTCCGCGTCCATCGAGTATTTGACAGTTGATGATGTGCAGTTCCTTTTAAAAGTAGCTACTTGTATTTTACTAATCTAGCCAACATGATTACCCACGAAGAATTTGTCAGCGAGAAGGTCCCATCTCTAAAAGTCTGTGTGATTAACTTCTCCAAATCAAAAGGCTTTGGATGTTGCCGTGTGAAACATTGTATATTATTGCGATGGAGCCTAGATAGTGGTCACGAAATCACGAAGGCCGTCTGCCGCTTCGGCTGTCGCTTTGATTGGCTGCGGTTTTTTCCTCTGCTGTGCACTTTCGGAACTGGTTTGGTTGGTCGAACTAGCTGTCTGTTGCATCTATCCCCAGCTGTCTGTTGCATTTGTCAGGTCGTGCGAAGGGGCTCTGAGGAAGCTCAGATTTTCTCCCCTATTTTCGTACACGACAACCTCATGATGTTTAGAGGCCTCAATGCAATCCAGCCGGTCTGTGACTTTCGCTCTTGAGTATTCGATTGTCATCGCATCCACGTTTACTACGCGGGGTGTTTCACTCGCATTTCTGCTAAGATGTACAAGCAGCGCACTTGCCTTTATGAAAGGCGTCCGACTTTCTCAGTACTCTATTATTGCAATCGTTTTATTTCTAGATCGCACCAACCGAAATCGGTGGCCGTCTACCTTAAGGGTTGGATTTCCATCCGGCGAGCTTACCATTGGAATGGTCTGTACGCAGGCTTCATGTAAACTAGCTGTGTAGTTCGGAACCATCGACTCCAGTTCTAATGGAAATTCACATTTCTCCACTAAATCCGGTGAGAGCTTTCCTTCTTGCAGGGAGGATTTTAACTGTGTTTTAACTGCTTTTAACATAAAGTTTGACCACTGTGCCTTCTTGGTTTAGTATTTGCATGTTGTTATTATTGGTATCTGTTGTTTGAAAGGTTTAACTAGGCGTAAAACGAAAGTGATTGCGTTGTGGTCTGATGTCGTAATACTTTTGTCAACCTTCCATCCCAATTGTTGTCCAAATGATTTTTCCCAAGAGAGACCCGCTGCACATTGTTACATCTACTATGCTTGTGCAGAGTTTGCCTTCCCTAACGATCTCGAAGATTGGTGTCGTAGTTATAAATATCTCCATTTCGTTGAACAATGAGTTTACGGCTTCTTCTCTCTCATTTTGGGATGTGCTTCCTCACCAGTGGGACTACGCATTCACGTCACCAGCAACAATAAGGTCATTTGTCGCTAGTTTTTTGCTGAATAACATAATCCTGCTGAGGATAAGTTCGACTTTTTGATTCCTTCTAAGTAGAGAGAAATTACTCTCAGTTTTAGGCCTGTGCCGACCAACAGAACATTCACTCCCGTTTCGGTAACAAATTAGGGGGCATGGATTACCACCAGCCTGACACCGAAGACTATTATGGCTGCCTTAATTGGTTTTGTCTGTTTTAACTGCACTGGATAACGCGAGTTCCAGGATATTGTTTCATTACGCCTTTATTTCTCACATAGGGATCTTGAACAAGGGCAACTGAAACTCCCCTTTCTATCGCTACCTTCAGGAGTTCTGCCGTTGCGAGCACTGCAGGTTGGCTTGGATGAACCGTATACTGGAGACTGAGCTACTTTCCTCATGAGTGCCCTTAGCAATAAGATATTCTAGAACGCGCTATACCATCTCATTTTATCCTTTCAGGGCAATCGCTACTAAAGGCGTTGAGAGCGAGTTCTCTGTTGGGGCTGTTGGGATGAGCAATTGTGCAGTTCTTGCATTTGGGTGGCAGGTCTTCTTTTCTTGCCTTGCATTGTGTCCAGGAGTGGGGTTTTTTCCGCTGCGTCTGCAGGACTCATCCCTTTCCCGGCAGATCGCCTTTGTATGGCCGAAACCTAGGTACTTGGAGCACTGCACCAAGGGCGAATGGTCTGCCACTGGTCTGGGGTCTGGAGTCCTATGTAGACCTTTTCGGCGTCCAAAAACGCTCTGTGAATGCGAGGTGAAACCTCGATCAGTGGATGACACCCATGTGAATTACGCCTTTTTTCCTGTGTAGCACTCTGATCGAGCTCTCTTGCAAATCAACCCTCTGTAGCAGATGTTTATTCTGCTCCAGAAGGTTTTCCACTACATTTCGTTATCTTTGTGATAAGACAAGGCGTCTCGAATGATGATCTGTGGATTACCCGCTTTCACGGTTTTCACCTTTTGAAACTTGTGTTGCTGCACACGATTTTTGACCAGGACAAAGTCTTCCTCTGTGCTACAATTCAGAATGAATTTCCTATTTCGACCTTTTCGTACTTTGTCAACTCTTGCTCCAGTCTTCTTCGTGTGTACTTTAGTGATATCAAATGTCATAAGCACGGATTTGGAATGAAATCCTCATTGTGTATCACAGTATAAATGACGTATTACTTTGATCGTTGATCGTGGAACTAGGTTGTAATCGACACCATGGTATGTCGTTCAATTTAAGTAATAAGGGATTAGCAACAAAAACGTGTGTATATTCTTAACGGAAGTGAGGAATAACCAATAGCGTGATATTAACATTAAATTAGGTAATAGGGTATAACCGACAAAGTGAAATAGAAATTAATTTTGGAAAAAGGGTACAAGGGTCAAAGCTATGTTCAATTACTAAATGGAAATAGGCTATAAACAACGTTTGTATTTATTGAGGAAATAGCTTAGAAGGCATAAACAACTGAAAACTGGAGACCCCTATGAAGTAAAAAAGCATTACCGACAACAAATCGAGATTAGATATTTTTTGCAGGGGTACAAGAACCTTTATAGACAAAATTACCTGAATTTACGTCGGTTACAAATAGTATAACTAGGGAAATGTTGTTTTTTGCTCGGGCATAAGCTCCAAAAAAGTCATCGTAGAGCTATGGGAGTCAGCTCATTCGAAAGAGCGGGAAATTTTAAGTAAAATGGCATTTAAAACTGATTTTTGACCAAAACGTCGCTTATGCCCAACTTCCTTTTAACCGTCGAATTATGATAATTCAAACCTCCTTAAAATCCCTAGTTGGCAACTTATGTGGTGACTTTTAGGTAAAAATAGTCACTTACGTAACATAAGTAACAACAGGAGGGGTGCATAAAGCGCTACAATGCAACGCTATAAAATCTTCAAAAATTATGTTACATAATACTTGAACGGTCCCTAATCCAGAAATATGGTTTAAGTGTTATTGGGCAGGGCATGTTTTTAACATTTTGACCGCAAAGAATGATGGCATGGTAGTCGGCTCCAAATCACAATATATTGCTTAATTCTAAAAATCAACACATTTTAACTTGATAGCTCAATGTATCAGCTATACACTATTTGTGTGAGAAGTAAAATTTATTGTTTATTCCATATCCTAGGTGTTTGTATTATCATAAATATATTTTCAATTATATTAGCAACCTGAATTCCAATACAAGCTTACTACTATAAAATTACTATACTTATACTATTACTAATACTTAGGTAGATCAATATAAAACTGTTAATTGTGAAGCAAACAAAATTATTTTTTACTGTAATACACATATGAACTGGTGTCATAAGTGGTGGCTTTATTGCTAACAGCAATCTCTTTCAGGTAACCAGTATACAATAAACTCACCTACATAAGAGCATAGATTTTGCATCCTAAGGTTGCCTGGAAGAGATCACTATCAGTGATAAAACTGCCAACTGTCGCACTAGTTTTAAAGTTTATTGTTAGTTCTTTTGGTGCATCGATAAAATGTATCTTTGATGTATAGATCTATTAAAACTCCTGGCATTGACAATGATGTTTTGTGAAGAGGACTGAAACCACATTTTGTGGGTAGTTTGTACTTGAATTAGTTGCCATTAGATGTAAAAAAAATGTATAGTAACTATTTGCTAAGATTACATACTTTTTTAGATATTGCTAGTTTGTTTGTAATAAAAATATTGTAAATAAAATAATAACTATCAACTAGTGAATAATTGTAAATACGTATGTACAATAAATATTACTAATTTTATAACATAGAAATGTATTATTTGCTACTCGTATCTCGCTATCAGTTCAGGGTCTCTTTGAAAATAGGCTGTGTTGAGGTCCCTCAATGTCATAACACCCCAGTTTCAGTGTTGGGGCTAAATAGCGACCTTGACTCAGTCGGTTATTGTCGTCATGCAAAAAAAAATGCAGCTAACATATTATTTTAAAGTATAATGTATTAATATGAAGTTATATTTTTTTTGGCGCGTTAGAGATAAAATATATGAAAGTAAATTCTTACGATGCGCGCACACCGTCATGAAAACCCTCAACTCTGAAATTAGCGTGACGGACCCACTGGCTAGTCAACATTTTAGTAAATATTTAACTTCCTTCTTCGGTTAAGTTCGACTTCTCCGAGGAATACAGAAGAGACGAACTTCTTAGCATTCCATGATTCACCGTGCGGGTGCCGGGTCCATCGTGTGGCAGAGAGAGAAATCCCGAGTAGATTCCAAGATTTGTGACTCGGGCGTAGGTTTGGGCCCCTTTTTGACATACATCAACACTCACCTTCACTACTCGTATTTTTCTCCCTGCCCAGCCAAATCCGATATGATCCTACTAGTGCAGCTTTAGATACTTGTTCCAGTATAGAACTTACTGCACTTCTGGACAAGCCAAGGTCTTTCAGCAGGTTACAGATAGATATTGCTCGTATACCCATTGAACTCTGAAAACACTAAGAAGCGGCACGCGCTCTTCTACGATGGTAATGCAAAATCAGGTGACGTCTTCTGAATCTTCTGATTGAGTCTCAGTCGCAACAGGAGCCTCAAGTTGAATGGACGTTCGCTAATCATTGAAAAAAATCCGATATAAGCCGTAATAATTCCTTATTGTGCTTTTACAAGGTGCACAAATAGTTCAAAGACCAAGATTTCCAAAACAGTTCAATGATTATTTCATCTAAAATAATTGTTCTGTTATCTGTTGTAAACAATTTGCAATTTGTAAAAGGGACAGTTATACATACAGCGTAAGAGCATATCTATTCTATGGTAAGAGTGCAACACGACCGGCGATATGTTAGTTCCGGCTATTTTGTCTCTTTCACGCCAGTACATTCACAAAATATAATATTATGTCTTACTATTCTTGTCGAAAAATATATCTAAACAAAAGTGATGTACTTATAGCTATCTCATTTGCGTCTACTGCCTACTTGTCATGTCTTTGTCATTCATTCAAACGTATCTCACGATTGAAGTGAACCTGTTTGCACATTGCGTATGCTTGTGTGAAATTTTCGCCACATAATGCTGTCTTTATATTTTAGCGCGTACCGCATCTTCCTTTACTTAGTTATATCAATGGGTATAGGTATACCTCTCGCTCCTACTTCTACAGCGTATAAATTAACTACATAGCCATTTTATTATAGAAATTAATTTCTCAATAGAAGTAAGTATTAAGTTCTTGCGTACGCACGAAAGTTGCGTACATTTTAGTAATTTAATCTGACGGGATGAGCAAGACATAGGTATGTACGCTTGATGGTAAATTGGTACACAACACGCCTATCCATAATACTAGGTACTGCAATTTGGCTACAAGGAATTAATAAATTTATCATAATTACTTAAATCACTGTCTAGCACTACACTGCGCTAGTCACCCAGAAATTTATCACTTTGCTCTGTAATTTTTCTAGAAATATTGCCCATCAAACTAGTATAGGTCCTACAAACCATACAGGGTTACTGGTAACCAGCCTGCATCCATTTAAGGGCACGTCCTGTGAATTTTAACAAAACAAACAATCCTTGTAAACTTGTTCTACAACTTTTGTTAAAACTCAATACCTACATATCACAATAAATACTTTTTAAACATTGTGAAAAAACTTGTATAGGTATTCCGAGGAACTTTTTGAGGTCATCATGTCATCCGCCAACCCGCACTTGAAACTTAAAAACGGATCTTTATGCTGTTAACACTAAAACTTACTATACTCAACCACATACTTATATGAAGCGTATTTGAAACATCATGAAAAATACACCAAATACTCCATTTAAAGACTGTTTTTCACCATACTTACTAAAATTCACATACTTATTATGTTAAACACTTAGGTCTTCTATTTTCCATCATGATAAGGTAATAATACAACATTTTAGTAATTTATTGTATAACAATTTATTCCATTAGTTTATTTCATTATAATAATTCTTCTCACTTATCCCATAAATTAACTTTATACATACAGTACAATCAACAAAATTAAATCCTAAATCGTTTAAAAATTACACAAATTCAAATTAAGAATTGACAAATTAGATGAAAGTTACATTATAAACATTAAAATGTAACTTTTGTGTAGTGTTTTATTGCTATAATTATACCACAATAAAAAGATAAAAGTCCCATCATAAGCTGAATTCAATTGCAGTCTAAAATAATTAAATCAAAAACGCAAATCTTTTCATTTTCTCAAAAGTTAAGTTTTAAACAACATTAAAAAATAAAGGACAAGAAAGTATACTAGGTGTATGAGATAAGGCTAAACCTTTTTCCTGCACTCATTTTAGTTCCATTGATTGTACAAGTGGCTAAGTATCAATTGTGTTATTGAAAAGCCCCCTTGCCTATCAGTTGTAACTTAATAAATATATTTGTATTGATTGTACAAGTGTAGTACCAAAGTTTGTATCATTAACAATACTACTGATGTATTGATTCGTATTTCGAGTCAGTAGCGCCATCTGTTGTATCGCTAGAACCATCATCTACCGATGCGCACTTGACCATCGTGGTGGATCATGATCTTTGACTCTTTCCTCATGAGAGATGACCCAGAGTCCCAACAGCAGAAACAGAGTGTTATTATCAATGCAACTATTATTTCCGACTGTAATTAATGGCCTACCATCAATCAGCACATAGTTTAATGTCAACTGAATTTAGCAATTACGTGGTCTTTTATATTGTGTATAATGATTCATACTCAACTATTGTATAATTGTAGATATTACTTTTATAAAACAAAATATTCAAGAATTCAGTCGAAGCGAATTCAAACTTTAACAGCTTGACTTAGGGCAGTATCAATTACTATTTTAGTCTTTTATTAACAGTCTGCAGTTTTTGCTATGGAAAATGGCTAAGCTGGATGATCCAGTTTAATATGTACGTAGTGTGTTTATCGTGTAGTAGTCTTAAAATGGCTTATGCTAAATGCTCCCAATTTCATGACAGAACATCAAACTGTAGCATTTTAGCAATATTGTGAAAGAAAATAATCATATCATAAGTTCGAACAGTAATACCAAACAATCTCAGGTAGATAATGGGCGAGACATTTTTTCCTAAGGCCGATTTAAACTGAACGAACATAGAGCTAGAGCTGGAACAAGAGCATTCTTTCTCGATCTTTTAGTGTAAACGAAAGATCGTTCTTAGCGTTTTCCATATTAAATATTCCATAGAATCTTTGCGAACGCAAACAAAACAACGAAAGAATGTTCTACGTTTGTTTACACCAAATGAATTTGATACAGTGGGGATAGAATGAGCATTCGCTCGTCTGATGTAAATCGGCCTTTAGGTTTCAAAAACAAAAATGACGAAGGTGTTACGAATGCTTAGAAGTTTCGAGAAACGTCGTTCAACATTTGATAATTTGATAAAACAAAAAATACGTCCCATATTTTTCCATAATCTACCTGACAAACTATAAAGAATGCTATATTTTTGACCCTGTCGTCATCCCAATTTTGTTGATTCTTCATTTTCAATAAATGCACAACTTTTTCGAAAGATAAAATTAATGAGAGTGAGAGACATACTACAAAACACCAGAATTGGTTTACAGATAGAGAAGATTTAAAAATTGACTTTGATAAAAATACAATGACAGTCTAAGGAAAAGTTAAATGTTTCATCAGAATAGAACATTATCTAGCATACTATTATAACACTTAAATTCTAAAGCCAACAGCTACATAGTAAATTAAACTTAAATGACTTTTAAAAACTTAAAACGATAAGGAATTCAAATTAATTTATTTACAATACAATTTCATTGACAATTTTCATTATTTAGCATATAATTCATTGTGTTAAAACTATTGTTTAGTATATGGCATCAAATTTATTGTAAGGCATTTTTTCTCATAAATAAAATAGGCAATTATCCATTGGCTGTTAAAAATACGTTCTATCATAGACTGCATCATCGCTAACATAAGGCCAAATAACAGTCAAATGCACATCTATTATTATTGATAAATTTTTCATGCAAGATTGACAATTAATTCATTATGATAAGACGTCCCGGAATATCGTATATTACACCTAAAAGTTACTTCTACACAGGACTAGATAAAATCAGGATAGTAATATTGGACAGGAACAAAAAACATTTAAACAGTAAAATAGTTCTTAAAAATATCTCTATTGTATTTTTGGTCACTTCCACTGTACTAACAACGAAACTACCTGAAATACGTTCTTGTAACATCATAAATAGGGTACTATTTTCGTTGTTATGAAGTGTTGCTTATCGTGTATTATACTCGTAATAGTGGTGGCATCGAATTTCAACAGGAACATTATTGTTTCGGAAAACTTGTGTTATCTGACTAATATTTGTATACTAATATGGACTCGGTCGTGAATATAAGCATGGTAAATATATGTATATAATTTTGGATGTTTGTTGGTTGACGTAGGAACGTCTGAACTGATTGGGCTGAAATTATAAACACTCTTAGAATATAGTCTGGTTTTTTTTTTTTTTATAGCATAGAGTAACGAGGCGAACAGGTCATGTGCCTGATGGTAAGCAACATGCCTGCCACATAACAGTACAGTAACACGCAGCTATTGGAACATGATAATCCAAATCATTACCTAGCACTGCACTGCGCTCGTCACCCAGATATCTAAGATATTATGTCTCCAAGCCCTGTAATTTCTCTGGAATCATTGCCCTTCAAACCGGAACACAGTAATGTTTGCACATTACTGCTTGGCGGTAGAATATTTGGCAACGGTGTGGTACTTCCCCAGGCGGACTCTGCTAAGAGTCCTACCACTACCACAGAATTTACGGAAATTAACGGAAATTACACACTACGCGGGTAAAGTAAGATAACACATAATACTAGCACATTCAACTATTGCAATAACTTAAAACAAGTTTTTTTAATCTCAATTACTTTCAAATGTGAGCGAGTATTATGTACCAATTAAAGTAAGTACATGAGAACACTCCACCACTAATAAGAGTTCTACTGGAACGTGTGAATGACCAACAATAAAATAGCCTACTATGATTATCAACAGAACAAACATATTCGTTTTTGAAATTGAAATACAGTTATTGTGTACATCCTAATTATGGGCCTAATAAAAAACAGTACACATACGCAAACTAGAAATAAATTAGTTAAAGTTACTGTAGAGACTGACTTGAAACATTTAGTTATTGTGTATCATTAAATCGTCGTTATAGTTGCCATCAGATGACTTCTACATACTACCTTCTAAACTTTGTCTGTTACAACAACATAAAAGTAATCATCACTAGATAGTATAAAACAAAGTCTCTTCCCACGTCTGTCCGTCACTATATATGCCTAGATCTTTAAAACCACCAAACAGATTTTGATGTGGGTATTTTTAATAGAGTGATTCAAGAGAAAGGTTTATATGTATTATACGTGCGTAAAATAGCAGAGAAACACGGATAATTTCAAAGGTTTCTAATGTAATGTCATAAATAAACACATTTTTTGCACTTACACTGGCTGAACCCTATGAGCTAGATCAAAATAATTTACATCAGTATTGTACCCCTTCAAAAGGTCTACAAAAATAGTATATGTCTATCTCTTAGGAATAACCCACAATAACCATTTTAGTATATTATTTAGTATCAGCATTGCACCCATGCGAAGCCGGGGCTAGGGGGGGGTTCCTAGTACATTTGTTTATATAATAAGACTAGTGTAATGACAGAACTTCTTATAATATTATGTTATCGCAAAATTGTAAACACTGTCAGTTATTTACTCATTATATAGGCCGCATCAACATCAGGTGAGACAGCAGTCAAGCGCAAACTAATTACTAAGAAAAGAAATGAATGTACAAATCAGTCTCTACATTTTAGCCAAAATATGTTTTGCTCCATTGGCACATGATACAATTCCCAATAAACATTAGACAAAGACAATTAAAATTATTACAACATATTCAGATATAACATAGTAAGTTCAAATTACTAACTTAAATGCTTCACGTTAAAGCTCCTTCTCGTTTGCACTTTCTTTTCTTTGGCAGTCTTGTATTCTCGCCTGCATGGACTGTTCCGGAGGTCTAGTATGGTGTTGATCTTCTCGACGATTTCTCTCGCCACTTCGTTTTCACACTCGAAGTCGTGGATTTTGTATGTGGCGTTTGGATGGGACAGACTTGATGTTCCTGGAAAATTTAACAAGATATTTACAGCTTTTTGTTAGTGTTTTTGAAAAGAAATAAACTTCTTTTGGCACACCACAGGCAGATTTTTCGTGGGCTTTGAATTGAATTCTAGCGTCACGCTCGGGAATGATAAGACATTTTTGGGTGATCTCGGGACCACGGCCATTGGCCATCTAGAAATGCTAAATGAGGGCGTGGCCACGCCCTCCGGTTTCAACCGCGTAGTTTCCAGAGTGAGCTATCACAGCTATCAAATTCTGATTCATAAGTTTTCACTTCTATCGGCAGTTCTTATGACTGCCGATTTTTTTAAATTATGTTGCCTTTTTTTAGTTTTTAAACTTTCGTGACTTAACTCATACTGAACAGACAGGATTTAACGCAATCTAAATTATTATTTAAAACTAACGGCCCGTGCCGGCTTCGCCCGGATATTGTCATATAAAGACCTTTAATCCATATAAACACTATCCTATCTCTCAAGTTGGACCAAATCCTACTAATTTTATAAACGCGAAAATTTGCAAGAATGTATGTTTGTTACTCTTTGACACAAAAACTACTGAAGATATTTCAATGAAATTTGTTACACAGACAGTAAATTGTCGGAAAATCATGATTTTTTTCGACAAACTAATAATTACAAAATTAAAATTTATAATTTTTATAGTTCCACTCTTCTAATCTATTATTCCGCAACGCCGTACAAAAATCATGCGACAAGGAGAAATGGTCGAGGGTTGCAACTGCCCCTCTTCAACTGTACTCAGTTGGACAGCTTACAAGTGACGGCATAGTGCTGAATTTTATTACTTTATACCCTTCTATCATCCTACATAGGTCTCCTGGCGGTTCATTTGACCCATAAATTTTATTCACGGGCCTGTAGTCTATATAGGGTGACAAAACGAATCGGACATATTTGTGTGTCGATGGTAAATAAACACGTCTGCCATAAAAGCACAGTAACTCACAGTTATTGGAACATGAAGAGTCCAAATCATTACCTGCACACTGCACTGCGTTCGTCACAGATATACGAGATGTGTTATCTTTACACCCTGTTGTTTCACTGCAAACATTGCCCTTCAAACCAGTACATAGCATAAATAGTAGTATAAATCCTCACCCAAGGCGTTCCTATCCCCATACACCACATGATGCCCCGGCGAGTAGACCAGCCGGAACACGGTGCGGCTGCCGCGGCTCTCTAGCACCTGACACCACGCTACCGAGTCTATGCTGTGCATGAAGTACTTCGATCCCGACTGAAACAAATTGTAAAGATTGTTATAAATTGTACGGACATGGTCAGTTATGCCCCGTACAGATTTGCGAAACGTAGCATGGAATGAAACATGAAATGAGCATTTCATAAGTGTAGACGCAGGGCGCGCACAAACCGAGCATATACGTACTCAAATCTGTTTCCGGCATGCGCGCGGCGAACATAGCTCAGTCTGTCAAGAACACGCGAAGATAATGGATTGTGATTGTAAAAATATATATTTTGTGGATTCTATTTAACTCAATTAACTGCATTATTTTTTCTTCACTCCATTCAACCGATCGAAACCGCCAAATAATGGCAGATCGCAGCGCGCACGAGTTGAAATGCTCTGGTCGCGCGCGTATTGAGCACGGTTCGTGAGCGGAAGCCGTCGACACTATGGGAATTCTGTTACATTGCACGACACATAGCGACAATGTAGACGGGAAATTCTTTCATTGCATGTTACATTTCATGATACGTTTCACCAATCTGTACGCGGTACCTATATATTAAAAAATATACTGTAGATACTCTTTTGTTTCACAAACAAAAATTTACGAAGACATAGGACTTCAACTTCTAGTAACGTCATGTCTATATATTTTTAATTTGTAAGAAACATAATATCAATACCTATTGATATTATGTTTGTTTGTTGTTGGATTTGGACGAAATTTTGTACATAGATGACATAGAATAACATAGGCAATTTTTTATTGCAGCAAACTAACAGGATCGGGAAGTACGCGGATAAAACAGCGGACGTTTCTAGTAGGGTAACATAAAATATATGTCTTGGTCTTTCCATATTACGTACCCAAAACGCATGTTTGTTTGGTACTAGAGGCTCGATTTCTATTCTGTCTAGCGACACGACTAGCTGCACGGCCGTGTTCGTTCGAACTTTCCGCAGTAGGTGCACTCTGTAAGTCTTGCATTGTGGAGCCTCCGTGGCGACTAGTATCTTCCCCGGGTCTGGTAACAATTTCTTTTTTTCTGGAACATGTGAGTGAATAGATATAGAAATATAATGCAAATAAACAATGAAAACGATCCAAACTTTCACATCTATATACATATATAAAATTGGATCTTCGAAACGTATGTACGATTGTATGCTCGAACTTTTGAATACCTGCAGCAAATTGGATGATTCTTAGTTTTATGTATTCATCATTGTCGGGACAAGGTTTGTAATGTTTACGAAAAAAAAGTAAGATGGTACATAGTTCGCCGGGACAGCTAGGTTATAATATTAGTAGGTGTTAGCGTAAAAGTAACGCTCACGGCTCTAGCGCAACTACTCTAGGGACTCGACGAGCGTACATTACTTTTACCAATTTGTAAAAATTCTACTAATAAAATCATTCCGCTTCAAATCAACTTTCATTCAAGACACAACAACCAATAACAGTAGGATTGACGCCAAACGCGAAGCGGTCCCGTGCGTGCTATTCCCTTAAAAAAAGCTGGCGAATGCAGCTTAACTTAAATTCGAGCCGAGCCAACTGTATCACGTGAACGTGTATATCATCACATGTAAACGGTTGACTTAAAAACGGAACAAAAACCGGCATGTTCAAAGAATCTTTCAAGGTCAGGTGTGGTCTGCACTAGGCCAGTGTGGTGGCCTAGACTATCTCCTTGTGAGAGAAAGCCCCAAGTCCTAACACTGGGTATATTGACTGGACTCACTGGACTGCTATTCTATGCTTTGCATGATTTTACAAACCTTCATTATGAGCCTTGACAGCATTTGCTACAGTTTCTGAAGTGTCACTCCCTCCAGTATAATGCCTGTATTTTGATTGGCTCTGTCCGAGGATGTCACCTTTGAAGAATGCAAACCGAGAGTCCTCTGCTACTGGGCAAGTGGATGGTGGAGACAGAGAGCTGAGTTCTATCAGGCCGAGACAGGTAAATCCAAACTTGGAGCAAGGTTCGTTGGAATCAAGGCAAGGAAACGCCCAGTCCACTTCGCCATCATCTTCAGCTATGCAAAGCCCATATTCGTTAACAGAGCCTAGACTGATGTCAGGATGTTCAATGCTGAAAGGAAATCATTTTTAACAATATTATCAATGAATGTACTTTGGCTACGGAATGTACTCACTACCGATTGGTAGCGCCAATTTGCGATTCACAACCCACCTTCAGATTAATTTTGACGTTTGGCATCGAAGTATCAGCTGATTCCATAGCTGGCTACACATCAGAACGGAATGGAGGTTGTGAATCGTAAATTGGCGCTACCGATTGGCAGCGGGCAGATTCCGTGGCTCAGGTCGAATTGACTGGATCGTTAATCACTACACTAGTGAGCACCACGTAATGCAGCCCCCATTCGCGCTGAGATTCAGTCCTGGATTTGTCGATAGTTTCTCGATACGCCGCGGCCTAGGGGCGGGAGCCTAGAGGCGGCAAATTTCAGGGGACAATCACTTGATTTCGGAGAATAGGTAATAGTCAAACAAGTTCACTGATTTTCTGATAGTTCTTTTGCTCTTATGCTTGAACATTATCTAAATTTACAACAAACATCCAAACTTTGGCATTTATAATAACAATAAGATGGAAAGACATATGTATGTCTTTGGAAGTATGAAGGTAGAATGTAAAAAATACATAGGTGCCATTTCTAAATCCACCAAATTATTTACTTCTTAATTTATCACAAGGATAAGATAATAGTATGACTGGGATGTTCTTGTATAAGTTGCTATGGTATTATAATCATAAAACTATTTATTTTTTACTTTTTTCTTCTTTGATTCTTTTTCTTTTTAACAACCCTTGCACATTTGGGACCGCATAGCGTAACCACATAGGTACATGGGACATCAAAGGCTTCTTCAATGAAATGGTTCGTACAACTTGTGATATACCTATGAAATATGTCCTCAAACTAAACTGCAGTCATTTAAAACCATACAGATGTTAACTTTACCAATGTACAATGAGGTATAGAATAATCAGTGTGAAAATAAAAAAAATGAGTCTCTGCAATGCCATTGTTTAATAGGTAAAAAATCCTATAACCACTTGCCTGTCCCTGGTCACTACAGTACCATTTTTTTTTCTTCCGGTTAACTGTTAGTGGTACTACAGAGCCACAACCACGAAGCGTTCGGAAACACGTTTTTATTAATAATCTGTAGCGCAGATATGTATTGACTGTGGTTTATAATCTGCAGAAATAATCATAGATGGCGTTTAATAATTTTTTTAGTTTCTCAGCCATTGCATTTTTTTCCTTTTCGCCATTGCGTCGGGAACAATGGCCGCGATTTGAGGAATCATTTTAATCATTGAATTTAGTAGACTTCTCATGTATCCTCTGTTTATATTTTATCATTATTTGAAAGGAAATATAATTTACTTTTTCAATGAGAGACAGAGACGAACTTCTTAGCATTCCATGGATTCACCGTGCGGGTGCCGGGTTCATCGTGTGGCAGAGAGAGAAATCTCGAATAGACCCCAAGACTTGTGACTCGGGCTGTAGGTTTAAAAGGGGCCCCTTATATTGACGTACGTCAACACTCACCTTCACTACTCGTATTTCTCTCCCTGCCCAGCCAAATCCGATATGATCCTACTAGTGCAGCTTTAGATACTCGTTCTAGTATAGAACTTACTGCACTTCTGGACAATCCAAGGTCTTTAAGCAGGTTATAGAGAGATTTTGCTGGTATACCTCTCGCTCCTACTTCTACAGCATATAAATTAACTACATAGCCATTTTTTGTTAATTCATTTTGAAGGTCGTAATACTTATTTTGTTTCATCGCGTGGTCTTTAGGTATATTAGTTTCCCACGGTACGGTAAGTTCTACCATGACTATGCGTTTTGTAGCCCTAGAAAAAAGGAAAATGTCCGGTCTGGATGACGAAACACCCACATCCTCTGGGATTTTATAGTGCTTTTCATACGTATCCATTAAAATAGTCCAATCAGGTGCTAAACCCAGGATTGAGTAAGGCTTGCTCTTGGAGTTTGAAGTTGAACCCTCTTTTACAAAGTTAATTTGTCTTTTGTTTGTCGTCAGTCCCTTTTGGGCTCTAGCTACCGAAAGGCTTACGGCTTCACGTATGATTTCAAGTACTCTGTCATGGCGCTGTGAGTAATGACCCCTATAAGGAGCACCTTGCATCCCACCAATATGTGCCTTGCTGTACATATCGCCTCACCACAAGTAGGTATAGCAACATTTTTCAGAGGCTTTTCCCCACCTTACCAAGTTACTCTGGTCAGGAAGGGTCATTTGAAAATGTATAAAACTATAAAATATAGCGTAAGTTTGTTGTAATAACATAATACAAAATTGGCGGGAAATCAGTAGAAAAATCACAAATTTAAGTTTGAATTTGGTTTATTGGTAAGAAGTTGTGAGTTTAAAGTTCATATTTTAAACTTAAATGATGCCTTGTTTCATTATCTATTCAAATATATTTTTCTTTTTGAAATCGATTCTATAATTCTATTTTAATTAACGTTTTTATCACGAGGTCGCGCCGGTTTTTATACGCCTCTATCGAGCGGCAACGTTGGACAGTTGACCGGAAAAAAGTCTGCTAGCGCGGACAGTCAAGTGGATAAGGATAAATGCTGCATTGTGTTCATAGCTGGGCATTAACTCGTTAATCCGTTAATTAACGAAGTTAACGTTTTGATTAACGGATTAACTTTTAAGTTAACTTTAAAAAAGGTTAACGGACACGTTAACTTCGTTAATTAACGGATTAACGAGTTAATGCCCAGCTATGAACACAATGCAGCATTTATCCTTATCCACTTGACTGTCCGCGCTAGCAGACTTTTTTCCGGTCAACTGTCCAACGTTGCCGCTCGATAGAGGCGTATAAAAACCGGCGCGACCTCGTGATAAAAACGTTAATTAAAATAGAATTATAGAATCGATTTCAAAAAGAAAAATATATTTGAATAGATAATGAAACAAGGCATCATTTAAGTTTAAAATATGAACTTTAAACTCACAACTTCTTACCAATAAACCAAATTCAAACTTAAATTTGTGATTTTTCTACTGATTTCCCGCCAATTTTGTATTATGTTATTACAACAAACTTACGCTATATTTTATAGTTTTATACATTTTCAAATGACCCTTCCTGACCAGAGTAACTTGGTAAGGTGGGGAAAAGCCTCTGAAAAATGTTGCTATACCTACTTGTGGTGAGGCGATATGTACAGCAAGGCACATATTGGTGGGATGCAAGGTGCTCCTTATAGGGGTCATTACTCACAGCGCCATGACAGAGTACTTGAAATCATACGTGAAGCCGTAAGCCTTTCGGTAGCTAGAGCCCAAAAGGGACTGACGACAAACAAAAGACAAATTAACTTTGTAAAAGAGGGTTCAACTTCAAACTCCAAGAGCAAGCCTTACTCAATCCTGGGTTTAGCACCTGATTGGACTATTTTAATGGATACGTATGAAAAGCACTATAAAATCCCAGAGGATGTGGGTGTTTCGTCATCCAGACCGGACATTTTCCTTTTTTCCTTTTAGTTAATTAACGAAGTTAACGTTTTGATTAACGGATTAACTTTTAAGTTAACTTTAAAAAAGGTTAACGGACACGTTAACTTCCGTTAATGTGCAGAAGTCCGTTAATCGTTAATCCAATGCCTACTATTTATCGCACGGCACCGCGGTTCGGCGCGAAAAATAGGTTCAGACAGGTATTAAAACAAAAACAAAAGTAGATATATTTTGCCAGCGCGTGCGAGTGAGAAAACTGCGAAGATATTTGTTTCGTTTGATCATTTCATTTTTTCATTACATAGCACAGTTACTCTCAGTCACACCGGCGTGCTTAGAGTAACGAGAGTTTTGTTTGATGTTATTATAAATTATTGTCAGTGATCATTTGCTTGTTGATAAAGAAGAGTGCAGTGTAATTTAGTTAGGTAGAACAAGTGTACTGTCATCATCATCACCAAAATGCTTGCCGAAAGACACCAAAATAAAAGTTACTGTATCAAGCCTGAATAATTGGAAATCAAGAACATGTAAGAAAGGTACATGAGTTACAATACATACAGTTTGAAGATATTGTTAAGGCGGGCTCTAAGGGTCGACAGCTGAGCATCGCAGAATCGTTCGGGTTTGCAGCTACTGGCAGACGAGAACTTCCACATGTTTATGAAGGGCATGCACCTTATGTCCGATGCTTAAGTTACACATTTGAATTATACAAGTTGTTTTTGTTCCTAATGTGTTAACTTCCAGAACCTAAAACAGCAGGTTTTATAAGTTCACTATCGCAACGATATAAAAATGCAATTATACTCACATTAACGGATTAACGATTAACGTTAACTTCCGTTTCTTCCGAAATGTAACACTATAATGTTTAACGAAACTAACTTTTTTTGTAGCGGATTAACGATTAACAAAGTTAACTATTTGATAAACGGTGCCCAGCTATGATTGTGTTGATAAAATGTGATACTATGAAAATTCACCCTTTTAGTAATATGGTATCTTTAGAATGACAAACTTAAATGAAAAATGGATGAAGAGATAAATATGTACAATTGTTGTTTTCTTTTTATAGTATAGAGTATAGAGTAACGAGACAAGCTGCACATGTGCCTGATGCTAGGCAACATATCTGCCCAAAACAAAAGTGACACAAAGCTATTGGAACACAGTGATGTTTTCACATTACTGCTTGGTGGTAAAATAGCTGGCAAAGGTGTGGTACTTCCCCAGGCAGACCCTGCAAAGAGTCCTGCGACTACAAAACATGGACACCACCTTAGGCATCATAAGAAAAAGTTTAGAAAACTATTTTTTTGTACTACGACAACACAGTATAAACTCCATGTAACATCACTGGATATAATGGCAAACTCACTAAAGCATCAAAATTACTAGGCTTTGGTTGGTTTAGCTTGTATTTCATACAATTATTAAGTCTATAGCATTATACCCACTCTCAATAACGACCATAATGTTGCAAATGAAACAACAAAATGTACTTATTAAGTTGCCAAAATTAGTCAAATCTGCACTGCTGTGCTCATTCTTCTGTAACTTTATCATCCTAGGCAATAAAATAACTGTTGGCTTCATACATACCAAACTTTCTAAGAAATCCATTCTTTTGTTTACAAGTTCTGATTACTTGCACATGTAGAATGTAGGTACAAATAAAATAAAATTTCAAAAAATTACCAGTGCGACAAAACACTTCAGCCAAAAATATCAGAGTACAGAGAACAGAGTTTGTCTTTTAGTTTTCTAATACAGATTTTTCTTCCTGACAACTCTCTACGTCAAAATATGCGCAGTCCGGTGAGTGTTGTTATTTAGAGTTTACACTATATGACAGTACATGTAATAATGTCAATACATACCTGTACTTGTAGCATGTAAAGCCAATCAAGTCCTTGATTTTGGCAGTAGCAATAACACAAACAACTATGGGGTAGTTCTGATGTCTTTCAGACAACATTGTCATGAAGATCTTGAATGACTTTGTGGGTAACCCCAATTGTGCTGTGCCATCGAACTTTGCATACTCCAAATATTGGCGATGAGGTAAATTGGGGCAATTTTTTAACTGTTCAGCGAGCAGAGATTTCTGTTTTTCAGGTTTTTGCACATCCTCTTTTGTAAATATTTCAGCTCCTTGTTCTGGACTCAGTATGGCTGAATCTTCCCATTTTAAGACTTTAATTTTAGCTGCCTTTTTGAGAGCTTGCTCTTTTTTGTCTAGCCATTGTGCAGTATTGGATCTTTGCCTACAAAACCCAACAGGTATTATGTGATGAATAATAACATGATTATTTCATTATTGGTACAACTTTGACTAGCCATAGACTTACCTGTGCCCGCCGAATTCTTCATATCGTACGTAGCTACCTATAGGATCATCATCTTCGCTGTCTCCCATTGATGGGTAAGGATCGAATTCAGTCACGATTTCTTTATCCAATTCGTCTTCGGAGATATCGCTCATGTTTTCCTTTTCCTTACTAGTGCCTGGCCGGTTCAGCCTACCTTCTCGTATCCTTTTTTTGTCTTCCAAAGCTTTGTTTTGAAATATTTTTGAAAAATCCTCCCCTGCCATAACAATCTCACATAATCCGGTATCATCGGTGGCGATGAAGGCATCGCGTATATTTTTCAGTAACCAGATCTTGTTGTCGTAGGTAGCCATAGCTTTTAATTGTTGGAATTTAGAGAAAACACAGCATTTTAAGACAAAGTCTATTCACAATTTCACAACTCACCAACCAAAAACCAAACCCCAAGGAATACAAATATACAAAATACAAGTAGGGATACAAATATAACGAATAACGAGACCACGAAACATCGATGTATCGTTCAGAAACATCAACTTGTTTTGACATCGATATGAAGATGTGATCGATGTTGAAACTTGAAACCCTTACATCGACGATACATCGTTCTTCATGAACGATGTTTTACCAGACGCCAACTTTACTATGGAGGGTAGTAGCTCATCCTTCCATAGGGCCAACTCAGTCACCAGTGCAGATCTTTCTATTTAGTATCTCGTTAGTTTTGCGAAATGCGAGTAAAATGATTCAGTTGGTTCGGCAGTGTTACCAAGTTAGCCATTTTTGGATCTATCTGGGTAGCGATTCTAAATCTATTCGGTTGCATCCGACACGGAATCTCATCTCTCTGTCTTTGTCTTATCTGTTTCGCATGACAGAGACAGGGATTGTCATTCCGATACCGGACCATTCGGAATCGCATTTAGAATCGCTACCCTGACAACTTTAAGCATGGTTTAGCCAATAATTTCAAAACTTAGTGGCTAAACAATTTGGCCACAGATTTAGGAAATTTTAAATATCGACGGTAATAAATAAGGCCAAAACTGCAAAATAATAATGAATTACTTCGGTACGGAATATATTTTTCGATTATATAGCACTTGTTTTGACTGATATTTAATTCTATTTTATAGAAATAAACAGAAATATATATAATGGTTGATGAAAATACTAGTTTCTTCTTAAAAATAAAAGTTTTCGATAATAAATAGTGTCAAATATTTATTGATGTAGTCCTTTGTTTTATTTCGATTAAAATGCATATTGATTCGATATAGATATAACAAACCGATGACTAATTTTATCTCAATAGTCACGACCAAATATTCTATTTTAATTTGTGTCATAATGTTAATTAAGAGTTTAAAATGTTAGATTAAGTCATTATTGTATTTTCTCAACGGTCCAAAATATTGTACTATGTTCGCAATGGACAAAACTGTTGCCACTCATAAAAATTGTAACATCATATACTCTGTAGGTACACAGTTTATACAATAAAGCATATTCTATTCTATGACAAAACATCGATCATAAAATCGTTTAAACTTCGATGCTTTTAACATCGATATTTTACTATTGCTAACATCGATGTTTTTTATGAGCGATGTTGCATCCCTAAATGCAAGGATCAAAGACGAAGGGGCATTGCTATTTTGAATTTTTTTCAGGTCTTTTTCCAAGACTAAGTAGAGAGATAGTCTTTTTGCATCTTGAAAACGCCCCATTCGACTGGGTTTAGAATCGGAACGCTGGGAACTGGACGTCTACTCTCTTTCTACGAAAACGTAATTTCGGAAAAAAAACTCGCGACTTTCCTACTCCCGTTCTACTTCGTTTCATCCGATACCTACAACATTGTTTGACGTTTAAATGTTCTAAGCTTACTCTAATTAGAGTAGGCTTAGAGCATTTAAACGGATAAAACGATGGATCGAAGTAGAATCGTAGTTGGAAAGTCGCGAGTTTATTTCGAAATTACGTTTTCGTAGAAAGAGAGTAGACGTCTGTAAATAAACAGTAAACAGATAAGACAAAGATCGAGAGAAAAGTTTCCGTGTCAGCAGGTCTACTACGAAAACAAACTGTGAATGATCGGATCCGACCGACAGCTGAATCGGATTGTAGCCTATCACGAAAAACATTCGGATCGATACATTTCGGGTCGGAAGTTATAGACTTAGGTCGGATCGAACGAAACGGCCGATCTGATCAACCGACCGATTGTCTTTCGTGGTTGGAAACTTCCATAAGTTCGGCCGATATATCGTTTATCGGACTTCGTAGTAGACCTGCAGATCAATCCGACTGGGTTCAGAATAGCTATGCTGGGCACTGCAGGCCTACTACGAAGTCCGATAAACGATATTTCGGCGAACTTATGGACGTTTCCTACCTCGAAAGACAATCTGTCGGTTGATAGGATCGGCTGTTTCGTTCGATCCGACCTAAGTCTATAACTTCTGAGCGAGATGTATCGATCCGAATGTTTTTCGTGGCAGGCTACAATACGATTCAGCTGTCGGTCGGATCCGATCATTCGGAATTTGTTTTCGTAGTAGATCTGCTGATTCTAAACGCAATCCTCACGGCTCAAATTTGGAATGATAATCCTTTTCTCTGTCATCCTAAACAGATAAGACAAAGACCAAGATGTGAGATTCCGTGTCGCACAGATTACAGAAAAATCTGTGCCGTGTCGGAATTGTCGGATTAATCCGGCTGGGTTCCGAATCGCTACGCTGCTCTGGTGGCGTGGTGGCGCCAACTACGATTGTCTAAATTGAGAATCGACTCACAGAAATATATTTGTGTGGTAATATCCTTAGCTGAACAACAAACTTACAGTAGCTTTTCGTAGTGGTAGCTCTTTGCAGAGTCAGCCTGGGGAAGTACCTCACTTTTGTCAGTTATTCTGCCGCCAAACAGTAGTGTGCCAAAATTACTGTGTTCTGGTTTGAAGGGTAATGTTGCCAGAGAAATTACTTGGTTAAGAGATAAAGCACCTTATACCTCCGGGCGAAGAGTGCAGTGCAGTGTTATATATGCAGTGTTATATATAGCTGTCTGTTACTGTACTGTTATGGGCAGGAATGTTGCTTATCTCCAGGTAGGTACATGGCCTGCTCGTCTCGACACTTTATTCTGTAAAAAAAAAGCTACCTACCTAGTGGAAATTTATGTAGAAAATCTTAAAAGCATGTATAAATTATGTATATCTGTTTATTACTTAAGAACTTTATTTACTTACTTAAGATACTTAAGAAATTACTTTAAAAATATGGGTCTCCATAGCCAATATGACTTCAAAGAATGAAAATACTATTTATAAATGCTAGTAAAGTATTCGTCTTCTAAATCATATAAATCTGCTGCGATGTCGTCCCGTAATGACATTAATTTCTGGTCACACTCCTGTTGTTTCGTTCGGAATAATTTTGAGTTCTGTGCTATGGCTTCATTGACTGATGGGAAGTCATTCAAAATTAGGTACTGTTTAATGTCAGACACCAGTTTCATCAATGATTCTCCAGCTCTCACTGAAAAAAAAAATACATCTATAAAACAATAAATTCTATTTAAAAAAAAAAATTCATGACATGCGCGGCGAGATGAGTCTGGGCATCAATCCAGTGAGCCGCACATTTGCACATATATGACCTACCGAGAGGGGGACCAGCATCATCAACCTACTCTTGTCCACTGCTGGGCATAAGCCTCTTCCATACGTCACTCAGCTCTATCCTTGGCTTTTCTACTCCAACTACCATCTGCAGTCTTCCATATATCGTCACTCCATCCAGTTTTAGGGTGTCCTACTCTACGTTTGTCTACCCCAATTTTCAAGTCAAGTCCATACCAATTTTTGTGGCGAGTTCGACATAACCCATCCACCAGGCGGCGGCTATAAATATGTAAATGCATTTCCTGCACAGCAAAAATCACAGCCAGAATTGCAGCAAATTGTTATTCAGGTGTATTTTAGTTTATCTCTGAAGGTGTCAAATTTTAAGGGTTTGTATTGTATTTGTATTGCCTTAGTGATAAGGAAATGAAATGCTACATTACTTTCAGGTTGTATTTTGTTGTTTAACATTTAACAATATTAAGTCTGTCAGACAAAACTAGACCTAATTTGCAGGGAATGATAAGTTTTCCAATGATACTGTGTAGAAAATAAGTAATTACCAATATTAGCAGCTCTGACTTGCATCTCAAAGGTATCTTGTTCTATTTGTGTCATTCTATTGAGTTGTGACTCATTCTCTAATTTTGCAAGTTTAATGATTTCTGTGAACAAAAAAGTATCATGTATTAGAGATAAAGGTTAAGCTCAGATCATAAAGAGCCCATTTTAAGGTCCCACTGCTGGAACTCGGAGATCTCTTAAGGACAATGTTAGTGTGTTCACCATATGGGCCAAGTGTGAGCCAGCAGATGTCTTTTGTCCTCAACAGGTGTTTTTTGTGGAACATCTTGCTGTTTGCATGATTTTTTCTTTCTCCAAGCAATTGTCAATGACAAACTTTTACATTGGGGGTCTACAAAAATACTTTAAGAGGTGTAAGGAGCATTGGAGATGACAAAATCATGCTAATCAAATCTGATGTTCCATTGGGCCACCAAGGCATCAATAGACAAGGTTATCGGAATGTAGGTTAATTTACCAATTAAATTCTAATTCACGATTAAGGATCTCTGCAACTGACTGAATTTGGATAACTTAAGGCTTCAATCAAATATACCGTATAATTGGTTGATGACTTAAGGTGATGATAAATCTTGAGACCTCATTGTATAGTAAGGTACTTTAGTTTACTTTAGAAATAATATTAAACCTAACATCTTTTATTTTTAGGCAGCGCATTTACGAATCTAAATTAAAATAAAAACAATACCTATGTACCCAATTTTTTACACTACGCTCATCTGTACTACCCAGGACCAGTGAAGGTCTAAAGACAATCAAAATTATCAAGGCCATTACCAATCAGGAACATGCTGGCGGTATTACCATGCACAATGGCAATGCTTTTACGTTGGGGCATTTTGGTCACGTAGGTATAACATTGACTTAGCGGTCGAAAAGGTTAAAAATGAGACGAACTCCCGGTCTCCACGAGCCTAATGTTTCAATGTTCAAACGTGTAACCACTCCCGAGGTTTGTACATTTTCGCTATATGAGACACTATATTATTAATATAACTTCTTCAATACTTTTATTTACAACAGTAAAATCATTATTTACCTTCAAAATTCTCCAGCATACTTTTTACATCTTCTTTGAGCCTTGTTGTGTATGATTTGAGTAAAGCTTCTTTATTTTGGGGTAAACTTCTTTGCATGATGAGAATGTATTTTTGGGTTTACCAAGAGTTAATTTATTTATTGTAGTAGGTGAGTTAGAATGATTACAATTTACAAACACTAGAAACTTGGAAATTGGAAACAACAACCACAGAGGAAGTAACTTCAACTTTTGCTTTTTGGCTTTTATTGTGGACACAGAGTTTAAAACAATAGAAGTACGAAGTAATCACTACGTACAACAACAACAAGGTGACAAGCTGAACAGTAGAGGTGGGCGTTGATTCAACGAACTGTTTTTTTCAACGGCTTTTCATTGATCAACGCATTATTAGCTTTTTATCAATGTGCAAACCAGTTGACGCGTCAACTGGTTTTCACAAACAGTTGAAGTATCAACTGGTTTGAACAAAACAGTTGAAGCATCAACCGGTTTGCACGAAACAGTTGAAGCATCAACTGCTTCGCAAAAAACTGTTGAATGTTCAACTGGTTTGCATATTATTAGTATTTAGTTTTTTTGCTAACTTTCGTTTACTCATATTGTATGAAATATGCAACCAATTTCACAAAGTTAGAACTATTATCAATGTTGATTAACCTCATTTAAATATGTACCTAATAATTAAATCAACTGTTTTTCGAATTATTTATTAATTACGAAAAAGTAATACATTATGTTAACTTAAAAACTATTAATGACCCATCAAAGTTTTTTAGCATCAGAAGCATCGGCTTACTCTATTACCATATGATAAAGCGAGACAGCAAACTCATAATGTTACGTTTTGGTCAAAGACAATGAATTACGCCAAATATATCGATACTCAAATAAGGTAAAGATAGTGAATTTATGTTGAACAAATGTGGTTTGAAGAATAAACCTTAACATCATGAAGATAATGTTCAAAATAAATCATTCGTATTGCACATTTAAGCTGTTATTGTACATAATGTAAATCAGCCATAATGAAAAACCTAATAATCAAATTAACTGTTTTTGCAACCGGTTGACCATTGACGAAAAGCTAATAAATTACGTTGACGGAAAAACCGTCAACGACCCACCTCTACTGAACAGTGGCATAGAATAGATCAGGGGGGCACAATAAGTGACGTCACGACTTGCGAAAATGAGATAGTCTAATTATCTATCACTTGTGAAAAAAAGAGAAAGAGATACTGATTTTCCGTCCTTATCACCGTGGCCGGCTTTTTCTCTGGCTAAATTACAAATCTGACATGGCGTTGCCAAACAAAAGTCTGTTCAAAGCTCAGACTCGGATTTTTTATGTTTTATTAAATATTGTGTGTATTTAAAGAAGATTTAAAGCTTGTTTGTGAAAGACTGTTATGAGATTGGTGATATTTATGCTAAGCAATGTGCGTTGTGTAGTGTTATAAGCTGCAATAGCCTCTGTAAAAGAAAAATCAGTGGAATCTCATTTTACACGTAAGTAGACAATATTTGTTATGACGACTTGATAGAAATTCATATTAATGCCTTCTAGATATCTACGTGAATTAAATTTATACAATAACGGCAGTATCTAATCCAAAATTTGCAAAATACGTAAAATGTAAACATAACCTAAATAACAAAACAAACAAAAAAGTGTGACCAGTTATTTCTTACAAAATTACCCATGAAATATACAAGTCGGTACATAATTGACAGTTTATTTACTGACCGTTTACTAATAATAGGTACTAGATTTTGCCTGCGGATTCGCATTTGTTAATTTTTAAAGTGAAAACTTCCTTTGGCGCTCTACATACAGATTTTTCGTGAGCCGTGAATTGAACTCAAACATCATGCTTGGGAATGAAATAAATCTTCGGGTGAACTCGGAGCTATGGCCACAAATGCGAAAACATTTTTAGATGGTCATGGCGTGTTACCATGGTTACCATTATACATATCTAGTCTAGATGGTCATGACGCTTCAATTTCTGTTTCTACTCTACCACTGCCATTCCAACTCTTGTTTTCTGGAGTAGGAATTGCATCAAACTTCCATTAACTTACACTATCTCATCTCGCTAACAAGATAACATGATGCTTTTAGTATAAACCCTACTCACTACACCTACTTCATACCCACTCACACAAGAGACCTATCTATTGTGTGAGTAGATATGAAGCTCTAAGCTTTCAAAATATAAGATTATTCATACACATTTTCACCTCTGATTTAACCCTTTTGTTTGAACTTTTACAGAAATAATTATGCAACTTGAATGTATCACTAGATTTCTGGTAATAATTTGGACTGTTTTATTTATTCAAATTCATTATTATTTCGCAGATGTGCCGTTCCGAAGAAGAGGATAAAATATTGTGTGAATAATAAAGCAATATTTTTCATGAAGTACAGATTATCAAATAAATAAATCATTCTGAATTACCACAACATCTAAATAATAGTAGCCTGTCTACTACAACAAGGTCTACTAACATTTAAATGTTCTATACCTAAGTTCCGAGTTGGCCCGTGCGAAGCCTGGGCGAGCTGCTACTATGATATAAATATGACAGGCAAACTATATTTTTATAACGTTCAATGTAAAGTACAATTTGAAATAACTGTTTTATTGCCCTGTTTTTGATTATTTATTTTAGTACCTCCTATTTTAGTTATATTATATAAAACCCCTTTTTAAAATGTAATTTTAGAATGCATAGAACACAGGCTGAACTCATCAAACTATCGCAGCACTACCCTTTACCTAGTGGAATATTTTCTTTATGGCAATACTTTTTGAGTATTGAATTGAAAATTGAATTGAAATTGAATTGTAATGGAGAGAACGAGAAGCACTATAGTTGTCAGGAACTTTGTAATTCTTTATTATATTCCTTATTCTAAGGAATAGATAATGAAGTGGTGACTGGTGACATGGTGACAACTTGACAAGGAGTGGCAAAAGGCGAAGCCTATACTGTCAAAGTGTCAAATAAACAACAAAGTCTACAATGACAGATCAGACAGACGTCAGTTTGATAGTGACAAAGAAAAGTATTACAAAAATATTTTTTACTGTTTAAATCAGGGATGCACAGACTTATTAAGACTGGGGGCCACTCGGGCAAATCATGAACTGGGTAGCGATTCTGAAACCATTCGGTTGCATCCGACACGGAATCTCATCTCTCGGTCTTTGTCATGCTAAACAGATAAGACAAAGACCGAGAGATGAGATTCCGTGTCGGATGCAACCGAATGGTTTCAGAATCGCTACCCTGATGGCGGGCCGCCAGAAGTATAGGTAATTAAAGACAATAAAGAATTTATAATAATGTATTAAAATTTAAAAAGAATGTATTAATTTGAAGCGTGACATTGCATAGTGCTTACAATCTTTTTTATATTTGGCTCAAATTTACTTGTAGCAACACGTAAAATTGCTTCCAAGCTTTCATTTGCAAGGCGGTTTAGATTTTTTGTTGTATTATTATTTCGTATTGAAAAAGTTTGTTCACATACATAGGTAGAACCAAACAAGCTGGCACATTTCAGAGCGTTTATGTGCATCTCTTTGTACGTATTTTTATCAATGCAGTGGTAAAAGTTCAGCAAGTCTCCTTCGTTGAATTTGTTGCGTAAATCTTGGTCGTTTTGAATGTCGATAATTTCTAACTGCATTGACTCTGGCGCATTTTCAACTAAAATCGTGAAAGGATTGCTCAATAATATTGAGCAACACACTTATTGTGTTGGACATATTATGTCCAACACAGGTTTTACTTTTTTAAAGTCCGAAAATCTGTCTTGAAAAGATTGAATCAAAATATCTAGCATTAATAGCATCTGAAATTAATCGCAGTTTTGTTGAATTTTTCGGCCAGTTTCTTATAATTCAGAAAATGATTGTAATTTCCAGAATTCAGTTGCGATCTGAAAAGTGTCAGCTTGCATTGAAAGGATGATACATGAGCGTAGAGCTGGGATATCAGTTGATTTTTGCCTTGAACACACGGCGTGTTCAATACATTCAAATGATTTGTAATGTCAACTAAAAAAGCCAAATCACACATCCCTTTGCTTTTCCGCCAGAAATATTCCAATTTCTTCTATTAAATTTAGAAATCGTTCCAGTGTCAATCCACGACTTAGCCACCTTACTTCTGTATAAAACAGTAAATCTCTATATTCGCTTTCGATGTCATCAAGGAATTGTTTGAATTGCCTGTGATTGAGTCCTCGTGATTTTATGAAATTTACAGTCGAAACTTCCACTTTCATGACATTTTGGAATTTATTTTTTTCAGAACAGAGGGCTTCTTGGTGCTGCAGTTGCACTGCATGCAACTGCATGAGATCTTCAGCGTTTATGTTTTTTTCTTGTAGATACTTTTTTAGCAAAGTAACTAGCCCGGAATTGACACCAATCATCGAAGGAGCACCGTCAGCCGCAACTCTCGATAATTTTGATAAGTTCAAATCAGTTTTTGAACACTCATCCAAAAGTACATTGAGTATATCAACTCCTTTGGTTTGACCTTTCAATGAACACATTCCTAATAACTCTTCTAAGACTTCAAAATCTTGAGTAACACCTCGTATGCATATGTGAAGTTGAGCTGTGGAACTAATATCAGTGGATTCGTCGAGTGCTAATGAAAAAAATTCAATGATCTTAGTTTTTCCAGTTAATTGTTACGCAATATTTCCTGACAAAGACATATTTCGCCTTTGGATAGTCATACGATTCAGTTGAATTTTCTCAAACTTTTTTGCTGCTTCTGGACACATTTTCTTAGCGGCAATTTCTATGCATTCTTTTACAAAATCCCCATCATTGAAGAGGCGACTTCGTAGCTGTTTCTGAATCTTGAATGGGTTTTGTAAACATAGCTTGCTGACCAATAAGACTATATACCGCGCGTATAGGGTCGAAAAATCTCGAAACTGACTCTGGAAGCTTCGTGTATTTACGTGAGCAAAAAATCTCGAAACTGACTCTGGAAGCTTCGTGTATTTACGTGAGCAATCGGGAATTCGGGACTATTGTTATCTCGCTTGCTCACACCGCGCTAGAAAATTCTTGATTTCTCTACTATTTTTAACTTTATTTAAAGGCAGCAAGCGATGTTACTTGACTTAGTATTTTTGGGCGCTTGAGGCGGCGCGCCCGCGGCGTCGTTTCATTCATGAACTGGCGCGGTATTTGAATGATTTTCATACGTTTTATGGACGTCTTATGCTCACAATATCAAAAGAAACAAAGTACTTTCATATTTATTATTTTGTAATAATCTTAGTAATTATAATAAAACAGTTTTCAAATTACTTAATAGCGCGCGCGCGAGATTCAAATTACTTTTCGAAAATATTTTTTTGGTTTTATTCTGGAATAGAATTCAATATTTTTCGAATGTACGAATGTATTATTTTTGCTGTCGGCGGGTTACCAGTATTCCACCCGCGGGCCGCATGCGGCCCGCGGGCCGCGGTCTGTGCATCCCTGGTTTAAATCATAGACAAACTTTTTATCCTTGCCTTTATAATATGAGAACTGACTGAGCAAGTAAGCACTACGTATATTATTTTTGGGTTTTCGAACCCCAAGGGTAAAAACGGGACCCTATTTATTGGACTTAGCTGTCTGTCCGTCCGTCAGTCACCATGCTGTATCTCAAGAACTGTGATAGCTAGACAGTTGAAATTTTCACAGATGATGTAATTCTATTACCGCTTTAACAACAACTACTAAAAATAAAATAAAATAAAATAAATATTTAAGGACAACAAATTTAATTTTTTACCGTTTCTTGCTCGATTAGTAGTCCGTCTCAAGCAAACTAGATGGCACCACTAGTATAAATAAAACGCGCTATCGACGTCGTCGTTAGGATCATAAGGTAAAATCAAAATTTTACTAAAACTTTTTGAAGTGAACACTTCTTTAGGCGCGCCTAATGGAGGTTCGTAAAGTGCTACGTAATCTGGACGTGAATAAAGCCAGCGGCCCGGACGGAATTCCTGCCCTAGTGTTGAAGGCTTGTGCACCTGAGTTGTCTCCTGTACTAACGCGCCTGTATAGACTCTCTCTCCAAACTGGGCAAGTACCGAAATCGTGGAAGCTTGCTAACGTGCAACCTGTGCCCAAAAAAGGTAGTCGTGCTGACCCTGCCAACTACAGGCCCATCTCGGTCACGTCCATACTCTGCAAGACTATGGAACGTGTCTTAAACCGCAGGCTCCTGGCATACCTAGAATCTAACGACCTCCTCAGTGACCGGCAATACGGGTTTCGCCGAAACCGGTCGACTGGGGATATTCTGGCGTATGTCACTCACATCTGGAGTGAAGCTATCGAGAAACACGGGGAAGCACTTGCAGTCTCCCTGGATATCTCGAAGGCTTTTGACAGGATTTGGCATGATGGCCTTATTAGCAAGCTTTCTAGTTATGGTTTGTCTCCAGGTTTTATTGCGTGGATATCGGACTTCTTGAGAGATCGGTCCATACGAGTTGTCATTGATGGCTGCTCGTCGGACCAAATGGGTATCAATGCCGGAGTCCCTCAAGGGTCGGTACTCTCTGCGACGCTTTTTCTGCTACATATCAACGATCTGCTGAAGCCCGGTATCTTTGGGTACGCAGATGATAGCACCGTTGTGGAGAGTTACATGTCTAGCGCGAGAGCCAGCGGTCAACAAACTAAGGTATTGAGAGAGAGTATGGTCGAGCGTTTGAACTTGGCCCTTGAGGCAGTCTCTGAATGGGGCGAAACCAATCTGGCCAAGTTTAATGAAGGAAAGACGCAGGCGTGTCTGTTCTCCGCAAAAAGGAGTCAATTTCTACAGACTCCTACTTTTCGAGGTGTATCCGTGCCGGTTACTGATCATCTTGAGCTTTTGGGTGTTACCCTGACATCTACACTCAACTTTGGCTCATATATCGAGTCCAAGGCTAAATTAGCTGCCAAAAAACTAGGTGTCCTCTCAAAGGTGCGAAAGTACTTCAAGTCTGAACAGTTGCTTTTATTATATAAAGCACAGATTCGCTCTTGTATGGAGTACTGTTCGCACCTTTGGGATGGATCGGCTAAGTATCAGCTTGAGGCTCTGGAATCGATCGAGAGGCGGGCTAAAAGGCTCATAGGCAATAATTCTCTTGTGCGAAAAAGACTGCAAACTCTTGAACATCGCCGGAAAATTGCTAGCTTATCGGTTTATTATCGGATACACTTCGGAGAGTGTGCATCTGATCTGCATGATCTAATACCACCTAGCCCTTTTTTCTATCGGACTTCTCGTAACTCGAAGAAGCGGCATCGTTTCATGGTTGATGTTCCAAAGACACGAACAAAGAGGTTTGACTCTACTTTTGTGATAAGAACGTCTCGACTGTGGAATGAGTTGCCTGAGTGGGTTTTTCCCGATGGTTATAATCTTGGTGTCTTCAAATCGAGAGTGAATCGGTTTCTTCTAGGTAAGCACGCTCCATCTTAGACCGCATCGTCGCTTAACATCAGGCGAGATGGTGGTCAAGTGTAAACCTATAAATGTTAAAAAAAAAAAAAGCCTAGACAAATTTTTCGTGGGGTGTAAATTGATTTCTTCCGTCACGCTCGGGTATGATAAGAAATCTTCGGGTAAACTCGGGACCTTGGCTATTGGGCATCTAGAAATGCGTCAGCCAACGGAGAATGCTGAAAGGGCGTGGCCTCGCCATCATGGCATGGCCATCTAGAAATGAGTGAGCCAATGGGAAATGCTGACGCATTTCTAGATGGCCATGTCATGATGGCGAGGCTACGCCCTCCGGTTACACCCGTGTAGTTTCCAAGGTAAGCTATCAAATTCTGAGTTATAAGTTTTCACTTCTATCGGCAGTTCCTATGACTGCCAATTTTTTTTAAATATAAGCCCGTTTTAGGAATCTGAGATAGTCTATGTATTATATGGAATTCGGAATAATGGCAAAGAGGTTTACGCCGTTTATTTGCTAATGGTGCGGAACCGTTCGTGCGGGAGTCCCACTCGCACTTGGCCGGTTTTATTTATTTAATAATTATTCACCAACCAATTTGGTAACCAAAATCCAATATATTTATTACAATCTAGCCTAATTTGGAAAGTCTAGGCTAATGAGTAATTTTGTATGACTTAGTTTGCTAAATCTAAATTTTTGTCCGTTTGAGCCTCCGCCTGAGCCTGTCAAGGAGCAGGATTGCCTCGACATTAACGTGGTAATGAAGTCTTCGTCATGAGGTTCTTCATATTTTCGCACCACTTCGCTAACAGAATCCATCTTTAGGTCTCGATGGATGTCAGCATTTCTTATATACTAGTACTAGCTGACCCCGCAAACGTTGTTTTGCCTTAGTGAACAACCCTTGTCACTTAGGGGTATGAAAAATAGCTAGTAGCCGATTCTCATACCTACAGAATATGCATATAAAATTTGGTTAAAATCAGTAAAGCCGTTTCGGAGGAGTAAGGAAACAAACACTGTGACACGAGAATTTTACATATAAGATATAAAAAATCTTATATAGGGAGCGTTGACAATGTCCCTTAGCACTTTGTTCTGAAATCTTTGTACAATTTCAATGTTGCTTCGTATGGTATTTTGGTACAGCCCCACAACTGTATACCATATGTCCACACTGGCATTATTACAGGACATACTGTAGGACTTGTTTATACAATAAAATCTTGTTATGTACTGACAACACAGAATGTCTTCCAAGTTTTGTAGTGGTAGGACTCTTGCCAGAGTCCGCCTGGGGAAGGACCACACCTTTGCCAGTTATTCTACCGCCAAGCAGTAATGTGCAAACCAACTAGATAGTGTTAAAATATTAACACATTTGGCTTAGTTGGTAGTAGCTCTCTCTGCCTGCGAAGCCGAGGGTCGTTGGTTCGATTCCCACCCAGTGCAAATCTTTGTGTGATGAATTCAAATGTTTGCACTGTGTCTGGGTGTTTCTATCTATATCTATACTTATAATAAAACTGTAGCGGGTCGAATTCTGTACATTGAAGATATTTTGAAAAAAAAATTGGCGGCACTCCATAGTCGATACTGATGGCGAAACTGCATTTTTTTTCTTTCATGTTTGTCTGTCTGTCTTTCTGTATAGGGAACTCTCATCACGCCGAAACTACTGATTCAATTCAAATGAAACTTGACGTGATTTAAGATCATACTAAGGAGATGGTAGCTGTTTACTTTTAATCACCAAATTCTGCAGGGTTTTCTTGCAGAAAGGGGTTAAAGTCAGAATGTGTATTTGGTTGTAACTCATGTTTGCCGTTGTTCAATTTCGTTAATTCTTATTTTATTAGAAAGAACACATTTTTAATATAGTCCTATTGTTCCGTATAATCGGGCAACATTAAAAATCATAGCGGATCTATGGTTTGACAGCCGGCTGTGAAGTGACGTTGTCGGTTTTTCGCTGGAACGAAAAGGCGCGTTTTCTATATAATCTGGTTTAAAGTGTTAATAATTGTGCGGGAATACGTTATTAACTGTAATATATCGCTACGGGATTAGTGCTGGATTATTAATTGTGAAGTGGCTACTGGATTGGCCGCTTCTACAACGCCGGACCGTTGCTTCTGCTGGAACGGGAATTCGAGAGGTCGCCTCGATATCGTCTGGTTTGGTATCACAAATTCCCTTCCTTCCTTCTTCCTGACAACCAAACTGGACTTTGGACGACGCCGGGAGCAGTAATTGGGTGAGTAATTTTAGGTACCCTGTTTGCAACTAAGGAGTAAATCTTAAAATCGGTATAACGGCATTTAATTTGTTTTTGAGACTTGCTATGGGCCCCAGGTCGGTATTTCTGGCATAAATACTATACATTTTTTGGTAGACAGAGCGCGGTTAGCCGTAAATACCCCTGTTTTGTTTAGTTTTCTGGGAAAATATATCGGGTAGGCCAGATATTTGGGGGTTCCCAGTTTATAATTTCCCCCCAAACTGTCGGGAAATTGGTATTAAGTGGTATCCGGCTTAATAGGTTGCGGATATAATTGTTGTGACATTGTCCGAACTTTAGGTTAATTTAAAATTTAAATTTAAATTTAAAATGGCTTCGGATTTGGCCAACCAGCTCCGATGGTTCGAATCCTTACAAGGATTGGTCGGCCGGAGAGACCGGGAGGAGGCGCTATTAAACAGGGCAGAACACCTCGACAGGCGCCTGGAGATCGCTGAGAGGAGCACAGGATTGCTGCGGGATGAAAGGCCGCCTCCACCTGAGGAGCAGATGGAGAGGATCGACGCGGACATGCGGCGCATCCTGGATGTGTACGACGAGGTCTCCGAAAGGGTTCGCCAGCTGGAGAGGTCTCGTCAGGGAAGGGCGAGCTCGGGACCCGTCATCAGGGATGCGGGCTCGGGTGTAGTGGGACGCCTTCCCACTCTGGACTTGCCCAGGTTTACAGGGAACCTGCGGGAGTGGAGCGGCTTCCGGAGCATGTTCGCCTCTCTCGTGGATTCACGCACGGATCTGACGAAGGCGGAGAAACTGGCCTATCTCCGCACGTCACTGGAGGGTGAGGCACTCTCCCTGGTCCAGCACCTGGAGCTGGACGACGACAACTTCGGCACGGCGATGGAGTTGCTGGATGCGGGATTTTGTAGTGGTAGGACTCTTAGCAGAGTCCGCCTGGGGAAGTACCACACCTTTGCCAAATATTCTACCGCCAAGCAGTAATGTGCAAACTTTACTGTGTTCCGGTTTGAAGGGCAATGATTCCAGAGAAATTACAGGGCTTAGAGACATAATATCTTAGATCTCTGGGTGACGAGCGCAGTGCAGTGCTAGGTAATGATTTGGACTATCATGTTTCAATAGCTGCGTGTTACTGTGCTGTTATGTGGCAGGCATGTTGCTTACCATCAGGCACATGACCTGCTCGTCTCGTCACTCTATGCTATAAAAAAAAAAAAAAAAAAAAAGGTTCCAAAACCCTCGGCTCCTCGCCGACGCTCACGTGTCCCAAATACTGGGGCTGCCGAAGGTGACTGAGAGGTCTCAGTTGAGGCCGCTAATCCTCACGCCCGTGAAGGTGGCGTACAACGCCTTGCGCAGCTTGGGACTGCCAGTAGAACACTGGTCGTTTCTGCTGGTCCACATTCTGCTGGGCAAGGTGCCGCTGGAGTTGCGCGCCCGGTTCGAGCGGGAAAGGGGCCTTCACGGCGACCCGAAGGTCTTCCCCACGTTTGAGGAGCTGCTTCGGGTCCTGGAGTGGGAGGCGAGGATGGTCGAGTCGGCGCCGCAGGAGGCGCACCCCGCCGCTTCAGCTCGTGGCCCTGCCGGAACAGGACCGCGACCTACCAATTCCCGCACTCAGGGTGGGGTGAAGCGGACGGCGACGGTGACGAGTGCGTCGGAGCAGGAGTGCCCGAACTGTGGCCAGCCTCACGCGCTGGTGCAGTGTCCGGCCCTGCTTGCGCGGACGACTTCTGAACGACGAGGGATCGTTCGGAGGTTGCGTCGGTGCTACGGGTGCCTGGGGGGTCATTTGTACAATGACTGCCCCACGGCACGGCCGTGTCCTGGGTGTGGGGGACCACACCACCAGCTCTTGTGCACCAGGAGCGATGGTGCTGGTCGACAGCCCTCAGGGAGGGGGCCCTCCACGGGCGGGGGCGCTCCCACGCAGAGCCACGCATTGTACAACAATGAAGTGGCTACAGCGTGGAGCACACCCCCTCCACCCCAACCCACGGCAGCACCGGGCAGCCCAACAAGGGGCGTCCTACACGCGGCTCGGTCACCGACCTCACAGCCCGCGCGGACGCGGGCGAACTGGAGAGGTGGAAGGGTGATACCGGAGTCACCACGGGGGCCACCTCCCCAGCGTTATCCTTCTCCGCCGCTGGATCCGCGATTAATGCAATGGAGGGCGTACACGCCTCCCCTCCATGAGCATCCGAGGCTGGACTACCACCCGCCCTACTTTCAGTATGGCAGGGCAGCTGGATATGCCCCCCCTCCGATGGCCCTTATGACTCGGCAGCCATACTGGGCTGGGCCCTGTAGTCCGACGGGTTCGGACGGGCCTCGGAGGGATTGACTAGCCTCCGTTCCCTTGGCACAGGATCAACCAGTGGTCCTGCTGCCCACCCTCTGGTTAAGGGTTTGGGGTCCAAGAGGCGATTACGTCCGGATACGAGCGCTCTTGGACACAGGGTCCCAGGGGTGTATTCTGACAACCCGGGTTGCTCATCGCCTGGGCCTGGCTAGGTTTCCGTCACCGACTCCGTTACGGGGAGTCGGGAACACAGAGGTAAGGTTGGCTGGACAGACCCGCCTCTCCTTCTCGTCCGTACATTCCTATTCGGAAAGGATTGCGGTCAGGGCCACCGTCATGGATTCGGTTGTCGGTTGGCTTCCTCAGGCGGACATAGATCCGGATCTTTTGTCCTGTACTAAGGGTCTCAGGTTGGCGGATCCCCGCTTCGGGATGGCGGGTCCGGTAGACCTTTTGTTGGGTTCTGATGTACTGGGTTACATCATGAACGGCAAGCCTAGACTGCTGGATCAGTCTTCGCTGATGGCGCTGCCCACCATCTACGGGAACACCATTTTGGGAATGGTGGATGAGTGGCAGCAGTCGAATCAGGCTTCTTTTACGGGAACGGCCCTCGCTCAGATCATGCAGAGGTTCTGGGAGATCGAAGAGCCGCCTACCGTGTCTCGGCTGGATCCCGAGCACGTGGAGTGTGAGAACTTTTATCAGGCTCACACTCGGAGAATGGTTTCTGGGCGATTGGAGACTAGGCTGCCTTTCCGGGATAACCCCCCGCGTCTGGGCCAGTCTCGATCATTGGCCGAGAAAAGGCTCCGGTCCATGGAGCGACGCATGGCTCGAGATCCTGTACTTCGGGAAAAGTACATCGAGTTCATGAGGGAGTATGAGGCACTGGGCCACATGTCTCCGGCTCGCGACGACTGGTCGACCATGGACCATTACTTTTTGCCTCATCACGCTGTTTTGAAAGCGTCGACAGGCAAACTCAGGACGGTGTTCGATGGATCCGCTCCGACTTCGACAGGAGTGTCACTGAACCAGTGCCTCCACGCTGGACCGAAGTTACATCGGGATATTGTAGACATCATCCTGAATTTCCGTAGGCATCAGGTGGTGTTGGGAGCGGACATCCGTATGATGTTCCGACAAACGGTCATACACCCCGAGGACAGGAGGTTCCAGTTGATCCTCTGGCGGGAAAGTCCTCAGGACCCTATGATGGTGTATGAGTTGAACACCAACACCTATGGGTTGAGATCAAGCCCCTTCATTGCGATCCGCTCACTGCTGGAGTTGGCGGAGCAAGAACGGGCTCGGTACCCACGTGCAGCCGCAGTTCTGGAACGCGACCTGTACGTGGACGACGTTTGCACTGGTGCGCAGACGGTGGAGGAAGCTCTGTTGCTCCGGGATGAGCTTACAGAGCTTCTCGCATCTGGAGGCTATGAGCTTCGGAAATGGCTCTCTAACGACCCCAACGTCCTGGCTGGTATCCCGGACGATCACCAGCAGGATCCGGGGCTCTTCGAGGAAGGTGACGATCCGCACGGGATTGCGGTTCTGGGCATGCAGTATCAACCGGTTGCTGACATCTTCACCTTTCGGGTGGCACTGGAAGCCACACGCGCGTGGACAAAACGGACGGTTTTGTCCACCATCGCCAGGATGTTTGATCCAAACGGTTGGATCAGTCCGGTTCTGTTCGCAGCCAAGTGTCTGCTACAGCGACTTTGGACTCTGAAGGTCTCATGGGACGACCCCCTGGTTGGAGACTCTCTTAATATTTGGCTTCGTTTAATATCTGACCTCGAAACGGTCAATCGAGTGGCGTTGCCCCGTCGCATTCTGCCACCAGGCTGTAGCCGGATCAGCCTGCACGGGTTCTGTGATGCGTCCGAGCTGGGCTATGCCGCATCTGTGTACTTGCGTACAGTTGACGCTGGAGGCCACGTCAATGTCACGCTCTTATTGGGGAAGAGCAAGGTAGCTCCTATCAGGACACGACTCACTATTCCGAAACTGGAATTGAGCGGAGCCACATTACTTGCTCGGCTGCTTAAGCACGTATATCAGGAACTGTCCACCTCGATAGACATCCGGAAGGTCTATGCGTGGTCAGACAGTCAGGTCGTACTTGCCTGGTTACGAGCAGCCCCTCACACCTTGGAGACTTTTGTGGGAAATCGGGTTTCCCAAATCCAAAACATTGGACTGGACATGGTTTGGAGACATGTCCCGGGTGAGTTGAACCCCGCTGACTGTGCTTCGCGCGGCTGTTCCGCGCCGGAGCTAGTTGATCACCCCTTATGGTGGGGTCCGGACTGGCTGCGGGAGCCAGAAGCTTCCTGGCCAGCTCTCGGCGCGGACTCGGAGCGAGCGGAGCTGCCCGGAGTCCGCGTGCATGCGATTGTGGCGGAAGTGCCCCCAGACCCTGACTGGTTGACGGGTCGTTACAGCAAGCTGGATAAGTTGTTGGGGGTAACTAGCTGGATTAAACGCTTCATCCACAACTGTCGTCACCCTCGTCAGAGGAGGAGTGACCAGATCGCCACTGTGGAGGAGCGTCGGAATTCCTTGCTGCACCTCATTCGGCTGGTGCAGGGTGAGAGGTTTCCGACGGAACTTGAGGCGCTGCGCTGCGGTCGCGCTCGCTTGAAGGGTGCGGTCGCTAAGTTGAACCCTTTCACAGATCAGGATGGTCTTCTGCGCGTAGGAGGTCGGCTCCGGAAAGCCAACCTGCCGTACGGCAGCAGGCACCCCCTGTTACTACCGAAAGGAGGTCCTCTGGTGGACCTGCTGATCACCGATCGGCATATCGGTAACGCGCACGCTGGATGTGGCGCGCTTCTCGCTGTGTTGCAGCGTGAATTCTGGATCTTGTCGGCTCGCAGGGCGGTCCGAAAGGTGCTGTTTAGATGTGTCCCTTGTTATAGGCTCAAGGCGTCTACCATGCAGCCCATGATGGGAGATCTTCCTCCGGATAGGATTTCTCCCTCGAGGCCGTTCGACGGGGTCGGAACGGACTTCGCTGGGCCCTTCTCGGTCAAGTCATCGACGTTGCGTAACGCCAAGGTCGTTAAAGCCTACCTGTGCGTCTTTGTGTGTTTGGCCACCAAAGCAGTCCACCTGGAGCTGGTCTCTGCGCTGTCTACGGAGGCCTTTGTCGCGGCGCTGGATCGCTTTGTAGCGCGAAGAGGAGTACCCTCTTTAATACGTTCGGACAATGGCACAAATTATCGAGGGGCGGCGAATTATTTACGCGAAGTTAATAATTTTTTAAATTCTGGTAATAATAGTTTAAGTCTGGCTCTCGCCCAGCGGGGAATCAGCTGGCAATTTAGTGTGCCGGCCTGTCCTCACTGGGGAGGAATTTTTGAGGCTGCGGTGAAGTCTGCTAAAACCCATCTCCGCCGTGTCATCGGGGAGACCGTGTTAACTTGGGAAGAGTTAGTCACGGTACTATCCCGCGTGGAGGCAGTTCTTAATTCCCGTCCTCTCTGTCCAATCTCGCCTGACCCTAACGATCTAGAAGTCTTGACGCCGGGTCACTTCTTTATCGGTCAGCCTTTAACCGCGTTGCCGGAGTATCCCTGGAAGGATGAGCGCCCCGGACGGCTGTCCCGTTTTCAGTTATTGCAGCAAATAAGTCAAGACTTCTGGAGGCGCTGGTCGGCCGAGTACTTGCATCTGTTGCAACAACGGGTAAAATGGACAGATAGGACGGAGGCCCCTCGGGAAGGGGACTTAGTATTATTAAAAGAGGCAAATTTGGCCCCCCTACTCTGGCGTAGGGGACGTATTTTAAAATTGATATCTGGTACTGATGGCACACCCCGCGTGGCGGAGATTCTGGTTTCTGGTTCCAGACTTCAGCGCGCGGTGTCCTCTCTGGCACGCTTGCCTCTTTATTAGATATACGTATTTTTCATGGTTAAAAATTTATTTAATTTTTTGCTATTTTTGGTAAAGTTTTTTTTTTTTTTTTTGGTTTGATTTCCACTTTCGGGTCAAAGTTGGGAATTTCGTTTTATTTGGGGTCCGGATACTACTAAATACTGGTTTCTAAAATTGAGCTGGAGTTCAATTGGTCGGGGGTTTTGTTCCGTATAATCGGGCAACATTAAAAATCATAGCGGATCTATGGTTTGACAGCCGGCTGTGAAGTGACGTTGTCGGTTTTTCGCTGGAACGAAAAGGCGCGTTTTCTATATAATCTGGTTTAAAGTGTTAATAATTGTGCGGGAATACGTTATTAACTGTAATATATCGCTACGGGATTAGTGCTGGATTATTAATTGTGAAGTGGCTACTGGATTGGCCGCTTCTACAACGCCGGACCGTTGCTTCTGCTGGAACGGGAATTCGAGAGGTCGCCTCGATATCGTCTGGTTTGGTATCACAAATTCCCTTCCTTCCTTCTTCCTGACAACCAAACTGGACTTTGGACGACGCCGGGAGCAGTAATTGGGTGAGTAATTTTAGGTACCCTGTTTGCAACTAAGGAGTAAATCTTAAAATCGGTATAACGGCATTTAATTTGTTTTTGAGACTTGCTATGGGCCCCAGGTCGGTATTTCTGGCATAAATACTATACACCTATTAAAATTTTTTGGTTATGTGGTTCGAAAATTTCATAGAAATTAAATAATAACGGTAATAATAAGTTCGGTACATACTAACTTATAAGTAAACTAAAGTAAACTAAAAAAAACATCCGAACTCTACAAACACCTATGAGTTACAAAAACGTATGTTTTGGGAAAGTCGAAAGACGAATTAATCGCATCTCTCCCAAAAGACAAAAGCGCTTCGGACCTTGAATCTAGACTTCAATTCCATAAACAATTTATGGCAGGTGCACAAGTAAATACAGCTGGGTTGGGTGCGAGAAAGAAAAGGGAAGACCGAGACATGGTAAAAACCTTTCTACAACAAGACGAAAATGACAGTTATAAAGTGCACGCTATGAATTTAGAAATGCAAAGTGAGTGGTTAACCATAGGTGAGTTTTGTATCCCATTAGCTCTAAAGTGGCGCACCTTGCTATATGACTGGTCTCCTGCCTTATTAAAATTTTATCTAAATGCTTTTCAAATTACCCTTCCTGACCAGAGTAACTTGGTAAGGTGGGGAAAAGCCTCTGAAAAATGTTGCTATACTTGTGGTGAGGCGATATGTACAGCAAGGCACATATTGGTGGGATGCAAGGTGCTCCTTAATAGGGGTCATTACTCACAGCGCCATGACAGAGTACTTGAAATCATACGTGAAGCCGTAAGCCTTTCGGTAGCTAGAGCCCAAAAGGGATTGACGACAAACAAAAGACAAATTAACTTTGTAAAAGAGTGTTCAACTTCAAACTCCAAGAGCAAGCCTTACTCAATCCTGGGTTCAGCACCTGATTGGACTATTTTAATGGATACGTATGAAAAGCACTATAAAATCCCAGAGGATGTGGGTGTTTCGTCATCCAGACCGGACATTTTCCTTTTTTCTAGGGCTACGAAACGCATAGTCCTGGTGGAACTTACCGTACCGTGGGAAACTAATATACCTAAAGACCACGCGATGAAACAAAATAAGTATTACGACCTTCAAAATGAATTAACAAAAAATGGCTATGTAGTTAATTTATATGCTGTAGAAGTAGGAGCGAGAGGTATACCAGCAAAATCTCTCTATAACCTGCTTAAAGACCTTGGATTGTCCAGAAGTGCAGTAAGTTCTATACTAGAACGAGTATCTAAAGCTGCACTAGTAGGATCATATCGGATTTGGCTGGGCAGGGAGAGAAATACGAGTAGTGAAGGTGAGTGTTGATGTACGTCAATATAAGGGGCCCCTTTTAAACCTACAGCCCGAGTCACAAGTCTTGGGGTCTATTCGAGATTTCTCTCTCTGCCACACGATGGACCCGGCACCCGCACGGTGAATCCATGGAATGCTAAGAAGTTCGTCTCCTCTCTCTGTGGCACTGTAAACACTAGGGATGAAACGGAGGTCAGGACCAGAGGATTCCAGCGCATTGCACAAGGTACTGTGCCATACTTCTGTAGATTTTAAGATAACGTCCCAATCGTTTTATATTGGGTGGTAGCAGAGCTTTAGTATAAATAAACGTTGAGGTAATCATTACAGACCAGATCGCGGCCGTGTCCCAGGCGGGTCTGCTTAATTTATCGAACAGAGGATGTGGATGGGTTTCGAACAGAACCAGATTATGAGGTGGAGCAGGAGATGGATAAGGAAAATGATGGGAAGAATAAACACTAGATTTAAAGGATATTGCACTTTCTACATAAATGTCTACAAAATAACTACTGACTTTTATTTATAGTCCAAGATCCCAGAGCTGCCAGACGTCACGTATTTTCTGATGAACGAAATGTGGACGATTGAGTAGAGTTAGTATGTGCTAAGAACACATGCTTACCCGCTAACTTGCTTAGACGGCCAATTTTGAGATATGGGGTAATGAAGGGAAAAACAAATATTACTTACTTCACGTATTTTCTGATAACTGGTTTTCACGTTTATTATAGGCAATATCCTTAAAAATTACACTCATATAAACTCATCATCATCATCAGCCGCAAGACGTCCACTGCTGAACATAGGCCTCTCTCCTAGATTTCCACAACGAACGGTCCCGCGCAACCTGCAACCAGCGGTTTCCAGCGACCTTTGTTAGGTCATCTGTCCATCTAGTGGGAGGCCGTCCAACACTGCGTCTTCCGGTTCGTGGTCGCCACTCGAGAACCTTTCTTCCCCATCGGTTGTCAGTTCTGCGAGCGATGTGGCCTGCCCATTGCCACTTCAGCTTGCTTACTCTTTGAGCTATGTCGGCCACTTTCGTTCTTTTGCGAATATCCTCATTACGGATTCTGTCGCGCAAAGAGACTCCGAGCATAGCTCTCTCCATAGCTCGCTGTGTGACTTTGAGCTTTGTTATGAGGCCCACAGTTAAGGACCACGTCTCAGTTCCATAAGCCATCACTGGCAACACGCATTGGTTAAAGACTTTTGTCTTTAGGCATTGGGGTATTTTGGACTCAAAGATGTGCCGAAGTTTCCCGAACGCTGCCCATCCGAGTTGGATTCTTCGCTGGACCTCTTTGTCGAAGTTGGATCTACCTAATCGGATCTTTTGACCCAGGTAGACGTATTCGTCAACAACTTCGAGTGTGGTATTCCCAACATTAACCGGTACAGGTGAGACATGAACATTTGACATGACCTTCGTCTTGTCCATATTCATTTTTTTTTTTTTTTTTTTTATAGCATAGAGTGACGAGACGAGCAGGTCATGTGCCTGATGGTAAGCAACATGCCTGCCACATAACAGCACAGTAACACGCAGCTATTGGAACATGATAGTCTAAATCTTTACCTAGCACTGCACTGCGCTCGTCACCCAGAGATCTAAGATATTATGTCTCTAAGCCCTGTAATTTCTCTGGAATCATTGCCCTTCAAACCGGAACACAGTAATGTTTGCACATTACTGCTTGGCGGTAGAATATTTGGCAAAGGTGTGGTACTTCCCCAGGCGGACTCTGCTAAGAGTCCTACCACTACTGAAAGTCATCCTCAAACCTACCTGCTGGGATACTCTACTGAGGTCCCTGAGCATAGCACCGAGGTCCTCCAGCGACTCCGCCACAATGACTATGTCGTCGGCAAATCGAAGGTGAGTGATGCATTCGCCGTTGATATTGATGCCGTATCCGTTCCAGTCCAGTAGCTTGAAAAACATCTTCCAGCGCGGCAGTGAACAGTTTCGGAGATATAACATCTCCCTGTCTCACGCCTTTCTGTAGCTGGATGGGTTTTGTGCACTGGTCCTGTAATCGGACAGACATTGTGGCTTTGCTGTAGATACACTTCAACACTTCGATATAGCGATAGTCGATGCGGCATCGCTGAAGAGACTGAAGCACTGCCCAGGTCTCGATGGAATCGAAGGCTTTCTCATAGTCCACATACGCTATACAAAGTGGCCGATTATACTCCTCGGTTTTCTGTATAATCTGCCGAAGCGTATGGATGTGGTCTATGGTACTATAGCCTTTTCGGAAACCGGCTTGTTCGGGTGGCTGGAAGTCGTCAAACCTGCGTGCGAGACGATTCGTGATTACCCTCGAAAACAACTTATAAACGTGGCTCAGAAGTGAGATGGGTCTGTAGTTCTTCAACAAGGTGTTGTCACCTTTTTTGAAGAAGAGCACCACCACACTTCTGCTCCACGCTTCTGGCGTATTACCGTCAAGTATGACGGAGTCGAATAGCCTCTGGAGGACTTTAAGTACCGGTTTTCCACCCGCTCTCAGAAGCTCAGTCGTAATTCCGTCATCGCCAGGTGCCTTGTTGTTCTTAAGTTGTTTGAGGGCCATCCTAATCTCATACAGGCTGACTTCCGGGATGTCTTCGGTAAAGTGTCGGGTCAGCTTGGCTCTGGGGTCTTTTGCCATGCTAACGACAGGTTGTGCTTGTGTAGAGGTGTATAACTGTTCATAGAACCTCTCAATCTCCTCCAAAATCTCGGGCTTCGACGAGACGACGTTACCACTATCGGTCTTCAGTTTGGTCAATTGACTTTGCCCAAGAGACAGATTTCTTGCGAACACTTTCGAGCCTTTGTTCCGCTTAATCGCTTCTTCAATACACGAAGTATTGAAGCAGCGTATGTCGCGTCGCACACAAGTAGATATCTGTCTATTGAGCTGTCTGTATGCCGTCATGTCGACCGAAGACTGCAATCGCATATCTCGCCTAACCGCCATGAGATTCAGAGTATGATCGGAGAGCTTTTGGGTTCTATTCTGGCGTCGGCTCTTATAAAATTTCCTGCCAACTGCTTGAACAGTTTCCACCAGCCTGTCGTTTATTTCGTCCGCCGTTACGCATTCATCTAAGGCTTCGAAGCGATTTTGAAGTTCGAGTTGAAAGTTATCGGGATCTTCGATTTGAGCATAATTTGGTCGGAGCGTGGACTTCATCAGACGTGATCTTTCGAACTTAATGTTTAGATTCAGCGTGCCTCTTACAATACGGTGATCGCTGCCGGTCTTAACCCTACTGATCACAGAGACATCGCTGAATATTTGCCGTTTAGTCGTCATAATGAAGTCGATCTCATTTTTTGTGGAACCATCTGGGCTAATCCATGTCCATTTTCGTTGTGGCTGTTTCTTGAAAAAGGAGTTCATCATAAAGAGGCTCTCCCTTTCCAAGAAATCAGCTAGACGTTGCCCTCTTGGGTTCCGCTGCCCATATCCGAATTGTCCCACTCTCAACTCATCACCGCTACGTTTGCCTAGTTTCGCGTTGAAGTCTCCCATCACAACTGTAAAATGTGTTGGCGAGACATGTATGGCTTTGGAGATGTCCTCATACATGGTCTCAACCTCTTCGTCAGGATGTGTCGAGGTCGGTGCGTATACCTGTATGACCTTCAATGAATACCGGTCGGTTATTTTAAGTACAAGGTATACAACCCTGCTCGACACACTCTCGATCATTAACACGTTGTTGACAAGAGACTTGCGGACGATAAACCCGACACCCCCTTGGGATTGTTGATCTCCCTCCCGGTAGTAGAACAAGTTGCCGGATTCGAGGGTTATTCTGTCCTCGCCCTGTCTACGGACTTTGGATAACCCTATGATATCCCAGCGCAACTTGTCCACTTCTTCTTCCAGCTCCACAATCTTCTCGTCAGCCCTCAGAGTCCGTGCGTTGTACGTTGCCAGGTCGAGTCGTTGGGTTTGGCGGCGGGGCGTCTGCCGGGGATTCCTAGCACCCCATGCTCCGCCGGAACCAAGGCTGCCACCAACGCCTGGAATAACGGAGCCGCCGGGGACTAGGGGCCGTTTCTTTTTTGTGACCATCATATGGGGGGGTGTTTGCCATAGTCACCACGCTTGGCAGGCGGGTTGGTGACCGCGGAGCCAGTCCTTTGCACCGATGACGCCGCTGCCCGTCACCGGCCAGGTCAATTTAGGACTGGCTTTTAAATGGATATACCACCATTGGTTCGGTCGTCAGAGCCTCGTTAGTTGGCAGCAGGGTGTACCGCGCGCAGGAGAGGTTGACATTTGGGGAAACTAGATGTTTAGCGCTTCCCCCTTACACCCCATTAAAACATAAATAAACTATAAACCCCATATAAACTCACTACCGTCATAATTTATTTTTTTTGAACTATTAATTTTTATTTTTCTTCATTCTTATCAATAAAACAGCATATGTTTCTCAAATGATGTATTTGAAACCGTTTAGGATTCGTAATAATTTATTCTGTAGGTAGGTTTTGTGCAGTGAATCGGGCATATTCTTTGAGACGCAACGCGTTGATGTTGATGAATCCAGTGCTATCTTCAGGTGAAAATCCACCGGCAATGTCCATGGAAACCAAATCCTTGTTATACAAGCTCGTTGCACTTTTTCTCGCCAAAACAGTAACTGCAACAATATATTTTAAGCTTTATCACTATTTTTTTACTTGTTTATAGTACCTATGGAAAATACTTTTGGTTACTAAGTACTTAAAAAACTCAAATGTTTGAAGTGAGCCCCCTCTATTGGTGAGTAGTACGACTAAAGATATCTTAGATAAAGTTATAGATATAGAAACTAAACACCTTGGACAGCATTAAATTTAGTCGAATTCAGAAGTAAACTAGAAATAAGGTAAATAGCCGACTTATTTATAACGAAGTTGGAAGCAAGCAATCCTCGCATCTGAATTTAGTATGCTAGTTTACTGAATGCTATTAAACTTCACTGAATTCAGTATCGACTAAATTTAGCCAAGTGTAACAATAATTTTAAGCCTTTAAATGCGAGTAGTGGTGGCCTAGCCGCTAGATCGTGCGATTCACAATCCCAATGTCGCAAGTCCGAATCCCGCGTATACCTTTGAGTATTTTCGTCGACATACGTCGTTGTCGTCATCAGTAGCTTAACGGTAAAAGAAAATATCATGAGGAAAACTGCATCGTTTCGAGGTCACACGCCACTCGCACTGGATCAGCGTGATGGATTATGGCCTTGTCTATCCCCTTGTGACGGAAGGCCCCGTATACGAGCATTGGGAGTACCTATTTAGGAGGCTGTTTGTGCAGCTAAATGCATTAAAACGGGTGAAAATTGGCAGTACGCAGTAACCATACCCGTGCCTAACTTCAGAGTGCTCAAAACACCTGCATTCTTCACAGTGAAGTTGAATACATACCGTTGCCTTTGAAAATTTGCACAGTCACGGAACCAGTAACGGATTCTTGAGACGATTCCAAACATTTTCTCGTAAAATTAGCTTCCGGAGAGAACCAAAGGCCGTTGTAGACGAAGTCAGCCATTTTGTCTTGCAAATATTTCTTTACTCTGTAAAATAATAAGAAAATGCGATAATGCGGTGTTTTCAAGATGTAAATTAGTACTTACACTTGTCAAAGATAATTCTCAATTTCACTCTAGGTGACGTTTCATTTTGTTTGAGAAACATGAAATGAAAAATTGGCGCCACATTTGGCAAAATTGAAAACTAACTTTGACAGGTCTATTTCCATCTTGAAAACGCCTCGTTTTTGGATTTATACCCGGTTCACATTATTCCAGTCCAGCGATCGAATCCAGCGCTGGATTGCTTACTGGAAAAATGGAAACCGGCACTGGAAAGCATCAATCCAGTGCCAATACTTTCCAGTGCCGGTTTCCATTATTCCAGTAAGCAATCCAGCGCTGTATTCGGTTGCTGGACTGGAATAATGTAAACCGTGTGTAACTTAAATATTTAAGTGGATCTATAGAGGCATTAAAGGACAATCGTATCAGCTTAGTGCAGAAGCTATAATTAACTATTTTATTGTATGTTTATTTGGCAAATAATTATTATTTTTCTTCCAATTACATACAGTGAACGTCTGTATTTTAGGTCTATGCGATTTCTGGTGATAAAAATTAGTACCCTACGCCTATCTAGTCTAGTCTACATCTAGTCATCACTACCGGCTATAACGGTGAAGGAAAACTTGGCGAGGAAACGAGCGTGTTCCAAGAAATATATCTGCTGAGGACATGTGTCACCCATCAACTAGCACAGGACTAGCGTGGTGGATTATGGCTTAGATCCTCCTTGTACATTAGCAAATTAGTACATTAGGGTCAGCGAGCAACACGGAAGGGAGTAGGCATACACAGCGTTTCCCCTCTGTCAAAGTACAAGTCCGCGTGGACCATGGAGTTTGATAATATACTGTGGCGTGAGGGCGGGGCTAGATTTGTGAATGGTGCTTAATTTTTTATGTGTTAGTGATTTGGTTGTGTGAGTATGATCGGCAATGGATCGGTACAGGTATGTTTTGTATGTAATAGTGCGGCTTTGCGCTAGTGTGCAACTTCCCCTCCCGCAAGAAATGACAGAAAGATTTGAACAATATTTTTTAGCTAAGGCTACTCCCTTCCGTGTTGCTCGCTGATTATATTAGAATAGATAATATTTGTGTTAATCAAGGTACCTTGATTAACACAAATATTGTGGAAAACTTTTACCTAAGTTTATTAGTAACTAGCTGTTACCCGCGACTTCGTCCGCGCGTAATAAATACTACGGTAACTCAGGCATTACCTATTTTTATACCCAGACACATTTACAATTACTTACTAAAAACAGCTTATAATAAAACAATTTCATCAAAATCGGTTCAGTTGTTTAGGTGTGAAAGCGTAGAGACATTCGTCTCCCATTTCAACTCCAATATCATCCCCATACAGTTCGATATTACAAAATTGCTAGAATAAACATTTTTATTGGCTTCGTGCCAAGTCCCTATATAAAGAGTGTCATAGTTTTATCTTCAACGATTGGGAACTTCCATATTGACATTCATCCCCCATTTCAACCCCAATTTCATCCCCGTAAAGTTCGAAATTACAAAATTGCTAGAACAAACATTTGCTTCGTGTCAAGTGTCTATGTACAGAGGTTCATGGATTTATATTCAACGGTTGGGTACTTTCATATTGGCATTAATCCCCCATTTCAACCCCAATTTCACCCCCGTACAGTTCGAAGTTACGAAATTGATAGAACAAACATTCGTTTGCCGAAGCAAACGAAACTCTGAATATAGACACCTGACACGAATGTCAGGTGTCTATATTCAGAGTTTCGTGGTTTTATCTTCAACGGTTGGGATCTTCCATGTTGACATTAATCCCCCATTTCAACCCCAATTTCACCCCCGTACAGTTCGAAATTACAAAGTTGCTAGAACAAACATTTAATTGCTTCGTGTCAAGTGTCTAGATACAAAGCTTGATAATTTTGGAAATCACGAGTTTTCATACAACCGTTCATCCCTTGTTTCACCCACTTAGGGGTTGAATTTCGCAAAACCCCGTCTTAGCGAGCGCCTACGTGCTAAAAGGGACCACCATGCAAAATTTCAGATTCTCAGCATTTGTAGTTTCTGAGATTCCTTGATGAGTGACCTTTCGCTTTTATATATATAGATTAAATTAGTTTATGAAGTATAATAACAATATAACATTACAGTTAGTACCTATAGTAATATATGTGTTTCTGGGATATCTTTGTTACCTCAATACTTCTCGGTCAAGCGCGAATGCTTCCAAATCAAGGTGAGAGACGTGCAGAATGGTCCCCGCTGGGGTTTCGTAAAGACCGCGCGACTAGAACAAAACAACATTTGGTAAAAAAACAGTGTACTTAGTGTTTGCGAAATATGCTAAACTAGCAGCGCCCGGCGGTTTTACCAGCGTAGTTCACGTTCCCGTTATTTTTCCGAGATAAGTAGCCTATATGTTCTTCTAGACTATACTCTAACATACTTACTTAACTAAATATATTCTGTGTTCCAAAATTTTAGTGATTGAGCAATAAAAATTGACATTTATAATATTACTTAGTAGGACAGTAGGATTAAACAGACTTACTAAGCACGGTATAAATTCCGTAAACAATAAAAATTTTAACATAGTGAATCACCATGTAAACGGTCATATGAGCGTCGGACATCCCCCAGCAAAATGGGTTAACGATATTCTAACTATACCGGGTCGAAACAAGCGCGGAGAAGAGGTGTCATGGGCCCCATGACACCGTTGTTCAACCATGGTCTTAAAAAAAAAATTGGCAGTCATAGGAACTGCCGATAGAAGTGAAAACTTATAACTCAAAATTTTATAGCTTACTTTGGAGACTACACGGGTGTAAGTTGTACAAAATATTGCAACTCTTTACTGTTTCTGTTGCCCTGGTACTGGTACCTAGGGGCAAACGCAACTCTTTTATATTTCTGTTGTCCTGGGTAGTGATTCTGAAACGATTCGGTTGCATCCGACACGGAATCTCATCTCTCGGTCTTTGTCATGCTAAACAGATAAGACAAAGACCGAGAGATGAGATTCCGTGTCGGATGCAACCGAATGGTTTCAGAATCACTACCCTGGTATCTGGAGATAAACGCTGGGCTGTTGGAGGTAGGTAATCGAAACTCTTTACTGTTTCTGTTGCCCTGGTACCTACCTGGCCGTTTTTACCAAGTTTACCCGAAGATTTCTTATCATATCCGAGCGTGACGATTGATGAATCCATTTCACAGCCCACGAAAATTCTGTCTATAGCGCGCCTAAAGAAGTTTTCACTTCAATAAAAGGCTCGTTCCAAAGACATCTCTATCCCACTGCTGGGTATAGGCCTCTGTCTTAGTTATAGATTTTTTGAAAACTAAAGTAAGATTTGCCAAGTGTTACCTACTTGATTTTAAAGTTCATTGTTACGACTAGTAAAATCGGGAGGGAGAACGGCAGCTGCCGATCCGGAACGGAGAGTTTTAATCCCACACGCACAAAAACATCGTGACGCAATCGACATGTTCATAGAATCTTTCGAGGGTATATATACCTCACTGGGCCACCTTGCCTTGACTCGAAGCCTTGCCTTGACTTGACTTCGAGTCGCAGCAGTGGGAACATTTAGTGGGTTGCTTATACATGCTGTTACCTTAAGGCCAAGGAAGCGATTCTCCACAATATCGATGCGACCAACGCCATGCTGCCCTCCAAGCTTGTTCAAGGTCTCCACCAGTTTCAGGGGGTCCGTAACTAGCAGGGCTTTTTCCTGCCCGCTGGGAATACGAACTGATACTGGAACACCTACGGAGTAGTCAAAACTATGAAGATCACAAGAAACAGGCAGTAAATAATGAATAAATGTTAATTGGTCTTACTGTGCCATTTTTAAATAGGCAATGTTTATAGAGAAATTACAGGGCAAAGCGTTAATTCATCTCATATTTCCAAGTGATAATGTGACGAGCACAGTGTGCTAGGCAGTGATTTGAAAGCTTCATGTTAAATTAACTGCGTGACACTGTACCTACATTGGGCTGTTATGCTCGCGGCTGAACGTCATAATATCTCGACGATTTCGTTTTTATCTCGATTTTTTGATTTCTTTTATTTTCTACGAGTAGATATAACAATGATAAGTTTGCACTTAACTACCATGTCGCCTGATGATACGCGACGATGTGAGAGGCGGCTTACAATGGAGCTTGGTTGTCTAGAAGTAATCGTATAACTCTCGACTTGAAGATTGCATTCGTCGAGGAAATCACAACATATTGTAAAGCCTAGACGTGGACTACAAAGTTGGAGGCAAACCTCTCACTTTAAGTCTATGGAACGTCAACCATAACACAAAGTCGATTTTTAGAGCATACAGCATATTCATAGAGCATTAGATCACGCAGACATGATGTAAGAGATGCTTTTGCCCAGCAGTGAGGTAAAGGACGCCATGGATGAAGCTCAGACCTTTTTCGAAATTGATATCGACGAGGCTGGGGTAGTCTTCAGTGGCCTGCAGGTCGCGGGTCATCTTGTAGATACCACCCGGCGGGATAGCTGCTGGGTCCTCTAGTACTCCCGACTCGTAACTGTCCGTTACAACAAATAAGTACAAATTAATTCTGTAAATGTCACTGTGTGCCGATTTGAAGAGCAATGTTTTCAGAAAAAATACAGGGCATAGAGATAAAACATCTTATATCTCAGTGATGAGGGTGAAGAGTGGAGTGCAGTGGTAGATAATTATTTGCACTTTTCTCGTTTCAAGAGCCGAGTGACACTGTAGGTACTGTTCAGAGTAGGCGTGTTGCTTACCATCAGGTATAAGACTTGCTTGTCTCGTCACTCTTTTGTAAAAATAATTAATTATGTGTAGTGTTTACGCTAAATCGCCATCATGCCTGATGTTAAGCGACGCTTTCGTAGACGCACGGTCTACGAAAGAATATGCTTACTTATATACATATTTTTTTCCAACACATAAATGTATAAAAAGTGTCATTACACTCAGGGCCTGATTAAGAGTTCCGACCGCCCTAGGCTAACTATGAGGACGCGCCCCCGCTAGGTCGGTCTAAAAAGCAGTAGGTACATTAGTTATGATTTTGTTTACTCTAGTAAGTGTAAACGTTTTAACTCGATCGATTAATATTTTTTTAACTTTTATAAGTGTACACTTGACCGCAATCTTGCCTGACATTAAGCGACGATGCGGTCTACGAGGGAGCGTTCTTACCTAAAAGAAATTAATTTACTCTCGATTTGAGTAAGATTGCAACCATCGGGAAAACCCATCGGTACAAACTAATAGATGTGCCCTGAGCACCTCGAAATTGGTAATAAACTGCATCTCTGTGTGTAGCGTAAGTAGTTAACACACCACCGTCTACTTGTTAAGTTAAGTAAGTTACGCCTGGTCTAGTCCATGACGGACCCACCATACCACTAGCCCTACCCCTGGTGGTAGGGTGGGTCCGAAACCATACCACCATAATGATGTGACAAAGTACTCATATTGTGATTTATCTAAGATGGTTATTTTTTCCGCAACTATTATTATCTCTTTGTTGCAAAAATGTAAGTCTTATGCAATTATTCAAGTTCAATATTCCTTGCATTATATTTATTATACTGACTTACACTAATTGGGCCGATTGTGGCAATGAACGCAATTTTAAAAGTGTTCCCTAACGAATGTGACTTTAGAAGCGCAATATTTGGAATAAAGCGCTCAAGTGCGAGTTCGACTCGCACATGAAGGCTTCCGTAACAGCAAGTAACAAAATAGATAAGTTCTTGTAGTTCGTTGTAACTTTGATCGAAGTTTTAATTATAGTGTATATAAGACGTACTAAAAAGAAACTACTTACCGGATCAAGTTTAAACCAATTTTCGGTAGAAGTTTGCATGGTAATGTACTTACATCATATATTTCTTTTAATTTTGTCATTTTAGAAGTTGCACACATTTTACCACTTTGGAAGTATCTCTCGCGCAAAATATTCAGAATAGAAAAAAAATGATATTAGAAACCTCAACATCATTTTTAGGGTTCCGTAAAACGTAAAAATGGAACCCTTATAGATTTGTCATGTCTGTCTGTCTGTCTGTCTGTCTGTCCGTCCGTATGTCTCAGCCACTTTTTGCCGAAACTATGAGAACTACACTGTTGAAACTTGGTAATTAGATGAATTCTGTGAACCGCATTAAGATTTTTACAAAAGTTTAAAAAAAAAACAAAAATTAGGGGTGCCCCCCATACTGAGAACAGAAGCTCAAAAATTTTTTTTTCATCAAACCTACACGTGTTGGGTGTCTATCGATAGGTCTTAAAAAATGATGTTGAGGTTTCTAAAATAATTTTTGTCTACACTGAATAACTTGCGCGAGAGACGCTTCCAAAGTGGTAAAATGTGTGTCCCCCCCCCCTCTAACTTCTAAAGTAAGAGAATGAAAAAACTAAAAAAAATATATGATGTACATAACCATGAAAACTACCAACGAAAATTAGTTTGAACTCGATCTGATGAGTAGTTTTTTTTTAGTACGTCATAAATACACTGTTATTAAAACTTCGATCAAAGTTACAACGAACTACAAGAACTATGTGTACTATGTATATTATGTTACTTGCTGGAACGGAACCCTTCATGGGCGAGTCCAACTCGCACTTGGCTACTTTATTGAAGAACTATCCATAAAGACCCACACATACGTATGGATTTGATGGAAAAAAAATTGAGTTTCAGTTCTAAATAAGGGGCACCCCCAAAATTTATTATTTTCTTTTAATATTTTTGTATAAAAATCATCTGAATGCGGTTCACAGAATACATCTACTTCCCAAGTTTCAACAGTATAGTCCTTATGGTTTTGGAAAAAAGTGGCTGTGACATACGGACGGAGAGATGGACAGGCAAACAGACATGATGAATCTTTAAGGGTTCCGTTTTTACGTTTTACGGAACCCTAAAAAGGCGAAATCCCTGAAGAATACGCAAAATAAACCTGAAAGGAGAATAGTAGCTCTCACTACCGCCTTACCACTTCTACCTCTTGATGAGGTGTTACCAGGATTTCATTATATAAAATCGGAATGACACAGTTTGTAACAAATGGAAAAGTTTATAACTACATCGAAACTTTTTGGTTGAAAATACATTCCCCCTGTAGTATTTAGCACAACCAACATATTAGAATCATTTCATTCAAAAATAAATAAATTACTGAACAAGAAAACTGCTGAATGTGTTACATAAGATTCATGAAACAAAGATACCTAAAAACGGCGAATAAAAATTATTAACGACGATTTTATAATGGGCGTACAAATGCAGTTAGTCAACAAACAAATTACCATTGGTCATGAATTAGACGAATTGCGTAGGTACATTGTCACAACACTATTACTTGATGGCATGATGGTGGTATGGTTTCGGACCCACCCTACCACCAGGGGTAGGGCTAGTGGTATGGTGGGTCCGTCACGGTCTAGTCGGGAGAACGGCAGCGCCACAGAAATCTAAATAATAGTACCTTATTATTAAGATTTCTGTGGGCAGCGCCTACCGATCCCCCGGGTTCAAAAGCATACGCACCACTGTCTTTTTCGAAATCTTGTCCGTAATGCCGCTAACTTAAAAAAGGTGATGGAAAACATCGTGAGGAAACCGACATGTACCTAGAATCTTTCGAAGTCATGTGTCATCCACCAACCCGCACTGGGCCAGCATGGTTGATTATTGCCTTGACTCTCTTCTTGCGAGAGAAGGCCCCAAGTCCCAGCAGTTTTGGGCCAACATTTAGTGGACTGTTTATGTATGTATGTAATCTACTTGACCCCTTGAATTGCTAGGGCCGAGGTATGGTGTGGTTCTACAGATTTTGGTTGTTGACAACGAATAGAGATAGGTAAAAACGTCCGGTGTTTACAATTCAATTCAATTCAATTTATTTATTCGAACCATTAATTCAAGAGAACACTTGGTAACGTCACTTACAAAAAAATTATACATAAATAATCTGTGTACATGATAAAATAATACCAAAGAATAATGTCAAATAAAAAATAATCAGCTGTAAAGGGGCCTTGTCATTTAGGTGCAGCTGTAAAAATGCTTTGTCATTGTGAAAAATCAAATTATCCAAATAATGAATACATACAGTACATAAACAAATTTACATTAATGTTTAGTATCATTTTACCTTACTCAATAGTTCTAATTTTGACATATTCCTTTTCCAAACATTGCTGTCCTTTACAAAAGCATCTACAGTGTAATATGCTTTGCTCATTAGGTAGTTTTTTATTTCAGTTTTAAACCTAGTTTCATTAAGACCTTCCACTTGTGTAGGGATTAAATTATAGAAGCGAATACCATTACATTTGAAAGAGTTAATGGTCTTGTGTAGTCTGCATTTAGGAAATACAATTTTATGTTTATGATGTGCTTTTGGATTCAAATCAGACATTTTCTTCAGTCGAGTACGATTTTTTCTCACATACATTATACTTTCATAAATGTATAATGACGGGACTGTTAGTATCTTTATAGTTTTAAAAATCTCCCGTAATGATTTTCTAGCTGATAGATTGTACAGAGCACGGATTGCTCTCTTTTGTAATATAAAAATTGAATTTCTATCCGCGGCTGATCCCCACAATAAAATCCCGTAGGACATAATGATATGAAAGTAACCAAAATAAACAAGTCTAGCCGTTGCAACGTCAGATATTTTCTTAATTTGTCGAACTGCATGAGCAGCTGAACTGAGTCTCTCAGCCAGTCTCTCTATATGAGGACCCCACTGTAGCTTTGAATCCACTGAAATACCCAGAAAAAGAGTAGATTGTACGGATTCGATGACTTCATCTTTCAGTCTAATATCAAGTTTACATCCCAGTACATTGCAGAGCGTAAACTTTATACATTTAGTTTTATTTGGATTTAGAACTAGATTATTTGCATCGAACCATTTGTATGTAATGCCCAAAATTGCGTTTATTTCTGTGAAATTATTTATTCCTCTTTTAACCTTAAATAAAAGTGACGTATCATCAGCGAACATAACTATTTCTACGTTCTTATGTTTTTTTATCATAAAAGGTAGATCATTAACATATATAAGAAACAATAAGGGTCCAAGAATGGAACCTTGAGGTATACCCATTTTTAAAGGGGACTCATTTGATTGCACACCGTCAATTTCAACTATCTGTACACGATCTTTAAGATAAGAAGAAATAAAATTTAGAGCTGGCTTCGACAGCCCATAGAACTGAAGTTTCTTCAAAAGAGTATCATGATGAACACAGTCGAAAGCTTTGGACAAGTCACAAAACACACCCAAAACATCATAATGGTCTTCCCAGGCACTTAATATATAATTAGTCAGTTCAACGCCTGCATCAGTAGTGGAACGTCCCTTTGTGAATCCAAATTGGTTGCTATGTAATAGATTATTAACATTGAAGTAAGATAGAAGTTGATTGAATATAAGTTTCTCAAATATTTTACTAAGACAAGGCAAAACAGAGATGGGTCTGTAGTTGCCAGGTTCGTTTTTATCTCCAGATTTGAACAGTGGTATAATTTTGCTATATTTCATCATGTCAGGGAATGTGCCACCTCTAATGCACTCGTTGAACAATTCTGCTAAGTATGGAGCAATGCTATTTATAATTCCATCTAGTACTCTTACTGATAATCCCCATAAGTCCTCCGTATTCTTTACTTTAATGTCTTTGAACGTTTTTAGTATTGTAATAGCAGACACTTGGTGAAATTCAAATGTAGATGATGGGCACTTAACATTTTCTTTCAACATTTCTTCAGCGAGTAAGGGGGACGATGTTAGGTGTTTAGTTGTTTCCAAGGGAATATTAGCAAAATAAGTCCTGAAAGCATCTACTATGTCCGATTTTTTTGTCGTTACTCTTTCATCAACCCGAAGTGCGTTTATCTTTTCACGACTTTTAGATCTCCCAGTCTCTTTGTTTATTATCTTCCACGTGTTTTTTATCATGTTATTAGAGTTTTTAATTTGATCTCGAATAAATATAGTTTTTGCTTGTATACATGAATTTCTGAAAATTTTTGAATATCTATTAACATAGTTTTTTGTTGATTCATCATTGCAGTATGTCCTTAGTTTATATAAATTATACATATTGTTTCGACTTTTAAATAGTCCTGGTGTAGCCCATTCCGCGAACGTAGGCTTTGAGTTAATTTTAATTAATTTTGTCTGAAAGATACTATTAAATTGTGTACTTAACATTTTAAAAAAATCAGTATAATTATGATTAGGGCTGTCGATAGTCATATCGAAAAAACTTTTGGAAAAATAATTCCCTATTACATTATTTAAAGCTGATATGCGAGACAACGTTATAGGCCTAACAATCACCTTGTTTTGTGCCCTTTTTATACAAGCAGGAAGGCAAATGCTCAGTCCCCTATGATCTGAACGCAAACAATCCAGGACCTCATTGTGCAGATATTCACAGTTGACAAAAATATTGTCGATACAGGTTGCAGAACTACCTTTCTTAGTTACTGCCACCCTTGTGGGTTCAGTGAACACTTTTGTTAAATTAAAAGATTGACATAACATTAATATATTACTCTTAGTACGAGATTCCAAAAGTATGTCTGTGTTGAAGTCTCCACACATCACTATCTGTTTGCTTTTCTTTGATATTTTACTTAGTGCTTCTTCTAAAGTAATAAGGAAGATCTCAATGTCAGCACTAGGCGGTTTATAAACACATAAAATAATATGATTATCCAACTCAACGCATGCTAGTTCACAATGTCGTTCTACAGTTATCTTTTCTATATCTTTTCGAGACTTACATTTTACACAATTATTGACAAAAATTATGCAACCACCTCCTATTGCCAATTTTCTATAGAAAATGCTACCTATTGTATAATTGTTTAGGCAAAAGTTCAATTCATTTTTCGGTAGCCACGTCTCAGTAAAACAAATTACATCATAATTTTTTGAGCCTTCCAGGAATAATTCTATTTCTTCTAATTTACCTAACAGTCTATTTATATTCTGGTACAAAATGTTAATAGAATTTTCCTGAACCTTATCAATAATAGTTGCTTTGTTGCAAGGGGGGCCTATTATATTGCGACGCTTCGCTGAAACATAATAATGCCTCCCTGTTGTCAGTTTTGTTAGTTTAAAAGATTACTGTCAGTTATTACAATATTAGTCAGGTTTTGAGATTTCCTGTTTTGCTCGTTTAATAATGTGAAAACAATCAGTTTGGCTATTTTAATTTTTAAACGACGGGCTAGAAATTGTTTTCCGTTGGATATTACAAAACTGTTTATAAAATTATTGATGTCAAATAATACAAAGTCTCCTCCTTTGTTTGAAATGAGGTTGTGCAAAATTACATTCAAAGAATATATTTTTCGATTCTGTCTTTCACTCAATGACGTCGAATAAGGAAATGTACACAATACTATTTTGCCAACCATTCCTGAACTATGAAAATCTACTAATGATTCTATACAACTTATAAGATCCTTTTTTGTAGTACCGAAAGAATTACCCATCATTATTACAACATTGGACTTTTGCTCAAATTTGCTGTCCACAACTTTAGCAACTACCTGTTTAAAATTTACATTTGTAATACATGTGTTAGTTAATTGACTATCATTATTTACACTGTTGAAAATGTTTCCAAAACCTATACCAATTCCATCAGAAAAAAGTTCAACTTTGCAAATTTTTAATGTTTTTTCTACTTCACTAACATCATGTTCAGTTTGTTGACAAGTCTCTTGAATCACGTCCGCATTGGTAATCATCACTGATGTATTTAAGCTGGATTTCCTGTTGTTACTCAGTACTGATAATGACGATGATGATGATGATAATGATGTGGTGTGGTCGGGAGCTATCATAAAGGGTAAATCATTTGTGGGAGTCGATGTTGTGTTCGACAATAGGTCTGTAGCTGAAATCGAGTACCGTTGCTTAGATGGACTCGGACCTATTAGACTATTCATCGCAGCTATCAGCTGATCTATTTCTCTTTGCGCTATGCTATATTTGTTCTTCAAATCTTTGAGTTGGTGTTCTAATCTATCTATCGTTATAGCATTGTCATCGTAGTGTTGCTGAATAGTCGATATGGTGATTCTGTCATCCCTGATCACTTCCTTTAACTTTAGCTTGTCTTTTATGAGTTCTAAATTAGATCTATTATTATATTTTAAGTGTTTCTTACATTTTATTATCATTCTCTTTACTTTCAAATATTTTTTTAGTGTGTTTCTTCCTTTAATTAAATGCACATCTTTATTTTTCAGGGCCAAGCTATTATTTTCCACTGTCAGGTCGATGGTTTCCATTATTTTAGGTTTGTTATTGTCAGCCAGTAATTTATTGTACAAGCATAATATATTTTCTCTATCATTTTCATTTTTGTATAATTCTAAAGTTTTCAACATCATATTTGCTTGATACAGTTCGCCTTGTAAGTTTTTTATTTTTATGTGCGCTTCTTCTAACTCAATATTTCTATTTTCGCTTACATTAATTATGTCCAGTAGTCTTTCTTTTTCCTCTTGCAATTGATTATTTATCTCTTCCAGATTTCTCATGTCGCTTTTCAAGCGTAAATTTTGGTCCAAAATTATTTTAATCTCAACCTCACCTTCATCTCTTTCTTGTAATAGAGTTTTATTATAACTTTTACAATTTTGTAAATCGATCAAGGTTTCTTTTAGTTTTTGTTCCATTTCGCGTAAACTATTCTGTCTAGTCTTCATATTAGAAAATAAAATAATATCGATTTCAGTGAAAAAATTTGTCGTCTATTTAATTTAATTTACTGTAAATCGGTTCAATTCACTTATATTTCCCTTTTATTTGTGACAATACGTAACAAAGTGCAAATTCAGACATACATTCAGTCATACAGTTTTCTGCAACCGACTAGAACGAAAAGAGTGAGCTCACTCTTCCCAACAATGACATAATTCCGTGCGCCTTCGTACTTTTGAGAGGGCAGGTAGTTTTTAGTCTTGCACTCGATAAAAGAGTCAAATTGGAGCATATTAACTCGTATGTCAAAGAAACGCTCAAAAGCTGATGGTCAGTAACCGAAACAGATACACCTCGAAAAGTAGGAGTCCGATGAAGTGGACTCCTTTTTGCGGAGAACACACATGCCTGCTTCTTTCCTTCGTTAAACTTGGCCAGATTGGCATCACCCCATTCGGAGCTCATAAGCCATCACCGGCTCTCGCGCGAAATTCGTGACTTTTTACGACGTGGTGTCATCTCCGTGCACAAAGATTCAACAAATTGGCGAGATTAAGCATAAATAACGTCGCAGACAGCACCAACCCCTGAGGAACTCCGTCATTGATTGCAATTTGATCCGACAAGCAGCCATCAATGAGCACTTGTATGGAGCGATCCCTCAAAAAGTCCGTTCGCGTAGATCCTTGAAGGAGACCAACCATTAGCAGAATGCTTTCTTATAAGGCTGTCGTGCCAAATCCTTTCGAAAGCCAGGGCGTCCTCGTGTTTTTCGATAGCCTCGCTACAGATGTGAGTAACGTACGCAAGAATATTCCTGGTAGACCGATTTCGGTGAAACCCGTATGAAGGTTGAAAATCACTGAGGTGGTCGTTAGATTCCAGTTACTGCAGGAGCCTGTGGTTTGGACATCTTCCATAATGTTATGGAATATGGACGTGACCGAGATGGTCCTGTAATTGGCAGGGTCAGCACAACCTCCGTTTTCGGGCACTGGTTGCATGTTAGCAAGCTTCCACGTTTTTTGTTCTTGTCCAGTTTTGGGACAGAGTCTAAACAAGCGCATCATTACAGGCGACATATTCTAGCAAAAATACCGTCAGGGCTTTATTTATTTAAGACATACAGTCGCATTTTAATAAGTAGGTAAGCATAATCTTATATATAAAATTCTCGTGTCACAGTGTTTGTTTCCTTACTCCTCCGAAACGGCTTTACTAATTTTAACCAAAATTTATATGCATATTCAGTAGGTCTGAGAATCGGCTACTAGCTATTTTTCATACCTTTATTTATATGGCAAAACAACGTTTGCGGGGTCAGCTAGTCTTTACATATATAAATCTCCAGGCACGATGTTTGTCCGCGATGGATTCCTAAACTACTTAACCGATTTTAATTAAATTGGCACACCGTGAGCAGTCTGGTCCAACTTGAGAGATAGGATAGTTTTTATTTCGATTATAAAAAATAAAAAAAAATTAAACAAATATAAAATAAAATTTATTTCGATTAATAGTCTTTAAATGACAATATCCGAGCGCAGCCGGAATGGGCCGCTAGTGTAATAATACTTTACAATACACGTAAGACCCTGTGCATAAGGTGTTGCCTTTATGCTCATCTATGTACCAAGTTAGCTTTTGGGGCCATACGCCATGAGTGCGAGAGTGCGACCATCTGAAAACTCCAAATCAGGGACTCCGAAGCTTTTTCAGTTCACAACGCATTTAGTTACAGTTTTTGTCTTAGTCTAGTTGAAATGTGTGGATTAGATGCAATGTTGATAGATTAATAGTGCATGCGAAGACATATGTCAGCGCGCCCCCCTGAACCTCGCGCCCTAGGCTGCAGCCTAATTAGCCTAAGGGTTAATCAGGCCCTGATTACACTGACTGTAACGTTGGAAGAACGAGGAATTTACCTGATATGCATGATGTTTTCATCGGTAGACCAAGGTTCTTTGGGAGTAGCCGATACGGGAATATTTTCGCTTTTGGCGAATTCAATCAGGTCGATTCTGCCTTGGAATCTTTGGAAGAATTCTGGCAGTCGCCACGGTGAGATTATCTGCCAAAAAAGATGTCAAATAAATACTAAAAGGTATAACAAGGACTCCATAACTCCAACTCTTTTAAAACTCAAACTAGTTTAGGATCCTTCTTTCGAATGCCTATCTTGAATCACTAAGAACATGGTGCACATGTAATTGCATCGAAATATCGGGAAGTTACTCCATAATTTAGCTCCGGTAAATATCCCACAATTAATAATACTAGTGCAGTGAACAACCGTGGTCACTCAAATATTTTTATTCATAAGACTTAAAAAATGATACATACCTTTCCTTCTGGCCATAATGAGTAAACGCTGAGTTCAAATCTGACTTGATCGTTGCCTTTTCCAGTGGCACCGTGAGAAATGTACCTGAATATACAAATATCAATGATAAAAGATTAAAGACGTTTTAGTTTAGTACCTATTAGACTACAGGCCCGTGAACAAAATTTACGTAGTAAATGAACCACCAGGAGACCTATGTAGGATGATAGAAGGGTATAAAGTAATAAGATTCAGCACTATGCCGTCACTTGTAAGCTGTCCAACTGAGAAGGTACTGTCGAAGAGGGGGGGTTGCAACCCTCGATAATTTCTCCTTGTCGCATGATTTTTGTACGCGTTGCAGAATAATAGATTAGAAGAGGTATTGAAACTATAAAAATTTTAAGTTTTTAATTGTTAGTTTGTCATAGACGAGCAGGACATGTGCCTGATGGTAAGCAACATGACTGCCACATAACAACACAGTGACATGCAGCTATTGGAACATGATAGTCCAAATCATTACCTGGCACTGCGCTGCGCTCGTCACCCAGAGATCTGAGATATTTTGTCTCTGAGCCCTATAATTTCTCTGGAAACATTACCCTTCAAACCGGAACACAGTAATGTTTGCACATTACTGCTTGGCGGTAGAATAACTGGCAAAGGTGTAGTACTTCCCCAGGTGGACTTTGGTAAGAGTCCTACCACTACTAAACTAAATTTACACATACTTAGCGCCCAGCTTCTTAGCAGCCTTCACTAGCCCTACGGAGATGCAGGGGCGAGCGAGCGAAGTGCCCAGGTAGTACCGGCTCTCGTACACCAAGCCCATCTGCACCGCAGGCAACATGTAGTTCGACACGAACTCCTTACGCAAGTCTTCCACGATCACCTAAACAGAAATATATTAAAGTGAAACTTTTATCAAATTGGCTCAAACATTTTCGTCCATCTATTGCATGTCGCGTGAAGGTCGGCCGCGGTATGGTAAAGTGAAATACTCGACAGAGCAGCCGAGGCCAATATGGCGGCGTTACTTAAAATATTAATTTATGAAGTGAGAACCCTTTTTGGCGCGCCACAGACAGATTTTTCGTGGGCTATGAATTGAATTCTAGCGTCACCCTCGGGAATGATAAGAAATCTTCGGGTAAACTCGGGACGATGAACATGGTCAATGCTCATGGCCACGCCCTCCGGTTTCACCCGCGTAGTTTCCAAAGTAAACTGTCAAATTCTGAGTTATAAGTTTTCACTTCTATCGGCAGTTCCTATGACTGCCATTTTTAAATGTCTACAATTCCAAAAAATAGTTTTACTTTTACCGTGATTTTATAAACCCACACAATCATTTTTATTAAACAGACGCCGTCCTCTTGATTTAGCCTATTATTACACGTAGCTACTTATCGCAGTGATTGAGAAACAACAAACTTTCGCATTCGCGATAACATCCAATGAATGTAAATAAGATGATAACTCATAGTAATTAGTTACTAAATGAACGTTTGACCTGCAGCTATAAGATAACGAATATATAATATATAAGAATTAGATTTTTTTTATAATATACAAAAGGGAGAAGCAATACGCCAGATAGCAACACGGCTGCCTATAGCCTATAACAGCACAGTGCCACGCAGCAATTTGAGCGTGAAGAGTTCAAATCATTGACTGGCATTGCACTGTAGGTATTCATCACCTTGAGATTTACCTAAGATGCGTAAGTAATATTTCTCTAGGACTCTTAGCAGAGTCCGCCTGGGAAAGTACCACATCGTTGTCACTTATTCTACCGCCAAGCAGTAATGTGCAAACATAACTGTGTTCCGGTTTGAAGGGCAATGTTTCCAGAGAAATTACAGGGCTTAGAGATATCACATCTTAGATCTCTGGGTGACGAGCGCAGTGCAGTGCTAGGTAATGATTTGGACTCTTCATGTTCCAATAGCTGCATGTCACTGTGCTGTTATGTGGCAGGCATGTTGCTTACCATCAGGCACATGTCCTGCTCGTCTCGTTACTCTTCATTAAAAAAAACAAAAAAGGTACATGCGAGTATCTGCAAACGATCCTTATAAGACTCTCCGAGAAACAGAAAGTCTTTAATTAATGTAACCTTCTAGGTAATAAGGTAAGGTTTCTCAGGTAGCCGAAGACAGCTCGCAGATCGCTTTCGATAAGTTTATTGTTATTCGTCTCCTGTTTATTTTTTTGGAATGAGGTACAAAAAAGTATGTTTATCAATCGCAGAAAACAATAAGTTTTCTGCGATTTTCACAATGCAGTTAAGGCCAGTTAGGCCCAATTTTTACGACGCGGTTTCAAGCCGCGAGCGCGCGCGGGCGCGGCGCCGCGCCGCGCGACGGTTTTGTTTCAATCATAGATGAAGAATATATTTTGCTACGCCAAAAGATCAACAAAGCGAGTGAGCGAGAAATCATTTTCAAGTGGAAATCGCTCGAGAGAAGAAGAGAAAGTGAATGAAGTAACGTCATTACAATATTTTAGTATACCCGAACGTAACAGTCTGATTTCGTCGCGGTGAAAATCGTGTTTTTTTTAATTAATCCTTGGATTGCAGACGATTTTATTAAATTATTTATATTATGGCATGTTCTGTGCGTGAATGTGATACAAGACGATATTATAATCCGAATCATTACACTAGTCACCAACACATGTAAATATGATTTTTTATCAGGTCTCCGAGCACCCTTTGTGTGTCTTTTACATTTGACGTCTTTGGTTTCAATACACACGAGACCGCAGGTTTTCGCGGTTTCTACTGCGCAAGAATCGCGCGCAGCCACGCGGGCGCCGCGCGGCCGTACACCGCGTCGTGAGTTTTGAATCGCGCCCGCGCGCGGGCGCGATTGGCAGCCGCGCCGTGAAAACTGGCTCTTAGACCTTAATCATAGAATAGATAATATCCTTAATGTAAATCACCAATAAAAGGTGATTTACATTCCCGAGGGAATCGTTCACTCAACTGTTTCGTTCTTGTTCTTCGCCGAACAATAAAATGTGATATTATTTATAACTCTTACACTTCCGCAATTTGAACATATAAAAATCATTTTAAATCCTAATTAAGTTCTCTGTAATTTTTTCAATGTAAAACTAACACTTGTTGGTCGTGGATCTTGCGTTACGTTGTTACAACCTTACAACTTATGGGGTATTTTAAGAAGTTACTTACGTCTTTAGCACCGATTCCTGTCGCCTTTTGCTTGGCCTTTTCGAAGTCTTCATTTTGACCTACGTCTGCCATATAGCATACGACATCGTAATTCTTTTGTATCAACCTGGAAAATATTACAGATACAAAAATAGGAATTAGGTGTAGGTACCTACTTATAAGGGTTTGACAATGTGTGTAATTAAAATTGTTGTAAGTTCTTTCAAAATTGTACTATATCCTATGCTTCGATATTGCTTCATAACAGGCAGTGAGTGGTCAAACACCAATCTATCTTATGAAAAAAAAATGCTTAGTCCTGGTAGCTATGTAATTTTAAAGTCACGAATCCCAAATTTTCAATTTTAGGATTTTTAACGGTCGGCAAACTACCGCATTAATAATTTTATGTTAACTGAAGATTGTGACGGAATTCAAAGAAACAGAGCGATGGAATGAGCAGGACATGTGCCTGATAGTAAGAAACACGCCTGAACATAACAGCAGTGTCACACAACTATAGAAACATGAATAATAATCCAAATCAGAGTCCAAAAATCATTACCTAGCAGTACATTGCGCTCAGATATATGTATAAGATGATCAGCGCTGTATCTATAAATATTGCCCTCTAAACCGGAAAACAGTGAAACTACAAATAAGCCTGTTAGGTATTAAAAGTAATTTACAGTATTTTTAATTCAAGTGCTTCAGTTACCATTTGAGAATACAGCTGGTATCCAATCCACCGGAGTAGGCGAGTATCACCAAGTCTTTAGCCATGTTTCACGCGACTCGTTTCAGCGGCAGAAACAGACTGAATGCTGTATAACTATTGAGTAAGGTGTTTATTTACGTTGATAACACGGGGTCGGTCAAACAAGAGATATCGCAGTGAAAATAGATGAACCTAAGGGTGTGTTCAAACTGTTTCAAATACAATTTACTATGCATTTAAAAGTTGGTAATCAAGTTTTGAAGTGATAATTTCTAGGGTTCCGTACCTAAAGCAGTGCATCATCACTCGCTCAAGGTCGCGCGGTTTTAGCCTACAGCTAGACCGTTCCTCCCAGGGAACAAGTGCCAGTCGGCTGTCGGACGGACGTCTGAGCGCTCGCGCAACACGTTTCCCGCGCATATTGTTATTAGATATGTCGACAACCCTCCGCGCTAGACAGGGACAGAGTTACGCGTTAGAAGAGAGCGCAAATGTTAAGTTGAAAATCGCGACAGGTATTGAGCGCTAATGCGCGCTGAATTGAACTTTGTTGTGTCCCAGCAAGAGTCACTACTTATATAATTGTTTTCGGTAAGTGAGGCTTCTGTACTTGTACTAATATTTTTTCTGTGCCCAAAGGGTAAAAACGGGACCCTATTACTCGGACTTGGCTGTCCGTCCGTCTGTCACCAGGCTGTACCTATCTCAAGAATGGTGATAGCTAGACAATTGAAATTTTCACAGATGATGCATTTCTATTGCCGCTATAACACAATACCAAATACTAATAATGAAATAAAATGAATATTTAATGTTGAATTTATTTAACTTGGTAATAACTTAGGTCATTACTCAATTTTAAGAAGGTTACGACACGTAGGTATACGAGAGGTGTAAGCGTCTGTCCAAAATATGAATAGCGCAGTGGGTTAGAGTGAGAAAGAAGGTGTCTGAAAGAAAGAACGTGACGGTGGTTACGTAACGAAGCGGCTTACCATAAAATCAAACCGTCATCATAAATAAAACCGGCCAAGTGCGAGTGAGACTCCCGCACGAAGCGTTCCGTACCTACCATTACCGAATAAATAGCGAAAACATCTGGCTTTATTCCGAATTCCGTATACATAGACAGACTATCGCAGTTTCCGCGGACACGCTTTCATCCAAAAAGCTTTACTACAATTTTGAATATACCTTATGGTTCTAACGACGAATTCGATAGCGCGTTTTATTCTTCTAGTGGCGCCATATAGTTTGCTTGGGACGGACTAATCGAGCATCAAACGGTAAAAAATCAAGTTTGTTGTATGGGAGCCCTTAAATATTTATTTTATTTTTAGGACCCATTTGTTGTTATAGCGGCAATAGAAATACATCATCTGTGAAAATTTCAACTGTCTAGCTATCACCGTTCTTGAGACACAGCCTGGTGACAGACGGACGGACAGCTAAGTCTCAGTAATAAGGTCCCGTTTTTACCCTTTGGGTACGGAACCCTAATAAAAACTATCCTATTTTTCAAGTTGGATCAAGCTGCACACGGCGTGCAAATTTGATTAAAATTGGTTGAGTACTTTAGGAGTCCATCGCGGACAAACAACGTGATGCATAATTTATTTATATATTAAGTTTTTTTTGTATTGTAAGTGTAATGAGCAAGTTTATCTGTCTTTCTAACATCAGGAAGGCTTCTTGCTTTTTTTTGTCACACTTTCTATAAAAACCATTATAAGTTATTTTATGGCACAGTTTTGCGCGGTAGGTATGTATTGGCGTAAGTATAGTCTATATTATCTATTCTATGGTATAGTGTTATTTAACAATTTTAGGAGTTGTTCTGAAGGATATCGACTTAGCCGCTAGTTTAGTAATAAACTTAATTTTAAACAACAAAACTTAAGACATTATAGACAAAATACACTCGCAAGCTTAACCACGAGAGCGACACGTCATATGATTTATTATTATATTTTATCACATGACTGGAGACAAATATTTGGATAAGTTTCCCAAACAAGTCGGACTATCCGCACGTTACGCGGTTATTTATTTTAGACTTAATATAGATAATAGTAGGATTGATATTTTATTGTTTCGAAATATGCATTCACGCTCATTTATTCTGTAAGGTTGTGTTTCCAACAGAAATATTGTTTGGCAAAGATGAGTGGAAAATTATCATATCCCCATTATCGCAAATTCTTTTGAAAGTTGACCACTGTTATAATAACTAAGTATCTCAATTTGGTGGATAAAGGACTTTAAATAAATAACTAATCTTTGAAGAACTAAGACGATCAAATTACGTACCATTATTTTTGGTAAAATAAAAGGGAAGCATACATAATTTTATTTCTAGATTTATGCACCAAACATAATCAATAATATCTATCAAAATTATGGTAGACCGCATCGTCGCTTAACATCAGGCGAGATGACGGTCAAGTGTAAACCTATACAATAGTAATATATGAAAAAAAAACAACACAAAGTTACCCTATTCTGACCGCACAGCAAGAGCAGCGTGTGTAAAATTATATTGTACGTGGTAGTGTGTGGTGTTTTTTAATGATTTAGAAAAAAAATACCATTCTTAATTCCTTCTCCATATAAACTATAACAAATCTATTATATATATAAATAAACTATATAGCTTTCACGGATGATATTCCGTAATTAATGTACGTACTAATAGTGTGTACTAGTAGTGTAGTCAACACCCACGATATCTTAAAACAACGTCCGAATAAACATTCTAATATTAAAAATCAGTATAGATGTTAAATGAAACTGCAAATTTATAGAGATGATTAAATAATTTAATGACATTTTAACAATTGAATACTGATCCAAATTATTCAAGTTGGTACTTGCTACATAATTGCACATTATTTAAATATTATACGGTACAATATAATAGTTATCGAACACCAATGTTTAAGCTATAGTAACAATAGGTAACACCACTGTTCCCATACTTGACATAAGACTTGATTCAACCAATCACAACTCTTTGAACATATAAACTGAGAGCTGTAATTGGTCAGATTGTGACATTAACGTTTTTTTACCTTATGTCAAGTACAAAAGAACAGGATTTGTATGTATTTAAATGGGGCTGTTTTGTTCTGGATTCCGTAAAGATTAAGACTGTAGATTATACATAATGTAACTACAAATATGTTGTCAAAGCCCCTTATCACTATATCTAGTACAAATTATGTCTAAGTAATTTTAATACGACATTATTCTAGAGTGAATGAGTACGTCAAACGCTTTGCGAGTAATAAGTTATATAAATAGCAACAGGACTGCGACAAATTGTCTATGTGTAACAACTTTCTTAATGAAATATGTATCTGTGACTACACATCTTAAACTGATTGCCTAAACAAGAAAAACGTTTTGTCTTTGTTTAACATACCACACATTCCAAATTGAACTTTGACCTGAAAGTCATAAAGTTATTTTTGTCGTGCACAATGAGATAAAGGCAAGTGTTACCTACACAACCACCACTACTATCCACCAACCCGCACTGGGCCAGCGTGGTGGATTATGGCCTTAACTCTCTACTTGCGAGAGAAGGCCCCGAGTCCCAGCAGTGGGAACGTTTAGTGGGCTGTTGATGATGATGTTACCTACACACAGACAAGTTTACCGCCCCGTCTGATGAAACGTGATGACTTGAACTACACACAGATAACAAGATTGGAATGTAAATGAAACTGATTAGACAACACTCAGAACGTTTCAAGGGAAGTTTAAATAGGCGAGCCTAAAACTATGATATGGTACTTGACAAAAAGGTAAAATTTGTGTTTTTTCCATATTTTTTTTCGTTAATAGGTTTGCAGTCGACTACCATCTCGTTTTATGTTACGCGATGACACGGTCTACCATGATGGGTCTATCCTCCACGAATCGGATTCGCTCTCGATTTGACAATCAGATTATTTCTATACGGAAATACCCACTCTGGTAACGTATTCACGGTTTAGAAGTTCTCATTACAAAAGTTGAGTCAAACCTCTTTGTTCGAGTCTTTGGAATGTGACTTAAAGGCACGGTACTGTACTACTAGGTATCACAGACTGGTAGTAGTACAACTTTTAGTGTAATAATTATTATCAAATAAAACATTTACTAAATATTCAATCTTTGGATTTTTACTTTTGTTAAGTACCATACACAAGTAAACTTGCGAATCGCGAAATAGTTAGGTACATCAAATTGTTAAGACGCGTTATGAACGTTGTACTTTTAACATTCCGTAAGGGCACATTCATGCGATATGCATTTCATTATAGCTACTGTTACTACGTTAATAGATCTAGCATTTGGCGTTAAAAAGGAAACGAAATGCTTAGCCATCACAAACCGACAAATTCAAACTGTTTCATCTATACATACCAATTTTTCGGAACGGAATTGCGCTCCCTGAATCAAATGATAGCTTGGAAAGCTATCATGCTTAAGTGGCACTGGGTAAAACCTGTGAAACGGTCTGACTGGGTCTATCAGGTTCAACCATCAAGTTAGCCTAGACAGGGGCGAGCGAATGACGAACCAAATGCTCACAAAAAAATGGTTGTCTGTAAAGTCGGTTTACTGACGATAGTTGAACGTGACAACGTCTTAAGAAAATACTGATGGAATGGTACTGACGACGTCATGCGGCGAGGTAACGGCGGTAACGGCACATGACGTCATGTTTTGCGGGCGTGCAGCCGGCTTCATCGAATTATAAGACGTTGTCACGTCAACACCCATAATAGCTGGGACGAAAATGGCTAAAATAGTGGCATTTAATCACGAAGAAGTGTTTCATTTTTGTGGTAAATTTGTAGTACTAGGATATTTAGTTTCCACTTTTTTTGGAGCAAGCAGTAGTTTTTTCTCTGACCTAGTTCTTATATTCCTTATTTACGGTTTGCAGTTTGTAATGGCTACAAGTGTTAGTAGTTCAAACTCTTTTTTATTCTTTTATGAGAACCAAGCTTAAGAACGTCAACGATACTCCTTCGACATTTTGTGATCAGTCAATAACACGCATCAATAGTTCCACGCTTACGATAAAATGATACAAAATTAATTTCTTAAAACTAAACAAAGTTAGGCAAACCTCATAATTATTAAAATTTTAGAAATAAACATTCAACAATATAAACAACTTGTACAAATAAAACGATTTGCTATATTTTTTTTATATAAATTCAATGGTGTTTTAGATTTTAGACATTATCACACCGAAACCTCATGTAGGTTAAGAAATATTAATAATTGTGAACCATAAATGATTAGTAGCCATATTATAGCTACTAATCATAGATGGGTAACATGTCTCATTTTCGCACCTAGAACTTTTCGTTGGCGAAAAGTGGACAAAAATTTCACAGTCGGAAATTTTCAATTCGAATTTCATTTAATTTTGAAGTAATACTATTGTTTACAAACATTTTTCCTAAAATACACACACATTTCCAAACAAATATGCCATAATTTTTGCCAATGAAGTATTTTAAGTAGCTTTTGCGTAGCTGACTGAACTTAAAAAGCTCGCAAAACTTTACGAACCTTCCGAAAATAGGCACAATTACAAAATCACGCTGTGAGTTTTCCATTTTGGATCATGTACATAACTATCAATGACACATGGGGCTGGAAATTTTCAAAGTACGGTAGATTTAACTACGCTATCGATGGAACTTGATGAATAAACATATTTCACCACTGAAGCGGTACAAAGCCCCGCTCTGGTTTGTGAAGGATTTGGACTGACTCAAGTGAACGCTGCCGCTGGTGGGAAGACACAAATCACCATGAACGGGACGTCAGTGCAAGACTCATTGTCTCAATTAAAATAAAACTTCTTTTCGCCAATGACATTACATTACGTTTGTGTATATGAACATAGCACTCAATTAATACACCTGACTTCCAGACGAGCGTGGCAACTTCCATATAACTTATGCGTTTGTAACACCTAAAATACTGTACAAAGATTCGTACTAAGTGCCGAGAAGCTCATAAAGTTTTGCGCGATACAAAATAAACAGAAAATATAACTATTTTTGAACGAGGCCAACATTCTTATTCCAAACAGCAACGGCGACAATTTATAGGAAGAAACCTATCACAATTTACCTTACAGAGCTCCTCTAAGAACTCCTTAGAATCCAGGTATCATCGAAACGTTTATCTGAAGACGATTTCTATAAATTTAACAAAATTTTGCAGAATTTCGACATACTTAATTTAGAATGGCAATCTTGACACCGTTTATGAAGAAACTTCCATTAACTATGGCCAATTGTCACGTCAATTGGAGTGAAATCAAAAACTAAATTTTCTATTGTAACTTTATTTCGTAGTGGTGTTCTATCAGCCATAATTGTAAAGTTAACCGCAGGTAGCCTATTCTCACACTCGTTAAACGGCTTTCAAGCCTAAATGCGCGATTATAAGGTTCAATTTGTCAGACTAACATCCGCCTGTACCGATGTTACCACTTCGTGAGAGCAAATTTCATTCAATTGTAGTGTCAGATGACATTAAAACTTAACTACTTAAAAGTATTTCTTCACTCTCATTTGTACTAGTGGTGTTCAGGCGGTGAGACATGATCCCAAAACAAGTAATTTTCATCGGACGATATTCAAACTTAAATACTCAGATATAAAGTATGTTTTTGTAACTCGTCTTTCGATTCTCGTTGGAGAAAACCGTGACTGGCGTTAAATGATTTTCAAACTTATTTGTTCAGAAATAAAGTAGATTTTCGTAGTACAGCTCACGTGACTCCTCGTTTGTGGTGTTGTTTAGGCGGTGAGAGAGCCCAGGTCTGAGAGGAAGTTGTCCGGGGTGAGTATGTGGGAGGAGCCGATGATGACCTCCCAGTTCTTGAGGGCGGCGGTCACCTCGTACGCCGCGCGGATTTCAGAGAAACATACACCTGGAGACCAAACACGGAAATTAGAGCGTAAAACTACATTACTAGCAGAAGTTAACGAGTATATTTACGCTAAACTAAAATTAAAAAAAACCCCCAAACGCAATTTTGTTCCAGATTTTAGGTCACACGTTTGCAAGTAAAGCAAATATCCATTACGAGTCTAAGATTCCTACCGCAGCTAACAAAAGAGGTGATAACTTTGAAACGGTTAAGCAAATTTTAATGAAATAACTAGGAACACTCCCGACTAATACACTTTTCAAGCAAAAAAACCCATTTCGGTTTTATTGTTTCATCCGTTCGGGGCCACAGACATAAAGACGCACACTCATGTCAAAATTATAAAATCCCGTGTTTTTTTTTAGTAGGGTGTTAAAAATGTGTCGTTTCACTCGTCAGATCTGTCGAGGGAGACGTATACTTGACTGCAAGTAGCACCAAAGATGGTGCTAGTGCAAGTAAAATTAGTGATTCTTAATTTTACATGTGATCTCATATGTTAAGGATAAAACTGATTTTTGCAAAATTTTGAGGGTGAACTGTAATTGAGAACTTACCTCCAACAATGAAGACCATCAAACGCGGGACGTTTTTAATGGTCTGTTGGCCCTTATCTTTATGCCAGTGTCCGTAGCGTACACTAGAAACAAAACAGAATTAATTACACATTAATTCCTTCCGAAAGTGCTGTATCCGGGAACCAATCCTATCCATTTACTCAACTAGACATTATTTAATTGTCCAATCTAGCTAGTTGATTGGCCAACCACAATCTATCAATATATTTATTGTATTTTAGTAAAAAGATATTTGTTAATTTACAACTTTAGCCTCCACATTATACAGGATCCATAATAATATAAGGGTATTTGTCAGAATTAACATTTTTAATTTAAGTAACATTCCATATTTTGAGGAAACCTTATATCTATAAGGTCTACTCTATGTAGCATATGTTTGTGTCATGAGCAGTCCAATTCCCACAAACAGAATCCGTTTACGATTATGACGTATGTTACAGTCCTTGTTCTCTTTAACCACATTCAAGTAAAGAGGGAGAGAGACGAGACCCACAACACACGCCGTCGCAAGAAGCCTTTAAGCAAACATGAACGCTCGAAGAATGCACACAGTCTCTACTTATTCAGTTTAGTTTAAACCGGTACCAGTATACATAATATTTACCTTGTGGGTGCTTGGTAGCCGGAGGTCTGTGCGCGTCCGGCGAGGAACGGGAAATGCCTCTGGTCCAGTTTGTCTTCGATAGCGTCTTCCATCATGTCCTGATAATTATAGAAATATAGTTTACATACTTCTTACAACCAGGTTTGGCTAGTAAATCTGTTAATTCGTAGGAAATGTAATGTTTTTCATGGTAGCATAAATTGGCATCAGCAGCCTCACCCACTTTATGTTCCCACTGTTTGGACTCAGCCTTCTGTCACTAAGAGAGTCGAAACCATTATCTACCACGCTGACCAAATGTGGTTATCAGATTGATGACAAATGTCTTCCAAAGATGTCTCTTGGAATATAATTATTATGCCGGTTTCCCCACGATTTTGTCCTTTACCGTTTGTGCTGACAAACTCATAAATTACTCTTGGAAAAATAATCGAGGTGGTATGCGAACATACAACTCCAGGATTGTGAAATCCACCATGCCTTACTGGCTATTGAATGTATTAACTCCTAACAATTGCAATGATAACACAACAAACTTATTTATGTCCTCTATTTTGTAAGGAAGCTAAAATTAATAATGTTACTTATGTGTGATATAGTTAGTCAAACCCAAACAGACTTAATAAAGTGGTCAGGTGCGAGTTGGACTCGCCCATGAAGGGTTCCGTTGCAGCAAGTAACATAATATACATAGTACACATAGTTCTTGTAGTTCGTTGTAACTTTGATCGAAGTTTCAATAATAGTGTATTTATGACGTACTAAAAAAAACTACTCATCAGATCGAGTTCAAACCAATTTTCGTTGGTAGTTTACATGGTAATGGACATCATATATTTTTTTTAGTTTTTTCATTCCCTTACTTTAGAAGTTAGAGGGGGGGGGGACACACATTTTACCACTTTGGAAGTGTCTCTCGCGCAAATTATTCAGTGTAGGCGAAAATGATTTTTGAAACCTCAACATCATTTTTGAAGACCTATCGATAGACACCCCACACGTGTAGGTTTGATGAAAAAAAATTTTTTGAGTTTCAGTTCTCAGTATGGGGGGCAACCCTAACTTTTCTTTTTTTTAAATTTTTCTGCTCAAATCTTAATGCGGTTCACAGAATACATCTACTTCCCAAGTTTCGGCAAAAAGTGGCTGTGACATACGGACGGACAGACAGACAGACAGACTTGACGAATCTATAAGGGTTCCGTTTTTACGTTTTACGGAACCCTAAAAAGTGGTTGACGACAATGTCAAATGTGAGTGACCATTTCGTCTCTCACCATCAAGCGAGTTGGTGGTCAAACGGTTATGCGCGATAAGAAAATACAATCAAAAAGTGAAAATAAACTATTTAAAAGTAACTAACCTTGAGTACTGGAGTCCACCGCGACATTTGGTATGTTTGCTCTGTGATTCTCTCCTTCCTAGGCACTTGGTATTGCTTCTTCCTGTTGCCCTGTAACGAAAGTCAGGATATTTAAATAAGTCCAAACACGACCTAGCACTGCATTGTGCTCATCCTAAGAGATATAAGATTCATCTTTTTGCTTTTAATTTCTTTTTATATTCTCCTTCAAACCGCAACACAGTTCTGTTTATAAATTACTAGTTGGCGGTAAAGTGACTAACAAAGAAGTGGCACCTTCCCAGGCGGACTTTCCATAGTCTTACTACTTTGATTTTCTATCAGAAACAATTGCTGTTGTTGTAGTTGTTCAATTTTATCTTCATTCCCCCACAACAGAACACTATTTGAATGTTTTAACTATATATATCAATCAGTAATGTTAGCAAATACTAGTAGGAGATAAAATAACTGACAAAGGTTTTCTATAAAGACTTTGCAACGGGTCCTACCATTATAATTTTCTATCAGCAACAGCAGTTTTCAAGTTGATATCAATTTCCCCACAACATGACGCCATATGTAATTTTAACTAATATAACTAATAAAATATAACATACATCGACGATGACGTTGAGGCCGAGGTTGGCGAGGTTCAGCAGCGTCTGCTTGTCCTGCGGCTCGAGCTGCGCGTGCGTCACCAGCTTGTTCAGGTTCTCTTCGGAGATGCCGTTCTTGGACATTATGTACAGAGCGATGATACGCATCTTGTTGAAGTTTCCTACAGCCTGCAAATAAATGAACGAAATGATACTGTGTAGTAAAGTGTCGATAAATCATAATTTATCATCTCCGAATAATAAGACTTTTAAATTCAGACACTCGTCCAAATTTCATAAGAAGCTATTACTACATCGAGTCGTCCAGATAAATAAAAGTAAATTTTAGTTTATTGTTCATATTTCAAAAACACACTGATTTCAATAAAATTGATATGGGACAGGTTTAATTAAATTAATTTCTTACCTGATCTAGCAGAACTGGCACGATACTTCTCATGTGGTCCTTGATTTTCTCGCCTTCAGCATCGGTACCCATGGCGAGATCCTGTCAACCAATGACTGATATTTTATATGGATTTCCTTACATATAATTTCTAATATGTATTCTTATCGCTTTGACATTTCTTAGCACTTCAACACTCCACTTAAATAATCCAATTTATGGATTACATCCTCGAAAGACGTATTTCTTGGAACATGTCTGTTTCCTCACGATGGTTTCAGTCGCGTTAAATACAAAGTGTACACCTGCAAGTAGATAAAAACTCGGACGGTGCGAGGGGGGAAACCTAAGAAGTCACGATTGTGAAATTTGACATTCCCGTCACATGGACACTACGGCTTCAAAACTACAGTAAAATTTCGTAATAGATAGAGTACACTGCTCAGGGCCATGTACAAATAACTATGAAACTTATAAAAAAACGCATTTAATGAGTTAAAATTTTGCTTGCATATGCCCCATTAAAGGCTGTCCTGGTGGCTTAATAGTTGGTAGTAAGTCTGCTTGCAAAGAAGCCGTGGGTTGTGGGTTTGAACCCCACCCAGTGAAAATATTTGTGTGATGAATACAAATATGTGTACTGTGCCTGGGTGTATTCTATGTATAATAAGTATGTATTAATATTCTTCAATTCTCAGCCGGGATCCACCTTTGGGATTGAACTTAAGGATTTCTGTGCTGAACAGACATGGGCCTGGGTTGACTTGATTAAACTTGGTCAAAACAGTGATACCTACACGTATCTTAGTGAGGCTCACGGTACGTGCAGTTGGTTAGACCATTGTCTTGCGACACAAGCTGCATTCGAGACGGTTGATTGTATAGACATTATGCACGACGTCCAGTGGTCGGATCACTTTCCGTTAGTTGTAAAATGTTCTATCGGTGAGGCGTGTAAAAGTAAACATTTAAGTGAAGATGTTGTTAACCCTTTGAGGGGAATAATTTGGGGAACTCGAAATTCTAGTCAAATAAAAATATATACCGAGCAATGTAATAGAATGTTAAGTGATGTAAATACTGATATTAACTGTCTTGACTGTGATAATAATAATAACTGTATTAAAATTGAAGAACATAGATATTTTATAAATAATTTGTATTTGAAGCTAGTGAATATTTTGCAGAGGTCAGCTAAGAGCACCACTGCTTCTTGTTCCGGTGGACAGCACAAAAGAAAGCAAGTTATAGGGTGGAACTATCATGTGAAAGCTAGTCATGAAAATGCAAGGATCTATTTTAACTGCTGGGTTCTCGCGGGGAGGCCGTCCACTGGTGAGATTTATACAAATATGTACAAGTCTCGTAAAGAGTTTAAAAATAAATTAAAATGGTGTCAAGCCAATGAGCTGCAAATTAAAATGGATGTACTGGCTACTCACAGACATAATAAAAACTTTGTAAAATTTTGGAATTCCACAAAAAACCTAAACCAAAGTAAATCCTTGCCAGTGGCGGTTGACGGCTTGCACAGCCCTAGAGAAATTGCTGATATGTTTTCCAAGCGTTTTAAGGTTCAATCAGAGATGGAAGAGAATGTGTTTGAAACGTCAACCGGAGCCGATATTTGCGGCGTGAATGTTGTTCAATTCACCGCCGAGGATGTCGCCACCGCTGCTAGCAAAATGAAGCGTGGAAAGTCGCCTGGGCACGATGGTTTGAGTCTCGAACACATTCTTAATGCTGGAGAGTTATTGTACACGAAAATGAGTGAATTATTTAATTTGTTTCTCAAGTTCAATTATTTACCCGACAGTTTTATGAAAACTATTGTTGTGCCAATAGCGAAAAATAAAACCGGTAATCTAAGTAGTGCTGCTAACTACCGGCCTATATCTCTAGGTACTGTAATGGGTAAGATATTTGAACGGCTATTGCAGCCTTTACTGGTAAAAAATTTGAAAATTGATGATGCACAGTTTGGTTTCCGACGCGGTCTATCAACAGATTTAGCTATATTCAGCTTAAAACAAACTGTAAATTACTACTTGACCCGTGAAACTTCAGTTTATGCCTGTTTCCTGGACCTGAGTCGCGCTTTTGACCTGGTCAATTATAATCTTCTCTGGAGCAAGCTCTCTGCGACTCCGGTTCCGGAATCAGTCATAAACATATTTAAATACTGGTACGGAAACCAAACCAACCTTGTAAGATGGGGCGACACGACTTCCAGTGAGTATAGACTGGACTGCGGAGTTCGTCAAGGGGGGCTGACCTCGCCGGACTTCTTTAATTTTTATATAAACGACCTGATCGAGGAGTTGAGAAGCACCAGAGTCGGATGTCATATTGGCGATCTGTGTGTAAACAACATTAGCTACGCGGACGACATGGTGCTTCTCAGCCCATCGGTTAATGGATTAAGAAAGTTGTTAGCAGTATGTGAGCGTTATGCTACTAAACACGGTCTAAAATACAACGTAGCTAAAACAGAACTTTTAGTATTCCGAAATGGAAGAGGTCCGGCGACGGTACCAGATGTTTTCCTGACGGGGTTACCAGTGAAGGTGGTTGGGCAGTTCAAATATCTTGGCCACATGATGACGGAAGACATGACGGACAACCTTGACATGGAGCGGGAGAGAAGGAGCTTGTCCATCAGGTGTAACATGCTCGGGCGACGTTTTGCAAAATGTTCGGATGAAGTTAAGCTGACCCTGTTCAGGGCTTACTGTATGTGCCTATATACATGTCAGCTTTGGACGGGGTACACTAGAGCAGCATATAGTACCATAAGGATCCAATATAATGATGCATTTCGGATCCTTATGAAAAAACCGAGATTTTGCAGCGCCTCGGCCATGTTCGCGGATGCACGGGTTCCTGATTTCTTTGCTGTTGTTCGGGCGCGGATCGCATCCTTTTGGGACAGGATACGCGCATCGAACAACAGCATAATACGTACCATGTCCGAGGATTTATACAGTCCTATATATAGATCTTGGATTGCTGTCCACCGGAATAAAAATCGCAAATAGTATTTAAAGTGATAGTTAGATAATTAGATTTAATAATGTAAGAGTGTTTAAGTTACTATTTGTTCTTCTTTAAAATTGTATGTTTTTTATATGGGTTATTTGCCTGCAATAAACGTTCATTATCATTATCATTATCATATTACCTGTTCAACCTTGCACAGCTTGTCGACATAGCCCTGGTAGGACTTCATGCAGTCTTCTGCGAGCCGGAGGTGCGTCGCGTACTTGGAAAGCTCTTTCTGGTACTGGGGCATTTTCTTGATCATCTGGGACAGGTCTCGCATCGACTGCTTGTCACCTGACACAGATCAAATTGTGGTTCTTAAAAGTGAATAAAATTATAGAGATTGTTTTAGAACGATATTTTTTTTGGGGGAAGTATCACACCAGTAGACCAAGAGAAGTATTTGCAAGTTATTCTACCGCCAAACAGTAATGTTTAAACATCACTGTGTTCTGGTTTGAAGGGTAATCTTTCCAGAGAAATTGTAGGGTGACGAGCGCAGTGCAGTGATAGGTAATGATTTGGACTATCCATGTTCCAATTGCTGCGTGATTGTGTTGTTATAGGCAGGCGGGTTGCTTAACATCAGGCACATGTTCTACTCGTTCCGTCACTTAGTATTATAGGAGGATAAATACATACTTTTTCAAGGAGAGTGTATGAGCGAGACCGCTACCCGTTAGGCACTGTGCGGCGCGCCCGCAAGCCCTATATGTGCAGATGAAGGGGGTGCACACACATACCCTCACTTGCACGACCAGCGAACACGCACTTTATCCTCGTAAAGGGCCTCCGATCGCGGCTGAAATTTAACCGATTCAGTGGGAATATTTAGTGAGCTGCGTATGCAGGTATAGAATGTAACTAAACTACACGCATGCACGTGGACTCCGAAAACTTCTTGTGGTTCTCGGAGACGACGCCGATGTGCTGGTGCCGGAGCTTCTCTTTCTTGGTCTGAACCTGACCGACCGTCGATCTGAAGTTATACGTCTCTACTATAGAATGCAACTGACCTCCGCCCATGCGCTTGGACTCGGCGAACTTCTTGAGGTTCTTGATGACGGAGGTAGAGATGAAGACGATGTGCTGGTGCCGGAACTTCTCTTTCTTGTTCTGACCTTGGCCACCTTCGTAACTGAAGTTATACGGCTCTGCTATAAAATGCAACTGACCTCCGCCCATACGCTTGGACTCGGTGAACTTCTTGAGGTTCTTGATGACGGAGGTGGAGACGAAGGCGATGTGCTGGTGCCGGAACTTCTCTTTCTTGTTCTGACCTTGGCCACCTTCGTAACTGAAGTTATACGGCTCTGCTATAGAATGCAACTGACCTCCGCCCATGCGCTTGGACTCGGTGAACTTCTTGAGGTTCTTGGTGACGGAGGTGGACACGACGGCGATGTGCTGATGGCGCAGCTCCACCCACAGCTCGTCGTTCTCGTCCAGAAGCACCTCCTTCATGTTCTGACCCTGGCCGCCTTCGTATCTGGAGTTAGATGCCTCTATATTAGCATCAAGGTAGTTTGGCGGGGCCTTTTCCGCGCATAGCCCCTTTATTGGGCCATTGTGCGTGATTCATACTTCCCTTTTCTACACCAACCACCCTAGGCCATCCCAGAAAGCAAGCACCCTGTTTATGTTTGGGATAGCCATCCGGGACAGACAGACAGACAGGGTATTAGGGTAAAAAGTTCTATTCAACATCTAGGCTGTGGAATGCGTTTTGAGTTTTGAGAGGATTATCCTGATGGTTACAATCTTGGATTCTTCTAATCGAGAGTGAATCGTTTTTTTTTTCTAAGCACGCTCCATCGTAGACCGCATCATCGCTTAACATCAGACGGTCAAGTGTAAACCAATAATAGTTAAATAAGAGGTGTTTCTGTTAAAAATATAGCAAAGAAGTTTCATAATTTGAATTGATGACTTCCAATGTTCTATGACTAGTAAGTAATTTGTATTGAATTATTTATTGGAAACGATTTGTATCAACTGTATTCATCAGTATATCCAAGAACATCACACATAAAACTGCATTTAAATATCAGGGACTTTCTCTACCATAATTTAACTGGTCTTTTCCACACTTATGGCTGAGCTACACGAGGCTAGTTTTTCAAGCTAGGAAGGAAGCTAGGAAGGAAGGAGCTAGGGAAAATGACCCACGCACAATGGCCCATTACCAGGCTAATGCCCGAGCTACAACACAAGGCTAGTTTTTCAAGCTAGGATAGCAAGTTAGTGTTAGTAAGCTCGCAAGCTAGTACTTCTAGCTTCGTGTCGACAATACTACGCAACGCTAGTTTTGTCTACATGAAGTTAAAGTACTAGCTTGCTAGCTTACTAACACTAACTTCCTATCCTAGCTTGAAAAACTAGCCTTGTGTAGCTCGGGCATTAGCCTGGTAATGGGCCATTGTGCGTGGCTCATATTCCCTTTATTTACTAACTTTGTGAATTTTGTCCCTGTTTAATGTGATAAGTTTTTGATATAATAATTTTTATATTGTAACTGGATTTGTTGATTGCCTGCATCTTTCATTGTTACTCCCTCACTCTACTACACGTCTAAAACTACAGTTTAAACTAATGAGAATGCAAGGCTTACTTGTAAACGTCGTTTTCAATAGGCAGCAGGTCGTAGGCCATGGCTTGGAGCGTGAGCTCATGCAGTAGCGGCGACACGCAGTCGAACCCTCGGTCCAGGACCAACAGCTGCGAGCGAGCTTTCTCCGGACCCTCGCCCATCGTCGGCTCGTCCGCCTGAGAAATAACATTATAATATTTATCTTAGACAATTTCATATTTTTGAACTTCTTTTGGCGCACCAAACAGTTTTTTCGTGAGCTGTGTACGAAGCTCATCATCGTCACGTTCGTGAGTGAAAAATTAGTTCGGGTGAACTCGGGACCGTCGGGTGTGCCTGAGCTAGAAATATAGTCAGCTGCTGCTAGCATTTGCATAGCTATTTATTATTTTAGTTTTCACTTCTGCCATGCAGTCTTACCTTATAGGCGTCAAGCTTTTGCTGAATCAACTGCGCGAGCTCTACGTTGCGCTCCCAGTCGCTGGAACGAAAAACAGACAGCTTAATAAAAATTGAATCGAAAAATAAAAATAACTGAAGAGATATTATACTTTTCTTTTGAACTTGATGGGATTATAGGAAATCTTGAAGTAGGGTATTGCGTGATAGCCAGTATTTAAATCGGATTCTACAAGTACCTAGTATCGTGATACGAAAAAATAATATTTTTCGAGTGTCTTGCAGTACTCACTTGCGACTGAATTCTTTGGCTTTTGTAATTAAATTTAGGATAGAAGTGCTAATTATGAAGCTGCAACACCGATGGTGACCCCGATTGTATTTCTTTTTTTTACCTTCATATATCAATTTTAAAGACGTAATCACGTTAAAACATCCGTTCTATGTAAAGATGGTCTTTGGAATCCACTGAGTATATGGAGCAGCTGATATTTCTGTACGATTTCAGTTTCGTTCCCTCAGTCACATTTGCCCATATTGATAAGTAGATATTTTTTGTCTTAGTAACAGTGTTCAACCCTAATGTAAGTGTTACCTGCGATAGCGGACAGATGGGTACTCTCCGAGAGTAGCGCAGAGAGTCGCGATCTGCTCGGCGATCCTCTCCATGTTCGCATTGCGAGTCTGCGCCAGCGCAGGGTTGTACATGCATTGGAACGTCTCGGGCGAGTCGAGGGAAAACACCTGAAACGTGCAAAACTTGTTAGCAACACTGTACACTGAGGCTAAACGTTAAAATAAGAAGTACTATGCCACCGTACGATTAGAACCATCGATAGTAACGCTTTATTTTCCTAGCCTCGCTCCCTATTGGTCGAACTTGCGGACCGTGCACTTCGTATCATGCCATGGTTGAGTTTAATCACGTCGTAGGTGTCGTTCTGTCATATAAATTATTAAGGGAATAAAATTTCAACGTCACACGACACGTCCTGTAAATAATTATTCATACAAAAATAATAAAAATGTGTTATCATTTATTCTTATAACAAATATACACAAAATTTGTTAAAGGCCTTTCAGAGTACTAACACAAACACTATAACACGAGATTTATATATGTTTGTATCCATATTTAAATTCTTAGAGTTGCAAATAATAATAATTAATTTATTGCATGTACCATGGACTCCTACCAGTCATTCAAAAATTAATTTCATCACATTACTTTAAAAACATAAGTCACTATTAAATTGCGTATTTGTGGATTTAAATGAATTCTTTGTAAAGAGCACATATCATAGTAATATATATTTTCAACCCCTTTGCCCGCAATTTGCCAACTGAGCGAAAGATTATAATACTTATATACCTACTCGTCTCAACTGTAAAATCACCTCTATAAATTAAGAATACTTGAGGCTTCGATGGTGCCTGAAATTCCAATCTGGGTCGCCGGATTAATGACCTCGCCAGAGCATATTGCAGGTTATTGATCGTGTTCCGTGTCATTTCTAATTAGCAGCACCAGGCATTCAACGTTCAGTTTGACTGATGAAGCGTATCGAGTGACGATTATACCAAGGTAACGTTTACTCACAAATCTTACTGGTCAAATGCTGGAACTATACGCGTAACAAAATCGTTTCCTTCCAGATAATGGAGATCAGAGTAACTTAGTTTTCGTTAGATTGCATAAAACTCACGACAGTGCTGCTGTTTCCGAACTTAAAACTTTATTTAATAAAGGAAGTGTTGTCGCAAGTTAACATATACCTAACGTAACAAAGCGAAATTACGGATCGTAAACTATGAAAATTCATACTATTGCGTTTCGTAAATACTTAATAAGTATAGGCTTTTATCTGACCGTAATTTCCTATTAGTTTATGAATTCAGGATATTCTAAGCTTTTCATTTTTGTATTTGAAGGAGCATACATTACCAATACATATAACACGGATTACAAACACTAGATCATAGGTTAATTTCGATGAAATTGCCGATAGTTGGTTGAAAAATTGCAATCTATTACGACCGTATTCCATTGTTAATAGAGCTTTGTCTATTCTGAATTTATTATCAACTTGGAAGTACGTGTCATGTCGCAATCTCACCGAGGTCCCAGTATGTAAATTACAGTTAAAATGTACCGAATTATTTCAAACAGAATTTGCAGCGAATCGTTACAAAGATTTTGCTGAAAATTGTCAATCCATTTTCAACATTATGCAATGGTATGTAGAGTTTGGTTTACTACGACTATCTTATTTATACAGAACAGAAGCTTGATCAATGTCTCAACACTTTGATTCGTGGGTATTCGGCGTGACACCAGCTTCAGAAGTATTTCACCGTTAAAAGGTGGTATTGCAGCTCACAAATTGCAATAATTTAAATAATTTCATCAGTCGCGTTAATTCTATTACTGGTACTTTATTACAATACTGGCTGGTGACTCATTTCTCTTATCTCATCGTAGTATAGCTAAACACTGTGAGTAGTAATCCAACGATTTTATTCTGTATACTACAAGCGGAAGTAATTACTGATTTAATTAACATGCAGGGTTATTTTTATGCAGCACTTTATATTCCATATTTTATTTTTGAAAGTTTGTTTTTTTCAGTGCTTCATGGGTACAACACAAATGATTTTTTTTGATCATTTCTGCCCCAAGTTGTTTCAAGTTTATGTACTTAATTAGCTCCGGAGACCTAAAAAAGTTATTTCATTAAAATAACATATAATTAAATAATGCAAATTGTACATTCAATACTAACGTGCCAAGCGGGGATTGCAAATTGGTGTGATTAAAAAGTACTTTAATTACTGTTCTCAGCGTAAAAAAAAGAGAATAAAATTGACACAACATCCGATTCGTTCGAAACTAGCAACACCGCACAAGGATTTTCGTTATTTTTCTAAAGGTTTCGTAATTTTCTTGTGGTTTTGCAGAATCTCCGGTTCTTCTGCGTTGAGTCGACATTATTTTGAGCACAGTAATGAATTTACTACCTTCTTTTAGTAGTAAGTAAATAAACACGTTCTTGATTACCTACTTGGGGCATTAATTTTTTCAACGTTTTAGTTGATATCTTTTAAACCCCGCTATGCAGAATAAAAACATTAACGGCTCCTCAATATATATTAAAAATCCTATACAATGATCTAATTTTGGTCAAGTCTCCTGCACTTTTGCTGTTGGGTATATGTCCATGGAAAATGGGCCGTCTCCTTATCATTACAAGGAACATCTAATAATACTCAAGCCACAATAACTGTCTTACATACTTTATTTCACCTACACGTACCTATATTAAAAATTTGGAAAATAAAAATGTATAGATTTTTTGCGATCCCACGGTTGACCCCGTAGCAAAAGTACAAAAACATTACTTTTAGCTTATTTGTGTTTTACACAGCCCTATTTTACCATGCTAGATAGTTAGGTAAGGTTTTGATGTCAAGACAATACCTATGGCAGATCTAATGCAACCTTTTTTGGGCTGTGAATGAAGCTCATCGTCACACTCGCAAATGAAATAAATGTTCGAGTGAACTCGGGACCGCCGAGTGTGCCAGAGCGAGAAAGAAACTGTCAGTCAGCTACTGCTGCGGCTGTCTGGCTGCTGTCACTTTCTTTTTATTTTATTTATTCCTGGCCATGGATACTACTCCTTCAGCCGCATCTGTCACTGTCGTGCCTCTGTGTTTAATGTTTAATTTATATGTATATGTAATCGTTTTTATTTTTAATAATTAAAAATTCAAATGTTTTTATGTATGTATTTATTTATTATTTTAGTTTTCATTTCTGCCGTGCAAATTTACCTAAGCACACACACTTTCTTCTTCTTCTTAGATTGTTAGTCACATATTCTGAATACCAGCTTAATTTCCTGATAAACGATCCACGATCCCATTTTGCGTTCGAAGATACCTTTTGTAACATTTTTGGGTCATTCTCGACTACGTAATGTTAGGAGAGAATAATAATAATCATAGAATGGTAATTTCGGATTAGTATTAGAGTGCCCCCTCTACAAGCGATTTATAAAGTTAAGCTTTCACGAAATAAATAACTCCCAAAATCCGCCTTAAAACAGCTCCTGTGGGAATCGCTGAAGAAACCGTTTTGCTGTCACTCTTCGCTGAATTAAAGAATCACAATTTATTTGCGACTTTTTGTGCAAATGCACCTGAAGAATGCAACTACAAAGGTTGTGCGTAGGTTCTAACGAACTTTAAGGCGATTAACGCACAGCCACGCTCCAAGTAGCGTAGCGCCTGAATGCGAGTCCTAACGTCATCCTATGAACGCGCGTGAATGCATTTTCTGTGTGTTGAACTGTGCGTCTTTTCTATACAAATTGAAGTACCTACGTACAAGAAATGTTAGAACACGCATCCACACGCATTCATAGGTGGTGCTACGCTACGTGGTGCGTTGCAGTGTGTTAACCGGCTAAGTCTATCAAAGCGGGTCAGTCAATATATTTACCTGGCATTCGTACGGCAAGAAAGCAATGTTGATCTCCTTCAAAGTTTTGATTTTCCTCGCGGCCGAAGACTTGCAGAGTTCATTGAACAGTTCCTCGGGACACACTAGTTAGCGGCGTGCAACAATTATCGGATTCACACGTCAGTGATGGTGTGTCAGTGGATTAGTAGGTCGTGGGGCAAGAAATTCGGTCGTACAATACCTCTTAGTTACAATACGGCCGTTTATGGAAAATACAACCGAGCTTAACATGTATACTACTCCGAATTTTTGTTATGAATAATAGGGTACCGGACTGGGTCAAAAATACACCGTCCTAATTAGTCCGTCAGCTAGATCATGGAAAAATAATGGACAGGTATTTTTTTTTTTCATAATATTAAAAATCGTCAAAGATATAGATAGACTATCAAACTTCGAGAGTGAGGGGTCGCGACGTCACTCGTGAGTAAAAATCGTACTCACAAGTGACGTCACACGAAACTTCGAAGCGTCGTCATTTTTTGTTTGTGAAACAAAAGAAAAAATACGTGTACTATATTTTTTGGCAATCTAACTAACGGGCCACTTAGTTTTTTTTTAGGATTGTACCCTATTATGTCACCGTAAAATCCGGTACACCGTCAAATTATAATCTTAGGTTAGTTTGTCATCTGACGTTTTAATCCTAAAAAAACAAATTATTCCGTCATCTAGATGCTAAAAATATTGTACACAAAAAATGACGAAGATACAGTGCTTAGAAGTTTCGCGTGACGTCACTTGTGGGTACGCTTTTTACCCACGAGTGACATCACTCCGGAAGTTTGACGATCCATAACTTTGTCGGTTTTTAAATAATTAGATAAAACAAAAATAGGTGTCCCATATTTTTCCATGATCTAGCTGACGGACTAATTAGAATGGTTTATTTTTGGCCCATTCCGATACCCTATTGTCAACACCGTATGATTTTAATCTAACGCGTAAGACTATAATCTTACGGTAGGTTAGTTTGTAATTTGACGGTTTTTAAATTTTTTTCCCATTCTGAGAATAAATTTCAAAGAGATAATGATCCCAAAACGGCCGAATTGTTATAGTTAGGGTGGGTGAATGCAAAACTGTTCATTCATGGATCTATCAAGTCACATGACGCAAGAAATTTCGTGTACATTTATATAAAGAAAAACAAAGATGTGAAGTGATGCAGGTCAGTCTGAATGAAAACATGTGTGAATGTGATCAGGAGAAAGGTAGACATTGCTCGGAAATAGTGCTGTATTTGTGAGTTGATATTAAGTATCAGTATTTGGTGTGACTATTAATTGTATTTATGAAAATACTTTTTGTGTTATGCACATATAGCTCTTTCGACAAGGGCGCTAAAGTTACTATTTGATCGAATTTTGTGGGTAAATGGTAAAGTAAATATTATAAACACAAAAGTTAGTTCACTCTAACAAAGTTATCGGACCCGGTAACGGTCGCGACACTATCAATTATACGATAGTTTCCAATAGTAATATGGTGTTTTAGTACCAAATTTTCGTCTCAGAGCCAGATAACTTTGTAGCCTTATAAAATTGTATGTAGCGACAAACCTGCTGTTCGTATGGAATGTAAGCAATGTTGATTTCCTTTAACGTTTTCACGTATTTAGCTACACGACTACGGGACAACTCATCAAACAGTACATCGGGACAAGCTGGAAAATAAAATAAAATATGCAACTAAATCGTTAAAGCCAAATGATGTTCCAAAACTCTGATTGATTTTCGATAACAAATACCTACATGGATGATGAAAATTATCGAATCAAAATCCACACAAAACTTAACTTAGAAAACATTTTTTGTACAAAACATGTATAGGTCCTTCAGTCTTACCTGTCATAAAAATAACACAATATGGCACTGGGTACCTATCACTATGAGGCGACTTCAGAGGAGAAAAAAATATTGCAAAAGAATTTTAAATGAAAATAAAATTCTACGGCGGCGAACATGTAATACAAAAAGACGCCTATCTGATTTACTTATAGTTTTTTTTTTCGAAATTTACATGTTCTGACAACACCAATTGGGTTGATTGACACATATTTTAACACATTTCGGTAAAACTGTATTTTTAGTCTAGTGTGGCTATTGGCTAGCTATGTGCACTTACTTTCACACATCACCTAAACATAGAATAATTTGGTGTTCACATGAAATTTAGGTATTTTTGGATAAAAAATAAATAGTCAAATAGCGGTATAGGTGTTCCTAATGCCATATAGTGTGCTGTTTGGAACATTTTTTTTTCTTCTGAAAACGTCTCATACTCCAGTAACTTTAAACATCACCGTATGCGTTAAATCCGGTAGATCTGATTTTTTGCAGACTTGTTTATGATGTTGGCCTAATGATTATCCCATGTTTGTGGACTCGAGCGACAAATGCAACTTTGTCAAAAATCGAAAAAACCGCGAAAAAGTAGTTTATTTTTCAAATTTTGGCGATTATAACCCTAAACGACTAGTTTTTGTAAAAACTTTCTTATGGCGTTTATAAAGTAAACTAAAGGGCTTACAGCGACTATTCTAGTATCATATTGTAGCCAATTTAGTCTACTTTATAAACGCCATAAAAAAGTTTTTTCAAAAACTAGTCGTTTAGGGTTATAATCGCCAAAATTTGAAAAATAAACGATTTTTTCGCGGTTTTTTCGATTTTTGACAAAGTTGCGTTCACCGCTCGAGGTCACAAACTTGGGACACTCATTAGGCCAATAATATCATAAACAAGTCTGCTAAAAATCAGATCTACCGGATTTAACGCATCCTACACCATACTTTCAGGTGACAAAGTTACTGGATTATCATGGGTAATTTTTATGCGTTTATGACTTAAACATTAGTCAACCCGCCATTCTTGTGTAGTTTTATGCCAAGTAACAGTGGAAGCTTTAGTTAAAAAATTAGAACAATGTCGTCAATCTGATGCCTTGAGATTTATTTTATTACTTCAAAAAAGGGAATACTCTCAAAAGGAATAGTTAGTTATCACCAGTAGCAAATTGATATAAAACTTTGCGTTAGTCAAAAATTAGATAGGCAGTAAAGGCTATCTGCCATAAATTATAAGTTAAAATTACATTGTAAGTATTGAAAACTATAAAAATTGTCTAAAAAAAATTACAACCATTAACTTTTGAAACATTCTCGATTTGAATAATATGTATGTATTTTTATCTCGACAGCAATTATGGTAATATACAGTGTAATTATATCCCTGTGTGACTATGAGTAGGAAGACCGCATACCTTCAGTGAAGAAGACGTGTGCTGCCTTGTACATGATGCGGTTGCCGACAGAGAAGTCGTTGATGAGGGCATGGACCGACTTCTCGCACGGAGTGATTAGGTAGATGCCGTCCATGGTGCACAGGGGCTCGCGCTTCTTGTGGATATCCTCCACCACTGTAAAACGAAATTTGGGTCAGGTGTTAGTTGAAAATGTGTAGTTAATAGCTGTAGCTAACAGTTGATCAGATCTCTGTACAAATAACATGTTCTACTACTTTAGAGGTTACAGATAGTCCTAACTTGTATTAAAAAGCATTAAATGTTGTATTGGTAGTTGGTACAGTTGGTAGTTGTATTCTGCTATGAGCCAAGATATTTCACAGAATCCTCTTTTTGTAAGTTATCAAGAATATTGGGTGTATAGCTCGGGAACCTCTATGTGGTGCACCATGGGGGTCAAACAATTCCCATCAGTGCGATCTTGTTGAAGACCGCTAATCTAGGCAGTGGTGGTAACTTTATTGCGTGATTTTCGCTCTTCGAGCAGTGTATGTAACAGTTTTGGGATGGGATGGGACTGGAACAACTTAGGAATGTTATTTGTTTGATTGTTACCTGGTCAAATAACAGTCCTAAGTCTTGCCAGAAAAGCGGTCGTGGGACAGTGCGCTGGTTGTCTAATCCGAGGTGTGGCCGCTAGCCCAGATTTCTCCCCCCAAGAAGTCAGCGCGACGCGATTCGCGACCGATAGGCGGTACCGTCGATCGAGTATTATTGGTGGACATCGCGGCGGGTGAGTACATAGTGCTGGTATTTCGCCTTGCCCGCCGTGGCCATGCATGATCGCCAACATCAGATGGCGGACGCGCCAAAAGAGGCTGCAACGGCAGAGGGGTATCGGTATATTGGTGTGCTCGCCCTATCTTCTGTAGCCGTTTGATGAGAGACGACGAGTCTGAACATCTGACACGTCGCGAGGCATCAAGGGTGTTCCGACGTGATGGCGTTTGACCCCCACTTATTGACGGGTAGTCCGCGGCTAGTTCACGGAATATAAATAAATATTGGCGGACAATTCACACACCACCATTTGACCCCAAACCACAGAATAAATATTAGTACAGAAGCCACACTTACCAAAAACCATTATATAAATAGTGAATCTTGCTGGGACACAACAAAGTTCAATTCAGCTCGCAATACCTGTCGCGATTTTCAAATAAACATTTGCGCTCTTTCTAACGCGTAACTCTATTCCTGTCTAGCGCAGAGGGTTTACGACATATCTAATAACGTTTTGCGCGAGTGCTCAGCCGTGCGTCCGACAACCGACTGTCACTTGTTTCCTAGAAGGAACGGTCTAGCGGTAGGCTAAAACCGCGCTACCTTGAGCGAGTGAGGGTGCACTGCCCAAACTAAGCAAAGCTTGTACGATGGCGGCCAGATAGCTGATATAATACTTATATCGTTTTAAATGCATACTTATTATACATAGAAACACCCAGCCACAGTGCAAACATTTGAATTCATCACACAAATGTTTGCACTGGGTGGGAATCGAACACACGACCCTCGGCTTCGCAGGCAGAGCTACTACCCACTAAGCCACGAGGCCAGTCAGCCAGAGAATATAAAAGCGTCCCTGCTTTCCCACCGCATGAGGCAAAGGTATTTGCTGGTAGGGGCACTAATTGTAGTGCCTCACGATGTTTTCATTCACCGTTTGAAGTTAGCGGTATTATGCACATGACTTCGAAAAGACAGTGGTGCACGTGGTTTCGAACCCGGGGTCTCCGGATCGGCAGTCGCCGTTCTCCCGACTAGACCAGCCGTAACTTAGTCGGAAGGCATTACGTAAATTCACTTGTTTTTCACGTAAAAAGGGCAATACAAGCATAATAACTTATTTATGATTTATGCATCACTTTATCATGCAGTCATAATAGTAATAATCTGAATTTTTCCTACAATTGTTTTTGCAAGATTGATGTTTCTCAGTGATGTCATAAGTGAACTCAGATGCATAAGGATAGAATCACACAATTAGTTGTATGAAACTGAACAGGAGGCATATATGAAGCACAATATACTATTTGCTTTAATGAAGCATGAAGGTCTTGTTCAAAGGACAACATTGTTTGAGGACACGTAACCATTTTAAACAAATACATGGGTAACTCACATTTGATATAATCAGTCCAGTCCGACTCAAGTTTCGATCGCGTCCGGCGATCTTTTTCAAGGAGCGTGTTATCGCAGCTCGTTTAGCCTTGAAAGACCGTCGGACGCGATCGAAACTTGAGTTGGACTGGACTGACTATATCAAACGTGAGTTACCCGTACATTTATTTAAAATGTGTAATAACCACATTAGTTTTCATCCTAAGACATGTAACCAATATTGACCAGTATTGGTGGATCTTGGTCTTGATACTCTCCATATCCGAGAAGGAAATTACTACCAGATGTGGAACCAATAAAGTGTTGCGTTTAAGTTTGTTTCATTACCCTATTCTACTTATATCCTTCATCAATATCCTGTATGCAGGATATTTGCAGAGTTCACCAGGGAAAGTATCATAGCGTTGCCAATTAAGTATTATTTTTATTTCTTACACCAAGCCATGATGTATAAACTTTAGTACTCTTGCTGAATGCCCATATGTCTAGTGAAATTAAAGGTCAAATATAATATTATTATCACCAGGTGACAGCAGAGTGCAGGGAACAATCTAGACTCATTGTATTCAAATAGATGCCCAAAACTACTGTTGTGGGCAGGCGTGTTGCTTACCATCAGGCACATGTCTTGCTTGTCCCATGTCGCTAATATTAAAAATAACAACCATACAATGTTGAAAACCATAAGTACCATCTTATATGTAAGGTGATATTACCTTATTATTGTAGAGTTTGTTTTATAAGAATTTCTTTAAACAAACTTTACTATGTCCATTTAGTTCAGTGCCAAAGATATGGTTATCACATCAGGTGTAACAAGTTATCTATTTGTATGCCAATCTTTCCATTGAGAGCAAAACAATTTTGAATAATAACTTTATCAGTTACATACATGTAATGCCCTCTGCAGAGATGTCGTGCATTTTGCAGCAAGCAGACACCATGCGCATGGAGAGTTGATCCACTATGAGAATGCGCCATTCTATACGCTGTGACTCCTTGCCTTTGGGTCCGCGGTAGCGGATCACCTCGTTCATAATCTCTGAAACAAATATTAAATAAATATTATAAAGAGGAAAGATTTGTTTGTTTGTAATGAATAGGCTCCGAAACTACTGGACCGATTTCAAAAATTCTTTCACCTTTGGAAAGCTACATTATTCCCGAGTAACATAGGCTACGGCAGATGGCGCTGCAGTTGATATCTAGGTTATTATTCGAGCGAAGCCGGAGCGGGCCGCTAGTATTAAATATATAAATATAAATATTGGTGGACAATTCACACACAACACCATCTGACCCCAAACTAAGCAAGGCTTGTATGATGGCGGCCAGATAGCTGATATAATACTTATATAGTTTTAAATACATACTTATTATACATAGAAACACCCAGACACAGTGCAAACATTTGAATTCATCACACAAATATTTGCACTGGGTGGGGATCGAACCCACGACCCTCGGTTTCGCAGGCAGAGCTACTACCCACTAAGCCACGAGGCCAGTCAACAACAAGATGACATTTGTATAGTATGTGTCACCGTATAATTGTGACAACTGGTTGATTATCATCTAACCTAACCTACCGTGAGATTATAATCTTACACATTTGTAAACAGACAGTGATTGCAATTCTACGGTGACATATTGATCCCTCCCATGTATGGTGTGCGTTTTTTTACACAAATTTTACCATTATAACAAGAAATGACAATTTAAATACAATATTTTGTCTTTAAAAGGCTCTTCTGTAAAATCACGATTTTGGAGATACAACAACTTTTGTGGGAGGGATCAATATGTTTAGAAATCAAAAAATCCATGAATTACTTAAAACTGTTGCTTTACATCAGGAGAGGTGAAAGTCAAGTGCAAGCTATCTTTGATTGAAAAATAGGGAAATAATTCCTAAGAATTATTACAGACACTTATTTTTAGACTTATTTTACAAATCAATTTAAAATTTGTATTGTATAGTGGATTTCATTGATTAATTTAATTCATTGTCATTCCTGTAAATCATCTCTTACAGTATTAAAGATTGAACAAAATAAATAAATACAACTTTGACTATAAAATGATGTTTGATTTTAGGACACACTTCTTGTCAAATAAAATTATTTGATTTCATGATACACTTGTCTGCTAGCTAGTTCACCCATAAACTCTAAAAACTGATATATATAGTTTATTTAACACTGTTACTGGATTTATGGGTAAAACCCCTACTACACAGAATCAACACAATCTGAATCTATTGTTGCGAATGGATGGAATGAAGATTGTGTTTATATCTTGTTGGAATTATTCCAACTATGTTGTGGATCACGGTGAGCCAATGGTAACCCTGGAAATGAACAAGCTAGGGTTGCTATAGGTCTGGGTTGCCCTATTTTGATTTGGTTTAGTAATGGCGTTACACATTAAAATCTAGTGCCTTGTGAAAATTTAAATTCAGCTCATCACATATTTGCAATTACACAAGCTAGTTGTTCAACAATACAGTGCTGGTGTCAAAATTATTGTGGTTGTCTCATATTTAACTTGCCAGTGTTTACAAGCGACCTGCACAGTAGGCAATGTAAAAAGATTTAAGAAGTAAAATACTTCTCTAGTAAATCTGTCAGCCAAAAAGATAAAAACAAAGAAATGTGTAGTTAAGAATCAGTTAGTAAAGCAATTTCTAACATACAAAAAACTTGGGTAAATAGTGAATTTAAAGTTGGGTACTGATATTTGTTTAATTATTATAAAAGCAATATATTTCAATGTTTTTTTTAATCGGAGACTATTTGTTTTGCTAAAAATATTGGAATAATATCATGGTATTATGAATCTGTATTGTACAGATATAATTAGGTATGTTCATTATTACCTTTTCCTCTTTACATTCTTCATCATGTCAATGTCTAGTTGTAAAGGTAGAGTAATGTATAGGGAACAAAAGCCGGAGATTATTACGGATCGCGGGGAGTCTAGAGATATAGCGGGTGCAGAATGACGTAAACTACCCCACCCACCCTCAACGCCAACCTCCTGACATAAGAAAATCAATAAGTTACCGCTCGAATCTCTAGCCATCCATATAAATTGTCGCAACTTACTAGATTGCTGTTGATAAAAATACACTCTTTAGAACTGAACTATACTACAAAATTATAAGGCACACCTATTCCTAAAGAATACAATTTTCGATCTGTTTTCAAGCCATTGTTTTAGTAATATTTTATTATCTACCTATAACCAGCACTTTTATTCTAAAATAAATTGGGCTATTTGTATACTGAACAATGTTAAAATTATTTAACAACAATAGCATAGAAGAATAAAGCCAATGCAATACATGTTCATTTATTACAAATACGCTACGAAAACATTAGTCATCGAAGATATAATTTTGTCGGCAAATTACTTGCTTTACGCCACTATCATTAAGTATTTGGTACCATTATGATTCCATTGTAATACAGTTTAAAATACAGTCACATAACACAAGAATAAACGCAGAAAATATTATAAATTAGATTTTTTCTAAACTCACTTTGTCCGACAAGTGCTTTCAGAGCCATCTTGAACCGTAAACTAAAGAGTAAATGTCAAAAATGTAGAGCTGAGACACAGATTACAGAAATAAAACACAGATGGAACCTTCGTGAACAACACTGTGAGGCCCGTAATTAGTCATGTTGACATAAAATTGTCAAATCAACGTTCCAAATTACTTGTATAATGTTGTCAGTCTTAAGAAAAAAGTCCCACTATTGTTGTCTTAGCTTGGGAAATCTTTACGTATAATAAACACATCAATTAATATTTTAAAATATTAATATTATTACACCGATTATGCAAGGATTTCTTGTTACTACTATTTCAATTCTATGAAGAAAAGAACTTTGATTTGCATGCAACTAGAAATTAACTTGAATCGCAAATAATAAAATTAATGTAATTTACTCGCTTAGATAGGTTAAACAAAAATTAAAACAACCATCTTTACCTCCAAACTATTTTTGATAAAATTTTTGGCAGTGGTGCAACTAACGAAATGAATAAATACACAAACAAATTTTATGATGTATTAATGATTTTGTTTTTTGTACATTTTTATGTCATAAATTACTCATTTTACTTTCCCAAAATTAAAATTAAATTATATTGAATAATACAATGCCCATCAATAATTTGGTCTACGAGTATCTAAAAAATATATAATCTATAATTTACCCTAAATTCTGGGAAAATAATTTACATTTAGTATCGCCACACTAACCTATTTTCGTTGAGGTGTTGTGTTCCATTCATCACCAAAATGAAATCGCCTAAATTATATAAACAACAGTAAAAATATTCAAATTTTCCTATGAAAATTATATTCCTCTTTCCTTTTTTTGTTTTTGGGAACATTGTTTGCAATGTTTGAAGACTCAAGACGGCATATTTTAAAACAAAACTTAAAATGACACGGGACGCCCGTACAACACGGAAGTCCGTTTCATACTGACTGGAGTTTGTATTTGCTTCGGCGTTTGTATTTCCTTTGTCTGCTTCAGTAGCTCTGTTCTGCGCACTCCATCTGGTTTTATTTCTGTAATCTGTGAGCTGAGAGCTGATATTGATAACCAAATGTCAACGGCTCACAGTTCACAGTACACTAAAGCACGAAGCGTTCCGTTTTACGTAATAATTATTGTCTATGGTTCAGAGAACAAAAATATTTTTAAATAAAATATTTATGAATTACGTTGTTTTCGAAAGAATTTCATCAAATGTCTTGTTTTATTTATGCAAATAAAATCGATTCAAGTAAGACATATTGTATGCCTATTCATTGATAACGTGAGTGATAAGAAGACGGGTCAATACTAACAGAACGAGACAAAATATATCGCTATCTTGTATGTCAAAGACTATGCAGTATGCAGATAGAAAAGGCAAAAAGCCATTCAGTTTGTTGTTTGCAAGTGATGGATGTGGATGTGTATTGTACTGCTACAGTGTATTACTCACGCGCGTGTAAATAAAACCCGTTGGATAACGAAAGTTGCTGTTTAAATTAGAAATTTAGTAAACAGTAAGTAATATATTAGTAAAAAACTAGTTATGAGTTACGATTAAAACTATTTTTTTTCTGCTAAAGATATCTTCAAAATAAATTAAAACAAATCTAATATATTATTATGAATTTGCTGAATATACTACATTATCAACAGATTTCGTTGTAAAAGATTATGTTGAGAGAAAACTTATTTCTTCACATCAATTTCCTATAAATACAGCACGAAAACTTTAAAATTTACAGTTACTTATAAAAACACGTATCTAGGTTTTATAATAAACTTTCAGCTATGATTAATGTTGAGGTACTACTTATTAAAAAATATTGATTCGTGGACACCTATTAATTATCATTTGAAATTTTCACATTTAGTATTAGTTCATTACTGTAAACTTTGATAACAATGACTTTCATAGCGTTTGTTTTTTTCTGTGTTGTAGGTGAAAGTGGTGTGGTGACGGAGGAGAGTTCGCTCAGTGGAGTAACAGATCAACACCAGTGTAATCAAATCAATAGTGAAATGTTAAAGACTGTGTTAAAGTGAAGTCTGTGTTGTTGTGTACAAAATGAGGAGTGATGACAGAATGATAGTCATCCAATATCCCTGCCGTGCCGAGGGCTGGCTAGAGAGATGTGGTAAGCAGCTCATATTCCGCTTCTGTTTATGAATACCTGCGTGCAAATCGGCTGTTATTTTTACATTACATTACATGATTGGCGAGTTATTTGGGGCGGTTTACGTAAGTGTTCAATCAGTGACATGTATGCAAGTAGGTAGGCAAAGGTCACATTATTTGGCAAGCAATTAAATGGATATTCTAGTGAAAAGCAGGAATAATGATCAATTAAAGTTTGTGCGCATTCGCATTTATGTTTGAACATAAAAAACTTTACAGCGGTGCGAAGTTTTGGTATGGCGGCATTATTTCATAGATATAATACATTATAGGTACCTAGGTTTAGTTTTTACATCAATGGATAGCGAGTGTATTATAAAACATAAGAACTACGAACGTTAAAACGCAATCTTATGATTATGATAAAGTGTTAGGTAGGACAGAAGATCCCATGAAACAATTTACTAAATTGATTCTGATTTGTGACTAAATTGTCACCGCGTAGCTGTGATTAAAATTAATAACTGCTCTGTTGCACAATAGCACTACTAGATGGTCCTTAAATGTCTTCGGACTATCCAATTAGGAAAATGATTGTCTTGACGCCAGCGATCGTTTAATTCAACACTAATTGAGTTGGCACTATTGTTTAATTTATTTTGTAATAATTAACATAAAAACTCTACACTACGAATATTCGCTTTATTTTTCAGATCAACTATTATTTCAAAGCTTTATTTACTAAAATTACTTTAAACTTGGGAAGTTGGGAATGCTGACAGAACCAAGGGGGTTTTGAAGAGCTAACATGATGAAAGTTTTTGCATAAGCAGCCCACTTAACCTTTTGACCACCAGGACTAAATTGGATTTCCGTACCCTGTACGCCAAGCGAACGTAATGGCACAAAATTAAAAAAATCACAGCACCCATGGTTTTCAGCGACTAGTTTCGTACATTTACACGTTGTTTTGCTGGTATTTTCTATTTAAGGACAAGTTAGGTAAAAAAATATCAGTCCTAAAAAATTTTTAATTCATATTTTGGTATAGAACGTGTTTTAATTTTAGTCAACTATTGACGTCGTTGGCGCTCAGTGCTCGATAGCGCTTGTCAACTATAGGTGACTCTGGCGGTCAAAAGGTTAATGTTGCCAATGTTGGGACTCGGGCACTCGGGCCTTCTCTTCCAAGGAGAGAGTTAAGACCAAAATCCACCAGGCTGGCCTAGTGCGGGTTGGTGGATGACACATGACCTCGAAAGATTCTATGTACATGTCGATTTCCTAACGATGTTTTCCTTCGCCGTTTTTAAGTTAGCGGCATAACGCACATGACTTTGAAAAGACAGTAGTGCGTGTGGGATATGGACCCGGGGCTCCGAATCAGCAGACACCATTCTCCCGACTAGACCAGCCATAAACATCAATATTCATCAAGGTTAAACTTGAGTAATTATAGTAAGTTAAAATAAAATTATACCTAATGATCTCAGTATATGATTTTGGAGTAAAAGCTTAGCTCGATAAATTAAACAACCATCAGCAAAGACTGTGTTAGCAATTAACGCGGCGACGGACCTTATCGTCAAGAGACTAGCAGGTCGTTCGCGTATGCCCTACTTGCAGTGAAAACTATACGCTGCGGTTTTCTATCGAGTTTCGGTCCATTAGGCTGGCGCTAATCGAAATCGTTGATGAGCTTTCCATTCGCAATCAAGGGACCGGTTTATTAAAAAAGGGTTCGTCTCTCAAATAAAAGGGCTTTTGATCTATACTGAAACTTAGTTTGTGTGCTATACTTAGTGATTAGTTGGACCTATCACAGCGCACCACTCCCTAGAGCATTCATAAAATAATGTGAGAATGTTTTTACTTTGTAGCTGATTCACAAGGGAAATATAAAGACAAACCTGAAATTCTGCAACATTTTTTGATGTCGTAATACAAGTTTAAATTTATTTAAGCAGTTGTACCGATCACTAAACTAATTATCACTGATATTTGGCCATTTTATAGATTACATGTTTCATGAAATAGTGTTGCTAATTAATGCATGTGTTAATGAGTATCAAGCAACAATCTGATTAAGTATGTATTTTCGCGCAATCACATCCATAAATCATTGCATCGTTCAATATTCTAATTAATATTTATACTTAGCTGTGAAAGTATTATTCTAGGGATTGTATCTCTAAATTGACACGTATTTTACATCGAATTAGTTAATTATTAATGAACAGTTTAATAGCAAGAAAATGTTCCCTACTCTCCCCTATTTCCTTTTCTTCTCTAATCCAAGATTCATGTAACATAAAGAAAACGATTGACAAAGGTCACGGACCCCGGAGTATGTGGAGCTGTAAAATTAAAAAAAAAAAAAAAAAAACAGTTTAATACAGATTTTAATGTACCTATATTTTCCATCTGACACTGTTTTACATGTTTTTAAACAAGAATATGAAATAATAATCAATCAATAAATACAAATTACAGTACGAATTTGTACCTGTTGCCGTGGAGACCTTGAGCTGTTGGGGGACAGAGGCTAAAGGGTTCCTCTCAGATTTGGGGCGCAGGCTCAGGGACTCCCGCTCCGGCGCATTCCTGGAACAATGGTTGGCCATTGCCATTCAGCGTGGAAACGCGGCGAGCATCATGGGCCCTTTTGCGCCGGGAGCAGTTAGGGGTGGGTTATTCGGAGATTCGTTTTTAATTATAATTTTGTATTTTTACGTATGCCCGGTACTTTGTTTGTTCGTTTCATATTTCTTAAAAAGTGATTTAGGTAATATTTATTTTAAAAATTTCGAACATTTCGACTAACAGAATTCTAGGCCGTCAATCAATAATAAAAAAAACAATAACTAAATTTGTTAATAGGTTCTATAATAAACTAAAATCCGGCCATTTATTAGTTTTAGGCATTATTAATCACCTTCTGTACGGTATCTATTTATACTTTTCGAATAGACTTTAACAAAATGGCGCCAAAAAGTTTGTGAAGTTTGAAATTCGAACAAAAGCAATGTAAGTTTTATTATCAGGACGTGTAAAAACACCTTTTTATACGTCCATGTTCATAATTAATAATTAGTAAATGTACATTTTGGGGTTAAGGGGTTACACACAGGGGCATACACATATCGCAACCTCAAATTGGGGGGGAGTCACCAATAACAATACAATAACCCGCGTAAAAAAGAGTTTACTAGTAGCGCCCAGCGATTTCACTCGGTTAGCGTCGCGAACCCTTAAGGTTTCCTCTTTCAAAAATGCTGAACGCCGCTAACGAAGTTTTCACTTCAAAAAGTAATACCTAATGGATGTACTTGTAGCGTGCCCCTTTCAGTTAGCCGATCCAAGCAACCGTGTACTAAAATTGGATGGATGTTATCAACTAATAGTGATAAGTAAATACGTCCGGTGTCCACCGCTTCCTGTAACCGACTAGAACGGTAAGAGTGAGCTCACTCTTCTTAACAATAACATGATTCCGTTCGCCCTGAAGTTTGGGAGGGCACATCTTTGTATTGACTTATTGAGATCGTTGATAACAACGACATTTTTTTCCGGAGTCGACCCTGGAACAGGCTTAGTTCACAGATAGGAACATAGGAAGAATTAGGTACTAACTTATAAATTTTCGCGATGTGACCATAAGTAATACATACTTTACCTACTATACTTTTTGTATTATAAAACTTGACTCAAGCTCAATCTCATTGAAAACTTCTATGGGTGCCGATTTGATTTATACCTAAAAGAGGATTTGAAACACGGCAATAAAATAGATCTAATCCTTTTCAGTTACCTCACGACGCTTCAGTCGCGAAGGTACTGACCTCTGGAGTGCTCTTTTCGTGACAACGGTTTCTATAGCGCTACCAAAATGTCGAAAAATACCTAGGTAATTAAAAACTTTTGCTCGCGTTTAAGTCTTTAACGTACTAGTAGCCCACGGCTTTACCCGTGCATTTCTCGTTATTTACCCGTCGTAATCTTCTTAATATATATAAATCTCCTGTCACGATGTTTGTCCGCGATGGATTCCTATACTTAACCGATTTTAAAATAAATTGGCACACCGTAAGCAGTCTGGTCCAACTTGAGAGATAGGATAGTTTTTTTTCCATTAATAGTCCTTATATGACGAAATCCGAGCGAAGCCGGAACGGGCCGCTAGTATGATATATATATACATATATATATATAAAAGCGAAAGGTCTCTCTCATCAAGGAATCTCAGAAACTACACATGCGAAATTCAACCCCTAAGGGGGTGAAACAAGGGATGAACGGTTGTTTGAAAATTCGTCATTTTCAAAGTTATCAAATTTTGTATCTAGACACTTGACACGAAGCAATTAAATGTTGGTTCCATTAATTTTGTAATTTTGAACTGTACGGGGTTGCAATTGGGGTTGAAATTTTGGGTTGAAATAGGTGATTAAGGTCAATATGGAAGTTCCCAACCAACCGCTGAAGATAAAACCATGAAACTCTGTATATAGATACTTGACACGAAGCATGTGGGGTCTATCAATTTCGTAATTTCGAACTGAACGGGCTTGAAATGGGCGATGAATGTCAATATGGAAGTTTCCAATCGTTGAAGATAAAACTATGAAACTCTATATATAGGCACTTGGCACGAAGCCAATAAATGTTTGTTGTAACAATTTTGTAATTTCGAACTGTACGGGGATGAAATTCGAGTTGAAATGGGGGACGAATGCCTCTTACGCTTCCACACCTAAACAACTGAGCCGATTTCGATGAAATTAAATGAAATTAATTTTATTATAAGCTGTTTTAAGTAACCGTAAATGAGTCTGGGTGGGTATAAAAATAGGTACTGCCTGAGTTACCTTAGTATTTATTTCGCGCGGACGAAGTCGCGGGTAACAGCTAGTTAGATTATAGTCTGGAATAGCCCGTGTGCTATTCCATACATAATTAGATATATAATATCTAATTATGTTCCAAATTTCCGTTTCGAGGTTCAGACGTTCCCACGTGATTGAACAACAAGCATTCCAAATCAAACTTACGCATCACACAATGTTTGTTCTATATCTGGGTGTTTCTATGTATAATAAGCACGTATTTACAACTATATAAATATTAAAATCAGCTACTGGCTGGCATAGTACAAGCTTTGCTTAGTTCATGCGCGGCTCCAGGGGGGGGGTCACGGGGGACATGACCCCCCCCAAAATCATACGTGGGGCGCTACTTGTAAAGTCTTTTTTACTCAATTTATTGTATTTCTACTCGTGACCCCCCCCAAAATCTGAGGCTGCGTACTGGTGACCCCCCCCAAAATTCGAGGCTGGGACCGCGCCTGGCTTAGTTTGGGGTCAGAGGGTGTTGTGTGTGAAATATCCACCAAAATTTATTTGATAGGATAGTAGGATTCAATCAAAGGATAGGAAGTGGCTGTCACGCGGATATTGTACGGTAACTGAGTCGAGAAAAGCTCCGTTATTTTAATAAGTAGGCGCGACTGGCCGGAGTAGGTACAGGCACGTGCTGCGCCTGCGAATGGCACGGTAGAAAGTAAACTCTCGCGGTGCCAACATCCGGACCCCGGAGACGTAGACTCGTTTTTTAAACGTATCTAGATACCATACATAGTTATCCTCAATCCTAGATCTTCAAAGTGTAGCAGGACACCCTTGATACGTTCGTAAATAAACAGAAACCGGTTCAATGAATTTCGTAACTTTTTTTTATTAGCATCTGTGGAATTACTCTACATTTAAATAAAACCTTACAGCATTAGAAACACACATCATTCAATTGTTTAATGTGTTGTTCCAGACTATAATCTTAATGTATATTTCAAATTTCAACCCGATCCGTTCATAAGCTCCGACGCGACGTGATGAAGCAACAAACATCTAAACATTGACATTTAAATAAATAATAAATATTGGTGGACAATTCACACACAACACCATCTGACCCCAAACTAAGCAAAGCTTGTATGATGGCGGCCAGATAGCTGATATAATACTTATATATCTATAAATACATACTTATTATCCATAGAAACATTCAGACACAGTGCAAACATTTGAATTCATCACACAAATATTTACACTGGGTGGGAATCGAACCCACAACCCTCGGCTTCGGAGGCAGAGCTACTACCAACTAAGCCACGAGGCCAGCCAAATCATTTAAAAAACATTTAGATTATTATAAAAGATTTTATGATTTGTGTGGGTTTTAATAACTGATTGGTGATTTTAAAGCAATGCAAAACCATGTAAAATTCACTTCAATCACAATATTATGCAATTCCGGCTTAGTATAGATCCTTACCCCAAAGCTCTGTGGCTTAGCTCCCCCTTGTTCCGAAGAGATTCGATGCCACTTTCATTAAACGAACAACTAGACTGTGGAATGGTTTGCCTGTGTAGGCTTTTCCCTAATAGATAAATATTGTGTGTTGTGTGTGAATTGTCCACCAATCTTATTTATTAATTTATTGTTTGGTAATTCTTCATACAACACCAACTAGCCCCAAAGTAACCAAAGCTTGTATTCTGGGAGCCAGGTAGCTGATATAATTCGAGTAGGTACTTATTTATCTTATTAAATATTTAAAACTCTAGTGTCACGTTGTTTGTTCCAGTAACTCTTCCAGAACTCTTCACCAAATCAACCGATATTCATAAAATTGGGGTTTATGTGTAATGTGGTCCAATATGAGAGAGGCTGTATAGTTTTCATGACAATTTATGGTCTCAAACACCAAACATAAACTGATTACTAAAGTATCCGAGCGAAGTTGGTACAGGCCGTACAATGTACGACCGAACAATGTACATCCTTATGATACATAGAAACAATCGGACACCAGTCGATTTGGATTCGATCTTGATTTATTTATGTATAGTGGTGAATCTTTTTTTTTTGTGTGAAGGACTGCATTTAGACTCAGTCTTTCGCCTAAAGGGGACGGTCGGGTTATGTGGAACTCGACCCTACGAGGTGCCCCTAGGGCCATACCGACTAAAACCTCCACGATGTTCCACCTTTGGCATGTACGGACGCAACGATCTCAATACACAGATGTGCCCTCCCAAACTTTAGGGCGCACGGAATCATGTCATCGTTGGAAAGACTGAGCTCGCTCTTTCCGTTCTAGTCGGTTGCTGGAATCGGTGAACGCCATTCGTTGTCAACAACTAAAATAAGTAGAACCACAGCATTTCGCGCCGCTAGCGATTCTAGGGGTCAATAGTTTGGTTTTGTGTAAACTACTTACGATACACATAGAGACTCAGTTTATGACCAATTTCAAGGTGGCACATCTATTGGTTTATATCGATGCACGGACGTAGGTATATGGCAGGAACGCTCTCGCATTCTTCAGCGAAGAATCCTCCGCGCCGTCGAAGTCGTTCCACATCACGCGAGATCGCAGTCGAACGCAAGCTTGTCAATAATAAAAAAAACTGTAATAGGGAAAATATTTAGTTCCACACAAATATAAAATGTCAGCAAAAGTCGTAATAATTTATTTCCACCTAATGAGACTAGGGTGGGTGCAACAAATCTAATGAAGGCATCAGACTAGGGTGGGTAAATTCGGACACTCGCACACGTCATGGGGTAATTATGTCCCCCAAGGCGACGCTTGAGGGTCCCCTTGTGAACGATTTATGTTATACCTAAATCAGGTTAACTACTTGAAAAAATCTCTGACTCAGTGTAGTTTAAGTATTTACATACTTATTGTTACGTGCTATTTTTGTATTGTGGACCATAAAGAATTTCTATCCATCTATCTTTGTGCTGTTGTATGCAAATTGATAGGTAGTGTAGCAAGTGCAGACCAGTGGGTGGGTCTAAATACTGCCTGCTTGTTGCTCTGGGCATTGTCACCCTTTTCCTTTGGTTAGTTTTAGTTTTGCTACGTAATTATATACTTAATTTAATACCGTAACTAGCGTTTTATGCGCCTGGAGCGTGATTATGTACTCTACGCCTTGGAAAATATCCGCCACTACTTGCTTCAAACACGGTAAAATTTAGTCGTGATCTGGTTGTTTCTGTTCTTTTCAGATATACTGCATATGCCTCGGTAGCACTGGTACCCTCATATTTATGGCAATGTACAGGTTCATTCCTTCAGGAATGCTTAATACCACACTATTCAATACAATTCCTTTTACTGTTATTTGCATGGAGTGAACAAATGAATAGGATAGTTCATCTGTGTACACACCCAGGCTTGCATCATTACATTATCATGAGATAGCAAGCGGCTCAAATATTTAGAAATGCGGTTAAATGGCAGAAGCAACATTTTCTATAGCTTTTTTAGTAAAAAAATACGATGGTGGCGCTCTCTCCTGTTTTAACAGATGCGTTGGTTATACTTTACTCAGTGTTGCGTAAACGGCAATTCCTAATAAATGGGCGCCAAACTGTGTAAACACGTGCATTTGTCGCCTTTCTAATTCCGCATCAAAAATCAATAAGCCAGTCGTATCGGCTCATAATATTTCAGTAGAATGCATTAATTTCTCAATAGCTACGAGAATTTGCATTTTGATTGTGTTAGACTTATGGATCTGTGTAGATTGACCATAATTTATTTTATTCAAAAAAATCAAATACAGACTTCAAATAAAGAAAAAAAAGAGAATTCCCACTGGCACTGGTCTTCTAGATTAAGTTTTTATGTACATTTTGTAAATATAATACGTGAATATTTTTTTTTAACGTGATAATGTGACAATGTCTTTTAAAAATAAAATAAAGTAGCCAAGTGCGAGTTGGACTCGCCCATGAAGGGTTCCGTTGCAGCAAGTAACATTATGTACATAGTACACATAGTTCTTGTAGTTCGTTGTAACTTTGATAGAAGTTTCAATAATAGTGTATTCATGACGTACTAAAAAAAACTACTCATCAGATCGAGTTCAAACTAATTTTCGTTGGTAGTTTTCATGGTAATGTACATCATATATTTTTTTAGTTTTTTCATTCTCTTACTTTAGAAGTTAGAGGGGGGGGGACACACATTTTACCACTTTGGAAGCGTCTCTCGCGCAAATTATTCAGTGTAGACAAAAATTATATTAAAAACCTCAACATCATTTTTGAAGACCTATCGATAGACACCATACACGTGTAGGTTTGATGAAAAAAAATTTTTTGAGTTTCCGTTCTCAGTATGGGGGGCACCCCTAATTTTTGTTTTTTTTTAAAACTTTTTAACAAATCTTAATGCGGTTCACAGAACACATCTACTTACCAAGTTTCAACAGTGTAGTTCTCATAGTTTCGGCAAAAAGGGGCTGTGACATACGGACGGACAGACAGACAGACAGACAGACAGACATGACGAATCTATAAGGGTTCCGTTTTTACGTTTTATGGAACCCTAAAAATCACCTGAGATTCCATATTTTTATCATTTAGTATTCGATAGAGTTAGACCTAGAGTTAGAACTTTTGTGTGGGCTCCGTCATAAAACTCGAATTAATTATTTGCAGTTGTGAAGTTTCAATCGCTTGCAACGTTATTAACGTTTATAAGATCCTCAAAATGTATTTTTTAACACGTGACTTACTATGAAATAAATAAATTATGAATACTTTAAAAGTTATGTCATTGTCCTAAGATATCTTAGACTTTTGAGGTTTTCTAAATTGTGAGTGACGAGATAATCAGGGTATATGCCTATGCCTGATGGCTAGCAACATGATGTGCCCATAACAACACCGTGACACACAGACATTGGAACATGAAGAGTCCAAATGATTACCTACCTAACAATGCTAATGCTATGTTGTATGATGATACCATCATCGTCAGCCGCAAGACGTCCACTGCTGAACATAGGCCTCCCTCCCACCCTAGATTTCCACAACGAACGGTAACGCGCAACCTGCAACCAGCAGTTTCCAGCGACTCTTGTGAGGTCATCTGTCCATCTTGTTCGGAGGCCGTCCAACACTGCGTCTTCCGGTTCGTGGTCGCCACTCGAAAACCTTTCTGATATAATTTGATGATGTTATTTTAATTAGTTCTTCTAGTTGTTTTCAAACTGAAAAGTCCTCTACGAAAAATCTTAACGCGTTTTGGTACAGAATATTTTGATCGTCTTTCGTAATTCGAACTTTTACGAGCAGACTACTTGGTGCCTTGCCGCCAAAATTATCTTACAATGCATGAGCAACTAAACCAAAATACCTACCTTACCGGCGATTTGTTCTGGCGAAGCAGTGGAGCAGTGCAAAAATCGCATCGCGAATCTGGACGTGCGCCAATGTCGCGCCAGTGAAATCAGTGGAAAGCATTGCTGTTGTTGTTTTTCTTTGCAATTGAGTAATGAGACGAGCTAGTCTGCTGAAGCTAGTCTCTGAGGCATAGATTTATTGCATTTTGTGGTAGCAATGGCATTGGTGTAGCTAAGGAGTTTGTGTCTATGTAGGCAGCCGTTAAGATTTGCCCGAGTTTTGACATGAAAACAGTTATTTTCTCAGTATCACATGTTGATTTAGATTTTTTTCTAACGGGGTCAAATGTTTTCTTAGGGAGGCCAACAGTACCGTGCCTTTGCTGAGCCATTAGGAACTGGTAAGACCTTAAGCTGTTAAAATGATGCTACGTACATTTTGGAAGTTAGAAATTCATATTTTTAGATATAGGTCACGCTGAGAAGAAGCTTTTTGTTGAAAACAAATTCCTCAAAAATGGGATCCTAAACTGTTTTAGGCGAACGAGCAATGTGAATATTTCGTCATTAAATAAAAAAAATCTTGAGATAGATACGAACCTAAAATGCTATATACAAGGTGTTGCAGTAAGGTGCAACAATATTCATTGTAGTTCATCTACATAACGTTTTGAATCATGTATGTGAAAATTAGACATGAAAGTTCAATTTTTTTTCCATAAAAAAATATTTGTTTTGTTTGTTATTTTATTTGACATACCCCTAATGGCCTGATCTCGGCACGGATTCTTGTACAACGTCGTGGCGTCGGCGGTAAGGTCGTTTGTCAGCTGTACATGCGTTAAGGTTGAAGCTGGTGGATTTGGTGGGAATTTTACGTCAAACTTTGACTCGAATTATCTCGTCATCTACTGTGCTGAGGGGAAAGAGACTTCGGTGACGAAGTCTACATCAGTGTTAGAATGGACTGTCAAAATATTGTTGGGGGTAAATCCACCACGTTGTATAGTATGAATGTTACATTATATTACATTATACTGTAACACCATTTAAAATACGAGTACATAAATATATAGCAGTCGCTTTTAAATTTAATGAACCCACAGGGCATAACTCTTCAAAATTATAATATTATCTGAATATCTGACCAATCCTCCTTCTGAAAGCGAGATCGAAATAGATCTCGTAGCGTTATAAGTTATAACAAAAAAACATTTAAGTTTTGATTAGCTACATACACGTCGTACAATGTAAATTACCTTTTTCAGATATTATCAGTGTCTGTTTCTCTTCAATGTTATCTCCCAAAGCGTATTGAGATCCGTCATTCAATTAGTGGAAGTCTGTGGAAGAGGTCAGGGAAGCTGTCCTCCCACGGTCGCAGTTATCTACTAAACTGGACCAGTATAGTCTAAATAAATGTTTGTGATTTTGTTATTGCTATCTCTTATATTTCAAGCAAAATTAAAGAGACCATTATAGCGATAGATCCCCGGGGTCGCTAGCCGAGTTGCGGTTATGCGAACCGTTACGCCATTGTCCGATATTCGTCATTTCGCGATTTGCATGCCTCTAGAAGTGAACTACACACTTGTCTGTTGTTAGCAAGTGATGTTGAGAAATGCATTGTTTTTGAAATCAGAGTTCTTTGTTTTTACAAGGTGCAATAGAGATCCTTCGTACAGAGATGGAGTCGCCTTTCCTATTGTGTATTTAACTCATATAAGCGGGGTTGTGTAGGAGTATGTATGCAAAATACTGTTTAAAGACTAACCGATTTTTAAGATTGTGCTAATGTGTAAGCAATGTCTTGGAATATACATGCATAGATGTAAGAGAACTAAGTAAGTAATCCATTTTAATAGACAGCCGACTCTTAAATAACTTCAGGAAGAATCGATTTATTTTTATAGAATCAAACTTGTTTTTTTAATGGCTACATATGCGGGTACAAGTGTAATTATTTTGCAATCTCTCTACGTGTCGTAAGATACAACATTAGGCTCGGGGTACAATAAAAGCATTTGTAAATATGTTATATCTACTATTATGGTGCCAAATAATGTTAAGATTATTATCATTTTTCGGTAATCACTTAATTTCAGTCCCTATGTAATTATGAAGTTCTTTTACATAAAATAAGTCATTTTTTTTAGTTTAACCTCAGTTGTCCCACTGCTGGGCAAAGGTCTCCCCCAATTCCCTCCACTTTGTCCGGTCCTGAGCTACCATCGTCCAATCATTTTTAAACGCTCCAAACTCGTCCTTCCATCGCGTTGGAGGACGACCCTTGGGTCGACTGGCCGATGGTGTCCACTCTGTAGAAACCCTGGCCCACCGATCGGGGTGCATTCTGGTCACATGACCCGCCCACTCAAAAATGTTTGTCTGTAAAGTCGGTTTACTGACGATAGAACGTGACAACGTCTTAAGAAAATACTGATGGAATGGTAGCATTTTTCAAAAGAAAATATTAATTTCATTTGTTTAATAGATTTGTATGTAAAAAGTAATTAGTAGAATTTAGTCATTTTCAATCAAAACAATGCAAAAAAGCTTTTAGATGCCGGGGATCGAACCCGGGGCATTTCACATGCAAAGCGAACGCTCTACCACTGAGCTACATCCCCGCTTGAACTACTGGTCGAAATAATTAATACAACTGTAACAAACATGTGGCGAGGTAACGACCGACGGTAACGACCGACGGTAACGCTACATGACGTCATGTTTTGTGGGCGTGCAACCGGCTTCATCGAATTATAAGACGTTATCACGTCAAAAGTTTATTTATTTAAAAAGCTCTGTTTTCAGTGAACATTCCAAATATAAATATATTTTGCATATTTTTATTCGCCTAGAACTGGAGAAGCTTATTGTCGAATTTTTTTAGCCAATTTTTCAAACAGTGTTGGCAAACTAGTATGTAGTTGTGTAGCAACGGACATAGGTCGATGTAATGTTTGGTGTGCCCCAACCTTTCTGCTTGTTTATTTTTTACTTTCACTCATTCAATCATGGCAGCGAGCTTATTTTTCTCCGATAGTATCGGTCGTTTTCCGGATTGTTACACAATGGCTATTTTTACTCTATTAGTTAACTTTTCATCGCGCCTCATCAGTTTTAGAAGCTAGCGAAGCCACCGTTATTTGAGATGCTTTAAAGATAATATTAGAAAATTCCTTATTAAAAATTAAATATTAAAAATTAGATAACAATTTACTAAAGAAACTTGAACAACAAGTAATTTGACATTTTAATTGGTGGCCTTATTGCTAGGCAAGTTGGAATATATGGTATATATTTTGCATTGATAGTATGAAAATTTATACTATCAGTGGTATTTTGTAAAGTTACGTTTGAATCCAACAGAAATTTCTTCTTTTTTTTTCAACACATCAAGGACAACAAAACCATAGTTCGGTGGCATAGAGTACATATCCTCTGTATATAGAGAGGATTTAATTGTACTCTATGTTCGGTGGTGTAACTTTTATCTTCAGATTCCTGAAACATCAGAAGTTATTTGGTTAGGCTAGCTCTTTTACAATTTCACAATACGATTTACGCATTGGAAGCACACTTTTTGTGCAAAGATGTAATTGGAATTGTTAAAACAACTCCTTTAAATAGTATGGTAGATACGTTTGACCGCGATTTACGTGATAAGCACAACAAGTATCACAGCCTAGGATGTAACAAGCAATTAAAATCTTAAAATTAACCTTATTGTTTGTAATAAGAAATTTAAAAAACACATGGAATATTTTGCAAAAGTTACGTAGCAGACCTTTGTCGAAATGATTACAAGATTGAATTTCGATCAAATTGATTATAATTGCATTTTCCATTTGATAAAATGTAGGTACTTGCAGAATTCGATAATACCACAATTGATTACTTACGTAGGTATTATCATCGCTCCGTAATAGATTGCACTTTTCAATGCGAATTTATCAATTACAGATAGTGATGGAGCAATCGTAGTATATTTTAATGAATTGGACAGTTACATTTTAGTTACTTAATTTTGTCACTTAAGCAGATAAGTTGGTCGGTATTCAATTCTATTTTGGCGAGATAAAAGCTTTTAGAAACAGCGTAAAATTTACCTGTTTGATGCAGTTCATTCAACTTGGTAAAAAAAAATTATTATTGTAGAACTGGATTTGTAAATGAATAGGTAAGTAAGTGATTTAAAATAGTGCTGCTGAATCCCAGATCGTTATCGGGATATCTACCGTAGAACTAAAATGTGCTTGCTGGTATTGAGGAAAAATATAGGTAGAAGGATCAATAGCAAGGCTATAGCGATTTCGGAGAATGTGCTACTGATCTGCATGACCCAATACCACTCTACTCTTTTTTTATCGGACTGTTCATAGCACGAAAAAACGACACCGTTTCATGGTAGACGTTTCCAAATACTTAAATGAGTTGGTTTGACTCTACCGTTGTGATAAGAACAGCAATTCTTATCACAATATCATAAAGGTGGGTAGGTTATAGAATGTTGGAGTTTCCCGATCTGTTTCTAATAGGCATAGATTAATAACGCCTTATTAGGTACTCTATTCTTATTGGTAAGCCTGCTCCATCGTAGACCCCATCGCCATCTGTGACGATGATGAAATGTAAACCTAATAGGTACCTCTAGTTAACAAACAAAAAAATGTTAGACGATAAATGGCTAGCAATATTGTACCCCCTATTTTTTACTTTTAAACGTTGATATAACTAAGTAATGGAAGATGAGGTAGGTACGCGTTAATATAAAGACAGCATAATGTGGCGAAAATTTCACACAAGCATACGCAATGTGCACGCAGCTTCACTTCAATCGTGAGATACGTTTGAATTAATGACAAAGACATCACGACAAGTAGGCAGTAGACGCAAATGAGATAGCTATACATCACATTTGCTTAGATATTTTTTTCGACAAGAAGAGAAAGACATGATGTACTGGCGTGAAAGAGACAAAATAGCCGGAACTAACATATCGCCGGTCGTGTTGCACTCTTACGCTGTATGTATATCTGTCCCTTTTTACAAATGGCAAATTGTTTACAACAGATAACAGAAAAAATATTTTAGATGAAATAATCAGTGAACTGTTTTGGAAATAATTAAAGATTTTGTGTACTTGCGCATGAAAAGTGATACCATGGAACTTGTTCTTGGTCTTTGAACTATTTGTGCACCTTGTAAAAGCACAATAAGGAATTATTACGGCTTATATCGGATTTTTTTAAATTATTAGCGAACGTTCACTCAACTTGAGGCTCCTGTTGCGACTGAGACTCAATCAGGAGACGTCGCCTGATTTTGTATTGCCATCGTAGAAGAGCGCGTGCCGCTTCTTAGTGTTTTAAGAGTTCAATGCTTTTAAAGGATTGCTTCAGAAATGAATCCATGTATACATTTTACCGAAATAGGTTTAACGCTTTGGAAGAAATGAACAAAGATAAAATATACGCGCAAATAGTATGTGTCTGTGGTTTCCTTCAGTTGTTTGCGCAATTTTTTTTCAAAAATAATATTACTATAATTTTTTCTCTCTGAAAAGGGAAAAATGTTTTTTTTTAGTGAAGCCGTGGTGGCCTAGTAACAAAAAATCCTGATTTCACAACTTTAATGTAGTAGGTTCGTATCCTGCCTGCCCAAATAGATGTTTCTTCATAGCTTAGATAGTGAAGAAAACATCATGAGAGAACGGGTATGTGCCAAGAACGATACTTTTTGAAGGTATGTGTCATCTGCCAAGACATACTGGACCGGAGCGTTGAATTTTGGCTCTGATTCTCTCCTTGTGAGAAAGCTTTCAGGGAACCTGATGTGGGCTACTTATGCTTATCATTTTAGTCAGTAGTCTTCAGGATTCGACTTTAGAAGTTTGGTTTTATGCAACCAAGGCCTCGGTGTTTCGTAATTATTTAAATAGAATTGACCGGTCAATAATGAAGTTATTTTATGCGTGTTATGCCAGTGCGTGTGGGTGTAACGTAACACGATTTAGTTCTTGAATATTTATGGACATATAATGCAGAAATAAAACAGCTATTAAATAAACGTTTGATTTCGTCCTTCGTGTTGTAAATATGTGGGTATGATCGCACCTTCCGACCTAGAGATAAATGTTTGAGTATAAAAATATCTACAAAGTAAATATTAGAATATATGTTTATGTATAAACAGGGTTATACAGAAGGCTTGCACAGAGCAAAGTAGTTGCACATATTTTGTCATATACCTAGATCTAAAGGTCAGTAACTTTATGTGGAATGGATTTTTTTCTGTTTGCAAAGTCGGTGGTGTTCCTATGTTTTGTGTAAAATGCACTTCGAATTTTTACACTTTTAGTTCACTTTTTTATACCATGTAGTTCCACCTTTTATTCATGTTTTGGTAAGTGACGGTGTTGTCGAAATTGATGCACGCTAACCCATAAAACGTTTATTCACTCAGACTCTTAAAAGTTTCTATAAACAGCCCACTTTCAGTTCCCAATATTAGAACTTGATCTTTCGCTCACAAGGAGAGACCCAAGGCAGAAATCCATGACGCTGGCTCAGCGTGAAGGGTCTACCGCACGTCTACCGCCTGTCAAAACTGTATTAGTTTTGAAATTACTCCCTCCTTTCTCTTCCCTTGAAATTATAGAGATAGCAATAACAATCATCATCAACAGCCCACTAAACGTTCCCACTGCTGGGACTCGGGGCCTTCTCTCGCAAGGAGAGAGTTAAGGCCATAATCCACCACGCTGGCCCAGTGCGGGTTGGTGGATGACACATGACTTCGAAAATAGCAAATAGAGCAATAGCAAAGCCAAACCCAATTTATTTACGCGGCAGAAGTGCAGGTTGGCATTGATAACGCATGTCCTCAAAAGATGTATTTCTAGTAACAGCCAGTTTCTTCACGATGTTTTCATTCACCGTTAAAGTCAGTGGTGATGCCAGTTAGAACAAACATAGCTTGGAATAACTAGAATAACTAGACCAATATGTCTTCGAAACCCTTGAATCAAACCTTATGGTCTGGATTATTCTCAGAGTCATCTACTATATTGGATATTACATTTTTTTTAAAGTCTTAAAATGTTGTATTGAATTTAAATTACACAATATAACAAAATCGCCTGTTAATGACCTGTCTAGTTTAAAACGCGAGGCGGTGGACCGCGACTTGCGGCTGACAATCTCGGATTACTCTGAGAACGCATCATTATGAAAATAATACGCCGTTCTATCATTTGATCAACGGTGGGAACTACTCGTACAGACAGGTGGAAACTGCAGAGGCCACTGTTATGTGCTGAAACTATAAGTAATTTAAACAAAGACATAATTCAGAATTGTGAAGTGTCTCTATGGAGTAGACTCCTCACTTGGCTAAATTTAGTCGCTACTGAACTCAGTGAAGATTAAGTAACATAATTCAGTGAGCTAGCATATTAAATATAATAAGAAGATACAGAAGCCAGGATTACTTGAGCTTCTAACTTGTTTCTGAATTCAGTCGGCTAACCTTGCTTCTAAATTTGCTTCTGAATTCAGCCACTAAATTTAGCCAAGCCTTTTATCCAGGCGATCCGAATTAACCGCTACACTAAATGGTTTTGGCTTTGATAATTCCAGTTATTGAAATGTCCTCTATCTTACTCGTACTAACCTAACTTAACTTACCCCACAGAAATACAAAAACTCGCTGACGTAACAAATAATCATGTTAAAATTACAAGGGGTGTGTTCTTCACTCCATTGGATACAAATTATTGCAAATTAAATCATTTTGTTAACTTGTTAATCATAAAATACATTAAAAGATATTATTCAACACTGTTGTACAAAACCGTTACAATGAAGTGATTACGCAACAGCAACCCATTATTTGATATAAAATTACGTTCAAACTTCGCACAATGACTGTTTCATGATCCCGCAAAGTTATTACCGAGTTGAAAAGCGCTGTTGTATGCGACAGCACGGTTTTAGTGAAGCTTTGTCCTCTTTCATACGCCATTATGGGCGCTACAATCTGAACACCCTTGCATAAAACCAGGCACCCTCCGACCCTCGGTGCATTGTGCAGGGAGGGAATCATATTGCCATGGCAACGCCTCTCCCGCCAATATTATTGACAGAATCACACCGTCCTCTGTAGCCTAGTACATCACATGTCCCTTTATACGTATTTTATCTTTGTAGATAGTAGAGCAGGCGTTACTTACTGTCTGGGTCTATTAGCGAGCTTATGCTTTTTTAGCAAAGCTGCAATGTAGTAGCCATCCAATGTAGTAGGGATCTAGTAACTTTTATTTTTTTGTTACGAAAATAGTCATGTATTACTAACTATAATATTTTTTTAATCACACGGCAAACTAATAATTACTTGGCTCATTCCATGACAAACGCTACTGAAGGTGAAAAAATAAATATCTTCTTTTGGCATTAAATTTGATGCAATTTGACAGAAAACACTCCAAATTATAACGTGCTGCAAAAAAATCTAGAAGAAACGCGTAATTTTTTAATTAATTAGATTTTAAAGTCTGTACTCAAGCTTACTGGCTGAGTGACCATAGTGCCTCTAACTTTTGGGAATACGAAATAAAATATAACTGTCGATCTATCAGTGATTTTGCCACGTTGCTATTTCAGGTAATTTATCGTAGTGTTGGAGGACTGCATAATAGTCCCGAAAAAATATATAATTATCAGGATATAAGTATGTTTTCTTATTACTTGGGCAATGTAACACCCGAAACGAAAAATCAGGTAATCGTTTTATTTTTATATCTTGCAGATTGATTAGGATAGTGATATTTAGTAAAAGTAAGGGCGTGACTGTAATAATTCAAAATACTAACTAATATCTGAACATGCAATTAATTTGATATATTTTTTTCTTGATTGAAAACTGTAACACCCGAAACGTTTCGGGTGTTACAACTTTTTTTAAAAGCCAATATAAGTTTATTGATTGAAGAATTAATTATTATTTTCTAAGGATTTTCGACAGCCCTCTAAAGGCACTATCGAAAAAGCAGTCATATTATTTTATTTATGAAATTTATTGAAATGTCAAACATAATTGGTAAATGTGAAAAATAAGTTAACATTTTTTTTTTTTAAACTAAACAGAGTATGTTAAGTGTATTGGTTAATATGTTTAAAAATGTTTTGTTTATTTTTTTTTTATTATTACTACATTTTTAACGAAGTTTGTGATTTAGCTTTAGTAGCTTTAGTTAACTTTACAGAAGAGTTTTTGTAGTTATGTTTATTTGTCCCTAGTTTTTTTTAAAATAAACCTTATGAGTTATTACCACAGAGAATTCGTTGTAATTATCTCTATTTGTCATATTTTTGTTTTGTAGTACCTAGAGACCAATAAAACACCATATATTATACAATATTAATTTTCGTACTCGTAACACCCGAAACGAAACCGCGGTAACACCCGAAACAAAGTAAAATCGAAAAAAATATTAGGAAAATGTTGTGTGTGAAAACGATTATGTGATATATCGTTAGAAAATATTATACTTTTGCAGGCCTGAAAGTTTTAGGAATGGTTCCCTAAGAAAGTTCGCAGATTTTTCAACAAATGTAAAAATACTCAGAACATGAGGCAAAATCGTGTAACACCCGAACGCCCACTTTTCGACTTATAATGTCGTGTTTAGATATACTATACTAAAACCATTTTATAATTTAGATAAAACAACTGAAAACGTAGAGAATGTAACACTTTCATTACTAAAAAAAAAATTGGTTGCCTGTAAAGTCGGTATACGGGCGAAAGTTTTACGTGACAACGACTTTGAGTGGTAAAATAATTTTAATGTGAATATTCATTCGTAGTCTGTCACATTATCACTACACAATCGTTTTACAATTAACTGGCAACGTGTAAACTTGTATGCAGGCGCCTAAGCGAATCGGCGACTCGGGCATGGTTAGTCCGCCTAAGAGCGAGAGAGACAGACATAAAAAGTGAAAGGCACGCGTCCCTCTCACTCGCTCTCATTGTGAGCGCATAACGTGAGCGGAGCGTAACGCAGTTTCTTGAAGTGTCACCCGGCAAACCAATTTATAAGACGTTGTCACGTCAATATTATTGCGAAATACAAAAAAAATTGACTTTAGTCGTACGAATGTAACACCCGAAACGATGGAATGACCCACGTTTATAACTAAGAAACTAATAAAATAGTCAAACAAGCAACATATTTCGCTAATGTAGACTCGAATAAAATAATGTTATAATTTGTAGTAGGTAAGTAATTAAAGTTTTGCACGTAGGGGAAAATATCCAGTATTTCCATTAAGAATTCTATTGACATTGATAATTTGTTATTACTTATTACATTAATTTATTTATGATTCTAAACATAATCATAGACAAAAAAACCTAGCGTGTACCATATGTAAAGGTACAGACATGTGACCTAACCTCCTTGTACGGTAGGTTTTTAGGCTCTACATTCTATTTGTAAAACTTTGGCTCCCTGCACATTGCCCATGTCCACTTTTTTCGAGCTTTTTACAGCTTAAAAAGTCAATGACAAAAATAAACTAATTTTGTGAAAGTTCCTAACACTTTGGTGATTACTAATTTGAATTGTGCAAGTGAACATTCAGGCTTCTCAGATTTCTTTTCACGTTCAAATTTCCCAAGTTGCTATTAGGCTTGAGACAACAAAGCTCGTGGGATCCAAAGCCAGTCGTCGCGTGCACCAAATGATAAATATTTTTTACAAGACCCAAGCCAAGTGCCCCCACAATTATACGTGTTCATTGCTGATAAGAAGTCATTGCCTTTGTCAGTCTCGGGGGAGTTTATTGCACAATCGATGCGCTAATGGAACAGTGGAGTCAACAAATCTTGTGGGGTGGTATGGGGGAGGCGCAATCGAATTGTCTAAAAAAAAAATAATGTTTTTTTTAGTTATATCACTTGTCCATATGTACAAACGTTGGTACATATGAGTAAAAAAGTCTTGAAATGGAATAAACACGTTTACATTAGAATGTCGCACTTTGTAATATGTATAAATAAGTATCTGTATGACACCTATGTGATCTTTTATTCCTTTATCTATAAAGTTAAAACGTGCTCAAATAAAATAAAAATAATATTTGCGCGTATTTACAGGTGTTAAGTTAATATAGAGCTCCACATTCTGCCTTTCGGCATGCAAAACACTAAATACATTATTTGCATAAAAATACTTGAAAAATATTATGTACAATAAAAACTACACTTTACACTTGACAAATATGCCTATATTTGTCAAGATTGTTTCGGTGTCGTAATTTGGAATCCTTTTCTGAACTGTCAACCCTTATTACTGTTAACATTACAAAGGACTTAATCACGATCTAAATTATTAAATTATTAATTACCTCGATGTTTCGGCAGTATCATAACTTATAACCGTACAACCGGCGTTTTCATGAGAAGACTCTTCTTGTGATCACGATGGTTGGCAAAGCTACCGCAACGACGATGTAATTTAAAAAAATTGGCAGTCATAGGGACTGCCAATAGAAGTGAACATTTATACTTAACTCAGAATCTGATGGTTTACTTTGGAAACTATGCGGGTGAAACCGGGGGCGCTGCTAGTCTGGAATAAATAAATATTCAAAGCATTGTCGTCTAAATAAGTCTTCTTAGAAAGGACATCTAAACTAGGTCCAGGTCATGCTTCTAACCATGGCCATCTAGAAATGCCAACACATTTCTAGATGGCCATGATCACGAGTTTACCTGACGATTTCTTTCATTTACGAGCGTGACGCTTGCGCTTAATTTACAGCCCACGAATAATCTGTGTGTGGTGTGCCAAAATAAGTTTTCACTTCAATCTTAATTTAGATCGGGATTAAGATGAGTTCAAATTGCGAAAGTTTAAAAACTACAGCCTGTATATAGACTTGTAAATTAGTTTGATTGATACCTTTGGGTTTACTAGAGAAAGTTAAGTTTATAATAAGCTTGCTTTCTCTGACGGCTTTCCCTCTGCATTTAAAAATAACAAACTGCATCGAGAGAAAACACAGAATTTCTCTCGCCTTGTGCCTCGTAAATCTTAAAAATTTTGGTACTAGACCTACGTAAAGGGCGATCAAAGGGAGAACGGATGAACTTTATTGCCTACTCTATTTAATGGTTTATGGTAAAGAGAAGCATTAAATTGAAGCTTTACGAAAATTTACGTAGTAAATGAACCACCAAGAGACCTATGTAGGATGATAGAAGGGTATAAAGTAATAAGATTCAGCACTATACCACAGATCAGAAAATAGTTACTTCGTAAACTATACCGTCACTTGTAAGCAATACTATAAACTTTAAAATTAAATCAACCAAACCAGTAATACGACAACCAAAGCAGATTTAGTTAGGTGGTAGACCTTCGGTAACCTTCTACCGCTTAACTAAATCGTCTTTGGCTTTGCTATTGTTGTCACTATCATTTCAAGCTAAAAGAAAAGAGAGAGCAATATGAAAGCTATTGCCGTTTAAGTTAGGCGGTAGACCCCCCGATCCTGAGTAGGCTTGAGTGTTTTGGTGTCTCAAGACCATCATCTAGTTTAGTCGACAAGTTCAAAAACGTGCTACATAGAAATAAAGCTCACCTAGAAACATGTGCGATACCTCATTCAATTCGGAATGACGTCTAGAAAAATGTTTTTGAGTGTTTATTAGCACATACAAAAATGCGATAGTTATTAACAAAATAAGATGAGAAAAAGAAAGTATTTAGTTATTCCTTCATAATTTCTTAACTAAAAGTTAATTTTCATATTTATAGACTCATATATATCTTTCACTTATTGTTTGTACTTCCCCGTCTTATTATTCTTCATTTCTCCTTTTCCATCCAGGGGTTGCCTGAAAGAGATCGCTTTTAGCAATAAGATCGCCAATTGTTACTTTATTTTATTAAGTTTTTGTAACTTTGTTTTACTTTTTAAGTGCAATAAAGAGTTAATCTATCTATCTAACTAACGTCTGAAAGAAGGTCCTGAAGGAAGAGGAAATTGCCAACATAAAATGATAACTCCTATAACTCTATCATTATTATGTATGCCCTTTTACGCTGAAAGTAGAACTCCGCGATGTCGCTACGGTATCGACGCGCCGTCTAAAAAGCTATAAATATCATAAACTAGCGGCCCGCTCCGGCTTCGCTCGAATAATAACCTAGATATCAACTGCAGCGCCATCTGCCGTAGCCTATGTTACTCGGGAATAATGTAGCTTTCCAAAGGTGAAAGAATTTTTGAAATCGGTCCAGTAGTTTCGGAGCCTATTCATTACAAACAAACAAACACATCTTTCCTCTTTATAATATTAGTATAGATATCATCTAAAACATTGATTTTACAGTTTAAAACAAAATTAAAAAATATGAAAAAAATATAATGTAATTTAGATACTTAAACGTACAAAAGCTCGGTAAAAGAAAAAATATGTCGATTTTTCATAAAGTGATACCAATGTTAAATTCATAAGGAATCTTTTTCCGGTATCTGTTTTAATAATCTTAAATAAAAGTTTAAATAATCTTAATAAAATCTCCTGTCACGATGTTTGTCCGCGATGGATTCCTAAACTACTTAACCGATTTTAAATTAAATTGGCACACCTTGAGCAGTCTGGTCCAACTTGAGAGATAGGATAGTTTTTATTTCGATTAATAGTCTTTAAATGACAATATCCGAGCGCAGCCGGAATGGGCCGCTAGTTGGTCTATAAATTTTTCGCTTCGTGGAGCTCTTCTCATTTAAGTAGGTAGGTACTTCATAACATAATGCATTTTTTTATTAAAGTTTGTTATTTTGGTAGTTATGATTTGTTTTATATCAACAAAAAACGAAATTTGTAAAAATTGGTATCATATATATATTTTATAATATCTTACTAAATATCTGTGGTAAAAACCACGATAATTTAACTCTTTAAGGCAATTTTAATAACATTACAGTGGTTCATCAGTTCACGACAGAAGTAATTTAACGTCAAGAGGTATATTATATAAATCAAAGTATTTATTCATGGCATAGCTCCTAACAAAGTATAGCGCGATAAGAATCTGATACTATGTACTTGTTTATCCTTTGCGGGTTTCAGTGGATGTTTCTATTGCAAATAGATATCAAATATCAATCATGCCGTGCCTTATATTTTATTCGTATACTGTTTTGTTCTGAGGAAATATTTTTCAATTCGACTATGAATCGGCTTCATCTAGGCAAATGCAATGCAATGTAATGCAATCGCTACATTGTATGTAGACCGTGCATTTGCAGTTTTACTGAAAAACGTTATAATTGCACATTGCAAAAATCGTGGGGTTTTTTATCTGCTTTCGCCGTCATTATCATTGTAACTATGTATCAATCCACTGGCTCCTTTCTTACGCTTCTTAATCGTAATTTAAAATTAATTTTTAATTCGGTAACTATCAACTTGTACTTAGGATACAGGTAGCTTTTTTTCAGAAACGTTATACATTTGATGTGGTGACTCAAAAGTCACTTTGAAAGTCACTGGACGGGCTGGACCGTAAACTTAATAATAAATAATTTAACAAGGTACCACAGAAAAGGCATAGTCTGTTGTTATAATAAAGCAGTCGTAAATACGTGTCGTGTGAAAAACCCATGTGGGCTATGATAGCTATTGATGATGATGATGATGAAATTTCCTACTTGTTACACGGACAAAAAAAAAAGAAACATCCTACAACACTACACAAACACAGCTAAGAACCATCACATCAGACTTCAAACAAACAAGCTGTGATGAATTTAATCCATAACAGCAGATTTCAATTTAAAAATGTAATTCACACTCAACTAATTTTAATTAGCACATTGATCGAAACTAACTTTAAATGGGACGGCCGACTAAATGCACAATTCCAGTGACACAATGAAGTTTGATTGTATTAAAGTCAATACATACCATTTTAGTCAAACAGTACTTACATTATTCCAGTCTAGCGATCGAATCCAGCGCTAGATTGCTTACTGGAAAAATGTAAACCGGCACCGGAAAGCATTGGCACTGGATTGATGCTTGGATTGATCCAGCGCTGTATTCGATCGCTGGACTGGATAATGTAAACCGGGCATAAGTCTATTCGTGTTAAACCTACGAATTCAAAAATAAATAAGTACCCAGACACGGCACACGTAGAATACCGTACCGTTACGAAGGGGGTTGAAATAAATCTCACAAACACATGACATTACATAATAAACCTAAGCACCGTCTAGACTAGTCTGCAACCGACGATAAATCTGCTAACCTTGAGAAAAATTACCGGCATTACCTAATTAATACCAAAACATTGTCACAGCAAGTCGTGAAATGACTAGCTGGCACGCATTGGTAGCCTTGGCACAGATGTCGAATCTCAAAGCCGACTGGTCTGCTGAGGCTGCGTCAGCGATGACTTCCCAATACGGAGCGAGGCATTTATCGGCAAATATAACCTGACCTTGGAGATCTGTTGATATCATCAATTGATTAAATATGTACTGGAACAATAATACTTTTGGCTGAAATATCAAAACTGCATATATTCAAAGATAAATATTGGAATAGTCAACCAACGCAGTACATATAAGGCCGACACTAAGCTATATGGGAACCAGTTCGTTGATACAATACATAAATTTATTACATAATTGTGATACAAGAAACACCTTGACATAGAACAAATAATATCCTTACTTATCACACAAATATTTGTCCTACGCAGGAATCAAATTCACGATCCATATGGGCAGACTAAGTAACTACTTGAGACTACTCACTAACCACAAGGCCTTACATGCAAAATATTGTTGCAATTTTCAATTTGTTTTGAAATAAATAATCAGAGCCTCATAGATACTTACTACTTACTTACGTTATCGAAACTAATAAAATCATATTCAATTGTAAATTTATCGAATCATCGAAATTTGATTACAGTTAATAATGATATGGATAATAATATACCTATGCGTACATGACAAACTGCATGCTGTTGAATTTAGAACCTCTGGAAACTATGAAGTTAGCCATATTAAACTGGTAGTGGGCAATTAGCCTTCTTGTCGTCGTTAGCATCAGGTGTCATCTACTGTCTTCCAAGCTTTAGATAGAAATAAGCCTTTTACTTCGTTATAGACACAGTTTGATGTCTTATTCAAAGGGAGCCTCGAAAATCGAAATCCAATCAACCTCTGGACGTCTACTCTCTTTATACGAAAACGTAATTTCGAAATAAACTCGCGACTTTCCGACTCCGATTCTACTTCAATCCGCCGTTTTAAGCCTACTCTAATTAGAGTATGGTTAGAACATTTTTTAAACAACGTCAAACAATGTTCGATCGGACGAAACGAAGTAAAACCGGAATAGGAAAATCGCAAGTTTATTTCGAAATTACGTTTTCGTAGAAATAGAGTAGACGTCCTGATTGGTGTCAAATCAGAAAAATAAGTACCTTAATAATTTAAATTGTTTATTTCTGACAAACCAAAAAACCGAGATTCAATTTGAAAATTAAACTGAAATGCACAAGTAATTTAAAAAAACAATTGTTCACAATCGGGTACAGTCCGCGAGGTATAAGCTGAGCTTTGCATTAGTGTGAGTGATCACATGCATACGCATCTATTACCAAAAGTACAGTCAGACAACAAGCTGACATTAACTATACAGGATCAATATGGTCATTGCGAAAAGAAGTATCTCTTTTAGGATTCAAATGGTCAAGGACAGAGAATAACAGAAAATTTTTAATGGAAAAGCATGAGATCCGTCACCTACGTATAACTTATTTACTTAAAATTTCCGAATACCGTATTCAGGGCAGGCCTATCGTTTATACCAATATACAATTGATACTGCATAATAAACAACGATTTATTGAATATAAAATTGACACCTTATTAAGAGAACATGGTCACAGCGTCCTGCGTCTGACTGTACTTTTGGTGATCACTCACACTAATGCAAAGCTCAGCTTATACCTCGCGGACTGTACTTGTCTTCTTTGTCTCACCCCTATATTATTGAAGAAAAGTGACCAAGTGCGAGTAGGACTCCCGCACGAAGGGTTCCGTACCATTTATTTATTGAGATAGAAACTGAATTCCAATTACAATTATTATCTCACACAATATAAATTAACTTTAAAATTACATTTTAGACAGTGATACAAATGATACAATAACATTATTTAATTACATAGGTAAGTCAAGAATAACGAAACAAGTCAACACAAAACAAAAAATCATTCAAAATAATCAATTATAGTCGTCAATTGATCTTTCGGTCCTCTCATTCTTATCCCACTGGTCGGTAAGATTTTCACAAAATTTAGTTAAATATAATCATTCGTAGGGTGTTCCAACTGTCACAAAAAATGACGAGATCAGTGTTGGCGGAAAGGAGAGCATTGAGGTGACGTTGGGTTCGGACTAGCGGTGTCCATTAGTAACGACAATACTGTTACGTATGATATGCCTACTTACATTCAATTTGTTGTCTAATTAATTAGCGCAGAACCTTGGAGGCCTATTTATGATGATCTGGGGTTGGGCAACGCAAATTGAAGTTCAAAGATGAATGTCAATTGATTCGTTGAATATTAACGATGAATGAACTTGTACCTATAGAATAGAGTTGTTATTTATACCTATTCTCTTTTCATAAATAAATTATAAACTTATATACATGATCAAAATTTTAATCAGCACACAATATACTACAAACACACTTTATTATAATACCACAAAAACATTACAAAAAACAGTGATTGAACTTATTAAACGCTTATAACTATAAATACCTACATTACTTATAAGAACTTAAGCACACTAATATTATAAAGGCAAAAGTTTGAGTGTTTATATGTATGTTTGTTTCCACGTGTCTCTGTAGCGGTGAAATTACATAAATGATGATATAGGCTACTTTTTATTCCGCGAAAGAAAGCGGTTGTTAAGTCACACCGCGGGGCGCAGCTAATAATGAATTATACGCATTGTAACGTTATTAGAAGCAATGTTACAAAACTAGACATTAGATGAAAATACTGACTCGCATAAAGCTTCCATATTTTTTCATACTTTTATAGGTTATAGGTATACTCTTGCCCGCCATCTCGCTTGATCTAAAACGACGGTGGAGCGTGCTTACCAAGAAACAACCGATTTAATCTCGATTTTAAGACACCAAGACTATAACCATCGGGAAAAACCCACGCAGGCAAAGCATTCCACAGCCTAGACGTTCTTATCACAAACGTAGACTAGGTAAATGTCGGGGTTTAGCGGTGTAATGTTTTCAGCTGCTAATTTCATATTTTTGAAAGTTGTATTGATAGCCCTATTGATATATTCATTGTTTAAATTAATTAAATTTACGGGATATTTGCCGCGATTTTATAGTTGCGCCAGTTCCCGACATTGTGTAGTAAACAACTGTGGTTTGATTAATTTAATAAAATCGTTACTTTGTCAGCCTATGGTTGTGATTGTTAGTTCTTATCTTTCACTCATTCGCTTACTAGTAATAGGATGAATGAGTAGCTTATAGAGAAACAGTCTACCCTAATTAACGCCACCTAACAAAACTGCTTGGTTGGAACTGCTCATTTATTTCACTTCAAATACAAGACAGATAAATAGCAATTCCGTAAGTATTGACTTACAGGGGGTTAGAGGTACGGGAAAATGAATCAATATTACCACCACTTTTAGTAAAACTATTACGTTAAAACACTGATTGTCATTTGTTTAGGTAAACGGTTGGGTAATCAAATATTGTTGGCATCAAAACAGTTTCTTGAAACAGATGCAGTTTAGAGAAACGTTTGCACAGTGCTAGCAGATAAAATACCTTCGCGCCAAATCTCAGTGTGTAAATAGTACATATCTATAAGTTACTTGCATCTTCTGCATTTTATCATATATTTGATAAAATTGCGTCAAGATTATTTTTCATGTGGTTTAAACAATAATGTTCACGAATCCTTAAAAAATCAGTCTCCTAGACATTAACTGACTCAGTTTTAAATTATTCGCCTACGGTATAGGCTTTCGTCCGAGTTGTCGGCATGTAGGTATGATTGACTAAACTTTACATAAAAAAAAACGAAACACTTCGATGATTTACTTGAGAGATGCTATAAAACGATTTTTATCTAGATTATTAATTATTTTTCGAGTATTGGCTATTTCAATCATTGATACTAACTATTACGCTTGACCGCTATCTCGTCTGATGTTAAGCGACCATGAAATCCCGATCCTGGCTTGATGATACCTACTAAGATTGTATCCACGGGGAAGGCCTACTGAAGCAAATTATTATACAGTCTAGTTCTTTGATGTTATAATAAAACTGACATGAAACATTCTTGCTTCTAGATCGATCAAATCGTACGAAATTTGTTTTACGTCGTAATCTTTTCATCCAGAAAAGAAGCAAACCTAATATCTAGAATTTTCATCATATTTAGTAAGTAATAAATTGAATTCTACCCATATCCGCTTCATGTGCTGACTATTTCAAACATGCCGAGATTGAATATCGATTGGGTTCCGCGAATACGCCGAGGTTTTTGCTTTGTCAACAATAGGGAATGACTTAGTCCTACTACGGTTTCCCCGGCGGTGGACTGCCAATCAATAACAACTGGAAAGTATATCTAACTACTGTTTAAGGATAGCTACTTCTAGGGGGAAGACTGGGGGAGCGGATAAATGTGATTTCTGTAAGTGACTGTTAGGCGTATCTTTAGATAGCGCGATCAACGAAAAATAAGTCTCAGTAATAGGGTCCCGTTTTTACCCTTTGGGCACGGAACCCTAAAAAAACAGTTAAGTACCCTGGAAATATCTACGAATTTCTGTTTTTAAGTACACAAACAATCCATGAAAGAGTTGAATGTGATTTAAGTAATTTTCAATTCAGACTCTTTTTTGTTAAATTAAAATGGCTATGCTCTCTAGGACCGAAAACCGGAAACCAGTTCTTTCTCTGAGGTTTATATCTAGTTGATTATCCTACTAGATGCGTTTTATATGTCGGATGGATTTAAAACGTCATAAAATCTCGCGTCTGTTTCATTATATTTGCGGTTACCGCTTTAAATATACGACTTTTGTATCCTGTAGGTGTTCTTACTTTTTATGTGCTACTGGGTTTCTTTCAAATGTACTCAAATCAGTTTTGTTTATCAGGTGCACTGTAACTGTTAAGTTCTGTTTGTTTCCGTTTATCTATAATGATGAATTGCTAAATCGAATTTCGCCAAAAATCTAGCTGAAGTGAAAACTTCTTTAGGCGCGCCTAGACAGATTTTTCGTGGGGTGGAAATGCTGAAAGGGCGTGGCCTCGCCATCATGGCATGGCCATCTAGAAGTGCGTGAGCCAATGGGAAATGCTGACCCATTTCTAGATGGCCATACCACGATGGCGAGGCCACGCTTTCCGGTTACACAAGTGTAGTTTTTTTTATAAGCAGATTTTTCAAGCGATTTCTAGTGATAAACGATAATAATTAATCAGTTATCAATGATGAAAAATTATTAAATTACTTAAATGGCTATTAAAAAATAGGGGTTGGTGATAAAAGGGTAAAAATTTTAGGGTTGTATGTATTTTTTAACGCCACATTATAAAAAAATAAAAACAAAAAAATTTGTACGAAAATTAAAAAAAATATATATGGGGTGACCAACCCTTGTCACTTAGGGGTATGAAAAATAGCTAGTAGCCGATTCTCAGACCTACTGAATATGCATATAAAATTTGGTTGTAATCAGTAAAGCCGTTTCGGAGGAGTAAGGAAACAAACACTGTGACACGAGAATTTTATATATAAGATAAGATAATATAATATAATATTATATTTGGCAGAATAACAGAATTTAAACATTTTATGACTCAAAACGTATGGACGTTAGGAAACAAATTTTGAGGGAATAGTTGTAGAAAATTAACTGATCTTTAAAAAATACTAGATGCGTTTTATTCATTAATCTAATATTACAAGAGTTATCGGCCGCGAAAGAAAAACCGGTGCATTAAATGGGCCATAAATCGTAAACGGTACGTTTCACAGAAAAGTTTTGTTGAAACAAAAGATGCAAAATTTTATTTTCTGCAATAAAAAAATCAATAGTTCTTGCCTAAAGGACATAGTTTCCGAGATATCCGCCAAAAACTTTAATTCAAGATGGCGCTTGAAGATCATCCTGAATCTGTCAGCATTTTGTGATTTTATGCTCAGTAAGTGATTCTAAATCTCATGAAAAAGGAAATTTGGATCGGAAATTTATTGCAAAGTTAAATTCTATTTATACTGGCCTACTATGTTTTTACTATTTCCAAAAATAGCGAGACCACTTGTTTACTGTCTACATTTATCGAAATTGTTTTTACCCGACTAAAGAAGGGTTATGTTTTTCGCGCATAGCTTGTGTGCATTTGTAAATTTCTTTATTCCCCACGTATCTTCCAAACGGCTGAATGGATTTTGACAATTAAGATATCGTTAGATTCCTCTCAATCACCCAAGTGTCCTTACATAGTATTTAATGTTTTTTTACATGTTGATTTTTTTTCATTCGGATTTATTAAATTAAATTAATTTATTAAAAAAAATTCTTCTAACCGGAATACACTACCAAGAGTGATTGAAGATTGGTGGTTAGTTGGTAAGATAGTGGCACACGGAGGATCTTGTCATCAGTCTACTCGGCAGCAATTAGGTAGGTACTGTACTGATATCACAATGCGTCTCCAAGTTAATTGATTCCTCGCATTACGGGAACACCCTGTCGTGAAAGACTTTGGTGTAGCTGTGTTTATTGTGTGGGTGAACCGTCCATCAGAGTTTTCTTAAAACAAAGTATACATAATACTTACTCGTATTTTATAGTTGGAGGTACTAAATGGAGGTCTCTGTGACTTTGTGACTAAGCTGATTCGTGATGTCATCAGAACATTATTCATCCGGCGCATTGTACCTGCGGGTCGATTCTGAAAAGGCAAAATGTAGGGTTTGAGAGACGAGCTCGTCACTAATGTAAGTTGAACCTTTAACTCATTATCTCTCTTCATACTTGCAGATCAAACAATATTTGTCATACAAAATTCCCAAAATAAATTGGCCTCTGATAGGTAGTCGAACAGTTTCTTTTTATCTATTATTATAGGTTTAAACGTGGTTTAAACGTATCTACCGTCTCGCCTGATGCTAAGCGACGATGCGGTTTACTTAGGAGAAAGTCATAGACTCTCAATTTGAAGACACTAAATTCTCCAACGGGAAAAACTCAGGAAAAGCAATCCACAGCCTAGGCTTTCTTATTCAGAGAGTAGGGTCAAACCTTCTCGTTCGAATCTTTGAAACAATGTAGTTTTTTCGAGCTACGATGAGTCTGATAGAAACAAAGGGAATGTGTTATTAGACCAAGTTGATGATGAAGTCCAAGTAATGTCCAACTAGTTCGATACTTGGTATGTTTGTAACCCAATCACGTCGGAACGTCTAAACGGATTGAGTTGCAATTTGGAACACAGAATATAGTCTGGAATAGCATATAGGCTACTTTTTATTGCCGAAAAATAACTGGAACGGAAACTACGCGCGTAAAACAGCCCTGTTAATGTCATACTAATGTTATAAATGTCAATGGTTGGATGTTTGTTGCTCAATAACGTTACGACGTATGAAATCGAGCTGAAATTTGGAACACAGTTAGATTGTAGTCTGGAAGAACACATAGTCAATTTTTTATCCCTGGAAAATAACAGGAATGGGAACTACACGGCTATAACATCTAGTAGGCACTGCTAGTATGTAAATGTATGGAATAGACCACTTGTATTATAAAGAGCGTTTCGAGCTCACCAAGTCACCTTCAAAGCTTCGATCGCTAATATAACAACACGGTTTTGTTATTTTACCCGTCTGTCTACGCTAAACTGGTATCAGGACCATAAACACGGAACATTACGACTTCACGGGTTACTACGATTGTTTATTTATTCGTAGATATTAATGCAAAAGATATTTATGAATCGACATTTTGTCGTAGATATCCAGTGGCGTAGCGTGTCTTGGCGGGGCCCCGTATAAAAAAAATTTAGGGGATAAAGATTATGAAAGGTAATGATTACTCACAAAAGAAAAAAAAATGTTTACTTACATAAAATTAAAAAAATAATGTCGAAATTATCTATCTGTCTCTGTTTTCAATTTTTTTTAGAAACAACCTATATTAAATATTTTAGGTACCATACTGGCCTTTTTAATAGCTGATGATGACTTCAGTGTTTCTAAAATGTCTGCTTCTATGGGCAATAGTGACAGGTCTGACAGGCGATCATGTCCCTTTGAAGTTCTTAGGTAACTTTTTGTAAGTTTAAAATTAGAAAAAATTAAAATATGGTAAGTTTTTTTGATTTTGTTTACGCACGTCGGGGGCCCCTGTGACTCGGGGGCCCCGTATAATTGATACGGCATATACGGCGGTAGCTACGCCCCTGTAGATATCTAATAAGTATTTAATAATCTTTACTAATATCATAATCGTGAATCATGAATCAGAACTACGCGAGTGAAAATAGCGGGAAGCTAGTCTTCAATAATTTTTTTTTTAAATGGAAACTTCTTTTGGCTCGCCATAGACAGGTTTTTCGTGGGCTGTGAATTGAATTCTAGCGTCACGCCCGGGAATGATAAGAAATCTTCGGGTAAACTCGAGACAATGGTCATTGGCCATCTAGAAATGCGTCAGCATTCCCCATTGACTGGCCTCGTGGCTTAGTGGGTAGTAGCTCTGCCTGCGAAGCTGAGGGTCGTGGGTTCGATTCCCACCCAGTGCAAATATTTGTGTGATGAATTCAAATGTTTGCACTGTGTCTGGGTGTTTCTATGTATAATAAGTATGTATTTAAAACTATATAAGTATTACATCAGCTATCTGGCCGCCATCATACAAGCGTTGCTTAGTTTGGAGTCAGATGGTGTTGTGCGTGAATTGTCCACCACCATTATTATATTATTGCCCATCTAGAAATGCGTCAGCATTTTCCATTTGTCATGCTCATGGCCATGCCCTCCGATATTGATGTGACGGTAGAAATCAATTTACATCGGGAATGGTTAGAAATCTTCAGGTAATCTCGGGACCATGACCAATCTAGAAATGCGTCAGCATTTCCCATTGGCCATCTAGAAATGCGTGAGCATTTCCCATTGGCAATCTAGAAATGAGTCAGTATTTCTAGATGGGCATGCGCATGGGCCTCATAGTCACGCCCTCCGGTTTCACCCGCGTAGTTTCCAAAGTAAGCTATCAAATTCTGAGTTATAAGTTTTCACTTCTATCGGCAGTTCCTATGACTGCTATTTTATTTTTATTTAAAAAGAATAATGTCAAAATATTTCGCACGCTTGTGAAGAATAATTAATTGTCTGCCATACAAAGATCGTAGAGCCATAGGTATAATAGAGAAACAACGAATCGGGCAGAGTACTCTAGATTTCAAAAGCATTGAGTAAAGCCAAAATAATAAGTTATGTAATACAGTTAATATGCAATACAGTTTTTTCAAAAATTTAATCATTTTAAGTGAATTGTTTAAAAAAAAAAGTTAATTTATCATACTCTGGCTAGCGATTCTAAATGCAATCCGAATGGATTGAAAATCGCTACCCTAGACTGAATTTTTTTAGACAATCCAATTGCAATATATTTGTTGACACGTTAAATTGAATATAAAATACTTTTCATCCAATATCTAGCTCGGTGATGGTCGTAGTTCGTAGTATAATATGTTAAAACGTATATTTATTCCATGGTCTTGCAGTGCGTGTGATAAACGTAATTTCAAAGCGTTTGGTACGATTTTTTAAGGAATCTTTATCTTAAAGATATCATTTAAAATCCTCCTCGCTAGTTGCTCAATCACATTGGAATTGCTGAATGAATTGCTTTTAAATTGGGAACACACTTAGATTTTAGCACAGAATAGATGATAATTTAAAATTGATTATAGTTTACTTTTAATGCGGTAAAATTACGGAAATATGAAAAACCCGTGGGGCGCTACTGGTATCAAAAAAATTGGCAGTCATAGGAACTGCAGATAGAAGTGAAAACTTATAACTCAGAATTTGATAGCTTACCTTGGAAACTACACGGGTGGGCGTGGCCTCGCCATCTTGGCATGGCCATCTAGAAATGCGTTAGCATTTCCCATTGGCTCACGCATTTCTAGATGGCCATGGCATGATGGCGAGGCCACGCCCTTTCAGCATTTCCCATTGGCTGACGCATTTCTACCCCAATCGCCAAGGTCCCGAGTTTACCCGAAGAATTCTTATCATACCCGAGAGTGACGCTAGAATCCAATTTACACCCCACGAAAAATCTGTCTAGGCGCGTCTAAAGAAGTTTTCACTTCAATAAATATAATTTTGTAGTGGTAGGACACTTTGCAGAGTCCGCCTGGGGGAGAGTACGACACCTTTGTCACTAATTCTACCGTCACGTAGTACCTAATGCGTAAAGCAGAAATGTTTCCAGAGAAATTACAGGGGATAGAGATACATCATCTTATATCTTTGGGCGACGAGTGCAGTACACAACTAGGTAATAATCTAGGCTTTTCATGATCCAATAGCTGCGTGACACTGTGCTGTCATGGGCAGACGTGTCGATTACCGTCATCGTCAGTTAGATGTCCACATGTCCTGTTCATGCTATAATATAAAAAAATGTTTAAAGAACAGTGCAAGGTTTGACCGCGAATGTCGAAACGCGGGGTCAACGAAAGCTGTTTCTGCTTCACACCGATTTGAATAAAGGCACCGTTTTCGTATTCAAGACGAATTGCGTGACGCTCACAAAGGATGCACGACTAATATTATTATTCATCCGTTATTTAATGAAGAACAGTTTTCAATTATGGAACTGGGAATGGGTTTCATTTGATATTGCTTCGAAACGTTCGAGAAAGGTTACGTCATAGCCATTACACATTCAAATAATAATTCATTAAAATGTTGTTCTAAAACTGCATAGGTAAATAGCTCAATGTACTGACAATACTTGAAAATAAATAACCATACTAATATTTTAAATGGTCGGCACCTCCTTGTAGAGATATAACAGGAGAACTAATTATGTGAGAAGTTTTTAGCTTTCCTCAAATACCTACCCAAGTTTTGCTACCAGCTCTCGGAATATTTTGCTCTTAATTTTTTCTGGAAATAATTTTTCAAACTAGAACATACATTAGTAATGTTAGTTTATAGCTGTTTCTGAAATAACTAGCCCAGGGGGGTCTACCGCCGACCGAAAACTGTCTTAGCTTTGATTTTTCTATCTCTTTTCTTATCGTTTGAAATGATAGAGATGGCAATAGCAAAGCCAAAGCCGATTTAGTTAGAATTAAATACACACGAATAAATATATTAATATGCTAAATTTCACTCTAAAGAATTAGATTAGAAAGAATCGGATTAAAAAAAATTTGATTATAATGGATTAGATTTAAGAAAGCAAACATTTAATACCATAAGCTGCATGGGATTTGAGTTGACTATTAACTGTTTTAGTGCGCTGCTGTATATAATAGATGCCTCTCTTTTAGTATTTGAGTATTAGAATACTGAATTAGAATTATGTAGTTATTTGTTAGTTTTAGTGCTTAAAAATGACGAAAAGAAATAGTCACATGAGCACAATACCTTAAAAAGTTTAAAAACGCGTAGAGTAGCGCGGAGACGTCTATTCTTGTCAGAAGGTATATATTTACTTATTTTGCATACAAAATCTACAATATTGTAAATTGTAAGCTCAACAAGATGTACTCAACATCCAAAGCAAGCCACTTAGTAATCCCACTGTTGGGATTCAGAGCCTTCTCTCACAAGGAGATAGTCAAAGGCTATAACCCACCATGCTGCACAAGTGAGGATTAGAGTATGATGTATGACGGATGTCCTCGAAAGAAGTCTTTCTTGGAACATGGGGGTTTCCTCACAATGTCCTTCATAGTTAAAGCCGGTGACGATGACAAGCTTGTACACCTGTACGTGGGAAAATACTCAAAGGTGCCGAACGGGCTTTGAACCTAAGACTTCGTAATTGTTAAATCAATTGATCTCACCACTGGGCCACCACGGCTTGAAATAAATAAGGTTAATTGGGATGATAAATCATTGCAGTGCTAATACATTTCTTAATATTGAAGACTTACCTGGTTCAGACTTCAGGTGTTTCCGCCTGAAGTTCCTCTTCTGAAAGATTTTAGTTCATAGTCTCTCAAATTTGTAAAAGTCACCTGCTGTATTTGGTGACGGTCCAACATTATTAAGAAAAAAATACGTGTGTGTGTGAACGTACTGCCACAAAAAATAACAATGGTTTCTTATTAGGCAAGCCTCAGAATTCTCTACAACACTACATTTACCAGGAAAATTAGCGTGAGTCAAGCGTTAATATAAATATTCTTAAGGAAAGGCGCTGTAGAATGGAGCTTATCTCATTGTTTCCTCAACTCAGCAATTAGAATAATCTGTACAGTATTCACGTAATTATCTTCTGCTCTCTCTCTCTTGTAAATATTGACTAAGTTATTGTTGTGACTTGCTTCGAATGTAATGATATTTTAATGGATGGAACATCTCACACAAAGGTTGAAGAATTGGCTAAACAGAAACAAGAACAGACGATCATAGAGATAGATCACGATGAAACAAGTTTTTTTTAAAGTTCGTATTTATAAAAAAATTAGGTTTACTACTCAAAACTAATAACTCTATTTGTTACATGTTTTGTCACAAGTTAAATAATTTTAAAAACCTGAAATTTTGTGATGACGTCTGTCTCGGTTTTAAAATTACGCATAGTGTGTTCTACTAGTCGAGTCCTTTTATTTGATACCCATTATGGGGAGTTGTGAAACAATGTTTTATGTTATCCGTATATAGTTACGATGTCACAGACAGACACACAACACACAGCCATGTCAATTTTTTCTTTGAAATAAGATGGCTGTTAGATACACCCTCAAAATTCAGATGGCTCCAAACTCATTTCAAACTTTCTCTCAAATATAAAGCTTAGTTTTAAAAATCTATTATTGCAAAATTTTATGTATAATTTAAGTAATTCAAATGTAAATTTATAATATTAGCCATTGGCGAAATTTCGTCCCTGTCACGATTTTGCATACTCTAACGGTATAAATGCTGCCATGTTGTCTATAGTCAACTAGGCCGAGCCGGGACTGTAGCCATGCAAACATAGATTCCTATTGATTTTTTTCATTGAAATATCTGTAGAAAGAAAATAGCTTGAAATTGCCATATTACTCGATGTAAACGACTGTAAATAAAACAGCACTTGAAAATGACGAGTTCAAATACTCAACATTTGTATTGAGTATTCAGATATTACTTAACCCAAGAGTTGTGGAGTGCTGTGACGTAACGCAAATCAAAGTTTCGGCGCCTACCCCACTGAATCATGCAGTGATTATTTTCACGGTCGCGATCTACGGAATTTCACCGGACGCTAACTCTTGAACGAAACAGGACTTTACATGCAGGGCAGGGAATTTAGGGCATGCTTAATGCGACCATTTGGTCATGCTATACATGCATTAGGTGTTTATTTTGTATAAGCGGGACATCAGCGGAATTATACGCATGTACAAGATTTATTTTTATTTAATCGTTTAGCTTGTTTTTAATTGTAGGACTATGTCAGCTTCGCAGGGGATACCGGGACATACTGCCTGAAAACGAGACTGTCCCGCCCAAAGGGGAATGTATATACAGGCTAGGCAGGCCGTGCCCTGTCCCGGCACCGTTTAATTATTATCCTCATACAGAGCGCCACCCGGATGAGCGAGGAAGTTTTTACAGATTTACTTGTTTATCTGGCTTAGTGTCCAAAACTGAAACTTTTAGCATTCTAAAATATGAATCAGTAAATACGATAATAGCGACGCCTCTCGACGGGCTAGATAGTTGTGCCGTTCACCGGACACTTGACAAAATGTCAGGTCAGTAAGCATTGCTGGCATGACATCATCGTAACGGTCGGGCATGCATAATGGCACGTTAACTTGTTTTAGGCAGTTACGGTACGAAGCACCTTTAGAGCAAAGATTTTGCTGATACATGTGTATGAGTGTGTAGAAAATCTCAACCGGAAAATAAACAAATTTTATTTAAAGTAACCTGTGTAGTATGTAGACAAAAGAGGGAACTATTTATGATGCTTGCTCTTACTATGTATTTTCAGCTGTTTTGACCGGTAATTAGGTCTTCCATACAGTAGTGGCTAAATTAAGCACGGAAATATTGGAAAAATCTTGACGATAATAATCCTGCCGCAAGATAGACTTGATACTAGATAGGTCAGGAACGAGAGAGATATGACTATACCTACCCAACAGTGTGGAAAAGGCCGCTGTAAATGATGATGATGTGATAAAAATATCGTTAATCGAAATACATCAATGAAGAAAGTGTTTGTTCCCTACAAAAATACCAGTTCAACAGTCAGTGAAGTCCAATAAAAACATCCAAAGAAGCCGCAGTCACGCCCACCTGTATTTTCTTCTGTTTGTGTATGAATGGCTCGCTTTTCCTAGAAGCCGTCCGACGGTTCACTCATGCTAGCGAATACTACGACGCGATAAGGAATAGAATGGATTCTCTAAAGACTAGCGTAGACGTGCGACAGGTTGTGCCGTATTAATTGTTTTCATACCTCAAAATAGCTGAGAAAGAAATAGTACAGCTTATAAAAAATTGTATATCTTTTTCAAACAAAAAAATATATTCTGTTTTTACATAAACCTGAAGAACTAAGACTTTTCATACATGTATGTTTTGGTTTCTTGTTAATTAAGTAACGAGCCAGGTCTGATTTGATTTTGTTCTGACTCTCCTCATTCATACAGTCAAAGTAAAATAGGATGATTTGCAGACAGCTATCAGTTTTTATTTTTATTTTCTCACCGATTATCGTCTATAGATTTTCATTTGACCGTCATCGCGCCTAATTTTAAGCGACGATGCAATCTATATATCTTCTCTTATATTGAAAGATCTTGATCCATCAGGGTGTTTAATTACGAAAATGACATCATTACCTTTTAGTAAATATATTCTAGGTCAGTGTGTATCCTCTGGATTAGTGTATATACCCTATGTTAGTAGCAACTAAGCACTAGAAATATTTAAAAAGACATCCAAAGTATAGGTTACAAATATCTCGCATACCAATGAGCGTTTTGTGGTATCCGTTCGCAAACAAGTCACTCGTCTGCGCGGGATCTAAGCATTAAGAATTAAAATTCATCACGCATGTTTTGGGTTGTGGCCGTGTTTAGTCATTTTACTACAAGTTACTGATTGTGTAAATCTGCGTATAATGTGTTGTAATTTAATTTATACGATGATGCGAGCTTGACACACATTTCGTTGCTACATTAAACAGAGTTAAGTTAAAAGATTTTCTATCGTCCACATTTCAGAAACTGTGCAGCTTGTCTGTATTACCTATTCTATGCTTTTACCACATTGCTCTTTTTTCTATCGGACTGCTCGTAGGTCAAAAAAGCGATATCGTTTCACCATTGATTCGCAAAGACTCGAATGAAGAGTTTTGACTTCATTTTCGTAATATAAACATATAGGCTGTAGAATGCTTTCTATGAGAGTTTTTTCGTGATAGGTACAATCTTAATTAACACAGTAAATTGTTTTCTTCTAGGTAAGCACGTTCAACCATAAACCGCGCCGTCGCTGAACATCAGGCGAGAGAGCGGTCAAGAGTAAGCCTATTATCATTAAAAAATGTGACAGAGTGTGAATAAGGGGTGCCTAATGATTATCTCACAGTCTTTCTCACTAGTCTGTGTCTCTCAGTACCAATGCAGTTAAAGAGCTGTTGCGCATTTCAGCTTTTGTCGAAATATTACCCGGTTTACATTACTCCAGTCCAGCGATCGAATCCAGCGCTGGATTGTTTACTGGAATAATGGAAACCGGCACTGGAAAGCAACAATCCAGTGCCAATGCTTTCCAGTGCCGGTTTACAATCCAATAGTATTCCAGTAAGCAATCCAGCGCTGGATTCGATCGCTGGACTGGAGTAATGTAAACCGGGTAATATTTCGACAAAAGCTGAAATGCGCAACAGCTCTTTAACTGCATTGGTACTGAGAGACACAGACTAGTGAGAAAGACTGTGAGATAATCATAATATATTAATTACTATACGGTCAGTTCTTTTTCGGAAACCAATAGAAAGAAACTTACTTCCAAACTTAAACTCAACATTTTCCACGAATAGCGCGAATACGAATCCATTTTACCTTTTAGTGTGAATACCGTGTAAGATCCATTATTGCCAAATGGTCAGTATCTTCTAAAACAACAGTAACATTATTAAGAACCGTACAATTTTCTACGCCGGTATCATTGTTCAAATTGCATGAGTAGTTAGCCATGCCTACATTGTCCGTGTCCAAAGGGTTTGACCTGGTTAGCTGTAAGTCAATGCGAGTACTACCGCCTACATTAATTTTAACGCATTATAGTTTGTAGGTGTGAGCATTAGAGTCCCATACTTATACCTTATACATTATGTTATTAAACATTAGGTTGTTTTAAACTCATTGGGATAGTGTGAGTTTTAAGAACGGTTTCGCTGAAAAACGTAATAAAATAATCAGAAGTGATTATCTTGCAAAAGGGGACAGATATTTTCGTTCTCGTTCAGATTGATATTTGTACCTACAATGAGGTCTTTCGAAAAAAACGGTCTTTAATTTTATCCATTTCGTTTTCGTCTTAACACCTCATTAGACATCTTAATATAGGTACTTAGTTACTTTAGGTACCTAGGTATAAAGTCTAATGTGTGCACTGTGCACAATTAATAAATACCACACGGTGTAAGGCGTAGCAGTTCAGCAAAATATAAACGATATTACACTAAAATGTTATTTTGTGGTTTATTATGCATCATATTATATTGACTGGCCTCGTGGCTTAGTGGGTAGTAGCTCTGCCTGCGAAGCCGAGGGTCGTGGGTTCGATTCCCACCCAGTGCAAATATTTGTGTGATGAATTCAAATGTTTGCACTGTGTCTGGGTGTTTCTATGTATAATAAGTATGTATTTAAAATTATATAAGTATTATATCAGCTATCTGGCCGCCATCACACAAGCTTTGCTTAGTTTGGGGTCAGATAGTGTTGTGTGTGAATTGTCCACCAATATTTATTATTATTATTATTAAATCCAAAAAAAGACTGACAAGATGACACAGAGAGTATTTTCTTAGATGACGCTGTTGACGGCACAACTCAAGCTTTGTTGTTATTAAGAAATTACCTGAAATTCAATTTTACTTATTCGTCTTTTCTTATGCGCGGTTTAATTTTAGACACACATGTTAATTATTATTTTCAACATTGAAATTGTACTAAGTACTTTTGGTTTTTTTACCAAATTTTATTATTAGGTACTTATGTATTTAATCCAGCAAAAAAAAATTAAATCCATATAGGTATATTTCAAGATTGTATGCACCGCCGTAACTACAGATTTATGATAATGTACTTGTTTAATACCTATATAAGGAAAATAAAAAGTTAACGTTTTCCCGTAAGGTACTTAACTAGGTATTATCTATCTATGTACCTAGGTATGCCGATTGGTACAACCAAAAAGTTTACATATTTTATAATATTAATATCTATGGGTATTACACTCACTATACGTGCACTACACTTAAAACTAAAAAAAACTGATTTGTGCTTAGATGACTTATATGAACTTCTCTTTTTATTAATTAGGTATTAACATACACCTATTTTTTTTTTAAATCTAAAAACTAAACGTTGTTATTGTTTTGTCAGGTTGCGACATCTATGATCGAATAGTAGAATGATTGTTACACCAGTAACTGTCAAAGCTTCAACAGATTTTCACAAGATGGCGCTCTTGAAATATCTTAGCTACTCGGCACTAGATGGCGCACGCACAACACCAATAGCTGTGGAAACTGAAAAGTTTTTTTTCCAGAAATGGATTATTTATTATTTTATGAATAACCGCTTGATACACCGGTGTGTAATATAGTACCCAAAACTTGGTTGATGACGAAAATATACAAACTTAATTCTGCGGTTGGGTTTTTGGCGGGAAAAAAAAATTTTTCGTGTTTTTATTTGGGAAGCTATACCGATAAATTTGTGTTTAATGGCGTCTACTTGAACTGGTCTTTATTTTGATATAATCCACATTAAAATTGGAGTTCATTTACATAGAAAAATCGTAAAATTAAAAAAAAACAAAAATTAAATTTTTTGGCGGGAAAATGGTCCCGAAGTATTGAAAAAAATTTAAAAAATATATTTGTGCTATCGAATGCAGTTTTTTTTGGTTTTTCGAGTTTGTTATTTCGTATACAACACATTTAAGCCATAAAACCACTGTCTCCTTTGTAAATTATTAATGTAATAGCTGATCGACTACTTGAGAAATCGCAAAAAAAAAATCTCAAGTGTCAAAAATGTTAGTTTACATTTTAAGTACATTAATTATAAACAAACGATACCGCTAGAAGCGTCTTGAAACGCTCTTGAGAATGAATGGGCTCAAACGGATACAAGTAAGGCGGCACTTCATATGCTGAAGCACAAACACCGCACTTATGTAACCTGACACCCATTTTCCCGCCAAAATTGTAAACGCGAAGAGCAGGCGGTGTAGCAAGCGGATAATTAATTGATGGATAAGTTTGAATAAAGAAATACAGAGTGCATTCGAAGAATTTCGAAATCCTTTTAAGCGGATTAATATTATAAATGTCAATGTCTATAGGAATGCTCGTAGCTCTAAAAAGCGACATCGTTTCATGGTCGATGTTTGAAAGACACGAACGAAGAGATTTGTCTCTACTTTTGTGATAATAACGGCTGTGGAATACTGTGGCTGTGTGACCTGAGTGGGTTTTCCCCGATGGTTACAATCTGTGAATGTGTGTCTTCAAATCGAGAGTGAATCGGTTTCTTCTAGGTAAACACGCTCCATCGTAGATCGCATCGTCGCTTAACATCAGGCGAGAGGGCAGTCAAGTGTAAACCTATAAAAGTAAAAAAAATAACATTGGCAGTCATAGGAACTGACGATAGAAGTAAAAACTTGTAACTCAGAATTTGATAGTTCACTTTGGAAACAATGCGGGTGAAACCGGAGGGCGTGACCATGAGCATGGCCATGGTCCCGAGTTTACCCGAAGATTTTTTATCATTCTCGAGCATGACGCTAGAATTCAGTTCACAGCCCACGAAAAATCAGCCTGTGGCGCTGTGGCACGCCAAAAGTAGTTTTCACTTCAAATAAATGTTAGGTATAATGTTTCTTGCTCAATCACTTCGTAACGTCTGAACGGATCGGGCTGAAATGTAGAACATAGATACCTACTTAGATAGCCTGGTAAAACACAGCCTACTTTTTATCCCAGGAAAATAACGGGAACTGCGCAGGTAACACCGCGGTGCACTGCTAGTATTTTATAAACTTATCCTCAATTAATATTTTTTTAGACTAAAATAATAATTAATCGCTGGATGTATGAGATGAAGTTTCTACAATCAAAGCTCCCACAAATTATTCGACAGATAAAATCGTTCTGAAACGTTTATACCTAGGTCATAGAATAGATACAGCCTAGGTATTAATTAATCGTTTAACTTTTACACTAAATAATAGGTATGTATTAGAATCCAAAAGCAACCTTTTCTGTCTATGTAAATGATACTTTTTTCGTATTTTACACCCGTGTCACAAGTCTCGGGATCTACTCGGGATTTCTCTCTCTGCCACACGGTGGACCCGGCACCCGCACGGTGAATCCATGGAATGCTAAGAAGTTCGTCTCTCTGCCTACAATTTAGGGGCAACTGCTTTCTCGTACTATTGTAGATACAAATAAAAATAACGATTTAATGTGTAAACAAAATTAAAATAAAAAAAAAATGTGTCAGCCACATGGCAAAAATGACTAATCCTAAGGTTTGAAATAAGTTCGGCGACCTCAGATTGGATTTGCAAAGCGTTTGATGCGAACCATTCTGTCCGTGGGTGTCATTGTTGAAACTAATTATTGCCTAGGGTACAGAAACAACCTAGCCGCAACGTTTTAATTATTATTATTGCGACTCAAGAATGAGGAAGATGGTTTTGTTTAGCCCACGAATGGTTTTGCTTTGCAGCATTTCGGGTATAAAAGGAGAGCGGAAAGGTAACTATTTGCCAAGTTTTCAGCTTGACTCAAAAATTAGTGCTAACTCTCGGAATATAAACGTGTAAAATGACGATAGATAATAATTTAAACTAGTTCCTGCCAGCTACTTCGACCGCGGTGATTGTATAAATGGACTACGTATAAATAGAAGCGTATGAATTACATTAAGCGTATTATATATTTCGAGCATAAACAGCCCACTCTATGTTCCCACAGCTGGGACTCGGGACCTTCTCTCGCAAGGAGAGAGTCAAAGCCACCACGCTTGCCCAGTGCGGGGTGCTGTATGACACATGCCCTCGAAACATTCTAGGTCGGTACATGTCGGTTTCCTCACGATGTTTTCCTTCACCATTTTAAGTTAGTCGTGTGCGTGGGATTTTAACCCGGGGCTCCCGGATCGGCAGGCGCCGTTCTCCCGACTAGACCAGCTGTAACATCGAAATTGGAAAAAATATGCTTATTTATATCATATTCTAGAAATATTCTGGAAGGAAAGGTAGTTTCTCTAATGGTAATGTCGGATTTCACCCTGTAAAATTTTGAAGTTATCTAGTTGCATCTGAAACCTGTGAGGGTGACTGACTAGATTGTATTAATATTGATGGTAATTTTAATTTATTGATCTGTTAAAAGGGAAATTCCGAAAAAAATACCTACCTTAAGCAAATAAGTTGTGATATATTTTAATTTTATTTTCAAATATAAAACTAGACCTTTATTTCATTAAAAACTGTAAACTACTTGCAACATGTAAATTCTTAACTAAAAACTACTCCCCAAATAACCCACCCGAACCGTTCCCGGCGCAAAGGTGCCCATGATGCTGGCTGCATTCCCGCGTTGGATGGCAATGGCCAACCTTTGCTCCAGGAACAAGCTGGAGCGGGAGTCACCCGTATTCTCCCTGAGTCTGCGCCCCAACTCTGAAATGAACACTTTAGCTTCTGCTCCCCAACAACCCAACATTTTATTTTCGAATGTGGTTTGAATGTTTCTAATTCAAGTTTATTTTAACGTACTGTGTATATTTTAGGAGTTTCTTTTGTATAATTGTAGGGGCCTCACAATTTGGCTAAATACAGTAACAATAGTGGCCGAGAGTGGACCTTCGATATTTCAATTACTCCAATAAGTTGTAATATTTAACAATATCCCTTCACAATTGCAATGAATTGTGCTACCATTAAACTTGCTCCAAGTAGCGGGCTTAAGGTCTGCGCCGACTTATACAACTCGGCTACCACCCGACAGATAAAATACACTAAAAATGGGCTTTATGCCAAACACGTTAATACAGATTAATACATTGGCAACACAAATTGTCAGACCGCTCACTGACAGCCGTCTACTAATTTACGTTGCCAATGTAATCTATATCTGCATCTGTATTTTAAGGAATATCAATTAATATTGAATAATGAATTGAATAATATTCTAGAATTTTAAGGAATATCAATTGATATCGATATTCCTTAAAACTGTAGAACATTTCTCATCGAATAGTTTCCGTAGCGCAAACGATACAAGACAGTTACGGCCAATCTTTTTACACCTTGGGTCATTTTATAAAAGTGATAAAGCGATAAAGTAGTGTATGTAAATGCGTTACTTTATAATCTAGTGGTAATCCACTAGATTATAAAGTAATGCATTTACTAGTAGGTACAATAGAAGAAAAGATAGAACGCTATAACGCGGACCAAGATGCGGCTGTCAGTTAGTGTATTATAAAACTTAAAACGCGTGTTCTCGCACAATTAATCAATGATAATGATTATATTTATTGAATATAGATTTATAGATGATAATAATAAATTATGCTCAGGTAATTTGTCGCTATAGCGTGGCTAACTCCGAGTTCACGTGGAATGGTGCATGCAAAGCAGAAAGAACCGAGAGTCTACCGCCTTACTAAAACTGTCATAGCTTTGATATCGCTCTCTCTTTTCTTTTCGTTTGAAACGATAGAGACTGCAATAGCAACGCCAATGCCGATTTACATAGGCGGTAGAAGAACCGGTCGGTATCCGGGGCCTAAGATAAGGAGTAACACTTATGTGTGAAAGAACACTAACCCGTAGCACGAATATTTGCGTTACGTTAATACTTTGGTTAAGTTTCATTAAAACGTCTAGATCAGTGGTTCCCAAACTTATTTTGTCTACTGCCTACTTTGTGAATAAATTATTCTTTAGCTCCCCCCCTCCGATTTCATACTTAAAAACCACTATAACTTTAAATTACATATTAGCGAAGATTAAATATTAATTCTAAGAGAAACTTTTACTATAACCCGCAAGAGCCTTTAGTTGAGACTTGAGACCTGAGCCCGTCCGGAGTCAAACACAACGGACTCTACACAACGCCCCCATTTTTTTCTGGATCTCGTACCGTCCCCCTTTAGGCCTGCAGCGCCCACAAGGGGGCGTTATCGCCCACTTTGAGAAAGGCTGGTCTAGATCATTATGTCTAAGCGAGCGATTTTGCCACCTAACTATGAACTAAGTTTGCAATTTGCATGCATATATAGGTATCACTTCCATAAATAGATACATTACTAGCGGTGTCTCGCGAAATTACGCGTGTAGTTCCCGTTCCCTTAATTTTTAAGGTATAAAAAAGAGCCTATGTGTCAATCCGGACTGTAACCTAACGGTGTTCCGAATTTCAATCCCGTCTCTTCAGCCGTGATTCAACATGATTGAACAACAAACATCCAAATATTCCAATTCTAGTATTAGTGTGAATTGTTCACCAATATTTATTATTATTTTAGTATAGGGCACTTTGCAAGTTTGTTTCCGGCGTTCTTGAAAGATTGACTTGAACTTAACTCAAGTCTTAGTCTTGTCATGGTTTGTGACATAATTTCTCCTTTGACACATCAATGTTATTGATGTGTCAAACTTTGCATCATGTTTAAATTGCTTTTGAGACCATAATACTTTGTGTATCTATTAATGTAGAGTCATAGCAAAAACTATGTGTAATACTTAATTTTGATTAAAATTACGCAAAATCGTAACATTATACATATCGTCATTATAAAAGTATCTATCTGTCTTATTGCTACGCTTTTACAGGGCATTTGTACAAAGAGGGTTTTTAAAAATGCTACGCAAAAAAGTAACTGATTTGTCCAGGTTTTTTGATTTTAATGAATACTAGCAGCGTTCTGGGGCTTCACCCATGCAGTTCCCGATCCCGTTATTTTGCCCGGGATAAAAATAGCCTACCTACGTGTTATTACAGACAATTATCTAGCTATGCAAATTTCTCTCAAATTTATCGTAAAAAATACATCGTTACAAATTTTTACGTTTATACCATTAGTAGGATAGTAAGATTTGTACTAGCGTCATTTATCGACCATCACAACCACAGAAATCTAAATAATAAGGTACTAGAAGTCGCATGACCGCGTGACATTGTCGCCGCACAGGTGACTTGTAGGCCACCAGTGCTCGAATTGTAGTTTAGTCTTGTTCGAACCGGCAGGCGTGAATCATCTTTAAAAACTTGTGTTATGCAGCATAAACAACTGTGGAAGTTCTTCCACAACTTGCATTTATACCAATAATGAGATTACATTTCACCGATAGGTATTTTATTTTATTTTAATTGTATTTTTTAATAAAATAATCGGAGCCCAATGATTCACTATGATAGTTATAAATGTTTGGTGTGATCGTCATTTTGCATACCATTGCTACATACATTAATTAACATCTAAAGTGGTACAAGCATAAACAGCAATGTAATGTAAAATTAAAGATATCTTCATAACCTCTTATCTTCCATGGTACAACCGCAGGTAGCGATTGTGAGTTAGTGCTGTGACGGTCCAATTTTACTTTCCCAAAAATAAACGATGAAAATTTTATTTTAAATTTTACATAGTTTTATCGATAAAGTAACATAATAAATCGATAAAAAAAATTGTACGCAATTAACATTACACCCGTACGTACAATCTTTTAATTCGCGGTAAACATCTTCTTAATATATATAAATCTTCTGTCACAATGTTTGTCCGCGATGGATTTCTAAACTACTTAACCGATTTTAAATTAAATTGGCACACCGTGAGCAGTCTGGTCCAACTTGAGAGATAGGATAGTTTTTTTTCGATTAATAGTCCTTTTATGACGAAATCCGAGCGAAGCCGGAACGGGCCGCTAGTCTTAATATATATAAATCTTCTGTCACAATGTTTGTCCGCGATGGATTCCTAAACTACTTAACCGATTTTAAATTAAATTGGCACACCGTGAGCAGCCTGGTCCAACTTGAGAGATAGGATAGTTTTTATTTCGATTAATAGTCTTTAAATGGCAATATCCGAGCGCAGCCGGAATGGGCCGCTAGTTACTTCATAATTAATTAATTATTAACAAAAGTATATACCTACATACTGGCTATAACGCGCGATTGTTCGTACGTGCAAAATAAATATTAAGATAACTGAGGCAGTATTTATCTATTGTAAGCTTTTATTTTTAAGACTTTATTAGTTTTCATACAAAATCAGCGAGCAACACGGAAGGGAGTAGGCATACACAGCGTTTCCCCTCTGTGAAAGTACAAGTCCGCGTGGACCATGGAGTTTGATAATATACTGTGGCGTGGAATACACTAAGGGCGGGGCTAGATTTGTGAATGGTGCTTTATTTTTTATGTGTTAGTGATTTGGGTGTGTGAGTATGGTCGGCAATGGATCGGTACAGGTATGTTTTGTATGTAATAGTGCGGCTTTACGCTAGTGTGCAACTTTCCCCTCCCGCAAGAAATGACAGAAAGATTTGAACAATAATTTTTAGCAAAGGCTACTTCCCTTCCGTGCTTGCGCGGAAGATCAAGTTGCTCGATGTACAAAATATACAACAACCTTTGTTCTTCAACTATACCTAAGCCCATGTGGTGTCAAAATTACATAGTTCAGTTTTCGAAACAATAGTATACCCCATGTGACTCACTTATTTTATAGGTAGGCATATTGACTTTGTTGTAGTGTAATACACCTAATGAATGAAATCAATAATAACCTTTATCGAATGTTAAAATTGGACCGTACTTTGAAATATCGATATGTTTTAATTTTTGCCAAGCACTAGCGTATATGTGAAAAATTGATAATTTTTCAATGTATTATAGTGAATCCAACCATTTATTTTCTTTTTGGCAGATCTAATTTGTCAGTTATAGTGTTGTGACCAAGTATAAACAGGTACATCGATACTAGCATTTTGCAACGGTCTGGTTATTAAATTGAAATCAAATAAAATTAAAGATTATTTTGGCAAATAAGAACATGACATTTTGTCGGGTTGCCTGCGAAAAATCAGTCCCAAAGTCCGGTTGCCGAATTTTTAAAAGTAAAACATTGCTGCGAGCTTGGCTAATATCTCGGAAACTATAAACTTTAGGGCAAAAATTGTTGAGGTCGTTATTGTAGAAAATAATATTTTGCATCTTTTGTGGCCGGAAAACTTTTCTGTGACATGTAGCGTTTACGATTTATGGCCCATTTAATTAACCAGTTTTTCTATTGCAGCCGATAACTCTTGAAATATTAGATTAATCAATAAAACGGATCAGACCTTTTTTAAAGACTAGTTTATTTCCTACAACTTTCGTTTAATTTTCTTTTCTTATGTTCATACGTTTTGAGTTAGAAAAAGCTTAAATTCAGTTATTCTGCTAAAAACATTATAAATTAATGAATTGTATTAAAATGAACAATTGTTTTATTTGTGGTTATGTTAGACGACAAAAACTCTGTACTTGTAAGAAAAAACAGATACTGAGTCTAATGAAAGTCAGCATTAGACGAAGCGAGAGAGAATAGAAAGCAAACTAGAAGATAAATAATTAACGGATTCAAAATATCCATTTCAAACTATACAAATACATACTATACATTTGAACTATACAACAATGACGTTTAAAGTGGTGGCTCTCTACTAGCCAATTAATATTATAAAAGACTTTAAAAAGATAGAAACTCTTTATTATCCACAATATAATACTTAAACAACAGGGACTTATCCTAGAACTAGTGAACCAAGTGGCGACATTATCGTTAATAGCGATCTCTTCCAGGCAACCGAAATACCATGAGTAAATACTATGTTATGTCTAGCACAAACCCCAGGATATGCCATAAATGGCGAAAGATGCCCATACCCAGCCTTCTGGCTCGTTCCCACCACTAGAACTCGGGGAAAGGCCGTGGCCCGCCGTGCTGGTCCGCTGTACATGTCGCTGAAGGATGTCATCACATTAACATCTTCACGAGTATTGATAATACCCTAGACATTTCCGAGAATAAGGGTAGATTTGTTACTTTTTTAAATGTTACAGACCGAATACACATAAGTATTGTTGCGGTGGTAGTATAATCATAGAAAACGAAGATAATTTGTGTGCTATCACATATTACTAGTCCCTATCTAAGAAAACCCAAATAAATTTCGAGTCATATTAAATAAATTTTACTTATAGCAGTTGCTTAACATCCTGTTATTGAAAAATTAGATATGTCCAGTCTATTGAAACAGTGCTATAGACGCACAACTAGTAGACGTAGATCAGGTACAGCAGTAACCTTTGGGTGATGAAATAATACCCAACCGACTGATGAGACATTATTAAGCCAAATATGGAAATATTTTTAACACATTAAGCATATCAGGTTAATTTATTTAGAAATTAACGAAAATGGTACATCATGTTCTTCAAAGTTTACATCAGACATTAATAAACTTTGTTAATTTACATAACTACAAAATGTTATTTAACACTTTATTTTAATAAGTATTCAAATGTTTCAGTCATCATAACCTTGTTCTTTTTTGGATATAAGTACACCAGGAGATAAACACGTCTTCAAATAATGCTGTATGTTTTCCTGAGGCGCATCAATATAACGGTTTTACATAAAAATAGATCCGATATTATGTGCCGAGAACGGAAAACCCCGTGTAAAAATAGTTCATAAACAATATCGATATCTCAATCGTAACTTCGTAACATCACTATGTTGATAGCCATAGAACGTAATTTTTTAAAAACGTTTGTTATTTTATGGAATTTATAAAAAAACTACTGCACTTATGGACTCATTTTGTGAAAGATGATTATTATACGGGATCAAGGAGCAAATTTAAGCAGTTGTCATATTTTTAAAACCTCGCATTTAAAAGTGAACTTTTGCGTAACATGACGCAGTTACGTTCTATTGGTGCTGTCAAAAAGAGGATAAACGGTTGGATCTACTATAGTAAGTTCACTGATAAGCGTTTATGGATGTGTGTGGTGCAATCACAGACCCAGGTTGATAATGTGCAGCTTTTGGTGTGTGAGTGGAGCTCTATTTGAATACTACGCGCATGTAGTAGTGATCGCGGGGGAGGGGAAATGTGGCGACAAGCGTTTTGCAAGTAATTTGAGAGTTATGCCATTTCTATTACCTTATTATTTAGATTTCTGTGATCACAACAGACGAGCTATGTATGTATTTTGTTTTATTTTCTTTTAATAATTCTATAGAAAATAGATTCTGATGCAACCCCACAAACGTGAATTATACCCCTCAAATAACAAGGATAAAAAACGTGCTCGATGGATTTGTGCCCCCGTGTCGTGAATAGGCGATGTGAATAGATAATTGTGGATCTAGGAGCGAAAACTGGTTACAGATACGCGGTGATGACAGATACAACATTTTGATCGCACGATCTTGTTTAGGGTTCCCTATTTTAACACGCTTCTATTAACTTGGTTTGTATGAATATACGTACGCGTATCTATGTATCTATATCGGTGTATCTATGTACTCGTATCTGTGTATGTATGTATCTATGGATCTATGGATCTACGGATCTATGTTTCTATGTATTTATGTATCTTCGTATCTATAAATCTATGTAACGGTATCTTGGAACATGATTTGACTGACCACTTTCAAACAACGGATTGGTTTGAAACTTTACACACTTACGCAAGGATTTGTACAGTTTGCCCTACTAACCATTCATCCTCACCACGGTCATCAGGATTAATAATTCTGCTTACATATTTTTTTCACGTACTGTAATATATTAGTGTCATACAAGCTGCTACTGACATAATATGCAATCAGTGACTACGTTTCGTTACCACGTAATCGATCAATTTAAAATACGTTTCCAACTAAAAAGTTTTTTAACTTTTATGGTGGATCTTTTGTATAAGCGTGTTGTTTTAGATTTTCTAACTAATAAATTATTTTGCGCCAAATTGAGAGCACACTTTTACGGATCCAAATTATGTGGTCTCAAAGCCACTTTACGTTCTTACTGCAGGAACTTGGGACCTTCCCTCACAGGGACAGCAAAACCCATAGTTCACCATGTTGAAGTGTAGGTTAGACGAATGACACAAATCAGCGTAAGATATCGTTCTTGCTGTACGAAAGTGGTGATGACAAACTCATTATTTTGCACTGGAGTAAATACACAAATGCAGGCGAGATTTGAACCCACAAACAACCTCACGATTGTGAAAATCAGACGTTCTAGTCACCACGTTTTTTGTTTATCGATTTTAACCCGGTCCTGTGTAAGTATTATGAACATTTGCGAAACGCTAACGTGAGCCAAATTTCTGTGTAACTTTAAATTAAAGTTAAATAATTTATAAAAATATTTTTTTCCGTTTTAAGTAAGTTTATCTACTTGACGTAGTGGCTCTACACTGATTAAAAAATAATAAAACAAACAAACGGTTTTTCATAAAACCATAAAAAGCACAACGTTAATAGAGAAACAAACAATGCAAATTAAAGCCAATACCTACAGTTTTTTGATTAAATGTGACCAGCTCTTGATCTATGTATATTTATTTTACTTTAAAAAAAAAACAATTTTTAGTGGACATTCAACGCATGAGTTAGACTCGCATTTAGCCGGTATTCATTTGATATGAATATGAAGCGGGATTTGTGACGAGTCCCTCGGTAGCGTAACGGTCCAAGCGCCCAGCTGCGAACAGATGAGCTCTTCGTGCGATATCTACATAGAAACTACGTCTCAATCTGTGACGGCGTGCCGTAGCATACCACATAGTGAGTACCGGTATACTGGGGAGTGAAATGTACACTGGCAAGTAAGCCGGCTGTATTCTGTGTATCAGTCAGCGTAAGCGCTGCTAAGCACGCGCACATACCGCGCGGTACCGAACGAAACATTCGAATTTCGAACAAAACCGTCAAATTTGAACTGACGTCAAAAGTGTCCAGTGTCAAATCAGTGCTGAAACAATTGGAATTTATTGTGTGTACGATTAGTGATCACTCCGTTCGGTGTCTTATACATAAATCGGTGTCTTATTGCTTGAGCTTTACTAAAAGCTCGCATGTGAAGACAACATCTGTTATGGCGAAAATATACTGGTTATTGATAAAATAATCTAGTACGCATAGTAACATTACTGAAACGTGTTAAGGGTTAGTAAATTGAATGGTGTTAGGAATTCCTTTTTTGAATGTTGTAGGTTTATATTGTAAAAAGTTGTTAGCTGTTTACTACTTAAATCCTAAATTGTTCGTCTACCATTATTCTTATAATAGGAGCGCTCCGTGGTTTTACCCATGTCGTTCTCGTGATTTGCTTGTGATAAAAAGTAGTCTTAAAGTTATTTCGGGCTATTTGATACAGAGGCACCCAGTTTCATAAAGATTAATGTGTGGTTTTTGCATGGAAGAGAAACAAACATCCGCACATTCATATCACAATGTTTCTCAATTACCTACAAATAACATTAGTGGTATTAAAAGAAATATTTATGGATTTCTAGTTTTTAAAGTTTGTACGAAGCTTTTTGACAGTCTTGGTCATTCAGTATAATATTTATATTACATTATTATAGTACCTATACATTGCTTCTTCGATTCGATATGGTATATCAATTTAGCTATAAATCAATTTTCATAGAACTCTACAGAACTAAACTTTACTTTTTCCAATTGAAGTAGGTATCTGTGTCATGTTATTGTTACCTTACCTATGTATATAGCTTAATATAGGTTAGTATTTATCACAATAATATCATAGGTGACATTTTATAAGTTATTATGTGGGTATGTTTGCTTCCACCTATCTCTAGCATGGCTGAATGGATACGAATGAAATTCAATACGTAGTAACTACATTGGCAGGAATAACAAGTATACTACTTTTTATCTCATCATACACATATTATGTTGATCCAGATAAACACTCGTACGAAAATTTTTTACACACTAACAAAACTACAAAAACTTTTGCCTTTATAGTATTAGTGTTATGTTATTATATAGTAAGTGATAGGTTTATTTATAACGGTATCACAAATACCTAAGTTCCAAACGTTTATTTGACTCGGCACACTTAAAACAATCTTATATATTATAAAAATACACTTGTTTAGTAGTGAAAAGTTTTTGCTAATATACCTATGCTATTAATTCGGATTACCTCAAATATTTAATTACTAGCAGCGCCCCGCGGTGCTACCCACGAAGTTCCCGTTGCCGTTTTTTTTAAAAAAAGGTAACCTATGTGTTCTTCCAGACTATAATCTATCTGCGTTGCAAATTTCACCCCGATCCGTTCATACATCCATACATTGGCATTTATGTAGGATCGTCCTCTTTATAACCGACTTCAAAAAAAGAAGGACGTACCCAATTCACTTGTATGTTTTTATTTTTGTACGTTCAATTATGAATCGATTTTAATGGTATGCTTTTGTTTGATCAGTTTTTAAATATGAGCAAAAAACAAAAAAATACTCATTTACCTAGACGAGTTAGTGATAACTTCTAAAGAAATTTGGTCGCGTGTCAGAATTTAATTTTAAATTGAAGTCGGTTTTATGTTTTCGGCGAAAATAAATGATTACAACATTAGTATACTAAATATATGTAGGTTATGTAAATATATTATTATAGTAAGTAATGTTGTTCATAATTACCCGCCGTATCACTGTGAAACACCACAAGTGAAACGATAGAACAAACTAAAACTCCGCAGAATATCGATCACCGTTGCTAGGAGTCGTAGCAACAACAATAAACCTGGTCTATAATCCTTGGTAGGTATTGGTGACGACTGGTGGCCTCTGGGGAACTCAGCGGTCTTGCAAATGGATTGGGGTTAACTTTCCCGCCAGCAAACATGGCCTGTCCACACGAGACTCATTGCAAATGCAGTTTATTTAAGTCTGTTTAACAACCGTTTAGTGTTTCCGATTTCCATACTCTTTTTAGGTTTTACCTTGTTTTAGTTAGTTAAGCAGTAATGTGAAAACATCACTGTGTTCCGGTTCGAAGGGTAATGTTTCCAGAGAAATTGCAAGACAGAGATAAAACACGTTAAAGAAATTCAGGGTGACATTTCAGACTCTTTTTGCTCTTCCAATAGCTTGCTGTTATGGGCAGGCATGTTGTTTACCATCAGGCATATCTCATGCTCATTTATTCGAATACGAAGTCACCATATCACTTGCATTGCGATTATACCTTTTTATACCACGATTTATACCTTTGGCTAGTAGTTTCTAACAATAATATCATACATTTTTCGAGTAAAAACGTATAATACTGTCTAAAATTCGACAGCAATGCGTAACACTAAATACTGACGAAATACTGGCGAAGGCACGCGCCACAATTTTACTGCTGGGTCAAGAAGCAACTAAACGCCCATCAATGCACGAAAATTACCACAAATTTCTCAAATACTACTTCACTTGACTTCACTAAATAAAATTCACTGCACTCACAGTACCTACGCAGGCAGTGGTGACCTGGTGATCTAGCGGCTAGACCGTGCGATTCACAACCGTGATGTCATAGGTCTGAATCCCGCCAGCAACTTTGAATAGTTTTCCTGGTGCAGATACCAAAGCCAAGTTTGTCATCACTATATTAGCTTAATAGGGTGGAACCCTATGTTTAGCAGTGGACGTCTTGCGGCTGATGATGATGATGACATTAGCTTAAACGGTATGGAAAGAAAACTGACATGTTCCAAGATTCTTTCGAGATCATGTGTCACCCGTCAACCAGCACTGGGTCAGTCTGGTGAATTATGAACTTGACTATCTACATGTCCTGAAGGGTCACAAAAGTTTTAATGGAAAATGTTCCGTTACATTCAATCGTTTATTGTCGAAACCACTCACTAACTAACTCAGAAAGTATGAGATTCGAGCTTCTGTCGTTTCATTTTAATAAACAATTCCTATTTTTAAGGCAAGTGATTGAAATAACTTCATTCACTTGCCTTAAAATATCGAAATTCTAAACCTGCTTTAAATAAATAGTTAATGAATGTAGGTAGTCCGTTAAAGGCTAACAGTATAGTTTAACTCGAGTCGATCGATCTACTTAGATTAGATAGATCTCGTTCACGATTTGTAGTCGTATGGTAATCAGACGTATAAAACATGGTTACGATGCAAACGGCGGAAAAGATCAGTTTAATCCGTCACGCTAGAGCATCATCATAGAGCGACGCGACGTTCTTAACTTCCATAGTAAATTCTTGTACTTATTTTAATAGTATTAAGACGTAAATGTTACGAATTTGGAAGTATATCTCAAATTACTAAAAATTGTTATACTTTGGCTTGACTTGCCTTCTTGCTAATCTTGCCTTTTTTAAGTAGGTATACCTAAATAAAGTTATTATTCGTCGACAGTTTTTCATACAAAAAGCAGCTCCCAACTAAGCAAAGCTTGTAGTTAGACAGACCCATAGATATGTACTCAGATAATTTCAAATGCATTCTGGATTTATTCTTGACTTTAGATTGAGAGTGAATCTGCAACTTCGCTCATCGCAACATCAGGAGAGATGGGATTGAGAACAAACTTAAATAAAATTACAGCTAAAAAATATCAATACAAAGATCTTACAAAAATTAAATGAATACTCACACAAACATCTAACAGTAACACATAACTAAAATTAAGTTTTAATGTAAAAATGGTTGTCTGTAAAGTCGGGTTACTGACGTTAGTTGAATGTGACAACTTCAACTACGCCTTAGAGCGAGGTAACGCCGGCGGCGAGGTAACGGCGTTAACGGCACATGACGTCATGTTTTGCGGGCGTGCAGCCGGCTTCATCGAATTATAAGACGTTGTCACGTCAAAAATAAACGTTGTAACGTGAAAACTAAAGTTAGTTCGTAGGTACATTGCCATTCTCAGTACAAACACTCAGTTTATTTTTAACCGCGCTTTCCAGGCTTGTCCACGCACATTTACAACTCATGTACATAATTTAATTTTACTACAATACATTCGCTTGTAACATTAAATGCAAGTGCAGGCTTTTTAAGAGTATGGCGTGTAATTTCTGTTACCTGCACTTACGACGAATGGAAGTTTTCTACAAAAAGAAACTGCGTGAAATCAGTTTGTGTTTCGTGTTTGTTTGTAACGGGTCGATTTGGTCCCTCATGGATATAATTTCAGGAACTTCATATTGATAATGAACAGCTTTTTTCTAGGTAAACGAGCTCTATCTTACAAAGCTCGCTTGATAGAGCGAAGAAACATCTCATATTGGATGTTTGTTGCTCAATAACGTCGAAAAGGCTAAACGAAATGGGTTGAAATTTGGAACACAATTAGATTATAGTCTGGAATAATACATAAGTTAGTTTTTATTGTTGGAAAATTACGGGACCTGGAACTTCGAGGTTCGAGGATAAAATCACTGAGCGCTGCTAGTGTAGATATAATCTATTATTAAATCATATAAAAGAACAGAATCGAAATCAAAAGAAAAAAATATGATCGAAAATATATAAATATAACTTGATGAAAGCGCAAATCGAACAGCGAAAATTTAATTTTGCCACTAGCAGTTTTTCTACACTCTTACAGTATGGAGATATTTAACTTTAAAACGAAGAGTGAAGCTTACTTCTAGATATCTGGAATAATCGTGTTGCAGCTTAGATCTTGTCAGTATCACATCAAAATAAAAATAAAATAAATTAGTTTGGTCCTATAGCTAGATAGCATTGATGAGCTTAAAGCTTCTCTTTCAGAGTGGAGCATGCGTTTTGCTTAACCGCGTATAAATAGAAAAATAAATCCATCTAATACAATAGGCATTATAAAAAATATTTGAATGTACCAATTCAACGTTTTTTGCGTTACATACCTCAGTCTGAGATCGCATCAGCAGGAAGTCAAACGACCTGCCATTAGGTACTTGACCCGCGATTGCCTACAGACGACGCGACGTGAAAAGCCACAAGTTTTCTAAAAAAACCTTTATTATATGATCGTGCAGCACTAAAGTGGTCACGAAGCACCATCAGCCATTATCAAGTTACAACAATTTTAATGTACCCAGAGAATAATCGCATTTTCTAACCACGACTAACTGGCATCGACCTCTCATTTAATTCACTTACACATGTTTACTAATAGCAATGTGCGTGGTTTTACAGTTTTGTTCTCACGACTCTATATTACAATTGGGTCACCATTTTATAACTTCTCAAAGTGTTTTCTTTGTTTGATACGACAAATTAATGTCTTGAGTGAACTCACCAGAGCTCGTATGACAGTCAATTACTGATACTTCAATGGCCGCTAATCGAATAAAAGCTATACGGGTTTGTTTTTAAATGGAAGGACAATTGGAAAATGGTAACCCTTAAATCGAGTAGCGTGGTAGCGTAAAACGAAACGTAGAGTTGAGTGTCTGTGGCAGAGTCAATTGTGCGTGTACATTATGCAAACAAAGTGTGTGTCTACATAGAGAGTCTATGTAGAGTAGAGATGTACAGACCTTGCATGTCACTTTTTGGCCAAGTTTGATTTATTGTATCATTGGAAAGAAAGCCTTAAAGCGGATTTTCTGAGCTCACTTTCAGACGAATGGAATACTACTTACGCTATCTATGGTAACCATAATAAAAACATATAATTAAACATTACGTTCTAACAAAAGTTTACACCAGACGATATATTTAGTCCCCGAAAATTGCGTGCCAGATACTTACTTACTGTGTGCTAGACAGAGGTCTCCACTCTACGGTGTCGATATGAAACTACACACGCAAGAATCTATGGGAATATATCCTTTAATTTTTAAGAACTATAACTACTAACGCTAATGCGCAACTAACGCTCTTTCTCCGCTGCCAACTACCATAGATCGCGTAAAAACTCACACAACTAACTTTAGTATGTCGAATTTGGATGTTAGTATGCGCACGCATCGTAAAAATTCACTCTGAAGAGACAGTTGTCAGCCAACTTAATTATGTAGTGGCTGCCGGAGTGCGCTCGTATTGTTAAAATTCACTCTCATTTGTTCCAAGCGTGCCAAAAGTAAGAAGTATAACTTCAAAAACTTATCGAAAATAGTTCTCAATTGACACGAGCCAATAATTTATTATACATAATACGAGTTAATATATTCCAATTTATTAGTTAAATCTGTTGTACTTACAAGTTTAGTAAGACGTTTCTCAATTCACAGAAAATGTAATTTTTATAATTTTGTAAAATATCTCCACGATAATCTTTGGTATACGCAATAGGTAGTAATAAACGTCAGAATAAAATAATGTGGTAAAATAATCTACTAATGTGAATATTTAAACAATAAGACATGACGTAAACATAATCTGTGCAACTTTTGCAAACGCTAACTTATCTTAAATCTGAATAAGTTTAAGAATGAAGCAAACACAGATTTGTTTGAGAATATCGTGTAACGGCGGTCGACGGTAGGTACCGTTGCACCAGTTACCGTCGCCGACATTGACACTGCCCCCTGATGTAGAAGGCTTTATGATCTGAACCAGCCAGATGATTTGACTGCGAATGGTATACACTGGTTATACAACCCATATATCTAGATATAGATGGATTTTATTGACGAGAAATAGTTTTCAATAAATTCCATCGTAGTGTCTTTCGGATCTGTAACAAATTATCTAGTTACATATATATGATGCTATGCTGTTTAGAAATAATAACCTACGCCAATATATTGTGATAATTTCAAAAATTTTAAATCAAAATCACTGTTGTTCTTATTCAGCATGTTTTGCAATTTAGTTTGTTAATACTTTTATGAATCCAAATATAAATACTTTGATGAAACGCATGCTTTACTTCATCTGGGATCTGGGGCAGTTATCATTTCCTTATTTATCACTATTATTTCAAACAAAATTAACATTTAAGTTCTTATCAGCTAATAAAATGCGACTAGTATAATAAACATTACATAAATTATACGATAATAATTCGTCATATAACGTTATGTTTGTCGTTATGTGAGTTCTGACCTACATTGCATTTCTACCAATTAAGGCGATTCCACTATTACTATATGGTCTAGCTTGTCTAGTCTAACAGGTTTCAACTTTGTATGCTTCATTAAACACTGATTAAAATCGTTCGAAACTATTTATTAGTGCACTAAAATGTATTTTTGGTTTAGTGATTATTTTATTACCTTTTGATAGGCATTGCGAAAAGCCAGTTTAATTTATGTTACGCCTTAAACGATTAAAAGACACCGACCGGAGTAACTACTAACGTACTCTTACGTTACGTACCCAGATCGAATTTAAGTAAGTGCTGGTATAAGTGAAAAAAGTACAGCAAGTAGTGATGAGAAAATAAGTTCGTGAAGTGAGTTAAGTGATGGTTGCGGTCAGCAATGCCGGACTGGCGATACAACGTACTGTCGACGAGCGAGGCGTATATAAATGCCGACGGGGTGACAGGAGACCCGCTGGCTGCTAGCTACCCTCGCCGGGCCGACCGTGTCCGGCCTCCACACACATGTCCCTACACTACTATCTTCCACGGAACACGCTCTCATCACCCTTACCGGCTCCCCACGTTGCAAAGTGACTCCGGAGATCCATACGCAGACGTGTACTCTGTGGACCGATCATCCAACCTCACCGATACCTCAAGCTTCGCTCGCTATGAAGACTGCCGTCCGCAAATAGACGACATCACAGATACAAACGACGATGTGCAAGTCCAAACAGTGCCATACACCACCAACGCGTTTTTCGTCTCTAACACCCACAAAGAAGTAACACAAAGCAATAACGTGTTCTTAGTAGAGGGATCGGATTCTGATGCCTTGTCGTCTTGCACATGTGACAGCTTTGAGCGATGCGAGTTTGATTGCAGGGACTTTGAACCGTTCTCTGATACGTGTTGCTGTGATCCACTAAGTGACGGAGTCTGCAGTCGGAGCCCTAAAAATGTGGAGTCGCCAGAGAATTTTTGTGACAGAGTCGTTGAAGAAGATGATGTATCTACTCGGAGTGATATGGATGGGTTGGATTTGACGCTGTTTGAACCGGCACAAGGTGATAACAACGAATGTGGCAATGAAGTACCCGGAGAGACTACCACGTGTGCTTCGGAGACTCTTTGTGGGGTTTTGCACGCAGTGTTTGATACTATTGGTAAGTTATATTTAGTTTGGCTCATTTACTAGCGCAAGCTCCATAAAACCTGTACGTGGTTGTGGTATTTGTACGTTGGAACTAGTTTGAAACGTTCAATTACAGCGATTAGGAGCAGTCTAGGTGTTTGGCGGCCACCGAGCATCACGGTGTGGTTTGATCACTCGTATCCGATACGAACAACGGTTGTAAGAAATTACTTTCGCATCAATCTCTGTAGCCATTGTCATACCAGTTGTAACAACAAAGTCACCTATCTGAGAGCAATAAACTAGGAACACCTCGCTATAAAATAACGCTATCCACGTAACAATCTCACTCAGGAAGTCATTCTTCAGACTTTCTGTGATATAAAACAGTATCATTTGTTTATTACGACTAACGTCGTGCAGAAAAGGTAAAGTTAGGATTGGATTATACAACTCTTTTCAATGTATTAATTATACTGAATGAGTTAGAAGTTCCATAAAGTACTTAAAAATTAGGTTGAACACCATGTGACCGGAGAATTAAACTACATATTTTATAGCTAACTAATCGCTACCGGATAGTAAATTGCCCAAGAGCAATCAACAAAAACTCAATCTTAAGTTACGTGTACGATTTTATTTCGAAGTGCGGAAGTGGATAAGCTTCTAATATGAGTTCAACCTACCGACTGACCAAGTACATATACACTGGCCACAGATTAAATAGACACCGACACACAAATTGCGTTCCGTTACTCACAAGTTTCTAATTACCGGTAGAGATGGAGGGCGATTGTTAACTCGCATGCAAATCACGGCAATAGGCCTATCTATAAGTAACACCATGCTATAATGGAATATCTCTACATTAAGGCTTTAAAAATAGATTTGCTTAAAAATCACACATTGTTGACATCGAAACAAGAAGATGTATTCCGTGCATTCCGAATAAAGTTTTCTGTCGAATAAGACAAAAAAAATCAAAATAATTATTTTTTTGTGGTTTATGTCACTTAGCGACGATGACAGCCCCGTGAGAATATCTTACTCGAGTAAGTTTAAAACCACCCATTGCATAGGTACTTATTTTTCTAACAGTGTAACTTTACATACCTCGGTAACTACATTATGTGCGTTTGAATTTTTTTTTCGGTACAATTCGTCATTATGACGAACAATACACAGTTGTCCAATATTTTTTATCAAAATGAATTAAAAATCATAGAAATCAACGCCACATTATCACAAGTCGACTATTTACGTGTTTAAGGTATTTTACAAGAATGGAGTGTGATCATTTTAATTATTGTTTTTGTACATTCGTATCATTCGACCCAATCTACATTATACTTCAACAAGATTAAGATTTTAGATATTCGCTAACGAGACACGTTAGAAGTATAAGAACAAGATGTTCATATTATTATCTCACTATTCGTTGTGTGTACGCGATTCGGCACTCTAATGAATTCGGGTACAGATGATACAGTTACACTACAGAGTAGAGTGGTATCAGTGATATTATAAGACCGGTCTGTCTTCACACAAAGTCGTCTGGCATCTAATAGGCCCGTTAATTAGGCTCACATAAATCAAAGCAGTCTCGCTAAAGTAATTATTAAGACAAGGCAATGCCTGAGCAGCGACAACGACTGCGGATGAAGGCATTGTCAATAGATTTTAACTTGAATAGGAGTAACAGTTCAGTGCAGTATTTATAATTTAGTCTCTAACCACCGTATTTCAAATATTTGCCGAACAGAGGGTCTGCCGCCAAACTAAAACTTCTTAGCTTTGATATTGCACTATCTTTTCTTTTCGCTTGAAATTATAGAGCCAAAGCCGATTTAGTAAGGCGCTAAAAGGGCAGGTAAGCCAAAAAAGTGCCAAATTTTTAAGGTGAGTCACATCGATAATTTTTTTTTTTGTTTTCTGTGCCGTCGAATGAGTTCATAAAGAAGAATTAAGCGTAAGTCAAGGTTTTTAAATACGGTGGGAAGTGTTTTGAAATCATTTCAATTAATTTCGTACCTGAAGATTTGTTATTGTGAGAAAATGATTTTATTCAATGTATGCAAAAATAAACCGTGTAACTTACTAGGCTGAGGTTGTTGATGAAACTATAAGGTTACAGGGCATTTGTTTCGGTGCATTCACATTGATCCTGAACTAAACAAGAAAACTAGTGTTTCATATTTAAACTGCACGGCTTAATTTCCACAGTGTATCAAAATCTTACGATGAACAAACTTGTAAGTACAATGTACATAGACATTTACATATGTCGGAATATTTAAATACGTCGGACCAGATTAGTAAATTGGTCAACTTTTTTTTCACATAACACCATCTAGCCTCAAGTAACAATAAATTGCATAAATAATTTTAAGCACATAGGTACTCACTTTTATTACGTGGAAATACTCAAACACAAACAAATTAATATCCGTGGATGGGAATCGATCCCAAGACCAAGACCAAAAACCTCGCGGTTCGGTCGGTTGGCATTGACTTGGCATACAATAAATCGCTATGACAAACAGAAAGATAAAAGACAGTTTTGTTGTACGCCTTACGATAGACAACATTTAGTTTATTCAATGCAGTGCTGTTGTTGTTCAGGTGTGTCCAGCACATAAAACGAATTGTAATTGTACTCATGTCCATCGTAGTGGCATCACGTTGCATGTAATTATTGTAATTCGTAATTATTTTCGTGTGAATGAGATCTATTAGTTTAGTCGTTAAGAAAAGGACTCTGTTTCTGAATCTACAAGAATATTTTTTTCTTTAACGACGTAAAGTACACGTAGATATCATAGATTTGCAGTTGTTCCTTTATTTCTTTGTTTTTTTAAGATTTGGATTTGTATTTTTACGACACTGAAAAAAAAAACCACTCTAGTAGACACCGCGTCCACCACACGAAAGTTTTGCACGTTGATTTTGTAAATAAGAGCTATCTATCTACAAACTATAATAATAAGAAACATAAATCGTAGAAGTAAACTTGAATATTGAACAGAAAAAAAAGAAAACGATATGAGATAGTGAGAAAAAAGCTACGCGTATGAGATTACATGTTTTTTTTTCTTGGTCTAGGTTGCAGTTGACCGTCATATGGCCTGATGTTAACCGACGATACCGTGTCGGAGCGATTAGCTCTTAGACTTAAAAAAAAAAGATGACTCCCTCAAGAGATATCCACGCGGGCTACGAGTTCCAAAGCTTAGATGTTATTGTTACGATAATCGGAGTCATGCCTCATCGTTTGCGTTTTTGAAACATCAACCATGAAACGATGTCACTTTCAGAAGCTTTCAGCCGTAGATATGATACAAGAAAGGGTATGGTGGGATTAGACCTTGCAGATCAGCTGCACGCTCTCCGAAATGAATCCAATAAATAATTTAACAAATTCTAAACAGACCACTGAAATTATTTATAATATTATGTCTATAATTTAAATTCTTACTTACTTAGTACTTAATACGTAGTCCGTAATTTAAAAAAAACGAGATTTATTAACTGATTTACTTTCGTTTCTTCTTTTGGATGCCGAAATGGAATCTATGTTATTTTTCTTTGTGAAAATTATACAATTACGATTATGTTAAATTTCTCTGTAAAGGCCGGTTTACATCAGACGAGCGAATGCTCATTCTATCTCCACTGTATCAAATTCATTTGGTGTAAACAAACGTAGAACATTATTTTGTTGTTTTGTTTGCGTTCGCAAAGATTCTGAATTTAAATGAATGAATATTTAATATGGAAAACGCTAAGAACGATCATTCGTTTACACTAAAAGATCGAGAAAGAGTTTGATCGACAAGCCTGCTTTTTAATCGGTATGCGAAGCTGCCCAAACTCGGGACTGATTCAACTATTTTTATTTTACAAATATGTCACAAAACCTGCGGCTTAAATATTTATATCATTAGGTATTATATTAACACACCTAGAGAAATCGCTTGAAAAGCTGCCGATCTGATTATTTTTACAACTGGTTCCAAGTCCTGTTCCAAGGTCAGATGAATATCTCTACAATTCAGTTCGTTATTGTAAACGTAAAATGTTTTTTTTCCGTGACACTGTTGGTCGTTAACAACCGCTTACATCCTGAATAATTTAATTGGGATTAATTTTGAATAAATACAGGTTGTATTAGATCGATTGGATACCAAAATACCATCTAAACTAATATTATAAAGTTTGTGACGTTGTAGGGGGCAATCGAATTTAGTAATCTCTGGATCTACTAAACCGATTTTGAAAATTCTTTTACCAATAGAAAGTTACATTATTTGTGAGTGTTATAGATGGCTACATCATCTTACACATTTTAGAAATGCTGATGTTTGGATGTTTGTTGTTCAATCACATTGGAACGGCTGAACAGATCCGTTCAGTTCAGTTGAAACTTGGGCACAGTTAAATTATAGTCTGAAATAGCACATAGGCTACTTTTTGTCGCGATAAAATAATATGAACCGAAACTAAATGGGCAAAACCGGGGGTGCTACTAGTAACATTCAAAAATTTTTAAGTAAAATCACAGGAAATTCTCGTCAATAATAAAATAATCCACCTTATACGGCACCCGGGCAAAAGTGCTCGTAACAGTGGCTGCTTTACTACGCTGGAAAGCTATGGCCAACCATTGCACCGGGCACACCACAGTGGGATTCACCTGGTCATAAACAAACACATAGAAATATGATTTCATTGAAATCTTCTCTATGAAATCGTTTCTCATGTTGTCACTATACAAGTAAAGTATCCTAACATCACCCGAGCATACTTTCTTGGTACATGCTGATATTTATTGAACTGAAGAAAGCATAAGCATAATCATAATCATTGATCGTTTTCGAAGTTCGATGGGCATAAATTACCAAGACCTGTATTGCTAGAAAGCTTAACATACTTTTGCTGTCTTCGCCAATACAAAATGGTGTTTGACTTGCAAAATTTATGTTAAGGTCTAAGCAACATGGGGTATTTTATTGCGTTTTGTTATGGCAAGCAAACGAGAATCCGAGGTCAATGGAACACGCATGTACCACATGTTGGATATGGGTCACTTACGTAGGTACCTACTACCGAAAGTGTAAGGTTTAACGAACTTTAAAAAAACAGTGTTTTTTTTTAATCGACCACTGATGCTTAAGTGCATAACCACAGCTTAACATAACAACTATGAAACATAAATTAAGGATGAAACCAAGTAAAGTTGTATTCATTATTAACAGTGAAAATACAATGTTAATTTCACCCAATGAAAACCCACCCCGAACTGGTGCAAAGGTGCCCATGACCCTGTCTTCCCACGTTGAATGGCAATAGCTAGATATAGTTATGCAAAATCCGACTCCATTATATTTGGCGAAGTCGGTTGTCGCCACCTTAACTCTTAAAGGAACTCCGAAGTCTCTGCATGCACGGAGCATATAGCATGGAAGTATGATATAACTGTTTCTGTATGAACAACCGTCATCGATAAATATGAACTACACAGAACTTAACTTAAAAAAATGTATTCATTTGTGAAATTTTATTTTGAAATATCTGAATTATTGCTCAAGAGGTCATGAGACACGTAAAAACAGCCGAGATAAGATCTCCCTTATTTTTGTTTTTAATGAGCTAACCTATACATGCCATTATATATAATAAGTAAGGAGTAAGAAACAAGTTTGCTTAAAACATACCTTCGTTTAAATTTAAATGAATTCATTTATGTATACAATAAAAATATAAAATCGAGTTTCCAACATTTTGAACTGGAAAGGCTGGGCTCATTGTCCATTGTTTGCCTTTACAATGCTGCATGAATCTGCAAAGATTTATTTTGACTAACATTGTAACTCTGAAAAATGTACCACATATTTAGATTTGTTAAAAACACTTTAAACAGTCATAACAAAACATTGATTCCTAGCATACATATCAGTCTTTATCAATTTAGGATTAATGAAATGTTATTTGTCTGGTGACCATAATAAAATATTTCAGTCTGTCTGTAGTTCGTTGTAAGGAGGATGGAGGCCATTTCTATTCACAGTCCATAAAGATTTCCTCTAGTGCCGATCTCAGCCGGATACGTCTAGACTGGAAGCCATGATTCCTGGACATGACTGGCCAGCACGCATAATAAATCCTTTTGCAGTGATTTCTAAAAATAGGTCCATATTACCGTTTCGTTGCAAGATTATCAAACCTATTTTCATATTGAAAACAGTATTGAAAAAGTAAAATGTTTTCTATACAAATTCAAATCACAAAAGTTTAAAAACTATATCGCGGTAAATCTATTGTACCTATACAAAAAAGCAAGAATCAGAAAACATATTTTTAAGTAAGTAAGTATTTTTAATAAGTTCTTATTTCATTGTAGGTATTTTATTGTAGGATTTAAGAAATAAATAACTGAAAGAACAAATTAAATAATGAAATTCCTTAAATAATTAACACCTAAAACCAATTTTCTTTCTAAGACTCAAGAGTTATAGAGTGCCTCGAAAGGATAATTTCAAATCTTGAACGTTAGTTTAAAATAATTTCATCCATTACTTACGCGAGGCTATAACCAATAACCTACTAATTTTTTGAAACAAATCAAATTATTATAGAAATTTTACGGCATGTCAAAGGCAATTAAAGAATTAGGAAAACAGATAATTTCACAAGTTTCAGATAAATCCAATCATCCTAATCAAACATTCGTCGTATTTTTTGTTCACGTTTCCGTAACATATCGTCATTTTCCTTTTATTCTTTTTCTCTCTTTTCTAAGATAGTATTTTATTTCACTCACAGAAATCTAGTTTAAAATAAAATTAAATCAAAGTAAGTTCGATAAAATTAAAAGTAATTTCATCAACTCTATGGAAAATATCAGTACAAAAAGAACTTATCGACGACATGTATCCACTCACCTTTAATGAGAATCACTCTGCTTCCTGCAATAGATCAAGTTGTTCAGTACACCGACACAACTAAGAATGTCGTTTTACCTGGATATCATTTTCAAACACGCTCTACTTGACGATTTCCTTTGACATGATAACGAGTGAAGTGTGAAATGGCACCAATCAGTTATGTATGTTTTTGAACCACCCTCTGAATACTCCGGGTTCTACAAACACGTGAATGATAGAGCGCTCATTACTAAGCGAGTGGTTTAGGAGTGAACCTAATATAATATTTCTGATCGTTTCGTTTGTTAGTAGATTTACAGAAAAATAGGACCACGCACTTATAATCAGCGGTGATTTCGAATATATTCGTCTTTTGAGAGATTTGTGTGGTTTTGACAATCATTCGCATGTCATTTTATTTGTAGCTGCACAAATCACACCGGCAGGTTTCGATTTGTGCATGTTGGACGCAGGGTGAGCAATTTCCGTTCGTTCACATGTGTAGTACCTATAGATGAATGCTCATTATAAGCATAAGTAGACCACTTTATGTACCAACTACCAACGTTTGGGACTCCAGGCTTTCCCTCGCTAGGTAGGACACAGTGCCATAATCCACCACTCTAACGATTTTGAAAGATATTTTTCTTAAAACACGCCAGTTTCCTCACGTTGTTTTCCTACACTGTTAAAGCCAGTGTCGATGAGTCAGCAGTATTGTGCTTCCCTAGGTGGTTTCTGCAAGAACGTCTTACCACTGTTTATATCAGCATTACATCTTCAAAAACGTTGTTCAGCTTAGGTACATATATCTGTGACATCACATCTTACGTTTAATTAAAAGCATAAAACACGTTTTTAGGATAACAATGTTAAAATTGTTAAATGGCTTCGAACTATCTGTGATAGTTACGATACGAGTCATAAAATAAACGTGTGATCTGATGACGGTTTAGTGATGTGATTTAATTAACCGTTCATTTGTAAGATAATCGCTTATAGATCCTGCGCTCTGTGTGGTCCAACACGTAATTGCATAGATGGGATGTTAGATACTTACTTATACCTACGGCAAATATCCCGTAATCAATAATAATAATCATCATCATAATGAGCCAACAATCAGCCCGAGTCTGGGCTTTATGTTCCGTTGGAAACGTAATCAATATAATATAGCACTTTTAACACCAGTGTAGTGTAAAAATAGCTTTTTCAACGGTACAACAGCGTCCTCTTTCGGTCGAAAATATTTGATGATAACATTTTTTTTACATTTAAACATAGGCGAACATTTCACACAAAACACCTCCTGTACCCCAAACTAAGCATAGCTATGGCAGCCAGATAGCTGATATAATAAAATGCTAATGATTTGTGTTCAAAGTGTGGCCAAACAATAAAAAAAGTTTTTTTTGGTCCTCGAACTAAGTGGTACAAACATATGACTTTTGCTTGATTAAGGGTTAATGCTTTTGTATTGAAAGCATTTTACAGCACTTTTCTTGATTTAAATGTTTTGATTACCTCTCCATAAATATTTACATAATATAATACTGATGTTCCCACGATTGTATGGAAGAGCGAGCTCCCGATATTTCGATTCATGTACCATGCTTACGCGTAAACTGAAATGAATGAACATTCTACATTAATCTGCATCAAAATACCGGGAACTTAATCTATCAAATAATCACAGTAAATACCCCGTAATTATTATTATTTATAAGTGTAGTGAAAAATGTTTCTGTTCCATCTAGCTAAGTGAAAATAAATGAATCAATGATTTCATTAAAAGTATATCGACTCGACTTTGTAATCTAAAAAAAGATTGAAAATTTCGTAACATAACGTAGAGCAACCAGTTTACAGAAAATTATATGAAATTACTTGTCAGAGAATAGCTAATACAGATAAGTGGTTATAGGCATGATACATGATTGCCCTTTACGTAAAATGAGGACGTTTACATTCAATAACTGGTTAAATATGAGCAACAGACCTGCAACCGGTTGCAGGAGCATAGTCGATATAATTAAAGAAATATCTATATTCTTTATAACATGCAATCCAAAGAGATTTTCGCCGTTTATTTGCTAATGGTACGGAACCCTTCATGCGGGAGTCCCACTCGCACTTGGCCAGTTTTATTATTTATCTCGGCGTTTCAAATGTAGTTTTCTTCACAACGGGCCGTCTCACTAACAACTTTTTTCCGCAAATGGGTTTGTCTTTGACCATCAGCTCGTCTAATGGTTACAAGTTACAAGTGACAGTGTGGTCGACTTTGGTGGTGGTGGCGGTGATTCCTTTGTACGCAACAATAAAAATAAGTATATTAAACCAGTTGTTTTAAAAGAATCACGGTCAATACCACCGAAGATCGAGTTCTCGATCGGAGAGTGGCATCCTTGGCCAGTTATGTACGTGATGCAACAGACTGTTTATACTTTCTAATTAGCTAGCTTGCCCTTCCTGTACTCCGTAGGAAGGTATGCAGTTGACACCTTGTATTATGCAGAACTGCAGAGAAAATATGTCTAAGGATAATGAAGTGAGTGAAGAATATTTTTTTTATTTTATTTTGTAGAAAACTAGCTGAACCGTGCGCGCGTTGCTACGCCATCTATAGAAAATTGGTTGTACCAATTCAAATTTTGAACAAATTCGTTACTATAGTAAGTTCTAATGACGCAACCTTGAGATAGATACATGCTGTCACGCAACGAAAGCTCTCAAAAAGCAATATTTCTTCCGTTTTTGTTCCATTTTTCATTCATGCTCCGCTCCTGTTTATAGTAGCGTAATGTTAAAATAACCTATAGCCTTCCTCGATAAATGAACTAATATAACAGAGAAATAATCTTGCGATTCGGACCAGTAGTTCCCGAGATCCTTGCATTCAAACAAACAAACTCTTCAGCTTTATAATATTAGCATAGATAATATCGGACGGGTTCTGGAGTGTAGACCGCGAATTGGTAAACGTATTTACGAAGGGTGACGTTTGGAAATCAGGTTTAATGGCGTATCATAGGAGAGTTCTATGTCCAACAGTGGACGAGTGTAGTCTGATGGTAATCATTACACAATTGTTACACCGCGGGACGCAGCTAGTCAGCAATAATTTAAATAATATAATATACGCTGCTTAAAAGGTGCATTTTTAACTATTTCAATTTTCATTTTGATATTTTAAATATTCTACACACACTTGCTTTTTTACACCGTCGTGTATCCAATACTGTTAAAAGTGAGTTTTTTTTTAATGTAGCTCCTATTAGCAACAAATAAGACATCATTATGACGAATGACACAAAAAGCTATGCCTTTGATAAAATACTGAAAGTTCTAGAATGACGGTAACAGAATGATTCTGTAAGACTAATTGTAATTGCTTTATGAAACTTGATGTAAGTTATAAGCGATGATTTGCGTTATGCTGAATTGATGATGGTAATGGAAAGCCTTAATTGCGTTTAAGCCTTTGATCTAAGGTGGTAGCGAAAACAGTCGTTTTCACAAGATTGTTGGTGGGTAATATCTCTTTCACATCTGAGTATTTTTCTAAGTGCAGCTGTAAAACTGTGTATTACATTAACAACATTATTGATGAAATACGCCGACAGAAAACAAGAAAGATATCTTTAGAGTACATCCGCCAACTTGCACTTCAACAGTTTAGAGTTTAGAATCAACAATCTCCGTATGAGAGAAGGCTCCGAAATGTTACTTTAGATAAACAAAATATATGGCTCCAAACTTAAATTCATAAAAAGATGAGTCGTACAAACGACCCTGAAGTAAAAATAGTTTGGAACTTTGAAATATATATATTACTTTTCGAGCTAGTATGCTAGTTGTTTTTCCAGTTAGGTTAAAGTTGTTCCTCATTTATAGATAGTTTTAAATAATAGAAAGGTTAAATTCTAGCAACTGAAATTAAAACGTAAGAAACAGTAAGAAACATTCACCGCCCATTTCAACTCCAATTTCATCCCCGTACAGTTCGTGACTAAATTGCTAGAACAAACATTTATTTGCTTCGTATCAAGTCCCTATATACAGAGTTTCACGGTTTTATCTTCAACGATTGAGAGCATCCATAAATACTTTCATCCCCCATTTCAATCTCAAATCCATCTCTTTATAGTTCGAAATTACAAAATTGCTAGAATCAATATTCGTTTGCTTCGTGCCAAGTGCCTATATACAGATTTTCATGGTTTTATCTTCAACGGTTGGGAACTTCCATATTTATTTATTTATTTAAAGAAACACCAACAGTATACATATTTAAAAAGTTAAAGGTGAATTTACAATTATGCAATATTTCCTGATATGAATACCCTTAACAGGTGTTTACAGCATTCTCTACAACATCAGGTAGTTAACTAAATGCTAAATATTGACATGCATCCCCCATTTCAACCCCAATTTCACCCCCGTACAGTACGAGAGATCAAAAATCTGGCATGTTACATAATCTCATAAAAAGAATGTGATTAGCTGAGTTAGCTCAATATTGATACATATATCCATAGAAACCTATGGATTCCGGTACGCTTCGCCAGAGTTTCCGAATGTTTTAAAGAGTAATTTCTATTGTATTATTGATATTTATATTTCATAATCTGCCTCCATCACAATTGAATCGTATAGAAGTTTTCTTATGTTTATATTTTCTTTACCATTCTACGTTCACCAGGAAAAAAAAAATACATTAGCGATAAGGTCGCCAATTGCAAATTGCAAAAAATCTATCTCTCTATCTATAATGGAGTATCTCACAAAGATTTTTTCATAAAACCGAGTATGATTTCCCTGTAGCGGGTTTATTGAATTAAATGTCTGGTCAGATAGGTAGAGCGACAATCTGTCTAAAGTGGCGGGAAATCAGTAAAGTTGAGTATGAGTTTGATTAATAATTATCAGCCACTGATTATATAGCTGGAGGATACGATCCAGCTTAGTGGCTTACGTTAAGAGTAGCCTATGTACTGCAGAAGACGATGAAAGGCTGATTATGATAATTACAATTGAGTCATTCGATGTACTTTGAACCAAATGCGTGTTACGATGTCAGCGCCATAAAAACTAGAACCGTTAACTATTACCACAGTTTCAATTTAACGTAATAGAGCAATCTGCGTGAGACACATCAACCACGAGACAATGACTGCGGAATAAGTTTACGGTACACATAATTATGATGTAATGATCTTTTTGGCAGTTGTGGCTTTATACGTTTTATGGGGTACGTGGTTTGGGAAATAGGTTGGCCGAAAAGTAACTAGAGTGCAGAAATAAACCTCAAATTGACCATTGTAGGTCATGCTGTGGACGATGTACAATGTACATACGTAAATATTTGGTTAAATAATCCGCGTTCAATATGGATAATACTTCAAATTGAAGAATAGCAAAAAACGACAATATCAGTACCGTAGAGCATGTGTGAGTCAGATACAGTTTGGGTCAGGACCGACAACTACGATACAATGAAAAGAAGGTCTAGTAGGATATTGCTACGGGGTGATAGTGGTTGCTGCAACACTAATATTGAATACTCCAAAGAAACAAAACTTGTGTTATAGAAAAATACTTTAAGGTGCTATAGAATTCAGTATTAGCTTCGATTGCTATATAAGACAACATCCTCGTTCTACATTTCTTCCAGCATATTTGCAATCGTTTTGCTTGTAAATATGGAATGGCGTGGCAGCAGTCCACTTGAATGCCTGCATTGTTCTATTCGACCTGCGAACTCCGAATCACGATATGACTCAACACACAGTACACACTGGATGCAGTTCACTTATTGATTGCGTTCAAGGTAAATTCAAGCTTGTATCGATTATCTAAGTAGCAATGTTGACATAGGATATCAATCCGACTTATTGATAAGCTTAACTTACCGGTCCCACACCACCAAGGTCAGTAACATTTGGAATAAAGTTACTCATTCAAATAATGATCCCATTTAGTTTCGATTTTATTGACGAAGGAAGCTTATAGGACACGACGGGTGATTGTGAATAAAAATGAATGGTAATTTATTTAGAGAGAAAGACAATAAATGTCGAGTCGTCCGCTTTGCCACCATGAAGGCGTGCATTATTGCATATCGATTGTACCGGTTTCTATGGACGTTCTTGAATACCTTCTTAGTATAACTATTTCAGAACATACAGTAATTTCGTATATATTTCCATGTAATAAGATACAAATTCTACCCAAACTACCATTTCTAATGCCTTCATCATAGTTAATCGCATATTTATAGATTTGTTCCCAGCGATACTCTTCTAAGATGATATTTTTTTAGTTTCACATTTGAATTGGACTCCCTGTTTATAGAACCGACGAATACGCAGTTTATTCGTTTACACATTATTATGGTTTAAAACTATATACGTATTATATCAGCTATCTGGCCGCCATCGTACAAGCTTTGCTTAGTTTGGGGTCAGATGGGGTTGTGTGTGAATATCCACCAATATTTAAAAAAAAACAATATTATTTCAAACTGCATAGTATGGTTGACTTGATGCTGTGTGGAACTTTTGGTACATTTATATCTTAAATACTACGTACATCCATCTGCAAAAAGATATTAATAAACAGCTGATTACTTTTCACAACTAATATGAATCTCGTCTTGCACATTTCAGATTATATGCGTTTACATCACAGTTTCATAATTTTGGTCAAACGAGGATCTTTGTTAATAATTATTCTTCAGTTGCAAAATTATTAATTTATGGGTTGGAGATTTTTATTCAATCTATTAGTATTTATCGAATTGTCAAAAGAAGTTAACGAATATACATTGTATAGCTTTGAAACATGCTATTAATTCTAATAATATCCCGATAATGTGTTGATCTGGCATCGCTTTTTCAGATTTTGATCCTTGATTTTGAGGAGACAAAATTCTTCATAAACATTTATTTTATCGGGTCATACATTTTCCCCTTAAAACTGTACACCGCATAGATCATCGCCTACTGATTTATGTTCTTGCTGCATAAATAAAGCTGGTTTAGAGTTAAGGACCAGCCGGCATTTAGTTGCAGCCAAGAAATTTGTATCGTCAATCTTCCCGATATTGAGATAAGACATGCGATGAGTAATGTCATTAACTCTTGACTGTTTTATATAGCTTTCACTGTTTTTAATCTTGTAGTGAGCTCATTTTGCTGTTCCAAAGAAATTAATCTAATCGAAGTAAAAACATATATACGGTCGAATTGAGAAACCTCATTTTTTTTAAATCGGTTAAAAACTGGTATAGTAATTGCGTATATTTAAGCATGCAATATACTAAAACCAATCATAAAGTAGCTCTCAGAGATCGATAGGCATTAAAGGTCACATAAGGCCAACTGTCATGAATCTCTTTAAAAAGTAAGATCAAATACAAGAGCTTGTCTGTTACAAGTTCCTATGTGTTACTCTATTTCACGTTGATACATATATAAAGCAAATAACGAATGTGACTCAACTCAGTATTGTTTAATTATTTAGTTTAGTCATTTAAATGCTGATAAAATACAAATGAATCGATCATTTGATTGGAGGACCGATCGTCGAAATGCCAACTCATTCCCTGGCTAAGTGGACATAAACCGCAAATTGGCTGAATTCTTCTCTAAATGTCACTGGACTGTGGTCAGGTGGCTGGCACGCGCTAAGGCGCGTTCTGCGCACCTGAGGTATTGAATTAACAAGAACACTGGTCTAAGCGGCCTGGAACTGGTCTGCCTGGCCATGCGCCGGTTCTGAACCCTCCCGATTGGTCAGAACGATCAGCTGGTCCGGTTTGCGTGATGTCATTGTCAAAGCAAACTTGAGGTGATAGTTTGGCTTTCAAGGTTTCTACAACATTAATTGTTTGTTTGTTGTTCCAATAATGTTTACTTTCAATGTCAACGACTTTAAAACCCTTAAAGTTGTATTATTGTAGCCATTAAAAAATATGGTTAAAATATTTAAAGTCTGGCAATGTTTCTTTCACGTGGTTCCCACTGACAAACTAGTTTATAAAGATGGTGCGTTTACACAAATGTTTGTTATCACGGTGTTTAATATTATGGTGAAACACATAAAATTAAATACGAATAGTGAATATAAAATAGTTTCATACGTTTGCAGCATTCAAAAAAGCCGTGTAATATAACTGTTGACATTGCTAATGTAAATCATGTTATGTTTGAAATTGTGTTGAGGTTTGATTTATTTACTTGACCGCCATCTCGCCTGATGTTAAGCGACGATGCGGTCTACGATGGAGCGTGTTTACCTAGAGGAAACCGATTCACTGTCGATGATTGTAACCAATTTATGTTTGTACATAAATAAGCCTGTTATTTTTTTCGTAATTAATTACACTTAACTGAGTGTACTCGCGTCCCAGTGATATTTTTGGGAAGTTTATGGGTATCTGTACTTTCGTTTTATACTTGTTGCAAATTACTGTTAATGTTACATGTGTCTTTTACTGGCACAATGTATGTATCTATATTGTTTTATCATTAACATCTGCTTCCCTAACATCTTAACCACTTTCTCTAAGTTCAGTGGGTATAATAACTCAAGGAGCTATTAATTTCTTCAATACAATTTATTAATGTCCAGTTTTACATCTGCCCCTTCAAAACCCAGTCAGCAGTCAGCACTAAGTCGTCCATTGTGTTACCAGACGTGCGTGACTTTAGGGGGCACTCAATGACTTAATTCTCACTAAGTCGCACGCTGGCAATATTCTCGCGTGTGCTCTGTACCGATATGAATGGCTTGTTCTTTGTGTTCGTATTTAAATTGATCTCTTTTATATGAATGAAGCCAGTCGCAAGAAATAATCTGTTACGGGCAAGGATTGTTAGTTGATTTATTAAATTACGCAGTTATTCATGAGTGTTGAAAACCGTTTCGAAATGTAGACTTGGTCGTTTGATAAGGTCAAGGGGTTTTCTTGATTTCTGTTTTATATGATAATTCTAAAACTCAATAATTTTGATATTCAATAATATAATTGGTACTTGAACTTAATTTCTTAATATGTACGTGTAATTACGGTAGGTATATGATAGATATCTGTATATTAAGATTTGTTAAAGTGCTCTATATAGGTATATACTTCTTCTTAAATGGCACTTCAATGAAGTATCTTCAAAGCAGATTTCAAAATGACGACATCTACATACATATATGTATGTAGTGATACAGGCAAGCATAGGCATCAGCTACTGATCACTATTACACGGACAGTCTGCTTGCTTATCAATTTTTGTATTCAAAAAATGTTTTACATTTATTTTTGATTGACATTGTAACTTTAAAGTTCTGTTTTTCTATTTTAAAATGCACTTATGATCTATTACAGTCCATCTATTTAAGTGTGATGGTATGGTGCACTATACTTACATTGGCTATTGATTAATCTAACCCATACAAACGGAGTTCAATACCAATAAATCAACCGTGCACTGAAGGAAGTGGCCCACAGTTCGTGGAAGCTAAGACGAGCGGCGCGTGCGCATATCATGTTTCCGGTGGAGGTGCACAGAGAAAGTCAACTCTAAGAAAATAGCACTTTATCAACTATTCTTTCATAACGGACTAAAATCAACCAAGTTGTAAAGATTGTGGAGAAATGGTATACCTCCCAACATTGACGTAAATATATGTAAGTAACGTATATGACGTTGTTTAAATATCATTTCCTCCCAATATTCAATTTATACCAAAATATCTGTACAGAGGAATCTGTAGATTTATACTAGCTACCCGTTCGAATATACCCCGGTTATATTATCAAATTTAACATACAGGACATTCTTAAAAGTACTTTTACTAATTAGTAAAATTCGTGTACAGGCCAATTAAAATTAAACAGTTAAAATAATAATTATCTATTAGGAGATTTGTATAAATTTGTTCAATTACTATTTTATCATGAAATGTTTACTTCGGAAACGGCAAAAAATACTGGCAACCTGAATAACAGTGAGAATTATTTTGTTTTGTGGACTTTTTAAAATAAGACGATCTTTTCACCTTTTACGTTTCAACTCTTTCAGGGAATTAAGCTAAATGTTTGTAACCTACCTAATCTAATCTAAATTTAATGATATTATCTTTATTATGACTCAAGTGAACTTTTTGACCCTTTCCAGGTCAATAACGATACATTTCACTTATATCATCTTCATTCATCTATTTTTTCAAATTATACGCTACTTATCGAACAGAACATAATTTTCAAACGTTATCTAGCCAAATGCCTAAAATAATTGTTTAGATGTTGTAAAATAGTTTATGTGGCGCCATTAATCAACACCAAACATAAGTTGGTCGTACTGTAACTGTTAATTTTATCTCTACAACAGTTAATGTGACATTACATAACCCAGCGGAAGAACTTTTTTGGTGACAGGAAGAGATTAGTGCAAAACGCATTAGTGCAGTTAAAAGGTTACATGTTCGTAATAGATAATTGCAAGGCATATTAGAAACATGATGTGTAATGTACTAATGCGATTAAGTCACCACTAGTATTGACGGGCAGATAAATAGGTAAATAACGTTAACATTCGTTTGAATGCTTACAATATTTTCATTATTTATTAATATCGGTTTTTAGAAGATTTTAAATAAGTTCTATTTTTAACAGAGTTCAACAGGACGAGGTTAACAATTCGGCCGGTTTTTTGCATATTTATGTACATCGATCACTCCGAAAATAATGTTCTGATTAATTTATTTTTCACTTTTAAATGCTTATTTGTGGGTTTGAAGTCGTTTTTTTTAAAGTAGTTTTTTATATTACATAACATTATGTAGAATTATAGTAAATTTTGACCTCCATGCAAGTAACAAAGATAATCCCTGAGTTTTTGAAAAAAAACCAACAGAATTAGTTTAAATGTTTTAGTAAAAATCTTGTTGTGTATTTATCTATGCTATAAATATTTCTGATATGGTTTTTGAAATGTGATCACGTGCGAATCATTTTATGTTAAGTAATGTAGTATACTGCATCCTGGGTGGATAGGTACATCCTGTACATACCATTACTTAAGGGAGAAAGAAGGTTATTTGACGTTAAATGTCAGTTTCTATCACAGTTATTACCTACTAATCGCAGATGCCTTTTTATCGATGGTAGGTTTGCACATGACCACCATCTCACCTGATGTTAATCAACAACGTGGTCTACGATGGAGCGTGCTTATCTAGTAGAAATTGATTGACTTTAGACTTGAAGAAAACCTATATCCATTTGGGAATACCCACTTAAGTAACGTATTTCACAGTCTTTATTACGAGAGTAAAGTCAAACCTCTTTGTTCAAATCTTTGAAGCACCAACCATCAAACGAAGTCACTTTTTTAAGTTAAAACCAGTCCATTTCAAAAAGGCTAAGATGGTGGTGGATTATGCAGTTCAGCTACACACTCTCCGAAATGTATCCGATAAAAACCCGATTGTCATGCAATTTTGCAGCGACATTCAAGAGCTTGAAATCTAAAAATGTTAGACGTTGAATTCACTAGTGAACAATGTAGCAGGTAGAAGAATAGTAGGGTTTCCACCACACTGGTACTATTAGTATAATAGTTGTTATCTAACATCTGTTACATTGGACGTGCGATTATGGGAACTGCCATTTGCTTGTAAGCGCTGAGCGATGATACAGTCTATGTGACATTGATGAGATTCCGTATATATAACGGTATCTGTTAGGCTAGCTTCGTTCTCATTTTATTATACTAAATGATCTACAATTTGTGCAGTAGTTTTATGCGTGACATCTGCATGATGTCTCGAATCTATACTAATATTAGCAGTCCGCCTGACTTCGCCCGTGGTACATATAATTTATAGCACTCAGGGGTCACGTAAATATCCAATGGTGAAAGAATCTTTGGAATCGGTCCAGTAGTTCTTGAGATTAGCACGTTCAAACAAACAAGCTCTTCAGCTTAATAATAGTATAGATTATAAAAATGATAAGGTTTGCAACGCCCTCGGTTTTATTCCCGTTTCTTTTCTCGCGAAATAAAGGATATTTTCCGTATTCTTCTACATAGAATCTAGACCACAACCTAAACTGTGTTTCAAATTTCAATCCGATCCATTCAGGCTTTCCGACATGACAAAACAACAAACATCCACACCTACGCATTTATAAAATTAGTAAGATGTTTTATTTAAGTGCAATGAAGATGTTATCTATCCATCTACTTTTTATTGTAGGCACGGAAGTTTATAATCTGAAGTTATTGTATTCACTAATTTGATAAATTATCGACGAAAAAGTTTACTCTTGTGAGTACCGTAGTTATAACTTGTACAAGATAGATATAAAACTGAATCGATAGTATTGCAAAATATTGCTACAGTTTCTAACAACATTTGTAAGGTTACTGCTACTAATACCTAGTAATGGGGACGTTACGTCATCTATAAAGGTTAAATACGAAAGACATACACCTGCAGTGCTCGCTGTGTAATTACTAAATAATGCCAGCTTAGTTTTTACCATACTCCCTTCTTCTACTCACATACATTTTCCCTTGGCTATATAGTCAATAAAAGATATATGAGAAAATTTGTCATACAAAAAAGTCTTCCTTTTGTCAATTTTGCCTTAACATCTACCGAAACTATTTTTTAATTTTGTAAAGGGTAAATTTGTGTTTCTACCAAATATTTTGGATATTGTAATCATGTATTTACGAGTATACATATACATACTTTACTTACTACTACTACTTTGTAGAGACACAAAAGGGAGATAAAATTTAAAAAAATACAAATATGAGCTCTATCGTAGACTATATTATAGATCCCAGACGTTGGTACAAATAGAAAAGTATTTAAGAGTAAAAAGTTTTAGTGAAGGTACTGGTTCTAACGACCGGCGTGTCCTGTCCATTGCGCAGTTATATCCTGTAGCAAAAACTGGCGGCTGCTTGGATATGCAGATGTTTGTCCTAGAATTCAAATAGTTGTAGGTACATTATGGCTTTCCCGGACATTACTGTTTCCTTAGTTTAAGATAGTTACTGTCTTGTAGCTTATAGTTAACACTTTAGAAAATGTAGGTCCGAGAACATTAAGACTCATTCTAACAAACACGAAGTATCTGGAGTCACGAATCACGAAGTAACACATAATAATTTATCGTTTTTTCCTTGGTGCTTGTAACCTAAACTTTGTTCTATTCTTTGGGTGTGAAGGGTCTAAAAGCAAAGCAACTGCTGGTTGCTGCTGCAGGGTTTTTTACTTATACTTAAGACCATACATAACTGTAATAGCGATCAATAACAGAAACGATGAAAACAAGCGTACATACAGAAAAATTACATTAATACATTGTTACTAACTTTTGTATTTCAGCATTGGACAGTGCATTATTTTAACAATTAACCACGTTCAAAATTCGCAGTAGTAAGTAGTACCTACCCTGTGATAGTTTTGGTCCTATTTGATTGCATTGTCTATTCAATTTTCTCTTATGTCCATACTTCCGCATCTCACTAAGCCAGCTCAAGTTGACTGAGTGGTGTAGAGTTAATTGTGTCAGTTGACAAATCGTGCCACTTTCTCTCGGCCGACGCTGAGGGCTCGGGATCCGATTCTCGCCTACTCATATCGTGGTAATTTGCTCGTGTATTAACAAATTGGACTCCTACACAAATGTGAATATGCCTATTGGAACTGTGGGAAGATTTTCTCGTGGTACCGCTTTCAGATGCACCGCAACGGAGATTAACTTACTGTAGGAGTATCCCACAAGAACTGTCATTTATAAACAACAGGATGGTTAGGATTAACAACTATTTTCGTTCTAAAATGCATCTAAAACTGACGCGAACTGACTGATTGTAGTGTTATGTAGACGTAAACGTGTTTGGATAAACCAATGGAGTAGTACATTTTTAGAAGACAATAAATTGGCGGCATAGTTTGAGTTGTTAGAGTATAAACAATTTGCGACAAATGTTTAACGTTAAAACTAAAACTTTTAAAACAGTCCAATATATTGAATCATAAAATTTTAATGATTTAGATACGTGGATTTTTTTGTACTCAATTACCTAATACAAAGCACTCTCAACCACACTGGTATTTATATAACAACTCTATAGCTTGCATTAGAAACACTGACACTGTGCAATCCTATGCGTTGTTTGTGGAATACCAACTTCAAATTTGTGTGTTTTAAACTGAATTCCGTATAAGTTTAAAACACTTATTAGGGTAAACTTCTATATCATTATGCATATTACCGCATTTTCTGAATGGCCCGTAGTACCGTGCTTATTAAATAAGCATTCAAAGAATGAATACGTTCAGTTCATTTATATTCCTGTCACGAGTGTGCCGTGTCGTCAGGGCGCACTCGTTTGAAACCAACGTCAAGTTCATCTGCCTACGTTGTCATCTGTCAAAACGTTCGAATAGAAACCAAATCACCAAAAGTTGGTCAATTGAGTGTACTAACGTTGTCTTTAGTTGGTACTTGATATGAATGAAGATGTGTCGCAATAAAACGTGTGCTGTAGATAAGTTGCTTGATCTGTAACATTAACCGCCCATTACATTGCAACTTCGAAGATTGCCGCCTACGCAGCAATCTTGAGAGGAAGCTCATTGTCTTCAATAAACGAGCGATCCAACTTCAAATTCACGAGTCATAATAATTTAAGAGCATCAGTCTTGATCACATCTTCATCGTAAACGTGGCATCGTTGTTACTATGTAAAATCATTTCAACATGTACCCATTAGTTTGCAAGCACTATAACAATAGTATCGGAGAGAATGATCAGATGATCACGATGATAATTGATTTTCGAAATTCCCTGAAAATTATACTGTTTAGCATTCCAACTCTTTGGCTATCGAAAAGTCATAAAAAAGTATTTCCCTAAACTTTAATTCGCCGCTTTGAAGATCTGAAAATGTTGTTTCAAATGACTGTATAGCCTGGTTATAAAGTGCACATTGCACAGTGCACTCTACTACAGAGTGAATGAATATCTGCCTATCAGCCTAAATGCTCAAATATCTTTACAGTACGCTGCTTCTTAAGATTTTCATAACTAACGACGCAAAGCCATTGCAAAGCTCAGTAACTTTTGTGGATTATTATTATTCACAGATTGATATTTATTATTGTTACCTAAAATAAATGTGCAAAATCATCACCTACAATATTCCTTATACCTTTGCTGGATTTAAGCTCTTTTACCTTGAGTTGTCATCTATATAATGTGCATTGTCTTTTTCTGATGTGCTTATAAAGTGCTTTTGCTTGTTTGTATGTTTATTTGTCTGTATGTCTTACTAACTTCATTTCTCTAATTTACATATGTACTGTCTTTTCAATAGATGCCCAACACTCTGTTAACCTTACTTCAGTATATTTGCATAATTCAATGCAATTTGAGTTTAATGGTATCAGTAACAGTGCACAATGACACAAACTACGTAATCCGAGTATGATGAACGAAAACGCAATGCGAGTACCGAGAAAATTGCAGTAGTATGATTCCCACGGTCCAGCCCATGGTGACTAGACTTGCGTATTTTAATAAGTTTATGAAGCAATACTTACGGGCTATCTAGCGTGTAATTATTGCAAATACACGATTGTACACTAATCGATAATATCGATTGTGCATTCTACAATTATTTTAAAATAATTAATCACCGGAGCTCAAATCAAAGATTTTGTAGTGGCAGAGTCCGCCTGGGGAAGTACTACATCTTTGCCAGTTATTCTACCGCCAAGCAGTAGGTAAGTAATGTGCAAAAATTACTGTGTTCCGGTTTGAAGGGCAATGTTTCCAGAGAAATTACAGGGCTTAGAGATATAACATCTTAGTTCTCTGGGTGACGAGCGCAGTGCAGTGCTAGGTAATGATTTGAAATCCTGGAGTGATGTTCCAATAACTGCGTGTCACTGTGCTGTTTTGTGGCAGGCATGTTGCTTTCCATCAGGCACATGTCCTGCTCGTCTCGTCGCTATTTATTAAAAAAAAAACTCATCCGATAAAAAGTAAAAGTACACGCGAGGTTAGTTTGACACAATAAAAGCCTACAAACAAACAGTTAGGTACACTAATGACGACTGTTAATATTATTTTCATGTAAGATAAGCTTATACATAATATGAGAGCTATACTAATAATATAATTATAGCTGTCGTTCGCTGCGTGGCGTAGCGTAGCATGAGTGCTGCATAGTAGGGCTGCAGTAGGGCAATGCCCTTACCCCGACAAGCAAGTGACCTTTTCGATTATGCGAACTAGGGAACTCCTTGCTTATTTAAAGTCCTACACTATTGTAGAGGTCATGTGAAGTCGAAAGTGAGAAGGGTTTTTATAGAAAAAATCGGAGACCTTTGTACCGCTCGTGTTCTTTTGATACAGTGATTAACTCGTTCAAAATTGTTTTAATTTTACTTTTGAAACTACATATTTTTTCCTAAAATATAAAAGTAGCTTTAGTTACTTCTCATTACATCAGCTATCTGCCATTGGGAATGTCGTTAAAATCGATCCAGACGTTTCAAAGGTTCGCCGAAACAAACACACAGATAAATAATTTAAAAACGTTTTTAATGTAAGTGACGTACCTACTTTTCATATGCATTTGGTGAAAGGCTGTTAATTTGGAATTACTTACAAACAGAAACTTCAATTTTACTACAAGAGGATCTGATAGTAAATTAATATGCCTGTTCATAACAGTAAAGTACCTCGCAAATATGTGGACATGAAAAGTCCAATTTATTGCAATGCGCTCAGCATTCGGAGTTTGAAATAAAATTAATCTTTTTGCTCTATAATTTATTACGAAACATTGTCTCTCAAACCGAACATAGCAACGTTTGTGCATTATTGATTGACAGTAATAAATTGCAAAGGTGTGCTACTTCCCCAGCTAGAATCTTTCAAGAGTCCTTCCACTACAAAATACTGTTTTAAAAATACGAGAAAAACTTGAATGAATCTGAGGCAATGCTATTTGTATGCATAGGTCACCTAATAACTTGGTTCTGAGCTTATAATAATGAATTTCAAGAAGTTACAGAAAATTAAACATAATTAATCTTTATTATGCGCATAATAAAGACATCTTCGACGACCAGTTGCATGATTATTCCGCAAGATCGCACATCCAACTTCTTGAATAAATAATGAATACGTCAATTAAATCTGACATTTAAAAAATTAACGATGTTTGGAGAGTATTAATTCAATTAAAAAATGAAACCTTCAAGCGTTAGTAACAATAAATCGCAGGTGTTAGAATATTTTCTTGGTGTAGTGACTGAGCTACTAAATTCTAGATGAAAAGTTGATCAGTATGCTGAGTGCGAGTGTTGTCGTCGTTTACCGTGAGCGCGTAAACATAACATTTGTATGAAGAACTTCAGCGCGTTTTATTATATTGGTTGTATATGATAGCAATGTTTTAGATTTTTCCTATTCTTTTCACACTTTAGACCCGCTAAAATCATGGAACAATCAAATCAAACATTTGAAACAATTATTTTAGCGCGCGCGATATGTGTTCTTCCGTTTCACAATTTGACGGTTTCACTTCAAAATATTATAATAATTTACCGAAAAACACTGCCTTAAACTGTAAGCAGCATGTGACAGTTCACAATATTCGGACATAGTACAGTCTTGCTAGAGATATTGTAATATGTATATAGGTGTTTACAATCTTACGGTCACATATAGGTAGGTACATAAATGTGAGTAGAGTAGGCACATAAAAGCGCGTAGCAATAATAGTAATTGTCTTAAAACTGCATTTAAATTGGATCCCAAAAGTAACAAATGAAATAATTGTAATGTTTTATTCAAGGGTAACAACTGTAACGAGAATTAACAAGATCACGTCAATGGGTGGTTATCGGCTCGTTAATACTACGATTTAACCAGCACTCAAACCGTGGGAAGCTGTGTTGTGTGGTCTCGGAGTTTTGCTTTGTTGCCACATTTTAGCACATTCTTGTTAGAGCGATTTGCATATATTTGCTTGGGTATTTTTAACCCTCGGCGCAAAAACTCGTGCCTGTCTAAAATTTATAAATAAACTAGCGGCCCATTCCGGCTGCGCTCGGATATTGTCATTTAAAGACTATTAAACGAAATAAAAACTATCCTATCTCTCAAGTTGGACCAGACTGCTCACGGTGTGCCAATTTAATTTAAAATCGGTTAAGTAGTTTAGGAATCCATCGCGGACAAACATCGTGACAGGAGATTTATATATATTAAGATATAAATATAGTGAATTGTGAACTGGTTTTAACACTTTTTTTAGTAGAAAACTGCCATGATACTAAATGGTTCTTGAATATAATTTGTATAGGGGCTCATTAAAACCAAAATGTATTTGTTGAACTCAGATATAAATTAACAAACAACAACTCGTTACTTATTCACAAAGAGTGGTAATCATTTTGTGTGATATATTTGTTTAAGTTTCTAAACTTAAAATTAAAATTGTCTGCTTTATTGAAAATAAACATGAAAGCTAAACGAAACTCTATACTCAAAACAAATTTGTTTTATTATTTCCGTCATTAAAGCAGGACTTTCCGTAGAGCTTAGAGCTGTGCTTGTGAGCTATCTTTTTAGTACATTTTGTACTTACGTCAACATATATTTTGATCTTCATAAAGTAGAACACAGTTCAGCGCTCAAAAGCTCCCGATTGTCTTAGTTATTTACATTAGGAGCGAAGAAGACAATTTTCTTATGTTTAGAGTGAATCGGTTGATTTTAAGCAAGCACACACCTACTATCGTGTTCTACAATGATATTAATTAAGTGCCTACCCAAAATAAACGGCGCCGGCGCAGCGCTTAACATCAGGCGAAATGGCGGTCACGACCAAACTTACGGCTCACGGCTAAAAGAAATACCTACTCTTCTTCTTTCATTATAAAACGAAAAACATTTTTGGATGTTTTAATGTCACTGTAAAATTGTATAACCCGTCAGATTATAATCTAACAACGCCAGATTACAGAACTAACCTACCGTGAGATTATCATCTGACGGTGATGACAATTTTACGGTGACAAATTTAATATACTTAGATTTGCTACAAATAATACGTAGCAATTTTTATATTAAAATGTGATAAAAAACTTGAATGCCACTACCAATTCTACAGGCTTTGAAAGCGATCTTACCGAATATTAGGATAAAAAATTATGTAGTGAAAAGTTAGACCCGGGTTATGTGCCTATACCCATTTAGGCTTCAGGCATAGAATAGATAATAGACTTCAGATTGTGTTTTAAACACAGTCTAACAAGTTTGTTAGTAGTATTGTCTGCTTACATTCTCGCAACTTGGCTCCACGGTAGCCGCTGCAAAGCCAACATTACCCAAGAGGATTAAAATAAACAATGCTCAAAGTCGTGGCTGTGTATTTGTGTACTGCAGTTCTATGTCGACTGTTTATCGTGGCTGGATGTTCTGCGTTTGTACCGACGTACCGAGGCGCCGATTCCACCGCCCACGCTGTTAAGAGTTACGCTCTCGGGAGTTATTTTAAACTGCAGCTTAAAAGCTTTGACAAATTAAAATAACTATTGATGTTACTTGTACGGAATTGTCGGTATTTTGTTTGTGTGATGCTTTTAATCTGTATTTGTTCCAATATCCGTTGTTTGTTTACGTCTCAACATATACCGTCATCCGTTTGGAATAGTGTCGAATTAAAATGTTTGATTTTATTTTTTTCTATCCGTTTGTGTCTTACATCGTTATCATTTGATTTCCATACTACAAAAATCTAATAAGCGCAATATTTATTTCTTCTTTTGAATACTTTTAATGTCACAAGATTGTTTTTACTTTTATCAAAAAAAAGTCAAGTTTTTGACTCATGTAAATCTTGAGTAAATATCTCCTTGAGTGATATTGATGTGAGCTTACGGTGGTTACTCTCAATCATTAATGTTTTGGAATACTAATGAAGTCGTCCATAGTCGTCATGTGAAGCTATGGTGGCCCCAAAAGGCCTCGTGGCGAGAACATCTGATTTGACAATTTTGAGGACGTAGGTTCGGACCCCGCATGCACCTCTGAGTAATTCTCTATGTGTATTTGTACAAGTTTTTTTTATCACCACGAGATTTAACGGGGAAGGAAAACATCGCGAAGAAACTGGAACGTACCTGAAAATACATATTTCGAGGACGTCTATAATCAGCCGACTCGTACCTGTCTATCGTGGTAGATTGTGGCCTTAACTGTCTCCTTGTTAAAGAATACCTCGAATCTCAGTCGTGGTTACTTCTATGCTGCAGCCTAAAATGTTTTTAAATAAACACTATCATTGACGTTCACATCACTACAGTACTACTTCTTCTTACGAAAGATTGAAATCGTTTAGCATCTTTTACTGGGATTTTTAGTACGATTGTTCTTCCTCTTTCATTTCCAATTTCTTGGAATTTGAATTGATAGTTTTGATTCTGGTGTCGTCATTTATAAATTGAACAAGTCAGTTACCCCGTATTTAGAGTTACCAAGTTGGATGTAACAATGCTTTAAAAGGGCAATGGCATGTATTCATCACGATGATTTGTATTACTAATTTTCTGTCTGAGACCTGCGCCCGCGCAGAATCACCATTGTACGGGCGTGAGTTGGCGCTGAATGCTTTAGAATCTTCACCACCTACTATGTATGCTGACGTACAGCGGCAGCGCCACTATTGCAATAATCGAAAGTTTTCTATGTTAAACTTAGTTCTAATTTAGTGTTAAAGTTTGCATTGGAAGTGGCGCGGATTTTAGTTAGTCATATCGCGACGGCTGGTGTCTGGTAATGTTGTTTAGTTTTGAGTGCCTCGTTATTGTGAATTTCTGCAGTAGCAGGCAATTTTTATATTTCAGTTTACTAGTGTTAATTTAAAAAATACACAGTTTAACTTATTTTCTTTAAGATATTAAATGGAAATATTTACGTTCTATTCAATTTTGTACGGATATGTCATTTCCAACTAAATAATTAATGTGTCGTTTTTTTTTCATTTAGCCCCTAACTGAGCAAAATTTGTACTATGAAATCCAATGTGCTGATAGAATTTACACATTATTTTAAATCCATATATACGCAAATACATAGCAACACCTAACACGACTAATCTAAACAATGCTATATAGTCCAGTAACTTTGTCGCCTGAATGTATGGAGTAGGATGCGTTAAATCCGGTAGATCTGATTTTTTGCAGACTTGTTTATGATATTGGCCTAATGATTGTCCCAAGTTTGTGACCTCGAGCGACGAACGCAACTTTGTCAAAAATCGAAAAAACCGCGAAAAAATCGTTTATTTTTCAAATTTTGGCGATTATAACCCTAAACGACTAGTTTTTGTAAAAACTTTCTTATGGCGTTTATAAAGTAGACTAAATTTGCTACAATATGATACTAGAATTGTCTCTGTACACTCAATAGTTTCTGAGAATAAGTCTTTCAAAGTTTATATTTTTTTTCGTACTTCGCAATTTTTAGTAATATTTTAACTCCTACTTGACCACTTTGTGGCACAGTCACGGCGGTTTTTAACCCCCGACCAAAAAAAGAGGTGTTATAAATTTGACGTCGAAGTCTGTCTGTCTATCAGACAGACACACATACAGGTCTGTCTCTATGTGTATCTGCCTGTGTGTGTATCTGTCTATGGCACCGTAGAGCTCAAACGGATGGGCCGATTTCGATGCGGTTTTTTTTATTTGAAGATACATTTTTGTGTTAATGTTTTGAGCTATTTTTGGTTAATATCGATTCAAGATGGCCGCCTCCACCAAATGGCAGACCAAATATTTCATCACAATCTACGTCAATATGGGTATCAGATGAAAGGGCTTGACTAGTAGAGTACTATACAGTATAACAAATTTCAAATCACAAAATGGCGAACTCCATATTTTTTTTTCACTAATGCCTTAATATGGGTATCAAATGAAAGGGCTTGACTAGTAGACTACTATGCACTATGACAAATTTCAAATCTATGATGGCCGCAGCCACAAAATGACGAAATACGTTTCTTTTTTCACAACTACCTCGATATGGTATAAATATGGTACTCGTATAAATATAAATTGTTCATAGTGTATAGTAGTCTACTAGTCAAGCTCTTTCATTTGACAACCATATTAAGGCATTAGTGAAAAAAAAAATTATGGAGTTCGCCATTTTGTGATTTGAAATTTGTTATACTGTATAGTACTCTACTAGTCAAGCCCTTTCATTTGATACCCATATTGAGGTAGATTGTGATGAAATATTTGGTCTGCCATTTGGTGGAGGCGGCCATCTTGAATCGATATTAACCATAAATAGCTCAAAACATCAACACAAAAATGTATCTTCAAATTAAAAAAACTGCATCGAAATCGGCCCATCCGTTTGAGCTTTACGGTACCATAGACAGATACACACACAGGCAGATACACATAGAGACAGACCTGTATGTGTGTCTGTCTGATAGACAGACAGACTTTGACGTCAAATTTATAACACCTCTTTTTTTGATCGAAGGTTAAAAACCGCCGTACCTGTGCCACAAAGTGGTCAAGTAGGAGTTAAAATATTACTAAAAATTGAGAAGTACGAAAAAAATTATAAACTTTGAAAGACTTATTCTCAGAAACTATTGAGTGTACAGAGACAATTCTAGTATCATATTGTAGCAAATTTAATCTACTTTATAAACGCCGTAAGAAAGTTTTTACAAAAACTAGTCGTTTAGGGTTATAATCGCCAAAATTTGAAAAATAAACGATTTTTTCGCGGTTTTTTCGATTTTTGACAAAGTTGCGTTCGTCGCTCGAGGTCACAAACTTGGGACAATCATTAGGCCAACATCATAAACAATAAACAAGTCTGCAAAAAATCAGATCTACCGGATTTAACGCCTACGGTAATGTTTAAAGTTACTGTACTAATAGATAAATAACTGAATTCACTGTATGCACAAAGATTAACACCAGTAGCAGCTGAATTCTATCAATATTATAAATGTAATTTTTTTAGCATTTTTGTTTCTCAATTACGCCACAAGAATTTTGTCTGGAAGAACATATAGCCTATCGATATTGGATAACTTTGGGGGTTTAAACTTTTTTTTTAAAAATTCCACGGTGTCAAAGTCGCGTGCAGATATTAGTTAGTAGTTTAATCTACAGAAACTTGTTTCTCGATTATTTCTTGCGAGTTTCCAAGTGTTTAAAGTCTCGCCAAACTTTATGAAGTATTGCCTCAGGCACGCTAACGAGTCGCCATCGGCGGTGAGCACGCTGATTGCTGATCTGCATAATTATCTAAGATACTATCACCTAGGCTCGTACCACGAGCGTTTATCCCGATGACTTGAGAGACTTTCAACAATTCGAGGTTCTTATCGCTGGGTAATACGGCTCACAGTTGCAGAGCAAAGTTGACGGCCTTTAACTTCAAACAGTCATGGCAATAAGAACACATGGTACAAGCGCTAGACTCAGTAATTCCGCCGTAGTTACTTTGCAAGATGAGCTTACAAAGTGCAGGGGCATATCATCTTGTCCCTGCCATTAGCATTACTAACGATGTTTATAATATTTCAAACCTGTAAATTACTACAGAGTGTCTGTGTACTACAGTCTGTGATGTATAACTTAATGTTTACAAACAAAGCATAGAATCCTGAAATAACTTATAATATTATAGTAGATCCAACCGTCCAAACAAACGATCCAAACTAGCTTCGTACCCAGCGGGCAGCAAAGCGTTTTGGTCCCTAGCTAAATCGGTCGAATCGAACTTCTGCCGCTCCTCACTACCTCCAATGCTGAAACCTGATGGGACACTGGCTCACACTGCAACGGAGAAAGCAAACTTGTTTGCAACTCAGTTTGCGGAATCTTCGCGTCTAGATGCTGGTAGCGCGACACCTCCTACTCCACCTGGCTGTTCGACTTTTATGTCAGAGATACGCATTCGCCAAAAGGAGGTTCGCAAAGTGCTACGCAATCTGGACGTGAATAAAGCCAGTGGCCCAGATGGTATTCCTGCTCTAGTATTGAAGGCTTGTGCGCCTGAGTTGTCACCGATATTGACACGCCTATTTAGACTCTCTCTCCAAACTGGGCTAGTACCGAAGTCTTGGAAGCTTGCCAATGTGCAACCTGTGCCCAAAAAAGGTAGTCGTGCTGACCCTGTCAACTACAGGCCCATCTCAGTCACGTCCATACTCTGCAAGACTATGGAACGTGTCTTAAACCACAGGCTCCTGACGTACCTAGAATCGAACGACCTCCTCAGTGACCAGCAATACGGGTTTCGCCGAAACCGGTCCACCGGGGATATTCTAGCGTACGTCACTCACATCTGGAGTGAAGCTATTGAGAAACACGGGGAAGCACTTGCAGTCTCCCTGGATATCTCGAAGGCTTTCGACAGGGTTTGGCATGATGGCCTTATAAGCAAGCTTTCTAGTTATGGTTTGTCTTCTGGGTTCATTGCTTGGATATCGGACTTCTTGAGGGATCGATCCATACGAGTCGTCATTGATGGCTGCTCGTCGGATCAAATGGGTATCAATGCCGGAGTCCCACAAGGGTCGGTACTCTCTGCGACGCTCTTCCTGCTACATATCAACGATCTGTTGAAGCCCGGTATCTATGGGTACGCAGATGATAGCACCGTTGTAGAGAGTTACATATCTAGCGCGAGAGCCACTGGGCAGCAAACTCAGGTACTGAGAGAGAGTCTGATCGAGCGTTTGGGCTTGACCCTTGATGCGGTGTCCAAATGGGGCGATGCCAATCTGGTCAAGTTCAACGAGAGTAAGACGCAGGCGTGTCTGTTCTCCGCTAAAAGGAGTCCTTTCCAACTGACTCCAACTTTTAGAGGTGTATCCGTGCCGGTCTCTGACCATCTTGAACTTTTGGGCGTTACTTTGACCTCTACGCTCAACTTTGGCTCGTTTATCGAGTCCAAGGCCAAACTTGCTGCCAAAAAACTTGGTGTCCTCTCAAAGGTGCGAAGGTACTTCAAGTCTGAACAGTTGCTTACACTATATCAAGCACAGATTCGCTCCTGTATGGAGTACTGTTCGCACCTTTGGGATGGATCGGCTAAGTATCAGCTGGAGGCTCTGGAATCGATCGAGAGACGTGCCAAAAGGCTCGTAGGCAACGACACTCTTGTGCGAAAAAGACTTCAAAGTCTTGAACATCGCCGAAAAATTGCTAGCCTATCGGTTTTTTATCGGATACACTTCGGAGAGTGTGCGACTGATTTGCATGATCTGATACCACCTTGTCCTTTTTTCTATCGGAATGCTCGTAGCTCGAAAAAGCGACATCGTTTCATGGTTGATGTTCCAAAGACACGAACGAAGAGATTCGACTCTACTTTTGTGATAAGAACGTCTAAGCTGTGGAATACGTTGCCTGAGTGGGTTTTCCCCGATGGTTACAATCTTTGTGTCTTCAAATCGAGAGTGAATCGGTTTTATCTAGGTAAACACGCTCCATCGTAGACCGCATCATCGCTTAACATCAGGCGAGATGGCGGTCAAGTGTAAGCCTATAGAAGTTAAAAAAAAAAAAAAAAAAAAAAAAAAAAAACCGTTTATTTTCTTTTTGACAGCACCAATAGAACGTAACTGCGTCATGTTACGCAAAAGTTCACTTTTAAATGCGAGGTTTTAAAAATATGACAACTGCTTAAATTTGCTCCTTGATCCCGTATAATAATCATCTTTGACAAATTGAGTCCATAGGAGCAGTAGTTTTTTATAAATTAGGTACATAAAACTACAAACGTTTTTAAAAATTTACGTTCTATGGGTGATGTTGATAGCCAAAAAAAGAAAAAGAAAATAAACGGTTGGATCTACGTAATTTTACGTCAATTGACAAAACAAGCCTTGTTGTGTTTAAAAATAATAAGTGAATCATTTAGTCTACCACAAGTTGAACTACGAATAAATATCGTATCAGATTATGGCCTGGGGTTCTATACAGAAATACTTACAGACATTTCATAGATACCTAGATAGATAGATAGATATATGACAAAGTATATCAATTATTATTAACAATGACCAACGAAATTGATAAGATTTCTCTAATAAAATAGAATTTAACGACACAGCGCAGCGCAGCGCCACAGGGCCATCGAGGACAAATTTTGACAGGCTTTCTTGACATTCTGAAAATGCCGCCCTCAATAATATTGTACGTCATAATATTCCTACGTTAAATTTTCGCAGGACTATAAAACTTCAAACCGGCCAAACCAGATTGAAGCTCTCTTTTAAACAAAACAGAAATAAACAAATAGAAATGTCGTTACATCATTACTGTAATTTCCAACTGATATAATACTTAGCGCCAACACGCACGTGGGCAAATAGACTTGGACACGCAATAATTTTCACTGTCTCTTCTATGTTTGAACATAAATCTTTCAATGTTACAGCACAGTATATATAGTAGAATGGATGTCATGTAAACGCAGATTAAAGAAATCAGTACATTTCCTTCAGTAAATATTGTTTAATAGTATTGTAGTTAAATAAAGTTAACTATCCCACTTCCCACTATATAATAATATTATAAATGTCATTGTATGGATGTATGGATGTTTGAATATTTGGATGTTTGGATGTTTGTTGCTCAATCACGTCTGACCGGATCGGGCTGAAATTTGGAATACATATAGATAATAGGCTGGAAGAACACATAGGCTACCTTTTTTATCCGAAAAAATAACAGGAACAACGGGAAAGGGAACTACGCGGGTAACATCGTGGGGCACAGCTAGTATATTATAAATGTCAATGTTTGGATGTTTGTTGCTCAATCACGTCGCAACGTATGAACAGATCGGATTTAAATTTGGAACACAATTAGATTATAGTCTGGAAGAACACATAGACTACTTTTATCCCGGGAAAATAACAGGAACGGGAACTACGCGAGTAAAACCGCGAGGTGCTACTAGTAAACCAATAATTCCAAGAGGTGTGTTCTACGTATGTGTGTAGTTAAGTATAGTTAGTAAGTTAAGTTTTTTATTTTTTTTAACTAAAGAGTGACGAGACGAACTGGTCATGTGCCTGATGGTAAGCAACATGCCTGCCGCATAACAGCACAGTGACACGCAGCTATTGGAATATGAAGAGTCCAAATCATTACCTAGCACTGCACTGCGCTCGTCACCCAGAGATCTAACAGAGTTACTAACTATACAACACTATACTAACAATAGCTGCGTGTCCCTGTGCTGTTATGTGGCAGGCATGTCGCTTACCATCAGGCACATGTCCTGCTCAGCTCTTTACTCTACACTATAAAAACAATTGTTACTAGCAGTATCGTAAATTGCCTACGTCATGTGCGAGCTTCTAAATCTACGTCCTTGTATATTATTGGTACCATATCTAGTAATGAGCACGATGTTTTATTTAATTTAACAGACCTTTCTGGTGATACTGGCATGTAGATACGTATGTATTGGATTCGAGCATTAGGGTTGAAGCGGGAACTTATTAAGAGCAAACTGAAAAAATAATAGTCCTGCCTGGTCTGGGCGTTCTTGCGGCCTCTACTCCTTGTGCCTGGGCGCTCTGGTGGCATCGCCTTATTTATGGCACTGGTTACTATGGCCCTGCGCTTCATGCTGTAGTCCAAAGTTCAGTAGGTATCCTAAATAAAACAAATTTAATAACCTAAAAATCTTAACTATGAAAATTTACATTACGATACCTATTACGGTTCTCATATGAATAAGGAGCATGAGGGCAGTCTAGTCAGTGTGAAGGCGCGTTGCCGTAGGCGCAGTATAACCACGGAACATGGTGCAAAAGAAGCTTTTTCTTCACGCTATAAAGTGTGACGGGTTGTAGGTAAGGAGATAACCACCCAATGTTATTTTGGCCTCAGGCAAATTTCGAATACTGATGGTAAGTATGATGGTAACTTTGATAAGTATTTGTAAAATAAGATTTATTTATGTATGGTTGCAGATAAATTAATGTTTGCACGATTAATACATGCTTAAAAGCTCATTGGGAGAGTGAGTCATATTTGAAAATATAACAGCCAAACAGGTTTAATGAAAAAGTTCACTTCATATGCCTGCGATAGGTATAAATTTGATTATTTTTGTCTTTAAAATTTTTGAATCGCTCTAAAACGTATCGACGCATCTGACAAACGTAATATAAAAACGATGAAGTCACAACAAACCACATTTTTTAAAGTAACTACTATATTTTGACACTACTTGAAGTCTAATACTACTAACGTTTTGAATCTTAAAATGAATATATTTCAAGAAAATATATTTAACCTTGTACATTTAGCATAAGCTGTGGAGTTTCGCACGAACATTAATCGTCTTAGCTTTGCCCGTTGCGTCGTGGCCGAGAGTCGCCGGCGGCTATCGAAGGCCTATCTAGGAGTCGGTCACGCACGCTCTTGCACTATGGAGTTTATGGGACGGACTTGCACTATGGAGTTTACGGGACGTATTCAGGCTGGAAGGTATATAGGGTCTTCACCGCAATTCTGAAATTAGAGGGAGAAAGATACGTGCGAGAGGATTGAATACAAAGATACGATTTGAAGTGGAAGAAGGAATCGTGCTGTACCGTACCTATCTGCAAGTATATATTAGAGAAATAGCAAAAATACATTCGATTTATTTTTCTATGGCAAGGTAAATGACGTTAGACATTTATTTGGCAAGTAAATTGCCATTATGCTGCTATATATATTAAGTTTTATGTATCTACTAGCGGCCCATTCCGGCTGCGCTCGGATATTGTCATTTAAAGACTATTAATCGAAACAAAAACTATCCTATCTCTCAAGTTGGACCAGACTGCTCACGGTGTGCTAATTTAATTTAAAATCGGTAAAGTAGTTTAGGAATCCATCCCGGACAAACATCGTGACAGGAGATTTATATATATTAAGATATTTATATGTATGTATCTATATTTATATGTAGTGTTAAGACAAGTTATCATTATCAGAATTTCTAACACAATATTACTTGCTCACTACTATATGGCTTGTCTTTGAGTGTTCGGTGTGTTGTTGGTATATTTTTATAATTAAATGCTTATTATATCAGCGATTTGGTATGTCTGTCTATAAGTGCGTTCCAGTAAGGTGTGTAGAAAACCAAAACAAACCAAAAAAAGGTGATACCATAACATAAACATCGTTTAATCTTAGAATTTTTTTTTTATGAAATTGCCTCAAAATATTTTTCACAAATAGGATTCGACTTTATTGCGATCTTAAATACCATATACTTAGATTTGTATTGATCAAATAATTCTATACTATCTTATTTTAAAAGTTATAGAAAGCAATGGTAGGATGATAGAAATATGATTTTAAGTACTAGCAATTTGATCTGTGTTTCTCAAACTCTCAATGTTGCATTCAAGACATTTATACTTCTTTTCATCAAATTATTCTTAGTAAGGACGCGCCTATTTTTCTAACATGCCCATATTGTGAAAATGCCCATTTCCATTATATTCAAGTATGGATTAATTTTACTCTAATTATTTTTGTCATTTATTTGGAATTTTTAATTGTAATGTACTTAATTTGATTTTAATGTAATGTATTATTTGATTTTTATTTTAATGGGATTTGGACGTCGGACGTCGACGGATGGGGACGTCTGTTTTTTTAAATTATTGACTTGTATTGGTAATATTTGAATATCTTGAATATTATGACATGTAACTACTCGTTATCAATAAAAGAGTATGAGTATGACTAAAGAACTCCGAGAAAAAGGTTTCTTGTGTCGTAACGAGTTGAGAGAAAATCGCAAACCTCTAAATTCGTGTTCCAACTTACGCTGTTTACTATCAAAAGCTTGTATAATTTTCACTCTAAAATGCGATACATTTTGTGTTATTTTGATCGAAACTATTGTATGTGTTTCCAGAATATTACATCATAGTGTTATGATCAGTTTTGAGTAGTACGAGGACAATTCGAACGAGATTTAATTATTGTTAAAAATAAAAGGAACGTTTTCATATATATGGAAACATCTAAATTACTTTTCTAAGTCACTGGTTCTAGTGTTACATTCTTCTCCGAACTCAAATGCTTTCCTTTCCTTTTTTTACGTGGGGGAAATAAATGTACGTATGCCCGCCATATTCTCATTATGAAATGAGAGGAGATCTCCATCTACCCTCATTTGGGCTTCAAAAATCGCAGGGTGACCAACACTATACACAACACTAACCTTATCAGGTTTCTCCAAATTCAGTGCGCTATGCACACATTTATTTATTAGAGGATTCCGCGACGCCGATAACCGTAAACCGGGTAGTTTTCGGTTATTGGCATCATGGTCATCGCGTCGTAGTTGAAATATATACCAATGATTTTTATTTTTCAATGCTTCCCGAACCATTCTTGCGTAGTAATGATATTCGGTAGATAGAACCTTCGGGTCGTGGATCTCGATCCAATGACCAGTTTTAGCATCAATCAAATGTTCAGCAATTGCAGATTCTTGTGTCTGACGATTTTTTACAGCGGCAATGTGTTGATTGTTCCAAGTCCCAGCAATGGGAACATTTATTTGGGTGTTTATGATATGCATACATATATATTTAGCCTTGTTTTGAGACGAAAATTTAAAAGGGCAATCAATGAAAGGTACTACGTTTGTAGTACCTTACAAGACAGTTTTATCTTGTAAAACAATGGTTGAGAAATGCTGGTCTGTCATATTGAGAGTGACATTGGTTTGTTTACCTTTTATGTTCACATAGATTTGGAATGAGGTATAGTTCAAGCTTTGGCGTTACGTGTGATAAGTTCTTCAATTTAATGAATATTTATTTTTGTATCGCAGTAGTAGGTACCTAACCCATAAAACTGGATATTTCGTTAATTAATACTTGACTTCAGTTTTTTTAGTAATAGTTTACTTTTGCGAAAAACTCATTCGAATTGTAAAACTTAAAAATATTTATAGCAACGCTGTAAAATCCTTTCCCCCTCTTAGACCCTTAGATGGATACCTGCCTGGTAAACTTGTGCCTGCAAGGTGAAATGCGAGAAAAACATAGAAACTGCTGATTAGGTTTTAACTTGGTATAAGTAAAGCCGAAGCTTTTGTTGTTCCATAAAGGGGATAATGATTTTACAACGATACACGTACTCTTTGTTATACGTTTCTAATATTCTGAGGATATTATTTTAAAATAATGCTGTACAAAAACATAATTGTAGATGTAGCGAAATTTTTAAAATAGTCCTTAAAACTAAGTTATAGTGTATTTAGCAAGCTAGTATAATATAATCACACCATAACTTAGTTCTGGCAATACGAGTACTCGTATTGGTGGACACTTCACACACCTGACCCCAAACTAAGCAAAGCTTGTACTATGGAAGCCAGATAGCTAATATAATACTTAATTATTATATAGTTTAAAATACTTACGTATCATACATAGTTAAGGTAATGGTGCGACGTAATTAATTATGTTACTCTGAAACCCAAACGGCTGCCTTTAATTTAAATCCAAACATCTTACCAAGACACGAGTCATCCTCCAACCTGCATTCCATCATGGTGGACAGTCTTGACTCTCTATATGCGAGAAAAGATTCCGAGTCCCAGCAGTGGAAACACAAAATGGGATGCTAATAAAACTGTCAGGTGTTGAGACGAAGAATTGCTAACAAAATAAATGTAATGAATACAAGAACTACAAGCATAACAATCTTAAAGTGAACGCACAGAAGTGGTAACTTCCTTAAGAAAATAATACAAGTATTTCCGAAGGGAAAGTAGGTATGTACATCTACAATTCTACGTTCTGCATCTCGTTATTTGAAGTACGCTGCGGTAACAACATTGTGTAACACGAGTGTACGATGATAACTGGTGAAATTAACGCTAATTAAAGTGGACAGCGCAAACGCGGTCCAAACGGCTTGTTTTGTTTCTTTGTTCGACTGAACCGTGATTCACGACAAAACAAGTGAGTTCGCCAATGTTACTTGACCTTAAAACTTTATATGATTCCACGGAATCATAGATCAGTTTATACTGGTGTGTTTGTCTTGCTTATTGCTTGTGAATACGGTCCGCGATTCGCATGGTGGAACAAGCCAGTTGGTCCAATATTTACATGTTACGGGATATTTCCGCGAGTTGAAAATTCAAAATGGGAACAAAGGCTTTTTGCAGGATTATAATTTAAAAATAGATATAACAATTGATATATTTTGATTATGTTTCCACAGAAAGTTACTAATACAGATTTAAACATACTCGTATTTGAGGGATAGGATGACCGCAGTGCAATGCTAGGTAATGATTTGAACTCCTCATATTCAAGTATCTGTGTCACTGTCCTGTTATGGATAGGGATGTTGCTTACCATCATACAGTATGTCTTGCATCTTGCATGCCTGCAACTGTATATTTTGAAATTTATAATATTAGTAGGATAGTCAAAGCTTAAGCATATAATAGATAAAATTACGAGTAGAGCAAGCGAGCTTAGGTTGTGACGTCAGACGTATTCCATCTTGAGTAGACAAAATTAAACTATTTTTTTAATTTCAGATTTATAATTACGACGGTAATAATTTAGATAGTCAAAGGTTGTTACACAAAGAGCTTAATCTTAAAATTCAATGATTTCATATCTGCCACGCCTACCACCTACATCCCATCATCCGTCGGGCTTAATTACAGATGCGCAAATGATTCCTCATTTAGTTTTAATTTGCTATTTGTTTGTACTTTTATGTAATAAATCAAGATAAAATAAATGACGGTTTAACCAAATTTAATACACAAAAATAGGATACCTACTCAATATTGATGTAGTTTTTAAACGGGCAGAGCATATATAAGTCTAAATTGTAATGAAAACTACATATCTAACTAGTTACACTAGATATGTGTACTATTTGAATCGCTTTTAGAAGTAGGTAGATTTGCAAATGGCTGTAAGAATTACAGAAATCGAAACTTCGCTGGTAAACTTGCCGGGAGTTGCTAGTGTATTATATCACAAGCACACGCTTCGCTGAGCTGTCGACCAATACGAGTATTATTGTAGGAAATAAATCTTAAATGCCAATACTAATCTGAAATCTAAAATTTTGCTGGCGACATCGAGTTGAATGTGCTGGATAAATCTATAAATTGTAAACGATTTCAAATAAGACGTTATATTCGGATCACACAGTATAGATAGATAGATACTGAATCGGAAGATTTTTAGTATTCTAATAAAAATGGAGGAAACATCTATATATATAAAAATCAATGCCACTTTTCGTTGTTAATGAACTCCTCCTAAACGGCTGGGCTGATTTGAATGTTTTTTTTTTGTACACGTTTAGGTAGGGCCCTGGATAGTTTAGATTCACAAATCAGCCCGGCAGATGGCGCTTTAGTTGGTATCTAGGTTATTATCCGAGCGAAGCCGGCACGGGCCGCTAGTACAATATATGTGGTACCGACAAAGTGGGATAAGGGTAAGCGAATGGTGATGAAAAATGTTTGTATTCGTTCTTGCTTAAAGATAAAGCCGTCTGAAAATGTGTGGTTCGACTCTAAAGCCTCATGCAAAAAGTGTATGTAGGTGTGGATATATGTAATTCCTGTGTAATGAAATATCGCCTTTTCATTGGGGCCTGCTCCGAGCATTTGTAGGTGTAGCGATAGATTATCACGAAGATTCACGAAGACTCTGTGGGCGGCGAGCGGCGAGTGGTATGATATTAGTTTTATGTTGGTACTAGCTGTGCCCTACGGCACTACCTGTTATCATGTAGTAATCAGGGTGAAACGAGCCAAAAGGAGGGTCGCCTATTCTAGAAATATGTTTTCCTCTCCCTATAATAAATCAAAATAATTTAACTCTGAATTTTTTGACAGGCAAAAACATCGGGTGTGCATTTACGTTCGATAGCTGCTAAAATCAGTAAACAAATCTGTATTTACTCTACTTTATCCGTATTTACTGCTATCTATCGAGATCAGTATGTCCATCTCGTGTCGATATCGTATGTATTTCTCGTAAATACTCATAGGCCTATTTTTAAAGTGGTAGTAAATCTACCTACTAGTTTGCAGAATCTGCCTGGGAAAGTACTTCAACTTTGCCGGTTATTCTACCGCTAGGTCGATGTCAGTTTTTGTACTTTTTTATTTACTGGTTTTTGCAGAATTGGTTATTTTTAATATATCTTAAAATACACCCACGCTTTTTTTATAATAGAACATCTTTTTGTTAATCATGCTTATTATATGTAATTAGTGTATGTTTATTTATTGAAAATAATTTCTTACTTTTAGTTTGATTTTGTACAAAAGCTTGATTAAAAAAAACAAAACTAAATTGTTTTTTAAACGACCTATTTCATTATCAAAAACAAAAATCACTCAATTAATGGCCGTTAGATAAGTACAAATAATTCGCATTACTTTTTCTAATGGAAAGGCATTAGATACATCTTCCGAGCAGCTGTAGACGTATCGCATCTGGGTGTTTAATATTCTATTTTCTATTAATAGCTCGAAAATAACAGTCCACGGCCCTATAAAGTCCAACGGCCACAATTGAAGCTGCTTCAGCTAATAAAAGCCAACGCTCCTTCACTTGGATTAATGCTCCATTTAATCTATTAAACAGTGAGTCACTGGACATCATATTTGTGTAGTTACGAGAATAACTGCGACAGATTGAAATAGCATAACCGTGTTGGGATTGTGAATGGACATAAGTGGAATGTCAGAAATAATTAGACCAATCATAATCACACTTTTATTGTTAAGCTGAAATTATGTGTATACGTTTGTTACGAGCTCTAACGGTATCTCTTCTGGTTGTAGTTTTGGTTATAGTTGTAATTTAAAATATTACTAAATTGAAAAATACATATAAAGAAAATAAAGTAAATGATAGGGAAATAAATACTATGTTTGTCAAATTTTAGGATTGCAGAAGAATTGCACGTGTTATTCACGAATAAATAACCAAAAATAGGTATTTTCTTTTGATTTACAATTCACACAATTTTTTAAAAAGCATTAGATAGATAGTAAAATACTGATTGATGACTGGCTAATTTATAAAATTGAAAACTTTATTTATTTATTATATTAGTAATATTGTTAATTACGGACTGATATTGGATATTGAATGTCGTTATACTCGTGGACATGACGCATACAACTGCATCGAAATATCAGGGGCTCGCTCCGCTGGATAACTATCTCGTAAGTAGCAAGACTAGAATATTAAACAACTATGAAATATAACATTCTCTTTATATAAAAATGCTAATCCTGGGAACTATGGCACGGAATTTTACATTTCACACCCCATACCATACGAATTACCGGAGAAAGTCACAAGCGAAACACATCGACAGGTGAAACCATAAGGCGTATATATGGGTATGCAATTGCAGCCCTTCGATTTGAATTAAGCATTAAATTTTATGTAAATCCGGTATGTCTTTGTTTTTGCAAATTCTACTGTGAAATTTTAAGTATGTCCATGTTTTACCGTATACGAATGCGGTCATTTGTTGACCAAATTGAGGTGCGTGTTTTGACTAAACTTAAACCAGCGGTTAACGGTAAACCACAGTCGAACTTCGAAGTAACCTTCCTATTATGGAACGCTATTTGCGTCAAACATTCAAAGCATCTGCAAGTATGGTATAAAGTAATTACTTACGCTGACTTTATGAAACGTGTAGATTTTTAATTATAAAAAAACTCTAATAGTTATTGCTATTCACGGGTATTTCGACGCATTTACTAGCAAAGTATTTTTGTATCAGATCAATTTTTATCTTGGTTTGAATATGTGACGTAGAAAAATGTTGATTGATAATAAAACCAAAATTCGAACTCAGCTCTTCAAAAATATTTTTGTGAAAACTTCAGCGCACTCTTGTTTGAGCCTTTGAGTATTTTCAAAGTGTTTGAGTGGTTTGAACCAGTATATGTTTGTCAATAAGTCAAATAATACTCAAATTAAAATCTTTTCTCATATTTAAATTAAATAATCGAGGTAGAAACCAGACAATAGTTAACACAGAGTCGTTAAAATTGGTATATCAATATTTGTGATCGAATTTCCACTTTAAAGTTTAAACGATAACCGTTATTGATAAAAACAACATACTGTATAATATATTGTTATGGAAGACAAATTCTTAGAATTATATAAGTATAGTCCGTTCCTACTCATATGTCCCGTTTATGGCAATATCTGTTTCATACGATCACTGCATTCCGTTCAAACCTATATAAATATATTCACTCTGTCATTGAACAACAAGACCATGATAATATTTCCTACCACCTAACTGTAGATGGGTACACCTAATATTAATTTGGATAACTGTACCTAACTATAGATCATAAGCAAGTAATTGAAGCGCTTAAAATGCTCTCACCGGTTAGTACTCCTTGAGGTTGAGTTGACTTCCGTTTTACAGTCTTTATTACTTGTATTTGATGAACGATTTCCTTGCCGTTTTACCTGACATACAGACATAGAATCTAAATAAAACACGGAAAACACCTAATAGTCCATTACAATAAAATCTTTTAGGTGTAGGTAGACATAAAATACCATGTAACACTAAAGTTATACAAGAACAGGGTAAAAAAGAAGGTCAAAAATAACTTGATATTTTGGTTGGTCAGTCTTTGAGATAGCAGTAATGATAGCAATTGAGGATGTGGCTCTTTATTTGCATTTTAGATTAAGCAGCAATTAATTAAATACATCCTCTTTAAAACAATGTTGATTTTTTGTTTAGCCCGGCTGTGTCGGCCGCAAGCTTTATTGATTTATTTTTTCTCGAATGTGCTTTGGAACTTGGAGCCTTGCCAGATCCTGCTTTCTATGGATGTGTCCACGGTTTTTGTTTCGCAATCCTACTGGTACTTTAAACGCGATAGTTTGCCTCTTGCTCAATCACGTCGTACGAACAGATTAAATGGAAATTTATCTCATAATGTGTTAAATTTGATTAATACCTACAAAATCATTGTTCTAAATAACCAAGTAAAGAAACAAGCACGTAAGTGCACGGAAGGTACAAGTATGTACTCACCCGTAATGCATTTACTAAAATTTAGAATTTACAATGTTGAAATTATGTCTACCGCATTCATTTAGGATCCGTGCTATGTCCTACCTACTACCTACTAGACAACATGGCAGTGAGTCCTACCTCAACAATAAAACATGCGTTGTAACAAGTCACATTAAATTTATTACCTACGTTACTAGATTTTGATGACCGTTACGAAACATAAAATTTACTTTTATTATGGTTTATGTACACTCTACATCACCTGCAAAGGTTTTAGTTATGATGTCCATTTGTTTAATAAATTGCGTAATTTTGAAGTACAGTTAGTTATCATTCGTAACCGAGAGTGAGTGCGCCTTTCACTATATTTCTTTCTCGAACAAAAGAAAATTACTGCCATGTGTGTTATATCTGCTATATTACTTGCGTAACATAATACCAAGTATTATTAATGGTTATTTTTATGGCACTTGATATAAATTGCCACTTAGCTGCAGGACTGTTGAGGTCTGAATGGTCATGAAGAAAAGTAAACTCTATCTACCATAGCTACGAATAATTTAATATTTAATTTTAATGAAGTCTCCACGGCGAGACGAGCAAATTGCTCAGTTTATGGCGTTTTGTTTCTTCATTCTTTCAGAATATTAAATTTTAGCTGTATGTATGAGTATACCTATTTAAAGAAATGTTAATTTTATTAGTAAAGAAATGTAATTACTTGACGTCTGAATGCCTATTGTTAACCGACTTACCAAAAGGAAGAGGTTATCATTACGACTACCATATTTTTTTGTAAATACTTATTTAGGATTTGCATTGCAATGTCCAGTGTTTTAATTATGTGTTGTTATTACTATTTGCGCATATTAGCACCAACATTAACGTAAGCTTGTCAAAACACGACACAAACATATCAGATAAAATATATCTAAAGGTAGTAATACTTTTGCTGGGAGGTTAGTCCATAATTTTGATGGAGAAAAAAAAGAGAAATGATCAGGGGGGTCTTTTCAATTTTACAACATGTAAGAATGATTGATCACCTTATCGTTATCGGATAGTAAGGTAGTGTAGTAATGAAATTCCGACACCAATCTTTTTATTTTAATTACTATACTTAATAACAATTTTTGGGGTTAAGATTTGCAAAATCACTACACAATCAGTAGGTACTACAGTTAGCTACAATAATTACTAATTCTAGATTTGGCAGCATAGTCAGTTTCTAGCTTTCTACCGAATCTCAAACTAAGCAGAGCCTGCGATCTTGGGCGCTCTATCTCTAGTTTCCTGTGTCTACTGCGCCCTTCTGTTTTGAGTACACATACAACTTTAAATTGAAGACTATAGCTACGGTTCATAGGTTAAAATAAACTAAGGATTTGTAAACTTTTGTGTTTACTGTAAAAAATAATGATTTGTGAAGTTTAAGATGTGTTTTTCTTGCAGATGTGGCGAGCTGCGCAGTCGCTGGCGCGGCGACCGGCGTCCCTCTCTCCTGGCAGCCTTTCTACTGCGTTTTGCAGCAGGACCGTCGGATCCTCACCGCGTACACTAGCGAAGAACTCGCTGTGAGTATCATCTTTGGTCATCTTACACCGCTAGATAAATAGATAGGTAGAAAATCGGTCGGAAATACACCACTAGATAGGTCGAAAAAGGGTCGGAAAGAGTCGAAGAGAGAAAGAGATTGTGACACAATAAACGAATAAGAGAAGAAGAAACCGACTCTTTATTGTGTCACAGTATAGATACAGTTTCTTCTAGGTTAGCACGCTTTATTGTACACTGAATCGTCGCTTAACATCAGGCGAGATGACAGTGAAGTCCTATTATACCAAAAAATCTCAAACGAGCTGTAAAATTATAATAAAACACTTACATCACAAAATATACTGGTGGTCTTATTGCTGAGAGCAATTTTTTTTCAGGCAACCAACATAAAGTAAATTTGTCTACGTACAACTTTAGGCCAGAGGAGTGTCATTTACTACTACTTACTATATGCATAGAGCTATTGGAATCTATTACAGAACTTTAAGGCCAAGTTTGCTTCTATGAGTTTGTTTGATGTCTAAAAATTCTATACCGATTTCACTTTGTTTAATTTTTTTTTGCAGTTTCAGTTCGTTCAGTGATATTTAAAATACAGCGGTTAGAGCTTAGTATACTGAAACATTCGCAATTCAGAGCTTCAACGAACCAGCTTCATATCTGCAAACTTTACGGCCAGTGTTATACCGATACTGTAAAATCGTAGAATCTGTTCCTTACATAAATTAAATACAAATTGTAGAAGAAGTTGGAAGTTTATGAAGTTGAGAAGTTTTTAGCGGGCTTAGTCATCGTTGAACAGTTAATAAACTGTTTTCAAACAAGACAAATAGTTTACATTTTTCCAACAATTTAAACAAGTAAATTATAGACCGTGGAGCCTACCAAACACTTGTAGGATTTGTACATATTTTATCCAAATCTTAAGTTCTATTAATGTCAGTTGGATTAATAGACGTATTTAATTATCTCCGAAAAATCAAACGCCAAAGACACTCGACTAAATTGCAAAAATATTTTTTTCATCCCACCAGCTCGGAAAGAGTAGTTTTGCTCCTCGATATCAGGGCGCAAAAGTCGATTTTATCCTCTAGAGGTTAAAGTAAATTTGAATTTAGAACATCGTGTGTACTGAGGTTTTGAATTCAATACATAATTTAACCTATTTATTTCTACCTCCTTGGTGCCGAATTCATCATACATTTATTTTTAATTTGTTAAAAACTCATACTCGGAACCTCTTTGGTGTACTTTTTTTTAAATGCTTTGCGCTCATTTTTCTTTTCACGTGTGAAGGATAGAGGTAAAGAATGTTATTTCAAATGGCAAAACATTTTGAAATGCTATGAATGAATCAATTGTAATCGAATTGAAGTATGCCGAGTTGCCGAGTTAAATAATTAAAAATTATTAACTACTAAAATAGTAACTAATGGATAATTTCAACTACTTGTGCAGTACAAAATAATGTAGTAAATATAACATCAAATAAATAATAACTATTTTGAGAAAACATGTTGGTACAATATATTTTGAAGTCAAAACTTCTTTTGGCGCGCCAAAGACAGATTTTTCGTGGGCTGTCAATTGAATTCTAGCGTCACGCTCGGGAATGATAAGAAATCTTCGGGTAAACTCGGGACCATAGCCAATGGCCATCTAGAAATGCCTCAGCCTTTCCCATTGGCCATTTAAAACTGTGTCAGCATTTCTAGATGGTCATGCTCATAGCCACGCCCTCCGGTTTCACACGCGTAGTTTCCAAAGTAAAAATCAAATTCTGAGTTATAAGTTACCACTTCTATCGGCAGTGCCTATGACTGCCAATATTTTTCTTTCATGAATTCTGAATAGTACGTTTATTTATTTCCTTTAAAATGTAATGCAAATTTAGCGCTACTATAATTTAATGCATTTGGGCGGACAATTTTTCATGTACACATGAGACTCCTTACCTCAATCGGTCAACTCTCCATATTTTCACGTCATATTGTTATTGTTAAAACCATTAATACTTAGGTTAAAAACAGTAAAATTGAATACAAGTGAAAAAACGAAATACCATAATAATAAGTGATTCTAGCGACCAAGAAGTTTATTTGACGCCAACAGAATTGACTGAAACTGAAAATGCGCAAAGCGTTTAGTAATTTCCTCGCTAAGGTGGGATGAAAAATTACGTGTTGCACTCGAGCGCAAAGATTTTTCACCTTGTGCCCTTTTGATTCCCTTGCTACGCTCAGGATTCTAATTTTAGAATCCTTCGCTTGCTCGGTCATCAAAATTGAGCACGCGGTTAAAAAGCCACTTTGCACTCTTGTACAACAAATAACTATTGTGTGAAACTAACTAAGCACTGATATCATCTATGGTTGCAAATTTTAGATTTTTGGTAATTTTTCGAAAACAGTTAAACAGATTTCGATAAAATTTATATGAATCGGCTCATTTAAATATGAAAGGTTTGATTCAAAGCATGCTCATTATACTCGTAAAGCGGGTAAAAACTAGAATTTTGAGTTAATTGATACATGGAGTAGTTTAATCGGTCAACTCGCACCAGTAGATAATAATGCCTGAAGGTTTTTACCGGCCGAAAACCGGATGTTGTTACAAAATTAGATTGCAATAGAGCGTGTTTTTTGTCGAACTATAGACATATTTTCGTTTGTTGGCGTGCGGTAAATCATTCATACCGGGACTGTGAAATGGACATTCCAATACTATGAGCGTACTTAACACCAGACATGTGGTTACACAGAAAGAGTGTAGTAATAGAAACCAGATGAAGGTTTTGAGCTTATACTTCTTTTTTGCGCGTTAGGAAAAAATGATTTGAGTATTTTTTTACGATGCGCGCGCATTTAGTCTCGAAAAACCGACATCTTCAAGTTGGCCAGTCAACATTTTAGTAAACAATGGAACTAACTTCAGGTTATTACTTCTTGCGTTGAATATATTCTATTCTATGGTTAAAGTTAGATTTCTTAGCACGATGAATAAGGAGAAGAAGTGTTCACCTTTTGCGTGCGGACACACACTTTTTTTTCAATCATAACGTCTAACGCTTGACCGTCAGATCACCTTGTTTAAACATAATTATATAGTAACGTTAAGTAGCGCCTGGTGGTAAGCAACACGTTTGCTCATAACAAGACAGTGTCACTCGGCTATTTGAACAAGTTTACTCTAAACACTACTTAGGTCGGTACTGAGCTCCTAACCCTGGTATATAAAATGATTTATCTTTTGGTCCTGTATTTTTTCAGCCGGATTTTTTTTCAAGGATTGCCCTTCAAATGTTTTCAGAAAAATTCCAGTACCAGTTTCTGTAACATAATATTATTATATGCACATTACCGTTTGATGGTAGGTTTCACAGATGACGCACATCTCCAGGCGGACTTTACAAACAGCCCTACTAATACAATTGCCTTGTTAAGTGACGACACGGTCTTCGATGCTTCGCCACTCCAATCTAGTTTCGGAAACTATAGACAAAATATAGAAATGACTATAAGAACTTTCTCATGGTGTCTCGTTTTTCTAATTCTAAATTCTCAGCATTACTCTACAAATTGGGAAATTACCAGCTGGCGTCTGTTCCGCTTTCCTAAACTTGTTTCGATATCTTGTTTTCTACTACTTTGCTGATTCCAGTTTTTACTCTTAGATTTTCTTCGTTTGTTACCATCGATTTCTAGCATAATCAGCCTGGTTTGTTATTTAATCTTTTGTCACAGAACATTTTTTGTGTTACATTTGTGTATTGGCCCTAGTTCATTTCATGGGCTGCACGAAGTGACATCAAGACCGTGTTTTCATGTTATATCTCCAATAGGTGAAATCTTATTTTAATTATTAAAAGTATACGTAACACATACTAGAAGACTCTTTGTAAAGTCTGCCGGTCTGCCGGATGTGTCCCACATCGCCAAGCATTAAATGAGATCATTACTGTGTTCAGGTTTTAAAGACCAGGTTGAATATCAACGCTGATTTGGACTCTTCATGTTTAAATAAGTGCGTGGTACCTATTGCCCTGTTATGGGCAGATATGTTGATTACCATCTAGTGATTCTGGCGCATGTCCAGCTTGTCTTGTTTTATGTAAGAAAATTTCTATTGAGTACAATAAGTGACATCAAGTATTTGTTCTCATGTTATTAAAATAATGTAACTATTGTTTTGGTAGCAGTTACACTAAACGATTGATTAGATTAGAAGAAATCGATTCACTCACTTTTGGATTACCATCTCGGGTTCACATTTCACGATTCAGCTGAAGTTATTACTAAATTGAAGTCATACTCTGATCGAGTTTTAGGAACCTCAATCCATACACCTCAAACACGTTTTAAAACTCGATTGCACTGTTTGCATCAGTCCTGGTCATGCAGCTAAGCTAAGTGCTAAAAGTACTCAGTGTTTTGAATATGGTATAATAACTATTTAAACAGGCGGCCCGTTCGATCTACATTTCGCTGCATGACTCAGCACCATCTACAATACTTCCAATTACTTACTCACTGCGTCGATGAGAGCGAAGTTAGCTTAGCACTTGAATCTTGAATGGCACGAACAAACAATGACTGCGCCTACGAACATTCTCGTCATACATTCACCAAGTTATATTTATTTAATTTATAAAGGTTCGACACATCTTTCAGGCCCTTTTGGCTACGTTAATGTCCCAAAAATTGGAACTATATTTTTACTATATTTATACTAAAACTATATTTTTCACAGCCTACGGGTCAGCGAGGAAACTCTTACTAATATTTTAAACGTCAAAGTTTGTATTGTTGGATATTTGTTGTTCAATCACGTCGGAACGGCTTAACAGATCAGATTGAAATTTACAACACCGTTCGACTATAGTTTGTAGCAAGACATAGGCTACTTTTATTGCGGAAAAATAATGCGAACGGGAGCTACACATGTAAAACCACGAGTCGCGGTTTGCTGTACATATTTTAGTAAGCTTACCATTCCCGTTTATAATCATCACCATTTTTGTAGCACGCCAGCTGAATATGAATAAGAGTGGCTGTGCTCGCACCTTTTATCATCGATATAAATCAAGAGATGTGCCCGGAATACCTGGAAATTGTTAACAAAATGCGTCTCTATGTGTAGCGTGAGTGGTTTACAACTACCAATCTACTTGACCCGTAGAATCGCTAGCGGCGAGGTATGTTGCGGTTCTACTTATTTTGGTCGTTGACAACGAATAGCGATAGATATAAACGTACGACGTTCACCACTTCCTACAATCGACTAAAACGATAACATAATTCCGTGCGCCTGAATTTTGGAAAGGCACATCCATTGATTTATATCGATGCATTTTGTACCTCTCGTCATTAAAGAAAATATTTTTAAGATCGTGTTCTCTCCTTTACCCAGCAAGATACGTGCAAGCGAGAGGAAATAATCTTTCAAAACATTTCTGTAATAGCATGAGTTTTACGAATGCGATGCGTGGGCGCACGTCCCTCTGTACTGAGCATAAATCAAAATTAAGCATTCCACTCACTACACTGGTTTTTGCCTCGGAAATAAGAACGACAGGTTTATTTCAACACGCGTATTTGTGTTCGTTCTACCAGGTTCTCACTCCTTGGGTTTAAATAGGTACATAAAAAAACCTATACAATATTCATATTATTCATTGTAAATTCTAGATACTAAAATAATAAATGCTTAGGTTTGGATGTTTTTTGCTCAATTACGTTGAAAGTCGTACGAAGTACGTGGTTGAAATTTGGGACACAGTTTGATTATAGAGCCTGAAATAGCAGATAAGATACTTTTTGTGGATAATAACGGAAACTACGCGGATAAAACCGCGGGGTGTTGTTAGTAAATATATAAATCAACATTGATCGACACTTTTAATACAACACCATCTAGACCCGTACTGCCCCGTACTAAGCAATACTAGTACGATGAAAGACATATAGATGACTAGCGGCCCATTCCGGCTTCGCTCGGATTTCGTCATATAAGGACTATTAATCAAAAAAAAACTATCCTATCTCTCAAGTTGGACCAGACTGCTCACGGTGTGCCAATTTAATTTAAAATCGGTTAAGTAGTTTAGGAATCCATCGCGGACAAACATCGTGACAGGAGATTTATATATATTAAGACTAGCGGCCCATTCCGGCTGCGCTCGGATATTGTCATTTAAAGACTATTAATCGAAATAAAAACTATCCTATCTCTCAAGTTGGACCAGACTGCTCGCGGTGTGCCAATTTAATTTAAATTCGGTTAAGTAGTTTAGGAATCCATCGCGGACAAACATCGTGACAGGAGATTTATATATATTAGATTAAGATATACGAGTAATACATATATTTAAAATACTTATTTATTATACATACATATGTACCTACACTCAGACACAGATCAAACATCCTTATTCACACACAATAAATTACTGAATTCTTTGAAAGCTGACGTATTTACATTTTACTTTCCCTAACAATAGATAATCTTATGACCAACTAAGCCTACTTTTGGTGAGTTACTATCGATCGATCGACTAAAAATCGATTAACATTGAGTGTATTTGTGACTTTTGTAATGACATTCATAAGAATGTTTAGTTAATTATTGATCATATTATAGAAGTAGTTTCTGATTTTAAAAGGATGGGCTACATAATTACTGAGTTGGATTTTGAAGGAAACAAATACATCAGGATTTAAGTTGAAGCTAACTACATTTTATTACTATTATGGTATTACATAAGAGTAACGACAATACAATATAGCAAGAAGAAATTTACTATATCGTATTATGGTATTAGTAACTAGACTGGCATAACTGTCAAAATGAAAAACATTTATTGTTGGTTGTTAAATCATTGGTTGTTGTTGACAGTTAATTGTATATTTAATAACTACTTTTTAATTGTACAGTTAATAATGATGACATAATAAAGAAACCATGATTTTAGCTGTCGTGATTCATATGTTTTATCCTTTTTGTCGACACTTGAGTTTTTAAATCTTATTGGGACGTTGCTGTACCGTGTTGCAAGTACTAATTATTTTTTTCGGATACGACGAAAGGAAAGTAGTAGTAGAACGAAAGTACCTGTTACGTCGAGCCATTAGTTCGTAGCAGGACGTCTTCTAACAATGAGAGCGGATACGAGAATCGACCCGGTTCCGCTTCTCATGAAGATGATCAAGATGAACGTACTGTCACGTTCGTATGATGAATTGTTATTTAGTTAATTGGGATTATGATGGAGAAATTGTTAATAAGATCGACGGTTGTTAATTATTTTGGTGCATTCCATTATCAAATACACTCTACTGGCACCACAAACAAAGTTGACAATAAGTTACGAGTGTATGTAAAACAACACGTTATGGCCACACCAGGCGATTTTATCGCTAAAAGCGGATAAATATAATCTCTTCCGGACACAGAAATCTAAATAGTACCTTATTATTTAGATTTCTGTGCTTCCGGACCATCTTTTGTTTCTGAAGTAATCTATTCACAACAGTGTTTTGGTAGATATCTATTTATCATAGGTTTAGGGATTTCATATAGCGTAAATACTATGAAATAGAAACGAAGCGACACACTAATACGAGTACTATATTTAATCTTAAATAAAAGAGTACTATTTTTTTAATAATGACGATTTTTCTAGGGTGGGCAAAGACAAGGCCCATCCTTCACCTCTCCTAACTTGCACAGTTTTCAGGCAAAACCTAAGTATAAATAGGTAACAAGCGAATACAGAAACAAATATTAATTTTTATAGCCGCTAAAGTTTTTATACGCTATATTTTATTTGCTATAGTCTCACGTCGAAATGTTTTCTTGCTGCGTATTCGCACTTGGCATATAGGTACATGGAATGAGCCTGAAGCTTTCTTTTTATTCTTGCGAATATTTAACTATGGCAAATTCAATAACAATTGGTATGATTTTAACGCTATAATAATATATGTATGTTATAAAACTAGCGTCTGCTTACTATTTCGTTCGCACGTATACCTATCCCCAGGGAACTTTATATTTTTGCGGGATAAAAGTGTTATTCTAAATGAAAGTCCAAACTTTCGCATTTATAATATTAGTTAAACTATGTCAGTTGACCGTATAGATATGGGGTTACCCCTTGATAGAGTTATATTTATGTTTTCTATTGAAATGTAAAAGGTCACTAATATAAATTTGTATTTTTTTCACGCTGCCCGACAGTCCTTCCCTGGCTTCTATGTGGAGAAGGTAAGAGATCATTTCGTGGAATGTAGTGTGAATATTCATGTCTGTTTGTATATCACTCATCAGATAAACGAAAAATAACATGAACGAAAAACTCATTAAAAATTATCATTTGTGAAAAAAAATATTTGTAAGTTTTGTTGGCTGTATACCTATATGTTTTATTTATGTCCGTTGAGAGTTTGTGTTTGTGCCTCATTTTATGGACATAGTGACATGACTTTTTCTTTAATATTCCATCAATTTACCCCATATTCACCATATTGTCACTCTGGGTCCATTCCATTCGTTGTTTAATTATATTTGCCTATTAATGATTTTTTTTTTCTTTCACACAAAGCATGAATTCTTTTTAGATCTCTGTTGTCGGTCCGAATAATATCGTTTACTTACAAATAATATCCACTATATTTCGCTGGACATTTGAAATATCATGTACCTATATAATGTGTAGATATAAGAATTCCAACCTCTTAAAAGATTATTCAATATTCATATACACGATTGAATTGAGGTTTGTATTAGTCAATATTTCTGTACTGCAATACATAAGTGCAGAACCGTGGAACATAAGCTATTACAAGTAAATATTGGTTTCCACTTTCTCACATTACACCATTTTGACTAAAACTAAACAAAGCTAATATTAACCAGTAAACTGATACAATACATATAATGTACATATATAATTTTAAATGTACTTGTACTTATAATATAAAGAAAGACTCAGAACATTACAAATATCATCATTCTGCCAGCACAAAACTGTTTGCTCTTATTAAGAATCGAACTGACCATCTACATATGGTTGTCTATGATCTATAAACCGGAACGTAGTAATATTAGCACATTACTATTTGGCAGTAGAATAACTATCAAACGTGTGGTAGGTATTTCCCCAAGGGAATTTACAAAGAGTACATCCACTACAAACTAAAGTTAAGAAACAACCGAATTTAACAACAAACAATATAAAACAATTAAAGCTAAGTAATTTATGATTATCTAGAGTGGTAAGACTCTTTGTAGAGTTCGCTTGGGGTGCAGTACAGTGCAGTGCTAGGTAATGATTTGGAAATTTCATGTTCCAATGGCTGCGTGTCACTATGCTGTTATGGGCAGGCATGTTTCTTACCATCATTCACATATCCGGCTCGTTTCGTTACTCTATAACTCTATACTACAAACAAAAAACACTTTACCCAAAAACATGGTAATACCAGTATTCACGTTTCTTCACTTTCCTTTAGAGATGTATAGTGTATTAAGCGTGTGCGTTCCTTTGTCCCGGTTCGTGGAATAATTCGTGGTGTCGATGTAAACGGCACATGGGTGATGTCATGGCCATATGCGACGGACCGTGGCTTGTCTCACTCCGTACAGAACTGGATGTAATGTTTATTTATATGACACTAACGTTAAACATACCGGAGCGATGAAGCTGGATTTTCGCGACCATAAAAATATCTATTGATGATAATGCCATGCACAGATTACTGAAACAATCAGTATCAATTATGGCCTTATGTATCAATTTATTACAAAAATTGAAGGGAATTGATTTGATTGACTGACCTCTTAGTTGAATCGGTTGTGAGTTTTCCCATTGAGTAGTAAGGTCGTGAGCTCGTATACCAACCAGGACAAACATCTATACGATGAATTTTAATAATAATTATATTAATTATGTATTTGCCTGTTTTAGCATAATTATAACTATGTAATTAAAACTATTGAACTGATAGCGCTCCGCAGTTTTACTCGGTTTCCATTATTTTCTGGTTATACAAATTATGTATTATTCCAGATTATAATTTAACTGTATTCCAAATTTCAACTCGATTGATCCGTCATTGAGCCGTTACGACGTGAATTGAGTAACAATCTAAACTTTAACGTTTATGTATATCAGTAGGGTTAAAAGACTACTAAAAGACATACACTCGTTTCAATAATACTCCTTGTAGGCTATAGCAACTTAAATAGAATTAAAGTAATAAAAACAAAATTACACCGTTTTGTTATACATTTATTCCACACAAACGTTTATGGACGTTAGCTTAGATTGGCAGGTAGATCCTATTGATATGGGCAAGTAGGCTATCGAATCACAATCAAACGACATAAATCTTCGGTTACGCTTAACACCTAATCGAATAACGTGACTGCGAAGTGGAACTAACGTGGTTAGTGCAGAACTGCCTGTCACTTTAACTTTAATCTGCACACGATTTGCTTGAATGATGTGTTTGGCTTTCGTACAATCAACAATACAGAACATTTTCGAAGATTCAATTAAAACTTTCAATCTTACAGTTTTGTAGTGGTAGGACTCTTGGCAGAGTCCGCCTGGGGAAGGACCACACATTTGCCAGTTATTCTACCGGCAAGCAGTAATGTGTAAACATTATTGTGTTCCGGTTTGAAGGGCAATGTTACCAGATAAATTACAGGGCTTAGAGATACAACAACTTAGATCTCTGGGTGACGAGCGTAGTGCAGTGCTAGGTCATGATTTGGACTCTTCATGTTCCAATAGCTGCGTGTCACTGTGTAATTTGGCAGGCGTGTTGCTCACCATCAGGCACATATCCTGCTCGTCTCGTCACTCTTTAATTATAAAAAATCTTACAGTGGTTTCTTTATAGCATAGAGAGACAGACAACACGAGCAGGACGTGTGCCTGTTGTAAGCAACATGCCCGACCATAACATGACGTCTACTGTCTTTCTACGAAAAACGTAATTTCGAAATAAACTCACGAGGTTCCTACTCCGGTTCTACTTCGATCTGTCGTTTCGTCCGTTTAAATGTTCTAAGCCTACTCTAACTAGAGTAAAAGAATGTTCGATTGACCGAAAAATTACGATATGCGTAGAAAGAGAGTAGACGTCCAGCACAGTGACGCTCAGCTATTGGATGAACAGTCCAAATCATTACCTAGCACTGTACTGCGCTCTTCATCCATCATAGACATTATATTTGACGTTTTATCTCTATGCCCAGTAATTTTACTGGAAACCTGGATAATTCGGATCTGCTAAGGGTAAGCAGTTAGGTATGTAGTGTAGTGCAGTTCTCATTGCTATTTAGTTTTGATAAAGGATCTCTGCCATCAAAAAATCAGTAGCTCATTAATTGAGTCTTCTATTTGTAGGTTATGAACGTCTGATTTCACAGTAGTGAGATCGTAGCTTCTAGACTACAGCCCCGTGAACAAAATTTATGAGTCAAATGAACCACCAGGAGATCTATGTAGGGTGATAGAAGGGTATAAAGTAATAAGATTCAGCACTATGCCGTCACTTGTAAGCTGTCCAACTGAGTGCAGTTGCAACCCTCGATCATTTCTCCTTGTCGCATGATTTTTGCGGGGCGTTGCGGAATAATAGTTTAGAAGAGGTATTGAAACTAAAAAAATGTAAATTTTATTTTTTTAATTATTATTTTGTCGAAAAATTCATGATCTTCCGACGATTTACAGAGAAAATTAGGTCATTTGATTATGTACGGCGTTGGTTCCTTAAAGTTTCAATACCTCTTCTAATCCATTATTTCGCAATGCCGTACAAAAATCATGTGACAAGGAGAAATGATCGAGGGTTGCAACCCCCCTCTTCAACTGCACTCAGTTGAACAGCTTACAACCTTACAAGTGACGGCATAATGCTGAATACTTGATACCCTTCTATCATCCTACATAGGTCTCCTGGTGGTTCATTTGACCCATAACTTTTGTTCACGGGCCTGTAGTCTATTCGAATCCCGCATGCGTCTTTAAGTCTTTTTCCAAAAGCAGTTTCTCATCACTGCAGGCTGAACTACAAAATATTTACTCATTTCGGATCTTTGATAAGTTCCAGATTATATCTCTCAAGAAATAGTGAAGTCGGTAGTTTATTCCACCGTTTGATTAAACAAATTAGCTGCTGTGTAATTTTTCGGAGAAAAACATTATGAGTTTCTTCTGCAGTTAAAAAGCTTGTTTATAAAAACAAAGGGCGGTCCACGACCAGACAGCCGTAACTCGTGCCATCCGTCGCGTCCCCAGATATCGGGTAACAAGCGCTCTCATTCAAATGGTTCCACTGAGACGGGCTATTTATGTACTAACGGAACTGGGGGGATACTACGAAATCTATAATTTAATTCATGCCGGCCACACTTACACGAAATAAGCCATGGTTGCTAGTGGCTACAACGTTCGATTTCGCAGTGAAGTGACCGTAGGTTCGAATCCTTTCTACCTCTGATTTTTTTCAAGTGCAGATGTACGAGTTAGTCACCATCACTAAATTTGACGGTGAAGGAAAACAACGTGATGACACCGGCGTGTTTCATAAAAGATACAAAGATAAAATAAAAAATCTCGACCAACATCTTCGTAAGAAGCTTTCGCTAGACGATTGGCTCAGATACAAAATGTCGTCCTAGACAGGGCGCCTATTCACTCTGCATCTATAATCTACAGGAGCTTGGGGTCGACCCTGCTGTAGTATGCCTAGTTTTTTAAATATTTTTAAAATCATATCATTTTCTGTAAATACTTATATAGTAAAAAAATAAGATGACTAAATAAATATGTACGTGCACATTTAATGTATGGTAGCATTTTAAAGTAAACTGACGATACATACTCGTACCTACATACAATTTCACGGTAACATACGAGTATGCATCATAAGTAGTATAATATGCTAAATATCATATTTTATGTGATTATGGGCCCAAGTTTTTTAATTTAACTTACCAAGCTTTAGCTTATTCACATTTTGTATTCAAATATATTTTTATGATACTTGACTCATTCTTACTTAAAAAATCAGGCACATGTTTGGAGACTAACACCAACATATTTTTTTGTGATTTCGTGATTCTTGTGATAATTATGATTCTTTAATTTAAAGAGAGCTATGTGAGATGTGTTGATGGTCCAACGCAGACCCATGTGTACTAAAAAAATGCAAAAGATTTATTCGTTTGGGATAATTATGCACCACAATCTTGAGTCTTAATAGTTTTTAAAGTGGCCAACTTTTTGTAAAGCAGTAGCTATTTATATAGTAAGTGAGATAAAAATGAAATAATATTTATTGCTGAGAGATTGTAGTAGTTCCCCCGGCTTGAATACAGCTTTCGTAATTATGAGAAAACAAATGAATTTATGATGCAACGGGAACGGAGTGCCACAAAGCATCAACATAGATTTTTAAGAATGGCTGTTTTTTAGACTAATGGCAGAAAACCAAAACAACTTTTGTAGAAAGAACTTCTAAATAGTAAAGTGCCATTCCTTAGTGCGTAAACTCTGATGGTTATAATTTGTGTGTCATCGAAACGAGAGCGAATCGGTTTCTTCCAGAAAAGTGTGCTCCACAATGATAGCATCTTTGGATTCTTCAGTTAGCATCAAGCGTTGTATCAATCAAGCGTTAACCTATTTTATTGAAAAAAAGTGCAAATGTCCTAGTTTACTAGCCTAAACTCTTTATTCATAATAATTTTATTGCATATATGTGTAGTTGATATAAATGTCAGTGTTAGGAATGTTAGCAATATTATGACGCTACGAGACGCTCGTATATTATCTTACCGCTTACCGCATGCTTTGTTTGCAGAAGTTTTTGGTCCAACGTTATTTTATGCAACCGCTTTTTTCTTAACACATTTTCTCAGAACTCAATACGACTATATAATAATAATAATCGGAGGCTTGGACATGTTGATCGTGATGCTAACAGATATTAATGGATCTGCTACTACGAAGAGTTGTAACGAATTTTGAAGTAGAGGAGAGTAATTTTGGAATCCGTAATCGAGATTACTTTAGAATTAATAATAAAATCATAATAATAAATATTGGTGGACACTGCACACAACACCATCTGACCCCAAACTGAGCAAAGCTTATACATACTGCTGAAGCCTGATAGCTGATAATACTTAGTACCTGGGTGACCGAGCTTTGCTCGGTTTAAATACTAAATATACTCAGATACCTACAGATAAAAGACTACAAGAAATAGATTTACTTAAAAAAAACGAATTGAAAAAAAAGAGAACCCGTCTGGATTCGAACCCGGAGCTACTAATTCGTGACCGCTATGAGCGCCCGACTTCCCGTCTGAGCTAATTATGCTGTCGCGTCACGCGGCGAAATTTACCTTCACATTCTAATGTCTAATGTGACAGTTTTTCATTGTCTAAAAACGCGCATAATATGCGTTTTTTTTTTAATAAGACCTAGTTAGATCGATTTATCGTCCCCGAAATCCCCTGCATACATAATTTCATGAAAATCGTTAGAGCCGTTTCCGAGATTCAGATTCTATATATATTTATATACATATATAGGTACAAGAATTGCTCGTTTAAAGGTATAAGATGTATAATAGTTGTAAATATATACTTATTACACACAGAAACACTCAGACATAGTACAAATGTTTGTTAATTACCTCAAGAGTGATAAATTCACACAAATATTTGCACTGGGTGGGAATTGAACCCACGACCCCCGGCTTTGCAGGCAGACTCACTACCAACTAAGCCACGAGGCCAGTCGAAGAAAGGAATCGATAAATACAGTTACAGGTCATCTGATTAAGCCAAATGGTTATAAATATGTATGTCCAAACAATGCAATACCTATGCCTATGGCTTAAGAGCTGTTTCAAGCCACAAGATCAGTTAGTTCCGCTTTCTTGATCTCGTTTTGTAATACCATGTAATATCACGAGTGTTATTAATTGCTTAAATTATCTGGTAATAAGTATCTTAGACACTCATTCCCATAGCGTAAGTGAAAGGTACATTGGGTCCCAGGCAAAGCCGTAAACGCGTAAGCCTTGACAGCACCAATTTTGAGAACATTAAATATAAAATAGATACAGACTGTATCAACAAGTTTTTAACTAGGAGATTTTTTATCGTAAAGAGTGACGGAGCGAGCAGGACAAATGCCCGATGGTAAGCAACAGCCCAGCCCATAACAGCAGTGTCACACAGCTATTAGAACATGAAGAGTTCGAATCATTATCTAACACTGCGCTGCACTCGTCACCCATCGATATAAGACGATTTATTTCAATGCCATGTAATTTTTCTGGAAACACTGCCCTTCAAACCGGAACCAGTGATGTTTCCATATTATTGATTTATCGATTAAAAAAAATACTCCATCTTAGACTGCATCGTCATCAGGCGAGATGGCGGTCGCTTGAATATTGCAAAAAAATAGAAACTGATAGAGACAAACTCTGTATAAATTAGTATCTGCCTATCAGCTCAAGCACGTACGTACGTACGGTGTTGCATTCCATCAGAATCAAAATAATTTATTGTTAAACTATACCTACTAACATGGTAAAAAGAAAATGCCGGTATTACTAACTGTGTTAAATGTGTGAGGTTTTGTTAAACCACGGCACCAGTATTCATATATCGTTTACCATCTGAAAGTACACACTCATTTGATTTTGAGTGGGATATGGTCAATCTTCGGTTTGGCAGAACCGACGGTACACCGGTATGTATTCATCACTCAAATATTTACACTGGGTGGGAATTGATCCCACAACCTACAGGTTCGTAGGCAGACTTACCATCAACTACACCGCTATTATAGCATAACATAAATGGTATATATGGTCATAGATTATATTTTATGCGTACATAAATCTACATCATTTTGTTGAGCCTGAACCAATTAGGGACTGGTAAACTATTTTACTATAAAAGGTTAAAAAAAAGTTCAAATGTTTGTTTCTGAAGGGACACCCTCCAATATTTATGGTAAATGCTTAAACCTACCTAATTAACTTGCAATAAAATGTATTATTACTTGTTGACATTTTACAAACATTGCAGCCACAGTGGCGGGAAAATTACAGGCAGACATTATTTAAATGACATTAAATTACGCAAGAATTTAAAATAGCGGCATTTCAAGAAATTTGCGTGTTAATTAAATAATAAAATAACACTAGCTGACATTTATATCAATGCCACAAAAATTAAATAAAAACGAAACAAAAAACATATACTTTTACACGTAGATACCTACATAATAATATAGGGCACTTCCGTACCAATGGTACCGACGGTACCGTATCAGGAAAAATGATTTATTTTCTTTTAAAATTTCAGTTTTCTATTTATTGCTTCTATCGTTTGTAGATAGCAAATAATGTTTTGTCAAATACAGCGTCACGAACTTTTATTTCATCATTATTGAAGATGGGTGGATCTCTGAAATCATTTAACGTTCGTTCGTTCGTTTACGGATTACGGAGTGTGTGTGCCATGTTATACTTAACTATTGTGTAATATTTTCTAACCTTTTCAACATTGTTACCCCTATGCCCTAAGAGAAAAACTGTCTTTTCAGCTATCTCACCGCATGCTTGCAACACGGCGAAGCGACGAACAAGTGCTTCGGAACTTGTTTTTCTGTACCTACGTTTTTTTAATTTTACGGTCCTTATTACAATGAACTCGTCATTGAAACTTGCCAAATAGCTGATTTCAACCAGTTTCTAGTATCTTAAAGTTACCGTGTAGGCTTTAGGTTTTAAGTTGACCGACAAAAATAGAATATAAATATGTGTCTTAATGCTTGCACAGAAATTACAAAATGTAAGCCGATTTAAAATTAACCCAGCACACACTGGGTGCGAGTAGGTAGGGATATCAAAAGGGCCGGGTGCTGGGTGTTTCTAATTTCATGCTTTCTCTGACCTATTTATAGGTATCCATTACAGTACCGTACTCTCCCTAGTTCGTGTAATTTCACGGTACGTATACTTCTATACTAATTTAGAGGGATACTTTACGCGAGATTTGTTTGTTTATTTTTGACATACCTGCGTAATCCAAAACTTTACTTAATTGAATCTATGTCTTTTGTAAATTTTTTAACGTGATAAAAAACTTACAAAATACAAAAATATTAACGACGATTATTAATTACTAGCTGAACGCGCGCGCGTTGCTACGCCATCTATCGAAAATTGGTCGTACCAATTCAAATTTTAAACAAATTCGGTTACTTTAGATTCTAATGACGTAGCAACCTTTAAAATATGGCATATGCTGTCACGCAACGAAAGCTCTCAAAAAGCAATATTTTCCCCCGTTTTTGTTACATTTTTCATTCATGCTCGGCTCCTGTTGATAGTAGCGTAATATTAAATAGCCTATAGCCTTCCTCGATAAATGGACTATCCTACAAAGAAAGAATCTTTCAATTCGGACCAGTAGCTCCAGAGATCCTTGCGTTCAAACAAACAAACAAACACACAAACATACAAACAAACAAACTCTTTAGCTTTATAATATTAGTATAGATTATATACGGTCAAAAATGTTTGTAAAAATTATATATTTCATGATGTCAGTAATTACAACAGCATTATTTTTAATATTAGCACCGTATTATTAAAAACAAATAATGCGCATTCATTATTTTTTGTTTTAATTGGTTTTGAAACCGTTTGACGACAGAAACCTCGAAAATGTTCACACCGATTTGACATTGCTCAGAAATACAACAGTTGTTTGGTATTTAATTAGCCTTGCGTATTTTAACCGACATAAAAAAGGAGGTTTTCAATTCGGTTGTATGTATGTATGTACATATGTATGTTACGCGATAACTCCACCATTTGTTGATGGTTCTTTTTTTGGTTAGTAGATCCTGTGATCTGCTTCCCAAGTGTTCCCATATAAATGTTATCGAAATTGTTGCGGTGGTTTTCGAAACTTGAACAAAAAACTAAAACTTACTTTCATTTATCTAAATTCCAGATTGTTGAATGATGGCTAATGATGATTGTTGAAATTTGGTTGAGTGTCAGATTTTAATTTTAAATTGAAGTCGGTTTTTGTTTTTTCTGAGAAAAGAAATTATTTTATTCACAAGACGAATTAGGTTATTTTATTTTCACGGGGCGAGCACGACATGGGCCTGATGGTTAACAACACGCCTGTCTGTTACATCACAGTGTGGCACTGTACGCCTAATGTGTGGAATACGACTGAAAATTTGAAAATTAGCACATTTTCTATCAGCGATCCCTACTTCCCACTTTATTCTATTCTTCATCAGTCAACGTCAGTACCTAACCGAGCTTTGTGTTCCTTATAAAGCTCCATGATAGTCTAACAAGGAAGCGTCATTAATTAGGTCATGTCGTCGGTCGTCTCCAGTAGACTGGGCTGTGCAGAACGGATGCAATAAGTCGGAAGGACCTTAATATCAGAATATGAGCATGTATGATATGAACTTAGGAATTACTAGAGGCATCCCGCGATTTTATCCGCGTAGTTTCCGATCCCGTTATTTTCTCGTGCAAAAAGTAGCATGTATGTTACTCCAAACAAATTCAAAAACTTACGCATTTGTAATATTAGTAGGATAGTAAGTTTCTATTAAGCTGTATATTAATCTAATATTAAAAAATAGTGTAAAATACTTGCTGAAAAAAAAAAATAGTCCGGTGTTGGTTATATTTATTGATAATAGACACATTCTTGTAACTAGTGAAACAAAAAGCAACCTTGCAACCTTTTCGTAAAGCGATCTCTTTCAGGCTACTGAAGGATGTAGAATGTAGAGAAATAATAAATAGAAGAAGACGAAGATTAAACTCTAACATACATTGACTAAATAGGTATTTTTTTTGTGTTTAACGACAAGAATTCCAGTTTTTTTTTAACTTTAGTAGTGCTTTTTCATTAGTGTACATACATAGCAGATTTTTTTATATTAAAGAGTGACGAGACAAGCATGACATGTGGCTGATGGTAAGCAATATGCCTGCCACAAAACAGCACATGTGACACACAGCTATAAAGAGCATAAAGAGTCCAAATCATTACGTAGCACTGCACTGAGCTCGTCACCCAGAGATTTAAGGTGTTATATCTCTAAGCCCAGTAATTTCTCTGGGAACATTGCCCTTCAAACCGGAACACAGATTACAGTCATTGTAATAATACAACTTACAAACTTAATTAAATCCCGCAGTAAAACTGGTTCATAAGGACGAGTTCACTCTTCCTGCCATCCTTCCGGCTTAGTATATCTTTTCTGCGTAATGCGGCAAACTTGCACATATTCTGTGGCTTGTCTGTGATGTTAATGAAGACCGTTTTATTATGGCCGCTTGTTCACCCGTTGCACGCCTTGCAGCTTTGAACTATGGCTATAAATATACAGATAAACCTACCGATTTTCTTATATTTACAGCGAAATGAGTCAAGTATTAGCTGATAATGAGGTAATGCAAGTAGTCGTCGTGATGTAATTTCTTAAATATTAGTCAGAGGACAAAAAGATTTTGTGTCTGATACAAATATATTTTTTAAAATAGTATAATTTTGGAAGAAGGTTTGATAAAAGAGACGTGTACTAAGCTATATGTAAGTATGGCTTGATAAAAAAGACATATTAGTGGGATATAATCTATTTTCTTCAAAAAAATAGTGCAGTGTAGTGCTAGGTAATGATTTGGACTTTCATGTTCCAATAGCTACGTGTCACTGTGCTGTTATGTGGCAAGCATGTTGCTGACCATCAGGTGCATGTCCTGCTCGTCTCGTCACTGTATGCTATAAAATAAAGTGGCCAAGTGCGAGTTGGACTCGCCCATGAAGGGTTCCGTTGCAGCAAGTAACATTATATACATAGTACACATAGTTCTTGTAGTTCGTTGTAACTTTGATCAAAGTTTCAATAATAGTGTATTTATGACGTACTAAAAAAAAACTACTCATCAGATCGAATTCAAACTAATTTTCGTTGGTAGTTTACATGGTAATGTACATCATATATTTTTTTTAGATTTTTCATTCTCTTACTTTAGAAGTTACAGGGGGGGGGGGGGGGACACATTTTACCACTTTGGAAGTGTCTCTCGCGCAAATTATTCAGTGTAGACGAAAATGATTTTAGAAACCTCAACATCATTTTTGAAGACCTATCGATAAACACCCCACACGTGTAGGTTTGATGAAAAAAAAAATGTTGAGTTTCAGTTCTCAGTATGGAGGGCAACCCAAATTTTTCTTTTTTTTAATTTTTTCTGTTGAAATCTTAATGCGGTTAACAGAATACATCTACTTACCAAGTTTCAACAGTGTAGTTCTCATAGTTTCGGCAAAAAGTGGCTGTGACATACGGACGGACAGACAGACAGACAGACAGACAGACATGACGAATCTATAAGGGTTCCGTTTTTACATTTTACGGAACCCTAAAAACCGTTAAAAAAAGCTGCGGAAGATGATAATGATATAAGACAAACAAAAGCAGATAGACATTCTCTGATCTCTGAGGGCTGGAATGTCACTCAGTGTCCAGACTAGTTTCCCATTGGTCAGCAGTATGCTGCTTCGTTCTACTTCCGTTTGCTCACCGAACATCACTTTTAGAAATATATCCTTCAAAGATAACATGTGGACTTGCTGCAAAAATGATTTCCAAATCAAATTTAAAATAACATGTTTTAAATATCTGATAAAATCATTAATAAATGCAAGCTTGCTAATTTATGTGTGAATTTTCCAAAATCTATTTGTATAACTTTGATTATTAAGCAAGTTTGCAATTTTTGCAAGATTTGATATTTCAAACATGTTAATATTTACTTTATGGGTGAGATCATGATGTACCTACCTATGTTTGTTACCGGAGATTTATTTAATACACTAGTATTTTTAATCACGGGATGTTTACAGTGGTTGAATGGTGGGGCGAGTTACCGATATTTCGATGCAGTTTCATGCATATAATAATTCTGCCAACTTACCTATTCCATCTATGCCTTAAATACCTGCTATTTATTACTTGCACCAGATCAATGTAAATAGATTGTGTGTACTTAAAAGCTACAATATAAGGCAAGGGCTTCGAAAACACATTTCGAAATACGCTATTGATATGTGGTGGCCATTCGCCGATACGTATCTGAGATTTCAAGATTTCCCTCCGAGCCGGGCCATACGAGAGAAGGCAAGGACGTCCACACTGGTTTCTGTTACCCTCTACCATAGAATGGATAATAATTACCTGTACTCTCACAAAGGTTTACACGGAAAGAGTACCTACACCAAGATAGATAGACATAGAGAAAAACTTGATTATAAACAACAGAACAAAAATTTTAAAGTTTACGCATTATAAAATACTTAAAACTAGAGCCACAAATGGCCGCCTTATCGCTAATAGCGATTTCTCCAGGTCATCTTGACGGTAAGCCATTAATTTTATCATCAGTATTAAATATCTCAAATCTGTGTTCCAAAAGCCGTTCTGACATGATTGAGCAACAAACTTCCAAATTTTCACATTTATGATATTATTATACCTAAGTACCTAATCTAACATGTTCCACATTGCTTCGTAAATCCTTTCTGCACGGCCCAGTGGGTACATACTATGATAGATATCAAATGACAATAGCGATATCACCTGTTCTGCCGTCACGGTTCGCCTGTTTTCAACATACACGTTATTAGTTGTTGCCAACCGACCAACTTAACAACTCTACATGCAACATAACGAATAAATTTACTCAGGTATGATACGACAGACCGGTATATAGACACACAACACATAGATACACATGCACACGGTTGCCTGGTATGGATTGCTCTTAGTGAAAATACCGCCTATTAAAATCCTTCAGTTGCTCTCAATTCATTTATATCATATATTTTGTGGCCTTTTAAAATAGATTAATTATATTTATTGTACAGACACCTGACTTTTCAAAGATCTCTCTTTTTACGCAGCAAAACTACATCAAAAGTCAGTTCCTCTCTCCCTTTTCCAAAAGATTATTGATAACTGATAAGTATATTAGGTACCTATTAGATTAAAATAATTGCATCGGTCATTTATAGTAAAAAAGGGAATGAGTACCTAATATCAACTAACGAAATGAAAAATTGCAAATTATTATGTTGTAAGTCGGTCGTAATTTGGTCGTAATCGAGATGTTTCTTAGTTATAAGTTGCATCGGGGGTAATACCAAATTTTAAAAATTGTTTTTGTTTATTATCTATCCAAAAGAATCAGATGCATTTTACCAACTACCTAGCAGGCGCTGACAACCCCAATAGTCCGAGATCCCAGAGCTCCCAGACGTCACCTATTTTCTGATGAATGAAATGTGGACGATTGAGTGGAGTTAGTAAGTACTAAGAACACATGTTTACTCGCTAACTTGCTGAGACGGCCAATTTTGAGATATGGGGTAATGAAGGTACATAGTAACATTACTTACTTCACGTATTTTCTAATAAGTGATTTTCACGTATGCTGTAGGCAATATCCTTAAAAACAAGGCCCCAATACTCCCACACGCTTTCCGTCAGCCGTTTTGCTTAACAACTCCAAAATAATAATGTAACTTTACTTAAATTCTCATGCTCCATTTGTAAATATGTTCGTCAGACAACTATTTTGTTGCTTTTTCCAATAAGATAGACCAATCTAAGGGGGCAATCATCCCCTAAACTCAACTATGTCCTATGGGTAAGAGCGGGAGATTGAGTGAAAAATTTATTAGGAAATATTGACTTCGAATTGAGTTTAGGGGATGATTGGCCCCTTAGCACAGAATAAATATTAGTACAAGTACAGAAGAAGCCTCACTTACCGAAAACAATTATATAAATAGCGACTCTTGCTGGGACACATCAAAGTTCAATTCAGCTCGCATTAGCGCTCAATACCTGTCGCGATTTTCAACTTAACATTTGCCCACAACATACGTGAAAATCACTTATTAGAAAATACGTGAAGTAAGTAATGTTGGTATGTACCTTCATTACCCCATATCTCAAAATTGGCCGTCTAAGCAAGTTAGCGAGTAAGCATGTGTTCTTAGTACTTACTAACTCTACTCAATCATCCACATTTCATTCATCAGAAAATAGGTGACGTCTGGCAGCTCTGGGATCTTACTCTACAAGTGATTACATTCTCGGGATTCCTTTCTATCATTATGTCACGAGATGTGCGTGTAATTCCATAAATAAGTCCATAGTAATAAGTAATACCACAGTAACAGCTACGAAGCTTGTACCTTTATGATGAGCGAGCGCTGACATGGTCCGCCTGCGTCGGTAATGCGCAATCTCCTGTTACGGTACGGTGTCAAGTGATTTAGTTGTTTTTTAGGCTTTACACTCTTAAAACAAGTACCTATCAGATTAATCTGGCGTCTAAAAAAGATTATTTTAAAGTTTAATTGTGACTTAGGAGACTATTAGACAACTTTAGTCGGTTTAAAAGGTGTAATAATAACTTTTTTTGCCTGACGCATGGCAGTTTGCTTCGCATGACCTTTACTGCCTACCGGAGTTTGGGTTGTGTCCAGGGTCCTATTTTTTTTAACAATCAATTTGGATTGGTTGAAAGGCCTATATTTTGAAAAAACTTTGCAACGGATTACGGCTTTCCAAGACAAGTGTCATCGTCCACCAACCCCCATTGACAACAATACAAAATCCACTAGATGAATCCACCTGGTGCATTTTAGTTTTAATTCATTTCTTGTGAAGTGTTTTATATTCCCAAAATTGAAGCATAGTTATTCTAGGTAAGTAACGTAGATGCTCCTTAAACTTAAATCTAAGTACTTACGCTGTTTATCCCATAAAATTTTAAGCATCTAGTTGGGAAAGCTGCCCAACTCTGTTGTCATAAAGTTGAATCCTTGACTCTCACTGAACCTTTACTCAACCAAGGCGATATTGGGCATTGAAAGTGATCGTTTATAGCACTAAGTACCTACTTATCTGTGTAGTCAACTGCGCACTGGTACCTCGCTTTACCGGCTCCGATGTTCCCACGAAAACCGGCCTATCCTCGACTTGTAACGTATAATTTTATTGTATTAGCAAAGTGTAGCTATAATAGCTTTAGTAATAAATTCGGATAATAACTGTTGATCTATTTTTTGATAAGTGTGATCGGACCTATGGTTAAATTTGATGGTGACCTTCAAACGTCAAAAGCAGAGGATATGTACACCATAATGTGGACGCTAGTCTTATAAATACTTCTTTGATTTGTTTCTGGGAAGAACATTTCGAATGAGGAGACATTCCAAATGTTCTTCGCAGAAATCTGAATTTCAAATCTGATATTCAATTGACGGTATTATTATTAATGACAATATCATCGGGTTTTTAATGGATACACTACGGAGAGTGTGCTTCTGATTTGCATGATCTAATACCACCTTGCCCTTTTTTAATGCTCGTAGCTCGAAAACGCGACATCGTTTCATGGTTGATGTTCCAAAGACACGAACGAAGAGATTTGACTCTACTTTTGTGATAAGAACGTCTAGGCTGTGGAACACGTTGCCTGAGTGAGTTTGCCCCGATGGTTACAATCTTTGTGTCATCATCAACATCATCGTAAACCGTATCGTAGATGACGGTAAAGTGTAAACCTATATAAATAATATTTTTTTTGTTCGCGTTGATGCCTGCCGAATATTACGGCCAACAACCTGAGATTGCCAGACTTTTCGTTATTTTGTAAAAGCTGAAGGCTTTATAGCGTACGCTTCCAACCATACAAGTAGGTACAATGGACTACTATTAAGTTAGACTCGCCGTGGCTGTTTTCACTGGCTCACAAACTAACTTCGATTAGTGACCAAAAAATTCATAATTAGACGAACTCTAGTGCGAAAAAGACTTCAAAGTCTTGAACATCGCCGCAAAATTGCTAGCTTATCGGTTTATCGGATACACTTCAGAGAGTGTGCAACTGATCTGCATGATCTAATACCTTGCCCTTTTTTCTGTCGAACTTCTCGTAGCTCCAAGAAGCGGCACCGGTTCACGGTTGATATTCCAAAGACACGGACGAAGAGGTTTGACTCTACTTTTGTGATAAGAACGTCTAGGGGCTCTATTCATCTGAAACTATAGAATGCGATATTAGCGACACTTTTCAGTAGCCCTGTTGATTGTAGTGTGTACTACGGAAAATTTAAGTCATTGGAACAAGTATAACAAATTAAGTTTAGAGCAAAAATCCGATTTTTATTTTGAAGAAACTATGTAAAACTTATAAACGCGTTAAATGTAAGTTGTTGTACAGAAAGAGTTTGATATCAAATTATCAATATATTGTCTTCCTTTTCTAGGGTACCAGCAATGACGGGGAGTACGCCACTCGCAGCTTGCCCCGCGTGCGGCTCGACACCGCTTCCGTCGCCAACAGTGCCGGCGTGCGCTTGCGCTGCTGGGCGGCGCCGCCCTCCATCACCGAGGAGGAACGAGAGGACGAAGAGGAAGATGACGCCGTGTCTTTGAGAGCCATACCGCTGCAAGGTATGTATTTTTAATATTTTAAATCTAAGATCGGAGTTCAGTTGTAGCAGCACCATCTATGATCGAGTAAAGTTTTATTTAATTAATTTCGTGTTTATTGTTTAAAGCGCCATCTTTGAGCGTGTAGCGAAATTAAAATGATAAACTCATAGTTTAATTTAGCGCCATCTATTGAGTATTACCGTTTTCTGCTACTCAACTCTAGATGGCGCACTGCAAACATTTTATATCAGTTACACAGACAGCGTTGTACGCTTTAGTTCGAAGTTTAGTGTCTAATTATTTTCTCTGAATAGCAACTTCAATAATTTTACAGTTCATTAATTTTAATGCACTATATTATATATTTTTTTTTATTTTTTTTTTGTTGATATTACAAAAACCGTTCCACCAATTTTGATAAAATTTATCGGGGCACATAACATAAACCCTTTCTATCAAAAAAAAAAAAAAATTGGCAGTCATAGGAACAGCCGATAGAAGTGAAAACATTTAACTCAGAATACTTTGGAAACTACGCGGTTGAAACCGGAGGGTGTGGCCGTGACCATGGCCATCTAGAAATGCGTTAGCATCCTATATAGCCAATCGGAAATGCTGGCGCATTTCTAGGTGGCCTATAGCCAAGCTCCCGAGTTCACCCGTCATGCGCCAATAGAAGTTTTCACTTCAAAAATAATTATCAACATCGGTTTAGGCGTTTACGAGACATCGAGGAACATACTTACATTAAAAAAACATACATCTTTCGATCAGTAAACGCTTCTTTCGTTTGCAAGTAAGGAATGACGATGGAATAAAACGAGTTTAAAACTTGAAATATTTTTATTTTGGAAGATTATCTTTACGACATAGTAATTGAATCAATTAAAACTTGTCGCTGAATCATCGCACACGGAGAAAAAACCGTGACGCACACCCATATCGCAAATTGAACTGATCAAAGGTGACTCATCCCTAAGAAATATAAAACTTATTATGGGGATACCCTGTTAGCTTGACTCAGGTCCTGTCAAAATGTTGTTATGTCGCCATCTTTTAGCAATACGGAGACAGAGTCACCATCCTATGTTTCAAAAAACTGTTAGCCTGACATTGAGATAGTTTTAGTTCGGTCTGTTGGCCATAATTAGACGAACTCTAGTGCGAAAAAGACTTCAAAATCGTGAACATCGCCGCAAAATTCGCCGCTTATCGGGTTTTTATCGGATACACTTCGGAGAGTGTGCAACTGATCTGCATGATCTAATACCACCTTGCCCTTTTTTTCTATCTGACTTCTCGGAGCTCCAAGAAGCGGCACCGATTCAAGGTTGATATTCCAAAGACACGAACAAAGAGGTTTGACTCTACTTTTGTGATAAGAATGTTTAGGCTGTGGAAAATGAGTTGCCTGAGTTGGGTATTCCTGATAGTAATAAATTTGGTGTCTTCAGATCTAGAGTGAATCGATTTCTTCTAGGTAAACACGCTCTGTCGTGGACCACATCGTCGCTTAACATCAGGCGAGATGGCGATCAAGTGTAAATCTATAAAAGTTACAAAAAAAAAGCTGTCTGTTGGAAGTGGCAGAGTTTTTCAGAGAGAGAGCTTGGAGTCAGTGAGCGTGACGCGTGCGGATTTGCCCCCAATCGATTAGGGCTCCAGTTTCACGCTCCTGCATACTTGTCTGACTTGTCTGTTTTTACGGACCCTAATGTCTGGCACCCTCGCTCCTCGGTGCATCGCTCGAATCCTTTTAATCTTTCGCTCCAGTAATCACGGCTTGGGGACATGTTTTTGTTTAAATGACATTCATTACTTCTTCTAAGATATTTGTGTTGCTTTTGAGTAGTACGACAGAACCTTGCTCCTTCTTCGTATTATTCACTTCTTATGTGTAAAAATGAAAAGCATGAAAGTCTCTTACTGATATTTTGTGAAGAACCTGTGTAAGTTTAAAAGACGCCACATCTGTTGTTGGCCTGATTAGAATAAGTAGAGTTTGTGTCAATATCCAGATTTTGAGTTTGTGTCAATATCTAGACTACTTTTTTTGTTTTAAAGTTTAGTTACTGCACATATATGGGTTATTGCTTATTTAAATTAGAATTTAGATTTAAATCAATATGATTTTCGAGTATTGCCAAAAACTGTTAGATGTTAAAGCGACGTCAACAACGGTACAAATGAGATAAAGTTTAAATTAAGTTTTGTATTAATGCAATTAGACATTAAATACACGCCACACTTTTTCAGTCGATAAATACGATTAACTATGTAAGTTTACAAAAAGATGATGTACGTACCAAAGAGTTTATAAGCTGCACAGTATCTTTTGTCGCATCATTATTCAATGTCTAATACCCATCGACGACGCACATAGGAGTATTAACATGATCTAGCCGGCCAAAATTACATTTCTCAGAATTACGCTCAGATAAAAAAAAATGCATTCCTAGAAGAGCCAGGTAGTTGGGCGACCCAACCCTATTGTTGTTTTTTTTACCCACCCCAAATTTAACAAGATATAGTCAGTTGAAACTGAGACATTGCTCGAAGCGGTTGTTTATTTTCAATTTTCGTGCTTTAAAACTCAATTTTAACAATTTTTTATTTTATGTTGTGTTGTGAATAATCCAAAATTGGCTATGGATTCTGAAACTGCTGGTAAGTGACTTATTTTACATATTTCAAATATTTAATTTTGTGACGGGATTATATTATTTTTCGTCATTTGAAAAAATACCGGTTTAATTCCCTAATTTTTTCAAGAAAATTTAGTTTTACGAGGCTTTTTGTTTTAGTGCCCGGCATTACCCGGCTATAATTTTTATATATTCGTAATATATAGACTTTCTACTTTTAAAAAAGGAAAAAATTGGTTCCTACTAATTCCTACTCCGTCATCTGGAGCGATTTTAGATATCGTACTTAAAAATGTAAAAAAAAAATTAAATTTTGATTTAATTTAGTTTTTATTATTTCAGGACCATCTGGAAGTACTTTAATGACTCGCAAGGAGATATTTGGTCTAATGAGATCACAAAATGGTCTCAATTTTAACGACCAATTAGAATATGTTGAAAATTATTTGATTTCACATAAGTCGTAATTTTGCACGCATGAAATCAGAAATGAAGCATCGATGGGTAGCAGCAAAATATAGAAGTGATCTATTTGAAAGTTATACACTTGTATTTAAGGTTTTATGAGATACTGAACCATTTCTAATTGATTAAGAGCGATAAATAATTTTGGCCAGCTAGATGTCTCAAATACCCCTCTGTGCGACGTTCGGAAAACAAATCTCTACAAAAGTAACAAATTTTAATCATTTCAAAATAGCTGACGAAAGAGTTGCACGTAAAAATAACGCTTGGGTAACCGTCTTTGAGGCGAGTTAAAGAAAATAAGAGTGACGAGTCCAGAATAGCGGACGTGTACGTCCAAATGATGTCTAATTTTGAACAGTTCACGTTTTTTTGCTTTGGGTGAAGTTCCGTCATGGCTTTGAACGTTTTGGTTATTAGGATGAAGTTTTTAAGAAGTATATTTAAGCGCTAATGGTTTGAACGTAAGAAATAGCTTAAAATACAAGTAGAGTATTTCAAATAAACAACGCTAATTATTATTATTAGCCCAAATTTATCCATACCCGCAAATGTACAAATAAGACTGTCGAAATTAGCTTTTTGTTTATATTTCACGCAGTTGTTATTAGTTGGTAAAAATGCGTCCAAGCTTACGGTTTGTATACATAATAAATGTATTATTGTGCGACAAATTTAAGATCAATAAAACTCTCCCATTCTAGGTATCATACCTCCAACTTGCAGCGTATATCGTCACTTTATCGAGCCTCAATTCTCAATTATTCAGAACGTTAACCGATTCGCAGTCTCCAGAACCCATTTTTGTAACGGTTATCGGTTCGGCAATATACGATCACTTTTTAATAGTTCACCAGATGACAAAATTTTATTATTAAGTTATTACGTATTTTACGTTATTGTCTCAAATTTTATTTGAAGTTACTTTGTTTGGAGATATTGTTCTCGTATTGAAACGTTGTTTTTAGCTACGGTAAATGACAAGACGAGTATTTTTAATAGCTGATATTTACCATGGTTATATTATGATGGAATGAAACCCCAATATTATTCAATCTTGGTGTTTTCAAATCGAGACTGAAACTGTTTCTTCTAGGTAAGCATGTTCCATCGTAGATCGCTTCAGACAGAGATGGCTGTCTGGTCTAAACCTATAACAGTTGAAAGAAAATGTACAAACATAAACACCGTGACACGATTTTTTTGCATTTTGATTTACATTTCTGATCTTGCTTAATATTTATACTCACAGGTGCATCAAGCATATTTTCGCTTTGCCACTGTTAACTAAAATGAGGAACTGGAAAACGTATTCGGTTAGACATTTTGACTAAAGATGATGATGACTAACACAACCATTCCCTGCTGTCATGATTCATCCTCCAATAGGGAGTCGGCAAGTCTGACGCGCGCCCTGCATATTAAGCAATGTTCGTGATACATACAAACAAACGAATCCTTATTTTATTGTAATGAACGAGTCAAAAGCATCACTTCCGGTTATCAAACGGATTATTGGGCATTAACAACGGAACTTATGAAAATTATATGTCGTCAATGATCCACGATTTTGATAGAGGTAGACATAACAGTTTTACAAAGTTTACCTCAGATGCGGTTATTAAAATGTGGCCAGTACCGTACAGACGTAGACTACAGGCCCGTGTACAAAATTGACGGGTCATTTGAACCACCAGGAGACCTGTACTCTCTATCTTTTCTTCTTGTCGCATGATTTTTGTACGGCGTTGCGGAATACGCGGGCCTGTAGTCGTATATGTAACGATTTTTATGCATAATTTTTTTCGTTACCACAGCTATGCTGTTTTATGGCGTGTTGCTTACCATCAGGCACATGTTTTCGATTCTTGACCCGTCACTCTGTAATACTATAAAAGATAATTATGATGGGACGACGTATTATGGAACTTGACTTTTCTTCGTTATAAACATGGGTAACTACTAAATCGATATGACTTAGCTCAAAACTTTTACAGGTGTTTGGTTTCAATCAGTCGTGTGTGAACGTTTGGGAAGCTGAAAAGAACGGAATTTGCGTGAATTTAATTAAAAATAAGTGTTTTTATGTTTATCTAATACGTGTTGTAAATGTTTGTCTTCAGTTAGAGAAACAGGACAATATGTAAGTTTAGTTAATTATAAATGTTATGTTGTTGTTTCTCTGGGATATTCGTAATTATAAGCATTATTCTAATTAATACAAGTTCATAGTGAAGGTCAAATTATAAATATCAAACTTTGAGTATTTAGCTATACTCAAAGACGTTAAAGTTTGGATTTTTGAATGTTTGGATTTCGCATGCAATCACGAACAACTGAACGTATCTGGACGTCTACTCTCTTTCTACGAAAACGTAATTTCGTTCGTTTCTTTCTACGTAAAAATACGTAAAACGTAGTTACGTACGAAATATCAAACTCTAAAGTCGGTTTACTGACGATAGGTGAACGTGACAACGTCTTAAGAAAATACTGATGGAATGGTACTGATGACGTCATGCGGCGAGGTAACGGCGGTAACGGCACATGACGTCATATTTTGCGGGCGTGCAGCCGGCTTCATCGAATTATAAGACGTTATCACGTCAAAAAACTCGCGACTTTCCTGCTCTCGTTCTACTTCGTTTCATCCGATACAACATTGTTTGACGTTTAAATGTTCTAAGCCTACTCTAATTAGAGTAGACTTCGAACATTGAAACGTACAAAACGACGGATCGAAGTAGAATTAGAGTTTAAAAATCGCGAGTTTATTTCGAAATTACGTTTTCGTAAAAAGAGAGTAGACGTCCTGGTTGAAATTTGGAACACAATGAGAATGGCCAATTATTATTTAGGTACGTATCGTAAACTTTTAGGAAACGTACAGCTCAATCATATAATATCACATTACTCTTTTTTCTATTGGACTCCTCGAAAAAGAAACAAACTTTCGTTTCAGTATTTGGAAGTGTTTGTTTCCACTTTTGTCATAAGCCCGTCTAGGCTGTGGAATGCGTTGCTTGAGTGGATTTTTTCCAACGTACCTTCTCGTCTTCAAATAAATTGGATTCTTTTGGGTAAGCGCTTCATCGCGTAACCATATCCAGCATTTGACATCAGGCGGTCAAGTGCAAACGTATTATTATTGATAAAAAAGTTACAATAATGCAGTTTTTATGAACAAGATTGTCGTTTTACATCCAACTCTCAACTTTCTAACCACTTTAGGTAGTTTCTTATGGTAATAATTATGTGGTCAGATGTTCCTAATAGACAAAACAATTACACAAGGTTTACGCTATCCTAAAACTTGTCAAATGTTTCATAATTTGGATGATCGCGAAACCTGATGGTGAACAGCACGTCTGGCCACAGTGCTACTTCACTTAATGGTCTAGTCGGGAGAACGGGGACTCTTCCAGGTCGGCGATCTGGAAGCCCCGGGTTCAAACCCCACGCGCCCCACGCTCTTTTCGAAGTCACGTGCGTAATGCCGCTAATTTAAAACGATGAACGAAAACATCGTGACGAAATCGGCATCTACGTAGAGTCTTTCGAGGGCATGTGTCATCCACCAACCCGCACTGGGCCAGCATGGTGGATTAGAGCCCTGACTCTCTCCTTGCGAGAGAAGGCCCCGAGGGACAGTGGGAACAGTAGGAGGGCTGTTTATGCTGCTACTTCACTCACTAAACATGAAGAGTCAAAATCAACGTTTAGCGCTCATCACTTGGAGATATTAGATGACTTGTCTCTTTACCCTGTAATGCAAACATGCCCTTCAAACCGGAATACTGTTTTGTTGGCACGTTCCTGCTAAGTGTTGGTGGCTTACTTTCCCAAACGGACTCGACAAAGATTCCTACTACTTACTACAATCAATAATAAAGATAGGACATTTGGGTATATTTATGCTGAAATGACGAGCGCTTGATGAATGGAAAAACGAAAATAGAATTAAAAAACTTACCGCTTACCTACGCACACACAAGAAATGAGTTGAATAAGGATAATCAGATCATCATGACAGTAGGGTTCTGTCATGATGATCTGATTATCGTATTATGCGGCTGACGATGTTACCGTATTATGCGGCTCAAATGGCGCTGGGCAGGACACGTCTTCGGCCATGGTGACTGCAGGTGGAGTAGATCTCTGACAGAGTGGCTAGTGGCCACCGATCGCCGATAAGCCTCCTGTTGGCAAACCACCATCCAGATGGGTCGATTACATCAAATCCATGGCGGAGATTACGCGGACGATGAGCGGATCGGCTCGGGATAAAGATCAATGACACAGCGGAGAGAAGGCCTATCTAGCATTGGGTCGATATAGGCTGAAAATGATAACGATAAAACTTTTTTTTTGTAGTATAGAGTGACGAGACGAGCTGGACATGTGCCTGATAACAGCACAGTGACACGCAGCTATTGGAACATGAAGAGTTCAAATCATTACCTAGCACTGCACTGCGCTCGTCACCCAGAGATATAAGATGCTTTATCTCTATGCCCTGTAATTTCAGTGGAAACATTGCCCTTCAAACCGGAACACTTATGTTTGAGTCCTACCGCTACAAAACTAGTCGCAGACATTTTCTGGCACCGGTTCCGATAGTGCTGGTGGTCTTAAACTTGGAGCTTTAATGTTGTTGATTATTTTCTTAAGAATGTAATCTATGAGTCCACAATCAGATAAAGATTTCGAGTCACCCGTTGCCATCCATAAAGATAAAGCTGTCCCTTGAGAAAGAATTGAAAACAGTGAGCGCATCGCTCGCGCCATAAAAGGTGGTCAGCCTTCTAGGCGCCTCGGCCGTAGTTGTTGAACTTAGGGGCATTGATTCATTATTTCAACATATGGTTTACGATACTTATTTTCTCAAAATTACACACTATTCCCAGAAAATACTATTATTTATTTGCTTCGCAGTCGTCGGAATGCTGTTGACAACAAATATAGTCACAAAGAACGCCTTCAGAACTGGTCCTAAAGTGCACACGCAATGCAATTAAATAAGGAAATAAAAACAAATCGAAAGCATTGAAGTTTAGAAATGTACAACAATATTGTTCGAATCTACCCATAATCTAGTTATTACGGCTGTTAACTACTTACACTTTTTAACCGACTTTTTATATTTTATCCTATTAATATTCTAACTATCGTCGTTTGGATGTTTGTTGCTCAATCACGTCGTAAGGTCGTAACGTCTGAACGGATAGAGTTGGAATTTTAAACATAGATAGATTATAGTCTGGAAGGACATATTATAGGCTCCGCTGGAATATATTAAAGTACTACTCGTAGCAGTGACCTGTAGTTATATCCGTTCTCGTTCCCGTTATTTTTTTGGGATAAAAAGTCGCCTATGTGTTCTTCTTGATTTGAATGTGTGTTCCAAATTTCAGCCCGATCACAAACATCTAAATATCCAAACATTGTCATTTATAATATTAGTAGGTATCTAGTATTAGCAGGAAGTAGGATACTAGGAATAGGTAGGTAGGAATTCATAATGAAATAAACAATACATGTATTTAAATTGTTAAAATGTCACTACTAGTAATATCATGTGATATCTTCTGTCCACAACAGCAGCAATTACCTTCCGACAGATAAATACTACAGATAAAACTACCAAATGTACCTACACTAATGGAGTGTGACTCATTGCTCAGTAGCTATGCAATTGATGCAGATGCATTCCCACTCATTTGTCAATACATACATTGATAGAAACGCGTGGAATGTATTGAAGTCTGGGCCATCGCTACAATCAATTGGCTAAAATCATGAACTACGCATTTATAAACATGAGCCATTCAGCTATGGGAATACGATAGTCACGCCACGCAGAAACGGATGAAATCGTTGGCGAAGATTCTATGAATGAGTGTGACTGTGTATCTAATTGTACAGCTGTATCAAGGGTTTGAAACTCTTTCGAAAGTTCTCCATGTTCATATTAAAGCAAAGAAGAATCCATTAAGACATCGATCAAAAAGAAGAGATGTTGGTATCTTCTAACTCATAAGTAATATGGTTTAGAAACGAATTAAATATTATATTTAACTCATCGTTTGAACACAATAAGCAAATAAAAGCATCTAATTATGACCTATTTTTATTAGAACGCACAATTTGAAGATAGTTTTGGTTGACGAAAGATAGGTCGACGTGTCGACGATAATAATAATTACCTATAGTCTTGATCGCGGATTGAATCCGGAGTCCATTGGCATATAGGTAGGTAACCAAGGAAGTTGATGTGATAAAAGAGAGTAGTAAGCAGTGGGATAAGAAAGCCTGGAAGATGAAGCCGAATACTTTAAAAATAAAATCATTAAACAACGAGGAAAAGTTAAAAAAAAAACAACTCGTCAATAAAAAAAAACATTGAAATCGTAACACACAGGAAATATTGTATAGATCACAAGTCCATTATTTGAACGATTCAAACATAAAAAATACCACATAAGTTGTTAAAATTTATGTATCGACTTACAATCATAATAATAAAACAAATTAATTTAACAAAGAATGCAAACTAATAAAAACACGATACGGCAGTTCAGACACTCATAATTACATAATTAACATGCTTACACTATTATTGCGTATGTAATTAGACTAATTAAATCACAATAAACACGACTTTCTCCGCCCGATTAACGAATACGAATCATTTCTTCTGAAAATCGTGTGAACATTCGAGCACGGCTCAAATGTTGTTAACTAACAAGCGGAAAATTATATTTAATTGTTATTATGCGAGAATGACGCCCCTAGTTTTCTCTGAGTCAGCGACAGACGCGGCAGTAAGGATGCAGGAAGGTTGTGCAACTTATCTGTCTCTTGGTAGCTAATTATCGTACCACATTGATTCAGTAACTTTAACTCAATTCTATAGAAGTGTCAGTGACAAAATTAAGTTTTTGTCATTATGAGGATTTCATAGTTATGAAATAAACTGTTTGGCCATACGGTTTTAATTTACAAATAGTGATCTATGGTTGAATGTAGTTGTAGATATATAGGCAAAAATGTTTCAAGATTCCACAATCTTGCAAGAGTCTAAAAGACAACTGTAGCCGGATAAAAAAATAATTAGAGGCTACTGTCAAAACGGTAAAAACCCAAACGCAAATTGTTAGGGAAGTATTCTTTTTTACCGAGAAAAACTTTATCGCTTAACTTTAACGCCATCTAAATACAAACTACATTCACTCTCTCTATTTTCCCGTTAAAAAGAAACCCCTGAATAACCCACCCCGAACTGCTCCCGGTGCAAAGGTGCAAAAACTACACTCGCCGCATTCGATCGGTCTCGACCAGATCCAGAGCGGGAGTCACCAGTAGTCTCCCGGAGCCTGCGTCCTAACTCCAAAACGAACACCTTAGTCTCCCCCAATAGGGTACAATCCTCAAAAAACTAATTAGTCCGTCAGTTAGATTGCTAAATAAAGTAGCCAAGTGCGAGTTGGACTCGCCCATGAAGGGTTCCGTTCCAGCAAGTAACATAATATACATAGTACACATAGTTCTTGTAGTTCGTTGTAACTATGATCGAAGTTTTAATAATAGTGTATTTATGACGTACTAAAAAAAAACTACTCATCAGATCGAGTTCAAACTAATTTTCGTTGGTAGTTTTCATGGTAATGTACATCATATATTTTTTTCAGTTTTTTTATTCTCTTACTTTAGAAGTTAGAGGGGGGGGGACACACATTTTACCACTTTGGCAGCGTCTCTTGCGCAAGTTATTCAGTGTAGACAAAATTTATATTAGAAACCTTAACATCATTTTTTAAGACCTATCGATAAACACCCCACACGTGTAGGTTTGATGAAAAAAAAATTTTTGAGCTTCAGTTCTCAGTATGGGGGGCACCCCTAATTTTTGTTTTTTTAAAAAACTTTTGTAAAAATCTTAATGCGGTTCACAGAATACACCTACTTACCAAGTTTCCACAGTGTAGTTCTCATAGTTTCGGCAAAAAGTGGCTGTGACATACGGACGGACAGACAGACAGACAGACAGACAGACAGACAGACAGACAGACAGACATGACGAATCTATAAGGGTTCCGTTTTTACGTTTTACGGAACCCTAAAAATATTGTACACGTATTTTTTCTTTTGTTTCACAAACAAAAAATAACGAAGATACAGCGCTTAGAAGTTTCGCGTGACGTCACTCGTGCCTACGATTTTTACTCACGAGTGACGTCGCGACCCCCCACTCTCGAAGTTTGATGTTCTATATCTTTGTCGATTTTTAATATTTTCAAAAAACAAAAAATACGTGTCCCATATTTTTCCATGATCTAGCTGACTAATTAGAAAAGTGTATTTTTGACCCTGTCCGGTACCCTATTACGCAGGGTCGCCACGGCAACCGGTACAAACTCGTACAATCTAAATTAATCATAGGCTGAGATCCATTTAAAATCAATATATCAAGCTCACTGCTAGTTGGAAACGTGCTGGGGCATCACCACTTCACCACGCTAAATGGCATTTTTTTTTAATTTTTAAAGTTATGAAATTACGTTGGTACATTTTAACAGTTGCGATTCATACATATCATGCCCATCTAGCTACCTTACTAACGTACCTTAGATTTCTTGGTCATATTAATATGTTTGTATCTATGAGAGGAGTGTAAAAGCCATTAGGAACCAACCCTACATCGAATAGTTACGGCGTCAGTTTACATTTATTTTTGTTATTAGTATGATTTGAAAGAGTTTTAATTACTAGATAACTAACGAAGGAATCAGTTTGTAACCAAGCAAGAAATCCCTTACTGTTAATACTGCGTCGTCAGATTGACGACGCGATGCGGCGCGGCGTCCGCGCCTGCCAGTGCGTCGCTTCTCTTCCGACTTGCCGCACCTCGGCAACGGGTTTCTATTTTCAAAAACGTAAACATTAGTTTGAAAATCGAACGTTTTCTTTTTTAGAAAACGAAACCGATTTTCTTTTATTTTTAAATACACTCGTGGCTTTTGTGAAAAAGTTAGTGATGTGACACAAGATACAACGTTCGTGGAATCAGTATTGGTGAAGTGTGAAACGATCAGCTGTTTCGGATTAAGACGGTGTAAGGTTTCTGCGTGTGATAAACTAATTGATAAGCTTTTAATAGAGTATGAATATTTTCGATACGTACCTAGTTATAGATCTAAAAAATACAGTAACTAGCCTATTGTTTCAGATATCTATGTATTGAAAATGTTTATTCCTACTGTGTTTTTAGCTACCACGATTGCACCCTATTATCCTTAATTACGGGATATTTTATCAGTTTATCCGTAAAATTGTGCAAGAAACTGTTTACAAACCTATAAGCGTTTCCTAAACGCTTCACCTATGATACAATACATATATAGGTTATAGGTACTATTTTTATTCACCTAATATAGGTACATATGTAATTATATACCGTAACCAACGATAAAACAGTAAGTTGAAATTATTTATTAATTATTTAGTGCTATTGTAGGGTTTTAATATATTAAGAGTTTACTTAGGTAGGTAACTTTAGCACTTTATAAATCAGAAGAAAAACCATTAACCTATGACCTTATATCTAAATACTTGTAGCTTGTAGACTTCAACGACAAATAGAATTCACATTCCTATTACATTTACCTAAAAGCGTTTTATGGGAATAAATCATGACTTATGTATACATACCACATGTGTCTGGGTGTTTCTATGTATAATAAGTATGTATTTAAAAATTATATGTATAAGTATTATATCAGCTATCAGGCCGCCATAGTACAAGTTTTGCTTAGTTTAGGGTCAGATGGTGTTGTGTGTGAATTGTCCAATATTATTTATTTACCACATAACGAAACGTGTTTTTGTATTGTATTTTATTGTAACGAAACCAGAAACTGAATGAGTTATATTTCTTAAATTTTATATAATGTTTAGTAATAATGTACTTAAAAAGGCTGAACAAAAAAGGACCAATCCATCAACAGCATCCGTTTCCCAAGCACATGCGTAGGAGTCAGTCAAGTAGCAAGTTCTCAGCAGTAATATTAATAGAATTTACACATTAATATTAATCCTGACAGTTTTAACCACGCGTCAAACTAAGGCTGGTGCACACTCGCATACAATTTTAAAAATACCTACTTATACACTTTACATAATTGTGCGGAAGAAATATGGACCTACTAAGTCTGACGTCGTCTATCTGTCAACCAATCAAACAGGATAAATTCCTAATACCTACATACTCGTATGAATAAGTAAGTAATACTATAAATGTGAAAGTTTAGCAGTTCAGGTGTTTTGATGTTTGGACGCTTGGATAGGTACCTACTAGGTATGTGTCCCTCAATAAGGTCGAAACAGCTAAACGGTCCACATTGTAACAATTCAATGATTTCTGAAATAGTATATACCTATGCTATTTTCTTTACCTCGAAAAAGGTAATTCCAGTAGTATTTATTGAACATAATTAACAAACTATACGTAGTGTCGAGTACCTACCTATGTATTATTAAATATATATCCTTGAATATTTTTTAAACAAAACCGTCTTGCCCCAAAGCAAAGCAAACCATTGTGGAAGATAATTATATATATAATTTTTTTGTGTTGTGTTGGTTGTCCGCAATGAACACCTAAACCGATTTTAATCAAATTTGATAAAATTTTAGAGACAGGATATTTTGTGCTGCTACATAAATTAGTTACGTAAGGTCGAGCCGCTAGTACTGTACCTCTATATATATTATGTAATTTTAAATATATAAGTACTGATGATACCTACAGAGACACGTCAAACACCTATTCCTCACTGAAATGTTTGTTTTGGGTGGGAACAGAACCCACGACCTGCGGTTTGGTGAACAGACTTACTACTACTTATGGCCAGTTAGAGTAAAGAATTCTTTTCAAATTTGTGTAATGATTTGAATCCCAAAAATTTTAGAACGTACAAATTTAGAAATTATATCAATGGATTGTATCTGTGTGTATTGTGTAATCTGTTGTGCTACGTACTTAATTGTTCCCACAGAAAGATAATGAATAATATAATAAACAGAAGCAGTTCACCTTGATGACTATCATTAGTACCAGATATTGAGGTAACCTGATTTGATATTTAGATCTCAAGAATATCTAATAGCGTGCACCACTAGTGCTAGTTTTAGCATTCCGTTTGTACAAAATGCTGTGATAAGGTTGCTAAAGTCATCTAATGCTATGATCTCCACGTTAATAAATAACTAGGGGTTAACACCTTTCTAAATCGACCCCTTTCGTTGAAGCAAATTCATTAAATATGCAATTGAGGCTATAGGTACTTTATTCGGAATATTTTATCCGAGTTTAGTTTGCGATTTCGTCGCAGACTGCATTTTTAAAGTCTTTATAGTCATAGCAAAGCTTCACAGTTTCACCCGCGTAGTTCCTATTACCATATTTTTCTTATCATAAAAAATACCTTTTTATGTTATTTGAAACTATAACCTACCTATCTCTGTACGAAACGTCATCCAGATAAATTAGATAGTTTTTACATGACACACTAAGAAACATCCATCCGTCCATAATAACTTTCACGTTTATAGTTTCGGTAATATATTTTTTTACACAAGTATATTTCAATATTGTTGGCTGCTGCTAACGGACAACATTACCCTTTGAAAATAGATTTGTTTATATATTTACGACCGTTTTGGATGCCGTAAGGTCTCGATAAGTTTGAAAAATTGAACGAAATGTATGTCAAAGGCCGTAGGATACGATTCCGACACAGAGCTATACGACACATATTTGTTTGATGTGTATGGATATTTATGGATCCAAAAAGTATGTATATAAAATAATACAAGTATTGTATCTATAGTACGAGTTTTTGTCTTCCATTGTACGAGTGTTGCTTAGATTGGGAATAGATGTTGTTGTGTGAAAGAAGTGGCGACCATTTTGGTTGTAAATAATCTCACGGGTTTTGTTACAAACTGACAGTGTTTACCATTCTACCTATATGGTGACATAAACATTCTCAGTGTCTTCATGTCGAAGTGTGAATCTGTCTCCCAAGTAAGCACGCTCCATCATAGACCACATGGCCGCTTAACATGAGGCAAAACTGCGGTCAAGAGAAAACCTATTATCATGAAAAAATACCCCTCGCCAATTGTAATAGAACACCTGAACGTATTTGTTATAATTTGTTTTGATACTCTCTATTGTAATGTCGTGGATGTTTATAGTTTAAATATTTTAAACAAGGTCTGATAACAAAACTGTTGTTTTGTTTATACAAAGTAAACAATAACAACAATATGAGAAAAGCAAATACGGTTTCGAACAATTAACTGATACAATTTGCGGTAATTGTGGTAAGTTACAGCATGATTACTAGTATCGAATATGTAACTAGAGCTATTAAACAAGTATTTTCACTTGTTACCTGTATGTAACTGGTATCTTTCCGTATCTATTACAAGTAGGTACATAAGTACTGTAAAACCATTATATTCCACGATTTTTGTTATAATACCTACAATAATACATTTATTTCACGAAACGAGCCAGGCACAGAGCCCAAAAGATTAAAACGCCAAGCACTTTTTTGCTACGAAGCTAGATCAAGTAACTGCTTTAAACTGTACTGTGTTTGTCACCAATTATTATAAAAGATTATTTATCACTTACTGCTCTCTCTCATTACTCTAGAAACATTGCCCTCTACACCGGAATACAGTAATGTTAGCACGTTGCTACTTGGCGACAGAATAACTGGAAAATGTATTGGTGTTCAAAGAGTCCTATATGTAGGCACATAATGGCAGGAAAAAAGATTTGTATTTTATTTATCATTAATATTTTATCCAGTTTCGTACAGCATTGTATTATATTACATAGGAAACATATTCTAAGCTTGAATGAACCTGTTGTTCTTATCATTATGAAGAACTAGCTACACCCCACGGTTTCACTCGCGTAGTTAGTATCTTTTTATTTTTCCGGGATTAAAATGTTATTCCAGACTAATATCTATCTATCTATTTACCAAATTACATCCTGACCCTTTCAGGCTAATGCAGGCGTTATGTGTGTCCCTGTTTATACAATACACAAATGCTGACTATCTTATTATACGCTATAAAAATTCGATATTAACGCCGAACTACACATGTAATGTTAATGTTACTGCAAAAAATACCGTAAACGGAGCTTTCCGTGCGAAATGCGATCAAAACACTTTAAAAACGGTGTGGTACTTCCTGAGGCCGATGATGCAACAGCTTCATTCGTTCCGATTGATATATCAGTTCTAATTCCAAAGCAGTTGAAGATGCGATTAGAAATGTGGTCACGCAAAGTAAAGATACCAGGCAAATGGTCCACTTTCCGTTATGAATTATTATTGTTGTGATACTTTTTGTGACTTTGTCAGTTACATTTTGCTGTTCAAATATTTGAACAAAGTCCGAAGAATGTTTGAGCAAAGTTCTATCAGAAATATTCGCGATGTTTTTGTGTATGTATTAATGCAGTGTAGTATCTGTGTTCAAAATTTTAACGCGATCCATTCGGGCTTTCTGATGTGATCAAAGACAATGATCCCAAGTAATGCAGTGCAATTAAGGAAATAAACAAACATTAAATTATGTAGTTTGGGGACTATAAAGGATCGATAGGGGGGTGCATTCTGAGCATGTATTCCAATTTGAGGGATTCTGGCATGGTCAGCTCAAGGTCATTTCGATGAAAACGCGTTTAACTCGATATTTCGAGAACTGTTAGTGTTAGGCAAAAAATTGTGGAGACCTTTTCTCTTCTACATTCAATTTACTAACTTTTAAAGTAACCACTTTTCTTTCTTTCATCAATATTTTTCAAGTTATTGCTTCCGAAAGGCAAAAATTTTACTTTTTTTCCTCCCTTTTGCCATTTCCTCCCCAACCGTTGAATTTTATGCAACTTTGCCAATAATCAAAAGTGTAGATCTTTTAATAATGAACAACTTTGTCCTTGCACTTTTTTCAGTAATAACAATACCTTCAGAGTTATGTTACTTTACCGAGCGAAATCCGCGCCACTGCGACATCTCCGCGACACTGCGATAAATCCGCGACACCTGCGGACTTAGGGCTGAACCCAAATTTCATTGTTTGTTTGTGTCGGTGGGTTTCTTCTACACAAGCTTATGTGGGACAACCACGTCACCTACTCCGATATATGCCAGAAATACGTAACATACATAAAAACACTACGGTACAGACGTGGTAATTGTATTCGATGGCTATCCCAAAGGTATTTCCAAAGGGTATTGCGAAAGGGAGGAAAAAACGTTAAATTTTTGCCTTTCGGAAGCAATAACTTGAAAAATATTGATGAAAAAAAGAAAAGTTGTGGATGTAAAAGTTAGTAAATTTAATTTAGAAGAGAAAAGGTCTTAACAATTTTTTGCCTAACAGTAACAGTTCTCGAGATATCGAATTAAACGCGTTTTCATCGAAATGACCTTGAGCTGACCATGCCAGAATCCCTCAAATTGGAATATAAGCTCAGAATGCACCCCTCTATCGATCCTTTATAGTCCCCAAACTACATAATTTAATGTTTTTTATTCCATTTTTTTGCCTAATTTCATTGGGTTAAAGGTATATGATCTGTGGACGTGATTGATTAAAAAAACATGCAAACTTTCGAATTTTTTATATTAATAGGATTTGTACAGTATGTTTTAAACAGCGATATAAAATCGATAATTTTAAACATACTCGTAAAGTTGGTCTGAGAAACACTACATAGAACTGAATATTGTGTTTATTTCGTAAAAACTAGTACATAATATATACAGTACCTATTATAAATATATGAAAACAATTTAGTCAAATAAAAGTCAAATTTAAAAATCAAACACTCCGTCAAACACACTAAATGTAAACAATATAAACAGCAAAAAACATAATGCCGTCGACACTTCTACAAAATGCATCGGAAACTTTGGAAAGTAGTCTCTAGGACGAGTTTTAAACACTGGATCCTTTTAAAAGACAAAGCGACTTAAAAGCACGCAGAAAGCGTGACAAAGAGGGCGTTTAAGTGGTAAAACATGTAAATAAAAGTACACTACACGACAGTGTTCCTGATTCAACTCGACGTTAAATGATTTATTTGGAGAAAACTTGCTAGTAGCAAAATGTTTAATTTTGCAAATGTCTTGTAATACTGATGTTATAACGTGTTTACGAGTTACTCATGCTATGAACGAAGTTGCTTATACTTGCGTGAAAAATTGGGAACCAAAAGGTGACCGTAATAAATTTGTACCTTCCTACTATAATATAATAAATGTTAGATGCTTGTGACAAACCTTGGATGCTTGTGGCTCAATTACGCTGGCTGAACGGCAAGGCATGAAATTGGAAACACAAATTGTAGTTTAGCTTGTATTTTTTTAGTAGTTAAATACATATTTTTAAATAAAACTCAAGTACATAATTAAAATAACGTCAACAATAAATTAATTTATTTTAATCTGTTATCGTTAAAAAAAGTTTTTTTCTATGTTAATGAACTCTTAAGTTTTTTTAGTAAACAGTAGCTCATGTTATATTCCAGCCTATAATCTATCTAAGCTTCAAACTGCAGCCTGAAACTGAACAGAACAGAAACTGATTCATTCAGTTTTTACAACGTCTAACAGACGTCGTCTAAACACCTAAAAATTCAAACTTTCGCACATTTCGCAATAATTTAATATTAGTAGGCTTGTAGGAGCAGGCCCACAGAATCAGGTAACTTTTTACAATTTCTATAAAGGAAATGTGATAAAAATGTAGTACCTACTTACTAAGTTGTCGAGTGAAATTGAATTTAAAATTACCAGAGTGAGTCTATCGAATCACGGAGCGATGTGATTACGTGGAATGACGGTGTATTCGCCAAACAACTCTATAATTATTCGATACGAAGCGGGTTGATTCCATTTTCTTTATATGAAAAACTGTCGGATGTGGTAACCACGTGGACTGTTTCTCGATAGGTACAATTTGGATATCATCGTCGACTTGTGTCCATTGTATCGCATTCTTTAGAGAAAGCGGTTTATCGAATCATATATTGCGTAGTTTTTTAAGAGGGACGAGAAAAAATGACTGCTGACATTTTCGTGTCCTTTAACTTTGTGCTAGTTGCCAGCAAATATATTGAAGTTACTCGTAGAAACAAACCCTTAGCGGATGTAAATCGTAGCCATCCTACTAAAATTATAAATGCAAACGATACCTGTGTAATATGTATGGATGTTTGTTACTCTTTGAAGCAAAAAGTGCAGAAGGGATCTGAATGAAATTTGATACATGTTATACATATAGACGATGCCGTTATTTCCTCGGGATAAAAACCAATTGTTTATTTATGTACCGAATTTCATTCCGTCCCGTATTTGCTTCTAAGAGTAACAAACAGAAATATATAGCATGCCAAATCTCTCCCTTTGGTTCGTATGTTCATTTTATGCAAGTGAGAGTATAGTAGTGTTTGGCAGGGGGCCAGCATAGGAAGTACTGAAACGGATTCGTTGCGGTAATCGTGCTATGGTTAGGAATTTAGCATTTCCTTTTTTACTAGCAAACTACTGAGGGAGACGTGTTTCCCATATATGGTCTTCATGCTTCATGAATAAGTGTGTTAACATAATCATATACAATATACATGTGTGTAATGTCATAAAAATGTTAATGTTTGGGACGATAGATAGAAAAATTATGTTCATAACTTTTCACACAAATACTACTCAACATATTTAGACTAAACTTTTACCATTTACATTAAATATCACGTAAAAAATAAAGTATGCTTTTGGTACGAAATACTCACAATCAGAATAGCATAATATTTCAACAATTTAGACAAATTTTCTTTTTCTCGATGAAGAAAGAAAACTATAGAAAAACAGGAAAACGGTAGCCAAGTATATGTATTGTAGATATGTAATATAAAATAGTAGTTCCTTGATTTACAACTATTAAGCTAAAATGGTGGCTAGGCATAGCGTTCATTCAGAAAGTGAGGCTCTCGGTCTGCAAAAGGTCTGCAAACGGCTGTCAGCGAGCAGTCTGCTAATTTGTGTTGTCATGTAAGTAATCTATATCTTAACGGGGCCATGGCATATAGGCCATATTTGAGTGTATTTTATTTGTCGGATGGTAACGGAGTCGTACATATTTCTGGGCGAAGACAATAACTCGTGCGCGAGAAAATATCCGCCAATGATGAAAAGTTTTTTTCTTCTAACCGCATTATACGCTGTCGGTTGTCGGTAGGTATTTTCCTCGAGTCAGTGATATTGGCATTCCAACTGCTGTTGAATAAAACTATTACCTACTATAATCGTTACATTAAATTAAGCTAGTTGTCATAGAATGTTTTTTTTTTAATAATGAGTGACGAGACTAGCATGCCATGTGCCTGATGGTAAGCAACATGCCTGCCACATAACAGAACAGAAACATGCAGCTATTGGAACATGAAGAGTCCAAATCATTACCTAGCACTGCACTGCGCTCGTCACCCAGAGATCTAAGATGTTATATCTCTAAGCCCTGTAATTTCACTGGAAACATTGCCCTTCAAACCGGAACACAATAATGTTTGCGCTTTACTGCTTGGTGGTAGAATAACTGGCAAAGGTGTGGTACTTCCCCAGGCGGACTCTGCCAAGAGTCCTACCACTACTAAATGTTGCAGCCTTTGTAAATTAGAACAAATAGAAAAGAAACATATATCAAATATGTTAATATAAACGACATGCAAAAATTATGCGATTAAATTGCATAAGCTCGTAAGATTACCTTTCTCCCATCCACCTAAGATCGTTAAACGAACTCGTTTATACGACATCAAAACGCGAAACTTACGTCTAAGCGAAAGTATCGGACACGTTATTATAAATTAAATGTGAACAGACTCATTATGGAAATTGCTGTCGGTTTTCCATTTCATTATAACCAGTGAAGGTACAAAAACTTAAACGGTATGACACGTCTAGAAAATGACACTAGTAGGTAAGGTACGGTTTTAAACGCTGTGCCATAGATTTATCCGAATACTAAATAGAGAGATGATTTGTCAATTTTTCGTGATAAAAATTAAGTGTTTTTAGGGTTCCGTAAAACGTAAAAACGGAACCCTTATAGATTCGTCATGTCTGTCTGTCTGTCTGTCTGTCTGTCTGTCTGTCTGTCCGTCCGTATGTCACAGCCACTTTTTGCCGAAACTATGAGAACTACACTGTTGAAACTTGGTAAGTAGATGTATTCTGTGAACCGCATTAAGATTTTTACAAAAGTTTTTTAAAAAAACAAAAATTAGGGGTGCCCCCCATACTGAGAACTGAAGCTCAAAAATTTTTTTTTTCATCAAACCTACACGTGTGGGGTATCTATCGATAGGTCTTAAAAAATGATATTGAGGTTTCTAATATAATTTTTGTCTACACTGAATAACTTGCGCGAGAGACGCTTCCAAAGTGGTAAAATGTGTGTCCCCCCCCCCCTATAACTTCTAAAGTAAGAGAATGAAAAAACTAAAAAAAATATATGATGTACATTACCATGAAAACTACCAACGAAAATTAGTTTGAACTCGATCTGATGAGTAGTTTTTTTTTAGTACGTCATAAATACACTATTTTTAAAACTTCGATCAAAGTTACAACGAACTACAAGAACTATGTGTACTATGTATATTATGTTACTTGCTGGAACGGAACCCTTCATGGGCGAGTCCAACTCGCACTTGGCTACTTTATTTTTAGTTTCAATGTATGTGCTATATTGCTATCCTCACTTAATCATAGACAAGAATAAGAATCATAGATAAGCAGAAATGCCTTCTGAGGCAAACTCTTAGATTATTTAAAAAAAGCACTCAAAATTGTTTTTGCGTGAATAAGTCACAAACAGCACAATACCACGCAGCTACATATTTGAATTATATTTAAGTAATCTAAATTGTCTCAAAAATAACGGTTATCATTGGACGACTCTCTGCGAAATTACTAAAACAAAGCCGCAAACTTTCTCAATCAAGACTTATTGAAGAGAGACAGTCTAGATTGAAAATGATCAATTTATCGCCTTCATTAAGATGTCTGGCAGATTAGTTTCAATCCCCATCTTGCACAATACAATCAATTAAGCTCAGTCTACATGGGGTGCCGTAACAAATGGTTCTCGTCTACTGGGGACCCTCCCGGTACATCCCTACCCCTGTAATGCAGTATTTAGGTATTTTATGGACCTAACTTTAGAAAGGGTCGGATTGCACTCTCGCTTTAGCTTAGGACCCTATTTTTCCCCTACACCATCCCTTGTTAGCGGACATAAAATGGCCCCAGGCAACGATTAAGATAATATAGACAAACGTACGAGATTAATGCTGTAACTACATATTCTATACATATACAGCGCCTTTGAAAAAACAAATCAGAATGTGAAAATCAAAATGTTTATTACCACATAAAGCGTTTTAAGTTACTTACAATCACCAACTTAATTAACAGATGTAAGATAGATACAGTAAAAGAAATCAAGTAAAAAATAAGTCGGTCAAACCTCGATCCCACACTAGACCTGTGTCGGAGTATCCAGGCTCCTTCTTGTGCTATGGGTTAATATAGGGATTTGATCAAGCTTCTGAGAGAATATGTCCAATCCCGGAAAGTTATAAAACAGTCAACCTGATTTTTTTTTGGTTTCATCAATTCTCTAGCTGCTAGAATCTTTGGTTGTAAGTGTGGTTAGAGTCTAGCACACTTACAACCAAAGATTAAGTGAGAAAACCGGGTAATTTTTTAACGTAAAAGAAAAGATTTTTTTTCTTTGTAAATTGTTGTGTTTTGTCGTTTTTGAAAAAACAAACTCAAAAAATAACTTCATAGAATTTAAAACATTTCACTAATAGAATGCCACATAGTCACAAAATATACTAAATTGTTAATCAAGTTAACTAAATAAATAATAGACTACATTTGTATTTTGTATTGTTCTAAATACTGTATTTTGTTTTGTGAATACTAATGTTTTATTAAACTTTAGAATATTGGACAATAAGGTGAAACAAAGTCAAAATACAAAATATTTTAACTTGCTAAAATCAGGTACGCTTTGAACATGCTTGACGATAGAACACATAATTATTATCTACAAGAAATATAGCAACACTAAATTATGTGTAACAACCATATATTTACGCCATACGTTATATCACGATAACATTTGTCTATTAAAGCCGAATAAAAATGTCAACTAGAAAGGCACTTTATTTCTAACTTGGTTTCAATTCTTATCAAAGTTAATTACATCACATTCAAAACTGGTTTAATGTTTGTATGTTATTATTTAATTATTGTTGCTTGCCGGTAGTAAATTATATAATTGGGTATTGAGGTCAAAATTTATCATATCAATTAAATCGTCGGAGATTTGATCGAATCATTAAAATTCTTCAGGAAATTGTCAACTGACGTTTCGACTGTTTTTTTCATATGCCAGATTTTGATTAATTATTATCTTAGAGAAAATCACAATTTTTTGGGACATACATATATTATATCATCAAATCATGCAGTACCTTTTCGGAAATAAATAATCCAATGATTCCCGATATTGGTGATGAACTAAGTATACAGTAAATACCCGAGCTCATAATATGTGTTAGGGGTTTAATTCCATAATATTCCGAAAGCGCAATTTTGTCTCATTACGTTCATGTATCAAAAATTAAACATTTCTACACCTATTTGACTTTATTTAAGGTTTTTAAACTTTCAATGAATGTAACCAAGAACAAAAAGTGTAACAGTGGATTTTTTAATCTCCCTTCCCTGTACAAAAGGGCCTCAAAAGTCTAAAGCCCATTATTACCTAAGTGCGAACCTACTATCAAGGGTACAGGAGTGCAGGAGGGTGACCTAGGCCTTCCCCTCGCAAGTCAATCAGTGTGCATGGATGCGTAACAGCCGGGCCCATTTAGGTGCAGTTACAGTGCGTCGGCTTTGCTTAGATAAGCAGTCTCGTTGTTAGCGATAACGAACAATTGTTTCGTGATGCACCGATGTGCAGAAAATTCTTCTGAGAACAAAGATATTTACAAGTTAGTACACACATGCCACAGCTTTCAAATTGTGATTAATCTACATATATATATTCCACGTCCATATCGTAATATTGTAGGACTGAATGTTTTCATGTACCTAAATGCGCCAAAATATTTAGGGAAAGTTTTTACATAACGTTGTAACTGCTGATGCCGCACTTTAAAATGTGTGTATTAGGTTATAGAATACCAAGCAGATAAAGTGCTGGTTTAATATTCTAAAATAACTTTTCTTTGTCTTTAAAACTTTCCCGGTAACTCATTAGTTTTCCTTTTAAAATAAACATCATTGGAAGGCCTTCGTATCCCTGCTAAAGAATCAGTGGTTTTGTTCGCTCTGAGTGTAAATAAAATAATCTTCAGATAGGTATATAGACATAACAATATCTAAGAAAAACAGTACGGTTACTACTACTGTAATCACTCTAGTGTTACTTACTAGAGCAGTTAGACCCACTTATTGTGGCGGGTATTATAGAATTAACTGATGCAAATGATGCTAACGGTGCTAAGCAATGCTGGGATAATGATGCCAAGGTTTCAGCTCAGTCAGTTATCAGTGTCAGATTCTGATTAGAAAATGACAGCACAGTACAGAGAAGTGTTAAACTGAGCATCTTTCAATGTTATAAACATTTATGTCATATCATATATGACCAACTTTTATTCAACAATAATTAACAATTGACGGATGTCCCAAAGGATATAACTAAAAATAAATCACGTTCTGCTTATTCTCTTTTCTTAAGTTCGTTTTTTTGTAATCATTTTGTAAATTATATAGAGCAGTTATTGAATTAACTCGTCAATGTTTTCCGACTTTTAAATTATAGTAAAAACTATAATTTTGCCGTAGTTTATATAACTGTTTTACTAAAGGTAAATAATATTAGAGTATCGAGAAATGAATAATCTTTGACCCGACCTTAGTTCTTGGCGTGTGTAGGCTGCAGACTAAACACTAGTGACGTGGAGTATAATAAATAAACAAGTATCTTATCTTAATGTTGTATTTAATCAGTCGTTTTCAGAAAAAAAATAGTTCTTAGCAACGTAATACGTACACGTAATAACATGTGGGCCGGCAAAATTTTACTAATATTCTCTTCACAAAAGTTTATAGGCCTATGACACATAAATCCTAATTTAAATCTCAATGTTTGGATGTTTATTTGTTTATTACTCAATCACGTCGTAATGTATGAACGGATTGGGCTGAAATTTGGAGCGCAGTTCTATTATAATAGTAAGAACACATTCCTTACAATCAACTTTGTTACCTGGGAAAACAACGGGAACGGGGAATACGCAGGTAAAACTGCGGAGCACAACTAGTACTATCATAATAATATTACAATCCAATCACACTTGAAGCAACGACGTCGACGCGACGTACAAAACTTGTCTTAAACCATTTAAACTCCATTTCGTGTTTTTAAGTTCGCAACGCACGTAGAACCAGCGACTTAACAGCCATTAAATCTAATGGGATAAAAAGTAACACATATGCATGTGTTAATCCAGGAAATGTACTTACTACGTATTTAATATCATTTAAACACATCTATTCGTTACAAAATACATGACAACAAACATACACAAACCTGCAAACTTTTGCCTTTAGATAGATTAACTCTTCTTTATTGCACTTAATTTAAAAATAAACACAAGTCACTTATTAAAATAAAACAAAATAAAGGAGAAAATGGCGACCTTACTTTTGTGATAAGAACGTCTAGGCTGTGGAATGCCTTGCCTGAGCGGGTTTTTCCCGATGGTTTCAAACTTGGTGTCTTCAAATCAAGAGTGAATTGGTTTCTTCTAGGTAAGCACGCTCTGTCGTAGACCGCATAGTCGCGGGAACATAGCGGAGTCATATGGGAACATAGCGGTCTACTGTAAATCGGTACCTACTTAGCTGTTAAAAATAAAAGCGGCCAAGTGCGAGTAAGACTCTCGTATGAAGGGTTCCGTACCATTAGCAAATTAACGGCGAAAGGTTTTATTCCGAATTCCGTATAACTACATAGACTATCGAAGTTTCGGCAGACAGGCTTTCATCCAAAAAGGTTTACTAAAATTTTGATTTTACCTTATGTTTCTAACGACGAATTCGATACCGCGTTTTAGTCTTCTAGTTACGTCATCTAGTATCTAGTCTGCTTGAGACGGACTAATCTAGCAAGAAACGGTAAAAAATTAAGTTTGTTGTATGGGAAAATTGTCGCCCTTAATTAAAAAAAAAAAAAAATTTGATTGCTCCACTTAAATATTAGTTTTATTTAATTTTTAGTATTTGATGTTATAGTGGCAATAGAAATAAATACATAATCTGTGAAAATTTTAACTGTCTAGCTATCGCCGTTCTTGAGATACAGCCTGGTGACAGACGGACGGACGGACGAACGGACAGCCAAGTCTCAGTAGTAGGGTCCCGTTTTTACCCTTTGGGTACGGAACCCTAAAAAACGACTAAGTAGGTATGTATTTAAAATGCGATGGTAAGTGCCAAAATGGTGTCAAAATCGATGAAACCATACTCCATAAACTCACGTCACATCTATCTAAAGATGATATCCGAGCATGTGTTTCGCCGAATGACTTCTATGTTTCTGTTTGAAATCCCACAAGTATCGCACGTGTCTCGCACACTGATATCTGGTTACAACAGTAGCTGTGCACGTTTCTGTTCTATTAATGTGGCTGATTAGAGGCTCACACAGGTTCTTCTTAGCGTTAACTTATAATCCGTTGAATAGTAACTGCCAATAGTTATACTTTGGCCGTTTTAATACGAACTCGCTGAAATTTAAACTTTCAACTTTCGGTATTTGGACGGATATTGAAAACATTAAACAAGAATTAACGCCTTAGATAAAGAACAAGTATCGGGGGTTTCCGCACGGTTCCTTTGTACCAATCGTAAGCAGATGAGGTGTATGTTGGCTATGGCAACGTAGTGATGAGCCGCGACAAAAGTATGACACTTCCACAAGAGCGATCAGACCCGTGCTTTCGATGTAAAGCGTAACTCTTTGCTCAACACTGATGAAGAAGTTTGATGGGTACTTTTGGCCGTGAGTCTGACTATAATGGGACAATTTGATTTTTGGCAACATCATTTTGGATTGTTAATAGATGTTGCATCCTACTAATATTATAAATTAATTAATAACGCCACAAACGTAACGTCAATACAGACTCATAGTTGTCGTTTAGTTCTGTTTTCAAATAAATTGGTTGGTATCAGTTTATTTTATTTATTATTTAAGTGCTGATTTTTAAAAAATATTTCGTGTTTTTTGGGGATTGATATAGGCCATATAGGTACGAGGAGTATTTTTCATCCTTCTATCCCCACATTCCAATTTAACCATTGTTTATTGACGTGAAGCTAATTTTTGTGGGAGTAAAATAATTGGCGGGTCTATTAGTTTCTCTATGATCTTTCCCTGCTAGTATTAATCTCATCCTGGTCACATGAAAGTAGTCATGTGTTAACATAGGTACTACGACATACTTTTATAAGTCTCCCGTCGAGCACCATCAAGCAGCATGCATGAGTCATGACTCAACACCAACATTCGACCCTCTCATGCATATCGCACAACATCTCGCATGCATATATATAACACTACTATATCAACAGAAGTCGCGTGCGCATGAAAGATAACACCATTTTCCGGGTCGCAGCCATAAAAGGATGTATTAAAATTGATTTTAATTACCATTTCATTTACATAAACATTATTACTGTATTTACTGTCGGGGTGGTGTGTTTGTTTTGTTTAAACAAGGACGCTGATATTTATTTAGCGAATAATTATTACCTCACTGATGTGCGGGCGTGGTGTTAATGATGTAATTTCTTTGTTCATGTTTATTCAAGCTTTGGCTGTATTAAACTTTATGATTCTGGTTTAGGCAAGGGTCAGATATTCCAGTTTGAGGGCAAATGTTTTTTTATTCTGTTTTGGATCTATTAACTTTGGTATGATGTCGTAAAGCCAATACAAATAAAAAACACTTCAATGACTTTACAAAACAAATTTGATAATAAAACCATTATACGGCCACCAAATGCAATATTGTCAATTAAATTTTTCAGATGAAGTGTGATTTGATGATGGACTTTAAATTTATAATCGTTTAGGCAATGGTGCGACTAAACAACTAAATAAAGTAAATCTGAACTATAGACGTATAATATACTACATATATATAATAACAATATACAAATACATATAAGTAAACCAACTGTTTAAAAAGATAATAACATACCTAATACTTTCTTTTGTACATACGAGTAACTTTGAATATGGAACTAAAATAAAATTTTGCATCTTTAAATGGTTTTTTAAATTGTACTAAGTAAATTAACCATGACAGAGATACCGTTTAAAAATTACTTGCAAAGTTTAAGTGTCAACATTATTCACAGTTCTACTACAAAGTCTTATCCATTGTTGTGAGGATCTTTAAAATATCCTTTAAACTTTTACTTATGTGTTAAGTGTTAACCTAACTTTGCACTATGAGAACGTCTATTGTTTTCGTAAAATTTGCAAAGAAGAGTGCACTTTCGTTTCGTCTGCATTATGTTTACCTAGACTTTGAGTTACACATTCCTGACAGTTGATGGTTGGTGATACTATTGTTTTCTGTAATTTAAAAACAAAAGGCATTGTACTCGCATATATAATTTGATAGTGGCAGGATTCTTTGCAGCGTGATTCTGAAGAATTACTTGTTTGCCGATTTTTTTTTATAGTGTAGGTAGAGTGACAATACGATTAGGACATATGCCTGATGGTAAGCAACACGCCTGCTCATAACAGCACAGGGACACGAAGTTACTGGAACATGAAGTCCAAATCATTACCTAACTCTACACTGCGCTCGCCCCCCAGATATATAAGATTATTTATCTCTATGCCCTGAAATTTATCTGTAAATATTGCCCTTCAAACCAGAGCACGGTGATCTCATGTTGCACATTACTGCTTGACGGCATAATAACTGGCAAAAGTGTGGTACTTCCTCAGGCGAACTCTGCGTGATAAAAAGTAACTACCGCTACAAAAGCTAAATTAGCTAACTTATTTCGGTCCTAAGCAGTAATTTGCCAATACTGTTGTGTTACGGTAAAAGAACAATGTTTTTAGAAAAAATACAGGCTTAACTCATAAATCCTACTAATATTTTAAATGTGAAAGTTTGAATGTATTATTGATGTGTGTTTCTCAATCGGATCGGGTTGAAACTTAGAACACTTATTCTGAAATATCACATAGAGTTCTTTTTAACCCGGGAACTATACGGGTAAAGCTACGGGGTGCTGCTTGTCGTCATATATTTCCGCCTTACGAGTGCAATACAATGATAGGAAGTTATTTGAACTCTTAAGATATTCACTATGGTTTTATAGACCATCGCGTTACTTACCAATAGGTACACGTTTTTCTCATCCTATCACTCTAACAAACAAAAGAAATTGGTAAGTTAGTTCAAAAATTTCGCCAGAGGACTTCAGTGGTGGCGCGAAATGTAGGTATTGTTATCACAGTCAGCTACAGCCAATGTGTTAGTTTGTTTTTTGTTTACGCTATCTACGTTCTAAATAGCTGCAATGAGTAACACGAGCTCGTTTTAAATTTTACGCATCCTGCCTACATTTAATAATTTAAACATTGACGAAATCGTTTGTTCGGGTTGCACGTAACCGTGTATAGTTCACATTCCAGTGGTGTCATGTTTTGTCTAATAATTACTTACTTCAAATACAATAAATTAGCAGGCTCTGCGGTTTTATCCGCGTAGTTCCCGTTGCTGTTATTTTTCCGCGATAAAAAGGAGCCTATGCTATTGTGTTCCAAATTCAACCTGAACTATTCAGACGGTCCGATGTGATTGAGCAACAAACATCCAAACTTTGACATTTATAATATTAGGAGTACAGCCTGTCTCATCGAAAATACGAATCATATTTATTGGAAAAAATATCTATTCCTAGACCAATTGAAAATTTAGATTAAGAAATAAGTAAAATTATGACATCTTACTTAAACTGTTAATCTGAAAGTTTGGGAATGTAGATGTTTGTTCCTCATTCACGTCGTAAGAAATAAAGAACTAAACAAATCCGTTAGAAATTGAAAAGTCACATCAAACCAGCGAAGCCGAGGGTCGTGGGTTCGATTCCCACCCAGTGCAGATATTTGTGTGATGAATTCAAATGTTTGCACTGTGTCTGGGTGTTTCTATGTATATAATAAGTATGTATTTAAAATTATATAAGTATTATATCAGGTACCTGGCCGCCATAGTACAAGCTTTGCTTAGTTTGGGGTAAGATGTTGTTGACATCACACAGATGTCCACCAATATTTATTTATTTATTTAAACACACAGGAAAATGAAAATGGGACAGTTAATCCAGATTTAGTTTAAATTTTCTACATGGACAAAGCCGTGGACAGATAATAATAGAAAAATTAAACCTAGTGCGACTGCTTGTGGCTGTATCGTTCAAACCGATCTTTTCCAGGGAAGATCTGCAAGGTTGCATAGAAAAGTTGATTAGTTCATAGGTCGCATTTACGAATAAAGATCGGAACCAGGCTTCTTTTATGGGGTGTATGCTATAAACACAGACGTTGGCGATTTGCCACCTGCTATCGACGATGACTAACTAACACAAGGTTAATGCGGAGGGCACGCTATTGTAAACTAGCTACTTTTTAATCTTGCGCATCTACGACCAAAATTACATGTTGAATGAAACTCTGGTGAATTAAGGTACCAGTTCGCGCTAAGACCGCGACAGGCACTTGACACTATCGAATTGTATGGGCGCCAGTTTGCGCTGAGACCGCGACACACTGGCGCACATACAATTCCATAGTGTTAAGTGCCTGTCACGGTCTCGTGTCGCGGTCTCCTGTCGCGGTCTCGTGTCGCGGTCTCGTGTCGCGGTCTCGTGTCGCGGTCTCTGCGCGAACTTGTACCTTTTTAACGTCTCGGAGTTGGAGTGACGCAAAGATCGTTTAGGAATATCCGATAGAAAACGTTGAGACTTAGAGCGAATAACTTTTTTGCTTTCTTAACCTAGTAAGGACGTTTGGTCGTACATTTCTTTAATAATGATTGATGGGACGAGCTGGACTTGTAGCTGACGGTAAGCAATACGTCTGCCCATAACAGTACAGTGTCACGCAGCTATTGGAACATGAAGTCCAAATCCTTACCTTGCCCTGCGGATGCATAAGATGATTTATCTCTGTGCCCTGTAATGTAATGCAACTGGAAAATTTGCACATAACTCAGTATAGAAACCTTGTAACCAACTTCAATAAATGTGAAAGTTCTCAATTCAACTGCATGTTTTTTTTTAGTTCGATGTCGTAGCTGGTAAAGAGTCGTTCTCACACTTTTTACACACAGTCGGCAAAAGAGAGATAGGAAAGGAACCTTCACTCGGGTAAGAAATACAAATGTCTTAAAATCGAGAACGAATCGATTTCTTTTAGGTACATTCACTCCATTGTAAATTGCTTCGTCGCTTATAATCAGTTGAAATGCTAATGTAGTATTTTCATTGATCCTCAACAGCTAATGTGTTACTGAAAAAAAAACTAAATGTTAAGTTACATTAAAATTTTACGGTAACACTCTTACTAAATGCTGTCAATCAGCGTTCAAACAGGTCCTCAAAAAGTATTTCGGTACTTCACTTGCCAGAATGCTCAGCATTTCGGACTTGATGACACTCCCTTAATGCAATTTTAATTGAATATGGCCGCTTAACAATACGATACCACTTAAATTAAGGGCCACTTTGCACGCCTGGCTGAGCGAATGAAGCTGTAACTGCCTTTGTTAAAGCCATTAAGTAGAAAGATATTTCGTTTTGGGGTTGAACGGAACATTTTTAACCTTTTCTTTTTCGCTGTGATTAGCAAAGATAGGAGTCGATAATCACTTTTGGTTATTTAAATACGTTCGAGATATTGTCTGTCTACTCTACATGTTCCTTACTCAAATCTTTTTTACTCTTGGGTTTTAACTAAGGTCAAAATTGAACAAAGAAATGAAAAATACATTAAATGCCAGTGGCAAAATTGCAGATGCGTCAAACATTCAGATAAAATAAAAATCACATCAGAAGTACCTGTATTGTGTCATTATTTTTTATTTTAGGACGGATGTATAGTGATTGGCTATAATTACATGCTTACGATACGTAAAACACCAAATATTAACAATGTTTTTCATCAATTAGGTATATCTAACTGCTGAATTTTGGTGCAGTAGTTCAAATACTTCTATTTATAAGTTCCACTCTATTCTTATAGGTATGTCGTAAACAAATTTGGGTATTCATTTTATAAGGAATTTGAACTTCGAAGTTGACTCAGAACTTCAATTTTGGAACAGTAACGGTTTTAAATGCATTAATTAAAGCAGCTGCACTGTCATTAAGTTTCTTCTCATCCTTGATTCTCCTTTTATGGAGGTGCTATACCTAAAAATTTCTCGATAAAACCCCCACTTCAAATACCCTGTCACAATAAACTTATGGCAAAATTCTAAAGGGATTCTTAGAAATTACCAATTGTTTATTGTGATAAAGTACTTTTACATATATTAGATTGTTTTAAGTACCGTGTAGGAAGATGGGTACCGCCTCCGTTGGTTCTGATGAGTAATATGAGAACATTGGTGCCCTGTAATTGACGTCAATAGTTATTTATAACATGCGTTTACTTATAACATGATTTGTGGTTCGTAATTTACGGTAATGTACACAATGAGCAGTGATTTAGTTTCAAAGACGACGCTATAAGGTATCATTTTTGTATTCTTTAGTTGTACCAGACACAGAATATGTGACAGTAGAATGAGGTAGAATATATTTGATGTAGAATCACTAGAAACAAAATAAATGAATCCAGTATCAGTTTGGTTCGTTTCATTAAGGTTTTATAAAAGAAGAAGAAAGTCGGGTTGAGTGATGAATTCATCTTTCAAGAGGTATTCATTGCGTATTAATTAAGGGTCTATAAAGTAGTAGTAACGTAGTAGTAGCTTTAGTAGTGTAGTTTATTAGAGTAGTGGTAGCTTTTGTCCTGGTGGCGAGAACATCCATTTTCAATATCATGAGATAATAGATCTGAACCCCTCTTGCACCTCTAATTATTTTTCCGTGTGCAAGATGTACAAGTTTATGATTAGCACCGGCTTTAACAGTTAATGTCTTCCTTGTATGCCTCCGCGTCGCGTGTCAACTAATATCCCCGGCACATGAGCTATACAGTTGAATCATTTTCCGATAATTCCATCTATTGTATGCAAACTGTCGCCGGCTACTTATTTGGCTGGACAATGGTGAACTAAGACAAAAGACTATAACTCGATATGGTGCGCATGAGTGTACGCTGTACACTAGCCGACGAATTTATATATGCTCGTCTACGGCATTTTTACTAATGTTTATTTGATATATTTATTGTACAGTCCGTTATACAACTTTGGTAATATTTATTATTATTTATTTCTGGCATGTGCCTAGTTCATTAACTGCTTAAGGTCCATCCATGTAGTTACCGCAAATATTGTATTTACAGATAGACCTGATGTAACATAATCTAAAAGGTGTGTGTTTAGATATGTACTCCTTTATTCATTTTGTGTGAAACGTATGTAACAATGAAATGCTATAAATGAGCACATCGACAATAGTATATCTTAAAAAGTCTACCTTTACTGGTAAATTCTTGACTCAAAATTGTATCCCCAAAAATGAGTGATTTTTACCAAGTATTATGTACCTACATAACTATTTATGTTGTACTTGAGCACAATTTTGTCATCATCTCATCCTCCCTTAACATGAATATAAACATAATTTAAGTAGTGTGTGAACTAAAAAAACAAAAAAACCCTAAATCTCTGATAATATTATAATATATTGTGATTTTTCGTACGACGTATTTACTAAATACGTATTTGAAAACATGGTAGTGGTACCTCGTGTACCAATTTAATTATACATTAATTACGTAGTATTAATAGCAAAATAATACTACGTAATTAATTATATATATACATAATTAATTAATTAAATACAACTTACCATAAAAAAAAACTTGTTAATCTGCTAAGTTCTAAATTAACTTGTAAATTGTGTCCACAACAAACAATATGCAATTCACAGCTTAAATTCTCATAATTGTTACGACAAAATTCTCACAAAAATGTATTGTTCTGATACTAACAGCATTTAATTAATAAAATTACGTTGCTATATTTTCGTAGTTAAATGGATATCACAGGGTCGAATTAAGAAATAAACATCACAGTCGCGTCGAACTCAAAATAACGTCTATTTTATGAACATTCCACCAATTTGTTTTTGCATCGATCGAGAGAGACATGTATCGTTAAATTCTGATCAAAATCATCAAACTTTTCTAATGCCCCATTTAAACTTTTAGTACCATCGGTTCGTCGTTTGACAGGAACGTTTGTGGCATAACAGTTGATTCCAAACTCATCAGTTTTAACAGTTTTAATTAAGGTTGTTGGCTAAGTTCCAGGTTTATGTCATCGCTAACATTTCACCATTCGACCTCATTTGCTTAATTGTTAAACTAACACTCCGATGTATTACGGCTTGTTAAACTATCCATACGTCTAAGTAAAAATTGTAAGCCCCACCTGTTGAGTCCCTGAATAAGTTACTACTGTATTGGCAAAACTATAATCCACAGGTAGACTGATATTTAAACAATAAGTTTAAATTCAACATATTAATGTCCGTAAGTAATTTTCATCGTGTTTGTCATTCAGTGACCCAGAGATGTACCATCGAAATTAAATGGTACCTATTGCCTTTGATATTGTTCTCTCTTTAGCACAAACTGAAAAGGAGAAAAAACAACATTTATTTATCGGATACATTTCAAAGGGTATGATACCGAGTTGCATGGTCTATTTTGCGGTTTTTGGATCGGGCTGTTCGTAATCGACGAATCGAGAAATTGACGTTCTAAATTCAAAAAGTCTCTAATGAAGAGGTTTATCTATTATTAAAAAAAATTGGTAGACCGTTCACACTCAACACCATCTGACCCCAAACTAAGCAAAGCTTGTACTATGGCGGCCAGATAGCTGATATAATACGTACGTAGTTTTAAATACCTTCTTATTACACGTAGTTTGCCTCCAGTTTTCTAGTAAAAACATTTTAAACTATGGAATGCGTTGCTTGCGTAGCGATTCCTTGGATTCATGGGTATAATATCAACATAGAGTGGTGCTATTTCTTATACGCTAGTGGTTTTATGTAACCATTTTAGTGTGTGTAGAACATACTGACTTTAATAAATTAGTAGATATTATATAGGTGGTCAAGTTTATACTTCTAACTCGTTGTTAACCACGTTTCACCACCTTCTGGTATTGTTCAAAGTGTCACGAACGGTTACTCGATCCAGATTCATTGTTTTAACTTCTGCCTTATCGGGATGGCGGCGCGCGTCGTGTGCCCTTAATATTCAACATTTCGGCATTGGCTGCCAATTGGGGACTTGACCACGGTTCAGTGGGTCCATTTGTAAATAAAGTCATAAATCTTCATTATGGGTACAGAGACACTTGAACCTTTGAATAAAGGGAAGAGGTGTTACTCGCTTCTGAAATAATAGAGACATTATATAATCATTAGAGATATTTGTGTTCCCTACGATTTTCATGGATTTTGAGCGTAGAATCTGACTTAGGTTATGACCCAAGGACGTTTAAAAAGTTATGACCTAAGTTTATGTTGAACTCACATAATTTTAGATCGTTTATTCCAATGTTCTAATCGGTTTCGAGTAATCCAGGACTTTTAAATTCGGATTTTAGATCCAAATATAATTGCATGTACTTATAGCGTAAAATTGAAAATGTGGAATCATTTTCCTCCGGGCTAAAAATGTTACTAGGTAATTTCCTTCTGGGCAGCCTTTATTTGGCCAAACTAACCGTCACATAATTCTGTTTCTGGGGTTAAACTGGAGTTAGTGCTAACGTCCTCAATTTAGCGCCAATTTAGCTTTATAAGCTGGAGTACCGAAATAGCAATTTCCCTTACAACACTAAATTTAGATTCTAGAATGATCCTAGGGACATGTGAATTACGAACGAAATCATTCATAACTTATTAATACATAGTCCATTTCTGTGTTATTTCACCAGGGATGCTTAATTTAATATCAATTATGCATTCCCGGTGATAATTAACGTAAATATAATACATTTAATACTAGAAGAAGATACTAGAACTCCATTACTAATCATTGTGAAAATCTGTTATCTTGTATTTGATCTTCAAAACTTGCAATAATCTTCAATGATGTCAATAATTCAATAGGAAACATCACAATTGAATGGTTACGAAGACATTCTAGTCGTGCCAGATCAAGACAGCGATAGTCGAGTCGGGGCAGCGCCCCTATATTCATTGAGATTGTTAACGCTTGTTGCACTCCCGGTGATTTACACGCCAATTTGTCTGCATCTATCTAATAATGACCCCACCGGAAACCTTGCACCGTCTAAACAATTTTCCAATACAGCTTTGAGTCTTCCTACGAAATTAATTTACGAAGTGTAAACAAAAGTGAAGTTAAAAGGAATGTAAATGAGTCTACAAAGAGAGAAGACGAAAACAAAATTCAAGATGTGGAAAGCAATAATGCACAGGAAGAGAAAATACAGTGAAGTGTTACCAGGTGATCGCGAGTCATACGCCGCCCTAGCGGCCATGCAGGGAGGCAGCTCGGCGACATTGCCGCCTTCCTTGGACGCGCTCAGAGCATGTAAGTAGTCTTGCTACTCGCCGTTAGGTGGCGCTACTAGTTAATAACTTTTAATTTTCTGTGATCAAAACATTTGTGTAGGTATATAATTATATTCCGAGAGCTGGTAGCAATTTTTAAGTAGGTATTTGAGGCAAGCTGAAAACTTGTCACATATCTCTCCTATTATTCCCCAACGCGGAGGTGCAAACCTGGCTGGTGAGTAGCCGGGCAATATGAACATCCTAAAATTTTTTTTTAATTTTATTCATATGTAAAATAAAAAAAATCTTGGAGGGGGGAATATGCAATTTCTATACGTTTAATAAATTTCAAAAATAATAAGCCAGCCGATTTAGTCGGGGTTTTGGTGGGACTTTCAACCTCCCCCAGGTGATCTAAATTGAGATATTAATTTTACCCCACTACTCCAGACGCAGTCCACACGGAAGTGCAGACTGTCTGGTCTGCACATGTCTGGTCTGGGGTATGACACAAGTATTCAGCTTGCCTCGAACACCTACCCAAAAATTGCTACCAGCTCCCGGAATTTTTTTTTTTTTTTTTTATAAATAAATATTGGTGGACAATTCACACACAACACCATCTGACCCCAAACTAAGCAAAGCTTGTGTGATGGCGGCCAGATAGCTGATATAATACTTATATAGTTTTAAATACATACTTATTATACATAGAAACACCCAGACACAGTGCAAACATTTACTTAGTTTGCCAAGTTCACTGATTAATGTATCGTTTAAAAATTGAGATAGACCAAAAAAGCTAAGCTAACATTTTCAGATATTGACAAAATATAAATTTGGTTCCTAATTTTTTATTTGAAAAATACTTACATCCGGGAAATTGAAGTGAACAATTTTGAAATTCTAGTAGCTGTCTGCATCGCCATCTGTTTTCACACTCGGTGCATCCAAGCTGAAGTAACTTTTTTGAACGGTTCGCTATATATGTAAACATAGAGTTCAAAGCTTGTAATATGTTTCCAACGAAGCGTGCAATGACCAGTGTTTCAATTGTGAGAATGTGACGCATGCCATTGTGTTTGTCGCGTAGACCGCATCAAAAGTCGCCGCGTACTGAATAAGGTCATCTTGAGCCGTTTCTGGCATTCCGTGACCTAGGGTTAGGAGTGTAAGAGATTACGTTCACCTATTCAATCATATTTATATTTTTTTGGACAGCCTGGTTGATGGATCACATAATCATGGCTTAAATTAGCCTGTACAAATTCAGTTTTGGTAAAAATAATAAATATGTTTTTGATACATTTACTGATATTGTAAAAACCTAAATTTAAGAGCAATGACTAAATGACTGAATAAACATCAAAATATGTAGTCTCACCGTACCTACCTAAGATTTTTTGAATGAAAAGAATTTTCATACTGAACGTTAAATTACTTTCACTTTACTTTTACGCACTCTTTTTTTTCGATAAATAATAATTCACTAGTCTAACAGTGTTCATATTACGAAACTTAACTGGTTAACTTTGTCTCTTTGTGTTCATTTGACTCCCAAATGTTGACAATTTCAGTCCCAATTTGTCTTCACTCTCAAATTTGACAGGTTGAGTTGAATTGACAGGAATGAGGCGTTTTCAAGATGCCAAAATAGACCTGTCTAAGATAGTTCTCATGTCATCAATGTTTCATTTTGTGATTATTTTTTTCTTTTTTTCCTCTAACAAAATCACCACTTGCCGTAATGAAATATACAACTGTCTTTGACAAGTCAATTTACACCTTGAAAGCGCCTTGTTGCCTTGCGTAATATAAGCCTTAAGAAAATGTAAATGTTTAGGTACTGAGATCCTGACAACTTTCGCTATCGTTATCGATGAACAACATCAGAATCACGGATAGGTAAACATAAAGGTATCTACAGATTTTTTTTTTAAAAACTAAAAATAATGCACAAATCAAACAATGAGGATCCGTAACGTTTTTAGTTGAGTATGCAGATTTATAGAGCTAAGAAATCCTTAACAAACAGTGTAAAAATTTTTGTTCTACGACAAAAATTGACGAAGTTATGACCGAATTACTAGCGAAGTTCACCGAGTGGCCGTCGCGATAGCTGTGACGTCACTGTGACGGTCGCCGCCAGTTAGCCGTTGGCAATGATAAGGCGCGCAGTGTTTTGTTTCTTTAATTGTGACTTTAAAACAAATTAAGTGTCTGATTTGTGTGTAATTCACTTTTTAAACTATGTATAAATATTGTATTGTGCCAAAATGTATAAACACTTCTATTAAAACGCTAGAAAAACTATTTTTTAACGTGCCGAAAGACCCAAAACTTTGTAAAAAATGGTATTCGGTTGTAAAAAGAGATCATAAAACTCCACCCTCTGCCCAGGCTACAAGACATTGCTGTGAAGATCATTTCGATGTGAGTAGTGAGTACCTACATAACTATACCTATTATTTGGTTGATATTTATTAAAATAAGGTGGTACCTACTAGGTATTAAGTGCAGTGTACCTTTCTATATATCTTATTTTAAGCTGCTGTATAAATAGAAACATACCTTCTTACTTTGTCTGAGTATTGTGTATAAACCTACGTACCTACCTATTTGCCCGTTCTCATTTCTATGTAATATTCCAAGGTTAAAGCACAGAAACGTACTTAGGTAAAAATCAAAGAGTGTATGATATATTATTTATTTTTTAATCATCTACACAACAGCGGTGCATTTATGTATCTGCCTCAGCTATGCCTTAATGTTAGAAGCAACTACATTAAGGGCGTACCCCGAGCAAATGACCTTGAGTATTTCTTACTTTATCGCACACCGCAAGAAAGAGCAAGAGAGAAACAGTAGGATTTTTTGACGCTGTTTTACACTCAAATTTTAGAATAAACTCTTTATAAAATCAGATTTTGGTCTTTTGAAAAAAATAAAACTACCAAAATGTTCGTAATGCGATTGTCTATCCGTTGGTGTAAGTACAAGATCAAAATAATGGACGATTTTCGAGGAGATGCATGATAACTACAATCATTTAATTTTTTCATGGTTTCGTTGTGAGGCGATTATTTAAACAATAAGTTCATTAACAAAAAAATAAAACTACCATTTTGAAGCCAAGAAGCTGTAATAATTTTATGTATTTTTTACCAGTTGATATATGTTTTGGCTAATGAGTAGATAGCTCTTAAAACTGGACAAAAAACTCGTTTTGCTGGGGGACGCACCTTAATATATCCTACTAATATAACACTCGCATGAAATGTAACACACGTAGCGCAGTCCGCTTGGTCGAACATAACCGATTACCAAGGTTTCAATCACCATCATCAGCGGGGCTTCACTAGTATTTTTATATTTCAGTTGGAAAATTACGTAAAGTTTAAGTTGGTTGGAGGAAAGCTTAAACTGAAGAAAGGAGTTTTGCCTCATAAGTTTGAATGTCAAAAGCCTCATAAAAAGAAAATAAAAAATGTTTTTGCTTTATATTTAAGTCATCCTACCTAAGTACATACTGAACGAACGATTTGTAACAAAACGCGAGATGGCAAAAAAACAGCCATGACATCTTATATTGGATTCTGTCATACCTAGATCAGTAAGTGAGAGAACCATGCACTAAATAAAGCGCAAGTAGGTTAAAAAATCATTTGCGAAATGATCTACCTATGAATGAACGAAAACAATTATTTCATTTACATTCGATAGTATAAACACTACTCTTAAGTTCTGAATATGTCCCTGTACCTACACTTTACATTCATTTTATTACACCTGCCTATGTAATAAGATTTTTTAACCACTAACTAACAAATTAAAGATTATAAATAAGTACCTACGTACGTAGCTAAATAAGCGGCATCTTACCTTTGTAGTTTCCAACCACGGATTTCAACGCTGGTGAACTTGGAATGATTACCTAGATAATCAAATACCATAAAAGAATCCACTTTTGAAAGATTATCTGACTGAGCTTGCACAAAACCCGCTTCTACTTTATTAGTACCTACTCATATTACTTATGCACGTTTTATACTTAAGTATCACAAAATTACACTCCAACAACACTTTGTGTAAATAAATTACCAAATATTAGGGACCAACCGAGTCGCGCGTCGCCGCTGCCGGCCGACCGGCCGGCCACGCTTGGTTCCGTCACAGTGACGTCACACGCTCCCGCGTGCATTGACTTTTAGCGGCAGGAACGGTATACGTTTATTATTTAATATCTTCGTAAGTAATGGTCCGATTTGGATAATTCAAAAAGATATATGATCCTTATGTCATAAAGAGTAACGTGGATGATAGATCTATTGAATTTGCTATAACTTTACTGATCCTCATTAAGTAATTATTCAACAAACAAAATTACTTACACAACATTCATACGTAAATCCGTCACTATTTGAAAATTTGTTTGTTGTATTTGTCACCAAATAGGTAGTATTTTAGCGAATAACAGGCGTTTTTAGGGTTCCGTAAAACGTAAAAACGGAACCCTTATAGATTCGTCATGTCTGTCTGTCTGTCTGTCTGTCTGTCTGTCCGTCCGTATGTCACAGCCAGTTTTTGCCGAAACTATGAAAACTACACTGTTGAAACTTGGTAAGTAGATGTATTCTGTGAACCGCATTAAGATTTAAACAAAAAAAAATTAAAAAAAGAAAAATTAGGGTTGCCCCCCATACTGAGAACTGAAACTCAAAAATTTTTTTTTCATCAAACCTACTCGTGTGGGGTTTCTATCGATAGGTCTTTCAAAATAATGTTGAGGTTTCTAAAATCATTTTCGTATACACTGAATAGTTTGCGCGAGACACACTTCCAAAGTGATAAAATGTGTGTCCCCCCCCCCTCTAACTTCTAAAGTAAGAGAATGAAAAATCTAAAAAAAATATATGATGTACATTACCATGTAAACTACCAACGAAAATTAGTTTGAACTCGATCTGATGAGTAGTTTTTTTTAGTACGTCATAAATACACTATTATTGAAACTTCGATCAAAGTTACAACGAACTACAAGAAGTATGTGTACTATGTATAAAATATTATGTTACTTGCTGCAACGGAACCCTTCATGGGCGAGTTCAACTCGCACTTGGCCACTTTATTTAAACAATCTGTCGGACGCCTAGTAGACCAGGGTAGAAGCCTTTTAAAATAATAACAAGTGAAAAAAAAATAGTAGTAGGATGAAACCCATTGGAAAAGGAGGAGAATATTATAAAAATAAAAGGAAAAATAAATTACGGGCGATCTGAGGTCGGGAAGGGGATGGGGGGGTCCGTTTTAAGCGTAAAAACGGTTTATCTCGATTTCCGGCAAAACTACAAATCCTATGGAAATAAGTTGTACGGCAAAGTTGTAGGGTTTAAAAAGATCTACAGCTTTTGTATTGACACTTTTTTCACATAACCGCAAAATTTATGAGAAAAATTCAAATAAGTGAGTTTTTGGTTTTTAATTTTTTTCTCATGTAAACACACAAAAATTACTCTAAAAATTTGATCAAAACTTGCCTTTTTATATCTTAAATACACTGTATTTTTTTTTATTTAAAATAATATTTTTTTCTACCTTAAATTAACTTAATATTGAAAAAGTACCCTAATTTTAATTCGAAAAATCTCCCGTCAAAATATCAGCTTTTTCAATAAAGTTGGTAAGCTTTTTGTTCTTTAAAATCTCTTATTTCTGATAATGTAAAAAAAGTTATACATTACCATGGCAAATGTTCTCAGAAAACGCTTTGAAAAAAATACCACATAAGTTCGATTTTTTTATTTTGGTATAAAACGCATTTAGATTGAAGTTTTTTTTCATATAATACTGAACTTCCAATATAAACTAACAAGTTTAATACTTGAGCATAAGTGTCATTCGGATGGTAAGCGGTTTATGAGATTCTATATCATAAGTTTTAGAAAAACATAGAGATTGTCTGTTATAAATTAATTGTAAACAGTGTAATAATATAGAAATATTGTTAAATAACAAAAAAAAATATTGCGAAACTAAACATTTTCAAAAAAAAAAAAATTACGCTATGGAATGCAGTTTTTTGTTTTTCTTGATTGCTATATAGGTACTGAATACAAATAATTTCCAACAAAAATGCCCGTCTTCTCCTAAATTTACGATATAGAAGCTCCTAAACCACTTAAAAATCCTATAACACTTATGCTCAAGTATCAAACTTGTGAGTTTATATTGGAAGCTCAGTATTATATGAAAAAAAAACTTAAATCTAAATGCGTTTTATACAAAAATAAAAAAATCGAACTTAAGTGGTATTTTTTTCAAAGCGTTTTCTGAGAACATTTGGCATGGTAATGTATAACTTTTTTTACATTATCAGAAATAAGAGATTTTAAAGAACAAAAAGCTTACCAACTTTATTGAAAAAGCTGATATTTTGACGGGAGATTTTCGAATTAAAATTAGGGTACTTTTTCAATATTAAGTTAATTTAAGGTAGAAAAAAATATTATTTTAAATAAAAAAAAAAATCCAGTGTATTTAAGATATAAAAAGGCAAGTTTTGATCAAATTTTTAGAGTAATTTTTGTGTGTTTACATGAGAAAAAAATTAAAAACCAAAAACTCACTTATTTGAATTTTTCTCATAAATTTTGCGGTTATGTGAAAAAAGTGTCAATACAAAAGCTGTAGATCTTTTTAAACCCTACAACTTTGCCGTACAACTTATTTCCATAGGATTTGTAGTTTTGCCGGAAATCGAGATAAACCGTTTTTAAGCTTAAAACGGACCCCCCTAACCCCTTCCCGACCTCAGATCGCCCGTAATTTATTTTTCCTTTTATTTTTATAATATTCTCCTCCTTTTCCAATGGGTTTCATCCTACTACTATTTTTTTTGGTTTTAAAAATTATCGACCCCGGTCTATAGGTACAAAAGATATTTAAATAATTTTGAAATATTTAATTCCGAATCGAACGCGTAACGTATGATCGCGGTTACATGATAACCTGCATACCACATGTCATAGAGAACAATTGTTATTGTTTCACTAAAATAACGGGTGTCATTTGGCAAGGTACTGCATGTGGGTTTCAAAATGTTGAGCATTGTTTTAAGCTATCACGGTTCTTCTATGACATTCGTTACTCGTCATTAGTTTATATTATGTTACAAGTTACAACATAACTAATAATAAATAATCATACATTATATTTTAATATAAATAAAAATCTATTAAGACACAATAAAAATTGTGTCAAAGTTCCAGTTCTCCTTATTTTCTTGCGATAAAGAGCCGCCTATGTGCTATTCCAGCTTTTTTTTAATAAAGAGTGTCGATACGAGCAGGACATGTGCCTGATGGTAAGCAACATGCCTGCCACATAACAGCACAGTGACTCGCAGCTATTGGAACATGAAGAGTCCAAATCATTACCTAGCACTGCACTGCGCTCGTCACCTAAAGATCTAAGTTGTTATATCTCTAAGCCCTGTAATTTTACTGGAAACATTGCCCTTCAAACCGGAACACAGTAATGTTTGCACATTACTCCTTGGCGGTAGAATAACTGGCAAAGGTGTGGTCCTTCCCCAGACGGACTCTGCCAAGAGTCTTACCACTACCAAATTCAGCTATCATTATTGTCACGAAATGATTTGCTAGAATAAAGTAAATTTGCTAAAATGCTAAAAACCAGTAGCTACTTTTACTAGTTTAGTCCGATCGTCCTTGGATATCTAAGAAAGTTATATGTACTCTGAGATACGAATAGCTACAAATTAAAAAATTATATTCAACCAACCAGCACCATGAGCAAACCCATCAAGTAAGCAAATCTGTCTCAATTTGCGAACTTAAAATTTTATATGGGCAATTGTCGACTGCGATTTTAGCTCCATCACTTGACTCTTTAGTGTACTTGGTGTGTGTGTAAGTGAAGGCACTGAAAGGCTGCAAACAGACAATATGACTCCCACGACACAGTTTCCATGGTTTTACGTAAATCTACTAATTACTAGAAACATTTACACATAACAATGACGTTCTCTCAGTTATTACGATGGAAATGTACATTATAAGGAATTATGGACATATTTAGCAACGTAGTTATTTTAACGAATCCTTGAGCTGTGAGCATTTTGATGAAAAGGGATATCGTAAGCTTGATTGTTTCCATTGTATTTTTTTTTCTCAACATTGTTTTACTTCCGTGACACTCCTTACCCACGTGATCAAACATCAAATAAAATAAAAAAGTATTTTAGTACAAAAAAAGCTAGACATGCATTTTTTTTTCTATGAATGGGGAAAGCTTGAATTATTAACCTTACTCTGAAAAATTGTACTCAACAAAAATTAAAAACATAATCTAAAATATGTTTTGCATTTAAACAGGATTCAACGCCAGCTGTTTGCACTTGAGTTTTTAATTAATTTTTATTGTAAGCTTTTGAGTTAATTAAGTTACCAAAACAACTACTTAAAGTATTTCACCTGCCTTTACGTACCTAAAACACCTGGCATCAATACTAACGCTAAAATTCGAAACCTTTGAATAATACATTTTACGGATTTTTTTGCTTCCAGCAAAAAAGCAAGGTAAAAGAATGTTTGTACCGACTAGTGACTAACCCATTTGGCTGAGTTACAAACAGTTAATAGTTCCATCTAACTCACAGATTTGAATTTATGTTGAATTTTTATACTTCTTACCGAAAAGCAGTGTTTGGTGATCTTTTACCCTAAAGGTAATAGGTAAGGTGGTTACTACGCGAATAGAAGTTTTCTTAACTGTATAAATATTTTAATCTATCGCCCATAATTTTGTACTTGTAAGTTCCACCCATTTCTGTTGCATTCGGTTTCTCACAATAGTCATGTTTCTCCTACACAGCGTCTTAAAATAAGTAAAATAGATCGTCGAAAATGTTTTACTCACAATTCATAAAATTACGCTCACTTGACGGTAGCTTAATATAACTTACACATAAATCAAACAACATATTTTTTTACAAATCCCATAACCAATTTATTTTAGTCAATTTAATTCGCTTGATTAGCACGCACGTTAAGGCCGATTTAAAATGAACGAACATAGAGCTAGAGCTGGAACAATAGCATTCTTTCTCGATCTTTTAGTGTAAACGAAAGATCGTTCTTAGCGTTTTCCATATTATATATTCCATAGAATCTTCATAGAATCATAGAATGCTCTACGTTTGTTTACACCAAATGAATTTGATACAGTGGGGATAGAATGAGCATTCGCTCGTCTGATGTAAATCGGCCTTTACTGCTTCTGATCGTATTCGGATAATATGTAGATCTAGCTGGCAGATAACACTAATATCGAAACCGTGAACACGCAACTATGGTTTTGTGGACAAGTAAGTAGTATTTTATTGAGTGTGGTTTTATGAAATAATGTATAATTAAAAATGTTAGTTGAATAATTGAAATAATGAAATTGAAAATCGATACTGTTTTGAATATCAGATGTCACATACGAGCATACTCATATTTAATTATTGTTATTGTCTTTACTAATCACGAGCAGTCGGACAGAGAAAAGAGCAAGTCTTGGAGTGAGACTGACAGCATTAGAACATGATAATGGACCACGCGCTGTACTAAAGTAAAGAAGTTAAGCTAAGGTACGGTAGAATAAGTAGGTAGGCAGTAGAAACCATCTGAGGTCCACTAGATCCCCTTAGTAACCAACTGGACTTTTCAAGAGTACTAAATCAGTACTAAAATTAAACAATTATTTTGCCACTAGGAATGTCATATTTTATGGTGATCATTCATAATATATGCTAATTTTGCCGCCACTGTCGACAGAAATATTACGTTGATTTGTAGTAGGTAGGGGTATAAGAAGATTACTTCACTTTGTAGTTGTCAGCTGTTTTCTATTTAGAGTTCGTTTTGACAGAGATAATCTTGTTAATTTACTAACATTGTCATTATTTGTGTTGTTGCTTTTGTTTCTCATTCATATGTTTTTTATTTGTGATCCACGAACAAACACTGAACATACAAAGAACTGTGATGCATTCCTACCTATGTGATGCCATTATAATGTAAAAATACATTGTAATGTTTTTATACGTATGTTGTACCCCGTACGCTTTTATTTTATTTAGCACCATTACCATTTTTTAAAATATATAGTGACGAGACGAGGAGGACATGTGTCTATTACTCTATTAGGACTGTGAAATACTAATAAATTAAGTAATTTAAAAAAATATTTATTAGTTTCTCGTTGAGGCTTCCAATTTCTGTTGTAATCGTATTTAGAGCTTATGCATAGTCATAATGCACGATGACGTCTATGTTAATTTTCCATGGTCGGTAAACAGACGCTCTGTATTCACACGTCTGCCCACGAGCCACAGACTGCATACCTACATTACTAAAGCTGTTTGAACACTTGTTCCACAAACACACACGCAAGCCCGCAATCGACCTACTTACAAGCAGGGCGGAGGCCCTATTAACTAATACGTAATCTGTCAAACTGAACCAGTAGGACATAGATACTAGTACCTATACTACAACGCTACTTACCAAGTTACTGTTGGACTAGCTGTGTCCAGGGCAACCTGCCCGAGTCAAGTTTATATTACCACGTAAGCTACCTAAGCTATGATAATTAATGTCATAATAACTGTTACTTATTCTGTGAAACTCTCCTGTAATGAAAACGTTTACTTCGTATACATTATCGCATATGAAACGTAACAATATAGTTGAACTTCCACGTAAATGTAGATGTGGACCTAAAGGCCGGTTTGCATTTTGATTAGTGCGAGAGTGAGTGCGAGTGCGATTGGGAGTGCGAGTGAGTAATCGCGACTGATTACTATGCACTCGCAATAATCTAACGGTGTCCACACGCGTTTGCTACTACTCAACACACTCAACACTCAACACCTGCACTATTCACTCGCACTCGCACTAATCAAAATGAAAACAGGCCTTAATAAGGTTTGGTTTGTCAAAATGTTTCAGACAGGAAATGCCGAAATTAGTAAGCAAATCAAAAGGTTTAAGCAAATTAAAATATATATTTAGGGTTTCTCATAATGTTCTAATCTGAGTTCTTCACTTCAAAGAAATTCGCTGAAATTCGGTCACCACACCATGACGTTCACGGCCAGTGGATACATCTCATGTTCTTGATACAAATTTGAATCGAGTCGAAAATATACTGCTAACATCTACTAACGCCGCTTCGGAAAAAGTAACCAAGAAGGAAATGTACAAAATGATGCAATTAATATTACCTCTCTTTTTGTAATCCTATAGATTATGATTGTATTTTTAGAACGCATTCCTTTTGATCAGTTTCCAAACGATTTTATATATTTTTATATTTACTATTTCTTATTAGAAATAGTCTTAGTTTCTTTCTTATATTTGTTATATATATTTTAAAATTTATTGTATTAAGACAACATAAATTGTATGAAAACTATCAACGAGTATATTTATGTACGGCTTACGCGAGCCATAAAGCTAATTGTCTGATACGGGTACAGGGTAGCGATTCTGAAACCATTCGGTTGCATCCGACACGGAATCTCATCTCTCGGTCTTTGTCATGCTAAACAGATAAGACAAATACCGAGAGATGAGATTCCGTGTCGGATGCAACCGAATGGTTTCAGAATCGCTACCCTGATTCTGAACCCAATCCGAACGACTCAAATTCGGAATGATAATCCTTGTATCTCATTCTAAACGGATAAGAAAAAGACCGAGAGGTTCGATTCCGTATCGATATCAAACCGACTGGGTTCAGAATAGCTACCTACGCACATCGGTTTTAAATTTTCGACGTCTATGACGCGAGACATCAAAAATATTCAAAGACTCAAATTTGTGCTTCAGTGCTTCAGTAAAGTTTTGAAATATAGCGGTAAAAGGCTCGTTCTTACAAATGTAGACAAACGTACACGTGACATTTAAATATTTCAATGTATAATATCCCTATTACAATATATGTTACTTAATAAGTTCGGCGAGATAGAACACGATTCATAAAACATGAGCACGCATTTCGAGTCTTCCTTATTCACCTAAATATGGTCTCATCGGATTACCATAGACCTTATAAGCTATAGCAGTAATACGTCCGTGGCGGTAATTTTCCGTTTCACGTTTGAGATCTTCCAAACACCATAAGTCCCTGTTCAGATTTCATTGCCATAAAAGTAAGTAAAACCTTGCCTAACGACGCAACCTGAGGTTGTGGAAGTGAGAGCTATATGGGGATATGCAGAAAAAGTTCTAAGCTCAGAAGCGATACATTGTTTTCATCAAAATAAACAGTGAGGATGACGCTAAAGTCGCAAAAATTAGCAGTTCCGTGGAACAATTTGGGCAAATAATGATTTGCTTAGGACAATTTTTCTTATTCATTATTTCATATTCATATTAAATATTCATTTTTCACTGATTTTTTTCACGTTGTTAGTGACTGTGGTTGGTGCTGACTCTGCTTACTGAGCCGGAGATCGCGAGTTCGATTCCCAGCTAGGTCAAACATGGTGTGATGAAAACAGACGTTTGTTAAATCTAGGTTTTCCTATGTTTAAGTATGTATTTAAAATGATGTAATGTATATTATGCCATTTATCTGGTTTCTATAGTATAAGTTTTGCTTAGTTTGGGGCTAGATCGTCCTGTGTGAAAAAAACTATCAATATTTATTTACTAATTCAATTGTTTGACTCCCCTTGTTAAGATTCTCAAATTGTCGAGCTTAGCTTTGATTCGGTGTTAAATGATGAACGCTCAACGTTTTTGCGTAACCTCCATCAGAACTAGTCTTGCTGTGAAGGCCGTCAGTACAAAATTTTCTAAGTTTTTCGCGTGACTCTTCGAATGGATTCCAGCTGCGTTCCGATGCTCGTTAAGGAGAAATGTTAGTGGTTCAGTTGAAATGAGACCGTACCTAGTTTTTCTAAGCTTCTAGTGCACTTGATCGACTTCGACCGTGATTGATGCTCGTCGGAAGAAAACACGCGCCTCTGCAGTTTTCTCTTCATTTTTTACCGTCCTTATGAAAATAAATGCATTACAATTGCTGTTTTGCTGTATAAAGTTACATTCAGAAACATATTCCAAGATATACATACACATAATATAGTAAATATTAGTAACCGATGTAGGTACCTATTATCAGTTTTGATAGCTATTTACCTACGTCAAATGCAACTTGAGTATCACGCCTCCGCTCCAAGCCCACACTGTACATTATCTATTCTATGACTGTACCATCTCAACCATCGATATAAAACATTGGATATGCCCTGAGCTCCTTGAAATTGGTAACCAACTGCGTTTCTGTGTATCGTAAGTGGTTTATAAAAACCAATCTACTTGACCCCTAGAATCGCTAGCGGCGATCGCTAGCGGCGAGATATGCTGTGGTTCTACTTATTTTGGTTGATGACAACGAATAGTGGTAGGTAAAAACGTCCGGTGTCCACCGCTTCCTGCAACCGACTAGAACGGAAAGAGTGAGCTCACTCTTCCCAACGATGACATGATTCCGTGCGCCCTGAAGTTTGAGAGGGCACATCTGTGCACATTGAGATCGTTGATCTCAACTGTTTCTCACTTTGAAACTTCCGAAAGCGATGTGGGATCGCAAGGCAGAGTTAATACCCTTCATTGTGTCGATGAAAACAATGATTCAGTACTGCGCTCATTAGTGACTCACAGTTCTGTGGAGGCTGGGCTGTTATTCCTCAAGGCTTTGTGCTACTAAGTAATCATATTTTTTATTATTATAAAGGTGTGTGTTTTGCAGTAACAAGTTCATTCAACTCAATAAATGAAACAACTTTTCTATAATATCTACAATACACAGTTGATAACACGAGTGCAAGGATATTGCTCATTTTTAATCAACGTCTAATAAAATAATTAATTAATTATGTATCTGTCGTTTTAAACAAGTATTTCCGATTCAGACATGTTTGATGTTTGTAACATAATAGGCATAATAAGTAATAGGCATTTTTGGACATTTTGAGAATGACTCTGAACGTAGTTTGAAACGAAACTGAATAAAGTACCTAATAATTAATGGCATAAAGTCTAATTTCTTTAATATATTTTTTTTTGGCGCGTTAAATAATGTTATTACATTAGTTTAGTAGACTTTTTTTAAACTTTTATAGGTGTACACTTGACCGCCTTCTCTCCTGATGTTAAGCGACGATGCGGTCTACGATGGAGCATGTTTACCTAAAAGAAACCGATTCACTCTCGATTTGAAGACACAAATATTGTAACTAACAGGGAAAACCCACTCAGGCAACGCATTCCAAAGCCTAGACGTTCTTATCACAAAAGTAGAGTCGAATCTCTTCGTTCGTGTCTTTGGAACATCAGCCATGAAACGATGTCGCTTTTTCGAGCTATGAGCATTCCGATCGAAAAAAGGGCAAGGTGGTATTAGATCATGTAAAAATACAATATTGCTAGTATTATCCAAATTTCAAAACGGGCTAAAAAAGACAAGATTGTGCTTCTGTAATGCGATGGTCATTTTCATTTGTGTAACTTTCGTTTTCCAAACATTTACTGAAGGCTTTTCAAGGCTCGAGAGACCCAAAAACAAGTACGTATTTTGAATATTTAGAAGGCAAACTTGTTTGCATCTCAGTTTGCGGAATCTTCGCGTCTAGATGCTGGTAGTGCGATTCCTCCTACTCCACCTGGCAGTCCGACTTTGATGCCGGAAATGCATATTCGCCAAATGGAGGTTCGTAAAGTGCTACGTAATCTGGACGTGAATAAAGCCAGCGGCCCGGACGGAATTCCTGCCCTAGTGTTGAAGGCTTGTGCACCTGAGTTGTCTCCTGTACTAACGCGCCTGTATAGACTCTCTCTCCAAACTGGGCAAGTACCGAAATCGTGGAAGCTTGCTAACGTGCAACCTGTGCCCAAAAAGGGTAGTCGTGCTGACCCTGCCAACTACAGGCCCATCTCGGTCACGTCCATACTCTGCAAGACTATGGAACGTGTCTTAAACCGCAGGCTCCTGGCATACCTAGAATCTAACGACCTCCTCAGTGACCGGCAATACGGGTTTCGCCGAAACCGGTCGACTGGGGATATTCTGGCGTATGTCACTCACATCTGGAGTGAAGCTATCGAGAAACACGGGGAAGCACTTGCAGTCTCCCTGGATATCTCGAAGGCTTTTGACAGGGTTTGGCATGATGGCCTTATTAGCAAGCTTTCTAGTTATGGTTTGTCTCCAGGTTTTATTGCGTGGATATCGGACTTCTTGAGAGATCGGTCCATACGAGTTGTCATTGATGGCTGCTCGTCGGACCAAATGGGTATCAATGCCGGAGTCCCTCAAGGGTCGGTACTCTCTGCGACGCTTTTTCTGCTACATATCAACGATCTGCTGAAGCCCGGTATCTTTGGGTACGCAGATGATAGCACCGTTGTGGAGAGTTACATGTCTAGCGCGAGAGCCAGCGGTCAACAAACTAAGGTATTGAGAGAGAGTATGGTCGAGCGTTTGAACTTGGCCCTTGAGGCAGTCTCTGAATGGGGCGAAACCAATCTGGCCAAGTTTAATGAAGGAAAGACGCAGGCGTGTCTGTTCTCCGCAAAAAGGAGTCAATTTCTACAGACTCCTACTTTTCGAGGTGTATCCGTGCCGGTTACTGATCATCTTGAGCTTTTGGGTGTTACCCTGACATCTACACTCAACTTTGGCTCATATATCGAGTCCAAGGCTAAATTAGCTGCAAAAAAACTAGGTGTCCTCTCAAAGGTGCGAAAGTACTTCAAGTCTGAACAATTGCTTTTATTATATAAAGCACAGATTCGCTCTTGTATGGAGTACTGTTCGCACCTTTGGGATGGATCGGCTAAGTATCAGCTTGAGGCTCTGGAATCGATCGAGAGGCGGGCTAAAAGGCTCATAGGCAATAATTCTCTTGTGCGAAAAAGACTGCAAACTCTTGAACATCGCCGGAAAATTGCTAGCTTATCGGTTTATTATCGGATACACTTCGGAGAGTGTGCATCTGATCTGCATGATCTAATACCACCTAGCCCTTTTTTCTATCGGACTTCTCGTAACTCGAAGAAGCGGCATCGTTTCATGGTTGATGTTCCAAAGACACGAACAAAGAGGTTTGACTCTACTTTTGTGATAAGAACGTCTCGACTGTGGAATGAGTTGCCTGAGTGGGTTTTTCCCGATGGTTATAATCTTGGTGTCTTCAAATCGAGAGTGAATCGGTTTCTTCTAGGTAAGCACGCTCCATCTTAGACCGCATCGTCGCTTAACATCAGGCGAGATGGTGGTCAAGTGTAAACCTATAAATGTTAAAAAAAAAAAAAAAAAAAAAAAAATATTTTGCATTTCCGTTCTAGAAGTTTTTGACGTATGTCACATTAAATTATGAAGTCCAAAAACAAAGTTTTGTGATACGGCGAAAAGAGATTTATATACCCCGTTTACATTATTCCAGTCCAGCGGTCGAATCCAGCGCTGGATTGCTTACTGGAATAATGTAAACCGGCACTGGAATGCATTGGCACTGGATTGATGCTTTCCAGTGCCGGTTTCCATTATTCCAGTAAGCAATCCAGCGCTGGATTCGGTCGCTGGACTGGAATCATGTAAACGGGGTATAAATTGTAAATAAGGACACAGTGTTTTTCGTAGCTTAGTTTAATGAAATACTATGCGCATCCATGTTCTTACAAGAAACGAAATAAAGTGGCCAAGTGCGAGTGGGACTCGCCCATGAAGGGTTCCGTTGCAGCAAGTAACATAATATACATAGTACACATAGTTCTTGTAGTTCGTTGTAACTTTGATCGAAGTTTTAATAATAGTGTATTTATGACGTACTAAAAAAAAACTACTCATCAGATCGAGTTCAAACTAATTTTCGTTGGTAGTTTGTATGGTAATGTACATCATATATTTTTTTTAGTTTTTTCATTCTCTTACTTTAGAAGTTAGAGGGGGGGGACACACATTTTACCACTTTGGAAGTGTCTCTCGCGCAAATTATTCAGTGTAGACAAAAACTATATTAGAAACCTCAATATCATTTTTGAAGACCTATCGATAGACACCCCACAAGTGTAGATTTGATGAAAAAAATTTTTTTGAGTTTCAGTTCTCAGTATGGGGGGTAACCCTAATTTTTCTTTTTTTGATTTTGTTTTGTAAAAATCTTAATGCGGTTCACAGAATACATCTACTTACCAAGTTTCAACAGTGTAGTTCTCATAGTTTCGGCAAAAAGTGGCAGTGACATACGGACGGACGGACAGACAGACAGACAGACAGACAGACAGACAGACAGACAGACAGACATGACGAATCTATAAGGGTTCCGTTTTTACGTTTTACGGAACCCTAAAAAGTGACGTTGGCGTTGTAATAAATTGAAGTATTTTGAAATGAGAATTGGGTGATGGAAGCGCGTATTGCTCTGGTTATTTGAAATAATATCATTTTACATGAACCAACACATAAGGGTCGTAGGGACATACTCAGTAATACAAAATAAGCAGTTATAATGAACATGTCCTACATGTTCCTTCAATCTATACGATAAAAGACATCGTTTTCCCTAGTCTAGTGTATTTAACTCTCTCCTTGCGAGAGAAGGCCCCGAGTCCCAGCAGTGGGAACATTTAGTAGGCTGTTGATGATGATGATGATGAGTGTATTTAAGTATAGTAAGTAATCTATATTATAGTATTCAAGTTCTTGTACTAATTAGATATGCCGAGGTGTGGCAAATTGAGCTTTATTCAAAATGTCATTTACCTGTCGAGGGACGGTGGCAGTCCCATAGCAAATTTTACGGCAACAAGGGAAATTACGGAATTAAACTTTTTTTCTATAAAAGTTTGCAATGTTGTTGGGATATAGGGCCTGCGAATATTTTAATACTCCAAGGAGTTTTTGTATTCACAATGATATAAACTCGAGTAATAATAAACAAATAATTTACATTTAAGCTTATGTAGTTGAAACACAAACAATTAGAATGATTTAATGTTAATTTATTTTGTTCTTATTGTTCATGTTTTAACTAGGCCAGCGTGGTGGATTATTATTATTACCTTGATTCTCTTTCATGACAGAGCGCCGCGAGTCCCATCCTAGCGATATGAACATAAAATGCTATTTAAACTTATGCTAATATGTACTTCCAAACAAAATCCGTTTTTAGTGTAATGCGGTAGGCCTATTTTTTTATAGTATTCGATCGCGTCCGGCGATCTTCTTCAAGGCGAGTGCGCGCGCGTGTTCGCAGCTCGTTTAGCACATCTGACTATATTATACGTGAGTTACCCGTGTATTTATTTTAAAATGTGTAATAACCACGTTAGTTTTCATACCAAAATGTGTATTTTAATTTAAAAAAGTATAACGACATTTTTTGTTCTTGTTTCAGGTAAGTGTCAGCATCTATTACATCACAACACCTTATCTCGTGTAGTTCCGCAACACAAATTATACGGTAAGTGCAATAAAAAAAGAAAGAGTTAATTATTTACGCTCTCTGGCTTCTCTTTATCTCAATCACAAATGAATTAAATTGAGTTTAGTATTTTGGAGGCGTAAATAAGTTAATCTCCTTTCATCGAGATACGTATCTTTGACGCCGCGTTGTTTGCAATGTTTTGCTCTGTTAGTTTTGGTTTCTATCGTTTTATTCATTTGATATACAACTTTGATAAAATGTAATGTTAATGGATGTTAAGGATATGTTTTACTTCTGTTTTTTATCGCTATTTCCTACCAGCACGAATGAGGTTTTGTGATAAGAACGTCTTGGCTATGGTTGCCTGAGTTGATTTTCCGCGATGGTTCAATCTTGGTGTCTTTTAAACGAGGTTTCTTTTAGGTAAGCACGCTCTGTCGTAGATCGCATCGTTGTTTAATATTAGGCGACATGGCGGTCAAGTATAAACCTGTAATAGTTAAAAAGAAATATTTTAGCAGACAGTATTTATACCAGTGCACCACTGGTTTAAGCACAATAGCGTATAAAACTTAAATCAAACTTATAAAATAACTAGCAGAACCTCGCGGTTTTACCAGCGTATTTCCTGTTCCAGTTACTTTCCCAGCTAAAAAGGTGTCCTTAGATGTATTCCAAACTATCCAGATGTAATCCAGACTATTATAAATATGTTTTATAAACCTCATCCAGATCCCTTTGTTTTTTGCCTGAGAGAGTAACAAACGTCCAAACTACATACGTAAAAACTTACGCATTTATAATATTAGTGGGATAAATAAATAATATTTTACTTTTTCCATTCACAAAACTCCGGAATCAGTATTGTCGGACAGCCAGATCGTATCCATGTCAAGCGTAATGTGGCACCCATGTTTGGGAATATTTATTTATTCAAACATGCTTTGAAATGCTCGCTTTCACGTTTGAAAATAGAATACGCAAGCGCAAGAATCACACATTGTTATCTTAAAATCCTACGAATATTATATTTTTTTAAATAAAAAGTGAAGTTTTAATTGTTTGGATATTTGGCAATCAATGAATCGTTTGAAGAACTGAACATTTTAGTCTTAAACTTAGTTTTTGATTTGGAACAGCACATAGGCTAGTTTTATCCCCAGAAGTGTGGAGTACCTAGGAGAAAAGCCTTTGCTTACAATGAAAAAACACTGCGCGGACAATGTCACGCTTCGATGCTAGTGAAATACAAAATCGAATTGACTCAAAATATTGAATAGTAATTTTTAACCTCCAAAAAAAACGACACCTCTACAATCTAGCAAAAAAATGTTTATAGCATCGCTGTTGTTGTCTCTGCAGTCTATGGTAAAATGAATGAGAGAGAGCTATAACTTTATATTTATAATCTCAGCGTTTGAAAAAAAAATGGCAGTTTTAGGAACTGCCGATAGAAGTGAAAACTTAAAACTCAGAATTTGATAGCTTACTTTGGAAACTACACGGGTGTAACCGAAAGGCGTGGCCTGGCCATCATGGCATGGCCATCTAGAAATGTGTAATCATTTCCCATTGGCTTACGCATTTCTAGGTGGCCAGGCCATGATGGTCTGGTCACGCCCTTTCAGCATTTCCCATTGGCTGACGCATTTATACATTTCTAGATAGCCAATGGCCATGGTCCCGAGTCCCAAGTTTACCCGAAGATTCCTTATCATACCCGAGCGTGACGCTAGAATTCAATTCACACCCCACGAAAAATCTGTCTAGGCGCGCCAAAAGAAGTTTTCACTTCAAAAACAAACTGTATTACCTACAAAACAGCAACAACAAACAACAATTAAAATAATAGACTACCGCTTTGTACTAATTTTCACACAATAAAAGTCAGTACAAGTGCATTTTATATGAGAAATATAGAAACTACCAGAACAGACTGGCTAAGTATCTGATATATCATCTTCCTTACGAGCACCTCTTTATTGTGGTCGTAAGGAATATTTCATGTAACAGGCATTGTCTTTCATTTACGTGTTCATGCTTTGTTCCGATCTCATGATGTGATGCAATAAATATGAGAGGCAATTAAATTATGCGATTACATGGCGTGAGTTTGAGTTATGGCTTCATAGGGTATATTTTGTGCACGTTATTACACGGTAATCTTAAATATTATAATTAAGAAAGTTTAAGTAGGATTTGAATATTTGTTCGATCACGTCGGAACAGATGAACGAATCTGGTTGAAATTTGTAACACAGTAAAATAATATTCTGGAGTAACACAGTAAGGACGGTTACGGTAAATAATATCTACTTGGTAAATTACAGGAATAGGTATTACCCCGGTAAAACCATGGGGCGCAGCTAGTTTTCTCTGTTATGGAAATATAGCTGTATCGTAACATACATCTGAAGTTTTATTATAGTATATTTATAGTTTATAGTCGACTGTAAAAAAAAACACATATCCGGTAGTTTGTTTACATAAATTATATTATTGGAAACGTCATCATCAGCCCTCCTTACTTATGTTGAGTTTGTTAATTTCTTTTTATGGTACAAAAATAATAACAGTTCTAGTAGAGCGGAGGTACCTTCTAGTAGGTAGGCCTATGATACAGCCTTATTCCTATTGTACTCCATAACTTATTTTTGTTACACTATTTATTGAAACTGTACGTCCCAAAAACTCGAACGAAAAGGTTTGACTCTACTTTTCTGATAATAACGTTTAGGTTGTAGAATGCGTTTGAGTGAGTGTCTTCTCGATGGTTATAATCGTGGTGTCTCCAAGTTGAGAGTGAATAGGTTTTTTCTAGGTACGAACGGTTTATCGTAGCCCGCATCGTCGTTTAACATCAGCCCAGATGGCGGTCAACTGTAACATATAATAGTTAAAAAACTTGTACCTATACGCAGGATCTCTTCACCAGGAATAATTGTTAGTGGTAAATTGTAAAATGGTAAGTTTAATAGATTACAAAACACGACTGTATTTAAGCTAATTTCATTCGATTTTCGCACACGATGATGATAACGACAATAAGTGAATATAAAATTCCCGTGGCCATACCAGTCTTCCGACTGGTTTTTTCACCGGATGCTGCAGTTGATGTGGAAACGAGTGCAGCCGCATCTCTGCATCCGTCGGCGCCCGCGCACCGCCAGTTTGTTTATCCAGTTATTTTGGATTTCACTGCCTCGGCATTTCACAATAGTTGGCCGCGAAATAGTTTCTGTAGCACACTCTATGGTATAATTTGTAATGTATGTAGTATTCAGTTGTGTTTTGAATTTATTTGTTCAAAGGAGTTTGAGTGATTTTCGACAATGTTACACTACCAATATCTACTAAGTAGGTACACTATAGTTAAAGACATACAAACAAAAAAACTAAGTATTACGACCTCCAAAGAGCTTTATTTACATCTAACTGACGAAGGGAGCTATGACGTAAGTATATCTAAAATCACAGAATTTGAGAATTTCGCCTATTTTGACACTTATTATTTTTTATGATCAGAGATTTCTTGCGCTGTTTAGTCTTAAATAAATTTTACCCCGTCATTGATACATTCATAGAAATACCTTCCTATGTACCACAGAGGAACTACAATGCATACAAATGCGCCGTAAGAGAAAAATACTTTTTTTATAAAGTTTATTTAACGTGACGTGTTTGCTGGGTCTAATTTGGTAATTAACAAAATTGGTGTGTTAAATGTAAAAAAAAAACATGGGGAATATATTGATTTCTGATGATCATATATTTAAAAAAAAATTACAAATCTACGTTATTATTTTTCAGTCAAACCGTATTACTCAAAAAATTATTAAAATTTTGAATTTTTAGCTGTTGTTGGACAATTTGCCCAATTATTTTTATAGTAACATGGCGTGTTAGTTATAATCACTGGAATGACATTTCCAATTTCACCGTTTACGCAATGACTCCCCTAACAGCCATTTAATAAAGTAGAAAGCCTAAAAATGGGGAGCGAAATATGAATCATAAAATAAAATACCGCAACTAAAGAGACATTTAGAATGTCAATTGTTGCTATGATAAGGTTGAAGTTATACTGTATTTTGAACAACTTTGTCATTTGTTTTTTTTTATTATTAATTTCCTTTCTAAAAAAAAATAGTAGCTCCTTTAGGGTTTACCCATGTAGTTGTTGTTCCCGTTATTTTTCCGGGATCATAATTTGTTTCCCAGTCCCTATATGACCGTATGTTATGCCAGATTATAATTTAACTATGTGCCAAAATTTCGGACGGGATAGAGCAACATACATAATATGTATTTCCAAGCGACAAAACATTGACATTTAAAAAAAAAAAATTAAACATGCAAGTTACACATATCTACATAATAAACTAATACACAAGCTTAAACTAATATAATAATAATAATATTGGTGGACAATTCACACACAACACTGAGATGAGCAAAGAACAAAATTGTACATTTTCAATCTAAACAGCCAGATTTGTTTACAGAATCTCGGCATGATAACTTAGTGACGTGACCACGTCTATTCAACGGTTTCCAAGAAACCACCTACCGTTTTACCCAGCGACGTGCTTCTATCCGTCTAGTTTTTAGAGATAAATCTGTGATGAACCATTGTATCTTGAAGTCTATGAAATAGTGTATGTGCTACTCTGATTATTTTGCTTCTGCCTCTAAATTAATTCAATAAAACATAGAAATCCCGGCGTATTTCAAATATATATATATATACTCGATGCTTATGCGAGTTGTAAATTTTTCGTGTATATTTTTTTTACGTTAGTGACGTCAAATGAGGTCAACTGACCAATCGTGCTTGTTTTGTATTACAACGGATCGACTCGTTACTTTTTAAATTAATAATATTTACATAGTTTTGACAATGCTATAATGTATATGAATCAGGTTTAAATCAATTAAGATTGCATTGATATGTCTTGTTGTGATTATGACATGTATTAGGCTTTATGTGAAGAGAAAGTGTTTACAAACAGATGGTGGCTCTCACGCATTACTCACTCTCTGATTTTATCTAAACAGTCTTGTAAGTACAATTAATTTGAATTATATTGCAGTGGCTATTCGTTTTCAAATTTATAAACAATAAAATATTTTACAACAAAATATTTTTTATACGCATAATTCTATACGCATTCAAAACTGTGGGATTCCTCCGCGGTTCACAGTAAAACTTGCGTGTGTATAGGGAATTTAGAGGCAAATACGAGCTATTCAACGCATAATGTTGATCTGTCTACTGTCTTCGGCCCTTGGCATAAATAGATGTGAAGGTATTAGAGACTTACGTGCTTTGGCGCAGTTTTTAAAATTCCGTGCCAAAAATATTGTGCCGTTCGACAGCAATGCAGATGTGCTACTACTTTACGCATACAAATTGGGACGGGAGCGGTGGCCGACGAATTTACATCCGACATTTTATTTTGGCCATCAGAATTTTTGGTGCCGTCTGGATTGTGATAGCACAGAATCAAACGTATCTCACTTATGTTACCATAAAAATCAATTCTTGGTGCCTGCTATTTGGAGTAATATTTGTTTGATATTATTTGGGGTTGTTGACAAACTGTATTAGTAAGTTATTCATAGTAAAGAAAAGACGACCCCAGACGGCCTACAACTTGGGGACCGGTGTGTTAGTAGTTTACCGAGTTTCGCTGAAAGGGTTTCGCTATACTCACCATCGTGATCCACTATCGCTATATGATGAACGCTACGTTAATTGCATTTTGCTGTGTACACCATGTTACATTTTTTTAAACACTGATGTTATTTGTTGAGAATGTTGAACTCTTTTAACGTATTATGTATGCACTTTTACAGTAGATATAATACTATATACAGTCATAAAGTAGATAAACAACTTTGAAGAGGCTAAAAAAATAATTTCTGGATCATCAGTGTGTGATGTACTTATTTCGAACAATAGTTGCTCTATCTGCTACGACCTACGCACTCGGAGTTGCGTCTTTGTGCCTTTTTTTAAACACATAAACCCTGTACTATGAGCTCTTATTACGATTCTTTTGCTAGTCACTAAATGCTCAACGTATCAGGTGCTGCAACCGCGAGTCTTACTCGTATAGTCCAGGCCAAGGATAGATATGGCTCGAGAATCATGGTACACGAAATGCATTATTTTATTTATATCGAACAAGTATCGCAATTGAAACTCATAGTATGACCCCAGATATTTATGGTGACGAAATCGTTCCAGCCTTTCTTTTGTTTGCCCTGATTCTATCATACATATCGTTTATCTATCACTGTCTCTTTAAAAAAATATCTAAATGAGATGATTAATCTCAAGTGTTACAGAAACAAAGTTCTGATACAGCTATAAATACAGCTCGCTGAGCTTTACGTGTCGAGTTAAACTTAACCGAGAAAAGTCAGGTTTATTGATTTCTTCCGGCGACGATTAGCTATAAATCCCTCGACTGTGAATAAATTCCATTTCAATCGAGATGTTTATTTTATCAAATATAGTTATAAACTTCGTATAATTATAACGGTTTTACACTCTACTTTCATATCGTTATCTTTAGAATTGCTCAATTATTGTTATTGCACGCAGATACAAATGTTTTTGTTGCTACTGTGTCGGTCGATTATGTTATTAAATTACATCGTTTTTTTTAACAAAAACATTGAAAAATACTATTTTATGGTGGAGATACGCAAAATTACGTAATTTTTTTTTAATCATAGTTTTGTCATGAAGACTATCATGAAGATTATGAATTATATTGTAAGAGTCGGTGTTTCTTTAATACAGTTAAAGTAAATGACTTATTTTCACGGTCGGAGAAACCCGTGGGGATTTCAGTTGGTATCGGTCACTCACCATTCGAGATAACACCGTTATTGTCCGATGCCCAAAGTTTGTTAGGCCAACTGCTACAGGATCTTTTAGCTGTTGGCTAGCAGCGCCCTGTGGACCCGCGTAGTTCCTGTTCCCGTTATTTTACCGGGATAAAAAGTAGCCTATGTGTTTTTCAGACTAGTGTCTAACTGTTTTCCATATTTCAGCCCGATCCGTCCACGACGTGATTGAGCAACAAACATCCAAACATTGACATTTGTGATATAAGTAGGTTTCATTTAAATTCGCTTATTTATACTATATGTTCTACTACTAGATGTTCAAAGATTGTTTTTTTTTAGCTTCAAAATATTATGTATAAACAATTTTCTTTATAGAGCGCAAAGAAGCTGTATAAATACGAATGTAGAATGCTGGAAAAACGAGAAAAATTGCTGTCAAATTAGCATGATTGCACGCATGCCCTAGTTTGTAATATCAACCCGCACATGAAGCTCCATTATGCATTACATAGAGACACGTGAGAGGTACAGTACTACCAACTTGATCTTCAACCGTCAAATGGTAAAACTATAAAATTTGCATGGAAATAGAAAGAAACTACGACACTAGCTCTCAAACGAAATAGACACGTTGGTCGGTCCTGAAATGTCAGATAACGCAGAGAGCGTTGACACCAAGTACAACAATAGGTTTTACATAGAGGGCGCCACGTTTTACCGTTTAGATACCTGAAATAATGACTAACGAACGGGAAATGAGTAAACCGGTGAGTGCGGAACCTTTCTCGTTAGAAATATTTTATTACAAGTATTAACATATCACATCACAAATATTTAATGCATAAGGATTTACCCTTCATTTTTAACTTAGGGCAGTTTGAAGAGTCTGCTCCAAAAAAAGCAAAATGTAGTTTTATTCTATTGCTAAGCAGTAATACAGTAATTACAGATTTAGGGTCAATCTATTTATCCCAAAAAATATATTTGTTTAAAGGGACGTCCGCAGTTCAATACAAGGCAGTTTTTTTTTCATAAACAAACTGCAAATCTGTCTGGCTCGCCTTGAAACTCTTAAAAAAAGAAACAAAAGGCATAGTTACATGTTCAAAATTCAATTTCACTTTGTAAAGTATTCCCGACTAAGTATGTCCGCAGACTAAGTAGACACGTAGACAGATACTCTGGTATGTTTTAGGAAAAAGAAGCCGCGGCGGCTTAGTGGCTATAACGTCCAATTTCATAAACGTCGATTCGTCGGCTCGGATTCTGTCTGCACCTCTGTATATTTTTCGAAGTAGAGATGTTCAAGTTTGTCATCAGTACCTACTGTCTTTAACGGTGAGAAAATTGGCATGTTCCAACAAACACATCTCAAAGAATAAGAAATGCGTCATCCTCTAATCGGCACTTGGCCAGCGTGGTACATTATGGCTATATGGCCTTGACTCTCTCTTTGTGAGAGAAGACCCTGAGTCCCAGTAAACATTCACTTGGACTGCTCATGCTATTTCTTTAGTGTTATTGCTTAGTTCTCATGTTAATAGACCCTTAAAACAGCATTTACTCTCTGTGCTCTACATTCTTGGTAACCTTTAAAACCGCTTTAATGTTACGAGTTTGTGGTATTAAACATCTTGTAGATATTTTATAAGCTATGGTATACACAGCCATTGTTGCCGTTGGTGAGCTAGAAGAAAGTAATTCTAAATGGTGAAATTATAGTTCATCTATATTTAAATTTTTAGTCGTTTGCTTACTGCCATCATAATCTTTAAGTAAAAAAAAACGTTATATGCTTAAACGATCATAAAAAGTTTAACATTGCAATTTTAGATTTAAAAATGTAGGGCATTACCATTGCCACATATTATCCAAATAAATAAACTTCATCGGCACTGATATTAATTTATAAATATACATATTATAGTTCAAGGTAGCATGACCAAAATCTAAATTAAACGTATGCTTTCACTATGTTTGTTGCAAGGAAAACTTATTACTAAACTATCTCTCCACCTAAGTTGCATAAGGCCTAAGTTAAATAATGTTATGATTAGGATAGTAATTGCCCTGAGGTATTTTTTGTAACAAGATGTGTTATATCCAATGGATAAAATAAAATGAAGTAAATCAACGCTTCATATTCTATCTAGCTTCCGTGCTTTGCGAGAAAACATTAAATTAATTAATAAATGTTGGTGAACGTTTCTCATAACACTATCTAGCCCCAAAATTTGCAAAGCTGGTATTTTTTACTATGGAAATTAGATAGCTGATAAAATACTAATATATATATACATAGTATGCACAACGTACATAAGATCAAAGTTTAAAGAACATTAACACGAATTTTAAAGTGCTTGCTTTCTAGTCGACCCGCGGTCAATGCCGTATGTTTAGTACAACAACGATAGCAAAGCTCCGACGATTTGATAATGCTTATCGTTTGGCCAACTTTTTTCTATGTTGCCCAAGCCATGGTTCACTTGGCAGGGCTGCCACTACTGTCTTTAGACTTTTGGGTTGATTTAGTAGTAGATAATAAAATATATTGTTTAAAATAAATCGCATATTAAATTGAGTAAAATACACATACTATGAAGTGTAACAAATATTAGTTTTAAATATCGAAGTTAGTTCGAGTTTGGATACAAACAATTAGGGGAAAATAACATATTTCAGGTAAAAAGATGACTCTACATTTTACAAAATGTATATTTTCCTTCAACATTGAACATTATTTTAGTTTGTTTTTATTATTATCGCAATAAACCTTCAAAAGTATAGATAAAAAAAAGATATTTTTTCTAAATTTATATTTCTATTTGTTCATTTTTACCCGACTCAAAGAAAGTTAGTTAGTTCGAGTTTGGATACAAACAATTAGGGGAAAATAAGATATTTGAGGTAAAAAGATGACTCTACATTTTACAAAATGTATATTTTCCTTCAACATGGAACATTATTTTAGTTTGTTTTTATTATTATCGCAATAAACCTACAAAAGTATAGATAAAAAAAAGATATTTTTTTAAAATTTATATATCTATTTGTTCATTTTTACCCGACTCAAAGAAAGTTAGTTAGTTCGAGTTTGGATACAAACAATTAGGGGAAAATAACATATTTGAGGTAAAAAAATGACTCTACATTTTACAAAATGTATATTTTCCTTCAACATTGAACATTATTTTAGTTTGTTTTTATTATTATCGCAATAAACCTACAAAAGTATAGATAAAAAAAAGATATTTTTTTAAATTTATATTTCTATTTGTTCATTTTTACCCGACTCAAAGAAAGTTAGTTAGTTCGAGTTTGGATACAAACAATTAGAGGAAAATAACATATTTGAGGTAAAAAGATAACTCTACATTTTACAAAATGTATATTTTCCTTCAACATTGAACATTATTTTAGTTTGTTTTTATTATTATCGCAATAAACCTACAAAAGTATAGATAAAAAAAGATGTTTTTTCTAAATTTATATTTCTATTTGTTCATTTTTACCCGACTCCAAGAAAGATTAGGGTTTTCACGCGTATTTTGTTTGTTTGTAAAATTATTTATTGTCACGTAGCTTCCAAATGGCAGGATGGATTTTTGACAATTAAGACATTGTTAGATTCGTCTCAATCACCCAAGTGTTCTTAGATAGTACGTACAGTCGGGGTTTTTCCAATTTTTTTTTATTTTTCTTTATAATTGAAAATAATATTTCCTAAAACCGTATTGTACTTACATGGTAAAAATATATTATGTTATTAACAAGTATACTAAAAATTTGATATATTTCGTATATATATAAAATAAATAAAGTTTGTGATAAAGTAAAATTTCAAGTTTAAATTAATACGTTTTTTTTTTCAGATTTTAATATTTTTAAATACATATTGATTTTGTTAGGGTAAGACTTTTACAAAAATAATTAATTGAAGTCTAACATTAAATATTTCGTAAAAATTGTTCCACAAAACCTTAATTAAGACAAGTTCAAAAGTTTTTGAATTCAAAAAGTAGCACGGTTATCCGCGCCAGCCCTGTCGGCGGGTGTACACGGCATGGCAGCTGCCGCGCGTCGGCCGGTATTGGTAAACAGTCGCCTGCGGTCGGCCTAGTGCGAGTGACGCGTCCACCCGCCATTGTGCAACGAGCCTTACTTCCTCTCCACAATGTGCAGGAATTCCGCGCTCTGAACCCACACCATTGTGAACTGTGAAACTGATAGTGTTCTTACAATTTTCAACCAGTGATTTAAATGTGTGAGTTTTTCTCTATTGTGCCGTTGTGTGCTCGTGATTCACATGTAATAAACAGCGCTTAAAAGTTGTCACAATTATGTAAGTTTCGAAAGCTGAAAACTTAAATGGCAACTTTCGTTTTTAAGGTCAGACGGTTGACAGTGGCCTGGAGCAGTGTTGTGAGATAAATCGATTAATAAGGTGGTCCCTGCGGTCGTCATAATGTCGCCCGCGCGTGTAACTCGATCCTAAATATAGCGTCCTGGAGTCACCCGCGTGCTCCCTACATAACTTTAATGGCTAAAGTCCACGACACCTGACAGAAAATGTAAATACTGGCGGACCGGCGACCCGTCAAGGCTCATGTTAATGTCAAGACGTCAAAATTATGAATTGTGATTGGTAGTTTCTCGACATGTTTGTTTATGTTCTGTGTCAGGCAACGATGAAGGGAGGTTAAAACCTTATAGTATCACAGTCTTTTGACTCGTTTGAACCTGGCAAACTTATGTCATATCCTATACCTAGACAATGTGTTATTGATTTTGGCATCAAAATTGTAAAATAGAACTTGACAAACATTTGTTAATTGTGTTCTAACTGGCACGTACTCGACTAAAAAAAATATTCCTTCAGTAAATTTCAAATAATAGGAAATAACAATTGAACACGATGGATCCACATTAAAATATTGCACATATAATATTTTCAATATGACTTCAAGAGTTCAAATAGCGTAAGTTTGAAAATAGTGAAGCCAGTTGTTAGAAATAAATATGTTTTTAATTTGATTTCTATACCGATGACTGATGTTTAAAATAACACGATTGTAAAGTAACGAATCGAATAATAGGAGGAGCACTACAACATTCATAGAAACGGAGCTAATTGAAAGAACAGTTTATATTAAACGCATCAAACCTCTGCGCATCAAAAATCTGTGACAACACCAACGGTAAAGTCAATATCTTGGAATAAATCGTCGAATTAGTTACAGTCACAGCGCAGCAGATATCCAGCGGGTACGGGCCAGGCCTATTACATTTTCGGAATACTGAGGAATCTCGAGATTCCGCACCGTGACCGAGAGGCCACTTCGCGGTCGGATTGTCCACAATAATAGACATTTAGTCGTTTAGATACACACGAACAACTCTGGTATTGAACATCTAACAATAGTCATCGTGGTGATCTTTTTGCAATAACAATAATCTATTGATTTCATACTTCCTATCTACGTGACCGTGATGCAGTCATCGAACCAATGTAAAGCTACTTAAAATGTTACTTGTGATGACAGATAGTTCAGAGAGTTCCAAATCACAATTTTGGCTCGTTTATAGCATCTTACAGCGTAACAGCATCTTACAGTCCCGCATCCCGCTAGCTACCTGCCACACCGCATTGTTTCCAACCGCCCGGCCTCCACCCTCACCCTCCTGTTCTAGGAACGCCTTCTATTATTTCTCAATGGTACAACCTGATCGAAAATTTTTAATATTTATAACTCATAGCAAACGCCGGTTTGCCTAATAAAGGAGCTCCTTTTGAGTAATGAATGCAATTAACGCAAATCCAAATGCGTTATGTTGTCATTCTGCTGTCGATTGCCAACAGCGTCGGAATAATAAAGCTTTCCTTGCAGGTAAACGGTTCATAATGGACAAAATATTTGTCAATCGCGCCACGTCTTTCACTGATGCGATGCAGCTAGAATGCAAAAAGTATTTGATACGGGTCTCCACATGTTGTGGAATTTTAATCGTTTTTATTCAATGATGTTTATTTCGGTCGTTACCCGATGCAGCTGCAAAAACGTATAATTGATTCGCGTGTCTTGAAAACTCCTTGACGTTTGTTTAAGGAACGGAAGATGAAAGGTGGTCATAAAACTTAATATCCTCGAAGCGTAAACTTCATAATGACGTGTTTAGGGAATCTTTTTACGGCGCTACTGGCTCCCCTTCGTAGAATGTCAACATTATAAATCGCGGCCGGCGTGTTCCAGCGACAGATAAGTGCGTGGTTATCGTCAAATTTCTCCTCAACGATAACGTTTCGTGAGAACAGGCATAGCAGGAATAACTAGAGATTTTTGAGAATGTTTGGGGCCCAATAAACTAAGTCAAAGGCACTTACGATAAAAGCTTTTCACGGTAAGACCGCCTTCAATATCAAGTGCTGTAACAGTCCATCCCTTAGAATTACGATGCCGCTCTCATTTCTGACCGGTGACAAATTGAGGAAATATTTTTCAATAGGTAATTACGAGAGTTTGTTTTATATGTTATTCAGCATCTCACATTCATTTTAAGTACTCTATATCTATAACCCTCAAATTTTCTCTTTCTTTTATCCTTTCAATTAGAGAATTTAAAGGATAAGAGAAAGAGACGACAACACGTGGTACTTGTACTCTTACCACACATGGTAGTGAATTTCATTATAAACTCTGGGTCAATGAAGTGAGATATTACGCGAGAGTGAGTAACCAGGGTCAAAAGGGGTAGGGGTCATGTTTAGTGACACATAATATTACCTTTATAGGCTTACGTACGGCGTACAAAAAACGGTATTGTCGAGAGATATGGATAGATAGTAGTCCGAAAGTTCAGAAGGCAGTAGAGAGGTCTTTTGAGGCCAACTACAATGTTTACCTTTAAAAAATATTTCTGGATAGTAGGAATACCTTTGACAGTATAATAACAACATTAACTCGAACGAAATCATGCAACCCACTAAATTTTCCTACTGTTGGGACTTGATGCCTTCTCTAACTAGGAGAGAGTCAAGACTATAATCTACTACGCTGGCCTAGCGCTGGTTGACGGATAATGCATGATTAAAAAAAAAGTGTAGTAACATATTTTTATACAGTATAGTGACAGGACGTGTAGGATACATGGAACATGAAGAGTGCAAATCATTCCCTAGCACTGCACTGGGCTTCTCATCCAGAGATATACGATGTTTTATCTCTATGCCCTGTAATTTCACTGGAAATATTGCACTTAAACCAGAACATAGTAATGTTTTCAAATTACTGCTTGTGGTAGAGTAACTGACAAAGGCACGGTAATATTATCTAATATAATAATATACAATAGGTTTAAACAAAGGTATGGTACCTCCCCAGGCGGACTCTGCAAAGAGTCCTTCCTACCACAACTACAAATATGTTCTCAATACTGTTTTGAAGTCAGCCCACAAATGTACTCGTATTAAGACAAATTTACAAGGTATTTTCATTCGCTTTGAAACACATGACATATGTATATTATATTTTTTAAATAAAATATTGCTACGGCTGTATATTCGGGTCTTAAATTTCCCATTGCACCCACGTATTTTTTGTTGAGCCAACAATACGGTACTTTAGGTGACATTTTTCGCAGTGCCCTGCCAACCAGCAAAGTGTCCATCCAACGGTCATTCCCCTCTTTTCCGGTACCTATGACGGTAGCCGGAAATTCGTGTACCGGCCATGTTTAGCTACTCCTTAAATAGCTTTTTAAAAGTCATTTTGATAGGATGAATCGACGACACCCATACTTTAATGCCCAAAAATAAATCTGAAAGATTTGAAATATTAGTTATATTTTATCTTAAGCCGTATATCTAGAAAGTCCGTCTGAATGGCCGTAAAGAACTGATTTACGACTTAAAATAGAGTACACATAAAAATCGTGTCGAAATCTTAAATATTATCGATTCTCACCGCTTGCATAAATATAACCCTATCCGCCAATGGCTGCAATATTAGTTTATAAAAAGAAAGTGATCTTGCTCGTTCGTATTCGCTTTCTCGTGTAATTTTATTGCAGCACCTAGATAACATACTTATATGTGGGAAAAATACACATACAAGCAGTAAAATGCATGCTGGGTTCTCGTTTGAAGGGTAGGTATTGTTTTCAGGGCAATTATATTGCAATAGGGTATATTATCTAGTATCTTCGTAGTAGATTTGGAGTCTTCATGTTCGAATGACAGGGTGACACTGTGCTGTTATGGTCGGCTGTGTTGCTTTTCATCAGGCGCATATCTCGCTCGTTGCGTCACTCTACATTCATTTTTTTTTAATTCTAGACAGTATCATAGCATAACATCGGGTAATGCCGGCATGGCAGTAAAGTGTAAACCCATTATTGGCTTAAACACATTAATTAATGCTATTTCAATAATCATTAAATCAAATCTTTTCACCACCTTACAGGAATTAGCATTTTAAAAATATAGTTTTAATATATTTTCACATTGACAAAGTAACAGGCAATAGTCCACATACGAATATTATGTCACAGATACGTACGCGGTGGCTACTACTGGTAGACCGCATGGTTGCTTGACACTACTTCTATAAAAAAAACTTGTAGTTAGAAATGGATGCTATGTTTTTCTGGTCTGAAGGGCAGCTATTGCGACATTGAACAAAGAAAAGAGTCGTGCAACGTTCCAACTCTTGTAACTATCATTCGTTTATTGTTGGTCACGAAATCGGTCTAACTGTGATCACCACTCAACAATTACCTGCCTCAGTTTGAACAGGATAATTTATATGTAACTGTAGTAAACGTAGCTAAGTTTGTTGTATGTGTCCAAAATAACATGTGCGTCATCTGTTTACTAAATAGTAAAGCTGGCCCAATATTGGATTGCTATTCAGCATGATACTCCTCTCAGCATGCTGGGTATAGTTCCAACTGATAGTGGGTTTGAGCATATTGGTTGTCTCTAGACTATATAACTCATGTGGTATAACTCAGATGTGCTCAGTGTTTGTATATTAGTATAGTTTTTATTGTAATTTAGTTTTTATTAACAAAACTAAATTCTTATTCATGTCAGTGCAAGTTCTTGAACAAGTGCTATTTCCTGTAAATTAATTGTTCTTTTCCTTAATTTGAAAACTGAAAGTTAACAAAGCCGTGGATTCCTAGTAGCTATACCGTCTGATTTAACAATCACTAGTGTGAATCCCGCACCACTGAGTAGTTTTACAAGTTCAGATGTATTTTCATTAGTCATTTGCCACTGGTTTTGACGCTGAAGGAAGACATCTTCATAATCATATCGTCAAGGAAGACATCTTTCGGGGTGACATGTCATCCACCAATCACACTTGACCAGCGTGGTGGAGAATGGCTTTGACTCGACTTGTGAGAGGTCTCGAGCCCCACCAGTGGGAAGAACAACAAGTGGGTTGCTTTTGCTATTCAAAATTTCCTATTCAATAGATACCTTTAATTAAAATTTGTCTAAACCTCATGATTTTAACTGAAGCAGAGAATTTTACAAGATAGGTTGCGAACTAGAAACTTCTTTCACTTGTTTGTCTATTTTCGTGTGCATCACTATACAAGTGAAACTCAAAGCAGAATCGAAATTTGTGAAACTTTACGCTTGCTTGATCGTTTTAACTTTAAACTGTGACTACTTGGAAACTTTTTAAGACATGATTTCGAGTTTATAAATTTAGTTCGAAATTGTATTTCTGTAAATGTTAAATAATATAATTTCTCTTGAAAACTTTAGGGGGTTCTAAAATACATTTTCGTAAATTCAGAGTTCTTTTTGACATTTTGAGGTTTTGATATGCCTTTGTTGTACCGTCATTAATCGTTTCATCCGCCGTATTACCAACTGATTTTACCTCAGTCAATAATGTATAAACTGATTTTACCTTAATAATTTGAGAGGTTTTTGGCTTGCGGAAGCTTTGAATAAATGTTTAGAATATGGTGGCTACTGCTGAATATAATTGTCGCTGACAACAAATATTGACTGTTTATTGTTTACGCATGATGATTGAAGCTACTACTAGTTAGCTACTATTATGTTAATTTTCCTATATCCCAATATGAAATTAACGTTGACACATCTTAGTAATCCTATATATGGGAAAGTTTTGATGTTTTTGTTGCTTAATTACGTCGGAACGATTGAAAGGATCGGCATAATATTTGGAACATAGATAGATTATGTTCGGAAAAAATAGGTATCTATAGGCTATTTTTCATAGCAGGAAAATTATGGTAATGGGAACTACGCGGGTGAAACCGGAGGGCGTGGCCATGAGCATGGCCATATAGATATGCGTCCGCATTTTTTGACGGCCAATGGGAAATGCTGACGGCCACAGATGGCCAATGCCCATGGTCCCGAGTTTACCCGAATATCTCTTATCATTCCCGAGCGTGACGCTAGAATCCAATTCACAGGCTGTGCTCAGGGCTCAGCTGTGGTGCGCCAAAAGAAGTTTTCACTTCAAAACTGCAAATTTTCTTCTTTGTACTAGTTTCCAAGGGAGCTATCAAATTATGAGTTCTAAGTTTTCACTTCTATTGGCAGTTCCTATGACTGCCATGTTTTTAATTCGCGTATGCCTCATTTATGCAAATATTTACAAGGCCTTGTAAGAGAAGGTCCCAAGTCCCAGCTGTGGGAACAATAAGTGGCCTGTGTATGCTTATAGACTACTATAGCATTGTTCTACATTATAGTTTCCAAATAACTATCAATATCCTCAATAACATTTAACGACCGATCGGAATTATTCTATGAATCGTTAACTCGTAGCTGTTTGATGCCAGGTCAACGATGCAAATGCAGTAATAGTTTATAGCGTGTTATTGTTTAATATCGTACGCTTTGACCCATACGTTTGTTTTATAAACCGCTACTATACATTATCTTATAAAACATTTAAAAAGAATACACTGTCGACGCATCTTAAACTCACGGAAACTATGACTTTTGACTCAAAAAGCGTTTCATCGCCTGAATTTGGAAGCGTACACGGAGCTATTGGAGTAGTAGCTATAAGATAATCTATAAACTTACGCCAATCTGATGTAATGATCCAGACACTTTACATATTTCTATAACAGAAACAGAGTTAAAAGTAAATCTTCGTGAAATATATTCTTCTCACGGCATAAATCAGCCTTGCCACAGACATTTATGGCTTAGTAGAGAACTGGCTTACCAGCGCAGAATGTAAAAGCGCTATATAGTTCGCAGTCGCTTTATCTCAAAACAGAGGGTCTACCGCTTTCTGAAATGGTTATGGCCTTGTTATTGCTATCTCTTTTTTTAACCTCCAAATTCATGAGAAAGCAATAGCAAGTAGGTAAAGCTATAACCATTTTACTTTTACGCTAGATCCCCGGGTGTTCACTGTTCTCCACCGGATGAGGAAACGTTAACTGCAATATAACCGATAAAATTAGAACGACTGCGTTTTTCTCCATCATTTTTTCACATCTGATTGAGTTATAGAACGAGATAAACACCTACTAATGTTTATACGACTTTTTAGAACTGATTTTGTAAACAAAGTTCAGAATCTTTGTAATCAAACGCCCGATTTTACCGTCAAATGGTTTGGATTTGGCTAAAATTAGCGTAAAATATACAATTTTGTTTACGGTATCTCCTAATAAGCATGGCTTTATTATTGTCTGCACATCTAGCCGTAGCTATTTCTATGCAATTATCATACTCTATGTTTTGTGCCTTTGCACTCGTAACAGTAAGAAACAGTTATTGTGCGTATATGTGTGAGTGCGTGCTTAATCTTCTCTATGCAGCGACATAGTGCTACCGAGGCGTTCTTTACTCCACTGACCCTGTTGTTTAGTAATAGTGTGCACATTCATAGATACACTGTTTCCTATGTGCATTAAAATCCGTGAGTTGACTTTTTATACATTATTTTACTCCTTAGGCGTATTATGTCCCATTTGATGAAATATAATTGTGTAATTAGTTTTTTGTCGAAGATATACTTACTCAGTATCTAATTTTTATTGCTTTAAGCATTTTATGTCAAATAAATTATTTTAGTGATCAAAAGAAAACATGGTTTGCATAATGAGCATAGAAAATTTAATATCCAGTTGTTTTGCCATATAGACAGATGCAGTCGTAGAGATAAATATTGTGTAAAGTAATGTTTTGGGATACAGAGGTATGTTATGATAGATTATTGTACACATCAATACAAAAACAATACAATAGAAGAAAATTCATAAAAACGAGTGTTCTAGTCTCTTTCCCATTCAAACAAACTTTGGATGGAAATGGTTTGTTAAGAAAATATTAAGTTGTTGTTTCACGGAGCATTTTAACCATTAGCGATGTCCTCTTCGACCTTCATGCGTAAATCATCGAATATCGGTTCGTGTAAGTACCGAATCAGTTTCACTTACACCTGTTTAAGTCATACATGCAGCTATTCGCTACATTTCCACAGGCCGCCTTTACTCGCACGCACGATGCCTCGAATACTATTAGCACACTTCTCTTTATCGAAAGTTCGTTACTCATTCCACTTTTTTGCGCTTTCCTTTGCATCGACTAATTCGTTGATCCACTGTTCCGTTAAATCATCGAGTTTTGTAATTGATATGTTGTCTACGAAAAAATTTGCTGTAGTAAAATAATTCCAAACAAAATGATCTAATTTTTAACCCACTTAAAATAGGAGGAGGCGCTCAAGTCGTCGTTTGTTTTGTATGTACTCCTATGTTACGCATTATACTCCGCCAATCGTGAATTTTGATGATATTTTTTTGGTTTGCAAGATCATGATATCAACAGATACTTCAGAGGTGGTGTAGGAGTTTTTGAAATATCAACAAATACCTAAAATTTGATAAACTCGATGACGTATTCATATCTTTAATCGTTCATATTTTATTCAGTTGAATGGCGAAGATTTTTGTTTGTATTTTTTCGTAGCGCTGTTGTGGTCATACATTTTCGTAGTATGTTACAAAGTTGCTAATCAATCAATTGTTCACCTACATTCGGTCTTGTTTTTGTTGATTGTAGACAACGTGCATTTTGTAATCGTCTATTTGTACTGTTGTTTTATGAACACTATTTATAGGTCACGTTTCTGTGAACATGAAGCCTTCATGTTTCGTTGCTAATAGTTTTTTCTTCACAAGAACATAAATCACTTATGTTTAATTCACTGTAGACATGAAATCTTGACGAATTCGAAATTATTTATCAATTCTTCTTTGTCCTTTTCTCTATCACCTATTTCAGCATGTCTTGACTCACTGCTTTGCAGTTCTTTTCTTGTATCATTGTTTGCTATCTTTTTCACGTGATCCCCCCGATAGACAGTTGTTTGTTTCTACTATGAAGTCTAAATAAATTATCATCTTTTAATTGATGAGACTTTACCTTTAACTTTGCTGTTGTTTTTTAATACGTGTTTTAGTGCTACACTTAATGAAGAGTACATACTCCGAATGCAAAAACTATTATGTATAGCGGCACAGTTGGCATTATTGTTTCAATTCGGTACAGGAAATTTCATGAGGATATCTACATCAATATTAATAATATGACTAATTTTTAACTATCCTGCTAATATTACAAATGTGGATGTTTGGAATTTGTTGATCAACCACGTCGAAACAGCTGAACGGATCAGTTTGAAACCTGAACATAGATTATAGTGCGGAATAGGAAAGAAGCTCTCAACATGGGAAATTACGGTACCAGCAACTACTCAGGTAAAACCACGGGGCGCTGTTATAATCACTCATATAATTAGTATGTCACAAGCAGAGCCTCTCTGTTTTACCGTGGTTCGCGTAGTTCTCATTCCTATAAGTTTTCCACAGAAAAATTAAACTGAAACGTGTTCTAAATTTGAATCCTGATCTGTTCAGCCATTTTGACGAGATTGAGGAAAAATGCTCAAATTTTTACATCTATAACTAAGGATTCTAAAATCATCTGTTATTAAATAAATTTTGACCTATTTTTATTTTTTATATACTGTTAAACATATCTGGTATCATAAGAGCCTTGTAGACGAGCAAGTCATCGCTATTAATAGCTTAACATTTTACCTCTTAATTATTTGTTACCTATTGACATTCTCATGCAACTATTACGTGACATCACATTACTTAATTGCATAAAACGATGAGATATGTCTTCTTTATTTTTTAAACTATCAGTGCCCGGCGATGTTACCCGCGTAGTTCCTGTTTACTTAATACTTATTTAAAAATAATCTACCTGTATTGCAAATTTTAGCCCGATCCGTTACGATGTAATTGAGCAACGAGTATCCAAACATTCACATTTTTAATATTAGTAGGATTGTTTTATCAAAAACGTGGTTATTTCTTTGTTCTCTGTAAGATAGAAGGGCTTGTTGCGCAAGATTGAGTCTGCCAAGTTCATCCGCCCACAGTCGCCCAACCTGCGCCCACGCCGGACTGATAAGGCGGTCTCATTAATGCATCAGTGAGGAATACATTAGCTAGGAAATTACTTGATTTTAATCTTTGTCAGCTTGTAGACTACCCATATTGGCAAGGACTAAAATGATATCTGTACGCTATTATAGATATATAACTAGAGTTTTAGATGTAACATAAACTACCCGCTAAACATTCCCACTGCTGGGACACATTCTTAGCTCTCCCTAAGAATGAGTCCCAAGAGTCAAGGCCAAAATCCACCAAGCTGACCTTGTGCGGGTTGGCAGATGACGCAAGACTTCGAAAGGTTCTTGGAACAGGCCAGTTATCTCGCGATATTTTTCTTCACCGTAAAAGCCAAAGATGACAAAATTATACATCTACGCTTCAAAGTATCTAGTAAAAGTGTTAGAAATAGAGAAGTAGCAGATTAACCAGTTTACCGTGACACTTACCATTATTTAAAACCGATAATGAAGTAGCGATATTGTTATCGCAAAAAAGTTTTGTATCAGGAGCTTTTATAACATTCGTGCTACAGTGCCGTGTAACGCAGATTAACATTCAGAGGTTCTTGATAGGCTATGATCAGATCAGGCGCTCATTTTATTTTTTTGTAGTTTAAAAACATTGTCCTACAATTTATTAGAATCAAACATTTTATTAAAATTAAGACAATGCACACCTACGTAGTTTAACTATGACTGAAAATTATTAAATGTTCACACAATTAACCTATAGGTACCTACACACTAAACAGAAAAACAGTAAGAGTAGTAAAATAACTTAACTTTATCGCATAAAGTGGTTTCTTTCAGGCAACCTTAGAAAATAAAACGTATACAATTGTTTAAAATAAAAAAGCAACAAGAAGTTTATATGGCTTAACGACAGTTTAAAATGTTAGTGTTTTCATATACCTATTTTCAATTAATTGAGTCACAGAAATATCTACACTAAAATTAAATTGTCATGTCGATATTTAGCTATCGATGTGTAAACCAAAGCTAATTTTATTGTATTCTTACCATTTTAAAATAGGTACGTGCTTAAGTACTTCTAACACTATCTAACTATCGGAACTATCATCACTACAGTCGCTGTCTGTTTTCTGTCGCATCACACCTACACGGTGTGAACCTGTTACAAAACAAAACGAGCTGAGTCCATCAACTAGCAAATAAGACACAAAACAATATACGTAACATTGCTGTACTCTCAAGGTCGACATCTCGAACTTGAAGTACTCTTGTCTAAACTACTGTTTAAAAATACGATAAACTTGCTTTGCGCATTCATCTGACCATGCTTGATAGATTTGCTACAGTAAGATTGCTGATTAACTTTGGAAATTTAATCTTATGAACTGTAAATGGCGTAGCTGCATTTAAACATTTACGCTATTTGCGTTTTTGCGTTCCGTATCACATATTTGAAGTCATATGCGTTATTTTGTAAACCGACGGTAATTGCAATTTTAAGGTGACATATGCATTGGTAACTAATGAGTATCCCATGCTGACATTAAATCCTATATCGGGTTATATATTATAGTCTTACTGTACTCAATGTAACGAAGGCATGGCATGTAATTATTTTTTTTACATATTATTTGATGCTGGCTTCAAAATTTATCTTTTTGTCTGACAGCTTATTATTTTTTCACATACATACATATGTGTGGAGCTTGATTATTATCGAGTATTTTTTCAGTGAGAGCTCGTGAACAGTAATTGCAAGTTAGGATCATAGGATGGTATCATATACTTATCTGTTCCAAAGTGTTCGCTCTGAAATGTATCACAAATGAATTTCTTATTTTAAACTCAGCAACATAAAAGTATACCTTTGTCTTTCTCTGACAATTACTAATTTTTTTTGTGCTCATTCCTTAATGACATATTAACTTCCTGTGAGTTTTAATATCGCATTACAAAACATACCATAACTTCCCCTTCCCAGTTAAGTCCATAGTCACCCTCGCAACTAACATTCCTTATTAGTGTTGCCATCCTTAAACGTGTGGCCGACATTCCAGCAGGTCCCTGTCTGTTTGTCCGTGCTCGTCTAGCCGGCTTAAAATAATTACACAAGTGTACACTATCCGTGCAGCTATCCCGGGTTTCCGAGCTAGAGTTCGTTGCGCCCATACTTCCTTACCTTTGCTTCCATAGTAACACTTTGATCATAACATCAGTAAAAGTGGTCAATACTTCAACAGGTTTCTGAGCCCCTGTGTCTGGTCACGCATTCTACTGTTTTGTTTACTTTCACTTTCGGTACTTAATTTCTTCTATTTTTAATAGGGACCTTTGAATCTTTCTTTTCCAAGATTGGCACATGTTTTGCTGTATTCATCACTATTTCTTGTAATAACGTCTTGTAAGCGGCTAAAAGTAAGATAGGGAACTTTTTCTGTAATTGTATACGATTACAAATGATTGCAGTTTTCTAGTACATTATGGCTTTGTAATGATTCGTTATCTTTTTCCTCACCATGGCTATTTCCTCTTTTTACTGGATTGTGTACAGTGGCGTGAAGAAACGCCGGTACATCTGCGCCATGTTGATTATTGGAGCACGTTCGAATTTTAAACTGTGAATAGTAAATAAACGGTCTGCCATGGAAGGCGCAAGCGTGCGCGTACGCAGCGTGTCTGGTGCGCGCGGCGCTTGCCGCTTGCCTCAGTAACTCAGTATGCTGGTATCATTGAATGGAAGCAGTCACGTTATCTGTATCTTTAGTACTTAGAAAACGGAGTCGTGTCCGTGTAAGGAAACGTGGTTTTTATTACGAATCTCGTAAAGGATTGTTCCTGTGATGTGTTTGTGTAAGCTCCGTTTGTGATGTGACGTGCGCGTTTATTTTAGTGTCAATCTATTTTGGTGATAGTGATTCCCTGGTGTGAATAAACAGCATCTCGATTTATGTTAGAGTTTAACGTTTTAATTAGTTAGTGAAACATTTAACGTGTGCGTGCATATTTTGAGTCGCAAATTAGTTCAATTCAGCTAATTTCTTTCATGAAATTAATTTCATGTGTATCCGGCAGGAACAGTTACAGTATTTTTTATTTTGAAACTGTGTAAAATTTTAAGACAGGAGCATAAACTTAATGGAACCGCGTCATGAAAAACTTTCGTTTATTGCCATGCATATAGGATATCCGATTGAAGTTATCATAAAACATATTAACGACAAAACCTGTAAAATACAATAACTAAAGTATACAAATACAAAACGTACCGTACAATAGCGCATATTTTTTACTCCTCATTTATAGGCTACAATAACGCTATGTAGAGCCACAGCGAGTGCACAATGAAGCCATTGTGACCACGACGTCACATAATGAGCGAGATTAATAACTCAGTTCACGGGTTCAAGTACTTGTCTTACATCAGGTCGTCCCACTTGTCCCAATCGCCATATCCGTCGCAAATCGACCGTTTCCTTTGGTCGTCTTCGAGCACTGGCTATTATCAACATGATTTATACCTGTCCTCATCATTAGTTAACGTGTCAGCGATTGTCGTCGCAAGCGGATGCTTTTTATTTGCTCTGACAGACAACCCCATTTGAAGACGGCTTGCGGCTTTCCATCTATGCATCAAGATCAATGCCTACTCAAATAGGAACATCGCATTACCATACCTGTGATCAATCCATATTACAAATATCTTTACAGATATATTCTAAGTCTCAGTTTGAAGTATTTAATTCAGAGTACTTAGAGGCGTTTTGTAATTTTTCCTAATTAATTATTTCAGATGTGGAGTGATAGGAGGTTGTTTAAAAAATACATGTGCCAAAATTATGTTTAAACATTTTTTCTTTAAGTTTTTTGAGAAGTTCAAAGTCAAGATTTTGCTAAACATTAATCAAGATAACACATAAGTTCATCAAGAAACACGACCACATGCATCGTTTCCTTACGCCGTAAATTATGACGAACCATATGGACCACCAGTTGTTTAGTCTCCTTGACCGAGTCGGACCACTCGAGCGACTCTGCTCGCTCGCTGGCGAGACTCCGATCTATTCTCGGTATCGTCTATTGACCGTGTAGGTGTATCGACAGAGTGAATATACGGGTCAATGACAATCAGCGCTATCATATCGGTTGATATCGAGACACAAGGTCGATCTTGAAGGATTGTGAACATTCCAACAATGCAAGATCAAATTCCTCTTTTATTTTATTCTATAGCTATTGTTAAATGTGGCCTTCGCGTGTTTATATTGCTGTAGATGATTTAGGTGCCGGCACGTCATTATTAAGGCCGGTGGAACCCTGGCGTTCTTTATCTCGGGAAAATCGGTCGTGCCGGAAAACGTTGGCCGAGAGCCAAGCGCGGCCTCATACACGTTTCCATTATTGTGACGTACCTTTGAGAGGCGAAACTCTGTAATCACCTTTTAATGAATCAACGAAAGCTACAGGAAGTCGCTGTAGTAAAATATATATCCGAGCTTCGAATTGCCACTCAGCTGTGACTATTCGCAATCGAAGCTGCTATTGTTTCTCGTTGTTGAATAAAAGGACCCATTGCCACTATGAAATATATTATCGGTTCGTTCCGGGTGGTCTGGCGCCTTGAAACGGCCTTCAAAACAATGGGATATCGGAATTTATTTTGCAGCAGATAATACTCACTGTTTCGAAGCTGACCCAAAAATAACCACGTGCTGGAATCTTACAAATTTCTCTGACACTAAGAAAGTGTTACCAAGAACGTACTTAGTAGTATTTCTAGTTTCACCAGAAGATGAATGCATGAAAGCTTATTACTCGATTCCGCAATTTTCTCGTCGACAAGTCGATTTACGTCGTGTTCCAACTCCCACACTGAACTTTCAAGCAAAACAATAGGTCGTTGAGGATTTCACTCTTTTTGTCAACGCGTGAAGTGCAATCTGCTGTCTAATTCAATTCAGATGTTACTCGTAACATCCTCTTCCTATAGAATAAACACTTCTAGGTAATTGTTATGTAACATGTAACTCCCACACTGTCAATGCGTTCATGTGCTTATTCCGCTTCAGGTTTTGTATTTTTTGTGAGTAATATCCGCCTTGTTACATAAGATTTTTTTGATCACAACGCAACGTATGTGATTGACAAAGTGTTTCCTTGATAAGATAAGGTGGAACACAATCATCCTGCGGAAAGATCAGTTTTGAGCAAAGTTAGCGATAAAAACTCTCAAACTGCTTCCGACGCAAAACAACAAGATTCCTATACATAGGTACCTATAATAAATTAAACATAGTTTTACCATTTAGGCTTCAACATAAATATCTACTCACCATATATGATTTGATGTAGTCGCTTTGTGAAAATGGTGTCATTGCAAAATTTGTACTTTCTTCAATTATTTTCCTGTAAACATATTATTTCTAAAACAAAAGTATTGATGTCCGCGTCTAATTGCAATTTTGTTCACGAATCACTGGATCTTTGATTTGCTTAACGTTTACGGTCAAATTGCGCGATTTGTCTCGGCTGTAGTGGTCAGGGTTATGAAGTATGTAAAAACTGATGATTGCTCCATTAATTGATTTACTGAGGAGCGCGAAAAAGAAGTATCTAATTCACCAACAGTGATTAACGATGTTTGGCCGAATTCGGGGCAAATTTTTGTAATGGTTAGTTTTTCTGATATCTATGATCTTGCAATTTCAATATTAAATTTGCTCGGTATGATTAACTTAGGTACTTTTACCTATATATATTCAAGGGATTGCGATAATTTCAAGGAGCTATTATCATTATATTTTAATCTGATAAAGTCATTATACAAAATATAGCCAGCCATCAAATTTCCATGTTTGTTCTCTGATTCCGAGAACTTGCATGCTTTTAATGTTTATGCGTTTGTATGTTGACGTTACGACACTCGCAGCGCAGGAACACATGAATAGGTCCATGGCTACAGACGCAATGCTTTGTTCCTCTGCCATTCATTAGCCGAATGTGTGGTAGTCCCCATTCTGGAGAGGTTGTTGACCCCCATTGTCATTCCCTGTGTCCCGGCAACGTGTTTTACGGGTTGTCGCCGGTTTTTGGTACAGCACAATATGGAATGTCGCAATCTCGTCGTGCTGCTCACTTGTCTTGTCTAGAGTCTAGACGACAAATTATAAACCTTGTTTAACAAGAAGCACTTCATTTGCGCCCGGTTGGCAGTAGGCACCATCTGAGGCCAAATATCCTTTATGGAAGTTTTTTTTATAGTATAGAGTGACGAGACGAGCAGGACATGTGCCTGACGGTAAGCAACATGCCTGCCACGTAACAACACAGTGACACGCAGCTATTGGAACACGAAGAGTCCAAATCATTACCTGGCACTGCACTGCGCTCGACACCCAGAGATCTAAGATATTATATCTCTAAGCCCTGTAATTTCTCATTTGCGGCCGGTTGGCAGTAGGCACCATCTGAGCCAAAGGTCCTTTATGGAACTATATAAAGAGAAATTGAAAAATAAATTGTGTGCTGAAATTATTATTATTTGAGTTAACATATCTTTTTCACGTTTCGTCCCCCTATAATTACTTATCTTATTATGTTGATTATTGCGCTGTTTCAGTTGATCTTCTAAACATCAACACGTTTACTTTCGATACTTCGTCCTTTGAAAAACTGATAGACAGAAATTGATTTGTCCACGCAGATGAGCGAATGCGTGACCGATTAATTTGTTTTGCTAAATTTGATTTTCAGTAACAGGTGATGTTAGCACCGTCTAAAATCAGCTTATTGCTTCAAATTGATTTTCTTGTTTCAGTATGATTAAGCCTGTCTTGAAACTTTTAAAGCTAGCATTAATTTCAAGTATATTATGTAAATCTGTTCACATCACAATATTATCAACATAGAGATGAAAAGGAAACACTGAATTAGCTATGTATTATTCAGTATTTGTGCGTTTTATACTTTGTATCTCCTCATATCCTGCTAATATTATAAACAAGAAAGTTTGGATGTTTATTGCTCAACCACGTCAGAAGACCGGAATGGATTGGTTTTAAATTTAGAAGAAAGATAATCTAAGTGAGATTATCTTTCACACTGCGATTAACTTAGACAGTGCTAATGATGAACATAGTAAAAGGATATATTTTTAGTGATTTCAGGTTGACAACCCTTAGAAAAAAACATTGTTAATTGGAAAACTTATTTGTTTTCGAAATAGATTTCACTCCAATCAGCCATTACGACGTGATTGAGCAACAAATATACGAACATTAAAACTGTGGCATTTACTTATAAATTACAAAATGTTGAATTAAACTATGGCGCAATTCAATTGACGCTATCAGCTCAATCAGCTGGTTTGTAAATGAATAGCTATATATAAAAACTAGCTGTTACCCGCGACTTTGTCCGCGCGAAATAAATACTAAGGTAACTCAGGCAGTACCTATTTGTATACCCAGACACATTTACGGTTACACGTTTACAGCTATAATAAAACAATTGTATAAAATTTCATAAAAATCGGTTCAGTTGTTTAGATCTGAAAGCGTAAGAGACATTCGGCCCCCATTTCAAGTCCAATTTCATCACCGTACAGTTTGAAATTATAAAATTGCTAGAACAAACATTCGTTTGCTTCGTGTCAAGTGTCTATATACAGAGTTTCATGGTTTTATCTTCAACGGTTGGGAACTTCCAAATTGACATTGACATTCATCCCCCATTTCAACCCCGATTTCGCCCCTGTACAGTTCGAAATTACGAAATTGATAGAACAAACATTCGTTTGCTTCGTGGCAAGTGTCTATATACAGAGTTTCATGGTTTTATCTTAACGGTATAACGGTTGGGAACTTCCATATTCGTCCCTCATTTCAACCCTAATTTCACCCCCATACAGTTCTAAATTACAAAATTGATAGAACAAACATTTGATTGTTTCGTGTCAAGTGTCTCGATACAAAATTTGACAACTTTAAAAATGACGTATTTTCATACAACCGTTCATCCCTTGTTTCACCCTCTTAGGTGTTGAATTTCGCAAAATCCCGTCTTAGCGAGCGCCTACGTGTTAAAAGGAACCTCCATGCAAAATTTCAGATTCCTAGCATTTGTAGTTTCAGGGATTCCTTGATGAGTGACCTTTCGCTTTTATATAATATATATATATAGATAAACAAAAAACTGTAAACTATTGGTTGCGTATTACCAAAACTCATGAAACCAGATGTTAAGCGTACAATTATAATTGCTAACAAGCTGTTTACATAACATTTTGTTACAACGCAAATCTACCTTATTTCCCCCATAAACATTCCAACGTGTTACGATACTATTTCTAACCATTCGGAGGTAGGTAAGGCAGAAAAACTATATCCTATCGAAAAAGACAAAAGTAAAATAAACTATGACAAAAATAAATCACTTGTAAAAATTACGGGATATTTACGGTAATATATTTTGTATGTGAAAATTATGCAGGAAACTGCGTCGAAATATCGGGAACTCTTCCTGCCATTATAACTACGGTAACATAAGTAATTAAAAATATTTAAATAGAGAATAATCGTGATAACTGAAAACAAAATAAATACATCTTATGAGATTCTTATAAATTGAATAACATTGAAATGCTGTTTATTTACATGTGGATCACTAGTTTAATATATCTTTCGATTACAGTCCTCGCGATAACACGATAAGAAATGTAAAACCAAATACAGTGATACATCGGACGGCGAAACTAACGTGATTAATAAATAAACTGGAAAACATATATTCTATTTACTTACTGACCGACTGATGTAAAACGATAATAAAGTGACGTCAACGAGTTAAAAAAAGTGTTTGAAGATCTCATTGCAGCGATGATTCATTCAAGTCTTGTGTATTAGTCTCGTGTTACAACTCAATGAAAGTGCATCAAGACATTTTTCAAGCGAATATAGTGTTTGTTTAAAAAGTGAGAAGGGTTATCTTTGTGTGTGGAATCGGGACATGAGTGAGAATGAGTACGGAGCGTCGTCTTTCGCGGAGTTTTCACTCCTGCCTGAAGGGGTCATCGACGGAGGAGGGAGCAGATGAGGAGGAATCTTGCTATCACTCGCTTGGAGGGCGCCACTCTCTGAGCCGATATCCACAAGTCTACGTCGAAGATTTGACCAACATTTCGTTGGCGGATTTCGAGACGACTCAGGATGAGCAAAATGGTATGTATGTGTAATTATTATAAAATGTATCAAGCATATTATAGTTAGTCATCGGAATGATTTAGTTATTTGAAAAAAAAATGCGTTTTGATGAGGTAGACAAGTTAAAATTTCACAAAATACATAATGCAGAAATGGTCAGCCTTTAACACCGTTATAAATAATTCGTTATCTGAGATTACCCTTGAAAATGAGGAAAAAACTGTTCGGAACAATAAATTATTTAAGATTATTGGTTTATTTAATACACGAGAAAACATATTTTTGGCCGATTTTTTTGTGATTTCAAGGTTGTCATTGTCATAGTAATTTTTAATTACATATGTATATTCTTTTTGCCCTAATTCTTCTTTTGTATGTCACTTATAATAAAGTGATCATTTGTATTAAATTATGGTGTAACCGAAGATTGTAACAACAGCGCCTACGATCATTACGAATGCTGGTGGTTTTGTTGTACGAAGTCATTATTAAGTCAAAGCGTGATTTACAAGTAATTGCAAAAGTAATTGATCAAAAAGCCTTTGATTCCTGAGAGTGGGCAGAACGAGTGTTCTTTATGGCAATGATAAATTAACTCATCAATTTGATCTTCAATTCCATGATGTCTGATGTTATATATCTTGTGGTTTAGAATAGCTCCATAGAGATTTCTCGATTTCTAATGCACATTTATTAATCAGTTATATTTTTTTTTTAACTGGCTTCGTGGCTTAGTTGCTAGTAACTCTGCCTGCGAAGCCGAGGGTCGTGGGTTCAATTCCCACCCAGTGCAAATATTTGTGTGATGAATTCAAATATTTGTACTGTGTCTGGGTAGTTATATATATTTTTTTTTTTTTAAATTTTATTTCAGAAACAATAATTAATACATACAAGAATAAATTTGCCCTTAAAACCTCAACAAGGTTTGTCTAGGACAAATAGTTCTCAAAATGGTCCTTAAAAAAGTGAACTATATTATGTCTATAAAAACACCAAAAACTAAAAAATTACAATAAATATTGCATATTATATCTGCGCGCGCGCGCACCCAAGATTGCCGTATGCGTTTTAGTTCAGTAAGAAACCGGTTTGTTGTCTTATTTGTCCATACGAGCCGCCGCAGTTAGCGCGCGCTGCTGCATACTCAACATACAGGCTGCTCCCACCTGACGTTATAATTTGGAGAAGTATGACTTTAAAGTTACCTTAATATTTTTTTCATTTATTCTATTTTTTATTTCGACTGGTAATTTATTGATTAGGCTGGGTATTATAAAATTAGAGGTTCTTTTACCATAAGTATTATTAAATCGTGGTACAACAAGTTTTTCATTTGATATACTCCTAGTAATTACACGACCCGTTTTAATAGTTTGTATTTCTGATCGAAAAAAATTGCTCGAGTAATAAACAATACTTAATTTTAATGTGAATTGGCAAAACACCGCAGAATTTAAAAAGTCTGTCTGGGTTATTTGAAAATTTTGTTTTAATTTTGCGAGGAGTTATTAATTTAAGAATTCTATATTGTAGCTGATAGATTTTATCAAGATATGTTTTGTATGTGCGGCCATAACTTGTCAATCCGTACGAGGCTATGTTTTCAACCAGAGCTTTGTACATTAATAGTAATACATAAAAAGGAACACGATTTTTTATTGCATAGAATTTAGCCATAACAGCACGTAGTCTTGTACGTGTTTTGTCGATATGTTTCGCCCAATTTAATCTATTGTCGATTACTAACCCTAGATAAGTGAACTCCTTGACTTGGTCAATTTTTTGGCACGATCCAATACAATGTGACAAGCTACCATGCAGACAGTCGTGATTATGGGCTATAATATTAATTCCTTCTTTGCTAGTTTTCCAATTGTAGCTCGAGCGTACATGCATACATTTCGTCTTTTCCGAGTTTAACACTAGCCCGGAGTCATGTGACCATTTGCATAAAGACGTGAAATCAGTTTGAACATTACTTAAGGCAACTGAAATATCTTTGTCAGCGGCAACCAGACAGGTGTCATCCGCAAACTGAAATACAGAGCAGTGTTTGATGACACTCTCTAGATTGTTAACATAGCTCAAGTAATGCGAGGGTCCAAGAACAGATCCTTGAGCTGTGCCTTCTGTAACATTTACTGTATCACTAAAGTCTCTGCCTACCTTCACCCGATATGTTCGATTGTCGAGATAGTCTCTACACCAAGACAGTAGCTTACCCCGCACACCACTCTCATCCAGTCTCTGTAAGAGTAAATCGTGCCGAAGTGTATCAAACGCTTTACTATAGTCGATAAAAAGTAAGATTATATGCTTTTTATCATTCAGATAACTATTAATGTCATCTGTGAATCGAGACAACAGCAGTGTCGTGCTTTTTTTACTTTGAAATCCATATTGTTGAGAGCTTAAAATGTTGTTACTTGAATAAAACTTATGTATTACCCTAGATATATACTTTTCGATAATTTTATCGAGCACGGGAAGTATTGTAATGGGACGATACTTAGAGTGATCCTGAGCACTGTCACCTTTGTGAATCGGCCTAACAATACCAGTTTTAAGGTCTTTCGGATAACATCCTGTCACTATACTTCTATTTATTAAGTGCGTGATTGAGCTGACTATCTGATCTGATATATGTTTAATATCACAGGCTCTTATTCCGTCAGTACCCGCAGCCTTTCGAGTATTAATTGATTTAACAATTTTCATTATATCTACGTTTGTGGCAGTTGGGAAAAAAATAGATTTATCTATTGGTTTAATAAATTCGGCCTCGTCCAGTAACTTATGAGTGCACGTTGGTATAATAGATTTCACATTTTTTTGAAATATGTATAATAAGTATGTATTTAAAACTATGTAAGTAATTATATCAGCTATCTGGTCGCCATAGTAGTCGCTTTGCTTAGTTTGGGGTCAGATGGTGTTGTGTGTGGATTGTCCACTAATATTATTTACTATATTTATTTAAACAGATATATTGTTTTAGAATATAAGAACTATAGCATACCTAGCATGCTATCGAGAAACACGGGGAAGCACTTGCAGTCTCCCTGGACATCTCGAAGGCTTTCGACAGGGTTTGGCATGATGGCCTTATAAGCAAGCTTTCGGGCTATGGTTTGTCACCTGGGTTTATTGCGTGGATATCGGACTTCTTGAGGGATCGATCCATACGAGTCGTCATTGATGGCTGCTCGTCGGATCAAATGGCTATCAATGCCGGAGTTCCTCAGGGGTCGGTACTCTCTGCGACTCTCTTCCTGCTACATATCAATGATCTGTTGAAGCCCGGTATCGTTGGGTACGCAGATGATAGCACCGTCGTAGAGAGTTATATATCCAGCGCAAGAGCCAGTGGACAACAAACTCAGCTCCTGAGAGAAGGTATGGTCGAGCGTTTGAACTTGGCCCTTGAGGCAGTCTCTACATGGGGCGATGCCAATTTGGCCAAGTTTAACGAAGGAAAAACACAGGCATGTTTATTCTCAGCTAAAAGGAGTCCATTCGAACTGGCTCCTACTTTTCGAGGCGTGTCCGTGCCGGTTACTGACCATCTCGAGCTTTTGGGCGTTTCTTTGTCATCGACGCTCAACTTTGGCACGTATATTGAGTCTAAGGCTAAATTAGCCGCCAAAAAACTGGGTGTCCTCTCAAAGGTGCGAAGATACTTCAACTCTGAGCAGTTGCTCACGTTGTACAAAGCACAGATTCGATCCTGTATGGAGTACTGTTCGCACCTTTGGGATGGATCGGCCAAGTATCAGCTGGAGACTCTGGAATCTATTGAGAGACGTGCCAAAAGGCTCATAGGCAATGACACTCTTGTGCGTAAAAGACTTCAAAGTCTTGATCATCGCCGCAAGATTGCTAGCTTATCGGTTTTTTATCGGATACACTTCGGAGAGTGTGCAACTGATCTGCATGATCTAATACCACCTTGCCCTTTCTTCTATCGGAATTCTCGTATCTCAAAAAAGCGACATCGTTTCATGGTTGATGTTCCAAAAACACGAACGAAGAGATTTGACTCCACGTTTGTGATAAGAACGTCAAGGTTGTGGAATGCGTTGCCGGAGTGGGTTTTCCCCGATGGTTACAATCTGGGTGTCTTCAAATCGAGAGTGAATCGGTTTCTTCTAGGTAAGCACGTTCCATCGTAGATCGCATCGTCGCTTAACATCAGGCGAGATGGTGGTCAAGTGCGAACCTATCACAGTTAAAAAAAAAAAAAAAAAAAAAACCTAGCATTGAGGACCCGCCTGACGATGCGTTTAGTGTCGAGGATAACTGCGTCAGCATCAGGCCCTTAATTCACCATCTATTTTTATTAATTAATTTAATTTATAGGTTTAATTTGCGTATTCATTGCTCTTAACTCAATAAATGGTTTACCTTTCTGCTATCATCAGCTATCTGCTGATGTTAAATATCCGTTAACCAGTTAGCCAGTTGGTACAGTAAAATAAGTATTTTTGAATTTTATAGCGTAAAATTAGACCTTAAAAAGACAACATTGAGCTCAACTCAAGTTTCATAATACGATGGTAAGGTCTAAAAACCAGCGCAGCACTTAAGACTGCCTAAATGGGTTATGGTTTTGGTATAGTTATCTCTTTAATTACAAGGTAAAATAAAGAAGGAACAATATCAACTTCACTCTTGATAAATGGCTATTATTGTGGTTTAGCCTCACAACTCCGAGGAACAATATCAAAGCCTAGTAAATCTTTAGTTGGATGGTAGACCCCCAGAACACTCGACCAAATGCCACTCTTTGGCTTGATACCGTAGCACTGCTACTGACGTAATACACTATTAATATTTATAACACTATTTTATCTGTATCATATTTAAAAATCGTTGGCAATATTTTTCTTTCACTTGCATTGAAAAACTGTCCTGAATACAATGTGTACTTTTTCAACTGATTTGGTGCATATCGATAAACCGGCCGGATTAAGGTCGCTATGATAAACGGTTTCCGATCGAGTTATCATTGTGAAAGTTGACGATTATATCACAACGTAATTATTATTTTGTGAAGCGAACGAGTGGAGCGTTGACTTCCTGATAGATACATGAAAGGATGCTGCTATTGCGATAAGTTGGACTACTTTTTTTTGTATCTGGGTTAACAGACAAAAATGTTTTAGATAGATAGATACACTTGATTGACACACCAAAACAAAAATACACAACAATAATTCCCAGTTAACTTTAAAACTAGTGCGACGATTTGGCGGTGCCATCGCTAAAATCGATCTCTTCCAGGCAACCTTAGGATAGAAAATAATGTGTGGACAAGTTATGAAACGAGGTGTAAAAGAAGTGGCAATTGCCTGCGATTTGATATCATTAAAAAAGATGACAGTCCTTGACAAGTACGTAAACAGTAAACTTGGTCATTGTAACTGATTTCGAAATTAGAGAACGCTATAATAGGTATTTAATTCGAAACTTTTAAGATACAGAATAGTGTTTAACGCACTGCACGCTATCTTTACGAATTGAATTCATATTTGTCGTCTAATTAGAGCGGTAAAAGGGAACAAGTACTTATTTTGCAAAAAGTTTTATAGTGTTGTAATTAATATTATAAAAAAGTATGAAAAAGTATAAAATATTGTTGTGACTCGGCCACTTTATTATCATTACTTTCTGTTTAAAAATCATGCGGGTAATATTACTTTCACGGATTTCCATATCAATATTACCGTTAATATGTTAGTACCGGTGTATGCAAAATATGTCAATAATGGTTTTCGAACAGAACGTATACATGCGGGAAAGTGACATAAATTATTTATTATCAAAGTAATTCAATTTACTTGTCTAGTTATTAAAATTGTTGAGTCGTACTAGTGAGGAAAAGGTCACGAGTGAAGCAATTAATCAATAGATATCGACTTGTCTTATTCTTGTGACATTATAGGTAGTTTTATAATATAATGGTATATTGCTCAATTGACTGTGAGAAATACGCTGTTGGTTTAAATAATAAGTTACATTTCATCGCTTGCCAAAACATAGTAAACTTTCAAGAAAATTCTGCCTATCAATTGAGTCAAAAACTTGTGTAAATCAAGTTTTTTGAAGTTAGAATTTAAAAACAAATGTTTAATTGTCATTTTAGAGGTGTTTTAAAGCAGATATAGCCATACAGGGTTCCTTATTAGTTATCTATTGCTATACATATATGTAGATAGGTATTTTGAACGTTCGCTTTGATGCGACTTTAAATTGGAACTTTAAAAAGCTCAGGATCCGTCCTGTTAATAACATTTACAATAATATTCAATACGTTATCCTACCTATATTATCTATAAATGCAAAGGTTTGGATGTTTAGTTTGCATGTTTGTTGCTCAGTCATATAGGACCGTCTGAACGCAACGGGTTGAAATTTTGGGACTCAGATTATTGTCTGAAATAACTTACGTACCTATTTTTTATTACGATAAAATAACGAGAAACAGCGCGGGTAAAACCATGGAGTGCTGCTAGTAAATGAATAAATAAAATAAATGCTGTTCACAAACACTCTATTAAAGTAAATTATAGCTAACAGGCATAGACAATACAGTCCGTTAGTCAACCATTATAATTCTATACGGTAGAGAATGATTCAATTCCACAGAATCTCATCATCTCGCCGTATGTAGGCAGCGTATGAGGAAGGTATTAGGGGCGGCTGATGACTGCATTACTTGTCTAACTGTAGACCGCGGCCCGCTGACGCCTGTCTGTTGTGGGGCTTCTGCGATCAACCTTAGAGGATCTGTGGTTGGCTTACATTGTGAGACGCATAGTTGTGTTATTACATAACTGGTGCCATTCCGAGAGTATGTGGAGACCTCAACTAGTCGTGTATAGCTCAGGACACAGTTCAAAGTATTTTTTCAAGCCCAAGATATTTTCACTTCAGTGACACATTTGGCACACAACTATCCTCAACTAACGTTGAGTGCCAAAAAGTTGTCGAATTTTTGTATACGTACATGTAACCATTTTTGACGTGACGTCAAAATAAATTAGAGAAACAAAAATTGTAAGTATAGATTTGTATGATGGAGGTGAACTGTTGTTGATCTTAATTTACGAATTAGAAGGTCTTAAGAAATTTAAATCAGACAGTTGTTAAAATTGTAGAGAGAGCAGTGAGTAGGATTGTGTATAATTTTGCTTGGATTTAGTAGTAGGTACTGTTGTTTTCAAATCAAGAGGAAATCGGTTTCTTCTAGGTAAGCACGGTAGACCACATCGTCGCTTAGATAACATCAGGCGAGATGGCGGTCAAGCGTAAGCCTATAAAAGTAAAAAAAAGTAACGGTACAATAACAACAACAATATAACAAGAAAACGTAACTTTTAAAACTTTATCACGCCATTAACTCCCAAAGTATGCCAAAACTCAGATCTACTTAAATATATGTAGATACATATTTTTTGTGATGATACATGTATGAAGATTCTTTCAAAAGCAATGAATCGTAAAATATCAATAATCGTAAATCGAGATAAGTTAGGATTTGTATTTTTATAACCTATACCTACTCAATGCTTATTACGCGCAACCTTGTAAATTTTTAAGTAAATCAATGATTTTTTATTGAGTTTTTCACGTCGAACGAGACAAAACTACGCTTAAAAAAAGTTAAGTATCTAATACAGCGATAAAAAGCCAATTGATCTGCGAAAGCAAACCTTCAGTATCTATGTAGTAGGCGTCAAGATCCTTGTGATCTTGACATTGATTTTATAATTTGCATATGTTTAGTACTTATGAATCATCGTATACGTTATCTACCTGCTGTTACGTGCTTGCTTACAGCTCGGGTCGTTTTTTTGGCGTGTGTAGGCAGAGCTATTAGTTAACTATTTAGTGTTTCGAAGCACGTAGTAGTAAGCTAGCAGGCTTTTTCTTGGATGTATCGAAAGATTTATCACTATGTGAAATTGTTGGATTTGGAAAGATTGTTAGATTTACGGTTCATGTTTTTATATAAACGCTACTTTTGGTATTAATATAGTAAATATGACTTACTTAAGCTTCTCTAGGCTTTAGAAATGTATGGTAAATAAATGTGTTTGAATTTATTAATAGTTTTCAGGACTTAAGCATGATTTATTAATTACACTTTTAACTAATTTTAACATTGAAGTCTTAAAACACTAAGAAGCGGCACGCGCTCTGCTACGATCCCAATGCAAAATCAGGTGACGTCTCCTGATTGAGTCTCAGTCGCAACAGGAGCCACAAGTTGAGTGGACGTTCGCTAACAATTTAAAAAAAAACGATATGAGCCGTAATAATGTCTTATTCTGCTTTTGCAAGGTGCACAAACAGTTCAAAGACCAAGGACAAGTTCCATGGTATCACTTTTCATGCGTAAGTACACAAAATCTTTAATTATTTCCATAACAGTTCAATGATTATTACATCTAAAATTATTTTTCTGTTGTAAACAATTTTACAATCGGTCATTTCTAAAAAGAGACAGATATACATAGTCAAAGTCAAAGTCAAAGTCAAAGTACTTTATTCATAAATGTACAATTTACACGTCAATTAATAAAAACATAAAAACAAAAGAAAGAGCATACAAATTGTATACATTTTCAAAGTTTAAAATGACTACTTTACTGTATTATAATAATTATTGTACAGAAAACTGTCAAGCATTATATGAGTATAATATGTTCCATGTCAAATGTTTGCATTCATTTTTATAGGACTTTGCCATCACTCTCTAAAAATTCGGTGTAACTATAAAAAGTTTGATCGATAAGCCAGCACTTTAATCTATTTTTGAAGCTGCCGAAACTTGGGGCAGATATAATTATTTTGGGAAGCGTGTTATAAACTTCAGGTCCCATAATGTGAGTTAACTTCCGTGACCTCGTTAGAGAGTGTGGTATAACATCCAGCTTATCCGCGTTACGCATGTTACGAGAATGTCTCTCTCCTCGCGTATTGTATGATTCTAGATTATTTCTGACATACACAGCCACCTGGAAGATCATTATAGCAGGTAACGTAAGTATGCCAAGCTCTTTGAAATATGGTCTGACGGATGTGCATTGCGATACGCCAACGATAGCACGTACGGCACGTTTTTGGGCGCGGAACGCACGCTCCCAATCGGCAGCGCGCGCGTATAGCTCGGCGCCGTATTGTAACCGAGAATGCACTGTGGCAAAGTAACACGCCCGCGACACATCCGCAGACACCACTCGGGATACTCGTCTTAACGCAAAGCACGCACTGCTGACCTTAGCACAGATCTTGTCGATGTGGTGCTCCCACGTCATGCTGCGATCAATCTCGAATCCCAAAAATGTGGTGTTCTGTACTTGCTCAATTCTGACACCGTTTAGCGAAACTTTAAGTGGTTTTGTATGATGGCCCGACAGACAAAAGTGAACGAAGTGAGTCTTTTTTGAATTTAACATAAAACCATTAGCTCTAAACCATGAATTTAAGCCGTTAATTACAATATTTAATTTCTCTTCCAATTCCTCTATTGTAAGAGCTGTTACTACGGCAGCCACATCATCTGCATACATGAATATGCCTGCACCCTTTACGGCATCGGGGAGATCGTTTAGTAGGAGAGAGAACATTATATTTGACACCGACGAACCCTGCGGTACTCCCATATACGAAGGCAGTGGATCTGATTTATTATCGCCATCGCCAGCATCCACTACTTGAGAGCGGCCTCGTAACATGTCAGTCAATACCTCGTATGATTTCCCAGCTATGCCATAGTGTTTAAGCTTTAAAGCTAAGGTCTTGTGGTCTGCGACATCGAAGGCCTTCGATAAGTCACAGCACAATACAGCTACTTGATCTTTACGTTCACGGGCAGCCAACACACTACGAATCACTTCACGCGTTAGAGAAATCGTAGACCTCCCTTCGCGGTATGCGTATTGTTGTTCACACAGCGCCTTGGTTTCCGATAGGTAGGCCACTAATCGCGAACTCAAGCCGTTTTCGAACACTTTGGCTATTGCTGGTATAATCGATACTGGTCTATATCCATCAATATCGTCCCTCTTGCCTTTGCCTTTAAATATCGGGGACACTTTCGATATTTTCAGTGACGACGGGTACGAGCCTTCTCTAAGACACTTATTAAACAGTGTGGCGAGAACCGGAGCTAGAGGCAGAATTGCTAACTTAATTAGCTCCATCGAAACACCGTAAATGTCTTTTGACTTTTTTGGGGGTATTCTGGAAGAAACTATACGGAATACCTCATCAGCCGAGAAACTTGTTAGTCTGAGGGAACGGTCAGATGCTTGACGTGCTGATACTAATATTTTACGTACAGTAGCAGCATCAGCTTTAGGTGCCCCACAGGCAGCAGCTGCATTTAAAAACCGAACATTCATAGCATTTACTGCATCTTTTGGCGAACTAAACTTACTGCCGTTGCAATCTTTTACGATCTCGGAGCAGTTCGACCTTGGGGTATTGTTTTTCCCCCTCTCCGTGTTCACGATTCCCCACATAGCTTTACATGGATTCGTACTTCCGTGTATTATACTACTATAATGATTTGTTTTACACATATTCAAAGTCGAAATGTATTTCCTGTTGAGATCGTCAAATATAGCTATTAAGTTCTCTTCCTCAGGAAATTGGTCAACTAATTTTGAAATATCAAACAACAACGATTTTAGATCAATTATGTCAGGTGTAACCCACGACGCGTCACGTTTGTTATTTGGTGTTCGTTTTATCGGGAAACATGTATCATACTTATTTGCTAAAATATTAATCAGTGCCACCACAAATGTTTGAGCGGTTTTGTTTCTCTCGCTTACCTCGGGCCAATCTATACTGTCAATAGACATAACGAAGTTTGACCGGTTATTTTGCGAGAAATCACGCGTGCGTCGAGTGAGTTGTGCGGGTGTTGAGTGAGCAAATTTCAGTACTCCACGTACAGCCAAGTGATCCGACAGAAGCGTATTTATTGAGTTTGCGGAAGTAAGTTGTCGCGCTACATTTGTGAAAATAAGGTCAATCGCTGTTTGTGACTTTTCTGTTATACGAGTAGGGAAGTCTACAATTGAACTCACATCATAGGAGTGGAGTAAGTCAAACAGATTTTTACAGTCAGCGCTAGTGTTGTCTAAAATATTTATGTTTATATCACCGAGAATCATGAATGTTCTATCGGTTGCACTGAGCTTATCGAGCAAACGTTCCAGGCCACTTAAGAAACCTCTAACATGAGCTAGGCCTGTGCGATAAATGCAAATGATAGTAATGTCAAAGTCCATAACGTCAATCGCGGAAATTTCGCAAAATCTTTCTACTGACAATGCTGATAACTCAACGTTTTCGACACACTTTAGTGCTTCATTTACAAAGATGCAAGATCCGCCATGGATAACATTATTTCTACAAAAACTAGACACTAACTTGAAGCCTTTTAAGTGTATACATTGTAAATTCGGGGCGGTAAGCCAGTGTTCTGTTAATGCAAGAACATCGCACTTAAGATCAGTTTCTAAGAGAACTTCTAATCGTTGAGTCTTATCGTTTAGCGAGTTAATGTTTTGGTGGCATATTGTCAACTGTCTCGGTGGTAAGCACTGCTCGTTCATACTAAACACTGAGTTTTGTACTACGGCCGCCAGCTGTCGTCGTAGGGGAGCCGCCGGCGGAGCGGCGGGGGTGGTGTTGCGTCCGCCGCCCCGCGCTTGCGGTCGTGGTTGGTCCGGTGTTTCTTGCGTTATCTGCGGCATCTGAGGACGGGCGCACCGCCCGCCGGTCGCCGCGTCGAAACCAAGGACTAATTTCGACTCTACTTGGCCAATTATCAGCTTTCATGAAAAACTCATATTTGCTTGTTGGCACGGTCACGGCAAACGATGCATAGTGCGTATGCTTCAAGAGAATTTTCTCGATATGATACTCGGCACATGGATTTTTCTTGTTCATGTACGTTTTTAAAGTGTCTGGAGTCGTTGTCGGCTTCAGGAAGCATACATGTAATTTTTTCACTCGTTCAATTGCTTCTAGCTCCGCGTCTGAAGTGCCACTTCCGCGTACGACTTGTCTCGTATATGAGTAACGATCTTTACGCCGCGTCACAGTCTGCCACGATGAATCTCGAGTGGATGCATGTTGCTTGGTCGTTTTTGATTCTACAATTGATGGTGTGTTGGTATCGGCGGACGACTCGGTGGTTGACACCTGGGCGCGTTTGCCGCGTTTCCGTGGTGGCGCCGAAGCAGCTGTAGGAGCTGGTGCGAGTGCGAGTGGTGGTGTGGGCTGGCGCGGCGGCGCAGCGGTGGCCGGCGCCGGGATGCGTGGTTGCGTGAGTGGCCTCGGCGCAGTGACGGCCGGCGCGGGCCAGCCCGTCAGTGGTGTAGGGTTGCGCGGTGGCGTGAGCTGGCCAGGCGTCAGCGCAGTGACGGCCGGCGCGGGCCAGCCCGTCAGTGGTGTAGGGTTGCGCGGTGGCGTGAGCTGGCCAGGCGTCGGCGCAGTGACGGCCGGCGCGGGCTGGCCCGCCGGTGGTGCAGGGTTGCGCGGCGGCGTGAGCTGGCAAGGCGGCGGCGCATTGACGTCCAGTGCGGGCCCGCCCGGCGGCGGCGCGCGCCCCGGGGCGGAGTCTCGCTGCGCCACTGACGCATACTGTGTGGGGTCCGGCGGCACAATAAGTGTCATGTTCGCACTGGCTCGATTTTCTCGTCTCTCGAACTTCCCTATCTTTTCGAAAAATTGGTCCATACGGGAGGAATATGTGGCCATCTTACTTTCGTAGCTCGCTATGGTCGTCATGGAAGAATTTAATTTTCTATCATAATCGGTAATAACTGAAACTGATTGTTCCAGTTTCACTTTGTACGCATCGATAAGGGAACTTGACTGTGTGAGTTGGTGCCTGATGGTCGTCATTTCGTACCGCAGTTTCTGAATTTCGAGTGTCAGTTCTCGCGTGCCCTCTGTTTTTGGCTCGTCCACGTTCTGAACCCGCGTTTGTTTGGTGCGGATCGTTACGTTGGGGTCTCTTTGTTTCTTAGAGACGCCAACCGGAGTAAGACTGTTGTCGCCTCCTTTTTTTGCCATACATCTACATTCGGGACAAATGTAACTCGCGATTTCTATGTCCTCCAAATTTCTTTCGCCGGTACATAATAGGTGATAGGGCTTTTTACAATTCAAAACAGTGCAACGTAAATATTTTTCATTATCTTCAGCAATCCTACCACAGCACGCAGCACAATTCATATTGAAGAAGTGTTTTATCAAATAATTCAAATAATTGAATAAAAATAATTCAAAAAACGAGCAAAACGGAATTTCGTATACAGGCCTTAGTCAGGATCGAACCCGGTACGTAGCGATCGTTCAGCAGAGGCGTTAACCGTTGAGCTAAACGGCGCTTGGAAGGACCGTCCAAATTAACGTTTAGTTGTAGCAGATGACTTTTTGCTATGTCGTAGTAACAACAGGTAAGGTGCGTATAAATTAAGCGCGGCAGCCACGCGAGCCAATGTTCGACCAGAGTTGACGTTCATTTGCCGCGCGAGCCAATATGTAGATACAAATTTAGTTCGACGTGACAGCCGCGCGCGGCAGGTGATCCATCACGAACAGACCGCGGCGGATAGTCAGACCAGTTCACTCTTGTAAACCTGCGAGTATGGGCGCGCGTGGTCGGGCGGCTGCCGCTTTCATTGTGATTCACCACCTTATTTGTAAAAAAAAGAAAAGAAAAAGGCGTTGGTGGATGAAAAAATTATATCTAAATAGATCGCTATATGGCGTGAAACTTCTGGAAGACATAAGATATGAAGCCGTTGAAGACACTATAAAAATTTTTACGCGAGTGTCAACTACAGAGTTCGAATTAATAAAATCATTAATAGAACCAAGTGTTATGAAAATGAACACACAATTTCGAGAGGCAATATCAGTTACTGAAAGATTAGCAATAACTTTAAGATTTCTGGCAATTGGAGACTCCTATACTAGCCTGCAATACCTTTTTCGAGTATCAAAACAGTCAATTTCAAGAATTGTTCCTGAAGTTTGCGATGCACTTTGCGATGCACTAAAAGACTGGGTAAAGGTGAGTAAATAAAATATCTAGTTTTCATTTATTATTATATTTATTTATTGATATAATTGTTATTATTTAGGGGAAAAAATCGTCCATAGGCAATGGCGTTGGTTCACGTTCAGCAGGAGGAGTAGTGTCTGGAATCTGAGAAGACGGAGTCGACGCCTGAGGAGACGGCGTTGAGGTGTAGTGTGACTGTGAATAATTTTGGATACAATACCCATAACTCGAATATTTTCCTAGGTCAGCTTCAAATATCACATTGTTAATCGCTTGCTTGACGTAAATTAAAGTGCGTGAATCATATTTACGGAGTTCATTAGCAATGTGCTGGCCGTAAGAAAAATATGGGTCAGCAGATGATGCAGCGGATTCAGTTAGAACCTGAAATGCTTTTTTCAGCATAGGGGAATCTTCTTCAGCGTTTACCTTTTTCTTTTTCTTTACTCTGAGATTATCTGGAGCGTTCATAATGTCCCTTAGTGGTTCTATTTCTTGTTCCATAGCAGAAGGTGTAATTGGTCCTGTATCATTATTTTGTGCAATTTGTGCTGTTGCCGACTATAAAAAAAAATACGAATGTTTAATTAATTTTTGCAGGTACCGGTCTCAGAAGAAGAATGGTTGAAGATAGCACACGATTTCGAAAACAAATGGGACTTTCCTCATGCAGTAGGTGCATTGGATGGCAAACATGTAGTGTTGCAAGCACCTATAAACAGTGGCACAGAATTTTTCAACTACAAACAGTTTTTTAGTTTAGTATTACTAGCTTTAGTCGATGCAGACTATTGTTTTACGTATGTAAATGTGGGCTGTCAAGGGAGACTATCTGATGGCGGTATTTTCAAAAATACAAACTTATACAAAAAACTAGAAGAAAAATCTATGAGACTTCCTCCTCCATCCATTCTTCAAGTGCCCTATTCCTTCAAAGTACCATATGTGATTCTAGCTGACAAAGCTTTTGCTTTAAATGAATATACTATGAAACCATTTCCAGGAGATCTAGAAAGGGGTTCCGAGGAAAGAATCTTTAATTACAGGTTATCTCGAGCACGTAGATGTGTGGAAAATGCATTCGGGATTCTGAGCTCAGTTTTTAGAGTTCTACGCAAACCTATGTTACTACAACCAAAGATTGCTACTAAAATTGTTTTAGCAACAATACATTTGCATAACTATTTGAGAAAAAGAACTCTGACAAGATCACAGTACACGCCGCAAGGATGTATAGATAGTGAAGGAAAAGAGGGGCAAATTATACGTGGAACTTGGAGAAATGAAACTGCCCCTACATCACTACTGCCTCTTAACTATATCCCAAGAAGAGCGGGAAATTTTGCACAACAAATACGTTCACACCTAGCCCATCACTTTGTTACCAATGGTGCAATATCTTGGCAAAATAGATATTACAACTTGTACTCACATTTTCAGACATTGTGTCCAATGTTTCATTGGGTAGATCTTTATCCCTCATGAAATTAAAGTCATCGAAAGCAAATCACTTGGAAACATAAACTTCATTTGTGGCTGCAATAAAAATTAAAATTATTTACGTAACACGTACGTTACAAAATGCGTTTTATTTTTTGTTGTAAATGCAAAATAAATAGGTACTTACCAGAACCAGTACGACAACTTTTAGCTATTCTAGATTTTTCTCTTCTGTAGGACGCCAAAAGTTTAGTCATTTTCTTTTTCAAGTCATTAATGGGTATATCCATTTTCTTACTTATTTCTACCCACGCATCATACCTCAGCGATTTATTGTGGTATTGGGAGGATTTGCTGTTCCACAAAAATTCTTTAGCGCTATACAATTGTATTAGTAAACGGCACTTTTCGTTGTCCATTTTTACGTATTCGCCGCGCGAGCCAAATCACCAAAACTACAACCGTCCCCACTGCACTCGAGCGAACGACTGAAGCTCCTTTGACGCGGTCTCAAAAACCGACAGCGAGCGGATCGCCCCGCGGCACGTTCGAGCGCGGCAATGTTCGCGTCGCCGCGCGCGGCGATCCCGTCTACATAGAGCGCGGCCGCCGCGCGCGCCAATGTTCGATGGTTTGCCGCGCATAATTTATACGCACCTGTAGGTACGGAGTTCTTTTAGCACTGTTATAAGTCCACTTCGTAATTCAATTTAATACAAAAAATGAGGGTTATGTAAACAAATGTTCCAAACTATTTTCTTTATTTAAGAGATTTTATTACTTTTAATTTTAAATCTGAGTCTTTAGCACTGTTCCCTCGTTTATTTTTACTAAGTAAATAACACTAACCAGTCCACAGTCCAGTCCAAATCCTTTATTATGCACTTTACTCCACGGTTTTAGGGATCACTTTCACAGCTATTATTTTCAAGTAAAAATGGTATTTACGCGATTAAATCATTAACAATTAACACTATTACTATACTACTATCTCTTTTTTACACGTTTAGCGAACTATATTCACCTAAAACGAAATATTACTATTTTTAACTAATTTTAACATCAAGACGACTGTTTACGGCTGTTTACGATGACAGCGCGCGCGACGGACATACAGCGTAAGAGTGCAACACGACCGGCGATATGTTAGTTGCGGCTATTTTGTCTCTTTCACGCCAGTGCATTTGTATGTCTTTCTATTCTTGTCGAAAAAAATATCTAAACAAATGTGATATTGCTATCTCATTTGCACCTACTGCCTACTTGTTATGATGTCTTTGTCATTCATTCAAACGTCTATCACGATGCAAGTGAAGCTGTGTGCACATTGCGTATGCTTGTGTGATATTTTCGGCATATTATGCTGTCTTTATATTAGAGAGTACCTTATCTTAGTTTACTTAGTTTCATCAAAGAATTTTAACCTAACAATATCCCCTGGAGATAGAATCTTGTGACATATCTTCGGAAGTAAATTGTTTATTGACGTCATATTTGGAAATAAAGCGGTACAGGATAACGTTTAAAGTTAAATCATAGCGCGCGTGCGCGGGCGCACCTGTGTAGGTAACACTAGCCGCGCCTGCGCCGCTCACATCCGTTTCCGTTGTTCCTCTCTCTGTCACCCCTTCGTTCCAGGTACCGCTTCCGGTGTTATTGTTCTCGTCATGTTTATCTTGGGATGATCGTTGATCATAATTGAGCTTTTAAAGTTTCTAAACACAATATATATTTTTTACTTGTATAGTTGTGTTGTTAAAGATAAAAAGGCCGCGTTAAGGGTTAACATAAATAAATAAATTAACTGTTACAAGAATGAAGTTTTGCTGGTTAACTGGATGATGTCCTACAATATTATTTGTCAACTGTTGTCAACCTCAACGGGTGTTATTACTATTCGGTAGACGAGTATCTGAATCTGTATCCAATAAATCAAACTACGAAATAAGATGAAATACTTGATACTATAATTACACATATCAGTATTAGTTTATTGTGATGTATTCTATTCTAAATCTCAACCTCGTGTAATTTGACAATGTCATTGAATATTTTGGACTCAATTATTTTTTATTTTCAATTAATTTGACATTGTTTAAATTCTATCTTTTTTAGTAAATACCATTTTGATATTGTTTCAAAAAATTTTTTTGCATACCTCTTACGAGGAAAACATAATGGACATGATTGTACAAATTACACCTAATTTATCTACATATGTTTAAGCAAATAAACCTCATTTCATTTCATTTCAACCGAAGGACATGTCAAACTGACACTACAATTTGTGTAAATACGAGTAACTTGACGTCTATGAACGACGGATAAATATTTGGATATTGTTCATAGGAAAGTGATTAAAAAATTGAGACTCACTGTCTCGATGAGGAGGGTAAAAAGCAGTATATTTAAAGAAAATATTTTTATTATTAATTCCAAATATACAAAAAAATAATCGGTCGAGCTTTGTCAGAAGAGTACGAACACAAACGAGGCTCGTGAATATTAAACTATACATTTTCAAAGTCATAAAACTTCTATAATTTATTTTGATAGTTGAAGTGTAATTGGATTTTACCTAAAACCGATTACCGAAACCTAAGCAGACCAGACCAGACCAGACACCAGAGTCAAAACTTATTTTGCTTCATTTTATGTCTGACAAAATTTGATATAGGTACATAACTTTTTATAAAATAAGCTTTTTCAAAACTTTATTAAAATGTATTCTTAAAAAACTGAACTACGAGTATATCGAACGGCTTTCTATTTTCTATACTTCTGTTTTGGTTGCAATCCTCCTCCAATTAAATATTCGTGCCAATTCAGTAATTCTCAGTAGCAGTTTACAGTAACGCAATTAATTTTATCGTCTCCCTCAGATATTCGTTAATGATTTCCATCCGTTCTCACATCGATATTGTCAACCGCGACAATAATTATCTCATGGCATCTCGTCAGCAGCGGGTTTTTATGTGAGTGTTCAGTGGAAACCGGCTCTTGTCCTTTACTTACTATTTACTTGAAGTCTACTTAGGTTTGTACTTTGTACAAAACAATACGTTGACGATTCTGTCGCATCACTCACCATACTAAACTTATTTGACAGCGGTAATGCTATATGTTTCTCGTTGTCTTTCACTAAATTCAGAGTTCCCGTGTAGAACAATACAAGAATACAAGTGTACAATGTACACACATACATTGTACAATTCGGTTAAAATAATTACATAGTAAGTAATTCATTTTATTCCTTAAAAGACTTCTGTTCATTAGATGTATATAATCTATTATTATGATTATATCTTTAAGGAATAAATTAATTACTTAGTTACCTACATGTTCGAAGTTACACGTACTAAGCCATCATAAATATAACTAGCTCTATAAAGACATATATATTTTCAATTTCAATTTATTACGGGCTAAGCAGCAGGTAGGCGAGGTATGCGACTTGAATGAAATTCGTGGGCCAGGAAATAGGCAGTGCTTCTAATTGTCAATCCAAACATACGTAGCACGCATCGCTAAGCGAGTTTGCTTTCTCACCAGACTTTTTTAACATTCCTTATCTTATTATCGCATGACATGATAATTCCATTTTGAAAAATTTTTTTTTGGGTTTTAATCTTTATTAATTTAAGTGCTCAAATAATGATTATAATCAGCTGCTATTTTACTAGTTATATAACAGGAATAAAAATATCTCTAACTAGTTTTAATTGTAGAATGTGAACTTGTTTTTTAATGTATTTTTTATCGGGTTATTAGCAAAACTAAAAAACAAATACTATCCTACATACCTAACTACTTACACTAAGAACATATGAATTGTTAATAGACCAATGAAGATCTACAGATAATTAAAATGTTCAAGCCTACTACCAGTCGGAAGCGTGCCAAGCACGCTGGCGGTATGACCACGCTAAATGACAATGCTTATGCGTTGAATGTGAACTAGTTTCATACCGAATTTAGATCAATTATTTTAAATTGTTTGAAAATACCTTAAATATACATATTTTATAAAACCTTTGGATTTATAAACTTAGTGTGAAAAACGACGTGATTTGGTTTTTAAATATATCATCATTTCTATCAGCCTTCACTAAGATCACTGGCCGTATGTTCCCTCTTAAAATCTCGATTAATGTGGCCATGACTAATGATTATCCCTTACCAGAATTATGAGTCACTTTTCGCTTTGCTGTGGATATGTTGTGGAATTTAAGACGGACGCACTTTGAAGAGTGTGCACTGTGCATCGGAGCTGTTCCGTCACAGTCCAATTTGACGTTACTGTAGTAAACTTTGGTGAGTTCCACACTCAACGCTTTAGTGCAACACACTACCAACTACCACACTAAATTTTTTCGCCGCCAGTGTACTATTTTCCCGATCTAGATCTTTCTTAAAATATACAACCTCCGGATATTTTCAAGATTAGAATGAATAATTTCCACATGAGCAACCATGCTCTATCTTAGACCATATTTTAACATCCGTTAGTTGCGGTCAAATGATGAAGTTTAATCAAAACAAAAAAAACTTTTGTCCATTTGCGGATTCTACTTCAACACCTTCCTTCGCTCATCTCAATAGTCCTAACTAACGTATCCTAATGATGAAACGCTAGACATTGGCGAAGTTACGGTAACAAGTACCGAATGGAAGCCATAAGAAAAAGTTGAAGTTGAAGCTTTTGAACGCTACACCAAGTTTCTCCGACCATTGCTATAATGACAAACATTATTGTACTGTGTAAAATAGCTCTTAAATATATGAAAAAATTACAACGGTGTTCGGACCTCGACTGGTGTGCAATATTTACTAGTAGCTCAGTCGAGGCAGACATTGAAATAGAAAAAAATCCGGGGAGCGATTTTTTTTAAAACGTCGGGCAGGGTTGTTGGAAGTATAAATCTCGATTTTCTAACTAATCCCGGTAGAGGGTTCGCCGCCATCTTATTTTAAAGTTTTTGTGAAATAACTCGTTAATTTTCAACTTTAGAGCAAAAATGATCGTAACCAAAGTTGTTGAAAATTTAATTTCTCACAGTTTGGTCGAAATAATTTTTACGCTAGGATCAATATTTGCAGAGTTATACTATAAAGTTTATCAAAAAAATCGTAATGAGTGTAATTTTCTTTTCTTCAACTTTTGCTTTCGCACTTTTACTTATTTTACTTTTAGTATTTGTTGTTATAGCGGCAATAGAAATACATCATCTGTGTAAATTTCAACTGTCTAGCTATCACCGTTCTTGAGATACAGCCTGGTGACAGACAGACAGACGGACGGACAGACGGACAGCCAAGTCCCAGTAACATGGTTCCGTTTTTACCCTTTGGGTACGGAACCCTAAGAAGTGCGACAACCAAAGTTAAAGAAAATAAAATTCCACCCATTACGATTTTTTTACTAAACTTGATAGCATAACACTGCAAATATTGATTCTAGCGTAAAAATGACATGAATCAAACGTGTGAGAAATTAAATTTCCAACAACTTTGGATACGATCATTTTTGCTCTAAAGTTGAAAATTAACGAGGTATTTCACAAAAACTTTAAAACAAGATGGCGGGGAACCCTCTACCGGGATTAGTCCGAAAATCGAGATTTATACTTCCAACCACACTCTTCGACGTTTAAAAAAAAGAAATCGCTCCCCGGAATTTTTTCTATTTCAGGCTAATTTTATGTCTGCTCCGACCGTACTATAGATATATCGATAAAAATATTTATTAAAACAATTGCATTTGTATTCAATCATTATACTTTGTAATTATTGTAATAATACATTTAATTATCGTAGCCACCATAACTTAACGGGTTTTAAATGTGTTTTAGAACGTCGTGGCATTTTCCAAGCCGGTTTTTCTTGGTAGCTCTTTATTCAATTGTGTCAATTAAAACATTAGTTCTACTCAAGCGGCTCTGCTTCAGCATGAGATCACTGTGAGCTCATCAAAATAATACCTATTTATTTTGCATTTGTCGAGATAATTAACATCTCATTAATATTTCTTTGCGAGAACATCTTTGATACATACATGTATGTTGCGGTGAATTTTAAGTGCAGAATACGTTTTGTACGTTTGAATGTTATATTACTGACAATATTTTTTTACAAAAGTAGCCAAGTCTCAATGTTGTTCGTTTTCATAGAAAATACAGTCGAGTTATCAGTGGCAAGACAATATGACCATTAGGATATAAACCCACGATAGCAGCATGGAAACAACAGGCGATAGTTTTGCCAACTCAAAATCTCGACGTCTTCAAATGATGAATAAATTGTTATTTTCTTATAATTGTTATTATCGAGTGTGCTACACTACAGATCTTGATTTTATCGTTACATTTTAACTTACCTGAGAACACGCAAGCTCAAACTATTGAAAAAAGGTTTAAAATGTATGTTCACCAGTATGTGTCTTTGTTAGTCCTTCGTGAATCTCTTCGTGTTATCGGACAAAACACTGATATATTTTAACGTTTGCACACTACTGCTTGGCGGCAGAGTAACTGGCAAATATGTGGTACTTCCCCAGGCGGGTACTACCATAATAAAAGTTTTGGATGAATTTGGGATATAAAACAATTTGACTTACGGACACAGAACAGTTTATTTTTAAATCATTAATAGTTACGTTCATTGCACTGTACTCTACACACGAAATAGATCAAGTGACTAATTTTAACATATTTTTTGGCAAACGTTCTTTAATTTCCTAAACGTTTAAAATGTGTTTATTGTAAAAAGTGACGCCGCTGCTATGAATTTTAAAATTATATACCAATTTTATGGCACGTTGTATTGTAGAGTTGGATTTGCGAGTAAAGCTTATACCGGAATATTACGTGCATAATTTCTTTTCTTTGATAAGTTTCAGGATGATCAACGATTGTTTAATTTAATTGTCTGAAAACACGGATAAAACGACGTTTTATAAGATTAAAGAATGTTACAAAAATAAAGTGTATCAGCCCCAAAACACTACTACTAAATTTCATGGAAATTGGAGCTTTATATCATTCAGGACAGCGACTTGATCGTCGTCATCGTTTGCTTAGACACCTACACACCATTAAAATAGAGATACACATATAAAATAAATACTACATTAGTAACAATGTAACCTTGTAAGAGACTTAGCCAGCATGTTTACAAAAGTAAACACAATAAGTAGGTAAATAATGATCGTTTAACACATTAACGAGACGTTTTACACGATGCGTAGGTTAAAGTAACTTGGCACAAACTACGTTCCTTCCCACACAGGAAACAACTAGGTACTGTTTGTATGTAGATTAGCGACAATTTGCCACACAGCTGATAAGCGCGTTTAATCTGCACCTAAAAACACCTTACTTTAGCCTGTATGGTATAATAAGTCCTTTAGTTCCGTGACAGTTTTTGCTATATGAACGTAACAAGCTGACATTAAAACCGTGTTACGAGCAATACTGCATGCCACATATTTATATTTAAAATTTGATGGAAAAATCACCCATTGCTCTACATTAATATTGATTACCTCATTTGAAGTAGTGGTCACTAAGTGGTTCTTAAAAGGGGTACAAAGTTTTTGTATCACGTATTAATACATAGATTATATTAAACTTTACTATAATCCTGCAATATCCGTGTCCTAAAGTGATCGAATGAACAGTCTTATAATGTGAAAGAGGTTTGTACTGGAAATGACATTATATTCATAACGTACATTATTGTAGGTATTTAAGAATGACATCATATTACAATAGATGAATATTCATTTAGAATGTGTTATTGTTTCAGGTAAGTAAACTCAACTGCAACGAAATCAACTTCACAACTCTTTTTACTGGTAGCGCCACCTACAGTTCGCTACAGTAACTGTAGTTCTACTACTCGGCGCTAGGTGGCGGGACATGTAAGTAGTAAGACAATGTGGTGGGTACAGTCATACAGTCATGCAAAATCACTGAACCTTCAGGTTTTTGTTTGGAAAAATATTGTTGTTGCTTCTTTCGCAATACTATTAATATAATTCAGTCCAAAATAGGCCGAAAAAGACATGCTATACTCACCATTATTAACAGCTTTGATTAAGCAACTAAACTCTAAAATTGTGAAAAAACGTATTCGCTATTTATAATTTTGGACTCAAATATATGTTTGTCTTTCATTCAGCATAGCACGACTTTATTTTTTTGGATTATGAAACATATTTTATGGAAACAAACAGTTGTTTTTAAAAGTACTCTATCATTAGAAAAACTATTTTTACTCCCAACAAATTTGACATGTCTTTATACTGAGTTGTCCTCATTGACATGGCTGGCTCCTGGCTAATTTCAGTGGTGGGCCCGTATACGGCTCGTGAAACTAAACTTCGTTTTTTATGCTTACGTACTAATGAGCCGGTTGCACTATTGAAACGGGCAAACTTGTAAAACAAATTACTCGTACTTACAACGCGTTTACTCGTGCAAGTAGACGCGTTGTCATATAAACCATCTTAATGTTAACGCCTTTACAGTTAGGTACTTCGAAACTACTTGAATTAGGTAAATTACCGATGTATTCTAAAACCTGACTTAAGCTCAAGCTTAGCTTTGAATGATATATTTTGAGTTCTTTTGACGCCACAAAATCAGCAAACGTCAAAAATTAGCATACCGAATTCATTTCATAAAAAAAAAGATGTACCAGCTAGCTAAAATGTTGTCCATAGCTCATATAAATGGGTACTTTTACTTAATAAACGTTTGCATACTTGCTACAAAAATAAAACAATGAATTATGTGAGTAACTGGATGTAGAACAAGCAACTCCGCTTCTCTTGGACCTACTCTCGAGTACGTGTCTTGGCGGAACAATACAGGGAACCAGTTTAGTGGGTCCATGACCGACGATCGCCGCTCGCATAATGCGAGCCTTCGCATAATGATTTATGCGTACACTCAGCCACCCAGCCCTTCTACCGCCTAACTAAATCGACTATGGCTCTTCTATTGCTGTCTCTATCATTTCAAGCGAAAAGAAAAGAGAGAGCAGTATCAAAACTAAGTCAGTTTTAGTTAGGCGGTAGACTCTCCGTAGAAGCTTTTAGAACTGCCCGTGGATTCTGTGGACCACACTCCTAGAGCTAGTCTGTTATTACTTGATCTCGGAATTGGTACGATTCTTATGTAACCAGAGGTCAATTTATTTTGGATAATTCGTGAAATCGACTAATCTTGATAGACCTGCGAATGCGAAGAGTTTAAACGAGTCCCGGGGTCAGTTTGAACACAAAAGAGTTCTTCGTCGAACCGTCCTTTCGACCGGATTTATTTAATTGCTCTTACTCTGTCTCTTTGATTTCTAGCGAATTTATCTAGATTTCTAGGGAATATAACGTACAGTGGACACTTTTTTATAGAACTTTAGAAATAATAGGTACGCTGTCTATGTATCTTTCATCAATGGTAGAGTTTTACAATGGGTTGAATTAAATACTCTCTAGAGTCATGAAAATTAAATTTAAAATCAATTGCAATTTTCCAATACGACCTATGTGCATAGCTTTTGAGTTTTTGAAATTTCAAAATACAACAAACGATCATGTAATTATTGGTATAGATTCTATAGATGTTTATTAAAATATGCTTTACTCTTTGAAGTTATTTTTGACTAACTGAGCATCGCGGATACACCCAACATGCACAACTATAGGATATAAGTATTTTTTTCTTATTAATCAGAAATAATTATTTTTTGGGACAAAAAATAGCCCATATTATACTAACAAATAAGCTACGTTACTATAATTTTTTTAATTAGAAAAAAAACCTGTCTTCGGAAATGACACGTATATCAATCAGTGTAGAACTATTTAAATATTCAATAGGTACTTAATTATACCTCTAACTACGGAAAATGCACGTGTTTTTCCAAGCCGTATCCGCACAAATCAGCAATTTAAAATAATGATCATGTGTCGAACTGTACAAGCCCGATGGTCCACAAAAACTGGAATAAGCAGGAAGCATCAACTTAACCACTGTTATTAGATCCTCGAACTCTATAATAATCATAAATTTTAAGGGTCCAAGTTCATTGGCCAGTTTTTGAATCAGTGACTCAGAAGTGCGCAGTTTAACTTGTGGTTTTATTTTATTGGGGTCGAACGTATTCAAGGGAGCTTTATGTTTTGTCTTACTCTACTCTTCTTCGTTCGTTTTTATATGTCAAAGTTGAATGAAGCTAGAAAATAATTATAATGGAAATAATGTTACAAAAAAATGTAAACCAAACAATTTCAACTTATACAACTCACAAAATGATCACATTACAAATATACATGTGTATAGTGTACGTTATGTTATAGAGTTTTAAGTTTTGAAGAAACTTGAACACAAAAAAAAAAATGAAATGAGGCCATAATTTTATTCAAATAATGGATTGATTGATGGATGGATGGTGTCTGGAAGGCCAAAAAATAAAATCATGTTGGGGTTAGATGATTTTAATATATTTTGCCCAAATCTAAGGTTTTGTCGATGTCAATTGTGTTAATTGTCATTTTCACTGTGGAGTTGCTAGCGTTATTAATTTTAGACTCTACATACACTTTAACGCTTAATCACTCATAAACATAATTAATAATTTTATTATGGGACAAACTGTTCCTCCTTTGAAGTTTATGTATTTTTACATAAAATTTAAAAGCAAATAATTGATGATTGTGATGTCTACTAAAATACCTGGCCCACTATTGCCATCATGTATTTTTTTTTCAGGAAGACTCTTTAGAAATGCTCATTAGAAAAATAATAGTTATACTGCCCATAGGTGTATAAACATCTCAGTAAGCATGTGTAGATAACACAGGGCTAAAGGACCACACCTTTGTCAGTTATTCTATAGCCAAGCAGTAATGTGTAAACATCACTGTGTTCCGGCTTGAAGGGCAATGTTTCCAGAGAAATTACTATGCATGTAGAGATTAATCATCTTAAATTTCTGAGTGGCGAGTGCAGTACAGTGCTGGGTTATGATTTGGACTGTTAATGTTCCAATAGGTGCGTGACTGCAAGCGTGCTGCTTACCATCAGGTGCATGTCCTGGTCGCCCCGTCACTCTACCTCTTTACTGCAAAAAAATTTAATATAACACCAGTTGTAGCCTTATTTCACCAAAAAACATCCACGTAGTTTCCAAATTTTTAATAACTTTAATAAAGCGATAAAAAATGATTTGTCCACAAAGAACTCTATCAATAATATCAAACCAGACTCCTTCAATCGTCCAGAGTAAAGTTGTACAATCTAGTTGGACGAGTGACTTATGTTGCGTCTCCGAAGATAGCCGAGAGTGGCCGAAGGCTTCCAACATGGCCGCCACGCTTGTCAACAAAGTCGCTTCGGCTTAGCGAGTCTTGTGCGGTCGCGTTGCTCGCCGGTCGCGCTTTCGCATCGCCGCAATATTACTTTCGTCTCTGCGGATTTCATTCAAGTGTACTTTGTGGAAGTGATAGTGAATGAAACAACCTTTCAAAACGTGAAATTATCAATTTTGTGAAGTTTGTGATCTTTATTTATTGGTAATTCAAAAGCGTATGGTATGTAAACATAATTGCGTTTATCGGAATGTTGGAGTATTATTATGTGTTATTTTATTACTAGCGGCGATTTTGTGTGCACAGTTTTGTTTTACAAAGTTTTTATTATTTGTACTTTCTTGTAGGTAAATTTTCTTATCGAGTTTGGCAAACATGACTCTCGCCGGATATTTATTGACTTAGGGTCATTTCGCCTGTTCGCGTCCACTTAGTGCAGTTGGCAAGTTTGAAGGGCAAAATAAATATGTCCCAGCACTCATTTTAATGAAAAGAGTATGTAATGTGTTGCTTTTGATAGTCTATTTTAAGATGAACATTTAGTTTTGATCGAAAAATGTTGCGTTTTTTCTAAAAACAGACAAACTTCAGAAATAGGCGATTTACCCAGTTTGCGTCCATAAAATCCAATTTGCGTCCACCCGCTGGACCACTTTGCGTCCACCAGCTCAGAAAAGGAATTAAGGGGTGATATTTTATAAAAATGTAAAAAGAGATTGGATTTTAATTATTTATTAATTAAATAATTATGGGGTTTTAAAAAACAACATATTAACATCAAAAATCTCTCTAAAAGAAAATAAAAATACCTGTTTATTCTTCTAAACTTTGATATTACTTAAAATTTAAAATAAATTAGGTAACATAAGAAGTACTCATTTTTTTAATTTAACAATAATCTGTTGTGTTAATTTTACCCTAAAATCATCCGCGTGCATTTCAGATGATAGGTCAATGTAGTCAATCTAATGCACTTTTCACAGTCATCCCCCATTTCAACCCCAATTTCATCCCCGTACAGTTCGAGATTACAAAATTGCTAAAACTAACATTTATTTGCTTCGTGTCAAGTGCCTATATACAGAGTTTCTTGGTTTTATCTGCAACGATTGGAAATTTCCATATATACTTTCATCCCCATTTCAATCCCAATTTCACCCCCGTACAGTTCGAAATTATGAAATTGATATACCACACATTTGTTTGCTTCGTGTCAAGTGTCTATATACAGAGTTTCATGGTTTTATCTTCAACGGTTGGGAACTTTTATATTGACATTCATCCCCATTTCAGCCCCAATTTCACCCCCGTACAGTTCAAAACTACAAAATTGATAGAACAATCATTCAATTGCTTCGTGTCAAGTGTCGAGGTACAAAATTTGATAACTTTGAAAATCACGAATTTTCATACAACCCTTCATCCCTTGTTTCACCCTCTTAGGGGTTGAATTTCGCAAAATCTATTAATTTAAAAAATGGACGCAATCTGTTTTTGTTACTATTCCCTGTAGGTATAGTTTGCGTCCATGGCGGACGCAAACTGCATGTTTTATAAATTCGGTGTAGTAATTCGCGTCCACCTTATTTTAACTGTTAACTATAAAAAAAATAAACAAATTCATAATTCATATAATTCCTTATATCACTATCAACGTCTAGAAATAGCTATGTGTCCAAATTGCACATAAAACAATAAAAGACTTACGTTCAAACGCACCGGTGCCCACTATTTTTTTTTCATAATTCCGCGTATTTGCACTGTCTTTTTGAACAACCGTCACAAACTATTTTTTTACACAGGATTGGTTTCAAGCACGGAGCTGTTGTTTATGTGTGCATGCTTCTTATACATCGAGGTATTAGCCGTATTAATTTTGCGACTTATTGGTGTGTTAGTATACTAAATTTCGTGAGTTTTTAAATGGAGATCCGTAAAATGGACGCGAACTGGGCGATGGACGCGAACAGGCGAACTTACCCTATTAAATGTTATCGTCACTCATTTCACTAATTACCTCATTAGTGGATGTAAAATGTTGTTTGATTATCCATATGATACCTATACTTACATATTTTATCGTACTAAATATTATAGACCTCGTGTAATCAGAATTATCTTTCATTATGTAGCCCAAAGAGACACTTATATGTAATGTGTTAACTTATAAGTAGTTATCTGATTTTAGTGGTAGGTATAATTGTAGTCTATGCAGGATTACTTTCTCCTTTCCATTATTAAGTCAAGTTGTTGTCGGTATCCACCTGTTTCTCTATACCTACATAAAAGGTATTATTTTTTTGTAAGCGAGAATGCTCATTTGCTTACTTGGAGTACTGCTCTATGACTCTTATGTTATAACTAAGAGCTCTACCGATATTTCTATTAGATAGGTAATCCCTAATATTTTTGTTTCCGAAAAATTGCAGCAAATATATGACCTCCTCAATAGGTGTATTATAGTATTTTTTGTAACTTACATTCAATTTCTGTTAGGTACCTTTATCCTTTATTTTGCATATCCTTACTCTTTTACGGAATGTTACATTCCTTTGTGAATTCGTTGTTTCACCACAAACTGTCCAAGGCCACGATTTTTTTCCAATAATGTGACTTCACCACATGTCTCATTTTTGTCTATGATCTCTCCCTATAACGCACGTGCTAACTTGTTGCATTGAACAAAAACAGAGGCCCTACGTTGTCCCAAGAAAACACAATAGTCTATAAGAATATAATGTGTAAACCCAAACGACACGCCGGAATCTTAATAAGATCAAAATGTATTCGACTGAACAGATTTTGCATCGCAATTTGATTGTCTCGTAAAATTAGGACCATTCATGCCCCACAGCGAGGTTGACTCATACAAATTTTAACTTTTTGTGAGGTATACACTGCTATAGAGGTATCTATCTATATATTTGCCGTCTCACAAACACGTAAGCTATCGTATTACATCAGAAATTATTAATTATTCAAAAATCAATTGGTGATATAGAATTAAATATCTAGGCTTTTGTTTTTCTAATATTTTACCATGGCTCAAATGATGAATTTTACTTAAAATAGGTACACTGCGGATGTAGATATAAATATGTGGTATCTCATAAAAAATGTTTTAAGTTTATAGTTAAAACCAAACAAATACATTATAGGTCCAAAACTCGTAATTAAATAAGTAACATTTCTCGTTTTGTAAACTATTAAACAACCCTGTTTTATTTCTAATGTCAGTCCCAGAAAGGTTGCGATTATGTAAACTATAGAATACACGACAAATAGAACTAACTAAAACAAATCCAATGATATTATGTAAGCAAAAGATTGTAAAGGAAATGCTCATTTCTTACGTCTCGCGATACCTCAATAAATACTCGTAAGCCCTGACGGATGTTGAGTAGTTTCAAATAAATGTAGCGTAGACCATTATACTATAGAATAAAACCTTCAAGATAATGTAACCTTTTCAATAAAAATCATTGCAGATGAGATTAATGCTAAAAGTCTTAGACTAACAACTTCACAGTAAACAGCGTTATTAGCAGCAAAAAGATTGCTGTTAATTACGTACGACAACATGGAATTTTTTGTAGTAGGTACTATGAAAATTTTAAGGAGTCCTCCCTTGGTGACCATAAAGATTAATACGGGAGCGACAGGCTTGTCCACCAACCGTGCAAATACTTCATACTTTTACAAGAAACAAAGGTATTTCTGAAATTGAAGAAAAGAAATTCTATGCTCAATCGTGGACGACAACCACCTGAAATTTATGGTGATGGAGGATTCTTAAAAAAACAATGTCAATTTGATTTGACACACATTATAATATAATAATATGTTCTTTCATATTAATGAACAAAACTGCAGATTTATATGTCTCTGCATTAAATTGATTGTTAACGGGTAAAAGAAAGAGTCGGAAGTAATTCTAAAAAGCAAACGTTTAGAAAATCACGAGGAAAAAACACGTTTCCTGTGAGACCCTAATATGTGAGATCATGGGGCGCATTTAGTATTGTAGAAAACGAGTAGGAGTCACGTTCCGGTGTCAGTCGAGCGAAGGCATTTCAATGACCATGAGCAAACAGCTATTAGATACAGCACAACTGGCAGAAGTTAAAAGAAAAATGGATCCGAAATTTGATACTTGCGGGGGTGTGTTAAAGTGCTGTTATGATAATGGTTTTACTGTATATGTTATAACTTAGAATAAACATCAGACTTTGTGTGAATGTTAGGTTGTATTCACGTGTCCCAACAAATAATGTTTATCTCACAAAAATACAGGTTCTTACTGCGACTTGTAAAATGGTCTGATTTAATACCTAAAGCTTAAATGACCTCTTCACCAAATCTCATCAAATCCATTGTCTCAATAAAATGTGAAACAGACCAAAATACAGAAAAGATTTCGGTTATATCGTAGAATGATCCTAAAAACAAAACAAACGCACTCTGTTGAATAGATTCCAAAACTTCTGCAAATGTTTGCCGTCTCGTTTATCGTTCCCAAATCTGGTTTTGAGTAAATTCAAACTCGGCATAACCCTTTCTATCCTTGACTGAGCTCAAGAGTTTATTTTATTTCCAAGTTATTCACAGTTCGTAAATCCTTTGTACACAGAAGGTTCTAACATAAATTCAGGAGCTAGTAGATAAATCCGCATTTCCGAGTTGAGAGGCAGCGAGTGTTCTTCGGGCGTTAATCTTCTTAGAGTTCGCTGATTCGCACTTCGCGATCGCCTAAAGCTGTTAGGATAAAACGATTTTGTAGAAAGCTTCTGTCTCGGATTCAATTGGTTGTTGATAAAACCACAGTCGTTTGTTTGTATGTTGTACAAGTTTGTGGTGGCGTATAAGTTTTGGGATTGTCTTTTGTTTCGTTACAAATAAACAACGTGAACTATGGACAGAATTACTTTGTAAGTTATGCGCGAGGTGCAAATATTATGAGTATTACCATAGTATTACCATAGTATAGAACGAAAATTTATTCGAAGTAATATATACATACAAAATTAAATATTGATATTGTAAATAAATTAAGTAAACCTATGGATTTTATCTCTCACTGCAGCCATTAACTTTATTTTTAGTCTGTATGTTATTAAACATCAATAAACTGGAAAGCCTTAAACTCTATTTAAAAAGGCAAAGCTAACAAAGTCCAGTTATTTAAACTATGCAGTACCGTAAATATATTTGACATCAAATATCAATGTAGGATGTCGTCCAACCAAAAACGCATGTAGGCGGACATGTAATCCTGTTTACCTATGCACCCACGCCGGACTTTCTAAACGACGGGATCTGAGTATTAAAAAGAAATAAAAGTTCAGTGCGTCGGCTGAGTCACAGAGCTCACAGAGCTTGAATCCCGAGGTCTGGGTCACATTCCTGGCCCCCGAGAGCGCCAAACCGGACCTTGTCATGTTCTTATTTTGCTCTCCAACCCTACATGCTTATGCAATGCCTTGAAGTTCATTATGAAACCGCTATTGAGGAAATTATAATCCTAATTAGGGGAGAATTTGGAACAGTCCCGAGTGACGAAGAAATCGTCGGGATTGCTTTACGCTAAGTACTGGTATTTGAATATTAATGTGGTTCCCATCATGACAATTTTAAAATGTGTCAGTCTTGAGTAATATAACTTATAGTAATAGTAATTACTTCCTTATGAACATTTAAATTTTGTCATCCTCGTCGGCTTTTAAACGAGGTTCCTCTACATGAAATGCAGTCTATTGTACTTTACTACAACTAACTTTAGTATATTGATGAATGGGTCCAAACTAGTTGCCTTGTGTAATAGCGAAATACTACCGCTGCGGAAATGTGTCTTAGTTACCAGTCGGTTAAAATATTGTCTTATTGGAAACCAGGACTATTATACTGACCTACAAAATCGACTAAGAGAGTTTTAATTAGCTTTTTAGGTTTTTATACACAGGGAACTTAACTAACCCCCTATGAAATAAAACGCGGTGCAGTGGTTCGGTTAGTGCAGCTTTGGTTCGTACCAGGTAGTGTAGGCTTCACCGCCCGCTTGCAAAGGGGCATTTTTTCCATCAGCCATCTGTCGGTCGCAGGTGTCGCTTTACATACTAAGCAGGTGATTTCAATTCACTTTTGTTGCTGCTTTTTGAAGACAATTGCTCCGATGGAGAGAGCATTGCTTGAATTACAGCTCGGTTAGTAAAGCTTCCTTTCCACCGAATATTTATCGTCCAGCGGTATCGTAATTTTACTTGTTTATTGGCTCTTAATTTCCTTTTATTGGTACCACCGCGAGCACGAGAAGTTACTTTCTTAAATAGTTGTAAGCTCGAGATTACTGGTATTTAAAATGAGTAAATAATCAGATGCTGTTAAAAATCTGTACTTATTTAAATTAAACAGGACTGTATTTAATGTTAGCAAGATATGCATTTGTGGCTATGTAATTTGTATGCATTATGCATGTCTATATGTTGTATAAATTTACCAGTAAGTAAAAGACCTTGACTTCGGTCAAGTGAAAGCCAACGTCTCAAATTACGTGGTGTTTTGAAGTAAATGTATATATAATATTATATCCTATATTATTGAAAATAAACTTCTTACAATACACATTGTATTAATCGTAGTGCTATCTTATCATGATGTAGATAATATACCCTTCAACAGTAAATTATCATTCACGTATCATCCGACATAGGCCTCTCCTATGTTTAGTCACTTACGGACGTCATGACTGTTCTTCTCTAATAAAATTGTTCTAACTTTACCATCTGACATCTTTACTTCATCTCGAGTATTCATCCATCGATTATAATAATTAAACTTCACGTAGAGAAATGTATCCAGAACACACCATCCGTTCATGTTAATACTGTAAATGTTTCTGATCCATTTATTCACACATTTTATATACAAACTGACGGCCTTTATCACAGCGTAAAAACCTCATTTCTATGTAAATAGGCGACGTAATATTTATGGAAATGTGTTTTATACAACCTTGGGAATAAATTAATTACTTAGTACTTCCGAAAGGCATCTCTGATTTCACATGATTACTTTCTAAAATACCTACTTGACATGGAAAATATGTAGTGTACATACAATTGACGATTGATTAGAGTTGCGTTGGGGCAGTTAGTATAACTAGAAATAATACGAACTTTAATTAATTTACCACGGTGGTTTAGAACATAATAAATAAAAAAATGTCGCCTGGGATTAGAGGCTAAGATTATGACTTAATTAAATTAATCAAGCTACATACTGACCTATAAATAAGGATTTAAAAAAAATAACAGACCAGGCTCACATACGATTAAAACCTTTATGGTCTAACTCTTAAGTTCGTTTACAATAAATGCACCTGTCCCCAAAGCTGATACAATTCAATTCGTCCACGCCGTTTCATTAGACCGTATGTCTTCCGGAACGGCAGGTGTAGCTTCGTTGTTCGTTCGACCACAGGAAATAATACTAACATTTTAACTCAACGCGAGCTAAATAATAAATTTTGCAGAATTATTTATTTATATTCGTTCTAGGCGATTGGGGTCCGACCTTAGAAAATAAAATTAAGCCGATTTACGTATATAAATTATCTGTAAAATTTTCATCTACGAGTATAAACGTAGGATAAATACGCAGCGTCTGTTGTTATCGTCGCATAACACTACGAAATGTAGGGGAAATTAGATCAGCTGCTATAGTTGATGTGATTTTATACATTTTAATATACATAGTATATTTGTTGAAAAACGGCCTTCCTCGAGTGCGTGGCGTAATCTTTTCAGGGACGTAAATAATCGCGAACAACTGTAGACACAAGTACAAACACAGATAAAGTTTACAGCAATGACAAACGAGCAATAGCCAAGGGCCATTGACAATCGTGGAAACATTCGACAGGAAACAGGGTTATCTCAATGTCGACAGATCGCCGTGCGCTTCCTCCCTCTGTTTATGACTTTAATTTAATTAAACTTACTATTTCATGAGAATTTATTGTCTACAATTAGATACTTAGTTATTGATGTGTCAGATTGGGTTTAAGTTCTTTAACCCTTTCAGGGATTAAACGGATAAAACAAAAAAGTTCAGTGTGATTGAAGCTGATCAAACGCTGGTCCATATTGTTTAGACTATTAATCTCCGAAAGAGCTGGACCGATTATGACAGGACTTTCGCTACCAGATAGCTGATCTTCTAAGGTATACATACAGATAGACATAGGTTACTCTTACTTTAGGAGTTGAGGAAAATAATTGGGGCTCGTGAAAAAAAGAAAACCTTAAAACGTGGATGAAACCGCGGGCAAAGATAGTAAACAATAAAGATATTCAAATTCTTTCCATATACATTATCTAACTGGTCCCTTCGTGGCATTACGGTTAGGTAGAAACTTGAAATCCAATGGTGATCGACTGAAAAACCGTAACTCATTTCTTAGTTTTTAATTTTCGAATACTACATCACCTAATTGCGAGGAAGCGAAGTTCAGATATCATATCTAGATAGTGATCCAGAACCTGAGCACGTTTAATATAGAACTTCTTGTTTCGAATAGTGTGTTAGGAACGCTGAGTAGTGAGTCATTTCACTCTTGGCTTTGAATCATATTATAATAAACGCCTAGAGCTAAATCGTGTACTTGACTGCTTAATCAAGTTTTTGTCCACGTTTTATAGACGCCGTTCGAATCTAATAACGATTACATATGAGAATGATAATCTAATATGTTATTCTATTATAAATACAGGATGTAATTAAAAGAAAGGAACGCGGATTAGCATTGAAGTTGTACCTATGTGTTTTTTCTTGGCGCAGCATGAAATATTAAAATAATTGCTGGAATTGCGTAAATATGTATTTTCATTTTTTTTTTTAATATAAATTACAGTTTTAGCTTACCATCCGGAGCACTTCTTGCTCGTCGTTCTATTTAATAAATAAGAAAAGAATTTCTTGATCGTAGTAAAGTTTTAGAATACCATTTCGTTAATTTTAAACTATCTAAGTTTTGTGTAATTTTATCTGCAATTAAAGTACGCAGTATGTACTTGCACTATTTTCATGGATGGTGGCAATGACCATTTAACTTTGTCACTTCACTCTCAGCGCATAATGCAAAATTTGATAAGTCAAGGATTCAGACAACCAAATATGACCCATACCAACAATTCATAACAAATGAATACTCCGATAGGTAGCATTCCTCTAAGGCTCCATTTACCAACAACTACTAGAATGACCTTTTCACGGAGCATTTAAATGAGTAGCAGTAACCGCCGACATTACCGTCACAGTGCCTGATCGTGACCTTGTAGGTGAACGTATGGTCCGCTGTTTGCAGGTTAGGACCCAACGTGAACCTACTTAGGCGGTAGGGGCGGGGGGATTGACCTCAAAACTATAAATTCTCTGTGCGCATAGGTACAGATATAATGAGATCTTGAGTGAGCTTGTATGAATTTACCAGCTGAGATGTACATCTAAGATGTTGGATTAGTTTATGTTGTAGTCTGCTACATACCTTTGGATTGCAAACTTCGTTAGAAATAAATGTTCGTGCGGATGAAAGTGACATATTATAGAACAATATAAAAACAATTTTGATTTCAGCGAAAACTAATTTTCTAACATATTAAATGAATAAACAATGGAAACTAATGATTAGTTTCCATATAGCGAATTAGTTCTTTTTGTTTTATTCATTATTATTTATTTAAAACTTTTTGTGATGGTGATTCTCAACATCTTGCCCCCGCATAAAGCGCCTAGTTACACGTCCGCATCCGCTGGTCACGATTAGAGGTACAAAGAACATTACTAAGCTTATTGTGCTTTTGATTTTTGGTTATGCTCTATGTATAGGTAGGTACTTAATAGTCAGTAAGATTGGGCTAGTACCTACTGCCCGCGCCTTCTGCTCTAGCTCAAAGTTCGTTAAGCTGCGGTAGAGTCGACTAGAGACCTTCTGCCATAAGTCCCTTCGAAAATACTCGTATATGTAAGTATTTTGGTTTGGCAGTTTTTGTATTGTGTTGAACAGTACTACTCAGTATTTAAGTACTTCAACAAGTTAGCAAACCATTTTTTTAATTATCTCTATTATAAATGTACATTTCGTATGTTTTTCCCATTTCATGTATTTGAAAAAAAAACTCTGCGTTTGTACATTTTAGCTAAATAAACATTTACTACTAAACTGTCAATTTCTTTGTCCAAACCAGTTTTGTGGTCGGACATTGTTGTTGCCCAATACAACATAAGACATTAGAACCACGCGCCCACGAGGCTGGCAAGAATTCCAAAACTTGTCTTGTTTATTGCATCAATGTTGTTACTGTTCTCAACTTTGAACCTTGATTTTAACTTTGATGCTTATTTTTGGGAAAAACTCATGCCGTACCTACTCAACTAGCAACTACATCAACTAACTTTAAAAATACTACTACTTTAATAACCGATACCAATCTATTCATAAAATAAAATCTATTATTATAACTTAAATACCAAATATTACAAACGAAATGTACAAGCTATTTCATAAACCCAGAAAAAGAAATTGAAGCTAGAATTTCGTGATAGAAACAAACATGTTGTATTTTTTTTTGCAAATATAGGTACTGAATAATTTGTAACACTAACATAAAATATCCCCAATGTTAAAACATCTCACATCATTTAGCATTTACAACAATTTCTTTAAACCCTAGTTTTCCCGCCGCTTAGTTCACCGAATGCTCTATAAAAGAGTCGTGCTCAAAAATTGCAGCTCCAAGTCACGCTCTTGCCCCCATTTGCTTGTCTTGGCGTAACTAAGAGCTGTCTTGACCCGCCCGCCCTACATCCCGGGGCATGACACTGCATACCCCTTAATATTTCTGTGGCAGGCTTTATTTATGCGACTGAGCATTCCGCGTTGTCTATCTACCGGTTTAAAAATAGTAGTCTCTTGTGTTTACATTTTAGTATGTAATAACTTTAAATTTTTTAATTCATAAATGTAGGTAGGTACTTTAACATAAATACATTTAACATGAATACATACATCAATACAAAGTCGAGTATTTATTTTGACAGCGGATTAAACCGATATATTATATTTGGTACATACTAGTAATTACTTTAACTGTTACTAAATTTACAGAAAAAAACAGTTCCCGTCAAGCGACATGAGCCCATATGGGCTCGGCGTTGGATATGACTCATCATTGTAAAAAAATTGAATTTACCTTCAAGAATTTTGAGGTTAGTTTTGACAAAACAAATCATAAGTGAAGCTTTATCATCTAAACATTTTTGCGGCAGCAGTATAAAAAAAACTTTAAACTAGTGAAACAATACAATTTGTCTTTAAATGAGTCTCAACTGAGGGGTTAACAAAATAAATCAAAAGTTTAGAGTTGGGACAAAATGTTGAGATGGCTAATAGTAAATAAAACGTTGAAAGCTTTTATCGAAATATTAATGACACGCCTTAATTGATCTTCCGGAGATTAATTTGACCAAACGAAAGATCGTTAGTAGACTCTTTTTATCCCTTTTTAACAGTTAAAAAACGATTTTGTACAAAAGCCGGAAAAATCAGTTAATTCGTCTCAGTGCACTTTTTGCTGAGCTACCAATTACAGCTTTGATATCGGAAGTGCGTTTCAGTGAACCCGTTAATTAGCTTAACTTTTAACATTATTAACGCATTTTAACATCCCTAGTAAAATAAAATTTTTGTAAGGTATAAACTGAAAACAGATAAAAACGATTTTTATTTACTATTTACACTTGGAGCCATTTTATAAAGAATTATTATGAGGAATAAAAACAAGCTTATGTATATAACTCTAAATAATTATGTAACATTTAGTGAACTTTCATCCAAAACTATCCAACAGTTTTGTGTGAAATTTTACTAAGCAAACATTAATCTAGCAAAAAACTGCTTTTATGTTTAAAAACAATATTAGTACGCTGCATTTTAAATTAGTTTTTAACGGGGATCCAACTGACTAAACAAAGCTATAAAAAAATAACTAGTATCTTTGATCAAAATGCCATCCATACCACCGAAACTAACAGTACCGTTGGGCTTACAAAATGCACAAGACATATACGGCACAAGATACATACATGAAAGTATATCTCCACTATCTTACGTCCACTACTAGCTTCGACAACAAATCTGAAATAGGCGTACGTCACCACAATCGTTTATTATAAATATGTACTAAAACCTTGTATAAAAGTACCACCAATTTCTATCTATCAATATGGTACCAATATTTGGTCACAAGCAGTGAGTGCTGGCGCCGTCTCTCGTGAAACAATCTCTGAGGTAACGGGACTGCAGCAGTGGTTTTTGCTCGTACCTAATGGCTAGTTACCGCATGTTGATGTGTACTCTATGAAACTAGTTAAAGCAATCCGTCTTCGGTTGCGGCCACTTTCTGTATGAAATGGCCTCAATTTAGAAAATACGAGCATGGTTTCCTGGTTTCATAAACACGTTGATGAGAAATTACTGTTTTCATAAAGGTTATTACGTTTGACCGTGTTTTAGTATCATACACTCGGTTAGCCAAATAATGTATTTGAATTAGATTTGGAACGTGTGAAAAAGTAACATGAAAATGTGCACTTCGATGATCGCGCAACAACCAAAAACACAAAAGAAACACTTAAGAGTCTTGTACGATTTTGATAATACCAATTAAAATATAAAAAACCGCGTAGTTACAAAACTTTGATACCTATCTTTAGTATCAAATATTTATATTCCAATTTAAATTTGCTCAATAACTGTATACAGATTTTAGATTCACGTTAACATAAATAATAAATATTAATATTATAAAATAAACAGTTCATCTGAAACTTCCAGAAAATTTAACCGTGATTTGAACCATTTTTCACAATTATTGGATCATTATTTTCTATGAAATAAAGCTCGCGGTTAAGTTATACTGACTTAATCTTATTCATTAAGAAGTTAATATAATTTCGAGTAAAATATGAACACGTTTTCGGGTATTTAACCCATTTGACTAATGGACAAAAAGAATTTAATTGAATTAAGAGCATAAACTACTGTTTCAAATATTTATTAGGGATGGGCCGAATGTGGTTTGAACCGAATATGAACTTCGGCCGAACATTCGGTAAAAATGAAAAATTCGGCCGAAGTTCGGCCGAACTTCGGTTCAATTTCGCCGCGCTTTTTCGTGCTGTGACTTGTTTACGCACTTGCTGCAAATATTGCTAGATGTGCCCCGCCCGCACTCCGCGCTTCCCCGCGGGGCCGTTAGCCAACTAGTCATTTGTAAAGACGTCACCTTAAATTAATTGTTTTACGTGATTTTTGTTGGTTTGTTTGACAGATTTTATCATTATTTGTTTGCTACTTTATTGTGAAGACGACTGGAAAAAAAATCAAGTGTTTCGACATTTTATTAAGAAACAGACGACCAAAACCAAAGATCGATTAAGAAAGAAAGATTTCATCGAATGAAAGATTTCTAAGGCTGGTTTGGTTAGTAAGAAGAGCGCTTTAATTTTGTGTTTTGTTTGATTAAGTACCAAAGATTTTTAAGACTAGTAGGTAGTTAAAAAGACCAATTTAAGTTTTTTGTTCATCATGTATGATTACTTTTTCTAATTCAAATAAATGACTATGAGTATATCCGACTTATCTTATTTTAGTGCAGAATGTTCGGCATTTTAACCGAAATTCGGCCGAATGACGAAGTTCGGTTCAAGCTGCCGAAGTTCGGTTAAACCGAATGTAAAACGAATTTCGGCCCATCCCTAATATTTATCTTAAAAGTTACGCCGCGATTTACTAAAATAATAAAAATATGTCAAATTTGAATATATATAAGTAATTTATGAATAAGTAATTGAAATATTAAACAGATAAATTAAGACAACGTTGTAAATAACCACAAAGTGAGAAGATAAGTTCGCTAAGTAATTGGTCTTACGTAAATGTCAAGTCAGACATATTGACAACTTGGATCCCTTTCCAGAGATCTTGATTAATGGCTCATTGGGTTCCGTCGACCCTCGTTAGGTAATGAGAAGTTTAATACTTTGTGAATTCATTAATTATGAATTAAATTAAGTACTGTGGTCAAGCTGTCTGGGTTAAAAATATAATAAATAAATACACATAATTATTAAATGAGAGACAATGCAGAAATAGCATAAATAGCAATTTGTTCGTTTTAGAACAAAATATACTTAATTCAAATTAGTGATAAATAAATTGCAAAATTTCATCATAATATCTTTGCTTAAATTAATACAATTGCCAAATTATGAATTACAAGTCTGAACCGCTTAGAAATCAAGACTTTATTTTAGAACTGTCAATACTGTCATCAGAGTTTTCTAGGATATCTCAGCGCACGCGACAATACGGCTACATACCTTAGATCCGGTCAACAGGTAGGCCAGGGACTTATTTCTAGGGCCATTGTTTGGTAATATGCGTATTAACGTGACATGTATTTTGTACTTAGACACTGCTCTGTCTAAAAATTTAACTGTGTCACTTTAAATGTTTTGAGTGTTCCCAGCATAGTAAATAAAATAAATATTGTTAGACCTAAAATAAATAAAACAAAAGACAACATAATATTATGACAAAAACGAATGTTGCATAATGGATGCATTGAAAGTAAGTATAAAATCCATCATGTCTGGCGTCGCACCACATTACGAGTATAGAGTCCATGGATCCGTAGGTCTACCGCCTAACTCTAAAGCATTCGGAAAGCATGAGATGTCTTCATTGCATTTGTAATGTAATGCTTTCATTTTAGAGCGATCGCCTAACTACTATTGCTTTAAAAAATTGGTCAAGTAATCACAGATTATAAACAATTGAAGTAAAGCATTCGTTATCACGTTTCGACACCACGTAATCGGTTTCGTCAAACTGGTCAATGCGAAAATATTTTAAGAGTTTGTTCAACAGTTAAAACGTCAAAAAGCATCAGTTCATATTTCAAATTACGAGATTTGCTATAAATCTGTTTTATTTTATTTATTTAGGTCAATATAGAAGAGCATTATTAGCACTACGTTTAAATATGATTAATTACGAAGATAGGAAAAAAATAAAAAACGGAACGCAATATTTGACAATTACTCTAAGTGTTCCCACCGTATTTTTAAATTTCTTTCTAGGTTTTATTTCTAATAATCTACATAAATCTCAAATATCCATAATTGATAGAAAATCGTCGTTTTTCTTTTCAAGTTTAGTGAAAACATTTAAAAAAAAGATGTTTTCATCTCAAGAAATTATCACAAGTTACCTATTCTTCGCCAAAGTTAATTATAGTAAAAAAATACCCACGGCAGCCTAGCTTGCTGTGGATATATTTGGCTGGCAACATTGTTATTGTTTACACTTTTCATAACCTCCATCTGAGGTAAACATTTACGATTTAATTTATGATAAACAATTTAAACATAATATGTAACATAAATATATAATATATTATTTGTTATTGTGATACGATATGTTATACTTTTTAAAGTCATGCAGTTCGCTCACTCTTGCTTCAGGAATCTAGCTAGCGATTCCCAATAAAAACTGGACTTCGGCGATGACAAAAACAAGTATTTGTACTCTATTTTATGAGGTATGTAATGATAATAGGTAAATTTTAATAGTGTCCATCGTTGTTAAGCTTGTTTTCACATTTCGTGAGGTTGTGACTTCGAATCCCGCTTACATTTTTTTGAGTATTATTCTTAGTGCTGATGTATACATAAATTAAGTTTCATCATTTGTCCAGAGTCCTAGCAGTAGCATAAATTCGGCTGCCCATGTTTTATAATATTAGTATAGATAAAATGTATGTCGAGGCGGCGGCTCAAGTGTACTGGCATGTCTTTAGAAGTGATAGGTAGATGTTCCTCTTGTTAAGCAACACACCTGCCCATAACAGCACAGTGTCACAAACCTATTGGAATTAGAGTCCAAAACATTACCTAACACTGCACTGCACTTGTCACCTAGAGATATTAAATGATTATATCTAGGCCCTGTGATTTCTGTGTAAACTTCATCCTCCAAAGTGATACTTTTAAGTAATGAAGGATCCTGATTCTGTTTGCACATTACTGCTTGGCGGTAGAATCACAGGCAAAGGTGTTGATTTCCCCAGGCAGACTTTTATGTGCCTGATGGTAAGTGACACAGTTCAGTGACACGCAGCTATTAGAACATGAAGAGTCTAAATCATTACCTAGCACTGCACTGCGGTCATCACCCAGATATCTAAGTTGTTATAAGCCCTGAATATCTCTAAGCCCTGTAATTTGTCTGGAAACATTGACCTTCAAGCCGGAACACAGACTTTGCAAAGTGTTACCACTAGATCAATAAGTTACATGTTAAAAATAAAAGTTCTTTGTTTCAGATATATCTATTGTTATGCGTTATGGTTTGCGGTGGCCGATATATCAAGCTTCTCTGAAACCATCTCGACTCCCAGAACACCTTAATGAAGTGATGTCACTGATTTATTAAAACAAAGTTTTAAGTGTGATTGTCAAAGCACCTGTTATTTACAAGAGTGTGATAAGTGTAAAAAAATACTGAAAATTAAATGTATCTGTTGCATCGACAACAATAACAATCAATATTGTGTTTTTGTAATTTTTTTGTATCCTTAATGAGAATTTTACTGTAGAATACCAGTAATGATTTCTTAAATGATCCATGAATCTACACAGATTGATTTATCTGTGTAGATTCATGGAGAATAGTGAGATGAGATAATGCCTGGTGATAAGCAATCATACAACTATTGAACAGGAAGTCTAAATAACTACCTAGCACTGTACTTCACTCAAAAGTGGTTATGCCCCAGCCGTCTCTCCCAAAGAGTCCTAACCATACATAACTGAGTACAGCTTGAGGTTGAGATATAACAAGGATTTCTATTACAGTTAATAATATTGGCGGTGGACATTTCACACACAACACCATCTAGCCCCAAACTAATCAAAGCTCGTACCGTACTATGAGAGCCAGATAGCTGTTATAATATTTATATATTTTTAAATACATACTTATTTTAAATAGCAAACACCCAGCCAAAGTACAAACATTTGTTTTCGCCACACAAATATTTGCACTGGATAGGGATCGAACCTATGGTATTTCATAGCAGACTTACTACCAACTAGGCCAGCCAGACCATGCATTCTACTAGCTTTTCAAACTGGATATCATGTTTGCTTAGGATGATTTAGGCAAGGGTTTTCATGTCCCCATGCAGATTATAGAATAAGGAATCAGAAACTAAAGAAATGTGGGTGTATTTATTCTCAATCATTTTTTAACAGTTCAATGCTGTTGGTGACATTGGGTATCCTTGTAAGACAACTCATTGTTTTCTTGTAAGCTATGGGAGCAGGCAGCAGTCAATATTTTATCTTCTTGTGACTCCTGAAACAATAACAAAATTTAATTATATTGGTATGAAATATGAACATTAAATCATTACATGACTAGCAGCACCCCACGGCTTTACCCGTGCATTACTGCAATTCTTTTCCTGTTATAAAAAGTATAATACATAATATATTTCAATCTGATCCCTTCTGACATTCCAAAGAGACAAAACAATCTTTCACATACTAGGTATATAATATTTGTAAGAGGTGGCTGGTTCATAAATTAACTAAATAGGTTTGTAATATGGAATTGAATACTTGTTAATTATTATTTTGAACCACATTCTGTGGTTCAATTTTGTATTTATGTCTAATGGTGTTTTTATTCAATACCTACAATCAAAAAAAAATTAATGTACCTACCTCCTGCTGTTTGCTGATAACAAGTCTCTCGCAATAATATTGATCTCAAGCAATTCAGAATGTTTAAAATAATAACTTAGTGGTAGTAACTTAGCCAGTCTCTATAACAATTTGTGAACGTAAGTATTAAAGCACAAATGATAATAACTAAAGCTAGGTATTATTATCCAAACAAAAAGGGTTTCTAGTTTATCATAAGTTCTTTCTTACCTTTGTCTCAGGTTTGATGTCTCGTCCTTCAAAGATGCAAGAGGGAATTCATTATGCCCTCTCAAAGTGTAAAATTCTGAGATTTACTTATTTTTAGTAAAATCACTGTTTCTAAGACGAAACGGTCACGGTCACGGTTTTCCCGCAATAGTACATGTTCACCGTGCTATTTTTGATCTTTACAAACCAGTATCTAACGAAAATATTTGAGAATTACACTACCTACTTGAATTCCAAAACAACACCTAAATTGGCGATGCTTTCATGACATGACTTGAAAGCCGATAATGCTTTGCTTGAAAGCAGATAAAACATTAGGCGGTCGCTATTTTAGTGCAAATGTATGGAGTTTCGTTCATTCTTCTAACTACTAATGCTTTCCATAGAACTGAAAGCATTTGTAGTGTTCGGCTTTCATCGGCGGTACCAAATTGGCCGATGACGTCACAAATCAAAGCATGACCGAAAGCAAGAGCGTTAGGCGGTAGACCTACCGGTCGATAAACCTGTATCTATTGCGCGTAATCTGGGACTCGTTTCCACTACATTATTTCTATATACATTTCGAATGTATCCCTATATTTTGTGATGTAATTTTAAATTTCTGTATTTATTTACTACTTCAGGTAGTATAAATATGTATATTAAATTACCTATATAAACCACAAAAGTGATCGCAATATTATAATATTACGCAACATTTTAACTGTTTGTAAAATTAACAACCTATGTGTAGTAATAGATAGAAATCAAAAATATTTTTTTAAAACAATATTTTCACTATAACACGCGTTTTTATCTAGTTTTCTTTGTCTCATAATTTGAAAACAAAATTATTCTCCTTCTATTTTTATTTAAACGGTAATTATAACACTTTCGTTCAGATATGGAAACAAGCTCTGCATACATCGGATGGACAGAAAGCAGGCCTATGAATGCATTAGTGCATCTGCGCTTTGCTCTTTCCAGATATGTTTTAGGACCATTAAGTATTTAAAGAAACATTAATTGATTCGCTTACTCTAACATGTTGTAATTTTAAGAGGCATGCAACTCAATAAGCTCTTCATGAAAATTGTAATCGATTTAATGTTGAAAACGTATAATATTATTTTTGAAGTGTTACAAATATCATAATTAAGTGTCAAATACTTTGGATCTCGCTTGTAAAACTGTACCAACAACACAATTTTTATGATTTATTGAATCCATTGTGTTTACTGACAATTAACTAGTTATTTTTGTTTATTTCCATTGTTAAATGAACTATTTGGTTCGAAATGTGGGACTACTTAATTTTTTAGCTAGTATAAATATTGGTGGTGGACAATTCACACACAACACCATCTGACCTCAAACTAAGCACAGCTTGTATGATGGCGGCCAGATAGCTGATATAATACTTATATAGTTTTAAATACATACTTATTATACATAGAAACACCCAGACACAGTGCAAATATTTGAATTCATCACACAAATATTTGCACTGGGTGGGGATCGAACCCACGACCCTCGGCTTCGCAGGCAGAGCTACTACCAACTAAGCCACGAGGGCAGTCGATTTAGTCGGCAGTATGATTTTAATCTATTAATTCTAATATTAAAACATTATTGACTAAATTCATTAACTCTCTGAAAATCTAATCCCATCTAAACGGCTCACAACGTTAAAAGAAATAACGATCTTTAATTAAATTACGGAAGCTTAATTAATGTTGGTTGCCAAGGGCAATTAAATCCGTAAACAATTTGTACAACATTTTATATTAAAACTGTTGTGAAAACAACGGTTTTGTGGCTTCATGGCATTTGTTTTGCGCTGTTACTTGCGAAACCTTTAAGGATTCTTTCGAAATTGCCTTCTGTTTTGGTTCCAACAGCCACCGCCCATAGGCATGTATTTCGTATCATCTTCGTATGTTTTTTTTATAGCATAGAGTGACGAGACGAGCAGGTCATGTGCCTGATGGTAAGCAACATGCCTGCCACATAACAGCACAGTAACACGCAGCTATTGAAACACGATAGTCCAAATCATTACCTAGCACTGCACTGCGCTCGTCACCCAGAGATCTAAGATATTATGTCTCTAAGCCCTGTAATTTCTCTGGAATCATTGCCCTTCAAACCGGAACACAGTAATGTTTGCACATTACTGCTTGGCGGTAGAATATTTGGCAAAGGTGTAGTACTTCCCCAGGCGGACTCTACTAAGAGTCCTACGACTACTAGCATTACTAGTCGCGAAACTCGGGAATGTCTAAGGTACTAATTTATCTTTTGTTAAATAATCCTCGGAAATTCTCGGAAAAAGTGAACGGCAATTTGTCAAATTAAATAAAACAACTTTTCACATATCGACAGTTGTCGTGTGCAAAGTGTCGAGTTTCGTCTAATAGAAGTTATTTGAGAATTCTTATATTCATATTTCAGTGAATTGTGCAATTTACGTTTTTAAAAACTATTAACAATTCTATAGTTGTGAAACATTTTGAAGGGAATTACCTAAGTAATTTAAATCAATATGACGTTAGAAGATTTTTTTCTTTTCAGTTTATAAAACGGGAAAAGCCGCCTCTAGAAATACACTTAAACATATAAAAAATTACTAGGTAATTTAGTTAGCTGTGTCCATTATGTTATCACAAAATGTTTGATTTAATTTTACGTTTACCCGTGCGAAGCTGGGATGTGCTGCTATTAATGTATTGTATTTGTTCTAAGTATCATGTTGTAAACCAGTTGTAAACATACTTAATTAGTTCACAATGTTTGCTACAAATATTATACTAGATTTCTTTTATTACAGAATAATTCAAATTAAAACATATCTACTATATTAATTGCGAACAAATAAGGAAACATATATTTATGTACTAACATTATCACCTGTATTACGTATTATCGAGGACAAATTATGTAGAGCAAATATATACAAGAATTACTAGAGGATCGTGTGTATAGGTTCATAAAAAGATCAATATATTATGTATTACAATATTTAATAATATTTGTACTACTCTACTATGTATCTATGCACTCGTGCTAAAATTGTTTATTTTCACTATAGGTATTTCCATATTGGTTGTTTATCAACTTCTACAACATTTGTTTGCTAGCTGTTGTAGACAAGTTCTGTATAGTTTTGGTCCTTCACTAGTCCAGTATCTAATCTATGTTTCCTACTAATATTATAAATGTATGTCACTGTATGGATGTTTGGATGTTTGTTGCTCAATCACGTCCTAACGTATTAAACGGATCGGGCTGAAATTTGGAACACAGATTATAGTCTGAAAGAACACATAGGCTACTTTTTTCCCGGAAAAACAACGGGAACGAGAACTACGCGGATAACACCGCGGGGCGCTGCTAGTCTATTATATGTATATAATGAAAATTCCGACTTTTGGCTGAAACTAAGTTGCTATCAACTGTACCTAATAGTTAAAAACGCAGATTCACATCAATGAGCTCTATAAGTATTATTTTTACTAAATTGGATAGATTAGATATTGATTGACGATACCGTCGCTCTTAGAGTATATTACTTTAGTTATTTATTCTCTAAGCCGTCGTTATTTTCTTTCAACTTTGTCCACTGTCGCATATTTCATTTGTTCGTCTATTTGCTGTTGTTCTCTTTTCAATCATGGGTTGAAATGATACTGACAACAATATCAATAACAAAATTAATTTTCCTGGTCGGCACATTTTCTGCACTTAATTGGCACACAACCGTTGCAGATAGCATAGAAAAAAAAACGTTATACCCAGTAGTGATATAAAAAAGGCTGTGGACGCTGATAAATAAAAAATTTGCAAACATAGTTGAACCATCTTGTTTCATAACCCAGTGCCAATTGTTTTTTAATTATATTATAATGCAAAAAAATTGTGTGAGTACTTATGTACGCACGTGTTAGTTAGTCAATAAGTTAATAATTCTTCTCATTATTTCCTGTGCTAAAAAGTCTAACTTCAACTATAAAATATAATAGATATAGATAATACCGTAAACGTGAGAAGTATTACCCTAAAGTTACTTAAAATGTTCACTAAAACGTTGACTAGCTAACTTCAGAGTGTCGGTGCGCGCGCATTTTAAAAACCCACTCTCATCCTTTTTTGCCCTAAAACGCTCCAAAAGAAGTGTTTATATTATAAGTATATAACTTCATACACATTTTCAAGTTCACCATTACTCCTAAAACTACCAACACACATACAATTAACAATCCAGTTCCTTAGTTACATAATTAAAACAGAGGTATGTCAGATATGAGGAGCTACCGGCAAGGAAGGAATGTTACAAGATAGAGCCCAAAATTTCCAACTACGGTTATGATTCACCCTGAGAATGCTTTGAGTTGTTTCGGCACGATAAGCAACAGGTTTTTTACACTACGATTCTGTGTAGGTTGGATAACTGTGCCTTGCGTGGTCAACCCATTTTCATATGGAGATTTTTGCATTATTTCCTTGCGAATTGGACTTCTCAATTTGATTTGCATAATAGTTTGCATATACTGTAATTTACTGCAGTCAATATGATACGTATTACAATACAATTATGTATCTCAAACTGTTATTAAGTAATAGTAGTTGCCTGCAATGTCGTATGTGCATATTTTAATAAATAGACAAAATTCCGTATGAATCCTTAGATTTTTAGGGACATTTAGAAGTAACCCCTATGCTATGTCAGTCGTCCTGATGTAAACAAACATCTACGCATCCGAATTTTAACATTTTTTTTTATAATATTATTAAAATTTACTACAAGTTTTCGAAATGTTCGAGCTTTCGTAAAGGCTTCTTAGAATCAGTAAGTTACAAAAACTGTGGTATATTTACATGGGAGCATGGGACTAAACTAACAACATTCAAACTAATGTTGCCAGATCAACGAAAGTGTGAAGAACTATTTAATGCATAAGTCAAATAATTTTTGTTTATTTTTATTGTCTTAAAAAAACTTACAACGTTTATAGCCGCAGCGGACGAGTAAATTACCCACATCGAGCAATTTCTCGCTGGATTTGCGGGAGGATCGCGTGAGAAAAATATCCTTCTGCCACATTCACGCGTTTTATTTTCGTCGTCACATTTCGCACACTTGTTACTATGTTGGATTGTATAAATATGTGACGCGATGATTAAGCGTTTGCGGCCTCATTGCCGTTGTTTTGTACATGTACGTTTGTGGCCGTAATGTTGATGCGTTTTGCAAACTTTACAACTGCAATTACCCGAAAATATGCTTTTAGGAGGCTTAACACAATGTAACCACACATATTGTCGTATGTGATTTAAAGTTACAATCCATTTTGAACCATAAAACTGCAGTAAAAAATCGTTAATCATTTGCATTTTTAATGTTCACGTGCCGGAACGCTATTCGAATAAATGGGTAGCGATAAATACCAGTGATGATGGATAAATTTGCGCCAATTTGCATGTTCTGCTACTTCCGTCTCATTATCACATATTGCACGGTATCAATACATAATGCATCATATACCACTTCAACCTTTCAAGAATCATCAACGAAGAGTCTTGCTTATTTTAGTTTTATTAAATCGGCGTAGGTGCAAAAAATACGACATTCCATTGACAGACGCAATATGAATACAGATTAATGCAGATAAAGGTCCTCTGCAGTTGAAATACCTAAAGAGGTAGCTTTATTACAGCAAAGGAATCTGGAGCATAGATTATATGTCAGTTTCTATGGAGCACTAGCACTATTATTGTTGTTCTATAAAACCGAAGGTCAACCCTAATTGAAACAAGTAGCCGTCATATTTTATGAGAATAGGTATGTATTAAAGTAGTAGGTAATATTATTGTTTACTAGCGAAAACGATACATTGTAAGGTAACATGGTACCTAATAATTATTTATTCACTGAAATACAGATACAAATCCTTTCATAAATTATGGCTCATGTTTCGGGAAAAGAAACGGAGTTAATAAAGTAAAACATTATTAATTTACTCTGATTTTAAAACCATTAGATTATGTGCGCCAAAAACTGTACCAAAATTAAAGCAAAATGATGAAAGACAAACGAAATTAATCAACACCATCGTTGACCAGTTATCATCTCCAGGCCTATCTACTACTAAGATATTTTTACGTAGCGTCCAACCTATTTTATAGGTATTATGACCCTTTATTAACAAAAATAAATTACAACCCAATACACTAGAGCACATGATCAAAGAAGTTGAAATATTATATTTAACATTTAAAAGGAATACACCTACACTTGCTCTACAATAGACAAAAGACATTTTAATAATGCTAAATGATATAGCGCTTACACCGCTGTAGGCCTTTGATGCAAATGTTTGTATTAGGATTAACTTCATTTTTTTTACCTTATTGTTGTATTTGAAAGATTTTTTCTCCATAACACAAGAGTTACAGTAACCGTGAATTAGTCTAATGCAACACTTCAAGGTCTTGTCGCTTGGGGAAAGTGGAACTATGTTCGGCTTTGTTTACTCAGACAAGATAATCGGAATGATCTAAATTTCAAGCGTTGCCGTAAAAAGGTGCAGCAAACTAGAAATAAAGTATTGTGTTTTTTTATCGCACATAGGCACCAACTCGCCTGATGGTAAGCGACGGTGTGGTCGAAGATGATGCATGCTAACCTAGAAAATACATACGTATTCACTCTGATCTTGAAAGTTCTAGATTTCTTCTTATGACTATAAATATCTTTCAAGCCAATCTTGAAATGGCAGCAAAAAATAACCAACAGTGATTTTAGTAATATATTTCCTGCTTGTATTGGAAAGGATATTATTACTTTTATAATAATCTGTTTAAGTAGACTTTTGTTTGAAGTGAGGCAGTACAAAGTCCCATCTCAAACGAAGGGATGCGTTCTGAAGCGTTTGCTTTTTCAGTCTCACAAAACACGAAATAGTAGGTACACTCAGCTCTTACAATTTTGACGGGAGAAATGCACCACTAGATTGTCAAATAGTGGTTGAAAATAGTGCTAAGTTCATATGTACTTAACACTGTTTGCTACTTTTCCCGACCATTTCTTGGCTAACCTTTTTTTCTCTGAAGGATTTTGTGGCAATCTGGCAATCCGCTTCAAGTGAACTCTACCGCCTACCGAAATTTGGGCTAGCTTTAAAAGCACAAGGACACTACAAACTAACTTCACTATCACATGTTTCATAGTTAACTTCATTCTTCCTAGAAGTAGGTAAAACGTTATTTTTTTTCTTTTCAAAACCTTATTTACAGCAATGTTAGCTATTTCTTTGCGCTCGCGTCTCGCCTTGGCTCATAATTGCGGACACGCTTTAGTCACGCCACCTTCGAGGGTCCGGTTCATTACTACATTACTGTTTAAGCTTATTTTTAGCATGAATACCGCATTTTCATTTCATATCTCAGAGGAAATGTGGTTGAGGCTAGATTACTGTTAGGATTTTGTGATCTGCACGATGCAGACATGTATTTTAAGTTATCTTCCATATCATACTTACTTGCTTACGTATATACTTACTTAGTATAGGTAGGTACTTTTAATTTTTCATATTCTCAGTTACCAAGCCGTAAACTTATTACTAATACTTTAAGCAATAAGGTCACAATCTGTGACACTAGTTAAGTATAAGTTTTGTATTTTTTCTGGTGTGCATGATAATGTGTTTCTGTATTTTATATTAATATTCGGCTTACCTAACCATCTAAGCTGATATAAACAAAAATAAGTAGTATAGGAATATATTTTTGCCCCTTCGATTGCACGTTTCTTGAGGATTATTAGATGAAATTCATACTCCTACGATGGTATCAATTCCATTGATTCGTCAATTTGTAATATTGCTACCCCGACATCTAAATCCGATTCTGTGCTTATTGAGGGTTCTTTCGAAGGATATGATTAGATCTGACATTTCATCACAACCGATTCGCATGTTATTGACGTTGGCTTGCTACTGAAGAAAGCTTTTCAAAGATCATGTTGTCTCTCACACTCTCATGTCGACTTTACTATTGAGCGTACGAGATAACACGTTCCTTGAATACATTTCTTTAATAGCACGGTTTATATTCTAGCTACTGAGATACGCATTTGTTTGAGAACTCCATTTGTTCCGCAAGCTTTAGTCGCGGTGAAAGACACAGTAAAAACAGAACATAATCTCTATACTATCACTTTCTGATGATATCCGCCATACCTACGTCCTACATGCATCTGTTTTTGTTATTCGAGATTGAAAGTTAGTATTTCAATGCAATTCTAGAAATTCGAGAAAATCTGTATTTATCTACACACAATTTAAACGCAGTATTTATATGAAAACAAATTAAGTGCTAAGTTACATGAATGAGAAGACTTCATGATATCTATTAAATATATTCAAATGAGATAATAGATTATTACCTACTAGGATAATATAGCTACTTTTACACTCTGGAGTTTCCCAGATGTATGGAAAAATTAATTACGTCGTTATTAACAATTTGCAAAAAGTTAATTTTACTAAATATAGCATGCATCGGCAAGAGGTTCCTCACTCTATAACTGTAATATTTTTTAATAATTTGTAATAATTGCACGTTTTTGTTTTAATGTAAGTAAATTTTGATATATAATTTCATTTCCTAAAAAAGACAAAAATAAAACGCTTAAAGCTATAAAAGTCGATATGTAAATAAGCCAGTTTGATATTTTTCTCTGACAATCTTTGATGGTTCTAAAGAAATCAAAAAATATTTTATAAGAGGTTTATCTATCTGGACTCCAAAGCACGTATAAAGGACTGAATTTAGTTCGCTTCAGAATAGGAAAAAAAGTGAAAGTGCTACATTGTTTCCCAAGTCATAAGTGGATTCATATTTGACTGAGAAATTAAAGTTGTTGTGTTGTCTTAGCTTTGTACTCAAACTCAATTATATCTTCAGATGTTCGCGTCTTTGTCCTACATCCGGTACTTTTCGAGCACTGCAATGTAAGCAAGCGTCCTGCTTACTTAGCAAAAATAATTGCGCTCTATTATTTTCTTTCTCTTGTCTCTTCGTTGTAGACAACAAAAGGTTTTTAGAAATAAGATCTAGTTTGTTCTGAAGGCATTTTATTTTTAGGTCGCTTTTGTTCCTTTTGTGATACCTATAATCGTGACACTCTCTTCATATATCCTTAGCATTATAATGATAATGACTATTCACCAGTAATATTTTTCACGCTTTGTTCATCACCTAAATATTGCCAAGTTCAAGAAGCAAAAAACTTTTTTGTTTATGTTAAAATTTCAGTGAACGACGGTTAAAGCTACTAATAAAAATAGCATTACAAATATGTAGAAGTGTAGAACTAGTTACGTACAGAATTTGCTTACTATGTGTGTAGATACTACAGATATAATTTTGCACTATGAAATGTATGGACAATCAAAGTTTGTATAAAACATCAAAACGAAAAATCGTCAATTTAGTTATTGGCAGCTCTTTTTCGTACCGCCTGATTATATAATCCAGCGTGAAGGTTATCAAAAACCTTCTCACTTTACGTTAATTTTTACTATGCTTTGGTACAAATTTAGTATGGATATTTTAGCGCCTAGACCAGTATTCGAGCAAGATGTACAAAACACACGCAAATGTTAATTTAATTAAACCTCTGTAATTGCGGTACAATCCCGCCTAATACGACCTAGGTAGCTAAATATAGGCGCTAATGGGTATACAGCCTGCTTTAGCATAGAAACCATTGTCAAGGACATGAATATTTACAACTTCAGAACACATTTAACGTTAAAACATATCTGATTTTGATAAGTTAAAAACAAGTTTAGTTAGCAGGTTTTTCGCGTACGCGATATTACTTAACGTTGATACCGTGATATTGCTTAACATTGGAATAACAAACGACGGCCTAACGTAGACCTATCTTAAAATTAAGCATAAGCTAGTAATATAAAGATTTCACAGAACAAAACCTAATATTTCGAGTAAATTCAGATTTACCCGTTACTCGATTTAGCCATCAAACTCCTAAAGAAAATTGTAAATCCGGCGTGAGATACGAATATTTTTATAGATTAATTCCAAAATCGATTCCCATTTTATAAAACACCGGTATGTCTGTATTTATTTGCGCGATGCCCACGACTCCTGTGTCTGGACAAACATAAACTGTAAACACACGTGCAGCCTGATCGGAAACTATTTCGGCTTACAAGTTAACGGGCCTTTACATGTTTATGTGCTCGTTCTTGCGGAGCTGTGAAGTGGAAGTACTTACCTATTTCGAGAACGTAACCAACTTAATTTACATTTTAAATGGGATGAACACATTTTAAGTACACAATTTGGGTGACCAGTAACTACATTTTTGTGGCATGAAATTGTAGTTGACGATGATGTTCCACCAGATAATTATAGAGAAAAGTTCGCTGCCAACCGGTGAGACTGTTGGTCTAGCGTTTACAAATATTTAAAAAAAAAATGGCAGTCATAGGAACGGCCGATAGAACTGAAAACTTATAACTCAGAATATGATAGATTACTTTGGAGACTATGCGTGTGAAACCGGAGCGCATGATGCTGAAATGCTGACGCAATTCTAGATGGCCAGTGGCCATGTTCGCGAGCGTGACACTAGAATTCAATTCACAGCCCACGAACAATCTGTCTGTGGCGCGCCAAAAGAAGTTTTCACTTCAAAACTGGTGGATGCTCGCGCATCATGTCATATTGGCTGGTGGTCACAAATGGTTTTACCAAAGTCTGGCAATGACTTATTAAAAGCTTTTGCAGAAACATGCTTCACGTATTTTCGTTATTTTGATGCGTTTATCGAATGTTTGTCTATTTACTCGGTTAATTTCATAATTTCCTTTCTGTACGCTCATTTAGGTGCCGTTTCCATCGATTAGTCACGGCACCGCGATTGGATCGTTCTACCTAATCTTATCGCTGCTCGATAAAACAAAACTGTGCGTAGACTTCAATCAATAAAATTGTAAACATGTACTTTCATACCATATTGTAACCGATGTTGATGCCAAAAACATTTATGAATCACATTGTAAATATCGTTAAAATAAATAAATAATAATTAATGTAATGTATTAATTAGTATAACAATAATAGTTCTTCAACATTCCCATGAATAAAATAGGTAATAGTTTGAAGTGTACAAATCGTGATTCAATTATCAGGTGACTGCTGTGAAATGAGATTTTACAAGGAGTCAGTTGGAAGGAAACAGTGAGACGAATGGCGGAGATGTGGCGAGACGCGGCAGAGACGCGGTAACGCAGCGTGCATCCGCCAGCCATGTCCGATGCTCTTTCCCCGGAGGCCGGCGCCGGCGCATCTGACGACCCGACGCGCCGCCGGTCTGTCTTCTACGTGCCATTGTTTGAAAGCTTCGACAACTACCTGCCTCTCACAGCAGAAGAAAAAGAAGCCCTAATAACCGGCGAGATCTTGGACGCCACTCCGATAAAAACAAAAAGAAGAAATACCGGCGCCAGCAAATTGCACATCTCGACGCGCGGTGATTCATCTTTCACGGAAAGTGAAAGCGATATTAGTGCGTTCAGTCCACAATGGAGGTATCGTCGACCTGTGTCCTCCACGCTGAGCTCGAACGAAGCGCTTGCGAGGGTATCTCATCGTGACCTCACGAGTCCTAGGCTCGTAGCCGAGACCTCCATACACAGACAAGCAAAACAGAGACTACGAAGTACGACTTCATGTGAACCTCGATACGATCGAATATACACTCCGTTAGGAGCATCGATCTCATCAAACAAACTGAATAGCTCGACTGCGAACATCGCGAACAAAGCGCCATCAAAGAACTCCATAATGAATTCCAACCTGTCCCTCATCCCGGATTCGCCGAATCTTATGTCTCCTGCAAAAGAGAAATCTAAAACGTTGCCCCAAAATCTCAATGTGCCATCGCCAATAAGAGGAAGTAGTAGTTCAACGTCAGTATTCAGAGCGCCTAAAATAACTGTAACACCAGACAGTCCTAATAAAAGTCCTGGGAAAATATCAGGCTTGAATTTTATTCGTCGTTCGCGGAGTACAAAATTGTCTAGAAGCAATTCCTTATTACGAAGTATAACTTCGAGGCATATCGAAGAAGGCTTGGAAGATCATAGGGTCGTGACAGACTTGACTGAAAATTACGACCAGTTTGTGGATAGCAACGGAGGAGAAACGGAAGTAATAGGTGCTCTTATAAAAAAACATGAAGCTGAAGTTGCAAACAGTCCTTTGAGCATTAGACGAGGATATTTAGATATTGATGATGACGTCGCCGTACATTCTGGTAAGATTTTGGCTATAAATCTCACTTCTTATTTATTGTTTTAAATTATTTATATCATTCCCTATGCTAACATAGAAAACGACCCATTATGTCTTGTTGCGTAATTGTAATATTGGCGCTGAGTCGTGTGCCTGTTGACATTGATCGCTAAATAATAAACAATCAACATTGAATAACTGAGGTCCTTTCTAAAATGAGTTTCGCCCACAGCGCAAATGATTCACTTATGAATGTAATCACGAATCTAACTTCTGATATTATTTGAAGTTTAGTTGCACCGTATTTAATGATAGAGCAAAATTTGCTATAATAACGAACAGTCATTACATAATATGCCGGAACACTTAACGGATAACATAATGACTGGGTCCGAAATGAGGGGTATTTGAAAGGTTCTTAGTACAAGCGTTCCAAACAACATTAGCTGTGAATGATTAGACACGTGCCCTCTAACTGCGAACTCGGTATGAAAAGTTAAAGTCATCTTGTCATTTTGAAAGTAAGTCATTTGTTTCTTCAAACTCTTGAAACGTGACCGTGGCTTTTGTAGGAACATATAAAGCATTGTTGTAAGCACGTGCTTATAAATAGATAAAATGGTAGGACAAACAAGCAGATACAAAGTCAACAATGGAGGTTTGCGTAAATCACCGCTATCCCGGCATTGTTCGGGCAGCTTCATGCTTCATTGAGCTTGCCAATAAATTATGAGAAAAACCCACGGGATAATGCATGTTGGGAACATACTCGTATAGCTGGTACGTGTTTTATAGGACTTCAATGAGTCGATATACAACCTTACTGCCTCTTGAAAATAGAAATACAATTGATTTACTCCAAATAGATTTTTTTAGATAATGGTTTTGAATAAAAATCTCGAAAAAACTCGAAAACTGGTTCGAACTGTAGTTTTAGAGATAAGTATCTAGCAGAATTACTGAATTAGTGAATCACTTCGAGTGAAATTACTGAACTTTATTTTTCCTTGACATTCACGTCAACGCAGTCTACACCTACCTATTAAGGTTAAATAGTTTACATTTATAACTACTAGTAGCGCCCCGCAGTTTGTTTGTGTTCTTCCAGACTGTAATCTGACTGTGTTCCAAATTTCAGCCCCATCCGTTAATTTAAATATCGACATAGCAAAAACTTTATTTTACTTTATAGTGACCCTATTTTCATAACACTTTTCTTAGGGACGACCTGCCTCCAGTGATTATTATCGCTCAACCCGAATTTCAATCAGTACAAAAGTATATTAAAAAACGATCGGTTTCGAAATTACTTACCACTTTGTAGATTTTGATAATCTTATTTAAACACTCATTTGGATTTTTTTACGTCAGGTCATATTACAGAGCATTGTTAGCCGCATCGGCACGCTAACAATTTTGCAACACTGTACAATCATAATTTCTCACTACTACTACGAACGCACCTACTTTTGCTGTCACATCGTTTTGCTATAATAATAATAATACTTTGTAATAATATCATGCAACTCTACGACATGAAAAAGGTCGTCTATAACATTATTATTATTAAGCAACCAATATTTTGAACTATTACAGTTCCTTATTACTTATCCATTAGACTAGTATCATTGATTACTAACGATATTCCTCAGTTTACCCATGAACATGGTGCATAAGACTGGATCGAAATATCGGTAGCTCCACCATCCAACCGCGGTAAATATGTCGAAATTAATGACGTAGTTCTTTGACATTGTTTTTTAAATGAATTAACGTATTAAGATAATATTCTAAACGGATCAATCAACTTCCCAGCAACTCGAAGTAGGTACCTACCTACGTCTACGCATGAACTATGTGATTGAGCGTGAAACTAATAGCAAAGTACACTTTTATTTCACTTTAAAGTTCATTTTACGTAAATCTAATATTCTTTAAATATCAAGACATACCTTGCATGTTCGAGTTGTACCGAATATCATTTTTTCTTTTTGCTACATATCCAATACGCTCACAGCATTTGTTCCACTTAAAGTGTAAACAGAAAAGTAATACTTAAACACCATCGCGTCATATTTCCTCGTGGGCGGTTATCGCCGTATTTATCAAAGTGTGCCCAAGATTGTGGAATATTGCTTTTGAAACAATAGGCTTTCATTCTCGGACGAAATCGTTCGGAACTGCAGAAATCGTTGTAATCATAAGAAATGCATTCTGTAGGCCGTTGACCCGACGAGGTTGCTATCGAGACATTTCATGTCAACAATGTTATGCCCTCGTAGTCATGTTAACAACGACGACGCACATTTATTTTACTCTTCTAGTTTCACAGATGAATAACGAATCATTGAAGTTTGTATTAAGCTTTGAATATAGTAAATTACTTTGATTTTGACATATTTTAGTGAAATTTCAGCAAAATTTTGAGATTATTGACATCAAAAAGCCCTATGAAGATGGTTGAAGCTAATTTAATTTCTTAATAATGGCTTTTAGAAACTTTATCTTTAAAAATAAATAAACAAACATTATTTTTTCATACTGATCAAGATATTCGAACACGTAATCACGTAGATTAAGTAGTAAATTGAGAACTTTAAAGATATTGTCCGTTGGTGGCTATGTTGGTCGAAAGCGGCAAGCTTGTAAATAAACTGTACAAACTATATTTTATAAACATTGATAAGCTTAGAATTGTCCGCCATTTCGCCTGAAGTAAAGCGACAAAGCTGTTTATGCTGGAGCACGAGCACCTAGATTCTGTGGACAGTTATTTTTTCTGATCAAAATAAGGCCGAAGAAACATTTTTCACGAACGCCGCAAATAAAAAGCCAAGGGCTGTAGTAATCAAATTCATTATCACACAAATAACACTAAAACTAGATAAAAGACTAACACTAGTCAGTTGGTGAAGTCGGTACTAAACTAAAGCAATAACGGTAATGGGTATAAGGACATCTGTCGTGTTCACACGTCGCACGTCGTTCGTTGACACGTTGTACCTACGGCTTGCACAAACAAATTATGTAATAAAAGATATAATAGTACAACTTGAATAAAATGGGTATGTTACTACATGCGTATTAAAAATATAATAAATCAGAAATTTCAAACCGACTGTGAATATGAAGTATATTAAGTACTTAAAAACTTGAACTTGAAATGAAAAAGAATCAGATGACCAAACCTTTCAGCGCCCATTCATGTGACTAAGAAAGAAATACTTTTATTAAGTAGCTTAATGACCAAATTAAGTCATATGATAAAGGTTTTGAAACAAAAACTTCAGAAAACATGTGAAGCACAAGGTATTAATGTACCTATTAAGAGTGCGCCTAAAGCCAGGAAAAAATCAGATTTCACCCGCGCGACGCGTTTCTTAATGTGATGTACATAAAGTCGAGAATAGCATGACACAGTTTGGAGGAAAAATCAATATTTAATCAGGAGTCCATTTTTGACCAAGTTTTATTTAATTACTCAATAACTAAACATAAATTTAAAAAAGTTTTCGGTTACTTTACTAGAACGTATACATAGGAATTTTATTACCAAAAAATAATGTGGGGTCATCGCTGATAATTTCGAGTACTCGAATTAAAACGGGTTTTTTCGGTGTCATTTTTATTTTTTTATTGTAAAAAACTCTGATCTATTTTTAAAATTCTATTCGGTTATTGTGCTTCTTCTTGATTGTACCCACACGTCAATATTTTTTTTGTCTTAGTTTTTAGTTTCTTAACTTCAGTGAGCGGCGTCGAAAATGTCCTTTTTTCGTTTTCTGGCTTTAGGCGCCCCCTTAAGTAATTTACATTTAGATATGGTTTCGTCTGTCATCTTTATATTGCCTAAGTAGATTATTCATCTGGTTCGAATAAATAAACCGCAATAAGCGCTAAACAGACATGTACTTATACTAGTAATTAAAATAGGTCAGACTTGGACCATAACAAAACAATGGACATAAAGACCAAACTTTGGTGATTCACTGAATTAGAAGAAATAATTGGCACATCACCAGAGCTTTCCAGGATTCAGTGACTAGCCCAAACTCGTCATGTATACACAAAGACTTATATTTCGTAGTGTTGAAAGTTTTTTGACATTCGTGTGCGCAAGCGCAGCGGTCACGGGCGGCGTGCACGCGACTTCCGCCGGAAACCACGCCATACTCAGCTCCTCGCCATATCACATTACTACTTGCTTACGTAGATACACACATAAATACATGTCAATGCATCAGATACGTGAAACCTTATAATATCAACATTTTTTTGCTTCGACATTCAATAGCAATTTTACGGCAAGTCTGCTAAATCAGTGTCAATTGTGTTGTCATATAAAACAGACATGCGGCGGCCGTTTATTCATACGTGCTTGGAGTATTTGTGCTTAGGTACGACTGTTTTACTAACTAAAGTCACGTAAAGCTTTAATTTGGAGTAGAATTGTTTTCAGATTTTGCTGTAATTTTATTTGATGTTTCTGTCGAAATATTCTATGAAATTGGTGTTACTCGTAGTTTTTTTTTGCATCTGGTAAGAATAATGCCTATCAATCACTGCACAATATTTTGGACAATCGGAGTTTCGTTTAGTAACAGCATAACTTTACTCTGTGCTCGTCATCCTTGGTGATCATAACAATATTATCACTCTTGACTAATACCACTGATGGATATATTAAGTACTAGCAGCTCCCCGCGGTTTTAGTAGTAGTAGTTCCGCGTAGTTCCCCTTCACTTTACTTTTCCGGTATAAAAAGCCTGTGTTCTTCCACACTTCATTCTGTGTTCCAAATTTCAACTTAATACGTTCATACGTTTCGACGTGAATGAGCAAAAACATCAAAAATTTCAGTACGTAAGAGAATATAATATGTCATCTGATGTGATTATTAATAGGCATATATCATCTGCGTATAGTACCAATAGCGTCTATAGTGGGCCCGTGATAGAGACGAAATCGGAGATAACTTTCACCCTAGTAATTCTCCTTTCATATTTTTTTACTGATTATATTTTTTTCCACAGATACGTCATACGAAAAAGCATGCCGCCGTGGGTCGGCACCCAGCACGCCGGTTCCCGGTGGGCAGGCCCAACACAGCCCTTCCCGCCTCGCTTCCTTCTTCTTCTCCAAACGGTCTTTCCGAAGCAACCCGCTCAAGAGGACCAAGTCAGCGACGAAGCTGGAAAGAGAGCGAGTGTTGGCAGCGTCTGTTTCGACGCACCCACCCACACACGCTTTAAGAACATCAAGGTAAGCAATACTCACAGTCGATGGAATCAATCAATCAGTCAATTAAAATATGTCATCCTTGTCTAATGAAATGTCACGAACATATAATATACAATAAATAGCATAAAAATAACACATTGTTAGTGATTTTTAGTTGTAAAAGGGGGATAGGGGGAAGAATATATTATGGTTTCTTAGAAAACATAGTGAGGTGCAAAGGATGTTACGGACAATTTTGGAGCGTGTGACGGGATTAGCGTTTTCAGATGAGTCCTACCTTGAGTCAGATGACACAGTTATTTAACAAGCTAGTATTATATTATAATATCATACCTAAGTACATATAATAGGTATACATATTATCTATACCTAGCCACAGACATATTAAATACCTGTTTTAAAGAAAATCCCTAAAGGCGAGTATGATTGCAAAAAAGGATGTTTATGATGACAAAAGAGAATATAAAGTAGAAAACTCCGAAGAACACATAGAAATAATTGTGACGTAAAAGTTTTAAGACTAGTTTTAAATACTAGCGCAATTAGATAATAAGACAGTTTTAAACTTAATTGCTTTCGAAATATTCATTGCAATAAATGATTACTACCTAGTAGTTACTATACAAGAAAAAAAATACTCAGTTTGACTATCCCTTACGACTTTCTAAGAAAGTATTAGTGATTCATTGCTTCGGTTAGAATAAACATGTTAAACAGTAACTTCAAGTAATCAATATCACATTTAATGGGTTCAATTAGCTATCAATGCGTTTTAATGGCCCTGCTATTTAGAATCGTAATCCATTAGAGAGAATCGTGTAAAGTCCCCGAATACTCGCGGGATATGCTTTTATTCCGTTCGACACCATTACGTCTGGTAATTATGCTATCAAATACTAAATGGAACGGGGAAGGAACGAATGTTTACTGAAATCCCTAATTACGTAGTCATTTACGGAAATTAACTCTGGCAAAGTTGGGATCTAAACACCATAATACATTTGAAGTGTAAGTTGTTGAAACTGGCGAAATTTACCAGTTTTTTTAGTTTTTAGTCACTTTAATTCGCTATTCCCGTCTAACGCGTTAACATTGTTTATTGTTAGAATCTATTCAAGTCTTGCAAGGTGTTTAAGATCATGAAATTTAGACAAAAGATTCTAAGCCTACTATAATATTTCTTAGGTGTTGCACCTACAACCCGTGTTAGAACCCATCATTTATAATATTTGAGTAAAACAGACTTAGGTACAGGAATTTCCAAGCGTATTTATAGAGACTGAATTATTCCCGATATAATTAAATGCAATATAAAATTACCCAAGTATAGCTCTAATTAGGGAAATAGATATTTCACGTGCTACCATCATCATCGGATGCCAATGGTAATTCCTTTACTGTGGGTACATAAACGTCTCCTATGAGACGGCGCTCAGTCCGATTCCTGAATTTACGTTTCCTATTTATTTATTGAAGATATTTACTATTAAATTAAGAAAATCTCAATCTTTCTGTCACTGGTTTCTCACTTTCATACTATCTGAGGACACGGCTGTGGCCTCGCCAAGTCGAGCAAAAAAACGGCACGGTCGTACGATTTTTAACTTGAAGTAAATTAAAACAATTTTCGACACCGTAGAACTTCGTTGTGGATAATAATACTAGAAGCCTAAATTTTAGATACTAATTTCTAATCCTATCCATTCACGATTTACCGCACAATCATACTAGCATTCTCATCTCCGCTACATGGAAACGTCTTTCATCCGATGCCTTGCCTGTCCAACATTCAGGTACATGAATGTCCCATACATGACGACAGTTATAAATTTCGGTTTTGTAAAGTTGCCCCTTAAGTTTAAGGGATATTTACTGTTCAAAAGCTGTTGCTGTGGATGAGACCACTTCATCCATGCGGCATCAATCTTGCTTTTACGGGCCGGTTAATATTACCATCTGTCTGGATGCATGACTGATGGGATGAGTAACCAAGGTACTTGAAACCCGTACAAGCTGGCACACTATTTAATACAACAGAAAAAGTTATAAAAACTACCGAAATTGTAGAAAAGCTACTCTGACTTGGTTCTACTGATCGAAGTCCAACTTTTCTCGAGCCGTTTTCCCAGCCTGTCTTGTACCTCAAGTTTATCATCATCTCAATGTTTAAACAACACTAATAATACACACAGAAATCGTACAATGTTAGAGTTCGAGAGAACAACACACTTCAACAAAACTGCAACTTTAGCTACCTTATTTCCTCCCAATACGATATAATAAGATAATTTAGTTCCCCTTTAGAAATTGAAGGGAAGGAAGAAAAATTTTGGAAATGACATACATAACATTGAGTTAACAATATTTGTGTATCATTCAGTCATGTTTTACAACTTAAGTAATAAATCTGGTCAGTTTAAAATACTGCTATTGAAGTATACCAGACACTTGCCATTCCAAATCCGTCGTGTTACGGTAATCTTGGCTGAAGCTCCTTTGATGTCACGTGCAAGTTCAGAACTTTGTTCATCCCCTTGAACACAATACGTACTCTGAATAGTCTTCTCCACCCCCTTTGAAACTGTTAGACACTTGTTTTGAATTTGTAATGGTGCATCTAGGTACGTTTAGTTTCATTAAAATTTTAACGTAGCAAGATGAAGAAATGAAAAATTTGAGATGAAACAAAAACAAACATGATATTTGAATATATTTTCTGATCGTTAAACTTTGAATTAGGTTTCAATATCAATCTGTATCAATTACAAACAAACAGTCCACATAGATAATGGCATGCTTATAACACAGTCATTAATAACAATTTAATCATTTGGAAGGCAAAGAGAAGAACTCAAGTGAATCAGAGTGTATCTAATGTATGTATGATGATTTCACTAGCTGGGTTCTGAGATTTTAGTCACTTCGACCTTCGAGAACCGTATGTTTTTTGGAACAGGTCATATTTGTGGTAGGACAATAACCGGGCAAACGTGGCCTAGGATGTGACGATATACAGTATACGTAAGACTGCAGCCTAGAGAAAAATAACCAAGGGCTAATTGGCGATGGGAGAGGCGTATGTTTATCAGTGGACTAGAACAGACTGATGATTATAACGTTTTATTAAACCAGGAAAAAACTTTTTCGTTAAATTTATTTTCTGCGGTTTCATATTTTACAGTGACTCGTTTATTGTAATTCGCGTAGGATTTTATGGTTCGTGCTAAAATTGAGATCAACTTTCAGTAACCGTGGGCAAGCCTCAACCCTAATTTATATTTATGTCACTCACATGCTAGGTTTATTTCGACATACACGGAAATGAACTCGTAGTGTCGAGCGTACTTGCGATATGTCGTGACAGCGGCACGTAACCCTAGCTACACTGTAGGGCTGCACACTGCACATTTATTACATGGACCTATTTTTATTTAAAAGAAACGTAAAAGGTGTAGTTTTTTAATCAAAATATTGTCTCATCTCTCATGTACCCGAATAGTTAGATTTGTGGGCAACCGTTCTTTTCTTGCTAAAAATGGACATGTGTTTACGTTCGGAACTGCGTGCGGGAAGTAATGGTTAAGTACGGATTTAAACACTTCACTTTTGTTTCATTCGTGTATATAATGTATCAGTCACTAAAAATATGATCGACAATTTTTTTCACTATAAGACATTTTAAATGCTTTAATTTATAAACCTTTTTAACAAATTACACTACCGCTCGCATTATCCACTTGATTGTGTCGAGAAACGATATAAATTCGCAGGAATTCTTTGAATTTTCCTGAGATTATCTTTTTTTTCATTTGTCCAGGATCCACTTGCTATGGGCAAGAATAAGGTCATAATTATATTAAATACACATAAAAGAAGTTCGGTTTAGTAACACGTAATCCTTCAAATTAAATTCGGATGGCAAATAACCCATTTGCATGATTCTAATTATAAGAGAACCAAATCCCTAGCAAAAAAGTGTTTTTTTTCTGTCTTTAGGTATAATAGTAGTTGAATGCCAACCCTAACTATTAGCTATCTAATTTAATGTAGGAGTGTCGCCCCGCCCGTCTGCGGACTTTATTTACCTAATATTCTTAATTACTTCCCTGCCAAAGTAAGCACGAAACAATTAGATTGGGAATACTACCTTTTTTAACAGTGTAGATAGATGGATTAGATCTGTACCATCGAGCTGCGATTCTTAAGTGAGTTGTTTCAGGTCCTTCTTCCCAATTATTGGTAAATAAATTCTAGTCTCCAGACAAGCGGCTAAGGGCCTGAAGTGCTTTCTAAATGAGTCCTAACCAATTAGTGCATAATATAATGCTTGAACCCGTTATTCTGATTTCTATCATATATTATCCAACGTGATCGAACCCAAATCATTACTTAGCAGTGCGCTGCGCTCGTCACCCAGAGATTTAAGATGTTATATTTCTATGCCCTGTAATTTCACTGGAAACATTGCTCTTCAACCCGGAACACAGTAATGTTTACACATGACGGTTTGGCGGTAGAATAACTGGCAAAGGTGTGGTACTTCCCCAGGCGGACTCTCCCGAGAGTCCTACCACTACTTTAGCAATTCGCTTGTCTATACATACTTGTTTACACGTCACGCATCTAGTTGAAGAGGTCAAAACACTGCGCTAATTACCCGGAGATTTAAGATGATCTATCACTGTACCCTGCCAATAATGGACTATAGACAGCCCTTTACATTTGTTAAATATATTGCAGTAAACCTGACGGACATTTTAGGTGGTTTTATTGAAATTCTGCTATTATTGTACATTTGAATATGAAATGTGCAAAAGAAGAAGAAAACAAAGAACGACAAAGAACGATATTTTATCATCATCAGATTGAACTGATAAAGAAGTTGAAATTTGAATGAGTATGGAGTGTTTAATCCATTTTTTAGTCTATTTCGTCTAAGGTTTGTTAAAACTACATTTACACAATCTAAATATCACATTTGCATCTCGAAAGATTGTGATATTTTTTTTTTATTTTACCAACATCGCAAAAAATAAGTTAATGAACGTGAAAGTATTTTGTTTATTTTAGAGTTATCAGAATCCGATTCGAAAGTTAATACATTTGTCATTTTACTTATTCAGCATAAAATAATAAATTAAATGAGTCTGCATATCAATGAACTTTGTATTCAAATTTCATTTTGAAACATATTGCAAAATTGCAAAATTAATGTTATACCTAGAGTTAGAACAACTCGATTATACCAAACAGAATAACGTCTTACAAATCATTACGGCACTGCGAGTGTAGGTAGGATCAAAATGTACTTTTATGTGGTATTTAAAAATACCAATCGCACATTTATTTCCAAAAATTATGTTTACTTGCGAAAAAATAGAAACATGGTAGTACAAGTAGATGGATTGCATACTCAGCCTTGTTAAAGTTTCTAATTCAGATTATGGTTTAAATTTTTAGTTTATTTTTAACGTTTTAGTAAAGACGTTATGTGTCTTGTTACAGATCTCACGAAAGTCTCCTGTCTGCACATTCGCCCGCCGTATCTACAATGGATTTGGGACCCCCAAACCAGGTACACATTTTTCGTATTAGCGTATCACTAATGTAGCTTAAATCTTCACGAGAAATGCACGATGTTTTTAATAATTTATGATAATTTTGCAGAACATTATATTTATACTACAAAGCCTCACTGAGAAGTTATTTATTAAATTAATTTAAATTTACATGGGCAAAGTAAAGGGCTTTTACGTTGACAAATGTATGCGAAACTATATCCTTGTTTGTACTCTATTGCAGGTTGACATTAGAGCGCTCCACTCGTCCGTACTCGGTCGGCCGCATTGTTTCGCACTGAGCGCTGAAAATCGCGCACCAAGGTACTTCGCCTGCGCCTCGAGGAAAGAACGAGATCGCTGGATATACAGGTAAAATTCACGTCATACCAACACCTATTTTACACATAACATACATAAACTAGACATATAAGGGTAGATTAATGACGAAGGTGATGAAATGACTGAATGAATCATTAAAAAAAATTAAGATCAAAGAATAAGGAAGGTGTTTCAGTGTAGGTACATAGGTGCCAAATACTTCGAAAGTAATGTCGAGGAAACTTTATGTTTTGAAAGGTTCTCTTTTAATTACTACTACCTTAGCGGTCCAATACTCTGCTTCTACTAACCTATAATAATAGATTTGCTCAGTTACGACCTTTATAACCGACTTCGAAAAAGGAGCAGGTTCTTAATTTACGCGAAAGCTCCGCTAATTGTGAATCGAATTTGATGGTTGTTTTTCTTTTTTTAGTAGATCATACATAGTACAGAGGAAATATATGTGACAGTTTTTGAAATATCAAAAAAATACTAAAATTTGCTTTCATTTATGTGGATGACTTAGTAAGTGATAGCTTTTTATGAAATCTAGTCGTGTGCCTGAATTTAACCTTAAATTGAAGTAAGTTTTTGTTTTTCCGGAGAAAATGCATTATTGTATACAACAACGTTTTCTCTGCCAGGAAAAAGTGAGGTTGTTTCTTGCTGTGGCAATAATTCTACGAATTATTATGAATACTAAAAGGTATTCTCACTTAAAAGTGAATCAAAACAACCTAACCGCAACGTTGTCAAACATCTATATTGAAATTTGATGTATCATTTTATTATTCCTTATCTTCAACAAAACATGTCAAACCACAAAATCTGTAAACCTTGTAATTATAACTGAATACCTAGAGAATAATTGGTCCAATAAACACGATATATGTATTTAAGAATAATTTTATCCTAAAGCAGCATATTCAATTCAATTTCCTTATTGCCTACTTCGTTGTCTAATTACTTATTACGAATATGAATCCATTGAAATTATTCTGCCCGTTAAGCTGCATGTATGGTTTTAGCGCCAAGCTATGCAGCAGCCAGAATGGGAGCTGAAATAAAAGATTTTTGCAGCAAAATTTTACTTTCAAAATATTTAAGCAAATATTCGAGTAAAAACTTGAAATTTTGTAAATTATTTCAAAATTATATAAAAAACAGACATGCCATACTTGCCATTTGTACGTTATCAGTACATTTCAAAGTTTATTTGAACGTTATAACGAACATAATTTTTTTTTACAAATGACAGGGCTTATAGATATAACATGTTCCAATAGCTGCGTGTCACTGTGTTGTTATGTGGCAGGCATGTTGCACATCAGCTCGCCTCGTCACACTATATTTAAAAAAAAATCTAATTTAAATTTTTGAAATGTAATGTCACTATTCCAAAAATTGCAATACACCAATAGCTACCAGTAGCAGACACTGACAGGTAATCCATAATTAAATCGCATGGACAATTTAGCTCGCTGATTTTATTCTGCTATACGCTTGTGACAATAATACAGTCTAATAATAGGCAGAGGAAAAGGACATAATTGTTATATGAAAACAACGCATTTGTTATTAACATTTCAAGCTAGTAACACATGAATCTCCGAGTTTAAAATCTGTTAAAGATGTGTGTATGTAGTGTGAAGTGAAATGGGCGGTTTCCTAGCTAAAAGTGACTCATCAACAGATACTTTGAAAGGACAGCTTTTTCTTCGGAAAACGATCTAGTTAGTATATTTCCAGGAAATACCATATAAATATTATACATATATAAATGTTATTGTAAGTTATAGTGTATAAGTGTAAGTTATAGTTACAATGATTTTAATTTTGTACATTTGAATTTGAACTAATGCGCATAATCTTAAAATTTTCGCGATTTGGACTCATCTAGTAAAACGTTTAGATTATTTTATGTTTCATATTCAAAATTTTAACTAAAACAGTCCAAAAACTTTAACAAATAGTGAAAAACTGTTCGATATTGTTGAAACAAGATTTTAAATACAAAAGCGTCTGATTATTTAGCTCTTACAGTTGTACGTACGTATGTACTTGAACAGTTGAGGTAACTTTAAAGCATTCTTCGTATGTTTTTGAAAATTGTAGCTACAAGGAAGGAAAAATAAGTCTTCATAAACTAAAACATTACTTCTCTTAGACATGTTGTTTAATAATATCCTTTGGTAGCGCGGAAATATCCGAAAAATTGTGCTACCTGTGTGTAGAACGTTTCGTCTTCTACCACAAAAATTCACGGCTCTGAGAATGGTAGTGGCGCTCAAATAACATAAAACATATTTCTATAAGAATACATCATCACCTGTAAATGCTATCCCTATGTGGAACGCATTTGCCGGCTTTTAAAGTACCTACTCATAATCACTGAGCGTTAAAAAAAAATCTGAAATAGTTCTATTTATCTCAATGCAAAACTATTCACACCAGTAAGTTGCAGATGGCAGCACTGTTACTATTTGCTCCATAATCAAATTATTAAAAGTATTTATTTGCCGGTTTCAATTGCATCACTGCTAGTCTTGTCTTATTTCATCTTCCAAGAGTCAACATTTCCGCAAACTTGTTGCAAGTTCAACTTTTCTCTACATTTTAATTGTGTAATTATTTTTATAAAAGCATATATCTTTTTATTATTTGTTATAATAACTCATATATATTTAATAGTATTTATATAAGTAATTTTCCTCCCCTATGTTTGTATGTAGGCGTTTCTTCTTTATGCTAGTTACCAGAGAGATATTGATCTCGGCAATAAGGCCGCAATTTTTCATTTGTTTATGTCACATTAAAGATTTTTCTATCTATCTAATATTACCTCAAATATATGAGCCAACTAAGCTGTGCTCCAGAGTGTCCAGAGAGATAAACCAATAGTGTCTGAGACAAGGAAAATAAATTGTTACTATGAATGGATCCTTGCATACTTTGTCCACTGCTCATTTGATAAAAATGTACCTATTCACTACCACAAGCTTATACTCAATATCTTCCATCCAATTAATCAAAATCACGTATTGTCGGCGAATGAATTTAACATCTACCTATACGTACCCCTGCCCAATTGTAGTTCGCAATTTTACTATTTTAGTATGAACAATATCCAAATAAATTGATTGTTCAATATCGTGAGGAATTACCTCACGAAGTGTCGCTTCATTTATTCTAAGTTATCATGAAGTGTCACTTCATTTATTCTAAGTTATTATTCAATAAAGATATTTGTATTTTGGTGTTTTATTCGACATTTGATCATTTATATGGCAGTATCTTATAAGTTTTTGAAAAATTTTCAGCTTACGTCAAGCAGCGCGGCCCGACGAGATGCGCGTACGCCGCTTCGAGAGAACAGTCAAACTATGGCTGCTGGAGGCGAAAGCGATTCCACCGAAAAAGAGATATTACTGCGAGATTCTACTTGACGACACGCTGTATGCAAGGTTAGAACAAGAAATCTGCCTTGATCTTAGATTAAGAGGCTCTCTGTAGATGGTCTCATCATCATATCAGTCGAGTGACGTCCACTCATCATCATCAGCCCGATCATCGGTCTCACGTTTTCAACCGCCACGTCCACTGGCCTCCCCTAAAATAAATCTTCCTCATCCATCAATGGAGAAATAAACTAAATATGGTTGAAAATATAAAATTTACATATATAATAGAAATAACCCGATAAAACTGATTGAATAGATTTCTAAATCCGATACTAGAATATTCATTGAAATAATAAGTTATTTGCATTGTTTATTGTCTCATTTAAATGCTCTAAATTAACTGGTGATTCCATTACTATTAACTCATCTTTCCTCATTCAGCCTATACACAATATCATTAAGTACAAACTATATAGGTATACATTATTTTATGAGACATCAGTTTGCAGTTGCTTTAAGGAATAGTTTACGTGTACTCATTAAAATATACTCACAGGCACAATTAAACGTCCATCTAATAAGTCGTTACTCTCATCTTTTTAGCAAAATGACTTTTGTGGGATGATTCTCAATAAACCATTTATTTTTATTGTTTAATGAAAATTTGTCGTTTACGTTTCAGATCATCATCGAAGTTGAAGACGGAGCTATGTTTCTGGGGCGAGGTGTACGAATTCAGCGGCCTGCCGGCTGTGAAGGCCATCCACGTCAATGTGTACCGGGAACCAGAGAGGCGGTCGAGGAAGCGAGACAAACATGCGCTTGTTGGTAAGTCTTACAGATGTTTCTTTATTTCCTAGTACCTACCATCTTATCTATAAACACTGCCCGGTTTGAAGGGCAATGTTTCCAGAGAAATTACTGGGCTAAGAGATAAAACACCGTTTATCTCCGAGTTACGAGCGCAATGCAGTGCTAAGTAATGATTTGGACAATTCATGTTCCAAAGGTGTGAGCTACTGTGCTGTTATGGGCAGGCTTGTTGCTTATCATTAGACACAAGCCCTGCTCGTCTTAGCACTCTATACTTAGAAACCCACCAAGTAGCTATCAGAACATAAATCGTCCAAATTAACTAGCACTGCACTGCGCGCGTCAGTCAGTCACTCGGAGAAATACGATGATTTACTATTTATATTCCCATGCCCTGTAATTTCTATCATTGCCCTTCAAACTAGAACACAGTAATGTTTGCTCATTACTGCTTGGCGGTAGGATAACTGGCAAAGGTGTGGTCCTTCTCCAGGTGAACTTAGCAAAGAGTCCTGCAACTACAAAAAATTATAAAAATAAAATCGTTCTATTTATTTCATATTTTGACTTATTATAAACGATAATCATATCATAATAGATGTTATGGTTAACTAAAGTGATTGATCTGTATGCCCGTTTTAGTTAATAAACAATTTAAAAAACAATTGGCAGTCATAGGAACTGCCGATAGAAGCGAAAACTCAGAATTTCATAGCTTACTGTAGAAACTACGCGGGTGAAACCGGAGGGCGTGGCCATGAGCATGGCCATCTAGAAATGCGTTTCTAGATATCCAATGGGAAATGCTAACGCATTTCTAGATGCCCAATGGCCATGGTGCCAAGTTTACCCGAAGATTTCTTATCATTCCCGAGCGTGACGCTACAATTCACAGCCCACGAAAAATCTGTCTGTGGTGAGCCAAAAGAAGCTTTCACTTCAAAATTGCAAATAATAATTCATGCGATTTCCCCAACAGGCACGGTCCGCATCCCAGTCGACGACGTGTCGTCTCGCTACCTGAACGAGCGCTGGTACCCGCTGGTGGAGGGCGACAAGCCGCAGTCGCCGGGCGGCCGCTCCCCCGCGCCCCCCGCCCCCGCGCTCCGCATCAAGTGCCGCTACCAGAGCGTGGACGTGCTACCCCTCGACCACTACGCGAGGTTCCTCGACTATCTCAAGAGGCACTATCGACGGTTATGCGAGTTCCTTGAACCTGTTATTGGTAAGTCCGAAACGAACAATTACTTTAGCCTTTACCCCTGATACGGAGTCCACCAGAGAACAACAAGTCGCAGTTTCTGTGTAAATTAATTTCTGTGTGATGAATTCCTGATGACTAGAACCAAGTCATGGACGTATAGAAAAAGTCGGACGCAGTCTCGCTAAAACAAAAATTGTATCCATAAAGTCGGCCACATAATATGCACGTATGCGCACATACACACATCAGTGGGTCATTACACGTGCAAACTTGTGTAAATGTGTGCGTGTCAGCCTATCAGTGTCAACCTGACAACGCACACGTGCAAATGTGGCCGACTCTAGTGACATAGCTTTTGTTCTAGCAAGACTACGTCCGGCCTTTTTTTATACGTCCACTAGCAGCGCCCCGCGGTGTTACCCGCGAAGTTCCCGTTCCCGTTGTTCCCGTTGTTTTCCGGCATAAAAAGTAGCCTATGTATTCTTCCAGACTATAATCTATCTGTGTTCCAAATTTCAACCCGATCCGTTCATACGTTAGGACGTGATTGAGCAACAAACATCCAAACATCCATACATTGACATTTATAATATTAGTAGGATAGGATGAACCAAGTATAGAGAAGAAATAGCAACTTGAATTCGGCTGTGAAATTATAGTTTTTTTTAAATAAGTATGCTATTACACTTGACTGCTATCTCGTTTGGTTACGAAGTTTGATTATCACCACAGGCATTATATATTCGTATTTATTCGTATAATTAAATCACTTTTTGCATAAATATACAGCTGTCGAAACGGGAAATGTACATGAGGGACTGTAAAAGTACCGTATGTTAAACTTACAGAACTGTATCAGAAGTGTTTGCCCTTGAAAGAAACTAACAAGACTCTTCGCCCATATTACATTGATACTTAAAATAGACGTTTTATCACAAAACTCACAAAGCCTTGGTATGATTGGTTGCCAAACTACCCACACTTAAGAGGTCATGAAGAACAATGGAAGTGAAAGAAGTGGGTACAAACACTCTTATCTAGACTACTAAAGACTAGAATAGAGTCTAGTTGCAGTAATTAACCATCCAACTATATTCCAGGGGTGAAAGCGAAAGAAGACATCGGTTGCGCGCTGGTGCTCTGTATGGCCGGAGCGGGCCTCGCGCCTCGGTACCTGGCAGACGTGGTCGCCCTGGACGTACGACGCACCGGGGACCACTCGCTCACCTTCCGAGGGAATTCTCTGGCTACCAAGAGCATGGAGGCTTATCTCAAACTAGTCGGCGATCAGTACTTACAGGTAACTTATTACTACTACTATTACAAGCCTTGTACTTAGTTTAAGGTTTGTTAACAATCCTCACTTGTGTACACTAAGGAACCGATTGATTGAGTATCATCTTCACATGTATATAAATTGTGTATACTATTCCTTGTGTTATGTTAATAAATTATCTTTATTGTAAAGAGAGAACGATGTCTTTTGTACGTGTTTAAATGTGTGAAGTAACTCTCTGCTCCAACATCAATAAATCTTTGAGAGGTACGATTCGCATACGGTTTTGAGAACAAAACAAATTAGATAAAGTTTGTTGATTTGAACGGGCTTCTTGTAAATGCTCGTTAAATCAAAAAGAAGTCGAGATATGCCGCTATTATCTGAAGAGTATTAAACGTATCTGCAATACTTTATCAAATACAAAAGTACCATAACGTAAAAATAACTGCAATAGCAATTTGCAATTTGATTTGACATTTCCTGCCCATCTATATACGAGTACTATATACTTGTACTAATATTATAAAGCTGAAGAGTTTATTTGAACGCTAGGATCTCGGGTCTGAACTGGTCCGAATTGAAAGATTATTTTTCTGTTGGATAGTCAATCTATCGAGGCTATAGGTTATATAACAAACGCTCCTATAATAGGAGCGGAGCATGAATAAAACATGTAACAAAACCGAAAAAAAATAGGACAAGAATTAGGTTTTAAATGTTCCCCCTTATTTTCCTCATCTTTTCCTAATCCACGAACTATGCTAAAAAAAAGAACCAAAATAACAAAGGTCAAATGCCCCGGAGTTTGTGGAGTGACTAAATTAAATTAAAAAAGTAGCAGACTCGATACCATTCGTCAGTGAAGTTCTAATAGTCCGTAAGCCATTTTTTGGCAAAATAAATATGCATAATTAGCGCAGTAGGGGCAGACATTGAAATAGAAAAAATTCCGGGGAGCGATTTTTTTTTATGGAACGTCGGGGAGGGTTGTTGGAAGTATAAATTTCGATTTTCTAACTAATCCCGCTAGAGGGTTCGCCGCCATCTTGTTTTAAAGTTTTTGTGAAATAACTCGTTAATATTCAACTTTAGAGCAGAAATGATGGTTACCAAAGTTGTTGGAAATTTAATTTCTCACAAGTTTGCTTCATATAGTTTTTACGCTAGGATCAATATTTGCAGAGTTATACTATCAAGTTTATCAAAAAAATCGTAATGGGTGCAATTTTATTTACTTCAACTTCGGTTCTCGCACTTTTTAGGGTTCCGTACCAAAAGGGTAAAAACGGAACCCTATTACTGAGACTTGGCTGTCCATCCGTCCGTCCGTCCGTCCGTCTATCACCAGAGTGTATCTCAAGAACGGTGATAGCTAGACAGTTGAAATTTTCACAGATGATGTATTTCTATTGCTGCTGTAACAACAAATACTAAAAATAAAATAAGTAAACAAAGTGCGAGAACCAAAGTTGAAGAAAATGAAATTGCACCCATTACGATTTTTTTATAAACTTGATAGTATAACTCTGCAAATATTGATCCTAGCGTAAAAACTATATGAAGCAAACTTGTGAGAAATTAAATTTCCAACAACTTTGGTAACCATCATTTCTGCTCTAAAGTTGAAAATTAACGAGTTATTTCACAAAAACTTTAAAACAAGATAGCGGCGAACCCTCTAGCGGGATTAGTTAGAAAATCGAGATTTATACTTCCAACCACCCTCCCCGACGTTTCATAAAAAAAAATCGCTCCCCGGAATTTTTTCTATTTCAGGCTAGTTTTATGTCTATCTCGACTGTAGTAAATTTGAATAAAATTACTTACTGTTAGAACTTCACTGACGCATTGACTTGTAACTTGTAACAACTTGAAACTTTTTGTATGTCTTTGGTAGTGATGTTTGGCTACATTTCTTCTGTATTATTTCAGGACACGCTGGGCGAGGCAGTGGCGACGGCCGCGGGCCCGGGCGCCGCGGAGTGCGAGGTGGACCCGCTGCGGGCCGGCAGCGGCGCGGCGCTGCGGCGCCAGCAGGCCGCCCTGCGGGACGCGGTCACGCTCGCCTGGCGCTCCATCGCCACCTCCGCGCCCAGGTTCCCTCCGCCGCTGAGGGACTGCTTCGCTACCTTCCGTGAAAGGTATGTAGTTATAACTTCGAGTAGAGTTCCACCAGGTTATCAATTCGGCCGGTATTTTTGAAAAAAAAATTTTTTTTTTGGCGCTTCACAAACAGATTTTTCGTGGGCTGTGAATTGAATTCTAGCGTCACGCTCGGGAATGATAACAAATCTTCGGGTAAACTCGGGACCATGGCCATTGGCCATCTAGAAATGCGTGAGCAATTCCCATTCCCCATCTAAAAATGCGTCAGCATGCTGATTGATGCTAAAATGCAACGTGTGCGTGAAATGCTGACCATGCTGTCACGCCCTCCGGTTTTACCCTCGTAGTTTCCAAAGTAATCTAACAAATTCTGAGTTATAAGTTTTCTCTTCTATCGGCAGTTCCTATGACTGCCAATTTTATTTTATGGATTTACATCGTCCGATTTTATTGATCCGCTTTAAGTGGTTTATTTTGTTTGATACAAAATAGCTGCCATTTGATCCCATAACAATTGTGTAAAGTTTAGTAGTATTCATTTTATGATTTTTTGTACAAATAAATTGGAAACATTTAAATCAAATGTACACTAATCTAGACTAATGTTATAAAGTTAGACTAATGTAATACTGTTTTTTTTGTTTTAACGCGCTAGTCTCAGGAACTAATGGATCGATTGCAAACAATATTTCACCGTTGGATATGTGGTCCCTGATCCCTGAGTGCTATACTTAGGCTAGACTATACCTACATATATATCAAGTATCCGCCGGGGCGGACCGCTAGTCAAACAATATTTGTCACGAAAAATGTAGGTAATATCTAAAATCTTACAATGATGATACCTCTGCAATTGAAAAAATACTCAGAGTTGTAGGCACGCGTTCAAATCTACGACCTCACGATTGTGTAATTAAACATACTGCCACTAAACCACCACGGGTTTACAATAAGTAATATTGTGTTATTTTCAGGCTGACATCGATGGGGCGGGAAGACATCTCGGACAACCTGATCAGTGCTTCGATCTTCCTCCGTTTCCTCTGCCCGGCTATACTCTCTCCCAGTCTCTTTGGAATCACTCACGGTAAGATTTGTTCACCATTCATCCTAGTATTATTCACTCATTTAATCATCTTGTTAATCTCTAAGTTTTTTACAACATAAATTAAAAAATATAAACATTATAAAAAAACTTTAAACTAGGGTGCCGCCTGCAGCGGGGCAGGGCCCAAGCTACCGGTGGTTAGGGCTGCAGAGAGAGGAAACTCCTGGCGATGCGCGATGTGTCGAGGATGACCGCCTTCTGCATCTGACCCTTATTCTGACTTTTGTAGTGGTAGGACTCTTAGCAGAGTCCGCCTGAGGAAGTACCACACCTTTGCCAGTTATTCTACCGCCAAGCAATAATGTGCAAACATTACTATGTTCCGGTTTGAAGGGCAATGATTCCAGAGAAATTACAGGGCTTAGAGATATAACATCTTAGAACTCTGGGTAACGAGCGCAGTGCAGTGCTAGGTAATGATTTGGACTCTTCATGTTCCAATAGCTGCGTGTCACTGTGCTGTTATGTGGCAGGTATGTTGCTTACCATCAGGCACATGACCTGGTCGTCTCGTCACTTTCTATTTTAAAAAAATCCAACTGTTATTATTATTATTATAAACTAGCAGTGCCGCGCGGTTTTACCTATGTAGTTCCCGTTGCTTTTGTTTTTCCGACATATAAAGTAGCCTATGTGTCCTTCCAGACTATAATCTAACTGTGTTCCAAATTTCTGCCCGATCCTTTCATACGTTACGACATGATTGATCAACAAATATCAAAACAATGACATTTATAATATTAGTAGGATGTGAAACTTTGGATATTTGTTGTTAAATTAAAAAAAGTATTGTAAAAACTGGATAGATAAGTCTGATATTTGGAGCATCGATAAATGATACCTAGTCTGGAATAATTAATAGACTACTTTTTATCGTAGGAAAATTACTGGAACGGGAACTGAGCGGGTGAAACAGCGGTGTGCTGTTAGTGTACTTTTGTTAGTTTACTGTTGTTGTTCATGTTATAGGAAAACATGAACGCTTTTTGTGAAATTACGAAATGAAATATGAATAAGTACTGACACCATGCATGTTACTGAGGAAAACCAATTGTAATAATATGTATTAACTTCATTAACATTGGCCTGTACTTTGACAACCTTACTCCGTTGAATTAAGTAGATACACTTCCTGTAATTTGTACGCTTTTTTCACATTCATATGTGAAAAGTAATTTCAAAGGCAAGGACGTCTGATTACGATACTTGTCTTTTCTTTAGTTTTTTTTTATGCCTACTGTATTAGTCTACAACCTACTAATATTATAAATGCAAAACTTTGGATGTTTAGATGTTTGGGTATTTGTGGCTCAATCACGGCGGAACGGCTGAACAAATCGGGTTAAAATTTGGAACGCAGATAGATTATAGTCTGGAATAACACATAGGCTACTTTTAATTGCGGATAAATAAAGAGAACGGGAACACCGCGGGGCGCTGCTAGTTAAATAATAACTTGCATTCTTCTCAATTTATTTGTTTGCTTGATTATAATGTTTCGATTTTAGACCTACTTCTATGATCAGATTCCTAAGCAAGACAGTGTTTCTTTGGCATCTTTAAGGTCAATAATCATATGCGATAACTGGTGCCATTCAGCGAAGTAATTCTAACAGAATTTTAGATAGATATAGAAACTCTTTATTGTTCACACCAAAAAAAAAACAGATTTACAAACAAAGAAAAACAAAAACGGCTAGTGCTACAATTGCGGGCTTATCGCTGAAAGCGATTTCATCCAGGCAACCTTTGGGTGGAAATGGTTTTTGATATTTTTAATAGCGGGGTGTGCCATTCCAGACTACATCAGTTAAATACAAATTACGTACGTTTAGGTTGTTTTTCGGCTTTAACAGCACAGTGGGTTATTCGATTAGAATAAATACATGTTCAATAATATAATAAAAAACTTCTAACTACTGTGTCTAAAAATTGCGTCGTTTATAAACAAAAACATGGTTTTTTGTTTTGTAAAACTACGTTGTAAAAACAGTAAAGTGTAAATCAAAAAGTTTACTTATTTGCCAAATTGTAAAAAAAATATTTTTACATTTTTTTGTTATGTACAATGCCTTGTGACGTTAGACACGTTAGTAAAACGTATATTTTGTATTTGATTGCTGATATGTTCCTTCTACTTCCTCAGAATACCCGAACGAGCGCGCGGCTCGAAATTTGACGCTGGTTGCGAAGACGCTTCAGACCCTGGCCAACTTCACCCGCTTCCAGGGCAAGGAGGCTTTCATGGAGTTCCTTAACGACTTCCTCGAACAAGAGGCCCCCAATATGAAGGCCTTCCTCAGAGCTATCTCGGTGAGTTTCATACAAATAATATAAATATTTGGGGACCTTTCTTGCAATATTGTCTAGCCCCAAACTGATATAATACCTACTTGTATAATTGTATGCATATAGAAACATCTAGAGACAGAATAAATATCCGCACAATGACACAAATATTTGTCCTCAATTGGAATCAAACCTTTGACTTATGACTGTAGACAGGTTTAATACCAACTGAGGCACAAAGTCAGTCGACCGTATCAATCGTACCAAGAGAGCAAACTTCAATGCTCTCTTGGTACGATTGCCTTTTGTTGTGAGTGCAAAAGTTGTTCGTACGAACCACATTAAGGGAAGGAAGAAAACATTTCTGACCAGCTGAAAGAAATCACTACAATCGTATTTCGTATTAATTTCGTTAGTTTCAATTTTGATCACCTTACGACACAATATTGCGTTTATTTTTGTCATTTTTTTGTTCATAAACTTTACCGATAAATATTTTCAACAGACTCGCCCTCAAGACCAACAGAACCTGCAGAATTCCCAACAGCAGTCTACCCAAGACAGCAAGCGCAACTCGTCCACTTCACAGGGGTCGGTTATTTCCGAAGGCTCCCGGAACGAGGGCCCCTCGGTCGAGGCCGACCCGGAGTGGGCCCCGCACGTCGACCTCGGGAAACAACTAGCCACGTTACACGCGTTGCTAGTCGATAGCCTGCCCAAACTGCCTGCAAATAAGATTCAGGTAAGTGATTGGTAGAAAAATTGGACTGTATGGATGAAAGTACTACACACCTTTGACAATCATTATATTAACGCAGTCATGTATTTGTTCTGACACAGTGCTATTTGCACTATGTGCACCTTTTACACCGGAGTGTAATGAGTGGTTCTAGAGAAATTACAGGCTTAGAGATAAATCATCTTTAAATTTCTGGGAGACCAGCCCAGTGCAGTGCTAGGTAACATTTTCGATTCTTCATGTTATAATAGCTGCATGACACAACAGGCACATGTTGTGCTCGTCGCTTCACTCTACATTACAAAAAGTTAGAAAATTTCACTGTGTTCTGGTTTAAAGGGTAATAATTTCAGAGAAATCATAGGCTGCGAGATAAAACATTTATATCTTTGGATGACGAGCACAGCGCAGTGCTAGACAACGATTGGGCATCTTCGTGTTCCAATAGCTGCGTGATTCTGTGATGTTATGGGCTGGCGCGTTGCTTAACATCAGACACATGTCCTGTTCGTCCCTTCACTTTACTATACTATTGTAAAAAAAACTTCACTTTCTTCTAGCCTGACACTAATAACTAACACATTAATAAATTGTCATCACTATTTAATTTACTTTCTTCCCTATGTTTATATTTGATGGACTGAAACGTAAACACATTCAGATATTTTTAGATTGCCTCCCACCCACCGTGCTGAGATGTGTTCCACTTAATATTCCTCACATGTGTTTGCCATTTAAACTGCATCCAGTACTTGTCTAAATAGCTAGTTAATGTTAGTCTGTTAGTATTTTAACAACAGTGAATATACAAGGTGGTTTATTGTTGCAGGAGTTGGATCCTCTCACTGATATTCTGGACGAACTGAGTAAGAGGCTGGTCAGCAACGACATTGGGCCTGCGCCGCCCGTTTCTGACAACATCTTTAGGTGAGATATAGATATTTTTCTGGTTTTTTTTTCAGCAGGTTCTTCTGTGACTGAAATAATTGTATACACAATATATGCAATAGGGTTATGGAATTCTTGTAATGCTCATATTGGCTTCAATTAACTAAAAAAAATTGTACCATAAAAATTTCTTCAAACTTGAAAAATTAATGATGATATTTCATTAATATTTCCGAAATTGACGAAGTCTAACAAACGGTCAAGTAGTTTTGTAATGTTGACCACGTTCTCTTTCCATTTAGTATATATAGTTCCATTTATTATAGATAGTTTTCTACACAAGTAGAACATAACAAGTATGGTTTTGATAATTATTTCTAGTTACTGTAGTTTACGTTATATAAATAGGTCATTGTTGTTTTTTCAGGTTTAATGATCCTACGTGCAATTCAACACCAACGAAACAAATCCCTGTCGAGGCAACTACGAATGGCCAACACGCGAACTTCGCTCACAGCTCGCCCATTATGAACAAAAATGGCGTCCAATTCAATATCGCTTCGTCCAAATCGAACGCAGAAGAGTCCAAGTACAAAGGAACCTACACTGGAGTCACCAAGTCACCCAGCTTTAACCTCCGGTCAGCGACTCTGCCAAGGAATGGATACACGTCGAGCCCAGTCAACCAGAATGTCAACCCTGATCGATACAGCTCGCAGTACAATAATCAAGAACACTGCGTCAATCTAAAGGTCGTCCAAATAGGCTTCAACTCTGATCAATACCCGAAAGGAATCGGTAATGGCGTCAACGAAAGCCTCGAACGCAGATTCCAGGATAGGTACAAACCGAATAACAACTACAACCAGCAGACGCACTACCATTCGAACTACAACAGCACGGAAAGGTCCCCGAGTAGCGATAGCATCAACCATAACTACTGCCCCAACGAGATGCAAAATATAATGAAGGAGACGGCCACTTTAGAAGAACTTTCGGACTTACTGAAATACGCTGATGATTCCGATATGGTCGACGACAAACTCATGAATAAAAAGAATTTGTGTCAGTCAAAGTCCAATAATAACAACATAGTAAATGGAAACAAAACAAATTACACCAACAACGGGTCCAATGTTTCCATCAGTGGTCTGTCCAACGTCGCAAGTTCAGGGTATCAGAGTATCGCTACGTACAGCCAAAGTTCAAGTCCCATCGAAAACGCAACGCATCACCATCAAGCCTTCGAGAACGGAGGCCAGCAAATGAGCAGGTACTCGCAGCTAAACTACCAAAAACAGAGAGATAAGCAGTATTACGACAACAAGGAAAAATTCTATCCAAAGAGCCCAGTACAACAAAAGATCGAATACGATATACAGAAATACGGCATTCAGAACTTCACTACAGCAGACAATACTCAGAACACAAACGCGAACAACCCGAAAGTAGCTCCGCTCGTTTTCACAAACCCGGTCTACAACATGGACGACAATCGTCAATCGCAGGAAAAGAAAAACAACAACGAGAATAGAAACTCAAAGCGTTGCCCTTGCGGCTCATCCAGTTCATCGATCGATGAGGAGGGTCTGAGCACAGACAACGTAGAAACAAACTCGGAAGAGGGTTCTACTAACTTCAACGAGGATAGTAGAAACTATGACCAACAGAACCGTAACCACACCCACCGAAAACTCACCAGAGATAAATGCACGTACGAAGACGCTTACCAGAGGAGCAGTCACAGCAACTCGCCTAGGGCTCGCGACGAGGAGTCCTCCAGTAACTCGCCCAGTCTTAGAAAAAGCAGCAAGACGCGAATGCCCAGAACTAACCCTATGCTCTCTTACTCCACCAATCAGAACCAGCTGAATCTGAAACATTTCGGACAACGGGGAGAACTATACGAAAGCAAACCTCATCACATCTCAACGGACTCCGGCTATCCGATGAGCCGATCCGATTCCAACGTCGAAGAAGTAAACAAAGAAATGTACAGGCTCCAGATCTCTCGTAGCCAGAAGGCGTTGTACAACATGGAGAACAAAAGCTCTCCTGAAAAATATTCTATGACAGAAAATGCTATTCCCGAGACTAACTATCCTTTGGATAGGACTTATTCCGGTGCGAAAGTTTCGAGTAGTAGATTGAATGAAGATTTGGAGAGGCACCAGGAGTATTACGGTGTTAGGGAAAGACGAGAGTCTCCATCGAGGAATATTTTCGCTCGCGAGTCGCAGTCGAGCGGAGCGAGCGAGCAGAGGGTGCGGAGCGAGCGGGAGGCGCCGCCGGGCCGCGACAAGCTACAACGGCGGCTGAGCCTGGACTCGGCGCGGGAACTCACAGACAGTTCAGACGATTTGGAAGATACTTTGTACAGCACGACCGGGAGAAGGCGCACTAAGCATCATCGAGTTATTGAACAGGTATGTGTCAATCATTGCATTCGACGTCTTTTCTTCATATCTTTCTCATAGTACCCACGTCATCATCTTCACTAGTTCCACGGAGAAACGTAGGCCTGTCCTACAATACGCTGCTTAGCAAGATTTTCTGTTCGCTTCTAAAGACCAGCTTGCGTTTACGTCGTAATGTTCTCAGGATGTTTTGATTTCATCTTTTTATTACATTTCATTACTAAGATTTACCCATTTTTGTCAAGATTATCTGTCTTTATTTATATTTCAATGCTCAATAGTGAATAATCTATTCATGTATACGATATATTTTTGTTTTACAGTATGAGCGAGAAATCGAGAGGCTAAAATGTTCGATGGAGTTACTCCGAGGAAGACTGGTACCAACTGAACCCGGTCAAGATCATACGGATGCTAAAATGAAAGCCATCATTTCCAGGTAAAGAGATCATTGTTATAGTACCTACTAACCAAACGTATGTTTCAAGAAAAACATACGAAGAAATTCGAATTGGATCTAACGTTGTGTAAAAGTTATACATACCTAAATAAGTATACAAATTTTAGAAGATTTGAAATTTGAATGATTCGACCAGTGATCTGTTGATTTTTATGTAAGAGTTTTGTTCAAGATTAGCTTGTAACAAGATATAGCATAAACAATCCACTAAATGTTCCCACCGCTGGGACTCTGAGCATTCTCTCGCAGGGAAAGAGTCATGGCCATAATCCGCCACGCTGGTCCAGTGCGGATTGGCGGATGACACATGACTTCGAAAGATTCTAGGTACATGTCGGTTGCCTCACGGTGTTTTCCTTCACCGTTTCAACTTAGCGGCATTACGCACATGCCATCGAAAAGACAGTGAGGTGCGCGTGGTTTAATATCTTAGAGATATACAAGATATAGGATTGTTTAAAATCTATCTAGTTTTTCAAAACGCTTATCGTTTCCCAGGTTAATCTGTGTAGAAGAAGAGTTACACCGCGAGCAGCGCAAGATGGCCGCTGCGTTATCACACAAGCAACGCGTGATCGAAGCGCAGGAGCACCGCATCGCCGCCCTGGACGAGGCCAACACGCGCCTGCTCTCCGCGCTAGTGCATCTACAGCAGAGGGCGCCACCGCACCAACACCCACCCGCCGCGCCGCATTCGCAGGAACTTCAAATATAAACAACTGCACAAATACCCTGGTACTGATCGACTCTACAAATGTCTCTCTAAACGCTTATAACGGCTAATATTGACCGTGTTTGAAAATTAAAATGTTAAAAATATCAAAGCACGTTTAGCTGGGCGGTAAATAGACCTCTGGCCAATCTAACTACATCGGCTACGGCTATTGCTGTCTCTATAACTTCAAGCGAAAAGAAAAAAGAGAGCAATATTAAAGCTAAGACATTTTTAGTAAGGCGCTGACCCCGAATCTGTATGCAGTAAAAGCAATTTGAGGTCAACTACCATAGACCCTGTTGTGGTCATTTTTGCTCGAAGAATAATTTCACACTAGCTCATCACAACAGGAAACGATACAGACGCACGTCCAACCGCGTCTGATTCCGGAATTAACGATTGACGGCTACCCCCCTCTCGTTTATGAGATAATGTAATGTAATATATATAATGTATAGAGATACATTTATTTCAAGTCCCTATAGTGAAAAAGTTGCAGATTTCTCACATTTTCGAGATGTGGTTTTACATCCGCCCGACTGGTCAGTCACTCAGACGGTCCGCGCACCTCACTAAAAATATCGCATGACAAAAACTGAGCCGCGTACTTTGGTAAATAAACCCCAAATACCATCAGCAAGTTTGTAATGTATCTACCCGCGTTTAATATTGACAATTAATGCGTTTTTACGACCAAGATAAGCGTTTTAGAGAGCGTGTCGCTCAAGCGTAGTAAACGAAATCGTATCATTAACAGCAAAAAGTTTTAGGAGCTGTAGATGACATTTAAAGATGTGACTTGGAAAGTATTTGTAATGGGCCAAGATTTATCTTGATAGTGGCGGAAAATGGCTCTGTATGTTTTAAAATAATACCTGATATAAGGTGTAATAATAATAATTTGTTGATGTGTTCAAAGAGATGAGTTTTCGTCGTAGTGTATTGTAGCAGGGTTGAGTGTGAGATCATCTCTCCTCTAAACGGGCATTCAACTTGTTCAGTGCAAATTATAGTTTCGATCGCTTATAGATTAGAAAGTTAACATTCTCTTCTGTCGATAACTCTCTATGTTTTTTTGTATTCCGCACAAACGATTATGTATCTAATTCCGATGTTTCCTATAAAACTTCTGCACAATATAACTTTATTAATTTGAGCACTTGAGATTGAAATATGTAAGTACAATGTTTAATATTTTGCATTTCAAGTAATTTATTCATATTTACAATGTACGTGGCGTATGAATTGTTATATTTTGTTTAACACTTTCACGATGACTATATGCCATTTAACGTTAGTTGTTGTTTCATTAATAGTTTGTAATAAAACTGATGCTTTAAGTTACGTTTAACATATTTGTCAGTATTCTTTAAGGCGTAGTGTATTGAGAGAATGTTGTAATTGTCTTGTCAAATGACGGGTTTTTACTGTACCACAATAGAAAATGTAGGTAAAAATGAGTACTGCAATATGAGTTTTAACTTGTACACTGTAGGTACACTTTACGTGTGACAGCGAATTTGTGGACCTTCCTTTCTTCGAACTGTATTATATCTATACTAGCTGACCCCGCAAACGTTGTTTTGCCTTAGTGAACAACCCTTGTCACTTAGGGGTATGAAAAATAGCTAGTAGCCGATTCTCATACCTACAGAATATGCATATAAAATTTGGTTAAAATCAGTAAAGCCGTTTCGGAGGAGTAAGGAAACAAACACTGTGACACGAGAATTTTATATATAAGATGTATTGATGTAATATTGAATTATATTATCAAAATTTTATAATACTCAGTAATTTGAGGTAAGCTATAAATTTGCTACAACATATAGCCATGACATTAAGTAAAGTATTTATACATAATATGTTCTCTCAATATACTTACGTTGGACCTGGGTAACTGTTCGTCACTTGTCGGCAATGTTCGTTTCTTCTGTAACAATGATACCAAAGACGATTGAATATCCCTTAGAGACTATAATGTAGCGGTAAAACATCGCTCTACATAGTCTTAGTGTTGTAATCTAAACATTTTGTAATAAGACTTGTATTATAATAACCTAAGCTATTTTTAAGAAAAGTACGGTACGAAAATTGAAATTTATTTTTAATACCTTTGGAGTATTATAGTGGACTATTCTAGAAATTTTAATCCTGTTTCTGATTATACTCGTACCTTGGAAATCGATTTATTCGCGACTCACACATTCTACAACTTAGTTGTGTTACAGTGAAAATTAATTTTAAGCCATAACTTTGTGTAAATACACCCTAAGAGCTGGTATAGAATGAACTTATTACATTAAATAAATTATAAACTACCTATGTACCTGCGACTTTTATTTAATGTCTTTTTTGAAACATATTATTGCCCACTAATATTTATTTATTTATATGTCCAAACTCCTGGATGGATGGAAAACTTTAAACGAATCTTCTGAGCAAGCGTATTGTACTTATAACACAAATGACATAGACATAGTTTAATATCTATAGAAATATAATAATTAATGTCTATACCCTGTGTTATGTTGTAAGGCGACGTCAAACGTGAGCCTATTCAGTACAAAAAACAATTTAAATATTTAACCCGTAAAGCGGCGAAAAAACTATCAAAAAAAACCTAGCTCGTACATGGTCGTCGACAACAGTGAGATTTGAATTGGTCACATTGAATCTTTCCTTTCACACTTCTAACGAAATTTAACTACCTATATAGGTCAAGAGGTCAGGAGGAAGATCATCATCATCAACAGCCCACTAAATGTTCCCACTGCTGGGACTCGGAGCCTTCTCTCGCAAGGAGAGAGTTAAGGCCATAAATCCACCACGCTGGCCCAGTGGGGGTTGGTGGATGACACATGACTTCAAAATATTTTAAGTACATGTCGGTTTCCTCACGATGTTTTCCTTCACCGCTTTAAGTTAGCGGCATTACGCACATGACTACGAAAAGACAGTAGTACGTGTGGGTATTGAACCCGGGGTCTCCGGATCGGCAGGCGCCGTTCTCCCGACTAGACCACCCGTAACTTATGAGGAAGGTACTTAGGAGGAAGATCAAACAGATGATATCAAAATATAGTCAGAAGAGCAATGATGAAAGAGAAGAGAGGAAACCGACATGCCTAGAATCTTTCGAGTTGAAAGTATCATCCATCAACCCGAACTGGGCTAGCGTGATGTATTATGGCCTTGACTCTCTCGCCATGTGAGAGAAGGGCCGGAGTCCTGGCAGTGGGAACATTTAATGGGCTGCTTATGCTACTGCTCCGTAGACCCGGAACACAATAATGTTTGAATAATACTTGGCGGTAGGTAGTCTAACTGACAAAGGTGTGGTGCTTCCCCATATGGACTCTGCAAGGAGTATAGATTTCGATTTTTTTTATTCGACATCTTTGGCAAAGAGTACCTACTACATCACAAAATAAATAGATTTGAAAGAAGTGTTTCATAAAGCGTCTTCATTCCATTATGTTGACTCACGCAATTAAAGGTTAGGCATTAACCATAAAGTAGTATTTAATACTTCAAAATAGGTATATAACAGTATATCTTTAAATCACTCTTCAATACCCAAAATGCCAGATTAGTGGCAAATAATATTCTCAGAAAGCTTCTAACATGAGCGAGATAACAATCAAACATTTATGTTTTCAACACCAGCAGGCGGGCAGCGGTAAGGCTTTTTAATACATTTGGCAATGTGGTTTTCGGTTTCTGTTCCACTGTATGGATGCATTAAAGTAAGGTGATCTAATGTTCCAAATAAGTACGAGTAATAGATTTCACGAAATTTTTTGTCGGGCATTTGTGCCTGAAACATCGATGGCCACATCAGATTATTGTAGTCAGCATGGGCTCTAAACATTTCCAACCGGTACTTGTCAATGAACTTTCGGAACTTGTCATTTAAGATCTGTTTGTACTTCCAAGTAGTGACCTCATTAAACTCCGCAATTTTAGGTACGGGAACATGAGGGATACTGTGGCAAGCGAACCTCGTGAACAAAGTCCAGTACCAGTTACTTTTGATCGCCATCTTTTTCTTTTCTTTAACTGTATATGGACCAAAAAGTCGAAACCGCATCCATGCGACGAGTTCTGGCACAAGGTAGATGTCGGGTAATCGTGCCGCTATGTTGAAACTCCGAAACCGATATAACGCACACTTCAAATAATCTTCGAGTTTTGGTTTTGGACCTAAACAAGTTTTCGATGACCGTTTCTTCTTCTTTTGTTGGGGTTTCTTGACAGTATATGGATCGTCGATTCGTAACATACTTTCCGCTTCCCAAACTCTCTTAAACTCTTTTCCAACATGTATAGTCTTCGGATCTACGTCATAAATGTTGTCAAACTTGAATTGCAAAGGAGCAAAGCGCGTAGGTTTCTCGAAAAATGGCAAGTCTTCTTGAGGGAACACGCCTTCGTTGTAGAAATCGTAACGATGGCCACAGTAACACTTAGAATTCTTTAGGTATGTCATGACTGGTTCAGTCCATCTCTTTAAACAATCACAGTGGTCGGGTTTCCGTGGTGGCGGGGTTCCTCGAACACCGCAGTGAATGTTAATGTATTCACCATTCACAAACGCGTGCCCACCGTGGATGATATTTCCATCTAGAGGCAATACGGATACACTACCCAACAGAAATATTGATTTTCCACAAACCCTAGCGACGCCACAAATTGTGTACTGTGCATTCCAAACGCCCGTTGACGGTGCCTTCAGCTTTTTTCGCCGGGCTTTTAATTTTTCTCTTGTGTTTCCAATTCCGTAAGTTTTTTTTTCCACGGATACATATTTAGATTTGCGTGTCGTCGGCACAGCTTGAGCATGTTTTATTGTGCAACTTGTGCGCGCTACATCTAGTGCAGAACAATATTGTTCAATTGGATAAACTCCTGCCATGTTATCACACATCGAACGTGGTAATCTCTTTTTCGGGGGAGGTGGCGGAGGTGGTGGTGGAGGTGGTTTGGGTGCAGGTGGAGTGTCGTCGAAGGGCTCGTTGAGTGCATCCAAGTTGGGTAACGGCGGAGGAGGTTTCCTTATCTGTTGTCGGGGTTCGTAACAAATTGCCGTCATCTTTTGAAGATACGGTGACGCCAACGGAGGGCCAGGCTTGGGTTTCTTCTTAGGCTTCAAAGGCGGTTCCGGCTGATCCGGCCGAAACTGTTCTTCTAACATTTTTAATAAATGTGGCAACCCTAAATAAAGAATTCCACTTAATAAGAGCCGTGCATTGAGATCGTATTTGGTACGTTTAAGATCGTAAGAATGATCGTATTTCAAATAAAATAATTCTGCGAGCATTGCTTTTGGGTCATCGCGACCACGAAAAACGCAGTGCATCAGGTCATGATCACTTGGACACGGTACGATACCTAATGCTTTCATAAAACGTTGAGTTCGGACCGCTCGTGCTTCGAGTAAATCTTGATATATGCAGAACTCTAAGGTGTCTAACGCCTTCGACTGCGGAACACTGAGAGCTTGATACCACTTTGGACCAATGGAATCCTTGATTTCTTTGATTAGTGTTTTGTCATTGCGCTTTCGATAGAGGGAGAGATCTTCCATGAATATTCGTCGCTCTTGTGTCTTTCGGGCATATACCAACTGCATGTGCTGTTGGGATTGCATCTCGTGGCTTATTTCTGTGGGCTGATCCTGCCCCATAGTGATAGATATTACCAGCACACTACACAAGATAAGCGCTTGAAAAGAAATAAATGTACAAAAACTACAATTTAGAAAAAAAAGCCGCTTTTCGGTTTTGCATGACTGACTCGTTTTGACAAAGAAATAAATTACAAATCATTACTTTATTACACTTTTTTTTTTGTATTTAATACAGGTTTTATTAGATGGCCATATTTTTTGACGACACCAAATAGTTTTAATCGTTAAACAGAAAAGGTTATTTTTCTTTTCTATTCAACTTTCGGTCCCGGTAGAGGAAAATAGGAGTGATTAATAAATAAATAGTGGAAAACAGGGAAGGGGGGGGGGGTTGATAGTAGTCTACTAGTCAAGCTCTTTCATTTGATACCCATATTAAGGCATTAGTAAAAAAAATAATGTAATTCGCCATTTTGTGATTTGAAATTTGCTATACTGTATAGTATTCCACTAGTCAAGCCCTTTCATTTGATACCCATATTGAGGTAGATTGTGATGAAATATTTGGTCCGCCATTTGGTGGAGGCAGCCATCTTGAATCGATATTAACCAAAAATAACTCAAAACATTATAACACAAAAATGTATCTTCAAATAAAAAAAACCGCATCGAAATCGGCCCATCCGTTTGAGTTCTACGGTGCCATAGACAGATACACACACATGCAGATACACATAGAGACAGACCTGTATGTGTGTCTGTCTGATACAGACAGACTTCGACGTCAAATTTATAACACCTCTTTTTTTGGTCGGGGGTTAAAAACCGCAGTAACTGTGCCATAAAGTGGTCAAGTAGGAGTAAAAAAATTGCGAAGTTCGAAAAAAATTATAAACTTTGAAAGACTTATTCTCAGAAACTATTGGGTGTACAGAGACAATTCTAGTATCATATTGTAGCAAATTTAGTCTACTTTATAAACGCCATTAGAAAGTTTTTTCAAAAACTAGTCGTTTAGGGTTATAATCGCCAAAATTTGAAAAATAAACGATTTTTGTCGCGGTTTTTTCGATTTTTGACAAAGTTGCGTTCGTCGCTCGAGGTCACAAACTTGGGACAATCATTAGGTCAACATCATAAACAAGTCTGCAAAAAATCAGATCTACTGGATTTACCGCATACTGGTAATGTATAAAGTTACTGGACTATAAAACGGGGAAGAAAAACATTGTGAGGAAACCGTCATGTACCTAGAATCTTTCGAAGTCATGTGTCATCCACCAACCCGCACTGGGCCAGCGTGGTAGATTATGGCCTTAACTCTCTCCTTGCGAAAGAAGGCCCCGAGTCCCAGCAATGGGAACACTCAGTGGGCTGTTGATGATGAATCAATGTTATTATATTTTTTTCTTAAACAATAATAAGTTTGCACTGGACTGCCAGCTCCCTTGATGTCAAGCAACGCATACGATAGGTCGTTCTGAACTAGAAGAAACAGATTTGAAGACACCAAGATTGTATCTATTTGATTGATATTGACTGGCCCCGTGGCTTAGTTGGTAGTAGCTCTGCCTGCGAAGCCGAGGGTCGTGGGTTCGATTCCCACCTAGTGCAAATATTTGTGTGATGAATTCAAATGTTTGCACTGTGTCTGGTTGTTTCTATGTATAATAAGTATGCATTTAAAAACTATATAAGTATTATATCAGGTATCTGGCCGCCATAGTACAAGCTTTGCTTAGTTAGGGGTCAGATGGTGTTGTGTGTGAATTATTGTCCACAATATTTATTTTATTTATTTATCCATCGGGAAACACCACTCAGGCAACGCATTCCATAGCCTAGACGAAAAAGAACTTGTTACGAGAAAAAATATTAAGGTTATTTTGTAGTCCTCCATACCTACTCTTGTTTTCGTAATGTTATATTTCGTAGTATTTCGTGATGTTACACAGGGCACAGACACAGAAAGGGGGCGTATTCTAACAATTTAACAGGTTTTGTTTTATTAATTCCGAAATCCCGAAACATCAGCTATTCTGTACATTTTGTCGACTTCAAAGTCCATTTCTTATTTCAGTTTTGTTCTTATTTACAACATTATTTTTCTTTCATTAAAGACGGTCACATTTGACCGTCCATTTATTTTTTGAGAGCTATAGAAGCCGACATCCGAGATGTTTATCGAAGCATCTTCGTGAAAACCTTCAGGAAATGGTTGACTCTATTAGTGCTGCCATCTAGCGACGAGTAGCTTAATCACAGACCGCGCTGACAACTATTTTTGGAACCGCATGTTTATCAGATCCCAATCATTCAAGGGTTTGAAATAACTGGAATATAACGGTATTCAAATGCGGGAGTATTAGTTAGTCATCCACTGGCCGATGTGATGACGTTTCGATCAGCTGGCCAGGGAAGTCGGCCGGTCGTAAACCCGACGCACGGGGTGAACGGCCCACCACTTGAATAATTCCATAATTCCACAATTCATTCATGCTGAGACGAATACATCTCAATATTTACACTGTTTACGTACAACATTTACGCAGACCGCAAACCATCAAACGCCGACTTCGAATCGTTAATAGACCTTTTAAATCCATAAAACATGTCTTGTAAACCAAGAAGGGTTTAAATAACGCTGAAAAATATGACAGCTACCTTTTGGGTTTATCGAAAAGCTATATAGGACACAGAAAATAAGCTAAGATAGCTTAGTGGTAGAACGCTTGAAGATAATGGATAACTCTCAATCAAGAACAATGGGCTATATCCTCGCTCAGAGTTTGCCACAATTTCTGTATAATAAATAATTGTATAACACATTTGCTCGTAAAGGGTCTCCTATTGCACCAATTTCTGTATCGTAATGTATCTCATTACGTACTTGTGCGGTAATGTATAATGTAAAACGCACGGTTTCAAAATGCTCCGTTCACAGACTAGGTAGAGAGATATATGCTCCGTCTAAAACGAACGGTACCTTTTTAAATCTTAGTAAAGAGTTTTTATGTCAGAAAAGTGTGGTCAACATTTTATGAATAAAATATCTTTGAGAGGTAAAATATAATAAAAAAATATTAAATTCGTTAATTTCATTAATTTTGACCATAAATTACAACAATTTTTCTGTAACAAAACACAAAAATATTAATTTATTTTACTACTAATGGCATACAGGCTGATTCTATCTGTACCGTTGCTTAAAAAAAAAGGCACCGATGCGCGCGCATTTCTAATCTGTGATCAAGTAAATATTATTCAGCGCCTTTTTTTTCGCTCTATTGTTTTTATTTGAAAATGTCGTCAGAGTTTTATTTATTTCTCGCAAATATGTTATAAAACGTCGTATGATATACAGGTTTTAGCCCCTGCAATACTTTGTTAGCACTATATACCTAGTATGAAACAAAGTTTTTCCCGCTGTCAAACTACCAAACATACTTTGATGTATCTTCTGGACAAACGTTAATTTCACGTTTCAGGTTTTAGCCCCTGCAATACTTTGTTAGCACTATATACTTACCTAGTATAAAACAAAGTTTTTCCCGCTGTCAAACTACCAAACATACTTTGATGGTTTTTTTTTATAGATAGAGTGATTGAAGAGGAACGTTTAAATATACATATAATACGTGCATGATATAGTAGAGAAACAATGAGGTTTATGATTTGATGTCATAAATGAACAAATTTTTTGCGCTTACATTGCAAATGCGGGCCCTATGAGATAGATCAAAATAATGTACTGCGGTATTGTAACCCTTAAAAAAGTAATAGGTATGGTATATATATCTATATTTTAGGGATAACCCACAATAACCATTTTATTAGTAAATTTAGTATCAGCTTTGTACCCGTGCGAAGCCTGGGCGGGTCGCTAGTGCTATATAAATGTAGGCCCCACTATAAAATAAAAATGAATTGTCGCAAATATTTGAAATTTTGGAAGGCAAGTGACAATCATAAAACCGGCAATTGCCTAGATAGCATGGAATGCTACTTAATATATTTATGTACAAAGGAGAAAAACGTACAGGTTACAATGAAACCCGTAGTAAATTTTCAAAAAATCCCTTTTTACGGTTCCGTAAAACGTAAAATCGGAACCCTGTCTGTCTGTCCGTCCGTATGTCACAGCCACTTTTTTTCGAAACTATAAGAGCTACATACACTGTTGAAACTTGGCAAGTAGATGTATTCTGTAAACCGCATTCAGATTGTTATACAAAAATAAACAATAAACTTTGGTGGTGCCCCATACTTAGAAATGAAACTCAAATTTTTTTTCATAGAACCAATAATACGTGTGGGTTGTTTATGGATAGGTCTTTAAACATGATGTTGAGGTTTCTAAAATGTTTTTTTTCTACACTGAATAATTTACCTTTGGATATGTACGTGATCCCTGAGTGCTATTGGCTATATATTTATTACGTACGACGGACGAAGCCGGGGCGGATCGTTAGTAGATAATATTAGGCCTAAATATTGAATTTAACTAAGGTAAATGTTTTTAAAATAAAACTTACTAACCCGTGTTCACAGAACTTTTTGACAGTGGAAAATCTAAAGGGATAAAGCGGCGTAGAGATATAGCGTCAGAGCGACGGCGGAGCAGCAGAGCGGAGGGTCTATCAACTAACTGCCTAACTAAAACTGTCTTAGCTTTGACATTGCTCTCTCTTTTCTTTTCGCTTGAAATGATAGAGACAGCAATAGCAAAGCCATAGCCGATTTAGTTAGGCGGTAGAAGGGCGGGACGTGCGCGTTTAACGCTGTATGAATGAGTGAAATCTTGTAAGTTCGTGTCATCGACATGCGTAATGGCAGAGTATCTGTAGTTACAGGTGACGTATTGTGAAACATTAGCGATGCATAATACAAAAATTCTGAGTTAAAGTTTTCACCTCTATCAACAGTCTCTATGTCTCCCTCTATTCCAGTTTTTGACGTGATAACGTCTTATAATTCGATGAAGCCGGCTGCACGCCCACAAAACATGACGTCATGTACCGTTACCGCGTTACCGTCGGTCGTTACCTCGCCGCATGTTTGTTACAGTTGTATTAATTATTTCGACCAGTAGTTCAAGCGGGGATGTAGCTCAGTGGTAGAGCGTTCGCTTTGCATGTGAAATGCCCCGGGTTCGATCCCCGGCATCTAAAAGCTTGTTTGCATTGTTTTGATTGAAAATGACTAAATTCTACTGATTACTTTTTACATACAAATCTATTAACACACATTTACATTTCATTTCATTTCATCAGTATTTTCTTAAGACGTTGTCACGTTCTATCGTCAGTAAACCGACTTCACAGACAAACATTTTTTTATTTGTAACATAGAATGACGAGACGACCAGTGCGTGCGCCTGATGGTAAGCCTGCCAATTATTTATTACTAGCAGTGCCCCGCGGTTTTACTCGCGTACTTCCCGTTCCCGTCGTTCCCCTTATTTCCCCGGGATAAAAAGCCTATGTGTTTTTTCAGACTATAATCTAACTGTATTCCAAATTTCACAACGTAGGGTCCTAACCACTAGACGATCACGGAAGTTACGGCTGGTCTAGTCGGGAGAACGGCGGCTGCCGATCCGGAGACCCCGGGTTCAAACCCCACACGCACCACTGTCTTTTCGAAGTCATGTGCGTAATGCCGCTAACTTAAAACGGTGAAGGAAAACATCGTGACGAAACCGACATGTACCTAGAATCTTTCGAAGTCATGTGTCATCCGCCAACCCGCACTGGGCCAGCGTGGTGGATTATGGTCTTAACTCTCCCTTGCGAGAGAAGGCCCCGAGTCCCAGCAGTGGGGACGTTTAGTGGGCTGTTGATGATGATGATTCCAAATTTCAGCCAGATCCGTTCATACGTTACGGCGTGATTGACCAACAAATATCTAAACATCCAAATATCCAAACATCCATACTCTGACATTTATAATATTAGTGGGATATCACACTGCCACATACCTGCCAATTATTTGTTATATCACACTGTCACGTAGCTAGTTGAACGAGAAGAATCTAAATTACTGTCTAACACAACACTGCCCAGTTTTAACCAGAAATTACGGCTGGTCTAAAAGAGAGAACGGCGACTGTAGATCCGGGGGTCTACCGCCGATGTTGATGATCTCTCTGATGATTGATGTTTCTCTCTCTTTTCTTTTCGCTTGAAATGATAGAGGCAGCATTAGCAAGGCGATAGCCGTTTATTTAGTTAGGCGGTAGAAGCACCGGAGCCCTGAGTTCCAATCCCACGCGCACCACTGTATTTCCGAAGTCACGTGCGTAATGCCGCTAACTTAAAATCGGCGAAGGAAAATATCGTGAAGAAACCGACATGTACCTAAAATCTTTTGAAATCATCTGTCATCCACCAATCCGTACTTGGCCAGTGTAGAGGATTACAGCCTTGGATCTCTCCTTGCGAGAGAAGATCCCGAACACGATATTTTTTTGTATCAAAACTTGTTTAGAACAAAGCAACTCAACCAATAAAAAAACTCTATGATTCACTTGTGGTAATGGTAATGAAAAAGTCACAGTTTGATAATTGGTCATTACTGATTACGGTGAAATTAGAGGCACTTTATAACCAAGTGTGTTGAAAAGAGTATTATGGTACTGTCACTATAAAATAAAGGGGATCAACAGCAGCAACACAAAAACACAAAAAATCAGTTCAAATGATTCATCAGCGAGTTAATTTAATAGTTGATTGATTCAATAACCGTCCCGTGAGTGAGAAGTAACTGAGGGAACTTGTGTTTAATTCCCATTTATACCATTTAAAGCGGTTAATTTTGAATCAGTGCTTACTCTTTAATTCAGTGCTTATTTATTATCAAAAAATAAAACTAGCTATTATATAAGTGAAAGTATGTTAGTTTGTTTTGTCACCGCGTGTCTTTGTAACGGCTGAACGGGTTTTAATGAAATTAGATGTATAGTTAGTACAGGGACATGGGAACATTACCATTGCATTAGCACATAAGGAAGATTCTTTAGGTATACTTTAAAGATCCCCATTAAAGATAAGAATTCTTGTAGGATACTTTTTGAAATGATTAATTTGCATGATCGTAGCTACTTGGTGAAAAAAAATCCTGAAAAACTGATTAAGCTGGGGTAGCATCGCGGGTCACAGCTAGTACCTATACATACATATACCTCAATTATAATGTAATTGTCTATAAACGGATCTCACAAGTGTTTATTTTGTGAACCATCTCAACAAATTGAATTGTAAGCTGTTGACATTACGATAGCACGTGTCTGAAAAACGATATTGACTTTGAAAATGCGATTTGTATGCTCTTAATTGATTTTGTTTTTACCACGTTTTTTACTCATTACACGTCAATGTAAATTGCACATATTTTTGTTAAATTCTTTGACTTTTACTTTATTTATTCATTGTTTAAGAAAGGAGTTGTGGTGGTAAGACCAGCGGCGAATTTGTCCTACGACCAAAAACGAATCTTTTGTAATAGTTCGGGGTCCTGGGTCGTATAGGATTTTACGTAGTACCATACTATACAGCTTAGAGTAGCAAGGATTGTAAATCCGATACAGAGGAAGGCTTTTCAGAGTCCACTGAAGCCTGGATCACACCTTCATCAGTAAATCCACACAAACAATAATATTATGCTTATGTATGTTACCTTGGTTCGAAGGACAAAATCTTCTCATTCTTTTAATCCCCGACCAAAACAGGGGTATTAGGTATAAATTTGACGTCGTTGTCTATCTGTCTGTGTGTGTGTGTTTCTGTCTGTGGCAACGTAGACCTAAAACAGATGAATGCGGTGTTTATTTAAAAGTAAGTTTCCGTGCGGTGTTTTATAGTTAGTTATGTTTGGTTAATATCGATTAAAGATGGCCACCTCCACAAAATGGTGAACAAAATATTTATTCACAACCTCCCTCAATATGGGTATCAAACGTAAAGGCTTCACAAGTACAAATAAGAAATCCGAGATAGTTGCGGGTAAATCAATTTTTTTTATTTTGTTCTTGTTACTAAATTTACTAATATTAAATATTTTCACTTCATTTCTACAGATTAACGGAGTAGATACCAGTCAGAAGTACACTGAAGTTTGGCTGGAATGGTGAATCATATATTATGCTATGGTCATTATGTATGGTCCTGCGAAAGAAGCTATCAAGTTCAATGAGAGGGACCATTTATAATGTCTGCACTGACTGCAACACAATCACACGAGCGACGATAGTCCAGGGGAAAGCAAGGGTCGTGAGAAAGAAAAACTAAGTAGCACAAATCACAAGGAATCAAGTCCAATAAACGAAAACTAGGAAAACTATGTTACAAGTTTTCAACTTCCCTCAAATACCTGCCCAAATGTTGCTACAATCTCTCGGAATATTATGATGACTTGGCCTATCACCCGATTCCGGCTTAACCTTTTGACCGCCAGAGTCACCTATACTTGACAAGCGCGAGTGAGCCCTGTGCGCCAACGACGTCTATAGTTGACAAAAAAACGGACTATATCAAAATATTGTGTGTTAGATATCAAATGGTGACAGCACATTTTAAGCTATTGCATAGCTTTTATCGCGGGCCTGGAGACCGATTGTTACTAATGGTGCATCTCTTTCTTATGTTCACAAAAAAAGAGGGAGGGAAGACTGTCACGCCGTCCTCCCCACTCGGTCATTCGACTTTCAATCTTATGGCTTTACATTTACAGTCTAAATGCTCTTAGCAGTGTTGCCAACTTAACGGATTTCCCGTGATACGTAGTGGATTTGAGTACGTAGAGAACGGGAAAATAACTTTCTAACGGCTATTATCATAGCATATTTTGGAATAGGTATATCAATGAAGCAATAATGTCAGCGTAAAAGCTCACTAGCTCACTATTTAATCAATTTTAGGGATTTTTAATTTAACTTAAGTTTAGGGGTAAATATTTTGAGTAGATGGAACACTGATTTCGCGACGTTTAAAATTTTTGGATGTACATGAATGTCAATGTCACTAAATATGAATAAACAAAAAACAAAGTGCCATAAAAGCAAAATATAGTGAAAAAGCTGAAAATCTTCATGTTCCAAGAAGCGTGCTATAATTGAGATGTTTTGGCTTAACAATATGGAATCTGGATTTACTAAAGGGAATAGGTAGTTCCAATTAACCAAAGAAGGCAAACTTTTTTGCAATCAAGAAACAAAGACTTTTGTAGTTCAGAATAATTCATGAACGTGAAAACATCTTTGTAAGTACAGTTTTACGTTTAATACTATTTACCTCTGTATAATACATAAAGCAGCCTAGTACATAAATATGTAATAGATGATTTTCGGCTTAGAACTTCATCTTTAACACTGTTTACAAAGTTAGGTTATGTGCGTAAAATATAATAAGCGTTTGTTTGCTTGTTTCAGATGCTGTTGGATATGTCCAAATAAAAAGAGATCTAAATGTGTGTACTGTCAAGTGTCGCGTATGTCCTGAACACAATAAAATATGAAACAGCCTTGGATATGGGATAAGGAGCAGCTTCATCAGAAAATACCTGTGCCTATGATAAATCTGTGGAAGAAGCTACAGCCAAAGGCTGCGGACAGGAACTATGTTTTCATATTGCAAAAGAGAGCAATCCATGGTTTATATAATTTATCAGCTAGAGAATCAGTACGGGAGATTTTCACCACATAACAACTTTAGTATGATAGCAATGAAGGGATCATTAATAATAAGGGAACAAGGGGGACGTGGGATAACAGATATCACTAATCTACATAACAAACAGATCAAAATTCTTCGGGACTTCTTTTTCCAGCGCTCACACAACTCACCTCTACATGAAACAATAGCTTTTTCTGACAAACGGTATACTCCTTTGAACTTATCGAACAGAAATACCCAAATCAATGAAAAAATTACTGATCCCAAAGAAAAGATAGCCGCATGGGAGATAAAGTCACTGCACGGAAGACACTATCACGACTTACAGCAACCACATGTCGACAAACAGGCGTCGAACGCATGGTTGCGAGGTGGTGAACTCTTCCCGGAGACCGAAGCTTTCATGTTGGCAATCCAAGACCAAGTCATAGATACTAGAAATTACCGAAAATTTATAATACGCCATCCCAACACAAATGATACATGTAGGAGATGCAATAGCAGCTCTGAAACTATACAGCATATAACAGGAGCCTGCAGAGCAATAGTCCAAACTGATTACAAACACCGACACGACCAAGTAGCTTCATTTATCCATCAACTCCTGGCTTATAAATACAAACTTATCGCACAGAAAATTCCTTACTATAAATACAGACCCGAATCGGTACTTGAGAACAAAAATTATAAGTTATATTGGGATAGAACCATCATCACTGATAAAACTGTACATTACAATAGACCGGATATAACTGTTCTAGATAAAACTACAAAAACAGCCTACCTGATTGACATAGCAATCTGTAACACCCATAACCTACAAACCACGTATACTGAAAAAATTGCTAAATACACAGACTTATCAATAGAAATAAAAACGCAATGGCAAATAAATAGCACAAGAACCATACCTATCATACTCTCTACTACCGGTGTCATACCCAAAACCTTGTCCATGAGCCTTGAAACACTACATATCCATACATCTGCAATAAAACATCTGCAACAAGCAGTCATTCTAAACACATGTAGAATCGTCAGAAAATTTTTAACCTTATAAAAGCACTTGGCTTCGGCCCGTGCCATAATTACCTCCTAGTACGGAGAGATCACGAAAGTGTAAACGAAAATAATAATAATAAATACTGGTGGACAATTCACACACAACACCATCTGACCCCAAACTAAGCAAAGCTTGTGTGATGGCGGCCAGATAGCTGATATAATACTCTTATATAGTTTTAAATACATACTTATTATACATAGAAACACCCAGACACAGTGCAAACATTTGAATTCATCACACAAATATTTGCACTGGGTGGGAATCGAACCCACGACCCTCGGCTTCGCAGGGAGAGCTACTACCAACTAAGCCACGAGGCCAGTCAAATTGTACATATATATTTATCAATGTATAATGTATGTAAGAAAAAATCAAAGTCAATGGCAGAAATTAAATCTGAATCCTAAAGCACACCATAAACACAAAATTGTATTATACCTTAGTTATTTTATCTTATTATGTACACAGATTCTTTGATTTTTTGTGAATGACGTTACCACATGTTCTTATATAATGATGTAATAATAAACTAATAAAAATAATCTTATGTTATTGAATTAGACTGGCGAGCGAATTAGAAGCCATGAGCTTAGTGGGTATAGTAGCTCTGCCTGCGAAGCCGAGGGTTGTGGGTTCGATTCCCACCCAGTGCAGTAATGTGCAAATATTACTGTGTTCCGGTTTGAAGGGCAATGTTTCCAGTGAAATTACAGGGCATACAGATAATACATCTTATATCTCTGGGTGACGAGCGCAGTGCAGTGCTGCAGGTAATAATTTGGACTCTTCATGTTCCAAAAGCAGCGTGTCACTGTGCTGTTATGTGGTTATCTTATTATGTACACAGATTCTTTGATTTTTTGTGAATGACGTTACCACATGTTCTTATGGATTTATGGTTCGAATAAATGAATTGAATTGAACAGGAAAATAAAAAATAAAAAAACATTAACAGTTGTATAATGATGTAATAATAAACTAATAAAAATAATCTTATGTTAGTGAATTAGACTGGCGAGCGAATTAGAAGCCATGAGCTTAGTGGGTATAGTAGCTCTGCCTGCGAAGCCGAGGGTTGTGGGTTCGATTCCCACCCAGTGCAGTAATGTGCAAATATTACTGTGTTCCGGTTTGAAGGGCAATGTTTCCAGTGAAATTACAGGGCATACAGATAATACATCTCATATCTCTGGGTGACGAGCGCAGTGCAGTGCTGCAGGTAATAATTTGGACTCTTCATGTTCCAAAAGCAGCGTGTCACTGTGCTGTTATGTGGCAGGCATGTTGCTTACCATCAGGCACATGTCCTGCTCGTTTATAATATAGAGTGATGAGTCACATTATAAAAAAAATATGTTTGCACTGTGGCTGGGTGTTTCTTCATATTTTATCTATCTATCTATATATATAAAAGCGAAAGGTCACTCATCAAGGAATCTCAGAAACTACAAATGCTACAAATCTGAAATTTTGCATGGAGGTTCCTTTTAGCACGTAGGCGCTCGCTAAGACGGGGTTTTGCGAAATTCAACCCCTAAGAGGGTGAAACAAGGGATGAACGGTTGTATGAAAATTCGTCGTTTTCAAAGTTTTCAAATTTTGTATCTTGACACAAAGCAATTAAATGTTTGTTCTATCAATTTTGTCATTTTGAACTGTACGGGGGTGAAATTGGGGTTGAAATGGGGGATGAATGTCAATATGGAAGTTCCCAAGTGTTGCAGATAAAACCATGAAACTCTGTACTCTCGACTCGACACGAAGCAAAAGAATGTTTGTTTTAGTAATTTCGTAATTTCGAACTGTACGGGGGTGAAATTGGGGTTGAAATGGGGGATTAATGTCAATATGGAAGTTCTCAACCGTTGAAGATAAAACCATGAAACTCTGTATATAGGCACTTGACACAAAGCAAACGAATGTTTATTCTAGCAATTTCGTAATTTCGAACTGTACGGGGGTGAAATTGGGGTTGAAATGGGGGATTAATGTCAATATGGAAGTTCTCAACCGTTGAAGATAAAACCATGAAACTCTGTATATAGGCACTTGACACAAAGCAAACGAATGTTTATTCTAGCAATTTCGTAATTTCAAACTACATGGGGGTGAAATTGGGGTTGAATAGGGGATGAATGTCAGTATGGAAGTTCCCAACCGTTGAAGATAAAACCATGAAACTCTGTATATAGGCACTTGACATGAAGCAAACAAATGTTTGTTCTAGCAATTTCGTAATTTCAAACTGTACGGGGGTGAAATTGGGGTTGAAATGGGGGATGAATGTCAATATGGAAGTTCCCAAGTGTTGCAGATAAAACCATGAAACCCTGTATATAGGCACTCGACACGAAGCAAAAGAACGTTTGTTTTAGTAATTTCGTAATTTCGAACTGTACGGGGATGAAATTGGGGTTGAAATGGGGGATTAATGTCAATATAGAAGTTCTCAACCGTTGAAGATAAAACCATCTGTATATAGGCACTTGACACGAAGCAAACGAATGTTTATTCTAGCAATTTCGTAATTTCAAACTGCACGGGGGTGAAATTGGGGTTGAATAGGGGATGAATGTCAATATGGAAGTTCCCAACCGTTGAATATAAAACCATGAAACTCTGTATATAGGCACTTGACAAGATGCAAACAAATGTTTGTTTTAGCAATTTCCTAATTTCAAACTGTACGGCGGTGAAATTGGGGTGAAATGGGGGATAAATGTCGAAATGGAAGTTCCCAACCGTTGCAGATAAAACCATGAAACTCTGTATATAGGCACTTGACATGAAGCAAACGAATGTTTGTTCTTGCAATTTTGTAAAAATTATGAACTGTACGGGGGTGAAATTAGAGTTGAAATGGGGGCTGAATGTCTCTACGCTTTCAGATCTAAAAAAAATTAACCGATTTGGATGAAATAGTATGCAGTTGTTTTATTATAAGCTGTTTTTAGTAACCGTATAGTACCGTACTTAGTATTTATTTCGCGCGGACGAAGTCGCGGGTAACAGCTAGTATAAATATAAATCAATGCCACTTTTCATTGTTAGTAAACTCCACCTAAATGGCTGGACCGATTTGAATGTTTTTTTTTGTATATATTTGGGTAGGACCCTGGAAGGTTTAGATTCACAAATCAGCTCGGCAGATGGCGCTGCAGTTGATATCTAGGTTATTATTCGAGCGAAGCCGGAGCGGGCCGCTAGTCTTCTATAAATATAAAAGCGAAAGGTCACTCATCAAGGAATCTCAGAAACTACAAATGCTAGGAATCTGAAATGTTGTATGGAGGTCCCTTTTAGCACGTAGGCGCTCACTAACACGGGGTTTTGCGAAATTCAACCCCTAAGAGAGTGAAACAAGGATGAACTGTTGTATGAAAATTCGTGATTTTCAAAGTTATCAAATTTTGTCTCTAGATACCTGATACGAAGCACTTAAATGTTTGTTTTATCAATTTTGTGATTTCGAACTGTATGGGGTGAAATTGAGGTTGAAATGGGGGATGAATGTCAATATGAAAATTCCCAACCGTTGAAGATAAAACCATGAAACTCTGTATAATATATAGACACTTGACACGAAGCAAATAAATGTTTGTTCTAGCAATTTTGTAATTTCGACCTGTATGGGGATGAAATTGGAGTTGAAATGGGGGACGAATGTATCTTACGCTTTCACATCTAAACAACAGAACCGATTTTGATGAAATTGTATTATTACCTTAACATTTATTTTGCACAGACGAAGTTGCGGGTAAAGCTAGTAGCAAGTATGTATTTAAAACTGTATAAGTATTATATCAGCTATCTGGCCGCCATAGTACAAGCTTTGCTTAGTTTGGGGTCAGATTTTCATGTGTGTGAATAGTCCACCAATATTTATTTAGTTAGTGTGATTAATTTTAAGAGAAGTATATGACAGTATGAAGATGTAAGAGAGTTTGTTTGACTCATTTGATTTTGAGATTGTTTTGAATAATTGCTGTAAATAAGTGATATTTTGTACTTAATCTCTTTGTATAACTTTAACCTTAATGTAAATAAGTAGCATTTTGTATTAAATCTTTTGTAGAAATTTTACCTTAATGATTATTTTACCTATATTATTTTGTACTCAACCTTTCCAGCATTATGACATAGAATAGATTGATTATGATAAAAACAAATGTGACTCAGACTCAACGTTATGACCCAAAAATACTGTAGAAATCAAATTTAAAAAAATATAATTGCATAAGTTGATAAAAAATGCATGCAATAGCTTTACCGCGGCAGTCCCCGAGTGCCACACGTCTTTTTTTTTTTAAATTTTGACTTATTTCGTACCCTTGGCGTCCAGGGCACGGAAATGCAATTTAGTCCTGGCGGTCAAAAGGTTAACGTCGACTTCTTATACACCCTGAAGTCCTGCGAAAGAAGCCATTGAATTTGAAATTCAATAAGAGGGATCAAAGACCATATAAATGGGTTGCATAAGAACGGTCCATAACTACTCTGCCAATATGGCCATCTACTCTGTACGTGATATAAGATTACTTCTTTATAACGATTTTATGTTTTGTTATTAGCGAAAGTGATCGCAGCTAGACTAACGTGTCTGTACTTTCCTCGACCCAGGAAGCGGCCGCGGCCACTTTCACTCTATTCAAGATCAGCGTTCCGCCTTTTCCTAAGTACTCAGCCACAGCTATTGTTCGGCGTTGCAATTATCTTCCTATTGATAGATTTATCGCAGCACGATGCTTGGATATTAAATGTATAATGATTATACCTAGGGTAGTAGAAACTTTAGATGGATTTAATTTCATATTTAGTATTTGGTTACAATTTTAACAATTTAATATGACAACGTATATCTGCATGCGTAGAATAAATAGGTTCGATGCTCACCTATACCTATACACGAATGTATACATAATACAGATACACAAGCTATATGTATAAGTGTCATTATTATGCCTAATTAGTTATCACTATTTCATTTTTGGGATTCCGTAACCAAAGGCTAAAACGGGGCTAAACTACTACTAAGACTCCGCTGTCCGTCCGTCTGCTACCAGGCTGTATCTCATGAGCCCTGATGTTTAGTTGTGACAGTTGATATTTTCACAGTTGATGTAAGTATTTCTAAAAACTCTACGAGTATAATAACGCGCATTATTCGTGTTTATTAAAAACATATCTAAATCAATTATTTATGTATCTCTGGGTTGAGGTGGGCGTTGATTCAACGAACCGTTTTTTTAACACGTTTGCTGCGGGGCAATTTTTAGAAGACTTTCAACTAGTGCGTATGAGGTCTTTTCGAGGCAAAACCTTGACTAACCTTGCAGTGCGTATCAGACCTTTTGTGCCTCACAAAATTGTTTCTAAGAATACTTTAAACATTATGTTCATTTGTAATAGTACTCGTAACTGCTTGAAAATTTACCAATTTTAATTTAAAGAGTTGTTAAAGTTGAATCCAGCTTCGCCCACAGTTATGACATTTAGGTATTGTATTATTGAATTGTACATGGTATGTGTAGTATACAAGTGTCCTTCACGAGTATACAATTTATCTAGTTTGACTCCATAAATACGTATGTGATTTATTTTTTATGTATTGGCGCAATTTAAGTCGTCCGCGCCACGATATCATAGATTTATTAATGATTATAATTTTTCTAGGACGAAACACTTGTTAAAATCGAGAATTCAACATATATTTGGCGAATTTTGTATAACTTATCCCCAGTATCAATTTATAAATCTCTAAAACGCCAAATTAATAAATATTATCAAAAATCTGTCCCTGGAAATTGCTGAGCACATGTAATAATTTCTATACAATATTGACTTGTTATTGGTCTAACAGTCTCTTACTGGCGTAGGACGTGACGACCCCACCGCCCGCTAATGGTAGTTTGCACGACCATCATAGTCGTGGAAACTACCATCAGTGCAATCAGTCCACCGAACAATGGCGGTAAAACCATTGCGGAATGGTCGGAAGTTATAAACAGTAATAACACAAGATGGGCAGCAGCATCTTGTAGAAAACTTCCGACCAACTGCGATCGCCAACCCGCCTGCCAAGCGTGGCGATTACGGCAAAACCCCCCCATTATGAAAACAAAAAGAAAGCCACGGCCCCTAGTCTCCGGCAGCTCTGCTAGTCCTGGCTGTGGTAGCGGCCACGACAGTAGCAGAGCAGGGGGTGCTAAGAATCCCCTGACGGCCCTCTTAAGCTACCGTAAAAGACCCTTGGCCCTGGCAACATTCAACACGCGAACACTGCGGACTGACGAGAAGGTTATCGAACTGGAGGAAGAATTGAGCAAATTGCGCTGGAGTATTATAGGTTTATCTGAAGTCCGAAGAGACTCGATAATACTTAAATCCGGCAATTTGCTCTATTTCCGGGAGGGCGACCAACAGTCCCAAGGTGGTGTCGGGTTCATCGTCCACGAGTCCCTCGTGAACAGTGTTACTCAAATTGGGAGTGTGTCGACGAGGGTAGCGTACCTTATACTCAGAATTACCAAACGGTATTCGCTGAAGGTCATACAGATACCTGTATGACCTGTATGCGCGTATACACGCGCCAACGTCGACACATTCCGATATTGAGGTAGAGGCTATGTATGAGGATATCTCGAAAGCCATGCATGCCTCCAAGACCCATTACACTGTCGTCATGGGGGACTTCAACGCGAAACTGGGCAGGCGGGGCGATGATGAGGTTAGAGTCGGGAATTACGGATTTGGTAATCGGAATTCACGGGGCCAGATGCTAGCCGACTTCTTGGAGAAAGAGGGACTCTATATGATGAACTCTTTCTATAAGAAGCCGGTACAACGCAAATGGACCTGGATTAGTCCCGATGGTGCAACCAAAAATGAGATAGACTTCATCATGTCGTCAAGGAGATAAATATTCAGTGATGTCTCCGTGATCAATGCGGTAAAAGCCGGGAGTGATCATCGAATGGTAAGAAGCATGCTGAATCTTAATATAAAACTCGAACGGTCACGACTGATGAAGTCTACGCTCCGGCCAGCGCCTATCCAAATCCAGAATTCCGAGAACTTCCGACTCGAACTTCAGAATCGCTTCGAGTGCCTAGGTGACTGCGTAGACGTGGATGTTTATAATGACAGGGTCGTGGAAGCTGTCCATACGATCGGATCTAAACACTTTAAAATCCGTCGTACGCAAGGAACCCAAAAACTCTCTAACCCTACCCTAGAGCTCATGGAAGAAAGGTGCAAGATGGTTTTACAATCCTCAGGTGATGTTTCTAAGTATCGAAGGATCAATAGACAGATCTCAAAGTCACTGACTCGCGATATACGGCAATTCAATACGAAGTGTATTAAAAAGGCCATTGAGCAGAACAAAGGCTCTAAAGTATTTGCCCGAGATTTGTCTATTGGCCAGAGCCAACTGATGAAGCTGAAGACCGAGGATGGGGAGATCATATCGTCCAAATCCGAGCTCATGGGAGAGGTTGAGAAGTTCTACGGACAGCTATACACGACGACACAGCAACCTGTCGTAAACCTGACCAGCGATCCTAGAGCCAGGTTAACCCGACATTACACCGAAGATAACCCGGACGTTAGCCTGTACGAGATTAGAATGGCTCTCAAACAGCTAAAGAATAAAAAGGCGCCGGGTGATGACGGCATTACAGCTGAGCTCCTGAAAGTGGCAGGTTCGCCTATGCTAAGGACTCTACAAAAGCTATTTAATTCCGTCATTCTCGAAGGCAAAACGCCGAAGGCATGGCACAGAGGCGTGGTGATACTCTTCTTTAAGAAGGGTGACAAGACCCTTTTGAAGAACTACAGGTCCATCACGCTTCTGAGTCACGTTTATAAACTGTTCTCGAGAGTCATATCGAACCGTCTCGCACGCAGGTTTGACGACTTCCAACCGCCCGAACAAGCCGGTTTCCGAAAAGGCTTTAGCACCATAGACCACATACATACGCTACGGCAGGTTATACAGAAGACCGAAGAGTATAACCAGCCCCTATGTTTGGCGTTTGTGGACTATGAGAAAGCCTTCGATTCGATCGAGACCTGGGCTATGCTTCAGTCGCTCCAGCGGTGCCAAATTGACTATCGGTATATTGAGGTGCTAAGGTGCCTGTACGAAAACGCCACCATGTCAGTTCGTCTTCAGGACCAGAATTCGAAACCGATCCAGCTGCAACGAGGTGTGAGACAGGGGGATGTCATATCCCCGAAACTGTTTACCGCCGCACTGGAAGACGTCTTCAAACTTCTGGACTGGAACGGACTCGGCATCAACATAAATGGTGAGTACATGACCAACCTCCGTTTTGCCGATGATATCGTGGTCATGGCTGAAACCCTGGACGACCTCGGCAGAATGCTAAATGACCTCAGTAGAGCCTCTGAAAAAGTGGGTCTCAAAATGAACATGGATAAGACAAAAATCATGTCAAATAACCATGTTGTACCCACTCCTCTTAAAGTAGGACTCTCTACGCTCGAGGTTATTGACGAATACGTTTACCTAGGACAAACAGTCCAATTAGGTAGATCCAACTTCGAGAAAGAGGTCACTCGTCGAATCCAACTCGGCTGGGCAGCGTTTGGGAAACTACGTAATATCTTCTCATCCAAACTACCGCAGTGTCTCAAGACGAAAGTCTTTGAGCAGTGTGTGTTGCCAGCGATGATATACAGAACAGAGACGTGGTCGCTTACTATGGGCCTCATAAGAAGGCTCAAAGTCACCCAAAGGGCAATGGAAAGAGCTATGCTCGGAGTTTCCCTGCGCGATAGAATCAGAAATGAGGAAATCCGCAGGAGAACCAAGGTAACCGACATAGCTCAACGAGTTGCTAAACTTAAGTGGCAGTGGGCAGGGCACATAGCTTGCAGAACCGATGGCCATTGGGGCGGAAAGGATCTCGAATGGCGACCGCGTACCGGAAGACGCAGCGTTGGCAGGCCCCCCACAATATGGACCGATGATCTGGTAAAGGTCGCCGGAAATCGTTGGATGCGGGCAGCGCAGGACAGATCTTTGTGGAAATCTTTGGGGGAGGCCTTTGTCCTGCAGTGGACGTCTTTCGGCTGATATGATGATGATGATGATGATGAGACCAATAGTCGCTAACATGTAGTACTGTGTATTAGGGAGTGCATCAACTTGCGGCATGCTTTCGTATCGATACTTTTCATCACGTCACTAAGTTAGGATACGTGGGTGCCTCGCCACCCGCACCTCACTCCGTGCGGCTGTGAGGGCTACAATTTTGAGGCAGATTAGACCTCACTTCGTACTGTATGAAACTAATTAATACTCAGTGCGCTTGAGGCCTTTTCAACCTCATTTAGTTTTAAATTCGCTCTTAGGCTAGGCTTTGCAAGATAAGCAAATTCATATATTTGTCTCTGTTATACTCATAGAAATGTTAATATAGTCGCCCCCCGTACAGAGTGAAAGAACACGATTTTGACTACTGCACCTGTGAGAAGCTACGCATGTGGCGTTTTCGACCTCATAATGCAGCAAACGTGTTTTTCATTAATATTCGAAACAGTAGAAGTATCAACTATATTTGCAACAAAACAATTGAACTTTCAACTGGTTTATGTAATACTAAAGGTACAAGTTCGCGCTGAGACCGCGACCGGAGACCGCGACAGGCACTTGACACTATAGAATTGTATGGACGCCAGTTCGCGCTGAGACCGCGACAGGAGACCGAGACAGGTCGCGGTCGCGGTCACGGCGCGAACTGGCACCCATACAATTCCATAGTGTCAAGTGCCTGTCGCGGTCTCCGGTCGCGGTCTCAGCGCGAACTTGTACCTTAACAAGTATTTAGTTTTTCTGAAAACTGCTTTCTGAAAGCTTATAATACCACGCTTTGTTGAAACGGTTTTATACCAAAAGTCGTACAAACCACAATTACTATAGAGATTTAGGTATTTAGGAGGCATTAGAGTAAACGGGATCACTGTTACAAGAGCAAATAAGGTAACTAACTAAAATAAAACAAATATGAAAACGAAACGAAAACTAAAACAATTTAAAAACGCCAAAAAATAATACCATTTTTATAGTGTAGAGTGACGAGACGAATAAGACATGTGCCTGATGGTAAGCAACATGCCAGCCCATAACAACACAGTGACACGCAGCTAGTAGAACATACAGAGTCCAAACCATTACTTAGAACGGCAATACGCTCGTCACCCAGAGATATAAGGTGTTTTATCTTTATACCCTGTAATTTCATTCGAATCATTCATTGCCCTTCAAACCGGAACACAATGATGTCGATTGGCACACTGTAAAACAAATTGGCAGTCATAGGAACTGCCGATCATCTCTAAGATAGTGATGATTCATCCCTATGATATAATCGTCTCGGATGATCGGTATTAGAAAAACATCGATGTATGTACAGTAAACAGCTATGTTTACGGTACCAACTACCAAGAAAAACTGTTATTTATATTTAGGAATTTTAGGGAATATGTTTATTGTGTTATTGATTTACGTAAGATACTAAAATAAAAACAATATAATTCTCAGTACTTTTTGGGGCACACTTTGTAAAAAAAATTGGCAGTCATAGGAAATGCCGATAGAAGTGAACACTTATAACTCAGAATTTGATAGCTCACTCTGGAAACTACGCGGGTGAAACCGGAGGGCGTCGCCACGAGCATGCCCATCTAGAAATGCTTATGCATTTCTACGCAATAGGAAATGCTGACGCGTTTCTAGATGGCCATGCTCGTGGCGACGCCCTCCGGTCCGAATCATCCGAGACGATTATATCATAGGGATGAATCATCACTATCTTAGAGATGATCGGCAGTTCCTATGACTGCCAATTTGTTTTACAGTGTGCCAAAAAAATACTGGAAATCTCAATTTTTTTATCTTACGTACCTAATTCAATAAACATATTTCCTAAATATAAATGACAGTTTTTTTTTGGTAGTTGGTACCGAAAACATACATAGATGTTTATCGTACTATGTTTGTCTAATACTTTACATCATACTAGCTGACCCCGCAAACGTTGTTTTGCCTTAGTGAACAACCCTTGTCACTTAGGGGTATGAAAAATAGCTAGTAGCCGATTCTCATACCTACAGAATATGAATATAAAATTCGGTTAAAATCAGTAAAGCCGTTTCGGAGGAGTAAGGAAACAAACACTGTGACACGAGAATTTTATATATAAGATAATATGTAAATCATAATAATAACATGTTTTTCTATGATATATTACAAATTATTACATTCTCTTTGTTTGGTAAAATCATCTTGATGTTTGCTTTGATGACTTTGCCAAATTAATGATTCATCGGATTTGATAAATTATGCTTAGACACACAAAATGATTAAAAAGGACGATTCAATGTCTAATTGAACAATCCATTGCAAAAACAAGAACTAAGTTGAAATTTGGTACTTCTAGATTTTAGAATAGCACAAACTTCGGTGAGCGGTACCTTTAACGTACGTATTTCCCGCAAATGAAACACATCCGCCAGTCAATACGATCTTAACGCCATCTAGTTCTACTTAAAGTAAACCTAATCACAAAACCAGAAAACAAGTTACATAGTTTTGCAACATAGTTTTGCAGTTATGACTGTAACATTGTAATATTGTTGATGGTATGCATATTTTTGCTTTTGTGCAGCAATAATCTAGCATAGGTACATATTGCTTGCAAATTTAGTTCTTACGTTTAACGTCGCCGCTTAAGATTTTAGTGTATCGGTATTCCTATTTATTTTGAGTCACACTTCACACCATAATGTTTTCTGTTTATTTGTGTATCTACATAGGAAACATTTTAAAAATAAGAATAATATATTATTAAAATCGTAACTTTATTCGCAGCTCAAATGCACTTTTTAACTGCAAAAATATTACCTAAAAGGGGTTTTAAAGATTCGCCAATTTATTTAATACTCAAAAATCCCAGACAGAATATTAAATGTTATAAAATCAGAAATTTACAAAAAATGTAGAGCATGGGTATCTATGATGGGATATATACATATATGGGATATATCTGCACTCTACCGCTTAAAATGTTTGTAGTACCTATATCTTATATACCTACCTTGTTCTAATGATATAAATAAAAGAGAAATAAAAAGCGAAATTGTTACCCCACAGTGTGATTATTATCAAAAGAAACGTATGAAAATGGACCAAAGAAGTTTCACATACAAAAAAAAGGTAAAGCTTTTACTACATTAGCTAATGTTGTAAAAAACTATGTATTAGATAATCATTTTAAACTATTTTAGACCAGCGGAATTTTAGACCACCATTCAATACATAGACCAGTGACCAGTGCTAAAAATACTGACTTTATTTCCATAATTTTGCTTCTCAAATTTTAAGTTGACTGATTTACAATATTACTATTTATGGGGAACTCATAGAGTATAATTTATATTCCATGGCGGTATATTTCAGGAACCATTTCACATCGGGGTCAATGACCGGGCTCTTATCTGGCGTGTATGTGTGTGTGCACGTGTGAACTGCGTTTGCGCATCGTGTGTACTGCTGGCTAATCTGTGTGTGCATGTTTTATTATGCAAAGGGTTAGGTACATATAAAAGAGAATCGTATTAAACCCCATTGTTAGATTACTTTGTTGCTTTGTGAGACCACGTGCTCTAAAGGGTAGAAATTAAACGGGTCCGAGGTGCTTGTATGTAGTTTAGCATGCATTATTTTGTTTGTATTTATGCAAGTGATTGTTTTTTTAGCGTCCGTTTTATCCTGGGCTACGTTTTACCTTACAATCAAACAACTCGTGGTCAAACGCAATCCGATCTTGATTAAAAGTATTAATTTTTGCATAGAACCACAGTATCAAGAAATAATAGACTGTGATAGAACGTTAAGATGCTACATAAAATATTTTTCATCCCACCAGCTCGGAAAGAGTACTTTTGCTCCTCGATATCAGGGCGCAAAAGTCGTTTTTACCCTCTAGAGGTTAAAGTAAATTTGAATTTAGAACATCGTGTGTACTGAGGTTTTGAATTCAAAACATAATTTAACCTATTTATTTCTACCTCCTTGGTGCCGAATTCATCATACATTTATTTTTAATTTGTTAAAAACTCATACTCGGAACCTCTTTGGTGTCTTTTTTTAAAATGCTTTGCGCTCAATTTTCTTTTCACGTATGGAGGATAGAGGTAAAGAATGTTATTTCAAATGGCAAAACATTTTGAAATGCTATGAATGAATCAATTGTAATCGAATTGAAGTATGCCAAGTTGCCGAGTTGAATAATTAAATATTATTGACTACTAAAATAGTAACTAATAGATAATTTCAACTACTTGTGCAGTACAAAATAATGTAGTAAATATAACATCAAATAAATAATTACTGTTTTGAGAAAACATGTTGGTACAATATATTTTGAAGTCAAAACTTCTTTTGGCGCGCCAAAGACAGATTTTTCGTGGGCTGTCAATTTAATTCTAGCGTCACGCTCGGGAATGATACGAAATCTTCGGGTAAATTCGGGACCATAGCCAATGGCATTCTAGAAATACCTCAGCCTTTCCCATTGGCCATTTAAAAATGTGTCAGCATTTCTAGATGACCATGCTCATAGCCACACCCTCCGGTTTCACACGCGTAGTTTCCAAAGTAAAAATCAAATTCTGAGTTATAAGTTACCACTTCTATCGGCAGTGCCTATGACTGCCAATATTTTTCTTTCATGAATTCTGAATAGTACGTTTATTAATTTCCTTTAAAATGTACCCTGATGCAAATTTAGCGCTACTATAATTTAATGCATTTGGGCGGACACTTTTTCATGTACACATGAAACTCCTTACCTCAATCGGTCAACTCTCCATATTTTCACGTCATATTGTTATTGTTAAAACCATCGCTAAATAAACTTAAGTTTTAAACTTATAGAATTGAATACAAGTGAATAACCGAAATACCATAATAATAAGTGATTGTAGCGACCAAAAAGTTTCTTTAACGCCAACAGAATCGACTGAAACTGAAAATGCGCAAAGCGTTTAGTAATTTCCTCGCTAGGGGGGGATGAAAAATTACGTGTTACACTCGAGTGCAAAGATTTTTCACCTTGTGCCCTTTTGATTCTCTTGCTACGCTCAGGATTCTAATTTTTGAATCCCTCGCTACGCTCGTGATTCATCTTTAGAATCCTTCGCTTGCTCGGTCATCAAAATTGAGCACGCGGTTAAAAAGCCACTTTGCACTCTTGTACAACAAATAACTATTATATTGTAATAATGTAATATTGTAAACTATAGATAGATAACTATAGATCTGCATAATATACAGCATTTAGCTTCTGTTCGTATAGTTAGTAAAGGCTTTATCTATCAATGAGTTGCCCATGAGTCAACGAATGTGCCATCAAGACCTTGTTTTTTTTTTAAATAAATAGTTGCTTACCAACAGGACATGTGCCTGATGGTAAGCAACATGCCTGCCACATAACAGAACAGTGACACGCAGCTATTAGAACATGAAGAGTCCAAATCATTACCTAGCACTGCACTGCGCTCGTCACTCAGAGATCTAAGATGTTATATCTCTAAGACCTGTAATTTCTCTGGAAACATTGTCCTTCACACCGGAACACAGTAATGTTTGCACATTAGCGCTTGGCGGTAAAATAACTGGCAAAGGTGTGGTACTTCCCCAGGCGGACGCTGCTAGGAGTCCTACCACTACATGTGTAGACTTCGAAGAGTGTGCAACTGATCTACATGACCTATTAATAATCAACAAACGATTAACGACGAGGTGCGAAGAGGTTTAGGTCTACTTTTGTGATAAGAACGTGTAGGATGTGAAATGCGTTGCCTGATTGGGGTTTTCCCGGTGGTTACAATCTTGGTGTCTTCAAATCGAGAGTGAATCAGTTTATACTAGGTAAGCACGCTCCATCGTAGACCGCGTCGTCGCTTAACATCAGGTGCGATGGCGGTCAAGTGTAAACCCATAAAAGATTTAAAAAAATAGTCATTCATACCTAATGTTTGCCCTAGAAGTACCTATTATGATATTTTAGCCGTGAAGTTGTAAAAGTACGTTATGTTAATATTATTGATAAATTTGAATTTCATCTAGATCGCAAAATGAAGTTGATGTCCTCGAAACTTATAAGATCAGCAATCAAGGCAGTCAAGGTATAAGGCATCTCAATCGGAAGTTATAATATTGATCCATATCCTTTCTATTGCTGAGTTTCACGTAATAGTGGAGCTGTATTTTTTTTTTAATTAAAGAGTAACGAGACGAGCAGGACATATGCCTGATGTTGCTATTGGAAGATATTGGAACGTGAAAGTCCAAATCATTACCTAGCACTACACTGCGCCCTAGCACTACACTGCGCTCGTCCCCAGAGATCTAAGATATTATAGCTCTAAGCCCTGTAATTTCTCTGGAAACATTGCCCTTCAAACCGGAACACAGTAATGTTTGCACATTACTGCTTGGCGGTAATGTGCAAACATTACTACTAATAACTGGCAGAGGTGTGGTACTTCCCCAGGCGGACTCTCCCAAGAGTCTTACCACTACCAAAATTCTACCGTGTATTTCTGTGACCCGAGACACATGGGCAGCTTTTTTTATTTAATTGTCATTATTTATTTTTCAAAGAGATGGCTGTTGACCTCAGATGGCCTTTAGTGTCTACCGAACTTATGGCTAGCGCAGAAACTTATTAACTATTCTTGCGATTTTTATGATGTATACTTATTTTCATATCTATAACAAAAAAAACATCCTTGACTTATCTTTACATAAGTAGTAGTAGTAGTGTTTTTTAGAGGTAAAACACCCTTTATAAAGAGTATAGTCAGTTCAGTTCTTGTTATGTTATTTTCATTTCCTAAGCTAAATAAAACAAACACTTGAAATAAGTCACTTATCTTTACACGACACCGAAATTTGTGATTTATCTTCGCCAGACATCGAAATATGTCCAAAAGTCACACCCCATAAAGAGTTTGGCTAAATATCCGACAGGTGGCGCCTCTCAAATTCAACTTACGACTTCTTAGCATGTAAACCGAGAAAGTAAAAGCACGACAAGATTGTATCCTTTGACAAATAGTCCCGAGGGAGGGCGATGCCCAAATTTTTGGGTGAACAACCTCTTAATGCTTGGAGACACTTTATTTTTACCATGCAACGTATCTACGGCTCTTCAGTGGATACTTTTATAGAATTAAAAGCTGACATTAAAAAAGGAAGATAGTTAGAGCGTGTAGATAGCTTTAATTAGAACGCGAGTACCACCCACGCCCCGGTATTCCCTCCCAGCGCAAAAAGAGGAAGAGGTTTTAAAGGTCGGTCGTGCGTGTCTGTATGTATTTAGTATCGTAGCACTTCTAGTAGCGACTCCAATTGCTCAATGAAAATTGTTTTACAGAAATGTTTAATTATTTAAAAGACAACAATACCTATTATCTATTAGATGTGAGCTACTTTTACAACTCTGCGAGATCAGAAATTGGGTATCCCATTACCTATTACTAGTATTAAGCTAGGGTTCATCTCAAGTTTTACTGTTTCTCACGATATTTTTATTTTTAAGTTATGAAGATAACTTACTGTGTTTGTGCATGTATATCCAAATACATCAACAGCATCCAAATACATGTTAAAAGGGTATTACATTTTTTTTAATTATCTGATGCAGAAAGTTATATATCATAGTGAAATGTCTAGAGTACGAATATTTTGAAGTGGTTATATGAAACACACGATAATTATTGTCTATCAACTGTAATAGACGTAATAGTCAGACATCCAGTTAGTAATTGAAGGCTGATGATGTGACATGAAACATAATAACAACATAATGTTTTTAAAGAACGTGTAAAAGTTTTCGGGTCACAATATATTTTCTTACTATATTCCAAACATTACGCCCAAGGCTTATGCTTGCCAGGAACCTATAATTACTTTTGAGTTCATTAGAAAAGTAAATATTTTAGACGTTTGAGTAGTCAAACCAATTGAAAGAGCCATAATTCATTGAACTTTTGTCAAGTTTTGTAACATATCGGTTAAAAACATACAATCTATCTATATATCAATCTACTCTCTCAAAAACCAAACGCTGAACACTGGTGAATTCGGTAATACAACCAAATGGAAGCCATAATAACTATTAAAGTTAAATAAAACATGTGGACGGTTCATTTTCAATTAAGTAATTCCTTAAATTTTGTATGCAAATATTCGTTACTCTCAGAATGCCTCTATTAAATAACTGTCGCAACACTAGACAGTTTAATAAACTTTGCTCGAAGCAAGCCGTCTCTGTATGAATGAATCGAGAATACCTCTGTTATCAATGCGATAGTATAATTATAGCAGGCCAAGGACCGAGTCAAGGGTATTCCTCCCAAGTTCAAAGGTCGCCGAGTTCACAGGAGCTCAAACTTGACGTATGGACGTCTCCCGATCCGTCTCCGGATTCTGAAGGTTAACGAATTAAAAGGTCGACGTACAGGACAATTGTCCGATATTATACTGCATCTTTGTGCTTTAGCCAGCTCTGAAAGAGAAGAAAGTTCTTGAACTGGATTGTGTGTCTTTTTATTTTTGTGCGATAATATCATCGCCGTCTATGAATTAGTTTTTATTAGGAAGTAGACATAGGTTTTCTTTTGTCCTTCGAAGCATAATTAGAACAAAATAGCTAACAGAAAGAAGAAGAGAGACAAATATTCAACTCAGGAACATTGCAAATTGTAGCAGTCCTGTAATAATGCTTAAGCTAATGGAAAGTTAAAAAGTTAAAAGTTACGGCTGGTCTAGTCGGGAGAACGGCGACTGCCGATCCAGAGACCCCGGGTCCAAACCCCACACGCACCACTGCCTTTTCGAAGTCATGTGCGTAATGCCGCTAACTTAAAACGGTGAAGGAAAACATCGTGAGGAAACCGACATGTACCTAGAATCTTTCGAAGTCATGTGTCATCCGCCAACCCGCACTGGCCCGGCGTGGTGGATTATGGCCTCAACTCTCTCCTTGCGAGAGAAGGCCCCGAGTCCCAGCAGTGGGAACGTTTAGTGGGCTGTTGATGTTGATGTTGTAATGTAAAGAGCTTACTTTTTTATCATTTACTGTATATTTTACCATACAGCTGTGAAACGGTGTGTTTTGGTTTAAAGTGTAAATGTATGTAGCTCGTGAATTTACTGACAAAAATGACAGCGATAATTTTAAATCTCGGTGTAACCAAGACGTTGAGTATAAAATATGTTTCAATTTTACAGTGACGCGGTTTTAAAGCTAACAACTGTATGAGAAAATAAGAGCCCTAGTGAGCATGAAAAAAAAACATATTTTGCATACATTTGCTAGTGTTATACGACGAAAATTTTTGAAACTACGAATGTTTACTACAATGTAGTGCAGTGATTTGGACTATTCATAGTAAAACTGACGTATCTCAGTCGCCATTGGGCTATGTTGCTATTAGGCTCTCATAATTTTTACAGTATTACCTATTTTCACATCGCCTAGGTAGATATAACTTGGCAGAGACCTAAGTTCAAAGGTCGTTCAGAGTTCACACGCCTGAAATGCTGTAACTTGATGGATGGTGGCCTCCCCCTAACCAAACAATGCCTATTCTCATTTACCAGTAGAATAGCGATAAATGGAAAGAGTTAGGTACTTTTGTTAAAATGTATATTCTCGTAAAACTCAGCAAATCAGTAAAAAAATTAAAAGTAATGATTACTAGCAGTTTTAACCAACTTCAAATGAAGACGTTTGTAATTCGATACATTGTTTAAAAGTATGTTAATCGATTAATATAAGTCAAATAGGATAAGTATTAGTATAAGTAAGTTTTAATTTTCCGGCTCCACATTTTTTTAACAAATATGATGCATTTCCAAAATGTACTTGTAATGTAACTTGAAGAAAACCCGATATTATCGAAAAAAAATTAATTGAAATTTGTATATTTCTCCGGTTACAAAATAGTCACTTGTTCCATGTACATAAATATTACCAAAACTTTTTTTTTTATAAAGCCACAGCAAAAAATCAAAACTTTCGTAGTCCTGTGTCATCCACCAACCAACCCGCAATGGGCCAACGTGGTGGATTTATAGCCTTGACTCTCTCCTTGCAAGAGAAGGCCCCGAGTCCGAACAATTAGTGGGTTGTTTGTTTATGCTAAAACTACAAATAAGTATTTAAGTCGATTTATTTTTGATATTAACATAATAACTGTATTCCACCTGTATTCCAAAGGTTTACTCTAGATTTACCACGAGCTAATAACTTATTATAATTATGGCAATGGTTCTCAAACTTATTCTTGAAACGTATCTGTGTGATGTTCAGGGCTGGCCCATCAGGAATTTGTCTTGCTGGGTCGACCCAGCACATAGTAGTTATAAACAAAAAGCTATCTGACTGGTATAAGCTCTGCTTTGTAGATAATATTGCGAGAAAAGCATGGATAAATAACTAATGTCAATAAAATTGTTTAGTGACTGTCATTCTAATTATAACTGTATGAAAACAAGTGTGGAACATTTAATTTAAAAACCGATCCCCGGATAAATGTAGCTTTATATGAGGAATTATTGCTGCTACTTTTTTATGTAGAGGTGCGTTAAATCAAATCAAATCAAATGAAATCAAATCAAATCAAATCAAATCAAATCAAATCAAATTTATTTCAACCAAAATAACAAACAATTATAGGAAGTACAGAAACATCTTATCTATCAGTTCAATACAAGATGCCCATAATTTCAAAAACACCCACACTAAGCTAGGCTTGTCCTGTGGGTAGTTTTAATTTTAGGATTCACATGAAGTTCGTCACTGACGGCACACGAGTGATTTAACTTACAATCGAGATACAATTATAAACTTAAAAATAAAAATATAAAAATACATAGCCCGGGACTGACATCGATTACAATCATAAAACGATATGAGAATGGGCGTATGAGTGAGTGTGTAAGTGTATAAGAGGGTGTGTGTGTGTGTGTGTGTGTGTGAGGGTGTATGTGTGGGTGTGAGTGGTGTCTAATCCCGTTGCTCACCAAATTCTCTTCAGGAAGCTTTCCGTATCCTCAAAAGACCATTGGAGAAGTTGCTTTGTAACTTTTGATTAAATAAAAGTTTGTTAATAACATATATGTATGTATACATACATATATGTCATATATATATATTATATTATATATATATATATTTTGTTTAATGTTAAAGATATATATATATTGTCTATTTTAATCTCTCAAAAACTATTTTATTATTCCTGTGGGCAAAATATGATGTTTTTATGTTACCTATGCTGTGAGATAATGAAGGACTTAGCTCGATTAAGTATGTATGGACAATTGGACAGTAATGTAGGTAGTCAATTTTAATGGTTGAATATTTTGCAGAGTTTGCCTATGGAAGTACCATACCTGTTATCCTACCATCAAGTAGTAATGTGCAAACACACCTACTAAGTTTCCGGTTTAATGTTCCCAATATTTCCAGATGATTTACAGGGCATGGATACCAATCATCTTATATCGCTAAGTGACGAGACCTGTGCATTTTTAGTCAGTGGTTTGATAACTTCATATTGAAATATCTGTGTGGGGCGGTAACGGACGAACGTGCTGTTTACCACCAGGGACATGCCTTGCTCGACCCGGCAGCCCGGCACTCTACATTATCGGTATTTGTAGAAAAGTTAAATGGCTAGTTAGTTACAAGCTCTGCTTAGTCTGAGGTTAGATAGTGTTCCGTGAAAAACATGCACTGTCACCATCATCAACACCGGTTCATTAGCTAGTTTTGACATCATTGTAGAGATTGTAAATTGATGTGAGTAAGCACGTAATCCCTAATAAGGGCCGTTTAAAGTCCGTCAAGAAGTTTTCCCCAAGTTTTTGCCCCACGAAACAATACCAGTTGAGAATGTCCAGTATAAGCGGGCCTCTCTCACCCTCGGATTTCCTTTAACCACCCGTGATTTTTAATCGATTGTCGTGGTTTTTATTGAGTGGTCACGTATATGTGTGCGTAAGGAGCGATTACGCAAAGCTTCCCCGAGGAGAGAGGTCGTTGGCAATGGACTCGGTTCAATGTCACCAAATATATCACCGAGTGAAGTATGTTGGGCAATTCGTCTTGGTACTTTGTAATGTACAATTGATAAATACCAATGTTTGTGATACAATTGTTTTGTCGCTTACGACAACAAAACACTCAATCAAAATTTATTTTCAATAAATATGTATTAATTTATAAGTTAACGGTCTACGAGTAATAAACTACACGCATGCAATAGTATCACTAAGTATGAGATGTTTACCTTAGTTTTAAATACCTTCGTTACAGACCAATTTAAATGGAGAAACTGATATTCGACAATTTAATGCTGAAATTCTGCTAATGAACGTGATGCTTCAAGCTATAAAAATATCGGGCACATGCTACAAGGCTACAACACACCAATATGGTAAATATCCCATAATTAATAATACTAGTGTATTACTTCTAATTAATACGTTCTGCAATTTTTACTGCCTGGGAAACGATTTCGATGTTTCTCTCACATTTTAAATTATTTTTCTAGTTAAATATTTATACAACTCTGGACGTTATATCAGACAAAGTATCAAGTTTAGTCGATCGCGCTCTACGACCGAGCTCCTGACAGTTCGTTGACCGCACTTTTCGGCAGGCGGTGCTCTGAGTTTCAGCTGTAACGCGATCCTGCAAGCACACAGACATATACACGCACACTCATACACACATAGACAAACAGGTCAGGCGCACAAAGCATATATACGCTGTTGTTCAAAATTCACCGCTTTGTACTATTTACATAGATCAGTCTTCCTGGTTATGTAATAGTGACTATTACAGGTACTGTATTTTTTAAAAAATTGAAAATATCTGTAATAGAGAAAAATAGTAGGTAACATGTAAATATTTCATATACATTTTTAAACGTTAAATAAATATTGATTGTTGAAAGTAGAGTGATATAGAGTACGGCTTAAACTGATTGTGAAATAAATAATTAAGCATCTTTGTTTTCTCAATATCTTCATCTGTATACTCGTAATTACTGATAAGTCAGACGTGTTTAGTGTAACTTAGGTATGTAATGTATGTGTATCATTGTTAATTAATTAGGGTCTTTTAATAATATTGTAATCTAGATTGAAAAAGCATAGATTTCTTACCAGATTTCCCAGTGTAACCAACACTGGGATTGAAATCTGGTAAAAAAAAACATATACATTTGAGTTGTGTTTTTTGTTTGCTGCTTACTATCAAGCATTTGACTAGATCATCTCGTCGTATTTTATTATTTGTGGTTTAATTAATAATGTGTAGTTCTCATTGTATTTTAGTTTTGTTGATAAAGGCTCTGCCCATAAAAAAAACAACACCCAGAAGTTCAACTCGCGAAATCCCCTATATTTTCCTGGATCAAAAAGTCACCTACATAAGTGTTCCAGAATGTTTTCCAGATTTCAACCTAATTCGTTCAAACGTTCAAACGCAAAAAACATGCAAACTTTGACATCTATATATATAAAAGCGAAAGGTCACTCATCAAGGAATCTCAGAAACTACAAATTCTAGGAATCTGAAATTTTGCATGGAGGTCTCTTTTGGCACGTAGGCGCTCGCTAAGACGGGGTTTTGCGAAATTCAACCCTTAAGAGGGTGAAACAAGGGATGAACGGTTGTATGAAAATTCGTCATTTTCAAAGTTATCAAATTTTGTATCTAGACACTTGACACAAAGCAAACGAATGTTTGTTCTAGCAATTTTGTAATTTCGAACTGTACGGGGATGAAATTGGGTTTGAAAAGGGGGATGAATGTCAATATGGAAGTTTCCAACCGTTGAAGATAAAACCATGAAACTCTGTATATAGACACTTGATACGAAGAAAACGAATGTTTGTTCTAGCAATGTTGTAGTTTCGAACTGTACGTGGATGAAATTGGGGTTGAAAAGGGAGATGAATGTCAATATGGATGTTTCCAAGCGTTGAAGATAAAAAACCATGAAACTCTGTATGTAGGCACTTGACACAAAGCCTATTAATGTTTGTTCTAGCAATTTTGTAATTTCAAACTGTATGGGGATGAAATTGGAATTGAAATGGGGTACGAATGTTTCTTTTCGCTTTCACACCTAAACAACTGAACCGATTTTGATGAAATTGTTTTATCATAAGCTGTTTTTAGTAACCGTCTCAGTCTTCAGTTGTGTCTGGGTACACAAATAGGTACTGCCTGAGTTACCTTAGTATTTATTTCGCGCAGACGAAGTCGCGGGTAACAGCTAGTTTATAATATTAGTTTGAAGTAGAAACTAATATTCTAGATAGATGTTAAACTAATTTTGATTTGTAAAATTGAAAAAAAATTATTAAATAGACGCAGACAGTCAATCAAAAGACATCGAAATTGTTTGATGACCTGGATAGATCAATTGACAAAGAAAAACACATACTGCCAAGTCACTAAACCTTTGAAGTCAGTTTAAATAAAGTTTTCATCAGAAGCAATACACAAAAGTTTTGATAATTTGTTGTCCAAATGTTACAATAAATGGAAAACTATTAATATCGTATAGTTGGTACATTTTAGATTTCTTTCCCAGGGTCTGGTGCGTGCACGCCTAGGCCGAGCATCGACTCTAGACCACTTTCACTATCGATAGTGACCACATACCTCGCTCAACCTCACTTGCACTTCTGACAAGACGATGGTTGCGACCTTATGGAAGTTGCGCCGATTTTGTAATATAGTGCGTGAGAATCATTTGTTTATAGTATAGAGTGACGAGACGAGCACGACATGTGCCTGATGGTAAGCAACATGCCTGCCCCACATAACAGCATAGTGACACGCAGCTATTGGAACATGAAGAGTCAAAATGCACTGCGCTTGTCACCCAGATATATAATACGTTTTATCTTTATGCCCTATAATTTCACTGGAAACATTGCCCTTTAAACCGGAACACAGTAATGCTTGTGATATATAGATATACTCTATATTGACACACCAAATAAAATGAAACACTGAGAAAAAGATAGATAAAATTTAAAGTAGTGCAACAGTGCATTACCTGGCTGCATAATCTATGTATTTTAAACTATATAAGTATTATATCAGCTATCTGGCCGCCATCACACAAGCTTTGCTTAGTTTGAGGTCAGATGGTGTTGTGTGTGAATTGTCCACCAATATTTATATTTTATTTATATTTATAATAAATCATAATTAATGTATGTATCTTTTTAACGTCATATACATAGCATTTCATATAGATATTCCAGTTCCACTTTGTCTTTTATGTAATATGTCCTCTGTGATGGGGATAAACACAACAGAAAAGAGGAAGAGAGATAATTTTCTTTTCTCTCAAAAGCTTAGCGTTAGTTTGGAGCCCAATCTACGGTTTAGGTGGATTAGCTACGCTCAGCTACGCAAATTAGCTACGTTGTGTATAAGTTTGTTTATATCTAAATTAGTATCATACATAGATCACGACATTTTTTTTTGGTTAATGTGAAATAAAAAATCGGGGTTACTGAACCAAAACCAACAAATATTCTAGAGGTACTATGTGTATAGAGATAGATAGAGTTCTTCAGATACTATGTTTACACTAGTTTTCTTATTATAAAAATGTCTCTTCCTTAGTGTTTGGTTTCCGCAGATTAACGATACATTTCGCAGAGGAATGCAGACTCGTGGATGTAACAAACGTCAGTTTACCATAAAAATGCACTTGAAAGTCCCAAATTTACTGCAGTAATTGAAATGCGTTATGATCATGGCAACAAGACAATGACCCTCGAATACTTGCAGATGTAAACGATTTTCTGTTCTTAAGAGAAGCAAACAGATAGGTTGATATTTTTAATTAAATGAACATGATTTAAACAAATGTGTATCAAGCCATGTGTCTGGTATGTGTAGTGACGTGATTGTATCCACAATCCTTTTACATATGTTCGAAACAATCATTATTATCCTATTTTATGGCCTAATACTTGGAAAAAAGCAGTTAATATGGCCTAGCAGTTAGAATGTGCAATTCACATTCGTGGTGTCGTAAATTTGAATCTCATCTGTCCCTTTGAGTGTTTTTTCAATTGTAGATTTACAAGTTTATTTTCACCACAGGCGTGGCGGATTTTGACCTTGCCTCTCCTTGGGAGAGAGGGTCCCGAATCCCAGCTGTGGTTACATCTAGTGTGCTGCCAACGCTTCTGTAAACCTAAGTATTTTTAACTGCCGTATTAGATAATATGACCAACGCTCAATCTTTTATTTCGTCTGTCGCTATAAAAGTCGAAAATTTGAATATCGAATTATGTATGTACACTCAAAAATTTTACTCAATTCTGGCTAGCGCTACGCTTGAGTAAATGTTTGTGATATCGTGGTTAAAATCAGTGATCACAAGTATCGATATTTTGAAATATTATTATCATGATATATGTACAACCACCCTACTAAACTAGTTATCGTATAAAACCGAATGAAATTGTGACTAGAACATTTTAATGGTTAGGTACTAAAAGGTCTACCTAACTCGAGACGCAGTATTTTGAATAGAAATTAATTTCGCTGTCTATTACTTTAAAACGACATTTTCCTCGATCTTAGGAGCTCATTTATATCTACGCACATTAATTACTATAATTATATTGCTTTACAGATTGAAAAAGTATATAATCACGTAATCTTTGCACGGTAATCCTTAGTAGTTGATGTGTCAAAATTGTGGTGCAGCCGCGGCGAATTCTGCACCGGAGACTTGCCTTGATGATTCATAGTATTGCGATTTACCTGGGACAGTGGTGATGACGCGAAAAACGGTGCACGTGTGTCCCTGCGGAACATCCCAGCTCCCGCAGGACGGCGGGGTGGCGCGGCACTGTGCCGGTCAGTCACCGCTCCGACGGCGAACCGTGCGCCCGCTGCGCACCATTGTTCGCTCCACCTCCTATGTTTATCTGACGTCCTGGTACATGGCTCGTCGTCTATGAACTTGTGATTGTTTTTCAGAGTGCCTCTCTGTGGATTGTGACTAGTGTGAGATAGTGGCTGTGAAAGGATTCTTGTTGACGAGGATTTTGTTTGGAATGATCCTGCCGGACCGGCACTGAATTTTACAGGTGCACAGATCTAATTACCATTGTATATATAATATTAACGTACCTATTACGTAGACTATGCTCATTTTACTTTAAATTACTCTTTCTTTCATTATGCTATTCTGTATTTACAAACATAAATGTTTGTAGATTTCCGTTTTTGCGGAAAAATGGCAACCTCGGAAAATTGATGGAATTGAAAATTTTCTTTCGCCTGAACACATGAGTGGTGCTATAGATTACGTTTTATACTTTTCGTGCATTCATTATTTTCTTTTGTTAACTATAGTACAAATAATTTATATCCCTTTTCTGCACATGAACCGTATTTTATCCAATTAAATTTGTAATCTACTAATTAGTGCACGAATGCATTTTTTTTTGGATTTGCTCAATGTGTTCTTGATTTTCTCTTAGTAGCCTGCCTGTAGTTCCGTATATGCTTCACGAGGTGAAGGACCTTTGGTAAGCCATTTAATTGAAGATGGTTTCTGTGAATAGGGGATAGTATTACAGAGCAAAGGAGATTTCAAAGTTAGAAAAGTGTAGTCCCTGTCTCTACTGATATTATAAATAGGAAAGTAACTGTATGTCTGTTGTTATGATTTCACAACTAAACTAGTGAGCAGATTTCAATGAAATTTAGTACCTACAGGTTTTAAAAGTTGAAATAAAGGATTAAAAGTAAATATGGAAGTTTCGTAATTTTTGAAACTAGAAGCTCGAAACTTATTTTAACTAAATTCAAAACAGGAAGAAGTTCTCAATTCGGTGATATTTTTGTAGGAAACGCGATAGATCCGCCAACTGTGAATCGGTTTTAAGTAGTGATAATTTTTTGTTTTATTGATCAAACTTCAGAGGTGGTTCCATATTTTAGCGAAACCGGTTTGACGGTTAAAAAAAATTATGCATCGATGAAATTTGCGATTACTCCAAAACCTCGCTGTCTCATTATTTTTAACAGCATTTTAGTTGTTTCCCCAAAATTTAAGTAATTTAATTGAGTTTAATTTTAAATTGCAGTCAGTGTTTGTTTTTTCGATTCAAAGAATTTTTTTAATGTACAAGAAATTAACTGGTATTTGGCGAAATTAAGTTATCGAGAAAAACTAGCTACGCCCAAGCCGTGTACCCCACCCCGCACACCGCAGGGGGCAATAGTAATAAATGAAAATTATTGTTCCACATTTTTACTCACAACATCATCTAGTCCTAAATTAAGGATAATAAGATAGGACTATAGACTACAGGATGGTAGTTTTAGAACTCTTGAAAAAGAAGACACATCAGTTGCTGGCAATGAGCTGGCGATATTTCATTTTCATCACAGTCAAGACAAATATCAAACAATAGACCTTGTGTTTACATACATTTTTGACAGACGATATTACTCAGTTTAATCAATCTTATAACATCTCACGCGAATCCTTGCCTGCTTATTATTACTTATTATTGTACTGCCTACAACGTGTAGAAAGAACGAACATAATTATTTAGATAATAATTCAAGGACTGTTACCGCTGTATTCCAAATATTTGCGCAACACTTTCTAGAGCCTAAAAACATGTGTATTTTTTTGCACAGTCAAAGCGACATGGACATTTTCTTCATTAGTCAAGCGATAACAAATAGACAAGAGTGAGCTTGAGTCAGGCTTTTGCATTGGTAGTCAAATATTCAAATAAATAAAGGTGAGATTAGGAACCAGTGCGATAATTGACGATAACAAACTTTATTTTAGAATTTTGAAAGTAGTTTCGTAATCCAACATTCCAGGGATGTATTATAGTCGTTCTTATGGTTGCATTATGAGATTCGTCCATCGAGAGACTAAAGAATTTCTATATTTAGAAGGGACAGATAGCTGATTGGACCTAGGCTAATAAAACACAGTAGGCAAGTGCAATGCCGCCCTTATTATTGCATCAGAGAGGCCTTCGCCGTATTGCATCGAGTTCCTTTCTCTAACATCTAATGCGGTGAGGCCAATGTGCGTTATTCTTGCTTATACTCCTTACAAAATGCACATCTACAAAAACTTGTTAGATGTTTATGAGAATGTGTATTATCCTTGCTTATACACCTCATAAGATACAAATCCAAACAAATCAGTATATTAAAACATTGACTGCCAACAATGAACAAAGTCTTATTTTGGTGAGGTGACGTGAAAAATAGACGGAAATCTCACTTATTTTATAGATCCACATCACATCTAAACCAATCTTCCAGTATTTTATAAAGCGGTTAAATTAAATCAAGTGGTTGGTTTTGACACTGTCGCTTCCCAATCCTTGATTTTCTTAGTTACCTGGTCCGGAAAGTCAGTAACTGGCCTCGAGCCGAATCTCTTTGCCGGGGTCCGACTCCTGGGGGCACTGTCCCAGAGAAATTGAAGGTCCGATCGGACCTCCTTCAGCCTTTTTGGGGTGGTTGTGTCAGGGCTTGTTGGTTCCTTCTTCTTTATTCTCATTATTAGTGGGCCTCTTCTTCACCTCATTCGTCTATGTATGTATTGTATACAAATTTTAATAAAATTTTACGCTATAGACAGTAATCAAAGAATTTTAGTTACAGTTACCATTAGCTTTCAATAAATTATAGATCTAACTAATTAATATTCATCTCTTCCACAGACACCAGATCACCTTACCTTCACCCTGTTGACATAGAGATGAAGGAAAAAGGTTAAACGGATATACTATCAGCAAATAAATGAAAATGTAAGTAAACGTTTTTATAAGCAGTAAGGTTCTGCAAGTTAATACATGCACAAGGATATTTATTTATTTATTGTTTTAGATTCTAGCGATTTTAATGGGTAGGTACAGAGGACTTTATTACGTACTATTTTGTGATGTTACCTAAAATACATAACACGTGTGTATGTGGACAATTGGACATACATAAGGACATAACACCCACACATAGATTTTAAGATGTCACTTTCTAAAGCCTTTAGAAAGAAAGGGCGAAGCCATTAGATGTCGAGATACAGTACTTGTCCTATTTTAGATTTGGACCTATTGGGCTCAAAATATATTTATAACCACTGTTATGACATACACATAATATTTCTTATTTATTTTCTATGATAAATATTAGGTGAAAACTACAATACCCGAGATCGTAATCATCAGGATTGGAACTGGAGTACTCTGATCCCGAGAGCAGCTTTGTCCTGCCTGAGCAATTTAGCTATAAAACTACAACACCCGATGGCATGTATATTTAAGATAACAATGTGCCTACAATGTGATTTAATACTTTCATTAGTTGTATTTTCATGTTTTTACCCGACTGACTATGTTTTTCGCGCGTATCTCGTATGTTTGTAAATTTCTTCATTTCCACGTATCTTCCAAACGACTGGATGGATTTTGATAATTAAGATATCGTTAGATTAGTCTCAATCTCTCAATCACCAAAGTGTCCTTAAATAGTAGGTACATATATAATGTTTTTACGTGTTGATTTTTTGCTGTCGGATTCTTTAAATTAAAGTTATTAATTAAGTTCTTTTTTTTTCTTGTCTAATTTTTATGACTGCGGTATGAGTTCAAGAGTCTTGTTATTATTACTATGTTATTACTATTTCATTTCTTGTATCTGTGTAAATAGACTACAATGACGTTGATTTAGTTGATATTAATCTGGCTTGTAAAATGGAGTAATTAACAAAATATTGTACTGCATTGAAGGTAACAATGGAATCCTACCACAAACGTATATATTTTTAATCTTACTAAAATTATAAATGTCAATGTTGGGATATGTTGCTCAATCACACCGGAACATTTGAACGGCTTGGGTTGAAATTAAGAACACAGTTAGTCTGGCCTACAATAGTCCGGAAGAACACATTTACCTTTTATTCCGGAAAAATGGGAAAGAAAAAAAAACAGGAATCGGAATTGCGTGGGTAAAATCACAAGGCGATGCTAGTATTTTATAAAGTACACTCTTTACTCTCAAATAGTTTTATGCAGTTTCTGATTGCTACAATTAATATTTGATTACACCTTGTAATTATCTATCAGATAAGTGTAACAAACGAGGTTTTCATCACGAAATACGCCTAACCTAAAATTGCCAGTCAATGTCCAACTACCGTGTGAAAATTAAACAACTTTTCGTAATAATGTTTATACGAAAGTTTTGATAGAGCATACATAGAGAAGCGAGTCGGAATAAGCAAAGTGGTTGTAAACACGCAAACTGAGTGCATGTTTTGTGTTCTAATGGTTTTCGCACGGTCTGTGTAGCATCCGCATCACATTTACTTAAATCCAAATAAGCAGTAAATTTATTTGGACATTATTACATCAAATAGTTTTTTTTTAAATTTAGTATTATATATCTACGACTACATTCTATATAATTAGATCATTTATTAACTGCATAAGGTTATGTAGTTCATTTGTGCAGTTTATATTGCAAATGAATTCTGTAATTTGAAGTGCCTTAATATCAATGAGGCTTTTAGCTGCATAAAACACTAATAGTTGGTGAAAGTTTTACGTTTAAAATATGTACATAATTATGCAGTGTAAGGCAACTGTTATTGCAAAATCTATTTCCTCAGTTTCATAAATTAGATGAGCTTCGAATACAGATTAAACTAAAAATAATTATTCCATGAAACCATAGAGGCTGTTCAGAAATGCATAAACTAAGCTATGCTTTAGTCACCGTGCGATTTTTGACCTATTGCAAAATATAATAGGAGGTATTATCGCCTGTTTTGTTTCATGGCGGGAATAATGCACTGGCAGTAGTTTATGAGGTCTTTCACCGGCCACATAATATAGGTCAGCTAGATTAGCTGCACTACCATTCGTTGTTGCTACTTTGACGTTAGAACTTTATTGTTTTCCTGCAATCGAAAGTTCACATATTTTAAGGAGCGCTAACTATGTTTTTACAATATATTTGAGGTAGTCTCTAGTATCACTAGACAGACAGTCAGATTCATTCATTGTAATATATCATAAACCTACACTAGAAGAAATACAATGGACAATGACTTATATTTGGTATCATAAATAGGGCCCTATCGTTTACAGCCAGTAGCCATACTTTACAAAGAAGTAAGTATTACAATTTTAAATGCAATGATTTATTCTGACACACAAATACATTGTTTAAAAAGTATTACTAAAATATACTAAATGTAGAAAAGACATTAGTGGCGGTTTTGGGACTTGGTTATGAATTAAATACGACTTTAAACAGGGATTTTAAATTTAACAATACTTTGGACTTCTGTAGGCTATATGATAATATCACCTCGACTTTTTTCAAATCAAACAATACCTTGTTTAATTCGAAAGAAGTTGAGGTGAGTAATGTATCCCAAAAAATGCAGATCCTTAGTCCTTTTCAAAGTTCTGTACTGATGAAGTCCGGACTTTAATCAATAAATGCATTTTTAACTATAAATGCGATGCACTTAATTTGTTTCGAGCTCGATATCAAGTGAAAATGTAGGTATATCAGAACGAGTAATAAACTAATTTGCCGCGTATAATTTCAGAACAAGCGGCTGATTTGTTTTCTCCGTTTTATCAACAAACATATTGCTTCGAAACTACCATTTGCATTACACAAAAGCGTCGCAAAATTCTAGGTTAATGATTTTCCTGCAGAGCTAAGCTTAATGTTTCGCGCACACTCGTTACTAAAATCAACTACCGTACTCGCAACAGCTCGCGTGCGGTGTTCTAGTTACTTGACAGGAAGCTACTAAATGGTTCAAACGTTACGCAATATTAAACTTTAAGGGTTTCTGCTAGTTTCTGCTAGTCATCTAATTCTATTATTTTTGTTAGCTTGTATTTTTATTTTAAACAATGATCGCCAAGTAGTCAAAATTTAACCACAAAACATTATTAGATAATCTTCTATTCTCAATTTGACCTCATAATTTGACAATAAGCAAAAGAGTAATTACTATATGATAGTCTCTGTAATTTTTTTTATTGAAATAATATATTTTTAAGCATATTAAAAAATTCTGCATCCCTGTATAAACAAGAAATGTGCAAAGTTTTGTATTTATCAATACACGCAATTTAAAAACAACGATTGCTTCACGTTTTAATCAGATAAATACTCGTGTTCTCGTGTGTTCGTGTTCTTTCAGTTTATATTACCTATTTCTGGTCATTATTTCAGATTTAACATTGATGACATAATATGATTGTTGCTTTTTGGAGGTTTAATCATAAATATCATATGGCACTAGTAACTAAATAAGATGAGAAAACTCTTTAACAAAAGCCACGAAAACGAAAAAAAGTACAAAGGAAAGTTTAGAACTATTGCAAGCCAGACATTTATTATTATTAATTGCCTTGTTGGTTAAAACAATCACTGAATAAAAGTCATAATGCGAAACGAGTATACCAAAATCGACTAAGATATTCAGAATTTTAGTGGAATCAAAAATATTTACCTACTTACGAAATTGTAAAATGATATTCACGATTCAAATGTAATGCCTAAAAAGCTGAAGATAACGTTTCGGCAGCGTTGATCCTTTGAATGTTGCCTAATTAATCACCGTTGACCCCCCACCGGTCTTGCCGCTGGATCACAAAGTTATGAGCTCATTTCTGTCTCAAATCTCTCTCTCTGCCAAATAGTTCGAAAATTTCTACACCGGCTTAACTTAGCTAAAAAAAACTGACAGTTCTTACGTAGGGTTTGGCAATTTTTTTTTGCAAAATACCAATGAGACTCCATCTTGTGTCTCTGAATTCATTTGACGTCAAAAAATTTACTCACTTTAGATAATACGAGTAAATTTTTGCAATACGATCGTGTTGTAAGTATGCGATGGGCCTATTTTGTAAGTTCTAGCTTGCCCCCAATATTGTAAGTATTGTTTCTTATCGTGTTCATTGCTTTTACCTTTGCGCGTGTGTTATAGGCAGCACAGTTTACATGTCCTAGATCTCGGCCAATAAAATTATGCATACGATATGCCTGTTATTATTTATTGATAGGGTCTTAGATAAAAGCTGTGTTGAAATTTTAAATTACGGTCTTACGTACTGTATTTCTGTTACCACCATATAGAAATATATTTAATGCCTAGATTTACAAACTCTATTTTGTATCGATTATTATATTGTACATTCGAGTATCGATCTAATTTTTTTTCTGTTATAGACCAAATATAACTATGTATTTTTACTACCGAATTTCAAAACTTTACTCAGGCACTATTTCTTTAGATATTTTATCATGAAAATCTTCAAATGGCTTTGCTCGAAATTCGTTGTTTTATTACCAAAGAATAGCCTTTCGCTTGAAAGTTGTCTCGTCTGATAAAAAGGGATGTTGCTGTCTAACATGGAGCGCGCTTACCCATTCTACCGATCTATTCTAGATTCGAAGACAACCAGATTTATCACTGAAAAAACCCACTCGGGCAGCATATTCCATTCCACTTTAGGAAAGTTATGAATAAATGTTCCATTCAATTTTATGAATAAATGTTTAGAAAATTACGTTTAGTGTTCTATCTAGTAGTGAAACGGTTTTATCGAAGCGCTCGCACAAAAGCATCGAGAGCTACAGATAAGCGAGAAAGTAACAAACAAACCTGGTATGATTGAAAACATCCTTAGAAGTCTAGAAAAGTATTTCAAGAAACGGAATCTATATTTCTTTATATACCGCCATTTATAGTTTAGCTATTTAACTTCCATTGATAGCGTGTTGTCGGATATAATGCAATACCTACTACGTATATTTATTTAGCAGTGTCCCGCGATTTTACCTGAGTAGTTTCCAATCCTATAATTTCCGGGCTTAAAAAATTTGCTTATATCTATCCATTGAAATAACTAAGTAAAGGAAGATGAGGTGCGCTCTAACATAAAGACAGCATAATGTGGCGAACATTTCACACAAGCATACGCAATGTGCAGATAGCTTCACTTCCATCGTGAGATACGTTTGAATGAATGACAAAGACATCATGACAAGTAGGCAGTAGGTGGAAATGAGATAGCTATACATCACATTAGTTTAGATATTTTTTTAATTGTTAGCGAACGTCCACTCAACTTGTGGCTCCTGTTACGACTGAGACTCAATCAGGAGACGTCACCTGATTTTGTATTGCCATCGTAGAAGAGCGCGTGCCGCTTCTTAGTGTTTTAAGAGTTCAATGTATCTATCTACCAAATTTTATCTAGATCCTCACAATAGCTTTTGCGTAGAAGACTATTTATTAAACATCCAGATAAATTATTGGGCTAAAAGATAAAACACCTTACATCTCCGGGTGACGAGAGCAATGCGGCACTATGTAATGATTTGGACTCTTCATGTTCCGATAGCTGCGTGTCACTGTGTTGCTATGGGCAGGCATGTTGTTTACCATCAGGCACATGTCCTGGTCATCTTGTCACTACACTATATAAAAAAAAACATCCATCCTCACAAACTTTCGGATTTATAAAATTAGTAAGACAAAATCCGTTTTCTACTAAAAAACTACTCAATAATTTCAGAATTCCTGTCGATGCCATCTAAGTTAAATAAATTTCTCAAACGACTAACATAGATTTCAATCCGACGTTATAAGAAATCTGTCTGTGATTCTCTGCAGTTTATATAGCTCATGGAATGTGGCTCGTTCTTAGAATGATATTTGATATATCTATTTTGAACCTTGTTATATATGTGCTGGTGATTAGTATCGGCATTTAGCGACAAATGGTTCCTATTGTGGGATCGTCTGAGTCGCGATCTCCAGACTCGGCCCGGCCCAGTTTCGGGGGTCGCCGTCCGTTCGTGAACTCTGAACCTCCGCTCGATTGCTGTCGCCCTGGTACAGTTTTTCGGAAGGTGATTTTTTGTGTGAAATTTTTGCGGAAAAAACGTTTGCACTTTTTGTATTAAAAAATAAAGACAAGGAAAACTGTGTAATCTTCATTCGGAAACAAATTCAATAACGCAACCAGATAAAGTTTACAATTTTACGTTTCATGGGCTGTGAATGAATTCTAGCGTCATGATCGAGAATGATAGGAAATCTTCGGATTAACTCGGGACCATTGCTATGACCACGCCCTCCGGTTTCACCCGCGTAGTTTCCAAAGTGAGCTATCACATTCTGAGTTTTCACTTTTATCCGCAGTTCCTATAACTGGCATTTTTTTTACTATTAATTTAGCTAAAGTAATGAAAATAGTTTATTTCGAATACCAGACCACAAAAACCCAGAATCTTGTCTTTTTAATCCAGAATGATGCATGCATTAATTTAAAAACGCACAAGTTTAAATCCTAACATTCCGCCAGCATCATACATTGCGTATCATTTATTTCACAAACTCCCGTGTCAGGCGAAGTATTTCGTCAGCCAACCCCATCGCGATCCATCCGCACGAGCTTGCCTCGGGGTCAATGTCCTGCGCTGGTATATAGGTCAACTGAAGGCGCCTTCTCGTCTGTATTATGTCAGACTGAAGCTAGCATAACCGCGAATTCAGCTTTTCACAACCCTCGCGAAACTAAATCCAAAAGTAAAGCGGGAATTCTCCAAATGACTCCATTATTCTTACCATTTTACAGTTGAATACCGGTTATTTTCCCCTGAATTCACTAGGAAGGGTAAAAATTAAAACAGGATTGAATAACAATGAATTCAATACCAATACTAGAAAGCTAGTTCGTTGATCTGCGTTATTTTAGCTGCAACAATAGCGATACCGACAATACGTTTTGAACTCGGGAAGTATCAGCATAATAGCGGTCTGTAATTGAGTATTTTGTCTGGTCATAACCTTAGGTTGTGTTTGATTCGAATGCTTAGCAGATGCCACGCATCGTGGAGCAGCGAGCACTTAACCTCCTTTGTTGGTTAACTGCATTATGATGCGGCCAAGTTGCGTTGACTTTTGAGTCTTGTCTGTTTGAAAGGTTTGAGTTGCCATCTGAATTTGGTCGAGTTATAAAGATGCATAGTGGGCTGCTGCGAACAGGCAAAAGGGAAAGTGGTTGGGGCTTCCTGCTCGCACGCGGAAGCGTTCAGTTGCTACACGTAACTCTAACTGCATTCATAGGTTGTGCGCCAACGCATCGCAACATTGCGACATCTTTGGGAACGTTTGATAGCGTACAATCATCCTGTTGAGTAAGATGTGGTAATACTGGCTAGTTATATCATTTATTGGAGCTGGACATCAAATAAAAGTTTGTCCATGATAAAAAGTAACTGTGGAGCTTTGACGAATTTGTATTACCCATACATTTTGGTCAGTAATTATATAGGTTTAAGCTCATGCACATCAATTTATAAGATGCTAACCTAATATAAAACTGTTCTAGAAATTTAATAAGAAGTCCCTGTAAATAAGATGATTGCTTAACTTATGTACTGTTTCAGGTATACTTCGAATTTGATTTACACATATACATGACGTGTTTCATTTTAGTATTTAGACTAGCAGCCCTTCTGCACTAGTCCAGAACTCTGTAAGAAGTTGAGTCCAACTACTATAGCTCTAACACTCTACTTCACTCTAACAGGAACTCTAATGTCAGGTAGTTATCGTTACAATCTCGATCTATAGCCTGAGCCACTATTCGAGGCCATTGCCAAAAAGCGCTACGATCGCATTTGTGTAAAAATCTTGATAGCTATTAAACATTAGCTTAGTTCAAATTAGGCGTCGCAGGAAATGAGTCGTGGCGCGTGTTATACATCAGTTTTACTTTCGTTTACGTCATTCACGATAGAAAGCCTCCGTCGTCACAGTGAAAATGACTGAGATCATCGCATGATATAACTCTATTTTTTCTAATATTTCAGACACTCTAGTGCTTTTCCGTTATTATGCTTCATCAACAGTTTTAACAGCCGTTATGATTCAACAGACCAGTAATTAATTAATTGGCTTACAATTTTGATTCAAAATTTTTGAATATCCTATAGGATATTCAAAAAGGTAGGTTTAGGGAACTATAGTTCCCTAAACCAAGGGATCATAATGGCCCTTCAAATATTATCTAACGGACTTAAATATAGAGTAGGTCGTAACTAATGAGCTGAAATGGGTTGATTCTTTTGAAAACGTCAGGGATAGACATGTATATATATACCCTTACATGGAAATAACGGCACGTGGCCAAAATGGGAACTAACGCCTTCGTCAAGCCCTGGTTGGGTTGCCGATGCCCGATTTCCCTCCTGACAATGTCATACAAGTGCCATTATTTCGTGGTACGCCTATACTATTAGACTGACTTACACAAAGTTTTTTTCTCAAGTCTTCATAATACAGAATAATGGGACAAGAAAGTCATGCGTCTGATGGAAAGCAGTACATGACGCTGATGATGAATGGCTGGCCAATGACAGCACACAACCACCCAACGACGCAGTTATTTGCTCTGCAACTGGAAATTAAGATGATTGGTCTATTTTTGACGTTGTCCTTTAGACCATGCTTATTTTTTTAAATAAACGTTTTCCTAGAAGCTTGGGAAATTATGTTAAAAGAGATAGAATATATTTACAATTCCACTGTGATTAATGTGACTAGTGGTCTGTGTTCTCGGATCGCCTTTCACCGAGTGCAGATAACGTCTAGAGCGGCAATTCCTCCGTCCACGAGACTGTGAAGTGCGCCTGCGCTTCCGCGAGCGGTTGATTCACTTCACTTTCTCTAGTGCATTGGATGCAGTCGAATACGTTTGCAATTTTTGTTATAATATTAGTATTGACTTGTGTTTTTCCTGCAATTTCACAAGTATAACTAACAGTCGATACATTCGTATCTGTGGTATAAAAAGACATGTGTCCATGAAGCCTTGAAGATCAGCGCAAGACTTAACAAAACTATATTTGTGCTTGTGTTCATATAGAGTATGCTCAAGAAATGCTCAAATAAAAGCCGTTACAAACAAAAAAAAACAATTTTAAATGAAATGTTATAACGTGCTTGAAATAAGGGCGTTTCAAAATAACCATTTATGATTTAACTAATAATAATATGATTGACAATAAATCTTATTATTTATTGCTTATCAATTAAATTATTTTAGCTTGTTTGTAGGTAAGATCATTAAATAGCTCCAAACCCCACAAAGTCAGAAATATAGCGCATTGACCAACGACAAAATATATGTTGAGACAAATATTAAAAATGAAATCTGAACCATCCTAAAAAGGCGTTTAAAAAGACACTATAGTCGTCTCTTTCAGTATCAGTCAACAGGACAAAGACGGCGATATCTAATTACGATATATCGTTATTGCTTTTCATTTTGTAGCCTGGTAATACCGCCAGCATGCATGGTTCCCATTGGTAGTGGGTTCTACCATTCTGATTATCTCTAGAGCTTCATCGATGTAAATTTATGTGTCTTTAGTATAAGTAATTATTATATAGAGTTACATTATATGTAATAATCATCATAATTTAGTTTTGTTAACAAAAGACTCTGCCAAATAAAATGTCTCAAGGTGTACTTTAATTTTTGTTACTATTACAATACAGTTAAAACCTTCATTCCTTAAAATATTTGGAACAAGTAATTATATTAAAATAAACTGCAAATAAATTACATTATCGACGTGCTTATTTGAATAATATCGGCTAATATTAACATATAATAAATAGTCAATGGCATAATCTGCGATATACATACATATATCCTTATACAGCGTATTAAGAACAAGATAATATTTTGCGTATGAGATATATTTTATGTATCTCAGCATTAGTTGTTTTAGGAAAACTTATTATTTATTTTCATGTTTTTTTGGTCGTTAGGAAGCCTTGAAAAAGTCCTGTCATAAGTATGGTTTACAATTATAAATATTTAATCTGTACTGTACTATTTAGGCAATTTCCCGCATATTACTGAAAATATTGTATTTGTTCAAAAAATATACGAAAAATACTACGGTCACTGAGTTTAAAACGAGTAGACAAAATTAATAATTAAAAAAAAACATAATTTCTAAGTTGAATAAAACTGAATTTAATTTTGGGAAGGAAGCTTCGACCACACATGTTGTTTTTAACTATATAATTTGATTATAAATATAGTTGTATGTTTATTTTTAGCTCTATCATACTTATGTCTATCACGACGTTATTAGGATGTACCCCACCGATTATTGTTCCTCGCTGTTTCATCATTCAGTATAAAATAGTAACTCAAAATATTGTTTAGTCACATACTATCATTATTTTTCAACTATCAGTAGCCTATAACTTCACTACTGGGCGTTGAAAAGGGCAATGACAGGGGTTATCTCCAGAACTTCGAACGGATTGGTTCCCATCTCGATGGGGCTTAAAGGATTTGGTTCTGAAGTGAACAGTATCCGAGGCGGGCTTCGTCGTGGCACGTAGGTTGTGTAATTCAGTGCTGGGATATCTGAACTATTCTTCTAATTAGTAAGCTTGCGTTCGATAGGCGAGTGGATAGGTTTTGCGTTTAGAGTTCATATTGGACGCTTGGCACCCTCAACTCTCTGATCTGTAGTCCTTTCTTGTTGATGTAAAAAAAATCATCATACAATATTAGTGTTAGTATTAGTTCCTGATGGTAACACGCCATGACACGACTTTGTCACGAGTCTATCACTTTGCTCTGTAATTCTTCTGGAAATATGACCTTTTAAACTGGAACGCTGTTAATGTTTGCATATTACCTACTGCTTGGCGGTAGAAAAACTGGCTATGGTGTGGTAGTTCCCCAGGAGGGGTCTGCAAAGAGAAAGACGACGAAATTACTATCAACCATCGAGATAAATTAAGCTGACCTAGGGTAGCGTTATAATCTATGGTGGTTTAGTAGTAGGGCCGTCCAATTTCGCAAGTGTAACTAAGATATCACAGGCGCGCACTCGCCTTGAAGAAGATTGCCGGACGCGATCGAAACTCGAGTCGGACTGTTCTGACTATATTATACGTGAGTTAACCGTGTATTTATTTTAAAATAACTAAGATACCGTATGTTCGTGTCCTAAAATAACGTAGCGTAAATATAACGCTCTCAAATTCGATGGAATAGCGATATACGTAAGGTAAAAGGTAAGTAGCTGGAGAAGAAAAGTCGAGGATAGGGCTGAGTTGCATATCATAGTAGATAGAGGCCGATGTCCAGCAGTGTATTAGGGTGGGCCAAAGATGTTAGCAAAAAAAATATTGAAATCTATGATAATGAGGAACGTAAATACGAATCCCGCCTACACCTTCGGGTAGGTTTACACGTGCAGGACGGATCCAAGTAGAACCGGAGAAGGAGAGCGAGAGTTTATTTCGAAGTTACGTTTTTCGTAGAAAGAGGGTCCAGAGTTTATTATCATAACTGCTAAGTCAGCAGTAACTAGAATATCAGCAGAAATAAAACGTAGCAAAAAAATCACCATCATCAACAGCCCACTAAACGTTCCCACTGCTGGGACTCGGGGCCTTCTCTCGCAAGGTGAGAGTTAAGGTCATAATCCACCACGCTGGCCCAGTGCGGGTTGGTGGATGACACATGACTTCGAAAGATTCTAGGTACATGTCGGTTTTCTCACGATGTTTTCCTTCCCCGTTTTAAGTTAGCGGCATTACGCACATGACTTCGAAAAGACAGTGGTGCGTGTGGGGTTTGAACCCAGGGTCTCCGGATCGGCAGGCGCCGTTCTCCCGAATAGACCAGCCGTAACTTCCCTTTGGCTATCCCAAAGATAGTCGCGTAGTATTTTGAGAACATGTATAGGAATATAAAATCTGATGCTTGTGCACAGTAGCGTTACCTTGGCAGTACATTAAAAAGTATAGCCAATCTGGGCTATTATTACCGTTAGAATTACTTATGATTTACTTAAATTTCAATACCAAAAGCTTATTGGCACTTTAGGCTACGCCTTTAAAGAGTAGGTATCATAAAATATATCGTAAATGTGAATAGTTAATTTTAAGTTAAATATCAGGATTGATGTATAAATTTACATATTTGCAGACAAAATAAACATAACATACAGAAATGAACAGGTGGCACATTAGAGATGTCAACGTCCCACAAAATAAATACAAAAGTAATATACAACACCACAAAATGTGCAGATTTTAAAACAGACTTGAAATAATGTGTTCCAAAACGTTTTCATTTGTCACCATCTCCCTCGAAAATAAAAACAAAGAACGATCGCTTTTTGAGGAAGCTAACACTGAAAGATAACCGAAACCTTTTACCGACAAAAAAAGATTAGCAGCGAACGCAAACATTTAGTCATTAAAATATCAAACTCTTCTTTGTTCCGGAATCGGTTGAGTTTATTCCTTTAGGTATCTTTAAATAATTTGGATGCAATTAGATATTTCGGTAGAAAGTTTGTGTAAACATATAAGTCACGTGGGATTATGTTCCAAAATACACACGACAATAACGTGTGTGTAGCAAAAATAGCGCATGATTCGGAGAAGTGAGAGACAAAGTACCTCTATATGCTATTTGCAGCATAAGAGGAGTTGCTCTTGCTAGGTCATAGAATATGTAAAAGTTACTGATGTCTTGTCTACAGAAGTGTTAATTTGTTCTACGTTTTACAGTTATTAATGAGCTAAGGACAATTCATTGCCACATTGTGGTTTTTGTTAAAGTTATTAATAAAATAATTGATTTAAGAAAAAGTATAAGCAGCCCACTTTATGTTCTCACTGGGTCTCGGGACTTTTCTCGCAGAGAGATTCAAGGCCATAACCCACCACGTTAACAGTACAGATTCACGGACCATACATAACTAACCTCGGGAAATTCCTGAAACATGCCAACTGGCATGTTCCATGAATCTCCCGACAATCTCTTCATTCATTGTTAAAGACAGTGGTGATGACAAAACAGTAAATCTGCACTTGAAAAATACTCAGTTGATATGATACTAATTTCATATGTTATGCGATAGTAAAAAGCCTAGTCAAATAAGATAAGCTGTATTTGGGATTTTAGTAAAGTTTTGAGAACACTAAAATATTAGACATAGATTTCATTCAAAACAAAACTTTTTATCTCGGGACCGGGAACTACACGGTTGAAACCATGCGATTCTGGTATGAATCTAAAAGTCTATGTTTAGTAGGTACTGCTTTAGTACATGACCTTCAAAACCATCTATAATATCTGAATTTCAGCGAGCAAATTTAAAACAACTACATATAGATATAAATGTAGCTCCGTGGTATACCTATTTCATTTTTGTGACTCCGAGGTATATTTTATTTAGTTTATAGTGGTGGCTTCCGAAACCACTGAGCTGTTTGTAAGGCTAAAAATATTATTCTCTGTCCTATTTACATAATCTCGAGTAGTTTTCGATATACCATTCCAGTTGCACTTATAGATTAACTTTTTTTAATTAACCTCAGTTGTCCCACAGCAGCTGGGCAAAGGTCTTTTCCAATTCCCTCCGATCCTGAGCTTCCATAAAACATTTTTTTTAACGATTCGAGTTTGTATAAAAAAAAAAATTGGAAACAGCGGAGCTTAGTAACAGAATCAAATTATCACTTTTTGGATACGTCATCGTACAACTACGTCAGGAATCAACGTTCTCCAAATCATTCCAAGCCACAGAGAATTGAACAGTGCCAATGAATACGTAGATAGGCAGGTCCGATGACACGTCGGGCAGATTGATCGACAGTTGCCCCGGCCGGCATAGACGGTGACGAGACGGTGACGTCACGGGAGCGCCGCCCGCGCCACAGTGCACACAGCAGTTAATACGCGCGGGTCATCACACTGGCCAGGTGCGTTCACACTGGAACATTCGCTTCCAGAGTTCCCCGATTTCCGCGTTGTCATTTCCTAAACAAATGAGCTGTTACGTGGGAAATGCGGTTGATAAATTGTTGTTTAACTATCTAGAATATGTAACACTTCATATTCACTGATTTGGTACTGTATGTGGTATCATATAAAGTAGTTGTCGTGAAAAGGTCGAAATTCGACCATAAAGTTACTGTTTCATTTTATACTTAATTTGACCACAGACAATTAACACACAGATAATTAACAATAAACAAAAGAGTATTTATGCGTGTGAGTCAAATACGTGGTAGTGTGTGTAATGGTTTTATTGATCAAATGTATTTTATGCATAGTTTAAAAAAATAAAAATTCTGCGCTCCTATATAAACTATATGTTCACGAAATTTCATACCCCTCCGTTTGCGAGTTTTTCGCAAAAAGAGGTAAGTAGTTATAAAGTTAACGCATTAATATTAATATATTGATATACATATGTTATGAATGCTAACTATTAAATTATATCTTCCTAAGCGAAAAACTCAAGAACGAACTCTTGTTATAGTTTATGTACATATTGTATGCTTTTTGGTTAGTAACAAACCAAAAAGCTGTTACGTACAAAAGGAAATTCAGACTACAAAATGTTCAGAATGAAGAAAAAACTTAATGTTACCACAAAATTACAAAGTCGACTTTACTGTAAAAGTTCATAGTGAATCTAATTAAAGCTTACTTATTCGCTGTAAAGTGGAATTAAACTTTTGTAATATAAAATACCATAAAAAAGACTTTTCATTGACTTTCATTCATTTTTTTCATGATTTAAAAATGAAGTCCTGTGATTAAAAAATAGTTTCAACCGCGAAAAATTGCGAAAATAATATTTCAATTAATTATTTTTTCTTGAAAGTAGAGAAAGCAGTGCACCCAATTGAAAATACTTATTTGTACTATTGTTTTTTTTTACCTCTTCTTTTATAGAGATATAAAAATGTTTTAAATTTCCAAACACCAATCAGCGTAATATACAAATATCAGATATATATTTTTAATCAATTTTGAATCCTATAGAAACAGAAACAAAATACGTTAATTAAGTCAGTCATATGGGTTTGGGTATGAAAACAAATTACCACATACACCCATACAGGGACATGACATGAATACGTTGACTGGTCCAAAAAGTATGTGTACCTGTACTTTTCCGGGCAGACTCATAACTATAATACAGACATTTTCCAGTTCACATTCTACGAGTATTTGTAAATTCAATTTTATTCAAATTACCCGTTCATTTTTCCACGTAGTATCCGTTATCGTTGGATAAAAAGTAGCCTATTTGCTATTTCCAATTTCAACCCGATTTGTTCAGTCGTTCCGACATAATTAAGCAACTAACATCAAAAAATTTGCATATGTAATATTAGTAGGATAGTTTTATTTCATTAACGGTAATAGGTTTACACCGTCACTCCTGAAGTTAAGCAATGATGCGGTCTACGATGGAGCGTGCTTACCTAGAAAAAAAACCGATTCACTCAATTTGAAGACACCATAATTAAAATCATCGGGAAAAGCTCACTCAGTCAACGCATTCCACAGCCTAGACTTTCTTTATACAGTGTTCACGCGTTGTAGGCAAAATAGTTTACGTAGCAACTGAATATATATTTCCTTTAAACGTAAACATAATCTAAATACTACTGGGAATTTCATTTTAGACCTAGATAGAAACAGCGCTTACAGTAGCTAATAGCAAGAAACAACGACCTAAGTGGGCGTCTCCCGGGTAAATAGTCTGAGCTAGGCCATTCGCCAGCGCTTTATTTAAAGGCCAGTTTTTTTTAAATCGCTAATTTCTAATACTTGGATCGCGCGATTTCCTGTTTTTTCAATGCTGGTATATTTAGGAGCACTTAGTCAATGGAATATGTGTAGCTACGTGCAAAGTGTATGATACGAAATCGATCAATGGTCGAAGTACGAAAATGTAGTGTCCCGTTTACGTCACGTATGGCCAATGTATGAAATCTACGGAATCTTTGACGCTAGCTTTAATTTTAGAGCGTTTTTGTTATTTCCCATACATTTGGAAGCGTTTACGTAACGTTTAAGGATGTTATGTAAATGCTGATAAATGACTTTTTAGAATTACCGTGAATACTGACGTGGTTGTAACACATTTTGAACTAGCAAACGGTATAAAAGGGATTCAAAATCAGAGTTATCTAGTAGTCTGAAGTAGAAGTCCAAAAATGCTGCTTTACGATGATCAGATAACACAAAAATTGTCCAAAAAGCGGAAGAAATACATTTTTATAGGTATACAGTCATATATCGCGAATTACTCGTTGTTGAATAGAGGGTCTGTTCGTACTTAAAATGCTACAAATTATGGACTGTGTTGTTATGGACGTCGCGCTTACCATACAACGTTACCTACTCATACTCATACATAAAATAACTATTTTTATTTTTTTCTGTGTCTGTCTGTCTGTTTGTTGCGGCTAATCTCTGTAATCGTTTACAATGGGACTGTCATTAGCAGATAACTGATGTTAAAAGGAGTAACTTTATTTGAGAAAAAGTATCATAAGTCATCCAACAGCTCAGATAATCTGTACGTTACGCAACTATCCAGTAGTAATATCATAACAATGCAACTAAATAGCAACATTTAATGAAATAACAAATTATAAAAAAAAACCCATATCAAAAATAGCCTATCTGCGTAGTCTAGTAGATTGCGTGAGAGCCGCATTGCAGAGTCTTGGGTCCAGGTGGAAGGAGGTTATACTCGTAATTGCCATTCGTCGTAGGCTAAGCGAATTCTCACCCACTATCGTTACGACGAATCTAGATAGCAGAATTTGTTGCCAAAGGGTTGCTTTTATCAGTTAAGTAAAATATTTAGTTTAAGTGTCTTTAGTAACAAAACTACATTACAACGAGAACTCAATATGGGGGCTACGTACCTATCAACTTACACAAAGCACATGTGAATTATCCATAGACCAATGAAAGGCCAAAAATAATCAGAATGATAAAGCAGTGTGAATAAATTGTGTTAAATTCCACATCAATTTTACATCACACACACTGACATCTTAGCTTAATTGGTAGAGAGCTCACTTGCTGACTAAGCCATAGGTCGTGGGTTCATTTTCCACCCACGACAATTATATGGCCAACTCTGAAGAGTATTTTATCTACCAAACAAAAAGATAATCAACAAAAGTTATTTGCAAGAAAACCTCTTCCTTTTTTGCAGCCGGTTCATAAAATATCCATATTCTAACCTCCGCATACAAACATTACTATTTGTCTCTTTCATTCCACTTGACGTCACACACGTTGAAATATTTTATAGCGATTGGAATTTCTTCATAAAGGATAATGTCCATTTTTGACCAGCCAAAATTTTTGTCGTGCCGACATATGAGTTATATATTAAAAAATCGGTGATTTTTTGTTGTACTCGTGTGCGAAGTTATATAACTTTCTAACATTGCAAAATAAAATAATTTGCATTTGTTTAAATCAATCCTACCATTTTCCAACAAAGCTGACTTGGAAAATATTGCAATAACGAAACGGTCCTTGCGTTTCGTTTTATTGATCCGCGTTAGATTGAGATTGAATATGGATGTTATGTATGTCAATTTCTTTCACAATGTCGTTTATTTACTACTTTTACACATTTAAATAACGATATATGTAATTACGGCGACAAAGAAACTATCATTGCTTTTTATAGCAGTGTAAACGAGTAAAAAGTTGGCACGCAATTGTGAAACGAAACGTCCAAATCCAAATTGGTCAAACAAAGAGGTAAAACAATCTTTGTGGTCAAAGATTAATGTCAAATTGACAAATTGTCAAATCAAAAAAAGTAAACAAGCAAAATTAATTGATTTCTTCCTATTAATTATTTAGTTTTCCTATATAAGATATAGAAGAATATTATTAATTCCTAATCGGACATCAACAACAACTGAAGTTTTTGTGACGGAATTTATATTGGTTTTAACAAAACTGGAAATTATGTGATTCAGTGCTCCTTATTACTTAGGTACATAATTGTGGTAATAATTACATAAAACCATATATGCTTGTGTTGTCTGATGGAAACCTTCGATTGTTCTGCACCACTGTCTCGAATATCAAAATAATGAGATATTTATATCACAATTAAGATATTCCCTTCTGTGACAATATTTCTATGCAAATGAAATGTTCATACGTATGGTAATCAGTTGGTAGTGAGCAGTACTATTATTCCTATTTATTCTAATAAGAAATATGTTTTGAAAGATACCATAGTTCTTTCTTTTCTTTTCTGTTCTAATTCGAAAGAAAAAATAATTCTAATGTAGGTACATATTTTGACAGTAAACATAACCTTACTTTTGGTTTAACTGTAACTCATTTTTGGTATTTGGGAAATAAAAAACACCAACAGCAGACGTTTTTAGAAGCATGAACAATCCTAATTAGACACTATTCATCTCTATGCACTTTCAGTATCAAAAAAAGTTTGACAGGGTTTTCAATGTATGGGACGTGGGCATTGTCCTTTGACAACTTTTTGGACTGCGTACACCTTCCCAAAATGACGTATTATAAAACTTTAATTAATCTCAAATCTGTCACTTTGAAAAGGCTTGAAAAATAACGAATACGGTGGTAACGATTGACTTGATTGATCGATAACAAAAGATATTGTAAATCTTATTTTAAAAACATTGTAATTCATTTATTTTAGGCAATTTTACCCATTTTACATCGTGATAATAATTTTAACAGACACTTCTATTGATTACAGAATTTATTTACCGTGGTTTCAGTTTACCCGTGCAAATGGCGTATGAAACCACATTGAAATATCAGAGACTTGCACTACTATTTTTAAGGTACATAAACTAGCAGCGCCCCGCGGTTTTAGCCTTTCCCGTTCCTGCTATCTTCCTGGTTTAAAACATAGCTTATACGTTCTTCCATAAAAAGCCTATGTCTTCTTCCAGACTATAATCTATATGTGTTCCAAATTTCAGCCCGATCCGTTCATACGTTAGGACGTGATTGAACAACAAACATCCAAACATCCATACATTGACATTTATTATATTAGTAGGATGTGTAGGAAAATATAACTATCTTTACTAACTTTTATTAAGCTAGCTTTTGTTAAAATTATAAAGCTAAAGGAGTATTTTGTTTGAACGCTCTAATCTCAAGAACTACTGGACCGATTTTAAAAAATATTTCCCCGTTGGATATGTGTACTCGATCCCGGAGTGATATAGGCTACATAAATTAAATAGGTATGCTTTGTACCACAGGCGAAACTGCGGCGAACCGCTAGTAAGAAAATATGTTTCCTCAAAATTAGTAAGTCAGATAGTACTTATATATACTATATAATTATAGCGTTGTATCTGGTTTGTCTTCGGTAGTCTGTACAATCTAGAAACATTCATGTTCATCTTAGAATAAATATTGATTCCTAGTGGATAAAACGTGATTACAATAGTAAAAAATGTAAATAACGTTTTATTTTTCTAGTATGAAACATTTCTTTAAATCGGGGATTATAACCATTTTAAACGAACACTAAACTCAGCCAAAATATGATAACGATAAACAATACCGACAAGACATATGTTCCTTATAAAAAAACAGTAAATTTATTACTCTTTTAATTATTGTATTAACAAAATGGAAATCGTTTTCTAACTGTAACTTTATCTATGTAGGTACTATGTAATGGTGCGAGCGAGATGCTTGGCAGAGAGGGATAGGTGACCGTCTGTGAGCTTCGCGCAGATGTGCTAAGGACGGTCGGCGACCCCGCCGTGGCGGCTGGTGAACTTCCAATACCATGCGTATTTTTATTGTTCGCGGTTCGGACGATATTTTCGTTCTTCCACGTTCGCGATCGAGATGCGTTTCGGGACTGTTATCTCTGATATCGATTAATTTCCGACATTTCTAATGTCAGTTTCTACTTAATTCGACTAAATTTGAATCGTGATTTATGTGACAGTGTTTTTTTATAAATTTGAGTAGTTGAATTTGATGGTTCTAAATTCAAAAAATATTTTTATGAATGGTATCTGTTTATTGGCGAACAAATTTAGTTCTTCTTAGTGATTGGATTATAAATATATCGAATCAAATTGTGTTCCGTTGTTTGGTGAATTAATGTGCGTGTCTGTATTCATGTGTTTTTTGTGGAATTTATGCAGGTGAGTGATTTATTAAATGTTTTTAAACGGTCGGCATCAATTGAGCCAAATGGAAGGCTATTATGATAATAGTTACACCACAGTTACACTTCTGGTACTTAGCACTTCATTTTTGATTTTAGAATTTTTACATGTTTGAGTGACATTAAAACAATTTCCTTCTAGGTAAGCATGCAACATCATAGACTGTGTAATTGTTTAACTGTCAGCAATATGTGGTAAAATACAGGCCTACTTTGTTAAAAAAATATGTTTTCTCAAAATTATTCAAAATGATCTTTGCAATAAAACCTGTGTGGATAGGAGTTACCGTGTATTAAATTTATTTATAATTATCTGTGCAGGTATCATTTCAGAATATTGACTGACATTGTAACTTTTTTCCTTAGTTTGACGTTGGCACTGTTTAAAAAATTACCACCAACAAATATATAATATATTTAGTAACAATATATCAAAATCATTTTATGAAGCGCGGTTGTTTGCCAAAACAACAAAATGTATTTAATCACTTATTTTCCCTGAAGAGTCATATGAGTTATATCAAAAGCAATACTTACTGAATTATCTTGTAAAATTGTCACTTTTGATTAATTAATTATTATTGTTAAAGTTTGTGAGGCCAGATATTTGGATGGATAGATTATGTGTCGTATTATTTTTCGTTTAACAATATATTTTAGATTGTGATGAAACTTTACGTAAGAATAGTTTACATTTTAGAATAATCGATAGGTTGAAATTTATCGCGTTAAATTTTTTAATATTTAATATCTCAGTAAAAATAAGACCAACAAATGTACCATGATGTTAGCTCAATAAAATGATTGAGTATAGTACTTGTAGCAGTTTAATATTATCTATTCTATCGTAGCAAGTAAAACTGTGTTATGTAGTGGGTTTTTTATTTGCCAAAAGTCGTCGTACCCAACCTATCTATGTATTATGCATTAAAATCTACATGTTACATGTATTCAGTTTATTAATACGGACTTCCTAGCCACATCGAGAGTGTTTTGTTTCATGTTGCAACATTGTTGCAACCATACCGTGTGGTTAATTAAAATACACGCAGATGTTAGTTAATAGCTTCACAGAACATAAATAGTAATGAATGCGTACATTTACCGACAACATACTTATTGGATAATTTGTGGATTAAGAAAGTTCCAAAATAAGTTAAGATTTATATCTTAAATTTTTACGCACAAAAAATACAATAATTATTGACTCAAAAGACACCAGAAAAAAAAATACATTAAAAACGTATCGTATACAAACGTAACGTAAAATTGTGTGCAAAATTAAGCCTTAGGATACTGAGGAAAGATTTTCAGAAGAGACTCTTTCTGAAAGAGATTTTCAGTTTTCTTTAAAACTGGTATGATAAGTTAAACAAATAGTCTTTAGTAGATAATTTAATTATTTTAGAAACTTCTTAAGGGCATGTAAAGTAGCTATCTCTTGCCGTCAATAACTTTAATAGGCGGTAGAACCCTAATTTTTTCACCTTATTAATCTTATCTATGCTAAACCTCAAACTACTCACCGTTTCTAACACTGGCGGAAAAAGTTTTATCGGATTCATTTCAGAACGTGGGCATCCGGTACAAACAAAAACTTTTTTTACAGTAAGCTCGAACGAAGCATTTTGATTCTACTTTTGTTAATTACAACTATACAATTACACAATCAAATACATATGTTGTCAGAGTGTTTATTTCTTGGTAGATACAGTCTGGACTTTTTCATCGGAAGCGTATCAGTTTTCTTGGGTTGGGTAAGTGCGCTGGGACAGACCATATTGTCGCCCACATTAGGTGAGACGAAGGCCAAGTGGAAGAATTTCTTTCAGAAATAAAAATGGCCAAGTGCGAGTTGGACTCGCCCATGAAGGGTTCCATAGCAGTATGTAACATAATACTTAAGTTATTGTACTTCGTTGTAACTTTGATCAATATTTTAATAAATAACAATAGTGTATACATATATGACACACTAAAAAAACCACTTACTAGATCGAGTTCAAACCAATTTTCGTTGGAAGTTTGCATGGTAATGTCCATCATATATTTTTTTATTGGTCATTCTCTTATTTTAGAAGTTACAGGGGGAGCACACACTTGGAACCTTGGAATTTTACCACTATGGACGTGTTTCTTGCGCAAATTATTCAGTGTCAAAAAAAAATATACAAGAAACCTCAACATCATTTTTCGAAGAATAGAAACCCATATATAATATCATAGAAATCCATAGAAATCCCCACCTATGGTTTTGATGAAAAAAATTTTTTGAGTTTCAGTTCTAAGTATGGAACACCCTCAAAACTCATTGTTTTTTCAATGTTTATATATAAAAAATCTTAATGCGGTTCACAGAATACATCTACTTACCAAGTTTCAACAGTATAGTTCTCAGAGTTTCAGCAAAAAGTGGCTGTGACATACGAACGGTTAGACAGACAGACATGACGAATCTATAAGGGCCCGTATTTTGCCATTTGGCTACGGAACCCTAAAAAACAATGTATGCCACATTTTATAAACGAATCAAGAAAACACGATCTCAATAAAATGCATCGTGAAACAAAAGAAAGCGTGTCTGTATATAAAACAAAATATTTATCGCCTCGTTCAAGGCGACGCACGCTGACATTGAAACTGACGTCATGAAGAATTCCATTTCTTAGTCACATGTATGATTGTATGTATATCATAGGTCATTACCACTTATTGCCTCGGGTGACCAACCTTACGGTACCTATTCTTGGCCTAATCTTGTGATATGTTGTCAAAGTGTCGTTCACTCTTTCTCCAAGTTTCTTAATTTTCGGGAACATTCGTCTACGTTCGTTCTACGTCATTGACAGTTTTTAAATAGTAAATCAAATGAAGATCCAATTCAGGCTGACAGTTTATTTGCAGTAATTTATTGGCAGTTATTCTAACGCCAACACAAGTTATATCCAAGCATTATTTTGCTGAAGTTTAAGGGCAATTATTCCAGAATGTTACAGGGCAATCTTATATATCCAGCGGAGTACAGTAATTTCGACTCTTCGTGTTCTAATTAACATCGTGGCTCTGTGCTGCTATAAACAAGTGTGTGTCTAAAATTAGTTGCATGTCTTACTCCTCCCGTCATTATATATTAGGTAGGTATATGAAAAAAGTGTTGAAATAAATTATTTGGTTACGAAATCCGCTTTCTGTTACGTTCATATCAACTTAATAAACTTAATAAGTGGGTTTTAAAGTTAATTGGTAATAATTACATATTCTCTTGTGTCTAAGAACTTAATTAGACGTGGTAAGAAATTTCAAACTAGCTCTGTGTTGTGCTGCAGATCCTGAACTCCATAATGAGTAAAGGGTGAATGTTCTCAGATAAAGATATTTTCGAAATCTTATGAAATTATACAGTCACATCTAGAGAAATCTTATCAGCGTAGCTATTTTTGAGTTCATTGCCATTGTCGACCGATTACATTGGTAATAATCTACTTATATCATTGCTTTTGGCAATGATCTGATACAGATAAATTCCAATATTTTAGAGGACATTTTTTTAAAATGAAATATGACACATACTCACACAGTTTTATCTTTCATCGGACATAATAATTATAATTGGATTGTTAATGTAAATTATAATGTAAATTATAATCATGTAATTTTAATCTATACTGTTTTTTTCAACTCTATTTAATTACGAATAATACTTATGTATCAAGCGCAAATGTTTTATGGCTTCAATTTTTTGTAATTTACTCCAAGGAAAAATCTACACTCGTTTCGGCTAAAATTATCAACTTTGTCATTGTAATTTGCTTATAAATATACCTAACACATAGGGTCTTCCGCATAGGATCTCATATTTATTTTGTTTTAAAATTAGGTTAACTTTTTATCATAATAAACGTTTCGTCATTTTCTATTTTGTCCCTTACGTTGTTTTTTCTCTTATAGTTTAAACCGCTATTCCAGAATTTGATCCAAATTTCTAAGGCAAAAATTTGGGCATTAATAATGTTTTGGAATAAGGTAAGTAAGTAAAAGTCAATTCAGTTAAATACTACACAACGTCTCGGGATATGAAACGGACGTATACATACGTAGACACTTTTTAGCATTATAATTCTAGTTTGACTTGAAAAAGAAAATAAACAGTTCTATTTTTAAACGACGAAAATAGCCTAGGGTCATCGCTCTCACCAATCGTTAATGCAAATTATTATTAACCACAATCCATAAAACTCTCTTCTAAGACAAATAAATAATAATAAATCGAATGTGAAAGAAATTTAACCGATATTTGCCCATAACGTTACGCCTATAATATACTGACAAAACCAAAATGTTGTGTTATATAAACAAACTAGCGGCCCATTCCGGCTGCGCTCGGCTATTGTCATTTAGAGACTATTAATCGAAATAAAAACTATCCTATCTCTCAAGTTGGACCAGACTGCTCACTGTGTGCCAATTTAATTTAAAATCGGTTAAGTAGTTTAAGAATCCATCGCGGACAAACATCGTGACAGGAGATTTATATATATTAAGATTGTACAAAAAAATGAGTGAAAAGACGGAAATCGTTAAAACATTTAAAAATGGGTAAGATCATTTGGAATCTAATTTATAAAACTAACTTGTACTTTTTTGCAATAACACTACCACTTCTACCAGCTAACTAGAATTCTAACTACTATATTTAGCATTTTTTTATTTTCGCTCTAAATTTATGCACATTACAATAATTATAATCTTGATTTAAACTTTACCTTGATATATTAAGTTTTCACTCCTATTTGGCTTCGTACGTACTTTAATCGTATTTCAGTAGACATACTAACCATATTTAGGCTGTACTTCGTCTGGGTTTTCCTGTTTTTGTCCTAGTTTGATATTTGGTATGATGTCCGAGACATCCGGGTTTGTTATGTATTAGGCCAATTGTCCACGTAGCTGCACGACATCCGCACGATTTCGACAATTGTCGGATGCAAGACGAATGCTTGCATCTTGCGTACAAATAATGAAGTCTGTGTCCACGAAACGACAACGACACGACAGCCGCACGTCTTGCGTTTGTTCGTAGGATGCATGCATTCGACAAAAGACGCGTGCGTGGACAGTAGGCCTTAGTGTTCTGGTATAACACGGACAGAAGACAGCTGGTGGTAGTTGGAATAGTAAGGCCTAGGACCGGGCTGAGTGACGTAGCATTGAAGAGGCCTATGTATAGTAGTAGACGAATATGGGCTAATAATGATAATAACTTGGATATAATCATATAACAAAAAACAAAAAAACTATTTGTAATATATCCTACAGGGTCCAGGTCTCCTAATTCGTTTGAATGTATATCCGGGAATCTTGATCCAATATTATCCTGGAGCAGTTTATGAAACAGTATCACTATTCCACATGCACCCTATTATTGGAGAGCTCCTATATGCAATGGTGGACGAGTATGGGCTGATAATGGTGATAAATTGATCGAATTTAGAGAGTTAACTACGACTAAAACGCATTCTGTAGTATTACTAACTCGGTCTCAAGGCATCCTGATTCGTTTGGCCGCGTGACCGAGACACTTTTTCTAGCTTTATAATCTTTACAATTTATTATACAATAGCCTTAATTAATCCACAAAGCACAATGTTAATGTGTTACATTTCTTTCTGCATATATGAGTGCTGTCTACATCAGCGGAAACCTGCATTCCAGCTCATTGTTTGAGTTGGTCTGACATTGAAAGTGACGTCACAGACGCTTGGATTCCATTACCAATCGTGCTATCTTGGGTCAATGACCCGGTTGACGAACGCTACACTACTTACCTATACCTACTTTTATACATATAGCTCGATACAATCGTCATCTAGGTATTTAAAAACACGCGTGGTCTACACGTTCTTGTGTAACGGAATCGCGGATGGTTAAGTACAGTGTAAATTAAAAAAAACGAATATTGACCTTCATCTTACTAACATTATAATTTGATGTGTGGATGTTTTAGTAGTGGTAGGACTCTTAGCAGAGTCCGCCTGGGGAAGTACCACACCTTTGCCAAATATTCTACCGCCAAGCAGTAATGTGCAAACATTACTGTGTTCCGGTTTGAAGGGCAATGATTCCAGAGAAATTACAGGGCTTAGAGACATAATATCTTAGATCTCTGGGTGACGAGCGCAGTGCAGTGCTAGGTAATGATTTGGACTATCATATTCCAATAGCTGCGTGTTACTGTGCTGTTTTGTGGCAGGCATGTTGCTTACCATCAGGCACATGACCTGCTCGTCTCGTCACTATTTGCTACAAAAAAAAATTTTTGTTGCTCAATCACGTCCTAACGTATGAACAAATTGGGCTGAAATTTAGAACACAGTTAGATTATAGTCTGGAAGAACACATAGGCTACTTTTTATCCCGATAAAACAACGAGAACAACGGGAACTACGCGGGAAAAATCGTGGGGCGCTGTTAGTCTATATCTATATCTATATCTATACTAATATTATAAAGAGGAAAGATTTGTATTTTTGTATTTTTGTATGTATGTAATAAACTCAAAAACTACTGAACCGATTTCAAAAATTCTTTTACCAAAAGAGAGCTACATTATCACTGAGTAACATAGGCTACTTTTATTACGAGAAAAAATTAGAATTACTTTCATTTCTTTACTAAAACCAACGCAAGGTATAAAAAAAACAGCCATAAAATGGCTTTCATCGCATACGCTGCGGAAAGTACCAATGATAGAACAAAACAATGTTCTACAATATTATAAAACGTATTAAAATCTACAAAAAACCTCGCGAGACCATATGTCTAACTACTGTAATTACGTCGCTACAACTGTTTTTTTATATTTTAAAAGAAGATAAAAATGCCGATCAAATTCAGACCATGTTATCCATACATTTGTATTAATTCTTATCCAAATAAACTATTTCGTATTCAAGATTGCTTTAATACCTACTGATTCCTTTTTGAATTATTAAAATCGGACATTGCATTCAAAAGATATTACGAAGTTAAAAAATTCCATCCTGTCGAAATAATAATTATCGACGCGACGGGCCGGCGTGGCGCGCCGACTGTAGCGCGGCGCGGCGCAACGTGGCAGTACAATGCCAGCGATACAAATCAATGGATGTGCCCTGAGAACCTTGAAATTGGTAATAAATTGCGTCTCTGTGTGTATCGTAAGTGGTTTACAAACAACCAATCTACTTGACCCCTATAATCGCTAGCGGCGAGATTTGCTGTGGTTCTACTTATTTTGGTTGTTGACAACGAATAATGATAGGTAAAAACGTCCGGCGTCCACCGCGTCCTGCAACCGACTAGAACGGAAAGAGTGAGCTCACTCTTCCCAACTTTGACACGATTACGTGCGCTCTGAAGTTTGGGAAGGCCAATCTTGGGTTCTACGATCTATGGTAGATGTAGAATTAGGAAGAGTGTACAGCGTTCATCCTTCCCAGTCAGAGTGTTGTTATCTCAGAATACTTTTTTATCATGTAGGTACCGCGTTGGTACATGGTTCCAAGACTTTAAAATCGTGTAAAAGAAACTTACCAAGCCGCATGCCGAGACGGGGGTTTGTTACAAAATTATAGCCAATGGGAAATCCCTTTGAGAGAAGCTTCAATTTCCCGGTGTCCGTTGAGGCTGAGAGTTGTTTGTGGTAATATTCATCGATATAAATCAATAGATGTGCCCAGAGCACCTTGACATCGGTAATAAACTGCGTCTCTGTGTGTATCGTATCTGGTTTACATAAAACCAATCTACTTGACCCGTACAATCGCTAGCGGCGAGATTTGCTGTGGTGCTACTTATTTTGGTTATTGACAACGAATAATGATAGGTAAAAACGTCCGGCGTCCACCGCGTCCTGCAACCGACTAGAACGGAAAGAGTGAGCTCACTCTTCCCAACGTTGACATGATTGCGTGCGCCCTGAAGTTTGGTAGGGCCTATCTTAGGTTCTACGATTTATGGTAATATTATTATTTTGTTTCCGCCGTATTACATTACAGCTAGCCGTTTTGAAAAATAGTGCCTTTTTGTAATGCGGCGGTTCAACGATTAGCCGCATTGTCATTGCGATACGTTCTTCAATAAGGCGGCCCACGTTCAGCCGTATTGTATTACTGCTTATATTATAGGGTGACCAAATTTAAAAAAACATAATTTAAATAAACAAAATCAAAATTAATTTCATTCATCCGAAAAAACTGACCGATTACTTACGGTATTCCTTAATATTTTTTTACAACATTTTACCTCTCTCATAAAGTTTGAAAGCCCATAAATTGATATCGGTGACGGTACACCTAAGAAACATGGTGCACTTCCATAGACAAGGGTCTATCATCCAGATTTGACTCCGGGTGGGCTCCCGCCAGAAGCTCTGCGGTCAGCCCTGAGTGGCGCTTCTCCATACTCGGCCTGCGATACACTACGGCTACTTGCATGGCTTGCTCCACTCAGGACCTCCCTTGAGCTTCTGGCTCCCGCATTTTTTTAATACACTCCAGAGGTAGTAGCGCCAAGACTATATGGAGTCGGTGTGCTCCGAGTCGGATCTGGGTCTCATGTAACCAACCCGGTCCGATTTAGTCTTAACAAGGTGGACGGTGGAAACGAAATAGTTTCCAAGTAACACCCAGGGTGACAAGTGACACTCCAATAATATTGTGTACAATCCCTCCGAACTCCAGAATCCACTGTCACTTTAGCAATTTAGCAACACACTTGCAGTACCTATTCAATGCCATAGTTGTTGTTATGTCAGGCAGTGCCATGAGTGTTAAGAATCGGAACTAAAAATTGTGAAAGAGGCGGCTAATCTCTCGCTTTATTACTTAACGGCTAGCCGTGTTGAATGACGTATGGCGTCGAATTCATTCCGGCGGTTTTTTAATCAGCCGTATTCAATCCGGCTGATCGTTAAACCGCCGCTTTACAAAACGGCCCTCAACCAACTAAGCCACCAGGCCAGCCAGTTTAATGTTTTTACTCTTTAAAGTTTTGGTTTCTAATTTTGATAATTTGGAAAAATTTGGTCATGTACGTTTCATTTAGCATACCTACTTAACAAAAAATATTGACCCCGTGCGAAGCCGGGACGGGCCGCTAGTAAATAATAAAACGAGATCCCTAATGTGCTAAGTACGTAGTTTTTATGCGTGTCTATCTAACACAGTGTATGTATTTCTATTTATTCTAATACATGGTATTGTATGTGTTTTATTGATTAATCTCGACATCGAATCGAAAGACGATGCATTTTATACATCATTTTGAAAATATTGCATTCTGTATACAAATTAGAAGTGTGCAAAATTTCATACTCACATATTTTTTGTAAAAAGGGTTAAGTACAATGATTTTGTTTCACGTATTAAAATATAGATAACCTTGAAAATTTACACTTAATACATTCTCTCCAACAATAGGCATAAAGCTCGTAACGTAAACTTGTAACCTATCATAATTGAGTGGGAATTATTAAATAAACAAATGAAGTTATTATCACATTGTCTGGATTTCTCAGTGTTCAGTGTTTACCAACGGAACGCAGAGAACAATTTATTATAAACATTTCACACTTTCGATATGTGCTTGACTTAATGGACCAATAAATACCTTGTATCGGCTAAGTAACCACTTAAAGTGTTAATTGACGACCACAAAGCATAATTTATCAATCTGTAGCACGTAATTTGTTAGTAAGCCGTATTTGTGGCTCGTTATTTCATTCAGCTGTCTATTTCCAAAGGCCACCCAAGCTCCATTTTTTTTTGTTACATAGAGTGACACGAGCGAGACATCTATCTGATGGTAAGCAACACACGAGCTAGCTCTGCACTGTGCTCGTTGCGCGAAGTTGGGTGTTTATATGTTTAAAAAGTATGTATTTACAACTATAAAATATGTATTATATCAGCTATTTGGCCGCCATAGTACAAGCTTTGCTTAGTTTGGGGTCAGATGGTGTTGTGTGTGTGCATTGTCCACCAATTTTATTTTTTATTTTTTTCATTTAATGCTTTGCCGTATAATTGCTATGGAAAGTTTATCTTTCAAAACTTAACAGAGTAATTTTTACTGTACTCACTTGGTGGTAAAATAACTGACAACTGACAGTCCTGGTTATTGGTTACTGTGAAAACCATGTTAGTTAAAATGTGGTAATAATTCTAATAAATAACAAATTAATAATAATGAATAATTTTAAAAATTAATCTTGCCATTTGTTAGCTTGTTCAGTTGACTTTTCAATGAAATTAAACTATTGATAATGGGCCACAACACGTCTAAATTTTGAAGTGTACATATAACGTGTTGTTCCGTTTTTGAACTTACAAAACATGTTATAAATTGATTTTGGAACTGACTACGTGTTTATGTTATGTTTCTAGATAAGTGGCGCCTAATATATAAAAATAATTCCCTACATATCCTACTATTTAGCCTGACCTCCAAACCAAATGACTTCAAAACTCATTATGACAGTTTGATGAAGGGTCAACAACCCCGACAACGACTTGTCAAACTGACTGTTATTATTTGCATTTTAGACATATTTTATATCTCATAATCTCTTATTTTATAAGAAATGTCTCTATATTATTAGTCATATCTCTGAGTATATTTACTACGAACTGAGCCACGAGATCAGTCAAATCGATTAATATTTAATTCACCAATAAGACATATTTACATTGATAACTGTGGTTTTGATGTTTCATTTTACTCCTGCAATTTACATGAAAATGTTGATCTATACAGTATTAAATCTAGGGACAAATATAAATAAACGAACGACAATGGTTTATTTTAGTTCTTTGTGTTATTATACTGGAATAATATACCTAGTTCATTGCCATGTAGTAGGACAATATATCTGTAGAGAAGGAAAAAGTAATTCTATTAACCGCATTTACGAGTATTGAGCGACTTAATGAACTTGTTAGGTACATTTTTTATAAATTAAAAATTTAATTTGCATAATTATAGCGATAACTGCAAATGATCAGTAGCAGTTATCGTATCACGTTTATTTTTGGAAATAATATCAATGATTGGCAAAAGTCGTTAACCGCAATGTTTTGCAAATTTACTCGATTAAAAGAGCTCAAAATTTTTTGAGTTCGAATCGAAACGGTACCTACACATATATACACTTTAGGCGTTGACAAGACAACGTACTGAAATACATTTTATTTTGATATTTTTATTTGGATTTCAAAGGCTTAAAAAAACTGAAACATATGTATATTATAGAACATTTAGATGTCATAGAGTCTTAGAGGTCATCGTACATCATATTGAACCACACCGTCCATCCGGTGAAGCGATGATCACGCGCACTATTTTGTCGCACGTATGTGCCAAAAACTGGCTTTGAAATTCTGTTTAATTTTCTGATACTGAATGCTTTTTATTTTTTGTTGATTCCTGAGTCCCGTAATAATTAATAACGGCATCAAACAATTCCTATCAGCAAGCTAACACACACATTTTTCCAGAGAATGAAATGTACATTGTGCACGTCGGTATATTCACACTGGCATGTAAACATCGATGTGATTGGACGGCTATCAGTACATGTGGCCGGTATCTCGAGACGGAGAAGTCATTGTCGCGAACACCGACCACTGTTTATTGACGTTATCATAACAAGATACGGGCGTGCGGTAGTAGAAGATACGTGATATAATTCAAGTTAAGCGATTACTGGATCGATAAAATGAAACTTTTTACACAATAATTTGTTTTCTCCGAAAAAACAAAAACTGATTTCAATTTAAAATAACGTTCAGATGTTCAACCAAATTTCATAATAAAATAAAATAACTAAATCATCAAAATACATGAAAGAAAATTTTAGTTTTTCGTTTAAATTTCAAAAAACCGCCCCACTGATTTCGATAATGATATGGGGCCACCTGTAAATTATGATGTATCAAACAAAAAAATAATCATCACAATCGATTCACAATTGGCGGCGCTATCACGTAACACATATACAAAAAACTTACAACCGAATTGAGAATCTAACTCTTATTTGGAGTTGGTTAAAAATAGGATTTAATGTTATCAATAACATTTTTATTCAGTATCTCAAGATACTGAATAAAATTTCAGTAGAGTTCAATTAAAATTTCCGGCCACTGCAGATTTCGCTTTGAAAAAACTAGATAATTGCTGAAATATATAATAATTGAAAAAGCAATGCGTCCAATAAAATTATTGAGCGTCATGATAGGCGCAGTAAAGTTTTATTTAGGGCTTCTCGTTTAAAATATGTACCTACTTGTACAGTAAGCCGTACGTACCATCACTAGCGGAGGAACTCTCCGAGATGTAAATAAGACGCTACGCATGAATAAAAGTTGTATTATTGCAAAACCATAATAGAAATGACTATTTTGATAAATTAATAATTACTTTTGCGTAGCACAACTACTAATAGCCGTAATTATAACATTTAAAAATTGTTTACAAAAAAATTGTTGGTTTAGATTTTTTTTATTGAAATACTATGCTGTAAAAAACATGGTGTATGAGCGTGGTATGGCGTATTGGCTTGCAAAGAACAGGCGGTTAGTTTTATACATTAGATTTAGAATATCTGAATGCTAACCACTGGGCTTGGAAATCCAGTAATATGTAGAAAATACTGCTGACAGCTACCCTCTATGTTGTACTGTTTACCAGGTCATCGAGTACAAAGTAAACGTGTTTTCCTGTAAACGGAGCTGTTGATAAATCTGAAACATTACACTATGCTTTGTATATTAATAGCTGTGCGTATCTGTCAGTGCGCCACTTGCCCGCAGCGGGTTCAAGTTCGGTGTGCGACAATGAACTTGGCCGGCCGTGACTCAGCCATCGTTACGAAATCATCAGCACTGCATCTGCAAATACATTCTACTTGCCTTCTACAATGTGTAACTGTATGTAAAGAAACACGTCAAGAATCAGCCATTGTCCGGCTATCCCCGGCGGTTGCAAGTTTGCTTTCCAATTGCAAAGTGTCAGTTTTTTCAGTGATTTGTGTGATAAATAGTTGTTTTTACACTGGATAGATGATTCAACTAGATAAAGCCACTATAAGTTGGTAAGAATTTGTGTTTTGTTTTTAAATTTTACTCATGGTTTGTGCATTGCAAATTTCAGAGGGTTTGGGTCTACTTTTGCACATTAATTTAAGTAAAAGTTGCAAACTATTAAGAATGGAAATACAACACACAATAACACCATGCTACGACTATGAGAGGAAAATTGGAACTTAGCCGATTACGATACATATTACTAGTAATTATTATGACTTTTAAACATTAACCGTTCATAAAGTAGTCCATAACACGTTTGTATATTATTATCATGCCCAATTGTGACATGACATCAACTAATAATGATCAAAGTAGTCTTCCAAACAAATGACTGTGCAAATACAGGTTTAACCGTGCCATGGTCATTATCCTACTTACATACCAGTGTAAAGATTCAAGGGCAACTAGCCTATTTATATTCTAAGTTCGGCTAACCACGGTCACAGAATCGGCGATAGCGAATTTGTCCTTGGCAAAGAACTGGTGACGTCATATGGCATTGTTCTAGTTTAATGATAAAATGCTTGGCGAATCCAACGGTACCATCTTATGTCAAAGAATGGATGTTTGCTGCTCAGTCACGCCGGGACATCTGAATGGATCAGGCTGAAATTTGGAACACAGTCAGCTCATAGTCTGCAATAACGCATATTTATTATGTAACTTTTTACACATATAAATTGCGAAAATCCGAACTACGTGGGTAACACCGCGGGGCACTACCTGTAGATAATATGACTGAATTAATTGTTTTTTTTATTGTTTCGTAGCTCTCAAAAATAAATTAAAACAAATTATAGGTCACAGGACCTAAGATGTGATAAAAAAATAAGTCTGTAATAACACATAGGCTATTTTTTATCACGGGAAACCAACAAAAAGGGGAATTGCGTGTGTAAATATACCTACTTTACATTTTTTTTTCTTTTTAAATGTGTTTATTATGTGTCCTTTTGTTGATATTTGACATGTCATATCTCATACCGAATATACTAATTTGGCTGGTTTAGATTAATATGAGTACCTAAAATGATTAATATGAGTAAAGGTAGGTTTACCATTTACGAGGATCAATGAGGTGATCCTATAGTGATCCACATACATGAGTGTGTAGGCAGTTTCATCTGAATCAGGCCCAGATAGAGCAATATAAGATAAGTAAGATATGCTAAATAAGATATGCTACACAAGAATACACAGTAATGTTAAAAGAGACTAAGTAAAGGTTTTTTAGTAGGTATAGAGTGACGGCACGAGCTGGGCATGTGCCTGATAGCAAGCAACACGCCTGCACAGCACAGTCTTACACAGATATTGGAACTTAAAGAGTACAAATTATTGCCTTGCACTGCAATGCGCTCGTCACTTTGAGCTATAAGATAATCTATCTCTATTCCTTGTAATTTCTCTGGAAACATTGCCCTTCAAACACTGGAACAGTTCGCAGATTACCGCTGGGCTGTAGAATAACTGGCAAAGGTGTGGTACTCCCCAGGCGAACTTTGCTTCCTAATACAGAGTCCTACTATATTAAAACCAATTTTGTAAAACTGATGTTAAAATTAATTTACTTGCTCTTGGGTAATTTTAATGTTTATTTTCTGAGACTGTCAAAGTTATAACAGATTTTTGACGTGACAACGTCTTATAATTCGATGAAGCCGGCTGCACGCCCGCAAAACATGACGTCATGTACCGTTACCGCGTTACCGTCGGTCATTACCTCGCCGCATGTTTGTTACAGTTGTATTAATTATTTCGACCAGTAGTTCAAGCGGGGATGTAGCTCAGTGGTAGAGCGTTCGCTTTGCATGTGAAATGCCCCGGGTTCGATCCCCGGCATCTAAAAGCTTTTTTGCATTGTTTTGATTGAAAATGACTAAATTCTACTGATTACTTTTTACATACAAATCTATTAAACAAATGAAATTAAAATTTTCTTTTGAAAAATGCTACCATTCCATCAGTATTTTCTTAAGACGTTGTCACGTTCTATCGTCAGTAAACCGACTTTACAGACAAACATTTTTTTTAGGTATCTTTGTATTTTAACTTGTATTGTAGACATATGTATATTCCGAGAGCGATTAGCACATGTATGTTTCATTTTGGTGGGTCACCTACCCGGTTATATAAATTGAAGGATTCATTTTGACCTGCTGCTCACTAGCCAGCCGCTCTATCGCCTTACTAAATCGGCTATGGCTTTGCTATTGCTGTCTCCATCATTTCAAGCGAAAAGAAAAGAGAGAGCAATGTCAAAGCTAAGACAGTTTTAGTTAGGAGGTAGACCCTCAGGTCTGCATCTCCGTGTTGTGGCATAATATAATAATATAATTTAGTAGTGGTAGGACTCTTGGCAGAGTCCGCCTGGGGAAAGACCACACATTTGCCAAATATTCTACCGCCAAGCAGTAATGTGCAAACATTACTGTGTTTCGGTCTGAAGGGCAATGTTTCCAGAGAAATTACAGGGCTTAGAGATATAACAACTTAGATCTCTGGGTGACGAGCGCAGTGCAGTGTTAGGTAATGATTTGGAATCTTCATGTTCCAATAGCTGCGTGTCACTGTGTTGTTATGTGGCAGGCATGTTGCTTACAATCAGGCACATGACCTGCTCGTCTCGTCACACTATATTAAAAAAAATATTAGGAGTAGTGTGTCATAAGTTTTCAGCTTTTCTCGTATACCTAACCAATATTTGCTACCAGTAATCGGAATAATTAGCTCTACGAGAATTTTCCGATCGTTAGCTGTATATGTGAATGGCAATTCTAGTTGTTCTCCACAACACGAATCGATTATGCAGACTGAAAACAATAATATTTGTTTTTCTCATCCGGCGTCTTTAGTTATTGTATCAAACTTTGTTTGTTTTCAATGAAATCATTTGTAAGAAATAATAAAATTAGATTTTTTTAGGAACGTCGAAATAAGTTAAAATAATCCTGAAATTATTTCAGGTTTTTTTTTGGTAGTATATTTATTGTTGTAATAAGGCTATGAACTGAAAGTGCATCAATTATTATATTATGAAATTAAGATGACTTAAGTTTTGCTGTTGTTAGGCATTATTATTTTTTGCACGGTAAAAAGCGTGTGAAGTAGACATAATTTTGGAAGCTGAGGCTGATGCTTCCTTCTTTCTCTTTAAAAGTATTTTCCAAATAAATTTTACGTTCAAAATTTGAAGAATGTGAAATGTAATATAATTTTACATATCACATTTTTTAAATATACGGACCAAGATAAATAAATATCAATTACACGAATTATATCATCAATCCCTATGTACACAACAAATGTTCCGAAGACCTAATATTTTCAAATATTTTAATATAACTACGTATTTTGATTCCACAGATTAAGTTGAATGTTGAATATTCCTCATTTAAATTTGCGAGTAATAATAAAACGCAACATACTGTACAGTCAACATTTAAAATTAATCAAGATGGTAGTCAAGCCAGCCTAGATGTCAGTATAAATGAACATCAATTTTAGTTCGTGACATAGTTAATTGTATTCGAAAATGTGCAATATTTAAAAAAATCGTGGAGTACATACATTTTTGGGGACCGAGTCACCTTCGTCCGTGGGGAAGCACCTAGATATTGAAACCTCACACGTGGTCCCTGGGTGGTGCTAATCAGGTGACAAAATACCGGTGGTAGGCTTCGGCCGTGGTTGGTGACCACCCACTAGACTAAGTCACGACGCCAAGCGGCCTAGCCGTGTTCCGTTGTGTTGTCTAGTGTCACCATTAAGGGAAAACGGGTCAGAACAGTTGCTGCACAACTGCAAGACCGGTCTGTCACACACCAATACTGTACATCGGGAAGCTAGTCATGGAGGGTAGCGGGATCCGAGGCACGGTTTGCCGCACCGACCGCAGATAGTTGGGGGCCCAAGTAGTGAGCTAGCCACTCATGAAAGGCTGCCCCGCCATCTAGCGAAAAATCCCGGGATGCGCTATCCTGCCGGTTGGCGACCGGATGACAAGGCCAGATAGACATCCCCGGGGGGGCTCGGGTGTCCCCGCAGTCTCCAGGCTAGCTCCCCACTGGTGTATTCGTGTTGTGTGTTGTGACCAATGGTCAGTAGTGTGTGGCCTCGTTCTACTGCCGTTTTCCCACCGATTCCCTCTCCAAATAAATAAACAATGAACAAAGTCAAAAAAAGAAACAAGGTTAAAGAGCGGCTGCACGCCTTGTCAGTCAAAGTGCACCTCACTAATATTCGAGGTCTGCACTCAAATCTCACTGCAGTCCACCATCACCTCGAGACTGAGCAGCCGACACTCTTGTTTCTTACGGAGACGCAGATAGGTTGTCCGTCGGACGTGGCGTACCTAACGTATCCAGGCTATACCCTGGAGCACAAATTCCGGCCTCGTGCTGGAGTATGCCTGTACGCCCGTGACGACATCTGCTGTCGGCGTCTCCGTAACCTTGAGGACACTAGATATTCTGTTCTTTGGGCACTAATGGACACAGGCATAGACAAAATTATCTACGCCTGTGTGTATCGGTCGCACAGCGGAGATCTGGAGACGACTAGGCTCACGGAGTATTTAAGTGAGGCGGCGGACGCGGCTCAACAGAAGTACCCTTCGGCCCAATTAGTGTTACTGGGGGATTTCAACGACCATCATAAGGAATGGCTGTACCCATACCGGGACACTGATCACGCTGGGCAGGAAACGAGAAAGCTAGCTTTATCGTTAGACCTAACCCAGCTGGTCCAAGAGGCCACAAGAGTACCCGACGTTGAGTCGCATACACCTTATTGCTTAGACCTTCTGCTGACAACTGATCCAGACCGTTACTCGGTGGCGGTATCGTCGCCGTTAGGCAGCTCCGACCACTGTCTGGTGAAATCTGTATCTGTCTACCATCCGCCTGATCCCAGCCCTAGAGGCAACCGGCGGTTGTGGCGATACAAGTCAGCAGATTGGGATGAGATGCGCTCTTACTTTGCGTCTTACCCATGGCAGTCATTGTGCTTCGCTTCTGGTGATCCCTCAGTCTGCGCGGATGCTGTGACTAATGCAATACGAACGGCTATGGAATATTTTATTCCATACTCCGACATCTCATTATCCAGCAAAGCTCGCCCTTGGTTTGGTTCTCAATGTAAAAGTGCTGAAGCATTTAAACATGAGGCCTACCTAGCCTGGGTTGATGCTCGACAGCGTAAGACAAGGGATATACACCGGAAGAAGAAGGCGTTCAACAAGGCTGCTAAGGCATGCAAAAAGGTTCTTCAGAGGGCTCGGTTTGACCACATTAGTCGAATAGGGAACAAACTAGCTTCGTACCCAGCGGGCAGCAAAGCGTTTTGGTCCCTAGCTAAATCGGTCGAATCGAACTTCTGCCGCTCCTCACTACCTCCTATGCTGAAACCTGATGGGACACTGGCTCACACTGCAACGGAGAAAGCAAACTTGTTTGCAACTCAGTTTGCGGAATCTTCGCGTCTAGATGCTGGTAGCGCGACACCTCCTACTCCACCTGGCTGTTCGACTTTTATGTCAGAGATACGCATTCGCCAAAAGGAGGTTCGCAAAGTGCTACGCAATCTGGACGCGAATAAAGCCAGTGGCCCAGATGGTATTCCTGCTCTAGTATTGAAGGCTTGTGCGCCTGAGTTGTCACCGATATTGACACGCCTATTTAGACTCTCTCTTCAAACTGGGCTAGTACCGAAGTCTTGGAAGCTTGCCAATGTGCAACCTGTGCCCAAAAAAGGTAGTCGTGCTGACCCTGTCAACTACAGGCCCATCTCAGTCACGTCCATACTCTGCAAGACTATGGAACGTGTCTTAAACCACAGGCTCCTGACGTACCTAGAATCGAACGACCTCCTCAGTGACCAGCAATACGGGTTTCGCCGAAACCGGTCCACCGGGGATATTCTAGCGTACGTCACTCACATCTGGAGTGAAGCTATTGAGAAACACGGGGAATCACTTGCAGTCTCCCTGGATATCTCGAAGGCTTTCGACAGGGTTTGGCATGATGGCCTTATAAGCAAGCTTTCTAGTTATGGTTTGTCTTCTGGGTTCATTGCTTGGATATCGGACTTCTTGAGGGATCGATCCATACGAGTCGTCATTGATGGCTGCTCGTCGGATCAAATGGGTATCAATGCCGGAGTCCCACAAGGGTCGGTACTCTCTGCGACGCTCTTCCTGCTACATATCAACGATCTGTTGAAGCCCGGTATCTATGGGTACGCAGATGATAGCACCGTTGTAGAGAGTTACATATCTAGCGCGAGAGCCACTGGGCAGCAAACTCAGGTACTGAGAGAGAGTCTGATCGAGCGTTTGGGCTTGACCCTTGATGTGGTGTCCAAATGGGGCGATGCCAATCTGGTCAAGTTCAACGAGAGTAAGACGCAGGCGTGTCTGTTCTCCGCTAAAAGGAGTCCTTTCCAACTGACTCCAACTTTTAGAGGTGTATCCGTGCCGGTCTCTGACCGTCTTGAACTTTTGGGCGTTACTTTGACCTCTACGCTCAACTTTGGCTCGTTTATCGAGTCCAAGGCTAAACTTGCTGCCAAAAAACTTGGTGTCCTCTCAAAGGTGCGAAGGTACTTCAAGTCTGAACAGTTGCTTACACTATATCAAGCACAGATTCGCTCCTGTATGGAGTACTGTTTGCACCTTTGGGATGGATCGGCTAAGTATCAGCTGGAGGCTCTGGAATCGATCGAGAGACGTGCCAAAAGGCTCATAGGCAACGACACTCTTGTGCGAAAAAGACTTCAAAGTCTTGAACATCGCCGAAAAATTGCCAGCCTATCGGTTTTTTATCGGATACACTTCGGAGAGTGTGCGACTGATTTGCATGATCTGATACCACCTTGTCCTTTTTTCTATCGGAATGCTCGTAGCTCGAAAAAGCGACATCGTTTCATGGTTGATGTTCCAAAGACACGAACGAAGAGATTCGACTCTACTTTTGTGATAAGAACGTCTAAGCTGTGGAATACGTTGCCTGAGTGGGTTTTCCCCGATGGTTACAATCTTTGTGTCTTCAAATCGAGAGTGAATCGGTTTTATCTAGGTAAACACGCTCCATCGTAGACCGCATCGTCGCTTAACATCAGGCGAGATGGCGGTCAAGTGTAAACCTATAGAAGTTAAAAAAAAAAAAAAAAATATATATATATACAGATGGTTAATAGTCTGAAATAACTCACTGGCTACTTTTTATCTCGAAAAATAACGGGATCGGAAACTACGCGACTGAAACCGCGGGATGCTACAACTATCAAATAATTGAATCAATTTCCTGAAGAAAGAAAGAGACACTACAACAACCAAGGCTAAGGGAAAGAGCGAAAACTCCCGAAGGAATGACAGGCGTTTTCCTCGGAACGCGGAAAACGCAGGCACATGTTGAAAATACGAGTGGGCATTGACCCCGACCGACGCCAGCTGTTGGTGAATCTTCGACGCATCTCTGATGTTTATTTATGGACTATCATAGTGCACGCTGATGTAACCATGTAACCGTACAGATACCGTTTAATTCGAGTTTATTTTGACGAAACTGTTATGTAAAAGGGCAAATCTTACTTGGTAATTGTAACCTATAAATACGAATTCGAAAACAATCAATACAACGCTACAGAATGACGACGACCCATGTCGATATATATGGATATATGAATGAATCAACTTATTAATCAATCACTTGAATTACCTACAACAACATATTTACGTTGTTAACTACATATCAGGATACAGTTGTTGTTAATTAGCAAATACTCATAACATACAGACAGTGCTAAAGTCGGAGATTGTTTTATTTTAGACAGCGGGTTTTCCAATTTATTTCTCAATCGAGAGATACATTTTATAATATTTTTTATTAAAATATTATTAATTACCAGATACAACTGCGCCAAACATGCCATAATGAATTATACTACTTGTGTAGTGAACAACTGTGATAGCTTAAACCAGAAATAAAGTAATTATTGAAGGCGTTACGTTCTTTTTTTGAATAACATCTACGGTATATCTTGAAAACGTACTGTTGTAAGTTAGTGTTGTAAAAGTTTCAAGAAAACCCACCAATTCAATTAGCCAGCGGTTAAACCTATTAAAAGGCAGAAATATTATTCCTCACTTTCCCAGTACGTCTTTCCAGTAAGTACTAATGGAGAAAAGCTGAAACAAGTACGTTGTCAAAGCCTGTTAGATTAGAATAAGATGAAAACACGCGCGATCAGAAAATAAATCAGCTTATGTATATAACTAATCATTACAGCGCTGAAATGAAACGTGACTTGAGGAAATGAAACCGGAGACTTATTGGCAAGCCTATGAATAAAACGTCAATTTACAAGTTTTATGAGAAAAGTATCATACTTTAGATTGCTTCACGTATTTTATGTCTTTACCGTCTCTTAGCTTCAGCTTGGCTTGGCGACGTAATAATCAGTAGTTTAGTTCTGAATAGGACTCTCAAGTAGGTACTCTCAAGTAAGTATGTAGTAATGGTAAAAATTGAAATACAATAGCAAATTTAAGTGCTATATTTATCTGCAAATTTTGACCAACCACTGCCTTAAACAGAAATATTATGTGTTATTTTTATTATTCAGTCATTTGTTATGTTTTAAGTTTAACTATACAAAATATAAACGTAATTAAAACTTTGAAAACTGGGGTGCCGTATTTTTGATTTCGGGAGAATTATGTTTCATTGCTAATTCAAGCCATAGGTACAGTAGTAGCTATATAGGTACTTTGTATCTGTTTTCTACTTTTATGATTTACACTCCAAAAGACGTTTACAGGATTTCAACCAAATCCTGTAAAATAGTAGATAGTAAAAAGGTCAACAGATTGATTCCCACAGCTTACTAGATCCCGATTACTACTTACGGTTACAGTAGATTTGGATATTTTAAATCAATCTTACTCGTTTAGAAAGAGACACACTATATTGAACATAGTAAATAAAATAGATGAACAAACGATCTTCTAAGTGAAATTGATCATTGTTGTACGAGTAATTTTTACGAATGTACATACAACATCAGCCTGTTACATATATTTTCGAATGCAACGACAAAATACTACACTACAATTAATACAGTGAAACTAATTTCGCTAATTAACAGATTACAACCAGCAAAGAGATAAAATTTGACTTCATGCCCAAAATGAGCTGACACCAATACTTTATTAAAACAAAAACTCAACAATTTATTAGTCATTTCAGTAAAAATTGCACTCCTTTAACTTTACAGTCTTAAAACTGTTATCGTCAGGGCCGTAAATACATTTTTTGATCTGTTCGCTGAAAGACCCAGACCGAAGTTCAATCGCTCATCAAGTTAAAAATAAAGCCTCATTATGATGCGTAAGACTTCCAAACTTCCACTTAGTCACTTTGTTAACTTCGCAGAAGGTATTAAGCAGGTCTTTTATTTTATTTTTAAAAGCGCCGGATCTTGGTTCATGCTTAATTCGCTTTAGTACGGAATGATTTGTGGTGTCTTGATTGCGTTAGTAATTTGTTCTCTTGGCCATGTGTGTGGTTTTTGATTTCATTCATTCATTATTACCAGTTTTGTATGTTTTGTTCGTGGAATCACTCATCATTTTTTGCTTGTAAATGAATCCCCTGAAGTGTTAAGTTTAGATTTGATAGCACAATAATAGCAAGTAAAGGATAAGGGTGGTATTCTTATTTGGAATTGTTTTGGTAGAAAATGTCTTTGTTTCCCGACTTGAAAATTAATTGATATATAATATATTTCGACGACTTGATATTTAAAAAAAACATAAAACATATGACAATGTTAGTTTACATTGAGTTATGAAACATTTTGTCAGATATTTAACTCAATGTAAGTAATTGTAGTGACCAAATAAAATGACAATTTTGACACTAGTTTGAAAATTGGCTTCTACCGACAAATACAAAAAAAAATAAACTTTTGTACTTAATCAAAAGCATTTACAAAAAATAAAAAATATACTAATATTCAATCATTTCTATTAATTGATTTAAATTATTTTGTTTTATAAATGGATTGTTATTTATAAGGGGAGGTTCAGGGAGTATTCCCATAACATAGAAAATATTCTTGCAAAGTTCTTCTTGGATATCTACATTATTCCATTTTCATGGTTCCTAATATTTTTGTATGCTGTATTTATGAAACAGCTCTCCATTTTCGTCTATCTCAACCCGTACTTCAGTTCATGAATTATGAATGATCTTCAATATCCAGAGACCTCTCCGTTAAAAGCCTCAGGTGCCTGAAAAACTTGACTCATCAAACGTTTTTACAGCGAGCAGTCGTTCCGTTCGAATTTATGAAGCCATCAACCGGCATTAAACTCGTTTCTGTTAAGTGCGCTCATGAATCGTATAAAAATAAAATTGTACGATAACGCTCGACGTAAGGATAGGTATTGGAAGTTCGATAGAACACCGGAAAACGGAAGCGTTAGTGGAGGTCATCGAACCGTGCAGCGAGTCAATGTCAGCGGCGGCGCTGCTCCAAGATTCGGCAAGAATAAGGGTGCGAGTATGGGGTAGCAGGGTGCAGCGGGGGCAATGACCGACAGGGGTCGCCGACCGACGCCACGCGGCCGCGCGCCCCGCCCGATTGATCGGAGCGAGACAACGCTACTTCGAACCCTTACGATTCAACTACCCCCACATCGAACGCCCGATACAAAACTTTATTGCGTAATAGATAAGGCGCGAATCCGCTCGCGACGGTTCGTGGGATGAGGCGTTCGGCTGGAGAAGGATGGACACACACACGGCCGTTAAGGGAAGTAGTTTTGCTCAAAATATTGATTTTTCCGCGCGCGTTGCGGCGTCTGTGCTGGTGTGCGTGCGTATAGCTGTGTGTGTGCGTATCTATTTTGGGTAGAGCACGTGGTCGTGTTGCTTGTTGACATGCGTTTTTATTTTTATGGCGGGTTTACGGCTCGATCGGTTAATTGCATTACATCATTGTTTGACGCGCATGTCGTAATGATTTATGCGACGAATTCCACATTTTCAATTCACCTATAACTCGCATTGTACGTTTAACGACATGCGTTTTGACCAATATAAAGAATATCAGCTCTAAACCGTAAAAATATCAGTTTTAAACCGTAGTAGGAAGGTACAATTAAAAAGTCTGTCCGGTTTTATGCTGCTAAGTGCGTAGTTGTCATACCTAAATACCTAGTTTGTCAAATAATATTTTAAAACTCAAGAAAAAAAATATATACGCAAAACGAATAACTCTGTAGAAGCAAATTTCATAGGGGAGTTAGGTATTTGTATTGTGATTTAAGGTATCGATATATATGTACGTGTAACGTTAATAGTAATCATCATCATCAGCCCACGGCTCTCCCGTTGCTTATAACTCAGCTCTATCACCTGCTTTTTGCCGTAAAATCTACAAAAATGTACAATTTTCATACATCTATGACATATTCGTTTATTATTAATTTTATTAAAATTAGTGGACTTCGTGAGTTTAATTTTAAGTTTGATGTCCGTTGTTTTAAAGAGAAATATAGGTAATTTTTATTTGAAGATATGTTTGGACTACAGAGGCACAACTATTACAAAATAGCTGCCCTGATCGGACATTGTAAGAGTATTGTATTTTGGTAGAGGTAACAAAGAGCGATATCTAATTCAGTCGCAGAGATAATGGCTTAATTTTGCCAGAGCAATTATATTTCTATAAAAATATTCTATAGCTGTGGTACAAACAAAAACACGGCACCCAGGTAATAGTAATAAAATATACAGTTTCAAGTTAGTAGGTATTGCATTTGTAAAACTGGTATCCGTAGATAAAGAACAGTGCAATATAAAACCGTTGTAAAGAAAATACATCGTTCTTATCCTGAGAATTTCGTCATCGTCGTCATCATCCTTGAGGTTGTTGCCATTTTTTCTTCCACGCGCTCTTTTAGTGGTTAAAGGACTTCTTAGATTTTCACATTTACTTCAGAGTTCACTGAACAAAAGACGACACAGCTTTTACAGCTATTAATACCTAACATAGTTATCGATGCACAGATTACTTCATACTTAGAACACAGTACAGGTCCGGTTTCAGAGCTAACGCACACATACACAGCAGGTTACCCTTGATTTTGCGAGCTCAAGGTCCCTCGTCTCATACCCTTAGCATCTCTCTCACACCTGTGCATTCCTGTAGTTTCTATCCTTTTTCGTCTTGCGGGCCCAGCCGAATTTCCCCGAACAGGAGCCGGGGTCACCGACCCTGAAGACATATTGGTAAATAAACAGTGATGTTCACTTACATAACAAAATATCGGGAAAATCACGATCGACGATTCTGATCGAGTTTTTATAGCTTGGAAGCAATGCTATGATATCAAATTGTACTGCAATGGACAAAATTCTGATTGTTTGGATTTGCAGTTTGTCTGGATTTAGAGTTGGATAAAGAAAAGTTGATTATTTTATAGAACACAAAGTCATGTCATCTCAAATAACCTGGCCTGAACGCCGATGCAATGATGCCCAATACGCTGGTAGCAGTGTCCTTCTGGATAGTGCTCTATCCTCTGCTTCTCAAACGAGCCAAAGACGGAATCATCAGCACCTTGACTTGTAAACGTTACAAATAATGTTATATTTAGCTATATTTAGTACACATAGTTATATTTAGCTAGAGACCCGTCGCGGCTTTCACCGGATTAAAAAAAAATAATAAGCCAATAATTTTGAAACACTGTACTTTTCAAATTGTAAAAATATTTTTCAAGTTAGCGCCGTGGTGTCCGAGATTATCTCAAACATACGTACGAAATAGACGCAGTCTTTATAATATTAACGTACATACATATTTAGCAATGCATCCACCACCAAAACTCAGATTTCATTTCAGAAAAACGTATAATTACGTACCCAAGATAAGTCGTCTTATAAATTCCCTGGTTTATACAAAAATAAACTTACAATAAACTTTTAACTTACCGTCGAGTTTCTCAACAGAAAATGCCATATTCTATGAATTTCATTCTTATCGGTCGGAAAAGTGAGCAATGGAAAAACAAACTCATTACATTGCAAAACAAACTGCTGAGCATCACAGAGGGTGGTTGATTATGTGTCGCCTATTATGACTTAACCTCACCATGACTATATGACTGTATTTTTTTATTGAGTGATGACAAGAGCACATCTTTTACCTTATGGCAAGAAAAACGTCAATACAACATGTCACTATTCAGAACATGAAGAATTCAAATCATTGATACTGAACTAAGTTAATAGGTATTTTTTGGATATGCGTACTCCATCCTAGACTGCGATATTGCTTAACATCAGGCAATTCAAACGTTAGCTTAAATTGTTAAAAAAAACTCCAAACTCAGAAACTCAGTTTGTATTTTACTGTTTGTACGTAGAACAACTGGCAATGGTACTTTCTCAAAAACAACGCACAAAGTATTGAGTGAAATGAATTCAGCGCCATAGAGAAGAGTTTGCATGTTCAAACAGCAGAGAGCGGTTAGGAAAATCAATAGATTTTATTACCTCATGGGCGTAAAAGCAAACTGACCGGTCGAAAGGAAAGCGGACGGGATTACCTATGAGTGTAGTTTTACTATTGTAAAACTTGTACAATTAAAATCAAGGTACAAATTGAAATCAGACTTAGTGAAAACTTTAATGTCACTTAAATTGACCTTAAAAATGCAGATTTTGACGTTTGTGTCCGTATGTTCTTGTTTTCTGGGTATTTTGTAACTGTTTTTACTAAAATTCTTTTTACGATAGACAAGCTCAACAATGTAAATAATCAAAAAACTAACTCCAGTTTCTTGGTATAGTTTAATGAAGAATAGGACAAACAAATTCACATACGAAAATTTAAATACTCTAACCGTAGTAGTATTTCAGACATTTACTTAACGTTTCCACGAGCTCAAAACCCGGTTTTTTTTTGGTTTAAATAAAACTTATGACGTTCCTATGTTCGTCACGTGAAATGAACTCGTAGACCATACAAAATAAACAATACGTAAAAAAAAATTATCGTTCGTCAATCTCTAAATTTAAGTTTAGAAGATAAAAGCCCCATCAAGCAAAACTCTTCTTGCAAAGATTTTTGTCGCGTCGCAACGCCTACAATCTAGTGCAGTCTGGCACAGAGGGTGCCGACCTACCCCTACCTCCCTAACCTATCCCAACGCTGCACCGATGCACCCAGACATCTAGATACCGTCTAGATACATCTAGATAGGTCTGTATACCTCGATATTGCCACCCCTTTTGCACACACTGAAACTTTTTGCGAACGGACGCGTCTGTGTTTGAAAATCGCATCGATGTAGTCTTTTAGTGTACTTGTGTTTGTAAGTGCATTAGTATTCGTTTTAAAGCTATTGCTGTTGTTTATGTTGGCATAAATTTGTGTGTTTGATTCGTTTTTAAAGTTGGTCTAACTGCCGTATTCAAAACATTTGCTTAAGGTTTAAGCAGAGAATTGAACGTTCGGTGTGTACACTGTACAAGCTTTTATTATATTTTATTTATTATTATATTTTTATTTTTATTATATTATATATTTTTATTATTTATTAGCAAAATTAGAATACGATGGCTAATGCTATTATGGCGGCAATATTGCTTACAACGTCTGCTTCTAAGGCATCGTTAACAATAAAACTAAGTACTTATATTTTAATACAAAATAATAATGAATTAAAATTATATCAGTTATTCATCTTCCTCAGTACAAGCTTTACTTAGTTTGGAGCTCGTGTAGTGGTTGACGTCATCATCATCATCAGTCTGTGTTCGTCCACTGCTGGACACAGGCCTCTCCCATAGTACGCCACTCAACGCGATCCTCGGTTTTACGTCACCAACCGCCACCAGTGGTTGAATAATGTGTACATATGTATTTATTTTACTATTTTTTGTTTTAATAAAAGTAAAATGGAATACGGTTTGAAGGGCAATGTTTCCAGATAAATTACAGGGCTTAGAGATATAACAACTTAGATCTCTGGGTGACGAGCGCAGTGCAGTGCTAGGTAATGATTTGGACTCTTTATGTTCCAATAGCTGCGTGTCACTGTGTTGTTATGTGGCAGGTATGTTGCTTACCATCAGGCACATGTCCTCTCGTATCGTCACTCTCTATTTAAAAAAAAAAGTACTTTAAAATCATAAGATATTAAAAAATAGTGACGTCGCTTATGTATTAAGGTGTGATATTATTATATTATGGTTTAACTATCTGCTTACTCTTTTTAAATAAAATAAAATAGATAAAACTTTTTTAAAAACTTCAGATTGACAATTTTTGTCTCTAATAAGACTCGTTTATAAAAGTGCGTTCCGGGGAGCGAGAATATTCATATTAATTTTTTAATATTTTCTTAAAAACAACTCCATCCAAAGGTTGTCCGAAAGAGATCGCTTTTTGCGATAAGGCCGCTGGTTGTTGTTGTGTTGGTTTGCTTAGTTTGATATCAGTGTTGCGTAATACTACACGTAATACTACGCGTTGACTAATATATATTTATTTCACGTATATTTCTACCTTAGTGCGATGAAAATAGTGAAGTACTTTACAAAAAAAACTACGTAGGTGAGAAGGTACTTTGAGTCTGAACAGTTGCTTACATTATATCAAGCACAGATTCGCTCCTGTATGGAGTACTGTTCGCACCTTTGGGATGGATCGGCTAAGTATCAGCTGGAGGCTCTGGAATCGATCGAGAGACACTCTTGTGCGAAAAAGACTTCAAAGTCTTGAACATCGCCGAAAAATCGCTAGCCTATCGGTTTTTTATCGGATACACTTCGGAGAGTGTGCGACTGATTTGCATGATCTGATACCACCTTGTCCTTTTTTCTATCGGAATGCTCGTAGCTCGAAAAAGCGACATCGTTTCATGGTTGATGTTCCAAAGACACGAACGAAGAGATTTGACTCTAATTTTGTGATAAGAACTTCTAGGCTGTGGAATACAAATACAACTTATTCTTAACTATTCTAACTATTCTTGTCTACGTAATGTCTACAATCAAACTCTCTCGTTATCTATTTCCATTTTCCTATTTATTCTTTGTGTTATTGACGTCGCTTTTTCACAAATTTGTTTGCAGACGTTGCACTGTTTTTATTCAGTTCATTTGCTCTGGGGTCTTGATGTTCATTGTTGAAGCAATTCTTTTTTATTGGATCGTCTCAATTCAACTTTACTGCAACTGGTGCCATTGTTGTATTTTACAGTGTTTTGTTTTTTATTCAAAACCACTTTTAATAATAATTTGTTGAACATGCTTTCATGTTAAAAAACGTGAATATACCTAACACAAGCAGCACCTCACGGTTTTACCCACATAGTTCCCGTTCCCGTTATTTTCTATGATGTAACTGTATAACTGTATTCTACATTTCAACTAGATCCATCCAGACCTAACGACGTGATTGAGCAACAAACATCCAAATACACATACATTACAATATTCGAGTTAAACCAAAAGTAATATATACAAATACAAATATAAATACCCAATAGATGGCGGAATAATTGAAAAGTTTTTAGCTAAGAAATTAGATAAGAAATAATAGAAGTTAAGAATAATAGAAGTTTTTTTATAGTTTGCTACTATGATTCAGGAAACCACGGTGACTTAGTGGCTAGAATGTGGGATTTACTATCGCGAAGTCGTAGGTTCGAATTCCACCTGCGTCTCTGACTTTTTTCCAACTTTAGATGTAAAAAGCATGCATCGCTAGCTTTAACGATGTAAAAAAACTGCGGGATGAAATCGACATGTTCCAAGATTCTTTCGAGGATATGGATCAACCGCCAACTCGCACTGACTCAACGAGGCGAAGGCGTCGAGTCCCAGCAGTAACATATAAACATTTTACATCTCTACTAATATAAAGAGCCAAATAAAAAACCAACACCAATTTTCCAGTTGAGTTTACAGATGTGAAGTAATCCGACCAGGTACTAATAAACATTGAGAAAATCTAGATTGACAAATTGCATTTAAGTTTCCGTACAACAGTAATATTCAGAGATGTTGCTAATCAAAAACCTTCAACTCGGTATACCTAAATAGATTTAATTTCAATCAAAGTAACGGATATCAGGTTTCCCATTTCTTCGAGCTGAAAATCCGAAGCCTTACCATGTCAACAAGCGCTATCAACATCCCGATCGAACCAAAACAAACACATAGCTCATAAGCACATGCAGTTTTTTGTAGTGGTAGGACTCTTGGCAGAGTCCGCCTGGGGAAGGACCACACCTTTGCCAAATATTCCACCGCCAAGCAGTAATGTGCAAACATTACTGTGTTCCGGTCTGAAGGGCAATGTTTCCAGAGAAATTACAGGGCTTAGAGATATAACAACTTAGATCTCTGGGTGACGAGCGCAGTGCAGTGCTAGGTAATGATTTGGAATCTTCATATTCCAATAACTGCGTGTCACTGTGCTGTTATGTGGCAGGCATGTTGCTTACCATCATGCACATGACCTGCTCGTCTCGCCACTCTAAATTAAAAAAAAAAAAAGCTGTAAAACAACATTTTCAATAAACCCTACACTTTGTGACTATACCAGACCTACCCTAACGTAGGTGCAGCCAGACTAACTACATTAGTGTGCCTAGGCTGCACTCACACAAGCGGAATTTACTGAACTTTGTTTACAGTATTGGTATGGCAGGTTGTGGATTGAGAGACTGTGACTGTTTTAACTGAGAAATAATTCAATATCATTCTTAATGACTCAGAACTCTTATCTATTCTCGATTCACTCCTTGCGGAGTCCGCCTGGAGAAGTCCCTACTACATCTTTGCCAGTTATTCTACCGCCAAGCAGTGCATGGGCAAATGTTATTGAGTTGTCCTATGTCGATGTTTCTAAAGATATTACAAGGCACAGTGATAAATCATCACTGGGTGACGAGCACAGTGCAATGATAGATAATGGTTTAGACCAGGGGTCGGCAACGTTTATAAAAGCCGTTTATAAAAGCGAGCCGCACTTCCCCCCCCCCCCCCCCCCCAACGCGAAGAAACTGCATCAGTGTTAACATATTTATGTACGTAGCGAAATGCATAATACATTCATTTAGTTATAAAAGTAGCTGTATAAATAATTTGTAAAATTTATAGGATAGATGTTAGCCGGAAATAAATTATTTAAAAAAACTTATTTAACACCCTCGCGGGCTGCGCGTTGCCGACCCTTGGTTTAGACTCTTTGTGTCACTGCGCATACTATTCTGTTATAGGCAGACGTGGTGCTTACCATCAGGCACATGTGATGATCGTCACGCCACTCAATATTATAAAGAGTGAATTAACACTACTAGTATTCGCTTACGATTTCGAAACCCTAGAATTTAGAAGATTATTTTCCATAAGGATTTTAACTTTTTTCGGGAAATGAGTTCATATAGTTATACAGAGATTAAATCAAATCTCCTAAATTAAGTTCACTAACTACACTCCTAAACTAACTAAGGGATCATACTCTACTCATAATTATGGACAACTGTTGTTCCATAAACATGCTTGAGAACTCGGCAAATTGTATGAAACATCTGTTTTTAACCGGCTTCAAAAAAGGGGGGACCGATTTCATAATGTTGTGAAAGGAACTCACTGTTCCAATGACACAACTAGGTAGGATGAATAGGTCGTCGAGGTAAACCAATTTTAATAGATATTTCAAAAACTGTCGCACTGATTTTGATTTTTTTTTGACAAAAAGAGAAAAAAGAAATACATATCCAAATTTATTTACAATTGGCGGAGCCACCGCGTAACATATACATACATACAATCGAATTCGAGTACCTCCTTATATCGTAAGGTGATTCATTAATAATTTTTGAAAATTTCTTGATTTTGCATACGTCTGGCGTTTATGCTGAATCCTGGAATAAAACTAAAAAGTTAATGTCAAAATTCAAAAGAAAAATTAAGAGACCTTAGCCCCATTGCGTGAAACTCTTCGCAAAGATACAGCACTTGATGATGCACGCAATATTTAAGCATAATATGTTTATACGTTGCTCGTATAATAATAGCCCTTCTATCCTCCACCTTCTTCTGGGATTTTATGAAAATGTCATAACTCCAAAAACCACGACAGAGCGCAAACATTGCACATTTTTGTGTCCTGTGCCAGATACAAGCAAACTCAGGTGAAAACGTAACAAAATTTATAATATTAGTACGATAGAACCTGTACGAAATCATCGACTCCCTGCGCAAAATTAAACATTTTTGTCTCCAAAACTAGACACAAAAAGTGTTCGGTGTCAGCAAATGAAGAAACTAAAAGCGTACACGTTTGCGCTGCGCCTGTCAACAAAAGTATTTAAAAAGGATCTCAACAAAGATCGAGTATAATTGATGAAATATTTATGTCATAGAATAACCGATAATCAAAATAACAAGTAATTAATTAATTATACGTCATGTAATTGAGTTTACATGACGTTTAAATAATAATTAGTCGTTACTTGAAACATTTATACGGTGAAGTTGAAAAACTTGTTTCTCAATGGTGTCCTATCGATAAGTATGCTATTTTTTTCTGTTTTAAGTCATTCTAGACCCACTGTTACCAGTAATTATTTTTTCTATAGGTATTTGAATTATAAAACTAAATTAACACATTGTTTTAATTAAAATTTAAATGTACAATAAACCAAAACCATAAATTATATTTTTGTTTTTAAATCTTAATGAAATATACTGGAAAATAAAAGCACCACTATAAATGAGACCTTCTCATTTATAGTGGTGCTTCTGCAATGCTCACCGAATACATTTGATACACACTATGAACAAGAAAATTGAGTTATTGCAAAAGTTTTGTTCATTTTTTTATCGCGTATATGTCCGCGTTTGACCACCAACTCACCTGATGGTAAGCGACGATGCGGTCAAAGATGATGCACGTTGATCTAGAAAGTACCTATTCACTGTGACCTTGAAAAGCTCCTAGATTGTATGTCTCAGGGAACAAGGATTACAAGGTAACTTATTCATGGTATGTATTATCAATTTCGTATAAAAACGTCAATATAAACTAGGTACTTTGCAAGTAGCTCTAATTTTCGTAGCAATGCTACAACATCGCATAACTGATCCAAAACAACAATATCTCATTCTGTAGAGTTCGTGGAATTATTGTAAATACTGAGTGCTCATTGTAATATTATTTTAATCACTTTTATTGCAGTTTCAAATTAATAAAAAAAAAATTAATCTTATAAGTTTTAACATTCATTTTAGTTGACAAGTTTCACAAGTACATTTACATATTTTTGTGAATAATATTTTACCAAAAAAAAATTATCCGGTTCCCGGCATTGTTGTTTGAATAACGCCACCTAGTGGCGAGTAGCTGAAATAATCAGTTCGACGCGCCGACAACAGATGGCTGTACCATTACTATTGTGCAAGATTATTTTATCATTTTATTCCAAGGTACAAGACTTACGATTATATTCAAGTTCCATATTCAAGTTGCTTTTAGTGCATGTTACAATGTTATTATTATATCTTTAATCTTGTGAATCATATTACCGGCTCATATCACCTATTAAATGTACAGTAACGGAAATACACCTAATTGCCCTACTTGTTTTCTACTAAATAACCACATGGACTAAAACGTAGAAACGTCTATGTTTCGGCTGGAGTCAAGCGTCAAGCGCTCTGATGACTAATTATTTTCGGGCAGGTTGCCAGCAGTAAAATATAGGACAAACGAGACTGTTGCGGACTTTGGCGCCGAAAGGTTAACTTGCATCGCTCGGCGATGAGTCGGTGGGGGTTTCGCGATTTTGATACAGTTGACATAGGTATTACCTACCTATCTTATATATAAAATTCTCGTGTCACAATGTTAGTTATCTTACTCCTCCGAAACGGCTTTGCTGATTTTTACCAAATTTTATATGCATATTCACTATTCAGTAGGTCTGAGAATCGGCTACTATCTATTTTTCATACCCCTAAGTGATAAGAGACTCTTAAAAATGTTTTTTTAATTTTTGGACAACATTTTTTGTTTTAATTTTTTTATAATGTGGCATACATCCAACCCTAAATTTTTCCCCTTTTGTCACCAACCCCTATTTTTCAATAGCCATTTTAGTATTTTTTTATCCCGCTAGATTACTGATCAATTATCGGTTATCAATAGAAATCACTAGAAATTACCTAGAAATAATGTATCTGGCAAAACAACGTTTGCCGGGTCAGCTATATTATTTATATTAGCAGTTATATTATATATTATCATGATTGCGGTTGTACTGGTAGTACTCTTGGCAGAGTCCGCCTGGGGAAGTACCACAATTATTCTACCGCCAAGCAGTAATGTGCAAACATTACTGTGTTCCGGTTTGAATGGCAATGTTTCCAGAGAAATACAGCATCTTAGATCTCTGGGTGACGAGTGCAGTGCAGTGCTAGGTAATGATTTGGACTTGATGATTTGTTCCAATAGCTGCTTGCCACTGTGCTGTTATGTGGCAGGTACGTAGCTTACCATTAAGCACATGTCCTGCTTGTCTCGTCACTCTATGCTATAAAAAAAAGATAATTACTTGGTTCCTTTCAAATCTGCGTGTTACATACCATTTGACTTTTTTTTTTGGTATTCTAATAGGTTGTAAGGTGGCTATTTTAATTCGTTTCCCACAAACAGAACAGTTTTAAAAATCTTTCTTTACTATTTAATAGTGTTGCATAATAAACGTAGGTATACATAATTTGATGCTTATTTTATTATCCGTCCGAATTGTTACATGCTATTAATATTACATTAGAACTTTTAAAATTATAAATGTGATTTACGGTACTGATGCCTTTTAGGTTTACACCTACTAATACTATGCAAGAATAATTGGTAAGCAATCCTAAAACACCTATTATTTAATATAAGAAATATGACTCAATTTTTTTTTTAAACAATGAGTGACAAGACGAGCCGGACATGTGCCTGATGGTAAGCAACATGCCTGACACATAACAGCACAGTAACACGCAGCTATTGGATCATGAATGTCCAAATCATTACCTAGGACTGCACTGCGCTCGTCACCCAGAGATCTAAGTTGTTATATCTCTAAGCCCTGTAATTTCTCTGGAAACATTGCCCTTCAAACCGGAACACAGTAATGTTTGCACATTACTGCTTGGCGGTAGAATAACTGGCAAAGGTTTGGTACTTCCCCAGGTATTTAATCTGGTATGACGGTAATAGTAGCACACATTACTGTGTTACTCAATCTAACTAAATAGAACACAAATAAAACATTTCCTGAAAAATGTCGACACATGAAACTTTCCTCACACTATCGTGTTTCGGGATCTCGTGAACGCGAGAACAATCTATCAAGATAACCTAATTTCTATGGGAACAGTATGCGCGGAACACACAACATGATAAGAGTTGCATAAAATTGCTTTAAAGTTAACAAATTAAATGGGTTAATTTATTAAATCTCAAAGGCAATTCTGAAATTAAAATACACTTTTTTCCAATGTATACATAGTACACATAGTTCTTGTAGTTCGTTGTAACTTTGATCGAAGTTTTAATAATAGTATATTTATGACGTACTAAAAAAAAAACTACTCATCAGATCGAGTTCAAACCAATTTTCGTTGGTAGTTTGCATGGTAATGTACATCATATATTTTTTTTAGTTTTTTCATTCTCTTACTTTAGAAGTTAGAGGGGGGGGGGGCACATTTTACCACTTTGGAAGTGTCTCTCGCGCAAATTATTCAGTGTAGACAAAAATTATATTAGAAACCTCAACATCATTTTTGAAGACCTATCGATAGACATCCCACACGTGTTTGATGAAAAAAATTTTTTTGAGTTTCAGTTCTCAGTATGGGGTATGTATATAGCCTAATTTTTATTTTTTTTATTTTTTTTTGTAAAAATCCTAATGCGGTTCACAGAATATATCTACTTACCAAGTTTCAACAGTGTAGTTCTCATAGTTTCGGCAAAAAATGGCTGTGACATACGGACGGACAGACAGACAGACAGACAGACATGACGAATCTATAAGGGTTCCGTTTTTACGTTTTACGGAACCCTAAAAATAACATGAACGTTCAATGTTACAGGATACAGAATGTTCAAGTCAATTAATTACATTTCTTTCATATTATTTAGTTAGCTATAATTTACATTCAAAAGCTAAATGAAATCTACCTACAACATTAAATTGGAAAAACAATAGCAAACACTGTTCCCGGTGCAAAGATACCCGAAATTCATTTGTTTTCCATTCGCTGCGACAAAAACGTGTCCAATGGAAAACTGGCTATCATATTCACGTTATCACTTATTTCATGTACCAAGCCCTTGGCTTTATGTTTCCGAAGGATCATATATGTATGTGTATGTATACAGACTTTACAACAAACAGTACAAAATGAACTAAATTTCTTGTTCGAACCATTACTTTCATTAAATCTACCATTTATTACTATATAGGTAAGAAGCCTATTTGAACTCTGGTCTTCAACCTATTCAAAAAAATTCCTCGTTTACCTGCAGGAAACGCTTTTCTCGGGAAACTTTATTTCAAATATTAGGTCAGTTAAAAATAAAACCTATTTTTATTTGAAAAAGTTTCCGGTTTATTTTTTACAACATCAATTCTGCAGCTTTTCCTTAACAAAAGCTTTGTCTGAAAATGTCTGAGAATGGGTTTGGCTACTATATCTATAAATATATAAGGATTAATATTTGTCTGTATGTTCCATATACAATCGTAAACTAGGGTTATGGTCAAGCGATGATTTTAAGCAAAGTTGTTGTGCCTGAGTCACTCAAAATTTCTGAGATGGTACAACCAATGGCAGACAGGTGGCGTAGCAACAGGGTACAGTTAGTTCTTAATGAAATTACGAAACAAAATACTGGTAAACTAACAAACACTAAAAACGATGGAACAAGTTACATAACAATAAAATGGCTGTCTGTCTTTATTTACAAACTACGTCATATTTCATATTAAAATACGATATTAAATCAACATGCCACCTATTGACCGAAATAGTTCTCAAAATATTAGTTTTCTAACAAAGAAGCTTTGAAATGAGATCAGTTTTAAAGTTCTGACGTCAGCGCAGTAAACCGCTTGATTTTCTTTGTCTAAAAACAAAAATATTATGAACAAAAGCAGGAAAGTGGCCGTCTAGGTCGTGAAATAAGGAGGTTACAGACTATCGCTGAAAGAATTGGGTGAGTTGGTCTTGCTATCTACAGGCTGCTTTCTATAATGTTAAAGTTTTTTACACCTACTTGTAAAGAATATAGAGCTTACTATTAACTGCTTCTTCATCAACGTAGAATTTAGAAAAGGACCATTCCAAAAAGGACTCGAGAGTAAGCCAAACTCTTAGCAACTCAAAGTTTGTGGCATTTTTGATTACTCCTGTCGATAAAGGATGGTTTAACCCTCTCTTTTGCAAAATATTACATGTGAGATGGTGGAAAGATTTATTAAAACTTTTCTCTAAATACGCTGTTTATAGACACGAAAAAATAATACGCAAAGTTTTGCGGGAACCACGTTTTAACCAAGAAATTCTCATCAATCGCACCATGCGGAGCGGAGCCATAGAGAGACGAATCATTTTTTCTTCCAAAAATATCACCGTGATACCACATCAAGAGCACCCTATACCAGCGCACTTGATACCCAAAATACCTATCAGATAGGCTGGTAGATAACGGGCGAACTTGTTTCGACAGTCTGGCCTAGAACTCAACGTGAACTCCAGTACCCTCAATACCCGCCGAATTGTTATAATATGCGATATCAGCATATTGCGCCTTTTCTGTAAACACTGCTTTAGCCGCCACCTACTTTTCGTATCGGTTTTATAAAAAAATACAAGCCATATGCCACACATAATTTGGATGACGCAGACACAGATAATGCTGGGTTACCTATTATATTCCGTCTTTTACGATCTAACTATTCACTTAAATTAATTTTAGACTGCGCACTACAAAGGGATGTAGAAATGTGTTGTTGTTGGTTAATTACATTGGGAAATCCACTAGAAATCTTATTTCTCTAACAACTTAGTTATCCTCAAAAATATATACTTAGCATGATGTTCACACTAATAGCTTGCAGAGGGACTGGGGTTTGCCATAAGTAGAAGAACTGTTTATTTTTTAAGGACTTAAATAGTTTGGTGAATCAAAAACAAAAAACAGCTTTACATGACTGTGATATAATACTACTCCATAGCAACCAGAACATGTAACTTGAGCCAGGATTATCTATAACAGGATTCTTTCGGTGTCCCAATTAGACAATTTACGAGTAAGAAATAAGTAATTATTTGGAATTTTGTAAAAAAAAAACAAAAAACATTTTCAGTTTCGTTTAAAGAAATTTTCTACAATAAACATCACATCGTTCAGCGAAAACTTCTTTCTCTTAGTGTTTCTGATACATCTTGAGTTAGTCTTAGTGGTCTGGTTACTCAACACCTGAAACTTCGACTGTGAATATTTAACCGACAAAATTTCTCAGAATTTACTTATAGGGGCCTTAACCTCAACAGGCAATTAAAGGATCTACTTCTAAAACAAACATAAAAGATTTTATACAATACACGTTATGTTGTTCTATTCTGAGAAAAGTGCCATATATCACAATATACACCACTTCAGAAGTCATAATATTTAACTATTTTGTCAAACGATAACCAACTCTAGGACCCGTAATAGAAATAGAAAATGTCTACATGTGTGCGTGAATTGCACTTGTAGTGTTGTTATGTGTGCAATAAATACTTTGTGTATCCATCTCTTTCCTTCTCGACATTTCACTGATAGCTATGGCCTTGTCTAGTCGCATCTAATGCTGGCGCTAGTCCGTTTGAACTACGCCAATCGTCGTTCCAGTTACTCGAGAGATTACTGGCATGATTTCATCGAGCTATCAGGAAACCGCCGCTGTTACTTAAACTTGCATACTGACACAGACACATACTAATTTTGTAGGTCACAGATACAATTAAACTGTGGATACAGATGGTCCATAAAATTTAGAGTACCGTCATTGGCATGAATGTTTGAAATATTTTGGAATATTTCGCCCCTTTCAGTGTTTCATACGCTCATTTCATTTTCAGGTAAGTTGACACGTTCGAGCGTTTCCACCTGCGGAGAAAACAGGTCTGTGTTTATTCTACTGATCTCATTTTGGACGAGTGAAACCTTGAGTTAAAAATATTTTAATTAAATATTTGAACGTTTTGTGCCGATTGTTACTAAGCTGTCGAAGTTTGGCAGGTTTGTGTTGTGATTATTTTTTGATAAAGAGGTGAAATTTATTTAATTGACAGTTTCCAAGTTTATTTGTAGGGAAAAAGCTCTGTTCTTATTTCCAAAATTAATGCATCATTATTAGAAATCCGTTTAATGGCATCAATGTTTTAAGGTTTTATTAACACAATAAAACCTTAAAACATTGATGGCATTAATTTAAGGTAATCAGTCTATTGGTGCTATTTGTTCCTCTTAGAAAATGGGTCGTGGATATAATCTAGTTTAAAAAAAATGTTCTGTGAATGACTTCACAGTACACGGATAATCATCGGATAATTGGACGGATAATCATCATCATTACGGATAAACATCATCGTTACGGAAAACATCAAGTGTACACCATCTTACGACGACTTCTCGAGGAACGAGGACTGTTACTACGTGGCAGATGAAAGCTTCCAGCAACTCTCTGCTGAACATGCCACTAATTGTGCAAGTACGTTTGCTTCAGCAAACGCACCTAATGTCCCTGTAGCGAGTGTTGACTGAGCCGGAGTGTTGACCGGTATGTAGGTTACTCAGCGCGAACCAGCGAGCGCCCCGCGCACCCCGCCTTCGCCCCCTCTACGCGCAACTACTTATCTATGATCCGTGCACTTTTCAACGACAAAATGTCAAATGCACGCACAACCACCGATATGCCCACAATGGGAAATAGGCTAACAGAGTTTGCTTTGTCTGCTATTTTCAGTAGATAACGCATCTACTCCGCACCTAAATGGATATAGTTGAAACGCGTTATTGATTTTCATTGCTCAAATGACAAAGTGCAACTATATTCAGTCGCTGTTGAGTGGCAACACGGGACGTTTAGACGCGAGTAGTTAGGCATTTGGGCACAGACTCGCAGATCGACGGCAATGTGCCACCGACTATTATTGGACGGTGGGTCTATGTATTTATATCGAGTGACTCGTAGTGGTCACTAGGACAAGTTCGGATCTTCAAACTCGCAATAAAAATCGGGCAAGTTCGCGCTCGAGACCGTGGCCTGTGTAAACACGCCATATTTTAAAAGATTCGCTAACATTTTGTGACCCAATTTATTTAAATCGCACTTCGTTTTTATTGCCGCGGTATTAGGGTTTGGGTGAATGTCAGGTTTAAAAGAGCAATAAAATTATGTGAACGCATATTTTAGTTTCGTTAGCCCGATTATTAAAATTGATGTTATGCGAAAGAGAACATGTACTACTAATAGAATGTAAAGCAGGCGCTTGATTTATCTCAAGGTAACATATAAAACGGAACGGAACGATAACGAAGTGACCATCAAATTAGGAGATCGACAACCGACCGTGACTCTGTTTACGTACTATTTTCCAGGCTAAAGCTGAAGGATATTCGCGATAAGATGACACAAAACAAACACAAAGAAGTACCTAATAATGAGTGCGCGGGGTGCTCGCTCTATATTTCATATCATATTACTGGCCCCGCATTACAATTCAGAAGCTATTATATATCTCGTAACATAAGGAACCTCAGTTTTTCTTAAGTATTACCACCGTATGTCATTTATTCCAGGGTTACACGAGACAAAAACCTGTCAGTTTTATGACGAAAGTCAAATTGTGTATGCAATTTTGCAACGTTTGTGACGTCAAACAAACTCAAGTATACATCATTGAGCTAAAATTTAGTTTTTTTAGTCATAAAAAGTTTGATGAAATAGATTAACGAGGTTACACAAAAGACAATAAAACATAAATTAGTTTTATGATATTAGCACAGATTAGTAGCGTTAGCGAAAGCACGATAACTGCAGTAGTCAAGGTTTCGGTGCCTGCATCGATTGCAACGCCATGAAGCGCTGTGCGAACTCCACTTTCTATTTTCGCTCAGTCTAATTAGGATCAAATTCGGCTTCAAAAAGTTCGATAAAGAAGCGGCACATTTGGATCTTGGCCAAATATGGCGTCGGCGAGTTTCAGTGGAACAATTTACAAAACGGTGTACAATGATCTCTCCTCATTACTATAAATTACCGCTGTGGAGTGAAAACAAAACGTCGCTTTCTAAAGTGCAGGCTGTATTCGTTTGGATCACGATAGTCCATAGATTATCCGAACGAAGCATTATGAATGCGGACGTCGCGCTTTGCATCGCTAACCATGCTAAAGAAACACAAAAAATGTAACAGTGTTAAAGGCCACGACAAAATTAAACTACAGTATAAACTACGGAACTTGGTGACTAACTACCAGTCCCAATAAATCAACAGATTATTTCAATTCTTCAAAATTTTGACAAGTATAGAGAAATCATTACTCAAAACCACTATCAGCTTAAGAAAGTACTTTACTTTCAGTTGAAATATAGTATTAAAAAACAAATTCTACAGTTTTTCTATCACATAATTTTACATTATACCTAAACAAGTTTTAAACCGAATACTCTTATCTTCGTTATCAAAAAATGCATCTACATATCTTCAGTTCAATACAAAACGAAAGCCAAATAGCATTACTTGTTGTTCATTAGTTACAAGTGTAAAAGTATTGGCAAACATTTCACGTAACTTATTAATGGAGTCATTTTCTGTCCCAGTTTCTACAAATTCTTGAAAAGTTCTGGACATATCCAGATCACACTTTTCAGAGAAACGATTTCAGCATCCTCGTATCTAACCGACATAGATCTTGATTCTTGAACCTCTGTTCTATGAAGTAATTTTTGTGTTGGCACAGTGCGCGTCCGCAGTTTTAAAAGGATGTTTGGCGGAAGGTAAAGGCGGTAGCGCTTAATTGGGGTGATTACTTGGCCTAAAATATACAATTTTAATTATCCCGTCAGGTAGATTATGAAAAAATATGGGACAGGTATTTTTTTGTTTTATCAAATTATTAAAAATTTACAAAGATATAGATCATCAAACTTCCGGAGTTTGATGGGGTTTGCGACGTCAAGTCTACGTCATAATCGAATATAGACATGACATCAGTCGAAACTTCTGAGCACTATATCTTCGTCCTTTTTTGTTTTTGAAACGAAAGAAAAAATGCGTATACAACATTTTGTAATAACCTAACTGACGGACTAATTGTTCTTTTAGTTACCATACTTATTAGCAATTTGTTTCAGACATATTTTTATATTTTTTAAGGACTTTAGGCTATAGATTTTCATGCTATGTAGTCTTTACATAACGCAGTTTTACGCAAAAAAAAATACAAAAAAATATTAAAGACAAACAATTAAAAAAATATCTAAATAATTGTAAAACGTTTTGTGCTCACGTGATAAAACAAACAACATTATGTGAATTTTTATCATCTAGAAAAATCTATTCAAGTCGAGTTTTAGCAAAATTTAAATAAAAGAATGATAAACGGCAGAACATGCATTTCAACAAGGTTGTGCGTAATTTCAATTTCTAATAAGTACTGTCACGTTTCTATCGTATCTGGAATTCTCCTTCTTATTCAATTGCACATTGTTTTTCATTTGTAGCGAATGTATTTAGAAGTGAAAACTTCTAGACGCGTTGGGCATTTCTCGAGATGGAAAAAAACAATGAAACTCGCGACACTGTTTCAGTATTGTACAAACATCATTGTGTTCCGGTTTGAAGGGCAATGTTTCCATGTAACTTACGTTGCATAAAGATGGATCGTCTTAGATATATATCTGGGTGACGAGTGCAGTGCAGCTACGGAATGATTTGGACTTTCGTGATCCAATAGCTGCGTACCATTGCTCTGTTCTAGGCAGGCGTGTTGCTTACCATGAGGCATATCTTCTGCTCGTCTTATCATTCTATACTATTAAAAAAAAAAAATATGTACTTACATTTAATTTTTAAAATTTTTTGTACAACGGAAAAATAAAGAATTTGCCATGTGACCTCGAAATTGTGTAACCGCTGCATCGCGCGCTCGTGTCTTGTGGCAAGCGCCAGCGGTCGGCGGCCGGCCTAGTTTCGCGCTAGGAATAGGCGCCGCCCCCGCCCGCCTCGCCTGCACTCCATCCAAGTACCCGCCAAAGGACACGGCTTTCCACATTATGGATGCATGCACTCGCCCTTTCAAACGAACCTTTGAAGTTACAGTACTTTCTAAAGAACGTCCACAGCTTTTAAGACTTTTTTTATTAGAAGCCGTGATTACTTTTTAGTATTTCAGGATTTTTTATACTGGCATGTTGTTTAACTTAGAGACACGTAGATTAAGAAAACGAGTAAGTAGAATATGAATATCTAACTTTGAAACTTATAGCCGTTAGGACAAAAGTATCCTAGGATAAAACTCGAAGGTGTGACGATATAAATACGAGAAAGTTAGCAGTCTGCGCCTGGAGCAGAAAAAACAGTATGCCATTGAAGGTATATTCATATTGGACTAGGATGAGCAGACGGTAATAAAAAGCTTTTTGTTAGGATTTCTGACTTATATTTCTTATAGTCCTTAACTATTTCTGCCAAAGTATAGAACAAAGAACGATTAACTACAGGTTCGCAGAAGCACAAATTGTATCCATTCGATAACACGTGATTATCATTTTCCATTGCTTGGTTTTGACAAATAATATTATGGTTATCTATAACGCAGAAGCACTATTTCTAAAGTTTTTTAAATAGCCTCATTTGTCCCTCTGCTGAACAAAGGTCTCCCTCAATTCCTTCCAGTTAATACGGTCCTGAGTTTCCATTGTCCAATCTCTTTTAAACCCTCCGAGCTCGTCTTTCCTACGCGTTTCGTTCCATTTCTAAAGTATTTTATTTATATGTAGTTTCGATTTTTATTTAAAAGTATGAAGTTATGTTTAGCTATAATTGCGTCGCAATATAAAGTCGCTTATTTATCCTTTTACCACGTACTCTATCTTACATGTATCTAAGTACTATTCTACATTCCTATGTGTTCGTTTTACAAACGTAGTAAATAAAAACTAAGTCCTACCAAAGTATACGAAGCAAGAACAAAGTACTGCGGTAACAGATGAATGGTCACAAATTTTAACAGTTCATTGGAATGAGTAATTGTTCGTAAAAAAGGTTCAGGAAGCTCTGAACGGTTTGAAGCGCTCCAAGTTCAAAGGCAGGTGTAAAAACAATTTGTAAACAAAGTGGGGAGATGCACAGCGGCGATAACGATTAGTTTATTAGTTTGTGTGACAGAATGTCGACCTTGTTTTAACAAACTGGCTATTATACCCATAGTTTTACACAGCCTGTCCTAGGATTCTAGCATCCCTTTTCCGATAGCTAAGCTATTAGATGAAAAAAAAAATTTGTGATCCGCCTGATAATTTCAAAACGCGCGTTAACACAAAATTTGACATACTTTGCATTGACATGCTTTATCTATTTTGACTTTTTTAGTACGTTTGACGTCGCAAACGACCAAAATTTTGTGTAAATTGCGGAATTTTGAATTTTCCACCTAAATGTCGTAAAAAGACACTAGTTAACGGAAGTATTATCTAGTTCAAGAACGTTTTTGACAATAATGAACCCCTCAAACAATAAATTACTGATTGTTAGCTGGTAAATTTAATTTTTAAATACAGACTATAATTAATGTAACATCACACTATTTTCGGGTAAAGTTTCATGTTAGATTAGAAAACAAATCAAAGATTAGAGCATAATTAAATTTCATATTAAGCATATAAATCGATTAGTTTTTGTAGAGACCAAATTATAAAAAGTAGTCTTTAAAAATAGACACATTTTAAGAATGTGCCCATTTTTAAAGAAAAAGAAAAGATTTCTTTAAACCCAACAAATATAATATATATAACATTTTATGATCATAATAATAAATACTGTATATAACATATTTGCTCGTAAAGGGTCTCTTATTGCACCAATTTCTGTGTCGTGTTTCGTACTTGTGCGGTAATGTATAATGTAAAACGCACGGTTTCAAAATGTTCCATCTAAAGCGAACGGTACCTTTTTAAATCTTAGTAAAGAGTTTTTATGTCAGAAAAGTAGTCAACATTTTATTAATAAAATTAACTTTGTGAGGTAAAATATAATAAAGAATTAATTATATTTTACCGTAGTATAATGTATGTAGTATAATATATGTAGTAATTCGTTAATTTAATTAATTTTGACCATAAATTACAACAATTTATCTGTAACAAAACACAAAAATATTAATTTACTTTATTACTAATGGCATACTGGCTGGTTCTGTGGCGTTGGTTAAAAAAAAGACCCCGATGCGCGCGCGCTTTGCTAATCTGTGAACAAGTAAATATTATTCCGCGCCCTTTTTTTTCGCTGTATTGTTTTTAATTGAAGATGCCGTCAGAGTTTTATTTTTTTCCTCGCAAATATGTTATAAAACGTCGTATGACATACGTGCGCTTTGATAATTACAGCCTCAGCTAATTATAGCTCTCGCCTTCGGCTCGAGCAATAACGCCTCGGCTGTCATTATCAACTTAGCGCACTTATATCATAATCTACTATTATTTTAGTATATAATATCTAATTGAAATCAACTTAACTAAGAAACTTAGCTAGTAATTATGACAAATAATGTATCCTTTCATATAAATCGTAATTAAAATTCCTCATAAACAATTAAAGTTAAAATTGGATAAATAATTAAATCTGTTATAAAATTAATATGCTACTTATCGAGCTCGGTCGTAAAGTACCGAATAGCTCGTAGATTGCATGAGTTGTGACTACATGCACTTTAGACTAGATTGTGTAGGGTTGGTTGAATATGTAAATTTTGGAATATAGAGAAAGAGAAGTATCCAAATATATAATATGATTTCGTTATATTAAGTAGATTAAGTTTAAATCCTTACCTTAGGCTTTTATTAAAAGACTAAACTAAAATGAAAACTAAGTACACTAAAAACCCAACTACATATGTAAATACCTACATAGAGCACTTCTGAATTATCCATGGGCCGGTGAAGGTCTTTTTTTTGTAACTTCTATAGGTTTACACTTGCGATGCGGTCTAGAATGGAGCGTGTTTACCTAGAAAAAACCGATTCACTCTTGATTTGAAGACACAAAGATTGTAACCATCGGGATTGCAACTCTAAAGATAATCGAAGATTAAGCCCACTACCAATCGGAAGCGTACAGCTTGTTGACGCCATTACCACGCTGTATGACAATGACAATACGTTTAAGCAAATAAACGCCAGCATAAAAGCAATGAATCGCGGCGATCTTGTGTTTGGAAAGATTATTGAAAATGAGAAGACCGCTCGGCTTACAAGGGCTAAATACAACACAACATAACAAACTTTGCATATAAATAATATCACCGGTGTAAATAACACCGGTTGTGAGTCTCTGTAGATTTATTCGTTACTATTATTTTATTTCCAAAACTTTTATCACGTTTTGCACATTACTAAATCATGTAGAATTGTTTTGTTATAAAAAAAAAACAATCGAAAAAGTTCCCTCTGGATTGGAAACATTCCAACTTCATTCTTAGTTTTGAATGTACATATAGAAAGTGAACACAGTTTAATATCAAACCCTGTCTTTTGCTGTTGTTGTACAATAAACCAGTCATAGTCAATATGCGCAATTTTAATTGCATTTTATCATCATCCTTCATCCATTTTAAATCAGTCCAAAAAAAGTTATAATGGAATTTGTTAAATAATAATAAATTGTTACTAAGTTGCAAAATGTTTAAAACCTACCAATTTTATTATATTAACAAACCATGTTTATTCTTAAACAAAATATTCACATAGTCAATAATTTCGTTTAATCGATTTGTTAAAATTTCATAAATACTTAACAGAATGGATTTTCTGATTTTTTACATACTAAAATTTAAACAATTATTTTATTTCAATCTCTCTAAAATGTTTTCTCCTGTACTCAGTTCGCACCTGCTTATTGAGATATTTTAAAATCGTTAAGTTAACGAATAAAGATTTCGCAATGACACACGGGACAGCCCTGGTCATAGAGAGCGGACACAATTTACGATCTCTGAAAGTGCATTAGACACTAGTCCTTCGGTAACCCTCTCTATCTGTCGTCATTGCACGTGTGTGCGAATAGAACCTGTGTACAGACGGCACACTACGACACGTGGCACAGGCGTAGTAATGAGCTGAAATTATGTGCGGTTTCCTCTCTGCAGGCTCGTGTACCCTTGTGTGGGTGTTGATGTGTTCGTAGAACTCATGATGCAACTGGTTGCTGTTTCCAATTGGAAGATTGAAACTTCCAAACAAAGTAAAATTATTAGTATCTTTTAATCCTATCCTACTAGATAAATGACAATGTTTTGGACGTTTGTTGCTCAATTATGTCGTAACGAATCGATATTATGAAATTTGGAACACAGTTAGATTATAGTCTGAAAAAACACACAGGATACTTTTTATCCCGGGAAAGTTACGGGATCGGGAACTACGCGGGTATAACCACAGAGCTCTGCGGGTAATAAATAAACATAACAACTTTATTGGTATTTTGATTAGATTCTCGGTCAAAACGGAATTTAAAAATTTTTGTCATATTTATTTTTGATATTATCATTTTGAATTTCAATAGCGTCAAATGATACTCATTTATTTGAAAAAATATAAGGTACACACACTAACTTCAGAGTTAAAAATAAGTTTTATATGAAACCAGAAATATATTTACTGAAATCTAGACTCTGCACCTTTCCGTACGCAATGTAATTTGAAATTCCCTCGAGGTAAGCGTACAAATAATGGCCGTGAAAAGTCACGACGCAGAAAAAGAAACAATAATCACCGAGACAATGACTTCATTTAACAAATCGAGGGAAGATTTAACACATAATAATCTTGAAATTATTTTTATTGCTCAAATAATTCACGGCAAATCGGATGTCCGATGCCAATTTTAAAGGCGATGTCTTTCTTAATTTATCGTAAACATTAAGCGGAATATTGTTTTATTTTATTTACTTTTTTCTCCGGTTTTTTTTTCGTATTTTTGCAATCTATTTTTATCTTACAACACGATAGTTGGCCGAAAAATTCAGCTTTTATGACAATATATTTACTATATTAAAAATTGAGGACGATATTATTTACCAAGTTATTTTAGATTTTTACTTAAATTATCATCACAAACCAAGAGCCCTTTAAACAAATGTAAACGCTCTTTGTGCCACCATAGATACTATGAAACAAATACAGACATGCAGACCCATTACTCGTATATTCATAATTTAAACAATTGTCTGAAAATCGAGCACTGGGCTATATAGTGAGGCAAGTTCACTACCTTGAGACAAACATATTGTTATTTATTAAAACATGCTTTAAGTTTGATAATAATTATAGCTAAACCTGTGAAAAACCTACGACTGGACATCACAAGTGATTAACAAGTATAATAATTATATAAAAAAATATAACAATTACGTCAGTCTTCGTAGTAAAATAAAAGTATAAAAGCATTTATCGATTTTCCGTCCTAGGCCTACAGTAACAAATAGTAAAATTGAGGGTTAATTCGAGAATGAAAACAAATCTCAGTTACGGGAGGCCGTCTAACCCAGATACCATCTCGAATTTTCACCGGATCAATACATGGTTTGACCCGTAAAAAGCTATGGGGTACGTAGATGGAATCCCTTGCTCGTGTAAGCGTGAACTTCGACCTGGGTTTTGGAGGTCATTAACATTTGGGCGGGCGGGCCATGAAACTGGGTCGGCGGATGCAGCGGCAATGTTGCCATAGCTACGCGCCGCCCGCGCCCGCCCAACTCCCGGTATCACAATGCCAGCGGCGTAAACATTATCATGACATCAACAGCGTCACCACATAATTCAAAAACAAATATTTTGACACAATTACATGAGATAAATACGAGTACATTGTTGATTTATTTATATTACGTACAAATTTTTTTTTTTAATTAAAAAAAAATTGTATTACGTTTTACTTTTTCAATGAAGACAACATGTGAATTGTAGAGTCAATTTTAAAACTAGTTCAAGTGTTAAGGGTTCAGAAACCATCGGTGCAATTCAGAGGCAGAGGCCGGATGCGTGCGGCCTAACTACGGCGACTATGGACTTTGCTATTTTCTAATAACCCGTGTGAAAAGAACTGTTTGACACATTCGATGAAATTGTATTTCAATTATACTTCAAGTTAATTTGTAGATATAGTAGAATAGCAGAAATTATTCAATTTATACTTTTGTTACCAATACAACATGATTTATACCTTATCTTTTAATGCAAAGTTTTTAAATTGCAATTCGTTAAAAGGCTTTTAAATCTGACTTTTCATTTATTTCAAGACTATGTTTGACTTAAAAGTATGACTAAGAATTTGGAAACACACGACATTCTTGAAGGGTAAGGTTGACGCTGTATTTGATTTTAGGCAGTTGTCCCAAACGAGAAACGAGTAACTATCGACTATTTTCTCGCTCGAGAAACGTACAATAGATACAAATTCCGTGTTAATAAAAGAGATGCATATGCAAATAGTTCATCGCTAACTGTTCACACTGCCGGAGAGCACTTGCTTCACTAGTTTGTCGCTGAACGATAAGAGTTATGAAAGAACACTCGTTCCGCGATACTCGCTAAGCGATTAGAATACGCTGAGAGAGCAACCAGCGGTCATTTCTCAACAGTGCGGATCTGAGGCAGTTGTCCCACTGCCGGCGAGAAAACGAGTAACTATCGACTATTTTCTAGACTCAAGAAACGTACAATAGATACAAATTCCGCGTAAATAAAAGAGATGCATATACAAATAGTTCATCGCTGACTGTTCACACTGCCGGCGAGCACTCGCTTCACTAGTTTGTCGCTGAGCGATCAGAGCTATGAAAGATAACACTCACTCAACGATACTCGCTACTCGTTACTCGTTCATCGTTTCCGGCGAGACAACGGCTTGAAAGATGCGAGTGATGCGAGTAATCGCTCGCCTCACTCGCACACTGCTGGCGAGCACTGGCTTCACTAGTTTATCGCCGAGCGACAAGAGCTATGAAAGGTAACACTCGCTCAGCGATACTCGCTACTTATTACTCGTTCATCGTTGCCGGTGAGACAACTGCCTTACGTTGTTATTCCTTATCTAACCTTACTTGTAATTTCTGGAAACGTTAGAGGACATCAGACAACGATACTGCTCAATGATGTAACGAAAAAAGAACTAGAAAAAGTTAAACGGTGGAGTGGTGGTCAAATATTTACATAACTTGCAACCTTCGAAATAGCTCACTGTGAACTCTCATAAAATTTGGTCAAAAAATGCCGTTAAAACACAACCACACAAAATGTGCTAGTCCACACAAAAAGTGTTAGAGTTTTCCAGTAGTCTTGGAGCTGAAGGGGAATTGTCCCACTCCAGAGTATCGGCACTCCCACTGGGCCGCTATCGCTTGCGTCACCGCTCCGTTACTAGAAGGGACCAGAAAATAGGTCAAAGGGGCCGAGCCACTGTCACTGCCATGCCGTATATACGTGCAGTTATATACCTCTGCCACGTGTATCCGACGACCTTCGAAATTTCGAGAGGTCATCCTGGCCCGGCAAGATGATGCTTCTACGGCTTCCGCTTGTTTTGATTTACAGAGGAATGTTCAGGCCGAATTTCGAAGTGTATACCGCACTCAAAGTTAGATGAAATATTTTGGTAAGACAAGCAAACAATTGACGATGATAGAGATTTGAAGCTGAGCTTACAGTTTTTATGTAGGCTATATACAAAACAGCAATTTTGTAAAAAAGAGCTTATGTAAAAAAAGGTTATGTTTTACATGCAGATCTCTTATCTCTTTGTTAGTCTGACGATGAGAGACAATCGTATGGATTTATTTTTTAAATGTAATAAATAAGAAGCTGTATTTAGGTTCAAAGATGATCGGAGTTCTAAAATAACTTTCTGCATGGCTAAGCTGAAGAGAAGGGGTGCCAGTGGATCCCCTGCTATGCATCCACTTGAGAAAGAATGAAACTTTTGTTGTAAAAAAGATAGAACAGCTTGAACATGTGAAAGTTAACATAACTCACTGAATTATTCTTTTTGTGTCATTTCATATTCTCTTTAGAAATAAGTATTGCAAGGTTTGTACTAACCTGATTTTGTTAGTATCTTTGTGTCCAAACATGTAAACAAGACTGAAATAAATGAAGTGTAGGGATATGGCACAGATACTATGGATTATTTATTATTTTAATACTGTCTCCATTACAAAATACACATCTAAGAAGAAACTACACAGAAATAGACAAATTCCATTCTTCATGAACTCAATAACAACTTGTTGTTTCATTTTTCAATGCGTCGAAGCCTAATTCATTTTCAAGAAAATTTCAAAGTAAATATAACAGAACACATTTTTATTTCTATTTGCGGTGTATGGCCTTAATTACTGTCCGTTATCCCACACAACATGTTAAACACATGTGCACTTGTTTTCATTAAGTAGTTCAATACATTTGGAAATAAATCGTTAGTGAAAGCTGTCTTTTGTTTGACATGGAACAAATGAATAACTGTATAATCTTGTGATGAGAATTTAAATACTTTCAGTCTACATTTTAACCCCAAATGAAAGGGGGCTATTTTAACGTCTTTATTCACGACAGCAGTAGGTGAAGTAGTATTGAAAGTTACAAACACCAGGAAATATATATGAAACTAGCTGTGCTCCGTAATTCCCGTTCTCGTCATTTTATCGCGATAAAAAGTAGAACATCAAACATCGAAACATCTAAACTATAATTCTTATAATATTAGTAAGACCTTTGTATCGCCTGTGGACATTAAACAATAAAAAAAGCGTTGGAAAAATTGGAACATCGCCTTTAGATGACGTAAATGGTAGGTAATGGATTTCCCATCCTCATTCGTAACGTGTACTTGACGTTGATAATACCGCCAATATTCGTAAGTTGCCTACATAAAGTAAGTTTGTAGTATGTTATTTTACTTAAATAGTGATGGTAGCAGAAAAGCAGTAATCTACCGGATTTTTATTTTTTCAAGCGAATATTAGCAAGTAGGCACTTGCGGGTTACCCTGTGTGCATAAAGCATAAGCAGCCCACTGAATGTTCCCACTGCTGGGACTCGGGGTCTTCTTTCGCAAGGAGAGAGTCAAAGGCATAATCCACCACGGTGGCCCAGTGCGGGTTGGTGGATTACACATGACTTCGAAAGATTCTAGGTACATGTCGGTTTCTTCACGATGTTTTCCTTCACCGTTCCAAGGTAGCGGTATAACGCACACGAGTTCTAAAAGACAGTGGTGCGCGTGGTTTCTAACCCGGGGTCTCCGGATCGGCAGTCGCCTTTCTCCCGACAAAACCAACCGTAACTTACCAGTATGAAATTAAGCAAAATATAGTCTACTAGCAGTGTCCCGCGGTGTTACCCGCGTAGTTCCTGTTCCCGTAGTTCCCGTTATTTTTTCTGGATAAAAATTAAAGTATGTGTTCTTCCAGTCAACTATCTATCTATCTGTATTCCAAATTTCAGCCCGATCCGTTCAGATGTTAGGACGTGATTGAGCAACAAACATCCAAACATCCATACAATGACTTTTATAATATTAGTGGGATATATTCAAGTTATTTTCTAGACATCAGTTGCCAGTCAGGTAATCTCAAATAATTTATTTTGGAAAATAGTTTTGACGTTTACATTTTACTTTTCAAAATACATAATACATTGCTAACTATAACTGGAAAGTATTTTATGGCAATAAATATTTTTAGGCATAAAATCTATATGCCAATAAATACCATCACTTTGCTGACTGGTAGAACGTAGACGTAGGACTCTACCGCATCCATCTTCAGAAATTAAAACATTACAAATCCGAATAAAAAGCATGACTTTGTGACGCAACACAAGAAAAAAAAAGATAATGATTCAAATTAGTCGGCCCGTAAGTAACTCTTCCCCGGAAGTATTTTTATGAATGAAGCCCGTAGGCGGTGGTTACGTCGAATACAAATGCAGCGGAGACAAAATCCTAAGGGCCCCTGACATTGGCTCTGACCTCAGTGCGCCTTTTGGCACTCGCCTTGGCAATGCAGCGCAGTCTGCTGTCAAAAATTAAAAGGGCAAGAACGCACTGCGATGCAGCGAATGTAGCTACGAATGAGTTAAATTTTAAATACATACCTTCTGAACACAGTTTTGTTCTTGAAGGGTTTAAATAGATTTTTTACCTAGGTAGATCTAGTAACGTCATGGTTTTATTGTTAGATTAATCTGTAAATGTTTATAACATATTGGCATGTAAATATTACGTGTAAGACAAAGGTAATATTTTATTTAAGTTTACCGGTTAGCTTGTAAAGTGTTTGTAGCGAATGAGTAAGTTAAGTTTTCTATGAGATTTACAAAACGTTTTTCGATTTTTGCCATTGTTTCGATGCAAACTGCTTAAGTTTTAAGTAATATCATTTTCTAAATGTAGCTTTTATTAATAAATATGAACATTGTTTTTTAATCGATAATAATAGGTTTGCACTGATGGCTGTTTTGCTAATAATAAGATCCGGTCCTCCGTGATGAAGCTAGAAAACTCGAAAAAAAAACCGAAACACTCTAAACTTGAAGAATTATGCCATAAACTGGGTGATTATACTTCTACGCAGGCAACGTATTGGTTCAATTATTTCAGCTAAAGGAGTAATTATCTATATAATATTATAAATCAAACATTTTTTTCATGAATGTCACAGTTTCTTTATTTCAAGTATTTTTTTTTAACTTTTATAGGTTCACATTTGACCGCCATCTCGCCTTATGTTAAGCGACGATGCTGTCTACGATGGAGCGTGTTTACCTAGAAAAAACCGATTCACTCTCGATTTGAAGACACAAAGATTGTAACTATCGGGGAAAACCCGCTCAGGCAACGTATTCCACGTAAATTACATGCATTTAAAGATCAGGTCAGCTAGCAAACCTTCCTTACATTGCATTTCTCTCATTTCCCATAGATTTGAGGTGGTTAAATGTTTTAGCCATAGGTGAACTAAGGTAGACGCAGAGTTGTAAAAGAGGTAAAGTTAGTTTGTTTGCCAAGAATATATGCTTTACCTTTTTTTAAGTAACTTGTGCTGTTCCACAGTTGATTCGTGGGTGACTACGCCAATCCACTTTGATGAAAACTTAGCTTCCATAATTAATTTTACGAATTCCAGAATTAATAAACTGTACCTAATTACCTATTACATATACCTATTTAATAATACATGAGTATTACAATTGATAGCTTACATGTGATGATCGTTGAGCTATGTCCAACTGTTGCCAAGCGATCGCTATCACCGATGTTTTGCAACGAGCAACAAAGTCATCTCGTGGAGATACGATCTCAATTCATCTCACTGTGATTATTATAACACTTAAAATAATATTGTTAGACTTGGTTCTTTGTCACTTTGTCTCTGTAACCAATTGGGGTGTGATTTCTGTTGACCAATTAATTAGCATAATTCAAACACGCACCAATATATCTAGACTTTTGTTTGTCGAAATCACAGCAACTCTTGAGAATACATCTCACAAACATGCGTCACGCAAACGTTTGGATCGACATCGAATTTCGACGAGTCTGGATCTTCGGTTACGTGATAATAAGTAACTCCAGCCTTACGTACTCGAAGTCACTATCTATAATGCAGAAAATACCAACCGAGCGTAGTGCACTTTAGCGCAGTCTTACCTCAGCGCTGGCCTTACCAAGACTTTATCTATTTATATAATACAACTATATATAGAATTTGGCTCGTATTTGGTCGCTTTGTTTGTGGTCGGACGCAAAGGTCAAAATGGGCATGGTTGAGCGTAATCAAATTTTTTAAGGGTCATGGAAGTTTGATTGAGCAACCACAAACAAGGAAACGAATTCAAGTTTCAAATGTAAATAGTGAGTTACGAGCTTACGAGCATTTCAAGTTATTTATTCGTTTATTAATTTGATGTTGAAGTTTTAGAGGTAAAGTGTACAATTAGTTTAAGATTGTTTTAAGGAGGTCTAATTTAAAATTGAGTATGTTCAATATTTTTTTTTAAATAAATAGTAACGAGACGAGCAGGACATGTGCCTGATGGTAAGCAGCATGCCTGCCACATAACAGCATAGTAACACGCAGCTATTGGAACATGAAGAGTTTAAATAATTACCTAGCACTGCACTGTGCTCGTCACCCTGAGATCTAAGGTGTTATATCTCTAAGCCCTGTAATTTCTCTGGAAACATTGCCCTTCAAACCGGAACACATGTTTGCACATTACTGCTTGGCAGTAGAATAACTGGCAAAGGTGTGGTACTTTCCCACTTTCTTCAAACCGGAACACATGTTTGCACATTACTGCTTGGTAGTAGAATAACTGTGTGGTACTTCCCCACTTTAATGTTCAAGGTTCAATGATAACTAAGTAATGGTATTAAAAGTAAACAGTAACAATTTTAGCATATAATTCTATCAAATTGTAAAATTAACGGATTAGTGAGTTTAAACAACAATATTTTAGAGTAGTAAACAACGCGTATCGTTCTAAACAAAATCAACACCGACAGTCCGACATCTTGTAAACAAAACTGAAATACATGTTTCCCTAATGACCAATAACGCAGTAAGTCTCAAGGGCTGGTAACTGCGTAGGTCACATCAAATCCACTAGTGGTCACGTAGGCGGTAGGCGGATAGCGCTCTCTGTCCACGTTGAATTTATGAAACACTAGCAGCTCCCGGTTTTACATGCGTAGTTCCCATTCCCGTAAGTTTTCGCGATAAAGTAGCATTCTAGACTATAAATATATTATAATCTGTGTTCCAAATTTCAATCCAGTTCGATTCAGTTCAGATAATTTTAATAAACAAACCGCCGTTAGTGGTTCCACCTGCTGTTATATTCGAGTTAGGATTGGTGCACATATTCGGGATTAAAGAATCATAAACATCATACATTTTCATTGCTGAAACTTCGAGCTTCTTCTTACATAGAGCGAGCCTCAAGGCCATCCTCGACTCCCCCCTTCTTGCGGGAGAAGTCCCAGAGTGTCAGCAGTGGAAATATCAGCGCCCCACAAAAAGAATTAACTCCAGTTTCGTAAAAAGAACATCGAAACTATAGAATGCATTGTCAGAGTGAATATTTCCTGATGGAGAGTATCGTCATTTCTCTGAGGAACTGAAATGACGCTTGTTGTCAAAAGATACATACTTATACGTTAAGCCAAATAAACAATCATTAGATAGATAGGTAGATGAACTCTTTATTGCACTTAACAAGTAAAGTACCTTGTTGACCGAGCTTTGCTCGGTTTTTTGAAATTATATTTAGCCAGATTCAAATCCGTTACTTAGGTTACAAGATCTTAAATAAGAAAAAAAACGATACTTTTGTAATCATCCGGATTCGAAACGAGATCTCCTGAACCCGAGGGCCTTCTTCTACCGTCTCGTCTGAGCTATTTAGCCATAGCTGATAGTGGGAAAATTTCCTATCGTATTCTAATGATATTGTAGGAGTTTTTCATTGCCTGAAAAAGCACATAAAATGTATTTTTTAATAATGCAATCTAGCTAGATCGATTTATCGTCCCCGAAACCCTCTGCATACATAATTTCATGAAAATTGTTCGATTCGTTTCCGAGATTCAGTTACTATATATACAAGAATTGCTCGTTTAAAGGTATAAGATAAGATAAGATAAAGTTACAAAACATATCCAAAAACTTAATAAAATAAAGTGACAATTATAAAGTAACAGCATTAATAGCTTGATCATGCGTTGCATCGACCAATCACCCAAACGCGCAAGTTTTTGATAATAAACTTAAATATACTCGTAATTCTCTCTTCTTACCGCAATCCATGTGACAAAAATAGAGTAATTTTGTTTTACTCTATTCCACCACGCTGACCATCTCCGAGTTGATGGTTAACACATTTCTCCCAAACATATCTTTGTAGTCGGTTTCCTCCAGTGGTCACGACAATGCTTCTACTTCTGTACTTCTAGTCTTCTTGAATTCTCAGAAGTGCAAGTGAAGTTCGAATCTACGAGTAGGTACGTCCTCACGAAAAAGAATATTCTTCACAATGGCTTCAACAACGATAATATTTAACCTATATGTATAAAAAACTAGCTGAACCGTGCGCGCGTTGCTACGCTATCTATCGAAAATTGGTCGTACCAATTAAAATTTTGAACAAATTCGGTTCTAATGAAAGATTGTCACATGCTATCATGCAACGAAAGCTCTGAAAAAGCAATATTTTTCCCGTTTTTGTTACATTTTTCATTCATGCTCCGCTCCTGATGATAGTTGCGTAATGTTAAATAACCTATATATAGCCTTCCTCGATATATGGTCTATGCAACAGAGAAAGAATCTTTCTATTCGGACCAGTAGTTCTCGAGATCCTTCAAGCAAACAAACGAACTCTTCAGCTTTATAATATTAGTATAGACTAGTAAACTTTCACGTAAGAGTTTTATTGCGACAGAAATCCTGAAAACGTACGAATGCATACAACATGTAATTTTATTGTAACTAAACCTATGGAAGACTAGTCTGTCCGCGACTTCACCCGCGTAGAAAGTAGAAAATATCTGTACTCTTCATTTTTTCTCGGTATAAAAAAATAGTCTACGTATTGTTCCAGACTACTATCAGTTAGTTACTTCAGTTCTTACCACGTGATTGATTGAATGCATGCATCCAAACACTCACATTTATAATATTAGCCTTTTTCACGATCTTTATGGTTTTAATTTGCAAAAAATTGTAAGCATAACACATACTACACTATCTTTTTACATAACTGCGTAAAGCGAAGCCCTGAAACTATTGATCTCGTTGCAAATGCCACCATAGGTCAGAGTTCGTAGAAGTTCGCATATATTTTAAAATTTAAATTTCGAACTGAACCTCTAAGTATTAGAAGCTGTAAGGGTGTTCTAGCAGAATAGAGGGTCCCTTTTTTTAGGGTGCATTGATAAAAATTTGCAATTCAAAAAGGAGTCGAGTAGGATGCACCGACTCTCGACGGCTGGGCGCGTGCGCGGCGTCCCAGTTCCACGTCCGAGGTCGCGGGTTCGTTCCCCGATCCGTATTGATCGGGACGTCGAGGCCGGAAGTGGTACTCCGGTGCAGTGGACCTAACAGAGCTGATAACACCACGTTATACTTAAAAAAAAATAGCTTAAAGAAAGGATCACGGAAGAGCCAAAATTGACAGTTGCAGAATTATCACATCTTATTAAAATAAATGAATGTCTGTTATAGGCAGTGTTAAAAGATAAAAATCATCATACAGAATGAACAAATGAAGTTTGGAGAAACTTCACTTGTTATAATTAATGATTACAATTTAAAAACACGGCAAATGTGAATAATCTAGCCACACTTAACATTGACACAAAATTACTAGACTACAAGGAAAATTGTTGAATATTACAACTAGCTCAGTTCTGTGGCCTTAACATTAGAACTTGAAGTGTTTTGCAGCGTTTTATTGAATTTTGTTTCTTTTAATATATCTAAAAAGAAACTGGCATCAAAGTAGGGTAGAATGGTTAGTTCAATATTGTCTTCTTGATTCATTATTGAATTTTATTAGTAATTAAAATTGGTGTATATCCATTTAAAATACTTATAATAAATATATATGTTGAGCATATTTTTTTTAGATATCGAGTAAATTTCGAAGTTCAAAAACATTTTTACGACGGCAACACAAAGCCTCAGGGTACAGACCCAATGACCCTCAACTCTTTCCGTTATGGTATTGCAAGAGCCGCGTCAAAGGGCTGACCTTCATCAGCCTCTAATAAGTAAATTACATTATCAATAGTAGGTACTACACCGAGGCCGGCACACAGACACGCGTCTTCAAAGTACCGATGACGACTGAAGTTAATCTAGTGTGTTATTATAACTGTTTAGCATAAACACGCACACAAATAACGTTATCGCAGCGGGGGTGTTATCAGCTCTGTGTAAGTAGGGCCTGAGCGGAGGTGGGTCAATGACGTTCGTTCACCCAATGCAACCCGCACGTGTCAGCCCCCCCCCCTCCCCTGGAGGGTGCCTCACTACCTCCCCTTAAGCGACCGAATTTATGTGGGGCTAGCTGGCTAACCTTTCCCATTACTCAATAATGCACTTAAATTCTGCATCGCATCGGTCGCCTACCTTCAATAAATTATAGCATTTGTCTGTGGTGTTTTTCCTTCGGTGTTCAGGTAATTAGGGTTTTTTTTTAATTTGTGTCCGGTCACAGAGTCTCGGCCCGCTAGTTAGTCCCTGATGAACAGGATTGTCAGGGGAATAGTTAGGGGTATATGCTAACAAATTAATCTGTATAGAGATTTTCAATTAACATTTTTTAGTCCAGTAGACTTGAAAAACTTTAAACCAATATTTATTTGATTCTACAGTTTATTTAATTAGTTGTGCATAAGTTTTTACTGAATTTTGTAAATGAAAAAGAATGTTCTGGAACGTCCGTGCCGTGTCCTACGATATCGTTACACATCTTAAGTAAATTTTATAAAGACTGATTTATATATGGCCAAAACCATAAATAAAAAAAATCAGAAAACATTTTTTTTGGCGTCGGTTAAAACCGAACAGCCCCCTTTCTACGCTAAAAATTATTTAATACATTAAATTAAAAATAGCGTGTAAAATCTTCAGGCAGACATTATATCGATCCTAATACCATACATTAATATATTAACACATTCATTACCTATTAGAACCAAAGGCACTGGAAGCCATACATCTGTGTAAAATGTAATAAAATGCAAAAACGAGTATAAAATTAAATGGAACGACAGAGCTGGCTTCGTCGATTTACATTAGGTATTTCCTGTTCGTTGTGGTAGGTCAGTTCCGAACCTAAGCTGCAGCTCTGTGTTAGCCTAGGTCTCAACCTGACCTACCCTAACGTTTCACAAGCAACAGCGAACAATACTGAGATTTCATGGGCTTCTTTGCAACTTTGACTCGGTTATTTTCTTGAAATAAAACACTTAATAATTAAAGTTAGCTGGCCGACTTTTCTTTTGCGTCCAGGTTATTTTCAATACTTACTTGTTGTTTTTTTTTAAAACTTTAAAAAGTTATAAATAATTTCTGTTACGCAGGTGTAGTGTTTCAGTCACATGTTTTCATAGTTCCATAAACAGGGTTACGCATAAATGACGAACTACGCCTAAAGATAGTAATTCATTTTTTTAACTTTTATTGGTTTACACTTGACCGCTATCTCTCCTGATGTTAAGACGGTCTACGATGAAGCGTGATTATATAAGAGATGTATTAAGAGAAGTTTTATAGAGAGGTAAATCATGGAAAAAACCATAAATTCCGTGCGTTTTATCGATTCTTAATTCTGATTTAGAGGTTAGGTTTCTTCGATTATTTCAACTTGATTTCTTAAAATAAAGTGGCCAAGTGCGAGTTGGACTCGCCCATGAAGGGTTCCGTTGCAGCAAGTAACATAATATACATAATACACATAGTTCTTGTAGTTCGTCGTAATTTTCATCAAAGTTTCAATAATAGTGTATTTATGACGTACTAAAAAAAAACTACTCATCAGATCGAGTTCAAACTAATTTTCGTTGGTAGTTTACATAGTAATGTACATCATATATTTTTTTTAGATTTTTCATTATCTCACTTTAGAAGTTAGAGGGGGGGGGACATACATTTTACCACTTTGGAAGTGTGTCTCGCGCAAACTATTCAGTGTATACGAAAATGATCTTAGAAACCTCAACATCATTTTTGAAGACCTATCGATAGACACCCCTCACGTGTAGGTTTGATGAAAAAAAAAATTTTGAGTTTCAGTTCTCAGTATGGGGGGCAACCCTAATTTTTCTTTTTTTTTAATTTTTTTGTTCAAATCTTAATGCGGTTCACAGAATACATCTACTTATCAAGTTTCAACAGTGTAGTTTTCATAGTTTCGGCAAAAAGTGGCTGTGACATACGGACGGACAGACAGACAGACAGACAGACAGACATGACGAATCTATAAGGGTTCCGTTTTTACGTTTTACGGAACCCTAAAAAGCGACTAGATTTTAAAAATCATTATACAATCATTATGAATAGCTAGTTTTGTGATATACTACCTGCAGTATACATAGCAGTAAGTATACTGCGATGTATACTTTAGCTTAACAAACACTAACTTTAACGAGTTTTAAAGTAGTCTAGGTAGGTAGTTATAGGTACTTACTACACATTTAATTTCATCCAAATCCAGTCATTATGTGGGAACAAACATACACACTTTCAACCTTTCTTCGCCTTTATTATATTTACTGTCAGCGCCCCGCGGTTTTACCGTCGCAGTTCCCGTTTCCGTTATTTTCCGGTGATATAAAGTAGCCTGTGTGTTATTCCAGACTATAATCTAACTGCACTATAAATTTCAACCCAATCCGTTCAGACGTGTTTCACTCAACAACCGCCTAAACATCGAAACTTTCGCATTTGTAATATTGCTGGGACATTAAATAATTATTTTGATTAGTGTAGAAGGACATACAACTCATTAATTTACTGTGGTTAAGTGAAAATCATTTCTAAGTTAAGCAAAATATAATGTGAATAAAATACAATATAATGTCGCTAGTCAGAATACAGCTTAACCACAGTGGCACGAGTAAGGAGTAAGCCATTGTTCCTGGAATCAGTTCCGATGACGCTGCACACCTGTGCGTTGGAGTCGTGTAGGTGGATGTCCGTTCAATAGATTCAAGGTCGTCATCAGCGACGCTCGGGCCACTTGCGCCTGGCCCACTTCGAACCGTGGGCAATCACGGTATTGATCAAGCTGACGTGTGAGATACGTTGACGCACCTAATGCTCAGGGCTGGCGAAAAACAACTAACATCTTATTAAAAAAAATGACGTTTTTTTATTCCCAATTATTTTCTATATATTTTTTATCAAAGCTCACTATAGTACACCTGTAGGCTGGTGTTGTGTAGGTGGATGTCCGTTCAATAGATTCAGGGTCGTCATCAGCGACGCTCGGGCCACTTGTGCCTGGCCAACTCGCCACTGGAAACTTTTATTACATCGCATCGCCTCAAACTTTTTCGTCCGTCTATTGCATGTCGCGTGACGGTCGGCCGCGGAGTAGGGGTAAGTGAAAGGTGCTCGACAGAGCAGCCGAGGCCAATATGGTGGCGTTACTCGTTAAGTCTCTTAATTACTTAACTTACTTAAATCGAATATTTTTCCAAAATTGTTTAGTTAAATGTCTACAATGCGAAAAAAAGTTTCATTTTTACCGTGGTTTCATAAAACAATTTTTTTACAAAAGTTTTCCATTAACAATGCCCCTTTGCTCCCCTTTTCTCTAATATTTTTTATCAAAGATAAGCTATTGTTTGAACCTCATTTCGCTGGATGTAAAGCAATAATGCGATCTAAGTCGGATCGCGCTTGCCTACACTCCGCTTGTATCCAGTGAATTCCAGTGGGAAGGTACGCTCTTCCAATTAGCTTAAAAAGCTTGATGTTTTCTTTTTAATAAATGGTGTATATCTGTTAGTATAAAGTTATTTCACTACTGAATTGATACATTATCATTATCACTAAGTAACATTGGTTATGTTGTTAATGGAGCTAAGTACGCAGGACGAACACTAGCAATCCTACTTACGCGTACTCTGTGTTTATAGCTTTATAGCGCTGCGTAGCTGCCTGCGAGCTACGTCATAAAATTTTCATGTGTTCTGTAATTGAGGCACGTCCCCGTGCAAAACGTTTTTTGTGCAGTTTTTAGACCTATCTATCTACCTAACTATATCCAATATCACGGACACCGGAGTCTGCGGAGTAGCAAATATTTTTTTTTAACTCTATATCCACAACAAATATCAACTGATAAAAATACATTAAACTTCTGCAAAAATCTTGGCTTTAAAATGGTAGTTTCTTTTTTAGGGTTCCGTAAAACTTAAAAACGGAACCCTTATAGATTCGTCATGTCTGTCTGTCTGTCTGTCTGTCCGTCCGTATGTCACAGCCACTTTTTGCCGAAACTATGAGAACTACACTGTTGAAACTTGGTAAGTAGATATATTATGTGAACCGCATTAAGATTTGAACAAAAAAAAAAAAAAAAAAAAAAATTAGGGTTACCCCCCTAAGAACCCCTAAATACTAAGAACTGAAACTCAAAAGATTTTTTTTCATCATACCTACACGTGTGGAATGTTTATCGATAGGTCTTCAAAAATGATGTTGAGGTTTCTATAATCATTTTCGTCTACACTGAATAATTTGCGCGAGAGACACTTCCAAAGTGATAAAATGTGTGTCCCCCCCCTCCCTCTAACTTCTAAAGTAAGAGAATGAAAAATCTAAAAAATATATATAATGTACATTACCATGTAAACTACCAACGAAAATTAGTTTGAACTCGATCTGATGAGTAGTTTTTTTTAGTACGTCATAAATACTATTATTGAAACTTCGATCAAAGTTACAAGGAACTACACAAGAACTATGTGTACTATGTATATTATGTTACTTGCTGCAACGGAACCGTTCATGGGCGAGTCCAACTCGCATTTGGCCACTTTATTTGTTGCACAATTTATTGTTTACTCCTAATTATTAATCTCCTCACAACAAAACCCTGAAAATGTGAAAAAAATAGTTATCATGCCTCTAATCGAAAAGCTGCCATCATTTGGAATTACTACTTAGACCAACGGATAGGCAATTTGATTACGAACATTACGGTAGATTTTTTTTTTAATACTCCGAAATCTAATTTTATTAAGAGCTTATTCTGAAATTTGAGCGTAAAACAGTAACTAATCCTACTGTTTCTCTCTTGCTCTCTTTTGCAGTGTGCGATGAGGTAAGAAATACTCAAGGTCATTTGCTCAAGGTAGGGCCTTTATTTCACAACTTTCATAATCAATTGATAAATGAATTTTAATATTAGTGTTACTTACATGTGTTTTTCATACGCATAAAATTAACACCAACACCAAAAATTATGTGCTGAATTATCACCAGTGACCCGCCAGTCAGCGAAGTATATACAAGCAGTAGTTGTACCGCTTTTCAACATTGTGTAATTTAGACACGTGACAGCCCTATCAAGACGCCTACTATTTCAATGCCATATTCCCGGAGATCGTTATATTATTATCAGGAGGCGAGGGCAGGGGAGCGGGGAGTCGTATCGCGCAGGTACCAATGGGTCAATGACGGTCTTTCACCCAGTGCACCACACCCTGAATCTGGGGCGGCCGGCAGTGGGTAGGTACTGAATCCTCACAACCTTTTCATAACTTTATTGTTACTTACATAGCTTTAGATTTATATTGAATTAGTAGTATCCTGCGGTTTCTCTCGTTTTCTCAATCCCGCTTTTTTTTCGGGATATAAATTATTTTATATGTTATTCTAAATAAATGTACCAAATCTCATCCTTAGCTCTTTAGTAGTCATATCAAAAATATTAATTTTCTGAATAAAATAGCATTCTAAAAAAATCGGAAAAAATCGCACATCACGTGTCTTTATTACTACTACTACAGTAGTCGCCAAGTGAGCCACAAAGCAATATTAATCCATTAAATCAGTCAATTTGACCATAGTCTTTAATAATAAACAAAACAGGATATACGCGTGTGTGTCAAATACATTGTAGATAGTATGTGTAATTTTTTTTTTTATTGATATAACTCAACAACTTTGCCAAAGATCATCACATGATCAAATGCATAGTTTACGATTATATAAAGGACATACAGACAAATATTCACTTTTGTATGTATAGATTAAATAAACATATTAGCATTCTGCACTCGAAGTGTGTGAAATTTCATATACCTCCTCACAAGCAATTTTCGTAAAAAGAGGTACAAAGTTTATGTTTCACGTATTAATTTATAGATTATTTCATACCGACAATCTAAAACCTATAGTTTTTGTCTCTTTTTAAACACTATTGTAGTGATCCTGACCTTCTTTGCTTTTCTGACTCGTGTTTCTTTTGTCGGTGTAAAATACCTTACGGTTGAATGATCACCGTCGCATTGAAACAATAGACGTAGAATAATGATAGCTGTAATTAGTTCTCAACTTATATCTAAACGAACAGATATATTAACGTCACTATCGATATCCCGTGGTATGACTTGTTGTCTAAATACACTGTTAATATTTTCAGCGTACAAATAGGCAGCCCTCATTTGTGTTTTATTTTTTTTAATTATCGCGTTTAGGTTGCCTGGTGTTAAGCGACGGTGTGGTCGAAGATGACGCACGTTGACCTAGAAAGTACCTATTCACTCTGACCTTGAAAAGTTCTAGATTGCCTCCAGGCCACGTGGTTCGACAATTTAGTTCGATCAATCGAACCACGGACACTTTTTTTTCCCATTGGTTCGACTTTAGAATCGCACCACGTGAACTACTGATACTTGGGACCGTGTGGTTCGACTCCAAAGTCGAACCACGGTGACAAGTTCATCTGGTTCGCCTGGAGGTTCGTTTCATCGAAGTACACTTACCTACAGGCACAATCATCGGGCTGTTAACCCTGTATTTCTCTAGTTTGCAGACATCGTTAATCTTAAAGTAAATTAAATTGTCGTAGATACCTAACAAATTAAGTTAATAAAAACATACTATTAAGAATAATCGCACGAAACCAATTTTGTCGAAAACCTCGAAATAACGAAAAATATTGGTGGGTGGTTAATTGTACATACTCACCTCGATTCAATAAATTATCAAATCTCTTTAGAAAATTATAATTCAGCGTAACTAAAGAATTTATTTTTTGAATTTATTCGATAATCAAAGGTGATGTGGATGTCTATTATTTGAAGTTATCAGATATTTTCCAACAGTTTCCTTTTAAGCTCCACTTCTTCGCTACCTCAGTCGAAATAATAATTATACTTAATATTAATGTCTCAAAACTAGTTAATTTATACCAACCGAAAACGCGGACTTGTCCTATTGAATAATGGACACCAATATTACAGGAATAAAAGTTTTTTTCGCAGGGACCTCAGTAGAGTATCCCAACAGGTAGGTTTGAGGATGAATATGGACAAGCAGATCATGTGAAATGTTCATGTCGTACCTATACCGGTTATTGTTGGGGATACCACACTCGGAAGTTGTTGACGAATACGTCTACCTGGGTCAAAAGATCCAATTAGGCAGATCCAACTTCGACAAAGAGGTCCAGCGAAGGATCCAACTTAGACGGGCAGCGTTCGGGAAACTACGGCACATCTTGGAGTCCAAAACACCCCAATGCCTAAAGACGAAACTCTTTAACCAGTGCGTGTTGCCAGTGGTGGCTTATGGAACTGAGACGTGGTCCTTAACTGTGGGCCTCATAACAAAGCTCAAAGTCCCACAGCAAGCTATGGAGAGAGTTATGGTCGGAGTTTCTTTGGGCGACAGAATTTGTAATTGAATTTGCAGTGTTGGACGGCCTCCCACTAGATGGACAGATTACTCCACAAAGGTCGCTGGAACCCACTGGTTGCAGGGTCCGCAGAACCATTCGTTGTGGAAATCTAGGGGGGAGGCCAATGTTCAGCAGTGGACGTCTTGCGGTTGATGATGATGATGATCCTATATTTATGGCTGGATCCCTAGCTGTGAAATGTGCCGTCTCTAAAGAAAACTGACTGTGGATATAAATTGTATCACTTCTTCGGAACATAGCGCAATGATTCGCGTTTCATCGCAACAATTTTTCGATATTATATGATTACTTGCAGCGCCCCGCGGTTTCTACCGCGTAGATTTCAGCCCGATCTGTTCAGACGTTACGACATGATTGAGTAACAAACATAAAAAATTGTCATTCATAATATTATTAGGAAGTAAGATTTCAAAATTATATTAATTGTAGAGAGATTTTAATAATTGTAATATAATGTCTCCTAACTTTGTTTTTAACCGACTTCCAAAAAGGAGATTATCAATTAAATCGCCTTTTTTTTGTTTTGAAGACGGTCTTCAAATAGATGAGTGAGTAGCGCTTAGCGCTACATTAACTTATTTTTCGCTTTTCAGTGCCTCTATGTTGTTTTGAAGTCTGTTTAATTACATGTATGAAATATTTTGAGTTTATTAATGTTACTGTAAATAAAGTTATAATGTCCTTGGAAATGTTACAAATTAAGTGAAAAAATTTAACATCATTAAATACAGCTTAAAATATATGCTTGTCGTGTTTTTGTTTTTATCTAAGTTTGGCAGATTTGCAAGGTTTGACTAACCGAACCTATTGAAAAAAGTCTAAATATTCAAATAAGTCGAACTATCAGAAGTCTCAAAAACACATGGTTCGATGATCGAACCAACGGGATAAAAAAGTTCACGTGGTTCGATCGATCGAACCAACAGGAAAAGAAAGTTCACGTGGTCCGATTGATCGAAACAACGGGAAAAAAAAGTGTCCGTGGTTCGATTGATCGAACTACGCTGTCGAGCCACGTGGCCTGGAGGGATTCAAACCGTTTTGTACGGATTTTGGGAATATCCACAGTGTATGGGTGGTAGTGGGCCAACTTACGACTTGTCCTGTAGTGGAAAGGGAAAGGCAATATCAGGTCGTGTAAATCCGCTGCACACTCTCCAAAATGCATTCTGTAAAACACTGTCAGACTAGCCACTTTTCGACGACACTCTAGGCTTAGGAGCTTTTTTTTCTTGCTGATATGAACTTTCATAGTCCACTATGCTGGTAAAGTATGTCTAGCTTATCAGCTAGTCATATATTCTTAAAAAATAATTACGTGGAATATTTTTTGTATGGTGTTTCCCTTCAGGATAAAAATTAATGAACATAAGTTTTTTTTTCCTCGTCGTACCTATATGACAAGATACGGTAAATCAATAGCAATTTCCGATGAATTCCCTTGAACTGTTAAAATCGTAAAGACGTAAAACATACAAGTCGTTTGCACTTTTCTGATGGGTCGGCTAGAAGTTTTGGATCAATATTTAGGGACGTGCCAAAAAGCTGATATGAAATTATTCCATAGTTCGGAGAAGATTTCAAAATTTTGAACATCGATCGCCGCAAAATTGCACGTTTATATGATTTTCTTTTGTATTGTATTTGGTGATATAATACAGTTGCTACGCAGGCAATATCGCATTTTCACATTTTTCTTTGGGACTTCTCGTAACTCGAAAAAGAAAAAGAAACATCGTCTAGTTTATGTTCCAAACACTCGAACGAAGAGGTTTTCCTCCACTTTCGTAATAAGGATACATAAACTGTGGGTCACCCTTTGCCTGAGTGAGTTTTCCCTGATGATTGTAATCTGGGTGTCTAAGCCGACATTTAATCGCTTTCTTTTAGGTAACCACGCTCCATTGTACTAAACATCATCGTTTAACATCTGGCGGCAACAGTCAAGTGAAAACCTGTTATTGATAAAAAAACACACACACACACACAAACAAGTACTTTCATGGTATCTGTGTGATTATTATCTTGACCTTGGTTACAGCTTTGAATGTAAATTTGCATCAATCGCATGCATTGAGCACAGACTTTGATATTCCATATTTATGATGGTTTTAAACGGGAAACCTACTTTTAAAGTGTTATGCAATAAATGTGTCTTATAAGAATGCAGTTTTGTAAGTGCGTAGCGTTCGCTTATCACGCAACCTTGTTAAGCTAGAAAGTTTTGCTTTGCGAATATGGAACTAATCAACAGGAACATAATAAATATTATTGATTGTCTCTTAGGTTTTTTTAGTACAAGCTCTATGATACTACACTTGCGACTCACCGGTAGATTGATTTTACAAGTACGTACGAATAGTTATTCTTGATTTTGTATTTCATTCATTTATTACCCTTCAGTAGTTTTTGCTTCAAAAAAGTTAAAAAGCGAAGTGCGAGTCGGACTCGTCCATAAAGGGTTCCGTAGCAGCAAGTAACTTACTACATAAGTTCTTGTAGTTCGTTGTAACTATGGCCGATGTTTTAATAATAGTGTATTTATGACATAGGTACTAAGAAAATACTACTTATTAGATCGAGTTCAAACCAATTTTCGGTGGAAGTTTGCATGGTACATTAGTACCTTCATCATATATTATATTTTTTTATTTTATATATTCTCTTATTTTAGAAGTTACAGCAGTTACAGGCACATATTTTACCACTTTGGAAGTGTCTTGCGCGCAAATTATTCAGTATAGAATAAAGTAATATTAGAAACCTCAACATCATTTTTAAATACCTATCCATAGACACGCCAAACGTAGGGTTTGATGAAAAAAAATTGAGTTTATATTCTAACAGACAGACATGACGAATCCATAAGGGTTCCTTTTTTATGTTTTACGGAACCCTAAAAACATCCACACAAATATTCATATTTATAAGAAATTTAGGATGTTTTCTTCAGAAGTCCTGTACTAAGTCGAAGAATTTGCTTTTCCTACACTCTTACTAATCGGGTCTGAAAAATATCAAACCATGAAACGGTGTCGCCATTTTGCGCTACAAGCAGTCTGATAATAAAAAAGACGTGTGGCACTCGGGGACTGCCGCGGTAAAGCTATAGGTAGCATACCAATAAAAAAAATGTAAGCTCAACTCTTTATGAAAGGTAGTTAAGGTAGCCACATGTAAGTAGGTATATTTTGTAGGTACATGTAAGTAGGTTTTGTAGTGGTAGGACTCTTAGCAGAGTCCGCCTGGGGAAGTACCACACCTTTGCCAATTATTCTACCGCCAAGCAGTAATGTGCAAACATTACTGTGTTCCGGTTTGAAGGGCAATGTTTCCAGAGAAATTACAGGGCTTAGAGATATAACAACTTGGATCTCTGGGTGACGAGCGCAGTGCAATGCTAGGTAATGATTTGGACTCTTCATGTTCCAATAGCTGGGTGTCACTGTGCTGTTATGTGGCAGGCATGTTGCTTACCATCAGGCACATGTCCTGCTCGTCTCGTCACTCTTTATTTAAAAAAAAAAAAAAAAAAAAAAAAATATAGAAAAGATAAAACTTAAATAAGACTTAACTAATAATAGTATTTAAATGGGCGGCGTTACCGCTCAAAGTGATGTCTTCCACGTAACCGTGATAATTCATGACTGTTTCCACTTAACTCCATAAAGAGCTGATGTACATAGCAAACGCAGTTATACAAGAACAAATTAAAAAAAAAAATTACCCCCGACTACCTCGGATTTGTAATCTGGTCACCATTCTACTAGTCAAGCCATTTCATTTCATTCCCATTGAGTGAGTAATGAAAAAATAAATGTATTTCGCCATTTTGTGGTGGCGGCCATCTTGGATTTGAAATTTGTTACAGTGTATAGTATTCTACTGTCACAATGCGGTATTATGTCTTGGTTTTGGTTATTGATTTGTGATTATATAATGACATTTTACAATTAAAAATTGCAAATAAACTGTAGAAACAATTAACTGAATTTGCAGATAATTTCAACCAGTATTACAAAGATAATGTAAAATACTACATACGAATAAATATTGTTTTGACTTTTGACATTTAGTGTTATACGCTTGTACGTCATTTAAATATGAATCGTCAATTTCTAGGAGTCCTCTACCATATTTTTATTTTGTTGGCAAGAAGCACCTACAAATTTTAGCACAATATCTTCTCAAGTAGCGACATCTCTATGAGTTTCTTATAAATACTAGATTATGATGCTTCTAAATCAAAGTTGAATACATTTGTATTAAATTCAACAGAATTTCAGTTCGACCAAAATTAGTAGAGTAAAAGTCACGTGGTCATTTCGTATTACTGTAACACTGCTTCCCATACAAATATGGTCTGTAAGTCACAGTAAAAATAAGATTTAAAGCTGAATTACAGAGGGAGGCAGGCGTTACGGTCTTCCATCCCTCTTTCTTGTGACCACAAGAAAGAGATGCACGATCTCTTAGATTCGGTTCTCAGGCCCGCGATAAAAGCTATGCAATAGCTTAAAAATCAAGGTGGTATTCGGACATACATAAAATATAACAGTTTTTATTAGGTTACGGTGAAACTACAGAGATACTCGTAGTTGTAACTAAATAAGTACCTATAATAGCAAACCCATAACAATTTACCTCGTTACCACATGTAAGTGTACAGACGTAATGCGTATTTAGATACTGTTTGTACTTAGTTCTTTAACAGTCCATACATTCTGTCGTCATGTGACATTGTAAACATGAAGGTCTTTTATTATTACCGTTTCTTAAATTAAAAAAAACGTATTACGTACTGAATTTTGTACCTACATCTTAATTTTTTTTTTAATTTCTTGTGTCTGTATATTAATTTTATTTTATTTATTTACATTTATAAAGAAACTAGATAAATATACTATTTAGCATAAAAAACTATCAGTCGTTTTCCAAACATTTATTCAGGGGCTATGCGAGCCCAAAATTGGTATTTTTAATCAAAGTTATCGTATTAAGTTATCGTATTATCGTATTAATTAAAGTTATTGGTATAATAATCAATTACTGGATGGCTAAAACACAGTTTATGAAATTGCATCGAAATATAGGGAGCTCACTTTGCCATGGTAATATCCCGCTATCAATAATACCACTAAATTAAGATGTATAGTACGTTTCGAATGTCTTCAGTGTGGCTTGCGTCGTTACAGAAATTGGTAGACCTATAGTACCTAATCCAATGAAAGTATTTCCAAGAATTAGAACGTAACACAAGGTGCTAAGCCGTTTATATAAACCCATTGCATCGAAGTACAGAATGCACTATTAAAGTACTTGGAGCCTTCACTATGTACTCGTAAAAGTAGATAGAATGTCTAAGTCAGCCAGGCCAGTACAAGCCAAGGCTAGGCTGTAGCGATCTCTCAGGGGAATTTAAACTTTAGCCATGTAGGAATAAAGTCTCAAGTGGAATGGTGGATGCTGTCAATGACGTTCGTTGACTCCGCCGTTCGTTCGATGCCGGCGGTGTAGTGCTGTTTTCCTTCTCCGTTTTCATGCATTGATATTAGAAACTATTCACTATATTTCTGTTTTTATTACATCTGTTATTGTGTTCTTGTTGGATTTATATTTGATTTTATTATTCACTAATCTTGTTTTATTAATTTTACGTAATACTTAGACGTTATAATACTCTTTATTTTAAAAATGTGTGGTATATTTTTGTTTAGTTCGTGTGACTTCTAATCAATGTATGATGTAAATTTATTTTTTTTCACGTGGAGGGACGGAATTGCTAGGAAAATCACACATTTTTTTTTCAAGAAAAACATAATTATACTTAATTCTATGAAAAAAACTGGAGGAAATTCAATAAAAACCCTCACAAAATCTAGCCAAGGCGACAGAGGGTGCGAAAAATCACCAAAATTTACAAAACTAATAGATGCCTCGAAACACTAATTTAGTTTTGAAAACTACTATATATGTCATCGATTACAATTTAATCCAAGAAACACACTTGGCAACCGAGATGCATACTTCAAGGTTGCATCCATAGCTCAGCCATTCGACTGTTCCGCCAGAACAAACGTCCGCTCCATCATTTCGTCACAGATATGTGAACGGCAGAAGGGACATTTCATATGTCGTCTTACACTCGAAGCACCAGTTTCAATCGATCCCAGTCCGTTCCCTGCGTCATTAAGTGCAGTGAGGTACGTGGGTGTCTGGGTAGGCTGGCCGGTGTGTGAGGTGGCTCGGAGCTCGTGACCTAATTTCGCAGCTGCTGGTTTCAGCAGCGGCGGTAAAGGGGAGGGGCGGGCGGGGAGCGGGGCGGCGCGTGTCAATGCCGTTCGTTGACTCGAAGCATCGACGGCCTCCGCCTTACATAACTAGCGACAATGGGCGCTCTAATGCGTGCGATGTACCGTGCAACGTACCTTACTACTGTGGCCTCCTCACACTTGCTGTGTTCCTGGTACCAGCTAGGTGCAATTCTGCGTTCCTAAAAACACTAGTGTAGTATCTAAGCCCTCACTCAGAGAAGAATAAACTTATTTGTTCTACATCATTCTAGAATATGCCAATATCAAACACCTCATTCGTTCCACCCACTTTTAATATATATAAATCTATAATTATAGTATAATCATACTTTTAATGCGTTCTGATCATAACAAAACCAGTTAGATCTTAGAACTCTACTATAAAATATTGTTTAGGTTTTTGATACCAAATAAATTCTGAAGGTCAATATCAAATTGTAAATGTACTCGAGAATGCATTAAAATGGCTAACATTCACGAGTAATGAGTTACACCGTAGATAGGTATCTACAGGGCCGCGGAATGTACCTTTTGCAATTTGAACAAGCCTTCGCGCTAGGCGTAAACTATGGTTCGGATCACTAACCAGTTGGTCCACTTTATGCACTAGTTGATTAAGCCTTTAAACTATATCCCACTAAATTAACGGACACAAAAAGGTGAATTCTTAGATACTTAAGAGTATTCTGGATTTATGAGTAATTTCGCAAGATAAGAACGTCAACTGTTTTCGTGGCAGAAGTTTATACTTCAGCACCGCTTTATGGTACATATCTTTACTGTGGCAGGGTGTGCCAATGAAAATAATGTATTGCTGATTTTCTTTAAATCGTCAAAATCATTCTGAAAGAAGACCACTATTAGAATCAATTTAAATCAATAAATTATTTTCTGAAAAAAATAAATAATTTTCCAAGCATACATCTTACTTCTGCAAATCATAAAACATATGAAAGTTTATTGTGAAAGCGACTGCTACGAGTCCAGCAGGGCGCAACAATGCCGCGCCGCCCGCCTTGACGGGACGCCCAAGCCCAAAAGTGAAAGAAACCTGGGCGGGGGGAGGTGAGGTGCGGCGCGCGGGCGGCGTGACACGCGACCGGAGCCGCGCGCGGCCGCTAGCGAGCCGAGTGCAGCGCCGCAGCCTCACGCAAACAAAACTTTAGTTACTAACCTACTTCCGTGCGGGCGCGAACGTAGCTGGTGCTCTTAGATTACACGAAGCGAACTCTATGACACGTTACAGTGATGGACTGTTGCTAAACGTACCCTAGGAACGTTGCGATTGAATGGACCACACCGCAAGACAAGCGCAATTGAATAAAATGATTTATGGTGAGATGATAACGTCCACGTTGGCTTTAGTTGTTTTTTTATCACGTTAGCATGCACTCTGTTTCATTCATACTTCGTTTTGCGGCCACGCACACACGGCACGTGAATACATAGCATTTTTTTTTCATCTGAAATTTGGCAGTCGTCACTGTCAATATGAAATTTTAAAAAAATCAGGCATTACTAATGTAGAAAGCTAGAAGTTTTAGGCTACTAAGACGAGTATTTTAATATTTTTCAATGTTTACAAATATATATTTTGATGATATTTTCTACAACGCTTTGAATAATGATTTTACCTGGAATTCGACACAGTATATTACTATCGAACTACAAAATCAAATTAGAGTATTTATTTCTTGTCTACGTTATTTATTATCTGCTATAGATAACAAGATTTATTTGTAGTAAGTAGGCCAGTATGACCGAAGCTGACTTTATCTAAAACCGTTACGTATTATTCCAGATAGTAATTAGTAACAATAATTAATGTGTAAATATTGTACGATAAATATTTTATATGTATAAATAATGTAAGACATAACACACTAAATGATTTTTAAATTGTTATTTTCATATACGTCTAACATTACTCTACCTTAAAAAGTTTTACATTTATTAATAAAATCATTATAACACAAGTATCACTTTATAAATTTGTATTCCTTGACGGAGAATTAATTTAATTCATCCATTATTTTATCTAAAATTTAAACTAGAGTCATTTCTTTCAAATAATTGAAACGTTACCTATTTCGCTGGAAAAATATATGTGCTTTAAATGTATGTGCCTATCGTCTGTTCAACTTTTAAATGCTTTTGTCTGTGACTATGCGCTATTTAATTACTAAACACATAATAATTACATTTAAACGTGGTTAATTATTTTAGTCGCTAACTTCGTAAATATCGCTGGCGATGACGTCTCGCCGCCATATTGGTTTTCCATTGTGTATTGCAAATGGCGCCATCTAGCGGAATAGCAATTCATCGAACTATGAATCTTTTATTACACAAACATTTATAAGCTTTTTAAGTAGTTTTCTTTCAGACATTTAGACAGAAATACGAATCTTATCGTTTATTAAAATATAGGTTATCGACTAATCAGGTGTTATTGCGAGAATCATATTATTTTGATGTTTTTATCACAACTGCCTATATGTACTTTCTCATTTTTAGGTATATCCTTTGTTACACTTATTTGGATATGTACTCGTAGACTGATAGGTGCCTGATATTGATAATTCTGTCTGCAAAAACAAAATTTACCTACATAACCTTAAATCGCGTAGTTATGGAATACCGATAAAGCTGTCGTTATAATTTCAATATCTAATATAACGTAACAATAATAATGTTGCCAGAGTTTCTTGCAGCAATGACGATTTGTTGAAAATAGACAACTTAGACATCAAATTTATGATATCCTTTGCGCTCGGCATTCTATCGCAGATGACGATCAGTGACTTCGATAAGATTTGGGTGCAAAGCTTAAGTTTTGCGTACGTGGCTTGACTTTCATCTACATCTTGAGTAGTTTCGTTTAGCAGGGTATACGAATATTTTCATAAAAATATAGATAGATAAACTCTTTATTGCACTAAATAAAACAAAACAAAAAAATATTAACGGATTATTAGGAACAACAACCTAAAACGTAAATTTAGTTACAATTGGCGGCCTTATCGCTATATACATTAAAATCTGTTAAAAGGTATCAATCAATAATTTATTGTATAATTCAAAGCTGACAAAATAAGCTGAGCATTTGTCCTGTTAGGGCAAATAAATACCTATTATTTGTGCAGTTACAGTCTTAGCACAAGTATGTAAATAATAAATTATTACATTACATATTTAGCCAAAGTGATGAATTTTTTTCGGAAGCTATATTATTGTAAAGTATAGCTATAGAAGCTATTTTCATATGCCTAGTTGTATAAGTATATTCGATTTGAAACTACAGTTTCAAAAACTTTTTATATTGCAGGCTGTAGAGAAATTTGCATAATAATTGCTCGTATCATCAATGATTCCCTTTCTTGTATTAGCTTTATTTTAGATTTTTTTAATCTTTCAGGGAAAATTTCCTGTTTTTTTTATTGTTGTTAAAGTTAAGTTTTTAGGAACCTCGTCAATGCCAGTACTGTATTTATTGGGGAGTTTTTTTAATAGTTTCAAATGTTTCTTTGTCTGTAACGGGTAACAGATTCGATCCCTGTCGATTTTTCTAATCCCGGGATTTCGGGATCATCTACAGTTAATCTCGGGATCCCGGGGTGATCCCGGGATTGTATTAGTACCTAATGGAAAGTGGTACCAATAATTTTCATTTCTTAGAAAAAACAAAACCGAATTCAATTCCAAATTAAATTCAGACACTTTCAAATTTCATAAAAAGCCGTCACACTAAGTCGTCTACATTTAAATAAAAGCAAATCTTAGTTTTTGGTTCATGTTTCAAAAACCGTTGCACCGATTCCGATAAAAATTATATAAGACTAAACTATGGTTTCCCAAACAAAAAAGACCGTCAAAATTGATTCACAATTCGCGGAGCTATCGTGTATCATACAATTAAACAAAAAAAAACATACAAACGAATTAAGAACTTCCTCTTTTTTTGAAGTCGGTAAAAATCATAGTATAATTAACATATCCAACTCAGTATTATATTTATCTTTTAGTTTTGCGAGGGCATACGTAGAATATTTAAGTTTTAAATCTTCATAAAGGCGGCCGTTGTTGCACAGAATTAATGAAGAAAAGATCAATACTTAAGGTAGCGGTTCGCGCTGAAACCGTGACACGAGACCGCGGTAGAAGACCACGACTGGAGTCCGCGACAGGCGCTTGACAATGTAGCTTTGTATGGGCGCCAGTTCACGTCGCGACCACGACACGTGTCTCGGTCTCCTGTCGCGTTCTTGGTGCGAACTGGCGCCCATACAGTTCTATAATATCAAGTGCCTGTCGCGATCTTCGGTCGCGATCACCTGTAGCAGTCTCAGCGCGAAACTACACCTATAAGCTAGTATTCTAGCTTCGTGTAGACGACACTAGCGTTGCGTAGCGTTGTCTACATGAAGCTAGAAGTACTGGCCTGCTATCCTAGCTTGAAAAACTAGCCTCGTGTAGCTCGGGCATTACACATAGTTCGGTACCGCTCGTTCGCAAAACAAATGAAATGAGCTGTGTAAGCAAGACGGCTATCAAATCAAGGTAATTGTGTTTCATTACACGCACGATTTCGCGATTCATTACAATCCCGAAAATCCCGGGATTCATTAAAATTAATCCCGAAAATTTCGGGACTAAAATATGACCGGGATCCCGGATCTTGGGATCGAATCCTCTAATAACGGGTGATATGGAGGTCGGGTTATTTTTATTTTTTGTTTCTAAAATCTTGTTTTTTTAGCGGATCTGGCTTTCACGGCAGTGCGGTGCTAGGTAATGATTTGGACTCTTCATATTCCAATAGCTGCGTGTCACTGTGCTGTTATGTAGCAGGCATGTTGCTTACCATCAGGCACATGTCCTGCTCGTCTCGTCACTCATTATTTTTTAAAAAAGCGTACTACAAGTACTTATATATTATGTTACTTGCTGCTACGGAACCCTTCATGGGCTGACTCGCACTTGGCCACCTTTATTTAATATTTTTTTGCAGTTTTAACGCATTTTTGTATTTTCTGGTATGTATTATGACTCATAATACTTATGACATTGTCTCGTTTATTAGTGACTAGCAGTGACCCCCGGTTTTACCCGCGTAGTTCCCGATCCCGTCGTATCCCGTTATTTTACCGGGATAAAAAGTAGCCTGTGTTCTTCCGGACTATTATCTAACTGTATTCCAAATTACAGCTCGTTCATACGATACGGCGTGATTGAGCAACAAACATCCAAATATCCAAACATCCATGCTTTGACATTTGTAGTATTAGTGGGATAGTGGGATTTTATCTTTCTCAAATAGAATAATAGTTTATAAATATAATGCTCCTGCTTAATTCATTCTAATTTTAATTTGATTCTGTATTTATGATTACAAATGCCAAAATCCGTGAGCTTGCCTGTGTCAATCGAACCCAAGATTAGCTGCGATGCTGCGCAATAGTAGGTCGAATTAAATTGGCGTTTCGATTATTGTCAACGAGAATATTAAGACCATGGCCTACAGAAACCCTAGAAAATCTTATCTGTTTTTGACTAAATTAAAGTCTGTTTTAGAAGAAAAACGTAATATACTGTAAAAGGTTTTTGAAGTTACAAAAATGTTTATACAAAAAATAATGTATTTTCGTGATGTACCCAATATTAATGTTAATATTTCACGTATACATTCATTTAATCCTAATAAAATTATAAATGCTAAAGTTTAGATGTTTGTATACTAGATGTTTGGTAGTTTGTTACTCAATCACGTCGGAACGTCTAGACGGATCGGGTTGAAATTTGGAGCACAGTGAGATTGTGGTCTGGAATAGCACATAATTTCATACTATTTTGTTATGGAAACGAGAACTACGAGTATAGAACCGTATGGTTTATTAATAAAAATCTAAATCTGTGAATATAATCGCCTCAATAAAAATGTAAGGAGTTAAATTTGAAGCAACTCTGTATACAATATTTAAAAAAGGATTTAAAATGTTATAGAGTATTAAATTTAAAAAATACCGTATTCTTTGAAGTTCAAAGCTATTATAAATGGATCTTGTAATTGAGCAAGATTTCGGTAACTCGGCGATCGTCATGGTCAAGGACTGCAGGAGACCATTGACCAAGAGCGGGCCTATAGAATCTGTGTCAGGTATTTATAACTTTGTTAATTGACAATCAATATCGAAACGGTGCTAACAGAGTAAATGACCCAAACCTCCGCGGAAAATTAGAATCTATAGGAATTTTTGTTAGGATTTTAACATAAATTACTCACCTTTTTTAATGCTGCAGTTTACAAAAAAATTTAAAAATTTACAAAAACCAAAAAAGAAGAAAGACAACAAACACAATGAATATTTTTAGAATTTTCGAAACGACAACGCTTTTTCGAGTTTCAATATGGCCGATAGAAAAAAGTGCTCGGTGGTATTAATAACATTACACCATGAAGATCAAATTCATCTTATCTGGGTTTTTTTCCTATAAAAAAACCTAACATGTGCTTAACACAAACACGAACCTCAGGAGTTTCATGAACTGCGAGCTTTAATATACAACCAATATCAATTTAACTATCGTGGGCTACCAATACATACAATATGTCCATCTGGCCATTACGTGTTAATTTACTTTATTACTAAAAACAATGATAATATAATTTTTATCCGAAATAACAAACATTGACTTTGATTGAAAATAAAACTCAGACACTCGACAAAATTTCATAAATGTTGTCAAACCAACTAAACACGCTTTTCGTATGAAACAGCGATGTTTCGAATAAACGGAAAAATCGTCGATGTAGGCAAATTTTAGATTGATTCGATCGTAGATCGTTGATTTTTCATAAATTGCAGAATCGATTACGATATGATTTATATAAGACCTCCATCTCTAAAGTATAATATCTACGTACCCAACAAAAAAGTCAACAAAATTGATCAACAATTGCCGGAGCTATCGCATAAAATACATATTATATATGTATACAAAAACACACACAATCGAATTAAGAGCTTCCTTTTCACATATACAACCTTAAAGAAAAACATACGCTATATTTTTATTTTATTAACCTTATCCTACTTATATGGAGTCAGACCGACATGTTTCTACGATTTTGCCATTTGTTACTGTCGTTTTTGTCGCTCGTCATCTTAGCGCTCTTTCCCATAACATTCATATATTTTTTAAACACTTTTATTAACTTGGTATGTATGTTTAAGTCCCCTGTGTATTTTTAACTTTTATAGGTTTACACTTGACCGCTTTCTCGCCTGATGGTAAACTACAATACGGTCTATGATGGAGCGTGCATAGCTGAAAGCCGGTGATGTTATTGGTGTTGGTGATATAAGTTTTACACAGTCCATCCACACTGTTCCCAACTATTCCTGGCTTATGCATTTTTTACGGCCTGACAAAAACTGCTATCGTTAGCAGTTTTCTATAAATGACCTAAGCTGCCTATTGGACTTTAAATACAAAATTTGTTCTACTCTGCTTTCGTTACACAAACAGCTGAATTACGGAATGTGTTGCCTGAAGAAGGGAAAATCTGAAATATAGAGAACACTTCTATATCATAATGGTAGTTTTTTTTTTTGCTAGTGAATGTTTTGTTTAATTTATTTTTAAATACAACGAAACCACACAAAAATTAAATAACATGCATCTACATACTTGAAAAGCCGCCTCTATTTGAATGTTGTACTTGTACCAACAAAACTTTTGTTTTAAAAATGTGTCACAACACTAATACTTGATGGCATGATGGTGGTATGGTTTGGTACCCTTCCTACCACCAGGGGTAGGGCTAGTGGTATGGTGGGTCCGCCATGAATCTGAGTAAACCATATACTGTGATTACGTATTGAAACAAATATTTTTTTACTATTAGGTACAGGTTTATGGACGGTTTACATTATTCCAGTCCAGCGATCGAATCCAGCGCTGTATTGCTCACTGGAAAAATGTAAACCGACACTGGAAATCATCAATCCAGTGACAATGCTTTATACTTGACCTTGAAGATATCATAAACAAACTGTTTGATCATTAAAACAAACTCCTTAATTGAATGCACCAGTTAAATAAATAAAATGCGTTTCAAAGAACGTGAAAACGTTGTGAGTCTCCATTTCGTAGTATGTAGTATGTACCACATTTCAGTACGGTCATGCTATTCCTACACACCTTCATTGTGTGCGTTGATTGGCCCGTTTGAATGTGTGAATTTTTCACTAAACAGCACACACGGTCGCATCGTGTAGGCTCAGTATTGCTATTTTAGTGAACTCTCCTGTTTATTTAGTAGTTATTTTAATCTACATGTATAAATTTAAAATTTTGGATTTTTAAATATAATTATTGTATTATTCATAAATATTTAAAACTACTAAATAGTAAAAAATATATTTACGAAAGTATTTTTTAACGAAAATAGGTTTGCCCTTGACTATCATCTCGCCTGATGTTGACCAACGATGCGGTCTACGATAGAGAAATGAACCTGGAAGAAACCTTATTCTTTGCTTCAAGACATAAAAATGGTTGACTACCTTTGGTTAATGAGGACAACAGGTATTTTTTTGAACAGAGTTTGCAAACTACAGTGTTATTATGTTATACAGGGAGGATTAGTTGAGCATATGGGATTCAAACGGGCGATTAAATCATAAAATTAATCAATTAGCTTGTTGACGTATAAATAGAACTCTTTAAAATCATTACTTGGTAAACTTACATTAAATGTCATTCATAAATATATCTAGAAATGCTTTCACATGTGTTTGCTTGCGAGCTCTTATACATATATTTTTTTAATTAAGAGTGACGAGACGAGCAGGACATGTGTCTGATGGTAAGCAACATGCCTGCCACATAACAGCAAAGTGACACGCAGCTATTGGAACATGAAGATTCCAAATCATTACCTAGCACTGCACTGCGCTGGCCACCCAGAGATCTAAGTTGTTATATCTCTAAGCCCTGTAATTTCTCTGGAAACATTGCCCTTCCAACCGGAACACACTAATGTTTGCACATTACTGCTTGGCGGTAGAATAACTGGCAAAGGCGTGGTCCTTTCCCAAGCGGACTCTGCCAAGAGTCCTACTACTATATTTTTATCTAAATGTTGTATCCTGATTTACGTAATGGCTATCATCAAATGCCAATGCTTACATTCAAAATATTTTCTTGAATTTCCTCTGGAACGTTTGTCACTAGAATAAATTTAAAAAATAAAATGCTCGGGGTTGTTAAGTAATACATGTTTGTGCTAGGGACAAGCGTGTTGCTTACTATTTAAAGCCCTATCAAGCGTAGGCTTGTAGAAAAATTATGAAGCATTTCAATTAGTATTGTGCTGAACAACTCTATATTGGCTCATTGTAATCTAAAATAGGAGAAAATGTAACCACAATTCGCTAGATAGAATTAATCTAAGCTATTACAAAATAATCATCATATAACACACACTAGCAGCTACGTTTCTGCCTCAAAAATTTCTAAAGAGCAAATAAATATTTTAAAAATATACATAATTTTATTATTGTTCATTGTTGTGGAACTGCGAAAAAACAATTGGCAACACTGTTCTATTGGTGGCTCCGAAACTAGGTCGGTTCAGTGACCTATATGTTTATCTAACCAATGCGCGTCGGGTGCGAAAGGCCTGCCCAAGGCTCGTTATCTTTGTCGCGGTCTGTCCGCGTTTTTTTCGTTAGGTTATCTATCGGGCAACCTGTCTCTTGCATTGATTGATAATTTAAAAAAAATATTTTAGCGTCAAAACCAGATTTACTTAATTTTATAGGTATCAATATATTTATTAATATCTCTACGCTACCATTACAATTGCCACTTATTTGCGTTAATCTTTCGAATTTTCTATAGAATGACGCCTAAACATAAGTAAACACGTGTAAGTATTGCAATATCTAATAATAAGTCTAACATAGACTTATTTCGAGTATTCATACAATTCAACAAATTATTACTGAAAATAGCACATAAAAAATGATTCCGGTTTCAATTTTGAACAAAAAGTTTAACCCCTAAAGCATCTCATGTAAATAATTCACTGATGACAAATTTTGCCAATAAACAACCAGACGAATTAGAACCATATGCTCAAGCAATAAGGTTTGTAATTCTTTGGTTTTGCTAAAAAAGGCGTATACGCCTCGCTCAGTAAGGACAGTGAAAGTGTGGAGAAAGGATGCTCAGCTGACGTCATTAGTTGCCACCACTATTGTTCCGTGCCTATAATGCCGCATACGGTATTTTGTAGTGGTATCATTTGGAATTTCATTTCCGTGCATTTTGTTAAAATAAACTGTGAATGTTTTTTTCCTAAACAGTTATTATAATTGATCATTTTAATTTAGAATGACAATCTCCTAGAAATAAAATTAGAAATGAATTGAACTGTACGAAATATTAAATTCGAGAGTTTTTTAGTGAAATTCTTTTTTTCTATCTCCGGGATCAACTTAATATATAAAGCAAACATTTAAAATTTCGCTGAAAGTATTTGCAGTATCGTAAAAGGCGCGTCTTCAGTCCCTAGAAACAGGTCACAAAAATTGGAAATTGCACCGAACCAGGGTGTTGATTCGCAACGCAGTAAGAACGATTCCGGCACGGAATAACAATCCTAGTCTCTGTCATTCTTAAATAATAAGACAAAGACGGAGAGATTTGATTCCGTGTTGAGATCAATCTGATTCGCTGATCGTTGTGAATCAGGGTACAGGTCCAAGTTTCGGGTCAAGCATGGGCGCAGTTCCAAAAGCTCGAACTAGGCTAGTTACTGACAATTTGCAATCAACAGTTTTTACGATCGATGTCTTTGTATATGAAGCGAGCGATTTAACATCACAATCGTGATTTTGAAGCGCGTACTAAACCTAAGACCTTCGAGCACTTAAAACTATCGCCCTTCATTTTCGTTAGCGCCGGCTACACTTCGCCTTACCGAAGGTGAACGTTAGATGCCGTTTAAAGTCATCATCTAGTATCACTATCTCGTTCTTGCACAACTCTAATCGTGTACGAGCGAACGGGATGTAACAAATTGGCGGTTGTTATTAGTATTAGTTAGTAAGGTCGCTTGGACAAAACATAGATGCGTCAACGAACGCTGGCAAGGTGACGCATTGTCACTAGGAATTTATTATTGTAATATTGATGCCACAAGCGCAATAGAACACTACACATTGAACAATTCATATATATTCATTGACTTACACCATGCATGTATGTAACGGGCGCTTTCGCTGACTTATTCAATGAAATAAATTTGTGAAATTTTAAATTTAATGGAGTAAGGTTTTCCATCGTTGTGATGCAACGGACGTTCCAACAGATACTAATTGTATGCATATTTTGCAATTTACCGTTAAATTTTCTAGACTTTAATATAAAATATCACGTTTCAAAATTTGTAAAAAAAAAGATCAATGCACATTATCTTTTAAACAATTTCAAAGAAATAAAACCACATAACAAAAACACAATTAATTGATATTTTTAACTATTGTTCTGAAATTGAAAATTAACACGTCCAATGTTTTTCACATATTACTTTACATAAATTTGCTATAAATCGTGCAAAGACTACTAAAAGTAAAAATATTTTTTCTAGGTACATTTTTAGGGTTCCGTAAAACGTAAAAACGGAACCCTTATAGATTCGTCATGTCTGTCTGTCTGTCTGTCTGTCCGTCCGTATGTCACAGCCACTTTTTGCCGAAACTATGAGAACTACAGTGTTGAAACTTAGTAAGTAGATGTATTCTGTGAACCGCATTAAGGTTTGAACAAAAAAATTTAAAAAAAAGAAATATTAGGGTTGCCCCCCATTGAAACTGAACTGAAACTCAAAAAAATTTTTTTCATCAAACCTACACGTGTGGGGTGTCTATCGATAGGTCTTCAAAAATTATGTTGAGGTTGCTAAAATCATTTTCGTCTACACTTAATAACTTGCGCGAGAGACACTTCCAAAGTGGTAAAATGTGTCCCCCCCCCCCCCCCTCTAACTTCTAAAGTAAGAGAATGAAAAATCTAAAAAATATATGTGATGTACATTACCATGTAAACTACCAAAGAAAATTAGTTTGAACTCGATCTGATGAGTAGTTTTTTTAATACGTCATAAATACACTATTATTGAAACTTCGATCAAAGTTACAACGAACTACAAGAACTATGTATATTATGTTACTTGCTGCAACGGAACCCTTCATGGGCGAGTCCAACTCGCACTTGGCCACTTTATTAGGTACATAATACGTCGACAGCAAACTACCCATTAAGCCCGACTCGCGACGCGGCCGGCGTCGTGACGTCACACAAAAAATCATTACTAAAAAATGAAACCAAATTTTGTGTGTCTGTAAACGACAATGTACTAATTAATATTATCGCCTATCTCTTAGGCATCAAAATAAACTAATATTCGAGTATGTATATAATGAAAAAATAAGGTTTTAAAGTCCTAAAACCGGTTTTGCCCAAATTTGACCTCTAGGGGCTAGACAGCTATGACAAAATCACACAGTACCTAATACTTTTCCGCCAACCAACCTCTTCCCTATAGTAGTAGTAGTGTCAGCCCTGTAGTGCTGGGAGAGATTTTATTGAAAACTGTGATTTATAACACCTTGTTATAATGTTAATCGGACAGCCATGGATTATATTTACATCCAGATAAGTCGGAATAAACATGAATGAGGTTGTTAAAACGACCCGCTTGTCTTCCCAACGTCACAGTGCACTGGAATAGACCACGGTGAGATAACGTATAAAATAAATTTTAATGTTCTAACAATAATATAAAATGTTCTAAACAATAACACATTCCAATAATTATAAATGTTTCGATATATTATTGTATGACTCGTGAGGAGAGTATTTCATGTTTTGTATGTTTTTCAGCTAGTCGTTTCGTTTTTCGGTAGTGCAAAGTTCGCTCGTAGTTCGAGGTAGATCTTAATATTTATCGAGGTTCATTCAGGTTACCAATGCAATTTGATTTTTATTGCATTAGATGCTAATTCTATAACGTTTTGTATTCTATTGATGAATTGTATAACAACTTTGTTTAACTTGTAGTACAGTCAAATCGGTTTAGAAATTAGTGACGTTTTTGATGCCAAATGGGCTTTATTGTTCACAATTCAAGTTTTGCGATACTGTAATTAGCGTTAATAAAACATTTTCAGAAAAGACAAAAATGAAACATTTTGATAGATTGCGACAATCTGACGTATAATAGGTTAATAGGTATGATAAATCAACACAAGTCGAATTCTAAATTTATTTGTCTTCAGTATAAATCCAAAGTTATTTGACTTGAGTCGAAAAGTAACGTTAAATGACTTTAATCGAAATCTAAAGTTGTCAATGAGACATTTACAGAAGAAAAAAAACTTCCAAAATACGGTTAAGCTATAGCGGTTTTAATATTATAATCTCATCACCAAATTTCACTTTTTTTTTATTCTATACTTATAAAATAATAACATTTCAACATAAAAGGATAGTGAATATCAACACAATGATGTAGATCGCGATTAAGTTCTGTGTAATGTTTTTTTTAAATTGATTTCGAATCGCGAAAGTTTAAAAACTATAGTTATTAATATTATATATAAAATTATCGTGCCACAGTGTTAGTTACCTTACTCCTCCGAAACGGCTTTACTGATTTTTACCAAATTTTATATGCATATTCAGTAGGTCTGAGAATCAGCTAGTAGCTATTTTTATTTACCCTTAAGTGATAAGGATTGTTCACCCCAATTTTTTTTTTTTCGGTCTTTTTTTTTTATGTGACATTCAAAAATACATACAACCTTATTTTTTTACCCTTTTATCAATAACCCCTATTTTTTAATAGCCATTTTAGTAATTTTATAATTTTTCATCCCGCTCGATAACTGGTCAATTATCGTCTTTTTTGTAAATGTTTTTAACTCTATTTCGATAAAAATTTCCCGGAGCTTATGGCAAATCTAAAATTGTTTTATAAAAATAAACGTTTATTTTTATTATTAAAGTTTATGGTTACCAATGTTAGATTTTTAAAATTTGTATTAATAATTTATATGGCAAAACAACGTTTGCGGGGTCAGCTAGTGTTATTTATAAAATTGTACTTTAGTCAACCTTTCTCTAAGCTGATTGAAATATAGGTATATGACAATCAAACATACAAAATAGATATTAATATGAAGTAGGATATGGCGACTATTAATGTGTACCTTAACTTTTCGTGAGTTCATATTACGTAATTTTCCGAGAGCGATTTTTGGGTAGATATTTGAGATATTTGAAAGCTCTCCTATTGTACCTACTCCAACACTGAGGTGCAGACCTGCCTGGTGAGTAGCAGGGTTTTTTTTTTAATTCAATAAATATGTTTGAAGCAATGTGCAATTTTTGTACGTTGTAGTTTAATGTTTAAAGAATTTTCAAAATAATAAGACATATGGTTTAGTCGGTGTTTAACATTGCCAGGCGGGTGCAAAAATGTTTTGAAAAAAATATACTTACACAATTTTTAAGCAATTTGAAATAAAAATTGGGTTTGTATTTATAACTAAAAATAAGGATTTCCAAAAAGACAGACCATTTTGGTAGACTTTTTACCTGCTAGTAGATCTAAATTGAGGGACTACTCCTCCGTGTTGGGGTATTATCGGAAAAGTAAGAGACAAGTTTTTAGCTTGGCTCAAATACCTACCCAAAATGTTCTACCAGCTCTCGGAATATAACGGTTCGTGTGTTCATTTTGTTTGTTCAAACTTTTTAGAAATCTAATGATAATAGTTACAGTCTTGTGTTCAATTGTAATTTAGCAAATAAAAGTAAAGCAACTCGGGCCCCCTGGTGGACCAGAGTTAATACAGAGTGGGCATCATCGGCTAGTCCACCCCATGGCCGTCCTCCAACGCGCTGGAAAGACGAGCTCGAAGAGATTAAAAAAGATTGGGCGATGGAAGCTTTGGACCGGACTAAGTGAATACCAATTAAAAGCAAGGTTTTGTAATATAAAAAAAATGGTGCAAATAGTTATTAAATAATATCTAACACAAAGATACAAAGTTTCACGGGTTGTAACACATGGTTGAAAAAAGTCTAAATTTGGTCTTAAGACCTAATTTCGTAGTAAAGCATGTGTTTGCATGCCTCAACATCCGTCCGTTAGTCAGCCTCGGCGTCAGCAGGAGGTAGTTACTAAAATTAGGGTCAATGATAAAAACATAAACCGCCATCGATCTCGTCATCTAGACATCGCGATTCTCGGAGATGGCTTTATTGTTACAAAATGAATCTGGCTGTAAGTTTTATTAACAATTGATTCAGTACTATATAATAGAGAGAAGTAACTGACAATAAACACAACTCATAATAAACTGACTGAACCTCGTGGCTTAGTTGACAGTGAGTCCACCACAGAGTCAAGGATTGTGAGTTTAATTCCCAACCAGGACGAATGTGTGTGTGATGAATATGGGTATTTGTTCGGTGTTTGGATGTTCTATCTTAAGAAAAGAGATCGTATACTCGCCGTATTTAAACATTTTTGAATAAAGTCAAATCAATATAGAAACTTTCCACGTTTGTGATGTCCACCAACATGAACCAAATGATGAAACACAAAGAGGCAGATTTACGGTTGTCAATTCCTTTGTGTAATCCCATCATTAAAATTGATGTAATTGTTATTAACAATAAGTTAATACAATACTTTGAAGGGTTTATTCCCATTGGCCAATCTATATGTAGAAAAAAAACAATCGAAATTACAAATAACTGCTATCTCACTTTGTATGTGCTACTATTTATGTGCTAATAAACATTTTCACTTCTTGTTAGATCTTAAAAATACTGAAAAGGATGTTTCGTCGTATAAAAAAATGTTGTATACGTCACCGTAAAATTGTAAAAACCGTCAGATTACAAACTAACCTACCGTAAGATTATAGTCTCACGCGTTAGATTAATACAATATAAAACAATTAAATGTGCTAAGTCAAGTGAAAGAAGTGACTTCCCCTTAACAGACTCAATAAGAAAATTGCTGATGGGCACCTTCTTATGTATCAATTAGTAGTAAGTTAGCTATAAATTACTCATTAGCCTAGACTGAATAAATTAGGCTAGATTGTAATAAGTATTAGGATCCAAGGTGACTTGGTGAATAATTTTAGAAGAAAAAAAAAACGCGTTAGATTATAATCTGGCGGTGTTGATAATTTTACGGTGACATATATATGTTTAAAGTTAAATAAATATATATTTACATATACGTTCGTAGTTTGGCGTATTTTATTACAAAGAAAATCTTTAAAAAAATTTAAAACTAATTTACTAAATAATAATTATGTTTACTTGCATTTGAATACAAGGCTATGATGAACCTGCATTAACTTCCCATGAACCCTATAGGCAACTGGCGTCGTGCCATAAGCAATAGAACAACAAAATGTAGTTGGCAAAATACCATGACTGGTTAAGCTTTAACGAAAAATAATACTACACTTACTGATATTAAAATGGAGTCATTTCTACGTATGCGGAATATATATCCTATGAATGCTATCAATATAAATGTTGGGATGCTTATTGTTGATTGGCATGCTCAACCACTGCGTAAGTACTGACGGACCAGACAGAAATTTCAAATTGAAATAAATTGTAGCAAAAAAATATAAAATAGAATTAGGTTACTAAATAAATAAATATCAGTTAATTAGTATTCGTAATTTCAGTTCAGAATAAAAATTCCTCGCAACGTTGTTTCTAACTGAATTTAAAATGTTGTACATAAAATTAAAATCTTTCAGTGTTTGTGTTTTTTAAGATAGAGAAATATTTCAACTAACTCAGATTCAGTAGGTACCTTTGTTTTGGAATCGCATATTTAATAATAAAATATCTGTGTATTTAATATATAACGAAAATGCATATTAATTAACCTAAGTTCCCGGATTGATAAGAATCGGACATGTTGTTTTTTGTTGACTCCGTACAAATGGTACAAGACTTGGAAAGATGTAAATTTTTACAAATGTTAAGAACTAGAAGATCTAAAAAATATTTCGACATTACGTACTGTAAAAATACTGATCATGTCAAATATAACCCTTATGATCACCGTAAAATAAAGGATAATGTGTAAATAGTGTTAGCAGATACTTCAATCTCTTCAATCTCCTTCATCACGTTTTATTTGATTTCGAAATATGACCTAAAGCTAGAAGGGACAGATACATCAATCAAAGTGTCAGCGGAAACCGTAGGCGATCGACCGTCGACCCACGGGCAAGACCTAAATGTAGGGCTCCACCGAACCTCGTTGAACCTGGGCTTTGTGGGTCGAAGACCGGAACATTTTGGCGACTGGGTTGTTCACACAGGGCTATGACCTTCGGCGTAGGCACTAGAAATGTGGCAAGTTAGTTTAGCTATTGTGTCGTTGTTGAAATTCTGTGCCAAGACCTGGCTTGTTTTACCTATTCGATCCAGTATCTAAAAACACTCTGAAAATACTCAAATCTTAGCTGTAACTACAAAAGTTTCGGCCAATTTTAAATTTGATAGTCAAAGATTAGTGAGATAGATAAACTCTTTATTGCATCGAATAGAATTAAACATGGTTAAAATTAAGATAAATCTAAGAATTCAGAACTTCTTCTTTTTTAATTATAATCTGAGAAATTATCCATGTTCTTTAAATTAACAATTAGGAATTAAATTGCCAAAAAATGCACCAATGCTATTTCACCTTTATAACAAACTAGCACTGCGGTTTTTCCCGTTCCCGTTCTCGTAATTTTCCAAAATAACTCATGTGCTATTCCAGACTAACTGTGATTCAAATTTCTACCACCGCACCGGGTTGAACGGAAATATCTAAATATAACCGTCGTTTAGACATTCATTCATTGAGCAACAAACATGCAAATTTTCACATTTATAATATTGGTTGGATGTAGTTAGTCAGTCGAATCATCCTATTTATTATGTTAATCTTGCTAAAGCGGTATAGCGTAATTAGATAAAAGATTGCGCTGTAAAATTCATATAAAAAAACACTATAAGTCCTTAGTTCTACATCGAGTACCGTAGCGCTAGTGCCGCTAATAATGCCATTATCACGATAAAATAGACGCAGTACAGAAGCTGTAACAGAGGCTAGGCCATGACTCGGGCTCTCGGTTCACCCGCAAGGCCGCCCGCGCCGCGCCGGCCTATTGCGTGGGAACCCTGCTGTTACTGCACGGATTGTACACCAATTGTCTTATTAGATTTACTAGTTATCCTTTGTAGTAATTTACAGCTTTAGAACTACGGTCGGGTTCAACAACTAACGTCAGATAGCAACCAGGAATTAAGTACGTTTAAAATCGCGAGTCTTCATAATAATTTATTTTATTAAACTGGTAGATCGTATGTCTACTAAACTAAACTACAATAAAATTACATTTAACATTACGTAATTGACTGGTATCGTGACTTAATTAGCAGTCTGAAAGGTCTTGGATTTGATTCCCATTCAAGGCAAATATTTGCGTGATGAATGCAAATATTTTTTCCGTTGCTGAGTAGGTTATGTGTTTCATATATAGGTATTTACAATTAAATAAGTATTAAATAAACTATGCAAGCAATGCAAAAAATATTGTTGTGAGAGGAATGTTTAACAGTATTTATTATTGATTAATTGATTGCGTAGATTAAGCACATCTGAATTATCCATAGACTGATGAAGGTCCAGAGATAATCAAGATAATCAAGTCCTACAATAAGGTTGAGTAACCTCTCGTAGTTCGTCTTGTTATTTCTGTCTTTTTATAACGAGTCTCTAGGTATTGTTAAATTTCTCTATTTATAGTCGGGAACTCAAAAACAAACTAACTTTTTTCGCGAATACCTACACAATTGAAAACCTGTTAAAAATTCATTTACCAGGTTGTTTCACAAATGTTCTATGCCATTGTATTACTGACAACTAGGTCTGTCTCTTATATCACACGTATTACTTGAGCCCTCACGAGGATTGCCTGTAATATCCTAATATCAAATGAAATTCAAACGCATTAGATCTGCAACGTAACATTACGAACAAGAACGCTGATTTCATAACCACAACTCTTCCGTGGTCGTAAACAACGAAGGGCTTAGGCAATTAAACCTCGCCTTACCACATTCACTCTCACTAAAGGTGAATGGTCTCAATCCAATCTTGTGGCATTCTTATGGATAGTAGTCGAATATAGTACGGTGACCTTTCGATGCGTCATCAAATTATGTAACTGTACCTATGAATGCACACTTCCAAACCCTTTTGTGTACCTACCTGTTGCGTTTGTGTGCGCCATCGAAAGAGAAAGTGGTAAGGTCTCAATGCTGACTAACCGATGACTCGAATAAGGATGGAGTTGTTGATATCGATTTTCGATATTGTTGTTTTTTGCGCAATCTAGCAATATCAACCTATGAAGAGAGAACTGAAAATGTTTTAATTGGGCTCTATTCATTCATTATTTTAACTAATAAATAAGTGGACACCCACACTTATACGTATTGTTTTCACATAAGCAAAGACTTTTTTCCCATAATAAGAAAATGGACTAAATAAATGAAAAACTTTAACCAACACTATTGTCAAATCCAAATACAATGGTATAAAAAATTACGAAAACTTCATTAGTAACAAAAAAATTTATGAATAAGTAACGAACAAGTGGTTTACTGACTTATGCTTAATTATTTTTGATCACATTGGACCCAAAAGGACCTATTTAATTTTTTTTGGTATTTATTTATGTTTGCCTTTTTTTTTTGATATACAATGTTTCATTTGATTGTACATCTGCGTATTTTAGATATTCTATAACATAATGTAATCAGACCGCTGCGGAATCTATTCTTTAAATATGCTTGAGAATTAAAAGGTTACCTGGAAAAATCTACTCTTTTATCTGGAAAAGATCGCCTTTCATGTCCTTATTTTTTGATTTGTGTTTTTATGTTAACTGCGTTTTATGACTGCTATATAAAATACATAAAATATATGAAACGTTTTTAAAATTGCGTTATCAATAAAACTAAAAGTAGATACTTATATCGACCAATTCCAAAACAGAGGTGCACTTCTGGAAATAGACAGAATGTAAAATAATTTAAAATCATGCTAAGATATTTATTTTATAAGTTATACGACCCAATAAGCTGTAATTTCTTTGAGCATAATCTATTTTCGATGTCTTAAAAAAAGCAGACAGTACCTACTACTCGTAGTATAAAGTAGTAGTAGTAAATAAAGAGACAAAATTCAAATTAAATCAAGTGGTGTAATACGACGATAATCACTTGTGACAAATAAACAATGAAACATAAAATCAACGTTAACAATGCTTTTTAACGATATCGATATATTGTAGTACTAGTGGCGCATCACTAGTAAGTAACGGCAGGAACGCTACGGTACAGCACGTCTCTTCCGGCTCGGTACCCCACTGGAAGTACCGCAGCTCCCAAGTAGCTTACAACTGTTACCGTTGCCACAACAACCATACAGATTGTAAGTTCGACTACCTGTTGTTATGATGCCTTAGTACTTATTAACTAATGTAGTTGTACAGATGTTTTCAAAAGGGCTTATTTTAGGCTTATTTTATTAGTCTGCACTCGACACTTTTCGAATCTCAGAATTAAACACATATCGTTAGACGTCATGACAGACTATCCCAGCTGTATAAGTTGGGAACTTTGTAGACACTTCCTTTGGTTTTGAGACTATTGAGACTTCCTTTTCCAAAGAGCAATTTTGAGACGTCCGAAATCTTTTGGAAACCACACTTCAGAACAAAATTGAGATCAATTTTGTGGAATGTAACAGCACAGTAACAGTATACAAAAATGTTATCTTAGTATCTGACTATCAAAATAATTTCCTTTCAAAACTTCCAAACGAAAATGAAACAGATTTAAGTGTTTCCAATGAAGCATGAAAGTATAAAATGGAATAACGTAGTGCACTCCGTTGGAAGTTTGTAGCAGACACCGCTACGGACGGTGGCGTGCGCACGCGCAACCTAGACTTGCATTACTTTTACTTTTCAGCACAGTCATTTCTTCTTCACTTTTTATTCAGAGTGGTGATTCAAAATAGAAATTTTACACAGAAAGTTACCTTAAAGTAAATTAGAAGCTAAAGTAACAAAATATTTAAAATTTCCAAATTTGGTTTATAAAGAAGTAGAAGTTAAAGGGCTGAATATTTGTGAACAAAACTAAATTTCAACTAAAACTTACCTACAAACCACTCTAGTAATTGAGTTATCCGAAGACTAATGAAGGCCATAAAATAATCAAGGTGATTAATCTTACCAGCAGCTGGAAACGTCTGAAATACTAGCAACTTTACCACGCTGAATGGGACATTGTAAAATGGAATCATATATATGTTGGGCAAAAGAAACGGTAACATTTTGGTCACATGCTACGTCGACCAAGCGCTAGTACACGGTTTTTGAAAAAGAGATTAATGGTCGCCATGCCATTTTGAATGATATCATACGCTGAACTCTTACCATCGATCGCCAAGTATTCTTATTTCTAAGCCATACTTGAAACGAATGGTTCTACGTATAACGCTAATATTTGTACTCACTTAATTCTAACATTACCCACAACAAGCTAGTTGACTCAAATCATTGATGTCTCTATAAACCTCTCGTGGCTATGTAATGGGTATCATGATGTACGTCGTATCAAATCGCACAATATTATATTCTACTCCATCATACATGCTGTCCTTTTCACACCCGCTGTTAGAGTCAGTAGTGTGAGTGGGAGTGGCTATATAGCGATCGTTTCAAAGAAGCACAGAACCGTATTCCGTTACTGAATGTGACGTGGCGCCGTAACATCCATTACCTACCGTTACGAGGCTTCGTGCGCTGGCGCAGCGACGGCAATTACTCTCGCTTTCGAAATTCGAACCCTCTCACAGACAATGAACTTTCTTTGCTCTTATTTATGTCTATTCCGTGATTTATAGTGGGCGGCGGTGATTTAGTTTCTTTTTTACTCGGAAGAAAGGATTTAGTTCACTTTCATAAAACTATTTACAGGTCGTTGAACCGTGCCCGAACTAGGTCGACATTGACAATGACTTATAAGAGAAACGGAGGTTTCGCAATAACTTGTCCTTGTTTTTACTTGCGCCTAATACGGTCGAGCAAAGGCTGACCAGTTTTGGGAACGTCTGTTGCTATAGTTGCACTTATTACCATTTTAATAGGTATTAAATTGGGCTGTATATTTCAATGTACCACAACCATAATATTGTGCAGTTATGTGTTTCTCTTTACGTACTGTGTTTTTTGGGATAAAAGTAGTAAGTATGTGTAATGTCTATTTGTAGTTTACGGACAAACTTCTATTTAATTATATTTGTTTGTTTATGACGAATTTTTACAAATTACTATCATCATATAGATATTATTATCATTTACAAAACAATGTGGGCAAATATATAATACGTCAATAAAACAGACCTTGGGTTTATTTTTTGATATTTTGTATCAATTTCGCTTCATGGTTGTACCAAATTTCTGCAGCAACTAGAAGTACCCAATTTTTACTAACTCCATTTGGTCTGATGAAGTAACAAACATACATAGACTCATATCGATACATATGAGTCTATAAAAAAGCAAAAGTTTGTTTTGATGACATCTCCAAATCAACTACATGCATATTTCCTAACGATGCACCGAAATAGTAAACCCTGGAGCAGCACTACGTCAATCAATGTCAGCATCGATCGGCAAAATCAAGATAAAAAAATCACGAAACAAGTACTCGATAATATGCTTAAAGGCTCAGACATACCTAGGCAATATTGCGATTGCAAAACTGAGTTAGTTCTATTGTTAGTATTTACTAACTTTATTTTTTCATGGCAAATATGTATTACGTCATTTTATCTTTATTTCAGATATTTCTTCAACTATTTTCATTTCTTAATTGTGTAGCACAGTATAGTCAAAAGTTTTTATTTAATTTTTGTAACATTCTCATATATGTTTTTTGCATTTTTGACACTTTTTTTTTTGCATTCAAAAATCCAAATACTATTTTAAAAATCATTAATGGACTAACAATTGACCACCATGTTACCTGATAACCATGCAATCTACAACGAATCGCGTTTGTCCAAAATAAATGATTAACTTTTCACTTATAGACACTGATATTGTATTTATCGAAAAAAAACAATTCAGGCAACGTCTTTTACACTGTAAATACGTAAGATCCATAGGTTTACCTTTTTTGAGATTGTGAGTAGCTCTGCTGTTTAGTAATAAATAATTAATTCAAAGCAGTTAGAGATATAGAAGACAGTTTTTTTAAGCTATCACAGTTGTTCACAGCACTGATATTTGTAATTATCGTGGTGGCGAATACCATATTATATTCCGATGCCGTCTCTATTTTAGTCAATAGATTTAAATTATAGGTTTCAAATGAATATTGCACAATACATAATGAACGAAATATAACGTCGAGTCTTTACATCACTAGACCAAAAAAAATCGGCAATAAGTGCAATGGATGGAAAATATTTTTTCAAATTATTAAGACAGAATAAAAAGAAAATAAGACGTAATCGGTAGCTCCCTATTATTATTATTCATGTTTTGTTTCTACTATTAAAATACTGAATTCCTCGTAATAACATACTACAATAACAGTTACCGTATCATCGTGTTTTCCTAGTCGTTTAGGTGTGTCCGAGGTGACTTAAGAGCCTTGACCACGGATCGCTGACATTAAAGCACGCCTTTCACGGCCCCGTCAGGTGGTTGGACGTTGTATAACTCACTTTCCATTTCTTTGACTGTTAAAACTCCATCAAGTATAATCGTTTCGGAAAGATTTTGCATCGATTTATCGTGTAAAATATTTGATCAATTTAAATTTAATGAAACGTAAAAATATTTTTCATTTGTTAGTTCTGTATCTTTTCAGACTTATTCATTAATGCTCAAGTATCTACAAATATTTGAAGGTTTATAGAAAAATATATATTTTTTGTAATGTTTTGATATAAATAAATCTCGAAAGATTAACAGAGACGTAAAATGCAAACTAATACTGACTTACAATTTTTAATCCAAATGAGTCACTTATCCCTGACATACATATAAGCAAATCTGTGCAAACATCATAAAAATCTGCAAACATTGCAGTACTGCTGTACCTATCTCAAATCCTTTGAAAGTTTGCACACAAAATTTTGCAGACATTTGCGCAAATATCAGGAGACCTAAAGGTGAGTGCCCAAATTAAAGAGTCGGTCATAATTGGCTTTCTTTTCTTGAAACTTGTTTGTAATGTATTCGCCGCTTTATTCTCGCCTTGCGAAACGCGGACTCCGCGAGTTAAGGTCGCCAATGTGTGGCAATTTTCCCATTTCGAAGAGAAGCTATACCTTGACCTAGGAATTAAATATCGTTTCGTCACTCACGATCAACTCGCCGTGTATTGCGATCAGTACAAGCTTGTTCTGATACGTGCCATAACACGAGGCTCGAGCTAAAAAATGCTGGTACTCTAAAAATATTATGAAACTGTAAAAAAACTAATGACACCTGTTTCAAAATGTGCATACATGCTTAAATGAAAACCCAATCGTCATCATATTAACTGAAACGCCCGTAGAAAACGGCCTTTCAAGCGTTCGAAACACAAATAACAATGCGCTGTCAAGAAGAATAGGCATGAAATCTAATACCTCGACACGTGTTTCTACATTTTCAGTGTATAAATTCGCCGGTAGGTGGCGCTAGGCTGGCAGTGGCGCGCGCGCAGTTGCGCCACCAAGCTGTTTACGCAACTAGGCCATTCACCCCGGAAGGCCTTTTCCACACAGTTTCTTTAGCAGTGTGTTACTGTGGCGAGATCGCGTGACGAGCTTGCGTGTAGAATAACTACACTATTGTGTGGAATCACTAGTGCCCTCTAGCGGCCGGATCTGTACTTCTCGAGGCAGCAAGACCTAATTATGTTCTTGCATGAGACAAGTACGTGTTACGGTATGCACTTGCGCTTTTAGCTCCTCGTAATAACCATCATTAGAACAGCTTGTTAGTATGAGTGTTTCGTTTGTGCTACTTTTGAAATATAAATACTCATAGGTATATGTTCAAAATTTAAGACGGTAGTCACAAAACTATTGCCGTAAAAAGACAAAGTTCTTCCGCTTTTCCTAAATTCTATTGTTCCATTGGAAAGCGAACCTTCCGGGTTCCTAATGATGCAAATACTGAGGCCCTTTCAAATGCAGTCAAGCTTTTCAAAAGAGTTTAAATGCCATTGATTCTGTAGATTTCGTAACCAGTTCTCAGTTTTTTCCCTTGGAGTAACATTTTCCATGAATTAGAATCTTTCGTTTGGCGTGTTCACGCATTTACGTTGCGTTGCGTGTTTCGAAGTGTCGCTCGCTGGCTAACTGACCGATTTACCTATTTACGATGTTCTACGTAAATAAATAACGAACAACTCTTTAACGTGTATTTTAAAATTAAATATACTAATGAATCAGCAGACTTTAGTAGTGGTAGGACTCTTAGCAGAGTCCGCCTGGGGAAGTACCACACCTTTGCCAGTTATTCTACCGCCAAGCAGTAATGTGCAAACATTAATGTGTTCCGGTTTGAAGGGTAATGTTTCCAGAGAAATTACAGGGCTTAGAGATATAATATCTTAGATCTCTGGATGACGAGCGCAGTTTCAGTGCTAGGTAATGATTTGGACTCTTCATGTTCCAATAGCTGCGTGTCACTGTGCTGTTATGTGGCAGGCATGTTGCTTACCATCAGGCACATGTCCTGCTCGTCTTGTCACTCTTTATTAAAAAAAAATTATAATAATATTGAACACGAAATTTATCTACTCACTAATTAGACATAGTCGATCTACTTATGCGTTAACAAAAACATACGAAGTGTGTTGTAAAATACAAAGCGTTAGTAATAAGTATTTGTTATTAATTAACTGAGAAATTAAATTGAATCAAACACAAACGAAAATATTTTTCTAGTACAAATACTTTTCATAAAAACCGTAACGTAGGTTCGTTACGGTTAATGATGATACAATGAAGTAATTTTTTCAGAATTAGTTAGAAATAAATATAAGGTTTATTCTAATTTCACTAGTAGATTTTACTATTTTAATCACCTCCCAATGTCGTCTATCCAGGTAGAGTAAATGTAATCATAAGAACCCGGAAAATTGAGAAAGAATTTTCCGTAACAATAATCATTAGCCCAAAAATCTAATGTACGCTTAAATTCGTGGCGAAATACGAAATAGAATTAAGGGCTTTCGACACTGTAACCGGTAGTTATAAAAGAAACTATAACAACAATTTTCCATAGAATTTGAGGGATGCCGCCATAATACTCGTTAGTCAGGGTTGCCATGCACGATTTTATACGCATATTCTATATTTTTACGGTAACCTTAGCTGTCATAGCGTTGGGCAAAGGTCTCATCTGTGCCTACTTACTTTCGTCGCCCAACCTTTTATAATATGTGATTTATGATAATGAGAATAATGACTATTGACTATCTACTCCGTGGGAATCCTGTTTCTGGAATCGGGGAGCATTTTGCTCACATTAATGGAATTTAAATGATTTTGTTGTAAATATTATGCATTTATCCTATTACATTTATAGCGTTTTCATCAAAATACAATGAAAACCGCATATGCTACAAACCGTTTTACTAAAAAAGGCTTATTTGTAACGCCTGAATGCAATAAACTGAAAAACCAGTAAAATCAATTAAATATGTACATACAATTAAAAACCTTATTATTTAAAAATTAAATGTCACTGAAATAGGAACATCAGCTGTTCTGTACAACGTTTTTATTCTCATTCAAAAACCAAAATTAAGAGCTAATTCAGCAGTCTGATGCTCCCTTATCAAAAATTTAGTATTTAATGTTATCATCGCCTATTTATCTTGGTATGGTTGTGTTTTTTGCGAAGCGTTTGATTCTACGTAAGCATACGCCATTAGACAGCATCGTATTCGTTTTAATACAGATTTATTAGTGATAAAAAGGTCCACGTTTTCTTCAATTGCCAGCCCTACAGTAGCCAGGTTAACGCGTATGAGGAAATTCGTTTTAGTGTTTTGGTCTCGCAGCGGTTTCGTAACGTTGCATTGCGTTCGCGGTGACTCAAGTATAAATATAAACAATAAGACGTACCTTATTAATTTTGAAACCGTTTCACACAGCCCTTGCTTTATTTACTGGTCATGGCACTAGTTCTCATGTAAATATGTGACCAACTCAAGAGTACAGATTAACGATAATATTGATTTGTTTTAATACAATACGAGTACAGTTCAAAAACACCATTACAACCCATATTATACAACCACAAAAAGTACATAAGAAAATCAAAACAAAAAGTAATTTAAGACGGATTAAAAAAACAAAATTCATTTATTTTAGGTGACACAACCCATCAACAATAAATTAAAGTTAAAATAAAAATGTATTATGGTTATTAATTTGTTAATCCTTCTATATATGTGATTAATTAATTATTGGAACAGAGCTTCCTTTTAAATTGTCAGTAAAAATAAATTAAAAAATATGTAAATTACTACGGACGTTAAATTATTAACAATTTTATTTTTAGAATGCATAAGGATAAAAAAAAAACAAAAACGAATCACACATTCGCATGACTCCCAAGCAAACATTGTGAGAAACCAATTAACAAGTCAAAGCTACTTGTATTTGCAATATCTTAGGAAAGTCGAGAGCTTTCAAATCTCAATGCTATTGATGTTACGCAATAAAACTGAAAGTATGTAAACAAATAACAGTTGCGGTGACAGTTTTATATCAACACTTCTACTGCGCTTTAATTCAATAAGGTCCTAACTGAGAGTCTACAAAAGTGACTGTAGGTGAAAGATCTATTTTTTTATCCTGTATTATCCTGCTTACGCTACACTACCGTTTTGCCTGATATTTAGCGATGATATAATCTACGATGGACGTTTACATAAAAGAAATAGAGTCACTCTCGACTTGTAGGAATGAAAGAAAAACCTCAGTAGACCAAGAGCCCATGCACCCCAGACCTTCGTTATTTTATAAAAGCTGAACGTTTGTCAGAGTATGCTCCCAACACAGTTAAGAACGATGGCCCATGATGAAGTTTGGATCATCCTGACTTTGGCAGATAAACGGTACTAAAGGTGTACCGATCTAAATTTGACAAATTATAAAGTCTGATATTTTGGTAATACCTTCAGAATATTATTAAAAATTACACCAATAATTGCTAGACATTTAACATCGTGGTAAGCACTTGCCAGACACCAATGTTGTGTTAATGTTCATGCAATTGTAATTCTACTTGCGCCATAATATGCGCGCTTATTTTTAAACATAATATTTGGGTAACAATTAGCAGCCTAATTATCATAAGCAGCCCTAAGCAGCCCACTAAAAGTTCCCACTGCTGCGACTTGGGGCCTTAGTACCATTTATTTGCCAAAGCCAGGATGACCCAAACTTCAAAATGGTCCATCGTTCTTACCTGTGTTAGGAGCATGCGCTGACAAGTTTTCAGCTTTTATAAAATAACGAATTGTTTAATGAGTTGAATTATTATTATTTTTTTCCAAAATTCAATAACTTAATTCTAACTACTATAAAAATGAATAAATAGTTTCGGACCTCTTGTATTGTATTGTTAACATTTTATAATTTTTGACATTTTTCTTAACAAAATTGTTGACATATGCCTACTGAATTTTAGATATAATTATATTTTTAAGTATTTTGTCTGTATACCTTACCTGGTGAAAATTACATTATTGAAAATTATATTGTACAATTATACCTAATTTTACAGACCAATAAAGAATTGAATTGAATTGAATTGAAGGTCTGGGGTTCACGGGCTCTTGTTCTACAGGCAACGCATTCTACAGGCTAGCTGTTAGTAAATAGAAAAAGTAGTAAAAAACTTTTTCGTTCGGATCTTAGATATATCAAACAAAGAAAGATGTCGCCTTTTCGCAGCTGTACAAACTGCGAAATCTAGAGGTATTTATCTAGTTTCAAAGGAGGGATTTACAAAGTCTTCCTAGTGTTGCAGGTCCATAGGCGGTGGTAACCACTGCATCAAGCCCCAATCTATAAAATATCGATAGACGCCACCATGTAAACAGATGAATGAATGTTGCCTAATTTTGATGACTTTTCTTTAATATACACTGGTAACAGTAACATAATTTAGTGAATCTTATTAAAATGAGAAATTAATCGATTTGTGGGTGAGTCACTGTGCTCTTGAAGAGTAATGCGTCCAGAGAAATATAGCCTAAATTTTTGGAAAACATTGCCCTTGTAACTTGAACACATTAAAGGTTGCAGATTACTACTTGACGGTAGAATAACTGGCAAAGGTGTTATACTTGTCCAGACGGAGTCTAACCACAATAACATAAATTAACTATATCATCACTAAAGTTGTTATTTTATTCAAAGACATAAAGTTGCACATAAAATATTTTCTAATAAGAAAGGAATTTGATAGTGAAACCAGAAAAACATTATATGCGAATTAGCATGCATTTTGTGGCGAATTATAGACCAATTCTCTTAGATTGGCATCCGACTCAAATTGGCCAAATTAGTGTTACGTAATAATTTAGATTAGAAATGTAGTTTTAAGTATAATTTGTAACGACAAATGATATATTCGTCTAGCTGTTGGTTTCTTTTTAAAATTATCAATATTTAAGACGGTTATGTAACGGCGAGGGTCAAGACTTCTTGGTAAACTATATCGAAAATAAAAACACGTTGTTACATAAGAAGCAGATTCTCACAATTTCAATTTTGAATTGAGATTTTTGGTGTGATTATAGTTAGAATTTTACCACAGTTACATTTAAATAAATTTAACTGCCAATAGCTTACTTATCTTCAAACAGTTCAAATGAATTTATGGATGGATATTTGCTAATTTTTCATGCAAATATGCAATAGATTTGGATGATATTTGGTGTCGGAGTACAGTATAGATTAAAAAAATAAGGGTTAGGGATCTACGGGAGGCGCTACTAGTAACTCATATTATATGAAAATAAATAAATGTGTATGAGTGTTACAATCTTTCGAGTCCATAAATAGTGTTATATAAAATGATTGATTCAACACTAGTTTGGCTATTTCCCTCCAATCTACCTCCAATATCGGCGTCAACAAATAATCTGACATATGGGGAATTTAAATTTAGTCAATATTTTTCATTATTTATTCTCGTACCTCAGGCACTTAAATATCTGCTAATTCGGGAATCGAATTCAGGACCTCTTAAAACAATCAAGCTTTTCCAGTTACTCAATATTTTGTTTGAGCGCATAGGGTGCAAGGATCGCCATTGTCATGACCGAAGTGCTTGCAATTGAAAGAAGGAAAACTGTCGTGCCAGTCACCTAGTGTGCTGACAAACTCTTACATAACGTGACATTGCCGCTGGCCGGCGCTTGCGCAAGGATGCACCGGCCATACGCGACGGCTTGCGAAAGTTCGAGACTTCGCATGCATTCTTAAGGAAACCATACTGGGCCACCAGGCAAATTTATGAAAGATTGGCAGGGTTAGTGTCTCTGTAATAAAAAATATCGATAATAGGCTTGCACTTGACCGCTATCACGCCTGATGTTAAGCGACGGTACGGTCCGTGAAGGTCCGTGAACATTTCATGCATTTAATTTCAAAGTTGAGATGTTCTGAAACTACTATAGAATAAAGGGCAAGGTGAAATTAGATCATGAAGATCAACGGCACACTCTCCGAAACGTATCGGATAAAAAGCTGATAAATTTCAACTTAGGGAATTCCAATTCCATAATGCCCAAATATTTTGAGCGTCAAGGAAAATTATGATTGAAACTTTACTACCACACTTTTCAAATCCGTATAAAGTAAAAAAGTAAATAAAAATAATGTACTTATAATAAAAAACATAATCACCACAAGTTACCTAACTAATAACATCTAACTAGTCAATGATAAAGTCTTGCTTGCTTGTTACTGTTGTGTAAAAAAATGTGGAAATCAGGGCATGCATTTTTTAATCAAGCATATTTTTTTCTAATGACGTTGGACACCATCGGATTGAGTAGATAGATCTTTATTATGTTTAAATTGGGATGACGACTGGTTCATATATATACTATTCTAATTAGCTTGATAATGGAAAAATATGGACAGGTCTGGTACTTTATACATTTTCGAATTACTAAAAATCGACAAACATATAGATCATCAAATTTCCGGAGTAGGGATTGTAACGTCACTGTTTCCTAATAATCGTAACATAAAGTAAAATTACTCGAAACTTATTATCAATTTCAGGTTGTAAAACAAAAGAAAAATACGTGTACAATATTTATTGATAATCTAACTGACAGACCAATTAGGTTTTTTAGTCGTCTCTCCTATTGCTTGAATGGAAATATTAGTTATAAGTCCATATTCCAAAACATTAATTGATCGTAATTTGACCTTTTTGTTTTGACTTTAACATTTTGTTATTAACATGCACAATATTTACAATAAGACAAATAATCTCTTGTTAGTAAATTTGAAATGTAACTATCGATCTTTCTGTACTAATTGCTTACTTATTTCATTCAAATGTCAAGTGCCACGGCAGTTTTTGCGGTGCAATTTGTTCAATTAAAATAAATACCGAATTCGAGTATTGCAGCTTCGAATTTAATAGATAATCTCCATTATCAAATAATACAATCCAATATAACGTTATTTCGTCTAGACGTTTTACGAAACTATGTTCATTGCCTCTCACACAAATGTGTAATACCAGCTACTGACGGTAATTAATTATAGTGTACAAAATGTTTGCTTAAACATTATAACAGTATTTGAGTTATTCGCAAAAAATATTTTGTCAAATTCAGTATTTTTACCTTAACTATTTCATGAAACAATTCCTCAATGTATCACCGCATTTATTTGTGGGATTAGTTTACTGAAAGAGTCATTTTATAAACGTATTATTGCAACATAATTAATGTCAATTTTAGATTAAAAAATAAATCTTAATATGTAGAAAATTACATCTCTACATATTGTAGAGATGAGTGCAATGATTGTTATTAAAGGTTGATATAGCGTGACTATGCTGTTCGTATTTTTTTTTTAATTTAAATTAATATTTATGAGCGATCTATTTAATTTGTCTTTGAATACCAGTCGAATTTTGAGCTAGCGTAGAAGGCGCAGGCCTCTGACTGGCCAGACTTTTATTATTTTTCATATCTCCTACGACGCGACGCCTGCGCAAAACAAGAAGCAATCTTTACTAAACACAATAGTTCATATTCCTATTTCAAAGTTAGTTACAACATTTATATTGAAAAACGATTGGAGGATGATCGCGAACGTCCCATTGTTAAATATTACCCAACCTTAGCCGCAAGTGCTAATGCTAGTAAATTAAAACATCTCTTCAATACTGCTGTCCCAAATAAACAAGGGTAAAGACCTTTACGTAACGCGCCGGTTACGTGGGCCCGGTGAGAGGCAATGTCAGGCTTCTACTATATGACCAGCAGTCTTAGATCCGAGCTTTGTATTCTGCATTCGTTCTAACAAACAGCGATTTCATCTTTACCAACAGACTTTACAAGCTGAAACATTAAATGAAAGTTGGAGGTCGATCTTTATCGAGACTTACAATTCGCTACAATTTCACAATGTCAAGTTACACAAAATGAGATGATGTTAAATCTGAATTCAAACAATCGAATTTCAAAACACGAGTGATTGGGCTACGGAATAGTCTACGACGCTACGCACTGCTACGAGATCTTTCAAATAACGAAAGTATGCCGAGTCGAGTAAAGCTTTATTCGTATGTTTCAATTATTTGCCTTGTTTAAAAGTAAATTTACACAACAGTATCAAAACCCCAACTAAAAAGTGGTAGGTACTTTCTGTTAAATTTCACAATCGCTTAATGTGTTCAGATCAAGGTTCCTTCTTCATGTCTAACTAAATTCGTCTTTTGTTTCGCTAGTGTTATGTAGGTACTCAAAAGGTCAATGAACAGCCTCGGTATTTCTACAGTCCTAGTTTGCGCATCAGAATAGCATGAATCCACAATTTTGATACAGAAATTAAAATGTTGGGTCTCACACATAAGGTCTAAAATAGCTTATTGCTATTTCTACAGAAATCCTTTTGTAACGTTCATCAAACGGTGATGTTTTCGGTTGTTTCTGACGTAAGTTACGTTATGTGTCGTTGCAGTTTGTGCTTTAAGGCAATGTGGTAGATGTTTCATTTGTTTGATCGTGGATGGTTGTTATGTGGTTTGTTGTTGGGGTCAAGTTGGCAGTGAGGCAGCCAAAATGTTAGTTTGTTTATCGTTAGCACTCGTTCTTGACAGCGAAAAAGTGAAAACGGCGCAGCGGTGGCTGCGGTTGTGAAACCGGCTGCTCGGGGCTCGATGGTGCGCCCGCGCACCGTGGCTCTTATGTAATAGCACACCCCGGACACTCGGCCTAAACTCCAAACAAACGGTGAAGTCGACATACCTACACTCTCACAACTACGCATATGTCGTTCGAACACATTTACGCATGTGTGCGTGTCATCTAGGGTTACTAAATTATTTTATGGAATAGCTGTGTGTGACCCGTGAGTTCACCTGCCTGTGTTAAGTGGCTTACAATCTTACCTAGTTAGTGTTTGATCTTTAATGTAGGTAAATATAACTTTCATCAACAATCAGAAGGGAGAAGATTTAAAACAAAATAGGAGATAATAAAGGTACCACGGACGAATTGATTTTTAGTTAAGTACACTTACCCAAAGAGAAAACTTTATTCTGACAATATATTAATTAATCACTCCACATATCGCGTATTTCATTATAGGTAGGCTAGTCACAGAACATTAGATTAGGTACAACAACGTTCTTAAGTTGCATTTTAAAAGGCGTTATCACAGTTCACTAGGTATATCAGACTATCATACACTGCACAAACTACTTATTAATTATTAACACCTCATGTCAGCGACCAGTAAAGAGAAAGCACATGATTTTTCAACTCAAAATTCCAAATTAAATGTTGTAAACAAACATTATGGCCGTCGGACGTCGGATAATGTTGCTAGTTCCGGATTTAATTTATAACTAATACTTAAAAAAATATTACTTTTGTATGTTGATAAATAGTGATTTATTTATTGGCATTATAGTAAGGATCGCATAAAACTTTAAATATTGTGAGAATAGTGAGTCTATTATACTCAAATCACATTTTAAAGTTGAAGTCATTACTTAATAATTTATTTGCGCCGAATAAACAAAAATCAGTTGTAATTTCAAATTAAATTCAGAAACTTACTTGACCAAATTTCAACGACAATCATAAAAAACTTGAATAAAAATTAACGAAAGTAAATTTTAGTTTTGTTTTCATATTTCAAAACTATGATCTACCAAAAATAAGAAACATCAAAGGACATGGCCCAAATCGTACCCTGACCTCGGCACAAAATAATTGTATCTAATCTCAAAAAAATCTAATAATTGCATGTAAATATATTTTAGGAATAAAAATTACACCACTCCCATAACCCAAATTAGTGGTTAACATGTTTTTTTATCAGTGTAGTTTTGTAGGCGTTTTTTTTTAAAGTTCACCTAAAGATTTTTTAAAGTTAAACTGTTTAGTTAAAATAAAAAAAATGCAATCCGATGTAATCATCATCATCATCTTCATAACATCTGAGCATATACCTCTCTTCAAGTACGCCTCATATCCCAGACCTATGCTAGTGCTGTGCTTGTGCTAGCACTTGTCCAAATTTGACCCGCGATGTAAGCATACGGATAATTGAATACAAAGTCCAAAGTACATTACCAAAAATGAGCGTATTTTCATTAATAATTTTACTTACACTCGTTAAATTTGAATTCCAAGGCCACCCATCGCGAAAAGAACCTAAGCATATTCGTGCATTGTTTGATATATATCTTTATGACTTAGCCGGTATATATTATTTTTATATCATTAACACCAAATTATACAACATATTTTGTTCCATAAAACGAGCTTTTGACACGAACTTCTACTAAACTTCTACAAGCAAAAAACGCAGGTTAGCCACTAAAATGGATGATGATGATAGTTTAGAATATTATTACTAATAACTTAAAATCCGAGGTACATAATTTTTGCGCCACACCTGGGTTTTTTCAATGTGATTTGGGCTTATGTCCTTTGTTTCACAATAAATGGAGCTATCACGTAATAAACATATAAACGAATTGAGATCCGTCTCCTTTTTTGAAGTTGGTTAAAAATGAAACTAAATCGTAGTAGTACCGGTAGTACTAGAACCGGTAAAGTTTATAAGTCAATGTCAAAGCCGTTAATTACTGAATAAGTATTAGTTTAAAAATAGCGTTTTTTTTTGCAACTATCCATTCCAATAGTCAATGTACTCGTATCCTTTTACTCCTTTTAATGAACGGTTGTTGCGAAATCTTAACTACTAGATGAAATCCTATATTCATTGTTCACTATTGACCGACATATACATGGACGCACATAAAAGTACAGATAGTCTAATATAGAACCTCTTTCTTTTTTTTGAGTCGGTTGAACGCTAAGAAATAATCACTTACCAATAAATCCGAACGGTAGCATTCTTAGTAAAAAATCCACAAAATTGGCAACACTATTGAATTGCGAACTATACTCCGCGCCATGCGCCATCACTCGTTACCGTAAGTTATTGGCGCCACTGACATATTTCACAACGATTAACGAAAGCCGCAGATGGCCGCAGTTTAAAAACAACGAGTTTAATAATTTCGTCACAGGACTTCAGTGTTGGCGCGTACTTCTAACCAGAATAGCTTAACACAGTTTATAAAAATGATTCAATCTTTGTAGAAATTCTTATGAAATTAAAAATCTCTTATTCTTGTTTCGTATGATAGACGAAAAATTTGGTACCATTTTGTTAAATAATACAGCATCATGGTCGTATTCTCATAGAAAATTATCGTCCGATATAATAACCCTTCGTTGAGTCCGCCTCGCGTCCGCGAGGGGGAGGAAGCTTGAAATTGGCGGGGGGTGGGGAGTGTCCGTTCTATCTATATTATCTATTCTATGGTAATAGGAAATGTGCGATGTTTAGTACCAAACAAGCCATAGTTAGCCTCATATATTTGTAGGTCGGCTTCCGTAACACTGAAGGGCATGGCATACAGTTGCATAAACCTAAAAATTATCCCATATTATGAATATAGCTTGCTAACACATCATTTTGTTTATTGATTCAGATTGAAATTGAATTATACTTCAAAGCTTCACATCTACAGTTATGACATCCTAATACATGTGACTTAAAGGATTAACGGCTTAATGCTAAAATGCCTCACAAACTTTTTTGTGATTATAGTAACTTTACTAATGTCATCAACTTTTTGTTACTCCCAGCTACTTTTAGTGCTAAAGTTAGTGATCGTTAGAGTTACACTATAGGGTGCGGCTAGTGATATAATAATGAGAACAGCTCAGTTGGAAATCCATTGTGAAGCCATTCTTTTAATCAGAATAGATTAGCACTTGACTATTGAGTGAATAGATAAAACAGGTGTACTGAAATACGGTTGTCTTAGCGTAGAGTTATTTTTAAAGCCACATGTCTGTGATCACATGTAATGCTGTCTCAGTAATCATAATACGCAAGCATCCATTTATCCTAGTCGCCCAAACGTGCTCAAAACGTTAGCCTGGTAAGTGACGATTCCTTTATGCGCGTATTGATAAACAAAAATATATTATGTCATTGTAAACAAATATTTCTTAAAAATTAAACTCCCAAAAAAATGTTTAAGGTCCTGTACTTAGCACAATTTTCATCTCTTTGCGTTCTTTGAACGTGACAAATGTCGATATTTCTATACAGACTAGCATGCCACCCCGGCTTTGCCTGCGGTACCCATATAACCTATAGCACATAGTATGTATAGCATATAGTACATATCTAACGGTGAAATAGTTTTTGAAATCGGTCCAGTAGCTCCTGAGATTAACGCGTTGAAACAAACTCTTCAGCTTTATAGTTTTAGATTGATTTGACTCTACTCGAGGCTCTTTGTTCGCAAAAGTCTTGATTTGAATGTTTTGTAAGAGTGGGGTTAGGGCCAATCAGTATAATTTCTAGAATTTAATGACTGTCAAACTTTACAGTTACATTCAGCTTAGCCAAACAATACCTACCGTTACTCATTGCCGAATGTAGCCAAAAATTTCAACTACAATGGCAGTGATTTGTGTCATTGATACATTGTGTATACTGTACATTGACATTATAATTAGGAGAATTTACGATTATAATACAGTTACCGTTTGTTTACAAATTATTATTGATGTTTCTATGATAATACTGTTTTCCTGTAATACAACATATAAAATATTACTTAAGTCAATTATACAATTAAAAATAACATCAACAATAATCATTCACACAATCACATACCCCACTCCCTAGCGGTACCCAGCACAGAGGTGGCCATTACGCTGGCAGCATTACCCCGCTGAATAGCGATAGTCAATCTTTGCGCCAAGTATAAGCCGGAGTGGGAGTCACCGCCGTCTTCCCTCGCTTCAGTGCCGCAACTGCCCAGTGTCCCCACTGCGATGGGAACACAATTACATTTTTTACAATAATTAGTACCTAAATTTTTTTAATTTTTTGTCACGGTGGTCCTAATCTTCCGACATGGCTCAACCAATTTTAATGTTTTTTTTTCTAATTCGAGAAATAGGCCATCAGCAATGTTTTACTCTCCTGTACTTGTCACTTTTTATGTTCAACTCAATTTTAGTGTTATCACATACATATTTTGTTTGAGTGATAACAAAATAGTTTAACCATCATTCACTTACGTTGATTCCTTTGAAATTATCGCTTCCTTGGACTTTTCATTCGGTTTAAAATGTATATGGGAGAACAACCTTTGCGGGATAGTTTGCATTATAATTTATGATATTTATATCTAGCACGTTTTCTATAAGACCACACAGTATTCGAAAAGGCGACACCGTTTTATGAGTGTTATTTTTAATACTCTTTCTAATAGTTTATGACTCCATTTTGTTTTGCGAACTGCCGCAGACTTTGGAAGGCATTGCCTTTGTTCCCGATGGAAACCGATGAAAACAATCTTTATGGATTCAGGGTGACAACAAATAAGTTTTTTCTAAATTTACACGTTCTATCCTAGATCGTTGCTTAACATCAGAAAAAATAGAAGCCAATAACTTATGATGACGTAGTTCGCTCTATACTATAATAATTTAATATGTAATTTATCAATTACGTGTTCATAATTCATAACTCATAACACATAGTCTCTCCGAAGCAACATTATACATTATAATAACGTTATACATTCAGAGCTTGTAAAGATATCAGACCCACAGACGCATAGAACACCTTCTACTTTTTGAAGTTAGTTAGTAATTAGAGGCTACCATAGTCGACACAAAGAAGCATGAGGAATAAATTCGTCGGTATGGTTGCGGTAATGAGGAAGTCAAAGCAGCTGATAAAATTAATGGTATCTACCTACGGTAGAATGCGGTTGGGACCTTGATAATAGCTAAGCACATACATTATATTTTAGAGCTCTTTGTGTTTTACCCTATTATTAATTGACACCATGTGATTCATCAGGAACTTTTTTTAGGGTATCAAAACGAGGAAGACGCTTACTTACACAATGGCAAATATAAGTGCACACATGGCAATTAAACACAACAACGTCACATGATGTGTACTATCCCGATGTATTTTATTACGCAAAGTCTTATTTTCAGTCAGGTCAAAAGCTTTTAACAAAAGATTTTTGCTTGTTGCTGTGAGAAAACTAAATCGTAATGTGAACTTCACAATACTACATACCTAAATACTAACACTAAATACATCCCTAGTTTTTATATTAGAGTTATCCACAGACCTATGTATGTAGTTCTAGAAATAATCAAAATGGTCAAACCCACTACCATTTGGGACCCACTGGGCATGACCAGCATGCTGGTGATATTACCATACTGTATGGCAATGCATATACGTTGGATCAAATACATATCAGTCAGCGTTTTGATCACGCGTCGCGTGGACCGAACACTCGGAAATATTTTTGAAAATGAAATATATTAGTGCTGTTGTCATATTAATAAACAAGCAAGTATTAACTCAACCTTTACTGGGTAGGTTTATTTAAATACCATGGTATATAGGTATATCAATTTTCTTCAAGACGGTAAGTTCATTGACCACTGATCTTCAGAAGCCCGCCATTTAACGTAATAGTGGGCATTCAAAATATTACTTACTTTTTTACTTTGTCTCATACTTAGTTTAAAACTCTCGGTTCATTCTGTGAACATGATTATTTCAAGTTCTTATGAAAGAATTAAAATTAAATTTAAATAAAAATTAAAATTATATTCAATTTTTACATGAAACGACGTTTTCTTTTTCAAAACGGTTAAGCCATTCCATTTAATAAGTTGTAGGGCAGTGGCCCAAATTACCAGAATAACTAATGACTGGGGTAGACAATGTATGGAATGGAGACCGGATTTAGGCAAATGTATTGCAGGATTCCCTACGACGAGAGTGACGACCTATCTACATAATATTATATAAAGTGCAGAGCAAAATTCGACTATCCATGTGGGCGATCGCACTCAGTATCGTGCCTTAGGAAAAACCTACGTCCAGTACTAGACAGCTGATGTAGATATAACTGCTATTATTTAGCACTTAGCAATAAATAATGTCAAATTTAAAAATTATTTTCAATGTAAACTAAAATATTTTTTTTATTTGACAACAAAATAATATTATCCAAAATTATTTTACATGAATTATTTATAGCACCATAAATTCACAATCATATGATCCAATACCTAATTTTTATTGAAAACGAGACTCATTAGAAGACGTATTGTTTACCGAGGGCCGAGGTCTTTGACACCTTTATCGGCGAGTCGGCAAAATTTGGCCTGACGCCTGACACGTAGCAACTACTCTTGCAAAAACAATAGAGGCGAAACTGTCTCATCTAATTAGATATATTAGGTACAAGTGAAAACGTTGAAAGTGATGGCAAATAACAGGGCAAAAATCAGTAATGTTTTCGAACGATTTTAGGAGACAATTTGTATGCTCTTTCTTTTGTTTTTATTAATTGGCGTGTAAATTGTACATCTTCTTATATATAAAATTCTCGTGTCACAGTGTTTGTTTCCTTACTCCTTCGAAACGGCTTTACTGATTTTTACCAAATTTTATATGCATTTTCAGTAGGTCTGAGAATCGGCTACTAGCTATTTTTCATACCCCTAAGTATTAGGGGTTGTTCACTCCAAACATTTTTTTTTTAATTTTTGGTCAAATTTTTTATTTTTTTTTATTTTTTTATAATGTGGCGTTAAAAAATACATACAACCCTAAATGTTTACCCTTTTATTACCAATCTCTGTTTTTTATAGCTATTTTAGTAATTTAATCATTTGACAGTGAACTCCTAAACGACGGGACCGATTTGAATGTTTTTTTTTGTGTGTGTATTCGAAGGTGGTTTAAATTCACAAATAAGCCCGGCAGATGGCGCTGCAGACAGTGTCTAGGTTATGTCCGAGCGAAGCCGGAACGGGCCGCTAGTTTATAAATAAAGTACTTTGACTTTAAGACACAATTTTTTGATGCCGAATTGCCGATCCAATGCACACGGCATTAAGTGTTGTTATTTTATTGGCAGAAATTCTCAAAATAGCGATTATAAAACATCAAATTCATATGAACACGATGATGAGTTATTACTTGATCTAGGACTCATTGCGACTCTTTAATCATGAACGGGAGGTCAAATTATTTTACACCTTCGTATCTAGTACCTAGATGACGGAGCTTATTCTATTTTTTCATTGCCTGAGTACACAGATAAAATGACTTTTCTAAATGTAACCTAGCTATATCAATTTCTCGGTCCTGAAACCCCCTACATACTTGCAGCCATTTCCGAGAGTCAGATTGTATAATATGTCGTTGCTTTTGCTGGAACTATAACATAAACAACGTATTTTCATAAGTATTATGTTCAAAAAAAAAAAAAAAACATTTATACTTCATAGAAACACATCAAACTTTGCACCCAAATTTATCGTTTATTAGCCTCTTTCATCACGTCATTTTAGAACTAAAAAGTTGTAGGTGAGTCGACGGTAGAGATAACAGAATTTCTCTTTTAATCCTTCAACCTTGTTGCCCTTATTAAACTATAATACTGGAGTTCGTATATTATGTCTTATATAACATCTTCAGAGCTAAATGTGATCTTTGACTCCGTAACCTTGTGCTGGATTCAGCTCAAGTTATACGATAAAGTTCCAGACCAGATCATCTCATGAAGCGATAGAATTGATAGAATTAAATTATGGACCAAGTTATAAAAAATATTAATAATATGCTAATATTCTTTCTCATTCTATTATTGTAAGGTATTTACTGTTAACACGATCTATGCTGTTTACAGAAATTAGTACTGTCAGTGTTTTAAGATAAGATAAGATAAGATAAGTCATTTATTCACCAAAACACAAAGTTACATTGCTTGTTATCCTTAAGTTAAAGCACATTCTATACATTTTTAATCCTATTGCAGCTCGGTAGTTTGTCCGGTGGGCCCCAAACTAGGCTACGCCTGTATCTTGGGCACCCGCTAATAACATTTAGATATTACAATGTACTCGGAATACAGAGTTAGCGCTCACAGAGTAACGTTGACACTGAGGAAAATAAACTTAAATACATTATTTTTTTCATCTCTCTATCTAAAAACAATTATAACCAACATTTAACTACACGTCTGCCTAACTCTTGTAACGATAACGCGGAATTGCAGTCAATGTTGGGATCAACTTATTCTGGTTATCACTTGTTTTGACTAATGACAATTGAGAGTATAGGGCCAGTTGGTTACAAGGATTATATTCTAATCATTTTAGAAATGTTAAAGTTCAGATAATGGGATGTTCCTTACTCTATCGCGTCAAAAACAGAAGATCAGACTGAAATTTGAAGCGTAATTATATTTTAACTTGTAGTAAAATATGTGCATAATAGTTTTTTTTTTCTAAACTCTACGCAGACGAAGACGTGGACGTAGATACTAGTTGCTATATTTTTGTATAATATATGAAATCGAACTAGCAACCTTCGAACACATCATGCAATCCTTTTTCGAAGTGTGACGTAAGACTGATCGCTGAAACAATCGATTATAATTATCAGCAGCGGTGACCTTATCAAACAATGACTGTTGATTAGATGCTGACTCCAGTATTTTGAAGATTTGGACTTTATCAGGCGGCGGGAGTGGCAGGTCATTCAACTTTAAATAGATCACTCAGTCTGTCAGTGCTAGGCTTTGATTGTTATCTTTATTTGTGAATTTTTTTCTTTGTGTCTAAAATTTTCGAATTAAATTGAAGAGAGAGAACTATGAAACCGTAAAAAAATTATATCCCTTCGGGATTTGAACTCACGTTGAAAACATTTCACAAAACTTAAAATACGATTAAAGCCTGTTCAATTATTCTCATGTTTAACCGACTTCCAAAAATGAGGAGGTTACCAATTCTACTACAATTTTTTTTTTTGTATATCAGTAACGTTTGGAAAATACGGGCATCAAATCACTTCCATAACTAGCAGCGACCAGCGGTTTTATCTCTGTAGTTCCCACCCTTTATTTTCCCGCGTTGAAAAAGTTACAAATGTGCTATTCCAGGCTATTGACTAAGTAAGTCCCAGATTTCAGCCCGATCCATTCAGAAGTTCTGATATCATTGAGCAACATAATATATCCAAATTTGCGCATTTATAATGTTAGTAGGAAGTAGAACGTAATAAATAAAAAGTCAAACATTGCAAAAATCCTCAAATAGTAATTACAATATCTGAGCGCAAAACAGATTATTTCTAAGTGAATATTACGATTTACAAGTACGTGCAAGACTTGTCAAGCTCAGAACAAGGCCTTTGTTTAAAAGTTATGTGCAGTAATACCGTACAAAGTACAGTCCTTGAAGTTACCTAATCTAGTAAGCGACAGTATCTATAAATAATTCACTCGACAATACCGTGTGAAAATCGTTCAGCTATCGCCCTAACACGGATCTCGATATGGCTCAATAGCCCATAGATAAACAGATGGGAATCGCTGAATCCACCTGATGGACTAAAACCTCTTGCGAAATCTCTTTGTATGCACTCTCCCATACATCATTACAAAGAACGTTAACGTTTTTATCTCAAATCCATGTCAAACAGTTCAACAGTATCGAAATTAAGCAAATATTTGTCTGTTCGAAAAATGTGGGTAAGGCACTTGCGATAGTGTTTGTGTGACACCAATAGCTTTGATCGTTTCTATAAAATGTTATCAGTTAATGTAAATATTTAATGTGGATTTATTGTTGGCGCTCGATTTGGGTGCAGGTGTCTCAATCGAATATTTTCTGTAAATAGATCGCTTGTTCTATTTGCACGTTCATTCTGGGAATGACGTAACGATAGAAATGTTATTTCTGGGTATCATTTTTCTACAAAAATTGAATTTTTGCAGTAAAATCCTGAGATTTCTTAATTTAATGTCTCTTTTTAGTATGAAAACTAACGTGGTTATTACAGATTTTAAATAAAATACACGGGTAACGGACTGGACTGACTATATCGAATGTGAGCTACCCGTGTATTTTATTTAAAATGATGTTTAATTTTATTTTTTCCTCAGTGAGAGTCATTTTTTTTTTCACTGGTTAGCTTTTATACTATTATAGGATTATAGGTTGATGTTAAGCGAAGTCGTGGTCTACGATAGAAATTCACCAAGACTGTAACCATCGGGACAAAACCACTCAGACAATGCATTCCACACCTCTTCGATGATCGAAGAGGTTAAAAATGAAACGATAACGCTTTTTCGAGCTACGATCAGGCCAAAACAAAAACGGCAAAGTGGTATTAGATCATGCGGATCATTTGCACACTCTCCGAAATATATCCCTTGAAAAAACGAAAAGTTATATTTTGCGGTTGGCACAGACTTAATTTTTCTTCGGACACTCGAACTGTTATTACAACTAAGCAAATTATTATGACGAACTATTAGATATTTTTAGTGTAAAGTCAAAAATGACCGAATCTTGCTGGTTTATTTAAGGAGATAAAACGAAACCTGTTTACACGTTTAAAACGCATTCGCTTCCTGTTTTCCGTTCCCGGACTAGGTTGTTCTACTTTCTCTGTCAGCCGATTAATCATTAGTGTGTAAGGTAGGTTTATAGTTTAAATCAAATACCGTTTAAATAGGATGTTCCAGAAAGATACAGAATGAGAAACTCAAACCTAAAACATACTTATCAGGAATTAATCGCAATGGCGTCATTAAACTTATTATTATTTGCAAGTTTTTGCACAAATATCCTAAAAATGAACAATAGAAAATGTAAAAAGTAACCAGAGTGTTGTTATCCCCTTCAAACAACCTGCTTTGCGGCCACTACAAAAACCACAAAAAAAATTGTTAAATTAGTTCACTACTTTTTTTTTCGGAATTGAAACAACGGTGACAACTTGTACCAGATAATTCTAATAGAACATATTTTTACTTCTCAGATTAATAAGTATTCCAATGTTATTAAGTAGCACTTTCTGAAACAAGCTATATTATATTATCACAGTTTAGTCTCAAGTTCTCTCCGTAGGGGCCATACATAGCCTGTTGCATCAGTTTCAAGACTTTCGAGTGGCGATGTTTTCTTGTGGAATAGTTAACCTAGTTTCGGCTGTTCTCTAAATATCCCGGCGATACCTGAGGCTCACCGCTTCTGACGCATCACAACATGACAAACTGTCAATCTCGTGTGTAAAAATAACGCATCTGTCAACGCCTGTCGGGGCTAGTAAACGGTTGACGTGACGGTTGAAGCTGATACTATGCGATTAACTGAATTGTGCACATGTGTTATTATTAATTGTTATTCTGATGGCTCACTACCAGTTCATATAAATTAAGATGAATATATCAATGTCATGTGTACTATCATGATTGAAGTAATTGCTTGCACTAAAATCGAATCAGAAGCAGATCACATAGCCAAAGAAAAGACTATAATAAGCACTAGACTAATGCGATGATGAGCGCTATTGAACTATCTGTAGACTAGCGTAGGTCTAGACATTATCCAGTACCCAAACCCCACTGCACGTCGGCTCATGTGTGAAAATGTTAATTGTAAACAAATACAAATTAAAATAAAACGTTAGTTAGGTCAACAACACAATCAATTGAAACGTTCAGGAATTATTCGATTCCTATTACAGTTAGTACCCCACATCGACGGCTCATTGTTCAAACAATGATTCAGATGTATAATCTAGATACTGATGAATAGGGGGCCATGCGAATGAACTCCGTTTTTAATGTAATCCAACGCCAAAGTGTGCCATCGGCCGACGCCTGCTAACCTTTTACAAAAAGCTGTGCGTTATAATTAGGCCACGTGGTGAGGACCCATTCCAACGATCAATGTTAATTTAATTTACATGTCTAATTTAAACGTGACAAATAAAAATAAAATATAATTTACAATAAAATGCAGAACATGCTAAATTAAAATTTTCTATTTATGCGTGGTAGATACAGGAAAACTGATAGTACAAACTGTTAATGAAACTGATATTCGAAAATAAAATTGAACGAATTAACGTAACAAATTATCATCATAGCTCTGCCTTCTCTGTGTCAGCTAATAGAAAAATGTAACAGTAATTGGGTATTGAAGTGTAGAGACCGCATCGAGACAATTATCCCGCCACGGCGAGCGCGTGACGCGACCGATAGGCGCGTGCGCATGCCGCTGACCCAGTTACTCGCCGGCGACGCTCGCGCCGACCACACACGTCCAGGAACACTGCGCACCCATCTACCATCCGACCCACTACTGAACCGTACCACCGACCATACCCAAAAACCCTTTTCGGCAGTTCAACGACCCCGCTATCGAAATCCGCACACTCACACATACAGATAAAAAAACGAAACAAAAAACAACAGAGTAACGGTGAATGAGCCACCAGACAGAGATAACTATATTTCGGCACTACACTCAACGAGCGTAAGGTCGACCACGAAAAACACTGACGCAATTTTTACAGCGTACGTAATTGAGCACTGAACGAAGCGGACGGTGTGTGCGTGAGCGCCGAGAGCGACGCCCGCGTCCGAATCGGAGGCGGAATATTTAGGTGAAAGTGTTTCGAATTTCGACATGACGACATTCGCGCGCAGTCGTTATCGTGATTTTGCCGAATCTAGAGGTCCGGACTCGCCGCGACCGTGAAGCCTGTAGTCGGCGTCCGCGGGAAGTGCGCCGGACTCTGCATGCGCGTTGTGAACTATGCTAACAGTTGGTGTTGCCACTTTGTTTCGGAGACATAAATTAAGGTGAAAAAGTTTTGAAGGAGGTTTCCGTGTGATGTGACAAGCTGTCGGACGGTGAAAAGCTGGGGCCTAAGGCGCTTGCCGCCTTCACACACGCTACGCAAGTGCAGACGATGACTTCCACCATGGGTAAATATTTACTCGCATACTTTCCTAACCTCACGGTGAAGTGACTAACTTTGACTGTCGACAAAACTGCATTTGTACAAGTGATTTTATTTTAAGAAGAATCGTTCACTCTTTACTAAACAAAATCTATTAAAATGGCACACTACGAGTATTTGTCATTAAGTTGAATTGTTTGTATAATTTTCATTAAAAAAATCGGCACGAAAATAATGTTTAACTACTTTTGTACAAGAAACAAAAGGATGACTAACCACTGACCTTAATTAATAAGAAATACAATTAAAGCTGACCTTAACCTTACTGAGCTTGCACCCTAACGCAAGTGTATCTTCAACATGCAAATTAAGTATTTTGTATTTTTTTTTAATCTCACTAAAATAATTTAGTACAATTAATTGTATTTATTTCACTAATTTGTTTCTACTTTTGACACCATTAATTTTAATATTTTTTAAGTGTTTTGTTTTCAACAAAACTTGGCACAATTTAATTTTAAATGTATATTTAGTAAAAATGGTCGCAAATAGTTTGTGGCTAATTTTACTGATTACTATATAATGTTTGAAAACATTAAATTATACTAATTTGAAATTTAAAAACAATTATCTCACAGGTCATTTACACTATTCGTATAACCCGTTGATAAAATGCATAATACATACACATTTTAATTAGTATAATGTCTTTTGTTTATTTAAAAACAAGTGTGATGATCACATGTTTTACTTTTGATAGCGTCAGAAAAAAAAAACAAAGTAGTTTTTGGTCTAACAGCTACGCTACGAGAACCAGCGTAGGTCTACTACGCACGTGGCTACAAAATCTTAGACGTTTGGGCGGCGTAGCACTCTGAAACAAATGACTCTAGTGTGACACCTAACTTATCTTCTTCAGACATATCTTTTTAATGTTTTTTTTTATACTTAGACTTAATAACGAGAGTGTCGCTATTAATTTTTGCAAATGTGTTTGAAATTAATTAAAATTTTGGATTTTAAGCTTATTATTAACCTTTTCGGTTTCATTCCGGCGTGTCAACTTTTTACCGAAAGACCAAAGTAAATAACTCTGATAGGCACTGAAATATAATAATAGTTAATTAAGTCCACCGGCTTGTATGACAATTATTATGTTCCAAATTAAAAAAAATATAACATAAAAACATACTCGACAAAAATATATTATTTTTATTTGACCCCTTTAAAATTTAATGTATACTGTCAAGCACTAAAAAATAACAATATACAAAAATCTGTGTTTCTTATAATTTTTTCATATTGACATTATACTTAATGGATTTTATGAGAGGGTTTAATTTTGCACGACACCCAAAGATCTGCTGTGTTGGGGAGGAATAAATACTTTGTAGTAATAGTTATAAGGTCTACATTTCAATGTCAAGGTGTATACATACTCAGCCACAATTACGACTACGTTAGCTGTCATTTGTGAGAAAGCCATTTGTAATAAATATTTTGTGGTTTAACATATTTATGTTATTTATGCAATTAGCTTTATTTTATCATTGACAATGATATGAATTTATGTAATAGTGTTAAGTTTTTACAATGCATTTTGCAAAATTAATTTTACTAATGAATGGTTTTGAGCACTTCAAGAACAAAGTTTTAATAATGAAATGATCTATACTTGTAGACAAATCCAGTTGTAAATATCACTGCTATCCAAATTGTGTTCTCAATAAATTAATTTAGTCGTATTTATTTTAAAATACTAAACATTATTGATGTAATAAAAATTTTGTTGTCAAACAACATTGTTAAATGTTTATTCCCATAATTAATATCATTATTAATAATACTATGAATTTTACGTTTTTACTAGCAATTATGATGTACCTAAAAAGAGAAATAAAACGACCAATAAAATTACTACTTTTGTATACAAAATATTGAATTAAATGTATGTACACAAGCACAGAAAAATAGATTATTCTGATAGCTCTTTGGTGATAAAACCAAATGTCCAGAATACTGGCAGCATTTTTCACTATATATAAAACACTGTATAGGTACTTCAGGCTTATCTTTAGAAAGAAAGAGTTGCCAGCATTCCGGTCCCTCATCACCTCTACCAAGCACCGCTCAGTAGTATTTTGACTATATATAAATAACGTTTACCTTTACGATACGTGTCATTTAAGCATACAATTGCATAAACATCTCACACCACTTTGATTCGTTTTGACAGAGATTTCAACTCTCCAAAAATGGAGCCTCCAAAACAAAGTTCGATCTCTAACCATGACATTCAAGAGTAATCGTCACTCAAATCATAGTCGTGACTACGTCGGTCACTGCGACGGCCCAACTTTTACTTTCATTACAACATCTCCCTTTGTCTCTCCTCTATGGTCTATGACTCGTCGGGGTCAACGAACTCGCCATTTCGTTGCCGAAATAAGTTTTTTACACTCACTTTCCAATACGGTGAAAGCGAAAAGGTACAATGTCACTGCTTCCTTTCCACTCAGAGTGGGAGGACGTCATTTTAAATGATAATAGGCGTTGCCGACGAAATTCTATTGTTTGCTGTATTCAATACTTGGAACATGATGGAGGTTTGAATTCCTTAAATTAGTCCGGATCTAGACGTAGACAGCGGGCAAATGTTTCAGCTGTAGTAGTTTTGACAGGTAGATTAAAATAATGTTTATTTAGACCAATGTTTTATAGACTTCTAACAATGTGTTATAGAGTTCTAACATTTGACGGAATTATCATCTGTGCTACATTGGGTTTTACAAAAACTACCTTAAATATGGAAGTTTATGTACTTTTATCAGATTTGGAACAAATCGTGCGTATGAGTTCATATTTTGACTAATAAACAATTTTTTTTTTATTGCAAAGGAACTTAATTCAAGTTTTCTAAATAACCCTGTTTTTGTATTTAGTTAAAGTAATGATGACATAGTAGCTAAGGTATGATGAAACAGCAATACTAGATTCAATAGTTAAATACAAGTTTGGCTGTTGTCTGACAACTCACTCAAAGAACTACGCAGCAGTGCTAAAATACTAAATGACGCTGTTGAAACTTATTGCGCATAAAATATTACCTATAGACCTTTCGGTATTCTAAATTTGTAGCCGAATTCACGGCTTAACAAGTCACAAAAGCACATGTTTTCCTACTTCATAATCGGAAAATCGACTTTCCTTTTCAATGAGTGTGACCACCATCGTCTATAAAACCATCCAAGAAATTACTGTTATTTTAAAATTTTATGTACGGTTTTTGAATGATCCATATTAATGTCCTTATGACAATATTTATTTTGGTTTTCAGTAGCAGTCCTATTTCACTGATCCTACGTTAACGCTAAAAGCTCCCGTCATATGTCAATCGAGTGGTCTCGATCAGTCGGTGTCATGGTATAATTGAGCTGAAATAGGAAGTGTTGCGGAAGTGTCAGAGTTAAAAATGGAACGTTTTAGCTTTGAGCGCGCGCGCAGGCAGAATGTCAAGGTGCAAGTGGAGGCCAAGAGGCCCCGGAGTCGAAACTCGAGGCATTGTTGCTCGTGAGAGGATATGCGAGTCGGGGTAGGCACATCGCTAGAAACAAAAAACAATAATGAGGTGTATGAGTGTTCCTAGATCATCATGCACGCATTATTATAACGATGAACGCAGAATATATTATTGACTTGATGATTAAATTGGACTAATACTGTATTACATTGTTATTTAGAAAAAAACTCTAAACTTAGAAGGTAGTTTTTTAAATTAATAATAATTTCTTTCCTATATAAACATTTTCGCCAAAAGAAAATTAAAGATAAATTACGATGACATATTCATAAATATAATCACAAAAAAAGTCAGCAACTCGAAATTTTTATTATTATCAAGTTTGAACTCTGCAGCTCCCTTTGATTTCATTCCATTGAATGAAGTAATGGCCAATATTAAGTAAAAATATTTTAACAAAAACAATAATAATTAGTTTATAAAATAACCAAAACCATTTCGAATAAAAATGTATTTTATAGGTATGTTGAATAAGTAAATGCATTTCCGAATTTAAAAAAAAACACCTGCGACTTCCTCCTGCCTTCGAATATTAATTACAGATAATTAGCAATATAGGGCTGCGCACAGAATTTATAGATACTAATATTTAATTAAATTGATTTTATTAATTTATGTTCTTACTTCACTTTTGTACTTATTACTAATTTATTTACGAGACCAACACTGTTTGAAAATATATTAATATACAAATTGGTTTATCTCTTCATCTACACTATTTATGTTATTAAAATTATATCTACACCTAAAGTCTAAGCATATTGGTGGCTAAGTATATCGCCACCCTAATCTCAAACAATTTTTTTGCAGCAAAAAGCCTGAGTTCGAGGTTGAAATTTACTTCGATAGAATCGTACTGTTACAATATATCGACGATTTATCGTCAAAAACAAAACTAAGCTTTCATACGTACAAGTCGTAAAAATTATGTAAAACTGACGTATAGAATTTTATGATCACTTTTAAATACGTAAACGACACGCATTATATACATTATGCCTCTACGTAGGTGAGGCTTGCGGTATAATTACATGCCTGCGTATACGATTATATAATGTTTTTATATAAACAGTTAAAATACTATTATTATCAACATTCAGGAAACACCAGTCAATTACTGTAAGTGAATACTTTTGACCAATAACCACTACTCTCATTGAGAAATGATACATACTTTACACCAGTTACCAATTTTCTGATTTATTTCAAATTACATTATTCTCGTCATACCTGTGACTTTATTCACGGTGACCAATGAGCTAAACACGTGCGTTTGAAGATATAACTGGATCAGAATACGTACTCGATTCTGCATTTTTATGAGTAAAATTATACTAGAGGCGGTTGGTATTTCGTTTATTGGTTGCAAGCTTGATCACGGCTGCGTTTGCCGCAATGACTCTTTTCAAAATCTTGTGTTGTTGTATTAGCTATGGCTAATAGCTCATTTGTTTTTTTTATCTTACTTTTAAATCTTTTTTTTAGCTCAGAGTTTAATCAACAGGACCAGAGGTTTTTGGAGAGAGAAAAGTGAATATTCTCTTATATTTTCATTCAATGTAATTCAGAAACTAACATAAAACCTAACATTACGAAAGTTAATTAAACACTCTAATCAGCCAAGAGACAACAAGTCGACAGCCCATCAAACGTCTAGAATTACCTCGCTATTTGTCCCGGGAAATATTTTGCATCAAGTGAAGCGGGGATCTAGTGAGCCGCAACCGTCAGCCCAACTCGAAAAACAAAAAGTTTATCTTCAGAGCCCCACGGAATAGCCGTCTCCATAATAAATGAGACAAACTCACGTGTAGACTTCTAACCGGTGTACTTTTTAAAGCGGCTTCAAAAATACATATGTAATTGTTTTTGTAACTTCATGACACCCCTATTATAATCCACGTTCGTCGGTAGGTTAAGATCGTCGGTCGTCGTTGTGGGCCTTGCAGCTGACACTGACATTGCGACCGGAACAATCTTACACTTCCGCGTAAGTTCGGACACTGGATCTACCTACATACACAGTAGCCTCACCACCGTATTTCAAACATTTACTCAAGGACTTACGTGATCCAAATTCCTGGTAATCTGTTGGTAATCAAAAAATGAGTCATTATAAAAAAATTCGACGTACGAGACACCATTGGTTTCAGTTAAGTTTTGGTAAATCTACCTAGTACACATAGTCTCCTATTACTTCTTCATATTTTTCTTTGTGGAAAAGATTCTGTTCCTATATTTTTAATGAGTCAACGAGTTTCCTTTTCAACGTAGACAACCTATATTCAGAAAAAATATAGAAACAAGTATCCAACAAAATCTTATTTGGTACTGAAATTGATACTCAAACTCATTGGTTGATACCTATGTCTTATTCTGTTACTGTGATTGATATTTTCGACTATTGTTCGGAACATATTTTATCTATGGTAATCTACCCTATACGGAAGCAATTCAAAGTGATCGAAATTCAAATATTTGAATTTTGAATAAAACTTATGTATGGCGTCACACCATTCATTCATGTATGAAAATTGGGCACATTGCTTCAAAGTTACGGATGTTTTGATTTCATTGAGAAGTAGTAAAAACATTGACAAATTTAAAAATACATGCACTCTCATTGTGTTTAACGCTAAGCAATTTCATGACAGAATATACATATGAATAAAACAGAAAACGTGCAAAGATCAAGTTGTCTCAATATCAGTTACCCTATTCTTACAGCGCTTGGACCATCTGGCCAGCTAACTTCTACTTATATCTACAATCGACTAACAATCGTCTTGCTTGTCTCATCATGAAACTAATCAGCGGTATTTAAGCATTATTAATTCGAGTTTCTAGTCTCAGCCTCCAAATCGCCGAGTTGTTATGATGCAACAAACATTAGTCGAGCTCGTAACCTTGCATCAACATTTACATTCGCTTCAGAACTCCGTTTTGGTTTGCGGAAGGATGTAATGTATTGAATCGTATTCCGATCACATATCTCAACTTGAAAACAAAACAAAATCAAATTCGACGAAATGTAGTCGATTGAGCCTTTGATTCGATTTGTTTTGAATCGTATTCGTTTTCCAAACTCGAATCGGGATTATTGTTAAACAAAAGAAAAAACAAACAAATTGTGAACCTGTCCTTCTTTTTTAAGTCGGTGAATAAGAGTATTTTTTCTCAAACTAAACCAATTTTACATAAACAAATGTAAACAATTTAAAAGTTATCGCAATTTAGTAATTATCGAATAACAATGCATGTCTGATTCAAATTGTTTTTTGTTTGGTTTCTATGCTTACCATACCTAACAACATCCAAGACATACCAATGTACGAACCATTTTCATGATCACAGATGCAACACGTATAAGCATCAAAAGTAAAACGGCTGAAGGACTAGTATCCATGGCCAAGAATAAATTAAACAAAAAAAAAACAAATCTAAAAAAAGTTCACAACATTTAGATTTACAAAAAATAAGATTAAATCAGTTTGTTGTATGATAATGAGATGAGTTCAATGTCACTAATGTGATGCAGGGCTCGACTGACCTCTATTGAGCCTAATTAATATTTATTCATATTATTAAAGCATATTTACATAAAACAGTATGCACGATTGATAGTAGTCCACCGGAACTACTGAGCTCCTTAGGCGATAAGCTGACGACCATGTAGAAGGTTATGTTTACTTCCTAGAACCCGCCAGTTAAAAAACATTCCTTATGTTCAAAAATACTGATTATCCTACTAATATTATAAATGCGCAAGTTTGGACGTTTGTTGCTCAATCACGTCAGAATTTATAGACGGGTCGGGATGAAGTTTGTTGAAATGTAATGCAAGTACTTGTAATCTTTTTTTATATAGTGTGTTCGATAAAGTGTAACTATCTATAAATTCAGATCACAGTTAGATAATTATAGTCTGGAACAGTAACTTATGCTACTTTTTACTATGGGAAAGTTACGGGAACTGCGCGGGTAAAACCGCTGGGTACATCTAGTGTGTAACTGTTACTAGTATCTCTTATTGATAGTCTTATCATAATGCACTGTGTTTAGAGTTCAGTATTGCCTAAAACTCCCAAAGTTCAATCATAAGCTACTAGTACAATATAGAACGTAGTGTAATTAACAAAGATCATTACGAAGTCACGGCGACCCCGGCGAGGACACAACGTAGTTCGTAGTTCCGCATGATGCCTTCACAGCCGCCGTAGAGGCTGCGAAGGTAGCTGGATGTACTTTACAGAGGTCAGGGGAGTTTATTCTATCGATGATGCTTGACTTCAAAATATTGGCGTCTCTGAATTCTAGTTTCGATACACTTACTGTTCCTTAAATTGATGATAATGTTAGTTTTACGACTGTGATCAATGTGGCTTTTTGAGTAGGTAAATACTTACTTCAAGCAATTACTCTGACAACACAATAGCTTATCAAAAACTTATAATTATATCAACAGTTACATTTTAAAAAATAAGCAGGTTTTCAAATTTCATGAATATTTCAGGGTGATTTTCGACGACACGACAGACTGAAAATCATTGCGTGGACTTGACATACAGCTGTGATATTTCATTTAAAAAAATAAAATTCGACGTTTAAATACAATAATGAGCTGTTTCGTGCACATTTTGCTAACTTTCAAAACAATGACATACCATATCTCTGGCTCCACTACTCCACTTTAAATACATTTATTTGTTACAATATAGTTCGGAAAAGACGTCACAATTTGTAAAAGTAAGTCACATGTTTGAAACCCACTTTAAGTGTGCAAACAGCCAGCAGCTGTTAAAACAAAGTCAGTTTTAAAATCCATCGTTAACAAAAGCGACAATCGCTGGAAAATCGTCCCCGTTAACACTTCCGCTTCCCTGACCGTGTGAATGCAAAGTAGGCCGATATAGTTGGTTGTTGGCCCCCATCTAGGTCATAAAAACCGCGAAAAATCTATAACCTAAAAGCTGGTGACGTCAAAATTCCTGTTTTTGGCATTTTCGATTATAATACGACGTTTCCTATATTATGGCGGAAGTCTGCCAAAGCTCACGGTCTTGACTCAAAAAAGCACGTGAATGTTGGACGAGACGCGACGTTCGCGAATTATTTTATTGACTCGTTTTATCGCGTCATTATCAAGGTCTTTGACTCATTCTGGTTATTTTCACGAATCACTAGAGTTCGTTTATCTTTAGCAAAATAGATTCGGAGAACATTGCACTTGTATTTCCAATTTTGTTCGAAGTAGATTCATGCAATATTAAATTAAGGTAGTGACAAAGATATATTAAAACGGGTATACTGGCTTCCGATACTGGCCAAGACAATGCCACCACGATCTTTGGTACCGCAGAAAATACTAAACGTTAGTCATTGTTATGTTGAACGCATTTGTCAGGATTTACTTCTCGAAAAACGTGCCAAAACTCTGTTCGACGTGGATTTCGAATTAAACACTTATTAATTGTGTAAACAATTTCTTATTTTTAATTCTAAATACGTTTCAAGATCACGGGAAGGAAATAATTCGTGGTATTCACCTTTAAAAAAAGTATCACATTTGTTTCATGTTATTAAAATGTAAACAAGAGTAACAACGTTTCAAACAAAAACCTTTTATCAATGATTATTATTGTACTTGACAGTCATCTCGCCTGATATTCAGCGATGAAGCAATCTATAATGAAGTGCTGTAAACGATCACAAAAGTAAATCGGTTAAAACTTTGGATATACATTGGGCGGGAATCTTTCGCATTTTGCTATTTAGATGACCCTTATACAACACATTTTTGAAATGAATCACTAAAAGGAAATCGATACATCAGTGTAGGAAAATAGTAGATTAATTGCGTCCACGTGTTCTAACATGGAATCGTAATTTCACAAAAACTCCAATGCATGCGATGTGGTGTACAAGAAATACATGCGTCATGTTAGTACTCGTATGTAGCGCTTATCAATCAATGAAACGTATGTCGCATTTTATACATTCTTGGAAATACGTCACCAAATCACTATTTTTGTCGTCAAGTGTATTTTCCAATGCAGCGGTGATTGATAGATCTTTCATTTCTAAGATCTTAGTTTTACGCTTACAATACGTTATGAAATTCACCAGGTCATTCGGTTTCCCAGCCCTAAACACACACTAAAAATTTAATCACGATTTTGTTTCGTTCAGTTAGTTTTATTACGTCACAAAAGTTTAACAAATCTTCACTGATTCAAAAATGTGACAGATTGTTGAGTTGCAGAAGCCTTGAACAAATGTTAAGAAATCGAAGGTTTAGAAGCAAAAACACCAAAATATCGAATTAAAAATGTATTATGCCAAAAATTATATATTTAATTTGCAAATGAAACAGAGATGGTACCCAAAACTTGGAGAACGTATTAAAACCTTGTCAACTTCCGTATTTTTCAAAATTGGCATGTTAATAAAAGAATATTCATTATCAACTTAATATCATAACATCGAACGCCTAAAGGAAAGTAATTTTGCAATGACTTTGAGAGTTTTATTTGAAATTTTCCATTTATGTTTCTTTGAAAACGTTTGACATCTTAAAAAGAAGCTGTTGATACTTTGTTGTTTAAAAATAAACCATGAAGTACATTAATTTCAATTTTTTCAGCACAACTATTCCATAAATATTTATGCGAATACAAGCCAAAGTCTGGTATCCAATGCGCATCATCGTTTTGTAATCATGGATTGAGATCCTAACACTCATGTGGTAACTCGTCGATATATTGGATTTAAATCTAAACCGAAATACTATTGAAGTATCCAGGTTTATGAAAAACATATATACATAATACATATAACTCCGTATAATATACGGTACGTTTTACCTGTTTCACATTCCAGTGTATATCTCTCTAATTGGCATCCCGCAAGTGACATCACAAAGACACTAAACAGTGGAGCGTGTCTCGTGACGAGCTTGTTAAATACCAATATCACGTCATATAAAATAATTTGAATGAACAAATGACTCTAGAAAGAGCAATGACCTTTAATTAAAAAACTGGTGGTATTTATTACACACGTGCATGTATCAATGAAATGTCTTGCTGAGGTCTAGCAAGCTGCTCTGTATTTTACTGTGTTTTTTTTTATTTTTAGACCTGATTTAAATTATTATTATTGTACGACAGTGTTTAGTAACATTTTGTTAAAATGAAGAAAAATGTTTTAATAGTCTACAAAAATTAAGACAAAAATTAAGTGAATTTTACGTTGTAATCATCATCAGTAATAATAAAATTTGTTGAGTAAACTGCTCAAACCAAGTCGGCTCGTTACTGTATTCTACAAAAATATTGTAAGATTGTATTTCCTTTTAAATAGAATTCCACTTTCATAATAGAATTCCACAACGTTAATTTTAATAAACGCATTTATTTATATTACATCTGATTGTGAAACTGAGAAAAATAGGTATAAAATAGGTTTTCCATAAATTCATGTAACCATTGACGCAGTAACGCACGTAGCACTGCAGTTATCGTGGTCATAAATCTCTTTTGCGTATTTCAATGAAATAGCGAACGATTGGAAAAGAAATATAACAAGGCTTTGACTCACGTAATCTCTAGTGCAATATTGGTCGCCATGAACTCTAGTGACATTGAAAATTAAAAAATACTGTTAAAAAAGTATCAGTTCAATTTTTTATCTATGGCCCCGGTACTACTATTATAGCCTGCGGTCGGACGCTTTAATTTTTTTATCTGTGTAGTCAATAATGTGTCAATTTTAAATTTATAAAAAGAACAGCGCCGCAGGCATACCTTTAAAATGTACGACCGACATCCTTGCATATCGGGTCCATTTTACATTAGCCGTCCAGATATGTTGCCGAACTGTAGTGAGTTTTTTTTAATGACCTAAAAAACATTATTTTAATAAGTAGGTCAATGATGCTGTTGGAAGCCTTACCACGTCGAAGGCCGTGTGAAAGCTTGGGATCTCATAGAGAAGTTATTTTTATGCCCTTTGATCTAAGTGAGAATAATTGGATTATATTTTAAGCCTTTGAGGCTTCTACGTAAATCTTCAAACAATATATTAGTTTTAGGTTTCGTTTCGATGTAGTTTTTATTTATTTCTAAATTTGTTTTTCTTTGTCTGCAGGAATAATGACACTCAGCCGCGGCCCGTGTGACCTCGACAATATGAGTCTGTTCCAAGACCTCAAACTCAAGAGGCGGAAAGTTGACTCCAGATGTAGTAGTGATGGTAAGTAAGAACTTATTTATGTTAATTTTATTTATTCACTTGTTTTGTGTAATTTATATAATAAAACAAAAAGAACACCAAAACTTAGGTACGCGTAATAGATAACTAGGTATATGGTCTGAATTTGTTGTCTTGTATCATTTGGTTTTGTGATTTATAACGCTCTAACACTGACTTGTAATTTACTGAAGTAGGATTTCAATACTGACTGTTTTGTCTATCAATACATGTTTGACACAGACACAATAACATGATACTAAAGATGAACGTCATCAAAATTTAATACGAATTAGGCGCTCGTTATACCACATTTTATTAGGAATATATAGTCGCGAAAAGTTATTATCGAAATTTTTTTCGTAGCTAATTTGGCACAAATGTTCTACACATCTATCTATCTCCCAATTAATCGGTTCTCCGCTTTTTCTTGACCTCTGTCAACTTCTACGTCGTCACTTTACGCCACTGTACATTCCAACTCGTAAATTTCCAATGCATCAGAACGAGGTGGCACAATATACTCGTATTTTACTAGTGTAAGGTCAAATGATGATTAGTATTCCATAGCTATGTCTTCTTTGTGATTCCACACACGACCCGCTATCACTTTCAAACGGCTGCCAAGCGTCTTTGCCACTAGTAATTTCATTTTCATTCAAACGTGTTTCACTTCTCTCACGAACAATATAAAGTACGGTGAAAAGTTTTATAAATTTGAGCTACCTATTTCATGTTCTATTCGATAGGATGCCAGAAAATCCTAGACTGAAAAACTGAAAGCAACGGTAACGTTCTAGTATTTTTTAATTTGGAAAGCAAGTTTGTATTCAATATTTGCATAAACGTTAAGTTGCATAAAATTTGTATGAATTCAGAAATTATTCTTAATTTGAATACATATTGCCTACATACACAGAATTTTAAACAATTTTACAGTAATGAAAGCAAAACAAAAAAACAATACCGCTGAAATGATCCAACTAAATTAAACTATTCGAAGTTTAAACTCATCGATTATTACACAACGTGAAAAAAAACATAAAATATAAAGTAGATAACTATAACGGAAAGTTACGTTATTTGATAACTAAACACCCAAGTTAAATAATCTTGGTTGTAACACCGTGAGAGAGCAAAGACCGGTCGCGAGAAATGCCGTAACTTTCACTTGGCTTTTAAAAAACTTCCGAATCGAGATCCGGTTCAACAGGTCTTGTTTACAGATTATGAATAGGTATTTTGGAGTGTTTTTTGCAACAAATGCCCATAATGAGATGAGTCGGTTTTAGGCTGCAGTTCAGTATCGGAACTTTTTTTAAGTCATTATAAGGCTTTGTATGGTTGAATATGGCTGAAATATATGTGGATTGTTTCTCTCCTTCCATGAGAGAAGGTCCTAGTGTTAGCCGGTAATATACATATCAATGGAGGTAAAAAACAGACACGGTAGATTACTTAAAAATCAACGCGACGTATCCTTTTTTCCTTTTTTCCTGAAAAAATGCTTGAAAGCTACAAGACGTAAGTAAAGTCTGTATAAATACAGATACTATATTTTTATCAAGTGACAGCTACATCGCTGACGCGTTTAAACGTCATCGTAATAAAGAAAGTCTATGTAAATGTGAAAGTAATAAAGAACTTACGGCAATTTATTGCCATTGTAGAGCGTGAATGACCTGAGAATGAATCCATTCCAATACATCGTGTTAAGTAACTAAATTTTATGGACGTATCGAAAAGACTCATACTAGACTACTCTGTGATGACGCGAACCATCATAGGAAATGAATCATGAAAAGCAGTTAGTAAAGTAAATAAAATGAGAATACGTTGAATAATGTTTGGCAAACATCAAGTATACGTGGCCAAGTTCATCGCACCGTCAAAACATCGAACTATTTTTACATTCGGCACTCATGTCAAATACAACATCACGGAATCCTCGCAAATCTAGATAACGATTTGCTTGTTTTGGCGGCATGCGAAACCACGCCAAGGGCACAGTGGAAAACAGATGTCAAGTTTGTCAGATTTTCCACAACAAGAAACAAATAACAGACGTCTATAATTTACATAACTATTTTTATTCAAAAGTGTCGTTCTCGAGTTAAGGGCTTCCACACAAAAGTGCGATGCGATGCAAATTGCTCTGATGCGGCGTCACATCGCATCGCGTCGCAGTTTTGTGTGGGAGCCCTTCCTCCGTTGAGGCGTCGTATCGCATCGCATCCCAGTTTTGTGTCGGAGCCCAAAATCGATTTTTAACATAGGACAGTGTCTAGATGACATTGTCCTATGTTATCAGCGCATCTTTGCTGTCTTTTTGAAAATAGTACGAGTGTATTTTTTCTTGATATTATATAGTGAGCTTCGGTTTACGTTCTATTGTTAAAACGTTCTGACATATTCCTGACTGCGGAGCTAGTTAGTATTAAATTCAATATCTAGATTAGAAGTTAGACACTAGATTATCGTGTAATCTAATATATTCACTCTAAACTTTACTCCAAGCCTCTAGTTTCCATACAAACCTCAGATTTAATCAAGTTAATGTTTTAGTACTGTTTTTTCGTCCACTGTGAGGGGGTGTGACGCGCCTCATGACGAAACCCAGCCGTCACTGTGACGTGCCCCTCTCCACCTATAAATATACTCGCTATGTATCACAGTATATACGTAACAGAATCGTAACACGCTATTATACGTATCCACACAACGTACGCGTGGAACTCACTGCATTCTTAAATACGATAAGAGGAATCTTTGCCGTGCGCTCAGTCCTATTCATTGTTAAGATACGGCAAAATCTTATTAAGCGAACGGAATAACTTCGAAATGGAGTGAAAAGTTTTATCATTTCCGCATAGTTCAATATTTCACGATTATAATGCGAAAATGAATTTGTAGATGATTAAAATTGATCGAATGATAGCTCTATTAAATAGTTTATGGAATCTCTAGCAAATAAAATCTTGGTTTTCATTACCTTTAGTTCTCTTAAAAACCCCCTTTAGACCATATTTACAAATTTGCTTTTATTTACGTGATCAATTTGAAATTCAAATAAAGTGGCCAAGTGCGAGTTGGACTCGCCCATGAAGGGTTCCGTTGCAGCAAGTAACATAATATATATAGTACACATAGTTCTTGTAGTTCGTTGTAACTTTGATCGAAGTTTTAATAATAGTGTATTTATGACGTACTAAAAAAAAACTACTCATCAGATCGAGTTCAAACTAATTTTCGTTGGTAGTTTTCATGGTAATGTACATCATATATTTTTTTTAGATTTTTCATTCTCTTACTTTAGAAGTTAGAGGGGGGGGGGACACACATTTTACCACTTTGGAAGCTTCTCTCGCGCAAATTATACAGTGTAGACAAAAATTATATTAGAAACCTCAACGTCATTTTTGAAGACCTATCGATAGACATCCCACACGTGTAGGTTTGATGAAAAAAACATTTTTGAGTTTCAGTTCTCAGTATGGGGGGCACCCCTAATTTTTGTTTTTTTAAAAAACTTTTGTAAAAATCTTAATGCGGTTCACAGAATACATCTACTTACCAAGTTTCAACAGTGTAGTTCCCATAGTTTCGGCAAAAAGTGGCTGTGACATACGGACGGACAGACAGACAGACAGACAGACAGACAGACAGACATGACGAATCTATAAGGGTTCCGTTTTTACGTTTTACGGAACCCTAAAAATGGCAAGTCGACTGGTTTGACTATTTTCTTTTTTCTTTTATTAATAAACATCGAACATCGTTATACGGATTTGCATATATGTAATTGTTTTGTTAATTTATCGAAGCACGGAGGTTGAATAGAATTTAACAGAGCAACACGAATGTGTGAAGAAATTAATTTATAATTTAATTGTCAGTTAGATGAATGCAATGTCAAACTAATTGTGGAAATAAAGGTCCACTTGAAGCTGGTTATTTTTGACACTGACTTTGAAGATATACACAATTTAAATTTTATGAGGTTGAATTTTTTGTTGAATTCTTTCATGTACTCGTAATTTATATTATACTAGCGGCCCGCTCCGGCTTCGCTCGAATAATATCCTAGATATCAACTGCAGCGCCATCTGCTGGGCTGATTTGTGAATCTAAACCTTCCAGGGCCGTACCCAAACGTATACAAAAAAAAATCATTCAAATCGGTCCAGCCGTTTAGGAGGAGTTCAATAACAACGAAAAGTGGCATTGATTTTTATATATATAGATTTTAATAAAGATAGGCTGTTGAGCCTTGTTTGTTCGATACCTATCTATTAACTTAAGTTGTTTATATTATGTAGATTATACATAAACAATATGAATGCAGACTTAGGGCTAAAATTTTACAATTATACATGTAATTCAAATTTAAAATATTAATTAATTTCAGATGAAAAAAAAATCATTAAAAAAGAGAGATTAGCATCACTTCTCATAATAATTAGATGAAAATGTTTTTTTTTTAGAATTGATAGTTGGATGTTTGTCACTGTTTCACGCATGATATAAGCAAATTTTAATGAAACTTTAAAATGATTTAGTATAAACATCAAAATTACACAGGCAACTATCATACCGAAAATAAACACCAATCCTATGAAATGAGGTAAAACAGCATGTTTCAGTTTACTTTTAAACAAGAAAATAAGAGTCTGATCCTATGAACTCACCTGTAGGTACATAATAACGTTAGGTATTTATCAAAAGCAATCAACTAATGAACATGCACGTATAGAGCAATTCTCAGTCTTGTTTGTTCGATACCTATCTATTAACTTAAGTTGCTTATATTATGTAGATTATACATAAATAATATGAATGCAAACTTGGGGCTAAAATTTTACAATTATACATGTAATTCAAATTTAAAATATTAATGAATTTCAGATGAAAAAAAATATCATTAAAAAAGAGAGATTAGCATCACTTCTCATAATAATTAGATGAAAATGAAAAATTTTTAGAATCGATGGTTGGATGTTTGTCACTGTTTCACGCATGATATAAGCAAATTTTAATGAAACTTTAAAATGATTTAGCATAAACATCAAAATTACACAGGCAACTATCATACCGAAAATAAACACCAATCCTATGAAATGAGGTAAAACAGCATGTTTCAGTTTACTTTTAAACAAGAAAATAAGAGTCTGATCCTATGAACTCACCTGTAGGTACATAATAACGTTAGGTATTTATCAAAAGCAATCAACTAATGAACATGCACGTATAGAGCAATTCTAGACGCCATGCGCCAGGTCGTCGCCATAGCTCATTTATTATTGAAACATCAGAACCCGACCAGCGCAATGCCTATTTCTATCCATCGATATACAGGAAAGAACTCCTTTGTGTTTGTCCGGATGACGAAAAATTTTTCAAACATATAAATAATTATCCCTAGCAACATATCTAATTATGGACGAAGTCCGAAATTACCGTTATACAAAATGGATTCATGGAAAACAGGTTTCTGGATTCCCAAGATACAGGCTTAGCCTAGTTTGGGGTCCGCTGACAATTCCTACTTAATTTGTTTTATGTGAAATAGTAATTGTAATGTGAAATTGTTGTAAACTTTGTGTGTGTGCAAATAAACCTGATTTGATTTGATTTGATTTGATTTGATTTCCTTATACGATAATAGAGTTATTTACGGCCACAGCCCCGTGAGATTGACGCAAACCCGGGCGCGGTGGCACGTGGCCGATGGGGTGGCTCAAGGGGGGTAGTGGGGATGGTGAGAGAGTGGGGTTGTGACCCACTTTCCCCGTGTCGCTGACCGCGCTCGACCTTCGCTTGCAGCGATCGAACACACAGCGATCATCCGAAATAAAAAGAGTTGCATGTTGCGTAACAGACTTTATTGTTGTCTGCTGCTTCGGCTTCTATGCTAAACGCTCGATAGTATGAATAGGAAGTGGACTTAATGTTGCCGTTTTTACACTCATCTTGCTTATTCATATAATATCTAACCATCCATAGAGTATAATGCTGAAAATATTTAATCATTACCAGTAAACTTAATAAAACGTGGAGAGAAAAATAAAATAAGCTTAATAAAACGCACCACGTTAGATACAGGAAACCTACTTCATAGCAGAGACATAACAACGAGCAATCAAGGGTTATCTAGGCGCGTACCTAGGAGCTTGCATCACGCGGCTAGAAAGATCGGTCCCCACCAGCGGCAAAGGACGCCGAGCGAAATAGAGATCGTCCTCGAAGCGAGAGCGGTGCACGCGAGTTGCACGTTGCACTAGTCATTGTGCGGTTGCAGTTCGCACGCCGCCGAGCCGAGTGACCTAATAGCCGCTGGAGGGAGGGACCGGGAAGCGCCTAGCGCGGGGAGTCAGTGCGGTAGGTCGCGCTCACTGCGGCCCGCCGCCCCTCAAGCGTCGCCAGTGGAAAACTTTCTTCGCGACTTTTCCCCCGTAAACAAAACTGCGCAGAAATTGCGCTCGCGCTAACCGATGACGCGAATTCAAACTCGGAACTCGCGCACTATTCGAATTTGGAACTCTCGTTCGGTTACTCATGGACAATATGTGATTGATTTGAATCATTGTAATGTGTTTCGCGATGTAAGCCTGATCACGTGAGGGTAACTACGCCTATGGATCTAGTAATAAAAAGTCGGTAAAGTTTCTGATTTTATTGTTTAGTTTAGTGAATTAAGGTTGCTCTTGTTTTTTATGTTGATCAACATTTTTAATGAGAAAGTTGTTTCGTAAGTATGCGTAAGTAATTATCAAACTTCTATTATTTATTCTATTAATTATTAACCTTAAAAAAAGAAAGTTACGAATTATTATTGTAAATTATTGCATTGAATTGAAAATGCATAACTAAAACAAACATGTTCATAGATTGAAAAAAACCATAATTATTGAAATTACTAAGCATCCATTTTCAATAAAAGCAAATGTTATTATTTTTGTTTAAAAGCTGAATTACAAATTATATTGATTTCAATTTTGATTAATAAAGATTTTCGAATAAACGTATCCGTGATTCACAAGAACTTCTTTATAATATTCACTTTTGTGATAAAATTTGTTTTTTGAAAAAATTACTGAATTGTTTTGTTTAATATGAACAGATATTTAATTATTGGATTATAAGAGTAACAATTAATAGAAATAGCGTGACGTAGTACCCTTTGTGATGTAGCGGGCGCGGGCGCGAGCCTGCTTCCGGGGCCACTGCATCTGCGCGCGCGCAACTTTCACTTTCTCCGTGCGAGCACGCCGCATCTCGCGCCTACAGCCGCGACCACACGCTTCCTACATTTCCCACCTCCATTCCGGATAGTTACATAAACTTATGCCACCATCGATGCTAAACCTCACCGAGCAACAATCGAACAAACCCAAATTGTCGTCTATCGTCTTCGGCGACGTCATTCATAAATAGATGTAATAGATGAGCGTTTCGTAGGAGAGCGGAGTCCGGGGCCGCGTCGTGACGCAACCGGCTAATCTAGTCGGCGGCGTCGTCGGGAAGTGCAGTGTCGCGTCCCCGCGCCGCGCCCCGCGGGCCCGAGCGTCGCGCGGTCGTTCACATTTCACCTAGTTTCTATTTGCCGTTCTAACTCTCATGGTGTTCTTTTTGTTGCGCGACCGACGCATGTGGATGCGGGCGCGTCGCTGACCGAGCGTGTGTTGCAGGCGAGTCGGCCGCCGACACCAGCACGTCGTCGCCGGACCCAGGCCCGCCGTCGCCGCGCATGGCCGAGCCCGGCTGCAGCACGCCGCCGCACCCGCCGCCCGCCTTCGACGGCGGCGGCTCGCCCAGCCCCTCGCCCGCCACCTGCCACCCCACCGTCATCCGCTCGGCGCACTCCTACCCCGTCATCAAGTTCGAAGGCTCGCCGGCCAACATCAAGCTCGAGAGCTCGCCAAGCGCCAAGCACGAATCCCTCTCATCGGTGAAGTTGGAGGCGGCGCAATCCGAGCTGCAGGCCTACCGCCCACGCAGCATCGGCCCCCCGCCCCCCTCGCACTCTTCGCTCTCCCCCGGGCCCTGGCCGCCGCAGGCGTGCATCAACGGTGTCAAGCCGGAGCTCATCGGCGGGCACTTCCCACCGCAGCCGCTCGAGCCCAAGCCGGGCGCGCGAGGCCAGACGCAATGGCGGGGCGCTCCCGCCGTCATCATGGGCGAGTCGGGAGGCGTCCGGACGATGTTCTGGACGCTGCCGGCGCCCAATGTGGGTGACGCAGGTGCGAGCGCCTCGCACACGCCGACCCCACCGACACCCGATCCCGCCACGTGCACGGAGGAATCCGCGGCGCGGTTGCTCTTGAATTTGGGTGGAGATCTGAGAAGGCCGCGAGGCCCACCTTTGAATATGGAGTTGCTGTGGGCGGGGGACGTGTCGCAGCTGCCGGCGCACCAGCAGCTGCACGCACTGAACCTGAGTGCGGCGGCGGGTGCCATGCCGGTTGGCGCGCCCATGCCGGCCGCCGGTGCGCTGTCACTGCAGCGCCCCGAGCTCAGGGCTTACGCGCCCGAGGCCGAGCGCGACGAGGACGACCAACCCATGATCTGTATGATCTGCGAGGACAAAGCCACCGGCCTACACTACGGCATCATCACGTGTGAAGGATGCAAGGGTTTCTTCAAACGGACTGTACAGAACAGACGCGTGTACACGTGCGTCGCCGATGGAGGCTGTGAAATCACAAAAGCGCAGAGGAATAGGTGCCAGTATTGCCGCTTCAAGAAATGTATCGAACAAGGAATGGTTTTACAAGGTGGGCATTCATAACATAACCTTTGTTCTTATACTTTGATCGTAACAGCATACACTTATGATTTAAATCTTTGTCTTGTAGCGGTACGAGAGGACCGGATGCCGGGTGGAAGAAATAGCGGAGCCGTGTATAACCTGTATAAAGTAAAATATAAGAAGCACAAGAAGGCTAACAAAGCGGCGACGACGACAAGTCGTGCGTCACCACCGGAGAAGCCAAAGGACCCGTTACCCCCTCTCCCACCACACTTGGTCAATGGAACCATACTAAAGACTGCATTAACTAACCCTAGTGAGGTAAAATTTCCTTAAAAACTCTTAGATCTTGTTGATTGTTAATTACTTATTTGTACGATTTTGTATTTTAACCCTATTGCTTTACTAATCTACCAATTTTTCCAGGTGGTACATTTAAGAGCAAGACTAGAAAGTGCGGTCTCCTCATCCCGAGACCGCGCCGTACCTTTTGACAGAGCGATGCACATGATCCGAGCATTAATGGAATGTGATGCAATGGAAGACATCGCCACTGTGCGGCATTTACCAGATCTCCTACATGACACATCAGAAATAGGCGATAAGCTGTGCAGGATCGGTGACTCAATAGTCCACAAAATGGTGGCGTGGACGAAAAAGTTACCCTTTATAATGGAGATTCCTATGGAGATCCATTCAAAGTTGCTGATGGAGAAGTGGCACGAAATCTCAGTACTGACGACGGCGGCTTACCAGGCGATACATGGAAAGCATTCGCAAGCACCACCGTCGTCTGACCATGAGCAGGACTTCGTGCAAGAGGTAAATTGATTTAGTTAAAGTTGATCTAACTTGATAATATTACATTTAAGGAAACTCAATTCCAATCTTTAGGTACGAGTATAAATTCCTGATTTCAATGATAAACTGAAGTTTATATGTAGGAACAGGTTTGAGTAAGATTTACAGTCCGGAGATAGGATAGGTGCTGAACAAATAAGTCTTCTGATAAATTCTGGTCTGCTTAATATTTTGTCTAGTGAGATCTAGTTGGTCGTCAAATCAAATTCCCATTTTCAAGCTAACCACTACATAGCGTTAATTGATCTCAAACGTCTACACCATTTGCAGAGAAGTAAAAAATAGAAAACGCAGTAATGAGCCTTCTAAGTAATCTCTGGTTAACGAGCCCTAGATACAGCATATGAGCGGTCCAGGTCACATTCGCTCCAGAGACTTCCGCCACATGCGCCTGAGTGCAGTTACGTGATCTGCGTCGCTTGCGCAACCCGCGATAGAAAGTCGCCCGGCAGAGGCCGGCTGCATTCGGCCGCTTGCACATTCACCGCATAACCGCCTAGTGTTAGAATCGTAAAATAATGCAACGTGCTTAGTTTTAAGCGATTCTATTGTCTATTGATGGGATGGGATGATCGCGCATCGAAATCGCAGAATTTAATTTTGAAAGTACAAATTTATTTGATCCTAACAATTCGTGAAATGCCTTTAAAACGTATTATTCAAAATAATCGTTATTTAAATACACTATGTTGTATACATTAGTTAGAAAAATGATCAATAGGTTCAGAGATAGATATATTTTGTCATTAGTGTTATTGTATAGTTTGTTGTGGTTTAAATCCTTTTCTTGGCTTCAGTGAACAGAGTACACTCCACCCTTTTTACTCTTGCCTGGCATTCGGCCGCTTGCACATTCACCGCATAACCGCCTAGTGTTAGAATCGTAAAATAATGCAACGTGCTTAGTTTTAAGCGATTCTATTGTCTATTGATGGGATGTGATGATCGCGCATCGAAATCGAAGAATTTAATTTTGAAAGTACAAATTTATTTGATCCTAACAATTCGTGAAATGCCTTTAAAACGTATTATTCAAAATAATCGTTATTTAAATACACTATGTTGTATACATTAGTTAGAAAAATGATCAATAGGTTCAGAGATAGATATATTTTGTCATTAGTGTTATTGTATAGTTTGTTGTGGTTTAAATCCTTTTCTTGGCTTCAGTGAACAGAGTACACTCCACCCTTTTTACTCTTGCCTGGCATTAAACACAAATATGACGTGGAACAATGTCCTCATGTCTTTAAATCGGTCGCCAGTCATTTGTACTTCGCCTTTTTTATAGGATTTATTTTTCTTCTGACGGTGAATAGATTTTAAATTGAAACCAAAACACCTTATATCATCTAGCTATAAGGTGTATTATCTACAGTTTTCCTCAAAAGAAAACTAACCACGATCACGATCGCAAAATTGCGCGTATTACATAAACTAGGTGCGGTAACGCCAGCAATTACTGCTTACACACAGAAAGTATTTTTCATTGTCTAGAGCATTTCCTCTTCAGTTACATAGTCTTGTTACATAAATATAACAAGTTCGATGAATGTTCATAAGAACATCACTTGATCTATGAAGTTAAGTGGTTTCGTTACGCTGGCGCAGAATTGTATAATTAAAATGCATGAATCTTTAAATGTTTACTTTTGGTACTTTTTACTCTTTAGTGTGATTTTTAATTTAAAAAATGTCGTTAACAAACTATCTATGCACATTCCGATGGCATCAAACAGGTCTGTCTATAAGACTCCTTTTTTTTATAAAGAGTGACGAGATGAGCAGGACATGTGCCTGATGGTAAGCAACATGCCTGTCACATAACAGCACAGTGACATCCAGCTATTGGAACATGAAGAGTTCAAATCAATACCTACCACTGCACTGCGCTCGTCACCCAGATATCTAAGTTGTTATATCTCTAAGCCCTGTAATTTCTCTGGAAACATTGCCCTTCAAACCGGAACACAGTAATGTTTGCACATTACTGCTTGGCGGTAGAATTACTGGCAAAGGTGTGGTACTTCCCCAGGCGGACTCTGCTACGAGTCCTACCACTACACTATTTATTTGTCTAATCAAACAAAATGCAACGAGGTATGTGTGTAAGAGTCTGAAGGAAGTCTATAAGACTCCTTCCCTCACATCTTTATCGAACCGCGCTCAAAAAGTAGCAACTCATAAACCTTGATTTCTTATTTCATTAGCGTGATACAAACAGATGATTGTCACAAAGCAAAAGAATAATGGAAATTTACGTAAAATATTTATACAAAGAAATACTTTTTTTTTATTCAAGACATGTGCCTGATTTATGGTACGAGCAATGTATCTGCACTGTAAAGATGGCACTGTAAAGTGTTGCTGTTACAAAATTCTGTGTTCTTTAATACTCGTAACTCAGTAGTTCCGCTTTTGGCCGTTTTGTTAAATGTGGCATTGCAATCGAAATCTTCTAATAAAATGTGTGTCAAACCAAAACCAAAAAGTTCGTTCACCTTACGCAGATGTATAAACCACAGACTAATAAGAGTTGGTGGAAACCTAGTCAAAGATTACATAGTATTTTCTATATCTGTTCAGGTGAACGCCAATCTGCGGACGCTACAGAGTTGCCTGACGTCGCTGATGGGACGACCAATCACGCTAGAGCAGCTACGATTGGACGTTGGCCTGGTCGTCGAGAAGATGACGCAGATCACTTGCGTCTTCCGACGCATCCAGCTCAGGATGGAGGAGTACGTGTGTCTGAAGGTCTACATTCTGCTGAATCAGGGTAAGTTTCCATGATACAAAATATTGTGAAAGTTTTCAACGTGGAGCTACTCGTCCTTTTCACGCTCAGACGTCATCACTCATCTACCCGTATGCAACTTAACATAGTAGTTCCTGCAATGGTTTTCTAAATTTATGTCTCTACTTTTTTCATAAAGACAGCAAATCAGAAATCACTGACACCAAATAAAAAAAATGCTATATTTCAATTAAATTGTGTTAATGGTTCCCGGATAACCTTTCACCCCACAGTCATTTATTTGGCACGCTGTATTTAGGCTATGTAAATAATACTAAACATTCCCAGTTTCTGCCAGTAATACTTTAGTAAACAAGCTTTTCACCCACTACCGTATTTACTAGTCTGTGTCTATTTTTAACGAATCAGTGTACCTACATGGCAAATCAAAACAACTCATTATTTACATAAAAAGAAATTAGTTTATTGCTTTATTTTATTTGCGAGTACAAATAAATTACACCAAAATTACAATTTTGTTACTGTACTACATTAGCTGCTTATAAACAACAATTTTTTCCGTGAGACAAAAAATGTATGTACCGATGATGCAGAATTGAAATGGAGAAGGAAAACATTCTGAACCCCGTCTAGTTAGAAAATGAATGAGACAAAAAGTTAGAAAATTACTAAATTATATTCTTGTAGTTCTTAAATTGTGAAGATGATGAATTTTAGTATTATAAATGTTGGAGATAAATAAAATGTGTATTACGCGGAGTATTTCATAAGAGCGTCTCGGAAGGTCTCAAAGGCATTGGTCCATTACATTAGTGTGTCAACGCACCGCGGACTTTAATCCAGTTATAACCTGGTGACGAGGGAGCGTCGCTCCAAGCAGCACATGTAGGACACCGACTTGTGCATCCGTGCACTTTTAGCGACGCATTCAAGCGGATATAATGTATGTATTTTTTTGGAAAAATTAAACTAATAGTATGAAGAAAAACTACTTTTATGACAGTACTAATATGGGTACTATTGCTGGCTAACTTCCTGATGTTTTGTTGTTTTTTAAATATAGAGTGACGAGACGAGCTCGCCACCCAGAGATTTATGTTGTTATATATATCTCTAAGCCCTGTAATTTCTCTGGAAACATTTCCCTTCAAACCGGAACACAGTAATGTTTCCCCATTACTGCTTGGCGGTAGAAAAACTGGCAAAGGTGTGGTCCAGGCGGACTCTGCCAAGAGTTCTACCACTACGTACATACTACCTATACGTAACTATGGAATGATAGGCGAGATTGATTGCAAATGCAAAGCTGAGAGGCAGGCAGCGCTGGCGGTGAGTAAAAGTCGGGAGGGAGATTTTCAGGATGTTTGGCGTTAGCTGCATCCACCGAGGTGGTCTGAGTAGACAAGGTATTATACAGAACTTGATGTACTAATTCGTCCTACAAATAGTTCTGACACGAAGAAAATTTCTGATCGCTCATATTGAAAATATTATAGTCGTATGTAGGTTTATTTATTTAGGTTCTTTCGCGCTGTGTGATAGATTAAAGCAAAATTTATGTAACTAAGTTTCGAAATGGAGATATCTAAAACGTTATTTAAACATACGAGCACACCTTCAGTAAGGAGCTCAATAGACAAAAACACGTTAAGCCTCATTTGTGTCCTATTCACCATTTTCTTTATAATTAATCTTTAGAAGAGCGACGCGTTTTTAAAATAACAGTGGTTATACAATAAGATATGTTAACCTATGAAATATATTATTCCTCCCAACAAAAGTTATGAATATGTAAACTGAGGCCGGGATTTCGTCACTATCGTTGTAATGCAAGTAGGTGCATATCACAGATCGCATCGCGAGGACATAACTCGCTCGCAAAGCTTTCCTAATCGATGTTTCTCGACACATCCAAGTAGGGCACTTGCTCGATAAATCATAATATATTAACGAGCACAGACCGCACTGGACAGTGGACCGTATCTCTGTCCCGACAGATTTTATTCGGCCAATGTATGCGACCGTTGAGTTCGAACTTCTCTTGTTGTAACTTATTGCCTGTGATTTGGAAGATATGAGATGATATAAGTAATCGTTTTGTGTATTTAAGTTTTTAAGTATTAACTCCGTATTACCATACTTTCCTTTTAATGCAACCGACTTAAATATGTTCAGTACCTATAAGGCGGTTAGTATTGTAAAGAATAACAGATTTCGATTTTACCGACTCTGCAATTAACGACATAGTTTTCCAGAATAGAAAATATAACAGCCTATGAAAGCCTATGAATTAATTTGGCAAAATTGTGGTTACAATAATTAGAATCTTAAAGTGGTGTGATGTAAATTATATGCAAATGTTACTAAGTGTACAGTTAACAGTAACCAAGGTTAATCATAAGACTATCTACAACTAAGTAGTCAATAATTTAAAAACACGCTAATACAATGTACAAGATAATACATTACATTAGCATGTAAAAATGTAAAACATTGTAAAACGTAGGATGTATTTATTCACACTAATCTGACGTAAAATAGAACACAACTATGACGTCAAGCAAACCATCACAATTCCTAGCATTGATATCTCAATGTACTTAGTTAGATCAGTTATGGCAGATAGATTATAGACAATGTGCAATGCAATTCATGCAATGTGCTCTTCCACAACATGATATAAGTTTGAAAATAATAAAATTACTGGGGTAGACTATTTTTACAATATATTTATTATCTACTAGTCTTGAGTATAACCACAGAATACATAATAGTAAAAAGTATGATAACAATCGCGCGGTGGTGTGGTGAAAATAATTTCTTAGCATGAAGCTCGCGCGAATTTGACCCAGTTACTGCGCGATAACACAGGATGTCGGTTTTCCTACTAGCTACTACCTACTAGCTACCACTATGCTATTCAGCTTGAGACCATGTCGCGGTTTATTACCTAGTAACATTCACCTAGTCATAACAGCGCTCTTGTGAAAACGATAACATCAGCAAAAAGTTAAGTTTTAATTGCCATTTAAAAAACGCCTTTAAGTATTTGATCACATAGAGATATGATGGCTCAAAATGCATATTTTGAGTAATCATTTCCATGTATGAAAAACTCAATAAACTCTCTTAAACTAACGTTTCCGAAACAACGTACATAGGAACATATTGGAGAGTTATGAATAATCTCAGACCAATTCATTACTCTGAGATTTTTTGCCGACATCAGAATTGAAATCTGCTATTGAATTGAATTGAGTTAGCAGACATTATAGTATGCTAACTCCTGTTTCTCTGCTGACAATACAGAGAGAAAAATCATAAGACTAAGACACATATCCTTTGACCGCCTAACCAAAAAGGCTTGTTTGTGGCTTTGCTGTTTCTTTTCATCATTTCAAACGAAAACAAAGAGAACGATGTCAAATTTAAAACCATTTTAGTTAGACGCTAGATCCCTGTTGATAAGTGCTCAACTATTTACCATCAGAGAGTAACTAGAAAAGAAGTACCCCCGATCGGAAGAGGTAAATAAGAGTTGTTTGAAACGATATGCAGGTTGTGAGATTTAATGTACAGAAAAACGTATTTTATCGCGATAAAGGCAATAACAAAACGAACACAGTTGTCGAAACGCCTGATTATTATTAATGCTTTGTCGCTAGATATGCCACATAATACATAATACTTGAAACTTTACCGTTTTACACTCAATAACATTGATTACACCACATAGTTTTTACATAGAATTACAATAACGTTTCAAATGTAATTTTGTTTATTGTGTATCTTTTGTTTTACTAAATTTTTAATACTTTTTATTTCCACAATATGTATTAGGTGTTTGTCTGTTTGTATGTATTAGGTGTGCATGTATCAGGTGTTTCAATAGAACAAATTTATTAGGTCTTGTCTCTAGTATTTTGAGTAGAAATTCCATATATGAACTTACTTAGGAATGTGACCAATAGATGCAATTTGTCTAAGTACAGATAGGTTATCGAGGGTATCAATTTGATGCGAATTCTCCTTAATTATTGTTACTCTAGTCGCTTTCAACATGGAAATTAGTCGAGTAAAATTAACGTAGAATCACAATTCGTGTACCACGATGAAATAGAAAATACTACCCTTTCTAATAAACAAAAAAATGGCTGTTGTGGATCGATCTCAAATTTAGAATAAAAAATAGACCAGTTCCCAATTTTATTATTATACAATATTATCAAGAACCTTTACATGTCTTAGTACTGGGAAATGGCCCTACTCTCTTCCCATTTGACAATAACTTAAAGATTGGCACATCATTTAAGATAGGAGAGCACTCGATAAAAATGTGTGTTTTTTATAAGTCGGTAAAGCAAAGAATATTTAAGAATGATTGTTTACAGCTCAAAAGAACTAATTTGACGGGTTTTTAACTAGCGTCAGCAATGAGCATATATGTTTGAAATAACGCGCTAAAACAGCTTAATCTTACTAAGCGAAGTAAAGCAAGTGCAGACCACCGGCCGGTGAAATGGAAAGCGCTTGCGCAACTCGTGCTGTTATAACATGTATGTGTGCGTGTAACTTGCATGTGTGCTATTGAGCAATCGGTATTTGAACTATTGGCTGGATATGGTGCGTTATTTTTAGGTATCGTTAAAAAACGATGGAAACCTCACTTGATTGTGACCCAAAGTCGTGTACTTTTAAGGAATACACCATAGATATACATGGGTAATAAAAGTTTGCTATGAATAAGAAACAGCTAGGTATTTACGTAACATTCCATGTTTCGTTCGTTCTGATATCTTTGCATTGGTATGTGCACTTGTTGTACGTTATCATTCATAAAACCAAGCTTTTTCTCATTGAAATAGCTACAAAAAGGATCAAACATGTATTTATGTAAACCATAGTCGACGCTCCATCATTGCAGCAATAAAATAAAACCGGAAAATAAGAGTGAATTGAAACAAATGCTCTCGGGGCGCATAACAGTGATAGATACGGTTACGTCAGCTATAACGGGACAGCATTTCACTCTCGCCGGGAAACGCGACGCGGAAGGCGCACTTTCTCTTTTGCGCTGCGCTGAGCGCAAACCAAGCGCACTGCCGCGCAGTCTAGCGTTTGTAACGTATCTACCTCATTTCCATATCAACGGAAAAAACACCGTTAATGCACTTTCCGCGTTAGTTACAAATGTACCTATAAAGTGAAACTCAAAGTTGAAAAAAATATGCTAAAAATTTGCAGACAGTGTACATTATGCATGTAGTAAACAAAAATGTAACTAGGTATATTTTATGTAACCGTAAAATGCTGTTACATCTCAACAAAAAATGTTATTCATCAATATCATTCCGCTCGGTTACCGTAAAACAAACATCAATTAACGGAGTTGCAATAAAACGCGCGGAGCGTCGCGCGTACAATACTAACGAACGCGCGCGAGCGAGACGGATATAGTAAGGACGCGAGCAACTGAGCGGAGGTCAACGGCTAGCCGCGGTCGTTGCCCCGCTATCGGAGTGACCTACTGAGCGCGTGACGTCACCGTCGCACCGCGCGCCTTCGCATGGTTCACCGCGGCCGCACGACGACATCTAGCGGCGAGTAGCGGAACCGCACGCTTCAAACTGTTAGAAAATAAAATCAATACTGTCCAATGCCGTTCGCTATTTTTATACCATCAATAACTTCGTTAAACTAGCTGATACTTTTTAGTTAAATTCTTAATGACCATTAAGTTATTTACGAGCGCTATCAAGTTCCAATCAATAGGATAATTTCGATTTACTTACGATTTTCATACCCAAAGAAGGGCTTCAATGATTTCACATAATCTCTTACTGAGCCCTAAGATTGAATAAACTGGCGCTGGACTTGAGAACTTTCCAGCAGCGATCGAAGAGCATCTACGAAACTGATTGTATAGTGGTATTCGTACATTATATTTAGTTTTACAGAACTTCCTTTACATTCGAGAAACGTAGACAGGAGAGGCCTACGCCGTAGATACTTCTACATTTTACTTAAAAGTCCACTTAATGTTTCTTTTTTTATATTGAAATTTATCTTAAGGAGTTATTTTACTAATTGAATTTTATTTGTTTGTTACAGAAGTGGAGCTGGAAAGCATCCAGGACCGGTACGTGCAAGTGCTGAGAAGTTTCTTAGAGCACACCACACCGCACCACCCGGGGCGTCTGCAAGAGCTATTCGCCAGGATACCTGAGGTAATTAGTTCAACACTGTTCTTTAAACATTTTTTTGTAATAATTAAAAGATAGCATGGACCCAGGAGTCTACTACTTATGATGGGTATCTTTGTTTTATGGTTTGAAGTATTCGCATATTTGTTTTCCCAGAAATGTAATAATACATTTAACTATTATAGTTATAAACTTAGTAACTTTTAAAGTTAACAATGTCCATTAAACATAGTAATAATATACTATCAAAGTATGAAATAAAATCGCATTCAACCATTGTAATTTTAATGTGTAAGACGAAAGAAGTCGAAAGTGGTGGTCAAGTGCGAACCTATAACAGTTAAAAAAAAAGTGGCTTCTAAAACTAGCTCGTGGCCAGTCATCCCGTTTTTCGTAAAATGTCGATTTGTTCCAAATACGGGTATTATTTATTTGTATGGTAAGCTTTTAAATTTAATATTTTAAAAGTCAAAATAAAACGAACAAACTGAAACACAACGTGAAAATCTATAACCAAACATTCACAAATTATTGTTATCTTTGTATCTGGTGATTCGTGAGTAAGTGACTCCGGACTGTAATGGTGAAACTCTGTAACAACATTATCAGCACGATTTATATAATCTAGATATCAGATTTACCGTCCAGCCGCATTGTAAGCTGGTTCGATACATTTGCAGTAGAAAGTCCCTTCAGAGCTTTCCAGTGGTAGGTTTCACTTCCACACGAAAGTACTGTCACTTCACTTTAACGATTGAAACTAAATTCACTGTTGCAGTCCCATAATTACATTTGCGAGATATCTTTGCATGGACTCTAAATATTGCTCAGATTATCTTATTTACCTTAAATATAGCTAGAGATGTTGGTCAAACATATTACTCACTCAAAATTTGCTGACGGTAACCAGTTTCTATATTATTTCTTTTCTAAAACATTCATTAAATCTCGAACTAAGTAAAGATTTATCTTAAGCTTTTTATGTGATGGGACGATAAGCTGCCTCTATTAGACAAGCCATTATAGTTTTTGTAACGACCCTCTACAAATCACTCAATCCCAAAGCGTATCGCGAAATGATGTAATTAATGGTTTATCAACTTCAAAGTTGAGTTACCTTACGAGATATATTATAGGTTTGAGTAAATATTATGAGCTTTAATCACGAAATGATCTCAAACATTTTCTCACCATGATTGTGAACAGTATCGCCCAGCAATAAGATTCACGCTCGCGTCAAAATGTTGAGCGTCAATTGTCTAAATTGCAACCCTAAAGGTACAATTTCGTGCTGAGACCGCGACGCGAGACCGCGACACGAGATCGCGACACGAGACCGCGACAGGCACATAACATAGGCGCCAGTTCGCACCGAGACCGTGACACGTGTGTCTCGGTCTCCAGTCGCGGTTTCGGCGCGAACTGGCGCTCATACAATTCCATAGTGTCAAGTCCCTGTCGCGGTCTCCGGTCGCGGTCTCCTGTCGCGGTCTCCTGTCGCGGTCTCGTGTCGCGGTCCCACCGCCAACTTGTACCTTAAGAATAGTCGGTCTGAGGAACTCACCGTACAAGCCTCATAAAGAAAGCCCCAGTAAATTAACAATTGTTTGTTTATTTCCAGATCCAAGCAGCAGCGAACCTATTGCTGGAGAGCAAGATGTTCTACGTGCCGTTCGTGCTGAACTCAGCAGAGATCAGATAGTATATGGCGCAGCAGGGCGTCTAGTTCTCGATGTATGATGAACGCGCGCCCCGCCCTGGCGAGCCCCGGCCCACACCACCCTGTGTTCAAAGCACTGCCACAGCACAAGTGTTCCTATAGACGCACTACGACACCACTGCTAGCTCCCGTGACATTTCAATGCTCTGTCCCAACCAATGATCTAGGACGACATACATCAGAAACGGAACACTAATAGTGAAACAAGTGCGGCACTTACAGTTGCTGAAGACTACATGTGTGTTATGATTGATTTAATGTTTAGTAGAGGAATTAAAACGTCCCAATTGACAGACTGATTTATTATTATGAAAAGCATAGCATCGTAAGGTACCAGGGACTTGAATGCGTGTTTTATACGTGTAGTGTAACAGTGTTATAGAATAAAATATATTAATATGTTACTATTTAATTATTTTGTCAATCTAAAAATTGCATAATATATTACTTCTGTAAATATAGTGTAAGTTAAATTAAGACGTTGTTTTAGACAGAATTGTTTCTTGTAAATGAAATATTGCTGTTTTAGTTTGCATTTTGTATTTAGAATTAACATGTAGGTTTATTGGGTGTGTAATATTCGAGGAGGTTTAATTTAATTTTATACGACTTGTTCTTAACGTAAGTATCACTAAGTACCTACTCTCAGTGTTTCCCAAGACTGCTTGTATACAACTGTAATGTTATACACTAACATGAAGTAGCGTGCCGTCGCGCATCTCTTAGTCACAACTTATGCATTTTTATTGTCAATACTTTTCATAGCGTAAATTTGCTGTGTCTCTCGTCTTCATTCACTCCTACTCCGGTATTAACTTTTGCTACAATTGTCTGTACAGACTGTGAACCGAGCGAAATTAAAATAGAAATAAATTTTACTCTCATTTCCTCTCGTGGATCTGAGTCCTGCCAACTCTTTATTAACAGATTAGTATTTTTATATTAAAAATCCTTGTCATTTCAAAGTCCGTTTTTATTTGCTCTATTATAATAGAACTCTCGGAATTACATTTTACTTATAAATACTTTTTAGATTCGTTGAAATTAATTAAAATGAGGAAAATTTTAAAGATGTTAGCCGATGTTTGGTTTCTTTAACGTTTTCACTACGCCTGGTAGAATCGTTGTGTTCGTTTTCTGTGGTATTGTAGGTGCTTCAAAGTTTTACTTTGCTTCCTTTAATGTGTTCAATTGTAAATTATGCTCAATGTTCTCTAACGATGTTCGGATACTCAAATTTTTATTAATTATTTGAAACATTAATTTCATATTTACATCTCACTAACAAGACTCTTGTAATTTTTTTCAGTTATTTAAGCAGTGAAAAATCTAGTTAATTTTAGTATTTGAACTGAATCATGAAAATATTAAAGGTACAGATGATACAGGTTTTGCTGTTCTGGGTTGAATTGTTTAAAGTTGGTTTTTAGGAACAAAAACGCATTTCTTTCTCTGATGTCATTTAATTTGCAACTCTTTGCCTACATCTGTCAAAATTTACCGTTCCGTTATATGAAAATCATTAAATTCATTTTACCTCTGAAGCATTCCCTATGGATCCACAACATAACTTAATTCACAACACGTCTCCAAAACAAACCCACAATTTCCCCAAATCACGATCACCTTTCATTCATGGCATCATCTTCATTATAACATGTTTAATCATTAATTTAAACTAGACATTAAAAAACTACATTTAATGAAAAACTTATAATCACAAACTTTCACATGATAGACTTATCTACATTGTCAGTTCATCGCTGCCTTCAATTTAAATGTTATTTGCCGTTATCGTTACTAATGTCATATTAATTGTTAATGTTAAAATTTGTAAACGTTCCATCAACGGTGAACAGTTACCACTAGCGTAGGGGGCGATGTACGCCATCTAAAGTTAAGTAATTACAACCAAAAAGTTCGTTCTAAGGACTTAGGTTCTAGGTAAATTAGGATTTTACTAAGAAACGTCACGATCAAGTTCGGCAATCATTAACGTACTGTAGTTTCGCACTGCAATCACAATTAGCAAGATAACGTATGTATGTTATTTATTTAGCAGATAAAACGTTATAAATAAATAGCACGTTGCTATCAATCATATTTTGACAATTTTAAATAAATATATTAGTACCCCCTAACACAGAAGTTTGTTATTCGACTTTTTGTTAGAATAATCAGTTCTGTCCTAAATTTTGATTCATAAAAATATGTGTAAAATTAATTAGTCTGTTAGTCGTTTAACAGACTAACATTTTAACTAATTAAAAAATCTGTTACCTTTGAGCGACCGACGTGCGTTCCTCAACGTGTTACCATTATTTAAGTGTTAGTTATGTGTTTTGTACATTGTAATTAGTTTGAATACAATCAGTTACGATACTGCCATCAAATGCCTAATTAGATTTTTGAGTTTTGTTAATTTACTTATTAATTAAGATTATTTCGTCGGTGAAATTATTAGTTAATTGTGATAGTACAGTGATAGCATCGGGAGGGTTCCAGATTGAAACATACGACCGATTGATTCGATCGGCGTGTCTCAACGTCGATGGAACAATCGGTCCGATTCGGTCTCACTACGTGTGTACACACGCCAATTCGGTAACTATATTTATTTATTCACTTTATAACTTAACTATAATCAAGTAGAATAGCGACACCATCTGAACGATGACGGTGTTAAATCTGAAGTCTGAGGTAAAGATGCCTTTATAGATTTTAAACAAGTAATGGTGGAAACGTAACTTTAAATCGAGGATCGTGCATCGTTCTACTAACGTATGTAAATTATAATGTATGTAAGTTATATTGACACTTATTTTGTTAGTACCATAGAGTTATTTTTAAGATGAAACTAACGACATTGTATCAAAATGGAAAGTAGATTTGTAATAATATTATTGGCGTTGTACAAAGGATAGTATTGTTAGTAAATAAACAATGAAATTGGCGCATTACTGGCGAGTACCTAATTAGATTAGTAACCGGAAAGCCCACTGAGGCTATACATTCATAGGTAGTATGTAAATACAGTAAAATAAAGCTTATAACGTGTAAGAAGGCCACTCGCTTTTCTTTGCTCTTCGAAATTATTTGCTGTCTCTACATTACAGCTTCCTTCGCCTCTTTTACCTAATGTAATGAAACTTAAGTATTTTAATATAAACTTTTTATCGAAATTGACTGACCAAAACAGTGTAAATGATGTACTATGGTTTGCTTGGCTTGCTGTTTTGATTTTAATGTGAAGCCGTAAACCTCGACAGACCTTGTTCGAGGTAAAGACGGTGGGAACCGAATACTGGTGAAAAAAACTACTCGTAAACTAACTTTTATCAATGAAAATTGGAACGTGATCACCGATACCACGGCATTATGTTTGCTATTTGTTGATTGCTTCGGTAGAGCTGTTGCAAATATCTGCAAAAAGAGAACTTGATTTCGTGTCTTAATAAATGCCTATTTTGTTGTAGCGCCATGTTATGTATCGCGAAAATGAGATCAATTTTAATATCTCTAATTCTCTACAACAGCTAGTAAATCAATTTATAGCAGACAAACTGTAGCCACCAGTGGTCGGTTCGTAGTTAATATCGCGAAAATATTTTGACTGATATAGTAATGTAATGAACATAATAATGTTAATATATTTATAAGGGTATAACAAAAACTTAATGCATTTCACAATTTCATTACAGTCCATAAGAGAATAAATAATTACGTCTAAGATATTGTGACGAAATATTTTCACATTTGCTAGGAATAAGGTTTGTTGTGTATAAAAACTAGCGTTTCGAGTTTTTCGGGTAAAAAGAGGAATGAAAATGTTTGTGTACATTTAGACATTGTAATAAAATAGTTACGAAGTCGAGTTTAATGGGGTAAGAGAATTATATATTTGGAATCGTTGACGAGTGTTTGTTGTAAAAAATACATGTCGCTGGATATATTTGAACTCTAAGTGCATAATAGATATCTGTTTTACGATAATTCGTGTTTAATTACAATTTCGTTATATCATAACAAACACGTTTCGCTTATGAATATTTCTATCGTTAGATTTCTTCACAGTTTACAAGATAGTCGAGATTATCTCGAATCACGCAGAATCACAGAAAGTGCCTCGAGAAATAGATTTTTTCATTCTACAAGTCTTTTTAAAATTTTAAGAGTTCAAGATTGGTTGAGTGTGCTATTTTCGCGTTTAGTTGGGCTCGCTCAATATCAAGACTTATCGCTTTCAGACCTAGCATCTACTTTTAAGTATTATAACAATTCACCTTAGGGTTCTCTGTTTATCGTAGTGAATCACTTTATTAGTGCAGATTGCTGTACTGTTCTCGATGGTAAAAGGCTGTAAAATAGTGTGCTGTCGAAGGTTGAAGTGATCGGAGAAGTCTGAGAATTGTATTTCGTTATGTCGCTATAATTTCAGTTTCTTGCTGTTAAATTCATTGAAACTTTGTTAAAAACTGTAAATTTGGAAGTCAATTTATTTTTTGACTATTATATTTCTCTATTTACTGGGAAAGTTAGCCGAAACACTACTACATACATTTCTAGATGTTATTTAAGATAAAAGGCGAAATTGTCTTTAATTAGTTATATTGCCATTATATTTGATATACTTATGTACATTAGTGTCTATAATAATAATATGTTGTGTCGTGAAGCTCTGGCTATATTTTATCACTTCAAGTTTTGATGGCAGCTCTTCGACCAAGTGTAAGGAGTGATTGTTGAATACATACCGACCTGTCCTATTCCTCGTATGAGTGATGCGCCTTGTGTAGTCAAAGATTGTGTACTGGTTTGCCAAGAGAAGTTACCTACAGTTGTGTTAAGTTAGCGATGCATAACGTGTTTGTACTTTAATTTTTGTTTTTTAGTTGTACTCTTGGAAATCGATGGTTAATAATTTAAGAAAATAAAATGTATGTGAATTATTTCTTTGTTTTTCTTGACCTTATACATTTCTAGACGAAATCAAAAATTGTCAAAGAATAGAAGGTAAGTAAAACAGGTGCTAATATTTAGGTACCTACTACCTTACTTACTACCGTCTCGTAAAGGCAGTTTCGTAATAAATGTCATGTAGAGGCTGGCAAATGTATGGAAAATTTTAACAGCACCTTAATGCTTCATTAGCGGGCGAAGATTATGTATTATGTATTATGACATGCGCTTCCCTGAAAAAGATTGCGCTAGTCCCCACTGGTCCCTATAATTAACTTACATATTTCCTGCCTTCCCAAGAGACTTTTCCTGTTTGGGCAGAATGACGGGGAAGAGGAAACTAAAAATAGGAAACAACAACTGTGGCAAATTGTGTTGTTCCTAGCACAATTTGTCACAAACTCTGATAAGATCGACGACGTGAGTAATCTCTGACTCGTTAGGTTTTTGCTGAGATATCGGCCCTCCTCTCAATCACGCTTCGATAGATTCTCCTGGGTCCGGTTATAAGGGCAAATTTGGCATTGGTCTCCAAAAATGTAATACTCTTACACGTAGGTATCTAAGGGTACCTATAAAAGTAAGGGTAGTTAGACGCAGTGTTTTGGACGGTCGGTCACCCTAATATGCATGCTTTGGGAGGTTATGCACACCTCAAGAATAGAGATAAAACACGGAATAATAATAATAATGACCTGTTTAAATTTTAAATCCAGATAAAGCAGGGGCGGACCGAGAATAGCTACTATTGCTATTATACCTAATAGCCTAATAGGTACATGAATTTAGGTACTAACTTCGTTACCTACGCGTTTAAAAGCGCGAAAAAAGTAGGTACTGTTCCAACGTAACGTAAAATCCCTGGAAATCAAAAATTTGGAAATAAATTATTTTTGGACATTTTTTGGAGGATGGAAATAGTAGGTAAGGTAAAAATATTAGAGAAGAATTAATTTTTATAGGCGTAAGAACTCCTCTTCCTACTGCAGTACAAGGAAAGACTTCCAATTTAATATATGTTCTCTTTTCAAAATACCAACTTCTACGATGCTCAAACAACGAGACGCTATCAATATAGGTATATCTATATAATTACATAATATACACATTTCGCTTCGCTTAGGTATAAAGGTAAGCATAAGCATTTCATTCTCTTTTGCTACGCTAGCGCTATTGTGGTGGGCTTTTGAGTGGCATTTTGTTGCTTGCGGCGTATAAGCGGTATTAGCGGTATAAGATCGTTTTTGCTTCTAGCTAGTAGCTAGCCTACATCGTGTTTATTTTATTATTATCAATCTAGTACATGTGCTGCCATCTATCGAATGAGCTTAGCGTTTTCACTAATCTGATGCTAGCGACATCTATTGTGCAGTAAAAGAACTTGTTCCCATTTCATATCTTTATTTTTGATACTTGAAACTAGATACTAGATACATCTTAATATCTATAACAACTAATACATCATATAATTGTAAATGTTGATTGTGTAGTATGCTACTATATTTCTTTTTAATCTGTGTCTATCATCACTCACTCCGCACAGTACATAATCTGTGCTCACTCCGCCATTATCATTTAACATTTTTCCTTTCTGTCTTCTGTCAAATTCGTCTACCGCTTGCCACATGTCAGATCATAAATATTAACAATTTTATTTAGTTTTATCGTGAAAAACCTTTAAAAAATGGTAAAATACACCATTTCTCACTTATTTCTTGTATATAACTATTAAGTGTTGTACTGAATTGTGTAAATCTAACAAAACATGAAACGCATAGGTTGTGTTTTGAACTCATGATTTTTGTTATTTCACTATTTCAGAAACCTTTGATGCTGCAAGGGCACGAACGTGCTATAACTCAAATCAAGTATAACCGTGAGGGTGATTTACTATTTTCGGCTGCTAAGGATTCAAAGCCTAATGTTTGGTGGTCCCTGAACGGTGAACGTCTGGGCACCTTCAATGGACATGGTGGTGTGGTCTGGTGCCTGGATGTAGATTGGCAAACCATCAATTTAATCACCGGAGGTGGTGACTCTTCATGCAGGTCAGTTCTTAGCTTATGGCGATTCATCTAAAACTCTGGAGTTTACATTCTGATTTTTTATCGCTGAATTTGATTTTGGACGATGTTCGCTTTGCATGTTTATAATAAATACAGTATGCATTGTTCGCTATGCCTGCATGGCATCTTGGATTTCAAGGTGGTAATGGGCATCCAAAGTAACACAATAAGTTGTAATTCTTTGTACATACATGTACCTAATAGACTACAAAATTGCTGGTATATTATGCCAAACTTTTTTTATAAACCCGTAAAGTAATAAGTGCTACTACAACTAAGTTTTATTTGATATGTAAAAGTATCTATGTTAATTATTTGTAAATAAAGCTACTGATATTGCATAATATATTGCAATTGCCATTTCCTGTTGAATTTTCTATTAATAAGTCATAACAACAATTATTATTGAGGAAACATTCTGTCACCACATATTATGTCAATAAGAAAAGGAAGACAAAATTCCTTTAAGACGATGAATAAAATCATCACAATAATCAAAAACTTTACTGGTTGATGTCACTGTTACTGAGATAGACCCTAGAATCCCAGAAATTGGGATATAGCATCAATTTCGGGTATGGAGACTTTGTTTTTGTGAACCATTTGTGACATCTAGTAATCCCTTTCACTGAGTCGGCAGCCACACAAGGACTCATTCATAAAACTATTAAGCATTCTGATTTTTTGTTAACATTCACTGATGGTCAAATGCTTTGTTTGTATGTAGTTACTTAACAGGCGTAGGAAATTAAACTTATGGATCACTTCTGTTTATTTGGTTAAGATAAAAATCATTTAGGTGTTTGATGATGAGGAATTATGAAAATAGAATGTACCTTACAGCATGCGCAAGAAACTAAACTTAAACAGTGCACTTTAACACATTTTTTCAATAACACCCGTGTAAAACCTAATTAAACATATAATATGTAGATATATGAGGTTATTTCATTTTGGATATAAGATACCTCCAGATATAGCAATGACATAGACAGTCCCTCAGCTGTCGAAATCCACTGTACTGAACATAAATAAAGATACAGATTTTTTTTTTTTTTTTTTTTTTTTATAGCATAGAGTGACGAGACGAGCAGGTCATGTGCCTGATGGTAAGCAACATGCCTGCCACATAACAGCACAGTAACACGCAGCTATTGAAACATGATAGTCCAAATCATTACCTAGCACTGCACTGCGCTCGTCACCCAGAGATCTAAGATATTATGTCTCTAAGCCCTGTAATTTCTCTGGAATCATTGCCCTTCAAACCGGAACACAGTAAAGTTTGCACATTACTGCTTGGCGGTAGAATATTTGGCAAAGGTGTGGTACTTCCCCAGGTGGACTCTGCTAAGAGTCCTACCACTACAGCTACTAAGATTAACTTAGTAACAATAAAATTCAAATTAACAGTAATCATAAAAGGTGATGTGTGTAATGATAGTCTCAAAGATTATATATATTATGTATTAATCAGTCATATATTAATTATTTGCAAGTTTTTACAATATCAATATATAAAAACCTAAACCTAGATAGCCGCCAGACTGAGGAACCTCCTGATGATGGTTGCTGTGTCAACGATGATCGCCTACTGCATCTGACCTTTGATCTAACCATCTAACAAGTCTCTTAAGATATTAGTCGAGACTTCACTATAAGTTTTAAGTTTATAATATGGATTTTTGATCTGGAATAAATTACTTTCATTTCATTTCATAAGGCCATTTGCCAACATGACTATTGGGACTTTATGTATTCATTATTATCCAGCTGTCCAGTTTATTTTTGATAAAACCTGGCAAAGTGTTAGAATGTAGTGATAATTGTATATCACTGTTTTTTTTTCAGATTATGGGACCTCGAGACGGGCAAGAACATAGCCACAGTCAAGACAAATTCCTCAGTGAGGACATGTAACTTCAGTTTCAGCTCTTACCAAGCCGCATACACCACTGACAAAGCTATGGGACACCTCTGTGAGGTATTTACTCTGTTTATATATGGAGCCTTATTTATGAGACTCCACTTTCATAATAAAAACCTTAGCTGTTGCTGTTAAATACTTTGTCACATTTTCCTGATAACTGTAGTCAAGTCAAGTGTGAATCAGTTTCATCTGTGTAAGCTTAAGCTTGCACTATTGTATACTGTGTTTTTTTGTCAAAATATAAAAAATACTTGCAAAAAAATTTACTTGATTCTACAAATGTCAAAACTTTCACATTTGTAATTGTAACAAGATTTGCTTAAATATTTATATATAGTTTGTTTAAAAATGTATATGCTCATTACTTTGTCGTTTGTCCACATGGTATTTAAGAAAACAATCAAAGGAATATTGCCTTTTTTTTAACTAAAATGTAGTCTATATATTGTCTATGCTTATCCTAAATTTTATAATCTGAGTTCAGACCATAGTGTCAGTTCTTGTGATTAACAAACTTTCACATTTAAATTCATATAGTCTCATTAATTCAAATTAATAATAGAAACACACCTTACTGGATAGAATGATAAACCGTCACAATAATTCTAGTAGGATTTCTAGAATATAGTAGAATCTAAATAATCAGGTACTTCAATATACAGCTTCAACACTATATTTAATTAATGTTATTTTCAGATATGTTACAGTTACAATAAAATAAGTCGATCAAGGACATAAATGCATTATTTTCTCATTATAAAATGCTTTATTTTATTTATGTATTATGATTTTTCTGAATAATCCAGTAATCCGATTTCTAATAATCTGGTTTTAAATAGAGCCAAAATAGTATTTTATAGATATCATTATACTGAGATGGTGCTGTGGATACTGTGTCCCTAAAAACTTTTCAAAAAAATATCAAAAACAATGGATGTTCTTATTTTATGCATTACTAAATGAAGTAAAATTTTTTTTTTCAGGTTTTCATAATTGACACAAGAACCGTTGATGAATCCGTTTCGGGGCAATCTCCTATCCTCAAATGGGAGATCACAGACTCAAAAGTGACTTCAATGGTATGGGGCAACTTGGATGAGACCATCATCACTGGACACGAGGCTGGAGACATCATTCAGTGGGATCTCAGGGTTTGTTTCTGAAATGTTTTCTGTTTTCTGAAATTCAAATTTTTTATTATTAAAAAATTAAACTTTAAAATAAGTCACAACTACTACAATTTGTGTACTAAAAATAAAATCGTCCAAGTGCAAGTAGTACTCCGGCACGAAGGGACTCCGTACCATTAGCAAATAAACAGCGAAAACCTCTTTGGCTTTATTCCGAATTCCGTTTACATAAACTACCTATTCCACACGCAGTTTCCACAGACAGGCTTTCATCCGAAAAGTTTCACTGAAATTTTGATTTTACTTTATGATTGTAATGAAATAGTCGATAGTGCGTTTCATTCTACTAGTGGCGCCATCTAGTTTGGGACATACTAATTGAGCAAGAAACGGTAAAAATCAAGTTTGTTGTATGGGAGCCCCCTTAAATATTTCATTTATTTTATTTTTAGTATTTGTTGTTGTAGCGGCAATAGAAATACATCATCTGTGAATATTTCAAATGTCTACCTATCACCATTCTTGAGATACAGCGTGGTGACAGACGGGCGGACAGCTAAGTTTCAGTAGTCCTAAAAAAAAGAACATGTATATGACAAGAGACTTGTGGCTAGAAAAAAAACCAAAAGTCCCTGTTTTAAAAATAAGAAAGACATTTGTACAACGTGCAAACATCACTGTCTTCCGGCTTGATGATTCCAGAGAAATTACAGGACATAAGATAAATAGAAAATTTATTTTTTCTCAGGGTGACGAATGTAGTGCTGTGTGTCTATAGCTGTGTGACACTCCTATTGTGGGCAGGCGTGTTGCTTACCATCAGGCAGATGTACTGCTCATCTCATCACTCTATACTATAAAAAAAATTGTCAATAGAAGTGAAAACTTAAAAACTCAGAATTTGATAGCTCACTTTGAAAACTACGCGGTTGAAACCGGAGGGTCATGGCCATCTAGATCATCAAGAGTTTACCCGAAGATTTCTTTTGTTTACAAACATGACGCTTGAACTCAATTCACAGCCCACGGAAAATCTGTATGTAGAACACAAAAAGAAGTTTTCACTTCAAAAAAATTGCTACAACATTTCACAAATATATTGATGTAATGTATTAATACAAATGTTTTTTTTTTCAACAGACAGGCAAGAAAATCCACTCAATCAAGGAGCACACCCACCAAATCAATGACATGCAACTGTCCCGTGATGGAACCATGTTCATCACCGCTTCCAAGGATCAAACCGCCAAGCTCTTTGATGTCAACTCTTTGGAGCTCCTGAAGGAATACAAGACTGAGCGTCCCATCAATTCTGCGGCTCTCAGTCCTATCCTCGACCATGTAGTTATTGGCGGTGGTCAAGATGCTATGGAAGTGACTACGACATCAACTAGGCACGGTAAATTCGACGCCCGATTCTTCCATTTAGTGTTTGAAGAAGAGTTTGGCAGAGTCAAGGGACATTTTGGTCCTATCAACAGTTTAGCATTCCATCCTGATGGCAAGAGCTATGCGTCCGGTGGTGAAGACGGTTACGTACGAGTACAGAGTTTTGATCAGTCCTACTTTGATTATACTTTTGATTACAACAGAGATTGAACAATCAACAATTAGTATTACAGTTGTAAATTGAGTATGAAAATAAAGGTGAATTTTTATTCTTTAGAAATGTTTTTTTTATTGCGCGCTAAAGTTTATGAGCTTTAGGAACTTGCAACACAGTCACTGCGAATTATTTTATGTGTCGCTGTAATTATGCTTAGGAGTTTTGGCATCGCCGTTTGTTAATTTAGTGAAAAATTCGTACAATAAATACTCATCATACAATAAAAAGCTCATTGAGTTAAGCACGCTCTATATCCGTATTTCGAAAAATAAATATTTATTCATTTTTTCCTATTAGTATAAAATGTAATAGTGGCACTAACTTATCTGTTGAACGGCCGAAAACGGAACTACTGACGCCATTTTGAAAATGTCGCATTGTTGTCAATCAACAATGTGACATTGGGTGGCAATACATTTCGATCGTAGCGCCATCGCTACATTCTACAGATAAGTTAGTATCTCATATGCAAATCTATTTAACAATTAATAAACATGAAAATTATAACACCAAAACTACGAGATAAATCGCAAATATCACAAAAAAATGTTGGTCAAATAAAAACGCGCCGAGTCAATGCTCAAATTACGCTCAAAAACCGAGATCCGATGAACCGAGTATCCTTTGAGCCCTCTTTCCCGTAGGAGAGATCCAAGATTTAGTACGATATTCCGGGGGTCTCTAGACAGCTAGAGACCATCGCAGTCTGCCCTAACGATAACTAAACCAAACACCTACCCCAAAAACGAGTAAAGCTAACTAAATCTCAACTTGCTCAGCTACTAAATATACCTACCTACTAGTTATTATTTCAACACCTACTTAAACCGTAAGTAAGTACTGTAGGTTATAAGTTGAAGTAAGCAAAACTCCTGAGTGAAAGCTTGTTCATGTCTGTTAAAATTAATACTGATAAATTCTGGCAAACGACTTTGGGCGACGAGCACAGTGCAGTGCTAGGTATTAATGATTTGGAATTTTCGTATTCTAATAGATGCGTGTCACCATACTGTTATGTGGCAGCCATGTTGCTTACTATCAGGCACATGTCCTGCTCGTCTTGTCACTCTATACTATCAAAAAAACAACCCATATTGTTACAAGGAAAATAAGTACTTTAAGAACAGAACTACTCATAGATTAAACTCTTTGGAACTACACACATTACCAGGGCCGGATTTAGGGAAGGGCAAACGGGCCTCCACATCAGACACTGCGGGGAAAAATAACAAATTTCGACAGTAAATATCTTTTACGTTAACTTTAAACCATTAATTGTAGTCCGGGGATTTTTGTTTGAGAAATCTTAACCTAGGGAGGGGGGATGATGATGTATTTCAACATCCCCTACGAAGCTCTCTACGAAATCCGGCCCTGCACATAAAGTCAGCAATGTAAATTCGTTGGTCTAGTCTCGAATCCCACGGGCATCAGTATTTTCGAAATTGTGCGTAAAGCTTAACTTAAAAACGGTGACTGAAAATGAAAACATCGTAAGGAAACCGACATGTTCCCAGAATATTTCAAAGCCATGTGTCATCTGCCAACCCGCGCTGAGCCAGCGTGGTGGATTGTGGTTTTGACTGAGAGAAGGCTAATCCGTAGTCCCCGTGTGGGAACATTCGATGGGTTGGTTATGCAATACAAATAATATTTGGTTATTTTACACCTCACTACACGATTTCCGGTTTTAAATAAATACACGGGTAACTCACGTTTTATACATCTAGTGCTATACGAGCTGCGATAACGCGCGCGCACTCTCCTTGAAAAAGTTCGCCGGACGCGATCGAAACTTGAGTCGACTGTACTGACTATATTATCAAACGTGAGTTACCCGTGTATTTATTTAAAATGTGTAGGTAATAAAAATCCACGATCTGTAAAGCTTAGATACATAAATCCTCGGTCTCGTAGTAGGAAAGTATGCTAATGTTCGATCTGCGTAGGTAAATAGAAGCCCGAACACCCAAGAAATCAGGAATCCGTGCATCCGCTAAACACGGCTGACGCGATACGTGTCGGATTCTCAATAAGGATCCGAAATCATCATTATATTGGGCCCGCATTCTGCCGTCCGCAAACTACAATGCCGTTAAGTACCAAAATGTAGTTCTGAGATATCGCGGGAAAACTGTTTCTAAATTTTAAAATTATGCCATTTGATAAGTGAAATAAGTATTTCCTTAATTTTGATACCTTTATATAGAGCTGCAAAAACACTTTAAAATGATAGTACTTTCAAGATATTAAGGTGTGCAAAATAAGAGTTATAAGCGTTTTTGCATTCTAGTCTTGTAATTTTGTCTTAAAATCTTTTCAAAATCACCACTAAAATGCCGTTATGTATAGTTTAACGGCATTTTAGCTTGATATTTTCTTTGATTTCATTGGATGGTACTTGACTACAGAATTTGAAATCATTCCAAAACTAAAATGCCGTTATATGATGAAACATCCAAGATTACAATGCGGTTAAAGTCATTTAACCGCATTTAAAACTAGCAAACTTCATAAATTTGTTTTAATCGGTTATTTCAGAGCATTTTACAACACTAAAATGCGATTAAATGCAAAACCTTTACCTTTAACTGCAATTAAGCTAAGCATGACTCACAAGATATTTAAGAAAATACAATAAAAATGATGATTTATGTGAAATAAGTAAACAAAAAATGACTTTAAAAACTAGATTTTTACTGGCATTAAGAAACAACAAACAGCACTTTTTGTTAATCTTTTTCGAATACAAGCCTAAGTATCTAAAAATACAATTTCTCAGGAGTTAAAATTTAAAATAACATGGCAAAATTACAAAATTTTACATTTAAAATTAAAATACTACTTTTATTCCCCTTACTTACAACAGATTTTCAAAAATCTACAATAGAGATCAATTGTTTTTGTTTTATTTTTGTCACAATCACTTAAACTTTTGGATAAATATTCCTACAAAATAATTAATAATACCTAAGACTCAAATATTTTTCTTGAGTCTAAATATTGCTTTACTAGCATTATCATTCTTTGTCGTCGGTCGACAAGTTCTTCCAAAACAATAGCTTATGTGTTGGCGCTATGTTGCTCTATGAATTGAACTAAATTAATCTTCCGTTTAGTATTTCTGCATTTTGCTTTTGATTTGAAACGAAGTTTTATAATTTCTGGTATTTTAAGTATTTGCCATTGAAGAAAGCAAAATAATATAAATAATCTTTCTGGCAATAATTTTTGTACCTACAAGCTATCACAATAAAACTCAAAATCAGAGTAAATCCACATGTGCGACATATTTTTGAGATTAACTCAGGGGCTTAATTTGAATTCTTCTTTCTGAAGCGTTATTTGGCATAATGACGAAATTGTTTGGTGCTCTAAACTTCATATTTATTTACTTTTGAGTTGCTAACTCATACTGTCTCATCAAAATGGTCAAAATCATATAACTTAGGTACCTTTATTGCATTTCTTACTTTATGATCATTGTTCGCAACTCATGAAACTGTGTTCAGATTTGAAATAATAAAGCGTAATTTGTTATATGCAGATGATTTTGCTTTAGTAAATAAATGCATTTAATAAATAAATGACACTGAGAAGAAGTGAACATAATAGTCAATTTTATTTTGTGCACTGCAACTGCATTGCACTGTTAACAACCCAATTGTATACATCCGATCTTTTTCTTCGATTCAGTCATAATTTTTATTTTCGAAACTGTCAACTGCTTTGTGGTCGTTGCATAAACATTAAAGTAGATAGGTTCTGATATTCACCAATTTCTATCATGTGTCTCCGCGTTTGACAGAGAGATGGAAAAACTGACAGTTTTTTGAGGTTCATTAATTGAGCTTCTACGCTTTTCCAACCAGCCTTCGGTTAGTTTTTCTGTATTCTGTATAACGGCATTGACAATGTTTTAATACAACGTTAAATGGTACCGTTTTCAAGCTAGTTTTCTGTAGGTATTTATTAATGATGTTGTGGTTCTTAAAGTCAGACTTATGGTTATGTTTAAACTTATGCTTAATGGATTTCTTGAAAATAGTTACTAAAATTTTCACTTGAATCAGCTACCTATCTTAAAATCATTATAACGTGCAGGTCATCTGAATTAAAATCACACTGTAAACTTGATTGTGGAGTTTAAAACTTCAACAGATATGGTATGGTGCTATCATCATCTGGCTGTAATATTTTATGTTAACTCTTCAAACTGAATGTTTGTTTTGATGATTTTGTAGAGAATTACTCTACTTTCCTTGTAAGTCTATTAAAACCGGATAAAGTTTCATTAGATAGATTTGTGATTTCATTAAAATCTAAAGAAAGACGAGTACTGTAACATAGTTTATACGTCCCAAAATGTATCAATGACACTGGAAGAGTCGGAACAAGATGTAACATAAGGATCATTTCCGATTTTTTCTATACAAGATCTAGTTTGACTCATCTAAATGTGTTTTAAGCCATCGTAACAAGTTGGAGGGAACGAAAGCATCTTATTCATCTGCACTTGATTGCCTTCACATACTATCGTACTGCATACGCAAGAACTTGTAACGGCATTTTAGTTAAGTAATGTGGCATAGCCGCATTTTAGTCTAGTATTGTAAAAAATAAATAATTTATATCACATAGTTAAGGTAGCTTTGTGATATTTTCTGTTTTAAGTTTACAAAGTTGCATACGTATTTACTAGTCTAAAAAGCCGTTAAGTATGTTTAACTGCATTTTTGTGTTGTATTCAAGCATAACGGCTTTATAGCGTTGGACAAATACAATATAAATTATAAATGAAACTTTGTTTAAAAACATTTAAGTGCTTTAACGGCACTATAGCGTACAAAAGTCAGTTAACGGCAATTAAGTAATGGAAAATCAAAGAAAATTTCAGCCAAAGGTAACGTTAAAATACCTTAGCGGCTTTTTAGGTTAGTATTGTTATTTAACTGCGTTTTAGCGTTGGAACCATACAAAATAAAATAACTTAACGGCATTTTTAGTTTTGGTATCTTAAAAACTAACATACCTAGAGAAACACGGGTTACACAGATCGATAGATATTTTTTTTCTGATTGTAGTGCCATTTAAAAGTTCAAATCGACCCGATGTTAGATAACGGCATTTAAGCTTGCGGACGGCAGCATTGTATTAGGTTACGATTATCTAGCGCTCGCGAATATTCAAGGTTCCTTTTAAACTTCACGCTAGTCGGTCAAAGTGTATCGTTCAGACAACTTGGATCTTGGATCAGTATTCGCACACCGTTACATCCTCATCCCCATTTCTACTCACATCATGGACGTTTAAAAAAATCTGACGTAGTCTCGCTAACACAAAAACTGTGTCTATAGCATAGAATAGATAATTATAGAGTCGACCACATTTGCACGTGTGCCTTGTCGCTGATAGGCTGACACGCACACACACAAGTTTGCGCGTGTAATGACCCACTGATGTGTGAATGTTGCGTGTCAGCCTGTATGTGACGACAGCGCACACGTGCATATTATGAGGCCGACTCTATAGACAGTTTTAGCGAGACTATGTCCGAATTTTTTGTAATATATGACTCAACTAATGTATTTTTGAAGTGTCTTCTTTTGACGCGTCACAGTTTTTGTGGGCTGGGAATTGAATTCTAGCGTCACGCTCGGCAATGATAAGAAATCTCCGGATAAACTTGGGCCATGCTCATAGCCACGCCCTCCGGTTTCGCCTGTAGTTTCCAAAGTAAGCTATCAAATTCTTTGAGTTATAAGTTTTCACTTCTATCGACAGTTCCTATGACTGCCATTTTTTTACATGGTTAGTAAATCAAACACCACCATACAATATGTAACAATTTATTATATAAAACTTGGAATACTTTCACTTGAGCTTATAAGAAGTAAGGCGTCGTGTGCTGTGGAGGCACCTCTCTCTCGCTGTCGGGCACCGCGTAGAATATCTTGGCTGTCCTGTCGTTGACCGTGTTGAACTCTAGGATAGAAGCGACGTTGCCGCAGCGGTAACAGTAGTTCGGGGCAGACCATACAGTCACTAATCGCTTGTCGAACATGTATTTGTAACCTGGAAAACAGTTTATATACTTTGTACAACAAAATAAATGCATAAAACTCACTAGTGCTAGGATAGATACCTATACAGACAGGCGGTTGTCAGCGAGCGGTCTGCTAATTTAAGTTGCCAGTGTAATCTATATCTTAACAGGTGTGCCATAAATCTCATATTTCAGTGCACATATTTTATTTGACGGGTGGGACCGGAGTCGTATTACAAGTGGATTTAAGACCTTTAAGTTTTAGAGTGCACGCGCGTAAGCGCTGCTCGTTTGTAACTCATCAGTGCCAAAGTAAAAACCACGGTTTAGTTTTCATATTATAATAAATACTGTATAATATGGGATTCATAATTTTTAAGTAGACAGAATTATTAAACCGCACCGCCGTAGGTACTTTTTGGTAGGGGAAATAAAAAAAATTGGTGGACATTCACCCACAACACCATCTGACCCCAAACTAAGCAAAGATACTATGGCTGATATATACCTACTCACATAGTTTTTAAATACATTACCTACTTATTCTTATTATACATAGCAACACACAGACACAGTACAAATATTCGAATTCATCACACAATTTTTTGCACTGGGTGGGAATCGAACCTAACGACCCTCGGCTTCGCAGGCAGAGTTACTATCCAGCTATCCACTATGCCATGAGGCACTTCTCTCACCAACTCTTATAGGTCTGCGTTACAGACATGCTAATGGAGCAGCGGTACGTATGCGTTAGACGCCTTTTTGGATGGGTGAAATGTTGTGTGTTTGGGTTGTGTGCTTGAGTGTAATAACAGTAGCTATTATTCCTATCTGTATACAGATGACGTATTGCGCCAACTTCTATCGGTAGTGCCTATGACTGTCTTTTTTTTTAAATTAGTAGGTAGTGGCCAACTTCTATCGGTAGTGCCAATGACTGTCTTTTTTTTTTAAATTAGTAGTGGCCAACTTCTATCGGTAGTGCCTATGACTGACTGTCTTTTTTTTTAATTAGTACATTAGTAGTGACAAAACATGCAACCCTATGACAAACAATCGCTTACCCATAACAGTACCCAAAGTGCCTCATAGCTATTTGAACATAACATTTTAACACTACCGAGGTGTTAATTTAAAAACTTTTATGTATGAAATGACAATGTCGCATACCTATACCTAATTCGGATACTCAACGCCCTCCATCAAGCGCCAGGAAGTTTACTCTCTTTTTATTACGAAAAACGTTATTTCGAAATAAACTCGCGACTTTCCTACTCCGGTTTTACTTCGTTTCGTCCGATCGAACATTGTTTGACGTTTAAATGTTGAAATGTGACGAAACGACGGATCTAAGTAGAACCGGAGTAAGAAAGGTTTTTCGTAGAGAGTAGACGTCCTGAGTAGCGATTCTAAATCCATTCGGTTGCATCCGACACGGAATCTCATCTCTCGGTCTTTGTCTTATCTGTTTAGCATGAAAGAGGCAGTTAAAACCTTAAAAATAGTTTTTATACATACCATCATTGACAAGCTGATGCGCTCGACAGATAAGGTTCAAATTGTTGTAACTCATAAACAGCTCCGTAATATAGCTACCGAACAACCATCCCGCACCTCGTGGACTTACAGCCCTGAAATGGAAAAGTAGGTATCTTTCAGTAAAAAAACATATATTTGGTTACCTGCGGGGCTAGCACGGGCAGTTGACAATTACTCCACCGGGAAAGGAAATAATCTCTTTCCCCCTTGTCAATTTTGTCCACTGTCAGAGCACGGACTCGCCGGTGGATAGTTATTCCACGGTATATACGGCGGGAGTAGCGTTATCACTTCAGTATTGCCGTTATAAGAAAATTAAATAATAAAGTGGCCAAGTACAAGTTGGACTCGCCCATGAAGGGTTCCGTTGCAGTTTCATTTATCAGTATGAGGGGCAACCCTAATTTTTTTCATTTTTTTTTATAAAAACTTATTGCGGTTCACAGAATACATCTACTTACCAAGTTTCAACAGTGTAGTTTTCATAGTTTCGGCAAAAAGTGGCTGTGACAGACAGACGTGACGAATCTATAAGGGTTCCGTTTTTAAGTTTTACGTAACCCTAAAAATGATGTATTGATCATCAGTTTTTCTGTCAACGTTTGCTCTTCTTCCATTTTTTTTTCTGTGCTGCGTTTTGAGGTTTTACTCGTATATGTAGGTTTTATATTTTTGTAAACAACTATAAAACATTTTCTCATCTAAATCACATACCTTAGTATAGAGAACGCATTTAGATATAAAAATGAGTAATTATATAATTAAAAATATAATTATAATATGCTCGCGACATTATGTTTGAGAGAGATTTACTTATATCCCCACCTCCAAATCAGACGATAGTTTGTCCCCTGTCATATGTCAATTGAAGAGTATTTATCTTCGTTTTCCCGAGTCCGTGCTATACAGCGGGGAGTAGCGTGATATAATGTCCATGACAAACGTCAAGTGGAAACATTTTATCCCTTTCCCCTGTTGCCATGCTATGCAAGGTGGAAATTATTATTATATCCACTGACAGGTGGATAAAAATGGTGGAAAGACTATTAGTCCACAGTCCGTGCTAGCCCCGCTGGTGGTACTATGGAGAATAAAAATAATGTAATTATTTTATGTAAGTAGTACCCATTTCTATAAGAATGATAGGTTTACATTCTGCCAATCTCACCTGATGTTAAGCGACGATACGGTCTATGATGGAGCATCTAAACTAGAAGAAAGAGCTTCACTGTTGAGAAGACCATTGGGAAAACCCTCAAACTGGTGTCAAACAATACAAGAAAACATGCTTAAACAGCTTAAACAGCCCACTAAATGTTCCCACTGCTGGGACTCGGGGCCTTCTCTCACATGGAGAGTCAAGGCCATAATCCACCATGCTGCCAGTGCGGGTTGGTGGATGACACATGACTTCGAAAGATTCTAGGTACATGTCGGTTTCCTCACGATGTTTTCCTTCACCGTTGTTCATCGTGTTATCGGCATTAGGCACATGACTTAGAAAAGAGAGTGGTGCGCGTGGTTTTGAACTCGGGCTCATCGTTCTCCCCACTAGACCAGCCGTAAGAAAACATGCGAGAGCCGAGAGGTGCATTTAAAGTGCTTTAATTTTTCAACTGCAAATGAAGTAAGAGTGGTGTTTAGTCTTGATTTGTTGGGCTATGGATTTCTGCTCTGATAAGGGGAAGACATACACCCTATATTGAGATATAATATGTGTGTTACAAAACTGGCCATAATGTGACTAAAAATACTTGGCATGACCATGAACAATGATTTCTACTAGAATTTTAGGTTGAAAGTATTAATTAATTTAAATTCCCTTACCATGTTTCGACATCAGCGGGGTCTGACCACAGGAGATCACAGAATGCACCTTTATGGGGTATTTGCTGGTTTCTGTCAATACATCTGATTTGATCCAGCATTGATATTTCTGGTGATAGTCCTCCATGTACACAAAGTACTGTTTCATCTATTAACTGAAATTATAACAAACATTGATTTCACAAAGATTTTAATGCAAAGACAGAATCAATTTAGATTATAACTCTGTCCTATACATAGTACAACTAAATGTTACTACTATGTTTACCATGCGACACAATAGAACATAAATTATAAAGAAATTTTAAAAATTGATGTTATCAAAGTACTACAAAAATAGACCAAATTCAAAACAAAATAATCATCTAAAACTTAGATAATAACTTAGACATTTAAAAATGATAACTCAGATAACTAAAGATAAGTGAGTCCCAAAAAGGCCATCTAAACAAAACATAATTAGTCCAGTGCAATTATGCAAAAAAAAATGAAAAAAAAAACATTCAATTATGTAGTTTGGGGACTATAAAGGATCGATAGGGGGGTGCATTCTGAGCATATATTCCAATTTGAGGGATTCTGGCGAGGTCAGCTCAAGGTAATTTCGATGAAAACGCGTTTAAATCGATATCTCGAGAACTGTTAGTGTTAGGCAAAAAATTGTGAAGACCTTTTCTCTTCAAAATTAAATTTACAAACTTTTATATTAACAACTTTTCTTTTTTTCATCAATATTTTTCAAGTTATTGCTTCCGAAAGGCAAAAATTGTTCCTCCCTTTTTTATGTTTCGCCATTTGCTCCCCAACCGTTCAATTTTATGAAACTTTACCGATTCTGTACTGTACCGTAGTGTTTTTTTTATGTATGTTACGTATTTCTGCCATATATCGGAGTAGGTAACGTTGTTGTCCCACATAATCCTGTGTAGAAGAAACCCACCGACACAATCCAACAATGAATTTTGGGTCCAGCCCCTAAGTCCGGAGGTGTCGCGGATTTGTCGCAGTGTCGCGGAGGTGTCGCAGTGGCGCGGATTTCGCTCGGTAAAGTAACATAACTCTGAAGGTATTGACATTACAGAAAAAAGTTCAAGGAAAAAGTTGTTCATTATTAAAAGATCTACACTTTCGATAATCGGTAAAGTTTCATAAAATTGATTGGTTGGGGAGAAAATGGCGAAACATAAAAAAGGGTCTTCCCTTTTTAAAAAAGTAAAATTTTTCCCTTTCGGAAGCAATAACTTGAAAAAAATTGATGAAAAAAAGAAAAGTTGTTAATATAAAAATTAGTAAATTTAATTTAGAAGAGAAAAGGTCTCCACAATTTTTTGCCTAATACTAACAGTTCTCGAGATATCGAATTAAACGCATTTTCATCGAAATTACCTTGAGCTGACCTGGCCAGAATCCCTCAAATTGGAATATATGCTCAGAATGCACCCCCCTATCGATCCTTTATAGTCCCCAAACTACAAGAGACGAACTTCTTAGCATTCCATGGATTCACCGTGCGGGTGCCGGGTCCATCGTGTGGCAGAGAGAGAAATCTCGAATAGACCCCAAGACTTGTGACTCGGGCTGTAGGTTTAAAAGGGGCCCCTTATATTGACGTACGTCAACACTCACCTTCACTACTCGTATTTATCTCCCTGCCCAGCCAAATCCGATATGATCCTGCTAGTGCAGCTTTAGATACTCGTTCTAGTATAGAACTTACTGCACTTCTGGACAATCCAAGGTCTTTAAGCAGGTTATAGAGAGATTTTGCTGGTATACCTCTCGCTCCTACTTCTACACCATATAAATTAACTACATAGCCATTTTTTGTTAATTCATTTTGAAGGTCGTAATACTTATTTTGTTTCATCGCGTGGTCTTTAGGTATATTAGTTTCCCACGATACGGTAAGTTCTACCAGGACTATGCGTTTCGTAGCCCTAGAATAAAGGAAAATGTCCGGTCTGGATGACGAAACACCCACATCCTCTGGGATTTTATAGTGCTTTTCATACGTATCCATTAAAATAGTCCAATCAGGTGCTAAACCCAGGATTGAGTAAGGCTTGCTCTTGGAGTTTGAAGTTGAACCCTCTTTTACAAAGTTAATTTGTCTTTTGTTTGTCGTCAATCCCTTTTGGGCTCTAGCTACCGAAAGGCTTACGGCTTCACGTATGATTTCAAGTACTCTGTCATGGCGCTGTGAGTAATGACCCCTATCAAGGAGCACCTTGCATCCCACCAATATGTGCCTTGCTGTACATATCGCCTCACCACAAGTATAGCAACATTTTTCAGAGGCTTTTCCCCACCTTACCAAGTTACTCTGGTCAGGAAGGGTCATTTGAAAAGCATTTAGATAAAATTTTAAAAAGGCAGGAGACCAGTCATATAGCAAGGTGCGCCACTTTAGAGCTAATGGGATACAAAACTCACCTATGGTTAACCACTCACTTTGCATTTCTAAATTCATAGCGTGCACTTTATAACTGTCATTTTCGTCTTTAATTCATTTAATGTTTATTTATTTCCGTAATTGCACTGGACTAAATGGGATACTGACAAAGGACAAACAAGAGGTCTGGAAGGAGTTCTATATGAAAAAATTAATATTATTCTGCTGAACTTCTGGCCAGAATCCAGACGATTCCAAAAGTATAGGCTTGCAGTATCACACTGAATGATTTAAATATACCACAGGAAAACCAGAAGATCCAGCGAGAGGGTGACCAAACTTCCATCTTCTTATTTTCTAACCTTTAATGGTGGCTACATCTACTACATCTATATATTTATATAAAAACGAATGGTTGTCTGTATGTCCTTTATAGAATCGTAAATATGAGAAATATGGATTTTATCATCTTTAGCAATGTTGTTGTGCATGAGCCAAAAAAGGCTTCTGAGTTAGTACAACCAATTTTCGACAGATGGCATAGCATTGCAGGCAGGGTACAGCTGAAATAAATTAGTATAAATAAAAATAATTGTTAATCAAACACACAAATTAAAAATTACTACTTACAGCTGCCACTGTGAGTAGATCAAATACTCTACAACAGTCTTTCCAAGCATTTGCATTCCCATATTTGTTCAGGCACTCATCATAAAAACCATACACTTTTGTGATTTGGCATGTTTCATGATTCCCTCTCAACAATACTATCCTGTAAAAAAAAGTTTCATATCAATGACAATTAGCTGATCGTTTCAGTGACTAATAAGCTCAATTCGAATTACTTGACCCTAAAGGTACCTACAAGTTCGCGCTGAGACCGCGACACGAGACCGCAACAGGATACCGCGACAGGCACTTGATACTATGGAATTGTATGGGCGCCAGTTCGCGCCAGGAGACCGAGACACACACGTGTCGCGGTCTCGGCACGAACTGGCGCCCATACAATTCCATAATCTTTTGTGCCTGTCGCGGTCTCCTGTCGCGATCTCAGCGCGAACTTGGACCTTAAGATCTTTTCTTTGCTGTGGTTCTGCAAAATCTCGATAGCAAGTTCGAGGTAAACTGGCTAATGTTAAAAAAGTAAATATCTATTCATTTCATATTACTATACTTATAGCTGATTTTTTTTAGTGTTATAGGTAGTTTGCCTTGAGTGATGATGCGAAGAAACCGATTCACTCTCTATTTGAAAACACATAGATTGTAACCATCTGTAAAAACCCACTCACACAACGCTTTCCACTGCCTAGACTGGCGAGTCGCTAATAATAATCGAAGATGTGATTTATTTGCAATCCTATGAGAAGAAAACAAATTGACTACTAGGTACTTAACCGAAACTTGTGAAATTTATTATGCAATGCATGGACATCATCACTTGAGGCAGTGCTAACACAGAGCAGTTTCTTTGAGAAAGCCATGCGCACCGGCTTTAACTCGTAACATGGCAGTTACGAGATCAAAACAATGTTATGAGCATCGAGAATTTATCTTTTAGTTTTTAGGAAATTTAATCGAAAATGAAGTACTTAGTTGTATTACATAATTAGAATGAGAATCGAGTACAGCGTCTTTGATATCTTAGCTGACTTGCCAGTCAGGTTCTATAGTATGTAAGTCTTTTGTTAGGAGTGAACTGTATATTTTCTAAATATGCACTAAATGTAGTAGTTGGCATAAACCGTTTTTACTATGTAAATTTATACCACACCCAACCATTCTGGTTTGATGTATGGTCTTTCTAATATTGTAAAATAATTGTGAGGCTAAACTTCATTAATAATCATAAATCAAGTTGAAGTTTTAAAAGGGTTTGTGTGTGTGTCCTTTATTTGTCACTGTCACAGTGAATATAGCCACTATTTAGTGACTGGGCAAGATTTAAAAAACAATTTAGGCTAAATTCCTACCTGTCTGGATACCTTGCTTTCAGTGCCATAAGCAACGTTAATGTCTCTAAACTGTAGTATCCTCGGTCTACATAATCTCCCATGAAGATGTATTTTGTGTTCGGGATCTGTCCACCTCTTTGAAACAATTCTTCTAAATCATAAAACTGCAAAGTGATAAATATAATTATGACTATGTAGCTTGTTATTTTTTAATTACTCCTGCTTGGATTTTAGTACAAAGTTTTTTTGATAGTGAAGTGATGAGACGAGTAGGACATGAGCCTGATTGTAAGCCATAAGCAAAATGCCTACCCATAACAGCACAGTGTCACGCAGCTATTGAAACATGATGAGATCAAATCACGACCAAGCACTGCGCTAAGCTCGTCACTCAGTGATATAATATGATCTATATGCCCTGTATTTTCTCTAGAATTATTACTTCTTCACACACACCGTGATGTTAGAACATTACTGCTTGGAGGTAGAATAACTGCCAAAGGTGTGGTACTTCCCCAAGCAGACTCTGCAAAGAGCCTTACCACTATTAACTATTGTTGCCAATACAAAACTAGACCCCTAGAATGTGTAGATTTTTAGGATTTATTTATGCTGTCATTGCACACTGAGACAGACAGGACTATCCAATGAAACAGCAAGGTTTCTGTACGATTTAGAAATAGCATTGACCTGAAAAAAATATTTTGAAAATGTCCTGGTTCAGGGTTCAGGCGTCTTCAAGTAGTTAGTGAGCATACATAAAAAAATATTCGTTTAGTTAGTTCCAAATAATTTCAAATGCAGGCTAGCGTTACATTCACAAATATCACATTTTTTAAATTTCAAGTAATTCATGCAGTACATGATATCATCGGTTAAGTTTCTTAAGACAGCTTTTTGTGGGTAATGTTTTGATTGCGACAACAATTCAGATTTTCAGGATTTTTCAGATTTTCAGCTCATTCAATTATTATTTTCTGCCACAGGGTGAAACCATAATTATATAAAACCGCTTATTACTACTTATATTGATATGGATGGACTACAACGGCAGGTCAGTGACCTAACTCAAAATTTTCTTTTGTTCTTATCATCAAATCACAATTGGTGGGCAGTGCACACAGCCTAATAGGTGGCAAGCAACCTCGCAACTTCTTACCGAGAATGGCACAAAATACTTACTTGCCCATGAATGTCCCCGCAGACGGTTACAGGTGTTTGTACCGGCTGTACATTAGGCTCCTCCAAAAGTAAGTCGCAAACAATATTGCAAAGTTCCCGCAAATCATCTTCGGGCAGGTATTTGCACCTTTTTGCTATCTCTATCCATTTATCCACATCGGTCATCTTATGTTGATTTAATTGTGCTATACTATGTTGTATACTTCAAACACAGTATAATTATAAAACAATGGTAAAATATGAATTTATGAGTTTTAAAAATACGAAAGAAACAAGAAAAGAAAACCGGATTTCGTTCGTTGCGTATGCCTAGGGAGGTGACAGTAAACGAAGTTGACAAAAAGTCATTGTCAGATTATCGGCAATCACTCAGTCAGATAACAGCTCATTTCAATAAAATCAGTCTGCCGACGTACGTACCTATTCGGTAAAAACATTATTTCAGTCAGCCGACAAAGAAATCCCTTTGTTTTGTTTATCCCCCTTATTGGATTGAAAAGTTATTACACAGAATTTGATAGCTCACTTTAGAAAGTACGTGGGTGAAACTAAGGCGTGGCCATGACTATGGTCATCTAGATCATACGAACCCGAAGATTTATTTCATTTACGAACGTTACGCTTCAACTCAATTCACGGCGCACGGAAAATCTGCATGTGGTGTGCCAAAAGAAGTTTTCACTTTAATAGTTTAATAAGTCAGCCGACAAAGACATTTCGCGTACTTTGTACCGAGTCGGATACTCGTTTCGGCGGGTGTGGCGTCCTCTCTCCGTTACGTCTAGTTCTCATTAAGACTAAGACTAGTTTGCATCATAAATACAATAAATACATGATAGAGGTGCATGAAGAAATTTTAAAAAACAAATGAGGTATGGGTCCCAAAATGGATCGATAGAGGGGATCAACTAAAAGCTTGAAGTTGTCCTTGGCTGAAGTAATAAACATTGGGAGATCCCAAAAATACTGCGACAGTTGACAGTTGAAAAATGTTTAGAAGTAGTGTGAATTTTCTTTTAATGAAAATCCTTTCTCGACGACTCAATATTTCATAGACATTCGTGTTCCACATATTTAGACACAAATTTTACAGTAATATTTTGGCTCCAGCTTAACCACTTTTTTGTGGCAACTAAATACTAACTCGGACTTGTTTAGTCGGTGAATCAGTGAACCGGTGAACCGTTGAAAATAGAACAAAATGGATTGATAAATGAGTTACTACTCTACTAAATTGTCATTGTTCAGATACGTTTAGTTACTAAATTTGGTACTAGACTAAAATTCTAGCCTAATGTGAATAAGCCTTTAAGTTCATTACGAGCCAAATAACATTTTATTCATCAACAGTCAGTGCGACAAAACACACGCTATGAGACATATTTCACATCCCTAGAATATTTGACAGTGACAGCGGATGGTTTGGAATGAATATATTTTTTTTAATTTCTTTACAACTAACAGTATTAGATGAATATGAATATAATTATAAAATTACAAAGAAACCTCCTTTACATTAATGTGCGAAGACTTGGAATTTATGCACACCACAGGGCCTATCACTCGCCAGCTCAGCTGTACAATTACTATACAGTATTCTATAACACAAGTGAACCGCTGCCGCTGGCGCCCCCGCCGGCCGAGCGCTCTAGCACAGAATAAATAATAGTATCAGCGAACGGGGTTCACGACCGTAGGTACCTATGTCAAGACAAGAAGGTACTTTTGGCGCAGGTGTTTAATTTCAGAGGTATTAATTAGGGTTGTAACTTGTAACGGAGTCCTTGTTAGCGGAGGCGGAGGCGGATGCGGAGGCGACGGGTTTCACCTCCGCGGATGCGGAAGTTAATGGAGGCGGAGGCGGAAGTGAAAATGGATTTAGAAAAATATAGTCGTTTATGGTTTAAAAACAATCAATATAGTGCGCGCAATATAACTCTGCGCGCGACTGGTGGCGTACTTAATGACTTAATGTTGCCAGATCAAGCTAATATTAGGTTCCTTCCCCGTTCATTAAGAACTTTCATCTTCATAAAACAGGTACGGGAAGGGATTTTTCATGGAAGCAAAATAACTAACTACACATAAATTTATTATAGGACCAGTGGTCCTATATAGACTAGAACGCATGTCTCGAAGTAATGAATGCCGTTACAGTGCTGGTTTGGTTCAGTATGACCAAGTATCATTGGTACAGGTTAATGGCTGTCTGAGTCTCTTACCACCAGGAGAACTTTATTTTAGTTTATTACATTATAAAAAGTCTGTCATTTTCAACCTACACCAACAACGAAATAAAAAGAATTTAATTTAAACTTGTAAATCTTTTATTGAGACCATAAATAGCACTATTTGAAAATTTGTCGTATGAATGCTCTTTTAATGGGTCAATGGCTTCCATAGGATCATCTTATTTTTCAATAGGGTTTAGATCACGATGGATCACAGCGGTAAAACCGCAAAACTTCTTGTCCATGTCCTTTTAACAGTCATTCTACTTGGTATTGCGGGTCTTCTTTGTGTCTTTTTATTAGATACTAGCTGACCCCGCAAACGTTGTTTTGCCATATAAATAGCTAGTAGCCGATTCTCAGACCTACTGAATATGCATATAAATTTTGGTTAAAATCAGTAAAGCCGTTTCGGAGGAGTAAGGAAACAAACACTGTGACACGAGAATTTTATATATAAGATATTGTAGCCTCTTTATTTATCTGAGTGCAGTGGTATGATGCGTTGTCCATTACCACGTCACTGTACGTTTTGAAACGCCTATAATAAAAAACACAGAGTAAATGATTACACGGCAACCAAGCTAAAAAAAAAAATGGTTGTCTGTAAAGTCGGTTTCCTGACGATAGTTGAACGTGACAACGTCTTAAGAAAATACTGATGGAATGGTACTGACGACGTCATGCGGCGAGGTAACGGCGGTAACGGCACATGACGTCATGTTTTGTGGGCGTGCAGCCAGCTTCATCGAATTATAAGACGTTATCACGTCAAAAAATAAGTGAAATTTCTTTTGGCTGCCCACAGATTTTTTCTTAGGTGGTAAATGAAGATGACGCTGTTTGGTGGCACACTCGATCGGATGAACGTGGGACCGCCGAGTTTACCCGAGCGAGAAATATACAATCAGATGCTCTTCCCTGCTGCTGTATCACTGCGTTTCCTATTTTGATTTGTAAGTATAGAATTAAAAAATAAAACTTGGCAGTCATAGGAACTGCCGATAGAAGTGAAAACGTACAACTCAGAATTGATAGCGTTAGGAAACTACGCGGGTGATACCGGAAGGCGTGGCCGTGAGCATGGCCAATGTGAAATGCTGACGCATTTCTAGATGGCCAATGACTATGGTCCCGAGTTTCCCCGAATATTATTTATCATTTCCGAGCGTGACGCTAGAATTCAATTCACAGCCCACGAAAAATCTGTCTGTGGCGCGCCAAAAGAAGTTTTCACTTCAAATATATTATTATTTATGATAAGTTTTTCACGTTCGGTCTTAAGCACTCACATTTTTTTCCATGGGTTATAGATATTGGGGATGAAACCAATTAAACCTCAAAAATAAAGCCTCAGCTTAAAAATATGCCGATAATAGGTGGAGATTTGATTGCTATGGTATCCCTAAATATTACCTGGCAAATAGCTCTACTTATGGAAAATGGCACTTTTGGCCCGTTATTGCCTGGTTCTTCTTCAACAACCACGATTTATTTTCAATACCCAGGCCCGGGCAGCGCCTTTAATCACTTTCGGCATAATAAAAGCAATTAATTACTTTAGAAATTAATAAATACACCAAACGTAAACAAGCTCATGTCACCTGACATAAACAAGAAGATGACGGCCCGTCAATTAGTTCCATATTTTGCTACGCGCAGAGTTAAATTGCGCGCACTATAGTCTTTGTGCAGTGCCAGTGGGAATCGTGAACAAAATGCAGGCCTTTATTTTGCTCAGCGAATAAGTATCGCCATTCAACGTGGCAACGGGGCCAGCATTTTGGGCACGATTCCCACTGGCACTGGTCTTCTAGATTAGTTCGTGTACATTTTGTAAATAAATATATATGTATATCAATAGTCCAAAATAATTATTTTCCATCAAAAAAATATTAAAAAGTGATTTAAAATAATTATTTTCATAAAACCGTTCATCCCTTGTTTCACTCTCTTAGGGGTTGAATTTCGCAAAACCCCGTCTTAGCGAGCGCCTACGTGCTAAAAGGGACCTCCATGCAAAATTTCAGATTCCTAGCATTTGTAGTTTCTGAGATTCCTTGATGAGTGACCTTTCGCTTTTATATATATAGATTATATATTTGCACGAAATAAGCTGTGAGGATCGGGTTCTTGTCAGATTTATTTCGTTTTATATGTATGTATATTATACCATACATTGCCACAGTTAAGACTGTTCTGTTCTGTATAGAATAATATACATATATACATTGCCTCATTTTGGGTGGTAAATGTCTTAAGTTTTTTTTCTACTTGTGTGAGAATTTGGTGCATGCAAATAACATCAAATTATGTCAAAAATTTACTGTTTCCCTAATATAAAATTATGATTACGCTTGTGCTCTAATATTTGCTTTTTTGGTATCATTTTGCTTGCATTATATAAATAATTAATAATTATTCAAATAATTATTAAAAAATTAAGATCGCACAAAATATATTTTTTTAACATTTTTTTATTATATGCTATTAAAAACACATTGCCAAAGTTTATAAAAAGATTTATTGACTGGCCCTGGATTCCGAGGTATAAACCTTACGGCGCTCCACTACACGTAATGTTGGCTTTTTGCTGTAGCTGCGTTTATGCAATTAATGTTTGTGTCGAATGAATCTATTTGACATCAAATAGATGAGTGAGTAGCGCTTATAATAATTAAATAAACTTAATTTTCGCTTTCGAGTGCCTATTTGTGATTTTGAAGTCGGTTTAATTTTCTGTATAAAAAGAGGTAGACCGTACATTCACTAAAATCACTAGACAAAAATAAGACAATCCGGCGAAAAAAATCTCATTATGTCTGTAACCGGTGGAAAGTTAATTATTATTTATAGGCTTTACTCATAGAATTTCGATAATGTTCTTCACAATCTGAAAAAGTGCAAAAATATATTGAAGGAAACAAAAAGTTATGAATTACAAAATGTTTTTAAAAGCGCCATCTATGAGCTTGGCGCGGTAACTTTTTGTTTTCATCAATATCTTTTTGCACTTTTTCAGACAATACTAATAATGTCGCCGGCTGGACGCGGTTTCGTGTGGCGGCGCTGTCTTATCGAAGTTGTAAAGAGGCGTGGCTTCATTTCGAATTCGTGCATTTCAGTTAGCTATTGTCAGCGCCTTAAATGCGCGCATTCGGCGTTCGGCGTTCGTTCGCACGTCAACTCAGGCAAACGGCCGGCGGTCCTGTGATTTTAGATTTAGAACACCCGGGTGGACCCGAACGAGTAGGTAAATACCTCGCGCCGTTTAAAGAGTGATGAGGGTGTGATGATGGCGCGTCAATTAGTTCCATACTTTGCTACGCGCAGAGTTAAACTGCGCGCTCTACGCGTATCATTCATTTGACAAATGACGTTTCTTGTTCATTTTGCGCGTTTTCACTTCTATCGGCAGTTCCTAAGACTCCCAATTTTTTTTCTCCGATTTACTAACCGACTTCCAAAAAGGTGGAGGTTATCAATTTGACTAACATTTTTTTTTTCAAATCTGAATACCTACCGTGAACACGTCACTAAGCTTTTCAGGTTATAGCACCCATAACACTTTACAAATACGTACTATGTGGTTTTCTAGAGTCTGGCTAATGAAAGTAGATGCTGGATTTTTTTGCAAATTTTTTATATGACAACACTGAAGTGTTCCTACCATCGGATATTTACCCTACAAATTGGGGTATTTTAAGCAGAAAGTACTTAGGAACAATTAATTCCAAAAATGCATTTTCAAAACAAACTTACTTTAAACATTTTATAGAATGAGTTTTAAAAATTCGTACGTGTGCTAAAATTGTATTCATCGAAAATAAGTATCGTATGTACCAGGGATGTTACGGAGCTTCGACTCCGACTCCGTTATGTCGGAAGTTCCGATTAGTTTTACACCTCCGGTTCCGACTCCGGTTCCGAAACTTTTGAATCGGAGGTTAATCGGATGTCGAAGCATAACTTAGCGACGGCGCCCTGCGCCGACAGTAACGAACAGTTTCGCAGGAACATCTCGCGCAGGGAATCTCCCGCGCACGAGTGTAATGAAAAGTATACTAAATGAGCACAACATAGAAAAACGCAAAATTCCAGTACCTTACATTAAATTTCCGCCAATATTATCGTGTCCACCAGGCTCGGTAGCGAGCGAATACCTTTTTGGTGGCGTCGATTTAATCTACAAGGGGGTGCCTAGTGCCAGAAAACGAAAAAAGGACATTTTCGACGCCGCTCACTGATGTTAAGAAACTAAAAACTATAACAAAAAAAATATTGACGTGTGAGTACAATAACGAAAAAGCACAATAACCGAATAGAATTTTAAAAATATATCAGATTTTTTACAGAAAAAAATTAAAATGGCACCTGAAAAAACTATTTTAATTCATGTAAGTACTCGAAACTATCAGCGATTACCCCACATTATTTTTTGATAATAAAATTTCTAATTTTACGTTCTATTAAAGTAACCGAACCACAGAATAAATATTAGGCCCAACCACTTTTTAATTGTATGTTTAATTATTGAGTAATTAAATAACACTTGGTCAAAAATGTACTCCTGATTTAATATTGATTTCCCCTCCAAACTGTGTCATGCTATTCTCGACTTTACGCATATCATATTAAGAAGGGCCTCGCGCGGGTGAAATCAGTTTTTTTCCTGGCATTAGGCGCACTCTTAAGAAATATCTTAGACTGAGACAACTTCAAAGCTTATGTTCATGAAGTACATTTACACACTTTTGGTGTCAATGTATTTAATTTGTTTGAAAGCTTTTGTTCATTTCACATACTTTATATGGCACTTTGGGATTCAATTAATTGAATTTGTTGTTTATTTTTGAATATTCCATATTTTATTTTAATTTTTGTGATATTTTATGAAACGAAACAATGAAAAGTTTGAATGAATGTTTTATTTGTCCTAAAATAAAAATCTCTCTCCTACCACTACTTCTGACCCTACCTCCGACTCCGGTTCCGACTCCGACTCCGACTCCGATAAATCAAATTTAAAAACTCCGACTCCGACTTCGGTTCCGATAAGATCACCTCCGTTACATCCCTGGTATGTACGTGTTGGGGATCATTTCAAGAGCAACACTAAGCCTTAAGTTGGTCTAATAAATAGCTTAATTAATTAGCTACACTATTAACTAGAGAAAAACTTGGCAAGATTATTTTAAAGAAATTAATTTTCGGCTGTTTTCCGAAAGATTTGGTAAAATCAGAATCAGTGTATTGTATCCCTATCTCTGACGCAACAAGATGGCGTGTTGTTGATGTTTCGTATTATCTATTCTATGGTTTCGTTGTGGTTGACTTGTGTATAGTTTTGTTGTGATATATCCGTGTTAATGCTATAAAAATGAATAAAACTATAAAGAGTGAAGTGCGAAAACTATTGTTTTGAATGATTTCGAAATATGAAGAGAATAAGCTTGTGAAACAAGCCGTATTGCGAGAAAGACAGGGTTGTTTACGTACTGTGACTGATTTTTTAGGTTAGTACGGTCAAAATGTCTTGATATTTTTTTATTTTAAATAAGTACATATTAGTTTTAGTTACTTTATATAATGTTATTGTTCTTTTACAGATAGTCTTGAGGATAATTCACGAACTGCTGAAGTGAAACAAGCAATTGAAAAGATCACAGATTTAGATCAAAAAAATATGATGAAATCGCAGAATCAGTACTTAGAAGAACTATCTTCACTCACCGGTAAGTTTTCACTCAACGTTAATCTTAGACTAGTTTTGTAAGTATTTTCTATTATTTCTTATGAGACTCACGATTATTGACATTTTATTTTAATTAAGGTCAGGGGGGCGAAGTGCGCCATAGTTTTTTCATAGTTGACTTTAGTGCAATATAACTTGTGTTTTAGTTTACGAATGACACCTGTCGTGGATTCTTATAGATCTGTGGTGTTTTTCAACTACAACCAATGTCGTGTCATTGGAACCTGAACCTTACAAAAATGATTTTTAGCACAAAATTAAAAAACATGCTACCAGGCGCACTTTGCCGCCAAATCGGGTAAGTGCGCCGGGTATTAATAAAACGCAATAATAGAGCATTAGGATAAAAACAGCCTCATATCATTATAAGAAAACAAGCAACGAAACGCATAACATTTAATTTTTCTTCATATCCACATCCTAGAAGAATCTATGTATTAAAAACCAAATTTCGGCTAAGCGCGCCATACAATCTTCAATCAGGGGCTGTAAACCTTTTTTCTAAATGTTTAGATGTTCTGCCTCATATTTAAATACTGGTGGTCTGCCTAGGCTTGATGACTTTTGACCCCTTCGACCTGTGACGTGGTCCATAATTGTCTTTCTTGGGATAGCAAAGGTTGATGCGGCTGCATACCCAGACATCCTACCTAATCGAACAGCTTCGACTGCTTCATTCAAAGCCTCTCTGGACCATGAAGGACCTTCAGTTTTTCTTATACAACGTGGTGGATTTACCCCCAACAATATTTTAACAGTCCATTCTAACACTGATGTAGACTTCATCACCCAAGGTCTCTTTCCCCTCAGCACGGTAGATCACTAGATAATGCGAGTCAAAGTTTGACGTAAAATTTCCATTAAATCACCAGCTTCAACCCTAAAGCATGTACAACAGACAAACGACCTTGCCGCCGACGCCACGACGTCGTACAAAAATCCGTGAGGAGATCTGGCCATTAGGGGTATGTCAAATGAAATAACAACCAAAAAATATATATTTTTATGGATATTTTTTTTGTGTTTTCTTGCCTAATTTTCACATACGTGATTCAAAACTTAATGTAGATGAACTACCATAAATATTGTTGCACTTTTCTGCAACACCTTGTATAACGCCCCATCTTAAACAGAAACCATAAACAGGTAAATCATATTATAATTTAATGCATAATTTTTGAAGTCGTGTTTGTTTGGTTTTCTAATATTTTCGTTTTTAGGAGTTTTTGAAAAATAACATTGGATTATAGAAACAAAAAAACTACACAAACCAGCCATGTTAAAAAAATAAATTATTAAATAAATCTGTACTTAGTAAGAATCATTAAAAAAAGTTTTTAATTAAGGGTTTTAAAGAAAAGTATATAAATTTTAAATTAAATCGGGACCACCAATGTATTACATTACCGAAAAAAATTTAATTAGAAAAAGCTTGTCGTGGTATTAAACTTGTAAAGATGTATTTTACGTGTATACAAATTACATCTGAATCAGTTGCTTTAAAATTCAGTTACAAATATTAGCCCGAGCATAAAACCAAGCAAACATACATCGCAACTAAATAAAAGCTTTAAAAAAGACACGTTTTTAAAAAGTTTGTAACCTCTGGATTACGGCAAAGTGCGCCGTATGAAAAGTCACTATGGCGCGCTTCCCCAACTATATAAATTTTAGCTTAGAATATTAAACTTTAAAAAAATATATTAATTTTACTAGATAGGAGTGATATAAAGTCAAAATCTTAAAGTAAAATATTTAAATTGTGCACTTACCTCGCTCGTATGTCGATAACGATTCAATTTCTTGATAATTTATGACCACTATTACTCCACAGTCATCTCTCCTCACCACTTGGAATAACAGTGAAATTAAAATGGCGCGTGTCTCAAATTCGCAGGACTAGAGACATCTGTGACAATTACCAAGAACAATGATTTAGTTTGTATCATCGACGTAAAGTGTCACTATTAGTATCCAATCAGTAGTTTTCAAGATATTTGTGGTAGGCGCACTTGCCCATTAGGCGCACTTCGCCCCCCTGACCTTATTTTTTCAGATGTAAGTGTTATTACATTGAAGAGAATTAAAAAAGAAGGTGCGGTGAACGAAGGGGTCTGGAAGACTCCGGGTAAAAAACGACCTCACCCTTCAAAAGTGTCGAACTTAGATAGTTTCGATATGGATGTTATTCGTAATGAAATAAACGAATTTTACATTGTGAGGAAACAAGTACCAACATTAAGATCTTTGTTGGTAGAGTTAAAAGAAAGTATAGAATTTGGTGGATGTCGTGAAACTCTCCGTCGCATATTATTAGCCAACGGTTATGAATTTAAGAAAAACAAAAATGAACGTTCATTATTAATTGAACGGTATGATATAGCTGCATGGAGACATCGCTTTTTGCGTACCATTGCATCGAAACGTGCAGAAGGCAAGCCAATAATCTACTTAGATGAAACTTATGTCCACAAAACCTATAAGCCTAAAAAATGTTGGCAAGGCCCATCAACAAGTGGAATAATTGAAAATATATCGTCAGGAAAACGATATATTATTGTGCATGCAGGGTCAGAAAAAGGCCCTGTTCCAAACTCATTGTTGGTATTTAGCGCCAAATCGAAAATGGCCGACTACCACCATGACATGAATTCCATTAACTTCAACAAATGGCTTCAAGAAAAGCTTATGCCCAATTTGAATGAACCAAGTGTAATTGTAATGGACAATGCATCATACCATTCTGTCATAATAAATAAAGCGCCCACATCTCAAAATCGAAAGTTAGAGATACAGAATTGGCTTACATTGAATGGTATTTCATTTGAAACATACAATTCAGAAGCAGAGTTGCTCTGTTTAGTAAAACAGAACACACCAGAACCTATTTATGAAGCTGATGAACTTTTAAGCCAAAACGGACATGAAGTGCTAAGACTTCCTCCATATCATTGTGACCTAAATGCTTTAGAACTCATATGGAGTCTAGCAAAAAGAAATGTGGGAAGCAAAAATGTAAGCCGAACTCCAAAAGAGTTCGAGGATCTCATAAAACAATCTTTTGAGTGTATTACAGCAGATGATTGGAAAAAAATGACAGACCATGTCATTCATGTAGAAGACAAGTACAAAAGAAGATACCATATAACTGAAAATAATCTAGAAAGCTTCATCATCAATTTAAGAGACAGCAGCGACTCCAGTGATTGTAACGATTCACTACATGTTGAATTTTTAGATTCAGATTTTGATTATAGTGATTAAAAAACAGTATAAAAATATATGGTGTTGTTTTCTTTGATACATACTCACATAGATTTACAAATATTTAAACTCATGATAATATTGATACCATGATAGTGTTTGATAGCCTGTTTGTTCCTTTAATACGCCACAATGGAGTGACGTATCCGTGTGATAATAAAGAGTTAACAAGTGATATACCTAAGCTACTTTAATCTCTTCATAACGCGGACAAAATTGCAAGCATCCACTAGTAAAATAAAAATAAATGTCAAAGTATCAAAGTGAGTTGTTCCAACTTTCTTTTTAACTTTAGGGCTGCCATGCTGATATTTTTTAAATTTGCCGCGCTTTTTCAGTATCAACTTTCATTAGCCAACTCTCTACTCTACTAGCAAACTACTAACCACGTTTACACAAACTCTACTAGCAAAATCTGTTCAGTTTTATATTGATAGTTGTAGTGCTCTATGCAGAGTCCACCAGGGGAAGTACCATTTATTCTGCCGCTACGTAGTAATTCGCAAACAATACTATGTTCTGGTTTGAAGGGTAATGTTCCTAGATAACTTGCTGGGCTAAGAAATAAATTTGGGTGACGGGCGTAGTACGTTGTAAGCCAGTGATTTGCACTCTTCATGTTGAAATAGCTGCGTGGCACTTAATTGATATGGGCAGCCTTGTTGGTTACTATTAGACGAAGCTCTTGTTCTTCTGGTCACTTTATATTATAAAAAAACCCGAGATTACCCCCCACAACCTACAACAGGGTACTACATAGAAGCAGGGCATTTTTGGCAAAGAAAAGTACGAAAAATTGTCCGAAAGACTAAAAAGAATTTGTATGTTAGTAACCTGTACGAAAAATTATGGACTTTTAACTTTCGAGAATTAGCGTGCCCTCAAAAAAGAAGTGACAAAAAGACCTGTATATAAGTATCTCGTCCACTCAGGTAGATAACATGTTTTTGCACGCACATGTTTTACTATTAAGATACCAAATGAGGTCATCCAAACTTGCTGTTGCTTATTTTCCTTATAACTACCATCTAAGTAGATGGTCCGGTTTTCCTACCTAGGTATACCTATAAGTTAGTATCATACATATAGTGTTGCCGAGCACACGCGTACTTAGTCTGTGAAAGATTACAAACTTACCAGTCCACAGTGCGTTATAATTTATGTGATAATGCTTTTAATAGTAATTTTCATCGTATTTACTCTTGCTATTTATTTATACAATATAAGAACATTCAAGTACTGGAAAAAAAGAGGGATTAAATATGAAAAACCTATACCTTTTTTTGGTACCAACACAAAAGGTTACCTTATGCAGCTGAGTACTTCGCAGATGGCTGAATACTTCTATTGGAAATACTCTGAAGAACGTGTTGTTGGAACCTTCAGATCCACCACTCCAGAACTTCTTATCAGAGATCCCCAGATTATAAAGCACATTCTTGTATCTGATTTTAACCACTTCCGACGACGAAGGGCATATTTGATTCACGAGGAGGTTAATGAGCCATTGGTACGGCACCTGTTCAACTTAGACGGTGACCTATGGCGTTTGCTTCGACAGCGGTTGACGCCGGCGTTTACAAGCGGCAAGCTGAAGGCAATGTTCCCGCTGATAGTGGAGCGAACCGAGAGACTTCACACGAGGATCCTTGCTGTTGCCGAAGCATCCATCGACGCGAGGGATCTTATGGCTCGTTTCACCACTGACTTCATAGGAGCATGTGCGTTTGGACTCGATATGGATACGCTGAGCGAAGAAAACTCTAAGTTCAGAGAATTAGGTACTAAAATTTTTAATCCCAGTTTGTATGAAGGTATAAAATTTATGTTGAAAGAAGTATTTCCCGAAACGTTTAAGCATGTCAAATGGTTACCACGAGTCGAAAAAGACGTGTTGTCTCTTGTACGTTTAGTTCTTGAACAAAGGAACTACGAGCCTTCTGGAAGAAATGATTTTATAGACCTATTACTTGAGTGTAAGAAGAAAGGGAAAATGATAGGCCAGTCGATGCAAAAGATTAAGCCTGATGGCACTCCGGAGCAAGTTGAAGTGGAACTAACTGTAGAATTAATGGCAGCTCAAGTGTTTGTTTTCTTCGCGGCTGGTTTCGAAACATCATCATCCACCAGTAGCTACACATTGCACCTACTCGCGTATCATCCCGAAAAACAGCAGAAAGTTCAGGATGAGATTGACAAGGTCTTAGCCAGTTACGACAACAAATTAAGTTACGATGCAGTCAAAGAGATGACATATTTAGAATGGGCGTTCAAGGAGAGCATGAGGATACTTCCATCAGTTGGGTATTTAACCAGGGAGTGTAACAAAAAATATACATTCCCGGACATGGATCTGACAATAGATAAAGGAGTGAAGGTAATGATTCCTCTCCAAGCGATGCTAAACGATCGGAAATATTTTCGAAACCCACACATATTCGAACCAGAGCGATTTGATCCCATTAATTTGGATAGTGAAAAGATAAAATATGTTTATATGCCGTTTGGAGAGGGTCCAAGAGCATGTATTGGTAAGTGACAGCTTATTTGCTTTAGGACCTTTGCCATTTATTCTACCGCCAAGCAGTAATGTGCAAACATTACTGTGTTCCGGTTTGAAGGGCAATGTTTCCAGAGAAATTACAGGGCTGAGAGTATAACAACTTAGATCTCTGGGTGACGAGCGCAGTGCAGTGCTAGGTGATGATTTGGACTCTTCATGTTCCAATAGCTGCGTGTCACTGTGCTGTTATGTGGCAGGCATGTTGCTTACCATCAGGCACATGACCTGCTCGTCTCGTCATTCTTCATTTAAAAAAAAAAAAGGAGAATAAGATGTCTACCTGATACAGTCCGCGAGGTATAAGCTGAGCTTTGCATTAGTGTGAGTCTGTGAGTGATCACATGCATACGCATCTATTACCAAAAGTACAGTCAGACAACAAACTCTTAAACAACAAGCTGACATTAACTATCCAGGATCAATATGGTCATTGCGAAAAGAAGTATCTCTTTTAGGATTCAAATGGTCAAGGACAGAGAATAACAGAAAAATTTTAATGGAAAAGCATGAGATCCGTCACCTACGTATAACTTATTTACTTAAAATTTCCGAATACCGTATTCAGGGCAGGCCTATCGTTTATACCGATGAAACATATATTGACACCACTCACACTTCATCAAAATCATATTCAGATGGCAGCACTTCTGGTTTGAAGAAACACCTTATTAAGAGAACATGGTCACAGCGTCCTGCGTCTGACTGTACTTTTGGTGATCACTCACACTAATGCAAAGCTCAGCTTATACCTCGCGGACTGTACACGAGTGTATCCAGGGCCGGATTTAGAGGACAACCGGTGCCTTATGCCCCGGGGCTTCTACAAACTGGGAGTATCCACAATATAGGTACTTATTCTAGGTTGGGTGTATTTCAACGTACGAGGTCAAGAACAAGATAATAATGGCCCCGGCCCCGGGGCCTCCGCACCTCTAAATCCGGCCCTGAGTGTATCAGGTGTAGTTTAAGTACCTCGTCGTATGCGTAATGGGTACCTAGGTATTGAAATGTCGAATTTTAATTAGTCCGGCGCCTTCTGCGCTAGCCCACAGTTCAGAACGCAATAAATCTGACATAGGTCCGTTTATCTTTAAACTTTCTCACCATTTGATAAAATGTTTAAGCAGTGGGTTAACTTAATTTTTCTATTACGCCTTTCAGGAGAACGTTTGGGGCTGATGCAGTCGATGGCCGGTCTAGCAGCTGTGCTTTCAAAGTTCTCGGTGGAACCAGCTTCCAATACCGATAGATATCCTGAAATTGTAACTGCTCCTGGTGTAGTACAGATGTTAAAAGGAGGATTGCCGCTAATGTTTCGAGAGAGGCAAAAATAAATAAGATAATTAATTTACATAAATACGTAGGTACTTACCATATTTTTGACCGCTAAGTTAAAAGTGGTAGTTATTTTATGAGATGAGTTTTCTTTTCGTTGTTTGAAAGTTGACATGATCGAGATTATTCTTAGTTTCTCCATTTGCTAGAACCATACCGCCACAGAACATCCGTACAAACACGAGAATATTGTACTTACCAATGGAAAAAATATTTTTTTCCATGATTTCGGGGTTACGTATGATGAATTCAAAATTACCTACTTATTGAGTTAGTTTACTTAAATTAATGTTATTCGTAATTTAGTGTGACAAATGTATGTACCAAAACCTACCGAACAGTAATGAATTGAAATGGAACTGCATGGTGGTATAATCATCTGAGTGATGGCGTAGTTCAATTCATGCCGGTGATGGGAATCACAAGAAACTACGCTCCTGCAGTCACCAACTCTCCAAACCCGCATGGCCAGCGTGGTGAATATGGGAAAACGCTCCCTAAAATGGTCCCATTAGAAAAAGGGCCCTAGCTTTCAGTCGCCCTGCTATTCCTTGCCCTAACTATAACGGCGGATACGTTTACAAGTCAAGAGGTACTAGCAAACCCCAGCCTACCGGAGGCCACCTAATTACTCTAGGCTCTGGCTACCAATAACGAACGTAGGTACCTACATTTAGGCAAGATATTGCAGCTGGAAGAGGAGCATTCATATGCTGGGGTACCCACATTAAGGCATTTTTGAAAAAAAAAACACGTCAACCGCCATTTTGTGCCGGCGACCATCTTGGACCGATTTTCATCAAACATACCTAAGCACACTCGACTAACTCATCTTTTAACGAAAAAACAAGATGAAGAACATCCGCAGACGACGGACTTTTTTCCGCGGCGGAGAAAAAAGTACGCTCCGCGAATAAAAAAATAGCTTTCATTTTGCTTTTTGTACGCGGTAATTTTAATCCCTCGGTTGCGTTACTCGATACCGCTGTTGTAAGGGATCATTTTAGAGGACAAAAAAGTCCGCGGACTAAAATCCCTCGTCTGCTGAACGCATAAAATTGATTCGTTCGCTCGGGAGCTACGATGCCCACCCACACCTACACAGGTCAAACTTATAACACCCCGACGTTTTTGCATCGGGATTCAAAAGGGCAGGCAAGGTTGACCAAAATCATCTCCACACTCTCAAGTTCAATATAATTGACACAGTTAATTAACCTTTTGACCGCCAGTCACCTTTACAAGCGCTAGCGAGCACTGAGCGCCAACGACGTCTATAGTTGACTAAAATTAAAAAACGCACTATACCAAAATGTTAGTAGGTAACTACTGATATTTTTTTTTCTTAACTTATCCTTAAATATAAATTCCCAGCAAAACTACGTGTACGAAAACTAGTCGCTGAAAACCATGGGTGGAGTGATTTTTTTATTTTGTGCTATGACGTACGCTTGGCGTACAGGGCACGGAAATGCAATTTAGTCCTGGCGGTCAAAAGGTTAATAATATTGAACTTATTGACATAACCGTAATTAATGTTTCACCTCCTTATCTCCCTTAATTTGTAGTATGAATACTTTGGATAACATGACACAGTAAACAAAAATAACTGGATGATATACTCAAGAGTTTATTTAACAGAAACAAACATGCAAGTACAATATTTTTAGTAAAAAGGTTTACACTAAAACAACGTGGTGCAGTTTGGATGTACTGCAAAATGTTGGGTTATAAAAAAAGTGTTATACATATCTAATGTGTAAGCATTTTGGATTGGACCAAGAAAATACATTCTTTATTAAAGACGGACGGAACAGTGAATTACATAAAATGGACAAGCAAATAAGAATGTCTAGTCATTTGTTTATTTACTGTTATACATTTAAAGGTAAAAATAATGCATAATTGACAATAACAGTACTTTCCACAATTGATACACCCTTTTTTGTTTGTTCTAAAGATTTTTACAATATTATGTAACTCAAACAATGTGTCACTTTTTGGATGTTTGCTTACGATCTGTTTTCCAGTACCCAATGAGGGTAATGTTTTTGTTACAAAAAGAAATTCAGTTTGATTCTGATTACTATAATAATATCACTAAGGTTTAGAGTTGCCAAGGCATCATTTAATCACAGAATGCTCTGCTATTTTTGTTTCGAAACAAGTACCAAAATGGTTCAGATACATATATGTATTTTTAAATATAAGTTTATACTTAACATAAAGTTAATAACTTTACTGATGTTATGTTAACATTCAGCGGCCGCATTCAAGATGACCAATAAGGGAAACGCAAACTGACCTCTAGAATCACCTGACTTACGATTATGCACAATTTCATTGAATCATAGGGTCAAGTAACAACAGTAAACACGTATTCATCTTTTTGGTCCATGTGAATCGAGCCATTGCTACGTTAATGCTAATCACACAGGTTTGTAACACATTTTTTTACGACAAAACAATTTTTAAGTTCTGTTTAATCTAAAAAAAAAACTACATTTGAAAGCATGTTTAGCAGTTTTGACATTCATGCAATTTATTACAAAAATTTCAACATTTTTCAGTTATAAAAAATACTTAAACCCGAGAGAGTACCAAGTGATCACAGATTTTGAAAATTCCGTTCATTTTATTAGTACAAAAAAGTAACCAATGTTCTGAAACGGATTTTACCTATCACTACAGTTTGAAAGCGGATTCATGCCCATTACAATCTATTTACGTTTAAGAAAATAAAATAAATACCTTGATACAAGACCTACTGTTAGTTGTCTACATGAAAAAAGTGTCGATCTATCGAAAACTTCGATCTCAAATCGAAAAATATACTTTCTTACAATTTGATCAACTTAAACACCGTCACAATTTTTCTTTGTAAAAATAAGTCTTTCTTCATACAATTTAAAATCGAATAAGGTATACCAAGAGTATAAAATACAAAAACTTAGATAAATCCTAGCAGATTTCTGGTCATGCGACGTAAAATAAAATAAAAACCTAAAATTCGCGCATTGACTGCTACCCCTCACTGAATCCCATGTACCGTTGTACATGGCATTTATACCTACATACGCAGCGGGAACAAGCGAGCGTACATAAACATCAACGGGAGTAAGTAATATTACAGTCATGCACAATGGGCCAATAAAGAGGCTAGGTGCGGAAAAGGCCCCGCTAAACTAAAGTAAGTAATATTACATACACCCGGTGGCCGTCGTGTAAGATTTATAAAATTACAGCTTATTTGTTGTTTTCGAAGACAGAATCATAAACTCATTTCATCAAGTTTTAGTTGACCAAATAATAATTTATATATGTTTATCGGTTATTACCTCTAACGAAGATATAGACACCATGAGCATGCGTCTGATTTCATTCAGTCTATATTAAGAAAGATATGCTATTAAGTTCTAACGCTAAGACAATTTATTTGCACTTGAACGCCAGCATGTCAGTATACACTCGTATTTCTTGGAAATGCAACATCACTTTGGTAGTAATTACTTACTGATTCTAGTCAGTTTAAAACTAATTATTTCGTACTTCTATGACTCGCCCTGTAAATAATTTTCCTTGGCGGTAGTTGCAGAACACAAATTTCATTAAAAGTGCTGTTTCTGGAATACCATTTCTTATATAAATAAATAAATATTGCTGGACAATTCACACACAACACCATCTGACCCCAAACTATGCAAAGCTTGTGTGATGGCGGCCAAATAGCTGATTTAATACTTATATAGTTTTAAATACATACTTATTATACATAGAAACACCAAGACACAGTGCAAACATTTGAATTCATCACACAAATATTTGCACTGGGTGGGAATCGAACCCACGACCCTCGGCTTCGCAGGCAGAGCTACTACCAACTAAGCTACGAGGCCAGTCTAATATAGTTTGAATGGCTTGATCATATACAGAAATATAAGAGGTGTGTTCAACGGATCATTTCTGTTACGCTTATTACAATTCTCTGCATTCGTTTGTAACGCTTTTTCGAGAAATAGTGACTGCGCATTTCTTTAATCATCTATCTCAAATGTTTTCAATATGTGACAACAAGTTTGCGTAGCAGCCATAGGCAACGAGTGGCGAGAACGCGATTGAAGAAATTAATATAAGATTCCAAGTTTTTCTTTTGTTTTGGTCAGTTTCATACTCGGTCAATAATATTTATGATTCCTATGTCAGTATCAGAGCATATGGAAATCCATGATATTGAAAACTGTTTAAAGCCGCATTCTAGACCGTCTAGATTTTAATATTTGCATAGTACAAATGAGTCGTAGTCGGTTTAGTTAGTCTCTGAGATTCGCAAACATTTTTAAATAATATAGTCAATATGTCCCGTAGTATTCATTGGAACAATAAAAATGCTGGCGTTCAAATAAGGGAGGTGAAAACATTAGACATTTGGATTGCGAAATATGTTCTTTTATATAATTGTAAATAAAAGAGATATTCCCCTATTCACGGTTGTCGTTTTACCCCCAAAGTTGTACGGATGAACACAGCGTGAATGAGTCAGGCGCCGATTTTTAGAATGACCTAAAAGACCCTGTTTTGAAACAGTTCAAGCTACAAAATACTACCATTAACCTAAGGATACGAATCACACTATCATAACAATTGATTAGAATTACTTAACTCAAAAATTAACACGGCGAATCTGCATTATTAATTAGTACTTAAGTGTTTAACTCAACTTTTAATTTTCACAAACTTTTTGTTCCTTTTTTTTTAATCTACCTTCTAGCTAAAAGCTTTATTAGAGTAAACCAAAACCGAAAACCTTAAATATAGCCTCAGAAAATGCATTTTACTTTCATAGTATTATTCCATTGTCTTCTTATACCCAATCTTTTAAATGAGATTAAATTATTTTAAACATGCTATGAAAAAAAGTTTTGTGGAAATTATGAGCCGAGTTTAAATTCCTATAAAACAAACAAGCTTATGTATAGTTTGTTAGCAAAAGTTCTGAAATGATCCTAACATATTTTCAACTAAAGCTTATAAATTCTTAGGAACGTGATCTGTGTACTTTTCGCGTGTGGAAAGCAAACTTAAAACTTAAAAACAATATATACTGTGTAACTTAAAAACAATACATATGGTGTAATAGACTCAAACATTTACAGAATTATGTATTCTCATTTCATTCACAGTTCTATATAATTTCACGATATAACTTAAAAAATATATGCGTTTACAAGTAAAATATCCGAGATCCGATATAAACGTTAACACGGACAGCTATAATTGAAACTGCCCAAATACTAAAGCAAAAATGAAATAAAAACTCAAAAATTGAACACAAGCAAAAATTCATTTTTGCCTGTATTCACTGGACACAAGCAAAAATTCAAGGACTATGTCCCGATTACGTCTTAAAACACACAAATCAGTTCCGTGTTAACATTTCACGAAAGGGGTCCGGAACACATTGCGGTTAGATTTCATCTAAAAACAATTTCATCATAAAATACTGAGGTAAAGGAAGGTTTTAGATGAGATATGACTTGCGAAGTTTAGGCGACTACAAAGAGCCATGGATTAAAATTGAATAGCAAACATTTTAATGTTCCACAATTTTCCTTATAAAGATTTTTGGACCCCATGAATTAAACACTTTATAATTTAATTTCAGACTTATAGGAATTTTCAGCTGCAAAACACCACAATATTATTCATATTAAATAATATATTCACAGTAACATTTTTCAGCAACTAGAGTAAGTTTATGACTAAATATTTTATAAGTAATAAAAACAACTATGAGAGATCAGTTAAAAAAGGTAACTACATCAAAATTACAGATGAATCAAAAGTGCCTCAAAAGAATGGCTTTGCTGTTAGGGGGGAGGGGCGGGTCACGGGGGACATGATCCCCTCCAAAATTATATACATTAGATTAAAAATCTAAAAAAAATCAAAATGTCTAATAGTACATAAGACTATTTTTAAACGCGGGAAAACAACTAAAACGTCAACTACGCGGGTAAAATCGTGGAGCGCTACTAGTAGTCTTTTACTCGATTTATTGTATTTCTACTCGTGACCTCCCCAAAATCTGAAGCTGCGTACTGGTGAGCCCCCCAAAATTCGCGGCTGGGACCGCGCCTGGTTACAGTGTTCAACTTGGAAGCAATTCATGCCCCCATATTTTGTTCAATTACTTTTAATCATTGTAGTTTTGTCAAAAGTTCAAACTATCTTTTTGACAATAATTTTAATGGCATACTGATAATCAAAAGATAATAGGAATTTCAAGGGTAGATGATCTTTCAGAAAAGAACATTTTAATGTCATGGCATTCTCCAGTAAGGCGCCTAAACCTCTAGTCACTTGACTGAGTATGCAAAGCAGTTAGCATGGCCGTTCTACATTAATCTAGGAGACTGGATCTTATTACAAGCATTGTGATTCAACAAATAATCACAATGCAGATGAACAAATACACCAACATAAATTGTATTGCGTTTTATAAAATATTCATTGGCTGTAAGATCTCAAAAAACACTGACACAGTCAACAATAATGAGATATAGATCTTCTACATTAATAAAATAGTGACAGTAAGAACATCAAAATAATTTTGCTAAAACACTTTGTAAAAAGCTGAAGTTGATGGATAAATTACTTTTGTATCACCTATATAAGTTACAGGATAATACTACTTTATGTTATATTTATCAGCTGACCATAGCAGGGTTTTATTTTTTTCCTTAACTATAGTGAGTGGTCAAAAAATTACACATTTGCACAAACTAAAGAGACTCATAAAGTTGACATGATATAAACCTACTGACATTAAGTACTGAAGGAAATTGCACCTGTCACATTTTTTTTTAAATCATAGGACAATTCAAATTGGATCCACAGCTATTGAACACTGTGCTCTCCTAAATCTTGTACATCTCAGTGATATTAATGTTGTTTTAACAATTGAGATACTAAGAGCAGCTAGATCACAGCAGTAACAGTTTTTGACCCAACTCCAGCTATTTCACACTCAGTATGGACTGAAGCAAATACAGCATATGTGTAGAGATCATATTAGTGATATTTTATGTTTGATCCAGTACTGACCTAATATAGAACAGCCATAAGGGGTTCACTTGAATTGTCCGAGTGCGAATGCGTCCATGACCTTGGGAACGTGTTCGTCGATACCCACAATGTCCAGGACTCCTTCGTGCGAGCCGTCCGTGGTTGAAACGCGGTGCGAGGCCAGGTTCATTACGATGAGCCTGAAAAACAAATTGCTTTCATGTAAACTTGGTTCTGCTGCGTCTCTTGTTTAGATGGATTTCAATACTATGTTCCTTGAAATCCTCTGTCCATCTAAACATGATTATAATACGCAAGTGACTTAAAAAAAGATTCAAATGGTTTGCTATTCAACAAAGTAAATAATCCGTTAGATTATTGTTTTTTTTTTAATTACGGTTTTCACAATAACCAACACGTATTATTATTATTTAACAATAACGTGTCAAAATAATAAAAGATATTTATGTATATTTTTTCTTAAATTAAAAGACACAAAGGCGAGGGGGCACATTAATACCCCAATTGGTTGTTGTGTTGGTGGTGTTTAATGCGCTGATGAAGAATTGCCCAATAATATGTCCATCTCCAATCTCCATGTATTAGACAAATTAATCACGTCGACGAACAATAAAAAGCTTAATGTTTTGTTCTTAATATCAGTAGAATGGTGGCGACCATTCTTCATGTACAGCCCCAGAGCTCGCAAGGGACAGTGGTCGGCCAATAACACTTTTTTTTTTGTAGCTTCGTAGTAGTTTCCTCTGCTGCTATAGGCTGAACGATTCAGGTCCTTATACCTTGAAAGAACATACAATACTAGCTTAATATTCTGTACTTACTTGGCACCTTCAACGCCGTTCTCGGTCCTGTAACGCTCTAAAGCCCTGACGGGGCAGTGGTCGGGCAACAGCAGGTTTTTCTTGGCGGTCGGCGGCGGACCGAAGCGACCGCCGTTGCCCCTGCCGCCGCGGGCCGAGTGATCGAGCTCCATGTATCGGGTGGATCGATCGATCATGTTGATGAACACGTCGAACTTCTGCTTGTTCTTCGCGGCCCATTCGATTGGCGCGTCGAGCTGTACGCGACCGAGGTTCATTTTCTGTGCAAATAAATAAATATTGGTGTACATTTCACACACAGCACCGTCTGAACTCAAAATAAGCAAAGCTTGTATTACTATGGAAGCCAGATAGATGATATAATACTTATATAGTTGTAAATACATACTTATTACCATTGATATAAACCTATGGATGTGCCCTGAGCATCTTGATATTGGTAATAAACTGCGTTTCTCTGTGTAGCGTAAGTGGTTTACAAACAACCAATCTACTTGGCCCCTAGAATCGCTAGCGGCGAGATATGCTGTGGTTCTACTTATTTTAGTTGTTGACAATGAATAGTGATAAGTAAAAACGTCCGGCGTTTACCGCTTCCTGCATCCGACTAGAACAGAAAGCTCACTCTTCCAAACGATGACGTAATTCCGTGCGCCTGAAGTTTCTAGGAGGCCACATCTAGCGGTTTATATTGATGCTAATCTTATATATAAAATTCTCGTGTCACAGTGTTTGTTTCCTTACTCCTCCGAAACGGCTTTACTGATTTTAACCAAATTTTATATGCATATTCTGTAGGTATGAGAATCGGCTACTAGCTATTTTTCATACCCCTAAAGGCTTGTTCGCCTATTCGCTAGTCTAGTAGCGAGTAATTTAGCAACTAAACGTGTATGAACAGTAAAAATTTAGTCGAGTAGTGTTGTGAATAATTTAGTCGAGTCAATCCATTTTGTTCTATTTTCAACGGGCGAGTAGCATCCCCACCACGCGTCTGTGCTCTCTGGTTCATCGGCTAAACGAGTGCGAACCTGTCAAATTAGTCGAGTTCATTAGTTGCCGCATCTCTTTACTAACTAGTCTGTGGTTGCCGCCAAAATGTCGTTTTGTCGTTTCGCTGGAGTGAAGATACTACATTAAAATTTGTTTCTTTATATTATGTGGAACATGAATGTTTGTGGAATGTTAAGTCCCCGCTCTATAAAAACAAGCAAATAAAACAAGCGTAATCAGCTTATTTATTTTATTGCGTTGTAGACGCTTCATGTTGCAAAACGCTACTCACTTGTGAACTGTACTAAAGCACGGTGCGAACGATTTTTGAATAGTAGCGAGTATTTTAGACACTAAATTACTCTCTACTAGACTAATACACTAGCTTAATGCGAACAAGCCTTAAGTGACAAGGGTTGTTCACTAAGGCAAAACAACGTTTGCGGGGTCAGCTAGTTTCATTATAATATTGTATTTCATAAACTGAATATTTCGGTGCGATTACGAATTGATGGTATAAGCGAAATTTAATCTTACTCTGAGTTGGAACTCTGCTTCTTCAATGTTGGTAAAGTTGCGTTCGAGGGTGACCATTTGAATGCCCTCTTCGGTGAAGACTGCAAGCTTTACGTTCTTCTCGCGTTTGAGTAGCTGCAGCGCCATTATTATGGCTGAAAATAAAAGGAATCTATTAAATTAGTTATATTATTGGACAATTTTAGCCTGAGAATGTCAAGGGATCGATGCTTTAGAGATGTGGTGCTGCAGGCGATTACTCTAAGTACCTTTAGACCGCAAAACGGACCAATATCCAATGTGTCATTATAAAGTCAGGTCAAACTTACAACTCGTTTGTCCAGCATATACGAGGGTCAAACTGAAAGTTCTTAGAAAATCAAAAACTGATTACATTAGCCAGTTATTAGTTTTATTATATCTTTTCAAAATATTGTCCATTCACTTAAATACACCGCTGCATGCGATGGAACCACTGGGAAAAGCACTTTGCCCACTCGTCCTTAGGGGTCTTTTCAATGGCATCGCGATACGCAGCCACCGCTTCTTCAGCATTCATAAACCGCTTTCCTTTAAGTTTTTCTTTAATTTTTGAAAATAAATAAAAATCACAAGGCGCGAGGTCGGGGCTATACGGCGGGTGACCCAGTAATTCAACGTTTGATGTCGCCAAATAGTCGATCGTTCGCTTGGCGGTGTGCGATGAGGCGTTGTCGTGGTGAAGGAGGATCCTACTGCGAGGTCGTTTCTCTCGAACTTTTTCCAAGACAAGTGGCAAACAATTGGTAGTGTACCATTCTGCAGAAACTGTTTTTTGATCCTCTAACACAATTGTTGCGAAATGACCTATCCTTCCAAAGAACGAGGCCACCATTTTTTTCCCCGCACTTCGATCTCTCTTCACTTTAGTTGGCAACTCCTCGAAAGGAAGCCCACTGAGCAGATTGTCTTTTGGTTTCAGGATCATAACAGTAAATCCAGCTTTCGTCACCTGTTAGTATGTCGAACACAGCATTTGAGTCACCTCCGTTAAATCTTTCAATCATTTTACGGCACCAATCCACACGATGGAGTTTTTGAGCCTCAGTCAAATTATGAGGTATCCACCGGGCGCAAAGCTTCCTGACCGCTAAATGTTCGTGTAGGATTTTGTGCACTTGACTCATACCGATGCCTAAGCTTGTCCGAATCTGCTGATAGGTCACTCTTTTGTCAGTCTCTATCATACGCCGCACAACACAGATGTTATCTTCAGTCGTCGCCGTAGAAGGCCGTCCCTCACGTAAATCATCAGTGAGATTAGTGCGACCACGTTTAAACTCATTAAACCAGTTGTAAACAGTCGCACGAGATGGGGCTTCATCGTGAAAGGCCAATCGTAGTCTATCATAACTTTCTTGTTGACTTAAATGACATCGAAAGTCATAAAAAATCATTGCACGAAAATTTTCTCGTGTTAAATTCATGTTGACGTGACACAGACAATTTTCAATTTGCCGCCAAATCGTAAAACAAATGACAAATGAATGAAGTATATACTCAGTAATATTGGCAAAGAGTTCTATTTTCAAATTATAGAATTATTTTTTTATTATATTGTTTATAAGTGGCCAGTTCTACGAACTTTCAGTTTGACCCTCGTATACCAACAACGGCCTCATTTTCTATTTCACCCTACTAACTTACTTATTAACTAAAACATTGTTATATTAATATTTCTTCTGAAATCTTTCAGATTCCTTCTTATTATTACTTGAAATAGTTGAAACATTAAAAAATATCACCAAATGTGATTGCAACCCAAGCCGGATTCTGGCATGTGTGGATACAACCACATCTATTGTATTACTGTATTTATGTAAACTTTTATAGGTTTTTATAACATATTTGCTCGTAAAGGGTCTCTTATTGGACCAATTTCTGTATCGTAATGTATCTTATTACGTACTTGTGCTGTAATGTGTAATGTAAAACGCACGGTTTCAAAATGCTCCGTCCACAGACTAGGTTGAGAGATATGCTCCGTCTAAAACGAAAGGTACCTTTTTAAATCTTAGTAAATTGTTTTTATGTCAGAAAAGTGTGGTCAACATTTTATGAATAAAATTAACTTTGAGAGGAAAATATAATAAATAATTATTTAATTCGTTAATTTAATTAATTTTGACCATAAATTACTTAAATTTTTCTGTAACAAAACACAAAAATATTAATTTACTTTATTACTAATGGCATACCGGCTGGTTCTGTGCCGTTGCTTAAAAAAAAAGGCGCCGATGCGCGCGCATTGCTAATCTGTGATCCATAGTGATTACTTACTCTGTGCTGTGATCTGTGATCAAGTAAATATTATTCCGCGCATTTTTTTCGCTGTATTGTTTTTATTTGCACCACAATAAGAGATTATCACTAATACTTATACACCTACGATTAAAAACTCCGGCTCAAAAGTATCGGAGCCGAAGTCGGAACCGAAGGTATAATAACAAGTCAGAGCTCCGTAACATCCCTGGTTCAAAGACGCGCACCACTGTCTTTTCGAAGTAATGTGCGCAATGTCGCTAAACTTCAAACGGTGAAGGAAAACATCGTGAAGAAACCGACATGTACCTAGAATCTCTCAAGGTCATGCATGTGTCATTCAATAACCCGCACTGGGCCAGCATGGTGGATTATGGCCTAGAATATCTCCTAGCAAGAGAAGGCGTCCCAGAAGTGGGACGATTAGTGAGCTGTTTATATGCATTTTTTCTACATATTTATTTAAGTTACTACCCTATTGAAAGAAGGGTTATGTTTTTCGCTCGTATCTTGTTTTTAGATGGTTTATTGTATTATATACTGTTTTTTTAACTGTTGATGTTTTTAAAGTGTCATTTTACCAGCGTGTCCTGGCGTGACGGCCGTGTTGTAGAAGCACTCCGCCTGCAGATGTTTCTTGCTCTCCTTCTTCGGGTCGGCGTCGCCGCCAGCGGCGGGCGCGGCCGGGGCGGCGGGCGCCGACGCCGGCGTCGTCGCGCCCTTCTTGCCCTTCTTCGGGACCGCGTAGCGCTTGCAGAAATGACGGCCTACGTGACAAAGTTTATTTATTCACTCAAATATAATAGCAGTGGTGTAATCGTTTTTGTAGTGGTAGGACAATTGTAATGAACAATGTCATTTTTTTTTACAATTTTATTGTGAGTTAACCATCACTCTTAAAAAAATCACTGTAACTATAATAAGTTTGATCGATAAGCCAGCTTTTTAATCGGTTCTTGAAGCTGCCCAAACTCGGGGCTGATTTAACTATTTTAGGAAGTATTATAAACTTCCGGTCCCATAATGTGAGTCAGCTTTTCCGATCTTGTGAGGGAGTGTGGTATACTATCCAGCTTGTCAGCGTTGCGCATATTGCAAGAATGTCTCTCTCCTCGCGTGTTGTATGAGTCTAAGTTATTTCTGACATACATAGCCACTTGGTAGATCAAGATTGCAGGCAACGTAAGTATGCCAAGCTCTTTGAAATATGGTCTAACGGATATGCATTGCGACACGGCCACGATGGCACGTACTGTACGGCGCCGAACTTGTACTTGTACGAAATTGTACGATACTTATTATCGAATAATAAAATGTTAAATTTAAACTTTAAAAATGTATGCTCTTTTTTGTTTTTTTATTATTGACGTGTAAATTGTACATTTATGAATAAAGAACTTGTAACTTTGTATATTTGTAGCTATACACTGTCATCTGTATACTGTGTGCAACATTTGCGTTTTTTAATACTAAAATTCTAAAGTTATAAATGTTGACTTCTGTCGGCAGTCCCAACCCTATGACTGCCAATTTGTTTTTTTTTACAATATAGTGCCAGAACGAGTAAGACATGCGCCTGATAGGAAGCAACACGCCTACCCATTGATGAAGATGTTGCTCAATACTGAATTCGGAGTCGCAAGTTTGGTTTCGTAAATTTGCAACTTTTGTTGTCAAAATCTGTTGGATACATTAATATTTTGTCGCCCGTTCAAATTTGGCCAATTCACGGTTACCTCACTGTAAAACTTACGATATAAAGTACTATTTCAACTTAGCAGCTCTCTGTGGAACAGCAGTAAAGGAAGATTTTGACTATTTTGTAAGAAAATCAGTTAATGTGTGGGTTTACCTTTGAACATGTGATGCCGCATGTCCATGGTGATCAAATATCGAACTTCAGTTGGTTTGGTGACAAGCCAGGACTGGTCAATCAATTTGTTCAAGGATGCAATTACCGCTTGGCTTGGTGGCTTCTCGATACCTGTAATATTTATTAATAAATAAATAAAATTTTCAGGAATGGGATGAAAATCACATGACCACATAGTGAGTACTGAACAGAGAAAGAAAGTGCAGCACATATCCCTTCACATTATATGAATTATTCCTTTTTTAGTTACATTAATTGGACCTTTAAATCATTATAAATGTACCTATACCAATAGCTCAACATTTATTGAAGTCCTTTTTTTGAAGTTATACATAAATATAATAGTAACATTTTTTTAAGGCCATAAATTCTCTATAGCTTCCTAGTGTTCACTTAAACAATTTCATTAAAATTTCCGAGTTAAATCCAGCACAAACACAAAAAGTACATAGCTTCATAACTCAGTTAGTAATAACTAGCAAGTATGACCTAAACAACAGGTCGATTTGTTGCCTTCTTAGGACTAACATGTAATAGGAATGACTGACAACCGGACGCGGCCGAGAGCAGTGCACTCTTCTTTAAAAAGGCAGCAGGACGCGGCCGAAGCTTAAGTCGGACTGGACCAACCATATCACACGTGAGTTACCCGTGACTTAACTACTTAAATAAATGCCAATGCCATAAAAATCAAAGTATTCCTCACCCCAGTTCTTGATTTCTTTAGGATGCCTTTTGGTCGATGACCACTCCCACAAGCCAGTTTTGGGATCAAAGATCTGGCGTAAACGACGGCGCTCTTCTTTCTCATGAAGGATTTTCGCTTTTTCGGCTTTATATGGCCTAAAAAGTTATATAAAGTCGTAAGTTAAAGATCTCTGAAAATTAGTATCTTGGATTGCCAATCAATTATTATTTTAATCTTAGTATGATCACATAAACACAACCTATGTCAGATGAATATTCGGAACAATGCAGAATATTTTAGTGTATTTTATTTATCGGGTAGGAGAGCAGTCCCTCTCCTACGAAGTTTCGAAAGTCAAACGCCTAACCTGTATGAAACGTTACAAGCTGATCTAAATGGTGAGGGACTCTTGTGATGGCTTGTTTTTACGATATACGCGATTTAAAATCGCCGATTTTGAGAAGGACCTTAATCTTTCTGACAAAAAGACATCCTTATGTTTTAACAAAAACACTTACTTGGTTTTAAGCTTATAGTTATTCAGTGTGATGTAAACTTCGATGGGGGTGACTTCAGATTTGTTGATCAATTCCTGGTTGTTAAGCAGAGAGATGAGGATTGCTGTGGTGGTGGAGTCACTAGTCAGAAAGCCCATGTTGTGGATGCGTTGAATGTTTAATAGAATATCACGTAGATTCATCTGGGGAAGCACTGCATCCCACACCTGAAAGAGGACAAAATTAAACATTTTATAGCAAGGCAATCATTTAAAGTTATTCACGATAGTCTGATAGGTTTGCAGTCTGCCTTCTATCATTGGAATTGTATTAGGATTTACCCGCATTCCTATCATGATTAAAATTGCCAATGTACTATTCCAGACTATAAGAGACGTACTTCTTAGCATTCCATGGATTCACCGTGCGGGTGCCGGGTCCATCGTGTGACAGAGAGAGAAATCTCGAGTAGACCCCAAGACTTGTGACTCGGGCGTAGGTTTAAAAGGGGCCCCTTATATTGACGTACGTCAACACTCACCTTCACTACTCGTATTTCTCTCCCTGCCCAGCCAAATCCGATATGATCCTACTAGTGCAGCTTCCAAACTAGTGTTCCAAATTTTAACCCGATCCATTCAGCTGTTCCAACATGATTGATAAATAGAAAAAAATCCAAACTTTCGCATTTATAATTTTAGTAGAGACACCTAGGATTACTACCATATTATAAATACATAGCATAAGCAACCAACTACATGTTCTCACTGCTGGGATTCAGGGCTTTCTCTTGCAAGGAGAAAGTGAAGGAGTATTATTCACTATTCATTACTTTATTTTATTTATTGAATAATAGGTGAGCAGCATTAGCTGATATGACTATAATCTCAGATATATATAAAATATACTTACATCCTGTGAAGTGAGCAAGTGGCCCGGAACATGGTCAAGAGTGAATTGGTTCTGTGTGGCAATGACCCCAGCAGCGACTGGATCTTCGCAGTGTCGCATGTCCTCTACCTTCTGGAGATAGTCAAACACCTCCTTGGTGCCTGGTTTGTCACCGATCATTTGCTTCGCTCGCTTCAAGCCAAGGATCGCATACTTGACAATAGCATCACGGACTACAAAACAAATGATTATGAAATCAATTTTAATATTCAATTATTAGTTTGGTATTACATTTTTGGGCCATCTTTAGCTCCTTGTACCCATTATAAGTGCAAGACGTTGCAGCACTGTATTTCCGATACATTTGTTAGCATTATGACACGCATTTGTTCTTAAGCAATAAATTATTCATATTCATATCACCATTCTACAGAGATGTTCTAAGGTTTTCCAAGAGTATTCAATTTAATTTTTTATGCCATTGCCGTTCATGTAATAGAAAAAACAGATGAATAATATGTCATAAGAAATTATTTATTAAATACTTTAAAATGTTTAGGAAAAACCATCAAATTCGTTGTTTGCCAACACTATTTTGATAGTTTAGTTTAGAAACTGAAATTAACAGGCTAGGGAAGTAATGCAATGTTATCGATGTAAGTTATTTGCCTAGCTGTGTGATCAAATGGCTGAATATCATCCAAGAAGCTAATTACATGAAGCTGTTTAATAAAAGGTTAGGCTGTCTATTGAATGGCTGATTGGCTGTGAAATATTGCCTGGTACTTACAAGAAACCTATTAAAGCCAATTTTTGTGATATCCTGTTTTGGTTTTATTGATTCTTGTTTGCCAGGAGTGGACCTTCATAATTTCTCAATGTATTCCATGAACAAGTGATATATTCAAATTATTTTTTTGAAATTTGATTACACTTTATTTTACTCACCATAGTCTTCTGGCTCAAGTTTCATATGTGATTTCCGGAGGAGAGTCTTATGTGATCTGCCATGACGAGCCCGCACACGACCCATCTCCTTGGCCAACTCCATTGGATCTTTGTGGAGGTACCATTCACGGACACTCTTACACCATCCTTGCCCATTACCTACAAAAAAAATTGATCATACATGTTGAATTCATATACTTGTATTAGTAGTATTAGACACAATTTCACAGGAATGGTTCAATAATTTGAGATAAATGTATGTTTTATAGAATAGAAGTTACGGCTGCTCTAGTCGGGAGAACAGCAACTGCCAATCCAGAGCCCCTGATTAGAATCCCACATGCACCAACGTCTTTTCGAAGACATGTGCGTAATCCCGCTAATTTAAAAACGGATGAAAACATTGTGAGGAAACTGGCATATTCCAAGAATCTCTTTAGGTCATACTTTATCCATCAACCCACACTGGGCCAGTGTGGTGGAATATGGCCATGACTGTCTCCTTCCAAGAAGTCCCAAAGAACCAGCAGTGGGAACATTTACTGGGCTACTTATGCTAAGAAAAAGGAAAAATGATGTCATGTTATACTTGATATTTTGGAAATAGGTCCCTCGATAATTATTTTGCACACACACCATGTTTTAAAAAAACCTACTTATTTAACAACATGTCACATAATGGGGTAGGCGGGAAAAAATGTCAAGCCCACATGACTACACAAAAGTAAAATATTTGTTTTTCTAAGATTTATTGTACCACTTCGGTAACATGTTTTTTTTTTTGCATAATTTACACCCATCTGACCCCAAACTAAGCTAACTAAGCTTTTATACTATGGCAGCCAGATAGCTGATATAACAATAAATACATACTTATTATACACATAGAAACACAGTACAAATATTTGAATTCATAACAAATATTTGCACTGGGTGGGAATCAAACCCACCTTGGGTTCAACACCACCAAGCCAATGTTGGGTCGCCAAAGCTTCACAGGCAGAGTTACTATCCAAAAAGCCACGAGGCCAGTCGAGTCGATTAATAAATAAAAGCCAAACTAAATTACAACTTAAACATTGGTTACATGTTAACCATGGATAAACAGATAAAACAGACATGATAGAACTACTAACTGTTCCATCAGGCACATGTTATGCTCTTAGATTTAAAAAACAATTTTTCTTTGACTATGGAATCCTAATAAAGGTGTACTTTATAGTACCTCCATAGCAGGCAAACTTTTCACTTAACCATGACCAATGACATTTACAGGGTTATGTGGAATGTATGTACCAAGCTAAATGGTTAATTATTCAGCAAGCAAATAAACTGTTTTATTAATTACTAGCTGATCTATCGAAAATTGGGCGTACCAATTCAGATTTTGAACAAATTCGGTTAGGTACTTTAGGTTCTAATGACGCAACATTTAAAATATGACATAGTATGCTGTCACACAACGAAAGCTCTCAAAAAGCAATATTTTTCCCCGTTTTTGTTACATTTTTCATTCATGCTCGGCTCCTGCTGATAGTAGCGTTATGTTAAATAGCCTATAGCCTTCCTTGATAAATGGACTATCCTACAAAGAAAGAATCTTTCAATTCGGCCCAGTAGTTCCAGAGATCCTTGCGTTCAAACAAACATACAAACAAACAAACTCTTCAGCTTTATAATATTAGTATAGATGACAAATCAAGGTGTATTTTGTGTCATTGTCTCACATCTGAAAGTAAAATAGCCACTATACTGTATGTTTAGACACTGCACAGTTTAAAAGATGATAAATAATAATAATAATAACACCAGCAGATTGCATAGTTACAATTCACATACCAGTTTTCAAAGTTCGGGTATACTTGTTGAAGAGCATCATTTGTTCTGGAGTCTTGCATATTTCCAAAGCTGCCTTGTAAACTCTCTCTTTCAAAGGATTTGTGCCAATTAAAAGACATTTAGCAAGAGCAAAAGCTATTGTCTCAAATCTAGTATACCAGCCATCTTCGGCAGCCTGAAATTACCAAAAATGTACAATTTATATTATAACATCTAATGACACAATATAACATTGTTGTAGACTATCACTGAACAAGATTTTGTTTGAACAATTTCCAACTAACTTAACCTTCATTCAATTATGTGAAATCATTTACATGGCATGTCACATCACTTTGTCATCTCATTATCATTGATAATTAATTTATATTACAGAAGGTGGTAAGTCAGTTGATATTATAATTATAGCACAATATGGTACTGTGTGGTGATAAATGCCACATTAGTATTTATGTCGCAGCCAACTAACTTAAATCAGCCATTCTATCAACAGCCTAGCCTAACATACCAAACAGTGCATCAAATTTTGGTTAGTTGGCGACAGTTACACAGGAATGTTTTCAAACAACAACTCCAACACAATAGTAGGTAATTTAGTTTTAATGAGCATAATACAAAATAATGATTAGTCATGTGTTTAGGCTTTTTTTATTGGCTAATATATTATTGGATTGGCTATTAATCTTATACATATATTATGCTAATGTAACTCTATTTAAATAATATATTTAATTAATACTACCAATAAATAATCCAATAAAAATTTAAAACAAATAATACAAAAAGTATTCGTCATTAAGCTAAACTAACCCACCCCGGCACCACAACAGCACCCGGTGCAAAAGTGCCCATTATACTGGCCGCTTTGCCTCGCTGGATTGCTATGGCCAGCCTTTGCACCAGGTACGAGCCGGCGCGGGAGTCCCCCGATTTGTCGCGTAGCTTACGCCCCAACTCGTGCACCAAACTTTTCGCCTCAGTTCCCCACATTTAAATTAACATAAAGATATACTAAATCATAAAGCTTATATGAACTGAATAAATTTCATGTCAACGAATAATTACACAAAAATAGAAAAAAAAATGAATGTCATACACAAGTACCATAAATTCAAAACAATCTTGGAATATTATGTTATTATATAAAAATATATCTAAGTAAAATACACAACAGTATGTAAGTATATTTACCTGAAGTATTATGTTGACAATTTCCACTCCAAGGTTTGGGTTCACAATGAGTATATCATTGGCAACAGGGAATTTATCTTCTTCAAAGTATTTGTGGGTAGACCAGCAACCAGGGTAATACTTAGGGATTTCAATGCCAGTGTGAATAAATCTAGTTATCCGGTCTCGAAGTTTACAATCAAGTTCTAATCCCGTCATCTTCAGTAGAAAGCACTACTTTACGGTCCACAATCGTAAAGTATTGCATGAACGGTAGAAATTGCACTAGAATAATTTTACCATTCAAGTGCGCGCAAAAAATTTCGACAGCGTCTCAAACCTGCAAATGATACAGCATCTAAAGGTAAATGCACTGAGCAACTAGACTATACATTTTTTGTCGGTATTCAAGCGAAACATGTGCCACAATAAAATGAGGATGTGGCCAGAAAAAATGTACAATGGACGTCTTCTGAAATCACAATAACTTCCACGGTACCAATAACTTTACAATACTGAATTTTAAATCAGCGGGCAATACTTGGACACGGTTACCTTGGAAATATGGAAAAATGGCCCAAAAGTCGGAAATAAACCATAAAATAATAATTCGCAATACAAAATACAACATACCTCGTTTTCGATGTTTCGTTTGAGTTATTCACAGACTAAGTAGTAAGTAGAGAGATACAGAGATACGAGTTATTATAGTGAGGTGAAAATGCATCCGAACTTGCGAACTGCTACCTGCGAAGTTTCATTCGTTCTTTCGATAAAGTTGAACTGAGAATTGCAACTACTTGGCATGTCTAAAAGGCTTATTTACACTTGGCTAAAGGACAATGCCCACGTCCCATACATTGAAAAACCTGTCAAACTTTTTTTGATGCTGATAGTGCGTAGAGATGAATAGTGTATAATTAAGATTGTTGATGCTTATAAAAACGTCTGTTCTTGGCGTTTTTCATTTCCTAAATACCAAAAATTAGTTACAGTCAACCCAAAAGTAAGGTTATGTTTACTGTCAAAATACATTAAAATTATGTTTTCTTTCCGAATAGAACAGAAAAGAAAAGAAAGAACTATGGTATTATCTTTCAAAACATATTTCTTATCAGAATAAATAGGAATAATAGTACTTCTCACTACTAACTGATTACCATAAAATAGTTCTCGGATGGAATTATCATAGGCTACACAAGGCTTAAACTAACTGAGTGGAGGGCTAGGTCTGATGATTTGGACTTGTATTCATGTTCCAATAATTTATGACACAAGACAGTGTGTCTTGTTATAGGCCAGCATATTTTTTTGCTTACCATCAGGCACATGTCTCGCTTATCTTATCATTGTTTCCTAAAAAAATACTTAAATCAGTGTAGATAATACTGTTCACCGATATCGTTCTACTGAATCTATATTCAAACCAATGCAAGAGAGGAGAGAAGATAAATAAAGTATATTGTTTACGATCATATATTTAATTTAATATATTTACATTTAATAATAATGTTATATATATAATAGCCCAAAACTACTACATAGCCAAAATACCCTGCTCGTGGATTTATGTGGTCCTGGTGTCTGGCCATCCTAGAAATCTCACGAAGAACTCTGCAATGCAAGTACAGCAGTACTGAAAGATGGCCTCTGCTGGTTGTCCCTATCATTTTCAATTAAAATATACATATTATATCTATTATATTTGCTTCAGCAGTAGTCAGCTTGTGTCTGTCTTCTAAAAGCAACTCAGGAATTTAAAATTGGTAATTGCATAGATTTTGTAGCAAGTTAGCGCTATCCCCGAATTTCCTGTAGAGTATGAATACTTCATTTACACAGAAATATTGTCACAGAAGGGAATATCTTAATTGTGATAAAAATATTTCATTATTTTGGTATTCGAGACAGTGGCCTTAGAAGGCCATAACAATCGAGGGTTTCCATCAGACAACACAAGCAAGCCATTACAACAATATATGGTTTTATGTAATTATGACCACAATTATGTAAGTAATTATGAGCACTGAATTCCCAGTTTTGTTAAAACCAATTTAAACAAGAAGAAAAGCAAAGATAGGAATAAAAGAAGAAAACCATACATTTTGCTTGTTTACTTTTTTTTTGTCAATTTGACATTGATCTTTGACCAATTTGGATTTGGTGAAAACGTTTCGTTTCACAATTGCATGCCAACTTTTTCCTCGTTTACATTACCAAAAAAAGCTTTGATAGTTTCTTTGTCACCGTATTTATATATATTTTATCATTATTTAAATATGTAAAAGTAGTAAATAAACGACATTGTGAAAGAAATTGATATACATAACATCCATATTCAATATCAATCTAACGCGGATCACCAAAACGAAACGCAGGTACCGTTTCGTTATTGCAATTTTTTCCAAGTCAGCTTTGTTGGTAAATGGTAGGTTTAATTTAAACAAATGCATATTACTTTATTTTGCTATGTTAGAAAGTTATATAACTTCGCACATGAGTACAACAAATCACCGATTTTTTAATATTTAACTCATATGTCTACACGACAACTATTTTGGCGGGTCAAAAATGGACATTGTCCTTTAGAGTACAGAATTTAGTCGCACCTGAATTCAGTGAAGTGTGAATAATAGCATTCAGTAAGCTAGCATACTAAATACAGAAGATTGCTTGCTTATAAATTTGTCTCTGGATTAAGAGCGTTTAAGTGATTTAAGCGACTGCATTTGTATTTTTGTGGATTCGAAATGAATAGTTCCACTTGGTATAATTTGATAAATGTGGTACACAAATCGATATTTCACTCATGCAAAAAGACTTGTGAAAGCGAGTAGGTACCCAATTTCACCATAGGTGACGACGTTTGACAAAAGAAACAGTGGTGCCACACTTGGCATTTACAACTATATTTGACAAGTCAAGTTGCATCTGGAAAACGCCTCATTAACAACATGCACACGTTCTTACTAAGCGGTTAAAAACAAGCGAGTGAACGCGAGAGTGAGGTTGATTCCCTCACCTCGCCCCCTTGTGTCCTTCGGACTAACCGAAAAACCGACACTAAATAGAGCGAACGCGAGGCGTGGTGCCGGAAGACGAGGAGAGGCAAGCACACCGTTGGCCTCGCATTCCCGCGTGTCGCTTCGTGGAGAATCTGAATGGGGCATAATGCTCTCGCGTTTCCTTAAAGTAAGATAAGCCCAGTTTATGCCTTAGAATTTAGAACATGCACTATATAGTAGTAAAACCCCCGCCAAAATCGGCCCAGCCGTTTCGGAGATTACCCGGGCCAAACAGAAAAAAATTGTAAAGTTTTGGTATAGTATAAATGTATATTTTTAAAGTATAGAGTGACAAAATGAGCTGGACATGTGCCTGATGCTAAGCAACATGCTTGCACATAACAGTACAAAGATACGCAGCTATTGGAACATGAAGAGTCCAAATCACCTAGCACCGCACTGCGCTCATCACCCAGAGATATAAGATGTTTTATCTTTTAGCCCAGTAATTTCCCTGGAATCATTGCCCTTCGCACTGGAACACAGTAATATTCGCACACTACTGCTTGCCGTTGAAAAAACTGCCAAAGGTGTAGTACTTCTCCAGGCGGACTCAGCAAAGAGCCCTATCACAACAAAAATATGTAAATGTACCGTCTATAATGAAGTAAAAAGCGGTTATTTAATATTACAAACACTATAATATTATTTATCGAAGTAATAACTTCTTTTGGCGCATCACATACAGGTTTTCCATGGGCTGTGAATTAAACTCAAGCGTCACGTTCGTAAATGAAAGAAATCTTCGGGTAAACTAGGATGATGTAGAATTCTAGATGACCATGGTCATGGTCACGTCCTCTGGTTTCACCCATATTTATGTAGTTTCCAAAGTGAGCTATCAAAATCTGAATTATTAGTGTTAACTTCTATGGAGAGTCCCTATGACTGCCAATTTTTGAAGTGAAATCTTATTTTGGCGCACCACTGACAGATTCATATTTTATTTATTAATTATTCCATTAATTCAAAGGTAAAGTAATATTAATAGCATTTTTGGAATATATAAATGAGTAAGATTAATTTTATTATTTCTGAACAATCGTGTAGTAAAAAATTACTTCAAATAAAAAAAACAATAAATTTTGGAACATAACCTATTTGTAGTGATTTACTAAAAGTAAACATTTTTTTCAGTAAAAGTGTTAATTTATTATTGTACTAAGGGGATTTTATTTAAGGGGTTTTGGTTTATTCTTGTGTCTTTAGCAGGGCCATCTTTAGCCATGCCGGGGCCCCGGGGTACGCAAGAACTTAGAGCCCCTTTGTGTAGTGTAGTGAATGATATATGTTTGTTATGTTATTTTAATTAAATCGGACAGGTATATTTTATCGAAATTCGCTGATTTAGTACGAATATTTTAGCTATAACTTTTTATTTTCTGTAAACCACTTAAATTTATAATATGTATGTTCTTTTTGACATAATGAAATGACTGTTTAATGAAATTAACACGCCACAAGGCCACAGCAGTCATGCTACTTATAGAATCCGTAATCGACAACTTTGCGATTCCATCGATGCTGCATCGCTTTTTGGCGCCTGTTTTGTGTTCAGTCGCGACTAACATTTTAAGAGACTTTCGCTAGACGGTTGGATCAAGGGTCAGATTCAGAAGGCGAGAAGGCGGTCGTTCTCGACACAGAGCGCATCGTCAGGAGGTTCCTTCCTCTGCAGCTCTTTTTTCAACACAATATAAACTTAGGTAATCTGCAGCCCTAATCACCACACTAGTAGTTTGGGCCCTGCCCTGCCGGCGGCGATCTATTATATAAATAATAGATCATAAATTGTTTTTAATATATTGATTAATTTTCGTGTTTTCTTTCTTGTATCGCTTTGGTATTTGTTATTTTTTGTACTTTTTATTTTAGATCATCACTTAATTTAATTAACTTTTGACTTATTTCCTATTTGACTAAAATAAATATGAATGTGTGTAATTATACTACCTTGTAACTTATAACTTACCAATATTTATTTTATCACGACATAAATTGATTACATTTTACTTATATTCACATTAAGTAATTAGTTAGAAAATAAATGTATCTATCATTAGTATAATTGGCGTTATGCCGTTCTAATTGATTAAATAAATAAATATCATACAAATTTAGACTTAGGGAATAAAAAACAGAATAATAATCATAAAGCTAAATCATGGAGTCACTTCACTTTGCACGACTACTTCATTTTTACAGTTTCACATCAGCATCAATAAGGAATTCCCCAGTCATAGAGAATATTTACGTTTGTTTTGATAAGTAAACGTTATAAGTATAGCTACAGGTCAATAAGATCGACTTTGGAATCGAAATAGTATTTGTGTAGGTGTGTAGGTGTAGGTGATCGCTTGATGGAGTTCTAATGTAATTAATTAGGGTGACATTCAGTATTCAGAAAAAAAAGTAATGTAAGTACATAATATCGATTTTCGCCCCCCCCCCTCCGAGGACAGGGGCCCCGTGCCCCTAAGGTAAAGACGTAAATTATTGACGTAAATTATGACATAAATTATTACGGGTCCTCCTTGTGTTCGCGTCACCGACATGCTCGTCACGCCCACAAGTTGAGGACTACAGTCGTCTGCCCCGTGTACCTCTGTCGGCCGTGGTCGAGTCCTTCCCCCGTGGGAAGTTGACTCCCCACCGCAGAGGGCGTGCGCCTCAGGCGATACCACACCTGCGCTTCAGTCCGTACCGGGAGCTCAGCGCGCGTTGTAGCTGGCCCGGACGGACCTCAGCATCGTGCCATAGCACATCAGGCGTCCCCGCTCTGTTGAACCCGCTTCGTAGAAGAAGCGGCGGACAGCCAGCGGTACCCGCCTGTACCTCCAACCACTGGGCCCCCATCCCCCGACCGAACCGGCGGCCCCGAACAAGAAGAGCCCGAGCCACGGGCCCTCGGCGGCGACAAGTCGCCTCGTACACGGGCCGTCGCCACGCCGCGCGATAGCGCTTGGCATGCGGTCGGCCCTCCAACCCGGACCGCTCCGCCTACGGAAGCGCCCCTGCCTAACTCAGGCCAGGGAGGTCGCAAGCGAAAGCGGCAAAGACGGAGCGGTGCATAGAAAAGAGGGCTCCCTCATGCGGCGGACAGGTACCCGCCGCGGCGCGAGGGCCACTACCCCCCCAAAACCAAGGAACACTTCTACTCCAGTAACGCCGGGCCCGCAGGGTGCGGCAGGCGCGCGGCCGGCGGCGCGCATTGCGCGCAAAGAGCAAGCCGAGCGCGAAGGCGCGCTCGCTTGCACGCCCAGCCCAGCCCAAGTTTGGGCCTCTCAGCCGGGCGTATTGCCCCGAGGCCCATCTCCGAAGCGGGGCGACAGATCGCCTCGCACACGGGTCGTCTCTGCGCCGCCCGCTGGGGCTTTGCGCGAGATCGGCCCTCCAACCCGGACCGCTCCGCCTCCGCTTGCGCCCCTGGCTATCTCAGACCAGGGAGGTCGTAGGCGCAAGCGGAAAATACCGTTCACTTCACCGAGAAAAGGGCTCTCTCCTGCGGCGGCACACAAGTCCCCGCCCCCCCCCGCCCCTACAACACCGGGTCCGCGGGGTGCGGCCGGCACCCACCCGCGTGACCCGCGCACCGCAGCGCGCAAGCGCGCTCGCTTGCACGCGCCGCTCTTCGCGAGATAGGGCCCCTCGACCACGCCCGACACCCAGGCTCCGACTCAAGCTGGGAATCGGGACGCGGGAGGGTCCCATCGAGCCGCCACCGCCACCAGGCCACCAACGAGCGCCGTGACGCCACCGCGGACCCCGGCACGCCCTATGTATACAAACATATACGGCCCTATGGTACCGCGGCTGGCTGGTCCGGCGCCACCTACAACGCTACCAGGCTTTGCCCCGTGCCTCAACCGCCCTACGGCGGAGACATCAACAGACGCCTTGCTTGGGTCGCCCGAGTGTTATTATCTGGGAGGCCCTGAGCGGCGCCTGCGCGGCAGTCGCAGCCGGGTTGAGCCCGGACATAGCGGCTGTGAGGGCAATGTCCGCTGTCCTACAACGTTTGTACAGATAGCAGACTTGCCAAACGTAAGGGACGAAGAGGCCTGCCCAGCGAGGGGGCGGGCCCCGCAAACTCCCGGGAGTCGGTGTAATCCCGAGCCCTTCACCGGCAAAGAGGGCTACCTCGTGTCCGGACCCCTGCCCTCCCCCTTAGGGAGTGAGGAAGCATACTGATTGTTGAAATTATTACGTTGAGTAGCTACTACGTCACTGTGACACATATTGCACGTCCGTAATTGGGCACACTGTTTGTACATTTAACTACTTTAAGATTTTTGTAAACACAGTATAAATATATATACGGCAATAAATTAATTCCGTAATAAAATAATCTTAGACGGCACTGGTCTTTGGTTTAATAAAGGATAAATTAATAAGTAAGGGATAAATATTTTTAGAAGTTGCTAGCACCGATAATAGTTTCAGCTTTCTCTCTATCTCTACTTAGTCTCTCGGTCGCCAAATCGAAGTGTCCTATTGTGTCCTATTATGAGATAAAAAATCTTTGCCTATTATAGACTCTCCTACTGTCCTATCTCAATCTGTAGTATTTTATCCCTCTACTTAGTTTGTGTACAAACAGTGGCTGACTGGCTACTGGCTGTGTATTTTAGTGATCTGTGGTCTGCTGGTCTGTGTTCACTGTTCAGCTCAGTATCGCTCTACTTAGTCTGTGGTAATCTGTGCTGTGCGTGCGCTGTGCTCTGTGGTTGTGGTTCAGCTCTTCAGCTTCTTGTTTCTTGTTTTTATATTTTATATGGTTTTATTGTGTGATAAACGTAATAAACGATAGGTACATAGTTCGTCATTGAAAACTACAATACCAAATAGAAATTAAACCTTATTATGGTGCAAAATTTTCACAAGAAATCTTATCAAGTTTAACAAATCGCAAACCAATCGCAAGTTGCAGACTAACAATTGCTTGTAACATATGAGTTTACATTTGGAGGAAGCTAACGAAACACAGCAACTGATGCAGAATGAAGCCGAAGAGGATGAGCAGAAGGTACCACGGCCTGCCACTTCTCCCGTTACTAGTAATAAGATGTCTAGCGGAGCGGCAAGTCTCACCTCTAAGAACCATGGCCCAACTCTGACTAGTACAGGTAATAATAGCATCAATGAATCGACAAAGTTATCCTACGTCAGCGAACGACGCCTTCACCGGGACCTGATGCGCTCAAACTACAGTAACAAACCAAAACAAATACCTAAAGAAGCTCCAGATGTTAAACACATGGAGAAGGCACTACTCGAACTTTTAGATGACTTTCATACAGGAAAATTGAGCGCATTTGGAGTTGGAGGTAACATGGAGCAAATGATCAAAATAAGGGATCAGCAGGATCATTTAGCAAGATTGCACTTTAGACTGTGTGCTGATGTAGAAAAGCCCTGTGAAGATAACTTTGAAAATTCTTCTTCGAGAGATAAAATGGCACAACTTGTACAAAGCTTAGCACAGCTCTCTGCATCAATAGAACACTTACATTCGGATGCTAGTTTAAACTGTAGTGGTAATAGCAATAAGGAACCCAGTACTAGTGAAAAGCCACAATAATTATCAAATTTTAAAAACAGTTGAAATATATTAAGTTGTTGAGTTTACATTATTCGTTTTTTTACTTCAAATCGAAAAGTGATATTTTACTTCAAAATGTAACAAAACACTAAGTAACTAGTAAATAACTGAACATTAGTTGACTAAGAAATGTAGTCACTGAGAAATGTTCTCCAATATTTGTCTATTATTACAATATTTCTCTGTCAAATTCCTAAGGTCTCGAATGTGAAGATGTTTCAGTGCCTACCAACCAACAGCCCATACCAACATTATGCTGTAATAAACCAAACAAACCTGAAATTAGTGTACCAGCAACTACACACAAGATACTGGCAAAGTTGTGTTCACGTTGCATACAGAAGCCAAAGATACAAGTTACAAAGTGAGGGAGATGCTAGACCCCATCCAATATTTGATTGTGTTATGTCTCCATACAGTTGAATTGTAAAGCTTCTACTTTACCTGTGAAGGTTTTGTGGCATAGTGTGGTATTTTGATGGTTTTTTTATGCACTTTCTAGCAAGCGATTATCTAATAACATGTAATAATTCAGTCATAAATTCAATGGATTTATAAATGACAAAATTTAAAGAGAGTTGACCCTGTTGAACCTTGTGGAGATATTTTCTTCCTCTTTTAAATTTGTAATAAAATGAAATATGTAGTTTATTTCCAAATTTTATATCCAATCTAATTATTATATGTATGGAGAATTATTTATATTAGGATTTGTTAAGTGTAAAAAATGTTTGCCCATTTGTGTAATGTATCATTTGTACTTGTATAATATCTTGATTATATTTTCTTGTGCTATATTGTATACACAAGTGTATAGAAATATTAATAAATAATGTCCAATCAAAATGTGTTTGAGTTTAATTATTCATTTAATGTTTGTGTAAAATAATCCTATAAAAGTAATCAAACAATTGCAGTGCTAAAACTCTTCATCAAAACATTTGTTTACCTTGAAGATGATCCAGATGATAAATGGTTGAGACCTTAGATAAAGAATTATTAATTACTAGCGGCCCGTTCCGGCTTCGCTCGGATTTCATCATATAAGGACTATTAATCGAAAAAAAAAAACTATCCTATCTCTCAAGTTGGATCAGACTGCTCACGTTGTGCCAATTTAATTTAAAATTGGTTAAGTAGTTTAGGAATCCATCGCGGACAAACATCGTGACAGGAGATTTATATATATTAAGATAGTATAATTATGTAAACTCTTTGGTTGAGACAAAGTAGAAAATAGAAAATGTTTATTTTGAATTGCAAACAAATAAAGTGTCACTCCATATTTCATATAATTTCAATGCTAATTTAATTTGAATGTAGAGATTTAGAATTAACTTGGCATTCACATAAGTATAATATCATCAGTCCTCTAGAATCTAGAGGACTAAAGATAGTTTTATGTCTAGAGGTGAAACTATCTTTGGTCCTCTACCATTCACTGCTGGTTATAGATATAAAGGTTGTTTTTAGAAGACTAATAAAATAGTTCCAGCGACCACACTATGTATTAGAATATTAGATGGTGTTTATATAGTACCTACTAAGTAGTATATTATGTATAGGTAAATTGTCATAACCATTATTTGCTTATTTGATTTTTTTATTGTAAAAGGCATCGACATAGGAATTAATATAATCGTTTTAACATAATTCGTAAAAGAAGTATAAATTTAATGCGAATCACAATAACGAGGCGTTTTCAGGATGGAACAAATGGTTTTCAATTTCGCCAAAGGTGGCGCCTATGTTTTATTTTATGGGAGATTAGTGAGTAGGAACGGAATTCTTTCGGATAATTTAGCCTGCTAAAAGGAACTTCGTTCCAATAACAAAATGAACACAACACTACCTTTGGCGAAATTGAGAAATATCATAGAAAGATATTATTTGCATAGGTACGGAAAAAGCCTCATAATACATAATAAGCGCCATCTATCGAACACTTCAAAAGTAAGGGTTTTCGGAGCTCACAAGCTCCGTAAAGCTGCCTATACAAACTGGGCCAGTGGAGGCCAACGCGAGTGTCGACAAAACGGCACGAGACAAAACGTAGCATCCACACACTGGCCCAGTGCAGGCCAACGCGAGCGCCGACAAAACGGCACGAGACAAAACGTAGCATCCACACACTGGCCCAGCGCAGGCAAAAACGAGGTAGGCCAATAGGAGAACAGGACGCTACTCGCCGAGCGCCTTTGTTTTGTGCACAAAAACCGACACCGGTCACGAGAGACAAGTCGAGACAAAACAGCATTATCTATTCTATGCCTATACACACCGGCCACTTGCCGTCACTCGGTCAGCGAGGCGAGCGACGCGAGTCATCACAAAACGACCCTCCACACACTGGCGTTGGCCTCCACTCGGCCAGTATGTATAGGCGGCTTAAGAAATCACCACGCTGGCCCAGTGCGATTTGGTGGACCTCCAAAGATTCTGGGTACATTTTGGTTTCCTCGCTATGTTTTCCTTCGCCGTTTTAAAGTTAGCAGCATAACGCACATGACTTGGAATAGACAGTGTTGCGTGTGGGATTTGAACCCGGGTTCTCCGGATTGGCACATTGGCAGTCGTCGTTCTTCAGACTATACCAGCCGTAACTTATTCCATTCTCCCGACTCCCGACTTATGGCCTTGACTCTCTCCTTGCGAGAAAAGGACCCGAGTCCCAGCAGTGGAAACATTATTTAACGGGCTCCTTATGCTAATGCCAAAGATCGGCTTTTGCAAAATTTGTAAGTACCTATGTATATAAAAATGTTAGAAAAAAAGTGTAACAAAAATTCCTACTGTCTTAACATCACATTTAAGTCTTTGTAATAATATGTCATAATATTTGTCATTTGGTACAATGTACATATGACTGAGCTGTATGGTTACCAATTACCTATATAATAGTGGTAGGACTCTTGGCAGAGTCCGCCTGGGGAAGTACCACACCTTTACCAGTTATTCTACCGCCAAGCAGTAAAGTGCAAACATTACGGTGTTCCGGTTTGAAGGGCAATGTTTCCAGAGAAATTACAGGGCTTAGAGATATAACATCTTAGATCTCTGGGTGACGAGCGCAGTGCAGTGCTAGGTAATGATTTGGACTCTCCTTGTTCCAATAGCTGCGTGTCACTGTGCTGTTATGTGGCAGGCATGTTGCTTACCATCAGGCACATGGCCAGCTCGTCTCGTCGCTCTTTAATAAAAAAATATATATATAGGAGTTAATAACAATATGTAGGTACATGCATATTATTATTCCGTCTCCACAGAAGGGCCTGGGGCATCAGACGTTTAGGGTCGACCGGCACCCCACCTAGTGATAAGCCTTCGAGGAGGTGATGCGCTGCTGATTTCCAGCGCGTCACTATAGCCAAATTCGGGGGTACTGACGCCCCCCGCGAAGTGCACCCGCAAGGGCGGTGTCAAATGGGTCAGGGTCGTTGACGGGAGTGCGAAAAGTGACCCTGCGACCCTGACCCCTAGCCATGCAGGAGAAATCTGTGGGGGTTTTAGTCTGTAGGGCCATGTCTGCCACCGTGGTGTCGAACATACCTCACCATGTCCCTGCACGGTGGTGGGGATACATAAATGTATTTATCCCACCTAAAAAAACACAAAAATTATTTGGCTGGTTCTTCAGGGTTGAACCATTGCGATGAACGTTTCCGATTACTGTACAAGATCCACTTTTCATCACAGGTCGATTTAAAATCCCTTCATTATTGTGCCGGTTGAGTAAAGGAACACAACAGTCGACGCGCGATTGTCCGTTTGCTGCACTCAATTCATGAGTTCTTACACACCATTAATAAAGAGCCGTTTCTGCAACACTTGTGGAACTCGTACCTACTCGTAAATGACGCGATACTTCATGTTTTCCATTCTAATCATAATAATCTGTAATAATCATAATCAAAACTTGATAACAGTGTTAACATTTTGTAAACTGAGTGACCGAAAGAAAAAAACAATAGGTAGGTACAGGAAAAACAAATGAATAACGGTTTTCAAAACACAAAAGCATGAGTAAATAGCTGTACCTAAGTATAAGTAATTTGAAATTGGAATTCCAAACCAAAGATGAGATATTTGAGATCAAAGTAGCCAGCCAGTAGGTACGACAAAAAACCAATTTCATATATTTTTAGGACCTAAAATATTTGTATGTACCTACATTTTATTTTAAACTAGTAGGTACAACGGATTCTCAGCGCTTGGCTAACTTTAGGAAAAATATTAGGCATTTAAAATTCTATCGCCCCAGGCCCACCGAGTAAATGACAACGACATTAAAGGTAATGGTGAAGCCCGCCACTTCCGAAAGCAATTTACCATTAGCCGACGACAAAACACGCACATGATTGTGCCTCCAAAAATAATTTATAAGAATAATTTAATTCTGTAGGTATGTCGTAGCTAACGCGTGTCATTTTAAGTGTTTTTTTTTAATTTTATAGATTTTTTTACCGACATCTTGCCTGATGTTAAGCGACGATGCAGTCTACGATGGAGCGTGCTTACCTTGAAGAAACCGATTCACTCTCAATTTGAAGACACTTAGTGTCTTGTTACCATTGGAAAACCCACTCAACGGAATCCCGTCTAGACGTTTAACTCTGCTTTTGTGATAAAAAGTAGAGTCAAACATCTACGTTCGAGTCTTTGCAACATCAACCATGAAACAATGTCGCTTTTACGAGCTCTGAGCAGTCAGATGGAAAAAAAGACAAGGTGGTATTACATAATGCAGATCAGTTGCACACTCTCCGAACTGTTATGGTACCTCTAGCATGTTTAGCTCATTATGGCGTTGGTATTTATATCAATTAGAGAAGTTACATATAATTATGTGAAACATAGTCAACTCTATGATAACTTAAAACGTCGAAAATACAAACGAATTATTTATCGCAGATTCATGACTATTATTATTATGCAGTTATCTATTACAGAATAAATGTACTCGTATTTGGTTTCACAAAATGGAGTATTATTTCTTCTACCAGTCGTCCAAATACCACGCTGTATAAAGGAAAAGTCTTGAAAAGACTTACATATATGACATTTACTTACATATTTGGGAGAGAATTCATAATTGTTGATAATGTGACCTACAAGTATTAGTTATACCCCGTTTACATGATTCCAGTCCAGCGACCGAATCCAGCGCTGGATTGGTTACTAGAATAATGGAAACCAGCACTGGAATGCTTCAATCCAGTGCCAATGCATTCCAGTGCCGGTTTACATTATTCCAGTAAGCAATCCAGCGCTGGATTCGGACGCTGGACTGGAATAATGTAAACGGGGTATTATTTTAAAATTTTAATTCTTAAATCAGATTGCCTCATCTCAATTGTTTTGTGACATTATTAAATTTGAAATGTTACACACATTGAAATAACAATAAACTCAACTAAAACTCTTTGAAATAACAATAAACTCAACTAAAAATAAAATAAAAATGGTCATAAGTATACCTACTCGTATACTTGTAGATAAAAGTGACCATTAAGTCATGGTTTAAATTTGGTCAGCATTTAAAAAAAAAATCATCTACGTTTAGATGTTTGTTTCTCGATCACGTCGGACCCTCTGAAGGGATCGATCGGGTTGAAATTTGGAGCACAGATTATTATATAGTCTGCAACCTTACCATTATTTTTTTATCAATACATACGTATTAGGTATGTTTGTCTGTCTTTTCGCCCGATGTTCAGTGAAGAATTGAGGATGCTGTCTATGTACCTACTATAGAGCGCATTATATCAATAACTGCACCATTGAGCTCTTCTTACTCAGGGTTCTATCGCCTTATAAAATTAAAAACGACGGCAAAACTGTAGCCATGTCAATTAGCCGGCAGGGAATGAACTACTGTTCATGGGAAACACAATTTGGTTCAGGACTGCTTTTTTCGTAGCTCTCCAGGGTATAAGTAGAGTTTTTGGGTGACACAGGTAAGTACAAACCTAATTATTGATGTTATTAAAAAAAAATAGTCTTAGATTTGCGCTTGACCCCTATTTCATGCGGTCTTAGAATAACCACGCTTACCTAGAAGGGAGCGCTTCACTGACTTCACTCAGCTAAAATTTAGTTATTTTATACAAAAGGAACGATATACTTAGGCATTGAATATACCTATAGGCGAAATGACGGTCAAGTAAACTTATAATAGTATAAAAAAACAATTGAATTGAAAATTAGATTCAGAGACGATTCGATTCAATTATTGTTTGTTAAATAAAGGAACAATACGTCAACTAATTTTGAACTTAAACGTGTCCCATCAATAATATAACAACATTTCCATTCATTTGGTAGCCTTTCCAATTAATTGATTACATGGAATAATCAGCTGATAATAACATAAACTAACAACGACTTCACGTGGCTCGTGTATTATATGTTCGACTATCTGTTTATACCTTATACTCACATAGCAAGCACAAGGTTAGCATCAGGGAAACATCCTCATTGTTCGTGTTCATTTGCAGGGAAATGCGATGTCTGTAGTAGGCCGAGAGTGATTTACAAAATGCTTCGTTATCGTGCGTTATCTCGCACCGAGCGCTATTTCGCAACGCGTCCTGTTTACAGAGGCACTTACCTACTGCTTCTACGGGCTCTACATAACGGTACAGACTAGAAAATTGAGGAAGTATAATTCTGACAATAGGATTTTTTAAAGGTAAAACTTCTTTAGGTGCGCTGAGCAATTTTTGGAATAGGAAAATGTATGGGTTCGCATCACTGACATGCTAAAGTAGTGATGTAGCAGCGGATTATAATGTGTACGTAAGACACCTTTTGGATGGGTGAAACCTTGTGATTTTGCCTCAATGACATACGTTAGCGCTGTTTCAAACAAAAATTCTAAGTTGTCACTTCTAATGTGGTAGCCCCAATGACCGCCATTTTTAATTATTTGTAGCCTTATATGAGACCATGTCTTCGTGATCATCGTGACATAGGTAAGTTAATGTAAGTACCTACTTAATTTTTCATGAAAAACAGAATCTATTGGTTGGGGAAAAAGTCTTTTCGCATTATAGTATGTGTTATGAACAATAAAATCTCTTTGAATATACCATTTGTATCTAGCTGGTTTTGGTATCATTAAAAGTTTAAATTTTAAAGAACATAATTCCAAATTCAAATTGGGAAAATGTGTGATTTTTATTTGTTTTTAGGGTTCCGTAAAACGTAAAAACGGAACCCTTATAGATTCGTTATGTCTGTCTGTCTATCTGTCTGTCTATCTGTCTGTCCGTCCGTATGTCACAGCCACTTTTTGCCGAAACTATGAGAACTGCACTGTTGAAACTTGGTTAGTAGATGTATTCTGTGAACCGCATTAAGATTTGTACAAAAAGAAAGAAAAAAAAGAAAAATTTGGGTTGCCCCCTATACTGAGAACTGAAACTCAAAAATGTTTTTTTCATCAAACCTACACGTGTGGGTTGTCTATCGATAGGTCTTCAAAAATGATGTTGAGGTTTCTAATATAATTTTTGTCTACACTGAATAATTTGCGCGAGAGACACTTCCAAAGTGGTAAAATGTGTGTGTCCCCCCCTCTAACTTCTAAAGTACGAGAAAGAAAAAACGAAAAAAAATATATGATGTACATTATGTACATTATGTACATACCATGCAAACTACCAACGAAAATTGGTTTGAACTCGATCTGATGAGTAGTTTTTTTTAGTACGTCATAAATACACTATTATTAAAACTTCGATCAAAGTTACAACGAACTACAAGAACTAAGTGTACTATGTGTATTATGTTACTTGCTGCAACGGAACCCTTCATGGGCGAGTCCAACTCGCACTTGGCCATTTTATTAGTACTGTCAAGATGAGTGAATCTAATGAAGAAATTCGATACATTTAAAAATTTTACTACAAAAAATTTAAAAACGCAACGCAAGTCGCGAAAAAAATTTGCGATGTTTACGGGCCTAGTGCAGTGTCTGTCAGAGTAGCACAAATTTGGTTTAAGCGTTTTTAATCCGGAAATTTTGATGTCAAGGATGCACGTCCCTCTGATCGCCCTATTACAGATAAAATTGATGCCATTTTTGAATAAGTGGAGCCAGACCGGGATATCAGTAGTTACGACGTAGTTTAGTTTTTCTTCATCATGATAACGCGAGACCTCACATATATTTAGCCACTTAGCAAAGATTAAGAGAGTTTGGCTGGGAGGTGTTAATGCATCTGTCGTATAGTTCTGACCTTACACCTTTCGATTTCCACCTGTTTCGGTCTCTTCAGATTTTTTTAGGTAGTGTCAGATTAACATCACCAGAGCACTGCCAAAACCACTTGTCGCGGTATTTTGATCAGATTCCCCAAAATTTCTATAGCAATGGGATCATGCACCTACCTACTAGATGGCAAAAACCTATCGAACAAAATGGTACCTACATACTTTAGTTAAATGTAAATAAACTATATGAAAAACTGTTTTGAATTTTCTTAAAAATGCGAAGAAACTTTTTCCCCAATCTATTATATGTACTCGTAAAGCTGGAGAGGTTTTTTGTTGAACGCGGTAAACTCTGGAACTACTGGATTGATTTCAAAAATTATTTCACCGTTGGATATGTATGTGATCTCCGAGTGCTATAAGCAGCGAAGGACGGCCTGAAATTCGACATACCTATACGTATTGGAGCAGGCAGTGGCTGGAGAAGAAAAGCATGTCGTATCATAAAATTGCTAAAATTGCATAAAATTGGCTTTTGAAATGTCGTATCATAGCAGATAGGCAGATACCTATGTACAGCAATGGACTAGGATAATCAGATGATGATGAAAAAAATGATTAATCTTTATTTGAGTTCAGCAAGCGATAAACGAATGCTGTGTATCATTATCATTAGCTTACCTTAGTCCACTGTTGGACTTAACCCTCTCCCATGGTTCGTTAACCCAACCCGAATCTCATTTTTACGTTTTCATCCACTGCCTGGTATCTTCCGTATATCGTCAATCCATCTAGTGCTCAACCTAGCCGCTGTGCAAATGCAAAAAAAGGATCGTACAGAAAATAAGTCCTGCGCCACTAGCCAACATAAAAGAAATCGTATCGTTTACACTTTTGTATTTTTCTGATTCTAATAAATAGTAGATGGAACGTTGAATAAAGCAACGAAAATATGGAGCATTCATCTTCAGGGGCTTATTCTCGATCTATCCTACTCTTAGATTGTAGAGAGTTTAGCGAGTAAGTACGTCTTCAGAAAGATTGATTCGAAAGATTAAGAACTTAAGATAGTCGATAAGTACTACGAGTAGCTATAAACTAATCGATTAATTTTTTTATGGACTAGTAGTTGTTGTCCTAACTAAATGCAAATATTTTTGTAAATTAATCCAACTGAGCTCTATATTACATAAAATAATTACTTACCAGATTTAAGAGCAATGTAATTACCTACCTATATACCTAAAGTCACATAGGGCGGGTCACATATTTCGCAGAGCAGATGAACGTCGGGGAAGAATGGTTCTGGAGTGGCGACCACGTTCAAGACGTCCCGTGGGATGGCCTCCCGCTCGGTGGACCGACGACCTGAAGAGAGTGGCGGGAAGTGGATGGATGCAGAGAGCCGAGGACCGGATTTTGTAGCGCAACATTGGAAAGGCTATGTCCAGATAAATCTATGTACCAAATTTTGATTTTCTTCCGTCATGACTGAGCTACAAACATCCAAACTTTCGCATTTATAATATTAGTAAGATTACGTAAATATTCTATAAAACTCGTGTAAAAAAATTGCTTTCACGTTTCTAGTGGCAGAGTGTTGTACGCGCGTATTTTACGCAGTCGATAAATTACATTTTATTACTTTCTATCTCGTATCCTGTAGAAAAGTTCGACACTTTCTAAAGGCTCTGAAAAAGATAAAGTAATGACATTGACCAGCATAGAGAAGATAACACCCCAGGAGTCTTGAAATACTCCTACTCTTGTCCTGCAGTAGGGTAGCAGGTACTATTTATATGTATTACTTGCAGTGCCCCGTGGTTTTACCCGCGTATTTCCCGTTCCCCAAGATAAAAAATATTTTCTCGCAATAAAAAGTAGTCTATTGGTTCAAAATTTCAACTTGATCTATTCAAGCGACGTTGCGACGAGATTGAGCAACAAACATACAAACACCTAAACACCCTAACTTTTGCATTTATAAAATTAGTAGGATATAAGCTATCTGACTCCCATAGTAGGTATAAGCTTTGCTTAGTTGTGAGAAATATCAAATAGGTAAATTTACTTACTTTATAGTAAACTTCTTCAGGGAAGTACTGTTAAAGTTTCTGATAATCTATGTATTTCAAAGTTTTCCATCTAACCTTCTCTAATTTCCGATGAAACATTATGTACTCGTAGATACACTACAGTACCTACCTGTAAGGCTGTGTGGTTTTGTTTATGTGACATCCTTCGTGTTTATGCGTGTACTCTGAATTTGGTATTTATCTAGTCCTTTCTACTCTACATAGAATGATTCCAGTAAATTTAGTTTTTAGTTTAATTTTAAGTAATTATTTAAGTACTCATGCAATTAAATTATCTTTTTAATTATCAGCTTTGTTTCAATGGCAATTTTCAAATTTTTCTATCGTTTCCATCGAAATTATGGAAATTTTATAGAGATGGAAATGGATGGTAAGAAAATACACAAGAGAAAGACAACTGATGTCGTATACTACGAGTATCAATACTGTTGTAATTAATTGTCAACCATATCTCACGTCCTATGTGTTGTGCAATATTTGCATTGTTATACTTGTTTACATATACAAAGGTCAAACAAATGTTTTATCTTTTTGGTTTCGGGCCGTTGTATGTTCACGGGTGAATTCGTGACATATTTTTTTTTCAATTCCAAATAATCGTCTACACAGTTGTACAAAATAGCAGATTTACATTTCTAAAAGCTGTACACAAAACACCTAAAGCCCTGATCTTGTAACAATACTTACAATGAGAAACTATGATGATTTTATTAAAATAATATTATTTAAAAAAAATAAAACTTTATTACATAAGTCTGTAATATAATACTCTTAAGTATAATATTGTTTACTTTGTTATGTTAACCGTGTGTAACCCAATACGACTACAAAAACATTAACATATTATTTTCATTCCCAGAGATAGGTTTTCCAATACCCCAACTCATAAATACTTGATACGTGTTACATCATTACGTTACACGTATCGGTAACTCTTCGCAGCTCTGAAAGTTTCATGCGTACCTACACCGTCGATACTTCTTACATAAGCTGAGATGTGCTGTGACCAAAGCCTGTACTACGAGTTCTTACTGCCATTATTGTTCGATCTAAATGATGCTTAATATTTCGTGCATCGCGATTGTGAGCCGTGTTGCGCAACAATAAGGGTTGCGATGGCGATGCACAAAATTTGGAACGCTATTGTTTTATAAAGTCATCGCAAGAAGAGCTTATGGTACGGGGCCAAGCTCGCAGTTGGCGCGTGGCGCGATCACATCACGACTCACGTTCGGTTTCGTTTGCCAGTCTCGGTTGGGTACGCGAGCGGAACGACCGCGTCCCAAAACGCGTTTAATCGGCTCTATTTCGCCCCTCTCATGAAGTCCACGCTACTCTCTCATTGATAACTCGGAGATAACATAACATCAGCCCATTCCTGTAAATAAACATCAGTTATTCATTCGTCCTTCAGCGCTATCGGAAAAAGTTTTGAATATTGCATGAACCGCGAAACCCAGTAGGAAATGTTCAACGTATGTTTAGTTTGTCTTGTTTTCGTATGCGGGTAAAACGTTCTACAGTAGATAAACAACGGTAATGTTCTGTAAAACAACTTACTTGAAACAAAATCTCTGAAATGACATTTGTTTTAAAAACATTAGGGAAAATGATAATAAAAAAAAGAAATACTTAACCGATTTTAAATTAAATTGGCATACCGTGAGCAGTCTGGTCCAACTTGAGAGATAGGATAGTTTTTATTTCGATTAATAGTCATTAAATGACAATATCCCAGCGCAGCCGGAATGGGCCGCTAGTAACTTTATAAAATATGAAATGTAGGTAATTCACGCTACTTTTCAAACCAAGAAAAAACGGGAACCCCATTCAAAAATAACCTTTCGCGATTTGAACTCATTTTCAAAATGGAATAAATAATAATAACATAGCGCGATTACGTACTATACTGCGTAATGTTTGGGACACAAAAACTAATACACAAAATATCTAGCAGCTTAAATCTATGTAGACAAATACACCAAATAACTATTTGACTCTATCTCTATATCTTTATATCTTGGATCGTTCAGTAAATTTTCATGAAATGTGTTTAGCTCGTAGCGTTAATATAGCATCGTTTAAAAATGCAAGTCATGTAAGTACTCCGAGATCAATATCGTATTACTCTTTAATTTGCTTTTTAAGTGAAAGTGTTCGTCTGAGTTACGACTACCCTAGGGTAAATTGCAGTTTTATACATCTTTAAATCTCTACTTTTGATGCTTTGGCTTTGATTTGATGCTGACGCTTCAAATAAATTGTTGAAAATATCCTAATTTCTATTCCCGATGTTAAAAAAAACATACCTTTTTCGTTTACAAAAGTGGTTTATTTGGCATACAGGTACTCTACATTCGCAATAAAAAATATTGTGAGTGTGTTATAACGGTCCCGCCTCGTTCCTTATGCAATGTTACATTTTTTATAGTTTTATTCGTTGGGGGTAGCGTGCATAGCAGACTTTATTCAGAACCTTACGGCCTTTTAGTTAATGACCGTGATCAGTGAAACGATAAGTCAGCGTAACCCTGTTGATATTCCTTTCAAAATAGATTTTGTTTGTTTTCAGACATTTTCAAAATTAATTACTTTATTAAACTTAACAGACACGAATATTTTAAAATTCATTCCTAAAATTTAGATAGATAGATAGATAGAAAACTCTTTATTGTGGTACAAAAATAATAACATTACAAAGAAAAACTTATGATCTAGCACCACAAGTGGCGGCCTTATTGCTGAGAGCAATCTCTTCCAGGCAACCAGCACAAGGAAAATAGCCTACATACAAATACAGGCAGGGGGAGTAACATTAATTTAAATAATACGTAATAATTAATAATTAATTTACGTTGTATTCAAGTGGAAGATATCAATAGTTGCTAATTCTTTAAACTAGTAGTAACGCTTTTATTAGTAGTCGTGGGACTCTTTTCAAAATCTGAGGAATCATCACATCTTCGCAGTACTTTTACTGCCAAACTAGAAGAGGTAAACATTATTATGTCCGATTTAAAAAGAAATGTTTCCATAGAAATTACAAGACCACGACGAGCATACCATTTTGTAGTAATGAGTTGTACTCGAATGTACTCTTAACGCTCAACTAGCCGTGTGTTATTGTACTGTTATGGGTAAGATTATATTTCGTCTCGCTGATCCCGTCACTTTGTGTTGTAAAAAATAAGAACTATGACACACACATACAAATAAATCATACTCATTAACTGCATAGTATGTGTAAAACCCTTATCAACAAATTTTGAGTAAGCTGAAATATAAATTTTGTAATGAAATTCTGTTTAGATGAAACAATGTTATGTACATTTAGTTAAACGCTCATAAAATACAAACTTATGTGTATTTATTAATACTTGCGTTTATTTGCGATCTCAGGATTGGTACAATAGTGAAAGTTGTTCATTGTTGTGGTATTAATAATATATGGATAACCACATTAATGACAAAAGTTTTGTTACGCTCCATTTAAACTAGTAGCACCCCGAAGTTTTACCGACGTAGTTCCAGTCCAGGACGTCTACTCTAATTCAACGAAAACGTAATTTCGAAATAAACTCGCGATTTTCCAACTCCGATTCTACTTCGATCCGTCGTTTTGTCCGTTTAAATGTTCTAAGCCTACGTCAAATAATATTGTATCGGACGAAACGAAGTAGAACGAGAGAAGGAAAGTCGCGAGTTTTTTTTCGAAATTTCGATTTCGTAGAAACAGAGTAGACGTCCTGTTCTCCATATTTTCTCGCGTCAAAAAAGTATCACATGGGTGTGTATGTAACATATATCTATGCCAAACCATATCCATATTCATTCAAGATTTTTGCACGAATAATTAAAAAATGAACCTACATACATACATAAAATATATTTTATCCATCCATTCATATGTTACAAGGGTGACATTTGATTAAAACCCTGTTTTAATCCAATAAAGAAAAAAACCATTATACATACATATTTTTGCAAATATAATAAGTATAAGTAAAAAATACGACGGAGATTTAAAATAACTACAAGGAACATACGCCGGTCGTAAAAACGGGCCAAATTAACAAGAAATTGAACTGCTATTTCTTCATTACTTTAAAATGTCCTTTCCAATAAGCGGCACCTTTTAAGAGGCTCAGAGGATCTGCACTGAATTAAAGAAAGATTCCGAACGACCGCTCCAGGTGGGTCGTATCTCGTAAAATCTTTATGGAAGAGGAATATTGTGTTTTTAGGACCCGCATGGTAAACACATGGGATTATACATTATGTCACTGTAAATAACTCAAGACACTCTTTTTAATATGCCTTTTTTCCGCTGGATGTAGTATTTTTTGATGACGCGTAAATTTCGTTTAAAATATCATAACTCATCACCGCATTATCGGTGGATTCTAGTTTAATTTGACGTAGATCATGATTACGTGACCTTGATATAATATGCTGCTTTATGGATGTCTTCACTCTAGTGGCGTAGAGTAAATGTAAATATTTTTTATAGTTTACGACGAGTGACGAGACGAGCAAAACCTGTGACTGATGGTAAGCAACATGCCTGCCCATAACAGCGCAGTGATACGCAGCTATTGAAAGAGTCTAAATCATTACCTATAGCATTGCACTGCTCTCGTCACCCATAGATGCAAGATGTTTCATCTCTATGCCCGGTAATTTCTCTAGAAACATAGCCCTTCAGACTGGAACACAGAAATGTTTGCACATTACTGCTTGGCGGTAGAATAACTAGCAAAAGTGTGGTACTTCCCGAGGCGGACTCTGCAAAGAGTCCTACCATTACAAAAGATATAAGCTGCCTGAGTGGAAGTTATCTTTTTCTCTCCCGCTCTCTTTCAATTGAGATGATAATATATGTATGCATAAAATACATCAATTATAGTATTTATCCAGCAACTTCATGATAAAATGATTTTTTTCTGGGTTACCTCGCTCCAACACCGTCTGCACCATCGCTTAAGGGGGCGCCTAAAGCCAGAAAACGAAAAAAGGACATTTTCGATGCCGCTCACTGAAGTTAAGAAACTAAAAACTATGACAAAAAAAATATTGACGTGTGGGTACAATCAAGAAGAAGCACAATAACCGAATAGAATTTTAAAAATAGATCAGAGTTTTTTACAATAAAAAAATAAAAATGACACCGAAAAAACCTGTTTTAATTCGAGTACTCGAAATTATCAGCGATGACACCACATTATTTTTTGGTAATAAAATTCCTATTTGTACATTCTAGTAAAGTAACCGAACACTTTGTTAAATTTATGTTTAGTTATTGAGTAATTAAATAAAACTTGGTCAAAAATGGACTCCTGATTAAATATTGATTTTTCCTTCAAACTGTGTCATGCTATTCTCGACTTTATGTTCATCACATTAAGAAACGCGTCGCGCGGGTGAAATCTGATTTTTTCCTGGGTTTAGGCGCACTCTTAACATCAGTCGCGATGGTTGTTAAGTGAAAACCTCTTATCAGCAACAAACTATGAGGGCGTAATCACTTGTAATTACTAGTACAAAATAAATAATACAGCACCCAGCTACAAAGCCCTAATCGAACATTTACCTACATCTCAACAATGTAATCTGGCTAATGTACGTGTTATAACCTTTAGTTCACTTAACATCGTAACTACTGGATTGCTTTTTGAAGCAGAACATGCGAAATAAACATTAAGCTTCGTGGTCGAATAATTGCTACTGCATTTACTTGTCTAATAGTAATTCCGGTAAAAAAGACACACGAAAAGAAAGAGAAACAAAGTATAGCGTTTTCGATTCATTTCTTTTAATTTTCTGAACCGAATTTTATAGTCATTGAAATCATTTATATACTGAATATAATGTAATGAATAGAATATTTGGTTGACCTATAGATAATATTGTTTAAGCGAGAGTATATTTATCGCCGGTGTTCAAACATTTCCTCATTGATTTCACAAGAATGAGGTCATAGGTTCAAACCCCACTTGCGTTTCTAAGAATGTTTTCAAGTGCTAATTGTGTCATTACCAGTGGCTTTTGCGGTGAAGATAAAACATCGTGAGGAAACTGATATAAATTCCAATTAAAACAACTTGCGAGGACGAGTGTCATTCGCCAAACCACACTACGCTAACTTGGCATACTATAGCTTAAAATTTTTCCTTCTGACACAAGGTTTTCGAGTTGTATCAAAACAAAACAAAAAACGGCTGTTACGTAAGGCTTATTACAAATACAAAAACAGTACTAGGACTTTGAAATAAATTGGTAAAATTTTCGAGTGAAAGAAACCGTAAGGGCAAAAATTTTCTCAGCTTAAATCAACCATCTATTGCGGGTGCGGATAGTAAAAATATTTACCAACCCTTAGGGGAGATTTTTATATTTCCGGCATAAGCGAGCTACGACCGGAAATTTCAAAGAGCGATTATTCGTACCTAAAACGTAAACGCGATTGGAGAAAATAACTGTGCTTTTGGAAAAATCTTTTGAATCCACAATATTAATAAAATGTTATCGCTCAAACATTACAGACGTTTATTTACATTGGTTACAAGACCTTTAGTATTGAACAGCTGCGCCTTGTGATTTCACTCGCCGTATTTTTAAATTGCTTAATATTCCTGAAATATAAAGTAGCTTAAAAGTAATAAATATAAGAGTCAGTGCCAGTGTTCTTATGTGCAACATATGAATAGAAAACATTCATAAATCATTCCATCCAAACATGCATTGACTCGATCATTAAAGTTTTTGGGTTGATAAGACTAGTTAGATATTTATTTATTTGGGGAGTAGTTTTTAGTTAAGAATTTACATGTTACAAGTAGTTTACAGTTTTAATTAAAATAAAACTTTTTCCGTTAAATATTAATATGATTTAATACTCTGAAAATTGTAACGGTTATTGTCTGCGATTAACTTAAATATTTTTAAGTGCTGGTGTATTCGTTATTATGGCCTTATATAAAGTATGGACATTTTGCCCCCGATATTCCATAAACCAAACATGTGGCCAATAAAAACACGGCTTTTATTTAAATTATTTTTATCCCTCATATGAGCCGTGTAGCGGTTTATTGCTACGGTAATGGTTACGACGCCTACGCCGTAGCGCACGAGTTAGAATACGTAGCACTTATAACTTTGTAATTATGACAAAAGTTTCTTGATTGTAATTAATTGTAGCTTTATTAGAATTTCACTTTAAGAATATAGACAAGTATAATGTTAACATCATGGCTATGAATAATCAGCAGATTTTCATAATGGAAGACAACTTTAATTTAATTATTTTAATATTTGTTATCTCCTACGAGAATAGAAATTTATTTGAAAATAGAAATATAAGTACACTATTATATCTACTTAGGTCACACTATACATTTTACGTAACTTAAAAAAACAACATGTTAAAACAAAAATATTATGTCTAGTGCTTTTGAAAAAAACACTCCTTTACATTTTAAAATTTTTTTCATGCGATCGAACCCGTTTTTAAAACAGGAGGACCACAGATCTGAAGGCATGTTTTCTACGTGCTGTTAAACGCTATCACCGTCTCTTTGGAGTTGATAAAAGTGAAACCTCGCATAAAATCTTCGATTTCGGGGAAAATACAGCAATCACAGGGCTATGCGTGGAATGGGTGACGAGTTGTACTTTTTCGGAAGCTAAAAATTACTTTGTTTGGTTGGCCATGTGTGCAGAAGCTTGTTCTTTTTCAATTCTCCGTATAACATTTTCTGAATTTGGCTCATACCAATCTCCAATAGTCCTCAAATTGTCTCATAGGTAATCCGCGGGTTTTCTTCAATGTTCCGCTTAACAGTAGCCACATTATTTTCGTTGACGGCAGTTAGTTGACGGCCGCCCTTCACAAAATTCGTCATGTAAAGAAACTAGACCTCTCTTGAATTCAGCAAACCGTCGCCTCACGGTGCTATTTATTTTTGCTTTTGAGTGCCTATTTGTGGTTTTGAAGTCAGTTTTTTTCTTTTATTAGTCTGTAATAGGTTGTTCTGTTAACTACTGTAGGTTTTTTTAGACTACATTAAATAGACGCTATGTTTTTAAATAGACAAATAACGGAAACTGTGCTGGTAAAGTCGTGGGTGCTTCTAGTAATAATACATAATCAGCCTCAATAAAAAATCCTTAAAATCCGTACACAAACTATAGTTACATCATCCGGTCAAACAAAAATTATCTTAAAAAATGTGCATAAAACAAAAACTACGTACTTAGCCAAACTCTCCAAAAAATCTATTTTGCATCAAACAAAAGAAGAATAACGTAAATCGGATCACAAATATCGGAGTAATCGATGTACATAAATGAAAAAAAAATGGCAGTCATAGGGATTGCCGATAGAAATGAAAACTTATAACTGAAAATTGGATAGATTACTTCGGAAACTACGCGGGTGAAACCGGAAGGCGTGTCTATGAGCATAACCAATGGGAATTGCTGACGCATTTCCAGATGGCCAATGGTAATGGTCCCGAATTTACTCGAAGATTTCTTATCATTCCCAAGCGTGATGCTAGAATTCAATTCACAGCGAAAAATCTGTCTGTAGCGCGCCAAAAGAAGTTTTCACTCCAAAAAAATACCGCTCGAATTGATAACCTTGTTCGGTTTGAACTCGGTTAAAACAATTGACTACATAAATCAAAAAACAACACTAAAATGTGGTAAATATCTAAACATTACTACTGTTTTCTTACAAGCTATTTGAAGTTGGTGCTAAGTTAAATTCATAGTTCACATCAACGTAAAGTCCATGTTAGCATTTACTTGAACCACTTATTTTATTAGGTAGTGGTAGCCCGATTTTTTTAATAAACACTCTTAAATTTAGATTCCATCAGATTCTAAAGAAGTTCAGAAAGTAATTAATATACAAGTAATATTTATTATTATTTATATTTGTTACTTAAAACATACCACTGTAAATTTGTGTACATAACCACTGTAAATAAACTGTAAATTTTTGTCAATACAAAAATCAATTGTATTTATGACAAACTAAACATAGTATTTTATAAAAATATGAAACAAAATATCCATTAATAAAAGTGACAAAGTATTTCTCTCTTAAAAGTGCAACTCTAAGTGACAACGAATTAATTAATTACGACCAACAAATAAAGATTGACTGACAGTTTCCATTTATTAATTACTTCGAAAATTCCAAACCAAACGAGGGTCACTTTAATTAAATTTTGGTTTCGTATCTTGGTTAATTCAAATTTCAATTTTATTGGTATGGAGTGAATGCTACTTGCAAATGGCAACTGCCGACAACGAGTATTAGGCCAATTGTCCACGTAGCTGCACGACATCCGCACGATTTCGACAATTGTCGGATGCAAGATGAATGCTTCCATCTTGCGTACAAATAATGAAGTCTGTGTCCACGAAACGACAACGACACGACAGCTGCACGTCTTGCGTTTGTTCGTAGGATGCATGCATTCGACAAAAGACGCGTGCGTGGACAGTAGGCCTTACTCATGGGGTTGTTCTAATTTATTCTGAAGATGTCGTGGCTTGGTCGTACCAACTCAGATTTAGAACAAATTGGATTAGCAAAGGTTTATAATAACACAATCTTAGACACATGCTGTTACGGATTATAGCGCACGTCAACGCACGCAACGAAAGCTCACAAAAAGAAGTATTTCCCCCCGTTTTTGTTACATTCACCATTTATGCTCCGCTCCTATTGATAGTGGCGTATTGTTATTATCCCTTATTATAGCCTTCTTCGTTAAATGAACTATCCAACAGAAAAATAATCTTTCAATTCGAACCAGTAATTCCCGAGATCCTAGCGTTCAAACGAACAAACCAAACTCTTCAGCTTTATAATATTAGTATAGATTTATGTTCGCGCCTTTGTCCATGGCAAATGAGTGCATACGTGAGTGCATTTATACTATTGTTTAGTGTAGGTTTCTAAAACTAAACTATATCTTTAATTACGACATATTTACTAACCTTTATTTACTATAAAGCAAAGCGAGCTTTCGATATTTCCATACAGTTCTGGTTAAAGAATTTTATTTCTCAGCAAGAAACTTAACATTTCACTTATACGAGAAAAAACTTAAAATTAGTAAAACCAAAACGTTGCTTCGACTTATTCTTAGGTACCTAGTGAGTGAAAAATACAAATTAAAAATAACAATAGTTTACGGCCTGATTTTAACAAACGGGCCAGGCAGGTACCCACTAATTATAAATTTATATTTACATTTAAGTCTTAATAGAACCACTAATATAAAAATTGAATTCAAACGTTATATTATCAGTTTAATCTATCAAACAAAAATCTTAGCTTTATTTATAGAAAACACAATGCAGATAAACAGCTATTTTTTTAATCTAAGAAACAAAAATCCCAACTTTACTTTATTTACAAAACACAACGCCCGGTAAACAACTTTGTATGTAAAATCTAACATACAAAAACCCAACCCAAAATTGGTTTGGATTTTTGGAAAACAAAACACAATGTACCCACAGTACAAAAAACTATTTATTTTAATAAATGTTCCCTACGCGTTATCAGCGGATGAGCAAGGTACAAAACCGGTATTCGACGTGCAAAATAATCAATCGGCGTGAACGTAGAAAACAGACCACAGTACAGTTACATGTGTCATGTGAGTAGTTTAGTGACCTTTTAACCATAGTGATAAACCTTGATAACTTAAATCAATGTTCAAAATAATTGGTCAATTCTACCTTGCAAAGTTTATTTCATGTTTTAATTTATAGTATGAATTACGAATAAAAAAACGATAAAACTGAAAATACCAAAAATAATAATAATACTAAAATTATCTCCGAATAAACCACCCCTAATTGCTCCTGGCGCAAAGGTGCCCCATGACGCTTGCCGCGTTCCCACGTTGAATGGCAATGGCCAACCTTTGCTCCAGGAACGCACCGGAGCGGGAATCACCCGTAGTTTGAATTGAAATTAAATGTAAAACCATTCCATTTTCTTTCTACAAGAAATAATAGACTTTCTACAAGAGATAACAGAGTTGAAATAAAAAATAGCAGTTAAAGGAACTGTCGATAGAAATGAAAACTTAAATACAATTTTAGGATTAAACAATACTAATAAATAATGCACCGTATGCTACTTGTCGGCGATGCGAAGCTACAAGATTTAACCCAGTAAAAATCATCGAACATTGTACACTCCGCTCCGCTGCTCCACCGCCGCTCCGACGCTACACTAATACATTAGCATGTCAGTGACGCGATCCCACAAGATTTTACTTTGCTCAAAGGTGCTTAACATGGTTAAAGAACTTTGAACTTCAACAAATTTGCAATAAATTGTAAATTGTTAAAATATTTAGCGTATGTTAAAATAAAATGTTTACTTTCTAGACACGATTGAATACAGTTTTCGTGGACGTTAAACCGGAGGATGAAAAGATTAGCTAAACCGAATATCCTAAAGCCGATTTGCGTAATACAAAGCGTTTCAAGTGTGGCATTATCCCAACTATTTCCGGGCTTATCTCATCATGACCTTACACAGGGTGCTACAATATGTATAGTAGGTAGTACTGTAGTGTAGACGAATTATAAATGCGTAGATCTTTTCCGTTAACGTCTCGTCACGCTAACAAATGTATCGAAAATCCGATTCCTTTCATATTTCATGACAGTTTTGTTACCCCACATATAGTAGCGTTGGGTAATAGTATTGTTGTATAATAACTATAATATAAAGTAAAAATTACTTCCTAGCACTGCACTTAGAGATATAAGATGATTTATGTCATTGCCCTGTTATTTCAGTGAAAACATTACACTTGAAGCGGGTCACAATAATGTATGCACCACGGGTATGCACATAGCTAATTTAAATAAAATAACTAGTAAAGGTGGGGTCCAGGTGGAGTTTGCAAATAGTTCTAGTACTAAAAAACTATTTTTTCTTTTACAATTCGTACATTACAGTACAGGTTTACACTAATCGACGCTTTTACATTTTGCAGAAGTTTGTCTGGCCATTGATTGAATGCCAATGAACCCGAAACAATAATCTGTTATTTGGGGAACATTTTATGAAATCACAATTGGCTTATTCGTGATTTGTCACTACTTACTGATGTTCGAGGTTACTTACAGTAAATTATGAGTGATATATCTAAAATTTAGGTACATAGAATATAAAAATACGGAAGTCAACCAAAAAAAAAGGAAAAAGGAAGGTAAAAATATTTCATTAAAAGATAAGACGGAGAAATTCAACAGCACCCTCTATTTCAGCAATCTTACGTTCCCTTGAAATGAAATAGCTTTAGGTATCCCCTAGGAAGGGATTTCTGAAATGGGGACGGCAAGCAAAGTGCGGAGTGGTATGCTAAGCAGCTGTTAGTATGCCACTCACAACTGACAACTAAAGAAAATTGGTAGATACATAATATAGAAGCTGATGTCCACCTATTGAAAATAAAAGACACTCAGAACACCCATTCGGATTTGTTTCCATTTACCGGTTAACATGTTTTCTAAAAGTTTGCAATATTTTTTTTGAAATTACGACTGATGATACAACTTAGTTTGCAGATATTAAAATACACGGGAATATAAAATAAAACAACACAGTTTTACTTGCGGTTTCTTTTTTGTTTAGCCAACTAGTAGGTCCAAGAAGGAGAACTATGGTAATCATCTCAGCATTGGATCGGTCGGGGTTAGTCGGTCTACTTAAAAACTGCGCTGAAGTCTAAAAAACCGATATCAGCATAAATAACTGTGAACTACTAAAATGTAGTTAAGTAACAAAATAGTTTTCATATTTATTACATAGGATTTAATCGTAATCTAAATAACATGAAATAAAATATCCAATATGCGTTCAAACATCGCCTTTATAGGAATTCACTTAAAGTTGCAAATTCATTTGTCTTTTCTGACAGATTATCCTTAGAGCGGAAAATATCTTACAGAAGGAATTTTTGTTTTTGTCCCCTGCTTTCTTCACTGAAATTACTTAATCATTTGCTTAGTAACTTCGCCATACATAAACATCCCACTGTTGAGACTCGCAAGGAGAGAGTAAAGGCCACATAATCCACCACGCTGGCCCAGTGCGGGTTAGTGGATGACATGACTTCGAAAGATTACTACATACATGTCGGTTTCCTCACGATGTTTTCCTTCATCGTTTTAAGTTTAAAGCGACATTACGCACATGACTTCAAAAAGACAGTGGTTGCGCGGGGTCTCCTCCGGATCGGCAATCGCCGTTCTCCCGACTACACCACCGTAAATTCGCTATACTTGTAACTAAATATGTACATATATCCTACTTTTCTTGAAGCCTTGAAGTACGTCTCTCATCTTTGACCGTATCGTTGGTCCCAAGTTAGACGTCGCGGTTAAATGCAATAAAAACTTGACAACAGCGCACTGCAATGCCTGAAACTTTAATAGATCGGGGGAGATAGCAAGTCGTTCATTTCACAGGTTTTCATATTGGATATTTGCCAAAAAACAAGTGGTGCAGGCCGTGAATTCTAAATATCCAGACGAGCCAAATGCCTGAGATCTGTTACGCCAATAACCAAAGAAAATATGTTTTGTTTTGGTAGACTTTGCATAACTTTGGCATATACTATATCTTGAAACTATGTATTAAGATGGGGTTGATAAAGTGGCATTACAAGATACACATCGAAATGAACAAAAATGCATTTATTATTTTCAAAGTTATTTCAAACAGTTGTCGTTTGTATGAATTAATTACTTACAAAGAAGGACGGTCGCTAAAATAGAAAACTAATGCAAACGTACCTACACGAATAATATCTGTTTTCTTGGTTGTTTTTGCTCTGTTTGTTCCATGTTCATCTTTCACGCTGCGAAAAGATAAAGATAAAAATACGGTACTTCTTATATTATGGATAAAAACCTAAATTCCTGTGAGAAAACAATCTCAGCACCGTTTTCGAATAAATCAATCAAATGTTATGTTATCTCTGACTAGTTCAAGCGACTATTAATAAAAAAAAATCCATTACACGCCCCTTAAGTGTTAGGGTCAATTCGTCTAATAACCAGTGTCTGTCGATTAGAAGTAATTTGTAGATAGATCGAACTGTAGATCGAATCGAAAGGTTTGTGAACGTGATCCATTACCGTTATCGAAATCTCATCGAAATGTAACGTGAAGTGATATCGATTATGAAATGGAGAGACGAACGGATGAAGGCAGAATACGAGCGGCAGGATCTCAGGACCAAGGTATGTGCTAGTAATTTAAGTATACAATAGTGTTGTTAAACATTCCCTAAGAATTCCAAGACTCGTTTGAAGAAACTGCTTGTCTATGTCTTCGTGACAACTGGGTTAGTTAAGGCACATTAAAAAGTGTTTAATGAAATGAAAATGTACCTACGTGTGTTGTGTGTCAGTTTCAAATTGTTTGACATGAAATTACAGGTTACAGGGCAAAAAGTATACGGGTTCGGGAGCCTATCCTCCTATGAATGCGAACCTTCCGAAGTAATGTCAACTCAACCCCTTTCGCTTAGTTTAGCAGGAAAGTAACTACCTTAGACAAAGTGTAAATGGGATGCCAGTGCATTTCAATGGAGATCCCGGTATTCTCCTACAGGCATTGAGATAGATCAGTACCTGGCCCGATCTCTGTGGCCTGTGCCACTGAGGGTGTTTTAGTAAAGAAGATCTCACATTATCCGGCTGCACCTCAATACAGACGAGTATTTGCAAAGGGTTTCCTTCCTGTCCACAAAAATGGGCGAAAAGGCTAAATATACTGCAAATATTCAGAATCTCCATAGCAAAGAATTACTCAAAACAGTTCGTTACAAAATCATTCTAAGTTTTAAACCAGCTTCATTAATAAACATAGCCTCATCATCTCGATTTATAATAATCAGCTTGGCACATAAATGTAGTTTAGCTTACTGAGCACACATGATAGTATAATCACGTTAGGCTTACATGGACCTACAGTTTCAGTAACGTGATGCCGTCACAGAATTCTAATTTGGATTTTGGAATGCCGTGAATGTAGAGCGTCATACTTGCGTGCAATATGGAGTGAAGTGAAATTTTATGTAGGTATCAAAATACATAGTTGTTATTTGAAGGTTATTATGTATATTGCTTGTTACAAAAAAAGTAAGGATTGCAACCAAAGAGTTTACATATACTACGTAGTAGTAGCCTCAGACCAAAGACTAAGTAGAGAAATTCCCTCAGACTAACTTTGCCTGTTGTAAAAAAAAAGTAAGGATGGTAACCATCTAAGAGTTTACACATACTACGTAGTAGCCTCATATAAGAATATTTTTTTCATTTGACACGAGGAGATATAGTTATCTAGTTTTTTTTTAATTTAAGGTATTTTAAACAGTTATGTATGTATTTACAAATGAGGTACAGTATAAGTTTGGCATCCATGTTTATCACTACCAGGTAATCTAATTTATTGAGGGATTCATTTTGCCCCCGCATCTCACCAGCCAGGTTTGCACCTCCGTGTTGAGGTATAATAGGAGAGGTATGTCACAAGATTTCAGCTAGCCTCAAATACCTACCAAAATTTTGCTACCACGAGATATACCGTGTTACCAATCTGAGTGACGTTTTACAAACGATCGCATCGCAGTGGTAGATTAGTGATTAGAACTTGTGTTGGGAAGTCTTATGCTGCTATGAAAATGCGTGTCGCTTACCATCTTTTAGTCAGTCGTCTTGTTCCTCTTGACATCTTTAAAATAATCGTAAATGCAAGTAAATATATCTAAGACTTTAAAACTAGTTTCTGGGTAGTAATTTTTTGTAGTGGAGGGACTCTTGGCAGAGTCCGCCTGGGGAAGGACCACACCTTTGCCAGTTATTCTACCGCCAAGCAGTAATGGGCAAACATTACTGTGTTACGGTTTGAAGGGCAATGTTTCCAGAGAAATTACAGGGCTTAGAGATATAACAACTTAGATCTCTGGGTGACGAGCGCAGTGCAGTGCTAGGTAATGGTTTGGACTCTTCATGTTCCAATAGCTGCGTGTCACTGTGCTGTAATGTGGCAGGCATGTTGCTTACCATCAGGCACATGTCCTGCTCGTCTCGTCACTCTTTATTTAAAAAAAAAACATATACCGGCTCACGGTACCTAAGCGATCCAACTTATAGATCATACAAACGTAAATAGTGGCTGACAATTTGTGTTTTTTGCTATGTAAGAGTAGAGTTTCGGATTAGTTATATTTGCTAATATTTAAAACAAAAATTACCATCTGATTTTACGCAGCCTATTACAAAAACAAAAGTCATAACATTGAAATTATATCACCGAATATTGACGTAAGAGCCTTTGTAGCTGAAGAGTTTGTTTTATGTTATCTTTTTAACGTGTTAAATCAGAAATTACTAGCTAAAATAAAAAAAAAAACAAAACTGACAAATAAAATCCAAAACACTTTTATTTTTGGATTATAGATTATTCAGTTCTCTTCACTGAGAAGGTGAGACTAATTTTTATCACAATGACGATTGAAAACGTAGTTCACAACAAGTATAAAATGAATGATATCCAAAAATGGTATCAGTTTCACATTGTAAGTGAATGAAATAACATTTTACCGAAAAACAAAAACCGAATTCAATTTAAAATTCAATTCCGACACACGAATTAACTTCATACGAACATCATTCTTTTTGTTCATATATAAAAAACCGCCCCATCGATTTCGATACATTTCCATAAAATCTAAATGGAACTCTGAACTATGACGAGCTACCAAACAAACCATCAAAATCAATTCACAATTGGCGGCGCTATCGAGTAACTTACATACAAAAAAAACATACAGCCGAATTGAGAACCTTCTCCTTTTTTGAAGTCAGTTAAAAGAAACCATGAATCTAAATGCTCGAAGAAAATCGAAATATCAAAATCTTTTCCAATAATTTTATACAAAGCATCTCTATTCCTACAGAAAATGACTAAGAAAAGAACAAAAGCTCAGTAACAAGGCCTATAAAGTTATGAAGTTGGAAGTGGGCTTCATTCTAGGCTACCCAATCAAGTGCTCAGTTAACCTTTAAGGTAATATTAATTTGCTTCAAGTATGCCTATCGTTCAGTAAGTTTCTGTAGGGTCTATTTGGAAAATTAATCGCGTACCTCTACAAGATTAGAAATTTTGGTCCAGCGCTCCGATTCAATGTCTACCACAAAATTTAATTTTAAACTCAAAGTTACCGACATCCCAAGAACTATTTGTAGGTATTTTGTATTCTACAAACCCAGACCAAACGATTACACCTTTGCTTAGTGCCCGTATTTAATGTTAAACGATAAGTAATAGTTATGTAGTGGTAGGACTCTTGGCAGAGTCCGTCTGGGGAAGTACCACACCTTTGCCTGTTATTCTGCCGCCAAGCAGTAATGTGCAAACATTACTGTGTTCCGGTTTGAAGTGCAATATTTCCAGAGAAATTACAGGACTTAGATATATAACATCTTAGATCTCTGGGTGACGACCGCAGTGCAGTACCTACTAGGTAATGATTTGGACTCTTCATGATCCAATAGCTGCGTGTCACTGTGCTGTTATGTGGCAGGGATGTTGCTTACCATCAGGCATGACCTGCTCGTCTCGTCACTCTATACTATAAAATAAAAGAGTAACATAGTGTTAAAACTGTTCAACAAAGAGTTTTGAAATTTTGAAGTCGTTCTCTGCTGATACAATTTGATTTTTAATTATTTTACTACTGCAGTCTACGCGACGCCAAGTCTTGTGAATAACATTATATGTGACTGAATAAATCACCGAAGGAGAAAATTAGAAAAGAAACGAGATGTTGAATTATAAGTCGAGAATAAAATAAAGACATTGCATGTTAGCTGTGATTCAGGTCGTAAAACAATAGGATTACGCATAAGCTGTACTAAGTCGAAAGCGTGACGTTTTACTGATAAATGTCAAAAACTTTTACAATGAGCTTTCGTCAGGGATAAGACTTTTCACGATTAAGACTTTTTGGCCCCTCTGTTTACAATGAAGTATCCTCGAATATATATCATTTCTACACACTAGGTACCTATATTACTCTTATACTACTCTTACCCATGTCTATTTTGCCAATTGGTACAATTATTACGAATTATGTTTCAGAGTAAAGTTGCGTAACTGTAGCCTTTATTATAACTACTAAACGTGGTTCAATTTTCCATTCTCGAACAATAAAATGCTTTGATGTGTTTAATACTCACGCATGCCATTCCTTTATGTGATGCGTGGGGAGACTGTGGAAAGCTTTCGTACGCCTAATTTTAGAATAATGTACGCTTTTATTGTCATGTTTTATGACATTTAAGATTAGATAAATTACGCGGGGTATACCTATCTACTCTGAAAATGGAGAGAAGCTATGTATATTTTGCACATAAAAGTAATCGTAGGCATAAACGATGTTAGTCGCACAATGTAAATCCTTTAATTTACCCTTTAATTTTATTCATACTCGAGGTATAGGTACAATTTAAGTATACTTACGAACCTAGCAAGTATTCTCAATATATCATATATGTACAATGTACATCAATATATGTCATAAAATTTATTGAGATTTAATAAACAATAAAGCTATCGAGTCTGACACTTATACTATGTAGGTACCTACTATGGAACACAAAATATCACAGTATTGCGTGGTATTTAGAACTAGATCAGTGCAAATCTTTGTACAATCTTTATTCTTTCTTTCTTTTCAGCTATCTGGCTCCCATAATACAAACTTTGCTAAGTCTGAGTGGGGATGGGCTAGTTAGTGTTGTGTGAGAAGCATACACCAACCCCCCAAAGGGTGCCTGCATTGACGAGACATTAACTGTGTATATCTGTGTGTGTATAAGCTTAATAATATAGATGGCTTGCTATATTGTGTTACATTTACACACAAACTCATTCGGTCGAGAGTTTTTGCTCCTACGATTAGTACCTAGATCCTAGATACTTATGTAATGGAAGGTGGTTTGCAAGAAAGTAAAACCAGACATATGCTCTTTATCTAATGAGTATTAGGTAATTTAGAGAATTCCTCATGTTAAGAGAGGTACTGTGTACTGTAGTGTTTTCTGGACTACACTTAATTTTCTCGTTGAGAAAATTTACGGTATCCGTTCTTTTCACAAACCGACATGTGACATTAACGTTAGACAAACTCACGGGTAGTGAAATGATTATTATAAGAAATAAATAACAAATTGGTTAAATTATCTCAAAATAAATATTTGACAAACTTTCATCTATAACGTATTATTTGACAGATGTTTACGTACAAAACCAACACTTGACATATTTTTATTTTATAAAGTGTGGTTTGGCAAGCAACTCAATTTTTAAAACAAACATTGATTAAATTAACAAATGATTGTAATTTTTGAATTTTTAAGTAACCAAATCGGACCGGTTATGTTACTTAGGACCCAGACACCCAGATCCGACTCAGAGCATCCCGACTCCACCTAGTCTTATCGCTACTACCCCTAGAGTGTATATAAAAAACGCGGAAGATCTTTTAGTTTTTGCAATGAGTATTATACGATTAGTTGGTTTTAAAGTGATGTTGTGTCAAAAAATAATAATAAGGCTTTTTAAATGCCAAGAACCTTCATAACCGCGAGGAATTCAGTCTCAGGGATTATTTCCGCAACAGAGTCCAGGATGCATCGCGATGTTGTGGCAGTTGACAGGAGCTTGACGCCGCTTTCATTGGCAAACGAGAACTGGCGCAAACCATCGGTGCTCAGCACTGATCATCGCAAGGAAATATGGAAGAGCAAGGAGCTGCACGGGCGATTCTATCGGGCCCTGGCGGGACCTGATGTGAATTTGTTTGCGTCGGTGAACTGGCTGCGTTTCGGGGACCTCTTCGGAGAAACCGAGGGTTTTGCCTGTGCATTTGCGGACGAAGTTATCAAGACGGACAATTACCGGAAATACATAATGAAGGACGGTACGGTCGACATTTGTCGGGCATGCCGCCGTCCAGGCGAATCACTTCGTCATGTTATTTCCGGTTGTTCGCATCTTGCTAACGGCGAGTACTTGCACAGACATAACCTAGTAGCAAGGATCATCCACCAGCAACTTGCTCTCCGATACGACCTTGTCGAGTCCGAGGTGCCGTACTATAAGTACGTACCTCTGCCAGTTCTCAAGAATGGTCGTGCGTTGCTCTACTGGGACCGCTCTATCATCACGGACAGGACTATTATCGCCAATAAGCCTGATATCGTGCTGGTAGACCGATCTCAGCGCCGGGCTGTGATCATCGATATCACCGTATCAAATGACGAGAACCTCGTGAAAGCCGAGCAGGACAATCTTAGCAAGTACCTTGACTTGGCTCATGAGGTTACCGCCATGTGGGATGTTGATTCGACGATTATAGTCTCAATAGTCGTGTCGGCAAACGGCCTTATAGCGAAAAGCCTCGACCAACGTCTCAAGAGGCTTTCGCTAGACGGTTGGATCAAGGGTCAGATGCAGAAGGCCAAATGAAGAATCCTAGACACAGCGCGCATCGTCAGGAGGTTCCTCTCTCTGCAACCCTAACCACCGGTAGCTTGGGCCCTGCCCCGCTGCTGACGGCACCCTAGTTTTTAAGTTTTGTTATATTGTTTATTTTCTATATATATTGTAAAAAACTTTAAAATTAAGAAGATCAATAAATAATTAAATAATAATAATAAATATTGGTGAACAATTCACACACAACACCATCTGACCCCAAACTAAGCAAGGCTTGTGTGATGGCGGCCAGATAGCTGATATAATACTTATTTAGTTTTAAATACATACGAGTACTTATACAGAGAAACACCCATGCAAAATGTTTGTGAAACAATAGTGAACCAAAATTTACGCATGTGGACAGGGCGGGGTATGTCGGGCTCGACACCACTTAGAGTTGTGCCTCTACCGACTAAAATCCCCAGGAGTTTCTCAAGCCGTGGCTCGGCGGCAAAGTTGCGGGACCGCTTTCGCATTCGACCGCAACCCTTCCCCTGCGCTTGCGATACAGGGTAGAGCTCTAGTGACGTGCCGGAAATCAGCGGCGCATCACTTCTTTGGAAAGGCCTATTTCTGGATAGGATGCCGGATGTCGCTCAGTGTCCGACACTCCAAGTCCTCCAGTGGAGAAGGGATGCGGGTTCTCCCCGTGTTCGCTTCCCTCTCCGCGGATGAGCGCGAGTTTTTTCGTTCCTCTCCCGCTGGGATTGGCCATCAGACAACAAGATACCACCGAGGTCTGTTGTTGTCTGATGCCCAGGGTGCACCACCACCACCACCACCACCACAACGGGACGTTCCCGAGCCTCGCACTGCGTTCATTTACATGAACTAGTGTCAAAAAACACATTTATTTATACTAGCGACCCCCCTCGACTTCGCACGGGTGCAATGCTGATACTAATTATACTAATAATAAAAGTGGCCAAGTGCTAGTTGGACTCGCCCATGAAGGGTTCCTAGCCTAGTTCGAAACAGCAGGATGCATAATTTAAAAATTCTTGTAATTCGTTGCAACTTCGATTGATGTTTTAATAATACTGTAGGTATTTATGACGATTACAAAAAAACTGCTTGCTAGATCTAGTTCAGACCAATTTTCGGTGGAAGTTTGCTTAGTATGTACAATTGTACATCATAATTTTTTTTAGTTTTGTCATTCTTTTATTTTAGATGTTACAGAGGGGTCCCCACTTTTGTTTTTTTTTTGTATATTTGTAGGAAAATCTTAATGCGGTTCACAGAATACATCTACTTACCAAGTTTCAACAATATAGTTCTTATAATTTCAGAAAAAAGTGGCTCTGACATACGGACGGACAGACAGACAGACATGACGAATCTATAAGGGTCCCGTTTGGGCTACTTGGCTACGGAACCCTAAAAATGGTTATTGTGGGTTATTCCTAAGAGTAGACATATACTATTATTAAGTATACTATTGCAAACTTTTTTGTAGACCCTTTAACGGGGTACAATATTGATATTTATACATTATTTTGATCTAGGTCATAAGGCGTTTGCAGTGTAAGCGCAAAATATGTGTTTATGTATGACATTAAAGCTTTAAAATTATCAGTGTTTCTCTGCTATTTTATGCATGTATAGTTGTATAGTAATAGTATTTACATATTAACCTCCCTCTTGAATCACTCTACCGCTCACTCTTAAAATTCCCGCATCATAATCTGTTTGGTGGTTTGAAATATCTAAGCATATATAAGGACGGACAGATGCAGGAAGTGACTTTGTTTTATACTATGTAGTGACGATGTGCTACTGAAATACTAAATCATTAGAAAACACATTTGGTATTTTTGCTTCAATCTATTTTGCTCTATAACATTGAAACCGGTGCTAACTCAATTTAAACAACGTAAAATATTTCCTGAAACATTAAATGCAACTGACGCAACGTCGCCTATCTAAAATTGAATCACCAAGAATGCCTTTTACAATGCACGTGTCTTGCCAACGTATTGTAAGTTACGTAGAAAAGGATTGCTCCAGCATATTTTATCAGTTACATGAATCAACTAAAACAGAAATAAAAATGTATAGAGACAGTTAAAATACGAAAATTCAAGCATGTAATTCGATTATATGTATATTTTATGCTATCTAAAAATGCTAAACAGACACAAACGCTACGTATCCAAATTTTGAATTGTAATTAGCCTATGTTGGCTTTTCGTGTTTACTTAACTTAAAGTAACTATTTCTTCAATTTATGTTAATTAGTCAAGTTTAACAACGGTTGTGGTCAAGTTGTTCAAATCAAGCGCAACTATGTCTTGAATGCGGTAGTGCTGGAAAAGTTTATAGCCTGGCAACATTTTCATTACGAAAGTTAATGCTTTTATAGCGCCAGAGAGCAGATTGTAAAATGAATATTGTGAACTAACTTTCATGAAGAATCCACAACCTTCATTTTAATGAAGTTGAAATGCATCTTAACTTTACAGTTAATACTTTGTTGTGGTGGATGTTTTATCTCTATTTTATTTGAGATTATGTGACGTGACGAGAAAAACAGACATGTAATGGTAAGCAACACGCCTCCTTATAGGGCATCACCGAACCATACATTATTTTAATCTTACCACTATATCTATTAGTATAGACAATCCTTAAAACATGTTCGGTTTCGTATAAATATCTACTTTTATTTTTAGAAAAATAAAATTTCTCTGAAACTGCGTAAAGCTAATTTACAAATTAAATTTTTCGAAGATTCGAAATGAGGATGCGGTTAAAATATTCATAAAATTTAGGCGTGAATAAAGATTCCTTTTAATGTACTTTTTAATTTATTTCATATAGCATTTGTTGGTTATAATCTTGGTGTCTTTAAATCGAGAGTGAATCGGTTTCTTCTAGCCAAACACGCTCCATCGTAGACCGTATCGTCACTGAACATCAGGTGAGATGGCGGTCAAGTGTAAACCTATAGAATTAAAAAAAAATGTTTTGGAACTTTTAGGTCTTTGAAGATCAGATAGTAAGAGGCCAGATGGCCTAACCTTCGTGTCGTCGAAGGAAATAAAGTGCTTGGTGTGGGCAACTTGCTAACAAGTTACCGTCCATTACTATTACGATAGTTCTGTAACTCAACTCAACATAACTCAACCCATAAAAAAAAAAGTCAGTCATAGGAACTGCCGATAGAAGTGAAAACTTATAACTCAGAATTTGATAGCTTACCTTGGAAACTACACGGGTGTAACCGGAGGGCGTGGCCTCGCCATCATGGCATGGCCATCTAGAAATGCGTCAGCATTTACCATTGGCTCACGCATTTCTAGATGGCCATGCCATGATGGCGAGGCTACGCCCTTTCAGCATTTCTCATTGGCTGACGCATTTCTAGATGCCCAATCGCCAAGGTCCCGAGTTTACCCGAATATTTCTTATCATACCCGAACGTGACCGTAGAATCCAATTTACACCCCACGAAAAATTTGTCTAGGCGCGCATAAAGAAGTTTTCACTTCAAAAAAAACCTCAATAACTCACTTGTGAGTAATGGCAATGAAAAAAAAACACTTTTTGATTGTAGTTGTCATTAGATGCCTCTGCCTCTGTCTATAGGCTACAATAATCCTAACAAAATATTCCTAGAGCTGGTAGCGAAATCTGGGTAGGTATTTGAGGCAAGCTGAAAACTTGTCACATAGTTCTCCTATTATATCCCAACACGGAGGTAATGACCTGGCTGGTGAGCAGCGGGGCAACATTAATTCCTCAATTTAGATCACCGGGCAGGTAGATGGTCCCTCCAAAATTATCTCCCTTTTTGAGAATTCCTATTTTAAGTTATAAATAACACCCAATTAAAATTTTAGTAGTGGTAGGCCTCTTGGCAGAGTCCGCCTGGGGATGCACCACACCTTTGCCAGTTATTCTACCGCCAAGCAGTAATGTACAAACATTACTATGTTCCGGTTTGAAGGGCAATGTGTCCAGAGAAATTACAGGGCTTAGGAGATATAACAACTTAGAGCTAATGAAGGGAGAACTTCCGATCTTCTTGAAGCGCAAACTAAAAAAAAACTAAAAAGCTTGACACATGTATCTTGCTCATCCTAACCTACGGTGCGCAGACTTGGTCGTTAACTAAAGTTGAGAAGTTCCGCCTCGGAGTTTGCCAACGAGCAATGGAACGCAGTATTTTAGGTATTAAAAGACAAGACCGTGTTCGCAACACTATACTGCGTTCCATTACAAGAGTAACAGATGTAGGATTTAGGTCTGCCAAGCTTAAATGGGAGTGGGCGGGTGATGTGACCAGAATGCACCCCGATCGGTGGGCCAGGGTTTCTATAGAGTGGACACCATCGGCCAGTCGACCCCAGGGTCATCCTTCAACGTGATGGAAGGAGCTCGTTTAAAAATGATTGGATGATGGTAGCTCAGGACCGGATAAGGTGGAGGGAATTGGGGATGACCTTTCCCAGCATTGGGACAACTGAGGTTAAACTAAAAAAAAGATCTCTGGGTGACGAGCGCAGTGCAGTGCTAGGTAATGATTTGGACTCTTCGTGTTCTAATATCTGCGTGTCACTGTGCTGTTATGTGGCAGGTGTGTATACCATCAGGCACATGTCCTGCTCGTCTCGTCACTATATACTATAAAAAATAATAATTGCAAAACATATTTGCTCGAGCCGGGCAATGTTAACATTCCGACTAAAATCGTCTGGCTTATTTTTTTTTATTCTTTAAACATTAAACTACGACATATAGAATAAAGTGACCAAGTGCGAGTTGGACTCGCCCGTGAAGGGTTCCGTTGCAGCAAGTAACATAATAGACATAGTATACATAGTTCTTGTATTTCGTTGTAACTTTGTTCGAAGTTTTAATAATAGTGTATTATTTATGACGTACTAAAAAAAACTATTCATCAGATCGAGTTCAAACCAATTTTCGTTGCATAGGTATAGTTAGTTAGTTAGTCGATAGTTTGCATGGTAATGTACATCATATTTTTTTTAGTTTTTCATTCTCTTATTTTAGGAGGTGGGGGGACACACACATTTTACCACTTTGGAAGTGTCTCTTGCGCAAATTATTCAGTGTACACAAAAATTATATTAGAACCCTCAACATCATTTTTGACGACCTATCGATAGACACCCCACAGGTGTAGGTTTGATGAAAAAAATATTTTGAGTTTCAGTTCTAAGTATGGGGGGCAACCCTATTTTTTTTTTTGTAAAAATCATAATGGGATACACAGAATACATCTACTTACCAAGTTTTACAGTGTAGTTCTCATAGTTTCGGCAAAAAGTGGCTGTGACATATGGACGGACAGACAGACAGACAGACAGACATGACGAATCTATAAGTGTTCCGTTTTTACGTTTTACGGAACCCTAAAAATCAAATTGCCTCAAACTTATTTACTGAATAAAAAAACAATACAATAATTTAAAAAATGTATGGATCCATTTTGGACATGTTTCACCAGCCAGGAACTATGTGTAAGTTTTCAGCTTGCCTCAAATACCCACCCAAAATTTGCTAGTAGCTCTCGGAATAAAACTAATTAGTCCGTCAACTAGATTATATGTATTGTACCTACACGTATTTTTTCTTTTGTTTCACCAACAAAAAAATGAATGAAGATACTACAGTGCTTAGAAGACGACACTCGTGGTTACGATTTTTACCCACAAGTGACGTCACGACCCCCCAAGTTTGATGATCTACATATGTATATCTTTGTCGGTTTTTAGTGATTTGATAAAACAACAAATACTTGTCGCATATTTTCCCATGATCTAGCTGACGGACTAATTAAAATGGTTTGTTTTTTATCAGGTGTGTTTATGAGCAAGTTTATTACATTTAACTTCTCAAAGTTAATTTTATTCATAAAATGTTGACCACTTTTCTGACAAAAAAACTCTTTACTAAGATTTAAAAAGGTACCGTTCGTTTTAGACGGAGTATTTTGAAACCGTGCGTTTTACATTATACATTACCGCACAAGTAGGTAATGAGATATATTACGATACAGAAATTGGTGCAATAGGAGACCCTTTACGAGCAAATATGTTATAATAGTACATTATGATATAAGTGCGGTAAGTTGATAATTACAGCCGAGGCTTTATTGCTAGCTCGAGCCGAAGGCGAGAGCTATAATTAGCAGAGGCTGTAATTATCAAAGCGCACGTATGTCATACGACGTTTTATAACATATTTGCGAGGAAATAAACAAAACTCTGACGACATTTTCAAATAAAAACAATACAGCGAAAAAAAACGCGCGGAATAATATTTACTTGATCACAGGTCACACGTCACAGCACAGAGTAAGTAATCACTATGGATCACAGATTAGCAATGCGCGCGCATCGGCGCCTTTTTTTTTTAAGCAACGGCACAGAACCAGCCGGTATGCCTTACTTACTTTATTGCCGGTACTTTATTATTAATGAATAATAAAGTTAATTAATATTTTTGTGTTTTGTTACAGAAAGATTATTTTTGGTCTAAATTAATTAAATTAACGAATTTAATAATTCTTTATTATATTTTACCTCTCAAAGTTAATTTTATTCATAAAATGTTGACCACACTTTTCTGACATAAAAACTCTTTACTAAGATTTAAAAAGGTACCGTTCGTTTTAGACGGAGCATGTCTCTCTACCTAGTCTGTGGACGGAGCATTTTGAAACCGTGCGTTTTACATTACACATTACAGCACTAGTGCGTAATAAGATACATTACGATACAGAAATTGGTCCAATAAGAGACCCTTTACGAGCAAATATGTTATAAAATACATTATACCATTTACATACACAGTCCACATGAGAAGATATGGCAAAAACTGACATTTGATATTTTAATAATAATTCAGAATAGCCTGTAAGTAAGCAATATATTATTTTATAACATATTTGCTCGTAAAGGGTCTCTTATTGGACCAATTTCTGTATCGTAATGTATCTTATTACGCACTAGTGCTGTAATGTGTAATGTAAAACGCACGGTTTCAAAATGCTCCGTCCACAGACTAGGTAGAGAGATATGCTCCGTCTAAAACGAACGGTACCTTTTTAAATCTTAGTAAAGAGTTTTTATGTCAGAAAAGTGGAGTCAACTTTTTATGAATAAAATTAACTTTGAGAGGTAAAATATAATAAAGAATTATTAAATTCGTTAATTTAATTAATTTAGACCATAAATTACTTTAATTTTTCTGTAACAAAACACAAAAATATTAATTTACTTTATTATTAATTAATGGCATACCGGCTGGTTCTGTGCCGTTGCTTAAAAAAAAAGGCGCCGATGCGCGCGCAATGCTAATCTGTGATCCATAGTGATTACTTACTCTGTGCTGTGATCTGTGATCAAGTAAATATTATTCCGCGCCTTTTTTTTCGCTGTATTGTTTTTATTTGAAAATGTCGTCAGAGTTTTGTTTATTTCCTCGCAAATATGTTATAAAACGTCGTATGACATACGTGCGCTTTGATAATTACAGCCTCTGCTAAATTATAGCTCTCGCCTTCGGCTCGAGCTAGCAATAAAGCCTCGGCTGTAATTATCAACTTACCGCACTTATATCATAATGTACTATTATTTATACACTAGCTGTGCCCCGCGGTTTCACCCGCGTCTATTTGAGGAAAATCCATACTAAAATATCCATTGCTGGCCACTTTATTACGTTTTACGGAACCCTAAAAATACGTAAATAAGCAACAATGCATTGTTGTAGAACAAATTTGATTACTTCAAATGACACAAACTTCAAATGTAGACACGCGCCGTCACAGACTTCAGCAACCAAAGAGAATTTAAATTCACGGAACTAAAGCTCTCGAAGCGAAATAGTTTTCCCCGTTTTCTTTACATTCTTCACTCATACTCCGTACCTATTAATAGTAGCGTAATGTTATATACCCTATAGCCTTCCTCGATAAATGGAGTATCCAACAAAAAAATAATCTTTCGTATCGGTCCAGTAGTTTCCGAGATCCTAGCGTTCAAACAAACAAACAAACAAACAAACAAACAAACTCTTCAGCTTTATAATATTAGTATAGATTTATTTTTGTAAAATTTTGTTAATGCTTGTTTCATAATATTATCATTATATGCTATTAGCTTAAGAGCAATATTACAACATCTTCAATCATCGTATGCACAGTCACCGTATTAATTTATCAAGAGGATACTAAAATGGATATTGCCAATTACATCACAGTTTCACGCTTGTGAGGCTTTGTCACTTGATCTTGATACATTACGGGAAGCTATATTATGTTGGATAAGATGTAATGTCACTGTTATTATTACAGCCATATTCAGTATTCATAGTTCATGTTAGTTAACCTCCAGCTGTAAGCCACGTAAGTTAAATGTTAACAATATTTATTTAAAATATTTTCCGAGTCATCCTGAACCCTACTAATCCCATTAATATTAAAAATACGAAAGTTTGGATGCTTAGATGTTTGTTGATCACACACACATCGCATCATATCGAAACAGATCGTTTTGAAAATAGTCGGGGTAACCTATGTAAGGTTACCTACTTTTTATCAGGAAAATTACGTGAACACCGAACTACACGGATAAAATAATAATAAAAATAATAAAAATTTATTTTCATTCTAACATTGTGGCCTTATGGTAACTTATGGTCTTAAATAAACTAACATGCATATTATTAGTGTCCAATTGTAACCCTAGCTCCCACACTAGGATTCCCTGTGTTTGTGGGAGCTAGTTCTCTTCAGTTGTGCTTGTTTCCATGTGTGTGTGTAAGGGTGAAAGGGTGTGTGTGTGTGTGTGTAAGGGAGTATGTGTCTGTGTGAGTGAGGGTGGGGATGTGTGATGTTTGTTGATGACGGAATGTTATCTGTTTGTGCGTATGTATGTATATGTGAGTGTGTTGTGTCTGCGGTGTATATAATTATGTATGTGTGTGTAAGTGTAGATGAGATGACGTGCATCGTGTGTATCCCTATGTGTGTACTATTTATGTAACAGCGTCTTATATATTGAAACTTGCGGCACAATAATAATAGTCTAAATTTAAAAAGCCGTGGGTAGGTTCAATTATGTTGCAGTCCTAATTAGAGCCTCAGTATCCTCGTAGCCCAATTGCCTAAGAAATCCCGTTACCTTCTTTTTGCATTCATTTTTTGTATTGTTTAGTATTTCGAGTTTTGTGTTTAGTTTTTCATATATGAAGGGGCCTAAAAAACTGTAGGTTCTTTGTCCCTGACAAGTTCTTCTTAGGGGGAGATCCCATCTTTGAGTCCTTGGCATTCTGTTAGATGTTTTTAGAGTTTTGATACTATTTGGCGCTGTTGGGTGGAACCTTAGGACACTCTTAAGAATATATAGCTGTCTGACTCTGAGTTCTTTGGTGTCACGATACAGAGCATCCGTCGAATATAAAAACGGTTTTTTATGAGCAACCTTTAAAACTAATCTCTGCGCTCGTTCTAATTTTATCAAATGTGAGGTACACGCTGCACCCCATGAAGTAATGCAATACGTAATTAGTGACTTACACAAAGCAGTGTAAACCATGTCTATGGTTAATTTATCTGCAACATTGCGTAGTTTTTTGAATATGAACAGAAGTTTGCGTAGTCTTGCTCTGGCTGAGTCTATTTGTTTTGTCCATGACAGGAGCTCATCAATGTGTATGCCAAGGTATTTTACGTCTTTAACTTGTACCAGTGTAGGACATCCACATGTATGAGAGCTAGCCGAATCAGATTTGCAAGTATGTAGTATAATAGGAATAGATTGTTGGGGGGCTGTGCGATGTGAAGTACGGAAAGCCACAACTTTTGTTTTGCTCGCGTTTAATGTTAATAAGTTATATAGCAACCATCTGCTGACATTACGAAGTTGTGAAGTGGTAGTTTTAGCTACTTCGTCCCAATCACGCCCATGAAATATGATGGCCGTGTCATCGGCGAAAGCGAAAACTTTGGCGCAGCTTAGGGGAAGTTGACAAAGGTCATTTATATAAACTGTAAATAACGTAGGACCGAGAACACTGCCTTGGGGGACTCCGTAACTAACTTCTTCGTAGTCACTGTGAAATTCTCCAACTTTAACACGCTGCCATCGGTTTTCTAAGTAGGAACCAAACCAATCTAGTGCCGTTCCTCTCACGCCAGAGCATTCAAGCTTTTTGAGTAGTAGCCTTCGCGACACGCTGTCAAAAGCTTTAGCAAGATCAAGAAAGACACCTATGCATCTCTGCCCAGAGTCTAGAATTCCACCAACATGGTCAACAAGTGATGCTACAGCGTCCTCCGTTGATCTGCCAGACCTGAAGCCAAATTGGTTTGGCGAGAGAATATTCTCTTTCTCGAGAAAGTTTACTAAGCTTTTGTTGGCTACTCGTTCTAGAATTTTTGAAAGGGACGTTAGGAGGGATATTGGCCGATAATTTGACGGTTTCTCTGTATCTCCAGCCTTGTAAATAGGACAGACATTTGCCTTCTTAAACGAGTCTGGAAAAATGCCAGTCTCAAGGCTGAGGTTACAGAGAAACGCAATCGGAGCCGCAAGTGTGTGTTTTGCCATTTTAAGCAGCTTGTTTGAAATACTATCTTCTCCTGGAGCGGATTTAATTTTAAGCTCGTTTATTATTTTGATAATTTGGGTTGGATCTGTTGGCGCAAAAAATAAATATTTAGTTGGAGAATTGTTAGATGTAACTAGCTGCACTAGTTCATCTTCCGAGATATTTATGTGATCAGTAATTTCGTTTGCTAGGGTTTTACCTATCGTGGCAAAGTAGTTATTGACCACATTCAGTGAAAAAGTTGGTGTGGGACCTGTATTTAGAAGATCAGTGTATGTCGTGACAACAGAGTTTATATTACAGACGTCCTTGATAGAGCTCCAGAGTTGTTTGCTATTGCCTATATTTGATTTGATTTTATTACGTTCGTACTCGTTTTTCAGGTTTTGTATGATGTTATTGCAGAGGTTTCTATATCTTTTATACTTTTCCATTAGGCTAACGTCATTTGGATTCCTCTTTGTTTTATAGTGCAGAACGTCTCTTTTTCGCATAGACTTAAGCAATCCTGATGTGATCCAGTCTTTACGTATGCATTTGGAGTTGCGCAAGTGCTTTATAGTTTTATGCTGTTTAACAATATCATGCAGTATAGTAACAAGATCTGTAGCTGCTATGTTAGGGTTTGTATGAGTGTAAAAGTTTTTCCAATCTATTGCACCAATATCGTTGACAACTTCAAGATAATTTACATCACAGTATTGTTTAGGAGTGTTAAAAACTTTAGGTTTACCCGGAATTGAAACAATTACTGCATCGTGATCAGTCACATTGCTTGAACACACTATTACTGAAAGTTGATGTGAGCTTTTGATCATTGCGTGGTCCAAGCAAGTACTTTCACGTGTTGGCAATTGGTGTCCTGGAAAATAACCCCTACATGCCAGTGTTCCCAGGTATTCTTCCGCCTTTTTGTCTTTCACCGAGTTTTGCTGATTTGGTACGATATCAATGTTTAGATCTCCAGCAAGTATACACGTCTGTCCTTTCATTTGGTCTAATATATTTTCCAATGATACTAGGAAACCCGTTATATTATTGAAAGAAGGGGACCTATACACTGCTAGGATCGAAAACTCATTAGCTATATTAATCAAAAGACCAGTTGCTTCGGAGAAAGACGGCTCAGTCACACTCACAGGCATATTTGCACGAGATAATACAACTACGCCGTCGTTTTGATTTTTGTTACGTTTCGAGTACGCACAGCTATAGTTTTCCAGGTGAACCCCCGCAAAAGCGTCATCCAGCCAGCATTCTGTGAGGATTATTATGTGTGGTGTGAACTCTAATCGTGAAAGAAATACAGTTAGCTTGTCAAAATTGTTGCTTCGGATACTTCGAATGTTTTGAGAAACAATCAGCAATTGGTTTTGATTTTCGTGTAGTCTCAGATATGTCTGACACATTTCTGGTTGTAGGGTATAGTAGCTGTGTGCCGCATTTGTGTTTTCAATATCACTCATTACCATTTGCCGATCATCCATTTTTATATAGTTGTTTTGTACTACGTGCACAAGCTGAAAGCCATTTGATTCTGTAACAGTTTATACGTACAGAATGCATTGACCACTTAATGATGTAGTTGGGTAACGGTGTGTTATTTAATGGTTGGAATGGGAGTATAGCGGTGTACGTTACTGAGATTGCCAGGCAGCAGGCTGAGTGCAGTATGGCAGCGTGTGCTTTTTTATTCGTGAGGTGACGGGGTGAGAACACTGCATTGGCAGGGACATGTGGAGCTTGACGAGGTGAGTGCTTTGTCGGCTTGATGGTGTGTTTGGGAAACTGAGAGAATTGTAATAATGTATTTTTGGGAAGGAGTATGGTGTAGTGTGGCATTATATTACACTGCAGCCGAGCTGAGTGCATTGCACTGATAGTTTCGTACTTAATGTGACAAAGTGTGTGATTTGTTCTTTTGTAGATAGAATCTAATAACTGTGTGTGGTGCGTTCTGTGTGTTGGTGTGGTGGCGTGTGCTATTGTATTAGTGTGGCAACGAGCTGAGTGCATTGTACGGTCTATAGTGTGTCTGGCGTAACGAGGTGAGTGCTTTGTCTGGCGTAACGAGGTGAGTGTTTGTGAGTGGTGAGTGAGTGTACGATTAGGTGTGTGGTATGTTGGTAATAGCACTATATCATGTGTACAACGAATTGAGTACAATGCATAGGTAGGTATGTGTGTGGCGTGACGAGGAGAGTGCTTTGTCCACATAATGATATGGTTAGAGAGCTGCGAGAGTTGTATTGGTACTGTTATGAAAGAGCTTATCGTGGTGTGTGGTATCGTATTAGATTGTTGACGAGCTGAGTGCACTACACAAGCAGTTTTGTATATAGTGTGACGACGGGAGTGCTTTGTCCGCATAGTGGTATAGTTAAAGACCTGCGATTGTTGTATTGGTTCTGTTATGAAAGGGCATATGGTGGTGTGCGGTATCGTAGTAAGCAGTTGACGAACTAAGTGCAATACACAGGCAAATTCGTACAAAGTGTGTCGAGGTGAATGATTTGTCTGTTTGTAGATGAGGTCTAGTAACAGTATGTGGTGTGTTGGTATTATTATGAAATACATAATAGTGGCATGTGCTACTATATTCGTTGAGTGACGAGGTGAGTACATTGCATAGAGAGAGTCATGTGTATCATGTCGAGGTGAGTGTTTTGTCCAAGTAATAGTCTGGTTACGGAGTTGGGTGTGGTGTGCTAGTATTGATATAGAAAGAACTATGGTAGTGTATAGTTTTGTATTAGACAGATGACGAGCTGAGTGCAATGCGTACATTATCTGACGAGGTGAGCGGTTTGTACATTTGTAGATGGGTTCGGGTAACAGTGAGTGGTGTGTCGATATTCTTATGGAGGTCAGTATGGCGGCGTGTGCTTTTTTATTCGTGAGGTGACGGGGTGAGTGCACTGCATTGGCAGGGACGTGTGGAGCTTGACGAGGTGAGTGCTTTGTCGGCTTGATGGTGTGTTTGGAAAACTGAGTGAATTGTAATAGTGTATTTATGGGAAGGGGTGTTATGTTATGTGGCATTATATTACACTGCTGCCGAGCTGAGTGCATTGCACTGACAGTTCCGTACTTAATGTGACGAAGATGCTTTGCCCATTTGTAAGTGGAATGTGTTGACTGTGTGTGGTGTGTTTTGTGTATTGGTGTGGTGGCGTGTGCTATTATGCTAATTTGGCGACGAGCTGAGTGCAGTGCACGGTCTATTGTGTGACTGACGTGACGAGGTGAGTGTTTTGCCCAGTTGAAAGTGTAGTTAGGTAAGTAATGGTGGTGCCGTGGTAAGGTCATGTCAGAGACTATGCCTGTGTGCGACATCATAATAATAGCTAGACAGCGAGCTGGGTACAATACACAAACAGGTGCGTGCGTAGTATGACGAGGCAAGTACTTTGTCCATGTGGAGATGCCTAGATACTTGTACTTAGGTACCTGTGTGAGTGATGTTGCTAGTGTTTGTAAGTATCGAACCAAGTTTTTTGTCCAGTTTTGCATGAATATGATTAGTAGTTGTGTATTATATTTTTGTAAATGTGGGTATATTGAAGGTAATAATGTGATAACAACTAACATTATAACGGCTAGGTAACGGGAGTGTAAGAGTGTTATGTGGTCAAATATTATGTATTGTTGTATTACAGATACAAAAAACGAAAATACAAGCCGTCCCGTTACCGTGACATATGGTTTTTTAAGACGAAATGTATGATACATTGTCGTAATGTGGAATGTGTTAATATTATATTGCTGGGATAAACGTGCCATGTGAACCTTTAAAAACAGGAATATTGTTAAATTAGAATTAGAAGAGTGTTGATGTTTCTCTCGGAATATTCTATAGGGTAATAACTCGATCTTAAGCACATTTGTTTCCTTCTCATCCCACTCGCGAGTACATCTAAGATTGTTCTTTATAATTTTACGCAGTTGGTAATTTAGTATGGTATTTGTCTTTGTTTGGTGTTTGAATATTTGAGCTGGATGAGTTTGTGAACTTGGTTTATTAGTAGATGACCATGAGTATTTTTTTCCCTTATGAATGAGGTGGTTATCGGGCAGCCAGGGAGAAACCGATAGAACATTAATTACGTAGGATTTTTTAGGGTGAATTTTGGATAGTAAAGAGGTTGATGGTGAAATAATTATGCTGATTAAGAGTGACGTAAGGCATTGAAGATATAGTGTTAACGTTAGGCTTAGCATTACGTTTAGGTTGAATGATATATAGCGTGATGGTATGTTATATGAGTAGTATTGAGATACATAATTATTGTTGATTGTAATGAACATACATTGTTCGTTCGTACCTATTCTAACAAGAATTATACGGGATTTCTTATTGGCAAAGAGATAACTGTACAAACGTGTTGTTTCCGTACTTGAGGTTATAGGTAAGTTCACAGCTATGCAGTTGCAACCCCATGGGGTCTCACCTGTCCGGAGCACCATGCGACACGGTTTGCTACGGGTTAGTTTGCGAATTATCGGATGACGAGCGGACGTTGAATCACGCAATTTATTATTTACAAAAAGATAGATTTTTTGTTGTTGTTGTTGTATGATAAAGAGTGTTATGTTTAGAACCGTGTGTATGTAGGAGATCTTGTTCAGTGTAAGTGCAGTGGAAATTAGGTAATAAGGTGATAGTGTCGTGTGTTTATAAGTGGGCGAAGAAATCACGCTGTATGGATCAGAGGTGATGCTGATGCGGTATGTACGCTTTATATGTATAGTCGATAGGTAGTATGTCAGGCGAGGTATTTTGCTCAATGTGTTGACTAGTGTTTGTGTCGTATTTGTGTTTGACCATGGTTTTTTATAACTTACATAGTAACAAAAACATATACATTTAAATTTCATCCCGTTAACAGATGGCGCAGGAGTAAACACATGTATAAGATGCACATATAAATGCGCAATTGTTTTTCTATAATATGCACTTATCATAACTAAACATACGGATAACACGTATACTTGAATAAAGCCGTGAACACAATTAATTATAAAGCCACGAATGAACACAATTAGGAGTAGTATGCGTTAAATCCGGTAGATCTGTTTTTTTGCAGACTTGTTTATGATGTTGGCCTAATGATAAATCCAAGTTTGTGAACTCGACCGGCGAACGCAACTTTGTCAAAAATCGAAAAAATCGTTTATTTTTCAAATTTTGGCGATTATAACCCTAAACGACTAGTTTTTGAAAAAACTTTCTTATGGCGTTTATAAAGAAAATTAAATTTGCTACAGTATGATACTAGAATTGTCTCTGTACACCCAATAGTTTCTGAGAATAAGTCTTTCAAAGTTTGTAGTTTTTTTCGAACTTCGCAATTTTTTGCAATATTTTAACTCCTACTTGACCACTTTATGGCACAGTTACTGCGGTTTGTAACCCCCGACCAAAAAAGAGGTGTTCTAAATTTGACTTCGAAGTCTGTCTGTCATCAGACAGACACAATACAGGTCTGTCTCTCTGTGTATCTGTCTGTGGCACCGTAGAGCTCAAACGGATGGGCCGATTTCGATGCGGTTTTTTTATTTGAAGATTAATTTTTGTGTTGATGTTTTGAGCTATTTTTGGTTAATATCGATTCAAGATGGCACGAAATGGCGGACCAAATATTTCATCACAATCTACCTCAATATGGGTTTCAAATGAATGGGCTTGACTAGTAGAGTACTATAACAAATAATACACTATAACAAATTTCAAATCACAAAATGGCGAATATCATAAAAAATGTTTCACGTAGCAAATTTAGTCTTCTTTATAAGCGCCATAAGAAAGTTTTTTCAAAAACTAGTCGTTTAAGGTTATAATCGCCAAAATTTGAAATATCAACGATTTTTGCGAGGTTCAACTATTGGTAAGAGCGCGAGACTGAGTGAGACATTTATTAGGAAATATTGACTTAATATTGACTTTAGGGGATGATTGACCCCTTAGATTGGTCTGTCTTATTGGAAAAAGCTTGAAAATAGTTGTCTGACGAACATATTTACAAATGGAGTATAACAATTTAAGTGAAGTTAAATTATTATTTTGGAGTTGTTAAGCAAAACGGCCGACGGAAAGTGTCTGGGAGTATTGGGACCTTGCTAGGGTTCCGTAAAACGTAAAAACGGAACCCTTATAGATTCGTCATGTCTGTCTGTCTGTCTGTCTGTCTGTCCGTCCGTATGTCACAGCCACTTTTTGCCGAAACTATGAGAACTACACTGTTGAAACTTGGTAAGTAGATGTATTCTGTGAACCGCATTAAGATTTTTACAAAAGTTTAAAAAAAAAAAAAAATATTAGGGGTGCCCCCCATACTGAGAACTGAAACTCAAAAATTTTTTTTTCATCAATCCTACACGTGTGGGGTATTTATAGATAGGTCTTCAAAAATGATGTTGAGGTTTCTAAAATCATTTTCGTCTACACTGAATAATTTGCGCGAGAGACACTTCCAAAGTGGTAAAATGTGTGTCCCCCCCCCCTCTAACTTCTAAAGTAAGAGAATGAAAAATCTAAAAAAAATATATGATGTACATTACCATGTAAACTACCAACGAAAATTAGTTTGAACTCGATCTGATGAGTAGTTTTTTTTTAGTACGTCATAAATACACTATTATTGAAACTTCAATCAAAGTTACAACGAACTACAAGAACTATGTGTACTATGTATATTATGTTACTTGCTGCAACGGAACCCTTCATGGGCGAGTCCAACTCGCACTTGGCCACTTTATTTTTAAGGATATTGCCTACAACATACGTGAAAATCACTTATTAGAAAATACGTGAAGTAAGTTATGTTTGTATGTACCTTCATTAGCCCATATCTCAAAATTGGCCGTCTAAGCAAGTTAGCGAGTAAGCATGTGTTCTTAGTACGTACTAACTCTACTCAATCGTCCACATTTCATTCATCAGAAAATAGGTGACGTCTGGCAGCTCTGGGATCTTACTCTATTTATTCATATCAATTATCTATTCATATTTATTTATTTATGCCATTCAGCGTTGCATTCGGCGAGCATCATGGGCACTTTTGTGCCGGGAGCAGTTAGGGGTGGGTTATTCGGAGATTAGTTTTTTAATTAAGAGATAGACTAGTTTTATTTCTTTTCTATTGTTCTTTTATTTAATTTAAGTAGGTATATTATCAATGTATATATTAGTTTATTGTAGGTTAAAAGTAGGTATTCTAAGTATTAGCATGTATGATTATTGATATGTATGTTTATGTGATACCTTTTGTCGCACTGTACCTCGTCTATTTCTCTTTCATGTTTCTCTCCATCCTTCGGTTGCCTGGAAGAGATCGCTTTTAGCGATAAGGTCGCCACTTGATTCACTTGTTCTAGGCTAAGTCTCTTTGTTTTGTAAGTTTTATATTTTGGACAATAAAGCGTTTCTATCTTATCTATTTTACCTAAATTTTCGGTTTCAGGTACGGTAGTTTGTTTGCAGTGCAGACAATATTATCGTCAATTTAGTCAGTTAGTCCTTGATTGACTTTCAAATTTGCCACTTTTCAGAGCAATTTTACTAGAAACTGATTTCATCTATGACATCGAAATACTAAAACAAAACATCTAAAGTTAGAAACTACAGAAAGCCGTGTTTTTGATATCTGAAATTACTCTCTCAAAAGCACCTGCCAACTGCTGCTGTTACCATTAGTTCGGTATTTATTCAATTGTTCTGACAAGCGGTAGACGCTTCGAGACGATAGTTTAAATAATTGATGCTAGAATATGAAGTGTAGTAGTTATAGGAGCACGTATAAAGTTATACAACTAGTAGGCGTAGGTAGCTAGGTATATAAGCAAACTTCCCTCTGAATTTCTTGACACTAACATAATAAACTTGACGTATGAGCATTAGAACCATTTCTTGTTGGTACGAGTAGGTAAATGTTATTATTTCGGCGTATATTCACTTACTTTTTGTAGTGAGTTTCTTGTAAATATGACTATGGGAGCTTGACAACCAATAGCTGTAAATAGAAAAATGGGAAGAGGTATTTTAAAGGTCGGAATAAAGTCAACTTATAAATTGCTCTTCTGACTTAACTAGTATTTAGTATTCAATAAAGTTGTACAATAACAATACACAATTTTAACGAGCCCAGATTTGACTAGCAGGGAGCCGATACTAATCGGTATAGTCAACTGATTTCCACAACTTTCCTTACACTAGGATTAACAGAATCTTACTTATCTTGTACAGATAGTGTACTACTGTATCTGTACGTTATAAAAATTCCATTAAATCGATTTGTATATCGCTATGTGTCACTGTATCCTACTCAAATTATAAATGTGAAAGTTTGGATGTTCCGAAGTTTGGATATTTGTTGCTCAATCACGTAGAAACAGCTTATTAGATTGGGTCGAAATGAATAACACAGAATATAGACCGGAATATACTACTTTTTATTCTGAGGACCTAACGAGACCGAGAACTATGTGGGTTTAAATGTAGAGCGCTTCATAATGTGTATGGAAAAATAGCATTTGCCGGGTCAGCTAGTAATTTATATAACACAAATTTAAAAAAACAAAAATCATGACAGAAAGTGTTTGCAACATTCGAGGTTTTAGTTCGAATTTCCAGCAAAATTTCGAGAGTTTCATAAAACAATACGATCTGTGTTTTCATATAGATTGTGTTTTTTTCTTTTTTTCTACCTAATACATCTCTGACATAGCTCCGACACCTGAGTTCTCCCCGTGAGTTCTCAGTACAATTTATGGTTACTTTTTACACACTAACAACGTTAGAAGTTGTGTAGCGTGTTGAGTATTAAAGTAGAACAAAACAGAAAAGTTGGTAACTCTTTTCTCACAACAAATTGTAAGTGTGAACAATTCTAGGAGTAGATTGATATTGTTTATCCATAATTTTTGTTTGAAATCAGGAAAATAAAATCAGCAATCACGATTAAAAAAACATTTTTTCTTGTCCCATATTTATGTACATATGTATTATGTAGAACTGCGTTTTTCGGTTGCAATTGTTCTCATCTCACTGATCAGTAAAATTTACCCGTAGTGGTAAAAAGGCTAGTAATTGTGCGTGGCTAACTTGCTGTAGCTTGTAATTTGCTTAGGAAAAACATTTGAAACCGTATCGTGCGTCTTTCGGTGAAGCGTAATGGGATTTAAAACCATCAAGGACAGATATTCCTGACGACTCTATTTAATTGCTTGTAGTCACTGTCTTTGTAGGAATGTTTTTAATAGATTGCCTTAAAAAAAAATGACTACAAAGTGTCAAAAATGTACGTCAAAACTGTTGAACCCATAAGTTCAACAGTTTTGACGTTTGAGGTAAGTAATTTAAGAAATGCTTTTTTTTTGTTCTGTAATAGCCTATCTATTAAGTTGTATGCTAGGTAACAATTATTATTTGGGGGTATGTTTCTTTGAAAAGTCATTTTAAAGACTCTTTTATATTATCTGGCACTATAAATATGTACAGTTAAAAAAATATGTCACATAGGTACTACTTCTCTCCTCCAACCTTAAAACAACATCATTTAATTGGATATACCACAAGTCCACAAAATAGCCTACAACCCCTTAAAATTTTACTCGTTTCGCAATTCAGATATGAAGAATTGAGCCTAAAATAACGTTGGTTTAGCTATTTAATTTAGAAACGAAATTTAAATTAAACACTCGCTCGTAGTTATTAACGTGGTGTATCGCTTTATTATAGCCAGACGTACCTTTGCTCAGCTCTTTTGCATTTTATTTAATCCGGAGGAGCATTTTATTACACAACTTTACAGCCCGCAGCTATTTGTGCGTTATTCAAGGTCACATCGTTATTAACTTGGAAAGAAGATCAATACCTTTAATAATTTTGTAATGTATTTTTTTAATGGGCAGAGCCTTTATTAACATAAACTATTTTCTACAAAAAATTAAAGCGACTTCAAAACCACAAATGCCGCACTCAAAAGCATAAAATAAACTGATTTAATTATTATAAGCGCTATTCACTCATCTACTTTTGGAAGTCGGTTAAAAACTAAAATACAATGAGAACTACACTACGCTAATACATACCTAACAAACTACTAACTACGCTAAGCACACTTAATTTATCCATAGATCAATGAAGGTCTACAAATAATCAAAATGTTCGAGCCCACCACCAATCGGAAGCGTACCCAACATGCTGGCGGCATTACCACGCTGAACGGCAATGCTTATGCGTTGGGCCAAATGAACGCTAGCATTTTGGTTACGCGTCGCGTCGACCAAGCGCTCGGAAAGGCTTTTGAAGATGAGGTGAGCTCCCGGCCCCCACGGGCCCAATGTTCCAAAGGACTCAAATATGTAACCACTTCCGAGGGTTGCATATTTTCGCCGTTCGAGTCGCTCAGCTGAATTAGCCGCTGCACCGGCCCTACCATATAAAGCTTTTAGCATCGAGGTGAGTTTATTGCATATCGAACATGTACAATGTTACGCAGACTACTAGTTTGAATGTCTTATACTCATAATTACCAAACATTTTTGCTACCATCTCAATACTGAAATCACGACTCAAATGTGTATATGGTAGTTTTTTCACTATGGACCCATGATAAACACTTTTATTTACGGTAAGTACAATACGCTCCTTTTGGCGTAAGTCCTCAGTGCTGGGGCTCGCAGACTTCTCTCAAGGAGAGAGTAAAGGCAACAATCCAACACTGTGACCAAAATTTGAGACTCCAGCATTAGCAAAGTCAAAGCCAAAGTTTTTTATTGATAAATGTACAATTTACACGTCAATTTGCAGTTAGATTTCGTGATGACATTTCGCTTTTATATACCTACTAGATATTACCCACGACTTCGTCCGCGCGAAATATTTAGTAAGGTTACTCAGGCAGTACTTATTTGTATACCCAGACACATTTACGGTTACTAAAAACAGCTTATAATAAAACAATTTTATACAACTTCATCAAAATCGGTTTAGTTGTTTATGTTTGAAAGCCTAAGAGACATTAATAGTCCCCCATTTCAACTCCAATTTCATTCTTGTATAGTTCGAAATTACAAATTCGCTAGAACACATTCGTTTGGTTCGTGTCAAGTGCCTATATACAGAGTTTCATGGTTTTATCTTCAACGATTGGGAACTTCCATATTGACATTCAACCCCCCATTTCAACCACAATTTCATCCCCGCACAGTTCGAAATTACAAAATTGCTAGTTCAAACATTTATTTGCTTCGTGTTAAGTGCCTATGTACAGAGTTTTATGGGTTTTAAATTCAACGATTGGGAGCTTCCGTATACCTATACTTTCATCCCCTATTTCAACCCCAATTTCCTACCTATACAGTTTGAAATTACAAAATTGCCAGAATAAACATTCGTTTGCTTCATATCAAGTGCCTATGTATACAAAGTTTCATGGTTTTATTTTCAACGGTTGGGAACTTCCATATTGACATTCATCCCCCATTTCAACCTTAATTTCATCCCTGTACAGTTCGATATTACAAAATTGCCAGAACAAACATTCATTTGCTTCATGTCAAGTGTCTATATACAAAGTCTCATGGTTTTATCTGCAACGGTTGGGAACTTCCATATTGACATTTATCCCCAATTTCACCCTCGTCCAGTTCGAAATTACGAAATTGATAGAACAAACATTCGTTTGCTTCGTGTAAGTGTATATATACAGAGTTTCATGGTTTTATCTTCAACGGTTGAGAACTTCCATATTGACATTCATCCCCCATTTCAACCCCAATTTCACCCCCGTCCAATTCGAAATTACAAAATTGATGGAACAAACATTTAATTGCTTCGTGTCTAGATACAAAATTTGTTACCTTTGAAAATAACGAATTTTCTTACAACCGTTCATCCCTTGTTTCACCCTGTTAGGGGTTGAATTTCGCAAAACCCCGTCTTAGCGAGCGCTTACGTGCTAAAAGACATGCAAAATTTCAGATTCCTAGCATTTGTAGTTTCTGAGATTCCTTGATGAGTGACCTTTCGCTTTTATATACTCGTATATAGACATACTAGCAGCGCTCCGCGGTTTTGATATTTTTCGGGATAAAAAGTAGCCTATGTGTTAACCCAGGATGTCAGCTAAATCCATACCAAATTTTACTAAAATCGCTTGAGCCGTGAAGAAGTAACAAAGATACACACTCACAAACTTTCCCCTTTTTTATACCTATTAGTAAGATAGATTACCTCCGTTTAAAAAATTGTGACAAGTCCTGTAGGAGTTTTAATAAGTTGAATTGAGATCAGATCAGAAAGCAGAACGCTTAACGCAAAACCAGAGCCCGAAAACTCGGAAAGCCAGAAAAGTCGCGGAAAATTCAGAAAACTCAGAAAACCCAGAAAAGTCACATAATCTGGAAGAGCCCACAAATTTCATTAACTATTCCACTTTGCGGGTTGAATTTCGAAAAATCTTTTCTTAGTCGATTCTTACGTCATAAGACCCTCCTGTTTGAGCTGTGCGTTGATTTATCAATCAATCTCCTTTACCTTATATATAAATATAAATAGATAGATGTAAATATACCTCTTCTTTAGGTCTCACAAGTATTTCATATTTCGATATCCTTGAGACAAAAGCGTTTAATTTATCATTATTCCGAAGTAAAGTTCTCCTGACGTCTCGTCTGAAAACATCCTAAAATTCAAATAAGTTACAGAAAGTTCCAATGAAACAAAATGACAAACAGCATCCGAATTTCGACTTTCAAAATTCTCTTCTGAATGCTTGTTGTTGAAATTCAAATATTGCGTGAGCTTACTTTATAAAATTTTAATATCTATTTGACGTCTGAATGACGTCGTGTATCAAGATTACATCTTAAGGTACAAGTTCGCGCCGTGACCGCGACGCGAGACCGCGACCGGAGACCGCGACCGGAGACCAAGACAGGCACTTGATACTATGGAATTGTATGGGCGCCAGTTCGCGCCGCGACCGCGACCGCGACCTGTCTCGGTCTCCTGTCGCGGTCTCAGCGCGAACTGGGGCCCATACAATTCTATAGTGTCAAGTGCCTGTCGCGGTCTCCGGTCGCGGTCTCGTGTCGCGGTCTCCGCGCGAACTTGTACCTTTGCTAAAAATATAGTATCTTCACTTTTTTTTTAAATTTCAGAATTTGGCGGAATCTGAAGAATACCCGCGCGAGTTCGCTCTATTTACGTTAAATGATTTTGTTTTTGAAGTGAAAACTTCTTTAGGCGCACCTAGACAATTTTTTTGTGGGGTGTAAATTGATTTCTAGCGTCACACTCGGGTATGATAAGAAATCTTCGGGTAAACTCGGGACCTTGGCGATTGGGCATCTAGAAATGCGTCAGCCAATGGGAAATGCTGAAAGGGCGTGGCCTCTCCATCATGGCATGACCATCTAGAAATGCGTAAGCCAAGTAGTTAATGAATAAATAAAAAATATGATAGAACGTGAAAAAATTGTCACTTGTGGTATTGGTATATGGTAGTTCAATCATAGATAGATAGATAAACTCTTTATTGCACTTAATAAAACAAACAATCTTAAAATATAGTAGCAAATGGCAACCTTATCGCTAAAAGCGATCTCTTTCAGGCAACCGTGGGATTTATTTCGCTCCGTAAAAATAGCAACAAAGCGAGGGAGCGAGTAGGTAATAGTTATCAAGTTGAAATCGCTCGAGAGAAAAAGAGAGAGTGGATGAAGTAACGTCATGTCTAATGTTTTCTCGAGTACGAAACCATAGTGTTGCAGTCTGTTTTCGTCGCGGTAAAAATTGTGTATGTTTTTACTAATCCTTCGATTGCAGCTGATTACATTAAATTATTAAATTATGGTAGCATGTTCTGTGCGTGAATGTGATGTTACAAGACGAAATAATCCGAATCAATACACTTTTCACAGGTAAATAAGATTTTGATGTTACAATTTATCGAACCACATTTTGTCAAATTTATGCAAGTAATCGGCTCAGAAAACATTTTTTTCAATTGTATATTGATTTTTTTTGAGCGAAAAACAGATTCAGGATCTATTGCCAGTGTGGATTGCTGATTCTTATTATAGGTACGCTTTCTGTTCGATTGTTTTAAGCATATCATAACGCACACTAGCATTGGTAGTAAATTTTTTAAAGTGAAAACCTCTTTTGTCATACCACATACCGATTTTTTCGTAGGCTGTGAATGAAGCTCATCGCTACGATCGGCATTGAAAGATTTGTATGGGTGCACTTGGAACCGCCGAGTGTGCCAGAGCGAGAAAGATTATTTCTGTTGGCGGCAATAGTGCACGTGATGTTTGCTCACAAGATGTGATAGCTCCCAGTATAAAAAGGCGTGCCGACTGAAAAAATCGACAACGTAAAACTGCATCGTGGACAACACTAACCAAGATATGTGCGAGTATATATGTTTTTATTATCAGGTCTCCGGGCTGCCTTTGTGTATCTTTTACATCACATATCTTTTAAGTTTAATTCAAAATCTTGTAACAAACCTTTTCGTGTATACTTGGAAAAATATGCAGCTTGTCGGCGAGATTTAAATCAACAAACTCACGCAACGGCTTTAAATTGCCGTATAGTTCACAAATTTTATTTTTTATTGACACTTTTCTGTTCACCAAGGGACAATTAAAATAAAGGTGTTTTGTATATTTTACTAAATCACGTTAATACTATTTTTGTTGGTCTATGTGGATTATGTATTTCACAATTTTTAATTTTAATTTCAGAAATTGTGTTGATCATGTTGTTATAATATCTTAAGCCCTCGCTCACTTCATGTCGCGTCTATGACATGCAATCTAGAAGCTGACGGTACCACGTTTCCGTTGCGGCCGACAAGGGACAGGTCACAATATGTGGAGTTGTTCATAAGTGCAGGCTCTTCCGCGCGCTACGTCCGGTGGTTTTATCTCTCGACGTCGTTTGACGCTCATTGTGTACTACGCCTAAGTACTGTCCCTGTGACGTCATCAGTGACGTAGGGTTTACCCGGCTGATAGAATGTGTGTTCGGGTACGGACAGAAGAATATATTTTGAATTAATGCGATGTACCTGAAAATTAGCTAGTCATATTTTTTTCGGTTTTCCCACAATTTGGGTTTCAGTTTTTCGATTTAATATAATTCCAAATATAAATACCTATTGTTTAAATTTTTGGCATAAGTAATTTAACTATAGGTACTTTTGATACCTGGTCCGTACATGAAATCCATGTATAAACCAATAAAATAAACAGACTTTATTTACTTAAGTACCTATGTATCTAAAATTTTCATTAGTTGTTACGAGAAGTTAATTTTTCAAGACAACTTTGAGTTCGACTGCTTGCTTAAAAAAATCAAGGTTAATAAAGTAATTCTAAAATAAAACATTTACAAAAGGAGCTAAAAATAGAACAGCGGATGAATAGAATTAGGTGTTCATTTAAAATTTAGCTCATTGTGAGGAAAATCTGAACTGCCTCTCTTCATCCGCTTATATAACGACCTTCTCTTGCCAGATATTCACAGAGGATATGTAAAAGCGTACCATTTAAAATTGTCTTATCTCGGCGCCCGTCCGAAAACAGTGCTTGCATTTTCCCCTTTTTGTTGGATTTTGTTGTTATTTACGACTGGTTTTCGGTGTTTATAGCAGATGGCATGATAATTTTATAAACGACCTAAAGCAATTTTTTCTGTTGAAGGATAACATACTTGAGAAATTTACGAGTTTATTAGTGTTTGTCGCTACCGCAAGAAGGAGTACTTTAATTGGCATGAATGCTCAAGGCATGCGTTTTTGTATAATTACAAGTGCAAGTACTATATTGAATGTAATCAATCATAATAGCAATATTTTATTCTAATTTTAAGTAACTTTTGCACATTTTAAATTAAGTGCAAAGGGTTATTCTATCTATCGCGCCACTCTATGCTATAAATAAAATCAGTAAAGTAGTGGTTGTGTTTTTCAAAGCAAATTTTAAAACCGTTATTCACGTAACAGCAAATTAATCAAATCACATATAGATATGTTCGTAACGTTGAAAATTTGTGAGTTTGTAAGACAAGTTAAGTTTGGTCACCGGATTTAAATGAAATCAAATACGTAATAAGTGCTATCTATACCTTGATCAATAGACAATTTCCCCGTTTTTATTTCGCTAAAAAGTGGTTGTTGTTCGATGTTTAAATATTTACTGGCGTGAATTGTATTTGGCAATTAAAAACATCATATTTTTTTACGCTTAATCGCCATCTTCCTTGATGTTCAGTGACTATACGGTTTACGATGGAGCGTGCTTACATAGAAGAAACCAAGAAACCTATCCATTCTCGATTTGAAATATGTGAAACCGCAAAAAGTTTTCACTTCTATCAGCAGCCCCTATGACTGCTATACTGCTAGACCGCTGGACTTACAATCTAAAACGAAAACATTATGTGGCACTCTATGATTTACTAAACAAAAGATGTATGAGTCATTAAGAAAATATATACTACTAGCGGCCCGTTCCGGCTTCGCTCGGATTTCGTTATATAAGGACTATTAATCGAAAAAAAATATATCCTATCTCTCAAGTTGGACCAGACTGCTCACGGTGTGCCAATTTAATAAAAAATCGGTTAAGTAGTTTAGGAATCCATCGCGAACAAACATCGTGACAGGAGATTTATATATATTAAGATAGCAGTAGTCAGCAACCAAAACGATGAATTAACCAAAAGGCCCACGATACATCAATGCGTGCCTAGACCACGGTAATCTAGACTTGCAAATGTGTGCCTAAGTAATCCAGTTTCCTCACTCGCAAATAACCTAAAATAAATGATCTACAGTTTGTTAATTATCTTCTGTACTTACATTATTACTACTCATAGTAATAATTTCCCTGTGCCTACTTTACTCTACCCGTAGAGCAATTAAAATAAAGTAGCCAAGTGCGAGTTGGACTCGCCCATGAAGGGTTCCGTTCCAGCAAGTAACATAATATACATAGTACACATAGTTCTTGTAGTTCGTTGTAACTTTGATCGAAGTTTTAATAATAGTGTATTTATGACGTACTAAAAAAAAACTACTCATCAGATCGAGTTCAAACTAATTTTCGTTGGTAGTTTTCATGGTAATGTACATCATATATTTTTTTTAGTTTTTTCATTCTCTTACTTTAGAAGTTAGAGGGGGGGGGGGGGGACACACATTTTACCACTTTGGAAGCGTCTCTCGCGCAAGTTATTCAGTGTAGACAAAAATTATATTAGAAACCTCAACATCATTTTTTAAGACCTATCGATAGTCATCCCACACGTCTAGGTTTGATGAAAAAAAATTTTTTGAGCTTCAGTTCTCAGTATGCGGGGCACCCCTAATTTTTCTTTTTTTTAAAAACTTTTGTAAAAATCTTAATGCGGTTCACAGAATACATCTACTTACCAAGTTTCAACAGTGTAGTTCTCATAGTTTCGGCAAAAAGTGGCTGTGACATACGGACGGACAGACAGACAGACAGACAGACAGACAGACAGACAGACAGACATGACGAATCTATAAGGGTTCCGTTTTTACGTTTTACGGAACCCTAAAAAGGAGTCTATTCCAACTGACTCCTACTTTTCGAGGTGTGTCCGTGCCTGTATCTGATCGTCTTGAGCTTTTGGGCGTTACTTTAACATCTACGCTCAACTTTGGCTCGTATATCGAGTCCAAGGCTAAACTAGTTGCCAAAAAACTAGGTGTCCTCTCAAAGGTGCGAAGGTACTTCAAGTCTGAACAGTTGCTAACGTTACCTATATCAAGCACAGATTCGCTCTTGTATGGAGTACTGTTCGCACCTTTGGGATGGATCAGCTAAGTATCAGCTGGAAGCTCTGGAATCGATCGAGAGACGTGCCAAAAAGCTCATAGGCAATGACTCTCTAGTGCGAAAAAGACTTCAAAGTCTTGAACATCGCCGTAAAATTGCTAGCCTATCGGGTTTTTATCGGATATACTTCGGAGAGTGTGCTTCTGATTTGCATGATCTAATACCACCTTGTCCTTTTTTCTATCGGAATGCTCGTAGCTCGATAAAGCGACATCGTTTCATGGTTGATGTTCCAAAGACACGAACGAAGAGATTTGATTCTACTTTTGTGATAAGAATGTATAGGCTGTGGAACACGTTGCCTGAGTGGGTTTTCCCTGAAGGTTACAATCTTTGTTTCTTCAAATCGAGAGTGAATCGGTTTTTATCTAGGTAAACACGCTCCATCGTAGACCGCATCGTAGCTTAACATCAGGCGAGTTGGCGGTCAAGTGTAAACCTATAAAAGTTAAAAAAAAAAGAATTAACAGTCCAGTCCCTATATTTTTTACAACTTAACCTAAATGCGCAACTTACTCTAGTATTTTGCACAAATCTAGTGGAAATTGAAATAATTTCTGGTTAATGTTAGTGTTTTCGAGATTGTTATGCTAAAAGTTATTAAATTATAGATCAGACAGTGATGGCACTGTATCCAAATAAAAGATTAGCTTTTACTTTAAAAAAAAGGTACCCAAGAAGTTGAATAAAAATTGAAAATGCCATCTAAACCCATGGGGCGTGGCTATTTATAAGAAAAACAAATGGGGCGAAATGAAACCTTCGGTTGGAGCAAATGATTAGCATTTAAAGTGGGGCAATTCGGGTCAACCAACACACAACGCTATGTTTGCTTTCTCGTCTGATGGCTTTCGGTTTTGCTGCTTCAGATTAGTCTGCGTGGTGTGTGTAATCTTTTATCAATTAATATTACTATTTTAAATAGAACATTACATTTTCTTTTCTCGCCGTAAATATTGCGGCTGTATGTGCGTGTTGGCTATGCTGTAAGCACATATCAGCAATTGAAATAAACAAATTGCTGATGTTGTTTATTTATTTTAAACTGGCAAATCCGCATCCCACAGTTTCACCTGCGGAATGTTTGATCCCGTTATTTACAAGGAATAAAAAGTAGCCTATGTGATATTCCATACTACTATCAAAATTCATCCCGATCCCATCAGTAGATTTAGTTTGAGACAGTATCAGACATTTATACATATATTACATACAAACTTTTAAGGATATATTTGTTGGATTTATACTTACAATGAGCATACGTTTATCCATGATTCAAGATTCAACAAAAGTTATTATAAATTGGGCTAGGGATTGGAAAAACTGGTACTTGGCTGCGTTTACGTATAGACTGTTCGGATTTTAAAAGATAATCAAAACTCTTGGAGCATGGACGAGGAACATCTATTCTACCACAAGGATGATTGATGGGCTACCTATCTTAGTTTTACACATTTAACATCTGAATCCTATTCCTATTAATGTTAAAAATGTAAATGTCTGTACGTTTGTTGCTCAATCATGTCGCAACTCGCAACGTATGAACGGATCGAGTTGAAATTTGGAAGACAGATTATAGTCGGGAAAAACACATAGGCTATTTTTTATCTCGGAAAGGCAACGGGAACGGAAACAGCGCGGGTAAAAAACTGCGGAACGCTGCCAGTACCTACATTATAAAAAGTTAATATAACAGCATGATACTCGGCTGGTTTTGCGTCAAATGTGCAAGTAGTAGAAGTATAATTTTTCCAACGATCTCAGTACAAAGATCAGGGTGCCCTCCCAAACTTCAGGGTGCACGGTATCATGTCATCGCTGGGAAGAGTGAGCTCACTCTTTACGTTCTAGTCGGTTGCAGAAAGCGGTGGACGCCGGACGTTTTTACCTATCACTATTCGTTGTCAACAACGAAAATAAATTGAACCACAGTAGATCTCGCCGCTGGCGATTCTAGGGGTCAAGTAGATTGGTTGTTTGTAAATTACTTACGACACACACAGAGACGCAGTTTATTACCTATTTCAAGGTGCTCAGGGCATATCTATTGGTTTATATCGATGAATTTTTCAGATTTTGATTAGGGAGTACCATATCTTGTAACTAATTATTATCTATTCTATCACCGAGTAAGTATAAGTAAAAGTAAGTACATAGGTAAGTAGATATAAGATGCAATAGCTACGTTAAATACGTAGCTTAAATAGAGTACTTACTCTACTTAAGTAAGTAGATCTACTACTCCAGTAGTAGATCCAGTAGTGCATCTTTTCTCTGAATCGAATCTGAATATTTTTGGCGAAGTCAGTTATCTGTCTTTTATGTTCATTATTATTTATGTGACGTTATCACAAATTGCCTGAGTTTTGCTCGCGCCATTTAACATAACACATTATAAACATATCACCGCTCTCACGACCAGATCCAAATCTCATTTCATTTACATTATAATCATTTCGGGTGCTCTACGACAAAAGGTTATTGTTTTTTTTATTTCAATACACTATTATTTTTAACCAGTGAAATAGATTACAGATTATCCTCAGAATATAGAAAGTTTTAAATTAAAACTCTAAAAAGTGTTTGCATGTTTAAATTTATTTAAAACTAGGTGCGCCCGGAGTTTTGCTCGCGGGTTTCTTTTATTTCACGAATCTTCACTTTGTTTCGCAATACTTACTTTTTTCTAATAAGAGGAGAGTAACTTATGATCCGGAGACCCCGGGTTCAAACCCCACACGCACCACTGTCTTTTCGAAGTCACGTGCGTAATGCCGCTAACATAAAACGGTCAAGGAAAACATCGTGAGGAAACCGACATGTACCTAGAATCTTTCGAAGTCATGTGTCATCCGCCAACCTGCACTGGGCCAGCGTGGTGGATTATGGCCTTAATTCTCTCCTTGCGAGAGAAGGCCCCAAGTCCCAGCAGTGAGAACGTTTAGTGGGCTGTTGATGATGAACTTATGCTTTAGAACATCAGTTATCTAGTTGTAAAAGTTTCATCGTAATTGGGTTAACCGGACCAAAAAAAGCGCATCTTCAGATATACCGTATATCATTTAAATATGGAATTAGTAAAAGGCTGTTAATTTGCTGATATCACATACAAACTTTCCAATTTCATTTATTTGTTTAGATTGATAAAGTACTGCGAACATATTAAATGTGAAATTGTATTGAAAATAAGAGAACAAACTTACCTACAATCTAATAATTTGATGAACGTTTTGATATTGAATTTATTAATCTTCTAAATTTACCCATGTTTCCACTGCAGGCCTTTTGGTTTCATCATATATTAATAAACTGAATTAAGCTATTGCTATTGCAATCACAATCGCAAAGATCAGTTTCCAGAACTTCAGACTACCTCAAGGGTAAGCCTTAAGTAAGCCTTAAGGCTAACTACTAAGGCTCAAATGATTTCTGAGTCAGTAAAATAACAAGATATTTACTTTTTTTTCATTTGTGCTTTTGTTGAAATATCTAATAACCATTAAGTAGAATCATTGTGTCCTTAAATTTGAATTCATCGTAGAAAATGTGGAGCGTGTACTCAAGACGCAAAATCCCTTTAAAACTTTGTGCGTCGCTTTCAGGGTAAATAGGATTTTTCTTTGTTATTTATATGCTATCAGAAAGCCCTCGGGCTTGATGATGTGGAGTGTATATAAAAAGAAAAACGAAATAGAGTTCTCTAACCGTTAGACTACGGCGATGGATATTTCATTGGATCATTTTTATAGACACTGGCCGGTTATTATCTATTATAAGGAAGTTCATATCAAGTTAAATTACTTAAAAGTAATTTATACTGGTTTGATAAAACTGCCTATTTTTCATTATCAGGGAGTTATTTGTTGCTCTTCTTGATAATAATTTTATCCTGGTACCCGGATTTTTTAACAAATTGAGTTTTTGGTTGTGCTTAGATCTTAGAAGTCGAGCGCAGTGCAGTGCTAGGGAATGATTTGGACACTTTATGTTCCAATAGCTGCGTGTAGTGAGCACGGAGCTATTGGAACTGAGGCATGTTGCTTACCATCAGGCACATACCCTGCTCGTCTCGTCACTCTATACTAAGTTATGTTTTAGTAAAGAAGTTTAAAACATAACAAATATATCGTTGGAAAAGACAAACAAACTAACAACACACAAACAAATAATAGACAAACTAGCACCTATTTCAAGGTTAGGTAGGCGATGCAGAGCTGGTATTTAGCTTTGGGGCTGTTAAGGTACAAGTTCGCGCTGAGATCGCGATGCGAGACCGCGACAGACACTTGACATTATGGAATCCTATGGGCCCCAGTTCGCGCCGAGACCGCGACAGGAGACCGAGATACACATGTGTCGCGGGCGCGGCGCGAACTGGCGCCTATAAACTTCACAATTTTAAATTAGATTGTGAAATTATTACAATTTCGATTTGTCAGCATCCATCAAAACTCTTGCATCTCATAACTGTATTTTACAGCATTATCGGCAATGTGAGGATTTAAGTATAGATTATATCTAACTTAGATCGATTGTACCTGTGGTAAATGGCGTTATCGTGTGGTCGGAAACGAGTATTCGGTCCGCAAAGTCGGATATGTGCGAGTTAAATCGAGTGAGCCAATATTGACCGGTGTTCAATTTGCATGCAAATCAGCCTGCGTGGGGGTTAACCTCGTGATTTTGTTACGACATACTGTAGGTACCAAACTTAAAGAAAAATTTGATTAAAAGTCAAAGTTGGTGATAATATATTTTATGCCCATTGTCCAACTAGTTTAGCCGGTCGATTCAGTATAAATTAGACTCTTCGTGTTCCAATAGCTGCGTGTCACTGTGCTGTTATGTGGCAGGCATGTTGCTTACCATCAGGCACATGTTCTGCCCGTCTCGTCACTCTATACTATAAAAAAAAACATTATTTTAAAAAGACTTGTGACAGTTGGCTTGAAGTACCTATCCTCTGCTTTCTACTGAACTTTGGACTGCACGTAGAATGTTCGGTGGATAGTACTTTCGGGTCATGGAGCTCGATCCAATATAATGTTTGTAATATGTGTTCAAATCGCGAAAGTTTGTAAACAATATAAATAAATATGATATAACAAAAATAAGCCCCAAAAGTACAAAACAACAAATTATATCTATTATTGTATAGCAAATACAAATACGCTTTAACAGGTATAGATAACATTAGTTCATATGTATGTGCCTAGGATAGGCAATAAATCGTCCTTTCTATCGGAAAATCTTAAGAACGAGGAAAACTTTCCGATAAATCTTTCTTAGATATAACTTTGCCAGATAATCAAATATTCTCAAAGATTAAGTGCCTACCAAAGAAAAACTGTCAGTCTATTGTTACCACTTCAATAACTTGATACATTTTACGAGTAAATTTTGAAATATTTACTTTTAAGCCGTTAATTAAGTAGATATGAGTTAGTTATGAAATATTATAGCTATACCCATCAATACTTAAAATGACTAGAAATCACATAAATGCTTCAAGTATCAGAAAAATGTGGTGGTCTAGTGAATAGAACGACCGATTTCACAACAGTGCAGTCGTTGGTTTGAATCCAGACAGAACATCTTGAATTTTTCCAAGTGCAGATTTGCCAGTTTAACATCAGTAGGTACTGGTTATAATAGTGAAAGAAAACGTCATGAGGAAAGTGGTAGGTTACAAGAAAGAAATATTTCGAAGACATGTGTCATCCGCCAAACTACTTTGGCATGCACTACGGCATGTTTATTATAGCTGGAATATTATGATCTTGTGAGTGAATGCCTCGAGTCGAAGCAGTGGGGAACTGGGGAAACAAACTGAGCTGCTTGTGCTATGTACAGGTAACGAGTGCAGGTCAGCGCTAGGCACTGGGTTTTGGACTTTTCATTTTCAAGTAGCTGCGAGGTTCTGTGCTTTTATAGCCAAGCGTGTTGTTTGTCATTAGGCGCATGTCTTGCCTGCCCCAGCGCTCTAAATTGTAAAATATATTTATTTACTAACGGCCCGTTCTGGTTTTGCTCGGATATTGTCATAATATAAAGACGAATCGAAATAAAAACTATCATATCTCTCAAGTTGAACCAAATTACAAATGCCAACTTTCGTGAATACCGGTTGAGTTGATGAAACTTCACTGGGAATAAACATCATGATACGGAATTTTTATATATCTAGATTTGTGTGCGATACAGACTGTACCGCGGGGCACAGCCAGTGTCCAATAAAATAAAATCACACGGTCATTGGGCATTTAAAAACAAATTGAAAATTACAAGAGAGATTTCTGCCTCCGGCCTGGGTTTAATTATTTTTATACTGTTCAACGTTCGCAAAAGGAATAGAGTATTTTTAATTGAAAAAATATCTTTGGGTATCCAGTAATAACAGTAACATAAAATTGTATTACATTTTAGCTTCAAAACCAGGCGTATTTGTATTTACCTAATCGCTTTGAAGTTGTATTTGTAGGCGTGTATTTACGAGTAGGTATTTGTTATGTATCATAAGCATTTATTTCCATTTATTTCGACTGGCCTTGTGGCTTAGTGGGTAGTAGCTCTGCCTGCGAAGCCGAGGGTCGTGGGTTCGATCCCCACCCAGTGCAAATATTTGTGTGATGAATTCAAATGTTTGCACTGTGTCTGGGTGTTTCTATGTATAATAAGTATGTATTTAAAACTATATAAGTATTATATCAGCTATCTGGCCGCCATCACACAAGCTTTGCTTAGTTTGGGGTCAGATGGTGTTGTGTGGTATATAAATATATTATATATTTATACATGCTTTTCTTTTGCTTGGCCTGCGTTTTAGCTGTTACGTAATAGATGTCGTAACTAGATTATTTTATGAGATATTGATGAGATAGATATTTTATAGTCATTACTATCGAACAAAGCATGACAAAATTCATCATAATATACTTAAGTTCGGAGTGGATATTTAGGTACATAATATAGGCACACATACATATTAGCAGTACGCTAACGTTTAAATACGGTTTGCCTAACATAAAATAAGATGTATTATTTTTATTTTATTTTATTTTATTTATTTATCACACAATACAAGCCACAAACATAAACTCAATTTAAAACTTAGGCATAACTTAAGACTAGGATGCAGCTCAAAAATAAGTGTGTACATAAATACCGAAAAATATCGAAAAGAATAGACATATAAAAAGGACTAAAGTTACTAAAGTTACAAAATTGGACTAATACAATAAAGACATAAATAAAATAATGAAGACATAATTACGGATATAAGGCATAAGTAATACAGAAACATAGAGTGCACGCCCATACAGCGACTACGCTAGGGGTGCGCACACTCCGTGCGAGGACAGTTTTATCATATTTAGTTGTTATGTGCTTGGTGTGGCTGCCAGGCACAACTCTGATGTTGTACCCGACTTGGCGGGTTTGGTATAGAGGACATCTTTCAAATTATTTTTGTAAGCTGTAAATTTTGAACAAAATAAGTCTACCTCACTCTTTTTACTGACTAATTCATTATATAGTCGAGCCATTCTTGCTAGAGGATTGTAGTACGAAATATTATTTTTGTGAATTTGTAAAGCAAAAACATTTATGGTGTTGGATCTACGGTCGCTGTACTTAATGTTAAAGTTAAATTGAGATAATAATTCGGGAGCATCTACTATGGAGTGAATAATTTTAAAAAGATACGTAAAATCAAAGTATTTTCGTCGAGTTTCAAGCTTTTATGTAGTTTTTGAATGGATTTCAACTGACGAACGATTTTTTTAATTGCTTCGGATTCTACGTAATTTGGGTGCTGGTTTTTAGGGTTCCGTAGCCAAATGGCAAAAAACGGGACCCTGATATTTAGATTCGTCATGCCTGTCCGTCCGTATGTCACATCCATTTGATTCCGAACCTATATGAACTATATTGTTGAAACTTGGTAAGTAGATTGATTATTTTGTGAATCGCATTAAGATTTTTACACAAAAAGAGAAAAAAATACTTACATACTTAGAAATCCAACTCAAAAAAAAGTTTACATCAAAACTTTACGTGTGTGGTATCTATGGATAGGTCTTTAAAAATTATACTGAGGTTTGTAATTTTTTTTTTAAACTGAATAGTTTGCGCGACTCTTCCAAAGTGGTAAAATGTGTGTGCATGGGCGAATCCAACTCGCACTTGGCCAGTTTTATTTGTAAGTAAATTGTGTTTTTTTACGATAATAAAAATAATATAGTGTTTGAATTAAAATTTGTGTTGTTAACGTTAAAGTTGTTAACGTCTATCATAAAAACTAGTGAATGGATTTGAATGAAAATTTGCTGGCATTACATGACAACATTACTTACCTACGCTAATAAATAAAGAATTTATACTAATTTACTAAGAATTTGGGTATACCCAAACATTTTACCAATCCTTATTAATAAAGGTTGAAATCATAGACAGCTATAACTATTATTATATTATGAACAAAGAATAATTGAAATTAGTGCAAGCGGAGGCGTCTTGAAAATGTAAAGTTATCCCTGTCTTGTCAATCTTTGTTGCCTCAGGCGAGTATAAATGGAACAGAAATTAATCTAATTTTTTTGCTAACTTCGTCGAACATTTTTCGTACTTACAAATATATTTCATTTCTGCTGTCCCAGTTTCAAAAACCGGTGGGGGTGACGACAGTCCCTAATGTCCCATTATACAAGGACGCTGGGGCAATTAATCACATTGCGTGGTGCTGAACCAAACCAAACTGCATCGAACCAAATGTATGACAGTCGAAGAGAAAGGACGTTGAAATAAAATCTCCAGAGAAATTACCAGTTTTTCATACATTTGTAGATACTTATAATCTTAATGCCTGATTGAGTTTCACCCGTTATAGTTATAATTTGGTTGGCGTCAAGTCAAGCGAATCGGTTTCTTATATTTTCCATCTTAGATTGCATCGTCGCAGAACATCTGGCGAGATTTTGGTCAAGTGTGAAACAATAATTGTAAAAAAAAACAGTCAACTTCCAGAGAGAACTGTACAGTGCTTCGTCTTTGGCTGTTTAGATTTCCAGAACATTGTTACAAACATAATTGATGGGTAAGAAGATTATCCGTTTTATATCTCAGAATTTTGCTCCGTCTTTCGAAATGGGCCAGCGTTATACGGAAGAGCATTCCACCTTTTCGTGATACGCATTAAGAAGGAATTCTGAAACTAGAGACAGTATTTGTAGTAGAGTACCAATCTTACTAAACTTTACAACATAAGAGAGAAATGTCTGCCTTGGTGTCCTTTGAGCCATCACGGCAAGCGTTTTTGACGTTAGAAGTCAAATGAATGCAATGCCGAGCATTGATTTTAAGTATGTATTTAACAATTTTGACAAAGCCTTTTTATAGCTGAATTCATTAGACAAGGCCTCTTTACAGCCGCTTAATGATAAATATTGTCTCTGTTGTTTATGTACCTATTTAAACTGTTTTATTATTATTTTTTGTAATTGACGTTACCAAGTTTTCTTTGTAAAATAATAATAGTTCGAAGAAATACATTGAATTGAACATTATTATTATAAAAGTATTACAAATATCAGCTATCTGGCTGCCATAGTACAAGCTTTGCTTAGTCTGGGGCTAGATGGTGTTGTGTGAGAAATACCTTATTTATATTTATTTAAATTACTCTCGTTCAGACTATTTTGCAGCACAGCATTGTCATGTCATACCGCCACTCGGACGCACGACATCAGTTTTACGACGATCATTTAAAGTCATTCTAATTCAGAATCATTTAAAGTCATCATTATCATCATTTGATTATTAGCTTCTTTCCTAGCATGTCATCTACCTCGGCCCTGTGCCAGTCGAACCGAAGTTCCACGAGTGATATTGACCACGCCGTAAAGTGAAAGTAAAGTCAACTCAATTCAATTAATTGCCGAGGGGTTTGTACAACTCCTTCAATATTCCTAAGTGGTAAATGACAATCACAAAGACCTTAAACTTCTCACGGGTCGGGCTTTGAACTAACGGTTTGTAAGCATTTCATGACTATCCAATGCGATTGCTTATCAGAATCAACGTAACCGAATCTGTGAATAGGCCGGATGGGACCGATAGGTACCCGTCGCGTCGATACAAACATAGCATCAGATTAGGTAATAATATTAATATATAAAATATCTTGCTTGAAAAAAGATAGATACTACTCGTAAGAAAATATTTATTTCAATTAGTCTCTACGAGGCAGTGTTTTTATTTTATTTGAATAATAGGTAATAATAGCTGCATTTGTTAAATATAAAAGATTGTTAGATATTATGGTACACATACATACATAACTAGTATCTGCCCTAGATTTAACCCATATACATAGTTCACTTTAACATTATTAGTGAGATGGTTTATACTACACTACGTTTACACTAGTAAAATCTGAGGCTTTAGTATGTTAAGTTATAAGAAAACAACAAATGTTAAATTCTTATAAAATATTCCATGTGGCTTTAATCAATTGCAGGACTGATCATTGAACTTGGCACCCATTTACATCTCACTTCTTTTGTTGTTGAAGATGGTTGAAGTCAACAATCAGGCCATATATCATAGTATTGAAGTTGGCTCTCATTTTACATTTATGTTTTTGATGAGATTTGACTGATCGTACGACTGCATAGCTTGCATAGCATTATCGAGGGCTTACGTTTGAGCGCGGCGACCGAAACTAGAAATTCCGTAACGCACATAAAACACTCTCGACTCCAAATTTGGTCACTCGGTGATTTGACTTTAAATCTTATCTTTACTATAGCTTTTAGACTATATTTGTATAAGAAGCTGTGTTACATACGTTCTTATAGAAATTACTTCATTTTTGAACGGAAAATAATGCAATTTTTAGTCTATGGGATAATTCATATTTGAAATTTCGAATTCGCGGTAATTTAGTGATTGCGTCATAATCCCAACAGTGAGCTGTGTCTGTTTTGATTTCTGTGAATTTATGATTGGAATTATATCATGTAAGTACTGTTACTGATTGTAAATGTGTTTATTATGCTAAAATGATTCGTAATTATAATTGCATAAGTTGATAAAAAATGCTTTACCGCGGAAGTCCCCGAGTGCCGCACGATTTTGAAATCTTTTTTGCTATGTGCTGTCAGGCGATAGACTATCTCCGTGCTAAAGATTAATTCTTTTGGCGTGATAACGCAATATACAGTCAGATATACAAAATGTTACTTATATCACATAATATACAATTATAATAATATGTAGGGATAATGCGTCGTTTGATAGTGCATTCCGTGGACATATGTATATTTTAATATTATATTGAATAACAGATAAATTTACGTTTTAATTTAATAAAAAATGTTTCATTTAGTCCAGTTCATATATTTCTTCATTTTTTATATTTTTTAAGTAACGAGTGACGAGACGAGCAGGACATGTGCCTGATGGTAAGCAACATGCCTGCCACATGACAGCACAGTGACACGCAGCTATAGGAACATGAAGAGTCCAAATCATCACCTAGCACTGTATTGCGCTCGTCACCCAGAGATAACGATGTTATATCTCTAAGCCCTGTAATTTCTCTGGAAAAATTGCCCTTCAAACCTTAACACAGTAATGTTTGCACATTACTGCTTGGCGGTAGAATAACTGGCAAAGGTGTGGTACTTCCCCAGGCGGACTCTGCTAAGTGTCCTACCACTACAGACAATACTTTTCATTCAGTTAATACTTTTCATATAGAAAAAGTTTTGCAGTTCCTATCGATATCTCTTAAAAGTAGTTAACTATAAAAGTAGTTAACTATACACTTCTAGAAGGGCCGTTTATACAACCAAGTTCAGCTAACCCATAGTCTTCAGTAGCCCCAGAAGAGTTGGACTTTTCGTTTGAAATCTACAGCTTTATGTTTATTTAGGCTCATATTCTATGTGGGACAAGGGCTGCAAATCGTTTTCATAAAAAACTAGGCACTGTGGAAAATGGATGATATTTTTATGAATGAAATATGGAATGAAAGATACGATTCGAACCTTTTATTGGGTCGTTTCTCTTGAATATATCCATATTTCATCCATGTTTTTGTTGCGCTATACTTTTATTATGTGCTTATTGTGACATACAAGGATACAAGTAGTATATTTTTTGCTACTTAAAGTGATGAGATGAACAAGACGTACGCTTGATGGTAAGCAACTCACCTGCTCGTAATAAAACTGTCAATATATAGTCCTCCTCATCGATTTCGATGACGGCGACCTACTCGTTATTATTTGTAGCATGAGCTCTAATGTGGCTCGCAAAGCCAAACTTGGTTTTGAAGACTCGATCGCAAATGTTACAATATAGTTGACCCGATGCATCATGGGTATAGCTGTAGGAAGGCTTAGGTCTTGATTTCTGAACCTGGCGTCTATGGTCAAGGTCCATTTTTTTTTTTTTTGCATTTATAGGTTTACACTTGACCACCATTTCGCCTGATGTTAAGCGACAATGCGATCTAAGATGGAGCGTGCTTACCTAGAAGAAACCGATTCACTCTCGATTTGAAGACACCAAGATTATAACCATCGCGAAAAACCCACTCAGGCGACTCATTTCACAGTCTAGACGTTCTTATCACAAAAGTAGAGTCAAACCTCTTTGTTCGCGTCTTTGGAACATCAACCACCATTTTTTTTTTTTTTTTTTTTTTTTTTTTTTTTTTTTTTTTTTTTTTTTTTTTTTTTCGGACGTGGGTAGTCTCCAGTAAAACAACATTTAAAAGAGCTCTTATTAAAATATAATTTTAAAATTGGAAATTGATACAATTTCGAACTAAACTTAATGTTTAATTGATAAGCAGTGTTTGAATACCTGTCGGGGTGTGTTTTTATCCTCAAAGTGCACAGTTACAACAGTTTTTTGTAAATTCACAACATAAGCCACATCTACACTACAACTAACACAAAATGGAGGCCATATTGGAATCTCAAGAAAAACTACAGGCCTTGTTCTTGCAGCGGATGGACGCTTTTCAAGGACAACTCCAGTCTTCACCTGCAGCTTCTAAACCATCATCATCATTGGCTGAAGAGTTCTTGTCTTTCCGGACCTTCATCTTACAAGCTCTGAAATCCTTGCAGGATCAAGTTTCTCTTCTTGCATGTGAAGCAGACAAACACGAGATGCGCGCAAGGCGCAAAATTCTGCTTTTCCACGGAGTCCCGGAGGTCAAGAGTGAGGATACGGCAGCCACAATTGTGAGAGTTATTTCAGAGCGGCTGAAGATTCCCAATTTCACTGTTGTAGATGTAAATAGATGCCATCGCATGGGTCGGTCTCCTGCTCCAGGCAAAACCAGGCCGATTCTCCTCAAGGTTCGTGACATGGCCATTCGTCAGCGAATATGGTATGCGAAAACTGCACTCAAGGACTCGGGGGTTACACTTTCCGAATTTTTGACGCGGCCCCGCCATGAGACATTTATGTTGGCCCGTAAGCGCTTCGGCATCGGGAAGTGTTGGACGAAGGACGGCATCGTGGTCGTGCTTGGATCGGATGGCAAACGCCATTTTATCAGCAATCAATTTGAACTTGATATACTTGAGACGCCGGCTCCAATCCAGCTAAAGAAACCTGAGGCAGAGGCAGTGAAGAAGGCATCAAAAGCCACACGAAGAGTCCCACAAAAGTAGCAACCTTGCATTTTGGTAGTATTGTGCTTTAATTAATTACTTTATTTGTATACTTTTTATTTAGTGCTAGGGTTTGTGCAAGTATTATCTTTTATAGTTTTTGTCTCACATCTTCAATTTTATTATAATATTGACTTATTGGAACGTGTACACTGGTTAAACTCCATAATTTTTATACTCATTTTCATTTATAGAATTATTTTAGTTAACTTCGTAATAACTTGTTATGATTTATGATCCAGGCATTGACAACTGTCATGTTTATTGTTCAGTTTTTTCTTAGTATTTAGTGTTACATCACCGCAATTTTGCCAGTGTCACGCGTTAATAACTCTGTTAAAGTCCTTTTAAGACTGTCACCCATTTACTATTTTTTTTATTTATTAGTTAGTTTACCATGATTATAGTTACTGTCCACGGGATTTTTGAATATTATATAAAAGTCGTATGTATCAAAAATATGTAAATACTACAGCAATCTCGTTCCCGCACAACCCGACAGGTGGTTAAATTAGGATTATCAAAGTTTTTATTATTTTATTTTATTAATATTATTATTTTTTAATTAGTACGTGTACGTTTGCATTTGTTTATTTATTTAATTTTTCTTTTAAACAAATATTATTTATTAGTAGGTACTTAGTATATTGTATAAAATATATAATTATATTATGATAAATATATTCAGTGACGATGACTGTGATAGTGATGGCGAATATTTTTCAGCTTCATCCGGTTCAACAGCCAGCATTCTAAGTTGCAATAGTGTTGCAAGCGTTGAACCATTATCAGATTTTCTGGAAAACACCTTTTTACATCAGTCTAAAAACTTCAACATCGTTCATATTAACGCACAGAGCATTCCGGCTTCTTATCCTGAAATGTTGGCGTCTCTTGACCATAATAACCTCCATGCTATTTTAGTCTCCGAAACCTGGCTTAAACCTTGTCTTCCTTCGACCTCTTATTCTCTCCCCGGCTTCACACTCATAAGAAATGATCGCGTCGGCCGTATTGGGGGGGGAGTGGCTATTTACCTTAAGGACAACATTCCTTTTTCTGTCTTGAGCAAGTCGCCACAACCACCCCCAGTCTCCGCGGGCGAGCATCTTCTTATTGAAATTCTTCTTTCACATGTCAAAGTTCTTCTCGGAGTCTACTATAGCCCTTCCAAAAACGTCAACTATTTTTCTTCATTTGACAATCTTTTGCTCAACCTTTTACCTTCTTACAATCACTCCATTATAATGGGTGATTTCAATACTTGCCTGCTTAAAAAAGATCTTCGGTCTTCTTCCCTCCAATCCATTGCTAAATCTTACAACTTACTCATTCTTCCTCTCAACTCTACTCATCATTTTCCTAATAGTACCCCATCTTTGCTAGATTTGATGTTAGTCTCTTCTCCTAATAACATTGCTTCACATGGTCAGCACTCGGCTGATGAGTTTTCATACCATGATTTAATATTCCTTTCATACAAAATTCGTCCCCCTAAATCTAAGCCGAAAATCGTCATGCATCGCAATTTTAGTAGCATGGATCATGAAGCACTCCTTATAGACGCCAAACAAATTGATTGGGGCCCCGTTGTAGACGCTATTTCGGTGGATGAACAAGTTGTCATTTTTAATAAGCTCGTTACTGAACTGTATGATATTCACGCACCTCTACGTAAAATAAAAATTAAACATCTTCCTGCCCCTTGGCTCACCGATGAAATTAAGTTACTTATGAACAAAAAGGCTGCAGCTAAATCGCGATATAAGTCGCATTCAACTGAGGTTAATAAAGATAAATACGTTCAGGCCCGGAATTCGCTGTAATAAGGTGTGTAGAGATGCAATGCGCCGACATGTTCACAAATCTGTTCATAATGAGAATCCAGGCAAAGTCTGGAAATTTCTAAAGTCTATGGGAGTCGGCAAATCACGTCCAAATTCTACCCCTAATAAATTAGACTTAGATGCCCTCAATAAACATTTTTCCTCTGCTTCATCTATATCGGAAGCGATAAAAAATTCTACTATAAATCATCTTTCTGCCATCCCATCTCCTGACTACTCTCAATTTAAATTCAATCGATTCACTGAAAGTGATGTTAAGAAGAGTGTTGTGTCGATCTCCTCCAACGCTGTTGGCGGTGATAGTATCAGTAGGAACATGTTATTGCCCATCCTTGACGCCATCCTTCCCGTCCTATGCGCAATCTTCAATAATTCCATCACATGTGGTGTTTTTCCGACAATCTGGAAAGATGCACATTTAATACCTTTGCCGAAGAAACCTAATCCTACTTCCTTTTCCGAATACCGCCCTATATCTATTCTTCCTTTTATGTCCAAAGTCCTTGAGCGTCTTGTCCATTCACAACTCAACCAATTCCTAATCAGGCAAGACCTCTTAAACCCTTTCCAATCCGGTTTCCGTCCAGGGCATAGCACTGTATCCGCCCTTGTTAAGATCACCGACGACATTCGCAAAGGTATGGACGACGGCAGGCTTACTGTTCTAGCCCTGTTAGATTTCAGTAATGCCTTTAACGCCGTCGATTTAGATATCTTGCTGGCGACACTGCGCTCTATTAACATATCTCCATCGGTAATCAATTGGTTTCATAGTTACTTGTATGGACGCCGACAACGTATTCACCTCGACGATGTTTTATCGTCTTGGTGTAGTACAAATGCCGGTGTCCCTCAAGGCGGCGTGCTATCACCTCTTCTTTTTGCTATTTTTATAAACTCAATCTCTCAAAACCTTAAATCTTCCTACCACCTTTACGCAGACGATCTCCAAATTTATTCCCAAGCCCGACTCTCAGATATCAAAGTTGCCATTGAACTCGTGAACGCTGATCTTCGACAAATTGTTCATTGGAGCAACTCTTTTGGATTGAGCGTTAACCCCACCAAAACGCAGGTAATAGTGATTGGGAGTCCTTACATGATATCTAGAGTTGACTGGGGTTCCATTCCAGAAGTTGTTTTTGACGGAATAGTAATTCCGTACAGCGAATCGGTCAAAAACCTTGGCGTGATTTTCGATCGCACGTTAAGCTGGGAACATCAACTAAAAGCAGTCAGTAGTAAATTATTCGCTTCTGGGGGATCGTTGAGGCGACTACGAAACTTTTTACCCACTGCTACTAAAATTGCGCTTGCACAATCTCTTCTTCTTCCCATTTTAGACTACGCTGATATCTGCTACCTCGACCTCAATGAAGACCAGCTAAATAAACTTGAGCGTCTCCAAAATTATTGCATAAGATTCATATTTGGCTTGCGCAAATATGATCATGTATCTCAGTTCCGTATGCAGCTCAAGTGGCTTCCCATTCGCCTTCGTCGGAATGCTCATATTTTATCTCTACTCTACAATGTTTTATTTCAACCCTCATCACCGCGTTATTTGAAAGATGTTTTTACATTCTGGAGCGATGCGCACTCTCTGCCTCTCCGGTCTAAGAACAACTTGTCACTCCAATCGCCTTTGGCACGCAGCGAAAATTTCTACGGCAAGTCGTTCGCTTTTCGGGCCGTTGAGCTGTGGAATGCTTTGCCTGTAACTATTAGACAAGCTCCATCAGTTGCAGTTTTCAAACAACTGGTAAATCAGGTATATCTATCTACGTGATAATTTAGTTGAAGTCGTTACTCTTATTTAAGTTGTAAATTTATCAATTTCATATATTATTGTATATATCCTTTAGTAAATCATGATATTTATTTATTAGTTTATATTACATTCGTATTTATGTATTAGGATGTATTGTTATTAATATGTAGGTTTATGTTTAATAGTATTGTAGTGTATTTATATTAGAATATTTCAAAGTTAATTTTCATATTTACAGACTTATAATCTTTCACTCATTGTTTGTACTTCCCCGTCTTATTATTCTTCATTTCTCCTTTTCCATCCAGCGGTTGCCTGGAAGAGATCGCTTTTAGCGATAAGGTCGCCAATTGTTACTTTATTTTATTAAGTTTTTGTAACTTTGTTTACTTTGTTAAGTGCAATAAAGAGTTAATCTATCTATCTATCTATCTATCAACCATGAAACGATGCCGCTTCTTCGAGCAACGGGAAGTCCGATAGAAAAAAGGTCTAGGTGGTATTAGATCATGCAGATCAGATGCACACTCTCCGAAGTGTATCCGATAATAAACCGATAAGCTAGCAATTTTTCGGCGATGTTCAAGACTTTGCAGTCTTTTTCGCACAAGAGTGTTATTGTCTATGAGCCTTTTAGCAAGCCTCTCGATCGATTCCAGAGGCTCAAGCTGATACTTAGCCGATCCATCCCAAAGGTGCGAACAGTACTCCAAACAAGAGCGAATCTGTGCTTTATATTACAAAAGCAATTGTTCAGACTTGAAGTACTTTCGCACCTTTGAGAGGACACCTAGTTTTTTGGCAGCTAATTTAGCCTTGGACTCGATATACCAGCCAAAGTTAAGTGTAGATGTTAAGGTAACACCCAAAAGCTCAAGATGATCAGTAACCGGCACTGTAAAAATTGACTCCTTTTTGCGGAGAACAAACCCGCCTGCGTCTTTCCCTCATTAAACTTGGCCAGATTGGTTTCGCCCCATTCAGAGACTGCCTCAAGGGCCAAGTTCAAACGCTCAATCATGCTCTCTCTCAATACCTTAGTTTGTTGGCCACTGTAATTCTCTACAACGGTGCTATCATCTGCGTACCCAAAGATACCGGGCTTCAGCAAATCGTTGATATGTAGCAGAAAAAGCGTTGCAGAGAGTACCGACCCTTGAGGGACTCCGGCATTGATACCCATTTGGTCCGACGAGCAGCCATCAATGACAACTGTATGGATCGATCCCGCAAGAAGTCCGATATCCACGCAATAAACCTTGGAGACAAACCATAACTAGAAAGCTTGCTAATAAGGCCATCATGCCAAACCCTGTCAAAAGCCTTCGAGATATCTAGGGAGACTGCAAGTGCTTCCCCGTGTTTCTCGATGGCTTCACTCCAGATGTGACTGACATACCCAGAATAGCCCCAATCGACCGGTTTCGGCGAAACCCGTATTGCCGGTGACTGAGGAGGTCGTTAGATTCTAGGTATGCCAGGAGTCTGCGGTTTAACGTTCCATAGTCTTGCAGAGTATGGACGGGACCGAGATGGGCCTGTAGTTGGCAGGGTCAGCACGACTACGTTTTTTGGGCACAGGTTGCACGTTAGCAAGCTTCCACGATTTCGGTACTTGCCTAGTTCTCCAGGTCCACCAGGCGACATCCCTCAAGCGACGAGCGGCAAGCTCCTCCCAGCTCTCCGAATCTATGCCACAGGCGTTTAGATGCCTCCTGAGCACGTCTTTGTACTGAAGATGCTGACCTCCTGGCTTACGCTTTCCACTTCCCAAGACCGAGTAAAAAACAGCCTTTGGCAGACGATAGTCTTCCATCCGCAAGATATGACCACACCATCTGAGCTGCCGCGTCATCAACAGAGCCTCCATACCATACATCTGCGATTTCCGCAAGATTTCGGTGTTGGAGATCCGATCCTGCCACCCAATCCTCATGATCGACCTCAGACATCTTAGGTGGAAAGTGTCCAGTTTCTTTATGTCCGCTTTGTAGAGGCACCAAGTCTCAGCACCATACATAAGTACAGACAAAACCAGGGCTTTATAAACATCAAGCTTAGTTTTAAGCTTCAAATCATGGGACCTCTTGACACGACGATTTAGTCGACCGAAAGCAGAAGCAGCCCTGGCAACGCGTGACGTAATCTCCAACGCAAGAGTATTATCAGAGCTGATATTAGTACCGAGATATTTGAAGTGATGTACTTCCTCCAAGACTCTACCACCAAGAACAAGGGATGCAGCATCAGATTCACCGCTTCTTGTTGGCTGCTTGAGAATCTGCATCTTAGAAGTACTAGGCCAAATCTTTGACAAGAAAGGTGCAACGCATCCATGAATACCTGAAGATCCACCATATTGTCTGACATAAGACATACATCATCTGCATATATTACGTCCACAACCGTCAATATGAAGAGTTCAATTCGCAGTCTGGTTCAGAGCCGCGCTTAATACCCGGAGGTAAGATAATTAATTTATTAATAAAAAATAAAATAAAGATTTTAATTTATTTGAACAGCTATTGTCTGTAAACATTGCCCTTCTAACCGGGACATTGTTTATAACCGATTTTTGATACATGATACAGTTAATGTTACTCAATCTGTTTAGGATAGTTTTAAGTATTTTTGTTATAATTACAAAATAAAAAAATTATGAAAATAAAATTTTGGGAACTGTGGTAAAAGTTCGTGAAGTCTGGGTTTTCCCCGATAACGTACATTTCCAGTTTATTCTTAAAAACATTTTCCCGTAAGTAATTTATAGAAAACACATTTCCTTAATTATACTTAGGTAGATACAACAATTTAATTATTGAAAAACAAAAACAGTCCTACGTGTAATTCATCTTCTTCCTAAAAGAGTTTGAATGAAATATCTGTATAAAAAATTCGGTATTCCATACATTTTTCAGTGGAGTTCGTTGTTAAATTTCAACGGCGTATGTAGCACAAAGGGGTATTTAAACCGACGGTCCGGAAGTCGCCTTCCGGCCTCGTCAAGGGCTCACAATAGCGTTCAGCTGTATGTAATCCCTACCCTGTGTCTTTGTGGGATGCTTCAACATCAACTGTTTCTTTTTGCAACTTGAAATATATCATTCAAAAGTGTTAATAAGTTTAAACGTCTTTGTTTCTTGTTTGAGATTCACATCATCACTTTGTAAACGTATGTTATAGTCAGTCCACTAAATGTTTTTACTGCCGGGACTCTGGTGCTTTCTTTCGCAAGGAGAGAGTCAAAGCTATAATCCATCCAATAGACCAGTGCGAGCTGATGGATGATGCATACTCTCCAAATATTTTAGAAATATGCCGGTTTCCTTATGGATATCTTTCTTCACCGGCATAGGCACAGATAGTACAATTTTGTACATGTGCACTAAAAAAATTTAGGAGTTCAGGTGTGATTCAAACCTACGGTCGTCGCGATTCTGAATCGTACTATATAGCCCCTATCGTTTTATTGATTGTTTGTAGCCACACTTGTAGTCCACCACTGTTCACTTTGTTAACGCAAATGACTATAATAAATCTAAGAATAGTTGGTCTGAGCTAAACAAATAGATTTAAAAGAAGTTTGACTTTTTCGATATAATTTTTAGGGTTCCGTAAAACGTAAAAACGGAACCCTTATAGATTCGTCATGTCTGTCTGTCTGTCTGTCTGTCTGTCTGTCTGTCTGTCCGTCCGTATGTCACAGCCACTTTTTGCCGAAACTATGAGAACTACACTGCTGAAACTTGGTAAGTAGATGTATTCTGTGAACCGCATTAAAAATTTTACAAAAGTTTTTTAAAAAAACAAAAATTAGGGGAACCCCATACGGAGAACTGAAACTCAAAAATTTTTTTTTCATCAAACCTACACGTGTGGGATGTCTATCGATAGGTCTTCAAAAATGATGTTGAGGTTTCTAATATAACTTTTGTCTACACTGAATAATTTGCGCGAGAGGCGCTTCCAAAGTGGTAAAATGTGTGTCCCCCCCCCCTCTAACTTCTAAAGTAAGAGAATGAAAAAACTAAAAAAAATATATGATGTACATTACCATGAAAACTACCAACGAAAATTAGTTTGAACTCGATCTGATGAGTAGTTTTTTTTTTAGTACGTCATTAATACACTATTATTAAAACTTTGATCAAAGTTACAACGAACTACAAGAACTATGTGTACTATGTATATTATGTTACTTGCTGCAACGGCACCCTTCAAGGGCGAGTCCAACTCGCACTTGGCTACTTTATTCGATAATGAAAAAGTCAAATTTAAAGTTTAGACCGAGCGTCTACTTGAGGCGTACAAGACAAGACTGCTAGGTACAAACAATCCACTATCACACTGTTGGGACTCGGGACCTTTTCTCACATAGAGAGAGTGCATCCCGTAACCGCTGGCCAAGTACGGGTTGGCAGATGACACATGACTAATAACCATCGATATAAATCAAAAGATGTGCCCTGAGCACCTTGAAATTGTTAGTAAATTGGGTCTCTGTGTGTAGCGTGATTGGTTTACAACTACCAACCTATTTGACCCCTAGAATCGCTAGCGGCGAGCTATGTTGCGGTCTTACTTATTTTGGTTGTTGACAACGAATAGCGATAGGTATAAACGTCCGGCGTTCACCGCTTCTTATAATCGACTAAAACGGAAAGAGTAAGATCACTCTTTCCAACGATAACATAATTCCGCGTATATTAATAAATAAAAACATAATAATTGACTTATATCGATGCGAATAACGATGTCTTTCTTGGAACATGGCTGTTATCTCATTATGTGTTTCTTCAGATTTAAAGCGATGACAAATTTTTACATCTGCATTTAGAAACATACCCAGAGGTGTAGGCGAGAATAGAACCTAAAACCTTATGCTTCATAATTCGAACATTCTTGCTTACTGTACTTATGCTTACTGGCGTAAGCTAAGCAGGAAATAAAATAACTAACCGATAGTAATAATTCAAATTCCTCACAGCCTCATGTTATATTATATTATGCTTTATTGTTGTACTCTTTTGAAATAAAGAGCATGCCCGAGAAAATAAGAAAATGCATTTTCATTGTGGATCAGACCTGGATTGATTAACTGCTATTGTGTTGATAATAATGAAACGAAAAAGAAACAGCTTGCGGAAACGACACGGTAAAACATTCAGTGAGTAGGGATGTTAACAATTTTTCGGAATTGAAGTTATAAATGAGAATGCAGAGAAGTAAACAGTCCAGTCAGTCTTCGACAGCTTGTTTTGGTAGTGACGTAGTAAAAGCCATATTGGTTTTTGTAGTCACGTGTCAACAGATTTAAATTATAGCATTTAAAATCATTTATAATAAACTAGCTGTCCCGGCAAACGTTGTTTTGCCATATATGTAAAATATTAATACAAATTTTAAAAATCTAACAATTTTATAAACCAATTTTAGATTTGCCATAAACTCCGGGAAATTTAAATCGAAATAGAGTGAAAAACATTTACAAAAAAGACGATAATTGATCAGTTATCGAGCGAAAAATGGTTAAATTACTAAAATGGCTATTAAAAATAGAGGTTGGTGATAAAAGAGTAAAATTTAGGGTCGTATGTATTTTTTTATGCCACATTATAAAAAAAATCTTAATATATATAAATCTCCTGTCACGATGTTTGTCCGCGATGGATTCCTAAACAACTTAACCGATTTTAAATTAAATTGGCACACCGTGTGGCACAGTCCAGACTGCTTCAACTTGAGAGATAGGATAGTTTTTTTTTCGATTAATAGTCCTTATATAACGAAATCCGAGCGAAGCCGGAACGGGCCGCTAGTAATATATTATAATATAAGATTTACTAAGTAACATCTATACTAATCTATACTAATATTATAAAGCTGAAGAGTTTGTTTGTTTGTTTGTTTGTTTGTTTGAACGCTAGGATCTCGGAAACTACTGGACCGATACGAAAGATTCTTTTTTTGTTGGATACTCCATTTATCGAGGAAGGCTATAGGGTATATAACATTACGCTACTATCAATAGGTACGGAGTATGAGTGAAGAATGTAAAGAAAACGGGGAAAAATATTTATCTTCGAGAGCTTTAGTTCCGTGAATTTAAATTCTCTTTGGTCGTTGAAGTCTGTGACGGCGCGTGTCTACATTTGAAGTTTGTGTCATTTGAAGTAATCAAATTTGTTCTACAACAATGCATTGTTGCTTGATTGTTGCTTATTTACGTATTTTTAGGGTTCCGTAAAACGTAATAAAGTGGCCAGCAATGGATATTTTAGTATGGATTTTCCTCAAATAGACGCGGGTGAAACCGCGGGGCACAGCTAGTTAAATTATAAAAATGTGATTATCGATATTCTGTTGGTACAAACAAACTATCATAAAATTAACACTAAACATTTGTTTGTTATTAGTGTTAACATCCCTATTGATTACGAGTATATCGATTAGAAATGAATAACTTAATAACACGATCAGATTGTAGTAAATCATAATTGAATCTGCAATTTTTATTGATATGTTAGCAGAAACTTCAATATCAAAAAAATAATTATTTGTATCAGCGTTATTCGCTTTTCAGGAAGCTAACGGAACATAATCAATCATCGAAATGGAAAAATGCGAAGCTTTGTCGATGACGACATTCGACTTTTTTCTCGATCATTATTTATTGATAAGGTTTTGACCAGAGTGACTAACCAACTTACACAAATATAAACTACTAGCGGTTCACCGCGGCTTCAGCAGTGGTACATAATAATATATTATAGCCTATGGTACTCAGGAATTACGTACATATCTAACGGCTTAGATTACTCCCTACAAACATCAAAACCTTACCTCGTAATATTAGTTTAGACAAAATGCTGGGATATACATGCGAGTAGAAGCTTCAAATTGACACAATTTTGAAGATTTTATTTATGAGAACAATGTTATTTTTTACGTGAACAAAGAGTTCTAATCTCTAAGTTACGACTGGTCTAGTCGGGCGAACGGCGAATGCCGATCCGGAGACCCCGGGTTCAAACCCCACACGCACCACTGTCTTTTCGATGTCATGTGCGGAATGCCGCTAACTTAAAACGGTGAAGGAAAACATCGTGAGGAAACCGACATGTACCTAGAAACTTTCGAAGTCATGTGTCATCCACCAAGCCGCACTGGGCCAGCGTGGTGGATTATGGCCTTAACTCTCTCCTTGCGAGAGAAGGCCCCGAGTCCCAGCAGTGGGAACGTTTAGTGGGCTGTTGATGATGATGAATCTCTAAAATAATTAAAACTAGAACGAGGAAGCTACGCGTAGATTTACATTGTGAGAATTGATTACTTGATAATGAGATTAAAAATGCAGAATTATTATAAATGCATTTACAGTTTACCTTAACTACTAGAATTACAGATAGACATCCCCGGGGGGGCTCGGGCGTCCCCGCAGTCTCCAGGCTAGCTGCCCACTGGTGTATTCGTGTTGTGTGTTGTGACCAATGGTCAGTAGTGTGCAGCCTCGTTCTACTGCCGTTTTCCCACCGATCCCTCTCTCAAAACAAAAATGAACAAAGCACACAATAGAAACAAGGTTAAAGAGCGGCTGCACGCCTTGTCGGTAAAAGTGCACCTCACAAATATTCGAGGTCTGCACTCCAATCTCTCAGCAGTCCACCATCACCTCGAGACTGAGCAGCCGACACTCTTTTTTCTTACGGAGACGCAGATAGGTTGTCCCTCGGACGTGGCGTACCTAACGTACCCAGGCTATACTCTGGAGCACAAATTCCGGCCTCGTGCTGGAGTGTGCCTGTACGCCCGTGACGACATCTGCTGTCGGCGTCTCCGTAACCTTGAGGATACTAGATTTTCGGTTCTTTGGGCACTGATAGACACAGGCATAGACAAAATTATCTATTCCTGTGTATATCGGTCGCACAGCGGAGACCAGGAGACGACTAGGCTCATTGATTATTTAAGTGAGGCGGCGGACGCGGCTCAACAGAAGTACCCTTCGGCTCAATTAGTGTTACTGGGGGATTTCAACGGCCATCACAAGGAATGGCTGTTCCCATACCGGGACACTGACCACGCTGGGCAGGAAACGAGAAAGCTAGCTTTATCGTTAGACCTAACCCAGCTGGTCCAAGAGGCCACAAGAGTACCCGACGTTGAGTCGCATACACCTTATTGCTTAGACCTTCTGCTGACAACAGATCCAGACCGTTATTCCGTGGTGGTATCTTCGCCGTTAGGCAGCTCCGACCACTGTCTGGTGAAATCTGTATCTGTCTACCATCCGCCTGATCCCAGCCCTAGAGGCAACCGGCGATTGTGGCGATACAAGTCAGCAGATTGGGACGAGATGCGCTCTTTCTTCGCGTCTTACCCATGGCAGTCATTGTGCTTCACTTCTGGTGATCCTTCAGTCTGCGCGGATGCTGTGACTAATGTAATACGTACGGCTATGGAATATTTCATTCCATACTCCGACGTCCCATTATCCAGCAAAGCTCGCCCATGGTTTGGTTCTCAATGTAAAAGTGCTGAAGCATTTAAACATGAGACCTACTTAGCCTGGGTTGATGCTCGACAGCGTAAGGCAAGGGACATACGCCAGAAGAAGAAAGCGTTCAACAAGGCTGCTAAGGCATGTAAAAAGGTTCTTCAGAGGGCTCGATTTGACCACATTAGTCGAATAGGGAACAAACTTGCTTCATACCCTGCGGGCAGCAAAGCGTTTTGGTCCCTAGCTAAATCGGTCGAATCGAACTTCTGCCGCCCCTCACTACCTCCAATGCTGAAACCTGATGGGACACTGGCTCACACTGCAACGGAGAAAGCAAACTTGTTTGCAACTCAGTTTGCGGAATCTTCTCGTCTAGATGCTGGTAGCGCGACACCTCCTACTCCACCTGGCTGTCCGACTTTTATGTCAGATATTCACATTCGCCAAATGGAGGTTCGCAAAGTGCTACGCAATCTGGACGTGAATAAAGCCAGTGGCCCAGATGGTATTCCTGCCCTAGTATTGAAGGCTTGTGCGCCTGAGTTGTCTCCGATACTGACGCGCCTATTTAGACTCTCTCTCCAAACTGGGCTAGTACCGAAGTCTTGGAAGCTTGCTAATGTGCAACCTGTGCCCAAAAAGGGTAGTCGTGCTGACCCTGCCAACTACAGGCCCATCTCGGTCACGTCCATACTCTGCAAGACTATGGAACGTGTCTTAAACCACAGGCTCCTCACGTACCTAGAATCAAACGACCTCCTCAGTGACCAGCAATACGGATTTCGCCGAAACCGGTCCACCGGGGATATTCTAGCGTACGTCACTCACATCTGGAGTGAAGCTATTGAGAAACACGGGGAAGCACTTGCAGTCTCCCTGGATATCTCAAAGGCTTTCGACAGGGTTTGGCATGATGGCCTTATAAGTAAGCTTTCTAGGTATGGTTTGTCTTCTGGGTTTATTGCGTGGATATCGGACTTTTTGAGGGATCGATCCATACGAGTCGTCATTGATGGCTGCTCGTCTGATCAAATGGCTATTAATGCCGGAGTCCCTCAAGGGTCGGTACTCTCTGCAACGCTCTTCCTGCTACACATCAATGATCTGTTGAAGCCCGGTATCTTTGGGTACGCAGATGATAGCACCGTTGTAGAGAGTTACATATCTAGCGCGAGAGCCAGTGGGCAGCAAACTCAGGTACTGAGAGAGAGTCTGATCGAGCGTTTGAGCTTGACCCTTGAGGCGGTGTCTGAATGGGGCGATGCCAATCTGGTCAAGTTCAACGAGAGTAAGACGCAAGCGTGTCTATTCTCCGCTAAAAGGAGTCCATTTGAACTGACTCCAACTTTTAGAGGTGTGTCCGTGCCGGTTTCTGACCGTCTTGAGCTTTTGGGCGTGACTTTGACCTCTACGCTCAACTTTGGCTCGTATATCGAATCTAAGGCTAAACTAGCTGCCAAAAAACTGGGTGTCCTTTCAAAGGTGCGAAGGTACTTCAAGTCTGAACAGTTGCTTACATTATATCAAGCACAGATTCGCTCCTGTATGGAGTACTGTTTGCACCTTTGGGATGGTTCGGCTAAGTATCAGCTGGAAGCTCTGGAATCGATCGAGAGACGTGCCAAAAGGCTCATAGGCAATGCTACTCTTGTGCGAAAAATACTTCAAAGTCTTGAACATCGCCGTAAAATTGCTAGTCTATCGGTTTTTTATCGGATACACTTCGGAGAGTGTGCGACTGATTTACATGATCTAATACCACCTTGTCCTTTTTTCTATCGGAATGCTCGTAGCTCGAAAAAGCGACATCGTTTCATGGTTGATGTTCCAAAGACACGAACGAAGAGATTTGACTCTACTTTTGTGATAAGAACGTCTAGGCTGTGGAATACGTTGCCTGAGTGGGTTTTCCCCGATGGTTACAATCTTTGTGTCTTCAAATCGAGAGTGAATCGGTTTTTTCTAGGTAAACACGCTTCATCGTAGACCGCATCGTCGCTTTACATCAGGCGAGATGGCGGTCAAGTGTAAACCTATAAAAGGTAAAAAAAAAAAAAAAATTACATATTTTTGGTAAAATAATGTGATGAGACGAGAAAAAAGGTACTTACACGTGATGGCTAGCAATAGGCCAGTCCATAACAGTACAGAGACTAAACTAAGTGTTTAAATACTATAATATACACCAAGAGTTCAGATCAACTATGAGTACTAAGGATTGCAATGAGCATGTCATCCGCAGATATAAAATGATTTGTTTCTTTTCCTCTGTTAGTTCCGGATAATATTGTCTTAACGCGTTTTTACCCGACTGCGCGACGCAAAGGAGTGGTAATGTGTTTAACAGTCTATGTATGTATGTATGTTTGTATGTTCCTTTGAAGCACTATACAGACCAAACGCCTGGGCCGATTTTTATGATTCACACGTCAATCGATTCCTCTTAATCTGGCGAGTGACACTAAAGACATGACATTAGTATAAGTCCAATATGGCGGCTTCAAGACGCCATATTGTCCAAATTAAAAAAATAAAAATCACCAAAATATGTCAAGAGGGGTATCGTTGAATAGGTATTTCAAAATAATGTTTAGCTTTTTCTCAATGTTTTTCGATTTGGCCGACCGTTTAGTATGTATATCGATTTAAAGTTGAGTAACAACCATTCTCACATTTATAGGTTTTTAGGTAGCAGAAAACTTCGTATAACTAACTGTACGTGTGAATGTGGATGGACATTATATACTAATGTATCTAGTAGGCATCGATATAAATCAATAGATGTGCCCTGAGCAGCTTGAAATTGGTAATAAACTGCGTCTCTGTATGTATCGTAAGTGGTTTACAAACAACCAATCTACTTGACCCCTATAATCGCTAGTGGCGAGATTTGCTGTGGTTGTACTTATTTTGGTTGTTGACACCGAATAATGATAGGTAAAAACGTCTGGCGTCCACCGCGTCCTGCAACCGACTAGAACGGAAAGAGTGAGCTCACTCTTCCCAACGTTGACATGATTGCGTGCGCCGTGAAGTTTGGGATGGGGCCCATCTTGCGTTCTACGATCTATGCTAGTAGGTATATTGGACTACCTTTTTTTCGTACGTGCAGGAAATGTATTTACATACTCTACTGCCCTACCCGGGAGACACAGCCGGGTTATGTTGCACTATATACTATGTATGGATATGGTGCCCCTATCTACTAATAAACCTCTATGGGGTTTCAACTCTGCCGCTGATAGTGGGAACACTGAACCGCTCTCGGATTGCTGCGCCTCGGTCGCCCATCTCCAACTTAAAACGATTTAGTAGGTACTCAACGTCAATCAAAAACCTATACTAACACAAAACTATAAATATGAATTACATGCAGTAGAAAATAAGACATTTTGTCAACAACCAAAAGATGCATACTATTATGTTGAGCATATTACCATTCACAACATAGTTCATAACTAAAAAGTATAAAATAAAAAATATAATTTAAAAACTCAAAAACCCGACTGCGTAAGAAATGAACAAAATTACGTTCTCGCATACTAAAAAAAACTGAAAAGAATAAAACAAGCATTTAGATTTCTGGTGGTCTAGAATTCTATAATATGTTATTGTATTAATACTATTGAAATATATACAATATTTTCTAATTAAAGAACATTACAACTGAACAGTCGGGATCCATTGAACAATTACATTGTATGTCGAATAATAATATCGAATCCATTGAACAATTAGATTGTATGTCGAATAATAATGGATCCCGACTCTTTAGTTGCAATGTTCTTTTATTAGAAAATATTGTATATATTTAAATAGTATTAATACAATAACATATTATAGAATTCTAGACCACCAGAAATCTAAATGCTTGTTTTATTCTTTTCAGTTTTTTTTAGTATGCGAGAACGTAATTTTGTTCATTTCTTACGCAGTCGGGTTTTTGAGTTTTTAAATTATATTTTTTATTGTCTTATTGGTTATGAAATTGCGATAAAATCCGCAACGAGTACGTGCGAGGTAGTCTGGCTGTGCTCGACATTGCCGACAAGTTACAGGAGAGTAGGCTGAGATGGTATGGACATGTGAAAAGAAGGCCGCCTGACTACGTAGGGAACGTGGCTCTGCAGTTGTCCGCCCCTGGTCGAAGATCCAGAGGCCGACCCAAAACCAAATGGAGGGCTGTAGTGCAAAGGGACATGAGAGAATGCGAGTTGTCTGATGACGATGTCTTGGATAGAGCGAAGTGGAGAAGAAATAGCAGGAAGGCTGACCCTACCACCATATGGGATATATAGCCAGGAAGAGAGAGAGAGAGGTTATGAAATAACCTATTAAAATGATGCTACCATTTCAATGTTCATATGATAAGGTATTAGTAGAGTTCTATACCAATTAGATGTGCCACTTTAAAATACGATGTAGAAATCACGTTCGGGGTTATGTATGTACCTATGTATTTGGTTGACTGTTTCCGCTTTATTTCAAACACTAGTAATGTTTAATACTTAACCCAAACATTTAGTTAAGCCAAAACTACAGTTAAATATTTGGGCGAATTCAAATAGGTACCTATAGAAAGTTTTAACATTTGTGACGTAAATTCAAAGAGATGAAATTGATCTTAAATAGAATAGATATTAGCACAGGCCATATATTAACTCGAAGGGAGGTCTGCGCTCAACAGAGGGCGATAACAAGATGTAAAATGGTTATAATGTATCAGTTGATAAAATATCTCACTCAATTTATAAGGTTTTCAGTTAATTAAGTGCCATCTAATATACTCCTAAATTATCGAAAATTCTGTAAATGACGACTTCCTCTTGACTTTAATGTTTGCTCGATTGCACAGTATGTATACTCGTACTTATTATTTTAATTATAGTCGACTTCGCTCTCAATTATTTGATAGGTAATTAAAAGCACACGAGCCACGTCGATATTTCGCTCGGGTACTTAATTCTTAGAAAATAATTTTAGATAAGAGATAACTTTTTAAGCTTTTGTAAATAAATAAAAAAATCCATAATAACGCGTAGTGGCACGCAGGTATAAGAAAAATAGTCCAAATCACTACCTAGCACTACAGAATTATCTCTTTGCTACGGGCGTAGCTACCGCCGTATCTGCCGTATCAATTATGCGGGGCCCCTGAGTAACGGGGGCCCCGACGAGCGAAAGCAAAATTAATAAAAAGTTTTGTTTTTCTAAATTAAAACTTATAAAAAATACATAAGAACTTTAATGGGGCATGCACACTTGTCATACCTGTCACTATTGCCCATAGAGGCAGAAATAGTACAACGTTTAATTTGAGTTGTTTGTAAAAATTTCGGAAAGGAAACAGATAGATAATTCGGAGGTTTTTTTAAAAAATTGTATGCTAACATTTTTCTTTTGCTAGAAATCTTTACCCGTCATAAGGCCCAAAGATTTTTTTTATTCGGGGCCCGGCTAATGCACGCTACGCCACTTCTCATTGCCTTTTTCTGAAAATATTGAGTCTCATGCCCTCAAAATATTAGATAAAATATATTGTATGAGTAAAAACTAAAACCATTGTGTTGAACATGTTTTAGTTGTCAAAACAAACTTGAAAACATGTAAATAGGAAAATACACAAAGGTGCCGGCGGGATTCGAACCTAGAACCTCATTCTTGCTACCATAATTCATTTAAAACTAACCTATCACATCTAAAAGTACTCGTATTCAAAATTGTATCCCTATCAGTCCAAGCGTTCCGATGTGACTGAGCAACAAACATCCAAACTTTCATATCATATTAGTAGAATTTCCCCTTCGGAATGGTCTATCTTACTAATATTAAAAATGTCAAAGTTTGTATGTTTGATGCTGAATCACGTCGCAACGGCTGAAGGGATTGGATTGAAATTTGAAACCTAATTATATATTAGTCTGGAATAGCACATAGGCTACTTTTAATCCCGGGAAAATAACAGAAACCGCAGCCTTTTGGCGTAACACAGTATCATGAGATATTGTTTCACTTTAAGGTTTCACAGTGCCATGAGCTGTAGCTAAATCTGGGTCAGACCTGTTGCAATGATTACTCTAGTACTGAAAATAAAAAGATTTTTTCTCTTGTTGCAAACGGAAATGGACTTTCATTGCTTTGTTTGAAGTCAGATGGCTTTAGTTAGGTTTTCTGTTTTATTTTGTTTGTTTTATTGGTCGTTGCAGTACGTCTGAGAAACTATAAGTACAGCAATAATATTAATTTAATTGTCGTGAATATCACTTGAAATTTGTGGAAAAATCGCAACGCATTGCACCTCGCGTTAAAAAAAAGAAAAGCAAAACGCCGGGAAAAATACCCTGTTTTCTTTTTTTATTCAGGTAATAAAGTAATCATTCACTTATTCACAATGGTTAACTGACGAAGGGCATTTCTTGATACAAAAGTTTCGAACCGACATTTCATTCTCAGTTTTTTGGAGGGCTCTTTGCATAGTCCATGTCCATCTTGGGAAGTAACACACCTTTGCCAGTTATTCTATCGCCAAACGAAGCCAATGTGAAAACATCACTGCGTTCCGGTTTGAAGGGCAATGTTTCCAGTGAAATTACGGGGCACAGAGATAAGACATCTTATATCTCTAGGAGCGCAGTGCAGTGCTAGGTAATGGTTAGGTTACTCTTGATTTCCTTCACTTCATTTCATTTCCTCTTCTCGGCACTCTATACAATGAAAGAAATGTGGAAAAAACGCTAATTCCTTTTTTTTTTTTTTGGCTCTGCATTAAAATATCAGAGGCTCATTCAACCATTTATCCACGACAAATGTGCCGTACGAATGCATTGATACAAACGAAATTTTATTCCTTTCATTTTGACTGTCCAACAATATTTATTTATTTACTACTAGTAGCATCTCGCGGTTTCACCTGCATATATGCAGGAACCAAATTTAATTCGGATCCGTTCAATCGTTTTTGCTTGAAAGAGCCATCCATACAGACTTTCGTATTTGTAATTTTAGTAGAAAGAAGAATTGAATATAACAAATTTATTACTTCAATTCTCTTTAGACAAAGAATCAATGTATAGAACATAATAATCTATAACTAAATAATACTAAATAATATATAACTAAATCTATAACAGGATGAGGAAGTGTGTTTAGCCCGATCTAATCTCATAAGTCGTTTTGCATCCGTTTGACCTAATTCGCTTTGCATACAACATAACGTTGAATGTAAACAAAGCTTAATATTAATGTGTATTTATGGAAAGAGTTAACTTGAAATCCTATTAATACTATAAGTAGGAAAATTTTGTTGTTTATCGTCCGATCACTTCGTTATTTATATAATTTTGTTCACGGGGCTGAAGTCTACAAGTGCTAGTGCAAGTAGTGTACGATTTCGTCATCATCACTGGCAGAACAGTGAAGGAAAACATCGAGGAAAGTGTTTTAGAGGTAATGTGCTATCCACAAACCTGCATTTGGTCAGCGTGGCATTTACTCTCTTCTTGTGCGAGAAGGTCCCAAGTCCCAGCGGTAAAAGATAAAATGGACTGCAACGGCTAAAATGGCTTATTCTTATAATAATGTACCTACTCTGCATTTTTTGTGGTATAAAATATAGCCTATGTGCTACTCCAGGCCATAATTTATTTGAGTTACAATTTGCAGCCATACTTATCCTCTTCTAATCTATTATTCCGTAACGCCGTACAAAAATCATGCGACAAGGAGAAATGATCGAGGGTTGCAACCTCCCTCTTCAACTGCACTCAGTTGTTCAGCTTGCGAGTGACGGCATAGTACTGAATTTTATTACTTTATACCCTTCTATCATCCTACATAGGTCTCCTGGTGGTTCATTTGACCCATACATTTTGTTTACGGGCCTGTAGTGTATTGGGAAATACTCAAAAGTGAGGCGGGGGCGAACCTGCGACCACACGACTGTGAGTCGGACGTTCTCGCCACTAGGCTACTAGGAGTTCTTTAGGATTCCTTTTATAAATATTACACCGACAAAATAACAGGCAGATGCTAGTTATATCATATGTTCGATAATACATGTTTTATGAAAACAAAATTACGACACACGCAACAGTGGTTATGTTACCATGTATAAAGCTTCAATAACATCGATAAATGCGCTCATAAGTTGCCGGCTAAATTGAAAAACATACACAGTGTTCTAGTGGTAGAAGTCCGCTGGGAACCACACCTTTGCCAGATGTTCTCTCACCTCTGCCAAATAGAAATATGCAAATATTACTGTGCTCCGTTTTTAACCTCTGGCTCAAAAACGACGGTGATTTATAATAAGTGTATGCCTGTGGCACTGTAGCTCCCAAAAGAGTAAACCGATTTTTTAAAAGTTCAGTTGATCGAAAGTTTTCTCTTGGCAATTTAATCAAAATCTGTCCAAGATGGCCGCTATCACAAAATATTGGTTTACATATTTTTTACAACTTCCTCAGAATGGGTTTAAATGAAAGGACTAGAATTCATAGAATACAATAAATACTATGACCTATGAGAAGTTTCAATTCCAAGTTGGCCGCCACCACAAAATGGCGATTTTTTTCACAGCTCTCTCAATATGTGTAACAAATAAAAGGGCTTGACTAGCAGAATAATATACATAATTATATTATGACAATTTATGATCAGAGATGGTTACTCCGAATTTTTAGTTTTGTTCTTATTAAGGACAATGTTCATAAATAAATTACGGGGCCACGAGATATACCGTGTTACCAATCCGAGTGACGTTTTACAAACGATCGTATCGCAGTGGTAGATTAGTGATTAGAACTTGTGTTGAGAAGCCTTATGCTGCTATGAAAATGCGTGTCACTTACCATCTTTTAGTCAGTCGTCTTGTTCCTCTTGACAGTCATCTTTAAAATAATCGTAAATGCAAGTAAATATATCTAAGACTACCTATAAAACTAATTTCTGGGTAGTAATTTTTTGTAGTGGTAGTAGGACTCTTGGCAGAGTGCGCCTGGGGAAGGACCACACCTTTGCCAGTTATTCTACCGCCAAGCAGTAATGGGCAAACATTACTGTGTTCCGGTTTGAATGCAATGTTTCCAGAGAAATTACAGGGCTTAGAGATATAACAACTTAGATCTCTGGGTGACGAGCGCAGTGCAGTGCTAGGTAATGATTTGGACTCTTCGTGTTCCAATAGCTGCGTGTCACTGTGCTGTTATGTGGCAGGCATGTTGCTTACCATCAGGCACATGTCCTGCTCGTCTCGTCACTCTTTATTTATAAAAAAAAGCCACCCAAAATTCAGATTTTTACATTAATATAAATTTACCTCAAACTTCCACTTGTACAGTTTGAGTTGCTCAATTGTCTGTGCCTTTGTGTAACAAAGGCGCCGAACAAAACATAAGCAAAGTTGAACGCCCTACAAATAGGTGTACATTTGCCATCGATTCAGCAGGGGCTAAGTGCTTAAGTTAATCCATTTATCTTTGTTGAAAAGCCCAGCGTTTCTTTTACATCTCATTTCTGGAAACTTATTGTCAGCGTCCTCTTTATGGCTACAAAAAATTGTTCTTAAGAAAAATATTTTAGATACCTACCTATAAAGTTTTTGAATAATTTAATCAGCTTCTGTGTAAACAAGCTTTCGACGATTTTAATGCCTTCATCCCGACTTTTATGGGAACTTTATTTCTCTAGGGATTAATTAAAAATGTTAGATAAATTTGTTACAGTTTGGGGATGTTAAGCGACGACGCGGACCACAATGGAGCGTGTTTACCTAGAAGAAACCAATTCAATCTTGAGTTGTAGACACTAGAGAAACCATTAAATTTGAAGATTCTAACCATTGGGTAAAACCCACTCAGGCTACACATTCCTCAGTCTATACGTTCTTATTAAAAGCGTAGAGTCAAACCTCTTTGTTGGAGTCTTTGGAACGTCAACTATCAAAACGATGTCGCTTGGCATGTCCACTGCGCGATACACTGAATTTAATCAATAAAAAGACAAAAGTAATTTTGCTATGAACGTAAATTAAAGTGATATAATCCAACCTAAGTTCGTAAGAAATTGTCTCTAGCTTTAAGCCCTAATAAATAACATTTGCCTTGCAAATAAAGCGGCATTGATTTACTCTATTCTCTTGATGAATTCCAGCGCTAGTCGGTAAACCGCGCAGTTACTTTCCAAAGGCATACAACCTTCTAGCTAATATTACTTGATCCCCGACGCGGGCCAAACTTTTTGCCTTTGTAACTTTTTGCTGCATAGGGAGTCCATAGATTTGATTCTTTGAGAGCCGAAACTACAGGAAATAGGGAATAGCTAACTGACTACTGTTTGAAACAAACAGATTGTTTGCTATTGTTCCTATCGAGCAATGGAGCTGTATATTACTTCGTGTGGGAGTGTGTACTGAAAGCAATATTGAAGGTCTGAGCAAGTGACACGTAGTAAAAAATTTACTCAAGTAATTTTAAATACTCACTACTGTATTTTTACTACTCACTAATATAAATGATATCCAACTATGAACCATAACCACTCAAGTTACGTGCAAAATATATTCCAACATTATTAAGGGCGTACCCCGAGCATATTTTAATGACCTTGAGTATTTCTTACCTCATCGCACACCGCAAAAAAGAGCAAGAGAGAAACAGTAGGATTTGTCGCTGTTTTACGCTCAAATTATAGAATATACTCTTTATAAAATCAGACATTGGTCATTTAAAAAAAAATTGTACCAAAATGTTCGTAATAAAATTGCCTATCTATCCGTTGGTGTAAGTACAAAATCCAAATAATGGCGGGTTTTCGAGTAGATGCATGATAATTACAATTATTTCAATTTTTATGGCTTCGTTCTGAGGAGATTATTTAAACAATAAATTCACTAACAAAAAAAAAGAAACTACCATTTTGAAGCCAAGAAGTTGTAGAAATTTAATGTATTTTTTACCAGTTGATATTTGTTTTGGCTAATGAGTAGATAGCTCTGAAAACTGGACAAAAAACTCGTTTTGCTGGGGGACCCACCTAAGTCTAATCGTAAAGAAAACAATACAAATATTTCGTGGCTATACATATTGATGTATAAAAATTGTTTTATATTATTAATGTTAACGCTGTGGAGTTGGTATATAAAATGGCTTTTTAAGTTTTCGCTTTTCGTTGGGAGCAATTAAATATATCAAATAACTTCTTTCATTTGGTAAATAGAATGAAAATGTATAAATACAACCTTGTGACTTTTAGTTACTGTATTTTTGTAACTTATTTCGCCACGATAACTTTTATAGGTACTATTGTCATCTCGCACTATACTTTAGTTTTTTTTATAGTATATAGAGTGATGGGACGAGCTGGACATATGGCTGATGGTAAACAATACGCCTGCTTATAACAGCACAGTGTCATGCAGGTATTAGAACAAATCTACCTAACACTGCGGCTGGGCTCGTCACCCAGAAAAAAGGTGATTTATCTATATGTCCTGTAATTTCTCTGGAAATATTTCCTTTCAAACCGGCACACAGTAACATTTGCACATTAGTGATTGGCGGTAGAATAACTGGCAAAGCTGTGGTACTTCTCCAGGCGGACTCTGCAAATAGTCCTACCACTAGGTACAAGTAGTGCACTTTTAGGGAATACGGATTCACTCTCAATTCGATGGCATAGCCATGGACAAATATCCACCACTAACCCACACAAGCACCACCCCTAACTAACCCTCAGAATAACTAACTCTCAAAAGTCGTTTGGTTGGCTACTTGTTAGTAAAAAAAAAAACTCTTCATGATTCTTTACCTTATCGAGTACCTACACAATTAAAATTAATGGAATGGACCTACGAACGACATATAAATATGTTGTAATTTAAAGATTTCGCGACATATACAGGTTAAATAAACTATCCTATCAATCAAAGGTGAGATGGTAACCCTGTCGTTATATCAAGCAAAATGATTTGATTTATACAAACTTCGCTTAAAGCACCGTCTTGTGAAGAATTTTATGCGGAAAAAAGATTGGCTGAGGTGTTTTCATGTAAACGCTTTTGAGTATTTTATGATGATAGCTGAAAGGAGGAAACCCATTTTTATGATTTTTTTGTTTTAATTTGTAACAATATTTAATAGTCTGAGATTTTTTTGGACGGTACGGTAAATTTTTATCCTATTAATTTAGCATTTCAAATAGCCAGTCTGCCATCTTGGACGCCCGCCATGGATTTAAGTCACGTGACTATTTTTTTCGTATTCCTGACAGCAAACCCTTTTATTTGATAGCCATATCATGGGGGTGGATTTCAAACAGCCAGTCCGCCATCTTGGGGAGGCCCCCATATTGGATTTGTATGACGTTTCTTAGCTAGTCATGTATTGTCATCAGAACTCTATATTCTTAGAATTACACATCCAACAAATTTTCTAAAAGACTCTCATTGGGTTTAGAGTGTGTGAATCTCAACATTTTTCTTTGTCATCATTTGAAGCGTCGTTGTTAACAATTGTGGCAAATAAATAGTGCATACTTAGAAAATATACTACGTATCACTACTACACCTTACTATGCTACAACCATGATGTCTTAAAAATATGTTCGAATTACGAAATTTGTCTTAGTCATTAATTTTCTATCGGAAATTGGGTTCAGAAAAAAAAATTACTTAAAAAGTTAGCTTAACTTCAAATCCTGAAAATCCAGATCCAGTTGCAAAATTTTAAATATATCTAGCAGCAAACGCTGTTTAAATAACATTTAGCAAGATATAGCGTATGCAAATAATAACGAAACGCTAAGCGAATAACGAAACATTAAACGAGTCATATATATTTATCTTCTAATCCACCTAGACTTTGTAGCAACTGAGTCGACTTTATATCTGAGTAAAATATATCTCGTTCACGGTTCAGTGAAATTCAAAACAGAATAAAGCGACTTGAAATACAACGCTTTACTCGTAAACTGCGTATGTGAATATTTTAAATTATATCAAATTTTAAGCTTACCTTAATAATTTCTTAATTCGATGTCGTTTTTGGGTTCCATACAACAAATCAGGATCGAATTTTCGGACTGCGGTCTCCACCTGTCTGTCATATTTTGAATCTGTATGTTACGAATCATAATAATTTAAGAAGTTAAAATTTTCACAGAATATGTAATGTTTCGGCAAATTAACTAACACATAATCAAAATAACGAAAACTTTAAAATACAGGGTTCCTGTAACCCTGTATTTTATAGTTCACCCTCAAACAGCTGCAGGGGCTTTTTTAGCTACTCTATAGTTAAGAATTTATATCAAGTAGTTCCGCGAATCGAATGATTTAAGGGGGATTCTTTTATGTTTTTTTAATGGTTAGGAAAAATACAAATAAATAAATAATAAATAAATAAATATTGGTGGACAATTCACACACAACACCATCTGACCCCAAACTAAGAAAAGCTTGTATGATGGCGCCCAGATAGCTGATATAATACTTATATAGTTTTTAAATACATACCTATTATACAATTTATACATAACAAGCTGTGCCCCACGGTTTCACCCGCGTCTATTTGAGGAAAATCCATACTAAAATATCCATTGCTGGCCACTTTATTACGTTTTACGGAACCCTAAAAATACGTAAATAAGCAACAATGCATTGTTGTAGAACAAATTTGATTACTTCAAATTACACAAACTTCAAATGTAGACACGCGCCGTCACAGACTTCAACGACCAAAGAGAATTTAAATTCACGGAACTAAAGCTCTCGAAGAGAAATATTTTTCCCCGTTTTCTTTACATTCTTCACTCATACTCCGTACCTATTGATAGTAGCGTAATGTTATATACCCTATAGCCTTCCTCGATAAATGGAGTATCCAACAAAAAAAGAATCTTTCCTATCGGTCCAGTAGTTTCCGAGATCCTAGCGTTCAAACAAACAAACAAACTCTTCAGCTTTATAATATTAGTATAGATGTCAACAAAGACAACACGTAACAGCCTAGGTTTTGTTTTTTTTAATTAGAGGCTAAGCAATTATAATATTTTGTATTTTGTATTATAATAGTTTGTATTACCACGATATTATTGTATCATTTTCTAATAGTTAATTTTACGGAGATGTAGAGCCAGTGGAAAAGTAGTTTATACGAAGGACTCTCTGGGACGAAACTCCTTGACCTACTAAACTGGCTGACACAAGGTTTTTGCGGTTGCACCTTGAATTAGGAGTTAGGAACTGAGATGCTATTCACAACGCCATTAAAATTGCACTGAATTGCTTTGCTCTCAGTTAACTTGATCACTGACAAATATTACATGACAAAAGGTGCACCCTTCTGCTATTTAAAGTATTTTGACTAATCAAAATATATCTCTAGGTATGTCTAAGCATAACTAGATATTTCAGAACTAGTTGGCAGACAGAATTAGAGGTAGTTAGCTAGTTGGCCGGAGATTGCTATACCACTGGCAGGAGATTACAGGCGAAAAGTGGCACATCTTGCTGTTTTTAGGGTTCCGTAAAACGTAAAAACGGAACCCTTATAGATTCGTCATGTCTGTCTGTCTGTCTGTCTGTCCGTCCGTATGTCACAACCACTTTTTGCCGAAACTATGAGAACTACACAGTTGAAACTTGGTAAGTAGATGTATTCTGTAAACCGCATTAAGATTTCAACAGCAAAATTAAAAAAAAAGAAATATTATGGGTGCCCCTCATACTGAGAACTAAAACTCAAAATTTTTTTTTTCATCAAACCTACACGTGTGGGGTCTATCGATAGGTCTTCAAAAATGATGTTGAGGTTTCTAAAATCATTTTCGTCTACACTGAATAATTTGCGCGAGAGACACTTCCAAAGTGGTAAAATGTGTGTCCCCCCCCCCTCTAACTTCTAAAGTAGGAGATTGAAAAATCTAAAAAAAAAATATGATGTACATTACCATGTAAACTACCAACGAAAATTAGTTTGAACTCGATCTGATGAGTAGTTTTTTTTTAGTACGTCATAAATACACTATTATTGAAACTTCGATCAAAGTTACAACGAACTACAAGAACTATGTGTACTATGTATATAATGTTACTTGCTGCAACGGAACCCTTCATGGGCGAGTCCAACTCGCACTTGGCCACTTTATTATAGACTGCAGTTTGGCGAGTAAGCACGGGAGCTGCACGAACTAATAATATCCTCGTCTTTTCGTTATCGGACTTCGAAGATGTGCAAGTCGTTCCTTCTTTTTGTGGTAGATGGTACGCCACTTTGTACAAAGCGTTTTGAAAGTTTTTTCATAATTCCAACATAAGGCTAATCAATAACTATTTAATAAATAAAGTAGCCAAGTGCGAGTTGGACTCGCCCATGAAGGGTTCCGTTCCAGCAAGTAACATAATATACATAGTACACATAGTTCTTGTAGTTCGTTGTAACTTTGATCGAAGTTTTAATAATAGTGTATTTATGACGTACTAAAAAAAACTACTCATCAGATCGAGTTCAAACTAATTTTCGTTGGTAGTTTTCATGGTAATGTACATCATATATTTTTTTTAGATTTTTAATTCTCTTACTTTAGAAGTTAGAGGGGGGGGGGACACACATTTTACCACTTTGGAAGCGTCTCTCGCGCAAGTTATTCAGTGTAGACAAAAGTTATATTAGAAACCTCAACATCATTTTTTAAGACCTATCGATAGACACCCCACACGTGTAGGTTTGATGAAAAAAAAATTTTTGAGCTTCAGTTCTCAGTACGGGGGGCACCCCTAATTTTTTTTTTTTTTAAAAACTTTTGTAAAAATCTTAATGCGGTTCACAGAATACATCTACTTACCAAGTTTCAACAGTGTAGTTCTCATAGTTTCGGCAAAAAGTGGCTGTGACATACGGACGGACGGACAGACAGACAGACAGACAGACAGACAGACAGACAGACAGACATGACGAATCTATAAGGGTTCCGTTTTTACGTTTTACGGAACCCTAAAAAGCTAGACTATAAAATAGGTATACGATTCCATTTCGCAAAAATGGTTTCGTTTCCTGAGATAATCTTATAGCACAATTATGCAATGCTGATTTTTACTTTTAAATTCTTTAATATCAACAAACTTTTCAAATTAGAACAGATCTTACTTTGAAGTAAGATTAGTTCTAAATTTGGTTGTTCGTATTTTTTATGGGATTATTTATGTTCTTCGGCTCACTATCACTACAGTACTACAAATGAACACCAATAAGTAATTAAGTCTTGGCGTGTCTATTTGAGTAGGAAACTTCACAAGACTTTAGCAACGTTTTGTAGTGTGAATCGAGTGGATTTCTATTTACTTAGGCAGTCAGTCGAGTTGATCCGTAAACCGCAGACAGGGTTAAGCCGATCTGAAATCCACTAAGCCGTGCCTTATCTTCACATGCTCCATCTGTGTCAGCTTCCTTTTGAAAGGACACCTATTAGCACGGCAATAGATGCACATTTTGTGGAGGTTAACATTTTCCTGTTACCGCGTTGGGAGAACTTTCAAAATAGTAAATTAACGTAGATATCTTTTTTGCGTGCCATTGAATCGGAGTTGGTTTTCTAGTTCTTTAAGTTTATGAGAATTTTATTTTGTTTCACTGCTGACTGGATTAAATCTAAAATACTGTTATTATAAATAACTGTGATCGTTTGGGTGTTTGAATGTTTGTTGCTAATTCATGTCGAAACGGTTGAATGCAAAGGGAAATTTGGAGAACAATTAGACTATTGTTTGGTCAGCGTTACTTTAATCGCAAAAAAATTACGCGAGCTAAAATTATGTGGATAAAAATGCTAGGCACTACTAGTTGTTGTAGCTGTTAAAAATAATAAAAATCGCAGTGATAACAAGACTGAAAAGCTTTAAAATCCTGAACTGAAATTGCTCATCAAATATAGATACGGTGTGTTACAGTTTTTTACCATGTTTATGATGGGCAAGGCTAAAATAAACAAAATCTAATTGTTAGATACGATCAGAATCACGTAATATCAATGACATTGTAAACTCTATGCACTAATAGAAACACAAAGATAGTAACGATGATAAGAACCTTCCTTATAACTTATGCTACACCACGATATCAATTGGAAGTTTGAATGAAGTTGGGAGAACTCATTACTGTATTATTAGAAGTTATAAGCTACTTTAGGAAACAAAACATATGAGCCGACAACAAAGTCTATCTATGAAAAGTAAATGTGAGAAAGTGTTGCATGCTTTGCAAGAAGATTTTAAAATGGACGAATTCAAAATTGATCAGTTGAATTTATAGAGGTACGTTTGATTCAATATTGATTTGATGAATACGGATGTTTTGTTTTATATCTGGGTAGTTCTATGAATCATATTTTAAATTGTACGAGTAGGTATTGTATCAGCTATTTGCCAACATAAGCACAAGCCGCCCACTTTGTGTTTTCTGGACTCTGGACTCTTCTGGATTTTTTCTCACAAGGAGAAGGTCAAGGCCATTCTTCACCTTCACGCTGACCCAGTGTGGATTGGTGGATGACTATTATCTATTTATGTACCAAATTGCATCCAAACCTCTTCAGTACTTTTTGTGTGAAGGAGTACCTAACAAACATACATATATCCATACCTTGTTACAAACTTTTGTGTTTATTATTTCCAGTAAAAAAACGATTGACACGATTTATTCTCTACTATATCACTACCTACTACTATATACACTCTACTATATACTTATAATCACGGCGAAATATCTGACGTAAAAATGGTATCCGTTCTTTTGAAAAACTTTTTTTCACAAATTTACACCTGATAACCAACGTTCGACAAAGTCACGGGTCGTCAAATGGTTATTACACAAAAAATATTTAACAAATTGGTTATATCTCAAAGTATTTATTTGACAAACTTTCATTCTATAACGTATTATTTGACAATCGATTCCTTTAATATTTTAGTTAATTAACAAATGATTAAAAACAAAACCAACACTTGACACATTTTTATTTTAAAAAGTGTTGTTTGACAAACAATTCAATTTATATCTTAATTACTTAACAACTTAAAAATAAAAACACTTCATTTACACAAATATTTTTTTAATTCATCGGACCGGTTAGGTGTCTTAGGACCCAGATCCGACTCCGAGTACCCCGACTCCACCTAGTCTTGTCGCTACTACCCCTAGAGTGTATATAAAAAGTGCGGGAGCCAGAAGCACAAGGGAGGTCCTGAGTGGAGCGAGCCATGCGAGGCCAAGCGTAGCGAAGGGGGGAGTTGGCGAGCGAAGCGAGCGGCGACCTCTGTAGTGGAGCGCAGGCCGAGTATGGAGAAGCGACACTCAGGGCTGACCGCAGAGCTTCTGGCGGGAGCCCACCCGGAGTCAAATCTCAGTGTTAGATCCTAATCGGACCGGTTTGGTCAAAAGTATGTGACAGGACCTAATCAGAACGGTTAACTCACATGGACAATTTATTGGGTACTTTTAAGATTATGTATTTAACTTCATAACGGAAGATATCCATTTTCTCGAAAATTATGGGTTACTTTTTTCTTTAGGGGTATCTTTTTGCATCCCTTCCCCCCGCTACCGCAGGGTTAGTACCCTGAACATTACTAACAATAGCGAATCTTGAAAATGACGATGACGAAATGAATGAAGTTACTTTATTATAGGAATACCCATCTAGATAGATTTTGGTTCCACCTGTAATCAACCGTAATAATGCAAAAAAATCCGCATTATTGGACATTCTCATCTTGATTTACTCTTGAAATTGGGGCTTATACATTCAAAATATTCGTCGTAAAATTGGATTTTGGTAAATGATAAATTTGTAAAATGAATGGTATATGAAACAAAAAGTGTACAAATAACAAAATATCATTGGATGCATTGTCTAAATGTAATATTTGCCGTATAAATAGTTATAAAATGATGGTTTGTAAAATAAAACATTTGTTCATGTAAGGTATTTTTGAAATAAATATCATGCGAAACGTTGTTTGTAAAATGAAACATTTTTGTATTGTAAAGTTTTTGCAATGAATATTATACGATTAGTTGGTTTTAAAGTGATGTTTTGTCAAAAAATGTTTGTGAAACATTAGTGAACCCGTAAAAATCAATTATTAAATCATTGTTGTTTACTATTTTAACTTTTTTTGTGTAGGCCATTAAAACAACCATAATACAACCATAATAGATGTATTAAAATAGACACCTTCATTTAATTATTTAAAAAAACTTGAAATAATCTCAATAATCAATTTTAAAAGACCAACTTCGCCAAATGAAAATGTACTATACTTGTAGGGCGATTGAAACTTTTGAGAGGGGTATTGTAGGTACGCTACTTTTGTATGTATGTTTTTTGACATCGTAGATTGTGGCGGGTTCGGTTAATTATTATTTTCCTTGCAATTGTTGTCCAGTGTGTGTTATTGTTCGAGGTTAGTTAGTGCCCAAAGCTAAGTAGGCAGCAGAGGTCATTTGAAGCCGACCTCCATTGTTTGGGAGATTGTATTGAACACGAGTTTGTTTTGTTTTATTTTTTATGACAAACATGGGTATAATTGGACGCATAATTGTGGAATGCTCGATCAACAGGATGCTCTTGGCGTCGCGCCATTCCGTGTACTCTCCGACCATTTTTCCACTGATGTTGGCCCTTTGTTAACATCGGACTGCGGGCTACGTGACATGCCTCTTATTTTCTTGCTCCGAATCAATATGCTCCACATTTTTGTATTGACCGTGTTTTGTGTCCCTGTGACGTGACATGAACCCAAGGCATTTATAACAACTGAACCATATCTTGAAACAAATTATACTACTTTTCTCTAAGAAACCTAAAGAAAATCCAGTGTTATGATTGAATAGCGAAACTTTTATTCGCTATTATACACGTTACTGCCTATATTTATTACACTTTAGATTAGATTAGATTATTACACTTAGAAGAGGAAGAATTAATTTAAAAAGTGCGACAAGACATAAATGTCTTATCATTGCCTAACCTTAATCATTTTCTATTTAGGAACATAGATTCGAAATATTCTTGTCCGATATGATATCAGTAGACTCGGATTTTTGAAGTGAAAACTTCTTTTTCACACCACACACAGAATTTCCGTGGACTGTGAATTGAACCCAAGCGTCACGCTCGTGAATGAAAGAAATCTAAATAACACATTTACACATGTAGTCTGGATGGCCATGCTTAGAAGACTTATATTGTATTTAAATCACAGTGTTTTGAAGATTAAATTTATTCCCGACTAGCGGCACCCTCCGGCTTCAACCGCGCAGTTTTCGAAGTGAGCTTTTAATTTCTGAGTTACAATAAGTGTTCACTTCTATCGGCAGTCCCTATGACTCTATTTTTTTAAATTGGATTGTGGTATGCTTGTATTGTCACTTTCGCCAGACGGTTCGAAGTTGTAGTGGAATTAAATATCATAATTTATTACTTACATTTACACATGTACTTGCATTAAAATGTCCGCGTACAAGCATTTATGCATTAAAAATACAAACATTTGCTTGTTTTGGATTCACTCATATTTGTTTTTGTTCGTAATTTTGTCGTTGACACATTCCATCACTCGACGTAAAATGTGTGTTTCCATTATACACATAAGCGTTTGAGCGATGAAAGAGGTGTTTATTCAGGAATATGCGCAAATATTAGTGCTGGTTGCGGTAGTCAATATTTCATGTGTCATAACCGTGGAACTGAGAACCTTCATTTCGGTTCAATATTTTATGTCACATAGAGCCATTAAAAAAAAAAAAAAAAAAAAAAAAAATTTATGTCTACATGAAATTGTAATCAATATCAATAAAAAGTTGTCTCCCAAATTACTGACAGGATCACTGACATACAACGTAAGTATAAAAGCTAGGCCGATGAACGTAATAACGTAGATACTTCGACTTACTTAATTGGTGTGTGTGTGTGAATTGTCCACCACCACCTTGGTCTGATTGGTCTGATATCATCGATTGATGTGCCTCCCAAACTTCAGGCGCACTTCACTTATGTAATCTCTGGGAAGAGTGAGCTCACTCTTTCCGTTCTAGTCGGTTGCAGGAAGGGATGAACGCCGGATGTTTTACCTATCACCCTGTCACTATTTGTTGCCAACAACCAAAATAAGTAGGACAACAGCATACTTGGCCGCGAGCGATTCTAGAGGTCAAGTAGATTGGTGGTGTGTAAACCACTCACCCTACAAACACAGACTCAGTTTATGACCAGTTTTAAGGTGCTCGGGGCACATCTGATGGTTTATATCGATGTTTGATATGCATCGGGTAAACAAAGATATTTCGAAATAGATATCAATTTTTAAATTGGCCTTTAAAATTTTTGTTTTGTCATAAAACATAAATTAATAGATGTTATAGGACAGCGAAACACATTCAAAGATTATTGCTTGTAGGTATCATTGTAGTAAGTAATAAACAAAGCGCAGCTTAATTTTCATTTGGCCGTGCCGTTTCTTGTTTGCTGTAATGTTCTCGGGAGACCTCTGACCCTCCTAGCCTAGTTTTTGCTGACCGTAGCCCGAGGGCGGTCCTCGTACATCATTTTAGTCGCTAGTTACTGTAGTGGGTAGTTACGCATTCCATAAAATACGAGCAAGGGTTAGTTCGGAGTAATTACATCCGAGCGTAACTAAGTAACGTCCGAGAATTTATTGTCTCGTTGGAACAGGTCATGAGAGTAGCTCTAAATATCTTTGTCGTGAGTTAAATTCTTGACTAGGGTTAGTCTATGAATTTACTCAGTACTAAAATAGTTTAACCTCCCCAAGATTCTATTTACCGTTTTACAAAAGTTGACTTACGCTCAGTGCTTGTCTTTTTGAGTTCGTGTGACGCCACAAACGTCGAAAATTAGAGAGTAAATGGATTTTCATCCTTTATCTTCGGGCGTAGAGAGCAGTGCAACGCTGCTCAAAATATTGATTCTTCATTTATAGAATGAATGTAGCATATAGATAAATGGCGAATAGGAAAAAACACCGGACATGCCTTGCTCATCGTGCCACTCTAAATTATACAAAAAAAATATTAATAATTAAAAACTCAAAAACCCGACTGCGTATAAAGTGAACCAAACTACGTACTCGCATACTAAAAAAACTGAAGAGAATAAAACAAGCATTTAGATTTCTGGTGGTCTAGAATTCTATAATATGTTATTTATTATTATTATTAATACTATTGAAATAAATACATTATTTTCTAATAAAAGAACATTACAACTGAAGAGTCGGGATCCATTATTATTCGACATACAATCTAATTGTTCAATGGATTCGATATTATCATTCGACATACAATGTAATTGTTCAATGGATCCCGACTGTTCAGTTGTAATGTTCTTTTTTTAGAAAATATTGTATATATTTCAATAGTATTAATACAATAACATTTTATAGAATTCTAGACCCCCAGAAATCTAAATGCTTGTTTTATTCTTTTCAGTTTTTTTTAGTATGCGAGTACGTAGTTTGGTTCACTTTTTACGCAGTCGGGTTTTTAAATTTTTAAATTATATTTTTTTTATTTTATACTTTTTAGTTATGAACAATGTTGTGAATGTTAATATGCTCAACATAATAATATGCATCTTTTGGTTGTTGACCAAATGTCTTCGTTTCTACTGATATAATATGTAGGATTTTCTACTGCATGTAATTCATATTTATAGTTTTGTGTTAGAATAGGTTTTCGATTGACGTTGAGTACCTACTAAATCGTTTGAAGTTGGAGATGGGCGACCGAGGCGGAGCAATCCGAGAGCGGTTCCGTGTTCCCACTATCAGCGGCAGAGTTGAAACCCCATGGAGGTTTATTAGTAGATAGGGGCACCATATCCATACATGATATAGAGTGCAACATAACCCGGCTGTCTCTCCCGGGCGGGGCAGTAGGGTATAAATATTGGTGGACAATTCACGCACGTACGAAAAAAAGGTAGTCCAATATACCTACTAGCATAGATCGTAGAACCCAAGATGGGCCCCATCTCAAACTTCACGGCGCACGCAATCATGCCAACGTTGGGATAATAAATAAATAAATTAATTAGATAATTCTTTATTTCATTAATCGGTACATTATACATGTGTATCCCTAATTTCCCAAACTAGGTGTGAAGCACACCTGTATTTTGGGTAATAGGTCTATTCGCTTTAAATCAATTTATGTACATTCGTCAGTATTGATAAACATGCTAGGTAGGTAAGTACCTATATTCGAAATTATTTATTCTATGTATAATAAGTATGTATTTAAAATTATATAAGTATTATATCAGCTATCTGGCCGCCATAGTACAAGCTTTGCTTAGTTTGGGGTCAGATGGTGTTGTGTGTGATGTCCACCAATATTTATTTATTTAACATTTTTAATTGAAAGAATACAAAGCAATTATTATGCCGTACAGTTTTGGTCAAACCATCTTATATAATTATGTCAAACTCACAAACAAAAAGAAAGTCAGATTCAATCAAGATTAAGTAGGATTAACGAGTCGGATGAGTTTTTAGGGTGGAATTAATAAAGAGAAATCAAACCATGAGTGATGAGTGAGCTCACTATTTCCGTTCTAGTCGGTTGCAGGACGCGGTGGACGCCGGATGTTTTTACCTATCATTATTCGGTGTCAACAACCAAAATAAGTAGAACCACAGCAAATCTCGCCGCTAGCGATTAAAGGGGGGGTCAAGTAGATTGGTTGTTTGTAAACCACTTACGATACCTACATACAGAGACGCAGTTTATTACCAATTTCAAGGTGCTCAGGGCACATCTATTGATTTATATCGATGCCTACTAGATACATTAGTATATATAATGTCCATCCACATTCACACGTACAGTTAGTTATACGAAGTTTTCTGCTACCTAAAGACCTATAAATGTGAGAATGGTTGTTACTCAACTTTAAATCGATATACATCCTCAACGGTCAGTCAAACCGAAAAACATTGAGAGAAAGCTAAGCATTATTTTTAAATACCTATTCAACGATACCCCTCTTGACATATTTTGGTGGTTTAAATTTTTTTAATTTGGACAATATGGCGTCCTGAATCCGCCATATTGGACTTACACTAATATCATGTCTTTAGTGTCACTCGCCAGATTAAGAGGAATCGATTGACGTGTGAATCATAAAAATCGGCCCAGGCGTTTGGTCTGTATAGTACTTCAAAGGAACATACAAACATACATACATAGACTGTTAAACACATTACCACTCCTTTGCGTCGCGCAGTCGGGTAAAAAACTGTTTTGATGTCAAAAAAACTGTTTTCGGTATAATTATACCGAGAAATTTAACATTTTTTTTAAATTAATTTTCGGAATGTGGTGATATGTGACATGTGCTTTTCAAAAGATATTTTTGCAAGAAAGATACGTTTTTTTACAAATTGTTCAAATGCAACGCACAGATTACTAAAACAAAAGTGATGCAACGCTTATCGGGCCGTATTGAGTTAAGTAAAATTTTTACATTTATAAAATAGATAGATCTGCAAAATTTATTGAATCCTACTAATATTATAAATGTCAATGTATGGATGCTTGGATGTTTGGATCTTTGTTGCTCAATCACGTCCTAACGTATGAACGGATCGATCTGAAATTTGGAACACATATAAATTGTAGTCTGGAAGAACACATAGGCTACTTTTTATCCCGAAAAAACAACGGGAACGGGAACTACGCGGGTAACACCGCGGGGTGCTAGATTATAATATACATAATATGTGAGCTAAATCAAATGCCAATGTAGTACCTATCGTAAGGTATCTCATAGTATTTCAAATAAAATATTTTTCGAAATCGTTATTCGTTTAAGCTATTGTGTGCGTCACAGCTCTAATACCAGTCTTTCATCAGATTTAGGGCTCACTTGGCACGTACTACGGTATTTTTTAACAATATATTAATAGAGTGACGGAACGAGCAGGGGTTTTGCCTGATGGTAAGCAACACGCTTGTCAATAATGGCACATTGTCACGCAGCTATTGGAACATGACGAGTCCAAATCATTACCCAGCACTGCACTGCGCACCCACCCCCGCCAGATATTTATCTTATCCATATCCTCTGTGATTTCTCTGGAAACATTGCCCTTCAAACCGGAACACAGTCATGTTAGCACATTACTTCTTAGCGGTAGAATAACTGTCATAGGTGTGGTACTTCTCCAGGCGGACTGTGCAAGGAGTCCTTCCACTACAATATTTTTTCAGTTCAATTGCACATCGAATAGTTTGAGCACCGCGACTAAGAAACTCATCACTACAAGAATACAAGCGTGTTTTCGCAAGGTTGGCGATATAGAGTATGAAACGAAGAAATGTTTTCTTTATATTATTGCAATAAAAACTGATAGTACGGGTCTTGTATAATACCCTGCTTCGCTTCATCTTCGCGTCTGCCAATCACACCTACACGCACATCTCGCCTCTTCAAACGAGTCTCGTCTGAAAGAATAAATTGGCTTTATCACTCTACAAGCTATATAATATATTTATGCTGTTTTGTACCTACTTAAAAACTTAAAGAGAATTCCAATGAAGGCAAATGAGCGCCCAAAAACAGTTTCATAATAAATTATGATCATCATGTTAATGCAGTCTCTTTTTCTGATTTGTTTACGAATAAAATATGTATATTTATAATAACATTAATTGCGCCACAACATACAGTTTTCACCAAATTACATTTAAAATTTAAACGTTATGCGCACAAATAGCGATCTCATTGCTTAGATTAATCTTTTACGATGTTTTATTCTGAAGTGTAACTGAGTTTTAATAATAATAATTGTTACTTCAACCATTTTTCGCTTAGAGGGAGTTATGTTCCGAAATCACGTAGGTTTGGGCGGGTTTTGTTGACGTGACAACGTCTTATAATTCGATGAGCCGGCTTCATACATTCGCATGCACGCTTCGCATTCGCATTCGCATGCCGGCTTCATGCACGCCTGCAAAACATGACGTCATGTGCCGTTAACGCCGTTACCTCGCCGCCGGCGTTACCTCGCTCTAAGGCGTAGTTGAAGTTGTCACGTTCAACTAACGTCAGTAACCCGACTTTACAGACAACCAGTTTTTTATGACGGCTATTTATATGATACTTGTTAGATTACGAACATCACAAGTATTTATTACACACAAGTAAGTAGCAAATTTAGAAAAAACGTATACTCTTATAGCACAAACGCTTAAGAAGTTGAGCGTCTGATGGTAAACAACATGCCTGCCTACAACAGAACAGTGGGTGGGTACTGGGTACTCGTATCACACAGTTTTTGAACATGAACACTTCAAATCACTTTTCTTAAGTTCCTATTGTAATTTATGTTCTTAATTTTTTATGTGGCTTTTAATAAAGAGTTTTCTTATCTTATCTTATCTTAATCACTATCGGGCGCTGCACTGCACTCGTAATCCAGAGATTTAAAATAAGACAAGTTCTTTTTAACCCGGAATTTGGTTGAAAGCATTGACTTCAATCTGTACGGTAGTTTTTGCTTTGTGGTGGAATAACTCGATAACTTGCTAAGGCATGTGTTAGGTATCTATCAATTCAATTCAATGTATTTATTCGAACCATTATTTCGATAGAACACTTGGTAACGTCACTTACAATTTATAATACTAACTATACTAATATTATAAAGCTGAAGAGTTTGTTTGTTTGAACGCATATTTTGAACAAATTCGGTCACCTTAGGTTCTAATGAGGCAACCTTTAAAAGATAAAGTAATATCCGAGGTATACCTCGGAAACTACTGGTCCGAATTGAAAGATCCTTTCTCTGTTAGATAGACGATTTATCGAGGAAGGCTATATGCTATTTAACATTACGCTACTATCAACAGGAGAGGAGCATGAATGAAAAATGTAACAAAAACGGGAAAAAATATTACTTTATCTTTTAAAGGTTGCCTCATTAGAACCTAAGGTGACCGAATTTGTTCAAAATTTGAATTGGTACGACCAATTTCCGATAGATAGCGTAGCAACGTGCGTACGGCTCAGCTAGTTATAGATAATTATTACTACTAAATAAAATCATACCAAAAAATAACGTCAAATAAAAACTAATCAGCTGTAAAGAGGCCTTGTCAATTAGAAGCAGCGGTAAAAAGGCTTCTGACAAAATATAAATTATCCGAATAATTAATGCATGCAGTACTTATAAAAATTTTACATTAATGTCCAGTATTGTTAAACCTTATTCAATAGTTCCAATTCAATTTCGATATATTCCTCTTCCAAACATTACTGCCCTTTATAAAATCATCTACAGTGTAATATGCTTTGCCCATTAGGTAACTTTCAATTTCAGTTTCAAACCTTGTTTCATTGAGACCTTCCATTTGTACTGGGATAGATTATCCCAGACGGAGTTAGCAAAGAATGATACCGCTATAAATGTATTCGATTTGAAGACGACTAACATAAATGTGTGGTTTGAAAAGTATAGGAATCTCTATGCCGCAATGCCTATTCTCTGCTCTCATTACAAATGCAAAGCGAAATGCTCTGCGGTTAATTGTTGATGGAGAGGAGATGGCAAAACTTGATTAGGTAACTACGTAACTAGTTCCTTCGTCGTTTCCTTGCACTCGATTCGGATTCTACACGGCTGCTTCAGCATTGCCCAGTTAGAGACACTAAATGTGGCCACGTTATGTGATCAGTCAAAGCATAAACTGCCAAATGTCTAGTTAACGCACCACTATGACTATGGCTATTGCGATAAAATTTACTCTGGGTACGCAGAGATGATAAACCTTAACTTAAAGATACGCGCTATATTCTTCATTGTTAATAGCTTTTGCCACCGTGTATTTTTTTTGTTTTAGTTGATTGACACCCCAATACAAATACATAATTAATAACAAATTTGAAAACTAGTGGCGCACTATCGCTAGAAAATAATCTCATTTCGTCCCCTTATATCTATTCTATGCCCTTATGCGTATGTAACCATTAAATTGTAGATGGTGTCAGTTTGAATGAGTGCCATCAGAAAATACAACTTTCAGATGGCCAAAGGTAAAAGGTTCCTTTGCAGCCGCGATGGTGATGAAAGCTCTGAACTGGGGAGAGTTAAAAAAAATATTATACACAAATATATAAACGTTTCTCCAAACAAATGTTGCTTGAAAGAAGTCGCTCTAAGCGACAAGGCATTTTAGGTCTCCAAACTTCTTTGTCCTTTAGTGTTCCTGTTTTATTTATTTATTTATTTATGTAAGTTGATTGTGTTGTTGTTTATGTACGTTTATTGTAAAATTTGTAATTGTACTAAAGCGTAAAAATTATAATATTATTAATAGTTCAGAGATAAGAACAGGCGGATTATTACATCTCGATTAGTACAATTAGTATCTACCTTATAGGACATAGTAGAAGCTTTACTTCGTTTGGGGCTAAGTTGTGTAAGAAATGTTCACCAATATTTCGATGCTTTTCACGCAAGTTGCTGTATCTCCAAAATCGTGATTTTACGTTTGAGCGTTCCAAAGACCAAAAATTGCATTTAAATCGTTATTTCTTGTTATATTTTTGTAAAATTAGGTGTATGTATGTAAGCACTAGGAACGCCCCACGGTGTTACCCTCGTATGTCCCGTTCCCGTTGTTTTTTCGGGATAAAAAGCCTATGTGTTCTTCCAGACTATAATCTATCTGTGTTCCAAATTTCAGTCCGATCCGTTCAATCGTTAAAGCGTGAATGAGCAACAAATGTCCAAACATCCAATATATTGACATATTAGTAGGATGAAGTAAGAAAAAAAAAGTTGACGAGTTTTATACTTATTTTCGAGGTAGGAATAAAAAGATAAAGAGTAAAGTGTTTTAAAATATAAAATATAATATACCACAAATATGTACATTTACAATATTCTTACTTCATTAATAACCTACATTCTGTCAATAGTGCTTACTAACTGCTAATACAGAAAACATTGCGCTAATAGAACTCGGTTCTGCTAGTGATATAAATCTACTACGCTAATATATTTTCAGACTTAGGCACGAGTATATCGTAGCGTACACCCAGTATCGAGATACATCTAAAATGAAGGGTCGCGGCAAGGTTGGCCCATTACATTGCTATTGTGAGCCCTGTCATCTTCAGGATTTTTCTGTAGGCGTTGTTCTTTAGTAAATTTTGGGGCCTGTGCGTCAATACGGTGGCATGACGCGGTGTTGGTAAGTATATATATCTATAATTGTTAGTATAAATATATGATTGTGTTTATACTGAAGCTTATTCATTCATCGAATTTCAAAGTCTAGAACATCAATTTTTTTTGGTTAACTTTCCCATGATCGTTTTTGAAGAAAGTTTATCCTACTAATATTATAAAAGCGAATGTTTGTACATTTGTATGGATTATTGTAACTCTTTCAACCAAAAACTATTGAAGGGATCTGCAACAAATTTGTAACATATTATAGATATATAATAAGTCTAGAGCAACATTCTTTATCCTGTGAAAAAATGGGATTGGTAACTACGTGAGTGCAACAGCGGGATGCTACCTGTGTATTTCATAAACAATGCGAATGTTTGTATATTTGGATGTTAGTTACTCAATAACGTTTTCATTTGAAGTTTGGAACATAGTTATATTATAGTCTGAAAGAATACATAAACTACTTTTAATTCCGAGAAAATAACGGGAACGGAACTACGCCGGTATAACCGTGGGGCGCTGCTAGTATTAAGTACATTTTTTGCCTCCTTTACTATCTAATTTTGTGTTTATTGTAATAGGTGTATGTATATCATCATTAATTTAAATAATAGTGCTCTTCCCTCGCCTATGCTTGTATGTAAGTATTTATTATTTTTGATAGTTGTCTGCTGGTCTTGAAGAGATAGGTGTCAGCTTGGTGTCAGTAATAAGGCTGCCACTTGTGGCACCAGTTCATAAGTGTTTTAGAATAATGTTTATATTTGTGTGTGTCATGATTAAGAGGTTTTAATCTATCGATCTCCTATTTGCCCACAACTTCGTCTACATGTAATTGATAGTAGGAGTATTACAAACCCTAAGAACCTGTTCATTTTAGATATAAAAAGCCAAGTTGCTATTGCAGAGCATAACTTATCTGAGTTTTAAACTTCAGCTGTACCCATTCAGTTCTTACGACGTGTTTAAGCAACAAACATAGCAATGTCCTAACTTTCATATTTAAAATATTAGCTACCTCTAACGAAACTACGCAGTTTAAGAAAATTACTTCTTGCGAGACCAACATAGTTTCTTATTTTTCCTATAAAATTCCCGCCACCGCGATTTTCACATCCGTTTTATATCGCAGTGTCATAAAACACCTCGTGAAGCATTACTAAGTAACACAAAATTGCACACATCATGTAGAACCTTTTACATTTATTATGTAAAATTAGAACGCGGCTTCGTCTACGTAGAGTTAAAGAAATATTCTACCTAAAGAAGGTTTGCATTTTTTCGGAATAGACTCTGTATTGATTCAACGAAAAAACCGATACACATAATAAAAATACAATCAACTTTAAACTAGGGCGACAGTTGGCGGCAAATGAAATAGACTATGTGTCTTTACAATTAAAAGATCTAGGTTCGTTCCAAACGAAACCAAAACCTTATAAAAGTTTTTCCGATGTGATTCATCAACAAAAATAGATATAAACAAATTTACAGATTTTTAAACTGTCGCATTTAATGTAGAATTATTATAGTGAGAGAACCTATCAAACTTCAGTTGTTTTATTTTAGTAACAAAATTGTTATAAAAAGCTCCAACGCTATGAAAACTCTCGTAAACCTATGAAGTCTGAAATAACTGTTTAGTATAGTACGTAAAACAAACACTTCAAACTCAACAGCCTGATTGCGGAAAATACAGCACCCCTAAAATTGAATTTGTAGAAATTTGAGGGAACTTGACCCACATTCTCTCACAAGTAGGTCAACATCGAATGTTGTTCATTTTAAATTAATTTTCGGGAAATAATGCATCATGCAATAATTTATCTGCAAACGACGCATTCAAATCAATGGGTACATAGCATAAGTCACTTTATGGTCTCACTGCTGGGACTTGGGGCCTTCGCTCACAAGGATAGTCAATGGCGTAATCGACTACGCTAGCCAAGTGCGGGTTGGCAGATGATGCATGTCCTTGAAATATGTCTTTCTTGGAACATACCGATTTGCTAATGTTGTTTTCCTTTATCGTTATTGTGGTGATGAAAACTTTGTACATACTAGGGGAAAATAATAATCAGAGGAGAAGGTGGATTTCGACCCAAAGACTTTGCAATTGTGAGGCAAAGAACTCAGGAAGCGATTTTCAGCCGCGCGCGGTAGCGGGCCCGCAGCTTTTGTAGAATGCAGATATAGGTACATATATATTGGTCCAAGATCCCAGAGTTGCCAGACGTCACGTATTTTCTGATGAACGAAATGTGGACGATTGAGTGGTGTTAGTATGTACTAAGAACGCATGCATACTTTCTACTTTGCTTCGACGGCCAATTTGGAAATATCAAGTAATGTAGGTACCTACATTAAAAAATTACTTCCTACATGTAAACTCTCCTAACTGATTTTCACGTACATTATAGGCAATATCCTTAAAAATATATCACCCATACCCCCAGACACATTTCGTGTGTCGTTTTGCTTTGTAGGCGCTTTAAAAGTCCCCAAATAATCACTTAACTTCACGTAAATTCTGATGCTCAATTTTATATACAACAACTGTTTTATTACCAGACAACTATTTCAAAACCTAAGTCAATATATCCAAATACATGTCTCACTCAGTGTCGCGCTTTTACCCATAGAGGCATTAAAATTGAGTTAAGAATTCCTTCCTTTCGCTTGGGCTACATAGAAGGAAGTCGAAACAATCAAAGCGGGATTGCTTAAAAATGAAAGAATATCTAGCGTAGATGTCTGACATTTTCCACACTTCATGTAAATTGAGAATAAATTTGCATCAAATGTAGGTAAAATCGTCGTATCATGTTGTTAACATTAATTAATGCCATAGCTTATTTCTGCCTACATCCCTTGTTGAAAGTTCTCTAAGCTTCCAACATTAATGAAATCACCAACTTTAGTATTCATGCTGGGATTTACCAGTTTGTGAATAGTTACAACTTCCGGAAACAAAAACATAAAGAATTATCGCTAACGGCTGGCGCTGCAGCGGACTGAAATGCTATTGTCTTTTATTTTGCTTTTATTATTTTGCAAAATTGCATCGTCGTAGTTTACCGTTCCTGGATTGTGATGTTGGGATCGTATTTCTGCTTCCAAAATTTTGTAGTTTGTTTCCTTTCATACGGAACAGTCGGTGACAATTTAAAATTGTCCATAATATCAAGCAATAAAATAAACCGATGACAACAATTTTTTTTACACATAGTTTTAACATTACAAAGAGTTAAAATAATTATCGTAAATCTCCGGGTAGACGAGCATAATGTACTTCTACGTAGTGATTTAGATTCTTTACTTTTCAATGGCTTCGTGGCACTGTGTTGTTATCTATAGACAGTCGTATTGTTTACCATCAGGTATTTCAATGTATTTTGTTCCCGTCATCTAATATTTTCAATCATCAGTTTTTACCCGACTGAAAGAAGGTTGATTTAAAAGAAGGTAGGAGGTAAATTTCTTTATTGAACGTATCTTCCACGGCTGGATGGATTTTGACAATTATGATATCGTTAGATTTATCTCAATCACTCAAGTGTTCTTAGATAGATTTTTGCAGTCGGGTTTTAAAAACTCTTTTTATACAAAAAATTAAACCCACTTCAAAACCACAAAACTCACTCAGCACTCAAAAACGAAAAATACGCTATCTGAAGGCGGTGCCAGTCATCCAGACAAAATTGTAGGCAAATTTAAGTTTTTTGTTCATATTTCACAAACCGCACCCTGCCAATTGCGATAAAATGTATATGGGACCATTTGGGAAGCATAGTATCCGAACACAAAACGAAATTGTGAAATCGGTTTGAGCGTTCTCGAGAAATCAGTTAACATACATAAAAAATATATATATGATGGTCGAATTGATAACTCCTCCTTTTTGGAAGTCGGTTAAAAACAGTTTAAAGCTACACCTTCAATCTGTTACTACTGACGTGGCACTGAATTTGGAAATCTGGGCTAGTCATTGGCCCTCCGTGATAAACGTTTCTGGCCCAGCTTGTGATAAATGGTATTAGAAGCTGGGTCGGATCCCATTTCAGTCTAGCCAGTATAAATTGAGGTCTGGTCTAGATAGGGTTATCTAAAGTGAAGCAAACCAAGATGGAATACTTTAAACAATATTTCAAGTTTAACTCAGCTCTTAAATCTTCGTTGTTATTAGGTAACAAAGTAATTAAGCTTGTTGGGTGAATTCCACTAAACTATCTTACTATTCTGACATTCTATAGCTGACCGATGTTTCTGAGTTTGAGTGGGGGTTTACTTCAGAAATGGGCAATAAAAAAATGAAAAACCTCAGGTTTATTAATAATTCAAAAATAAATTCGGGCTCTGAGTGTTCAACGTGCATGTGCGTTATTCATAGCTATCCAAAACTTATACATCCATGGAAATAAGTTAAAAATAATTTGTTACAACTAATGTAAGTTTTGTAAGAGTTTTTTGCTAAATTACACGCTGATATAGGACAATTAGTTAGCATATTTCTTAGCCGTAAGTTTTAAGACTATGAAAGATGTTTGTAAAGAAGATTGTTTGACATTACATTGAAATTTTTATCGCCGTTTGAAAACATCTGAACCGAGCTCTTTTTTGTTTTTAGGGTTCCGTACCCAAAGGGTAAAAATGGAACCCTATTACTGAGACTTGGCTGGCCATCCGTTCCGTCCGTCCGTCCGTCTGTCACCAGGCTGTATCTCAGGAACGGTGATAGTTAGACAGTTGAAATTTTCACAGATGATGTATTTCTATTGCCGCTATAATGAAAAATACTAAAAATAAAATAAAAATAATATAGAGATAAATATTATCCTCTCGGGGCTCCTTGATTTTTGGTCCAAACTTGATCTTTTACCGTTTCTTGCTCGATTAGTCCGTCCCAAGCAAACTAAATGGCGCCACTAGTCAAAATAAAACGCGATATCGAGTTCGTCGTCAGAACCATGAGGCAACAATCAAAATTAAAAAAAAAAACTTTTTGGATGAAAGCCTGTCTGCGGAAATGGTTATGTATACGGAATTCCGAATAACGCCAAAGAGGTTTTCGCCGTTTATTTGCTAATGGTACAGAACCCTTTGTGCCACTCGTACTTGGCCGGTTTTTTAAGTTCGCTTATTCGCTAGACCGCAAATTCATCGAAAATATTTTACCACGAATTGACAACTTTATTTATTTCCTAAACAGCTTAGAATATATCTCCAAATTTATACATTTGTACCTCAACTGACTGTGTGTTCAGTTCCAATAAATAAACTCATAACTCAAATTAGTCCTGAACTAACAAGTTAACACCGCTAGTAGTGTGTGTTATGCTTCCCGTTTGGCTTCCAAAGCAGAATTAATCGCGTGTACCTATACACTCCACACCACTGCGATGTTACTGGTCTCGAATAGAGCCTGATTTATGCTATTGTAATTTCATTCGCATGATTGCATTACGATGATTTGGCCATATTATTGCATTTTCAAATTTATTCACTTCAAAAATATATTTGTAGACAAACTCATTTTAACCGACGAAAAAACCGGAGGAGTTTCTTAAGTCGACGTGTATATTTATATGTATGTCTACTTGTCTACGAATAAATTTGTAATAAGTAGTAGTAAATTATTAAAATCATTTTTTTTTTGTTCGAAAGGGTATAGTCCCCGAATAGTCCCACAATATTATCGAAAACGGTCCAACAGTTTTTGAAATATCAACATAAAAATTGATAAAATAATTTATAAATAGGTACGTCATTTTTATAACAAAGACCATGATGAAAGGCTTTCTATGAAGAAAGACATCGGCTCCGATAGTGGAATGTCTTTGTGAGCTTACTCGACGTTGTTTAAAGTGATTCCCTATTCTACAAAAGCAATTGCACTGCAGATGCCTTGAATCCCATGGGTTGCTTTATGTGCATCGAATACATATATTCGTATCAATGATTTCGTTTCATAAATGTATGTCACGGTAAAATTTTCACCAATGTCAGAATGTAATCTAATGCGTGAGATTATATTCTTACGGTAAGTTAGGATTAGTTTGTTTGTAATCTGGTGTCGTTAGGTTATAATCTGATGGTTTTCACAATGTTACGGTGGCATAAGAGTATATACTCCATTCAATTCGATACCGGGTTTCGATATTAAGATATTTCTACATATAGCTACATTAAACCGTATAGCATTCTACATTAAAACGTCAAAAAAAAAAACTACAAAACGATTAAAAACCGAGGACTGATTTGAATTTGGTTTCAAGAAACATTTGTCTTAACAGAAATACGACCACAGTTTTTAAATTATGAAAATCATTATGAATGTTTTTCATAGAAAAGCAAAATCATAAATTTTGTTTAAAATATTTTTTCTCACATATTCCTTTCGCTTTTGGATAACATAATAAAAAACTGTAGTATTTCATTATGTAATTCATACGTTACGTAATTATTTCTTAATATTGATAATGAAGTAATTAAAAATGAATGTTAAGCAGGGCCACTGACTAAAGCCGCTCATTTAACCAATGCAAATGATATCCGTGAAGTAATCCGATTATGTTTTCAGGAAACACTCTAATTAAATTAATAACGAGAGCTTTTAGATTCACGGTTTCAAAGAATTTACTGGGTCGCTTAAATACAATTCACTGCGTAAGATTTATAGTGCTTATTATAACCAGAACATAGCATCTAACCCTTGATAAACGATTGTTTCAGTTAGGTAAAACGTTAAACAAAATTTGATATTGAAAATGTAATACTTAGTGGGTTTTGATTTATTTCTGTTTCAGTTCGTACAGAGCCTTGAGCGATTCTGTAATACGGAGGTACATTTTATACTCCTACTCAATTTGTGAATTTATCTTTGTGATTATAGTAATAATCTAGCTAGATTAATTTAAGACCTTCGGCGATCTTTGGTTAATTCAATTAGGCTTAGTGTAGGGGTTATCATCCGGAAAGTTTATTAGATTAAGCATTTAGTGTTAAGAAGCCGTGGCGGCATTGTGATGATAACGTTATTTCACAAGTGTGAGCTTGTGGGCTCCTATCCCGTCTGCGTCTCTGAGTTTTTTCTAAGAGCAGATGTTTAGGGTTATCTATAGCACTGGATTTAACGGTATTAACGGTAAGGAAAGCATCGTAAGCTAACCGTCATGTTACTAGATATACCTTTTTTACCCGACTGAAAGAAGGGTTATGTTTTTCGGACGTATCTTGTATGTTTGTAATTTCTTTTATTCTCGCGTATCTTCCAAACGGTTGGATGGATTTTGACAATTAAGATGCCATTACATTCGTCTCAATCACTAGAGTATTTCATAATGTTTTTACCCGACTGCGCGACGCAAAGGAGTGGTTTATCTGTTGATTTTTGGAGCCGGGTTTTTTTTCTTCTTCTTTAAAGTTTTTGATTGTTTGTGTCATCCGCCAATCCGCACTCAGCCTGTGTGCTGTTTCATGGACTTGGTTTTCTCATTGCGAAAGAAAATCTCGAATCGCAGCAGTGGGAATGTAAAGCGGGCTGCTTATGAATATGATATACATTTTTTTCTTGACACAGTTAAACATTCCATTATCATTTTCTACATTAATGAGTTGTAAAACAATGAGTAACAAACAGGGCTTAGAATATGTCTCGTTAAAAATCATACAAATAGTAGTAGGTAGTAGTAGTAATCTTGTAAAATTTGATTATTCGATACAGATGCAAAATAACAGTAAACTACTAACAGGAAGGCACAGTTCAATCAAATATATAAAATAAATATGTAAAACAGGATCGTCATATTTTGTACTTGTGTACTCTTATCGTGTATGATGAAGTGTTTAGAGTAGATCTGTTGATTTTCAACGTCAGGCTCAGTAAGAAACCTTTGTATGTGCAGCCGTAGACAAGTAGGTATGGGCTGATGATAATAAGTACACATTAAAGTGCGCATTGTAATTTCGTATCGGCCTAATATAATTTTAAACTTTGAATGTGCTTTTTAAATAAACTAAATAAAGATTGCCGCATTAAATCCTGAGTGAAATTAATGTTAAACAAACAACCACACGAAAAGCGCGTGCAGAATTAAATTGTTTGGGTAAAAACAACGTAAATGAAGTGTGTGATATACATTCCAATGAATTTCCGTTCGTGAAGAACCACTGGAATAAATAAATAAGTAAGTTATCTACATACTACAATCGAAACAAAAGCGGTGCTTAGAATAAACTGGCCCAGTGTGAATTGGAATGCCATACTTCACCACTATTTTGATTTGCTGTCCTATGGGCTTGAAAATTGGAAAAAAGTTGCATTTTACTCAAAGGTTGAACGCTACTAGGTATATAATTATGCTAAACGTAATATATAATGTGGTATACTGATATTTACTGAATGATGAAGGCGACGCTCTGATTGCGTTAAGTTGAAAATTATTCTATACTAGTATTGACAGACTTATTGTAATTTATAGTTTCCAAAAATAACTTTTGCTGTAAAATGGTATTCATGAAAAAGTTACGGTGTTTGTATGAAAATTTGAGTATCTTCAGGCCGTGTCTTCTCTCAGGAGTTTCACTTAATAACTTGTAAAATGAACTTCTTTTGGAATAAAATATGCATAGCAAAACGCGAGAAAAATGCTGTGTAGCCAAATTAGAAATTCGCAGAAATTGTTGTGTTATCTCGCGAATGTTATTTGGCCGTTGTAATTTAACAAACAATATGATATGTAAGAGGAATTTTAATAAGTACGTGATAAATTATTCCCATTCCTTCTTAAAGTAGGTCAATCTCAAGGGAATTGCCGTTAAAATTGACCCACTTTGAACAGAGTAATAATAATTTAAATAGGTTTGTATACGTTTGTGTTAATGAGTCGTTACTTCTTCGTGCTTTGAAATTTTGACGGTTTTTACCCGCGGCGGAACGGAGATGGTATATGTGTTTGGGGTGAGAGGATGTTTGTGCAAACACATATTGGCATTTTTCGCCAAAACTACTTGTCCGATCTTGATGCCGTTTTCAATGATAGGTTAAGGTTTGATTGGTGCATCTTTTAAGATAAATAGTATGGTGACAATTCACCAGGAGGCGCTGCAATGAACATTTTTAGTGAAAATCAATGTTGCCAATTTTCTCCAAAACTGCTTGTCTGATTTTGATGCAGTTATCAATGATGAATTTAGGGTTGATTGGTACATATTGTTAAATAGGCGTAACAGTGACAAACAGGTAGCGCTGCAGTAAGCATGTATGGGCAAATCAATGTTGCCATTTTACCCCAAAATTACTTGTGTGATTTTAATGCGATATTCAGTTATGGGCTAAGGATTGATTGGTGCATGTTCTAAGATACGGCGACAACTCAACAGGGTGCACTGCTCTAAACATTTATGGGCAAATCAATGTTACCAATTTTCTCCAAAACTACTTGTGATGAAATTTAGAACGCAGCTTCTACCGTGGGTAACATAAATATACATATAAGCTACTTGACAAAATATTTATTTCTTGCAAAGTTACCTACCTACTATTCTCACGAATAAGTATGGTATAATCATACTCCTCGTACTTGTAAGTGTGAAAGTTTAGATGTTGAAATGTTCCTTGCTCGATCAATCATACGTTGGAAGTATCTAGCTAAAATTTGGAACTTAAATCGATTGAAGTCTGGAACAACGCATTTTTAATCCTGAATGTGGCTTTCTCTAAGGATTTTTTTTTAAATTCTACTCAGCTGGAGTCGCGGCCAAATACTGCTTACCTACTCTCTTTATAATCACAATGTTTACCCGTAATAGGAGTATTTGCTGTCAAATTAATCTTATACCTTTAAACGAGCAATTCTTGTACCTATATAAATATGTATATATATATAGAACCTGAATCTCGGAAACGGCTCGACGGATTTTCATGAAATTATGTATGCAGGGGATTTCGGGGACGATAAATCGATCTAACTAGGTCTTATTTAAAAAAACGCATATTATGCGCGTTTTTAGACAATGAAAAACTGTCACATTAGACATTAGAATGTGAAGGTAAATTTCGCCGCGTGACGCGACAGCATAATTAGCTCAGACGGGAAGTCGGGCGCTCATAGCGGTCACGAATTAGTAGCTCCGGGTTCGAATCCAGACGGGTTCTCTTTTTTTTCAATTCGTTTTTTTTAAGAAAATATATTTCTTGGAGTCTTTTATCTATAGGTATCTAAGTATATTTAGTACTTAAATCGAGCAAAGCTCGGTCACCCAGGTACTTTGTCTTAAAATCTCATGTTAAGCCCTACAAAATTGGAAGATATGGAAAAAGTTTTGGTGAAAATCTAGTAAGTACTTATAGATAATAACTTCTGTTATAAAAGTAATGTATTTCCTGTAATAGTACGTTTATGGCAGGTACACCTATTTTACATTATATTACACCTACATTTTATCTGTATACAGTCTAAGTAAATGTTTACCCTTGATTGTGTATAACCTTACCCGCTGGGTAGGGGAAACTGAAATCTACACTCAAAAATTAATTCTGTATTAGAATATTGCCGATGTTGTAACAAGAGTTTGTTATATTAAATCAAAACATTGCGGTTCAGAATTAATTAAACAGTATCCTAACAGAAATCCCTCAGGGCATTTAAGATTTGTTTAAATAAGATATTCTAGCAAAATACAAAAAGGAAAACATAGAACAATTTTGCTACAGACCTACAAAACATTCCTATGAAATTATTAGCAATTTATTTCTTCTAACAACATTGGAATCATAATAGGTATTATTTGGTAGGCCATAAAACCTTTAAGCTTTGTATTTTAGATAAACGATAATGAATTCTTGAAGTAAGTACGAAATATGTAATAATTTTGAGCTCTAAGAGTTTCAATGTTAGACAAATAGTGTACAATATCGTCATTAGATTGATTAGATACTCAATCTAATATTAATAGTAGGTATTATGTAGGTACATATCAAATTCATTTGTGTGGTTCTGTAAAATAGGTTCAAAATCTAGAAAACTCAATTAGTGGTGAATTCGCTAGGTTGTTACCGGACGCTGACGGGTCAAGGATTGCGTCGGATGGCGGAGAGTTGCGGTCGTGCGGTGGAGGTACTGTCGTGTCGGGTGACCAGATTTAATCACTAGGAAATTAGGCAGCTCGCCAACTCCACTACTTACACGTACCTGGACTATAATCATGCTCACTGTTTCACAGGAGACAAAGAGCTTAAACCACTACCAATCACTCTAATATTCAAACAAAAAATGTGGATGCTTAGGACACACGGCAGAAGTGAAAACTTAATCGGCAATCGTAACGTAGAATTTTATTCCCGATAGCTTTTTTTTTTAATTTAAATTTTCAAGACTCTGGGTCCGTGACTTTTATCCTTTCAAATCTTAAATATTTTTACATATTTCTTGGATAGATTCAGAAGAAGAGGAAAAAAAGGGGGGAATAATAGTTTATTTGTAAAATGGCAGGATACAATTTTCAGGGCCTTATTTCAGCTTATTACTAGAAAAGCGTAATTTCTTCAGTGCATTGTAAGTAAATTTCCTTGTTTCCAGGAGGCAGTTCCCCGTCGTGGGAGCAGTTCGTACGCGAGTCACTGGTACAAGCGGCGTGGCCAGTAGCGCTAGTGGCGCCACCCCGCCGAGCCCTCACTGTGGATCACCAGTACGTCTCCATTATTCCACTATTATCAGTATAATAATATAAAATATCATAAATAAATCACTATCTCCATATTTCTACTTTATCCATTCCTACGAAACAGTTAAATGATACAACACTGCGCAAAGGTAGAACTTTTGTTGTCGACACAGCACAAGAAACTGTAGTTGTTGTTCTCACAGATTTAGTTATAAGGTAATTTAAAAAATTGCTTATATCTTTGCCATCTCTTATCGCTAGGTCCGAATTTCACCGGCGACTTGCTTATATCGAATATTAATTAGCAATCCGTAAGCGTCAAGTAGAAGTAACTGCATAATAAATGCCTATGTCCGTTAAAGGAGTGGTTAATATCGCATTGATTAGGTAAAAGGTAACAAAATATGAAATGGTGGGTTTTACTATTCTGTCCACAACACATAAAATTGTTTCCGTTTATACTACTCAAAATATTTAAAACTTTTACTTTTAAAATATCCGACAGAGGCGCCATTGTCTACAATGGATGACAGTAGGTACAAGCTCCAAACTTTTACATATTTTGTTTTTATCTTTTTGGCCTTTAGCTCAAGAAAGGAAAGGCGAATTAATAACAATCAAGTCCTGAAGTATTTTAGAGAATGAAAATATTTAATTTAAAGGGGTTTGCATCTATTTAGTTTGCGAATAATTAGGATACATCTTGGTATTTATCATCATCAGCTCAGGCTTTTTCAGTTACCTAGGCTTTTCTTTTCCCACTTTGTGTGGGATGCATATCCGTGTGTGCCCAAATGTGCCCCATAATATCAGCAGATGCGTTCATATCTTAATACATCCTGTGCTACATATATACCTAATAAAACAATTCTTTATTTATCTACTTTACTTATTTAGATAGATAGATAGATAACTCTTTACTGCGACACAAAAACAGAAATATTACAGTAAAACACTTACGAACTAGCACCACAAATGGCGGCCTTATTGCTTGGAGCAATCTCTTCCAGGCAATCAGCTTAAAGGAAATTCGCCTACATACATGGTTAGGCGAGGTGACATTTTTCCTAATACTACTAATTAAATACTCTATAAATTAAATAAATAAATTAAACACAAACCAAATTAATACATAATCATCCAAAGGCCATAAATAATAGTAACTCTAAAACAGGTAAATACAACTTATATTAGTAAGGTAAATATAGCTTAAAAACAACTACTATGCTAAAAACCTATAAGCCCGAATACAAAATTATGGCTAACGAATTGAATTAGTGATATGAATTAGTGACCTAACCTGCACGACAAAAATGTGACATGAAGTACAAGCGCAACAACTAGCAGCGGACAACTGCATTACCTACGATTTACTGGTGACGACAGCCGTGCATTGTGATAAGTAAAAATCTTTTACATTGCTCTCAAACACGTTTAGAGACTGCGACTGTCTTACAGAGGCAGGCAAAGCATTCCACAAGCGAACACCCTTGACGGAAAAAGAATCTTCATAGAACAATGTTCTGTGTGATGGAGTGACAAGGTTGAGCGCTACTGCCGCGCTCAGAGGACGGGGACGTGAAATTTCAATGTAATAGGTAAAACGCTTCTTTAGGTACGACGGGGAGGTAGAATTAAACAGAATGGTATACAACAATGACAGAATGTGTGCATATCTGCGAAGGCAGATAGGAAGTCACTTGAGCTTAGTGCGAAATTGAGATATGTGGTCATATTTGCGTAGGGCAAAAATAAACCTTATGCAGAAATTTTGAAGGCGCTCAAGCTTGTTTAACTGTGCCTCTGTGAGATTCAGGTAATTGTCAAGGCGCAAATCGGCATAGTCAAGGATAAGAAGTTGGAGAGATTGGATTATTTAGCTATTTTTTAAAGAATCATTACTTACGCAGAGCACAGGATAAGTAGTGTAAAGATCATATTCCATATTTGATATGAGTATTACTAACAAGAAGCGCACTCCGACTATATTTCGATATAATTATATTCATTTTAGAAGCTACCTATTAAACTCAGTGACTTTAATTGGGATAGGCTGGATATATGTCCAGCAGTGGAAAATAAAGGGCCAATGGTGATGATTCAAATTTTAAGTATTTTTTCATTTAGATTCAGTGAATCTGAAGATTACATTAAAATTACAAAGTAACAGTTAAATAAAGTAAAATTAGTTCTCTTTTTTTAGAAATCAAATTTTTTATTTTAGCATTAGTGTTGGTATATAAAACATGTAATCTAGTACAAAAGTTATTTAGTCAATTTAGTCAATATCATAAGTAGCTAGCTGGCTATTTTACAGGGTTATTATTCTTACCTTTTTTTCCATGGAGAATTTTATTAAATTATTGAATGTAAGTAGTAAAAAGTAATCTACGTACTAACTTTACATGCGTAAAATAAAAACCAGAAAAAAGCTTTTACGTAATTCAACTTTTTGGCACAGCTGTAAATTTCCTGATTAGCTCACAGATTAGTAAAAAGTTTTCCTGTAATCTTTCCAAAATAGGTTCCAACTTTTCCACTTCCGCCGTACGTTTTCAGCCTCACAATACGTGCGTATAAAACTTCACTTAAAACATGCTCGAAACATGACTGGGAATATTTCAAATGAAAAACCAAAAGTGCTCTCTGACGTCGCTGGGGAAAGGTTCTATTGTAATAAACTTCTCTCTCATGCTTTTTACGTAACCAGCATGCGATTGTATAGAAGCAGGCTTGAATGTACATGCCTACGTGTACAATGTAGGCCCTTTGTGCCTGAACTTAAATAGGCTAAGGGTCTCAATAGAAATTTCGCTACTTGGATTTTAGTAGGACATATTTTAACCCGTTACCTTCGCTACATATGTAGGTAGCGTACAGCGCCCTCACGATACTATCGCCATACGCGTATAGTAGTAGTGTAAGAGTTAACTTAGCTAGTTATTCTGCAGCCAAGCGGCAATGTGCTAATATTATTATAATCCGGGTCGCAAGAAAAGGGGCATTTGATTTGACAAGAATATCACGTTTAGAACTGAACGAACGCAGTCCAAACAAAAAGAACACAAAAAAAACAATTTTAATTAAATTCCTACGCTACCTTGACTATCAACGTGGTTAAAACTTAATTTGGTTGAGTTTTATAACGACTCTTAATCAACCACTACATTACATGGAAACACAAATTAATGGCCGTCCACACAAATATAGTTGTAAACCATCTGGATGATGGTTGCGAACAAAATAACACGTCAAAATCGTTTTTTTTTTATATACATATAAAAGCTACGAAACCAGACACACTAAACTTTAACACTTATCTTTACAGTGGGGCTTAAAAACACCATAATTTTACGAGTGCTTTTCATTCTTATTATATTACGAGTATTATACATATACATACATATGATCTATCTGGGAAATATCAAAAAAATATTTTTTGTTTTATTTAACTTTTATTTATTTGAAGCCTGAACTTTAACGCTTAGTACTTTATCTTTTAATTTATTCATTTGGGATTTCCCACTTTAATTTATTAAAATTATAGAATCGCACCTAGAGTAGGTACCTACGTATTATATGTTATAATACTGTATGATTCGCTAAATATTCTGTACTAAGAGCGCTGGGAATATTATAAGCAGTGTTTAATTATACAAAGTTAAGAGATTTTTTAAAAGCACGAGACTGATAAGTTTGGACCTTGGGGATATAAATGTTCTAGTTTATAATAGCATATTTTTATATTAATGTTTTCTCAGAATTTATAGTTTTGTACTTTTTTGATTTCCTCTCCTAAGCATTTAGGCGACAAATATGATCAAGTCTATTTCAGCTATATATCTGATTCAGGAGTATATACAGTATACAGTAAAACAGTTTTGCTGTATACACATATCCTATCATCAGGCATTAAATAAAATTTGTTAGTTAAATTATAATCAATGGTTACTTTGCTTCGTAAATAAACTGTAGATAGTAAACGCAACGGTAACACAAAAACACACGTAAACGTACTCGTAAAATCAGCCGTATCTTATCGCACTCGGACATTTATACATTATTCTTGTAAGAAAAGGAACACATCTGAGAGATAAAGTTAGGAATAGACATCACAAATCTAAATAATTGGATCCGAAGGAACTCTCTCTTCCGAACCTTTTTGTCGTATAATAAGACACAATCAACATTTTTCACTAGATAACAAATAATAGCGATAAAACTGTTGTTAGCACAGTTGTAGGTTTGGAACTTAATGTAAAAGGAAAATAGGTGAGTATATATTTTTATATCTTGGTTTTGGTAAAATGTAATTAAATATATTGGGATCCCATGAGATATTTAAACGTCGTTTACCAATTTTTTATACATAGCATTGGTGTCTTAACTTTGAGTAGAGTCAAATAAAAATAGTAATAATCTCCCTTGTAAATTATAATTAGACTAGCTGCTAAATGCGACTAGTTTAGATAATTTGCGGTTTCCGATAAAATTAATAGTAAAACGAAATGTTTCATGTTATTAATTTGTATAGATCTGGTTAAATACATAAACTTGTAATTTTTTATCACAAAGGAAAATCTTATATCGCGTACTATTTTTTCGGTGCCTAAAATTTTTTTCTTAGATATTGCACGGACATTAATAAACTTAATTTACAGGAAATAGAACTACAGGAATTTACAGCATTTAATTTAGTCAGACCCGACTCACTAGACAAAGGGATAGCTGCGACTTCCAATATGCTAGAGGCTAAATTCCACGCTTTCACGTGAGGTTTGTACTATTTTTTCAATGGTCGTTTAGAATTTTATCACAGCGTTCTAGAGTCCGACAACTGAAGGTACAAGTTCGCGCGGAGACCGCGACATGAGACCGCGACAGGCACTTGTCGCTATGGAATTGTATGGGCGCCAGTTCGAGCCGAGACCGCGACTGGAGACCGAGACAGGTCGCGGTCGCGGTCTCGGCGCGAACTGACGCCCATACAATTCCATAGTGTCAAGTACCTGTCGCGGTCTCCGGTCGCGGTCTCTTGTTGCGGTCTCGTGTCGCGGTCTCAGCGCGAACTTGTACCTTAAGCGGACATTAATTAACAAGTAACTAAATTTTGTTGTTAAATTGTTTTCTATTCAGAAGAAGTTGTTGTATTGCGTTTAATGATAAGCAAAGATGTAGTTTACGGTAGGATGCGATGGTATAAAATAACTTTACGTAAAATATTATTGAATGGATTACGTTTTTAGGGTTCCGTAAAACGTAAAAACGGAACCCTTATAGATTCGTCATGTCTGTCTGTCTGTCTGTCTGTCTGTCTGTCTGTCTGTCCGTCCGTATGTCACAGCCACTTTTTGCCGAAACTATGAGAACTACAGTGTGGAAACTTGGTGAGTAGATGTATTCTGTGAACCGCATTAAGATTTTTACAAAAGAAATTAAAAAAAATAAAAATTAGGGTTGCCCCTCATACTGAGAACTGAAACTCAAAAATTTTTTTTTCATCTATCCTACACGTGTGGGGTGTCTATCGATAGGTCTTCAAAAATGATGTTGAGGTTTCTAATATAGTTTTTGTCTACACTGAATAGTTTGCGCGAGAGACACTTCCAAAGTGGTAAAATTTGTGTCCCCCCCCCTCTAACTTCTAAAGTAAGAAAATTAAAAATCTAAAAAAAATATATGATGTACATTACCATGAAAACTACCAACGAAAATTAGTTTGAACTCGATCTGATGAGTAGTTTTTTTTTAGTACGTCATAAATACACTATTATTAAAACTTCGATCAAAGTTACAACGAACTACAAGAACTATGTGTACTATGTATATTATGTTACTTGCTGCAACGGAACCCTTCATGGGCGAGTCCAACTTGCACTTGGCTACTTTATTTATAGTAATAGTATAGTGACGAGACGACCAGGACATGTGCCTGATGTTAAGCAATATGCCTCCCACATAACAGCACAGTGACACGCAGCTATTGGAACACGAAGAGTCCAGATTATTACCTAGCACTGCACTGCGCTTGTCGCCCAGAAATCTAATATATTATATCTCTAAGTCCTGTAATTTATCTGGAAACATTGTCCTTCAAACCGGAACACAGTAATATTTGCACATTACTTCTTGGCCGTAGAATAACTGGCAAAGGTGTGGTACTTCCCCAGGCGGACTCTGCCAAGAGTCCTACCCACAGAAATCTAAAAAGGTACTAGAAGTCGCATGACCGCGTGACATTGTCGCCGCACAGGTGACTTGTAGGCCACCAGTGCTCGAATTGTAGTTTAGTCTTGTTCGAACCGGCAGGCGTGAATCATCTTTAAAAACTTGTGTTATGCAGCATAAACAACTGTGGAATTTCTTCCACAACTTGCAATTATACCAATAATGAGATTACATTTCACCGATAGGTATTTTATTTTATTTTAATTGTATTTTTTAATAAAATAAACGGAGCCCAATGATTCACTATGATAGTTATAAATTTTTGGTGTGATCGTCATTTTGCATACCATTGCTGCATACATTAATTAACATCTAAAGTGGTACAAGCTTAAACAGCAATGTAATGTAAAATTAAATATATCGTCATAACCTCTAATCTTCCATGGTACAACCGCAGGTAGCGATTGTGAGTTAGTGCTGTGACGGTCCAATTTTACTTTCCCAAAAATAAACGATGAAAATTTTATTTTAAATTTTACATAGTTTTATCGATAAAGTAACATAATAAATCGATAAAAAAATTGTAGGCAATTAACATTACACCCGTACGTACAATCTTTTAATTCGCGGTAAACATTACTTCATAATTCATTAATTATTAACAAAAGTATATACATACTGGCTATAACGCGCGATTGTTCGTCCGTGCAAAATAAATATTAGGATAACTGAGGCAGTATTTATCTATTGTAAGCTTTTATTTTTAAGACTTTATTAGTTTTCATACAAAATCAGCGAGCAACACGGAAGGGAGTAGGCATACACAGCGTTTCCCCTCTGTCAAAGTACAAGTCCACGTGGACCATGGAGTTTGATAATATACTGTGGCGTGAAATACACTGAGGGCGGGGCTAGATTTGTGAATGGTGCTTTATTTTTTATGTGTTAGTGATTTGGCTGTGTGAGTATGGTCGGCAATGGATCGGTACAGGTATGTTTTGTATGTAATAGTGCGGCTTTGCGCTAGTGTGCAACTTTCCCCTCCCGCAAGAAATGACAGAAAGATTTGAACAATATTTTTTAGCAAGGGCTACTTCCCTTCCGTGCTTGCGCGGAAGATCGAGTTGCTCGATGTACAAAATATACAACAACCTTTGTTCTTCAACTATACCTAAGCCCATGTGGTGTCAGAATTACATAGTTCAGTTTTCGAAACAATAGTATAACCCATGTGACTCACTTATTTTATAGGTAGGCATATTTACTTTGTTGTAGTGTAATACACCTAATTAATGAAATCAATAATAACCTTTATCGAATGTTAAAATTGGACCGTACTTTGAAATATCGATATGTTTTAATTTTTGTCAAGCACTAGCGTATATGTGAAAAATTGTTAATTTTTCAATGTATTAGTAGGTTCACTGATAAGCGTTTATGGATGTGTGTGGTGCAATCACAGACCCAGGTTGATAATGTGCAGCTATTGGTGTGTGAGTGGAGCTCTATTTGAATACTACGCGCATGTAGTAGTGATCGCGGGGGTAGGGGAAATGTGGCGACAAGCGTTTTGCAAGTAATTTGAGAGTTATGCCATTTCTATTACCTTATTATTTACATTTCTGTGGTCCTACCACTACTAAAGTTACACGGTAAGTAGTATGTCAGGTTACAATAGTAAGCTCATCTCATATTCTTCTGAATACATCGCATGTCGTAGACGGCACTGGTGTTGTATAAGCCACTTAGCACTACGTAAGTGGCACAAAACCTCGTAGCGTCCTCTACGGGTACAGTGAGGCATCGACAGTAGGGTTATCAGCCGGGCCCGATTTATGAGAAAGAGGGATTTTTTTTAATAGCAGTTTAATATCTTTATTTTTTAATTGTAACTGAGTTCGTTTTCAAGCAAATGCAGAAGTTGTCTTGGACAAGTCATGTTTTTAAACTTTTGTAAAAATAATAAAGTTAGTAAGTACACCCTCAATATACTCGTAGCAAGGAGACTCTTATATTAGTAAAGATTATAAGGCTAAGGTTTCTTCTGGCTATTGAATATAACATGGATATTGTATAAAACGAAAAATATTCACACAAAAAAAGCATGATCTTCGAACTCTGTAGAGCTGAATCAAAAAGTAATAAATAGACAAAAACTCTATAAAGGTTTAATATCTGTTTTGTGTCTTTAAGCATTCTTACATACAATTAAATACAAATATGAGTTAGGTAAAACATGACATGCACATGCAGTAATGTACTAAAACAACTTTTTGATGATTGATGTCGGTTTCCTTACGATGTTTTCCTTCGCCGTTTTTAAGTTAGCGGCATTAAGCATGACTTCGAAAACACATCGGTGCGCGTGTGATATGAACTCGGGAGCTCCGGATTGGCAGTCACCGTTTTCCCGTCTAGACCAGCCGTAACTTCAAAATTCAAAACGTGAAAATTCTATACATTTATAGATTGAAATAGTGTAGTTGTTTTCCTTTACGGCGTGCAATACAGCAACCCTAATCGAGAACCACGTGACAATTATATTAGCCGCATCGCATGTTCTATTGCGAGGCTATCCCGGGACAGCCATGTGCAGGAAATTATGTGTCTCATGGATCTCGACATGACCACGGCGATACTTAACAAAACATTTATTTATTCAAAATTAATACAATCACATTAATACAATAGGTAGCGCACATAAATAAATAATCGAAGGTTATTATTATTACTCTATTTATTCCGCTGCCAACTGAGACTGCCAACGATTAAACATTTGAAAAATGCTAGACTATGTCAGGAACAAAATTTCGCTAAGATGATTATAATATTCAAAATCGTTCCGAGTTCAGATATTACTTTGGGCCTGGATACCGTTATGTGAGATGTGAATTTCGATATTTATACTTTACTAGCAGCGTCCCCCGGTTTTAACCGCGTAGTTATTGTTTCCGTCAATTTTCCCGCGATGAAAATTGGTTTATGTGCTATTCTAGACTGTAATCTAATTGTGTTCTATTCTAATCATTTTGACGTGATTGAGCAACGAACATCCAAACATCCAAATACCCAAACTTTGCCCTCTAACTTCAAAACCCAAAAAACCCGTAGTATCTGTTAGTAGTTAAAAACAAATTACATGTAGGTGTTATAAATAAATTTCAGGATCGAGCATTGATTGAACTTGGCATCTATTTAGATCTCACCTCTGTTATAGTTGAAGGCTAAGATACACATCATAATATTGAACTTAGCTTTCATTCTACATTTATGTTTTGTGTGGGTTAAAATATAGGTACATAAACACTTCAATAAAACACATGTTCTTCGATTCTCTGTCTTCCTTTTTTGAAGTCGGTTTAGTGATTGAATCGTGTTGATAAGGTTAATTAAACCTAATTAGTTATACAAGGAGTAGGTCACACTAGGTTGTATAACTAGTGACTATTACGTACTACCGTACGCTCTATACGAATCATGTACCTATATATTGAGATGTACAAAGGAACACGAGAATGTGTTTAGCTCTAACTAGAGGCCCGAGGCAGTAACCGCAGTACAAACATGCGTTCATTGGTTTGTTGTTATTAACTAGAATATTCTGACTACCTCTGTTTTAACGCATCTCTCATGAACACAAACAACAGTTGTGAAATGAAATGAGAAAAATATCCATCGCTACCTACATTACCTCATCTCAAAAAGCAAAAATAAAGTTTGAGAATTTATTATTACTTACTTATAGTGGTTTTTTTCGCAGCAGCATTACATCTTTTGTGAGTATTTTTTTTTATTTTGGATATTTCATTGTATGAATATACAAGAACATTGACTAAACTTTTTATTATTACCATACGAGTATATTTTTTTATAATAGACTAGCTGACCCCGCAAACGTTGTTTTGCCTTAGTGAACAACCCTTGACACTTAGGGGTATGAAAAATAGCTAGTAGCCGATTCTCATACCTACAGAATATGCATATAAAATTTGGTTAAAATCAGTAAAGCCGTTTCGGAGGAGTAAGGAAACAAACACTGTGACACGAGAATTTTATATATAAGAAGATAATAGAAGGAAATTTGATAAATTTGGCCTTTGATGCAAAAAAGCAATCAAAATTATTAAATTTATATTAGTTTACATTGGAATTGTGCATTTTCTGGGATATAAAATAACCTATGTGTTGTCCCAGAATCTGTGTTCCCAATTTCAACCTGTTCCGTTCTGGTCTTTAAAAAATTGTTTTGTTCATATAACAAAACAAATAGTTTAACAATGTTTCAAATAAAACTGCTTTGCTGGGTTTGCCTAACGTTGGTTCACGTACTTTCTTTTAGTTTCTTGCGTAAATTTTGTAGAAAAGTTTTCACAGTGTTTGAGCGAGGAAGGTTAATGGATAAAAAGCCCTAAGAAGGATTATCTTTAAAGAATATTGCTTTATGATAAAAGTCGACGTGGCGTAAATATTTTCAAAAAATACAAAGAGGTTTTTGAATACTTGAAAAAGATATTTGTCGTTTATTTTCAGCAAGATGTAAGATGGTTTCGATAATGGTACCAACTCATGTTTTATTGTAGATAATAATGTTCCTTGGTTTCTTACTCTTATTTTTGAATTGATCAATTTGCTTACAATTAAGTAGGCGCCAATTGCCGTACGTAAACATTTGCTCAATGCTTATATAGCTATAACAAGCTTTCAAATTTTTGAGTTCTTACTTACAAAAAACTTACAAAATCTATTTAATATTTTAGATGCTTGTGACCTTGATCAAACTAAAAATTAATGCGACGCTAAGTCTACTTTTGTATATCGGTGGTATATCCATATAAACATAATTGATGTTTATGCATAGTTTTCAAAGTTAGTCACGGAACACATACTAAACCGACGAAGATTTTTCTTGGAACTAATGTGGCTTCTTTTACGCCTTCTTGATAAATTAATACATTAAACACTAGCAGCGTTCCGCGGTTTACCCGCGAATTTGATGATGATGATTATTAGTAGAGTGTTATTTTGATACCATAACATCATTGATCAATCTGATCATTGATGTATAGAAAGAGCAAAAAAATTAATAAATATTTATTCCCGTTAAAACTGTGCATTTTCGTGGGATAAAAATAGCCCATATCCTAATCCAGGCTATAAACTCTGTTTGTATTCCAAGTTTCAATCCAATTGAGCATAAAAATATACATATAAAATTCTGCACGCCCGTTATTTTATGCCGTCAAAGGTGTGAGTTATAAAAAAGTTAATAACTCAACCGCTAACAAAACTTAAGCAAAACGGTATCCAGTATCCCGCGTTCCATCCAATCTCGTTTCAATAAAACTTTTGGGGGAAATCCCTATCAATCATGGCGTATTGTCTGAAGGAAATAAATCTCGAGATAAAAGGAGACGCGCGCTTTGTTTTTAGGATTATCCGCCATGGTGCTCGGAGACAAAAGTCGCCGTGTTTTATGATCTGCACCCTTTACGTCGTAAAAGCAAGTAATATATTGCAGATCAAATTTAGAAAAATTATGCGAATGAGAATTTTATTCCTTCGTTTTGGAAATGTTCTTTTTTATCATTTGTAGGGTTACGTTTGAGCGACATAGATTAATATGCCATCGATGGTCATCAAATACATGACATTTCACGGTAGACGTGTCACAGTCTCGAATGAAGAGGTTTGACTCCACTTTTATGATAATGATGTCTAGTCTGTCAAAGGCGTTGGCTACGTGGGGTTTTCTCCATAATTACAATCGTGGTGTCTTCAGGTGTAGAATGATCGGAATGAACCTTCCAAATTTCTACGATGAATCGTAGGCTGCATCGCCGCTTTGCGTCGGTCAAATATAACCCTATGAAAATAAAAAAAAACACCATTTTTTAACATATTATAAGACCGCGTTTGCCGGCCAACTAGCACATTGATGAACGACGAGATGGTCATAACAGATAGATCTCGAAGGACAATATTCAGCTGGGGGCGTAGCTCAGGAACCTCCACGTGGTGTACCCTGGGCATCACGAAACAACTTGCCTCGGTGGCATCTTGCTGTGTAATGGCTAGCCCCAGCCGGGGAGAGAGAGCTTCTACTTCTGCTCTTCTCCCTTTTGAGCAGCGCGTGTAGAGGCTGGGAAAAGGGGCTGGAAGACTTGGAAAGGTTAAGGTCGGCTGTTCTAAACAAGAACAAAATTAAACATTTTGATTTATCACCAACTACCTCGGATTTACACAAAATTCTACTATTAATCAGTCTAGTCCTATCTTTTGATATTGAGGTAATAGTGAAAAAATATTTTGCCCGCCATGTTTTTGGAGGCGGCCTTCTTGAATCGATATTAACCAAACATAACCAAGAACCACAGAAACTAACATTCAAATTAAAAAAAAAACGCATTGAAATCGGTTCATCCGTTTAAGCTCTACGATGCCACAGACGCAGACGATGACACACAAACAGACATCGACATCAAACTAATAACACCCCTTTTTGTTGGGGGTTAAAAAAGGTACGTCTATATCATAAACAATTTTTCCATTAAATTTTTATTTGATTTTAATTTAATCAAAAAATGTGGTTAGGTACATTTAGGCTGACGATTTTGAGGTAATTTACACTTTTATTTGGTACAAACAAACTTTATTCAAGAAGCGATTTGTGAAACGATTTTTCGGGATGAAATTTGGTCATTTTATTTCAGACCACAATCATTTTATTATTAGTTAATTAAATCTTAAATCGAATCAACATTTTCAAAACCCGACCAATCCAACTCCAAACTCTCACATATTTAATATCATATTAGTAGGATACTGAGAATATTTTTTTGCTACGCAGAGTAGAATTTAAATGATAAGTTAAATAACATCAGATAACAAAGAGCGCAGAACTTCAAAGATCTCTGCACTCTTGACACGAGTATCAATTCAATTGTGTCATCTTGAGTTGTATTAAATTTCAGAAACATTTTTCTCATTGAAGAGAATGAAGTGGAGTGCTGTGTTGTGATGCCTTTTAATAAAAACTAAAAGACACGTATGTTATTTCTCATTTTGGGTAAACTAACGGTACCTGGCGGTTTTGCTCGCGTAGTCGTTCCCGTTCCCGTATGTTTTTTGTTTAGTAACGAAAAGTAGCTATGTAATATTTTAGGCTATAATTTGTGTTCTAAAGTTCAACCCGCTTCGTTCAGCCGTTGCGATATGATTAGACAACAAACATCGAAACATCCTAACATCCACATTCCCAGTATTAGTAAGTTTTTTAAAGTATAGAGTGACGAGACGAGCAGGCCATGTCCCTGATGGTAAGCAGCATGCGTGCCACATAACAGCACAGTCACACGCAGCCATTGGAACACGAAGAGTTCAAATCATTACCTAGCACTGCACTACGCTCGTAACCCACAGATCTAAGATATTATATCTCTAAGCTCTGCAATTTCTCTGGAATAATTACCCTTCAAACCAGAACACAGTAATGTTTGCACATTACTGCTTGGCGGTAGAATAGGCATAAATAGCGCCGGGACCGGAACATTCTCTTGCATTCAGTCCATACAGACCGCAACCAAGGCGAGACTCAAGGCAACAAACTTCCAAGCTGGTCAAGTGCGGATTGATGGATGTCTTCTTTGGAACATACCGGTTTTCTCATGGCAGTTTCCTTCATCATTAAAGCCTGTGGTGATGACAAAATTTGTACACATGTACTTACCTAGAAAAAACTCAGAGGTGCAACAGGGTTTCGAACCTATGACCTGACTTTTATGAAACTGCAAATTCTTATTATATCTATTATTATTGTTTTATATTTTTTTCATTTTCATTTCACTTTTATTTTTCTAAGCCACCAACCACACCACACTTTTATAATACTTTACAGAAACTGTAATTTTTTTCCAAATTATAAAATAGGTAAAATAGGTTACTCATTTCTGAAGTATTATTTATTATTATATAATATGTATATATACTACATATTACTTAATTATGTATTATTTCAGACTTTAATCTAATTGTGTTTCAAATTTTTTGCTGACCTGTTCAGGTGCTCCGACGTGATTGAGCAACAAACAATCAAACGTCCAAAGTTTCGCATTCTAATAATAGCAGGATACTAAATACCTATTTGGACACTAAAATCAAAGTATAGGTAGGAAACAGGGGCTTTGTTAAATTAACCTTAGAGGCAATTCATCCACTGAATCATAATTATTCTCAATGGACTATTTCTGAGGCCATATTGAGTTGTTTTTCGTTCTTTTAGCGAAATGACCTTGGTCCGTATTCATAATCGACATTTGATGTATTAGATACTAAATTACCCTTATTATTACATAATGCTAATAATATAGGACGGTTTCCTTATGCCTTATGCGGCAATTTGTACCGATGTAGGTATGTGTTGGAGCAAGTATTTTTTCCTAGCATAAAGAGCCCATTTTATACTCTGTCTGCTGGGATTTGGGTGGGCTTTCCCTTGTCAGGAGAGAGTCATGGCCAAAATTCACCACCCTGGCCAAGTGTGGGTAGACGGACTACACATCCAAATATTTTTAGGTAAGTACTACTAATAAGGTCGCAATATCAACGTACGCAAACGAAGTAGCGGGTTCAGCTAGTTATAATATAAATTTGATAAGATAAGTATAAATTTGGAAAAATATTCAAAGGTGCTGGCGAAACCGAGATCTCGAACCTGCGATGGCAAGATTGTAAATCGGACATTCTTGCCACTAGCCTACCAGCTACCACGTCTTCATTTCACAGCTGGTGCCTTTAATACAGAAATAAAACCAAACTTTTTATCAAATCTTAAAGAATCGCGTTAGCGAAGTATCGTATAGGGTAAATTTTTCTGCCATACAATATTTTTCTTATCCAAATGCTCTTTTAAATATCTTTATGACGGAAATACCTCCGTAAAGGCACATTAGAGTTGATCGTTTTTCGCACAAATGACGTTACGCGCCCCTGAGATCTGGCTTCCAGGGGTCACGACCCTCCTGGGACCGTCTATCACGTGCTTATCAGGACACAACGATAGCACGTAGTAACTGAACTGTGATTATCGAATCGAATGGGACCTCCAAATACATCCATTTAGCAGGAATAGGAACAAAAGTTCTGGTACTAGGTACTTACCTCCGCTTACGGGAATGCAATGGTGCATTGCATTGCAATGTTAAGTTTATCTTAAATTAAAAAAAACATCTTATTAAATAAAGCTCTGTTTTCAATTTGTTATTCGGTTCTTGCAAAGAAAAATTCAACAGATAAATTAAATAATGTGCGTGAAATCAATGAATTTCGTAAAAGTATTTTTTACCCGACTGCGCGACGCAAAGGAGTGGTAATGTGTTTAACAGTCTATGTATGTATGTATGTATGTATGTATGTATGTATGTATGTATGTATGTATGTATGTATGTATGTATGTATGTATGTATGTATGTATGTATGTATGTATGTTTGTATGTTCCTTTGAGGCACTATACAGACCAAACGCCTGGGCCGATTTTTATGATTCACACGTCAATCGATTCCTCTTAATCTGGCGAGTGACACTAAAGACATGACATTAGTGTAAATCCAATATGGCGGATTCAGGACGCCATATTGTCCAAATTAAAAAAATGAAAATCACCAAAATATGTCAAGAGGGGTATCGTTGAATAGGTATTTGAAAATAATGTTTAGCTTTCTCTCAATGTTTTTCGATTTGACTGACCGTTTAGGATGTATATCGATTTAAAGTTGCGTAACAACCATTCTCACATTTATAGGTTTTTAGGTAGCAGAAAACTTCGTATAACTAACTGTACGTGTGAATGTGGATGGACATTATATACTAATGTATCTAGTAGGCATCGATATAAATCAATAGATGTGCCCTGAGAATCTTGAAATTGGTAATAAACTGCGTCTCTGTATGTATCGTAAGTGGTTTACAAACAACCAATCTACTTGACCCCATGATCGCTAGCGGCGAGATTTGCTGTGGTTCTACTTATTTTGGTTGTTGACACCGAATAATGACAGGTAAAAACGTCCGGCGTCCACCGCGTCCTGCAACCGACTAGAACGGAAAGAGTGAGCTCACTCTTCCCAACGTTGACATGATTGCGTGCGCCGTGAAGTTTGGGATGGGGCCCATCTTGGGTTCTACGATCTATGCTAGTAGGTATATTGGACTACCTTTTTTTCGTACGTGCAGGTACGTAATAGTGGGAACACGGAACCGCTCTCGGATTGCTCCGCCTCGGTCGCCCATCTCCAACTTCAAACGATTTAATAGGTACTCAACGTCAATCGAAAACCTATACTAACACAAAACTATAAATATGAATTACATGCAGTAGAAAATCCTACATATTATATCAGTAGAAACGAAGACATTTGGTCAACAACCGAAAGATGCATATTATTATGTTGAGCATATTAACATTCACAACATTGTTCATAACTAAAAAGTATGAAATAAAAAATATAATTTAAAAACTCAAAAACCCGACTGCGTAAAATGTGAACCAAACTACGTACTAGCATACTAAAAAAAACTGAAAAGAATAAAACAAGCATTTAGATTTCTGGTGGTCTAGAATTCTATAATATGTTATTGTATTAATACTATTGAAATAAATACAATATTTTCTAATAAAAGAACATTATAACTGAACAGTCGGGATCCATTGAACAATTACATTGTATGTCGAATAATAATTAACGCTGCAACCCATTTCCTAGCGAATTTGTATTTAGTATTTTGTTCGTATGTGAGCTCGTGCGGTCAACGTACCTAACATCGTGGTTGCCTACAATATCCAACAACTGTAAAGCGAAATTTCCAACGAAATTCTAAATATTATGCAGACTCAGTAGTTACACAGTTTGATGGATATTTACATAAACACAAACTTTAGCTTAAAATAATATTATCGCGTCCAAAGGTCCATGAAAATCCTAATCTTATTAGTGTACCTATGTACACAAACAGAAGGTGACTTTACATACTCTATACTACAAAAATGACAAAGTTGGAGAGTATTCTACGTTCAGCACTCTCATTAGGTTCCTGTAATTAAATTAAAATGTAGGTGCATATACGAACTCTTACAAAAAATCGGTAATTTCGTGCGCAAATTCTGTCTCTTTATTTTGCTCGTATAAAACATTTTCACTCTGTCCGGATAGAGAAAGCACCTGAATCAGACTTCAAAATTTATTTTATAATGTACCTAGTGGATTATAAATTTAAAGCTGCAGACAAATACAATTGTTGTTTCGGACAGGAAATAAGAGCTGCCAGGACCGGAAATCGAAGCAGTCAATTGTTATAATGCAAAACGTTTGTGTGAATAGGACTCATTTAAAATATAGATTGAATTTTATTTCAAAGTTTTGAAAGCTTTGTATTTAATACTTTAGGTTACGGCTGGCCTAGTAAGGTACGCCCGGTCTAGTCGGGAGAGCGACTGCCGATCCGGAGCCCCCGGTTCAAAACCCAATCGCACCACTGTCTTTACGAAGTCGTGGGCATAATGCCACTAACTTAAAAACGTTGAAGGAAAACATCGTGAGGAAACCGACATGTACCTAGAATCTTTCGAGATCATGAATCATCAACGAACCTGCACTGGGCGAATGTGGTGGATTATGGCCTTGACCCACTTCTTGCGAGAGAAGGCTCCGAGTCCCAGCAGTGGGAACATTTTTGGGCTCCTTATGCTATGCTTACGCTTAAAACTACCATTTAGACTACCTATTGAGTGAATTCAAGTAGCTAAATATAAGTATTAAATCCATTTAATAATGCAAAGTATTCATTGGATTTACTACTTTGTGAAGCATTATATTAGTGTACTGAATACTGATTATAATAAGATCCATCCCACCCCCACGCTATTAATTACAATCCACCCTTCAATCAAATAATTGAGATTACTATTAGAAAAATGAGAAAAAAATTAGATTACTATCCATCCTTCTATACCGATGATAATTTATAATAGTTAACAAAGGGTTATTTCTTCTAAGCATGAATCTTTAAACGTATTTATCCTTAAACAGCTACCATGTTGAATGTGTAAACACAGAACAAAGTCACAAGTTCCCAGACGCTCAAACATAGTTTCCTTTTGGCCAAAGTTGCCAAAACTAATTTTCCAGGAATGTGTGCTACGTTCCTTATATAACGTAACGGAATAATAACTTCCGAGTTACGTTGCCGAAAACACTGCCAATTTCTTTTGTTTCCACGAGATAGAAAAAACACAATTTATCTTAGAAACATACCTCACTTGAAAAATTGCTAGCCTATCGGTTTTTTATCGGATACACTTCGGAGAGTGTGCGACTGATTTGCATGATCTGATACCACCTTGTCCTTTTTTCTATCGGAATGCTCGTAGCTCGAAAAAGCGACATCGTTTAATGGTTGATGTTCCAAAGACACGAACGAAGAGATTCGACTCTACTTTTGTGATAAGAACGTCTAAGCTGTGGAATACGTTGCCTGAGTGGGTTTTCCCCGATGGTTACAATCTTTGTGTCTTCAAATCGAGAGTGAATCGGTTTTATCTAGGTAAACACGCTCCATCGTAGACCGTATCGTCGCTTAACATCAGGCGAGATGGCGGTCAAGTGTAAACCTATAGAAGTTAAAAAAAAAAAAAAAAAAAAACTTATCTTGCCTTACGTTCAAATGATTTTATCTTAGTAAGTAGTTATTTCTATATTTTTGTGTATATCTTCTATTGTCTATACGTTGTCACATTAATTACTAGTAAACTGATTTATTAATCGTCTTTGTTATGGATTAGAGCAGGTTTTTTGGATGATGGAACTTTAAACGGCGTTTTTTTTTTGGAAAAGTTTGAGAATCGGCAAAAGATTCCAATGATTTTCTACCCTCGAATGGCGAGGTTCACGTGCTGAAGTTCGTTCTTCCCGCCCAGGATTGGCCATACACATAAAGATGCCATCGATGCAAGTTGTTTTGTGATGCCAGGGTGCACCATGTGGAGTTTCCCGAGCCTCGCACCCCAAGCCGTAGGGCACGTGCCGCATGTGCGTCTCAAACCAATATATTTAAAAAATAGATACAAAATTTCAAAATTTAGGGCCTAATTATTTTAGACCCTACATTTTGAAATTTTGAACAATTGTCATTAAATAACAGCGTCTTTCGGTTTTACCAGAAAAACGTTGCAGCAATTTTACTGCGATAAAAACATAATAAGAACACTTGTTATTCGGATTTAGATACCTAATCTAACTGTGTACAAAATTTCAACCCGATCCTTTCAAGCCGCTCCTACGAGATTGAGGAACAAAAATTCCAACTTTCGCATTTGTAATAATATTAGATGTTAAGGAATTTTTAATTACTCATGAAAAGAACAGACATTTTTAAGTGCATCAGATAACAGAGACCTTTTACAGGCCAGCCTAGTTTTATTTCTCGATTTATTTTATATCATGACGTAAACTGTAGGCAGCAAGAGTGGTCGTCATCTGACGCTCGCCGCAGATTTACTGCTCCGACAATAAAATGTATGGCCATAAATATTTTACACTTAACGCTGGCATTGTTGAAACTTTCCAAGGGATGCTTTGGAAACATACAACTAGTCGTAAATGACGCTGTTTGATGACACAAGGTTTAGCGTTTACGATGGAGGGATATCAAATAATGTTTCATGTGGAAGTATGTAGGTGATCTATCTTGCGACGAGTCGACGAATAATTTCCTTAGGAAGAAGAATTGAATTGCCGAATATTTGACTATAAATGTAACTGTGGCTAAGGAATACGTCTGACATTTTGTATGCGCATTATGGTAGTTATTTAATTGTTTAAATTTTTATTTCATTTTTATTACGAATTAAATTGTATGTATAACTTTTACGACATTAGTTAAAATTATGTATAGTTATAAATAACGGCATACGCTTACTGCCATTATGGTTGATGTTAATCGACCATTCGGTCTACTATGGAGCGTGTTTATCGTTTACCCAAAAGGTTAATTCAGTTAGTTACTAAACTTTATTCCACATTCCTTAATTTATTAATACCACTAGAATTTGCGTGTAAGAGATCCTCAAAATATTATAAACAATATTGTCTACCGCTTTAGTTCAGTAATTAACGGTAAAATTATATTTGTTCTGTACGTAAGTACTACTCGTATTAGTTCTACAAATGTATAAAAATGCAAATTAGCGTTGCCTCTGTGAATCATTTTATCATAAACGCTCACCAACTTTTTTATGAATCATACACATTTTTTTTAGAAATTAGTTTATAAATCTAAATTTGGTAATCTATCGTATCAGTGAACGACCAAATATATATATTTATGGTTATCAGAATCTACTTTTACGATATTCTAAGAACAACAGGTTAGCATTGTATGTAAAAAAATTGTATTATATTCCCACTGAGGCTGTTAAACTGAATTAAACTGTTTTTGGTAGTGAGGTTTACGAATACCACTTTTCTGAGCCGGAAACGGTACTTTTTTACGATTCTCGTCTAAATAAAAGAGTTATAAAAAAAAATGTTTGTCTGTAAAGTCGGTTAACTGACGATAGAACGTGACAACGTCTTAAGAAAATACTGATGGAATGGTAGCATTTTTGAAAAGAAAATTTTAATTTCATTTGTTTAATAGATTTGTATGTAAAAAGTAATCAGTAGAATTTAGTCATTTTCAATCAAAACAATGCAAAAAAGCTTTTAGATGCCGGGGATCCAACCCGGGGCATTTCACATGCAAAGCGAACGCTCTACCACTGAGCTACATCCCCGCTTGAATTACTGGTCGAAATAGATAGATAGATAGAAAACTCTTTATTGTTCACAATATACAACTTAAATAACAAAAAGACTTAGCCTAGAACTAGTGATCAAGCGGCGACCTTATCGCTAAAAGCGATCTCTTCCAGGCAACCGAAGGATGGTGAGAAATAATTAATACAACTGTAACAAACATGCGGCGAGGTAACGACCGACGGTAACGACCGACGGTAACGACAGACGGTAACGGTACATGACGTCATGATTTGTGGGCGTGCAGCCGGCTTCATCGAATTATAAGACGTTATCACGTCAAAACTTTTATTTACACGAGCTGAATTTGTTAATATATTTTAGGCCCATAGTAACATTGTTTTTAATTATGAACATACCACTGCTAACTTTGCGTCATTGATTCACCAGTCAGTGTTCAAGACCCTTCCTCGTGAGTTCTTCATGTTCCAATAGCTGCGTGTCACTGTGCTGTTATATGGCGTGCATGTCGTTTACCATCAGACACATGTCCTGCTCGTCTTGTCATTTTATACTGTAAAAAAAAGTTTGGCTGGGAGTGAAAATCATTTGGATTGGGAGTTCCCGAAGTTATAGGTATAGTAGGTTCTAATAACAAACTCTTCAGCGATGTACATATATTTAGATAAATGTAATCATATAATTTTATTAATATCGCCGAGTCAAAAACTGGGTAAATTTGTTTTAAACAATAATAATCTAGTAAATCTCTCGTAGAAAGAAAATAAGTCGGCAAATCGTCTCAGGTCGACGAACTACATTGCGAATAACAAACAGGTGAACGAGTAATCGATATCCGGTGATACCATGCAGACTGTGCTCAAATAATTATGTAAATGTAAAGGGCTCGAGAGCCTTCGCCAGAATAAATGAGTTGGAAGTAATGTACTCACCTGCCTCGACTCTCCTAATTTCTGGGGCGTTGAGCAGTTAAAGCTGTATTTCTGGAATTCTTATAAATATTTTAGGTGTATTTGAATTTAAATTTTTGGCTATTGGAATTTGTGTTTTGTTTAAAACAGAATTACATTTTAGAATAAATTGCAAATGATACGGAAATAGCGGAAATAGTCTTAGGTGAAAGTGGAATATAACATCTTATACTTTTCCTCTAAATGAGTGCTTGTGTTTTTAATTTGATACGGCGATTGATGTAGTGATAGGACTCTTTGCAGAGTCCAGCTTGGGAAGTACCACACCTTTGCCAGTTATTCTAGCGCCAAGCAGAAATGTGAAACCATCACTGTGTTCCGGATTGAATGGCAATGTCTCTAGTGAAATTACAGGGCATAGAGATAAAACATCTTATTATATCTTTGGGTGACGAGCGCAATGCAGTGCTAGGTAATGATTTGGACTCCTAGTGTTCTAATAGCTGCGTGTCGCTGAGCTGTTATGGATAGCTATGTTGCTTGGCAGCAGGCACATGATATACTCGTCGCGTTATACTTTACTATAAAACCCCTATATAAAAAGTAACTATAATTAAAATATTAACGTACCTATATAAGGTAGGAAAACTATAAACGAATATTTGATTTTATAAAATTAAAAAGAAATTTGGGTAAAGATCAAACCTACTTAAAAGCAAACTTATTTAACTATTTAACATTGTCTAACCCTTAGCAGAAAGGCAAGTCCTTATAAGCGTATAAATAATCATTGATTTAATAATCGTTCATAACTTCAAAAAAAGTGGTTAAAAACAAAATATACTACCAAAAAATATTGTCTCTGTCCTTGGCTGGCAAAATACAGATGTACCTACTATATCATTGGCCGACCAAAAGCCCGCGGGAAAATTATTTAGATTCATGAGATTTTCTTTCGCATTTGTCCTTGAATCAATCGCCATTTCGGCTTCATGCGTCGTGCTCCACTATATCGACACCCACTGGGTTATTACGGAGGCTTCCCGGGAAATAGATTGTTAGGAATTCATCAAGATGCGCTGTGGCGCGAATTGATTTGATACGCAGTGGTGCGGCAGCCTCAACTCTTTTTTATAACGAGTTAAGTAAAAGAAGGAATTCAGTTAGAAATGTCGGTCTGCATTAGGTATAATAAGTTACGAAAGAAGCGGTTGAATTTCAGAGCTTTGGAACCGAGGATGTGTATCGCTATCCACGGGTTAGGTACTTTTGATCTAGGAACAATACGGGTGGATTTTTTAAAATTAGTGTATCAAAATAATTTAAACAATTGTTTTACTGAAATACAGTTTTTTATAAAGTTTTATAAATGTCTATTTATATAGATAACAGAGACAGTTAAATACGAGTATTACATAATTTTTTAATAGTTACATTCGATCACTCCTCATCGTTCCGTCATTATCATCGTTATCGACAATCGAACTCAAGGTGATCAAATAGATCATAAGTCAAGTTCCATAATTTAGATCAGTAACTATATTTAGTAGCGTTCTCGGCCTACAGTTTTTTCTAGAGCAACAGATGGCGTCCCAATTTTCTCAGCGCCAGATATGGACATCTGTATTTCTTTTGGCCGGAATAAACTTGTCAGTAATAAGTCTTCGGAAAAACAACAAAATTGCATATTTTATCCGCGACGGAAACTATTGTAAGAAATAAATAAATATATTTTGGTGGACAATTCACACAAAACACCGAATAATCGGTAAGAAAATACTGCAATAAACCGAAAAAAATTCAATTTGAATATTAGGTAGTAAGTAAGCTCACACCGTTCATTAATTTAAAAAAAAGTCATACCAAACTAATGTAATCGATGTACGAACATTTTTTTAAATTTTTTTTTACTACAATACCGCTTCACCGATTTCGATAATATGTATATTGGACGAAATTTTTTCAATTTGAAATTTTAGTTCCCTTACGGGAAGCACCAACTTCCAAAAAAGATAATCAAAATCAGCTCAGTCGAAAATCCTGAGGAAACATAGGTCGTTTAGTCAGGTGAGTGAGTACCTACGTGTTTACAACACCATAAAAAATAGTATACTCGTATATAGGTTTACATTTCTCACAAAACATCATCTAGCCACAAACTAAGCATATCCTCTACTATGGGAACCAGAAATACATTGAACATCATACATTACCATATTTTGAAACATGAATCGCTGCACTTAAGACAGGAAGACCCCTACAATTACATAAGTGCTACGCCAATTTAATATCAATAAGTTAAAGCACGACCACCGCATTATTTACGAATTCGCTGAAACGAACGTATAATTTTCCCTTATGATCCTTTTGTTCATAAAAATGTGATGTATGATGCTATAAATTATTTCCAGTGTAATTCGAAGCACCGGCCTTGAGATGTTATGGCTTATGGGCTTCGTCTATAGTAAAAATCAGCATAGCCATTCCGGTGGTGGATAGTTAGTAGCATATAGGTATATGTGTAGTTGCATAAAAAAAACCTAGCTTAACCTCAGAATATCAATTATAGTAAGTATTATTATAATGTTATTTCTCGTTTTTCATTTGTAAACTTTATGGTGCGTTCGCGTTTGCGTTGCGTTGCGCTGCGTTAATCAGCCTGCATCCGTTTAAGGGCATGTTCTCTGTATGTTTAAGCAAACAACTTTTGTTCCACAACTTCTGTTAAATCTCAATACATCTCCCAAAAAACAAAATTGTATTTGTTGTGCTCTCTAGCACTGTTTAGCGGCTATTTAGTGTTTATTCACTTCGGCACATAGTTTATCGAGCGACAAAGAGCGCGCGCGCTCTTGTTATGAATTTTTACGAAGAGTTCGATGCTTTTAGACCGGGCAAATACATAAGGTGACGTATTTAATGTACTAAACATCCTCTTAAAAGGATGCAGGCTACAATAACCCTGTATGGTACTTAGAAATATTAATTATATCAATACATCCGAGTAATATCATTAGAATGTGAATATGTCGCCCCTCACTACCTCCAATGCTGAAACCTGATGGGACACTGGCTCACACCGCAATGGAGAAAGCAAACTTGTTTGCATCTCAGTTTGCGGAATCTTCTCGTCTAGATGCTGGTAGCGCGACACCTCCTACTCCACCTGGCTGTCCGACTCTCATGTCAGAGGTACACATTCGCCAAATTGAGGTTCGCAAAGTGCTACGAAATCTGGACGTGAATAAAGCCAGTGGCCCAGATGGTATTCCTGCCCTAGTGTTGAAGGCATGTGCGCCTGAGTTGTCCCCGATACTGACGCGTCTATTTAGACTCTCTCTCGAAACTGGATTAGTACCAAAGTCTTGGAAGCTTGCCAATGTGCAACCAGTGCCTAAAAAGGGTAGTCGTGCTGACCCTGCCAACTACAGGCCCATCTCAGTCACGTCCATACTCTGCAAGACTATGGAACGTGTCTTAAACCACAGGCTCCTGACGTACCTAGAATCAAACGACCTCCTCAGTGACCGGCAATACGGGTTTCGCCGAAACCGGTCCACCGGGGATATTCTAGCGTACGTCACTCACATCTGGAGTGAAGCTATCGAGAAACACGGGGAAGCACTTGCAGTCTCCCTGGATATTTCGAAGGCTTTCGACAGGGTTTGGCATGATGGCCTTATAAGCAAGCTTTCTAGTTATGGTTTGTCTCCTGGTTTTATTTCGTGGATATCGGACTTCTTGAGGGATCGATCCATACGAGTCGTCATTGATGGCTGCTCGTCGGATCAAATGGCTATCAATGCCGGAGTCCCTCAAGGGTCGGTACTCTCTGCGACGCTCTTCCTGCTACATATCAATGATCTGTTGAAGCCCGGTATCTTTGGGTACGCAGATGATAGCACCGTTGTAGAGAGTTACATTTCTAGTGCGAGAGCCAGTGGGCAGCAAACTCAGGTACTCAGAGAGAGTCTGATCGAGCGTTTGAGCTTGACCCTTGAGGCGGTGTCTACATGGGGCGATGCCAATCTGGTCAAGTTCAACGAGAGTAAGACGCAGGCGTGTCTGTTCTCCGCTAAAAGGAGTCCTTTTCAACTGACTCCAACCTTTAGAGGTGTATCCGTTCCGATTTCTGACCGTCTTGAGCTTTTGGGCGTTACATTGACATCTACGCTGAACTTTGGTTCGTATATCGAGTCCAAGGCCAAATTAGCTGCCAAAAAGCTAGGTGTCCTCTCAAAGGTGCGAAGGTACTTCAAGTCTGAGCAGTTGCTCACGTTATATAAGGCTCAAATTCGTTCTTGTATGGAGTACTGTTCGCATCTTTGGGATGGTTCGGCTAAGTATCAGCTGGAGGCCTTGGAATCGATCGAGAGACGTGCCAAAAGGCTCATAGGCAACGACACTCTTGTGCGAAAAAGACTTCAAAGTCTTGAACATCGCCGAAAAGTCGCTAGCCTTTCGGTTTTTTATCGAATACACTTCGGAGAGTGTGCGACTGATTTACATGATCTAATACCACCTTGCCCTTTTTTCTATCGGAATGCTCGTAGCTCGAAAAAACGACATCGTTTCATGGTTGATGTTCCAAAGACGCGAACGAAGAGATTTGACTCTACTTTTGTGATAAGAACGTCTAGGCTGTGGAATGAGTTGCCTGAGTGGGTTTTCCCTGTTGACTATAATCTTTGTGTCTTCAAATCGAGAGTGAATCGGTTTCTTCTAGGTAAACACGCTCCATCGTAGACCGCATCATCGCTTCACATCAGGTGAGATGGCGGTCAAGTGTAAGCCTATAAAAGTTAAAAAAAAAAAAAAAATATGTATTTATACAAGCATTCTAATAATACTATTTATATCAAAATTGATCGACGAGTCTAAACTCGTCCAAAATCTCCAAGAGTGCCACAAGATAATAACCATATACACTGACTGTTACTATGATTTCCGTTTCACAGTCGGGTAAAAAAATATCTCAAAGGGTGTTTGCTCATGGCCGGGTAGAAAGATAAGAGATTAGCTTCGTTTGACAAACAAGTTGTTTTTCCCTTTGTGTCGCTATCACATCCGACTTAAAGCAAACAGACAATAGCAAAATTGTGAAACGTTTGTTTAATCAAAAGTAGTTCAGACTTTATGCTGACCAATGGACTTTATTAAGCAAATAGCCAAACTTCTATGTTACGAACTCTAGTTCGTAAACAGAACGTTCCTAGAAAGTGCAAAATTTTCTAGTACTTACAGTTTCCTGACCTTATACTATCATAACCTTTTTAATATTATAAACTAGCAGTCCGTCCCGGCTTCGCCTGTGGTACATAATTATAATCTATAACACTCAAGGATCACGTACATATCGTACATAGGAGCCTTCTCTCGCAAGGAAAGAAACAAGGGCATAATCCACAACGCTGGCCCAATGTGGGTTCGTAGATGACACATGACTTCGAAAGATTCTAGGAACATGTCGGTTCCCTCATGATATTTTCCTTCATCGCTTTTAAGTCGTAGTAGTAGGCGGATTATTAGCATTAGACCACACAAAGCCTGAATGGCGAGATATGGAAATTGAAGAAATTCTGCTTTGACCACATCTACCAAAAAACATTTTTAAAATAATAATAAGAGAGACGCTTTAGTCGGGGTTTTAACATTCTCAGTCGCGTGCAAAAACGTTTAAGAAAAAAATGAAAATAATGTATTTGAGGCAATTTGGAATTTTAATTGGGTATCATTTATGACTAAAACAGGGCTTCTCAAAAAAATGGGATCATTTTGGTGGGACAGATGATCTAAATTGAAGATTTTACCCCGCTGCTGACCAGCCAGCTCTGCATCTTCGTGTTGGGGGTTGGGGTATAAATACATTTCTTTATTTGCGAAAATGTGTAATACAATACAATAAGATCTTAAATTTACATTGAGAATTCCACATTCAACCTTACGGCATGCATAATAAGAGAGTTATAAAACAAGTTTTCAGCTTGCTTCAAATACCAACATTTTCTACCAGCTCACGGAATATAATGTGTTCCACAATTATTAAAAGTATAATAGTAAGCCTAATGAAACTCGAAATGTTCGCAAATAGTAGTAAGGAGTAGGTAACTAATCTCAGACAGCAGTCAAAACTTAATGCAATTTCTGGTTGTGAATTGTGTACTACTCTGGTGCTAGTTTTTTCTAATAAATTAGGTCGAGTGACGTGTTGGCGAGTAGCCAAAACTTAGCTACCTTCACACCGATCATCCATCTCCCTGAAAAACAACATTACCTCGAGCTAAAAGAGAAGATTTATGTAGCAGGTACAGGAATGTATTCGAAAAGGGACGCTGTACCTACTGAAAGGCTCTTTAAGCTTAAACCGCATTTTTAGGTACTAGGTAAGGACGAGGCTCTTAAAATGCTCGGTTATCTCGTACCCACATTTAGTAATTTTTAAGATTGAATTCACCCTTAGGATTAAACCGAGTAATAAACCTATTCATGTTATCATTTTATTGTTTTATTACCTACGCTCCGTTTTTATTTTTATTTACGTGGAGGAAATGCATAATCGCATACCCTTTCACCTGGGGGAGACAGTAGGGCTATGCAGGACTCGACACAATGGACAGACATGACTACCGCCCCGACCGACTAAAACCTCCACGGGTTGCCATCATTGCCGCTTACGGCGGGAACTTACGTTCTTTCTCAAGCTTTAAACTATCTATTTCTGTACCGAATTTCATTTAAAACGGTGCTTTGGTTTATGTGTGAAGGCGTAACAGACAGAAAGAGTTACTTTCGCACACCTATGTTCGTTTACTATCAGTATATTCGTTTTTTTAGTTGACGAGTAGGATTTTTTATTTCATAAAAGATTAGCTGGAGAAAGAGGAGGCTTGTAGCGGCGTAAAATAAGCTGACAATAAAAGTGTGTAGAGTTATTCCAGTCACAATACTTACCTACTACGTTTGATAATAATTATTGAAATTAATAATTATCGAAAACTGATACTTCTATGGAAATGATATCCAGAAAAAATGGGGAAAAAATCTCTAAAGTTGTTTAAATCTTCGAGAACGATTCCTCGACTCATACAACAATATCAACTAGTAAAGTTATTTAAATCTTCGAGAACAATTCCTCGACTCATACAACAATATCAACTAGTAAAGTTATTTAAATCTTCGAGAACAATTCCTCGACTCATACAACAATATCAATTAGTTTAGTATTGGTGTTAGGTCAATCTAAAAAAGCCAGTTCAGCTTTTCCTGCGTTCTTGTCATTGGTGTACAGCCTACATTATTATTGGTATTTAGCCCACATAACTTCATTCTAAAAAAAGGTCATCTGAGATCCTAGCACAGTGGATCTGAAGCTATTATTTTTATTGTTTTTAGTATTGTTGGAAAAGTTCTGTAATAACCAAAAATTCAATTTACAAAATAAGCTTACTATGATAGGCCGCAAGGCTTCTCGCTGATTCAGAACTCGAGTCTGGGTAGATAGATAGATAGATAGATTAACTCTTTATTGCACTTAACAAAGTAAACAAAGTTACAAAAACTTAATAAAATAAAGTAACAATTGGCGACCTTATCGCTAAAAGCGATCTCTTCCAGGCAACCGCTGGATGGAAAAGGAGAAATGAAGAATAATAAGACGGGGAAGTACAAACAATGAGTGAAAGATTATAAGTCTATAAATATGAAAATTAACTTTGAAATATTCTAATATAAATACACTACAATACTATTAAACATAAACCTACATATTAATAACAATACATCCTAATACATAAATACGAATATAATATAAACTAATAAATAAATATCATGATTTACTAAAGGATATATACAATAATATATGAAATTGATAAATTTACAACTTATAAGAGTAACGACTTCAACTAAATTATCACGTAGATAGATATACCTGATTTACCAGTTGTTTGAAAACTGCAACTGATGGAGCTTGTCTAATAGTTACAGGCAAAGCATTCCACAGCTCAACGGCCCGAAAAGCGAACGACTTGCCGTAGAAATTTTCGCTGCGTGCCAAAGGCGATTGGAGTGACAAGTTGTTCTTAGACCGGAGAGGCAGAGAGTGCGCATCGCTCCAGAATGTAAAAACATCTTTCAAATAACGCGGTGATGAGGGTTGAAATAAAACATTGTAGAGTAGAGATAAAATATGAGCATTCCGACGAAGGCGAATGGGAAGTGGAAAATGGGTAGTGGTTGAAATATTTCAATCTTGGACAGGCTATTGTAGTTCACGCGTTGCACTATGCAGTTTCATCAACGATATATTAATCAAACGGACGCTTGCCATTGGCCACATTCGAGCCACCTTAGAGCATAATTAGGGATGATGCAAGCATCTCGATGTTCTTATGATATTATCTTAGATATTGACTATGAACAGTGAATTTGATCCACTCTACGTGGGTGACTCACTGACTACGTGGTTGGGTTCTCGGATGTGACCTAGCATGTGTCTTAAAACAGGCGATCCGAGTCGTAGTAGAGGAAAGCACAATCAAAAGTAAGAGGCACAAAGAAACTTTTATTTCTAAAGAATATCTACATATTTTGCTTGCTTGTCGTCGCTCGTGGTCGCTGGTGATAAAATAATATTTCATTAACATCTCAGCTCCATTAATTACTACACAAGTACTTATGTCAAAATTTCAATTAATTACTTGTTATTGTCGCGACAAGATTTGTACAGCAGAAAGTTTAGAAAACGCGGAATAAAAAATATATGGTGGTACGAAGTTCACCGGGTCAGCTAGTTTCTTTATAAATATTTTATTTAATTAATTCAATTTCTTATTCTGTTTTCACCCTGTAACGGTGTGACTGGAAGACGTGATCTTTGATTTAAACTATAAAGTATCATGGACCACTTATTGCGAGTTTTTGTCTATGATTCGTGTCAGCTGGTGAAATGGCTGGGTGCAGAACACAATGCTTACATTTATATTTAATACTAGCTGAACCGTGTCCGCTTTGCTACCCCATCTACCGAAAAATGGTCGTACCAATTCAAATTGGACAAATTCGGTTACCTTACGTTCTAATGACGCAATCTTTAAAAGATAGACACATGCTCTCACGCAACGAAAGCTCTCAAAAAGCAATATTTTTCCCCGTTTATGTTACATTTTTAATTCATGTTCCGCTCCTGTTGACAGTAGTGTACCTAATGTTAAATAGCCTATAGCCTTCCTCGATAAATGGACTATCCATCAGAAAGAATCTTTCAACTCGAATCAGTAGACCGCTCCTTGCGTTCAACGCTAGGATCTCCGAAACTACTGGACCGAATAGAAATATACATACTTTTTCTGTTGCATAGTCCATTTATCGAGGAAGGCTATATGCTATACAAAATTACGGTACTATCAATAGGAGTACGAATGAAGAATGTAACAACAACGGGAAAAATATTCCTTTTTGAGAGCTTTCATTGCGTGCGTTGACGTGCCTTTTTAAGTGTCTTTTAGAATTGCGTCATTTTAAACCTTTGCTAATCAAATTTGTTCTAAATCTGAGTTGGTACGACCAATTTTCGACAGGTGGCGTAGCAACGGGCGCATGGTCAGCTAGTTTGTATACAAAGTAGGGGCGATTATTAATAAAGTTAGGATATGGTAATAATTCCCATCAATTAATATGGTATTATCATTAACACGGGTACGAGCCAATAATATAGTTGATATCGCGGGTCGGATACAAGAAGTATGAACTCAAAACGAATTTCAGTAAAAGTACCTATGTAGGTATGGTTCAGTGTTAAATTTACACCTAAACGTACATAAAGATATATTTTCTTTCACAAAAGATAAACAAGGGGGTAAGAGTTCAGGTATTTAGAGCAATGTTGTAAGTCCAAAATGGAACCTTTGTGTGAAAAAACTGGTATCTATCGAAGTGACTGTTTCCCAAATACCTAACTTTTTCCGCAATCTCTAGGGAAAGAACGGAAACATACAAAAAGGTCTGTTCTTGCGTTTAGATAAACTGAATGGGGTCTGTAAATGATGTACCTACTTACGACAAAAAGTTTTACTAAGCCTAGGAAGATAGTACAAAAAAGTAGCATTGCTTTATTGTGGATTTTCACTAAACCAAGGAAATATAGTTTGATTCTACTCTCGACGTATCTATGTATAGCTGCAGCAAGATTGTGGTGTATGCAGATGCACCGTCTGTAAACGTCTAGAAATGAAGTAACTAGGTAATTATTAAATCTAAACTTCATTCAGCGCGGTTCATCATCAGACTGATGAAAGGAACAATGGAAGCAGGAGTGATATATTACTTAGATGATAATCTGTCACTAAGTTCTAACTTACTTAAGTTTGAAATAAAATAATTTCAAATGAAACAAAAGATTGTTTTGTGTAATTAAGCTGACATTATTTTTTACTTTCTTATCACGACTGCTATCTTCTCTAATATATAAAACTACTAGCGGCCCATTCCGGCTGCGCTCGGATATTGTCATTTAAAGACTATTAATCGAAACAAAAACTATCCTATCTCCCAAGTTGGACCAGACTGCTCACAGTGTGCTAATTTAATTTAAAATCGGTTAAGTAGTTTAGGAATCCATCCCGGACAAACATCGTGACAGGAGATTTATATATATTAAGATGTACCTATAGCGTCATAGTGTTTGTGGTTGTACATCTGTAAAACGGCTTGACTGAAAGAGCTTACATTTACTACGTATAGAGTTAGAACAAACGCTTCACACCAAAAGCACGGGTCTGATCGCGCTTGTCTTGTCGCTCTTGTGGAAGTGTCATACTTTTGTCGCGGCACATCACTGATGTGCATTATCCAAATTAGATAGATCAATCTTTCTAATTATTGCACTTAATTTCAAACACAAAAACATACAAAACTAAAAAAAATGAAGCAAATGGCGACCTTATTGTACAAATTGCTGTAGCACATTATTTAACCGTCGCGTCGTTTAACTAGGGCTGGCAGACTAAATCAGATAAGGTTTTTTTTTTCATACCAAATAAAATTATTTCAAATAATAAATCGACTGACCAAAGCACATATGTACGTCAACGCTTTCTTTTGAACTCTAATTAGACCAATGCAGAAGCGTTTGAAATTGGCAAAAAACAAAAATAATGTATAGTAGGATGAAATCCATTGGAAATGGAAGAGAATATGACAAAAGTGAAAGAAAAAATAATTTACGAGTGATCTGAGGTCGGGAAGTGGAAGGAGGGGGCGTCCGTTTTAAGCATAAAAACGGTTTATCTCGATTTCCGGCAAAACTACAAATCCTATGGAAATAAGTTGTACGGCAAAGTTGTAGGGCTTAAAAAGATCTACAGCTTTTGTATTGACACTTTTTTCACAAACCGCAAATTTATGAGAAAAATTGAAATAATTGAGTTTTTGGTTTTTAATTTTTTTCTCATGTAAACACACAAAAATTACTCTAAAAATTTGGCCAAAACTTGCTTTTTTATATCTAAAATATACTGTATTTTTTTTTTATTGAAAATAATATTTTTTTCTACCTTAAATTAACTTAATATTGAAAAAGTACCCTAATTTTCATTCGAAAAATCTCCCGTCAAAATATCAGCTTTTTCAATAAAGTTGGTAAGCTTTTTGTTCTTTAAAATCTATTTTTTCTGATAATGTAAAAAAAGTTATACATTACCATGGCAAATGTTCTCAGAAAACGCTTTGAAAAAAATACCACGTAAGTTCGATTTTTTAAACGATTTATAAAACGCATTTAGATTGAAGTTTTTTTTTCATATAATACTGAACTTCCAAGATCAACTAACAAGTTTAATACAAAAGCTGTAAATCTTTTTAAACCCAACAACTTTGCCGTAAGTACAACTTATTTCCATAGGATTTGTAGTTTTGCCAGAAATCGGGATAAACCGTTTTTAAGTTTAAAACGAACCCCCCCTTCCACTTCCCGACCTCAGATCGTCCGTAAATTATTTTTCCTTTCACTTTTGTCATATTCTCTTCCATTTACAATGGGTTTCAGCCTATTATAAATTATTTTGTTTTCAAATGCCATCGAGATTGGTCTAAATGTGTACTTTTCAACCTTAATACTTTCATCATTTTATAAGACAAAAAATAGGTATCCGAGGAAAACAAAAATTCAATAGCTTTGCTTTCTTTGTTACCTAATGGTTTTCATAAATTTTACTATGAATTAGCCATAGTAAACGATTGCGAAACAATGACCCTGGCATTATGGAAACTGAAGATGAACAATAATTTCCTAATAAGAAATGTTGAAAAATGTTCGGGTCACGCTCAGTTTTAAGATTTCAGTATTAACTCATTTCAGTTTAAAAATCGAATAATAATTTGATTTTCAAACTGAAATTAGTATTGTATCCGTACAAATAGCAAACCACAGAAATCTAAATAATATTATTTAGATTTCTGTGGGGCTAACAGTCTGTTTACATCTCTGTCGGTTAAAGGTCTTCTTTTCTTAGCCTTGACGTGATTCTACGTTCCATTTTGGCGACAGAGTTATAGAGGTGAGCGCCAATACCCAATGAGCCACCAATCCCCCAGCTTCCCCTACATCGTTTTAACATAAGCTTTAAATTACAATTATATCTATATATATAAAAATCAATGCCACTTTTCGTTGTTAATAAACTCCTCCTAAACGGGTGGGCCGATTTGAATGATTTTTTTTGTACACGTTTAGGTAGGGCCCTGGATTGTTTAGATTCACAAATTAGCCCGGCAGATGGCGCTTTAGTTGGTATCTAGGTTATTATCCGAGCGAAGCTGGCACGGGCCGCTAGTAAATGATATAAAAAAAAACATTGTGAGATTTTTTGTTGATTTTTTGAATTTAATGTTCCCTTGTAAGTATAAATTTTTCCTATAACTTTTTGACATAAATTCGGTCTGTGTTCATGAGAAGTGATTTAGTGTTGCGTCTCTTTGTCATCCGATACTTACGTTAGATTCCTTTGAATTTTTGTATCTATAGTAATATTATAAAGCTAAATAGGTCTTTTGTTTGAACGCGCTAATCTCACGAGCAATTGGACCGATTTCAAAAATTCTTTCAACTCTGGATATGCTCGTGTTGCCTAAGTGCTATATAGGCTATGCATCACGGGTGAAATCGGGGCCGATCTTTAGTAATTTTATGAAGCTGAAGAGTGTATTTGTTTGAATTCGTTCTGGCCTAATGCAAATCCGTGGCAGACTTATCTATATGGCTGAGCAAAGTTTGACAGATCAGCTAAATGTCAACAAGCTTATTATTTAAAAGTCTTAAAAGTAAGGTGGTAGGTAAATAACGCAGCCTTAAAACGTATGTTAATATTATTAAAGGGACCTTGTGACTTTGGGACCCGGCAGTTAGCCTTAAGTGGCCTCTACTGCCTGCAAAATATGTAGGTATGTAAATAATTTTAAATTACGTCTAATTTTGAAGTGTCATTTCAAGTGCCATTTGAATAGTCTGTTACGAGAATATAAGAAATCGAGTGGTGTATTGCACTACGTAATATTTTTACAAAGTTGAAGAACAAAATACTGTACATAAAAACCATTTCACTTCCTTCTCGAGTTAAAAATAAACGCGCGCTCACGCAGGCCAGGGTTAATACGTTTTACTTATTCTGTAATGAGTTTAGTCGAGCTGTACGGGCGGCACCCTCTATAATTGGAGACACCTGACACCCCTGACGGACGCCTGTAATATGGGTCTATATTATGTAGAATGTAATTAATGTGGTCGTTTCATATAAAACTGACAGAATTATATCAGATTAAAATAGCTGGCCTGTTTTGATGGCCAATTCTAATTTTGTTTATGGTGTTTCTGATTATACTGATGCTTGCAATATCCCTACTAATATCCCTATTATTAAAAGCGAAAGTAGCTCTGTGTGAGTTACTTTGACGTTTGTAATAAAATGTCTTTTACGCTTTCATGCTAAAACTACCGCTTATTAGATGCCGTCTGGCAGACACTTTACTGGTTGTTACCGAAAATTGTTAGGCGGCAGGACCATACATATAACCCATCGCGGGTAAAGCAGGGTGCACCTTCCTACTAGTTGGTCTCCGAGATAGTCACCGCGTATTTTATTCGTTAAAGTGCGCTGGTGAAGGGGGTATACCTACCTCAGAAGAGGGTCCGGGAACGGGCAAGATGCGGCGGGTTCACGGAAAAATATGCGGATCATATGTCTCTGCATTCCCATCGTAATCGCGAAAGGTGGAAACATGCTGGAGGTTTTAGTCGGTAAGGATACCTGTGACGTCGAGCTTGACAAAACCCGACTGTCTCCCCCAGGTGGAAGGCCATGCTTAAATGTATTTCTTTTACGTAAAAAAAGAGGATAAAAGTTTTCATGAAATTTTCGTTAATTTTAAAGCTAGAAGTTTGAAACTTATTTTTTTGGCTTGAGTTGTATTTGGCAAAACTAATAAAAAGCTGGCTGAAAAAGATGCGGGTTGCACCGACGGGTGCTTCTGGTCTGTTATAAATAAAAAGCTGTAGATTAAAATAATTTTAAATGTATAATATTATTCAAATTTTCTCTGTTTTTAACCGACAAGTTTTTATAAAGTAAAATTTCAGGTGTGTAGTCGGTTTTTTTTTAAATAATATTCTCCTAAGATGTCACGGTTTCGATATAAACGCTATTGAAGTTGTTGTGTGCATAAAAGCACAATAGACGAAAGAAAATCATTTGACCTTTAGCATTAAATTCAGGAGTTTCGTACATTTATACAATTCGTTTCAAACGGCTTTAAACTCCTTTATGAAGTAAAGTACATTTTTTTGTATCCTTTAATATTGCAGAAGAATCTTTTAAAGTCGGAATTGAATACCTGGCACGCAGTCCTAGAAGCTACCGATCAACCGAACTAGCAACCGGACTACTGGCACTCCGCAGTGCCAATAGTTCGGTGATGACGTACAACCAAACTACTGGGACTAAAAAGTTGCAGTAGTTCGGTTAACCGAACTAGCAACCGGACTACTGGCACTACTCGGTTTAGTGGAGGTTAATAATTATAGCTGCCGTATAATATGAACTGCTTACATAAAAGTGCGCGCCATCACTTGTACGTTTCGGCTTGTCTCAACTGTCACTTTTGTATTTGATATTTTGTGGAGCTTGTTAATAAATGTATATATAGTTCAAGATTTTCACCAGAAGACTTTAGTGGTGGCGCAAATCTTATTATCCTAATTTCGCACATCGCCGACACCTCAAAGGACAGTTGTTAGTGATTGGATGCAAACTCCGATACCTAATCGGCTTGAGTAGTGGGTTTTAGTTAGGTATATATATACTAGCTGAACGCGCGCGCGTTGCTACGCCATCTATCGAAAATTGGTCGTACCAATTCAAATTTTGTTCAAATTCGGTTACTTTAGGTTCTAATGACGCAACCTTTAACATATGACAAATGCTGTCACGCAACGAAAGCTCTCTAAAAGCAATATTTTTTCCCCGTTTTTGTTACATTTTTCATTCATGCTCGGCTCCTGTTGATAGTAGCGTAATGTTAAATACCCTATAGCCTTCCACGATAAATGGACTAACCTACAAAGAAAGAATCTTTCAATTCGGACCAGTAGTTCCAGAGATCCTTGCGTTCAAACAAACAAACAAACAAACTCTTCAGCTTTATAATATTAGTTTAGATTATAATATTAGTATAGATATAGATTAATAGAGTTTAATGCAGAAAGGAAGTGCGCTTAAACTGGTATCAACTTACTCTAAAATGGAACACAAAGAATATTTTGAAAATTTGGAATGAGTTTCAATTCAATAATTTAGGTAGGTAGGTACATCTTTTGCAATTGCAAATTCTGAAACATGATTTTAGAAAATAAGCTATCGGCAATCGGCACATGTTAATGTGTAACATTGTTTTAAGGTTGTTTAATACACCAGTATTATTTATTTCGGGATATTTACGTAAATATCCCTGAGGATTGTTACGTAAATATCCCGAAATAGTTAGCGCTCGGGCGGGTATGTTTGTTTAATTTTTATGTACACCCAAAAAACGTACAAACAGTATTTTTTGCTACACATTTTGACCTTTGGAAAATAAACTTAATAAGACCCTGGGATCTTGCTCTATATTGCTTTGGCCGCTTAAGGGGGCGCCTAAAGCCAGAAAACGAAAAAAGGACATTTTCGACGCCGCTCACTGAAGTTAAGAAACTAAAAACTATGACAAAAAAAATATTGACGTGTGGGTACAATCAAGAAGAAGCACAATAACCGAATAGAATTTTAAAAATAGATCAGAGTTTTTTACAATAAAAAAATAAAAATGACACCGAAAAAACCCGTTTTAATTCGAGTACTCGAAATTATCAGCGATGACCCCACATTATTTTTTGGTAATAAAATTTCTATTTGTACGTTCTAGTAAAGCAACCGAACACTTTTTTAAATGTATGTTTAGTTATTGAGTAATTAAATAAAACTTGGTCAAAAATGGACTCCTGATTAAATATTGATTTTTCCTCCAAACTGTGTCATGCTATTCTCGACTTTATGTACATCACATTAAGAAACGCGTCGCGCGGGTGAAATCTGATTTTTTCCTGGCTTTAGGCGCACTCTTAATACCAGTTCGCTTTACGACATGTCCATTGTCCAGCTCCAGTCCTCAGCAAACACTATCACGTTCTGAAGACGTCTGTGCCGTTCGTAAATTAAATAAACACACATGTTGGGATAATTCTTTTATTTTTCTTGAAGAGTGCGCCTAATGCCAGGGAAAAATCAGTTTTCACCCGCGCGACGCGTTTCTTAATGCGATAAACATAAAGTCGAGAATAGCATGACACAGTTTGGAGGAAAAATCAATATTAAATCAGGAGTCCATTTTTGACCAAGTTTTATTTAGTTACTCAATAATTAAACATAAATTTAAAAAAGTGTTCGGTTACTATACTAGAACGTACAATTAGGATTTTTATTACCAAAAAATAATGTGGGGTCATCGCTGATAATTTCGAGTACTCGAATTAAAACGGTTTTTTTCGGTGTATTTTTTTATTGTAAAAAACTCTGATTTATTTTTAAAATTCTATTCGGTTATTGTGCTACTTCTTGATTGTACCCACACGTCAATATTTTTTTTGTCATAGTTTTTAGTTTCCTAACTTCAGTGAGCGGCGTCGATAATGTCTTCTTTTCGTTTTCTGGCACTAGGCGCCCTCTTAATAAGTTTCGTAGAGTCATGTGGCTCGTTATTCCTCATTCATTGTTATAGCCTAGAGCTTAGTTGGTAGCAAATCTACTTGCAGAGACCAAACTACAGCAAATCGACTTGCTTGTATGTATGACCCCACCTAGGGCAAATATTTGTGTGATGAATACAAGTAGGTATATGTTAGGTGTCAAGATGTTTCTAAGTATAATAACAAATGTGTATTTACAATCATATGTAGATTAGGTATATCAGTTATCTGAAGAATTATAATTACATGAATATTAAAAGTGGTTACCACGATATTGAGCGTCTGGCAATGAGAGATGTGATTTTTAATAATATTGTGAAGGTCATATCAAAATACCAGACTTTATAATTTGACAAATTCAGATCAGTATTTTATTGGTACACTTTAAGTACCGTTTATCAGCTAAAACCAGGATGTCCCAAACTTCATAATGGTCCATACCTATGTTGGTTCTGTTCTTACCTATGTTGGAGCATGCGTAGACAAACAGCTGGTTCACGGGCATTTAGTCCATAACTGCAATAAACTAGAACATTATAACTGAAAAAATGTGCTTTCTTTCCGCTAAGTTTAAAATTATACGTGAAACAAAACATCCCGAATCCTTTAAAATATTGACTTTTAACTAACATCAATTACTCGATATTGTAATAAAAACACAATAATATAGAGTACTCGAAGTTAATTTAAAAACTATATTTTCTACTAAATAAAAACTAATATTATAGACTACAGGCCCGGCCCGTGAATAAAATTAACGGGTCAAATGAACCACCAGGAGACCTATGTAGGATGATAGAAGGGTGTAAAGTATTAAGATTCAGCACTATGGCGTCATCTGTAAGCTGTCCAACTGAGTGTAGTTGAAGAGGGGGGGTTGCAACCCTCTACCATTTCTCCTTGTCGCATGATTTTTGTACGGCATTGCGAAATAATGGATTAGAGGTATTTAAACTGTATGGAACCAATGCCGTACTTAATCAAATGACCAAATTTACTCTGTAAATTACTCGTACTCTGTAATTTTTTCCGACAAACTAATAATTAAAAAGTTAAAATTTATAATTTTTATAGTTTCAATACCTCTTCTTATCTATTATTCCGCAACGCCGTACAAAAATAATGCGACAAGGCGAAGTGATCGAGGATTGCAACCCCCTCTCTTCAATTTCACTCAGTTGGACAGCTTACAAGTGACGGCATAGTGATGAATCTTATTACTTTATACCCTTCTATCATCCTACATAGGTCTCCTGGTGGTTTATTTGACCCCTAAATTTTGTTCACGGGCCTGTAGTCTATTACATAAAAATTATAATTTTGGTTTTATTTTGTTTGGTTTGACTGGCCTCGTGGCTTAGTTGGTAGTAGCTCTGCCTGCGAAGCCGAGGGTCGTGGGTTCGATTCCCACCCAGTGCAAATATTTGTGTGATGAATTCAAATGTTTGCACTGTGTCTGGGTGTTTCTATGTATAATAAGTATGTATTTAAAACCATATAAGTATTATATCAGCTATCTGGCCACCATCATACAAGCTTTGCTTAGTTTGGGGTCAGATGGTGTTGTGTGAATTGTCCACCAATATATATTTAATGTAATATTTAATATAATTTTCTCCAAATTTTTTCTTACCAACGCTTTCAAATCTAGAAAAAAACTGTGATACAATTCGGAGTATGAATAAAAAAAAGATTATGTTGTACTTTATAAACAGAATAAATTGACTAAACCCCTTTTTTAACATATTCAAACTTAAAAACGTAACAAACTCCTGCTTCTCTTTGCCTAATTTCACAAACGGGCGAGCACTAATTGGGCCTCAACACCTGACCCCGGGGGATACCGCTGTCTCTCGTTCGAGGCTTCTCTGTGTGTACAAACGGAAAAGATAAGGGGACGCCCGTGATGGCTCTGGGGTATGCCAGCTCTGTGTTTACGCTTATCATCAACCATTCAAAGGGTTTTCAGAATAAAATGTATAATTCAGTTTCTTTAACAATAATCATACGAATGAGATCACAATATGTACCTTCATTTCATCTAAAATCGTATAGCTCTGATTTAGCTCCCCACTTTATATTCTCACAGCTAGGCTTTCACTTACACGGGCAATGTCAGTGAAATATCCGACATTTGTACATATAATTAAGTATATGAAGTCCGTTCGCTGGCCAAGTGCGGGCTAGCAAATTTATGACGCATGAAAGTCAAAGTTCTTTATTCTTAATGTACGATTTACACGTCAATTATAAGGAACAAAACAAGAGCATACAAACAGCATACATTTTTTAGGTTTAAGCTAAAAATTCCATTGTACGATAATAATTATCGTACAGATAATAGTGTCACACGTTATCCATTATATATTTCTTATTACGATGGTAAAGAAAAGAACAAAGTCATTTTTAGTTTACCATCACTCTTTAGAAACTCGCTGTAACTATACAACGTTTGTTCGACAAGCCAGCATTCTAATCTATTTTTGAAGCCATATCCACGAAATATGTCTTTGTTCGAAATGTGTTACGAAAGATGAATTTAAGAAGGAAACTTGTATGCCTACACCTACACTCGGAAGAATCCTTTGGGGTGCAGGGGGATTCGAACCGACGACCTCACGATTGTGAAATCAGCTGTTCTCGCCACTGGGGTCACCACGGCTTCAAAAAAATGTTGTATATAAATGAAATCCTTTCTGAACTAATATGAATTCCTGTTTATTAGGTAATGTGAATATCTCATATCACGATATTTGCAGCCGTCTCTTTCAAAATTGCTTAATACCTTTATTAACAAAACTAAAATACAATGAGAACTACACTACGCTACATACCTAACAACTACTTACACTAAGCACACCTGAATTATCCATAAACCAATGAAGGTCTACAGATAATCAAGATGTTCAAGCCCACTACCAATCGGAAGCGTACCCAGCATGCTGGCGGCATTACCACGCTGAATGGCAATGCTTATGCGTTGGGCCAAATAAACGCCCGCATTTTGGTCACGCGTCGCATCGACCAAGCGTTCGGAAAGGCTTTTGAAGATGAGGTGAGCTCCCGGCCCCCACGGACCCAATGTCTCAACCCCAAAGGGCTCAAATATGTAACCTCTTCCGAGGGTTGCATATTTGCGCCGTTTGAGTCGCTCAGCTGAATTAGCCGCTGCACCAGCCTTACAATGCGTCTCTGGAAGATGTGATGGTGCCAGAGTATCGACGCAAGTTGCGTCCCACACTAGGGGCCGACCCAACTTCCAAGGCACAACAGTCATGCCGTCAGGTCTTTTGCCATCGTCACGCGCAAGCCCACTCGGTTCGAGTATGGCTGGGACATTGGCGGTGGAAAAAGCCCGGCGTATGATGTCGTTCAGGCTGGCGTGGCGGCCAATACGACCTGCGCTTTTCGAGCAAGAGAGACCGTGGTGACCGAGTTGGTCGACGGCAGTACCACAATGGCAGCGATGGGCTTCATAGCACCTCGCACCCAAGCGCAAGCTAACAGCTAGACGAAATGCAGTTGGATCTAATAGGCTACCGGTATTGAAAGATGGCAAAGCTTGTAACCAAAGGCCCGATTCCCACACAGACACAGCAAGGATACGAGCACGATCCGCGATACTAGGACACGTATCGAGAAGAGAGTTCCGTGCTAGATCGCAGATCGGTCGATCCCACTGTCTCTGAGATGACAGACATCTGGGGAAATCGTTGTTTGGACAAGCCAGCCTCCAAGCATTCTTAGCCTCGCACAAATTAGCTACTACTACATCAGAATATTCCGAATGGCCTAAAGAGGGTGCGATAATTTTGTCTATTAGATTTTGAGTACTATGAACTGAGGACAAGAATGCCGGTAAAGCTACACTTGAAATTTGGCGGACCCCTAAGCCTCCCAACCGTATGGGTAGTGAGGCTTGTGACCAGGCCCTCCCACTCAGATCCACATTCAACACCGATATTAGAGATTCCTTTACGACATTGTCTAAGCTCCCAAGGAGCTCACCATGTTTCCACAGTGGACTACACCGTAAAGCGTACATAAATTTCGGAACAAATAAAATACCCCGTTTAAATTATTCCAGTCCAGCGACCGAATCCAGCGCTGGATTGTAAACCGGCACTGTTGAATGTAAACCGGCACTGGAATGCATTGGCACTGGATTGATGCATTCCAGTGCCGGTTTCCATTATTCCAGTAAGCAATCCAGCGCTGGATTCGGTCGCTGGACTGGAATCATGTAAACGGTATATATAATATATATATATAAAACGGGTATAAAGGAGTTTGCCGATTCATTTTTGTGTAGGTACATAATACACATATAGTTTGGAAGGTCTGAGAATACGTCGCAAAGTTTTTGTAGCCTTTTGTTTCCATATAGCATTATATGTATATATGCATTGTATGTATTATATGCATATATATGTAGCATTTTCTTTCTTCATTTATTCATCGTGGTTTTATATTCGTTTGAACTATATCCAAATAATTTAAGTGTAGTATATCGGGTCGCTTTGACATTTTATTCGGTTGATAATGTATATTGCGTATCAACGATTAGACTGAAGATATATTCCTTAAATGTAATCTTGCATAATCTACTCTCTAATAGAGGTCAAGATTTTTTGTTACTTGACATAAACAAATTTATTTACAATTTTAGTCTGACTAAAGAAAAGCAGTTTTTACATAGACATTTAAAAATAAAATTAGCTAAACTGATTTCTTTTGTTTTGTTAAATGAACGAAATAATGACATGAGAACACTAACGAATATTGTAATAGTCGATGATAATTATTGTTTAAACTGACCTGTATGACAACAGGGAGGCCTTATCATATTTCGAAAAAAAAGCAAAACATTAAAGGTCTCCCTTGCAGCACAAAAACTAGAAATAAGGAATTTAAAACAAGCTCTCTGAATGTATTATATCAAAATATAAATCGCTTATTAGGTAAACTTGAAGAGATTGAATTGTACCTAGAATGCTCAAACTGTCCAGATGTAATTTGTTTTACTGAGACGTGGTTGAAGAAATCTGAGATGAATTTTTTTCTGACTAATTATTCTGTTGGTAGTGTATTTTGTCGGAAAACGGCTATGGGAGGAGGCTGCTTAATTTTTGTTAGCAATGGCGTCAAATTTAAAACACGCAAAGATATTGAAAAGTTCACAATCGAACGTCATTGTGAACTAGCGTGTGTAGAGTTAGACACTTATATAATTTTATGTGTGTATAAGCCTCCCAGTGCCAACATTGAGACCTTCTTAACGGCCTTGGAAGAAGCTTTGAGCACAGTTTCTAAAAAAAGCAAGAATATAGTGATGTGTGGTGATTTTAATACGGATTTATTAACAGAATCCCGCTCTAAAAACAGCGTATTATTGTTATGCCAATCATTCGACTTGGCAGAAGTGTTCATAGAACCAACAAGGATAGCATCAACCAAGACGGGAAGCTCTGCGACTTGTATCGACAATATTTTCGTGAATTGTGACTATCTTCACTCCGAAATTCTAGATCGACTTCGGTCAGACCACAGAGGATTGAGCGTTACTTTTCCGATAGGTACAAAAAAGACAGCGGAAAAGAAAGTAGTTAGACCCATTACACAAACTCGAATTGAAGCATTCAACACTGTGATAGATAATTTTTTTTATAATTTTGATTATGACATAACTATTGATAATGTTGACATTAATTATAATTTATTTTTTGACATGCTAAATACTCAATTTAATAATATTTTTCAGACCAAACAGGTCAATATTGGCTCAAAACCGAAATTTGCCGAATGGGCTACTCCAGGAATATTTATAAGTAGAAATAATTTATTTAATTTGTATGAGCTAAAGACATATTGCACTGATGACGCAACAAAAAGGCATGTCAGAAAGTATTCGAGTATTTTCAGGGCGATATGTGTACAGGCTAAAGCGATTTACATTCGAAATCAAATTAAAAACTCAAATAACGTTATAAAAAGCACATGGAACGTTATAAACAAAGAGACTGGAAAGTCCAGAGCGATAAATACAGTTGACAAGCTCAAAATTGGTGATAAAATTATCACCAACAAATCTGAAATGGCAAATGCGTTCGAACATCATTTTTCAAGAATTCCTTCAGAATCAACGAAACATCTGTCGTCTTCTCCTTTTCTTGCTGACGCAATGTTGAGGGAGAATCTAAATAGTCCCGCTTCTGCATTCAAATTTTATGAAGTCACTGCCACTAGAATAATAAAAACTTTTAAAGACATTAAGGTAAAAAAAAGCGAAGATTTATGGGGCATGTCCGTTAAAGTACTGGAAGGTATAATCGTGAAAATTGCACCTTATCTTGCTAAATTGTTTAATGCTAGCGTTAGTAAGGGTATTTTTCCAAACTTAATGAAGCACAGTAAAGTCGTGCCGTTATTTAAATCCGGTGATAAAGTTGAACCCGAAAATTATAGACCAGTCTCAGTATTACCCTGCATCAGTAAAATATTTGAGAAATTAATATTAAACCAGCTTCTACATTACTTTAACTCAAACAATTTGTTACACAACCATCAATTTGGTTTCACTAAAGGACGCTCAACCACTGATGCGGGTGTAAAGCTAACTAAATATATAATGAGTGCGTGGGAGGATCATCGCGATGTGATAGGGGTATTTTGCGATTTGTCCAAGGCATTTGACTGCGTTCATCACAGTACACTTTTGAAGAAATTAGAATTTTATGGGATTTCTAAACCCGCTTTGGACCTCATTACGTCATACCTTAAAGGTCGAGTGCAGACTGTTGAAATTGACGGGAATAAATCTAAGGGATTTCCTATGACAATGGGTATACCGCAAGGTTCCATCCTTGGACCCTTTTTGTTCCTTGTGTATGTAAACGATCTGCCCTTCATGTTAAAAAAACAAACAAACATAGAAATAGTTATGTTTGCTGATGACACGTCAATACTATTTAAAGTTAAACGAGGGATAAACGATTTTAATGAAATAAATAGAATATTGGATATCGCTTGCAGATGGTTCGACGCAAATAATTTGGCACTAAATCCGAGTAAAACAAAATGCATCAAATTTACACTATCTAATGTGGCCAGCCCTAATATCAACATAAAGTTACTCGATAAAACTATAGAACCAGTATATTCTACTACTTTTTTGGGTGTTACCATAGATGCGAAACTCCAATGGACTCCGCACATTGAACAATTAGCTAACAAACTAAGCTCAGCTGCACATGCGGTTCGACAGATCAGAAAAATATCAGATGTTGCCACCGCTAGATTGGTTTATTTTGGCTATTTTCATAGCGTTATGGCCTATGGAATCCTGTTATGGGGGTCGGCAGCAGATAGAAATGTCGTTTTCATAGTGCAAAAACGAGCAATCCGCGCTTTGTATAAATTGCCAGCTAGAAAATCTTTGAGGAAGATTTTTAAAGACATAAATATTTTAACGGCTCCATCCCTATATATTTATGAATGCATTATGCATGTCAGAAAAAACCAGGAGAGCTTTAGTAAAATCTCTGAAAAAAACCCTAAAGCACATCACAAAAACTTATTAGACATTCCTAAATGTAGGCTACAAAAAACACACAATTCTTTTATAGGAAACTGTGTTCGCTTCTATAATATCATACCGGAGCAGTTGGCTGGTCTTAATGAAAAAAAGTTCAAAAATGTTGTAAAGGCCTATTTAATGGATAAAGCGTATTACAATGTTGATGACTTCATTAAAGATAAGAATGTATGGAAAAAGAGTATATCACAAAAAATATTATAATTACCGATTAAGAATTTTACATGACAATTTAATTTTTTATTCATATTGTATCCAAACACTTTTATTTTTATTGTATCTTTGACAAAGCCCTTTTACAGCTGCTTAATATGGACAAGGCCTCTTTACAGCCGCTTACTTTAAATGTTGACATTTTTGATAATTGTGTATTTAAACTGTTTTATTATTTGATTTTTTGTCATTGACGTTACCAAGTTTTTCTTGTAAAATAATGGTTCGAAGAAATAAATTGAAATTGAAATTGAAATTGAAATTGGTCACTTAATTCAATATATTGTTTTGGATAAGCAACCATTATTGACTAATAAACTGTGTTTAAAGTTCTAAACACGACTGAACTTATTAAAAAAGCAAGTAAACCTGTTTATACACTGTAAATATACTTTTTAATCAAAACTCGATGTCACAGCAACCAAATATTAAATTGCATGGCAATTATGACACCACAGATAAACAAAGTTTCATAACTTAGGTAAATACAAAGAAAGTCTGCAATGGACACTCCGACACTTACTGCAGTGCTCCGGTATCAGTAACAAGTTTCAAACTTACCTAATCATATCACTTTTACAACTAGTTTAAGAGGTCGCCTAGTGCCAGAAAACGAAAAAAGGACATTTTCGACGCCGGTCACTGAAGTTAAGAAACTAAAAATAGGACAAAAAAAATATTGACGTGTGGGTACAATCAAGAACAAGCACAATAACCGAATAGAATTTTTAAAATAGAGAGTTTTTTACAATAAAATAAAAATGACACCGAAAAAACCCGTTTTAATTCGAGTACTCCAAATTATCAGCGATGATATTGATGATATACATTATTTTTTGGTAATAAAATTCCTAAATGTACGTTGTAGTAAAGTAACCGAACACTTTTTTAAATTTATGTTTAATTATTGAGTAATTTAATAAAACTTGGTCAAAAATGGACTCCTGATTTAATATTGATTTTTCCTCCAAACTGTGTCATGCTATTCTAGACTGTATGTGTATCGCATTAAGAAACGCGTCGCGCGGGTGAAAACTGATTTTTCCCTGGCATTAGGCGCACTCACAGTAGCATGTAGGTACATAGGAACCAAAGCTTGTTGATAATAATATCCTTAGAATTTAGTGCTGTAATTAGTATTTTGTGCGTTCTGTATATGTGTTTCTGTGCGCGGTTACCTGACTATATCAATGCTTGTCCAAATTTTTTTTCTGTTCTTGTCATTCTGCGTCTTTCTGTTAGAACAGGTATAAACCAAACAATTTAAGTAGTCTAAGTTGCCTAAATAACTCACTGTGTGGCGCTATTGTCTATGCGTTGATATTGAGGTTGATATAGTCATTGTTATTCTGTCGGATTATACTCTCTTCTTCAAAATGTCAACTGTTGTCATGTGCTGTGTGAAACCAAACTAAATAAATCCAACGTTATCGAATCAATCTTCTTTATTATTTGCCAATTCCCAACAGGTTATGCGCCCAGGCTACGCAAATATTAAATGTACGTAAATGAAAAGTCGTAAAATACGAGAAATACAAGAAAGACGAAATGCCTCGTAACGACGTAATACCGGTACCGGCGCCTTCATCTACAACAGCAACAAGTTCCGGGATTACAGTCAATTTTGAGAAGCTTAGTGGCATATCTAATTACGGAAACTGGAAGTTTTTGATGCGGATGTACTTAGTGCATGAAGACTTATGGGATTGCATCGAAGAATCTGCACCGGGTGTTCCCAAGGTCATCGACAACCGGAAACAATTACGGGCACTCGCAAAGATATGTTTGATGGTTCAACCCTCGTCGTTTTCCCACGTTAGAAATGCTGCCACAGGTTATGAGGCTTGGAACAATCTAAAAACAGCCTATGAAGACAGGGGATTGTGTCGTCGTCTTGGACTTTTACGTACGTTGTTTGGATTGAAATTGGAACAATTTAGTGACATGGAAGCGTATATCTTGAAAATCACGGACCTGGATCAACAATTACGAGATATAAATGCCCCATTGGAAGATGATTTCCTGTCAGTATTGATGCTAAGCGGCTTACCCCCGGACTATAATCCGCTTATCATGGCTTTGGAAAATTCTAACATTAAATTGTGCAGTGAAACAGTGAAGAGTAAATTATTACTAGAAAATTTACGTAGAGACATTGATAAGAGTGAAGAAGGAGTGATGTTTACAAACCGGTCCACAAAAGGGGTCAACAAATTTGCAAAATTCAAGTGCTTCATATGTAAGAAACCGAATCATATTGCTAAGAACTGTCCAACTAAAATGAACAATAAAAATAATAATAATAAACGGAGTGAAAAGTGTGAAAATGCGTGGAACGGAACGTTATTAACAGCGCTGGCTGTGAACATCAACTCGAATGCTTGGTATATCGACTCCGGCGCTACTTGTCACATGACAAACAACAAAAATCTATTGAAAAACTATGTTGTAGACACTCCGAGGATAGTTACAGTTGCTAATAATCAGAAAATGCATAGTGAAGGACATGGTGAGATGGAAATATTGTTGAAAGGACAAACTCAAACTACGAAATTAAGTGAGGTTATTTTTGTGCCGGGATTGTCAACAAACCTTATTTCTGTTGGAAAAATGGCTTCTAAGGGACTTAAAGTTCATTTTGACAATGAAAAGTGTAATGTTTATTACGGAAATAAGTCAGTTGCTAGTGCTACAAGGGTGAATGGTGTCTATGAACTGGACACAGAGAGTCAACAATCAACAAATTGTCATGAGCTGGCTGCGACATGTGAAATGGTGGCTTTAGTGAAGCCACAGATCCAAACCATGGATGAGAAACACGCAGAAGCTGTGAATTTATGTGAAGAGAATAAATCGCAGGAGATTTGGCATCGAAGACTCGGTCACCTAAACAGACGAAGACGAATTTACTGAAACAAGGTATAGCAAGTGGAATTAATTACACTAATAGTAAACATACTCCCTGTGTAGCATGTATTGAAGGGAAGCAAATCAGAATACCATTCCCGAAACAATCCTTTAGTCGAGCCACTGAGAAATTAGGTCTCATACATTCTGATTTATGTGGGCCTATGCCAGTTTCCTCATTAAGTGGTGCCAAGTATCTATTAACATTTATAGATGACTACACTAGGATGACATTTGGTTATTTTATTAAAACTAAAGATGAAGTTCTGTCTGTATTCAAGATCTTTAAAAATTTTGTAGAAAAACAAACTAGTTTGAAGATAAAGATGATTAGAACAGACAATGGTTCTGAATATGTCAATAAACATTTTCAGACATTCCTTCAAGAGCATGGCATTGTGCATCAGACGACGGTGCCCTACTCACCACAACAGAATGGAGTTGCGGAGAGGGCAAATCGCACAATTATGGAGGCCGGACGATGTATGCTACAAGATGCAGGAATGGACCAAAGATTCTGGGCTGAGGCTTTGAATACTGCAATCTTCATCAAAAACAAATCACCAAGCAAAGCGGTAAGAGGAACCACACCAGAAGAAAAATGGTCTGGTTGTAAAGTTGATTTGTCAATTTTAAGAATATTTGGCTGTGTTGCTTATGCAAAGATCCCTGATGAGAGGCGTAAGAAATTAGATGCAAAGAGTAAACAATATATATTTGTAGGATATTGTAATGAGTCAAAAGGATATAGATTGATTGATCCTCAAAATCCTTTCAAATGTATTAAATCTAGAGATGTGTGCTTCTTAGAAAGAATGATGTATAAAGACTTAAAAACAAATCAGGAAAACACTACTACTGATTGTCATATAATTCTTAATAATGAATTAAAAAATGTTGTGAGCACAAATGATGATAATAATGTTAATCCCTTGCCTACTATGGAGTTATCTGACTCGATCCCACCTAATTCAACTTTTAGTGACTCCAGCTCTGTGGACGACCCCAATGATGTCACATGGAATCCAAACATGACTCAAGATCAAGAATCTAGTTATTATGAAGAAATTGATGAAAGCGTGAATGCTGTAATTGCAATGACTGCAACAAGTCATGATGGAGAACCACAGACAGTTGAGGAAGCACTATCAGGAGCTGAAAAGGAACACTGGAGGGAAGCTATTAAGGATGAATATAAATCATTTGAAAAGAATAAGGCTTGGAGTTTGACATTACTGCCTGAAGGGAAGAAAGCTGTGCGCTGTAAGTGGGTATTCAAGAAGAAGCTTGGACCAGAAGGCCAGTTACTTCGGTATAAAGCACGTCTTGTAGCAAAGGGCTATACCCAGGAATATGGGATCGACTACAAGGAAACCTACTCACCTGTGGTACGGTATTCTACTATACGTACATTAATTGCCCTGGCAGTAAATCTGAATTTACACATTGATCACATGGATGTAAAGACAGCATTCTTAAATGGTGATCTACACGAGACCATTTACATGGAGCAGCCAAATGGATATAAAATGAATGGTAAAGAAGACCATGTATTTAAACTTCATAAAGCTATATATGGGCTTAAACAAGCCTCAAAGGCATGGTATGATAAGATCGATAATGTCTTGACAGGTCTTCAGTTTAGAAAAACACTCAGTGAGCCTTGTGTATACATTAAAGAAGACAACCCAGGAAATCTTATTATATTAGCATTGTATGTCGATGACATTTTGCTTATAAGTAAAGATACACCAAACAAGAAAGCACTCAAGGAGAAGCTGATGAAAAAGTTTGAAATGAAAGATCTTGGCCGGGCTACGCATGTATTAGGAATGAGATTAAATCAAGGACAAAATCAAATTACATTGGATCAGAAAAACTATATACAGAAAGTATTAAATCAATTTAATATGACTGATTGTAAGCCCGTTAATACACCCCTGGAATGTGGCATAAAGCTTGAGAAAGGAGATCGAACAGATAAGGATTCCAAGTACAGAAGTCTAGTGGGATGTATTATGTACATAGCTGTTTGTACAAGGCCAGATATTATGCATGCAGCAAGTTTACTCAGTCAATTTAATAATTGTCATTCTGATACACACTGGAAAGCAGCCAAACGTGTGTTGCGATATTTGAAAGGAACTATTAATTATAACATAGTGTATGAAAAATCCTCATTAAGTGTTACAGGATATGTAGATGCAGACTGGGCGTCTAATCACCTAGACCGTCGCTCATACACTGGCTATGTGTTTAAATTAGGAAACTCAGCCGTATCATGGGAGAGCCGAAAACAAAGAACTGTGGCGTTATCCAGCACAGAGGCTGAGTATATGGCATTGTGTGAAGGAGCAAAGGAGGCTAAATTTCTTAGAAGCTTTCTTTATGAATGTTTAGGTAAACATTTATCAGTAACTTTTTTCAATGATAGTCAATCAGCACAAAACATTTGTAACAATTATGTTAATCATAGCCGTAGTAAACACATAGATATAAGACATCATTTTGTAAGACAAATTATAAAAGATAAAATTGTAATGTTAGAATACTTATCTACTGAAAATATGCCAGCAGATGTTTTAACTAAATGTTTAAGTAAATACAAACATTCTAATTGTGTAAAGAATCTTGGATTACAGATTGTTTAGTTTAAGGGTAGGTGTTAGAACAGGTATAAACCAAACAATTTAAGTAGTCTAAGTTGCCTAAATAACTCACTGTGTGGCGCTATTGTCTATGCGTTGATATTGAGGTTGATATAGTCATTGTTATTCTGTCGGATTATACTCTCTTCTTCAAAATGTCAACTGTTGTCATGTGCTGTGTGAAACCAAACTAAATAAATCCAACGTTATCGAATCAATCTTCTTTATTATTTGCCAATTCCCAACACTTTCTGACGTATGTTTTACCTGAGTTCGAAGCTGTTATGACCCAATAAAGCTTTGATTTCCTTAGCTTGTGTCAATAAATCATCTTTTAAATGCAATTGGATTTGGGATGTATGGATGTTTGTTGCTCAAAAACGTCGGTAAATCTGAACTGATTGGGTTAAAATGTGAAACGCAGTTAGAATATTGTCTAAAATAACACAGGCCGCTTTTTGTCACGGGAAAATAACGAGGACGGAATCTACGCGGGTAAAACCGCGGGGTACTACTAGTGTTAAATACATGTTATTTAACGACCTACTCGTTTATAAATACATGTTATTTAAAGACCAATTCGTTTTATCACATTCAGTCTCAATTGAATAAGCTTACAAAATATAAGTAAATTTATCCAATTTATTTTCCTTATGACTCAACATTTTCCATTCTCGTAACGTTTCAACTTTCAACATCAGTCAACATTCTAACTAAGGCCATGTTTAAAATTAATAACCATAATATTTTACATCACGTTACGGCCTCAATAGAAGCTTATAAAAATCATTAGTCGTTCATAATTGAAGGTCGAAGGATAATTCATCATTTGGGGGCGTTCGCTTCAGGCCTTCGTTCACGCGGCGATGAATACCGAATACGCCCTAAGTTCCGAATAAAGGAAACGATCCACGCAGACTTTCCTAATATCTGTTGGGTTATGCGAAAATACCTTTATGTCTGATTCATTTAATATACCTACCCGCTTTCATTTAGTTGACAAAGTTCCTGCATTATAGTCCTGCGTTTTAGATAAGATTATACTATATTAGACTACGGGCCCGTGAACAAATTTATGTCATCAATTGAGTAAAAGTAAACCAATTGAATAAATGTAAGAATTTATATTGACAACTGTTCGATCTTTCCCATATAAAATTTCACAAACGAATGCTCTTCAACGGCTTAGCTCTATCTACTTATAGCGCCAACCCCTCTAAAACTATTTTGAGATGGCGGGAAGAAGTGAATGGTATCCCACCAGGGCCCTCTACACTAAATTTTATCAGTCTTTCAATAATCAGATACTTGTTCTTTTATGACACATATTTAGACTCAAATCCCAGTATTAAATACAATACTATAGTGAAATACACTACAAACAAATACAGGTGATAACACGGCCCTCCTGCGCACGCTGCCAACCTTGGCAGTGTCACAGTCTGGTGTAGTTGCTGCGAACAAAATACACAATATATTCATTTTATCAAAGTTAATTTTACTCTCCCAGTATTATCCACTTAAGATGAGTAACTTTCCCAAGCAGTTGCGCTGTCACATTGTCGCAACTCGAGGTACGTCACTACATTACCCACATTCTCCATAAATCTCAAACATACACCTTTTCCTAGCTGCCGCCTGGTAACTCTAGATACGCGGCATTAAAGTCATAGTCAAAGTCAAAGTTCATTATGTTCACTCTTAATGCTCAATTCCAGGCGTGGTGTTCATCCCACTTCTGATGTTATCAATTGAGTAAAAGTAAACCAATTGAATAAATGTAAGAATTTATATTGACAACTGTTCGATCTTTCCCATATAAAATTTCACAAACGAATGCTCTTCAACGGCTTAGCTCCATCTACTTATAGCGCCAACCCCTCTAAAACTCTTTTGAGATGGCGGGTAGAAGTGAATGGTATCCCAGCAGCGCCCCCTACACTAAATTTCATCAGTCTTTCAATAATCAGATACTTGTTCTTTTATGACACATATTTAAACTCAAATCCCAGTATTAAATACAATACTATAGTCAAATACACTACAAAAAAATACAGGTGATAACATTTATGAGTCAAATAAATGAAATGCAGTTGACGAGGAGTGGGGGGTTGGAACCCTCGATCGTTTCTCCTTGTCGCATGATTTTTTTACGGCGTTGCGGAATAATAGATTGAAACTGTAAAAATGTTTCAATACCTCTTCTAATCCTAATGGATTATTTCACAATGCCGTTCAACAATCATGCGACAAGGAGAAATGATCGAGGGTTGCAACCCCCCCCCCCCCCCTTCTTCAACTGCACTCAGTTGAACAGCTTACAAGTGACGGCATAGTGCTGAATCTTATTACTTTATAAGTACCCTTCTATCATCCTACATAGGTCTCCTGCTGGTTCATTTGACCCATATATTTTGTTCATGGGCCTATAGTCTATATTAATTATTCATAAGTTGTTCAAATCAAGATCAATTTTTGATTTGAAAATTTCTTTATAAAGATCCTACTAATACCTATTATAAACGCGAAAGTTTGTAAGGATGGATGGATGATTTTACTCTTTCAGGTTGTAACGTACCTATAAACGGATCTGGCAGAAATTTGGAACATAGATAATTGCCAGGAAGAACACATAGGCTACTTTTTATCCCGAAAAAAAAACGAAATCTACGCGAGTAAAACCCCGGGGCACTGCTTGTATTAAATAAAAAAAGTTTTGCTTTGTACTTTTTTTTAACCAACAACACCTGCACTGGGCCAGTGTGGTGGATTATGGCCTTGACGTTCTCCTTACGAGAGAAGGTCCCGAGTCCCAGCAGTGGGAACATTTAGTGGGCCGTTTATACTATCCTAAGTACTTTTTGGGTGAACAAAAACTTTTTTTACGATAATAGATTCGCACTTGACCGTTATCTCGCCTGATGATAAACGATTGCGATCTACGATGACTCGTGCTAAAGAAACTAATTCACTCTAGAGTTGTCGACATTAAGATAGCAATGATCCCGAAAACCTACTCAGGCAAAACAATCCACAACCTTAATGATTTTATTAAGAAAAAGTTCGACACAAAAAAGCAAGGCGGTGTTATATCATGCAGATCGGCTGAACACTCTTGAATATAATATATCCGAAAAAAAAACCGATAAGCTTGCAACATTGCGGCAATGTTCATGACTTTGTATTTTTCGAACAAGGGAGTCGTTGCCTCTATCTATGTTTTTTGTCCCGTCTCTCTATCAAATCCAGAGCCTCCATCTAGTACTTAGCTCACCCATACCAAGTTTGCGAACATGCTAACAGTACTCCATAGAAGAGCGAATCTATACTTGGATCTATTAATTATAACATGAGCTACTGTTCGGACTTGAAGTAACAAATGATGTAGTCAAACCATTAGTTAATAATTAGAAGAGTTACTAGATTTTGTTTTCAGATTTATTTCAATTAGGTATCCCAAAAGTTTTTCAGCTATTCTACAAAATTAAAGTTTAAATTTAAATAAACTTAGACATAGTATCAACGAATAGTTTTCCAGCTATTCTACAAAAATAAAATTTAAAATGAAATAAACTCAGACACCATATCAACGAATTTGCAACATCGAGGAGAAAATCCAAGATGTATGTTGGTATTTAAAAACCGCTACAACCATTTCAATAAAATTAATACGCGGCTACCACTACGACCATACAGTGGTAGGCGTATTATTGATATCTACTACCACTAACAATAAATATCTACCAAACAAAAAAATAATCATCAAACATTTTTGGCGTGGTAGTAGTGAAAAAAAAATGTGTTTGAATTTTGAAATTTGTCATAGTGTATAGTTAAGTCCTTTCATTTGATATCCATATTGAGTGAGGCTGTGAAGAACTATTTTGTCCGCCATTTTTTGGAGGCGACCATCTTGAACCGATATTAACATAGCTAAAAATCATCGCACGGCACCACACAAAAAAACCGCATCGAAATCGGGCCATCTGTTTGAGCTCTACGGTGCCACAGACAGACAGACAGACTTCAAAGTCAAAGACGGTAAAACTTATAACATCCCTTTTTCTGGTCGGGGGTTAAATAGAAAGTTGTTTTAATTGCTTTTTTAGAAAGTGATATTTGAATAGTTGGTAGGTAGGTAATAATTGTTGATATTTATATAATTCGTTTTTGTTTAATTTACATTAAAACTAATGATTATGAACAGTTATCACGCGAAAATAATTAGAAATATATTTCTGTTTACCACGACAGGGTGTAGATCAACCGCTAATGGTTATGGCTGCAATTTTTTTAGTCGAAGTGTGTGAATTTTTTTTTATACCATGTCAATTTTCATTTCGTTTCGTTTCATATTGCTCTCTCTTTATTTTGGTCGAAGACTTCTATGTGAGTCCTACTAAGAGTAGAGTATCGTCACCATAGAGTGAAGACCACGGATATCGGGTGAAGACCTTGTAAGTGTCTGGCACACAATAATCAGGGACTAAAAAAAGTCTAGTGTAAAATTTTGTTAGGACGTAATATTTAATTATGTGTGTAGGTTAAAATAGATAATAGTATTCCGTTCGTTTGAAAGTGCGCTCAGAAAACAAGTTTTAAGGTTTTATTTCGAATGATGCAATAAAACAAACTTAGCCAAAAAGTGACATACGAGGTCTTCACTCTACGGTGACGATATGTAAATTGTACAACTAGTTTTATAAATAAAATCACAAAATCAGTTGTTCCAACACAAATGCATGGAATTATTGTCTCATTTGGGGCATTTTCTAACAAAAACATGCGTTTGATTACTACATATTTTCATTTATTTACCCCCATATAATATCAGTGCTAGGATAAAACAAAATATTTAATCGACTTTAAAGTGATTTATCGTTTTTAAAACGAACATAATTTAAGCACCTAGTTAATTGTACACAATTAGATTTTTTGAACTGTTATAGGGTTACATTTGAGCGCCATCTCGCCTGATGTTAAGTGACGATGAGCTCTATAAGGGGACGTGCTTACTTAGAATAAACCAACTAACTCTCGATTTCGAGCTACAAGCAGTTTAATAGAAAAAAGGACTAAGTAGTGTTAGATCATACAGATCAGTCGCACTGTCTCCGAAATGTATCCGATAAAAAACCGATAAGCTAGCAATTTTCCGGTAATGTTTTTTTCGAACAAGGGCGTTAGGGTTTCCCATGCGAAATTTAGATTAGGTAAACTCAAATTGTAACGCCACCCCTGTTCAAAAAATAATTAAGTAATTGATCAAACAGATCGTAAAACATTTAATTCGCTAATTTAATTTTAAAACGTGCTGCCAGTATACGCACAATAAACCAATTCGATCGTTATCGGAAATTCTATTCCGAATAGGATTCTTACTTTTCTGAGGCTACTTTTCATTCAAGTTTTAACGACAGAAGGGAATACAGTCGTAAAGTAAACGGGAAGACATTATTCTCAATCAAGTATGCGCCGGTGGACCAGAGCTACAAAAACCGTATTAAGTCGGTAATTTGTCTAGCATTCTGATTTATTTTATTGCTCAAGAGGTATATCTGGTTTCGGCTACGTCCTACCTAATCTTGTGATTCAATAAATAAAAGTGATACCTACTCAATGAGATTGGTCTAAATATTGGAGCGACTATTACACTTAAGGTTTTGAAGGGTGTTCAAACCAGCAAGTACCTATGTTAGTCCACCAGTAAGTGGGTAAGAGTAATAGCCGACCATTTCTCAACCACTGAATGATGTAGCTGTCGCAGACGGATTATATAATCCGCCGTATTAGATTACGGCTAGTCGTTATCAAATGCAGGGCCGTGTTGAAATGCGGCTGATTAAAAAATATCCAGAATGTATTCGACGCCATACATCATAGCTACCAAGACTGTTAAGAATGTTAAGATGTGTGTTCCAGCACACCATATTTTATGTGAGGTTGTGTTTGAAAGGATTCGCGGGTGCATAAAAAAGCGTGGCAATTGTCCCTCCTTAAACGGAAGAAGGGAAACAACATTATCTAGTGGGAATCCTTTATAACTGCACAACCATGTTAACATTACACAGGACTTAACTCCAATCTGAATTAATTACAGCGGTTAAAACCGCCGCCGCCGTTGTGAGAAAATAGCCATGAAATCGAGGTAAGTAATTAAATAATAATTTAGATCGTGATGGGGTATGCTTCCCTGTCACACCATTTTGTCACACCAGTGTGACACAGAAGAATTTTTTTCCTCTGTGTCATACCATCTGGTGTGACAGACAATAATCAATTACATCGTATGACTAACCATCACACCAAATATTCAACAACACAAACAACCAAGTCTAAATTGAAAAACAATCAATATATTCGAAAAGTGTGTACAAAAACTAACCGGAAACAAAAGAAAATATTAGTTATTACGAAACTGACAATAAGAAATAACATCCCTTAAGCGTCGTTACTTCTTAACGTACATTATTAAGAAAAGTCTCAATTGTTAGTAATTTACTAACAATTCTCAAGCTTGAATATAAAAATAGGTTTTATAGGTAGGTAGAATATCAAAAAAGGTTGAGTATGGTTGGTTTTTTTCATTTACAAATTGTAAAAATTAGTTCTTTTCACAAACTCGTTTGCAAGCAACTCAACTTGCAGTATACATGTTTCTAAATAACCTAATCGGACCAGTTAGGTTACTTAAGACCCAGATCCGACTCGGGGCACCCCGACTCTACGTAGTCTTGTCGCTACTACCCCTAGAGTGTATATAAAAAATGCGGGAGCCAGAAGCTCAAGGGAGGTCCTGGCTCAGGGCTGACCGCAGAGCTTCTGGCGGGAGCCCACCCGGAGTAAAATTTCAGTGATAGACCCTAATCGGGCCGGTTAGATTAAATTGATACATTTAATTGGTACTTTTATATAATTATGAGGTTTACATATCTAAATATAAAAATATATATTGGTGGACAATTGACACATAACACTACACACATACATACACACACAATAGTACATTACATTTTTGGAATTATTATTACAAGTAGGTATATTTGGACAAGATGGTAGTGTGACTGTGAAGAATTAAATTCTCGTGTGTCACACTAGTGTGACTATGAAGAAAAAAAATCTTCTGTGTCACACTGGTGTGACAGGGAAGCATACCCCATCGTGATCAGGGTAACGATTCTGAAACCATTCGGTTGCATCCGACACGGAATCTCATCTCTCGGTCTTTGTCATGCTAAACAGATAAGACAAAGACCGAGAGATGAGATTCCGTGTCGGATGCAACCGAATGGTTTCAGAATCGCTACCCAGGTACGTCCTGTGTAATGTTCACTATATGTGTTAAAATAGCGAAAGTTTTAAAACAAAAACCGCACAATTCTCCATAAATGTATCAACTCACGAAAACGTTGATTCACGTGATTTTTTGCAAATTAACAAAAACCGCACTATTCTCAATAAATGTATCAAATATCAACTCACGGAAACGTTGATTCACGTGATATTTTGCAAATTAACAAAAACCGCACAATTCTCCATAAATGTATCAAGTATCAACTCACGAAAACGTTGATTCACGTGATATTTTGGAACAGGTTGAAAGGCGGAGCTATTGGCCAATGGCTTGTTTAGAATTAGTAATATGACGACGACGAGCATATTACGGACTCGTCTTACACACAAAAGTTTAAACACATAATAACATCTAGCAATATAAACAAACAAGAAACATTAGAATCAAACTCAATATTATTACAATCTGAGTATCATTGATGCCACAATGTGACAATAAAATTAAGGGATTTTATTAAAGCTGTCAACCTAAATTTTACTTACTGCAATTGCGCACATGTGTAGAGCATAGGCACCAAAAAGTATGCGTGAAGCATACTCAAAGTATACCTAAAGGCGTTCCATTTATTTACTATAGTTTATTCTGAAATAAAAGTAGCCTAAGTTATTTCTCGCAACATCAGCTGTCGGCCCATAAAAGCCCCGTTTAAATAGGTCCAGCCATTTCAGAACTCAGTCGGAACATACTAAAAATTGTTAAAGTACCTACCGTTTATATTTTCAAAAATAGGTGTACATTTAGTAAAAAGCTGTGAATTTGGTAATACAAATAGACACTTTCATTTCAAATAAACGTACATTTTTTAGAATTCTGAGTTCGAATCGCTGTTCTGAGCAAACAATGAAACATGTGGTCGAATAAAAAAGCCGCTGGTTCCGCATGTATTTATCGCTGCGATTCTCGCTGACCAGCTCCCTACCCCATAAACCAAGCCCACGTACCGGAACAAACGCATACTATGGCCGATGGTCGTGGCCCGTAACCGTAAAGTATCAAAATCGGTCGAGCGCTCTATACAACTGCGACGTACACGTACCTAATGGCATTTCATGAAAGTTTTTCGATCTGCGCACTGGTTTGTTTCTCTTTATATGTACAGCCGAAAATTGAAAATGATTCGGTATTCGTATCACATGTCACCTTTTCTATTAATTTATCTGTTATTTTTTGTTGTTTTTTAAGTAGCCTTTTTAAGATTTATTGTTGACTAGCTGACGAGGCGAAATTCACACCGTTACTCATTTATTTTTACAGTGATCAACACGTTCTATTGTGTACTTGTAATTTTGTTTTCATCTCATCTATTCGAAAAGGACGACTTCGCATTTAAGCGCACCCAAATGTGGTGTTTTCCGAAAGAAACGCGGGCTTTTAGTTTCAAGAGTTTTAATCCTCTTTCTAAGTGCGCCACTTTGTGTATGTAACCATAATAATTTGTCTGAGGTGCGCCGCAATTATCTATGCCGTGCACTTTATGCCAAAGAAATCGTACACAAAATATCTCAAATGTAAATATTATTTTTTAAATGGTTAAGTTTTGTTGTATTATTAGATACTATTTCATTTCAATTTATTTGCTACTCTATGTTTTATTTAGTAATAACATTACCAAGAAATATGAGGCACCTTTTGTTTTCTCATAGTGGAAGATGAAAAGTAGAGTGTAACACTCGGGCGCAAAATATGCTTTTCGCTCGAACGAGGTACTTAGAATCCCTTGCTACGTTCAGGATTTCTACTCAAGAATCCCTCACTTTCCTCTGGATTCAAAAAAACGCCCTCGCCTCAATGACTTTATTTTGGTCCCTAATGTAATGATACAATCTACTATATCGTGGAACTATATTTTTTTAATTATTTATTTAAGATTACAATGCTTTACAATGAGTAGGTACATTGGTGTCACAAAGTCACAATGCAATAGGTACAGATTATACCCTGTACATATGGTGTTGCGTATAGTAAAAAAGTATGCTATAAAAAAAAAAAAAAAAGTTTAGTTACCCCTTTTAACATTATGCTATCTGCCAACGAATAGGATCAAAGATTACCCGGAGCAAACAGAGAGATAGTCACAATTTAAAGATTGATATCGTATATAGTTTCATAAGCAATTAGCGAAAAGGTATTAAGTTGAAATTACAACTAGACTCTTCATTTTTATAAATATCCACTAGTGGCCCATTCCGGCTTCGGTCGGATAATGTGATATAAAGTCCAATATTCAAAATAAAAACTATTCTATATGGAGTTGGACCCAATTTCACATAAATGCCGACTTTCTTGAATATTGAATCACAGGCAACAAACGCCATTAGACTTAAAAAAATTAAGATACTCGTAGATGTAGGTAGATATTAGATAAACATCAACGAGTATCCCACTAATATTATAGATGTCAAAGTATGGATGTTTACCCAAACGTAATGTTGCTCAAACACGCCGTAACGTATGAACGGATCAGGCTGAAATTTGGAATAGAGTTAGATTATAGTTTGGAAGAACACACTGTGCTGTTATGTGGCAGGCATGTTGCTTACCATCAGGCAAATGTCCAGCTCGTATCGTCACTCTTTATTTAAAAAAACCAGTACTATAATATAAAGATTAAGAATATTGCAACAAAAATATAGATACGCTGTACCCTGTACCTACGTGATACTATACTATTGAATTGAAGATAGAGCTGTAGCTTATTATTTAGGTACAGTCATACTACAGTACTACGTAGAATCTAGATAGACCATCAGCAGAGTATTGGATAGTCAGGCTTTGATTGAGTGCGGTCAGGCAAAACGAAAGAGCTCGCTCTGTTCATCACGAAGCTGCAATTTGCAGAGAAACAAAAGCTAACAAGAAATGAAATTTTCCTTATTTACATAACTCTATAGGAACGGAGACTTTTCATAACAAATCATTTGCTACTAACATTTTAATTGGAAGTTTAACAACACAAGTTGATAAAGTGTGTCTTTTTATTAGCACTTTCCTTTTTTATTTGTCTGGACTGAATAACAAATGTGTGAGATGTTTGTTTTTTATCATTTCTCACATTTATGTAATAGACTACAGGCCCGTGAACAAAATTTACGTAGTAAATGAACCAGTAGAACCATGTAGGATGATAGAAGGGTACAAAGTAATAAGATTCAGCTCTATGCCGTCACTTGTAAGCTGTCCAACTGAGTAGTCGAAGAGGGAGGGTTGGAACAATCGATAATTTCTCCTTGTCGCATGATTTTTGTACGGCATTGCGAAATAATGGACTTTTTTTACTACGTAAATTTTGTTCACGGGCCTGTAGTCTATAAGGACATAGCTGACCTGATGAAAGTTTTTTCAAGGAAAATATTTTGCTGGATTTTTTTCTATTAAATTTTAAAATCTAGGTACCTACGCATTTAACAAGAAAATTTTTTTTTTTGTAAATTACTTGCAATATAACTTTTAAATAATCTGGTATTTTTATTTATTGAGAGGATTAATATTTACATTTCGTCAAGTTTTCGTTTAACCCATTTTAAGTGAATAGATATAATAAGTTATTTAGTTAGATTACTTAATTGGTACTCAGTGTGTATGTATTATTTATTATGTACACAACGTAAAACAGAAAGTAAAAAAGAAATAATACAAATGCAATGGATCTGTGTAGGTACTGTGTGTGTGGAATGTGGATAGTACAAAATATACATAAAGTGTATGGCATAATAGAATAAGCATTTTCGCGTAAAGTAATTACAATAGCGACCCTATTTTCCAACGTGAAACGTGACTTTGTCCTTGTCAATGATCTGATGGTCTAAGATCCGGCTGCAGAATCTCTATGTTTATCGCGTATTTAATCCAATTCACATTTGAACAAACATGATTAGGAGAATACATTGATAATAGGTTGCCAGTCAATAAGTGGCCGCAAGTAATTTTAACTAAACTGATGTTAATTATAAGTTACGGTGGTCTAGTCGGGAGAACGGCGGCTGCCGATCCGGAGACCCCGGGTTCAAACCCCACACGCACCACTGTATTTTCGAAGTCATGTGCGTAATGCCGCTAACTTAAAACGGTGAAGGAAAACATCGTGAGGAAACCGACATGTACCTAGAATCTTTCGAAGTCATGTGTCATCCGCCAACCCGCACTGGACCAGCGTGGTGGATTATGGCCTTAACTCTCTCCTTGCGAGAGAAGGCCCCGAGTCCCAGCAGTGGGAACGTTTAGTGTGCTGTTGATGATGATGTAGATGTTAATTAATTTTCGAAAAAAAATTGCGCTCACTTGTTTTTTAAATAAAATATCATCCATATCATAGCAATGTATGTAAAGAATTCTAAAATCGATCGCAACTACTTCGCAGCCAGGTCTAAACAGGTAATATTTTGGTGTATTTATACGTTCATAACGTACATTTATGATTTATATATCAAATGAAATCTATTTTTTTTCTGTTTATTATGATATACGGTTGCTTAGTTAAATATGTCCGCAAATAAGGGTTGCAGGCTGTTAAAAATGACAAATCTTAAAGATAGAGTGAAAGAGAGCTAGCGCGAGTGCTAGCGAGCCTTTGGAACATCAACCATGCAAAGATGTCGCTTTACCAAGAAAAATCTTAACAAAGGTAATCTTTTACTCAACAAATTAAGTTCGTATTTAATAAATTTCGTATTTAGAATAAATTAAAAAGTAAAACTCGTTCAAAAACCCACTGAATAAAATTAGTCTGCGAAAGTCTTAGCATCTGAGGACTCTTTGTGAAAATAATCTGGGATTTGTATTTAATTATAACCAGCCCGCTAGCTTACTTTGCTATTAAATTTCCTTTTTAGGTAGAAACCTAAGCATTATGAAGATTAATGCACAGAATGAATTCTCAGGACTTGGTTCGCGGGGCTGGGGGCTGGGCTTATGTACCTATTAACTTTTCTTAGAAATCAAAAGTAATGAGGCGAACTATTCACGTGCATGGCATAGATATACTATATCATGCATAGCGTGCATAGATAAACTCTTTATTGCACTTAAATAATAAGACAAAATACAGAAACACCTTATAACAAAATAACAATAGGCGACCTTATCGCTAAGAGCGATTTCTTCCAGGCAACCGTCATAAAGTCATCAATCATAAAGTCATAAAGGCATAGGTCATCAATTTGGAGAATTATCTAGACTTGAGTGATTGAAGGCTTGCTGCGCAAGGTTATCTAAATCTTTCTATGTAGGGTTACAAAAAATTGGTGGGCTAAGCTGACAGGGATGTGTTACTTAATTAATAAGAGGAGAGAGTCTAAACAGAGAAAGTCAAAGCCATAATCCACTACGCTGGCCAGATGCGGGTTATTAGATGTCACAAGGCCTTGAAACATTCCTTTCTCGAAACATGACAATTTTTTCAAGATGTTTTTCTTCACCGGTAACGTTAAACATTACCGATACTGGTTCATCTGCGCTTGCAAAAGTACTCGAAAGGTGCAGGCATGATTGAACCTACGGCTTCATGCTTTTGTTGTCGGACGTTCTCACTACCGGGGGGTCTACCGCCGAACGATAAATGGCATAGCTTTGATGTTTTTCTCTCTTTTCTTTTCGCTTTAAATGATAGAGACAGCATTAGCAAAGCGATAGCCGACTTAGTTAGGCGGTAGAAGGCCGGGCCACCCCATGCCTTCGTCTCAGCAGGTTGTACAAATTTCTGAGCAGCTTTGGACGGGTAAAAATTCAATGCGGCAGCACATTTTTACCACTCGAGAACAGCTATATTTATGATAAGCACTATGGTTTGAATTTTGAGAAAATACCTTATTTAGAAGAAAAATTAGGACATTCAGGAAAATCTGCTTAGTTTTTGGTATTAATTTTTTTTTCAGGTTTCACGTTTTACCAAGTTACTGAAATGTTGATTTGATCAAAGTTCAAAGTGATTGCAATTTGCAATATTTTATATACTTGAGCCAAGTGTATTTTTGTCAATGATCGGCAGCCATTTGTACCGTTTATAAAAATAACTTCGTTATTTTCTCCAAAAAAACGACAGAGCAAGCGCTATACCGGCCAAGCGACGCTGCGCACAAACAGCTACTTTCCTATCTTAAACCAACGTCTTCCTTTAGTTTTACTACTTTTAACCTTTTGACCGCCAGGACTAAATTGCATTTCCGTGCCCTGGACGCCAAGCGTACAAAATAAGTCAAAATTGTGCTGTCACCATTTGATATCTAACACACAATGTTTTGGTATACCTAGTCCGTTTTTTTGTCAACTATAGACGTCGTTGGCGCACAGGGCTCACTCGCACTTGTCAAGTATATGTAGGTGACTCTGGTGGTCAAAAGGTTAATAATCGGACAAACGAAATACAAGCAAAATACCACAAGATAAATATTCTTCTTTAGGTCTAAATAAGGTACTCGCGTAACTAGGTAGGTTACAAGTAAGCTAAATAATCTTATAGTTTCACTAAGCGGGTAAAATCTCGGGGCGCTACTTGTAGGTAGCTAAAGTCTTTTCACTCGACAAATTGTATCTACTTATCATTATTAGTGACCCCCTCCAAAATTGAAAGCTCCTCCTCCTCCGCTCCTGAGTTTGGTACCTAACTGTATGCTTGCAAGTTTGATTCATGTATGTTTTCAGGTATTCTCAATGTATGTGCGTAAGTATCCTTAGTAATTTGCGTAAGTAAATCAACCAACCTAAACTTACCAAGTACCTACCCAGGTACTTGATAAGTTTAGGTTGGTTGGACCATGCGCCTTCTGTACCTACCAGTCCCAAGTTCGGTAGAAGTAGAAACCAATGGAAGCTAACCTGCCATATATTCCTTTGTAAACAAGCTGTCTAGACGTAAGTATATATCTATATGACAACCAGTGACTAAACACAGTACCTACATCTGTTCATGGTGTAATATGATTATGTGGAAGAACGGCCCATATATGTAAATATGAATGCTTGAGTGTTGTGTTGTTTGTGGACCTCAACGTCATCATGTCAGTTTACTCAGGGGCGAAACAACGCTTCAAGGCTTCGAGGTAATAATGTCTTAGGGGTTATAGGTGTTTACGTCAAAATGGAGCAAAAAAATTTTTCATTTATGGCTAGGTATTGGAATAAAGGTGCAACTTTTTGCATATATGCGGTGTAGGTAATACTCTAACACTGTAAAAGTACATTTTATCTCTGACTACAATCATACAACTACATACTTACCAACATTATTGTATTATTTTCAGTGTATCAAACCAAAAGCGGATCTAGGTGAGTCGGAACAGCGGTAGTGTGCACGCTTGAAACGCTTGACCTCTAGGGCAAAATGCTGTGACATAAATAGCCACAGTAGTGCTAAAATTAACATAATTTGCAATATCTGTGTTAATCTCATATTACCGATTTCAAATTCAGGCTGCGAAATGAGGTAATTTAACGTGAGTGCCTATTATTATCCAATAGACACCGGCCGTTTTGAATATTCCATTCTCGTTTAGCGGAGGTGGAAAACTGAACGATGTGACCCTAAAACTGCACTCCTGGCTTAAAATACACGCAAAGCTTGAAGCTAAATTACGAGCAATTACTGTAGAACAAACTGCAAAGTAGGCACATTTTCATCGAGATCAAAGAAAGTCATTAAACGAAGTTTTGTCCGGAGTGCAATATCTTTCCGTAGATTTGCCATTTGACCTCGATAAAAATTGCAGAGTGAAGTCATAGATATCGTGGGGTGCATGTGATAGCGGGGGAGATGCACCTTTTTATGGTGGTTTGTCAAATTGATGATTTGATTTTGCGAAATTTTATTGGACTCTTATTTGGAACGCAATTGAAGTTAATTTTTGTTATGCTGCTGGCTTGATTCCAACCTAAGTGTGCCTGATGCTCTGACGGGAAGCAACCCGTCTTCCAATAACAACCCGGTGCCAAGGTTGATCATGAAGAGTTCCTATGATTACCTAGCACGGCATCGCCATCAACCCGGATGATTTTTCTCTTTTCCCAGTAATTTCTTTGGAAACATTGCTCATCAAACCGGAATACATTAGGGGAGAAGGGGGCACCTTAGCACAGGGGCAGATTTGAATATGTTGATTCTTAAACGCAGCTTTGTATTAGTCTATGCCACAACTCGATTTTAATGTTGGCAACACCGGGTATGTCAAACGTCAAGTCACAGAGCGCGTGTGTTTATAAGTGAAATCGAGTTATAACCTCTCTTCATTCTTGAGCCGTCGAAGTTTAAAATCAAAATAAATGTTGTAAGAAATTATCAATCACGTGAGTAAATATTTACCACTTAATTATTTTACATGTTTATCTAATACTTATTAGTTTTTCATCTACATGGTAGTTTTTGCTTGACGGTTGTTTTATATATTTTTTTTATTAATGTTTATCTTTCAAGTGAGTATGGGGCAGATTTGATAAAAAGAAAAGGGGCAGATTTGAACACTATGTTCAAATGTGCCCCGACCCCGTTTTAAATGATATCTTCAAATATGCGTCTTTTCATATATTTTAAATGTAATACTAATTCTAATTAAATACATCACTAATTATAATTATTTATTTATAGGATGGTTAGAACATATAAAAAAAAGCGGGAAAGTACAGTTAATGAAGACGATGTATTAAAAGCAGTTTTAAACGTCATAAACGGAACTATGAAACTTAGGAGAGCTGCTACTATATATGGGTTGACGCCGAGCACACTCTTTTATCGAGTTAAAAAGTATAAAGAAAACATAGCTCCTAGGAGTGAAGTATTTTCAAGTAAATACACTGTTGCTCAGATATTTACCAATGACGAGGAAAAACTGTTGGAAAAATACCTCTTGAAAAGATCAAAAATGAACTATGGCCTCACCTACACAAGTGCAAGATCGTTAGCTTTTGAATATGCAACAGCTTTACGTAAATGTCCAGCAAAATGGACGGAAAATACACAGGCAGGCATAGAGTGGATGAAAGGATTTATGAAAAGGCACAAAAATTTGTCTTTGCGAAAGCCTGAGAACACGAGTCTTTCACGTTCGACAAGTTTTAATAAGCACAACGTGTCCATGTTTTACGATAATTATGAAAGGGTTCTGCAAAAGACCCACTTTACTCCAGACCGAATTTTCAATTTGGATGAGACCAATATTATGACAGTGGTGCAAGCACCTAATGTAATTGCGCAGACTGGTTCAAAGCAGGTAGGTCAGTGTGTGTCAGCAGAGAGAGGCCAGCTGATAACAATGTGCGCCATAGTCAGTGCAACAGGTAATACCGTTCCACCAGTTTTCATATTTCCGCGAGCACGATTTCATGATGTTATGATTAATGGAGCGCCACCTGGAAGCGTTGGTTATGCAAATAGTCCAAAAAGCGGATGGATGACCGGCCCTTTGTTTGTTAAGGTGCTGCAACATATAAAAAAATCCACAAGATGTAGTAAAGATGACAAAATATTGTTATTATTTGACAATCATGAAAGTCATTGTTCTTTAGATGCAATCAATTACTGTCGAGACAATGGTATTGTTGTACTCACATTCCCCCCCCATTGCACACATCAGATGCAACCCCTAGATGTTGCCGTCAATGGGCCATTTAAACAAAAAATTTCAGTGGCACAAAATAATTGGCTGCTCGAACATCCTGGGAGAACCATCACAATCCATGATCTAGCAGGTATTGTGACTCCAGCATATAATGCTTCTCATACGCCTAATAATATAATTTCGGGGTTTTCAAAACCAGGAATCTACCCACTTAACCGTAATGCATTTACAGACGATGATTTTCAGTGTGCAGAAGTCACGAATCGTCCTCAACCTAATGTATTTGCTGAGAATGAGAGCCCCATAGCAGCTAATGCTTTACTTGATATCCCTGATATTATTCAGCCAACAGTAGCTTTACAAAGAGAGTCACATCCGCCACAAACTGTATCTCCTGGCCGAGAAGAAAATGATCAGAGAGATAGTAGTCCAAGTATTTGTAATCAGTTCCTCATGGCATCTAATGCTTCACTTGAAATGATTGATGTTATGCAGCCAACAGAAGCTTCACAAAGAGGGCCACAAACGCCACAAATATCGCCTAGGGTAGAAGACATAGATCAGAGATTCTTTAGTCCGAGTATTTATGATCACAGTAAAGACAATATTAATGAAATGTCTGGTGAAGTACCCGGTCCCGTAACTCCGGAAATGATTAAACCTTATCCTAAAGCCCCGCCACGTAAAAATTGCGCAACAGGACGAAAAAAAGGAAGTTCGCGCATCTTGACTGACACTCCAGAGAAGAATGCAATCGAAGCAGCACATTTAAATCGGATGAAAAAATTAGAAAAGCCTGCTATTCGTCGACGTACAAAAAAAGGCAAGCCAAATACCAAAGTAAAGAAACCTAGAAAAGGCAAGCAACTTCCTAAAGGCAAATCTAAATCAAAAAAGAGTTCTATATTCACATCAAGCTCTGAATCTGATGATCATGACAGTCACTTCTCCATGAATGACGACACAGACTTGGATGCGACTGATGCCAGTAGCAGTCAACATGAAGATGAAGAACTGCAGGATCCAGTTCACAATACTAATTTTACTAGCGGAAATCTGAAAGTAGGGGACTTTGTATTAGTTCAGTGTCCGTCAGAGAAACGAACAGCATCTGTGGCTTTCGTTGCTAGAATTGAAGAAAGGGACTTAAATACTTTTACTGTCAATTTTTTGAAGAGAAAAGGAGATCTGTTTTACTTTCCTGAAAAAGTTGATAGATGGCCAATTACTATTTTGGATATAGTAACAAAACTGCCAGCACCTAACGACGCACCTGGCACGTCCAGAACTGCATCAAAACTTTCTTTTAATTTCAATTTTTCTTTCTTTTCTATGGGATAGGTACCTTACATGTTTATTTTTAAAATATTCTGCAATGTGATTATTTTTGTTACCAAAGTCGAAGTCTGACTAAATTAAGAAACTATTATTTTAAATATAATTACTATAAGACAAGATTTAACTGTAAAAGTTTGATATAAGTTTATTTTATGTTTAATTTTTAAAATATTCTGCAATGTGATTATTTTTGTTACCAAAGTCGAAGTCTGACTAAATTAAGAAACTATTATTTTAAATATAATTACTATAAGACAAGATTTAACTGTAAAAGTTTGATATAAGTTTATTTTATGTTTGATTTTGAGTCTGTGACAATATATATGATTATATTAACAACAAACTAATACTTTATTCACTCTATTTCCTGCATTTAAACCAGTTTTTCAAAACTGCCCCATGTCGATTCAAATGTGCCCCCATGGAGAGGCAGATTTGAACAAATTCGGCTTTTAAAAAAAACAAAAATATCGTCATACAACTTTTATCAAATTGAAACATCTCGTCATTTTTATATTAATCAAAGACTAAGAAAGCTAAGAAAAATATGTTGTTTAAATTTTTCTTTACAGTTGATTTGTTACAAGCCAAAATATAAAAAATGTGCTAAGGTGCCCCCTTCTCCCCTAATTATGGCACTATACTGACAAAGATATGGTCCTTATCCGGCTTAGACAGACACGGGAAATAGTCATACGCAGCAGAATTATCCAGAAAGAGTCACTAAAATTTAGAACAAGAAAAAATTACAACATTTATTACTGCCCGGCGTCATGTTTTTTTTTTGTTTTGCGAAAGGCACTAACTAGATTTTATGTGGCCAGTAGCATCAAAAAATGTAGCCGTAGTGGTGTAGGTATAATCCGAGTAAGCCGAAATTGCGTCCGAATAAACGTAGGAATATTTAACCTTTAAAACAAGAGTGCGTTGAGTTGCATGGAGTAGGCCTTATGCAAATATGTGAGTACCTACTTACTCGTAATTCGTGTGGTGTGTCTAAGATCCGTAGTAAATGTTTAGGTATGTTTTTCAGGTTTTTCGACAATCAACTTCTTAAAGGCGTACCTATTAAACTGAAACTACTAAATAAAAAGCTATAGTTCGCACTTAGGCCCGTACCTACTATATTTTGAAAAACAATTAGGTACCTGCCACGAAGTGAACTCTGAAATAATGTAAAAATAAAATATTGGTACCAAATGAGGCCTTTTCAAGATGCATAATACCTGTCAAAGATAGTTCTCAATTTCACGATAGGTAGTGCCAATGTGTTTTATTTTTAAATTTAACAAAACATGTTAAATTACAAAATCAAATATTGGAGCCGCACTTGGCGAAATTGTGAACTTCTATCATTGACAAGTCTTTTTACGTCTTGATTAGGGCATGGATACCGGTATTCGGTATTACCGAAAAACCGGTAATACCGGACTATTTAGGGCAATTTTGAAAACCGGTATTGAAATTACAAAAACCGGTTTTTCGGTATTTTGGATAAAAATATTAAATTCATGAATACAACCCATAAGGCGACTCTAGATTACAAAAATAACAAACAACATAATTTGTTTTGTAATTGTAAACTTGATGGGGTGGTAGTCTACGTTTTTTTCATGGTTTAGGTACACAAAGTGTAAATGTATTATTAATGAAAACTTGTTTTGCAGTAAAAAGAGTAAAATAAACTGTTTTTAAACAAAATTGCTTATTTTGGTCTTGTTAGACATAAGTAATGTCGGGTTAACCTGGCTCTAGGATCGCTGGTCAGGTTTACGACAGGTTGTTGTGTCGTCGTGTATAGCTGTCCGTAGAACTTCTCAACCTCTCCCATGAGCTCGGACTTGGACGATATGATCTTCCCATCCTCGGTCTTCAGCTTCATCAGCTGGCTCTGGCCAATAGACAAATCTCGGGCGAATACTTTAGAGCCTTTGTTCTGCTCAATGGCCTTTTCAATACACTTCGTATTGAATTGCCGTATATCGCGAGTCAGTGACTTTGAGATATGTCTATTAATCCTTCGATACTTAGAAGCATCACCTGAGGATTGTAAAACCATCTTGCGCCTTTCTTCCATGAGCTCTAGGGTAGGGTTAGAGAGTTTTTGGGTTCTTTTCGTACGACGGATTTTAAAGTGTTTAGATCCGATCGTATGGACAGCTTCCACGACCCTGTCATTATAAACATCCACGTCTACGCAGTCACCTAGGCACTCGTAGGGATTCTGAAGCTCGAGTTGGAAGTTCTCGGAATTCTGGATTTGGATAGGCGCTGGCCGGAGCGTAGACTTCATCAGTCGCGACCGTTCGAGTTTTATATTAAGATTCAGCATGCCTCTTACCATTCCCCGACATTACACCGAAGATATCCCGGACGTTAGCCTGTACGAGATTAGAATGGCTCTCAAACAGCTAAAGAATAACAAGGCGCCGGGTGATGACGGCATTACAGCTGAGCTCCTGAAAGCGGCAGGTTCGCCTATGCTAAGGACTCTACAAAAGCTATTTGATTCCGTCATTCTCGAAGGCAAAACGCCGAAGGCATGGCACAGAGGCGTGGTGATACTCTTCTTTAAGAAGGGTGACAAGACCCTTTTGAAGAACTACAGGCCCATCACGCTTCTGAGTCACGTTTATAAACTGTTCTCGAGAGTCATATCGAACCGTCTCGCACGCAGGTTTGACGACTTCCAACCGCCCGAACAAGCCGGTTTCCGAAAAGGCTTTAGCACCATAGACCACATACATACGCTACGGCAGGTTATACAGAAGACCGAAGAGTATAACCAGCCCCTATGTTTGGCGTTTGTGGACTATGAGAAAGCGATTCGATCGAGACCTGGGCTATGCTTCAGTCGCTCCAGCGGTGCCAAATTGACTATCGGTATATTGAGGTGCTAAGGTGCCTGTACGAAAACGCCACCATGTCAGTTCGTCTTCAGGACCAGAATTCGAAACCGATCCAGCTGCAACGAGGTGTGAGACAGGGGGATGTCATATCCCCGAAACTGTTTACCGCCGCACTGGAAGACGTCTTCAAACTTCTGGACTGGAACGGACTCGGCATCAACATAAATGGTGAGTACATGACCAACCTCCGTTTTGCCGATGATATCGTGGTCATGGCTGAAACCCTGGACGACCTCGGCAGAATGCTAAATGACCTCAGTAGAGCCTCTGAAAAAGTGGGTCTTAAAATGAACATGGATAAGACAAAAATCATGTCAAATAACCATGTTGTACCCACTCCTCTTAAAGTAGGACTCTCTACGCTCGAGGTTGTTGACGAATACGTTTACCTAGGACAAACAGTCCAATTAGGTAGATCCAACTTCGAGAAAGAGGTCACTCGTCGAATCCAACTCGGCTGGGCAGCGTTCGGGAAACTACGTAATATCTTCTCGTCCAAACTACCGCAGTGTCTCAAGACGAAAGTCTTTGACCAGTGTGTGTTGCCAGCGATGACATACGGAACAGAGACGTGGTCGCTTACTATGGGCCTCATAAGAAGGCTCAAAGTCACCCAAAGGGCAATGGAAAGAGCTATGCTCGGAGTTTCCCTGCGCGATAGAATCAGAAATGAGGAAATCCGCAGGAGAACCAAGGTAACCAACATAGCTCAACGAGTTGCTAAACTTAAGTGGCAGTGGGCAGGGCACATAGCTCGCAGAACCGATGGCCGTTGGGGCGGAAAGGTTCTCGAGTGGCGACCGCGTACCGGAAGACGCAGCGTTGGCAGGCCCCCCACAAGATGGACCGATGATCTGGTAAAGGTCGCCGGAAATCGTTGGATGCGGGCAGCGCAGGACAGATCTTTGTGGAAATCATTGGGGGAGGCCTTTGTCCTGCAGTGGACGTCTTTCGGCTGATATGATGATGTTGATGATGAGACATAAGTATACCTAAACTATGTTATACAAAAAATATAACCAACTTTTTTAACTTAATAAAATAAAATTTTAACGAAGATATCTTGGAACTCAGCCTGTACGAGATTAGGATGGCCCTCAAACAATTTAAAAACAACATGGCACCTGGCGACGACGGAACTACGACTGAGCTTCTGAGAGCGGGTGGAAAACCGGTACTTAAAGTCCTCCAGATGCTATTTGACTCCGTCGTACTAGACGGTAATACGCCAGAAGCGCGGAGAGAAGTGTGGTGGTGCTCTTCTTTAAAATAAGGTAAACCTTGTTGAAGAATTACATACCTATCTCACTTCTGAGCCACGTTTATAAGTTGTTTTCGAGAGTAATCACGAATCGTCTCGCGCGCAGGATTGACGACTTCCAGCCACCCGAACAAGCCGGTTTCCGAAAAGACCACATCCATACGCTTCAGCAGATTATACAGAAAATCGAGAAGTATAATCGGCCACTATGTATAGCGTATGGGGACTATGAGAAACCCTTCGATTTCATCGAGACCTGGGCAGTGCTTCAGTCCCTCCAGCGATGCCATATCGACTATCGCATATCGAAGTTTTGAAGTGTATAGCAAAACCACAATGTCAATCCGATTACAGGACCAGTGCACAAAACATATCCGGCTACAGAAAAGGGTGAGACAGGCAGATGTTATATCTCCGAAACTGTTCACCGCCGCGCTAGAAGATGTTTTCAAGCTACTGGTCTGGAACGGATATGGCATTGATGCCATATTGCAGTGATGCATTCGCCGTTGATATTGATATCAACGGCTAATACATCACTCACCGTCGGTTTGCCGTCGACATAGGCATTGTGACTTAGTCACTAGAGGACTTTCGTGCTATGCTCAGGGACCTCAGTAGAGTATCCCAACAGGTAGGTTTGAGGATGAATATGGACACGACAAAGGTCATGTCAACTGTTCATGTCTCACCTGTACCGATTATTGTTGGGAATAGCATACTCGAAGTGGTTGACGAATACGTCTACCTGGGTCAAAATATCCAATTTGGTGGATTCAACTTCGACAAAGAGGTTCAGCGAGGGATCCAACTCAGATGGGCAGCGTTCGAGAAACTACGGCATATCTTGGAGTCAAAAATACCCCAATACCTGAAGACGAAAGTTTTCAATCAATGCGTTTGCCAGTGATGGTTTATGGAACTGAGACGTAGTCTCTATCTGTGGGTCTCATAACAAAGCTCAAAATCACACAGCGACCTATGAAGAGAGCTATGCTCGGGGTCTCTTTGCGCGACAGAATCCGTTATAAGGATATTCGTAAAAGAACGAAAGTGGCCGACTGGCCTATGTTCAGCAGTGAACGTCTTGCTTGGGTGATGATGATGAACTTATACACTATTTAGTGCATAATAATATCTACATATCTACTAGTTTTTGGACTTGACTGGCTCCGACACTAAATATATGAGTAAGTAGCGCTTATCATAGTTATAATATTTTATTTTTCGCTTTTGAGTGCCTATTTGTGGTTTTGAAGTTGGTTTATTTTTTTGTATAAAATAAATAGTTTAAAATGGGTGCGTGTTTATTGATGTTTGTTTAACTTTAGCGTTAGAAATGTTGAATTAAGTAAGTTTCGCATTTACCGTAGGATTTTTTTACTGCTATTTTAATAGTAGAAGTAAATTACCGAAAAACCGGGATCCCGGTTTTAAAAATATGAATACCGAAAAAATACCGGTTTTGTCAGAAGTCCAATACCGCCATGCCCTAGTCTTGATCAAGCCTCATTACCAATCTACAAATGGTGATCATATTTATAGCAGTTGATTTCGAACGAATTTTCAGGGTTGGCTCCGTAGTAAAGCTCATCATCATCATCATCAGCGGCAAGACGTCCACTGCTGAACATAGGTCTCTCCCTAGATTTCCACACCGAACGGTCCCGCGCAACCTGCAACCAGCGGTTTCCAACGACCTTTGTGAGGTCATCTGTCCATCTAGTGGGAGGCCGTCCAACACTGCGTCTTCCGGTTCGTGGTCGCCACTCGATAACCTTTATTTCCCATCGGTTGTCAGTTCGAGCGATGTGGCCTGCCCTGAATAAACGCTCATTGTAAAGCAATTTGTGGTTTGCTTTACTCGTTATCTCGTAGGTACCTATTTGTTGAAAGAATGCCGTGCCCGAATGTCTCATATAAATTTTATACAAATCGGTGTAAGTACCAGTATTTGACCATCAACAAAAAAATGGTTGTCTGTAAAGTCGGTTTACTGACGATAATTAAACGTGACAACGTCTAAAGAAATCAGTACGCTGATAGCGCGAGTAGTGATACCGCTCGACTCGGCGGGTGGTGCCCTCAGCGCTCAGCTTCGTCCGCATGGCACGGACGACGAACTAACGGTGACGTTACATGACGTCATGTTTTGCGGGCGTGCAGCCGGCTTCACCGAATTATAAGACGTTATCACGTCAAAAAAAATTAAACAAACACAGGTTCGCTAAATATTACTACTTTACAAATTTTATTAAAATTAGTAATTAAACTGTGAGTTTCACTTTTAAATGTAAGTAGGATGTTTCGTTTTGTAGCGAAAAAAATACAGCAGTGTTTTTACCATTTGCAGTCTCATCAATTAAATTCAATTTATCTAAACCAGGGGTCGGCAACCCTTTAAGAGTCAAGGGCCAAATAGTGGAAAGAGTAGATAAAAGCGGGCCGCACTTCTAATCATTATTGGTCAATCATTATGACTTCGAAAAGGCAGTGGTGCGCGTGGGATTTCAACCCGGGGCTCCGGATCAGCAGTAGCTGTTCTCCCGACTAGACCAGCCGTAACTTAACACAGTAGGTACCTATTACCTACAGGCGTATTACAGGTCTTATGCATACGGGTGTACGGTGTACCCGTGTGTAGGTAGCTATATTTGTTCGTTAGGTATGTTCAACTGTGTTTAATCCCTCTTTTGAAACCCTTTAGGTAGGCCAGTCTCTTTTAAAACAGCCGTGAGGCTACTGTCCCTTGAACTCCCTTGTATAGGGTGATATCTCACCGCAAAAAACTACGCAAAGATATAATTTAATATACCTAACTGATAAAACTAGGTTTTATTATTATACTATTGAATTCCACTTAACTAAATAAATAAATATAGGTGGACAATTCACACACAACACCATCTGACCCCAAACTAAGCTTGTGTGAAGGCGGCCAGATAGCTGATATAATACTTATATAGTTTTAAATACATAGACAATAAAACAGAGAAGCCCTGTAAACATATCTCGAAATACTGCTCTTCGATGACTATCTATTCTATATTACTGCTGGCGGTAGAATAACACTAACAAAGGTACCATACTTCTCGAGGCGGATATTACAAAGAATACAATAATTGTACCTATAAATAATATAAGATCTAATAAAATTGACAAAAAATTGTTTTTTCTAGTATGGGCATTCCATCGTAAAACCCATCATCAATTAAGTGAGATGGAGCCCAAAAGTTTGAGTATTTTTATTAACGTGATAATATTTTACCTACCAAACTATCCAAATCCAGAAATTAATTATCCATAATGTATTTCCTCATTTCTACGGGAAAGCTGTTGGCTATTTAGCATCGACGGGTGATAACGTGAGCGTAGTCTACAAAAACCCTGAAACACTATTAAAGCAACATCTATAGGTAATAACAATGTACCTATGTCGTATCCAAAGATTATTATTTTATAAGAAATAGTAAATTATTTCTCGCCATTTTAGAGTTTCTAATAAAGTAACAAGAATAATTTTAAAAATAATAAAACCCGACTAAAAAACAACACATAAGAAAAACACTGTTGATTGAATTAAAATGCTTGTAATTACCTATTCCAAATGGTATTTAACTACACAACATATTTACATATTTGTAATGATCTTTAAATTCTCTGTATTTTGATACCCTACTTGATTTGCTAGATAACATTTTTTTTCAACTACTCACAATTTTGTCTCAAAAATCGGCTAAATTGTTTTTTTTTTATTTAATACCTCTTTAAGGACACTTGGGTAATGAAGACAAATGTAACGATATCTGGACCGTCAAAATCCGTCCAGCCGTTTGGAAGATACGTGGGAATAAAGAAATTTACAAACATACAAGATACGCGCGAAAAACATAACCCTCTTTCAGTCGGGTAAAAATACTTAGTTATAGTTGTAATGTGTACCTACAGCCACAGATCAGAAAATAGTTACTACAGCGCGCAACTTTTACAATTTTAGCCCAGTACAGAAGCTTCGTGCTACGTTGTACAATTTCTTATTGAATACCTACATTCCTTAATAATTCTACAACGAGCATGTTTCCTAAGAAATTACAGGGCACAGAGAGAAATTTCCAAGCGACGAGCGTAGTGTAGTTATCGGAAGTCCAACTAAAGGAGATTGCCCATTTTCTTGTGTTCTTCCATACCTATACCTATCTGTATTCCAAATTTCAACCCGATCCGTTAAGACGCTACGACGTGATTGAGCAACAAACGTCCCAACATCCATACATTAAAACATTCATAATATTAACAAAATTAAGCATTTTGATTTACCCACTACCTGCCCCTACCTCTACCTTACCCTATTTGACTACCTCGAGTTTGTAATCTGTACCAGGGATGTTACGGAGCTTCGACTCCGACTCCGTTATGTCGGAAGTTCCGATTAGTTTTACACCTCCGGTTCCGACTCCGGTTCCGAAACTTTTGAATCGGAGGTTAATCGGATGTCGAAGCATAACTTAGCGGCGGCGCCCTGCGCCGACAGTAACGAACAGTTTCGCAGGAACATGTCGCGCGGGGAATCTCCCGCGCACGAGTGTAATGAAAAGTATACTAAATGAGCACAATATAGAAAAACGCAAAATTCCAGCACCTTATATTAAATATCCGCCAATATTATCGTGTCCACCAGGCTCGGTAGCGAGCGAATATCTTTTTGGTGGCGTCGATTTAATCTACAAGGGAGGGCGCCTAGTGCCAGAAAACGAAAAAAGGACATTTTCGACGCCGCTCACTGATGTTAAGAAACTAAAAACTATGACGTGTACAAAAAAACATTGACGTGTGGGTACAATCAAGAATAAAGTGGCCAAGTGCGAGTTGGACTCGCCCATGAAGGGTTCCGTTGCAGCAAGTAACATTATATACATAGTACACAATACACATAGTTCTTGTAGTTCGTTGTAACTTTGATTGAAGTTTCAATAATGGTGTATTTATGACGTACTAAAAAAACTACTCATCAGATCGAGTTCAAACTAATTTTCGTTGGTGGTTTACATGGTAATGTAAATCATATATTTTTTTTAGATTTTTCATTCTCTTACTTTAGAAGTTAGAGGGGGGGGGGGACACATTTTACCACTTTGGAAGTGTCTCTCGCGCAAATTATTTAGTGTAGACGAAAATGATTTTAGAAACCTCAATATCATTTTTGAAGACCTATCGATAGACACCCAACACGTGTAGGTTTGATGAAAAAAAAAAATTTGAGTTTCAGTTCTTAGTATGGGGGGCAACCCTAATTTTTCTTTTTTTTTAATATTTCTGTTGAAATCTTAATGCGGTTCACAGAATACATCTACTTACTAAGTTTCAACAGTGTAGTTCTCATAGTTTCGGCAAAAAGTGGCTGTGACATACGGACGGACAGACAGACAGACAGACAGACAGACAGACATGACGAATCAATAAGGGTTCCGTTTTTACGTTTTACGGAACCCTAAAAAGCACAATAACCGAATAGAATTTTAAAAATAGATCAGATTTTTTACAGAAAAAATTTTTAATGGCACCTGATAATTAGTTCCCCTCCAAACTGTGTCATGCTATTCTCGACTTTATGCACATCATATTAAGAAGGGCCTCGCGCGGGTGAAATCAGATTTTTTCCTGGCATTAGGCGCACTCTTAAGAAATATCTTAGACTGAGACAGCTTCAAAGCTTATGTTCATGAAGTACATATACACACTTTTGGTGTCAATGTATTTAATTTAATTTGTTTGAAAGCTTTTGTTCATTTAACATACTTTATATACTTTGGGATTCAATTAATTGAATATTTTGTTTATTTTTGAAGATTCCATTTTTTTTTCATTTTTTGTGATATTTCATGAAACAAAACAATTAAAAGTTTAAATGAATGTTTTATTTGTCCTAAAATAAAAATCTCTCTCCTACCACTACTTCTGACCCTACCTCCGACTCCGGTTCCGACTCCGATAAATCAAATTTAAAAACTCCGACTCCGACTTCGGTTCCGATAAGATCACCTCCGTTACATCCCTGATCAGGGTAGCGATTCTGAAACCATTCGGTTGCATCCGACACGGAATCTCATCTCTCGGTCTTTGTCATGCTAAACAGATAAGACAAAGACCGAGAGATGAGATTCCGTGTCGGATGCAACCGAATGGTTTCAGAATCGCTACCCTGTACCTACAACATTCTACTAATCAAGACCTTTCATTTGATACCCATATTGAGGTAGTAGGTAGCGAAAAAAAATGTAATTCGCTATTTTGTGGTGGCGGCCATTTTGGATTTGAAATTATTTGTCATAGTGTTATAGTAAGTACCTATTCTACCAGTCAAGCCATTTCATTTGATACCCATATTGAAGTAGGTTGTAAAGAAATATTTTGTCCATTTTGTGGAGGCGGGCATCTTGAACCGATATTAACCAAACATAGCTAAGAACCACGGCAAGGAAATTAACCTTCAAATAAAAAAACCCGCATCGAAATCAGTCCATCCGTTTGAGATCTACGGTGCCATAGACAGACACACACAGACAGACGGACATGTCAAACTTAATAACACCCCTTTTTTGGTCGGGGGTTAAAAAGCAACGCTCGCAACGCCTCGCTTCCAGTGCGTCGTGTGACTATCTGGAGCTAGGGCAACTTGTGCTCAGTGATCCAAGTCACTGGGTCCGCATCAGCCGCCGGCACGATAGTCGCAGCCTGAAACTTTCCTCTGACGGCCGCAATTATAACGCGGCTATTAAAGTGCTCCCTATAAATATACTTACTACGAAATGTGGTTCAACTAACGTTCTGAATGAATACAATTGTGAAAGTGATGTTTAGAAGTTCTAAAATAAATCAGTTATGCAAATAGTGTTCCGTCCACTAGTGGATCTATTTCATTTGTATAAATTGTTAGTAGGTATTAGAAAAGCTTTGAATAAACAAGTTATGCAATGATAAATAAAATAGTGATCTGACAGTCGAACTACAACTTCAACAACTAATTCTGCGGCCCACAATAAAGTACTTATAAGCATTTAGCTGCTTACACTTAAAAACAATATTTTCAAAAAAAATACTGGAAAAAGTTCAAATTTAATTGAAATGTATTATGCATCTGCCCATAACAACACAGTCATCAAATAGATAATAATGACAGAGTGTTTACTACAAGGAAGCTGTGATGATCTAACAGCAAGAATGTTGATTTTAATTGTAGGTTTGATTCCCATCAGAACGAAACTGTAAGTATTTTTCCAAGTGCCGGTATACAAGTTCGTCATCGGCACTAGCTTTGACGGTAAAGAAAAACATCTTGAGAAAACAGGTATTTTCCAAGACTTATTTAGAGTTAGTCTTACATACAACATCCATCAACCCGCACTTGACCCTCTCCACGTGAGAAAAGACCCTGACTCCCAGCAGTGAGAACATAAACTAGGCTGCTTATGTGATCTTACTATCAAGGTATTGAGTACTCAACTGTTTCTTTGCAATAGTGCTTCGAGATTAAACATCATTTTTACAAAACAAAATTTGTCTAGGTTTTAGTGCAAGACTATGAAACCACATTCTGTTTTAACAGATGTCTGATCTTTTAAACAATTTCTAACATTGAGATAATAACTTTATAGTCTATTATTATAAATTACTAAAGTTAATGTTTTATGGGCAGACTAAAAATAATTTAATTATTTCTTCTTATTGAATAGTCTCACTCTAAAAATGTCAACTATTGACATTATAACTTTTAGCACAATAGAATCTCTTTCTCACCACCAAATAGCCTAAAAAATTCTATGCATTTGGCTCTACAATACAAACAAAAAGAAAATTCTCAAAAAACTGTTAATTCTTGAAATTAATGTAGTTTGTTTGTATGCTCCAGTAATCTCGATGAAGGTATCACCCTAACTTGGTAAGATATGCTACTATTTATCAGTATAAAATAACAACAAAATTACTGGAGCATACAAAAAACTGTACATTAATTTCAGGAATCTTAGCCAATTATCTATGAGTACTTAATTATGTAAATTAAGTATCTTATGAATTATGATTAGTCTGGAGAGAAATCAAGTATTCAGTTTTTAGACTGATAAAAATTCTGAGAAATTTAAATGAGACTGTATTTTAGTGTAACACTCTTCATAATTACTATGACAAAGAAATTATTATGAAAGCTACATAAAATAATACAGTTTTTAGAATAATAATAAATTACCCAATTTAATAAAGACAATAAAACATCGAGTGAGGCGTTTTCTCATGAGCCTAGAGGTGCATTTCTGTATTGATTTAATAAATAGGTTGTCGTACAGGTATTAATTTTTCATTAGGTACTAACTTCACAACACAATCTGTACAGTAATCTGTACCAGAATTGTCTGTCCACCTAGCACCAAGAAATCCTGTCTTTTGGCATCCTACACACATTGTCTTAGTCTGATAAACTGGGGCAGTTTCATCGAGTTGCCTTTGTTCCTTCGCAGATTTCAACAAATCTAACAAATGTTTGGTGCTACTCTTAACTTCTCCCAGTGATGAGATGCTCTCCTGTACTTCGCCACTGTCGTAGGGATCATCCATAGTTACCGGCACATGTAACTGAGGAAAGAAAGTAGACTTCTTATAGTAGATAGATTTGTTTCTATCCTTACCAATTTTTCTAGGAGCTCTGCCTGGAATGGGCAAACCAGCTTTGGCTAATTTAGCAAAATATTTCTGGACTCTACTATTCACTTGAATTGGAGTTCTTGTTCCTAATGCTTCTGCGATTTTCTTATACCGTCGAGCTTCAATCGGTTCTTCAGGGTATATTTCTAATAGTTCTTCTAATCTTTTCTGTTCTTCACATGACCACAGCTGGTTGAAAGTCTCAGGTTTGCTATCTGTAAACTTTCGTCCCCTGACTTTTACTGTGTCTAGCTCTTCTTTATTAGGTTTAAAATCTTTTGAAACTTCAGTTTCTAGAGACATATCTATTCCATAGCTATCCCAATTGATGCTAGGAAGGTCTGCGATAGTTTGATGAGATGGAAAACTTACTTCACCTGATTTCAATTTTTCTATAAAAGCCAGAGGATCATCCAATGCTTTTTTCTGTGTGTCAGCCAAACATTCAATGTCTTTAAGGGCTTGAACTTTTTGAGCTTCCAATTTGACTAGGTATTTTAGAATATTACAGTAATCTTTATTCCCACGGAGTGCCAAATGGTCAGTTTCGAACGCAAATTCATCTTCAGATTCCGGGGTTTCCACGGTCCAGTCTTCGGTCATTTTAACTGAAAATATGATAAGGGCATAAAAAGACAATGAACGTAACTACTGGCTTAAAATTACCGAGTAGTCCGAAAAAATTGAGTGTTAAAATCAAGAATAAACTTAGCAGTGTTCAGCTGAAGAAATGCAAACCTGAATTCAGGAGCTCTTCTCTAGAAGGATGGTCTAGTTGGTAAGTACGAACGTTCTTAATTCGTTTTCGATTACATACTTCTATGCAATTTTAGTTTATTTAAAAATTCAGCCAAAAACAACACATTCAACACAATAATATCAAAACAACGCAATGCAACAAACTACATCTACAATGTCAATTCAATTGTCAACACCAGCATGTGTTGCAAGAGTACTATTTAATTGTTCCCCTAACTAAAAAGCCATACGGATTTTTATTTATTTTCACAAATTTATTTTTTAACCGGTTTTGAAACTAGTTTCTCTTCTACATCTACTTCTATTGTGGTACGAAAATGAAATAAAAGAAATTAACTGAAAATTCTAATAAGAAAACATAGAAAAACATGAAATCTGTAGAAAGACGTCATTTTCTTTTCATTCTACAATGTTTAAACTAATATTGTGATACATTTACGACAATATTTATAATACAATATTTTTAACAGTTTCTTCGAAGGAATATCGGTCGTTTCTGGGTATTTTTTCGCAAAGGGTAATAATTTTCAATAAATCATCTAATTTGTTTTAGTGACACCTATCGGTGAATGCTAAAACTACAAAACCACATTTAGCCTAGCACGTTTTCATACGCGAAACACGAAAAATAAAACTGTTAGTAAAATTTACGCGAGGTGGCGCTCTCTGCCATCTTCGGAGCAAGTTCTATTAAAGTAAACTAGATGTCGCTTCTCAGCAAATCTAGGGTTTAGTTTTTGTAGTGAAAACTTCTTTTGGGACGCCAAACACAGATTTTTCGTGGGCTGTGAATGATACGCCACGCTCGTAAATGAAATAAATGTTCTAGTGAATTCGGGACCATATATATTTTTTTATATATCGGGATAAGTACATACCTTTTTTACCTAACTGTGATAGGCTTGCACTTCTTTTGGCATATCGCATATCACAGAATCTGTTAATCTGATAATATCTTAGGTAGGTATAGGTACGGCTCGGTTTGCAATTCATAATTACTTTTATAACATATTTGCTCGTAAAGGGTCTCTTATTGGACCAATTTCTGTATCGTAATGTATCTTATTACGCACTAGTGCTGTAATGTGTAATGTAAAACGCACGGTTTCAAAATGCTCCGTCCACAGACTAGGTAGAGAGATATGCTCCGTCTAAAACGAACGGTACCTTTTTAAATCTTAGTAAAGAGTTTTTATGTCAGAAAAGTGTGGTCAACATTTTATGAATAAAATTAACTTTGAGAGGTCAAATATAATAAAGAATTATTAAATTCGTTAATTTAATTAATTTAGACCATAAATTACTTTAACTTTTCTGTAACAAAACACAAAAATATTAATTTACTTTATTATTAATGGCATATCGGCTGGCTCTGTGCCGTTGCTTAAAAAAAAGGCGCCGATGCGCACGCATTGCTAATCTGTGATCCATAGTGATTACTTATACTCTGTGCTGTGATCTGTGATCAAGTAAATATTATTCCGCGCGTTTTTTTTTTCGCTGTATTGTTTTTATTTGAAAATGTCGTCAGAGTTTTGTTTATTTCCTCGCAAATATGTTATAAAACGTCGTATGACATACGTGCGCTTTGATAATTACAGCCTCTGCTAATTATAGCTCTCGCCTTCGGCTCGAGCTAGCAATAAAGCCTCGGCTGTAATTATCAACTTACCGCACTTATATCATAATGTACTATTATTTGAAAAAATCTCTACAAAACAAGGCAACAAAATAAATACAATTATGTCCTTTGGAACCGAAATTTTGCAACAGTAAGTCCCTACAACTTTAACTAAACGGCGCGCGTCGTCGTCTTGGTACCTACTGAAATAAAAGCGGGCAAGTGCGAGTCGGACTCGCCCATGAAGGGTTCCTCAGCAGCAAGTAACTTAATAGATAGATAAGTTATTTTAGTTCGTTGTAACTTTGATCGATGTTTTAATAATAGGGTATTTATGACGTTTTTTTTTTAGTTTTATCATTCTCTTAGTTTAGAAGTTACATTTTACCACTTTGGAAGTATCTCTCGCGCAAATTGTTCAGTATAGAAAAAAATGATACTCGAAATCTCAACGTCATCTATTAGACACCCCACATGTATATGGGTCTGACGAAAAAAACAATTTTGAGATTCAGTTCTAAGTAAGTACCTACCTATAGGTAAGTATGGGGCACCCCCAAATTTTTTTTTTAATTTTTGTGTAAAAACCTGTACATACCAAGTTTCATCAGTATAATTCTAGTTTCGGAAAAAAGTGTGACATGTGACAGACGGAGACATACGGACGGACCGACAGACAGACAGACAGACAGACATGACGAATCTATAAGGGTTCCGTTTTACGTTTTACGGAACCCTCAAAACGAGGAACAATCAAACACAAGTTTAGTGCCTCAGTTTTATTTCATTTTGAGTTTGAACTTACGCCTAATGTAGGTAGCTAGTACATAAATCGAAAAGTTATAAATGGTATTTAAATATTCTTAATTACGTAGGTACCTACTACCTACGCATTCAAGATGTTAGGTGTGCCCCTATTAATTTATTGTGTGTCGAAATGGTATAAAGTTAGATAAAATACTTACTTCACTTCCCATAAATTAGAAGCTCTGTATTCCAACATCGGAGGAAAGTTTTGAGCGCTAACTGAATTAATTAACGAACAGTAATTATGCTAAGTGCGCTAACGAGAAGAGCTAAGTTTTTGAAGTGAAACCTTCTTTAGGCGCGCTATAGACAGAATTTTCGTGGGCTGTGAAATGGATTCATCAATCGTCACGCTTGGATATGATAATGGATCGGATCGGATATGAAATCTTCGGGTAAACTCGGTAAAAACGGCCAGGTAGGTACCAGGGCAACAGAAACAGTAAAGAGTTTCGATTACCTACCTCCAACAGCCCAGCGTTTATCTCCAGATACCAGGACAACAGAAATATAAAAGAGTAGCGTTTGCCCCTAGGTACCAGTACCAGGGCAACAGCAAGTTTTCACTTCTATCGGCAGTTCCTATGACTGCCAATATTTTTTTTGTTTTATCGAGCAATTATTCTTATTTTGTTTTATGTTTTAGGGATCCACAAAGGAAATTTAGGAACCCAAAAACATTAAAAAGTGGCTGTCTCCGCAGTTTAACCCACAACTTAGCAGGTTTTCACGATAATTTATTACTTAACTACTTACTTAATTATTTTTTTCGCATAAAAAAGTAGCCTTTGTACTTCCGAGTCTAGACTACCTCCTCTATACCATCTGTACCTAATTTCATTTGATTCGAGTCTGTAGTCTTGGTGTGAAAGTGTAACAGTCGGACAGACAAACAGAGTTACATACACCTTTTTAATATTATTAGGGACTAACTGTTACTCGTGACTTCGTCCACGTAGAATTTTAGATGTGGTCTGTGTATTGATTGCTTTTTCAAAATTTCGCGTCGCATCTCAATCCGTTGAACCATTCCGATGTAGGTACCTAATAATTAATTAATACGAGTTCCTCTTGAAAGTGATTTTTAAATGTGATTTTTCATACTCTAATAGTGTGGCCTCATTAGCGATCTACGGCGAATATTCGTGTTGGCGCGATGAGTGTGGCCGGGTCCATCGTGTCATCGCAATGTATTCGGGCCAAGACGATGTAGCATCGGAGAGCTCTTGGTAAACTGGCGCAAATCATAGGGATTTGTCGCAACAATATTCGCTTGACCTACGTCAATTCAAAATAAAAAATAAAATATTTCAGGTAAGGTTCCCCATAAATTATACAATTCATTCAATCAATTTCAAACGTAACAAAAGTGATGTTAAAGACTTAAGTATTATTAAGTATTAGGTATATAGCTTTACTAGCTTTTCTGAAGTTCGTATCTTTTTTAACACGCTTTTATTAGCTTCACTTGTAACTAACTACGAGTATGTATGTAAGTCATGGAATCTTAATTTGTCCCACTTTCCTGTCTTCGATTAGGATTAAGTTTTACACACGCTCTGAATTCTGATGACAATACATGGCTAGTTAAGAAACGTCATTACAAATCCAATATAGCGCCCTTCCCAAGATGGTGGATTGGCTGTTTGAAATCCACCCCCATGATATGGGTATCAAATGAAAGGGTTTGCTGTCAGAAATACGAAAAAAATAGTCACGTGACTTAAATTCAATATGGTGGACGTCCAAGATGGCGGACAGGCTATTTGAAAAGCTTTTGTAATTTTTAGTGCGTGCTAAAAGCGTGTTTTTTTCGTTTTTTAAATTATTATTGGTAACTAATGGTGCGACCTTTTGTAGTAGTGTTTCAAAGCCAGATGTTGACATACGTAAAAATCCAGGGAATTCTATGCCACTCTCTGCGGTTAAGTCAGATAACATACTTTCCATTCCTGTACTGTACATGAGAAAATAAAGTGAAATTATAATTGTTGGTGTGCGGTGGACTGTAACTAGCTGGTGAATATAGGAAATGAGAAAGGCGCACAATGATAGTAACAATATTAAAATTATTTACAACATTTACAAAATTAAACCAAAACGCTCCGTAACCAAGGTAACTAAAGCAACACCTAAACTTACAGGAAAAATATAATGTAAAATACAATAAAAAATTGAAAAAGAAAATGTTCCAGCCAATCGTCAACAATTACGTATATTATACACTCACAGCAGTCTCCCTGCGCCTGCGGTAAGAAGAGATCACTTTCCAGAATACTTACATCGTTCGGTTTCTATGAATAGTAGTCATCCACCATCTCCTCATTCTTCTCATTTTCATATTATTTCGTAAATGATACACGTGCAAATAATTGTGTTTTTGTTTGTGCGAAATAATTTTTCGATGTTTGAGAACCTAAACAGCCAGCGCCATAAACATAAAGTGAGGATACCTAGGCGTAATACAACACTTCTCGCTAATAGCGCACTGTGTATGGCCCCACTTATTTATAATCACCTCCCTATGAATTTATTAAAAATCGAGACACATCTCTTCAAAAAGAAATTAAAGTTCTTCTTACTAGAGAGGGCGTATTACACAGTTCATGAATATTTGGCCGATAGGTTTGATAATAATTAATGTTTTATTAATAATTGATATTGACATTGTAAAATAGAACTATTTTAATATCAGGACATATTTTGACATTGTTATTTTATTCAATTTGATATCATGATTTGACTTTTATTTTGTAAATTATGTTAATGTTATTGAAGATTGTGACTTTCGTGTATTTTTTTTAATTTTAATATTGTTGTGTATTTTTGATTATTGTTAATTTGCCATCTTGATATGAGTTATAACTTTTAACCTTATTTATATCTTTATTTCTCACACTATACATGACATATTTTTTTTTTAAATACTGTAATCTACCTGTGAATAGGCACCTTTTCAAGATTTGCGGTGCACATTGAACTCATTGGCATTCATATTGACTATGGCATATTGAAAATAGATATATCATGTATACATGAATACTGACAGATACCTTGAATAATGTTGTTTCTTAAATTGGAATAATGTTGTTTCATACACATTTTCAAATTTGCATACCGAAAGGTTAACTATGGAGCTCTGTATACTCTCTTATTTTAAGATCCTTCTGTACCCATTTTCGCAAATAAATATAGTATGATTATGATTACAATTTTAATAAATGATAGTTTACTGACATATAATGCAAAACCACTATTTCTTCCATTTTTAAATTACTGCCTACGTCTCGACGCACAACAATCTGAACTACCCTATCCGGCACAAAACCTTTGATTATTTACTTGTCTAGATGACGCGTTGCGCTGTAATTGCTGTAATTTTGGTGTTTCTACGCTCGAGCGGTCTATCTAGACAAGTAAATAATCAAAGCACAATACATCGCGATAACTCTACACGAATCTTCGCCCGCTAATGTAGACAAGAACATCGCCTTGGCCCCAATACGATGTTTTTTGTCGCGCCAACACGTTACGAATATTCGCCGCTAGTGAAGCCACAGCATAAATGACAAACCTCTGTCTGTGTTCCAAATGTCAAACCAATTCATTCTGACGTGAGAGTTAACATTTGTTTCCTTATGGTCCATGCTGTTTTCTGGGATGATAAGTAATAAGTGACGGCTGGTCTAGTCAGCAGAACGGCGCCTGCCGATCCGGAGACCCTGGGCTCAAAGAGCACTCACGCACCACTGTCATTTCGAAGTCATATGCGTAATGCCGCTAACTTAAAACGGTGAAGGAAAACATCGTGAGGAAACCGACCTAGAATCTTTCGAAGTCATGTGTCATCCACCAACCCGCACTGGGCCAGCGTGGTGGATTATGACCTTAACTTTATCCTTGCGAGAGAAGGCCCCGAGTCCCAGCAGTGGGAACATTTAGTGGGCTGTTGATGATGATGATAAAATAGTATATTGGTATTCCATTCCAGTATAAGCTACCTGTTTCAAAATTCAAGCAAATCTGCGAAGCTTAATTTTCTTAGACATAACAGTTAATATTTGTTCGCAAAAGACGTACCTATGTTTTTTTTTCGGGATTATAAGTAGCCTATTTGCCATTCCAGACTATAAACTACGTGTGTTTAAAATGTCTTCTAAATCTGTTGTAGTATAATGTAATCTGTCCAAAAAGGAACTCTGCACTTTTTCGGGATAAAAAATTGCATTTATGCTATTCCAAACCACAAGCTATCTGTTACTCGAATTTCGATAAAATTTGTTGAGCCATTCCGACGTTAAAGGAACTATGTACTTTTTCGGGATAATAATTTTTTTTTCGGGAAAAACCGTATGTGTTTTTCCAGACTATAAACTATCAACATCAACAGCCCACTAAACGTTCCCACTGCTGGGACTCGGGGCCTTCTCTCGCAAGGAGAGAGTTAAGGCCATAATCCACCACGCTGGCCCAGTGCGGGTTGGTGGATGACACATGACTTCGAAAGATTCTAGATACATGTCGGTTTCCTCACGATGTTTTCCTTCACCGTTTTAAGTTAGCGGCATTACGCACATGACTTCGAAAAGACAGTGGCGCGTGTGGGGTTTGAACCCGGGGTCTCCGGATCTAAACTACAAACTATAATTGTTTTAAATTTCTACAAAATCTGCTTAGTCGTTCCGACGTTACATAGGTATTTAAGTTCTTATAGTTTTTAAACTTTAGCGATTTGAACTCAAATTGTAAACAAACATACTTACAAACACACTAACTTTTGAATTTGACATATGAGTAAGGTCAATCTACATATTTTTTGTACAATAGATCTTAAGTCACTAGCGGGCGAGAATCATAGAATCCTTTCAGGGTGTCTCATGATTTCCACTTGTTCAGCATAAATCATAATTTATAAGCGTGAAGGTAAGTTTCTGCCAGCGCGATATGGGCCAAGGTCGCGAAGTTAGAATTCACGTTCGCAAAGGGTGCCGTATACCGTATAGGCAGGTACCTACCCACATAACTGAGAAGGTTGAGCCATGAACGCAGATTGTCGTAATAATAACTTTACTTTAATTATTTGCAAACAACTGTTTCAGTTCTATAATTGTTATAGTTCAGTTGTTATACAAAACGTGAAATGTAGCGAAAAATATTTTTTTAGTTGTGGTAGAGCTCTGGGGAAGTACCACACCTTTTCCAGTTATTCTGCCGCCAAGCAGTAGTGTGCAAACATATCTGTGTTGTGTTGGCAATGTTTCCAGAGAAATTACTGAGCTAAAAGATAAAACACCTTTACTTTACTTTGAGGCGGAGAGTCCGCCTCAAAGTAAAGTAAAAGCAAAGAGTCCTACCACTACTAATATTACCAACTTAGACAATTTAGACTGAACACATTTTGAGAGGCGTCTTGCAAAAACACTTACCCATATACTTACTTATATGTAGGTACTTCCCCATATATTACAAACAATGGCAAAACTTATTGAAATGATTAAAAAAAAATTACAAAAGAATATAGAAACTGTCGACCACGGCCTCGCATTTTATTCCTTTCTGAGTACTCTGGTCCTCGATAAATAGACACATAGCAATGAACATTCGTAAAAGCCGGAAATTAATAAGCAGAGTCAAACAAAAACCTTGCCCGAATTACAAAATGGTCACGGGTAAGTCCTAATGACGTTTTCCTGGTCACCGCGGTTTGCGTGCCCTTTCATGGTTTCCCAATTATGAAAATTATTTAATTTGTATTACTTTCAGAAAGGATTCAGATTTGTTCAGCAGTATTTTATAGTGCTTTCGGAGTAACGTCGTTTTTTCGTGTTAATGATTCTTCTACCTCTACGTAAGTACGTAATTTGTTGATATTTTTTTGATTAGGTACATTATAACGAAGCAATCCATAACAAAGTATTGTCCTTCAGTTACCATGAATTTAATTTATTAAATTAATTTAATTTAATTTAAGCAGAAAAAAAAACAAAATTATGTATCATCCGTCTGAAATCACGCTCGATGCTCGTTTTGCCCGATATTAATAACCTCAACAGGTAGGTAGTAGTAGATATAGTATATTATGAAACATAGTCTTCCTGCAAAAGGTCACTAATACTACCGTGAAAGCAGGAACAAAAATATATTTTAAGCACCTCTTCGCATTGTCAAAACAAATAATATCGTACTCACGAAGTGTTCAATTTTCACCAGAAAGCAATATTAATCTGTCCTCAATTTGACCCCAGGCTTGTTAGTCTTTATAAACATACGAGTAAACATATATATAGTTAGTAGTTATAAACGAAAGAGTATTTGTGTGTGTGGGTCGAATACATGGCAGGATGTGTAATTTTTTTTCATAGATTTAATGCAGTTTTATGCATAATTAAAATAAAATATATTCTGCACTCCATATAAATAAAAGTGTGTGAAATTTCATACTCTTCCGTCCCCGAAATTTTCATAAAAAGAGGCACACCTACAAAGTTTTTGCTTCACGTATAAATATCTATATATATAAAAATCAATACCACTTTTCGTTGTTATTGAACTCCTCCTAAATGGCTGGACCGATCTGAATGATTTTTTTTGTATATGTTTGGGTAGGGCCCTGGAAGGTTTAGATTCACAAATCAGCCCGGCAGATGGCGCTGCAGTTGATATCTAGGTTATTATTCGAGCGAAGCCGGAGCGGGCCGCTAGTCTTCTATAAATTATGGGTACGTACCTATATATTACTCAAAATAATTGAAGTTAATTGTAATTATCCACATAGCGATAAGTTAAATTCCCTAATAAAGTGTGGTACGAATAGTGTGGTTTAAATAGTTGCACTGATCAAGCGTTCAATAACTATTTTTATTTCCTTCCATTCCACTCTTCCGACATCAAAGGATGACCTATCAAAGGGCTGCCAGAAACAAACGCGAATAAAAACAAGTTTTTTCTTACTTTATCATTTCTATATCAATAGGCATATCTGCGATCTTCAAAGTGTCGATGTAAACATCAAAGCGTTCAATAGTATCGATAGTACCAAAACGCCTAAATTATACTTCCATCTGTTGAAATCATCGAACTAGCAATGGTCATAAAGTCACGAGTGGATACGGTGTTATCAAAAAATGCGACTGTGCTTCCCCCTTTTCAAACTCTGATAAATTGGTCAGTCAGTTTGCAGGCCTATGATTTCCGCTCTAATCCTGTGTTGCCAATATCCGGACCCTTTCCCAAATAACAGCTTTGAGCGCCGAATTTATTATCAGTATTTTGGTTTTCGGAATTAGCTCATAGAGGTTATTGACCATTAATGACTATTACTCGTCCGATGTATTCTTAGAAATAGGCAAAAGTATTTTGAAAGGAAATTGTTCCGCGGTCGGGTTAATGTTGATGTAATACCTACATACTTTTATATTAAATTTTCAATGGATATTGCGGTTGCAATGCAAATTTGGTCTTCATCTGCCTATATCTTTAAGGAACACGAATCAAAATCCTAGATATCATTCGTTACCGCTTACGCTTATCGCGATGTTTGTTAGATTCAATTCATGGTCGACATTTCATTCTAAGTGACGTCTGACCATAAGGTTCACGTTTGTGTGGCACTAAATCCTTAGCGTCCATCGCAGTGAAAAATTATCGCTATAAGTACCTAATCTAGGTATCCCACTCTCTCACGACTCCATCCTATAGCTATACCCAGTAGCAAAGTGCGTCAACTCGTATGATAATCATAGAGTTTATGTAAGTATTATCTATGCATAGTGTTATGTTTAAATGTGCACTGTCGACTTGTGAAGAAACTATAGTGATAATGCAGAATCAGGATACTTTTTATTCATTTGAAATACAAACTTAATCCTACTATCCTTGTACAATGAAGTGATTAAAAACGTTTTTCAGCTTATTGTAACTTCACAAAAACTTCAACGACATAAAACATAGCATTTGTACGCTTATTAAAATATTTGATATTATGATTACAAATAGTGCAATCCACGAAGACGCGCCCCACCAATTTTCGGTTTAGGGGATCGCGTTTGTAGTGTGTATTCTATTCATTTATTTCTATTCATTGTAGTGTGCGTGTGCATTCATAGGTAATTAGTGTGTACCGATAACACTCAAACATTGGCGGAAGCTTGCACACATATACAATCTTCGTGGATTGCACTATCTATACACGCCGCTATGTTTTGATTAGTGGACTCTTAACATTATAGATTTTTTTGACATACGAAAATTCTTTAAGACGAATATTTAAAATAAGATTACAATTTCAAAAAAGACTATCAAGATTTGGAGTAGGTACTCTGGTTCAACGTTCTAAGTTGCACTGTCTTGTTTTGGACAACCATGTCACCTAACATCAGGAAATCGACTCAAGTTTCATAAACAACGTAACTGAGTCATTGAACTCGAATCACTTGACTCATTTCAGAAACTATCATTGAAGTAAATTAAAAAGTTTCAGCCAAACTGTGCTTTATATCTGTCGTCCCCTTTGTCGGTGTTCGCTGAAGCGTAGCTGTTTAGTAGTCGACTTCCGCGGTTAACAGATACACGGGGTCAATAAATAACCCGTGACCCGACCCAGGATGCCTGTGGAAGTGATTTACAGACTATTAACATTGCTGCATATGCGCTGACATTCCCTTACTTATAGATGCTTACTTTGTTGACTTAACTTGTCCTGAGACCAGTTAAATAGGCAATATTTAATAATTCGCAAAAGAGTGAACCATTGAAGCGATATTTTATAATTTTGGTAAGTATAGTAAAATTTAAATTGTCTAAATTGATAGATTTATTCCCGTATACAGTGTGAAATTCCTTCTTCTAAAAAAATTCAAGAAGGAACAGTTAAAAATGAGACTCTTAAAACATTTCTCTGCGTTGGTACTCGTACTTTGACTTTGACTGCTTGTTTTTGCAACAGAACTCATGGATTGAAAAATTCGCAGTTTGCGCCAACTTTTTTAATAATTTAGTACACTATGTGGATTGTGGACGCTTTAAAATTATATTCTTTTAATTAAAATTACCATAAGCGTCATTAGCCCACTTTATGTTTCTACTACTGAGATTTGGGGTAAAAACCCCAGGCATGAAAGCATCACAAGAAGAGAGCCAAAGCCACAATTAAAAAAAAAACAACCGCGCTAGTTGAGATTGTAGCCTAGCTGAGAAAGATGCATTTTTTAAAACATGCCGGTTTCTACTCGATGTTTCCTGTAACCGTTAATACTAGTAGTAATGATTAACTCCTACACTTGTATCATTGAAACTGGAATCATTGGAAAATGCTCAGAGGTGCAGGTGGGATTTGATGCCACGACTTTATGATTGAGAAATTGGACGTTACTAGGCCACTACAACCAATACACTCATATTACTAAATTACTTTTTACAGCACCGAGTCAACTTTTAGCTACAACTTCTCTATCATATGTTTAAAAACGAGTAACTTAACTGAAGAAATACATACAGGTTTATCAAATCGATGAAGAGTCTGCCTAAATTGTTATCGTTGAAGATGGTAATTGTAAAACCCAATCATTTAATGTCTCAGAAAATATCGTAATGAAAATGTCATTATTTAAACTGCATTGTTATTTTTATTACAAAAGTGAATTGTGCAATTATTGAGCTGGTACCTCATGTTTAGAGCTTTTAACATACAATGTAGGTACTTAAAATTAAAAAAAAAGACTCAACAAACTTCGAGTTTGCACCTAAACATTAAAACAGAGACACTGTAAATGGTGTCAAGTAGGAAATAATATGAAAGCGAGCGTTGACTTTCGTCTACATAGAGTTTGGCAACGGTTAGCATCGAATGTTGGCATCTGCAGTTTGTTTCATCAATAAAACTAGCTGATACCCGCAACGTCATCTTTCAGTTAAAACTTAAAGCCCAAATTAAATCTAGCACCCTGTTAATAACCGCTTTTTATTATGCAATACTGTAATGAGACCCTATTACTATGACTTCGGTCTTGTCTACTATGACTTTGGTTTTGTCTGTCCGCTCTGTTTTAGGCTGTAATTATTGGAATCTAAAGTGTAGGCAGTTTAAATAATTTAATGTAGTATTTTGGCAATTATAGTAACATAATAAAATACGAAATCTAAAATGAGAACTAACAAACAAGTGCTCCTCCCTTTCCTTTGATATTGGCAAATTTACGTCACACATGAAAATGACGAATAATGTTACCAAGTTTTAATTGTTAGTTTATATATGTTTACGAAAAATCATTCGATGTTTAAAATTTGTGAAATTATTAGAATTACTTTGATGTATGACAATAAATACAAAAAATCGGGCAAGTGCGAGTTGTTGCAAGCTATTCTCGAATTAAAAGTGAAATTTTATCAATATTGTTTCGGGGTCTCTGTGTAAGACTGTTACTCGGATTTAGCCGTTTTATTTTTTGCACATCGATTGAAAATTGCGCTAAATTTAACGAGTTTATAAGAAAACGTCAGATAATGACGTTAGACTCTAGATTTGTTGCAACAGTCATGCAATCAGCGAGGCGGCACGTATTTCATTTGTGACTGTTTGCTGCCTGCAATCTTACCGAGGACGCTCTGTCTACTCTATCGATCATAAAAATGGAATAAAAATGCATTATACAATGTTACAACTGTACTCAGTTAAATTTGTTCATTATCGTGAGTATCGTTCACAAAAGCTTTTTTTAAGCGGGCAGAAAGAAACCTTTACTTACAAAACTAAAATAGAATGAGAACTACACTACATATCTACCTATCTGCTTACACTAAACCCACCTGAATTATCCGTAGATCCGTAGAATCAGCCATAGTCGTGCTGGCGATGTTACCACGCTGAATAGCAATGTTTGTATACGTTGGGCCAAATAAACGCCAGCATTTCGGCCATGCGTCGCGTCGACCAAGCGCTTGGAAAGACATGCAACCTGGAAATAATAAAGAAACATTTATTGCTTCGTATTTTTATTTAAGTCCAAGGGAAATGTGAATTATTCTTCTTAAATGAAAATTTCAGACATACATAGATTTTAATAAATTAATTTTGCATTATAACACATTTTTTGAACACATAATCAAATTAATATTTGTAATAACAATAACTATTGTCACAAACTAAGTAAAGCATGCTTAATGCGTACATGTAACGCTCTACGTGTATAAAATTGGCTATAACATCGGGATAATTTGTTTTAATTCTGCTATGAAAAGAATAAATAAACATTATAAAGCAGATTCTTTTAAAAACAAAACACAAGTCGCTGCGCTACAATAAATCCCGGCAGTGGTTTATGTAACGCGTTCGGGTGTAGAGGCTACGCGGTTTCGAGCTCGTAGACCCACGGGCTACGGTTCGTAGCACCACGTAGCTCGTGAGTTACGTTCAGTCGTTCAGTCGCAGAGAAGCGCTCGGCGCGGTCACGTCTCACTACGATGCGCACTCTGCGTTCCCGCGAAACTTCTAAATAAACAATTCCGCGTCGCAGTCGACAACCGTTGTATTACACATTTTATATCATTTATGGTACCGTACGACGCTTTCCGAGTAGATACGCAAATACAAACACCGTACAATCACGTGATGTAACTTAGCCCTATTTACAAAGTCGAGTGTTTCTTATATGTTGCACACCGGTGATTTAACGTATGTGCATTTAAAAATATTGTTGCAACGCAAAGTTTAAATTGAGCAAACTTTTAAAAGTAAACTTTGTATCGCTGACGTCCAGTCATAACTTGAAGTTTATAGTGCACGGACGGTAAACAAGGACAGAGTTCTGCACTTTCTCAGTTTAAAAATTCAACGCTTGCAAGGAATTTGTTTGAGTGTGCTACTGCAATTTTGATGAAAAGAATTTTCCACTAAACTGCTTCACTTTAAAGTGACCCGATGAATGATAGAGTACGCTACGCTTATTATTGAAAAGTTTAGTACCATAATATTAAATCCCACAAATTAAATTTATTTAAATAAAAACAGTTTCCGTTTGAGTCCAAATAACTAACAATTTGTATTTTAATTTTGCTTTTCAAACTAGTAGCCAAATATGTAAAATCGAATTCATTTTCACTGGCTCGGGAATTGTTACAACGGTGCCATACAACATTGGAACACGCTCAAAGACTATGGACTATGGAGTGGTCGTAATGGCGCCGTGTTAGGCGTGGGAATACTTTAACACATCACTGTGACATCGCTTAGATTGTAATCGCGAGTTACGTAAGGGCGCAGCGGCCCTCGCGCGGATGGTGTGCGATGGTGGCGCCATGCTGTGTCTGGAGTCGCTGATGGCACGGTGGCGGGAGCGCAGCGAGCGAGAGGGCGAGCGGCGGGCGCGCTCGCGCAGCCTCTGCTCTTCCACTGGTGACGGCAGCCTGCTTCAGCTACTGCATAGACGTGCAAGCAGTGCCATGTGAGTTCTTACCTTAGCCACCTGGTACATGGTACTCAATCAAATGGTAGTGCGATGGTGGTGCCATGCTGTGTCTGGAGTCGCTGATGGCGCGGTGGCGGGAGCGCAGCGAACGAGAGGGCGAGCGCGCTTGCGCAGCCTCTGCTCCTCCACCGGCGACGGCAGCCTACTGCAGCTGCTGCACAGGCGTGCAAGCAGTGCCATGTGAGTTCTTACCTTAGCTACCTGACACAGGGTAGTCAAGCAAACGGTAGTGCAATGGCGGCGCCATATTATGTCTGGAGTCGCTGATGGCGCGGTGGTGAGAGCGGAGCGGAGGGCAAGCGGCGAACGCGCTCGCGCAGCCTCTGCTACTCCACCGGCAACGGCAGTCTACTACAGCTGCTGCGTAGGCGTGCAAGAAGTGCCATGTGAGTTCTAATCTTACGTACCTGGAATAGAGTTCTCAATCTAGTGTTACGGTGATTCTAGCAGCATTCTCTGGAGTCACTGATAATGGGCCAATGGGACAAAAGCCAGTGTCAGAATCTCTCTGTACAAACGTGCAAGCTACGCCATGTGAGTTGTTATCTTAGCTACCTGGAACAGGGTACTCAATCACATGGTATTTCGATTATGGCACCATGCTCAAGAGTCACCTTTCTTGTGCAAGTGGGACCGAAGCCAGTACTTGCGCAGCCTCTGCTTCTACACCGGCGACGGCAGTCTACCACAGCTGCTGCGTAAGCGTGCGAGAAGTGCCATGTGAGTTCTTATCTTACCTACCTGATACAGGGTACTCTATCACATGTTAACGCGATTGTAGCGCCATTCTTTGGTGTCTCATATAATGTGCAAGTGGCACCGAAGCCAGTACTTGCGGAGTCTCTGCTCCCCTATCGGTAACGGCAGTCTAATGTAATTGATGCACCAGCAGCGTGCCAAGAACATTACATAAGTTGTACCTTACGCTAAATACTCTGATATTGGAAGACTTTTGTTCTAGATCTTACGATCAATTTGTTTCAATTGATAATGAAAATTACTCTTGAAATGAAAATAAATTAATAAATTACTAACTATTATTCCGTGTCGATACATACAATAAGTGTGTGTACATATAATGGTGTACGTAATGCCGTAAGTAATTTTAATCTATACAATACAACGCTATCTAAAACACATTATTACACCACAAAACAATACAAAAAGCCAGTTATTAAACTTAAGATTCAAACATTTCGGGCACAAAATCTTATCGCTAATAGCGATCTAAATTGTTGCGAATGGGTATTTCACTACTAAATTGTATTTAATTGCTATTCAAGTAATAGCAACACTGAAGGGTAAATAAATCCAGTTTGTCTTTGTATAGTGGTGATGGTTAATGTCGATCGTCAGTATGAAATCTAGCCGCCGCAGTTTGAAATCTGAATCTGCTCTTCATCAATAACACCATTCGCAATTAATATATTAGATGTCATAATATTGTGAGGTCGTTTTTAATTTAAGAGTTCATGTTGTTTTGGAACTAGTGTTTGCCCGAACAAATCATAAAGATTAAATTTGATTTTGATTCAGTTTACGGTAGGAAGGCTTTTTAAACCTAGACCGATTCTGTTTGATTGAATTTCAAATAAATTTTCGCTCAATTGAAGCAATTAATTTAATTGTCAAAAATACTTTAAAGCCAGCGTGATAAGTGATAATTTAGCCGAACTCTACTCGGGCCAGACGGTTGCGTGTATCAAAAATCAGAAACCAACATAACACGCTTTGATGCGTGATACATACACAATTATGTAGATTTATCATTCAAATTCTACTCTTAAAATCACGAACACAATAACTCGCTGTGTCATGATACACTACACAAATTAATTATCCATTAGTAGCATTCCATGGAAGCGTTAGCCGCACCCAGGTGTCATTAATATCGTGAACATCGTACACAACAGCTTACAATATCTCCATTTCCATCAGTCATTCGCAAGCCGCTTATCCCTCGTAATTAGCACGATCTATAAACATAAACATTTTTTATCCTCAAAAAAATACGAGAGCATGAGTTGGTAGAAATCGTACAATGGCGACCTACTTCCTACTTGAAATTGGGTCATTTCACAAAGAGATTGCCAATGAGATGCAACGAACTTCCAAAACTTCCTTATTGGTGGATAAAGACAAGATTATCCATAATAGTTCGTATGGAAATGGTAGTAAAAGTTATTCGAAGTACGTAACCCTCGTTGTTAGCTGTGCTTCTGGAGTTTATTGCTCGTATTAGTCCTGGATCGGAATGATAATAATTTTAACAGCTTCCACTGAAACCTGCCTTTGGAAACATCCACCAACATAATATCGCTACAATCATTTGTAAGCAGTTAATGTAACGTGTATAAATCATCGTTATCCAAAGCAGGTATGGCATTAATTTTCTTCAATAAATTAATAAAGGTAATTATATATGTATATCCTCTGTCAATTTTTTCAGTACTAATCCTAATTCATAGTGTTTCTTATTCTTTGTACAAATAGATATTACTCAGGTATAAGTCCGGTGCCGAAATAATTGTAACAGCTTCTTTGGAACCTGTCTTTGTAAATATCCAACATAATATTGCCGTAACTATTTCTGAGAATTTAGGTACTAATAATATTCAATATACAGACTCGGATATAACGAAATAAATGTTACAGTTCAATAAATGAAAGAATCATTTACTCTTTACTTTTTTACTCTTTTTATTCATTTTTATCCTACTCTATAGTACTCCATACTTAATCTTAGTATTCCTCCAAAACATTTATATAAATTGACATCTTTTTTTCTCCAACAAACGCATCACAGTTTAAATTAAGCCCTACCAATGACCACACTTTTCTCTCACAGTTGATTTCATGGTACACAAACAATTGAAAATAAATTTACATTGACATATTATCTTGAGAAACCGCAATCTGAACAGTCCCATCTTAAACGTTAAGATCCCGAAAACAGCGTTTGTATATCGACTAACCGATCGCCGACGCCGTAAACACGATGCCGTTGTTACGTAAACGATAACGTTATTTGAAATGTTAACTTCAAGGAGCGTTTTGAAAAAAATATGTAGTTTCTAGTTATCTTTCCTTCAAGCGTTCAGTCCTGTCATTGTAGACCTCACGTAACAGATATACAGCTAATTGCCGCGGACAGTAATTAAATGCAAAGTCGAAGCTTAATTGAAAAACTTGTCACTCTTTTAAATTGCTTCTAGTTCGTTTTTAATTTCGTACCAATGTCGAACGTCGCCGGTTTAATTTGTTTTAAAGCAATTAGCTGGAGGATATTAGTGTCGAGACGGTAAGTTGACCACAATATTCAGCAAGTTTTCTCAGTGTTGTTTTTTGTTGAGTTTAAAATAAAAACCTAAAAAATACCCAATAAAACTCAACTTAATGAAGTCCTGCAAAAGAACGCAACATTGGGTTGCGAAATGTAGTGGTAGCCTGAGGAAGTACCACACCTTTGCCAATTATTCTACTGCCAAGCAGTAAAGTGCATACATTACTGTGTTCCAGTTTGAAGGGCAATGTTTCCAGTGAAATTACAGGGCTTAGATATATAATATCTTAGATCTCTGAGTGACGAGCGCAGTGCAGTGCTAGGCAATGATTTGGACTCTACATGATCCAATAGCTGTGTGTCACTGTGCTGTTATGTGGCAGGCATGGTGCTTACCACCAGGCACATGTCCTGCTCGTCTCGTCACTCTATACTATAAAAATAATAATAATAATGTTTATGATGATCGTCGATCATAGATGATGCCGATGTGATATCTATCGATCGTTTGGCATCCACTTACTGGTTTGTCTACGAGATGGTGACGACATGTCATGGATGTTCACCAGAACGATCGTCTCCAGCGCTGGTGCGGAGACGGATTGTTGCCCCTGAGGCGGGCCTGGTGGTGGGTTCAAGGAAGAACTTGAGTTCGTCCCTGTGTTCTCGCCACGAGCGGCAAAGGTTGAATCTAGACGAGACTAAGCCTGAAAATTATCATCCCCATTTCCTTCCATATAGACAGAAGCATTATTCCACTTCCAAACCCGGCCCTTTAAAACCCTTTTCTAAATATTGGTCTATTTCTATCCTTTCTTTGCTTTCCAAGATTCTAGAACGTTTGGTACACAAACCAGTTAAATCCACCAAACATTATTAAATCGGTTACATTTTACCAAAATTACTTGTTTACTTATAGACTACAGGCCCGTGAACAAAATTTATGTAGTAAATGAAACACCAGGAGACCTATGTAGGATGATAGAAGGATATAAAGTAATAAGATTCAGCACTATGCCGTCACTTGTAAGCTGTCCAACTGAGTACAGTCGAAGAGCCCCCTCTTCGACTGTACTCAGTTGTCAGGGTTGCAACCCTGGATCATTTCTCCTTGTCGCGTGATTTTTGTACGGCATTGCGAAATAATGGATTTGGAAAGGTATTGAAACTATAAAAATTATAAATTTTAAGTTTTTAATTATTAGTTTGGCGGAAAAATCTGACTGAACTGAACAACCATGATGCGCAGGAGCTGTGGTTTCAAATAGACGTCGCAACACGCTACACAGCTCGTGTCACAGTTTATTTACAGAAGGAAACATTTGCAAGCATTGTTTCACGTTTCGGACCCGTAAATTTGCCTCCAAAATCGTATGATTTAGCGCCGCTAGACTGTTTCTGTGGGGATAGGTGAAGTTGCTAGTCTACATCAATAAGCCCGAAACGCTCAAACACTTGGAGGCCAACATTCGCCGCGTTATGGTCAATATACGGCTACAAATGTTAGAAAAAGTTGTGGAAAATTGGACCTCCAGATAAGACTACGTACGAGCCAGTCGAGGCGGTCATATGTCAGCAATCATATTAAAATTAAAATGCCAAAAGATTACGAATAAATCGAATAAAGTCAAATAAATTTTACAAATGTATCTTTGTTTTATTCCATTTCAAAGTTCTATCTATACCTCTAAAAAACATCTTTTACAAGAATCGCTTATTTAAAGGTATAAAATTGTAACTCTAAAAAGTTTTTTGGTTAACACCATTGCAAAATGAGATAAGAGCCCAGGGATTAAAAGGAATGAGCTATTTTATCGTTATAAAAAAATTAAAATTATCATCATAGGACTATGTTGCCAGGGGGCAAAAGTGGGCACTTTTTAAGTGTGGGGGCATACATTTTACCAACACTTTGGAAGTGTCTTTCACGCAAATTATTCAGTGTAGAAAAAAATAATCCTTGAAACCTCAACATCATTTTTGAAGCCCTATCCATAGACAGCACCCCCAAAATTTATAGTTTTTTTAATATATTATTTAAAAATCTTAATGCGGTTCACAGAATACATCTGCTTATCAAGTTTCAACAGAGTAGTTCTCATAGTTTCGGCAAAAAGTGGCTGTGACATACGGACGGACAGACAGACAGATATGACGAATCTATAAGAGTTCCGTTTTTACGTTTTACGGAACCCTAAAAAGTAGCATTTACTCGAAATAATATCTTGTTCAACTACAAGAAAACTAGTACAAAGTCGACTTCATTATGCAGGCATACTTTTTGTTCTGTTCATTTTAAAATCGCGTGCTTAAATTTACTGTACCCACTGCAAAACAATTCTTCATAGTCACTAGTAAAGTAGTTACCTACGAAAATGTTTTTGATCTATTTAATGTACTCGTACGCAAAAAAGTTTTAAGGGTCGGTTGAGATTAACTTCATTTTTAGGGTTCCGTAGCCAAATGGCAAATAACGGGACCCTTATAGATTCGTCATGTCAGTCTTTCCGTCCGTATGTCACAGCCACTTTTTTCTGAAACTATAAAAACTGTACTGTTGAAACTTGGTAAGTAGATGTATTCTGGGAACCGCATTAAAATTTTCACACAAAAATAGAAAAAAAAAACAATAAATTTTGGGGGTACTTCATACTTAGAACTGAAACTCAAAAAATATTTTTTCAGCAAAATTTTTCGTGTTGTGTTTCTATGGGTAGGTCATCAAAAATGATATTGAGGTTTGTAATATTTGTTTTTCTACGAGTAAACTGAATAATTTGCGCGAGAGACTTTTAGAAAGTGGTAAAATGTGTGGGTGTCCCCCCTGTCATCATCATCATCATCAGCCGCAAGACGTCCACTGCTGAACATAGGCCTCCCCCTAGATTTCCACAACGAACGGTCCCGCGCAACCTGCAACCAGCGGTTTCCAGCGACCTTTGTTAGGTCATCTGTCCATCTAGTGGGAGGCCGTCCAACACTGTGTCTTCTGGTTCGTGGTCGCCACTCGAGAACCTTTCTTCCCCATTGGTTGTCAGTTCTGCGAGCGATGTGGCCTGCCCATTGCCATTTCAGCTTGCTTACTCTTTGAGCTATGTCGGCCACTTTGGTTCTTTTGCGAATATCCTCATTACGGATTCTGTCGCGCAAAGAGACTCCGAGCATAGCTCTCTCCATAGCTCGCTGTGTGACTTTGAGCTTTGTTATGAGGCCCACAGTTAAGGACCACGTCTCAGTTCCATAAGCTATCACTGGCAACACGCATTGGTTAAAGACTTTTGTCCCTGACCCTGTAACTTCTAAAAAAAAAAAACCTGACAGTGGACAGACTGGACATAGCCTAAATGGTATCAACATCAATGTTTTAAGTATATAATAAGTATTTCACACTACAAATAAAAACAATATTTAACGCTAGTTTTAACGCTTATTGTTATTATGCTATTATAAAACAAAGTCTCCTTGAGTAAACAATTTTTTAATTTTTAATTTTTTGACAAGGTGGTAAATTGTTGTCGTAAAAAAATATGTAAATTGTTTTAAAATATAAGAAAACGTTAAATAGATCACATAAATTACACATGGTTTGTTCAAAAAGTTGAACAAAATACGCACCTCGATCCAAAGGTCTTTGACTCCTCTATTTCGGACTAAATGTTGGGAAAACATTTTTGTCAAAGACACAACCAATAAATCTGCCCTAATCTCACCATTTTGTCCGTCTACCTGTAAATGGTTTTCCAGATTTAGTCTCTATTGTGCGGGGATAAGGCTCAAATATAATAGTGAAAGCCTTAGGATTCGATTTAATATTTTAGAAAAATGCGTAAAGTTTGATTTTCGTTATCATATATTTCTGTAAAATATTGCTTCCACGCCAGAATTCCCACCGCTAATGCTATTATATCCTTCAATTTGCTTAGTTTTCCAGATGAAAAGTAATGTAGCACACGTTTAAAACATCTATTAAATACACAGTCTACTTCACAAACATACACACTACATTCACATAACCGCGACTATGGTACTTATTTAACTATAAGAAAGTTAAATGGATTTCAAATATCCACGACGCTAGAATCACATACCAATACGGACGTCACGCATCTTGGAACAATGATTTTGGATCATTTTGTTCACTTCAAGATATTTACCTTTAAATTAACTGTTACATCAACTAATAATGCAACTAATCAATCAACTTGTATCCACACTTCGAAAACGCAGTACAGTCCGCGAGGTATAAGCTGAGCTTTGCATTAGTGTGAGTGATCACATGCATACGCATCTATTACCATAAGTACAGTCAGACAACAAACTCTTAAACAACAAGCTGACATTAACTATCCAGGATCAATATGGTGATTGCGAAAAGAAGTATCTTTTTTAGGATTCAAATGGTCAAGGACAGAGAATAACAGAAAAAATTTAATGGAAAAGCATGAGATCCGTCACCTACGTATAACTTATTTACTTAAAATTTCCGAATACCGTATTCAGGGCAGGCCTATCGTTTATACCAATATACAATTGATACTGCATAATAAACAACGATTTATTGAATATAAAATTGACACCTTATTAAGAGAACATGGTCACAGCGACCTGCGTCTGACTGTACTTTTGGTGATCACTCACACTAATGCAAAGCTCAGCTTATACCTCGCGGACTGTACAAAATTCACATCAACGATTTGACACTTGGAAGTCGCGCGTTCTACCTCCTGTGCTATGACTGCTAACACTGGTTTATGTACGGTTGAAAGAACTTTCTAAAATAAAATATACAGCGTTTATGTATTAAATATCTTTTGCAAAGTAACATTCTCACTTCTATAGAATCCAAGCTACAGTCATTAGAAAGTCAAATGAAATATGCGAAGACTTTCTGAAGGATGTTAAACGAAAAGAAAACTTCGTAGCAATGTCGTAGCACCTCCTACTCCATGATGTAGTACAATATTGAGGCGCTGAAAAAATTTGATTTGCTAATATTAGCATTTTAAGTCAAATCCAGTTTTTTATTCATAAATATACAATTTACACCTCAATTAATATACATTTTCAAAGTTAAAAACGAACGTTTCACTGTACGATAATAATTATCGTACAGATAAATGTCAAGCATTATATTTTATATATTTATTAAGTACAATTGTAAAGAAATTATTATTCACTAGGTACAATGCTTTACTTTGTTAAAAATTATTAAATCGGGCATAATATGACTTTTCACCTACTACGTAGTATAAGAAAAAATTTAAAACAAATGAACGAAATCGGTAATGCAGTCACGACCTTGAGAAGTAGGGGTTCATTTTTAAATAAAATAGATTTTCCTATTTCTCAAAAATATTCATTCTATTCGTAACTGGTTATGAAATTGCGTAACATTAAAAGTAACAACCGACGTGAGTCGGTGACTATTGGCTACAATAAAAGTCTTGAATTCCCAGTAATCCATTATTGATACATTTTTAAGTACTTAGTATTTTATTTCAATAGAATATAACCTTTACAACCTTATATCCTTATAACCTTTTTAACCGACTTTATTAACCGACTTTAAAAAAAAGTAGGTTTCTCAATTCGACCGTATATATATATACATATATATATATATATATTTTGGTTTCCATTTAAATAACTAAAATATAAATTTTAAATGATTCCGCCAATTTAAAACGAAAATAATCTTATAAATAATGCGGCGGTTCACTTTGGAGGAACGGTAAAGAACTCAGTGTTATGTTGTGCCCATCACTAGGCGTGACTAACTGATAGGTGTCAGGATCGCATTCTCTGAACGGCCGAACTATCGTAATTATGGTAACAGAATGCTGTATAGAAGCTTCGTTTAAAATTACAAACAAGTCAATTCAAATTAGAAAATTATAATATTCAATCGAGATCATTATAAATGAATACCAAGCTATTTGTATAAAATGCTGTGTCAACGAAATCATTACAGAGAAAAGACAAAAACATCAATAATAACCATGGAAAACAGCATAATATTAAATTTTTTTACAATGTCAAGGTCAAGATCAACAAATTCGACATTATTATTATTAACATAATTAGACCAAATGACATTGACATCTGGATTAACACTCTACTTATTTACCTAAATTCTGAAAAAGAACAATTTCTGTTGTAGAACGGCTGATACCGCAGGGGCTGGCTTTATTCTATATTTCTTTAGAACAAAGGTACTCGTGTGTACGGAGACAAAAAACTCTCCCCCGTGACGTATCAATCAGAGCCACAAGCGACAGACGATTTGTACGTGCCCAGATTTCCAAGTAATTCTATTTCACTCATTGTTCTAGCGAAATACCTAAACCCGGACCTGGGTATGAAAAATTGGATCTACCCTACAATTTTTCCTTTTTTTCTTACTTCGATGACGTGACTGTGAAAATTGTATTTTTACATTACGACTTACGACCTAAAAAGAAGTTGGTGGTAGTATCATTCTGATTTGTAAATAGTATGTTTTTTAAAATTGTACTATAATATTATTTACTGAATATCTTCGTTAGTAAAAGCCTAATGAGTGGTGTTTTTAGGGTTCCGTAAAACGTAAAAACGGAACCCTTATAGATTCGTCATGTCTCTCTGTCTGTCTGTCCGTCCGTATGTCACAGCCACTTTTTGCCGAAACTATGAGAACTACACTATTGAAACTTGGTAAGTAGATGTATTCTGTGACCGCGTTAAGATTTTTACAAAAAAATAAATAAATTAGGATTGCCTCCCATACTTAGAACTGAAACTCAAAAATGTTTTTTCATCAAACCTACACGTAAACCATGACTATCAATAGGTCTTCAAAAATGATGTTGAGGTTTCTAAAATAATGTTTGTCTACACTGAATAATTTGGGCAAGAGACATTTCCAAAGTGGTAAAATGAGTGTGTAACTCTAACTTCTAAAATAAGAGAATGAAAAAACTAAAAAAATATATGATGTATGCAAACTACCACATGCAAACTACCAACGAAAATTGGTTTGAACTCGATTTGATGAGTAGTTTTACGTTATAAATACATTATTATTAAAACTTCGATCAAAGTTACAACGAACTAAAAAAACTATGTGTACTATGTATATTATGTTACTTGCTGCAACGGAACCTTTCATGGGCGAGTCCAACTCGCACTTGGCCACTTTATTTGTTTTGCTACTGCTGAATTTTCCCGTGATAAAAAGATGCCTAAAATGTAACTGTGTTCCAAATTTAAACCCGTTCCGTTCAAATATTCCGACGGGATTGAGTGTAAACATTCAAACTTTTGAATGTATAGTATTAGTACGATTTGTATTTTTGGATGGATTTAACTTATTTATCATTTCCCATTATATGTACATTGTTGTTATTATGTTTGTGTTGGTTGCAGAACGCAAAAAGAAACTTCACAAACAGTAAATATAACACATTAGTAGATTGTAGGCCAATCTAATTACCACAACTGGCTCACTGCAGCGGCTACTAAAGACCTAGCAAAAACATTTGCACTTGTTTTCATTATCGTGCCACTTTATTATAGAGAATACCCACTGTTATGTATGACTCGCTGCGTCCCAGTTGTGGCCCGCGACTTAACAATCACTGAAATCAATGGGATAAACAGTAGCCTACATTTTTGTAATTTAAGTAATGTAATTGGTACATTTTAATTTCATTCGAATCCGTGTAGCTATTACAGAGATACGTGGGATCAAACAAACACGCTTTCGCCCTTATAGCATTAGTGTGATTGTTAAATCTTTTAGCACGTTTATTATCGGCACTACGAAGCTGTAGAAAAACGTCATCCACAAAAACCTTATTTATATTACTCAAGATTTTAAAACAACAGTGAAATATTATATCTAGAATATTTCACAGCAGTCAAATGTTTCCTGATAAAAACAATAATAAGTGTTTTAAAATCGTGAGTAAATTAGTTTTTTCTGGATTACGTTTTTTCTAACAACAGTTTCACTTGACCTTACGATTAAAGATTTCATGTGCTACATCTTTCTAATGCCCTAACATTGCTTATTATTTAACTATGACTGTCATCATCATCAGCCGCAAGACGTCCACTGCTGAACATAAGCCTCCCCCCTAGATTTCCACAACGAACGGTCCTGCGCAACCTGCAACCAGTGGTTTCCAGCGACCTTTGTGAGGTGATCTGTCCATCTAGTGGGAGGCCGTCCAACACTGCGTCTTCCGGTTCGTGGTCGCCACTCGAGAACCTTTCTTCCCTATCGGTTGTCAGTTCTGCGAGCGATGTGGCCTGCCCACTTCAGCTTGCTTACTCTTTGAGCTATGTCGGCCACTTTCGTTCTTTTGCGAATATCCTCATTACGGATTCTGTCGCGCAAAGAGACTCCGAGCATAGCTCTCTCTATGAGTGTAAAACTGCTTAAATTTTAAGGTATGCACTTTAAACACTTGAGAATAACCAGAACTATATTACACTAATTAAGAAATAATAATAAAATGTAATCCTCCAATTTGTAATAATCCAATATCCTACTAATATTGTAAACGCGTAAGTTTGTAAGAATGGATGGATCACTCTTTTACGCAAAATATAGTATAGATTTGAATGAAATTTAGTACGTAGCTATATTTATAGATAATGGTCTGGAATAGCATATAGAATTGACTATATTTTATCCGGGGAAATTAACAGGATCGGAAACTACACGGGTGAAACCGCGGGGCACTACTAGTGAGTAATATTTATTGCCTCATCCTATTTTCGAATTGGCCTTCGCTTTGCCGATCGGCAGTTGACATTAAATTACTTCATTTATGCCTCTTCAACAAGAAATTAACGAACCCAATAAACTCTGAAAGCTGTAGTAATAGTTTACAATACATAAATAACACAATTTTTCCTTAATATGTTTCTAAAGTTTCAAAAAGAAGAGAAATACAAAAAAAACCAACCCAATTTCAATTTCTAATAAATTTTATTGTCCATATCAGACATATACTCGTAATGTGACGTATGTATGTATACTAGGAATTTTCAGTATAAGCTCCTAATAGGATTTTTTTTAATCAAAATACATTATTTTTGATGTGAAAACTTCTTTTGGCGCCCACACACAGATTGGGCAGATTTTTCGTATACTGTGAATGAAGCTCAACGTCACGCTCGTAAATGAAAAGTATGTTCGAGTGAACTCGGCACTTAATGCATTTCTAGATGGTCATGCTTAGAATACTAATTTAGATGACCATACTTAGAAGACTTATTGAGACGACCATGCTTTGAAGATGTATTCCAGACTAGCAGTGCCCACCAATTTCACCCGCGTAGTTTCCAAAGTGAACTATCAAATTCTGAGTTATAAGTGTTCACTTCTATGAGCAATCCCTATGACTGTCAACTATGATTGGTAGCCGTTGTAAACACTCCGAAATTACACGCAAAATTTCTATCTGCACAAACAATTTCCTACATGTTTGAGCACAACCTTAAGCACCTATTAGAGGAAATCTTTTTGATGTCTGCATAACAGGAAGCGTCTAACGAAATGACCCATTCAGAATCAGCGATGCGTTAAGGGACCCTATAGAAACCCCAGTTGGTACCGTACACTTTGACAGTTGGTATTTATAAGGCACCGCTAAAAATAAAACCCGCCTATGACGAAAATAGTCCATTTATGATAGAAGCGACCTTTGTTTACTTAATTATAGAAATTTAAATTGTGACATCATAAAAACGTAACAATGATGTGTAAGAGTGATATTATTTTTGGCCGTCCTGTCACCAGTCCATGACTAACGTATATACTCGTAAACCAAGCTGGTTCTAAAATAATGTCAAGTTTACATAGTATTTCGGACATGCGAGGTTGAGAGAGGTCTACCACGTTCTATCTACCGGTTCTACCACGTAACTAAAATAGTCTTGATTTTGAAATTGTCTCTTTATTTTCACTTGAAATTAAAGAGAGCAATAGCAAAACCATAATCGTTTTAGCTAGACTGTCGAAGGTAGGTCGAAGTTAGGTCACCGAGTCACTCCATACTTTCTTCGGATCTGTAAGATTTTCATAATACAGAGACATAGGACGATTTAAAATTAGATTTTCAAAATTAAACCAAACCAACCAACCAACCAAATAGGACCAATTTATTTTTGTAGCGAGTACCGTAAATCAATTACATTAACTTTTCAGACATAGCTTCTATGAAATGGGTGAATCACTAATTTGGTGAACGATAAGGCTAGGATAATTTTGAATTAATTCTTAATTACTAATACGCAGAGCTTTATGGAATCATTGTTAGCTGAATGACAATTTTGTCGTCATGGAATAAAATAATTTTAGAATATTAAAATAATTGTTAAATTTCTGTTTATTGTGTCTCTATATCTCTATACGATCATCGGCAAACATTTAGTAAAAAAAAAAATATTTAACAAATTACACGTAACAAGAACATTTATATACCAGTATGTCTTCTGGTGTGCATAATAAAGTGTTTCAGTCTGTCTGTCTATGTCTCAATATTGTGTTTGTATACTCTTTCTTTTGTTTTATTTTTTTATACATTGATGTGTACATTGTACATTTATCAATAAAGAACTTTGACTTTGTTATTATTAGTACGATATAATGATTTGAATTTTGTTTTTGAATATTTTTTATGCAAATCCTATCTAACTATATGCACATACTCGTATATGACAGTGTTTAAACCTTACAGACTATAAAAATTCATGCTTATTATTGCCGTAATTCTAACGTTGGAAGCTGATAACCTAATGGGCTACCAAAATTGTACGGTCGTTCTGGCAAAAGGCCAAACAGATTGGCATTTACGTATTAGTTTTAAGAGTTATTGTATTAAAATTGATGGATAAAAAAGAACCAATAAATGGATAGCGTGGTTAAGCTATTACTGATTCCGTCCGGCTAGACAATGATTGATTGAGCTAACACAAAATTGAATGCTTCTATACTATGCCTTTTATAGAGAGCACCTTGTCGAGACAATTATGAATGGATTTGTCGGCGCAATTGATGTTTTACATCGATATCTTTACTACGAAATAGTCTTGGGGCTATTGTTTGTGGGTAAATAATGGTTTTCTTTAATTGGTAGCGAGCGCTGCGTTCGTAGGGAGGTCAAGGGAGTTTGTTTGAAAACTCGCGTTATTGGCGTGCAGAAGCTCAATGTTTCACCTCTGTGAGTCACGGTCGGATATCAAATTAAATCACCGTATCAGTGAGATAGCATTAATCAATCGTAGCATCATTATCATTAAGCTCGCACTCAATTGTTATCTCTATTGGTTTTGTTCGTCACGTTACGATATTTCAAGTGTTTATGGAGTTTTGTGGAACTATATATACGTGATAACGTGGGACGTTATTGAAATATTGGTATTTTAAACTAAATTAACGCAAACGTGAGCATAGGGAATTATACATTTGTAAACTCGTTTTAGATCATAATCAAAAATATGGTTCTGCACTTAGGTAATTTAGTAAAGTAAAATAAAGCATTATTATGCATAGACTTCATTTGGCGTAGCATAATAGTATATTTACTATTTTTGCCTAAATACAGCCAAGAGGATATTCATGTATATATTTGTGGTATTCACCAATTACGGTATATAGTTCATGTAGCAATGAATGGGGTAATTCATTCCAGGCGGGGAATCCAGTTTCAGGTATTTGTGTCTGCATGACATACCTATATGACACAATAGAGCGCTAACACTACTAATATACATTATATGCACGGGTGCATTATACCAAGCGAAGTACCGCCGCTATTTATTGAGCCTAAGTGGACACACAATAATAGATTTTAAACAAAAATCAAGCATTTGTATTACTGCTTGATTTTTGTGAGTGTGAGAGTCACCCAAAAAGCATTCCATAAAGTTTATTTTCCAGTATACATCCTAGTTGATCAAAAATATTCTGATCTTGTAGATATTTATATGACTGTTGACCCTATATCAGACATAGGATGCACAGTCACTTACAAAGGTAGATAGGATTTATAATTTCAGAAGATAGATTTAGGTGTGCCTAATCAAAATTTTAAATCTATTCTAAAATAGCTCCACCTACGTATTGGCTGCGATTGAGATCTAAGTCACGGTTTGGGCTTCAAGACAGGTACCGGTTGATTAATCAAGTGAAACAATTCGTCCAGATCAGGGGCAATAAGTCGCACGTCAGGTGAAGGTATATTGTCGTCGGGCTATCAGGTCGAATCACGTCCAACGCGACCGGTGAAGGACGATCGCTATCGTCAAGTGAGGTTCTTTCCATAGTTTTCTTGCTTAGCGTCACAACCGAAATTGTATATGTATATATATATGTATACTTTCTTTACATACTTATTTGCATACCTACTTGCTTTGACAAACCCCTATTAATATTTTTATCACTTTTTTTACTATAAAGTCTTTCCCAACAACAATAAACAAACATACTCAAATAATGAACATTCAGATTTTAACTCAAGATGAAGTAGGTGAATAAATATAGACTCTAACGTGTTAATCAACTTCGACGTTTTATGATTTCTGCGATAAAGGTAATGAGAGCCAGACAAAATTCAGTTCATCAGTGTGATCCAAAAAACTGAAGCAGAATATATCTAGACGTATTTCATTGAAAGAATGCGGGCAACCAATATTATTAATTTTGACGTAGATTCAGATTTCTAGGTACTTAGTACCTAAAGTAAAATTAAAGTTATAACTTCTAATTTTAGTACAAATAAAGTTTTTTTTTTCATTCATAAAAGTCTATGATGATGTGCTATGTATTTTCCAACATACGTTTCTTGTTGTAAATGTAAAGTTTGAACATAGATTGATGACCGCCATTCGTTACGACGTTGCACGTAACGCCTGCGACCTCGTCCCATCAACCTTGAATAATTTCTACAACTTGGGGTGAGACGGCCGTGCGACTCTACACTCTACAGCAGGGGTCGGCAATGCGCGGCCCGCGACTTGCCTCCATGCGGCCCTCGACGCGACGGTGTAATTTTTTTTTTTAATAATTAATTCCCGGCTCACGTATATCTTATAAATTTTACAAATATTAATGTATACATCTACGTATAAAACTAAATAAATGGATTAATTCGCTACTTATGTTTCGCACGGGGGGTGGGGGTAGAATTTCGAAAGTGCGGCCCGCTTTTATCTACTTTTTTCACAATGTGGCCCATGGCTCCCCGAAACGTTGCAGACCCCTGCTCTACAGCGTTACCATAAAATATTTGCATGCGGATTGGTCGCATGTAGCTGTCGCATGTTTTATTACGGGTGTTTGTTACGAGTACACAACACAAGTTACTTGGTGCGGTTTCCAGTCGAGTGTACCGTTACGTTTTAGTACTGGAGAGATGAATAAGTCTTATATTGACTAGCAGTGGATAGTTTACTTACGAGTAGGTACATACCTACATAGTTTTGTACAAAAATATTTAACTACGTAATAAACGACGTTTTGTAAATTCCATTCCATATTACTCAAGACGAAAGTCTTGAGGTAATAACTGAAAGCGAAAGCCACAAACTGTACATTTTTGAGGTGAAGTCAAATAGATAAATATATAGTTAACTATCGGTCCGCCCCGGGTTCGCCCGTGGGACATAATGTTTACCTTATATCAATCACTCAAGGATCACGTACGCATCCGGTATAAAATAATTTGTGTAATGACGCCAATCGTTCCTGAAATTAGCGCGTTCAAACAAAAAATCTCTTTAGTTTTATAATATTAGTAAATGAGGATATATTTGTAAGTTTTCTACTTTTATCACGTCAAACAAGACGTTATTTAATTTGGTTAAGTTTTGTAATAGTAGGTATACGTCAATATTCAACAACAGACTCGCTGAGCGAGTATTTTACTCAACTTTATTTTTCTACAACAAACATGGGCTCAACGAACCAATTAATACTATCTTTATTAATGTTCTAAACACACGTTTATAATTTTGTTTGTATTGCTTAGGCTAACAGAACTACTGGAATTAATTAAATTATAATTATTATTGATATATATTTGAAGTTAACAATTAAATTTTACCTTTGCCATATGTGTGTGTCACAAAAAATCACCGAAAATGTGTAAATACTAATGTTACGTCATTAAATTTTGAACAAACTTAACCTAACCTACCGTAGGATTATAATATCATGCGTTTAATTGTAATCTAACGATGTTTGAAATTTTGCGGTGACATTACGGCTCAAATCCATAAACGTAAAACTCTGTTCCAAACTCTCCGTGTTAAATAAAACCATTCAGATAATCTTTAATTAAACCTCTAAATACTCGTGAAAGCTTATATACATAATTATTCATATTCTATGCATCTGTTAAGAAACATTTATTGAAACACGAACAAATGTAATTTTATCAGTATGACTTTTATGCGTCTGTTGACACCACCATCGAGAGCAAGTGATCCAAACACAATCCGTAATTTATGCGTTTAGCCCGCAGGCTCGCACGTCACGGCATCAATGGCGAGTGATTTACCGCTTGTTTATGGTCCCGAAGTTATGGTGCCAGCTACAGTGTTTACCATATAATAGGTTGTCAATGCAGTGCTGGATTTAGCAGGTTTATTAGAAACTATCTCTGGATTTCTCTGGATCTCTGGATTTAGCAGGTTCATTAGGAACTATCCGCGGTTTTGCCCACATACTTCCCGATAAAATGGGATAAGGTTAGTCTATGTGTTATTTCTTGCCATTATCTATCGAGCACATTTCGATTTTTTTAATATTTATTTACTTACTCTGAAAAAAAAAAATTATTATTTTTGAAAAAAAAAAAAATAAAACAAACTTCAATTTAAAAATTAAATTCAGACCTGTACCTGTGCAGCACGTTTGTCTAAATAAACATAATAAACACACCGTCACTTCAATAAAAATAAAAGTGGCCAAGTGCGAGTTGGACACGTCCATGAAGGGTTCCATAGCAGCAAGTAGCATAGGTAATATAACAATTCTTGTAGTTCGTTGTAACTTTGATCGATGTTTTCATAATACTGTATTGTGACGATTACAAAAAAACTGCTAAGTTGATCTTGTTCAAACCAATTTTCGGCGGAAGTTTGCATGGTAATGTACATTTTAGGAGTTACCCCTAAGATTCAGTTTAGAAAAAAAAATATTATTAACCTCAATATCATGTTAAAGACCTATCCAAAGATAACCCACACGTGAGGGTGTGATGAAAAAAAAATTTTGGGTTTCAATTCTAAGTACGGGGCATCCCCAAAATTTATTGTTTTTTTTCTATTTTTTGGGTAAAAATCTTAATGCGGTTTACAAAATACATCTACTTACCAAGTTTCAACAGCATAGTTCTTATAGTTTCGGAACAAAGTGGCTGTGACATACGGACGGACAGACAGACAGACATGACGAATCTATAAGGGTCGCGTATTTTGCCATTATTTTGGCTACAGAACCCTAAAAAGCATTGATCGACAACGCAACGTCTAGAGTAATTATATTTTTACCCGACTGCGCGACGCAAAGGAGTGGTAATGTGTTTAACAGTCTATGTATGTATGTATGTATGTTTGTATGTTCCTTTGAGGCACTATACAGACCAAACGCCTGAGCCGATTTTTATGATTCACACGTCAATCGATTCCTCTTAATCTGGCGAGTGACACTAAAGACATGTCATTAGTGTAAGTCCAATATGGCGGATTCAGGACGCCATATTGTCCAAATTAAAAAAATCAAAATCACTAAAATATGTCAAGAGGGGTATCGTTGAATAGGTATTTTAAAATAATGTTTAACTTGCTCTCAATGTTTTTCGATTTGGCTGACCGTTTAGGATGTATATCGATTTAAAGTTGAGTAACAACCATTCTCACATTTATAGGTTTTTAGGTAGCAGAAAACTTCGTATAACTAACTGTACGTGTGAATGTGGCTGGACATTATATACTAATGTATCTAGTAGGCATCGATATAAATCAATAGATGTGCCCTGAGGACCTTGAAATTGGTAATAAACTGCGTCTCTGTTTGTATCGTAAGTGGTTTACAAACAACCAATCTACTTGACCCCTATAATCGCTAGCGGCGAGATTTGCTGTGGTTCTACTTATTTTGGTTGTTGACACCGAATAATGATAGGCAAAAACGTCCACCGCGTCCTGCAACCGAAAATAGCGGAAAGAGTGAGCTCACTCTTCCCAACGTTGACATGATTGCGTGCGCCGTGAAGTTTGGGAGGGGGCTCATCTTGGGTTCTACGATCTATGCTAGAGTTGTTGACACCGAATAATGATAGATAAAAACGTCCGGCGTCCACCGCGTCCTGCAACTGACTAGAACGGAAATAGTGAGCTCACTCTTCCCAACGTTGACATGATTGCGTGCGCCGTGAAGTTTGGGATGGGGCCCATCTTGGGTTCTACGATCTATGCTAGTAGGTATATTGGACTACCTTTTTTCGTACGTGCAGGAAATGTATTTACGCATACCCTACTGCCCCGCCCGGGAGACACAGCCCGGTTATGTTGCACTCCATATCATGTATGGATATGGTGCCCCTATCTACTAAAAAATCTCCATGGGGTTTCAACTCTGCCGCTGATAGTGGGAACACGGAACCGCTCTCGGATTGCTCCGCCTCGGTCGCCCCGATTTAGTTCTCAAACGATTTAGTAGTACCTACCTACCTAGTACCTACCTAGTAGGTACCTACTCAACGTCAATCGAAAACCTATACTATAAATATGAATTACAAGCAAGAGAAAATCCTACATATTATATCAGTAGTAACGTAGACATTTGGTCAGCAACCAAAATATGCATATTATTATGTTGAGCATATTAACATTCACAACATTGTTCATAACTAAAAAGTATAAAATAAAAAAATATAATTTAAAAACTCAAAAACCCGACTGCGTAAAAAGTGAACCAAACTACGTACTCGCATACAAAAAAAACTGAAAAGAATAAAACAAGCATTTAGATTTCTGGTGGTCTAGAATTCAATAATATGTTATTGTATAGATACTATTGAAATATAAACAATATTTTCTAATAAAAGAACATTACAACTGAACAGTCGGGATCCATTGAACAATTACATTGTATGTCGAATAATAATATAGAATCCATTGAACAATTAGATTGTATGTCGAATAATAATGGATCCCGACTCTTCAGTTGTAATGTTCTTTTATTAGAAAATATTGTTTATATTTCAATAGTATTTATACAATAACATATTATAGAATTCTAGACCACCAGAAATCTAAATGCTTGTTTTATTCTTTTCAGTTTTTTTAGTATGCGAGTACGTAGTTTGGTTCACTTTTTACGCAGTCGGGTTTTTGAGTTTTTAAATTGTATTTTTTTATTCATCATCATCATCATCATCATCATCAGCCGCAAGACGTCCACTGCTGAACATAGGCCTCCCCCCTAGATTTCCACAACGAACGGTCCCGCGCAACCTGCAACCAGCGGTTTCCAGCGACCTTTGTTAGGTCATCTGTCCATCTAGTGGGAGGCCGTCCAACACTGCGTCTTCCGGTTCGTGGTCGCCACTCGAGAACCTTTCTTCCCCATCGGTTGTCAGTTCTGCGAGCGATGTGGCCTGCCCATTGCCACTTCAGCTTGCTTACTCTTTGAGCTATGTCGGCCACTTTCGTTCTCTTGCGAATATCCTCATTACGGATTCTGTCGCGCAAAGAGACTCCGAGCATAGCTCTCTCCATAGCTCGCTGTGTGACTTTGAGCTTTGTTATGAGGCCCACAGTTAAGGACCACGTCTCAGTTCCATAAGCCATCACTGGCAACACGCATTGGTTAAAGACTTTTGTCTTTAGGCATTGGGGTATTTTGGACTCAAAGATGTGCCGAAGTTTCCCGAACGCTGCCCATCCGAGTTGGATTCTTCGCTGGACCTCTTTGTCGAAGTTGGATCTACCTAATCGGATCTTTTGACCCAGGTAGACGTATTCGTCAACAACTTCGAGTGTGGTATTCCCAACATTAACCGGTACAGGTGAGACATGAACATTTGACATGACCTTCGTCTTGTCCATATTCATCTTCAAACCTACCTGCTGGGATACTCTACTGAGGTCCCTGAGCATAGCACCGAGGTCCTCCAGCGACTCCGCCACAATGACTATGTCGTCGGCAAATCGAAGGTGAGTGATGCATTCGCCGTTGATATTGATGCCGTATCCGTTCCAGTCCAGTAGCTTGAAAACATCTTCCAGCGCGGCAGTGAACAGTTTCGGAGATATAACATCTCCCTGTCTCACGCCTTTCTGTAGCTGGATGTGTTTTGTGCACTGGTCCTGTAATCGGACAGACATTGTGGCTTTGCTGTAGATACACTTCAACACTTCGATATAGCGATAGTCGATGCGGCATCGCTGAAGAGACTGAAGCACTGCCCAGGTCTCGATGGAATCGAAGGCTTTCTCATAGTCCACATACGCTATACATAGTGGCCGATTATACTCCTCGGTTTTCTGTATAATCTGCCGAAGCGTATGGATGTGGTCTATGGTACTATAGCCTTTTCGGAAACCGGCTTGTTCGGGTGGCTGGAAGTCGTCAAACCTGCGTGCGAGACGATTCGTGATTACCCTCGAAAACAACTTATAAACGTGGCTCAGAAGTGAGATGGGTCTGTAGTTCTTCAACAAGGTGTTGTCACCTTTTTTGAAGAAGAGCACCACCACACTTCTGCTCCACGCTTCTGGCGTATTACCGTCATGTATGACGGAGTCGAACAGCCTCTGGAGGACTTTAAGTACCGGTTTTCCACCCGCTCTCAGAAGCTCAGTCGTAATTCCGTCATCGCCAGGTGCCTTGTTGTTCTTAAGTTGTTTGAGGGCCATCCTAATCTCATACAGGCTGACTTCCGGGATGTCTTCGGTAAAGTGTCGGGTCAACTTGGCTCTGGGGTCTTTTGCCATGCTAACGACAGGTTGTGCTTGTGTAGAGGTGTATAACTGTTCATAGAACCTCTCAATCTCCTCCAAAATCTCGGGCTTCGACGAGACGACGTTACCACTATCGGTCTTCAGTTTGGTCAATTGACTTTGCCCAAGAGACAGATTTCTTGCGAACACTTTCGAGCCTTTGTTCCGCTTAATCGCTTCTTCAATACACGAAGTATTGAAGCAGCGTATGTCGCGTCGCAAACAAGTAGATATCTGTCTATTGAGCTGTCTGTATGCCGTCATGTCGACCGAAGACTGCAATCGCATATCTCGCCTAACCGCCATGAGATTCAGAGTATGATCGGAGAGCTTTTGGGTTCTATTCTGGCGTCGGCTCTTATAAAATTTTCTGCCAACTGCTTGAACAGTTTCCACCAGCCTATCGTTTATTTCGTCCGCCGTTACGCATTCATCTAAGGCTTCGAAGCGATTTTGAAGTTCGAGTTGAAAGTTATCGGGATCTTCGATTTGAGCATAATTTGGTCGGAGCGTGGACTTCATTAGACGTGATCTTTCGAACTTAATGTTTAGATTCAGCGTGCCTCTTACAATACGGTGATCGCTGCCGGTCTTAACCCTACTGATCACAGAGACATCGCTGAATATTTGCCGTTTAGTCGTCATAATGAAGTCGATCTCATTTTTTGTGGAACCATCTGGGCTAATCCAGGTCCATTTTCGTTGTGGCTGTTTCTTGAAAAAGGAGTTCATCATAAAGAGGCTCTCCCTTTCCAAGAAATCAGCTAGACGTTGCCCTCTTGGGTTCCGCTGCCCATATCCGAATTGTCCCACTCTCAACTCATCACCGCTACGTTTGCCTAGTTTCGCGTTGAAGTCTCCCATCACAACTGTGAAATGTGTTGGCGAGACATGTATGGCTTTGGAGATGTCCTCATACATGGTCTCAACCTCTTCGTCGGGATGTGTCGAGGTCGGTGCGTATACCTGTATGACCTTCAATGAATACCGGTCGGTTATTTTAAGTACAAGGTATACAACCCTGCTCGACACACTCTCGATCATTAACACGTTGTTGACAAGAGACTTGCGGACGATAAACCCGACACCCCCTTGGGATTGTTGATCTCCCTCCCGGTAGTAGAACAAGTTGCCGGATTCGAGGGTTATTCTGTCCTCGCCCTGTCTACGGACTTCGGATAACCCTATGATATCCCAGCGCAACTTGTCCACTTCTTCTTCCAGCTCCACAATCTTCTCGTCAGCCCTCAGAGTCCGTGCGTTGTACGTTGCCAGGTCGAGTCGTTGGGTTTGGTGGCGGGGCGTCTGCCGGGGATTCTTAGCACCCCATGCTCCGCCGGAACCAAGGCTGCCACCAACGCCTGGAATAACGGAGCCGCCGGGGACTAGGGGCCGTTTCTTTTTTGTGACCATCATATGGGGGGGTGTTTGCCATAGTCACCACGCTTGGCAGGCGGGTTGGTGACCGCGGAGCCAGTCCTTTGCACCGATGACGCCGCTGCCCGTCACCGGCCAGGTCAATTTAGGACTGGCTTTTAAATGGATATACCGCCATTGGTTCGGTCGTCAGAGCCTCGTTAGTTGGCAGCAGGGAGTACCGCGCGCAGGAGAGGTTGACATTTGGGGAAACTAGATGTTTAGCGCTTCCCCCTTACACCCCCGCTTCCCCCTTACACCCCTTTTTTTTTTTATCTATCATCATTCTGTATTTGTCCACTGCTGGACATAGGCGTCTCTCATAATGATAAGATCGGGCGACTCAGCCTGATCATCGAGTTAACGTTTCCAATCACAACCAGACGCCTTTCGTATATTCATTTTTGCTATACTTTTTATTTCTAATGTAGCAACCTAAACAAATAGTCTAGCTCACCCCTGAAACCGGCACTGTGCTTACTCTATAAAGGGTCGTCGCAGATCATTTGCGGCGACTGCGCCCCGCGCCCATTGGACGCCGTTCGCTGCCAAAATGACAAATATCACCGACCCAGTTATCTCGGGGACCCAGTGACGCGCAGCGCAATGCAACCACACGGAATCTGAGTAAAAGACGATCCATCTGCCAGGTTATATTGAAAGAGTATTTTTCGTAGTAATAAATTCTAATGTATATACTCTTTGGTATCTTTCATGCTGTCAACAGACTTATATTCTGCTTTTCAAAAATTGGTCAAATAGTTATCCCACTTTTAATATCATGCCTAAATATTATTTAGCACACTGAACTGATACTGTTTTAAGATTTCAGTACTTGCCTCAAAAAATAGAGCGTTGATACTTCCTTAGTCTGCAACTATAGGAGAAGCCATAAAATTAAATACAAATGTCAGGGCAAATAATTCAGTTTTCACTAGTCCCAACTCTTAATGGCATAAATAAGTACTTACTTTTACTTTTTCCGCTAAAAAACCTTTCCAAAAATAACATTAAAAATATACTCGTGTACTTATTATCACATTTCATTAACTAAAATATGCAATCAAATTGATTTGTATATATATAAATTGACTTTAAAGTATTTCTAATAATAATTACTTATTTATTAGTCTACATTGTTGTGTGCTAAGTATTTAAAGATGTACAAATACAAAATCTATTTATTGGAAAGCCACAAAGTAAAATAAACATAAAACAGTTACGAAAGTATTTTAATTGGCGGCTTTATCGTGGATAAATTGACTAAGGCTATCGTGGATAAGACTACCAGTCAACCAAAGTTCACGCATAGAAAAATAAAAAAAACAAACTTCAATTGAAATCTGGATGTACAATATATATAAGTACAGAATTAAATTGATGTATTATCTATTAGTGCCTAAATTATTTTTTCACGTTGCACACTAAACTACTGGTTTGAAGTGATTAATAAACAATACTAGCAGCGCCCACGGTTTTAAACGCATTCACGTAATTTTCCCATGATAAAAAGTAGCACATAAGAGCACATATTTTTTACCATAACATCTTGCCTATATTTGTGTTTGGCGTGTGTCATGATGTTCTACTTAGGGTTTTAACCGCGTCTTTATAGTCTGAATTAAGGAAGCTTACCACTTGACTATCCTAACGAAGTGAACAATATACATCCGGGAATGCAAACAAAGAAGCTACTCGCTATAATTGACCTAATTGCCGTGAGATCACGTGGAACACAGTGCAAATGAGTAATTGGACGTTTTGAGCGACAGCATTGCTTTACAACACTTCGTCACGCAAGAAATGATAAAACATGTAAGTGTCAAAGCTGCCCTGAAAATTAGAAAATACTCGTAGTACTGGTTATATTGGATTATAAGTAATTTATACATGACCGGGTATATAGGACTTTATTGTCAATAATAATAGGAGTCCGCTTGACCATTATCATGTTAAGCGACGATCCGATTTACAATAGAGCGCACTTACGAAGAAGAAGCCGATTCACATTCAATCTGGGAACACCCAAATTCAATTAATCAGAAAATACACACTCAGGTAACTCATTCCGCTATTCAGAAAAACAAAAGTAAATTCAAAGCTCTTTGTTCGAGTTTATGGAACATTGACTATGAAACGATGTTGTTTTTTCTAGGTACGAGCATTCCGATGGAACTGGGGTCAATTGGCGTTATAAATGACGTATCCTACAAGGAGCGGGGTGCTTTGAGCAAAAGTTGTTTGTTTGCCAAAGCAAAGTAAGTCTTGCGGAGAAAATAATAGCTTTCCAGCGATGAAACATAGGAGTTATTTACGGATGTAGACAAATTTAATAACTTTGTGCCTTGTCTTTTTATGATCTTGACAAAAAATATCTATTGATGTATGTAATAGAATTGGAAGTTCTAAATTTAATTGTTTAGTAAAAAATCTATCCAATTAATTTTTATGATTAAAATATTGCCTGTTATAAATTATATGTTCTGCTGTTGTTACGTTTATTGTGTTTCAATGTTGCAACAGGGTTTAAAAAATTGATTTAAACTTAAGCTAATCTATCACGGCTATCACGGTTGTTCACCACACTAGTATTTTCATATTTGGATAAAGAAAGTCATTTAAAATATCGTTTATCACCTGGTATGTTTTTCTTTTTAATTTTCTTAATTTTTTAATCTATTAAAGTTTCATACATAATACATTTATATCTTAAACTAGCTGCACTCCGGGATTTTACCTGCGTAGTGCCCGTTCCCATTATTTTCCCGGGATAAAAATATATTATGTAATAGCCTATGTGTTCTTCCTCTAAGTTCCAAATTTCAACCAAATCCGTTCATACGTTACGACGTGATTGAGCAACAAACATCCAAGCATTGAGATTTATAATATTAGTGGGATTGTAGCAATCATGGATTACTTATTGATCATCAATAAATTGATGAAACTGTTAATGAAAGTGTCTATTGCAACTCATCTATTTCATTATCTCAATAGCTACTTTCCCTACCAAGTAAAATGCTCTATCTTACGACGCAGAGAGTAGTAGTATGTGTATGACAAAAACACGAATATGTTGGGAAGAAATTAACTTCTCTAATAGGTACGTGCAGTCCAAGTCATAGGTCAAACTGGATCGAATCGAATGTTATTAGGTCATGTCTGTCATAAAAACTTGAAGTGAGTGGAAGGAAGCATTTTACACGCTATCGTGTCATCACACACAGAAGTTAATAAATGTGCCTGACTTGTACAATGTGAATAAATGTGAATGTACTTGAGTTTATGGAACTTATGCGAACTTTTCTTTACAAGGCTACGTAGGAAGTATGTATTAAACTGAAAACATTATCTTAGTAGGTACTAATAATTATATAACTTATCTATAATGAAGCAAAAAATGTGTACCCTTTTTATGAAAAGTGCTCGGACGGAGTACTTAGTATGAAATTTCACACATGTATAGTTTAAAAATGAATAAAGAAGGAAATATTTGGAAAGAATGCAAATATTTTTTTCTTAACTTTCTACAAAAAGACTTTAAAATAATATAAAAACATGACACGTCAGACACTACGATTTATATGAAATTAATAATAGTACTGTAATTAGAAGGTTTCTTAATCAGTTATATGTACGCACTAGACCGTCATCTGGCCAACTTTGAATTATGCGACGAAATAGTGTATTAGTACCGAATCTATTCATAAATTCGGTTGTAACTCATAACATCCGTAACTCCCGCTAAGAAAAGCTCGTATTTTCTAAGTTAGCACAGTTTATTTTCGTCTCACCTATGACAAAGTTAACAAAACACCTTAAGGTGCGTCCCCCAGCAAAACGAGTTTTTTGTCCAGTTTTCAGAGCTATCTACTCATTAGCCAAAACAAATATCAACTAGTAAAAAATACATTAAATTTCTAAAACTTCTTGGCTTCAAAATGGTAGTTTTTTTATTTTTGTTAATGAATTTATTGTTTAAATAATCTTCTCACAACAAAGCCATAAAAAAAATGTAATTATCATGCATCTACTCGAAAACCCGCCATTATTTAGATTTTGTACTTTCACCAACGGGTAGGCAATTTCATTACGAACATTTTGGTAGAAATATTTTTTCAAAAGACCAAAATCTGATTTTATAATGAGTTTATTCTAAAATTTGAGCGTAAAACAGCGACAAATCCTACCGTTTCTCTCTTGCTCTTTCTTGCGGTGTGCGATGAGCTAAGAAATACTCAGTCATTTGCTCGGGGTACGCCCTTAAAGTCAAATTACGTATCACCATGTAGATGTCCCATAAAAAGATAATATTAAGTGAGAAATTTAATATCCATGCGAAACACCTGAATAATAAAGCTCGGTACATTTACATTATGAACCTCCGCCTACGAAGCTGTAATATCGTGTTCAGTTTCCCACCGCCGAAGCCTCTTCAAAGGAAGCCTTCCTAAAACGAACGGCCTATTTACCGTTACCATAAACAATAGCGGTGTTGGAGCAATAATAAATAGAAAACAAATCGAATAGAAACCGTATTTTACAGCAATGAGCAAGGCTAAATCGGAAATAAAAAAATATTCCAAAAGGTATCATTACTTTGAGAAATTTCTGTAATCTCGCAACAATTGTGTTAAAGAATACATCAAAGGCAAACATTTATTGCTTAAAAAATGTTAGTTAACATTTCGTCTAAAGTTCTTTTGCCAAACAAGTTAAATGAAATATCACTTTGTTCGGAATTCATAACGTTTATTTGAACAACGTAAAGTTAAGTCTCAGATCCGATTGTATCGAATTACAACTAACCCTAGATTGAAAAGTTTTTTCTTAAACTTAAGGCTACCTTATATCGTCTCGTCACTTTATAATATGGCAATGTGTTTAATCACTGTCTTGTGGTTTGAAGGGAAATGTTTTCAGAGGAATTACATGGCATAGAGATAGATCATCTTAATTTTTTGAGTGATGAGGGCAGTGCAGTGCTAGGTAATGAAGTGGACTCTTTGTGTTCCAATAGCTGCGTGTCACTGTGTTGTTATGGGCAGGCGTGTTGTTTACCATCAGGCATGGCCGCCATGGCCGGCCCTGGTGGTATGCCCTGCTCGTATTGGTACTTTATACTATAAAAAATATATAAGTGGTCTAAGTTATCAACATGCTAGACACGCTTTTGTTTTGAATGGTATTTCACTATATACCTTGGTTTGATCATCTTGATTATCTTTAGAAATTTAGAACTTCATCGGTCCATGGATAATGCAGATGTGTTAAATATAATTAGTTAGGTCTGTAGTGTAGATCTAATTGTGGTTTAGTTATGTTATCAAAGCCTCTGTCCATTTAAGAAAATATCGGCTGTATAAGCTTTATTCAAACTCTCAACGCAGTGTTTTTATCTGTTAAATATTTACGATGTTTGAAATAAATACCCTAGTCTAACTCTGATCTATTCATGTCATTTAGACTTTATATTTGCGAGTAGCAAACACTGATCGAAAAACTCTGGCCATAAAAAGTCAATGCGAATATAAACCTATATATCTGAATAAATACTGTGGTCGGGTGTTTATAAATTGTGTGATATACAGGATGTTAATCAATCAGTCTCGAAGCAAATGTGCAAAAGTGTGCGCCCCATAAGTTATGGACCAAACGTTACTCATTCAGGTGATCTATTTTTGCTATATTTCAAGACAGAAATTGAAAAACAAAACATAGGATTCATTAACAATACTGTCAAAGGGTTTCCGTGAAAACAAGGAGGCGTTTTCAAGATGCAAAAATACCTGTAAAGACAGTTCCCAGTTTCACCATAGGTGGCGCCCATGTTTCATTTTGTTATACACTTATACAATACACTACACACTACGTTATACACTTGGCAATATTGAGGACTATCTTTGACAAGTCAATTTCCATTTAGAAAACGGCTCGTTTCAATTATCTATAACTTGTGTTATTTATCAATATTTGCTTATCACCTATTGTTTGAACCTACTACAAAAAGACTCGAACGAACAAGTTTATTAACCTAGTGAAAAAATCTGAAAATCTAAACTGTAGAAGGCGTAGCCTGAGTAGTGAGTAGATATTCCCTGATGGATATAATATGTTAATTCAAATGGACAGCGATTCTGTTTTTTTACGTACATCCGATATCTATCATTAGAACGTATTGTCTCTTAACATGAGGCGACAAGGCAGTCAAGACCATACCTATTACGGATAACAATAATACTGAAAATTCAGGAGCGGCTACAAAATAAATAGGGTTCATTTCGTATTTCGCATAGCGTTTCTCGTTCAGCTTCGGAATCGCTTGCCTTACACCCCGTATAAAAAGTACGGTACGCCCTCAATACAGGCCAATATTTCATCCATAGTTGGAGATCAGTGTCGTTTGTATGTGAGGCACGTCCGTCATGCGGGCAGGTTGCTAGTATTGGTGCGGATTAAGGTCGTCGGCAGTCAATAGCGCCCGACTGTGGGCCTGTCGGTGGTAGGCCTATATTAAGAAACTAGCTGAACACTTTGCGCTTTGCTACCTCACCTATCGAGAATTGGTCGAACCAGCTCAAATTTATCCCACCCACATGCTGTCACGGACTTCGGCGCACGTCAGCGCGGACAACGAAAGCTGTCAAAGAAGAATATTTTTCTCGGTTTTGTTACATTCTTCACTCATACTCCGCTCCTATTGACAGTAGCATAATGTTACTCGTATATAGCCTATATTCTTCCTCGATTAATGGACTATAATAAACTTTCAATAATAAATAATAAATATTGGTGGACAATTCACACACAACACCATCTGACCCCAAACTAAGCAAAGCTTGTGTGATGGCGGCCAAATAGCTGATCATATAATACTTACCTATATAGTTTTAAATACATACTTATTATACATAGAAACACCCAGGCACAGTGCAAACATTTGAATTCATCACACAAATATTTGCACAATTTTTTTTTATAATAGGGACCATTAGTTCCCGAGATCCTAGCGTTCAAACAAACACACTCTTCAGCTTTATAATATAAGTAGGTATATACAATAATAATACACAGAAAGCATTAGAAAGACACACTGTTTTGATTTAGCATAAAATCGGCTGTTGATTAATAAATTGAATATTATTAATAAAAAATAGTATATAACACAAGATAATGTGCGGTGACTTCGGGATTCATTTCTTAGTAATATTTCACCATATTTGATGATTGTAATTTGATTATTTTGGTTAACATTCATTACTAAAGCCATTAGATACTAGTAACCCAGACCTTATTACTTATTCAAATTTAAATTTTGTTCAAGGTATAGATTCTATAATACTTCGTATTTTGATTTTACAATTTAGATATCGTTGTAGTTATTATGATAACTCTTGTTGGCTAATAATATATAACATTATACTCTTCAAACTGAATGCAAAGATATTTATAGTAAATCAAGTTCAACGTACATCATTATTGATCTCTCCGGCGCTTACCATCGGCAAAAACATGAGCACAAATTTTAGCAAAATAAGCTTTGGATTTATTATTTTCCAGACTTCTTCGAGTGCTTTACTACCATTCCAACCAAAATGTGTTTATCTCATCAGTATATTATAGACATGCCATAGAAATGTTTACCTATCTTTCCTAGGTATCCCAAGACGTATTACGAAATGTCTGAATTCAACACTCAATCATCCGTCCCAACAAACAGTGTGATATTGTTAATATCGTTATCCACACCATTTTATTCGAAAAAGTAGCACTGAAAGTGCTTGTCGCTTGTTGTTGAAAGTCAATTTATTCTTGTTGAGCCTGAGAAAAGTAATAAAACGATAACTTCGTTAAACGTTACGCTTCTGTGGGATATTATGTTGTTTACATAACATCCCACTTGTCGATTATACCATTTGCATAATACATGTGAGGTAATCTGCGAAGTGGTATTTTATACTTAATAGAATACATGTTTCCAAATTTAGTAAATCATCACTTCTCCTTGCAGTTTCTGCTCCATATCCACACTAAGTACTTACGTTGGTACCACTTGAAAAGTTCAGCCGTTACGCCACTCAATAGAGCTGTCTATCGTTGTGCATTACTATTAACTGGCCATGAGCGGTATTTTTATTTTCACGATATCTCATCATTCAAATTATTTAATGATATCTTTTAAATTATACAGTATTACATTGAAATATTTAGATATAAACTCAGTAAGTGAAATATTAACTATAAACACTTAGATACAAACTTTGTAGTAAGCAATTAATTCCTTATTTTATTTTAAAATGTGAGTACCTAGGGCACACTTTTGACCTCAACTAAAGAAAAGCAATTTTTGAAGTGAGGACATGCGGAGAATTCAGTTGGGCTGGGCAGTATTTGAGAAACTACGTCGGGTTTTCTAAACCTCATTTCACAAAGTTTAAAGGTAAAAGTTTTCATTCAGTGTGTTTTATCGATCATTAGATATCTACGGTGCCAAAACGTAGACACTGACAGTTAACACCACAAGCCCACAAGTTTAAGGTAGTACCTACAGTTACTGCTTGGCGGTAGAATAACTGGCAAAAGTCCTTCCTCAGGCGGACTCTAAACACATATGTTTTCGGAACACTTACTTTTAACGAAGGTCAAAGGGCCTCGCAAAGACCTGCCGCCGCTCGGGGCCTCGCAATGGGTAAAGCCGCCACTGGGAAGAGGCCTATGTCCAGCAGTGAACTAGGGTAAGCTGATGATCAGTATGTGCGTTTACCTAAAAGATACCTATTTACACTAAATTTCAAGACACCCAAGTTGTACCTATTGGGAAACACAGATTCGGGTTCAGTATTCCACAGTTTTGCAGTGCGTATAATAAACGCATTTGGTACGAATGTTGGGAAAACTACCATGTACCGATGTCGCGGAGGTCTAGTCGGGGTGACCGTACGGAAGTTAAAGAAAGCAGGCGAAATTAGATTATGTAATTTTCGGGCACATTCTCCGAAACGTATTCGATAGAAACAACATCAATCGACAATCTATTTTGAAAACACTACACCTTTCAAATAGAGTGAATTTTATTCATAACGGTTCCGTAGATTACCGCACATACACATGTCATAAACACGACTGCTGAAATCACTCCCTCTCTCTTCCGAATATTGCTTAAGATGATAAGTTTTTATTGAATTACAACCGTACACTATTTATAGTAAGGCAAATCAGGTCACGTCTTATAACAATCCAGATGATGAACTGGCAAGTATCTCAGAGTTTCCTTGTCAGGCATATTAATCCACAGAGTCAAACAATCAACGTTTATTGCTTTTCACAACATATAAGGCTTGACAAAGCATTGCTATGATCTAACTCATCTCGAAACTCCTATTATTAGAATCGGTTTATCTATTAAAACTTTTCTTAATGCAAGATTTGGAAGCCAACAAAACTCCGCATTAAAAGAGTTTAGATGAATTTGGGAAAAAGTTAGATTTTTATGGGTTTATTTTTCATTCATCAAACAAAAAGGTTACTACGGAGTTATGGAATTTACCTTGTTCTATTTTAATACAAGTTAATGGTAAAACTTTTACTTACCTATACGTTAAACCGACCCCTTTTTCTTTGAGTATTAGGAGGGTGTCAGATGAAAAGCCCAGTCTCAGTAATAGATTAATTAAAGATTTTTAGCCCTCATTCTTAATTAATTTGAATTTACCGATGATGCTTATAACATTACCTTGTTTAGTTTGGAGTCAGGTGGTGTCGTGTGCGTGTGTGAAATGTCCAGCACCACCGCCAATCTACTTGCGCCAACTGAGCGAATTGGAACCTGAGAAAACTGAGGTTAATAGGAATGAATAAACAACAATACCTAACGTTAAATAATAATTAGTGAAAACTCATCAGAAGGAAATGTAATAACAAAAAACTGCCACTTGTGACACTTATTTGAAGATACATATTTCATATTGTATCATATTTTATAAGTCACAATAAACAGTTTGGACAAAGCGTGATCTCATTAATTTTGAGACAGTTGAGTTTATTTCAATGTAAGTAGATGGACTAGTATCGTGTGCCTAATTATAATGTTGGTTGAAAAACACAAATACGAAATGATGCAAAACCCTAAAAATCTTTCTTTCCAGCTACCTGGTTTGAAATTCAATGTAATCAACAGCGCTAACTTTAAATCTCAACTTTTTATGAGTTCTGAATAATAATGTAATTAATTAAACTCAAAAATAACTTTTTGGTAACGGGTTTGTCCAACGTAGCAAAAGATTGACTCGTAAATTAACGCAAATTTATTCAAAGTTAACTTAATTTTAAAATCACAGGAAGCCAATAAATAGCAAATATTTTTTTAGGAAAGTTTATATCATAATTTTAGGGTTGACGTTATTCAGTAAAATTTTCAGCAGCTAAAATGTTAAATTCTAAATTAAAAGCTAAATTCACCACGTAATTTTCGGCGTAGTAGTTACTGTGATAAATCCACCATGGATCATGGATAGCTTTGCATACCTACCATAAGCGAAAACAGCCGACTTTATAATCCCAATGCTGAGACTAGGACTCTTCTTTCATCATTAGAGAGTCAAGAAAGTCCACCATGGCTAAGTGCGGATTGGCATCGATACATGTCCTTATGTGTTTTTGGAACATGTCAGTTTTCTCATGATATTTGATACTTGGAACTTGTTGTAAGTACATCTAAACTTGAAATATATTCAGAGATGCACGCGGAATTCGAACCAACAATCTCACGATTGTGGCTTTAAGAAGGCGGTGCTAAAAAAGGCTGGTTAAGAGAATTATTACTTACTAGCTGAACCCGCTACTTCGTTCGCGTACGTTGATCTTGCGACCTTATTAGTGCATTCGTAGTACTTACGTAAAAATATTTGGATGGGTGGCCATTACACAAACCGTGTGATTTGTTTTTCCACACAAAAATATATTTATTCAAGTATAGCAACTTCATATTTTAAGCAACATCAAACACACTCGTAGTAAGGTTGTGGAGTATCGAACATAGCCGCAGTGTTAAGTTTGTAGGATTTTTATAGAATACATTATGAAGAGTCTGTAGCTGATGTGCGTGATCTGATACTTACCCACTTGTACATTTTACAGGATGATATCCTAAGTAGTAGGTGATAGACTTATTAGCCGATGTAATATTTAAGACTCTAAACCATGTGTGTTTCAAATGTCAATCTCATTGGTAATGTCATTCTGTCGTTAATATTTGTTTCGTGGGCCCATGCTTTTTCCGAGATGATAGGTAGTATATTAGACTATATAAACTATCTGTGTTTCAAATTTCAACCAAATCACACCTTTACATAATATATACATAATAATACTTAGTAAGATAACATTTTATTCAATTTTAGAAAAACAACGTTCTGCTTTGGTTCTGCTTCTGCACCGAAGCTTGTTGAACACTAAATTTAGTACAGTATTTGGATTGAAATAATATCCGAAAAAACAAAAACCGACTTCAATTATTATCATTTCACGTCAACTAACTAATTTCTAGTCAAGTAAAACGTTCACTCGACTAATTTAAGAAGCTATGACTACGTCGTCCAGATAAATAGATACTGGTGAACAATTCACACACAAAACTTTGGTTTTTTCCACCGCCAATGTCCCAGCCCTACTCAAACCGGAGTGGTCTTACGCGTGACGATGGCAAAAGACCTGACGGCATGAGTTTTTGCCTTGGAAGTTGAGTCGGCCCCTAGTGTGGGACGCAGCTTGTGTCGTTACTCTGGCACCATCACTTCTTCGAGAGACACATGGTAGGGCCAGTGCAGCGGCTAATTCAGCTTAGCGTCTCAAACGGCGGAAATATGCAACCCTCGGTAGTGGTTTTATATTTAAGCCCTTTGGGGTTGAGAGTTGAGACATCATGCCTGTGAAGGCCGGGAGCTGACTTCATCTTCAAAAGCCTTTCCGAGAGCTTCGCCGACGCAACGCGTGACCAAAATGCTAGCGTTTATTTGGCCCAACACATATACATCGCTATTCAGCGTGGTACTGCCGCCAACATGCTGGGCACGCTTCCGACTGGTAGTGGGCTTGAACATCTTGTCATCCCGTTTTTGTTAATATTCAAAAAACCACCTCCCTGTTTTCCATATAATATACGTACATGGTAAAAACGGGACCCTATTACTGAGGCTTCGCAGGTCGTCCGTTCGTCTGTCACCAGACTGTATCTGAAGAACGGTGATAGCTAGAGAGTTGTAATTTTCACAGATGATGTATTCATATTCTCGCTACAACAACAAATACTACATTACACATTTTCTAATTAATATCAGATTGTGTTTCGTACCATGAGCTGCCATTTTGTGGAAAAACATAAGACAGGTACTGTCATATTATTACATGACGATAGATAACGGATGACAGATTTGAGTACTGTGTGTGTACCAGGAAAGAGCTTTGAATCCGACTCCGATAAGTCAAAACCTCCGATTACTATTAGACCTTCGTTTCTGACTTCGACTCCGAAACTTTTAAAACGGAGGTTATATTCGGAGGTAAGGTGTATAAATATTGCAGATAATCCTTTATTGTGGTGGATAGTAAATTAAAATACAAAATCCCAACTTCCTAAATCAATTGCTCGTCAATGTTCATCGTATCTACGTGTTTGGCAAAAAAAAAACCCAATAAAAATGTATCTCCTGCCACCACTTCTAATCCTGCCTATGCCTCCGACTTCGGTTCCGACTCCGCTAAATCAAATTTTAAAACTCCGACTCCGCCTTCAAATCCGATAAAATGACCTCCATTACATCCCAGCAGGTCTACTACGAAAACAAACTCCGAATGATCGCATCCGACCGACAGCTGAATCGGATTGTAGCCTACCATGAAAAACATTCGGATCGATACATTTCGGGTCGAAAGTTATAGACTTAGGTCGGATAAGGGTCGGATCGAACGAAACGGCCGATCTGATCAACCGACCGATTGTCTTTCGTGGTCGGAAACTTCATAAGTTCGGCCGATATATCGTTTATCGGACTTCGTAGTAGACCTGCTGTTGTTTACATTGTCACAGAATACTTAGAAGTTTGTATGTACCGAACTTATTAATTCCGTTATTATTTAATTTCTATGTTATTTCCGAACCACACGACCAGTAATGCTAAAATTTTGATGAGACTGTATTAGAAATGTGTTCTTTCTAACAAAATAAGAATTAATGAAATTGAACAACGCAAACATGAGTTACAACCAAAAACACATTCTGACTTTAACCCCTTTCTGCACAAAAACCGTGCAGAATTTGGGGATTAAAAGTAGACAGCTACCATCTACTTAGTATGATCATAAATCATGTCAAGTTTCATTTGAATTGAATCAGTAGTTTCGGCGTGATGTGAGTTCCCTATACACACAGACAGACAGACAGACAGACATGAAAGAAAAAAAATGCAGTTTCGCCATCAGTATCGACTACGGAGTGCCCCCAAAATTTTTTTTCAAAATATCTTCAATGTACAGAATTCGACCCGCTACAGTTTTATTATAAGTATAGATTTGTAAACCTAAGATAATTTGTATTGAATTGAAATGACTAATCAACAATAGTTTCTACCATAATTATGAATTAAAAATCTGGTGATTTTAATGACTAATGTACTCGTACCTATTATGCATTACTTATTCACAAATGTTTTATAGCTATTCACCTACATTCACGAAATGGAACAACAATGCCATTTCTGTGATTCAATAAACCTCGGTCGACGCCCGAATTTGGCGTCGTGTACACAAATTGGTACTAAATTCGTTAAATTAAAATCGTAAATGAAAAAAGTAATTTAAAGCTTTAATAAAATCTGTTTTGAGCACGTCTGTTATTATTTATTACCTACTCTTTTTGCATTCAATTGAGATTTTAAGCTCAATTGATTGAAAGGGTTTTTGGAATAAAATCAAACCAATCAATTTTATTTACTTTCACCATATTGGAACCACATTGGAACTATTAAATTAAATACGTATTATAATTTTTATGACGAAATAAGCAGACATTTGATAACAGCTCGTCAAATAAAAGACTCATCACCATCATCATCAGCCGCAAGACGTCCACTGCTGAACATAGGCCTCCCCCCTAGATTTCCACAACGAACGGTCCTGCGCAACCTGCAACCAGTGGTTTCCAGCGCCCTTTGTGAGGTCATCTGTCCATCTAGTGGGAGGCCGTCCAACACTGCGTCTTCCGGTTCGTGGTCGCCACTCGAGAACCTTTCTTCCCCATCGGTTGTCAGTTCTGCGAGCGATGTGGCCTGCCCATTGCCACTTCAGCTTGCTTACTCTTTGAGCTATGTCGGCCACTTTGGTTCTTTTGCGAATATCCTCATTACGGATTCTGTCGCGCAAAGAGACTCCGAGCATAGCTCTCTCCATAGCTCGCTGTCTGACTTTGAGCTTTGTTATGAGGCCCACAGTTAAGGACCACGTCTCAGTTCCATAAGCCATCACTGGCAACACGCACTGGTTAAAGACTTTTGTCTAATAAAAGACTATTACGTGGTATTAAATAGAGTACGGCTGCTCATGCGGCGTCTATTTGCACAGAAATTGTATGATTGCACATAAAAGTCTACTACTAATGTTATAACCAACCCCATAATCTTAAAACAAATAAAAGCGGCCAAGTGCGAGTCGGGCTCGCCCATGAAGGGTTCCGTAGCAGCGAGTAACATTACACATAAATTGTTGTAGTTCATTGAAACTTTGATCGATGGTTTATTATTTATGACGTAGGTACTCCAAAAAAACTGCTTACTACGTAGACCGAGTTCAAACCAATTTTCAGTGGAAGTTTTCATGGTATATTTTTTTTAGATTTATCATTCTGTTATTTTAGAAGTTACAGGGGGTGGCCCCCCACCCCCTGTATACATACATATTTTACCACTTTGGAAGTGTCTCTCGCGCAAAATATTCATTAAAGAAAAAAAACTGCTAGAAACCACAACATCATTTTTAAGACCTATCCATAGACACCCCACACGTATAGGTTTGATGAAAAAATAACATTTCTGAGTGCCAGTTGTAAGTATTGGGCAACTCATAAAACTTATTGTTCTTTTTATATTTTTGTACAAAAATCTTAATGTGGTTCACAAAATATATCTACTTACCAAGTTTCCAACAGTATAATTCTTATAGTTTCGGAAAGAAGTGGCTGTGACATACGGACGGACAGATAGACCGACAGACATCATCATCATCATCACCCTGTGTTCGTCCACTGCTGGACATAGGTTTCTCTTATAATACGCCACTCAACCCGATCCTCGGTCTTACGTTTCCAACCGCCACCGGCCGTCTTTCATATATCATCACTCCATCTAGCCTCAGGGCTTCCTACACTACGTTTACCGATTCGCGGTCTCCACTCCAAAACCCGTCTACCCCAACGGTTATCGGGTCTGCGACAGACGTGACCGGACCATTGCCACTTCAGTTTGCTAATACGCTGAGCTATGTCGGTGACTTTAGTTCTCTGACGAATTACTTCATTACAAATGCAATCCTTCAGAGAAACCCCAAGCATATCCTGTTCCTTAGCTCGCTGAGCGACTTTGAGGTTTCGGATCGTTTTGACTGTCAGTGTCCAGGCTTAAGCACCGTAGGTCATGACGGATAGGAAGCACTGGTTGAACACTTAACCCTAAAAATCTGTTGTTAGAGCGCACACACATTACGATGCAAGCACTTAATTCACATTAAGATGCAAGCGGTGCGGGCTTGCGACTTAATCTGAAAGTGACTTTACATTGCATTCCATTGCAAAAATGGTCAAAACAAGGATAACAATACGTCCTTTTAAGTTAAGTGTTCTGCATACTTTCGTTGACTGGCCTTGTGGCTAAGTGGTTAGTAGCTCTGCCTGCGAAGCCGAGGGCCGTGGGTTCGATCCCCACCCAGTGCAAATATTTGTGTGATGAATTCAAATGTTTGCACTGTGTCTGGGTGTTTCTATGTATAATATGTATGTATTTAAAACTATGTAAGTATTATATCAGCTATCTGGCCGCCATCACACAAGCTTTGCTTAGTTTGGGGTCAGATGGTGTTGTGTGTGAATTGTCCACCAATATTTATTTATTTATTTATTATTACCTAACTAATGAACCATGTAGGGCATAATCGGCCCACTTTACATTCCCACTGCTGGGACTAGTGGGGATTTCTCTCACAACAAGAGTATCATAGCCACAATCACACTAGCCAAGTGCGAATTGACGGATGCCATACCTACCTATATCCTCGAAAGGTGTCGTTCTTGAAACACGCCGGTTTTTTCACGATATTTTCTTTCATCGTTAAAGTGAGACGATGGAGAAGAGGCGATGACAGTGACGGCGATGCTGAGAAAAACTCTCAAACTTAAAAAAAATACTCAGAAGTGTCGGCGGGATTTGAATCTACAAACTCACAATTATAAAATCGGGCGTTCTAATAATTTTTTGCCAACACGGTTTTCAACGTATCTCTGTATTCTCACATAAATTCACTATACCAAATACGTAAACAACATTTTACGGGTCATAAAATGTCTCAACATGTCATAAAAAGACTATAGGGTGATAGGCATAATCAAATAACTTCGTTGTTTGTTCAATTGTTTTTGTATCTTCTTTATACTCGTATAGTAGATACCACTTGAGGCCAACACTACGACCTTTGAAAAAAAATACCTCAGGGCAGACCATGGCGACAAAAATCTATGTCCATTCCCGATATAACATAAATCTCTATACGTAGCCGTTATGGCAAACGGGTGATAAAGCCGAAAGGTACATACATGTCATTCAAACATTATTTTGAAATTTTACCATGGACACAAGTTACCAACCGCGAAATTCACGAATAAAATCAACTTTTCTAAACATTCGCAGCAAAAGGACTCTTTGCAGAGCCCACCTGCATGAATACCTTTGCTACTCGTATTTATTCTACTGCCGTTGAAATAGGTACACATACAAGTTTGCACATTACTGTGTGACAGTGGTTTGACATTCAATACTACTGTGTTACGGCTGGTCTAGTCGGGAGAACGGCGAATGCCGATCCGGAGACCCCGGGTTCAAACCCCACACGCACCACTGTCTTTTCGAAGTCATGTGCGTAATGCCGCTAACTTAAAACGGTGAAGGAAAACATCGTGAGGAAACCGATGTACCTAGAATCTTCCGAAGTCATGTGTCATCCACCAACCCGCACTGCCATTGGCCAGCGTGCTGGATTTATGCCTTTTTTGGATTATGGCCTTAACTTTCTCCTTGCGAGAGAAGGCCCCGAGTCCCAGCAGTGGGAACGTTTAGTGGGCTGTTGATGATTATGACTACTGTGTTGTTATGAGCAGAAGTGTTGCTTACGATCAGACGCAGGTTCTGTTCGTCCCGTCACTCCATAATTTAAAATTATTTTAAGTATAGCACGTACCGTTTAACTTTCTATAGGTCATCTAGGTCTCAAACATGACTTACGTGGCATTGATTTTCACAATTTCTACAATTTTATTGTTCAAATTATGAAACACTAGCAGTGCCCCGCGGATTTACATATATATTATAATTGCCGTTCCTACCATTCCCCCGCAAAAGTAGTATAATGTGCTATTCCAGAGTATAATCTAAGTTTGGTTCAAAAATTCAAAATCCAACCCGATCCGTTCAGCCGTTTCAGCATGATTGAACAACAAACATTCGGATTTGTAATATTAGTAAGATTACTTACTTCCAACTAAACATAAAATGGCATTTCGATTTTAGCGCATAACAATACTAAACTTATTTGACAAGAACTTTTGGCTAATCGATATTTTAAGAGACCAATTCCAGTTAGCTTCAGACGCTCTTCTATTACCTAGTACCTACATTGCTATACTCTGACGTGGTAATTGAAGAATCCTTCCAACTTACATGTATCTTACTAACCATACTTAAGTATTGGTAGGTATTATTTGGTATTGCCATTCAGTATGAAAATACCCCCAGGTTGCTGGGCACGCTTCCGACTGGTATTGGGCTGTAGTTATATTGATTATCTTTAAAACTTCACTGGTCTGTCGATAATTCAGATGTGCTAAGTGAAAGTAATTAGTTAGGTATTTAGTATTATGTAATTTAGTTTAATAAATAAAGGTGTAGCTCGTTGAAAAAAAACATACGCGTACGTACCTACATAATATCTTGTGCATACCCGTAAAAGCATTCCATATTTCATATAGCTGTTCGACATCTCTCAAGAAAAAGCAGCTTTAAAGATAGAAGAGGAGAGGATTCGTGAGAGAACATTTACTTACATCGTAAAATAATACAAGAAAGTGATTATACCGCGAAATGAGCAATATTACAGAGTTTCAACAAGTCAAATAATTAAATTCTTGAGACGTCCTTATTTCAGAGACTCCATTAATCACACGGAAAATGTAAAGTTTGATTTAAATTAGGCTCTTTGTTCCTAAAAGTAAGGGTTAGAGCTCTACTAAATATTTTCTGTATTCTATACAAGCATATACTAATATAGCAGCACCTTACGGTTTTACCCGCGTAATTCTCGTTTCCTTTATTTTCCCGGGATAAAAAGTATCTTATGTGTTCTTCCATACTACAATTTAACTGTGTTCTAAATTTCAACCTGATCTGTTTAGACGTAATAAATATCAATGAAGTTAATATATTTATAGTTAAGCACCATAAAACCAAGTTAAATTATGACACAATTAATTAACCGTTTAATTTTAAAATATTTTTTACTTTCATTATGTTAGTGAGCCAGTAAACAAGAGTGTACGTTCTTGTATTAGACTACAGGCCCGTGAACAAAATTTACGGGTCAAATGAACCACCAGGAGACCTATGTAGGATCATAGAAGGGTGTAAAGTATTAAGATACAGCACTATGCCGTGACTTCTAAGCTGTCCAACTGAGTGTAATTGAAGATGGGGGGTTGCAACTCTCGACTATTTCTCCTTGTCGCATGATTTTTGTACGGCATTGCGAAATAATGGATTAGAAGAGGTATTGAAACTGTATGGAACCAATGCCGTACAAAATCAAATGACCAAAATTTACTCTGTAAATTACTCGTACTCTGTATTTTTTTCCGACAAACTTAAAATTTAAATAATTTTATAGTTTCAATACTTCTTCTAATCTATTATTCCGCAACGCCGTACAAAAATAATGCGACAAGGAAAAATGATACAAGTGACGGCATAGTGCTGAATCTTATTATTTTATACCCTTCTATCATCCTGCATAGGTCTCCTGGTGGTTCATTTGACCCGTAAATTTTGTTCACGGGCTTGTAGTCTATATTATTTATATTTTCACAATATTTTTAGTATTTCTACGCATGGACCATCACAATGCAATCACCCATTTTAACTATTTGGTTGGAGCATGTAGCATGTTGGTAGTTACGGCTGGTCTAGTCGGGAGAACGGCGCCTGCCGATCCGGAGACCCCGGGTTCAAACCCCACACGCACCACTGTCTTTTCGAAGTCATGTGCGTAATGCCGCTAACTTAAAACGGTGAAGGAAAACATCGTGAGGAAACCGGCATGTACCTAGAACCTTGCGAAGTCATGTGTCATCCACCAACCCGCACTGGGCCAGCGTGGTGGATAATGGCCTTAACTTTCTCCTTGCGAGAGAAGGCCCAGAGTCCCAGCAGTGGGAACGTTTAGTGGGCTGTTGATGATGTTGATGATGGTTGCAGCATTCTACAAATTTTATCTCTATCGTACAACGTGTGAAAATATTTATGCTGTCATGCAACATAAGCTCTCAAAAAGCAATATTATTTCCCGTTTTTGTTACATGTTACATTCCTCCGCTCCTGTTGACAATAGCGTAATGTTAAATAGCCTATAGCCTTCCTCGATAAAAGCACTATCCAACAGAGAAAGAATATTTAAATTCGGACCAGTACTTACCGAGATCATACAATTCAAACAAACAAACTCTTCTGCTTTATAATATTAGTATATATTGAAACCACCAAAATATTTGAATGACACACTGACATACACTGAAATCAAAATGTCGCACTGAGTAAGCCAAATTTCTAGAACAATAATAAAACCCAGAGTATTCCTAGTCACGCCATTTACTTCAAAGGCACCCAAACCCACTTTTAGAGAAAATGTTTTACATTCTGCTTTAGGTAAACTTGTAATTGCCTTTTAGTCATGGCATAGAAGTTCTTTCACCTATTAAATGTATAGCGAACCTTGGTTTTAACTCTTCTTGCCTACCGGGCTTGCGTAACTCTTAAGCGTGGCTAAAATATGGCGGATAACGACAAATTAAAAAAAAAAATCCATCATAGCCTGGCCAGGAACGAACTGAAACGAAGCCAGAGTTCATGACTGATAACTAAAATGCGAGTCTTTGTGGCTAAATATGACTCATAATTTCTTTAGATTATGGAAAACCGTAAGGTCAGTAAAATTACTAACTTATTGCTATTCCGCAGATACAGCTCAGTGACAATTTTGTGTTTGCGTTTTGATTATTGGTCAATGAGAGCACGATCCTCACGTATTCCTTGTCTTCGCCAGTGCAGATTTCATCGACAAAGTAATAACAAAAATGTAACCCTCGCAGAAGTTTTTCTTCCAAAAATTATTTCTAAGTGTTGGTCCATCCTAGATACGCATACAATACCGTCTCAAACTTACAAGTTGCTATAGACAGCAGTTTGAGCAAGGTGCTGTCAGTGATCCTGTCAGATAGTTACTCAAAACGAATTTGTATAGTGCTCGCAGTATAAGTCTGCGCGCGACTGGTGGCGTACTTAATGTTGCCAGGTCAAGCTAATAGGTTCCCCTTTCATTCCAAACTTTCAACTTCATAAAACAGGTACGGGAAGGGATTTTTCAGGGAAGCAATATTTCAGGGAAGCAATATAACTAACTACATATAAATTACAGGACAACTGAGATTGGAACGAATGTCTCGAAGTAATGAACGCCGTTACAGTGCTGGTTCAGTATGCCCAAGTATCATTGGTACAGGTTAATGACTGTCTGAGTCCCTTACCACCAGTAGAACTTTATTTTAGTTAATTACATTATAAAAAATCTGTCATTTTCAACCTACACCAACAACGAAATAATGATAATTTAATTTAAACTTGGAAATCTTTTATTGAGACCATAAATAACAATATTTGAAAATTTGGCGTATGAATGCTCTTTGAAGGATCATTTTATTTTTCAATAAGGTTAAGATCATGATGGATCGGTTAAGATCACGATGGATCACAGCGGTAACCGCAAAACTTCTTGTCCATGTCCTTTTAACAGTCATTCTACTTAGTATTGTGGGTCTTCTTTGTGCCTCTTTATTAGATACATTGTACATCTTTATTTATCTGAGTGCAGTGGTATGATGCTTTGTCCATTACCACGTAATTGTACGTTCTGAAATGCCTATAATAAAAAATACAGTAATTAATACGGAGTAAATGATTACAGAGCATCCAAGCTAAACAGTTAAGTGAAATTTCTTTTGGCGCACCGCCCACAGATTTTCCCTTCGGTGGTAAATGAAGCTGACGCTGTTAGGTGAAAGGGTAGATCGGGTGAACGTGGGACCGCCGAGTGTACCCGAGCGAGAAAGATACAATCAGCTGATCTTTACTGCTGTGTCACTGTGTTTCCTGTTTTGATTTGTATGTTATGAAAAAATATATATATAACTTGTTTCTCACATTCAGTCTTAAGCACTCACATTTTTTCCCACGGGTATTGATATTGGCGATAAAACATTCAAACCTCAAAAATAAACGCTCAGCTTAAAAATACGCCGATAATAGGTGGAGATTATTGCTATGGTATCCCTACATATTAGTTGTCTGCGTTTGGAAAACTGCACTTTTGGCCCGTTATTGTATCGTTCTTCTTCACAACCACGATTGATTTTCAAGAATCAGCCACGGCCAGCACTTTTAATCACTTTCGGCATAATAAAAGCTATTAATTACTTTGGAAATTAATAAATACACCAAACGTAAACAAACTTTTGTCAACTGACGTTAACAAGAAGTTGACGGCCTGTCAATTAGTTCCATATTTTGCTACGCGCAGAGTTATATTGCGAGAACTCTAGATATTTGTGTACACATACATGCTGCCCACCTTATGTTCCCGCTGCTAAAATAAAATCGTGGGGCATATCAAATATCTACAATCGTCGATTAATAAAATGTTCGTTTCGTGTCTCACGATTTTATTTTAGTCTAAATTATTTTCTAGTACATTTATTCTAGCTTTTAGTACATTTATCTGCAAGATTACAGTAACTGTTTACAGTATAACCGTTTAACTTAAAAACCTTTTTTACTGATTGACTACTACTAATCTTGGTAAACTACTCAACTATGACACGCGTGCTTGGCAATTTCTCTTCTCGCTCAACATGGAACTGCTATAAAATAATAATATTCATACTAATAGTTACAGCAACTGAGTACTAACATCATTACTAAACGAAGCTAATGTCTAGCGTAATTCTTTTTAAACAGGCGACTGAGCCCGTTAAAAGTTTACACCTTTGATGCGATTTCAACAAGTCCTGTTTTTTTATTTTAACAAACTGTTCCCTCTCATCTATGCTTAACTTCAAATGGGATGGAAATGGAACCGCATAAAGTTTTCCTCATTATTCAGCTTAGCTGTCCCATAAAGAAACTTCCCAGTAATCATTCTGACAGGGAACCGGCTAAGTACTAATTAAAACGACATTGAGTTGAGCTTTTCAATTTCTTGCAGACTTCAGGCCTTTCTATTCTTAAGATCTGCGATAAGGGGTGGCTTGATGAAATTTTGCGAGTCAGTTTTTTGTGTCACAAATACCAACTCGACTCCGAATCGGAATATTGCTTAGTACCTTTGTGTAGTAAGCCAGCCTTAATTAGATCCTCAGAGAAAATGAATAATGTGAGTAGGCAGATGCCAAGGTTGTTCTAAGTCTACACCCACGGATAGATTTCACATCTAAAAGAAACACATAATTTTCTACCAAATAAAGCATTTTCAAAGATTTATTCAAGGCTAACACGATCCAACTAATCCTGACAGATGTATGAATAAAGCCAATCGGTGTAAAAATTATCACCGTTTGTCAAGTACAACGCACTAAAACAGACATAATTGAGCTTTATAATAATCAAGTTTTATAAAAAAAATCGGTAAGTCACCAATGTCATTCGTCCAACGAATATATGAGTCACCCTTCCACCACAACCTACATTATACTTCCGCTGCGGCTGCCATATCGTAAACTTCTAATAAATCCTTGTAAACTCCTAAAATTTTAACACAACGCAGATATTGTTTTGTTGGAGAATAACTAGACCAAAGTAGCATTGGTTGAAAGCAGCACGTTCGTGAGGTTTCGCTTGGAAACTAACAACTGGAATGTTGGCGTGACTTGACACTTAGTTTGATCTTTCCAAATGAAATCAGCACTCAAGGGGATATGTAACGAATCTGTAATTTTCTACAACGTCACTGTGTGTTTGCGAAACATTTGCAAAGAATAAGAAGAATTTGTGTGTAAGTTTAACTTTAGGCGATTTCCGTATTAGACCACTTTAAAGATACTCGTATTAATTTGCCAATAAGTAAAACAAATAGTTATATAACAAAAAGATACAGAACCACAGAAATCTAAACAATAAAAGAACACACGCCGCTTAGTCGAATCTTAGGTTTTACGTTTCCTGCCCCAATGTAAACAAATAGATTTATTTTAATAAATAAATAATGGTCGACATTTTTTCACACGACACTATCTACTTAGCTCCGGACTAAGCTGGATAAACGCAGGAGTTTTGCTTAGTCCATTTATTGAGGAATAGGTACTAATCATATATAAAAAATACCCAGATACAGAACAAACATCTGTACTCATCACTCAAATGTTCATCCTAGATGGGAATCGAACCCAGGACCTATGGCTCAATGGATGTTTATTCATTGAGCTCTTTCATTCATTCACCACCGGCTCAGCCTCAAAACTTAATATTAGAATATCATAAAGTATGACAATCGTATTAAGGTTGTTTAACTACAGTAGTAGTCACTTGTGTTCACCGCACTTTTGAAGTACTTATTCTGCAGACTTCGCCAAGCTCAGATCTCATGAACATGAATGAGGTTGCCTGATAAGGAGATTAGTCAGGAATGTTTCCTGCTCGAATAGCTTTGGGGATTTCATTTGCATACAACTCTGAATAATCCGATGAAATTGGATAAAAACGATGGGTTACCACACACGCTAGTACATTCTGAACCTACTTAAATAACAGAGCAAAGAGATAAATTGTCTAATACCTCCTGGGGATGAGCGTAGTGCACTGCTAGGGGAGCAGTTATATGGATTGTTTATGATCAAATAACGTGGCCTACTACTATTATCAGCAAGCGTATGTATATATCATGCTTGTCCCGACACTTGTGTTTATTATGTGTTGTAAAGTGGTACTTGCTATTTGCATTTTGATTTAATGAAAGATTACGTTTGCGTTCTTTTTAGTAATAGAGAGAGTTTTTTTATTTCACACGGGTAATTTTGAATGGTGGCTGGCTGATCGAATGGTAGCTGGTGGCAGTTGGAAACGTATAGCCGAGGATCGGCCTAAGTGATGTATTATTGAAGAGGCCTATGTCCAGCAATGGACGAATGTGGGCTGATTGTGACGATGATGATTTTTTAATGGATTTTGAAGACTTTTGTGAAATGTAGCTTTGTTTTTAAACGATTTTGTTACGGGCTTGATCATTTACATTTAATTAGTTTACGGATTATTGAGATGTGTTTAGTTTAAGTAGTAAGGGGTGTAGTGTAGTTTTCATTGTGATTTAATTTTGTTACGTGCTTATTACAATTAAAAATTGTTAATCTATCAACTAGTTAGCGATCAAACGGGAAAAGAGGCTTACCTATTTTTTAAATTATTACTAGAGGCCCGTTCCGGCTTCGCTCGGACATAACCTAGACACTGTCTGCAGCGCCATCTGCCTATTGCCTATGTATTTTTAACGCCACATTATAAAAAAATAAAAACAAAAATATTTGAGCCAAAATTAAATAAAAAATGTTTGGGGTGAACAACCCCTGACACTTAGGGGTATGAAAAATAGCTAGTAGCCGATTCTCAGACCTACTAAATATGCATATAAAATTTGGTAAAAATCAGTAAAGCCGTTTCGGAGGAGTAAGGAAACAAACACTGTGACACGAGAATTTTATATATAAGACGAGAATTTTATATATAAGATTATCCGTCATCCAACTTCAATCCGTAACGATTATAACAACTTCAAACGCTATCGTTTGCATCTCACATCATAGTAGAAGTCAAGGTGGTCTAGTAGAACTTGCTATTCACAATCGTGAGGTTCGTCTCCAGCCTTTGTTTGCCAGTGGGTTTTTTCCGATGCAGATGTGCAAGTTTGTCATCACCGCACACTTTAATAGAGAAGGAGAAAATCATGACCAACAACCAACATGTTCCAAGAATCTTTCGAATCATGCGTCCTCCACCAACCTTCACTGAACCGCCGTGATGGAGGACTATATATGTTCTGCCTTGACTTTCTTCTTGCAAGAGAAGTGCCTGAGTTCCAGTTGTGGGATTATTTAGTGGGTTGTTTATACTAAATATTACCGCCACATTTTTTTTTATTTTTTCAATGAAGAGTTTCGAGACGAACAGGACATGTGCCTAATGGTAAGCAACATGCCTGCCACATAACAACACAGTGACACGCAACTATTGGAACGTAAAGAGTCCAAATCATTACCTAGCACTGCACTGCGCTTGTCACCCAGAGATCTAAGATGTTTTATTTGCCCTGTGAATTCTCTGGAAGCATTGCCCTTCAAACCGGAACACAGCAATGTTTGCACATTACTGATTGACGGTAGAATAACTGGCAAAAGTGTGGTACTTCTCCAGGTGGACTCTGCTAAGAGTCCTACCACTACAAAAAGCTACGCAGATTATTTATCAATTAAATATGTATCCAATAATAACGCGGTTTAATCATGATGTTCATGATTATCCGCAAAGTATACCTACCTATCCCAGGTTAAATTTAAATGTAACCAGAAAACTTATGTTATGCAGCAGCCACTTTATACATGAACTGTATTGCACACGGAAACAACTAATTTCAAACTGTGTGGTGTGTTTGTCGGGTGTCAAAAGTTTACTGTAACTTTTGCGACTGAATTATACGTTACGTACGTAGGTAAATTATTTGTATTGCAAGAGTAGAAACCTAACGGGGTCAAACGCCCGGCCTGTACGTCATAAAATAAGACCATTAAAATAAAGCATAAACGGTCTAGTTTATGTTGCTACTATTGAGAATCGAGGTTTTTTTTCCTCGTGGAAAGCGTCAAGTCTATTCACCACACTAGCCAAGTTTTTTTTTATAACGTATACAGTCCAACCTGCCCCATTACAGAACAATGACACGCAGCTATTATATAAATAGTACAAATAGTTAACTAACACTGCATTGCGCTCATAACACGACAAATATCTTTGCCCTGTAATTTCTCTAAAAACATTGCTCTTTAAACCGAAATACTAAAATTTTTTGCACATTTTGTTGGCCGTTTGTCAGATATTAGATGCCCTTGAAAGACATTTATAGTACGTTCTACTTTCTGTTGACGTTTTCCAGTTAGTGGTGATGTCAAACTTGACTAACAAATCAAAAAAAAAAGTTTGATTAATTATGATTGACTATTATACCCGGTTAACATTATTCCAGTCCAGCGATCGAATCCAGCGCTGGATTGCTTACTGGAATAATGTAAACCGGCACTGGAATGCATTGATTGCGGGTTGATGCATTCCAGTGCCGGTTTCCATTATTCCAGTAAGCAATCCAGCGCTGGATTCGGTCGCTGGACTGGAATCATGTAAACGGGGTATAATACACGGTTAACATTATTCCAGTCCAGCGATCGAATCCAGCGAGGGATTGCTTACTGGAATAATGTAAACCGCCACTGGAAAGCATCAATCCAATGCCAATGCATTCCAGTGCCGGTTTACATTATTCCAGTAAGCAATCCATTGCTGAATTCGACCGCTGGACTGGCATAATGTAAACCGGGTATTAATGTTTGCCCTATTTCGATTGTTGATCTTTGAGAAAAGGTTCTCAGAAGTTTTCCCTTAATTAATTAAGTGTTAATAAAGGTGATAATATTTACCAGACAAATATACAGAGCAGAAAGCAACCCTTTCTGTTATTGTAATTAGAGTTGTTTTTTGGGACCTTGTATTTCGAAACAAACCATTGCAAAATTGTGTTAATCCGAAATCCTCTGTAGAATGTGTTAGCATCACGGTTTCATGGAGCTAACGAGATCTGCAATTCAAGGACGAGCTGAGATTTAAGTCGAGGGTCTGCTCATGAATTTTGCTTTTACGGAAACGTCGGACAATGGAGTCCATTGCGTTACATTATCCACTGTGACCTTAGTCTTTAGTGAATAAACTTGTATGATGGAATTAAGCTCAGAAAATGTTGAAAGTAGTCACTTTTAATGATTTAAAGCACATTCTAATATCAGGTTGATGATTTAAAAATATAAAGAAAGTATCATATAACCAAAGTGAAATGTAGCAATTACAACATTACACGACGACAAGACGTCTACTCTCTTTTTACGAAAAACGTAATTTCGAAATATACTCGCGACTTTCCTAGTCCGGTTCTACTTCGTTTCGTCCGATCGAACATTGTTTGACGTTTAAATGTTCTAAGCCTACGGTGATTAGAGTAGGCTTAGAACATTTAAATGAACGAAACGACTTCGATGTAGTTCGTAGAGTTCGATGTAGAATTTTCCTACTCCGGGTAGGAAAGTAGCGAGTTTATTTCAAAATCACGATTTTTGTAGAAAGAGAGTAGACATTCTAGTGATGTGAGTTTTTTTTTTAATTTTATTTTTTACTTTTCTACATCTGATTGTAGTTTTTGTTTGTTGCTTGTTGTTTTTTTAACTTTTAAAGGTTTACACTAGACCGCCATCTCGCTGATGTTAAGCGACGATGCGGTCTACGATGGAGCGTGTTTACCTAGAGAAAAACCGATTCATTCTCGATTTGAAAAAATAAGGATTGTAATCATCGGGGAAAACCCAGTCCGGCAACGTATTCCACAGCCTAGGAGACCCCTAGACGTTTTTACCACAGAAGTAGAGTCAAATCTCTTTGCTCGTGTCTTTGGAACATCAACCGTGAAACGATGTCGCTTTTTCGAGCTACGTGCATTCTGATAGAAAAAATTACAAGGTGGTATTAGATCATGAAAATCAGTCGCACACTTTCCGACGTGTATTCGATAAAAACCCGATAGGCTAGGCGATGCTCAAGACTTTGAAGTCTTTTTCGCACAAAAGTGTAAGTTAGTAAGATTGCAGGACTTTTGCTATAGCCCAAAGATGGGTACTTAGATAGTAAATATCACCTAAAGGCCACGTATTTTTTGCGTTCAGAAGTATCGAATTTTGACACCTTTTTGGATAGAAATTCCAAAGTAGGTAAACTACGAAAAAATACGAAACACTATCCGTTTTGTGAAAAGCTTTGCCAGCCACTCTAACCGCCATTTAAAAAGGCGCCAAAAGCAGTTTATGTTTTATGCAATTCACTTTACGACGCAAACACTTGAAAGCTTATCAAAACAGAGTTTCATATTAATACTCATACTAAGCTTTGTAAACTCTGCGAAAGTAGTTTCACGTTAGTTAACCGATTTCAGAGTAGTAGTGGTAACTTGACGAAGTTGCGGACAGGTATTTACAATGTTACCCAGTTACAAGTTATGCATGTACCTGGCACCTGGCTTTACTATTCTGAATTTAAATTAATAAGTACGTTAAACTAATGTGAATACCAAAGTAAAGGATTTAGTTAGTCCTTGATACATTTGAATTTACAGGACTAGAACTATAGGTCATTAATTCGTTATAATTATTGTAAGAACATTGGCATGTATATTTACAGGGAGTCTGCCTTTTCGCAGAAAATTATTTGACCAATTGTCACTTGCCAACCAACGGCCGGCGAAGTGACAGAACCAAATCGTTTTTGTTTCACTACGCAGAGCACTTGAATATGTACTACATTAGAAAAATAATTCTGGAAAAAATATTCCAATAATAATAACAACCTGTATAAAATATGTCCCATATAACAAAATGAATATTCCTCTAACTGAAACATTCGCTACTTGAAAGTTGGCCTTTTGAAAAGTGTCATTATTAAAAGCAGACGAAACGTACAATTGGCAACTGTTAGGTTGGGAAATAAAACTAAATTATGTGATAAGTTTGGCAAATAATTATTCGGCGAAATAAAATTCTGCGAAACGTTAGTTGGCACGTTATAATCGGCCAAACAATTTTCTGCGAAAATGCGAAGAACCATTTTTACAATATACATAATAATATCTATGTGCGTTTCTACTTATCAGGTTTTATCGGATACATTTCGGAGAGTGTGTAACTTTTTCTACATATATGTATAGGTAGTATAGAGTGACGAGACGAGCAGAGCATGTGCCTGATGGTAAGCAACATGCTTGCCCATAACAGCACTGTGACACGCAGCTATTTGAACACGAAGAGTCCAAATCATTACCGAGGACTGCACTGCGCTACACACCCAAATATTTAAGATATTGTACCTCCATCCTCCATGCCCTGGAATCATTGAAAACATTTTCTTTCCGGCCGGCTTTGCCGGCTTTTTAGACGACGCATCTATGCCGTAGCGTCCACGCGGAACTCTACTTTCAGCGTTAAAAAAGTGTATAAATAATAAAGATAAAGTTCTGCGAGTTATAATTTTATATTGGAAATTTCTTTCTCCTTTAGTATGCTTTTTCAAAATTCTTAAGTATTATTAGTTAGGAAATTATTTAGGAATAACTAAATACCTTATTTTTATTATCTTATTTTGTTAATAACTATCGCAACTTTTTATGTGCCCTTAACAAACATTTATCTAGATGTCATTACAAATCGAATGAGGTATCGCACATGTTTCTAGGAGCTTTATTTATATTTAACACGTTGACTAACTGACTGAGACAAATAGCTGGCAAAGGTGTGGTACCTCCCCAGGTCGACTCTGCAAAGAGTCCTGCCACTACAAAAACTGATCTGTGTGAACTAATACCACCTTGCACTTTTTTCCATCGGACTGCTCGTATCTCGTAAAAGTGACATGGTTCCATGGTTGACGTTTCAAACACTTGACTTTAAAAAAAAATGCCTAGGTGAATGTTCCATCCAGTGATGAGTCAAGAGAGAGTTCAAGAGAGAATATTGGTGGTCATGTGCAAACCTATAATAGTTGACAAAGCGATAGTTACGTGAATTGTGAATCAATAATAATTTTAATGATTCTTTTTTTGATTGATAGAAACTTTAGAGGTGATGGTACATAGTACATACATATGTATATACGTGTAGGTATCACCTATCGGAAACGGTGATGTGGTTTTTGAAATATGAACAGAAAAACTACATTTGTTTATTTATTTAGTGAAATAATATTAAAAATAGCGTAAGATTAATAAGTATCAATTATATTTACATATTTATATATTTATTTACAAAATGTACACGAACTTAATCTAGAAGACCAGTGCCAGTGGGAATCGAGCCCAAAATGCTGGCCCCGTTGCCACGTTGAATGGCGATACTCATTCGCTGAGCAAAATAAAGGCCTGCATTTTGGTCACGAGTTGCATCACAAAGACTTTTGGATAAGTCTTTGTAAAAATTCTCTTGGCACTCGGTCCCCACGGTCCCAAAGTTTCGACCCCAAAAGGCTCAAACATGTATCCGCTATCAATATTTGCGCCTTTTGAGGTCTTCAGCTTGTTCAGCTGCCGCGCCAGCTCTAACTTGTGTCCGAAAAAATGAGACGGCGCCAAAGTATCGACACAGGTTGCATCCCAGACCAAGGGCCGTCCCATTTTCCACGGAATCAAAGTCATTCCATCAGGTCTTTTACCATCGCTTCAAGCTAAGCCGCTCGAATATATTTGTTTATATTTATCTGATCGACTTAGTGTTTGGTTCTCATGTAATTTATTCGAGTTCTTATGGGATTTAATTTTAAATTGAAGTATGTTTTTACTAAATTTAAAATTATTATTTTACAAACTATTTTACCTGTAATACGAGATTTTGATTTAAAATTAGCTTTATAAATATGTTTGCAAATTAATGAGTCTTAAAACATTGTTCGTTTATACAACAAAACATTAAGTGAAAAGTTAGCATAGCATCCGTCTGTTTTTGATCCTCTTTTGCGTACTTATTCAATTATTTCAAGTCTTTGATGAAGTTTGAAATTGCGTTTAACTAGAATTCTAAGGAAATGACGAGTACCCAACTAATAAAGCGTTGAACACGCTAAAATTCGTGCGTTCAATAGAAAAATCGTCGCATGAAAATTTTCTTTAGTGACTTGTATTCTACTCCATTTTGAGTCGAGTTTAAAGAAGGACAAAGTTTTCAGTTCGTTGGAATTGTTTTATGTATGTTTTTGACTAATACTTTTTTTTTTTATAGCATAGTGTGACGAGACGAGCAGGTCATGTGCCTGATGGTAAGCAACATGCCTGCCACATAACAACACAGTAACACGCAGCTATTGGAACATGATAGTCCAAATCATTACCTAGCACTGCACTGCGCTCGTCACCCAGAGATTTAAGATATTATGTCTCTAAGCCCTGTAATTTCTCTGGAAATAAACAAATAAACCAGAACAGATTTGGAAAATTGATTAAAATTGATTAAACTCAATATTAATGTTATAAAGTGAAAATATTTGTGATTGTAACAAATAAATAAACTTAAAGTAAAAAAAAAATAAAAAAAAATTGGAAAATTGGAATTGATTTTAAGAATAACAATAATTTATAAATTGATGATATATGATATCGATGTTATTTTTATCTATAGGCTATGCAACATTACTCTACTATGCATAGGAGTGGAGCATGAATGTCGAATTTAACAAAAACGGGAAAAATATTCCTTTTTGAGGACTTTCGTTGCGTGCGCTGACGTGCACTGAAGTCCGTGGCACCTGTCTATCTTTTAGGGTTGGGTTCTTATAACTTTTATGCTCATCAAATCGTGGACAAACAACCAGTCGCATAATTTATAAATCTAGATATGCGAGCGAAGCCGGAACGAGCCGCTAGTATGTTGAAAAAGTGGATTCGATAGATTGGTAATTCAGAAGGAAATAATTAATTTTAGAGATTTTAGCTGAAATGTCTCTTGATAAATCATCATCAATAGGTGTACTGTTTAGTAGTACGTAGGTACTACTCAACTCAGGTGCCCATAGTAGCGACAGATGTAATTATATTTACCAATCCAAGTGTTTAATTACCATTTTAATTTAGGGGTACAGGTGGGATTCGAACCTGCGACCTCACGTTTGTGAAAATTTACTTTCGCCACTAGACCACTAGGGCTTCCCACAATTATGTCATAACGCCACACAACTCGAGCGTGTTTGTCTGCTGCTAAGTGGTAACAGGAAAATTCTATTAGGTATCGCTGTCGCTTGAACCCCGCTCGGAGTACGCTTGGGGAAGCGTGGAAACGCCATTTGGCTCCATGTTACTCCCACTTCATAACATATTTACGGCATTTATATTGCGTTGAGAAAGTTTAGCAGAGTAATAAATATAGTAGTGACTTTCACGCGGTTATTACGTCGCACTCGTAGGGCGAAAACGACGGATAGGTCAGGTCAACGAGCTAAGTTTACTTCTGTAAAAATAAATCTGTCTGTTTTGGCAAATACATATATGTTTTCTGATTGTGGTTATTTATTGTCTACTAAATCAATGGTCCATGCATATTATGACTCCAAATACAGGAATTTAATCATAAACATAACTATGCGTCAAATTGAGCTTACTAAGCCATTAGTATCTACCGGTGACTTTGCCCACGTGGTGTTTGGAAAGAAAACATTTCATAAGGAATTTTAATTTTCGGGATAAAAAGTAGCGCATGCGCTAATTTCAGCTAGACTCAGTTTTTCAGATCTGCCGGCGTGATTGATACAATCTTTTGAAATTGAAACGTTCAAGTTACTAGAACGTGACTAGAACATTATACAAATACTAGCGGCCCGTTCCGGCTTCGCCCGGATCATAACCTAGACACTGTCTGCAGCGCCATCTGCCGGGCTTATTTGTGAATCTAAACCATCCTCGAATCCACTTCTACACACACAAAAAAATCATTCAAATCGGTCCCGTCCACAGAAATCTAAATAATAAGGTACTAGAAGTCGCATGACCGCGTGACATTGTCGCCGCACAGGTGACTTGTAGGCCACCAGTGCTCGAATTGTAGTTTAGTCTTGTTCGAACCGGCAGGCGTGAATCATCTTTGAAACTTGTGTTATGGAGCATAAACAACTGTGGAAGTTATTCCACAACTTGCAATTATACCAATAATGAGATTACATTTCACTGATAGGTATTTTATTTTATTTTAATTGTATTTTTTAATAAAATTAACGGAGCCCAATGATTCACTATGATAGTTATAAATTTTTGGTGTGATCGTCATTTTGCATACCATTGCTGCATACATTAATTAACATCTAAAGTGGTACAAGCATAAACAGCAATGTAATGTAAAATTAAAGATATCGTCATAACCTCTAATCTTCCATGGTACAACCGCAGGTAGCGATTGTGAGTTAGTGCTGTGACGGTCCAATTTTACTTTCCCAAAAATAAACGAAGAAAATTTTATTTTAAATTTTACATAGTTTTATCGATAAAGTAACATCATAAATCGATAAAAAAAATTGTACGCAATTAACATTACACCCGTACGTACAATCTTTTAATTCGCGGTAAACATTACTGCATAATTCATTAATTATTAACAAAAGTATATACATACTGGCGATAACGCGCGATTGTTCGTCCGTGCAAAATAAATATTAAGATAACTGAGGCAGTATTTATCTATTGTAAGCTTTTATTTTTAAGACTTTATAAGTTTTCATACAAAATCAGCGAGCAACACGGAAGGGAGTAGGCATACACAGCGTTTCCCCTCTGTCAAAGTACAAGTCCGCGTGGACCATGGAGTTTGATAATATACTGTGGCGTGGAATACACTGAGGGCGGGGCTAGATTTGTGAATGGTGCTTCATTTTGTATGTGTTAGTGATTTGGTTGGCAATGGATCGGTACAGGTATGTTTTGTATGTAATAGTGCGGCTTTACGCTAGTGTGCAACTTTCCCCTCCCGCAAGAAATGACAGAAAGATTTGAACAATAATTTTTAGCAAAGGCTACTTCCCTTCCGTGCTTGCGCGGAAGATCGAGTTGCTCAATGTACAAAATATACAACAACCTTTGTTCTTCAACTATACCTAAGCCCACGTGGTGTTAGAATTACATAGTTCAGTTTTCGAAACAATACCCCATGTGACTCACTTATTTTATAGGTAGGGATATTGACTTTGTTGTAGTGTAATACACCTAATTAATGAAATCAATAATAACCTTTATCGAATGTTAAAATTGGACCGTACTTTGAAATATCGATATGTTTTAATTTTTGTCAAGCACTAGCGTATATGTGAAAAATTGTTAATTTTTCAATGTATTAGTAGGTTCACTGATAAGCGTTTATGGATGTGTGTGGTGCAATCACAGACCCAGGTTGATAATGTGCAGCTTTTGGTGTGTGAGGGGAGCTCTATTTGAATACTACGCGCATGTAGTAGTGATTGCGGGGGTAGGGGAAATGTGGCGACAAGCGTTTTGCAAGTAATTTGAGAGTTATGCCATTTCTATTACCTTATTATTTAGATTTCTGTGGTCCCGTCCTTTAGGAAGAGTTAACTGTCAAATGATTAAATTACTAAAATAGCTATTAATAAATAAGGGTTCGTGATATAAGGGTAAAAATTTAGGGTTGTATGTATTTTTTAATGCCACATTATAAATAAATAAACCAATCTTTTTTCAAATTTTTGCTAAAAAATTTGAAAAAAAATTGGGGTGAACAACTCTTATCACTTAGGGGTATGAAAAATAGCTAGTAGCCGATTCTCAGACCTACTATGCATATAAAATTTGGTAAAAATCAGTAAAAATAAGATAGTTCTTATATATTAAATTCTCGTGTCACAGTGTTAGTTACCTTACTCCTCCGAAACGGCTTTACTGGTTTTTACCAAATTTTATATGTATATTATTATATAATACCAATACATACTAATGTATGTATGTATTGGTATAATCACTAAGCATATACCTACTTATAATGCCTAGCCTAGCCTAGCCTAGAAACTGTTTTTTCTCTGCAACTTAAAGTAACGAGAATACCAAAATATGCTCGTGAGGATAGATAGCCCATAATATCACAGCACAACATAAATAACTCATATCACTGCTTACTACTGCACTTGTCAATCTGAGATATAAGATGACCTATCTCTTTGCCCTAGAATCGATGTTTACAATGTAATATCCATCACTGATATAGGATATTCATGTAGTATATTTTAAGTTATAACTACATAAACAAGCTGCAGATTTATTAATGACCAAACATTCGACCTTTATTCCTCCAACAGCCCGCCAAACTTTTAACTTTGTTTGTTACTTCGAAGCTGGATTTTATAATATATCCGCATTGTTCATGAATAAGCGACGAGACAGCGAGGAAGCTGCTTACGTTTTGACTAACTAGAATACGTTCTTGGCACCAGTTAAAGGATAGGTCAGGGAACTTTGAGGGTGTGCCAAAAATATCACTGCAACTTTCTTTATTTTTCTTTTATAGTATGGAGTGAAGGGACGAGTAAGACCTGATGGGAAATGTGCCAACACGCCTGCCCATTACATCAAAGTATCAAGCAGATATTAAAACATGAAGAGTACACATTTTTACTACTTTGCGCTCGTCACCCAGAGATATAAGACGATTTATCTCTGGGTGACGAGTGTTTTTTATAATTTCTCTGGAAACATTACCCTTTAAATTGGAACTAATTGTTGCTTGCCCATTTTAACATTTCGGCAGCGTAGCAACCACCGTGGTCACGAGAAGACTTTAAGACGTGGTTAACAAATCAAAACTATGTTTCTTCCAGTATTTTTTCAAAATGTAATACCTACTCGTCGGTGCACATTTCTGCTCTTCCGGTGGACGGTATTGTTACGCTATCACAAAGGTTAACTTCTAGCTTGGCTGACAATGCTTTTCAATCTGGACTGATTTAAATGATTGATAAAATAAAACATTTTACGAGCACCGTTTGTAAATTAATTTACATTTTTTTTTTTTTTTTTAAGTTTGAAGAATCCAAATGCTTTCTTCTGAAATTGTGTATTCAGATTTTTTTATTTCAGACCTTAGGTATAACAGATATACACTTGTCACATTGTGTCATGTCGTCATTTACATAATTCAAAGAATCGTTTGTAAAAATGACAATAAATTACATATTCAAATTATAAAAAAGTATACGGCTATTCAGTTGGGCCTTGTCAGTTCAATGCAGCTGTAGAGAGGCGTTGTCAGAATAGGTATATGAAAACAACATAACCGCTCAATTGCCCCGCGGCCTGCTCCTGGTCGATTTTATAAAGTGCGCATCTGGCGAGCGGACGGGAGCAGGCAGATTCTCCCGCGCTTTCTATTTGACTTTACTGTGAAGTGAAACATGCACCTATCCTTGTTTAATCTGGGAGATTGATAGAAGAAAAGACAAGGATGAATATGTACTAAGTTTCAAATACCATCGCCTGATAATTTTTAACGACATTTCATTGTCAGTCGTAATCGTTCGCGCGTCTTGAACGGAGTGTCATCTCGAATTTCAAATTGTTGAATTTTGGTGTTTGTGTTGTGAATTTGTGTTAATTTTGCGACGGATCAACATGGAATAGTAAGGTTAAACTGTTTTAGACTACATTATATGTGTATTTGCTCAAAATATGGGCAGTAATGTGTTATTTTACGTAAAATTACCACCGGGTGGCGGTTACTACGACACCATTAGGCTTATTTCTCAAGTAATTCCCACTTAATACTCCAAATCAACTATAAATACTAATATGTATAAAATGTCTAAAATATATAAGTTTAATTCACAAATAGTCTTCAAATAGTTCAATATTTCCATTTATAAACATAGACTATTTTTTGTTCGACGCTCGGGTTACGTAATACGAGTAAGGATTTCTACAAGCTTGTTACGTCAAAAATATGTATGGAGAGGTGTGATAAATCGTTAAAACAATGTATATTGGTAAATTATTGTAAAAATACAACAATAATATTGTGAACAATTGTTCGATTTATTTTTATTTTGAGACATAAATATGAGAAATAGGTAAAAAAATCGGTATCTCTACTTTTAAGCTTAAACTGATAATACATATACCAATAAAATTGCATTATATGTTCATAAATTATAAGCTGCATTCAAGACAATTCCAATTATATATGATTCTTAGGTAGTTTCAAAAGAAAAAATTGAGAAATATTGATTTTAGTAGCGCGCGGGAGATTCGCGCAAAAAACTCGAGTGGGCGCTAGCCGAACAGTCGATAACTATATTAAACTAGCGGCCCGTTCCGGCTTCACTCAGATAATAACCTAGACAACGACAGCAGCCCCATCTATCGGGCTGATTTGTGTATTAAAACTATCTAGTTCAGGAGGAGTTCACTTTCAACACACCTACACTACAGAAGAATTATATACTTCCATTAAAATATTGAATTAAAAATAAAAAAGAGAAATTACAAAATGTATGTCAATGCACGAGTGAAAATGTTTTTTCCAATTATTCTACAAAAACTCAATATTTGAAAATGCCTTAAATGACGGAGAATCTAGATTTTACGTATATAGATAGATAACATAATTTTCCTCTTAATACTCGTATTTTAAATGTTTGAATTTTTGTTGCGTAGTACTTGCAAATTATTTAGATACAAGTATTTAAGTGTTAGAATGTATGACTGAATTTCTAGTCTTCATCTATGCGATGTGAACCCACATTATGTTATATTGTTTTCAAAATCACTTACCCTATCTTTAATCTTTATTGTATATCATTGTAAACATGTCAGAGGCAAAATAAAAAATACATTTCTTCGGTAAGGATAACAAAAGTATTCGATGCGTAAACAATTTCTCGCGTAAGCGTTATTATTCCCACAAATCTGCAATTTATCCCTTCGAAATATTTCGGCCTTCACAAATCTGATACAGGTACGAAGGCTAACGTTACTTTGGAGCCGTTCCATATAAAGTTACAGGGATAAAAATAGAAATGTTGTGATATTGACACAGCGGGTAGTGCGTATCTGTTACTAAAACCAGGGCCCCACTTTAGTTGCAAACGTTTGTATGTAGGCACATGCTTTCTATGTCGGATAGAGTAAAATAGACTGCAATACGACCATTCCCTCAGATAAACCCCAAGCCTAACCTTTTCCATAGCACGCTGAGTGATTTTACTTTAATTTGTTCAAATTAAAAAGATATGTATCTAATACCTACATTCTACCAAATAAAGGATTCGTGTTTCGCTCAATTGATTTTTCAATCAAAAGCGTTTTAGCTTGTTGATGTTGTGCATCGGACAAGCTTGTGATTATCTTATTCAGAGCAATCCTACGGAACCCTGCGTTAAATTCGTCAGAACCTCGTCTTCTTCTGACGAATTTAACATCGTTCCTCGATAAGATGCAGTTTTTTTTAGAAAGCTTCCACCTTCTGCCTTTTCAGTCTGTAACATTTTGTGCCAACGTTTTTCAGGGCGTCCACTACTCAGTCGAGTCTCTGGTAATATCTATAGTTTTCAAGCCAACAACAGTTCTTTCTCTTGGAAACTACATTTCTCTGCGTTGTCCAGTTTCAACTGGAATTTTTCACCAAGTGCAGATGCACCAGTTTGTCATTACCATTGCTTTTAACGATAAACGAAAATAACGTGAGGAAACTCAGCATGTTCCTGGAATTGTTCGAGGTCTTGCGTCATCTGCCTTAGTTCTACGTGGTGGATTATGGGCTTGACTATCTGTTTGTGAGAGTAGGCTGCGTATGCTACTGACGGGCAATAAAATATGAATGAGATCTGCAGTTTGGACTGCATGCAAAGGCGGTACCTACTCTGAATATGAGAATTTAAATTTAAATCATAATAAATTAATTATCTAGTTATTCACCTTATAAACAACTAGCCAGAAAAGTAAAGATTTTTTTTCAAATATTAATTCAATGCTTTCTTAATTCGACCACTATTGATATATAACATCACTAGTAGAGTAATATGAATACGCGGCTTTACCAACGTATGGCGGATCTGAAGCTTCGAGTTTCTACATAAAATAACCTTGGCTGCGATTCTACATGCGTCTGATTGATAGAAAGGGACCCGATCGGAATAAAGTGTGGGGTTGCCATATTTATTTTGTATCCATTTTTTGTTGAATTCTCCAGTAATTTTGTTTTTGTGTTTTTTGTATTAGCAATTTTTTACATTATTTAGATTTTGCTTTCTGAGACATAACAGTGTAATCATGGGATAAATCTAGAATAAATATGTTTACTTCTGTACAAAAATAAATTTTAAATAATTATTATCTAACATAAAATATAACACCGGAAACTGAACTTGAACACAATTTCGATATATACACTTATTGAGAATGTCAAATGAATTTGAAATGACAAAAGTCACGGACTCCGGAGTCTGTGGAGTAGACAAGTGAAATAAAAAAAAAAGAAGGTCAAATGACAACAATTCACAACTGAAACAAATTATACACTTACACAACCCTAGGAACATAGTCTTTGGGGCTAAAAACTATGCGATATGTTTAATCTAGAGACTACCTTTTCTAACATCCATTTAATTTGGGCTTTTCATCATGAAATATTTCAAATTGACTTTCACTTTGTCATCCTTCAGCGATGATTACGTTTTGAAGAAACAAGGCCACGCAGAGTTTAAAAGAGATTTTCAATAAATAAGGAGGCCTCTCCAAAGATTGTTATTAGCGTTACAGCGATGGATCTGAGGAGGTGGCCTCGAGTGCCATCTGCAGGGAGCGAAGTAAGCGATATTTTCAATGGCCTCCCTCGACCCTTTGAGAGGTCACAGCCTCACAGCGGACCGACACTCCAAATTATTGGAAATTTCACACGGCAGCTGAGACAGAAGCACTTTATTGCTCTTTTAACAATTCTGCTGAAAATTTAAATACTTTGACATCGAAGACCTTTAATATTTAAAATACGTAATTAAAATTCCATGATGATGAGATTTTCAGGCGATATAGAGTAAACTTATTCAAATTTCTTTCAAAAGAAAACAATTTCAAGTCTCATACAAATAAATATGTTCTTCGTTCGACCATTAAAGTTTTGTACTAATGTTTACTAAAGCTAGTTCTAACCTGAAATCTTTCATGTTCATTTACTAATTCTGTATTGTTTTATTTACAATTAGAAAACACAATGAGGTATGTTTGCATCAAATTCTTGATACTGTAACAAAAGCATACATATAATACAATAAAAGCTCACAATCTGTATAATAAGTATGTTTTTAAAAACTATAAAAGTATGATATCAGCTATCTGGCCGCTATCATACAAGCTTTGTTTAGTTCGGGGTCAGATGGTGTTGTATGTGAATTGTTCACCAATTGTCCACCAATCACTGCTACTATGGCTTTCCCATCCAGTTTGCCACCCCAATATTTGTTTTGTATTGTTGTATGAAAAATTGTAGTTGATCGTTTTTCACATTCTCAATTTCTGGTATAAATAAATTTACCTATTTATTTATTTACGTAGTCAGTTTCAAACGGATTAACTGAACGACAGAGTTACTAAACTGTGGGCATAATATTGACACAACTGATTTAGAAATACCTTTGGGAGCAGAAATTCTCACAAACAGACCCCTCCAAATTTAAGACGTAATTTCTCAGAAACGTCCCTAATATTTTACATACACAAACAAGATTACGATACAGCTAGGGTTATTTCAAATTCACCTAGGTAAAGTTTCCTATTTGCTTCTTCATTGTCAGTTAAGGCGAATACTCAATTATATTACGTATCGAAATATTTTCCTCAAATGGAACTGAATCGTTCGCAATAAAAATAATCGTAGATTTATCGAAATAGAAATAATCGTAGACTTTTCGCAATAAAAATAATCGTACAAGAAATACCAATTTAATATCTGAAAATATCGGGAGGCCTTAAAGGCGGTTAATATAATTCATAGATGATTCTCTGAATCATCTGTCTAGGTAAATGGAACAATGAAGTTTGTGCTTCATAGCTAATGTAATAAAGATGAAACTTCCTTGGACTTATAAAATTTAATCAAGGTAAAATTTCTTTGGTCTTTTTTGAAAGACTGAACCTGTGAACGTTTTTTAGAGAACCATTATTTTAACTTTTCTTGGAGATAAGCGATCATGGGCGTTGGCATTTTCGACGAGGTGCAGCTTCGATGAAACTAAATATATAAATGAACATTGCTTACCAAGGTGCTTAGAGAGCTCTAAGATATAGACATGTCGACTAAATAAAGCAATGTACCGAGATTTTAAACAGTATTTCAAGTACTCTTCATTTCAAGGTGAACCCTACTATCCTACTAATATTATAAATGTCAATGTATGGATGTTTGTTGCTCAATCACGTCGTAACGTATGAACGGATCGCGCTGAAATTGGGAATACAGTTAAATTGTAATCTGGAAAAACACATTTTTCACAGCTACTTTTTATCTCGGGAAAATAACAGGAACAGATACGCCACGGAAAAACTGCGGGTCACTGCTAGTGCATAATATGTAGCATTAAGATATTATAATATTTACATGTGTTTTTATTTTGGCATTGAAACGTTTGTTACATGGGTATATTATCAGCATTTTAGCCAATGAATCCATTTGTTGCTTAATAAACATGAAAAACCCTATTATTTTTTAAATGCTGGTACTTGTTATACTTTTATTGTATCAATCACTCTTTGGTACAACGCTATTTGGGCTCACACTATGTTCGAGTATTTCAATTATCCATGTATATTTGATACTAGCTACACCCCGCGGTATAAGTCGTGGCTTACCTAAGCTATTAAATGTTATTAAATTAACTTTTTTTTTTATAATAAGAGTAGCTTAAGTTTTCTTATAACACATCAGCGATATTTCAGAGAGAGCCTTGTTAAAATTGGTCTCGATATTTAACAGATTAACCGGAACAAACATCATCAACAACATCGGATTTGTATCATACCTTAATATCCAATACATATTATTCACAAAATACTTTCGGAATAAATACTACAATTTTAATCCCACAAATATTTTATTAATTAAAAAACTAATCTCCGAATAACCCACCCCTAACTGCTCCCGGCGCAAAAGTGCCCATGATGCTCGCCGCGTTCCCTCGCTGAATGGCAATGTTCAATACATAATATTTTACTATACATCATATTATTACATAAATTATTAAGTTAAATATTATATACATAATATTTAACTTTGTTAAAATCCGTTTAATAATTTCCCAAGGCCAGCATAAAGAACGTTAAACCCTTCGGAGTCCAACAGTTGCGCTCTTCCATTTACCTTGGACCTTAAAAAGAATAAAGAACATAAACGACTACCCCCTAAACTTTATTAAAACCATAACTGGAGAAAATTAGTTGGTAGACAGACTTTGGTAAAAAAAATAACTTCGTGGTATTTTTTGCTCCTAGAATGTAATTGAGACATTTTGGGTCTCGGTATAAAAACATGTCTGGAACACGACTTTCAATCGACACAGGATCGATGCAAATGAATAAGAGAATAGTAATTCATACTCGGCAGTAGCAGAATACGGAAATAAATAGGCGTGAATCGTGATGACAATATTTTCAAACAGCACTAGTATTCAAAAATAAATATTACCAGGGTTAAATAGCTACTATTTAACCATGGTACCCATAATTTCGATGGAGATTCATACATTATACACGCGTAAACTAATGATTGGCAGGAATGAAATACTGAAACGTAGGGTAGTTCGATGTCTGTTATGTATATTATGAAAGGAGCTCCAAATGGTTCGTGTAATAATACACATGGTACGGCTCGCCAGTTTATTTGATTGAACTTGGCTGGCCACACTGCCGTGTGCCTAGATTATATATCTGTCTACCTATCTGTAATAGTTTACCTATAATTAGATTTTTTTTCAACTCCAGGCGTTTATTTTTATCATACCTATTGCAATGCAATGAAAATCGTACCTAATAACTTTATACAATGTTTGATTTCAACTGAATTCAAGAAATGAGCACGTATTCTATGTTATACATTTGTCGCTTCATAATTCCATAACGTAATTAATTTAACCTTCAAAATAACATAACCATAGTTAGTAGCATTATGTATATTTTAGTCTGAAAGCATTCTAATTCCAGATGAATTCTTTCCAGTTCCAGTCCATTTGAGTTTTTTCCGAAGGTCATCAATATTCATAATGTAAAAGAATATTATGTGGGATTGGACTTTTAACCTCACAGTTTCAGGATTTTTTAAGTGAAAACTTCTTTAGGCGCGCCTAGACAAATTTTTCGTGGGGTGTAAATTGAATACTACCGTCACGCTCGGGTATGATAAGAAACGGGTAAACTCGGGAACTTGGCGATCGGGCATCTAGAAATGCGTCAGCCAATGGAAAATGCTGAAAAGCCGTGGCCTCGCCATCATGGCATGGCCATCTAGAAATGCGTTAGCATTTCCCATTGGCTCACGCATTTCTAGATGGCCTAGCCATGATGGCGAGGCCACGCCCTCCGGTTAACCCGTGTAGTTTCCAAGGTAAGCTATCAAATTCTGAGTTATAAGTTTTCACTTCTATCGGCAGTTCCTATGACCGCCATTTTTTTTATTTTACTTTTAAAGATTTACACTTGATTGCCATTTCGCGACGAAGCGGTCTTCGATGAAGCATGCTTACCTATAAGAAACCGATTTACTTTCAATTTGAAGACACCATGATTATAACCATCAGGAAAAACCCACCTAGGCAACGCATTCCGCAGCCTAGACATTCTTATAACATAAATAGAGTCAAACCTCGTTTGTATCTTTGGAACATCAACCCTAAAAAGATGTCGCTTTTCGAGCTACGAGCAATCCGATAAGAAAATTGGATTGTCAATTCTTAGAAAAACACATCATACATGTTTACTTTGCACCTGCCATTGATATCGTCACTCTAGTTTTGCGTCACTGTATATACCTATGAGTACTATAGAGATTACGCATACCAATGAGGTACTACATAAATATAATATTCAATGCAGACGAAACGATCCCGGAACTGGAAAAATCGAATCATGCTCGACACATATATAATATACATTCATGCCTATTTCCCCAAAAAAACAAAACAGAATGCTTAAAATCGATAGAAAACCTTGTTACCACTAATACCAATGCTTAGTGTCCATGAGATCAGCGTTGTCAAAAAAATAATGAGCAGATATTAATCTGGTTCCTTGGAATTATATAAAAAGTGTTGTCTAAAATCGGGTGACTAGTTTTTCTATGAAAACCGGGCCTATAGTTGTGTGGTTGTGTTAATTTACCCAATTATGTCACTATACATTTATTAACTGATACTAAAACTATTTTACTGCATAGCAGTCGTATAAATGGCAGTATTTAGTGCGGTACCTTTCCTGATGGAATTTATCACTAACGAGTTCAACCACGTTACAACGTAACTGAGTAACGTTAACTCATCAATTTCAGGAGTATTTAACACGCCGACCGCTGGACTGGAATAATGTAAACGGGGTATAAGAGTATTTATATAATGATATTTATCCTGATTAAGCACCGAATAATATAAACATTATGTGTTTAAATTGCGAAAGTTTAAAAACAATAATAGTAGGCGGTCTGCCCACACTTGCAAAATTAATGATTACTGATTAAGTGTTTGTTAGGCCGAATGAAGTGTTTACGTGAGCTCGCCTGTTTTCCCATTTCGGGATGTGAACTCATCCAACGTACTTTAAAATTGAATTAAGCCGCCTATCGTAATTAGTACAATAATGTTGGACAGTATTCATCACAGTTTACTGAGCGCTTATGATATTTGTAAACCATTAACACTGAAACCACGATGCTAATCAGACAGAAGTTTGTATACGATAATAATTCATTCATGTTCTATGTATGTAATTGGTTAAAAAATCATTTAGAAGTAACTTATATTGAATTTCACGACCCACTAATCCAGAGAAGTTCAGGGTTCACGTACACCAATTACATTTATTTTATACTAACAGCCCAAGCCCCCAAGCCCCAAGCCACTAAATGTGCCCACTGCTGGGATTCGTGGCCTTCTCGCGAAAGATAGAGTCAAGGTCCACAACGCTGGCCCAGTGCGGGTTGGTGGATGGCACATGAATTCGAAAGATTCTAGGTACATGTCGGTTTCCGCACGATGTTTTCCTTCACCGTTTTTAAGTTAGCGGCATTACGCACATGACTTCGAAAAGACAGTGGTGCGCGTGGTTTTCAACCCGGGATCTCCGGATCGGCAATCGCCGTTCTCCCGACTAGACCAGCCGTAGGCGTAATACTGACAGCACCCCGCGATTTTACATCGCTTATATCCACATGATTCCCATTCTCGTTATTTTTCCGCTATTCATATTTTTATCCATCCCTGTTCCAAATATCAACTTAATCTGTTCAACCATTTCGTAGTGATTGCGCAACAAACACCCAAACTTTCGCATATATATGTAATATAAATAGGATTACAACTACACATTGCTGTAACCCTATTTTGTACTGTGTAAAGTTTATTGAAATTAGTATGCAGTTATTTACGAGTACTTATTATCTTATAATTAGGTGTTATAGGTTATAGTTAGGAATATGAAAGCCCTAACTCCGGATCTTCGTTGGTAGCGGGACAGAGCCCAAGCTTCCAGCTGTGTAGCTCCATAGTCAGAAATTTCCACGGGATGCGTTCTATGTCAAGGATAACTGCCGTCTGTATTTGACCCTTGATACAACCGCCCAGCGAAAGCCTCTTAAAATAGTAGTCGAGGATTTGGCTATAAGGTAGCTCACCAATATAGCTGTCGGGGCTATCATAATACATAATTATTACGGTACCTACGTTCCTATCCTATATTCATACGATAATTTAAAAATCAAGAGCGTAAAAAATATTTTAAAGTCGAATGAAGACCTATATGTATCGGTTTCTGGGAATACGGGTAGAGGCGTAGGGCGCAACTTAATGTGTAACGGAGCGTGGATTCCCTTCGTCAATTTACTTACTTGAATAGATGCTTGTTGGCACATGATATATAAATGGTATACATATAGATGTTTAGACAGATAAGTAGATACGTCAGTTCAGGGCCGGTCACGTCAAGCGTCACGTAAGCACCGTTTCAATCGCTAGATTGCTTCCCTTTCACGACGGGCGAGGATCCACCTGTTAGCCAGATTAGAAAAGGATACTTACATTTGTAGGAACATAAGGAACATAGATAATAGCAACGACCAATAATCTACCCGTTGTCTTTGTTGGTCTATTCATTTTATTAGGATAAAATTACACATAAGTTGATACAAATCATCCAATTTCGTTGTTATATACGTGTTATATTTGACAAATAGACATCAGCCAACATTAGCGGATGTTTATTTCTCACGTATACTATTTTTGGCACATTTTCTTTAATACCTAATACTCGTACAATGCTATATTTAACTGTATTTTTTTAACTGTCTCGTCCTTAGATCTATCAACTTAGGTGTTTATGTACATAATATTAGACTTTTCCTACACTTATAACATAGGTAATAGATTTTAGTAGTGGTAGGACTCTTGGCAGACTCCGCCTGGGGAAGTACCACACCTTTGCCAGTTATTCTACCGCCAACCATTAATGTGCAAACATTACTGTGTTCCGGTTTGAAGGGCAATGTTTCCAGAGATATGACAGGGCTTAGAGATATAATATCTTAGATATCTGGGTGACGAGCGCAGTACAGTGCTTTGTAATGATTTGAACTTTGTGTTACAATAACTGCGTGTGAATGTGCTGTTAATTGGCAGGCATGTTGCTTACCATCAGGCACATGTCCTGCTCGTCTCGTCACTCTATACTATAAAAAACAGAAATGTAGGTATTAAACCTAACATCTTTTAAAAAAACCCCACCATCAAAAAATTCAGACAAGATTATAAGCAACGTAAGCGCGTCTAGCAGTTTAATAAGATACAAAGTTACGACTGGCTAAGAAAAGGATGTTAGCGTAACCAGTTTAGTATGAAAATGTTTCAATTATAACTGTGACACTAGGTGGTTGACCTTTCAGTGAGGCAGTTAGAAGTAATTAGTACAAGTTCAGTTCGTGTCAGACCCGTCAGATTGCAGCTAATTGCTGAACGGAAACGCGCCCTACTCCGGCCTGTTACACCTTGACGTCTAGAATAATAATTATTATAGGCAGTTACGTGGCGAGTAGCGCAAATAATTCTGTAAAAGAAACAAAATAGATTACTTCTATGATTCTTATTTTTGAAAACTTTTTATTATAAGTTTAAAATGTCGTGCGTACGAGCATCAACGTTTTTTTTCTCCTGTAATTTTCATTGAAGAAAGAGCCATTTTAAGACAAGTTTTGATCAAAACTTAAAACAGCAAAACATAAATGTAAACTTTTTCGTAACTTAGTTATCATTGTAGCTATTCTTTCTAATAATAAATCCTACCAATGTTAAAAACGACAATGTTTAGATAATGAAAAAACTAAACAGACCAATTTTGTGAGAGCACATAGCACAAAATGCAAAGATCAGGATCTTTGCATTTTGTTCAGGAAATACTCCTTTTCTTCGCGAACGAAATCGTGGACATGTACTAGTAACATACTCGTATTTAACCTATGACATCTCACCGATGGCTAAAGATATTCAACGTCTTGTCTAAAAGCTTTCTGTCGTCCGATTTGGTACAAAATGAGGCTAGTACGTCCCGCCATTTCAACCGGACTGATCTTGTCACCTGACCAGCTGTAGCGCAGACTCTACCTACTATTTAAATAAATTGCAAACGTATGTCATCTATTTATTTAAATACGACTAGCATAACATCGATATATAAATAAAAAGATGTGCCCTGAGCACCTGGAAATTGTTAAGTTACGGCTGGTCTAGTCGGGAGAACGGCGGCTGCCGATCCGGAGACCCCGGGTTCAAACCCCACACGCACCACTGTCCTTTCGAAGTTATGTGCGTAATGCCGCTAACTTAAAACGGTGAAGGAAAACATAGTGAGGAAACCGACATGTACCTAGAATCTTTCGAAGTCATGTGTCATCCGCCAACCCGCACTGGGCCAGCGTGGTGGATTATGGCCCTAACTCTCTCCTTGCGAGAGAAGGCCCCGAGTCCCAGCAGTGGGAACGTTTAGTGGGCTGTTGATGATGATGATGATGATGAGCACCTTGAAATTGTTAACCAATTGCGTCTCTGTGTGTAGCGTGGGTATTTTACAACTACCAATCTACTTGATCCCTAGAATCGCTAGAGGCGAGTTATGTTGCGGTGCTACTTATCATGGTTGTTGACAATGAATAGCAATAGGTATAAACGTCCGGCGGTCACCGCTTCCTACAATTGACTGAAACGGAAAGAGTGAGCTCACACTTCCCAACGATACCATAAATCGTTGCGTCTGAAATTTGGGATATCCATTAATTTATATCGATGTAGCATAAGCACTAAGTGTCCCAGTTGCTAACGATTGCTAGGACTCTCGGCCTTCTCCTTCAATGACATAATTCCTCACGCTGCCGATTTCCTCACGATGTTTTCCTTCGCTGTTTTTGAGTTAGTGGCATAAAATAGTTATTTATTTATCTAAAAATATAAATAGCTATCTCAAATCGGCTTGCGTTTAGCGTTTTCTTACTAAGTAATACAGGTGATAAGCACAATATTTGGTGCAACTACTTGCGCAAAAAATATAACACAACTTTTTCTTGTTTCAGCTCGTCGGCCAGCGAACTAATATCAAGACGAGGCGTCTTCTCCAGACGGCAATATGGTTCTGTCGAACAGGTATTCTTCACTTTTACCAAATTTAATCAACTAAAACAAATGTAGACGAGTAATTGCAGTACACATACCTATGTGCTTGAATTTTTTAAGAAACCTAGTCAAAAGTTGCCTAAACACACTTCACTTCACTATAGACCGACAACACTTTTTTTTTCATCTTATTTTAATTTAGGCATGAAAATTAGGTAATCGGCAGTTTATTTGCATGCCTAAATTAAAATACTAAATTAAACCAAACTAAATTATACTAAATTAAAAATTTAGGCATGCAAATAAACTGCCGATTTAAACTGAACGAGCATAGAGCTAGAGCTGGAACAAGAGCATTCTTTCTCGATCTTTTAGTGTAAACGAAAGATCGTTCTTAGCGTTTTCCATATTATATATTCCATAGAATCGTTGCGAACGCAAACAAAACAACGAAAGAATGCTCTACGTTTGTTTACACCAAATGAATTTGATACAGTGGGGATAGAAGGAGCATTCGCTCGTCTGATGTAAATCGGCCTTAATACATACAAGCCATGTGCATGAGAATGTTCAGTGCACACTAACACGATATGTATTCGTTTTTTTTGTATTTCTTTCTTGCCAAATGTACCTTTTCTTGTGTTTTTGTTTATGTTTTTTGTTATTGCCACAATAAACTTTTTTTCATGTGTTTCATAACTTAAAGCTCTTCCATTTTTATATTAACTATATTCCATGTGTTTCGGCGCGACAATATAATCCGCCCTTATCACATTGCTTGTTTCTCACATCTCTTCATCTTCTTCTAAGTATATAAATAATATTTGAGTTAGTTTTTCCCGATGGTTACAATATTGTCGTCTTCAAATCGAGAGTGAATCTGTTTTTTTCTAGGTAAACTCCATTGTCGCCCGCATCGCACTTAACATCAGGCGAAATGGCATCAGCGCACTTAACAAGTGTACAGCTATAATAGTTAAAAAAAAGTCTTTGTTGGAACATAGTTAAAGTGAATTATAATGCAGATTTACGAAACATCTGGATTTAGAAAAGTACTCACAAGATGTTTGTATTCGGGTTCTACGTACGATATCAAGTAAGTTCTCGTCCTTAGGCCCCCGGTTTTCTCGATTTTCCAGTAGGTATTTCGATAAGGATATTATTGGAAAAATATTGCGATGGATTGCAATCCTACTAGTAATATTAATGTGAAAGGTTTGGATGTTTGTTGCTCAATTACGTTTTGTAATAAGTGAACGGATTAAGTTAAAATTTGGATCTCAAATAGATTGTAGTCACGAATAACTAAGCTAAATTTTTCATCCAGAAAAAAATGTAGAGACCCTTAGGAAACAGCCGTTTTCTTAATTATAAAATAGACAAAATCACTGTTATAGGTTGTTACGGCTGGCCTAGTCGGGAGAACGGCGACTGCCGATCCGAAGCCCCGGTTTCAAATCCCACGCCCATTACTCTCTTTTAGAAGGCATCTGCGTAATGCCGCTAAATTGAAGTGTTGAAGGAAAACATCCTGAGGAAACAGACATGTACCTAGAAGATTTCAGGGTCATGTATCATCCAACCAACCCGCACTGAGGCAGCCTGGTGGATTATGGCCTTGACTCTCTTCTTGCTAGAGAAGACCCCGAGTACCAGCAGTCGAAACAATTAGTGGGCTACTTATGCTTATGCTAAATCACGGGCAGGTACTAGTAATCAAATAAAGTTGCCGATCAAGTTTATTGAAATAGCTTAGATAGAACATCAAAATAAAATTTCTCGTTAAAAAAATATTTTACAATAACAAATCTCACCCATCCATGTTCTAAGTACGAGTATAAATAAACATTTGTATCTGAACCGGTGCCTCTCACAAAATACGGCTTCATTTTCTAAAGCTCTAAGGCTCCAAGGATTTTTCCGCAAATCCTTCAACCAAAATATTTGAGGGACGAGATACCGAAGACAATTTAATTATAATTTTTATTGTTATTTGCATAGCTGTGTTTTGGTCAAGGATCTTGGAAACAGGTTTATGGAAAAAAAATGTGAACAAGGAGTGTAAGTAAATCCTTTCAATATTTATTTTCTTTAAAGGACTCGTTTCACTTATTACATAATATTATTACTTTAGGGATAAAACACCTGTAGGTATAATGACGCGTTTATTTTTAGAGTTGTGCACATAAAAGGGATTTTAATGTCCATTCGCAGTATCACAAAGCCTAACTTAAACTTAACTGTAGCTCTTTCAGTTCGTTTGAGTCACACACGATGAAAATGTCTTTACCAATTTAACTTTGCTGATTTTTTACAGATATTTTTATATATTTGATGTTTGGTTTTCAGTGCCTTATAGACTACAGGCCCGTGAACAAAATTTACTGGTCAAATGAACCACCACGAGACCTATGTAGGATGATAGAAGGGTATAAAGTAATAAGATTCGGCACTATGCCGTCATTTGTAAGCTGTCCAACTGAGTGCAGTTGAAGAGAGGGGGTTGCAACCCTCGATCATTTCTCCTTGTGGCATGATTTTTTACGGCATTGCGAAATAATGGATTAGGAGAGGTATTGAAACTATAAAAATTAAAATATAGTAAATATTTGGAATTCGGTGGTCTGTCTATTTGACATAAGTATTTGGAACCGAGTCTTCCAAATCATAATAGGTATAGCAAAGTACTCGAGTCTGATCAAAATGACCAATGTGGCATGCACGTATTACTTATATACTAATGGATCACCTAAAAATAATTAGAAGTAATAAGATTTATACATACATTTTTAATTCATTTTGGCGAGTTTTCAATTCGCTATAAAAACGGTAATATTAAACTAGAATGTTTAATGATGCGATGACAGATAATATTGACGCAGCGCTAAAAGTACCTACTTCTTAAAGTTAAGCGCACGGTTTGAATTAAAAACTGAAAAAAAAAAATCTATGAATATTTTTGCTGTGGTACGTAACTTTTGGTGTAAGCTGTACTTATCTGGTTTATTTTAAACTAGCAACGCCCTGCAGTTTTACCCTTGAAGTTCCCATTGCCGATATTATAATATACTATAATCTATCTGAGTTCCAAATTTTCAACATGATCTGCACAGGCGTTCTGGCGTTCTCATCTATACTAATATACTAATTTATATTTATACTAATCTATACTAATATATATTTTATTAATTATTATTTAATATTATAAAGCTGAAGAGTTTGCTTGTTTGTTTGTTTGTATGTTTGTTTGAACGCTAGGATCTCGGAAACTGCTGGTCCGAATTGAAAGATTCTTTCTCTGTTGGATAGTCCATTTATCGAGGAAGGCTATAGGCTATTTAACATTACGCTACTGTCAACAGGAGCGGAGAATGAATACAAAATGTAACAAAAACGGGGGGAAATATTTCCTTTTGAGAGTTTTCGTTATGTGACAGCTTGTGTCTAACTTAAAGTTTGCGTCATTAGAACCTAAGGTAACCGAATTTGTTCAAAATTTGAATTGGTACGACCAATTTTCGATAGATGGCGTAGCAACGCGCGCACGGATCAGCTAGTTCATAATATTAGTGCATTGATGAATGGATGTAGATATAGTTTGATAATCTCAGCATATACCTTTTTCTATGAGTAATATCTGTATAACATACTGCAGTCATTATTATGAAAACGTGTTTGCTTTATGACAGCAATAGAGTGCAATTTCTAACAAATCTACATTCGGATTTTTTTAATAAGCTAAGCAAGTCTTTGATAATAAATAAATAAATAATAAATAAATAAATATTGGTGGACAATTCACACACAACACCATCTGACCCCAAACTAAGCTAAGCTTGTGTGATGGCGATCAGATAGCTGATATAATACTTATATAGTTTTTTAAATACATACTTATTATACATAGAAACACCCAGACACTGTGCAAACATTTGAATTCATCACACAAATATTTGCACTGGGTGGGGATCGAACCCACGGCCCTCGGCTTCGCAGGCAGAGCTACTAACCACTTAGCCACAAGGCCAGTATTTAATAATATTAAATACTAGCAGTGTAACGTGATTTTACCTGCGTCTTTCCCGTTCTCGTATATTTTTTCGCTATAAAAAGTACCCTATGTTTTCTTCCAGACTATAATCTAATTGTGTTCCAAATTGCAACCAAATGCGACGTTCAGACGTTGGGACGTGTTTGAGCAACAAACATCCAAACATTTACATTTCTAATATTAATGAGATAGCCGCTTTTAAAGCTTCAGAATGTGTGCTTGATGGTTTCTCAAAACCAAATCAATGTTATGCTTTTTTAGCCTTTTATTCAGTAACCAAGCAAGAGCAGTATAGTAAAAGTATCAAAAAATGCACGACGTGTCTGTTTTTCATGAAGATGAGGTTTCAAACTCAAAGAGATTTTTGACTATCGTATATTTTTGTGTCTGATATCTGAATCACTCGCACTCACACTATATTCAAAATGCAAACAGGCCTTTTTAGTATCATCATGAAGATGAGGTTTCAAACTCAAAGAGATTTTTGAATCTATACTATAATATTATAAAGCTGAAGAGTTTGTTTGTATGTTTGTTTGTTTGCGCAAGGATCTCTGGAACTACTGGTCCGAATTGAAAGATTCTTTTTTTGTAGTCCATTTATCGAGGAAGGCTATAGGCTATTTAACATTACGCTACTACCAACAGGAGCCGAGCGTAAGTGAAAAATGTAACAAAAACGGGAAAAAATATTGCTTTTTGAGAGCTTTCTTTGCGTGACAGCATATATGTCACATTTTAAAGGTTGCGTCATTAGAACCTAAAGTAACCGAGTTCGTTCAAAATTTGAATTAGTACGACCAATTTTCGATAGATGGCGTAGCAAAGCGCGCGCGTTCATCTAGTATCGTATATTTTTTGTGTCTGATATCTGAATCTGAATAGTAATATACTTAATCGTTATAATTATGAAAACAAAATGTCCTTCTTTAAAAATATTTTTGCTAATCTTACTAATCTAATATAGGCGAAAGTTTGTTAGTGTGTATTTTTGTTACTTTTTCACGTCTAAATGGCTGTAGCGATTTTAGTAAAATTTGGTATGGAGTTAGCTGACACCCTGGATTACGAAATAGACTACATTTATCCCGAAAAAAAAAACGGAAAAGACACTACGCGGGTAAAACCATAAGGCACAGTTAGTTTAAAATATTATGACTAAGTTTGACTTCTACAAACACAACAGTCATTTTCCGCCGTCCTATAATAATGTACCATTTAATTTCTTTGTTTTATGCTCTACCTATATCATAACCTTGTTTCGATTTTCTTGCCAATGTTTTGAATAAACAAAGGGCAAAAAGCCTACGGGTACTATTATGTGTATTTATTTGTCATGTATTTTCCCTAATGAGCTCCGACGTACGTTTTTTCATTGTGAGGATATTGTTTATCAGCGGCGTGGGTTTCAGCATAACAATATTAATTTGTGAAACTCGTCAATCCTGACTGCCGATTTATATTTCTTCACCCAAGACAAGGAAAATAAACACAAATGTAAACAACCAAAATGGGCGACGAAAGGGAAAATCACAATTAAATTTTCGCGGGAGCTTCCATCCATTTCCTTATATTTAGTAGGAATCGGTGATACCTAAGAGCTTTACGAAGGTTTCTCGAGAATTTTTTGCCTCCCAGTGTTTCCATGGACACAGTGTAGGTAAATCTTCTGTATTTTCATCTTAGATATCGAGAGTTGTTCGTAGAGACGTAGGTCGGACTCATTGTGGATAATTTTAGTAATTAGGATATTGACTGGATCAAAAATATATCCATCTAATTAGTCCGTTAGGTAGATTATGAAAAAACAAGGGACGTGTATCTTTTGTTTTATCAAATTATTAAAAATCGACAAAGATATAGACCATCAAACTTCTGGAGTAGGGTGTTGTGACGTCAAGTCTACATAAGAATCGTATATAGATAGACGTGACGTCGCACGTCAGTCGAAACTTCTAAGCACAAAAAGACACAAGAAAAAATACGAGTAGGTACAATATTTTTTATTAATCTAACTGACGGATAGTTCTTTTTAGTCACCATGCACGCTTATTGTATTAAAAAAAACTTTCAACTCGTTTATAAATAGTATAAAAAAACGTAAAATCTCTGGGTGACGAGCGCAGTGCAGTGCTAGATAATAATTTAGACTCCTCATATTTCAACAGCTGCGTGTCACTATGCTGTTATGGGCAGGCTTGTTGCTTACTGTCAGACACATGTCCTACTCGTCTCATTACTCTATATTATAAAAAAAAAGACGACGCGACGGTTAAAAGTAATCGAAAAAGGATAAAATATTTTTAATAATCCTCAACATAAAAAAAACAAATGTAACACACGAGAAACAAAACACGAGATAATTAACGTAAAGCTTAAAAAAATTATATCCGTCCGGGGCTGTCCCTCGTCTAGCGAAAGAAAGCCCCGAGTCCCAGCAGTGGGAATATTTACTGGGCAGCTTATGCATGCTATGTTTATGCACTGTAATGCAAATTATTATCTAAATCTAACCTTGGTTGTGTATGTCGACTCAATTCCTTTAACTTAGATTTTCACTAAGATTTTCCACCGAATCAGCGACACTCAGCCATAAAATTCGTGACGTTGGTACCCGATACTCTATTCTTAACCGTCTATCATGTTTCCCAAAGGGCATCTTGGACGTCCTCGCGAAAACTTGAACACGGAATACACTTAAGCATCTAGAAAATGCATAGACTATCTTTACCAAAAAAAAAAAGAGTATTAGTACTTCACTCCCAAGGTAGTTTCATAGTTCTTTTTTATTCTAAAATGAGGTATTTAGGTTAGGATTAGGACGTTAGGTTTAAAAAATATATTCAATCAATTTTATATGCTTTATAATGTTCAGTGACTCAGCATATCTGTATTAATGTACCCAAGTACCCTTTGTCATTGACAATGGCGTTTAAACAATAGAGGCATTGTTTGACGCTGTACCATAGTCATATCAGGCTTCTACGTTATAGCGTTGCACTTATCAAGGGTCATAAGGTTATTAACAATGGTAATATTAAATATAAATTTTGTTTTGATGTGCTCAAAGATGTTTTTCCAGCAGCGTTATAATAATTATTTCACATGTTTTACAACCAGTTTTACTTAGCACATGCAGTCGAATAAAATATCAGAGTTGTTATTCCTCTATTGTTACTCACTCTCAGATAGGATTCTTGGATTTTTGTTGATAAAAATATGAAAATAAGCTACGCCTATACTGATTTCCAATTATAACACGGATGAATAGAAAACGTAGGCAGAAAAGAAAATTATCTCGAAGATATACTCGTATATGAGTCACGGTTCATTGCAAGTACAATTATTAATTACGGGGTATTTATCATTGTAAAAATGTGAAGCATGTGCCTATATTTTAATGTAGTTTCATACATATTCACGGATAAAATAACGCAGCAGTTGAAAAAATGTTTTTGATCACGAACGGACTTATCGAGCTACCATTTTTCTCAATCTTTTGTGTACAGAGATTCAGTGCACAACTGTAATAGCTTAAAACACTACTATTACTTCTTCTTCGTGTCGATGACGATGCCTCTTTGTTTTTAAACCTATTTTACTTTATCTGGTACCTACCAACTAAAAGGTTTTTTTTAGAAGTATAGAACTTTAAGTTGGCAACACAAATTGTGCAAATTTATTTTTAAAGTAAGAGTTCTGTTCGAAATACTAATCGCGCATTACGTCCATTCTACGGTTTAGTGATGAAGCAAATTTTTGCCAAAACTGCCATTTTTGGAGTGAAGATTATCTTTCTCTGTATGTTGAGACACCGTTACATCCAGAAAAACTAAATGCTTGGTGTTCTTTATGGACTGGTGGAATCATTGGTCCGTACTTCTTACTGGACCGTTACAGTCAATAGTGACCGCTGTTTATAGAGCCCTGATTACTGACTTTTTCGTTCCTCAATTGAACAAGCAGGAGCTGTAGTTTCAACTAGACGTCGCAACACGCCCCACAGCTCGTACCATAATTTATTTACAGAAGGAAATATTTACAATTCTGTTACGCATTGTTTCACGTTCTGGAGACGTAAATTCGCCTCCAAAATCGTGTGATTTGGCGCCACTAGACTATTTTCTGTGGGAATAAGTGAAGTTTCTAGTCTATGTCAATAAGCCTGAAACGCTCAAACACTTGGAGGACAACATTCGCCGCGTTATTGTCGATATACGGCCACAAATGTTAGAAAAAGTTATTGAAAATTGGACCTCCAGATTAGACTACGTCTGAGCCAGTCGCGGCGGTCATATATCATAAATTGTATTTAAAGTAAAATATCAAAAGATTATCGTTCGAATAAAGTCATTTTCAAATAAATTTTACAAATTTATTTTTGTTATATGCCATTTCAAAGTTCTATTAAACCTCTAAAAAAACACGCTATATTTTATATTTTTGCACTTGCTCATAAAATAGCCCTAATTTTACCGTAATCAGGCATGTAATGACACCTATAAGAATCAAACTGTCTTTTCATTGCTGTTATTCACTAGTGAGTTATAGAGTTTAATTTGTTGGTTGAGTTGCTTTATTCTAATAGAACAAATTCATTAATTGATTGTTTTAGTCTGTGACTTAGTTTGGCGCGTATAATATGACAACTGATTATTTTTTCCCGCCAAAAGGAAAACAAACATAGCTCTTTTTCACTGTTGAAATGATTTTATATTGTTATTTAAGTCTTGAGTGAGTTGAAAAACGTCGTATGATACCCGTGTGTAATCTAAAAAAACTCTATGTAAGTGCAACAGAAGGTAACGAACTCTGTCACTTTAATTTGTAATACTTTGAAAGTTACTTGTGTCAACACAAAACATACTTAGACAGATACATTTGTATTAGATAAAACTCTTACCGAATCTTCGATAAGGAAAGAAAATAATGACATAACTTGTGTGACACGTCGTTAAGTATTTGATATTTATCTATCTGCCCAAACATAAACAACAAAGCGAATAACAAGTAATATTCGTAGTAAAATGTTATACATTTGCTATAGTAATAATAACGTTTAGCCTTAAAAAAATACCAGCGTTTAATCTTACAGTAATTTGGCTTTAGTTTGATGAATTTTCAGTTTAGTTAGATATTTTCCACAGTTTTCAAAAAGTGTGGAAATCTCTCGCATATCATTGTGTGAAAACAGATTTTGTAGCTAGTTATGTTATCTACCTTTATATAAATAAACTCTCTACCTCTATTGTTATTAATATTACTAGCTGTGCCCCGCGGTTTCACCCGCGTCTATTTGAGGAAAATTGCTACTAAAATATCCATTGCTTTAAAAAGCTATGATCAGTAAGAGAACTGTAGAAAAACAATAAAAGAACGCTAGTTAAAACTACTGTGATCTACTAAAATGTGTATAGTATCAAAATTAAAATGCTACTATCCTACTAATATTATAAATGTCAATGTTTGGATTTCTGTTACTCAATCGCGTCTTAGTATCAAAATTAAAATCTTACTATCCTACTAATATTATAAATGTCAATGTTTGGATGTATGTTACTCAATCGCGTCGTAACGTCTGAACGGATTGGGCTGAAATTTGGACTACAGATAGATAATAGACTGGAGGAGCACGTAAGCTATTTTTTATTCCGAAAAAATAACGGGAACTACACGGGTAAACACGCTGGCGCTGCTAGTTTAGTAATAAATGTCATCTTATTGCCAAAATTGAAAGCTACATAGTGGGTTGTTTGTACTTTGTACCATCGATATAAACCATGGTATACTATAATATCGATGTTATGGTTATGGTTTGTACGCTGTTTTGTACGAGTACTTCATGGGTATTTATGTTTATTTCGGTCCTCAATTATAGGCATTTTCTGACAAAAACCTTCTTAGAACCTTTTACCGGAAACAAAAGAATACCAACATTACTTGCCGAAGCTCCTCCCAGGTATTCCACTGCTAATGCAATGCGTCCATTCCGAAAGGGTAACAGCCTATTTTACTCGGTATTTCCATAGACCTTCATTGGTTGTCTTTGATGACCTGTATTTACTCACTCGTTTTCCGCGTACGTAGGGTACGCGATGAAAGGGGTTGCCCTCGCATGATTTCCCTAACATTGTCCCGGCTTGGAAGTTTGAAGCCTTTATGAAACATCTTAGGCGAAACGCAATACGGCCGTATATTGCGATCTCACTACGACCCTTTAAAGGAGTTTTAGACCATTGAACATTTTATGACAAGCGTGGCACGTGTAGCGTTACAAATTCAAAATATCTTGTGTGTTGTCGAAATATTCGCGTCAACCGGTATGGGTCACATTGCGTCAGATTTCGGGTTCAGGTAATTTTATCCAACAGCTAGTATAATTCTCATAATATGGGTACCTATTATTTATTTATTTATTTAAGTTTACACGCTTTACAATGAGTAGGTACATTGGTGTGCCAATGCAATACACATTATACCCTGTGCATAGGGTGTTGCGTATGGTAAAAAGTTTCTTATATAATATAATTGAGTATAGTCAAAAAAAAATATTCTTATATAACTTATGTAACATCATTAAATGTACAGAGGTTGTTAGATCGGTGACTTTGAAACATTTTGTCATGCAGGAAGTCGTCTATTTTGTAGTAGCACTTTTTTAATAAAATGTCTTTTAGAATTTTTTTGAATTTTTTGGAATCGGTTTCCTCTCGTAGATTTTTCGGCAGGTGGTTAAAAATTGTATACATCATGTAATGAGGGCCTTTACGGACTATCTCTAGCTTTGGCTCCGGAGCAACTATTTGATGGTTTCTGCATTACATGGGAAGACGAAGATTGGTTGAAAGATTTTTAATCAAGCTTATTTTTTCACATTATAGTAGATTGAACAACTACTTGAAAACTAGGAATGCTATTTTTGGTTTTAGATAAAGGTCAAACAAAATGCATATACACGGATCTGAAAATCCGACGGAGTCTGTGGAGTAACTAAATAAAAAAAGACCCGAGAAAGAACAAATGTTCGGAACGTTGAAACTACGGCAGCTAAAGTGGAGTCAAATTGGACATGATGCTAGACGTGCCCGAGGCCAAGGTAAGCGGAGCATAGGTCGTCAAGCTGCAAGATGGGTCGACGATATCGTCTTTATCGCACGTCAAACATGAGTACATGTTCGGCATACGACCTATGAAGATAGCACAAACAATCAACAAATACATAATACAAATACCCAGCAGTAGAATAAAGAAGATAAATGATGTACCTCACTACAAGGGCTGCGTTAATAATTGGCATAAATCGGTGCCAAAATGAGTAGGTACCTAGTTTTGTTTTCCCAGAGATATAATAAACTGAAAATTATAGTTTTTTTGCGTCCTAAAGTTAAGCACACTAACTACATCACATAGTATAAATGTACTATATACGTAGTAAGGCAGGCATAGGTAAGTACTACCTATCTACTACCTGATAAACTTGGCTGGCACCGACTTCAAATAGATGAGTGAGTAGCGCTTATAATAATCTTCTATCTATAATATCTATCACCTTATTTGGTAGTTAAATTAATAAATTTTAAATAATTAATAATTTTTCAAAATTCAGCCCCTAAGAAAATATAAAAAGGGATGAAAGTCTTATATTAACGCACAAAACAAACACTTAGGAGATACCAAAATTTCCTCACAAGTTTTTTTTATGTAGCAGGCTAGCCGGAAGGATTTTTGTCAAATTCATACCCCAATGGGTGACGTAGAGATACAATTTTGTACGAACTTTTCTTCCTTAACCATGTTCTAAAGACTATTAAGAAGAGCTCTGACGGTAGTCCGTGTTGTGATAAGAACGTCTAGGCTATGGAAGGCATTGGCTGAATGGGTTTTTCATGACGGTTACAATGTTGGTGTCTTCAAATTGAGACTGAATCGGCTTCTTCTAGGATAGCAAGCTCTACCATAGACCGCTTCATCACTTAACTTCAGGGGCATTTGCGGTCAAGTGCAAACCTATAACAGTTAAGACACCTACTTATTTGCATGAACATTCAATTAATTTACCATGGGAAAAATAATGAGTTACGTATTACAACGTGAGTTTTCCAAAATTCAAACCCTGAGATGGTAAAATAGGGAATTAAAGTTACATATTAACGCATAAGCCTACGTATATAATAGCCAATCATTATATAGGTAAGTTAGTATTCGACGCTCATGCTATCCAAGTATGAATCTACAATAAAAAACTTACCAAACGCGGGCGAAGCCGCGGGTTAAAGCTAGTTTTATATAAACACAGTTTTCGCTTTTGAGTGCCTACTTGTGGTTTTGAAGTCGGTCAATTTTTTTGTATAAAAATAGTTTATTTTCCCCATTTTAGTGCAAAACAAGTTGTCATTGAAGTATTTACACAATTTCGAATCGAATCGAAGGATCGAATTTCATAGTTTTTGTGAAATCTACAATTATGTCATCCAGACAAAATTGTAGGCAAATTAAAGTTCGTATTTCAAAAACCACTAAACCGATTTCTATAAAATTTATGTGGGACGATCCGGGAAGTATACCCATCCAAACCATAAAATAAATTATACCAAAATCGGTTCGGGTGTTCTCAAAAAATCAGGTAACAAACATAAAAAAATACATGGTGGTCGAATTGATAAACTCCTCCTTTTTGGAAGTCGGTTAAAAACATCCGTATTCTTAGCAAACAGATTAGTCTAATCTCGCCTTAACTAATAAGTTCATACTAAAGTAGATCTACGAACAAACTTCGTGAGGTTGAAACTTGCCTACGAAGCGTGCCATTTATATAAAGACATATTGACTAATTCTGTATAAGTATAAGACAACTTCATGAGTACAAAACTTATCTAAACTTATCTACATAAGTGTTTGTTATTTGTGGTATAACTTGACCGCTAAAGTAGCACTCAAAATCTGAACATTTTCAACCAAAGGTACTCCACTAGATCGACGATTTTTCTAAAAGTATTTTCAAGTTGGTAGACCGGGTTAAAATTGGTTATTCTTAAATCAAAGTAATCTACAACAAATAGGGTACAATCCTCAAAAAAAACTATATATCTTTGACGATTTTTAATACAAAAAATACTTGTCCAATATTTTTCCATGATCTAGCTGACATACTAATTAGGATGGTGTATTTTTGACCCAGTCCGGTACCCTATTGTGAATAAAATTATGGGCTTATTTCACATATTATTTTGTATATCTCGTGACAACAGATTTTATTTAACCGAGTTCAAATAGGACGAGGCTGTCAATTCGGTCGGTATTTTTCTTCCTATAACGTTATTTAAGTCATGGACTCGATTTTCAGTTCGAAAAAGCTATATAAAAAAACCGGCCAAGTGCGAGTGGGACTCCCGCACGAAGGGTTCCTTACCATTAGCAAATAAACGGCGAAAACTTCTTCGGGTTTAACCCGAATTCCGTATACATAGACTATGGCAGTTTCCGCGGACAAGCTTTCATCCAAAAAGCTTTACTAAAATTTTGATTATACATTAAAGTTCTAACAACGAATTTGATAACGCGTTTTAAGTCTTCTAGTGGCGCCATCTAGTTTGCTTGAGATAGACTAATCGAGCTTGAAACGGAAAAAAATCAAGTTTGTTGTATGGGAGCCCTTAAATATTTATTTTATTTTATTATTAGTATTTTTTGTTATAGCGACAGTAGAAATACATCATCTGTGAAATGGACGGACGGACAGCCAAGTCCAGTAATAGGGTTACGTTTTTACCCTTTGGTTACCCCTAAAAAGGATCGTAATTTCAACAGGAAGGACGATTTTTGGTTCTCAACGTCGCGTCGTGGAATCCTGTCATAAATAAATGCATGAATCAAGGAGTGAGTTTGGAGAAGCCTATTGAAATAGTTATTGTTGTGTGCCACGGTGACAACTCTGCGATTTAGATAGAGATCCCCTCATTTTCCAATGAGACGATTTGCAATTTCTTCAGTCTTCACGTGGCTACAGCTATTGTAAAGCGATAAAAATGTCGGTAGGTAATTAAAAAAAACAAAACAACTTAACTTCGCATTGTAGACATTTAACTAAAAATGTTTGGAAAAACATTCGATTTAAGTAAGTAATTTAACAACGCTTTTCACTTTACCCCTACTCCGCGGCCGACCGTCACGCGACATGCAATAGATGGACGGAAAAGTTTGAGGCGATGTAATAAAAGATTCACTTTAATTCAACAAAATTTGAGATACGATATTAAGTTCAAATCAAAAGTACCTATGAATTTACAATTGTAAAAGTACTTTATCTGCTTATTCTTTCCGATAGTACAAGCGTTGCGTTTTAAGTACCATTTTGAATCCAAACAACTATCACTCCAATAGTTATCACAATTCTAATATTATTAAGAGTCTTAAATGTCGCAACGTTGGGTAAAGGCCTCCCTACCCTTTTTCTACTCTCAAAGTTACTTCTCAGTTTCTTATCAATAAATCTCCAGCGAGAGAAGGTTCTACGTACGTTGCCCAACAATCAGGACAGATAATACAACACAAGGTTCTCCAATGATTACATTCTTTTATCAAACAAGCGTAAAATTATCCTACATTTCGGAGATGCGTACAAAGAAGCGGGTCTGTGAAGGCACTTTGTAGCCAAAATGCGAAAAAATTCCTTTGTCAGTTTCGTCATAAAGGGAAACTAATTAAGGAACTCTTCAGCATGAAATCCGTGTAGCTTTATCATATCCCACAGTTTCTTGCAATACGAAATTGCTATGGATAGAAAAGCCCGTCTGAATATGAGATATGTGCTACACTGCTACAGTTATTACAAAGATCTGAAAAAAATGCCTATCTATCTCGTCTATGATAGAATCTTACTAAGACTAATCTCAAAATGTAGATGTTTCAATGTTTTTTGCTCAATCGCGTCAAAACGTCTTAACCGATCATCGAGTTGAGGAACATAGATAGATTATATTGTCCGGCAAACTTCTTTTTATCACACATATTGCGAAAACAATTTGATTATAAATGTCAATGTTTGGATGTTTGTATGTTTAGATGTTTCTTTCTCAATCACGTCGTAACGTCTAAACGGATCTGTTGATTTCTTATCGTATCTTCTCTTGGAAACGCCCGCGTCTAACAGTAATTAATCTAATAAGTGTACAGATAAGTTTCTTACTAAAACGTTTTTTTATTCAATTCCGGCTCAACACCTTTGACACCGCAGCCGTTACCTTATCAGCAGTATACAGTGCCATTAGTACCTACAAGTTTTGAGAGTTTATTGTAGGAAGTATCGTAACGTTAAGTTGAACAGAATTTGCCACAGTAGGTACTACTTTAGGTATTTCTATTTCTCTTGTTTGTTCATATTGATGTTTTCTAAGCCTTCATTGGTCTATGGATATTTTAGAAGTGCTAAGTGTAATAAGCTAAGAAGTTAGGCATATTATAAAATATAGTGTAATGTAGTTTTCGTTGTAATTTAGTTTTATGAAATATTTGCAATGCCCCGTAGTTTCACTCGCATAGTATCCGATCTCGTAATTTTCCCAGGATAAAAGTACCCTATGTTACTTCTAATACCTTCAAGAATATGTGTACAAAGTATAATGATGATCAGTTTAGTAGTTTTAGTGTGAAAGCGTTTCAAACAAACTCACTTTCGCGTCTATAACATTAGCAGGAAGGCTCAACTAAAAAAGGGCTTAAGATTTTGCAAGACAAGATTGAATCACGACGAGTTTAAATCACGAAATGCTACTATTATTAATATATTCACTCAGGTGTACTCAATACGAGTAACAAACTATGAAGAAAGTACAGCCTACCAACCTTAAATTTAAGGTAGTGTTCCTCAAATGTCCCCACTACGAAAGGTCGGCATCTAGTGACCTTTACAAATTCCCTCAGTGTATTCGCGGTCGAGTTAATCTATTCGTCGAATAACTCAAATTAGAGTTTTAGTTCGGTGAGTTACGGAACAGGTGAAATAATACGGTAAATCGTTAATCTCTGCGTGTGGAAGCCACTGTCCTCATCGACTTGGTCGTGATTGAGTTAGTCGGCCAATGAACGATTCGGCGAAACTTTGTGAGATCGATTATGACTTCGCTACGGTTAATGGTAAAAGTGCCCATCGAAGGTTATCTACACAAATAGTACTTACAAAATTTTACCATACGTAGTGCAATTGCGAAACGTTTTGTGACAGATGTGATTTTGTTTTAAAATATAGAGTGACTAGACGAGCAACATGCCTGTCCATAAACAGCACAGTAGCAGCTATTGGAACATGAAAAGTCAAAATTATAACCTAGGCGTGCACTGCGCTTGTCACCCAGAGGTATAAGAATTTTTTTCTCTATGCCCTGTGATTTCACTGAACTCATTGAAATCAAAACCTTCAAACTGGAACACAATGATGTTTTCACATTATTGCATGGCGAAAATAACTGCCAAAGGTGTGGTACTTCCCCAGGCGGACTCTACAAAGAATTCGGCTACTACAAAATCTATACTAATATTTTAAAGCTGAAGAGTTTGTTTGTTTGAACGCTATGATCTTGAGAACTACAGGTTCGAATTCAAAGATTTTTTTTCTATTGGATAGTCCATTTATCGAAGAATGTAACAAAAACGGGGAGAAATATTCCTTTTTGAGAGCTTTCGTATCGTGCGTTGACGTGACAGCATGTGTCTAAGAATTGAGTCATTAGAAACTTTTGCTTATCAAATTTGTTCAAAACCTGAGTTGGGACAACTAATTTTCGACAGTTGGCGTAGCAGGTAGCTGAATAGGTTTTTTGTTTAAACGCGACATTCTCAGGAATTACTGAACCGATTTCAAAAATTCTTTCACCGTTGGTATTTACCGGATCCCTGAGTGCTGTATATAGTATGTACCACGGGCAAAGCCGGGGCGGACATCAAGTAATGTTAGTAACTTAGTTTAACATCGACGTAATTTCATATTTTTGGTTTCTGCGGTTGGGTACAAAAAAATATAATACAGGATCTCAAGTTGTGATAATTATTTTCATTCACAGGTTTTGAAAATACAGAGGTACGAAAATTAGGCGTATATTTATGGATGAGTTTAGATGGTTACAGTCTTGAAGTCTTCAAATCGAGAGTGAATCGGTTCTTCTAAGTAATCACGCTCTAGCACAGAGAGCATCATCTTAACAACAGGTAATGGACGTCAAGTGAAAACCTATAATAGTTAAGAGAAACTCAACCCGATCCGTTCACTCGTTCCGACGTGACTGAGCAACAAATTTCCCAACTTTCGTATTTATAATATTAGTGGGATGTAGGATAATCATAATGTAGGGATAAGCTTACGTCTATACTTTTTGAGTGGGATGTATGATAATCATAATGTAGGGATGAGCTTACGTCTATACTTTTTGAGTCACCTACTACGTTCAGATATTTCAGAGGTTTTATTTTCCTCAGCCACTTTATTAGATCCACCCTAAGGCTTATATTAAAGAAGAAGGAAAGTATTATGGGTAATATTTATTACGAAACATAATATGTTTGTTACACAGGCATAGCTACAATAGATAAACACAGGTGCTCTCTGAACCCTCTTAATCATATTTTATTTGGGTTTTTTACGACTGCGATCCTCAGTATTAATATATTTTGAAGAGCGTACTCAACAGGAATATTGTCATTCTATCAGGTATATGAGGTGCATGATTGAGAAAATTTTATTAGTTATATCAGCGGTACATTGCCGAAATTGGCTATTAACGAGCGTAATAGGTACCTTTAACAATCACTGATGGAGCGCTGTTGCCCGATTTTCAATTAAAATTTTGTCCCGAATAACCTTTTCATATTTTTAACCCAATCATTCGAATATTTTGAGCGCTAGTGGTTTGAATCAAATGTTAACCTACACAAAGACTATAGCTAACATATATTTGTTAACCTTTTGACCGCCAGGACTAAATTGCATTTCCGTGGCCTGTACGCCAAGCGTACGAAATAGCTCAAAATTAAAAATAATATATATGTGCTGTCACCATTTGATATCTAACACACAATATTTTGGTATAGTCCGTTTTTTTGTCAACTATAGACGTCGTTGCTGCACAGGGCTCACTCACGCTTGTCAAGTATAGGTGACTCTGGCGGTCAAAAGGTTAAGGCTTGTGGTTACACCCACTGAAACAGATGGTGGTATGTATTAATGACTAGCCTTTGCACGTAGGGAGCTTCATTCGCGTTCTGAAAGTTTTTAACCGACTTCAAAAAAGTAGGATTTGCTCAATTTGGTTGTATATTTTTTGTATGTATGTTACACGATAGCGCCGCCAATTGTGAATTGATTATGATGGTTACTTTTTATGTGGTAGATCATAGTTCAGATGTGTTCTTATTCAAATTATTCCTTTTACCCAAAGCTATGAGTGAAATGTAAGTCAAACAAATTACAAATGCTTACGAAATCGTTCGACATAATGTCGTATTATTATAATAGCTGCCCCATTGTTACGCACTTACAAATAATCTGGAACTACTCCAGCTCGAAAACAGCTCAATAACAATAAAGATATGGGAAAGTTTTGTGAAAATGTTTCCCTTTTCCTCGTAGCTGTGTATAAACAGAATCTCTCTCGAAAGAAAACACTTTTTTCGACGCCACGAGATGTAGTCAACATTTCGTTTGAATTTGTCTAGACAAATTCAACACGCAAAAATAAATACTTACAACAGCAGCTATAGAAAGGAATTGGTGGAGAGTTAGACAAACTGAATGAGGAATCGGGAAATTTAATTAGAAAATACAAATTGAAGGATTGAATTGAGTGCCCCTCGGAAGCCCCAATTTATAATATGTATTCATTATTTTCACCGAAATTTATCTTAATCTTGTAGTTTCAGCAACTGTCAAACAACCATTATGCAAACATTACTGTGTTCTTGTTTGAAGGGTAATCTTTTCAGAGATTTCTTTCCTGGCCACAGACAGGGTTCCCGCACAAAACTGCGATGCGATGCGATGTGACGCGACGACGCGATGCGAATTCGTGCGCCAAACCGTTGGTTAGGGTAACCATACCTTCAACGGTAGTCAGCCGTGTTGGACGTGTTTTTGGAAGCGTAACATGGATCACAAAAAGATTGTTGTACTGCGGTTATTGTTAAGTAGATATTATGAGAGAAAAAAGATTTTGGTTTCATACACAAATTACAATTATGTATGCTGAACTATTTTAGTCGAGAATAGTATACGAGTGTCTACGAGTTGAGAGATGACTATGAGTTGAGAATAGAAGATTTTTTTATTATTATTTTAGAATGAGCATATCTTTATTTGAAGATAAAATATAATTTATTTGTTCAAAACATGAGTAAATTACAAACACACATAATGCATGATATAATTATAATAAATAGGTCACTGGTGAAGTTATAATGTAGTTATGTTTACGTTTGCTACAAATTCATTTCTACCGGCAGTCGTGATACAAACCTGCAGTGAAATACACGTCTATTATTTTTTCCCACATATCGCAAGCAATGCTAAGCTTTAATACAAAACCAGTCACAAATGTCCAAAGTCTTCATGCATTTCAACGCTTGTCGTAATGTTTTGCCTGATATGGTAGGCATACAAATATTTTTCCAATTCTTAAATGATTGATGACATAGTCTAAAAGTCTAGTCACAAAATTAGCTTAACAACTCGCTTCTTATATTAAATTCACCTTTCAACTATATAGATACAAAAATTAGAAAACTTTACAAAGTCATGTTATCAAATCAAAACAATCAAATCAAGTTACAAAATCACAAAAATACAAAAATTAATTTATAACTAAATGTCTAAAATAATACCTAATTAATCTATCGTCGTCTTTCTCTTCTTCTGTCTCCAAACTGACTAAAATAGTGGTGACACCATTATGACCAGTATGACGTAATATCGGAGGAATGCGAGATGCGAATGACATCGGAAGTTCTTGCGATGCATTCGTGCGAATTCGGAGATATTTCCGACGCGATGCGAATTCGTGATTTTGTGCGGGAGCCCTAAATCATTTTATATCTCTAGGTGACGTCTCTCTATCTCAAGTGCATTGCAGTGCTAGGCAGTAATTTGTATTTTTCATGTTCAAATATGACACTTTGCTATGACATAGGCAGACGGGTTGTTTACCATCAGGCAAATGTCTTGCTTAGTAAAAGAAACTTTCTTGTGTCAGGGATAAAATTTTATTTATTACTAGCCTTATGCCCGTATTTTACCGATCAATGAGTATGCTCATGTGAGCAGATTTACGACGGAAATACGTCATTGTATTATTTTTAATTTTTCGTCCGCAAACGATGACGTCATCGAGAATTGACTTATATTTTCCTCAGTCACATAAGGACGTACCAAGGTATTGACAGAGAGGGGCAGTTACCCCCTCCCCTTTCTTTTGGCATCAAATACTCTAAAAATACCTCCTCCCAAAGAGTTTACATATACTACACATATACACATACTATAGAGTTAGAACAAACGCTTTACACCGAAAGCACAGGTCTGATCACCCTTGTCTTGTCGCTCTTGTGGAAGTGTCATACTTTTGTCGCGGCACATCTCTATGTCGACATAGCTAACATACACCTCATCTGCTTACGATTGGTACAAAGGAACCGTGCAGCAAAACCTGACCTATTTACTTATTCTTTGTCTAAGCCTCCTCCATTTTCTCCAATCTTTTCTCTCCTTTGCTTTCTCTATCCAGTTTGTGGCAGCTAGCTTTACTCTTATTATTTCATCTGCCCACCTTTGTTTTAGCCTACCTCTGGTTCGTTGCTTAGTGGTCCTATCAAAATTGCTATTTTTTAATCCACACGTCATTTTACATGCAAGCAATGTTCTGACCAGATCATTACAAAGTCAAAGTTATTTATTGATAATGATAAATGTACAATTTACACGTCAATTAATAAAAAAATTAAACAAAAGAAAGGGCATACAAATTCTATACATTTTCAAAGTTTGAAATATCATTTCACTGTATTATAATAACAATTATTAATTATCGTACAGAAAACTGTCAAGCATTATACGAGTATAACAAATATGTTTCAAATACAATTGTACTAATAAATGTAAATTTTTTCACATTTTTATAGGAACTTTACCATCACTCTCTAAAAATTCGCTGTAACTATAAAAAGTTTGATCGATAAGCCAGCACTTTAATTTGTTTTTGAAGGTGCCGAAACTTAGGGCCGATATAACTATTTTGGGAAGAGTGTAATAAACTTCCGGTCCCTTAATGTGAGTTAACTTCCGTGACCTCGTGAGAGAGTGTGGGATAACATCCAGCTTGTCCGCGCTGCGTATGTTACGAGAATGTCTTTCTCCTCGCGTATTGTATGATTCTAGATTATTTCTAGAGATTTCAGTACCGGCTCAATTCTATACTACGGCCGTTCAGAGAATGCGTTCCTGACACGTCGCGATTGAACTGTATAGGGATGAAATTGGGATTGAAATGGGGGTGAAAGTATGCTTGGAAACTTCCAATAGTTGAAGATAAAACCATGAAACTCTGTATATCTAGGCACTTGACACGAAGCAAATAAATGTTTGTTCTTGCCATTTTGTAATTTCGAACTGTACGGGGATGAAATTGGAGTTGAAATGCGGAACGAATGTCTCTTACACTTTTACACCTAAACAACTGAACCGATTTTGATAAAATTGTGTCTGGGTATAAAAAATAGGTAGGTACTGCCTGAGTTACTTACCTTAGTATTTATTTCACGCGGACGAAGTCGCGGGTACCAGCTAGATAGATTAGATAGACTGTTTCTGCTTTTCAAACTGACATCGGCGCTAAATCGGACTTTGGTTGTGTTTTGAATTACGTTCTTTTTACTTTTGGTGCATAATAATGCCTACACGTGGACAAACATTGAAAAGTGGAGCCCGTGAGTTAATCATCAAGCTGCAAGATTACTTTGAGCGGGAGCGGCAAAATTGTGGACCCCTGGTACCTGTGGAACAAGTACAAGAACGCGTCTCTCAGGCGCTTGGAGTTAGCGCAAACGAACGAAAACAAATGTTAATAAAGAAAAGTTCGGCTCTACTGGCACGGAAGATAATATTTTACGTACTCCGAAGAAGAAACGAAGAACTAAACCCGTGACAGATACTGACACCTTTGACGCCGATGCAATCAGAAATCATAATATAATTATGGTTACTATTCCAGAAATGAATATCTCAACAGGAAGAAGCTTTTGGCATCGAAGGGGGCGCCTAAAGCCAGTAAACGAAAAAAGGACATTTTCGACGCCGCTCACTGAAGTTAAGAAACTAAAAACTATGACAAAAAAAATATTGACGTGTGGGTACAATCAAGAAAAAGCACAATAACCGAATAGAATTTAAAAATAGATCAGGTTTTTTTATAATAAAAAAATGAAAATGACACCGAAAAAACCCGTTTTAATTCGAGTACTCGAAATTATCAGTGATGACCCCACATTATTTTTTGGTAATAAAATTCCTATTTGTAAGTTCTAGTAAAGTAACCGAACACTTTTTTAAATTTATATTTAGTTATTGAGTAATTAAATAAAATTTGGTCAAAAATGGACGCCTGATTAAATATTGATTTTTCCTCCAAACTGTGTCATGCTATTCTCGACTTTATGTACATCACATTAAGAAACGCGGCGCGCGGGTGAAATCTGATTTTTTTCCTGGCTTTAGGCGCCTAAAAAGAGTGCGCACTCTTAAGAGAAGCTAGACTGTTTAGCGGGGGTAAAACTGCTTTAACCAAAATGTTAAGAGGTATTGGTTGTTCGTATAAAAAAACAGACAAAAGAAAAATTTTAATAGAACGATACGACATAATTTTAAAACGGATAATTTTTTTGAGAGAAGCATAAAAAAATTATAACTGGGATAATGTCGTGTTCATTGACGAGACATGGCTAAACGCCAATCACACGGTATCCCGTTCTTGGACGGATGATACACAAGCGTCGACGTCGAAAGTACCAATGGGTAAGGATACCGTCTGATAATATGCCACGCAGGTTCTGCAAAATAGGGCTTTGTGGAGAACGCGTTAGTGGAATTTCAATTAAAAACCACAAATGACTACCACGAGGAAATGAATGCCACTACATTTAAAGAGTGGTTCCAGAACGCGATTTTGCCCAGAGCCTTCTGTAATATTCATGGATAATGCCTCCTATCACTCGGTTTAAAATACAGAAACCACCTACCCAAGCTAATAAAAAAGAAGAAATGGTGGCTTGGTTACAAGCAATTTAAAACGAAAATAATTTTAAAAATAATGCGGCGGTTCATTTTGGAGGAACGGTAACGAACTCAGTGTTATGTTGTGCCCATCACTAGTCGTGACTAACTGATAGGTTGCAGGAACGCATTCTCTGAATGGCCGAACTTTAACACCGCTTAGCAAGATTATTAACGGTTTTGTATGGTGGCCTGACAGACAAAAGTGAATGAAATGAGTATTTTTCGAATTTAACATAAAACCACGAGTTTAAGCCGTCAGTCAATAACAATATTTAATTTCTCGAAGAAGACGAGACTCCACCTCTAAAACAAAGACCTCGGGATCCATAACCCACGACATCGTATCACAGCGCTGTTAAAGTATCTAAGAATAAAATGAAGCGAGGAAGGATAATAAGAGACTTTTAATACTTAATTTGATAACACAACATTTTCTATAAAACATAGAAGGCAATGAATTTTTCAATGAAACATAGAAAAACACATTCCTATAAGTACCTAAATAATAATTATATTATTATATATTTCTATTAATTATTAATAATTATATTAAATAATAATTATGTTAAATAATTATTTTCTAAAATCATACAAAACCGTTACAGAAAACCATTTGAAAATAAGACCAGACTGAAACTAGGTACGAGTACTTTACAGAAACACTGACCTTATTACATTCTATCACGTTATTATATGTCTCACGGCTGGCCTGGGTCTTACGCAGAAGTAATTATTTAAATCAATGGCACCATTCGAATTCAAATCCATAATTAACTGTTAGTTAATTTTAAATTTTCATACGTCTTGTCAAGCTCAAACATTATTTTTGTAAAAAATAAACTTATTTTACTGACACAAGTCAGTTATTGTAGGCTATTATTTAGTTTAATTTGTTCAAAATTAAGTATAGTAATTTGGAGTAAACTTTACATTCGTATAAAGAATTAGTTTATTTCTGCCTGCCCCCCTTGAATGAAATCCTGGCTCCGTCCACTATGAGCACGTTTTGAATGTCACTTTTAAACTTTACTGTTATAATTGTCTATGATTATTTTGGTACGTCAAACATGTCTTCTGATGTCTTCTGTGTGTCATAACAAACACAGAAATATTTAATTTTAATTTGATATATATTCGATGGTAAAGAGCATGTAACGATAATGGAAAAACGTAACTCATTTTTAAATTCACACCTTCATTTTATTTCAGATACCTCTAGGTAATTATGTGATAGAAATGGAGCAAAAACATTTTGATGCCCTGTGTAATAAAACATATAGGTACCTAAAAATCTTACAAAAAGTAATAAGCCATTAATTTAAAAAGATGAAATTAGATAAAAAATGATTCAATCGACATAAACTTGCTTATGAATGTAGTGAAGCTCAAAATTTCAGTGGAAAAACTAACGGTCACCGTGCAGAAAAATTGAAGCTGAAACTCTCCACGGCCTATATTTTGAGCATAATGTATATGTGTCAATAACAGCTTACTTGTAAAGATAGTCACAACCACTATCTATTTGAAGATAACTTAACAACATGATGAACGAGTTTTTAACCTGCAAGTATCCCTTTCTATAAAATGAATAAAAAACTAGCAGCGTCCCACACTTATTCACGAAATGAGAGCCATGCTGGTGGCTGGTGTGGAGCGTTCAAAATTTCTTACCCACTTAAAAGTGTAAAATAGGCTCATTGCTTATCATATACCAATCTAGATAAATATAGTTTGGATTATATGGAAGAGAAATCAGGAACTACATTGGAATTGCTAGCGCCTTCGGCTATTGTAACATACTTTCATGAGTAAAAAGTGTTCATGAAAACATGTAAAAAAATTAGGAATCTGATATCCTTAATTGAAAATAAAATAACGATAAGACCATGATCATTTTTTTTATTTCTTGCTGTGTGATATATATATTCATACAGATATTATCTTTGGAATAAATTATAGTTAACACATCTAGAACAAACCACGTTTTTATTGATAGTATCAATTTCATGATTTGTTGCCTTTGTAATTTTTAGGGTCATTACGCACACTATTTCGAAAATACGAAGTAAATATAATAAGTTAGGCCACATGGTGCGTGGAATTTCTACCAGGGGCAGGAGAACGGTCACTAGCGATTCGAAGCTAGTGACCGTTCTCCCAGACTAGAAACCAGCCGGAACTTATTACCAATTTCACAATTTTTTTATGTTGAATCACAGATTACAGAAATAAAACATTGAATATTTGTGTAAAATTTCAATATAACTTGGCAAGTGTGTGACGGGTCGCAATATAGAGTTCCGTAGTTGCTTGTCATATTTTACTGTTATTAAGACTTATTTGCATTATGATTAGTGCGAGTGTGAGTGATTAGTGCAGGTGTTTCGTGATTAGTAGCAAACACGCGTGAACACCGATTGATTAGTGCGAGTGTTTAGTAACTTGCATAGTGAAGTGATTAAAAGCGTGTTCTATTTATCACTCGCACTCGCACTAGCAGTAATGAAAATGTTAACAGGCCTTTACGTAAACAATAATTCTACATTACTAATAATAATCTATGATTACATTAGTTTCTCTAAGCAAAAAATAAGTCCCAAGTTTTAGTAATCTGTCATTATCTATCATCAGTAAATTACAGGGCAAATAATATGATATTAATATCACACAGCACATGAGCACAGAGCACAGTGTTATTTGACATTTAGTCAAAATGTATATATTGTGTCAATATCAAAATATAGCGCTGAATGTATTTTTTTAAATCAAAATTACTTTATTCTGTTTTTACCATCATGTTACATGAACTCATTGATGCTACATTTGATTAAATCTTCTATACTAATATTATCAAGCTGAAGAGTTTGTTTGTTTTAGTAGTAGCCTACTCTTGGCAGAGTTGCCCTGGGGAAGTACCACACCATTGCCTGTTATTCTACCGCCAAGCAGTAATGTGCAAACATTACTATGTTCCGGTTTGAAGGGCAATGTTTCCAGAGAAATTACAGGGTTAGAGATATAATATCTTAGATCTCTGGGTGACGAGCGCAGTGCAGTGTTAGGTAATGAATTTGGACTCTTCGTGTTCTAACAGCTGCGTGTTACTGGGCTGTTATCAGGCACATGTCCTGCTCGTCTCGTCACTCTATACTATAAAATAAAAACTACTGGTCCGGGTTGAAAGATTCTTTCAACTTCACTCAGCCAACACATTTCACACATTGATATAAACCATCAGATGTGCCCTGAACACCTTGAAATTAGTAAGAAACTGCGTCTGTGTGTAGCGTAAGTGACTTACACACCACCAATCTACTTGTTCCTTAGAACTGTTAGCGGCAAAGTATCCTGTGGTTCTACTTATTTTGGTTGTTGACAACGAATAGTGATAGGTAAAAACGTCCGGCGTTCACTGCTTCCTGCAATCGACTAGAACGGAAAGAGTGAGCTCACACATCCCAACGATGACATAATTCCGTGCGCTTGTTTGGAAGGGCACATCAATGGTTTATATCGATGGCTTCACAGCCTTGGCGTTCTTAAAGAGGAACGAAACCCGCTCGTTCGTATTCTTAAAACTTCCATCAAAAATCAGGCGACGCACGACACCCGCAGTAATGTACTGCAGGTCTACTACGAAGTCCGATAAACGATATATCGGCCGAACTTATGGACGTTTCCTACCTCGATAGACAATCGGTCGGTTGATCGAATCGGCCGTTTCGTTCGATCCGACCCTCATCCGACCTAAGTCTATAACTTCCGACCGAGATGTATCGATCTGAGTGTTTTTCGTGGTAGGCTACAGATCCGATTCAGCTGTCGGTCGGATCCGATCATTTCGAGTTTGTTTTCGTAGTAGACCTGCTGCAGTAAATCGAGGAAATAAGTTATAGAAAGTTTTTAATCATTGTTATATAGAGCACGAATTCTATTTATATTGGTAGTTTTTTTTTTTCAAGATGTTTACAATGGAACCCTAATTTGATTTACAATGCTGCCAGCTGTAATCCAAAATTACCTCAACCTTTGTAATAATGTCGTACAAAGAGGTTGTTAGTTTTAATCTACTATACTCTCTGGCCAACGAAATTTACATTAACCTAGCAGCACGTAGTTTCCAAAGGATGCACACACATTTGTAGGGTTCGGTAAAACGTAAAAACGGAACCCTTATGGATTCGTCATGTCTGTCTGTCTGTTCGTCCGTATGTCACTGCTACTTTTTTCAGAAACTACAAGAACTACATATTATACTGTTGAACTACATATTATATTGTTGAGTAAGTAGATATATTTTGTGAACCGCATTAAGATTTTATACAAAAACATTAAAAAAACAATAAATTCTGGGGGTGACCCATACTTAGAACTGAAACTCAATTTTTTTTTCATCAAACCCAAACGTGTAGGTCTAAAAACATATGATCTACATTACTATGCAAATTTCCTCCAAAAATTGGTTTGCACTCAATCTAGTTAATAAGTAGTTTTTTTAGAACGTCATAAATACACTATTATTTAAACATCGATCAAAGTTACAACGAACTACAAGAACTTATGTATTATGTTGCTTGCTGTTACGGAACCTTCATGGCCGAGTCCGACCCCCATTTGGGCGATTTAATCTTTTGTACTAAGGTCTATCATCATCAGCCTGGGTTCGTCCACTCCTGGACATAGGCATCTCTAATACGCCACTCAGTCCAATCCTCGGTATTATGATTTCAACCGCCACCAGCGGTCGTTTGTATATCGTTAATGCATCTAGCCTGAGGGCGTCATACACTGTGTTTACCAATTCGCGGTCTCCGATCTAGAACCCGTCTACTCCAATAGTTATTGGGCAGCGACAGATGTGACTGGCTGATTGCCACTTCAGTTTGCAAATACGGTGAGCTATGTCGATGACTTCAGTTCTCTTCATTACGGATGCAATCCTTCAGAAACCCCAAGCATAGCTCCATAGCTCGGACTTTGAGCTTTCGAACCTTTTTGACTGTCAGTGTCCACGTTTCAGCACTGTAGCTAATAACCGATATGACGCACTGGTTGCACACTTTTGTTTTGAGGCTTTATGGGATGGGCGACGAGAAGACTTGACGAAGTTTGCCAAATGATGCCCAGTCTAACTGTAGTTTTTTCATGGGCTCACTCTTAAAGCTACATCTACCTAGTTCGAGCATCTGCCGTAGGAAAACTCAAATACAAAATACAAATACAAATACAAAAATCTTTATTGCTGCTTGTAGGTAAGATAAGATAAGATAATACAAAACATTTTAAAAGTTGCCCCATACAAACTGGCCTCTGCGAGAGGCATGCAATATGTCTGGCAAGACAATTTGTTAGTCTTAATTTTTACATAAAAAAAAAAAAATTAAATAATAGTCAGCTGATTAAAGTATTCTTCTTCCTCATCTTCTATTAATTTCTGGTTTTTATTTATGTCATCTGATTCTTCATCTTCGATTCATTTCTGGCTTCTATTTGGTTGTGATATATATTTGTGTGAGATAATTGTTTGGTGAGCACAATTTCGCCAACGTCTTGTGTTTCATCAGGATATTGTCTTGTGTTTTTGAGTTTGATCAATATGTCCATCCAGGGTCTAAGGTCTTGCATTAGTAGATCTTGCAGTTCATCCATGTGAGGAATGTCAAAGAATGTATAAAGTGCAATAAATGTATATAACCAAAAAATCAAAAATGTCGTTAATTATAATATTCATGTAAATACTCAAAGAATGTCAAAATGTAATAATAATATCTATTGAGATATTAATGGAATGAGGTTTAAAGATTGTAAAAGTTTCATGTTAAACAATGTCTAAAATATTAGTACCTATTCCAATTAATTTCCTTATCATTTAAAAATTCAGTTACAGTATAATAGCATTTGTGTATAAGTATTTTTTTTAGTTTACTTTTGAACATTGTTATGTTAAGTTCTTTTATGGCATTTGGCAGCTTGTTATATAAAAGAGGAGCCATACAAAAAATGCTGTCACTCATAATCTTTTTTTTGCATTTGTCTATGAGCAGTCTACACTTATCACGCCGGTTACGTTTTACTTTGTCACTCAATAGAGGAAAATAATGAGGGTTATTCCTTACAAAACACATAACTTCAAATATGTACAGGCATGGCAGGGTTAATATTTGGTTGTCTATGAATACTTGTCGACAGCTATCTGTAACTTGCATCCCGAACATAGCACGAATGCATCGTTTTTGTGCTTTAAAAACTGAGGCTGTATCAGTTGAATTCCCCCAAAAAATGATCCCATATCTCAAGACTGATGCCACCAATCCATGGTAAGATGTAAGAAGAGCCTCTTTCTTTATCACTGGAGCAAGCCTATACAGAGCATATGCCGAGCTACCCAGCTTCTTGCAGATAATCTCAACATGTGCCTTCCAATTCAATTTCATGTCTATTGTTAGGCCCAAAAATTTTGTTGTAGTGACTTCTGCAATTTTTTTTTTTCGTTATTTTTTTAATGGACCTATGGCAGCTAGTTTCACATGGTCTCTACTGCCTAAAGACTTTTGGGCCAGCGCAGAAGGCGCGGGCCTCTACTAACCTAATATTACCGTACTTAAGAATAGTAGACTAACTATTATGTTTATGCAACATTCTAGTGTCACCTGACTGATCGGGGATAGCTGTTATCGTTTGACTGATGTTAGATCTAGAAATGGGTAGCGATTCTAAATCCATTCGGTTGCATCCGACACGGAATCTCATCTCTCGGTCTTTGTCATATCTGGTTAGCATGATAGAGACAGACTCGTTTTTGACAGACTCGATTGTCATTCCGACCCTGAACCTTTCGGAATCGCATTTAGAATCGCTACCCTGATGTCATCTAGCTTATTATTGTAAAGAGATTTAGACTGCAGGTAGGTTGACTGGAGCTAGTGTTTTGGAAAGTTTTGAATTAAGTACCTACTTTTCAAAACCTACTAGGTACCAACATTTGTTGTGGTCTTTGGATAACTTTGCATTCGTATTTCCTGTTCATTTTTCATTATTTTGGGATTCTCCCTGATGAACAGAAAATCACCTTAACATGGCAACATCGTCAATGTCATACGTCAATGACAAGATCATTTTTAATTTGATGTTTTTCACCTTTTTTTTGCTTTGCCATTAAAATATGAAAATAAATTTCTGACCAAATACAGCATATAACGTACATACGAGTATTAATTTATAACTTTGCATCTGTACTTTCTTGTGACGTAGGTAAAATAACTCAGCATTAATAGGCTTTATATTGCCGAGTGACTGGTGAAATGAAAATACTAACTAGGCACTAAAACTATGTATTTTATTTCACAGTTTCATTTTGTTTTGACTTCATTAGGAACTGAAATAGCTAATCTCGCCCCGTAATGTATTCAACATCAACATCAACAGCCCACTAAACGTTCCCACTGAAGGGACTCGGGCCTTTCTCTCGCAAGGAGAGAGTTATGTATTAATAATGTGTTAATAAACACAAAATATACGATTGTATTTTCTTATCATATTTTTGAATGCTGAACGAATTGAAAGTGTATGGTGCATCAGTATTTCCTTGAGCATGTTTATGTTTTGCCAACAGTATTGTCCGTTTTCATGTGGCGTTACTGTCTTATACTTGCCAGCATTTATTTGTAAAGACGTAGTTCAAGAGTTTCTTCAAATGACTTGAGGAATTAATCTCTGTATGACGCCATTGGGGGGCGGATTCCATGATTTTATTAGACATGATCAATAATGACGTCAGTCATGACGTTTTTTAATGTCATAAATGTAGGCTCACAGCTTTTTGGAACCTTCTCCAAAACTATAAAGCAGACTCAATAAGAAATTCAACCAATAAGAAGTCTTGTTATGTTGTATTTGTGACAACCTTTGATTAAACACTGGTCTGGATGAAGCACAGGTCAGGTTTCAAATACTTGTTTGCGTGATCACGGACACAAATTTAAGTCAAGTATCAATAAAAAGTATCAGTAATTGCTATTGTTCTTATGCCAGTGGTATCGTGTATCGTGATTCTGACAAGCCGAGATTTTCAACCAACAAATTGGCTGACATAGTTTTTGGTGTTTCTACAGTCGAGCGGTCTATCTAGACAAGTTTATAATCAGTGGTCACAACTAACAAAATGCAATATTTGTTTATTTTCTTTCGATAATTTTACTTTATTTAATGATGTAAGTATCTGTATTTAAAACACAGCAAACCGCTCAAAAAATTTATCGCCATAATAAAATGGTGACGATGTGAATTCTTGGGAACAACTTGGTTCATCATAAAGTAATTACTTGAATTCTTTTAGCGTGTAATATAGGGGAATAACAGCGTTGAATTGCAGTTAAAATGATCTGCTTATGAAGCCGGTAACTTTCAATTATAATTTCAGTCAAAACTATTCGGGTGTCCTAAAAATTAATTTTGAAAATTTTCTCAATGAATAGCTCAAGAAAATCAAAAGTATTGTTTCATATTGCTATTTTGCACGTTATACATAGATGCTATATATTGTACACACATTCAGTTCAAAAATCCCGATAGACGAAATCAAACAGCTCTCGGAGCATTTTTTAGCAGTGGTGTTTCAGGAGCTCTGTGGTATAAGTATTTGAAGTACTTAAATTTGTTGAATTAAAATGAAAACTTTAATCTCAGTTTTGTACAAAGGACTCATAGTAAACACAAATGAACTACTATGTCCTACGTGCTTGTCGAATGATTTTCAAAAGATTCGAAAATATTGAAAGAGAAAATCAGGATTTCGAAAAAACAGCCACCACAGCAATGCATTGATATACCTACTTATAAATGATAAACATTACGTCAGTAGACTATAATTAGTTTATTCTAATGCGCTATGCCCTTTTTTGCTTAACTTTTCTGTAGTTTTGTAAGTAATAAAAGTGATGCAATCACAACCAATAAATTGTTTTATTTAAATGAAGAAGAGTAAAGATCTAACGACTCTTATCAATCAAAATAAATTATTCTTATTCTTACTCTTATCAATATTTTAAAGCCATGAAAGTATCTTTAATTTTTAGTCGTATCTTACTTCTTATACTTATGTATAATAATTGCATACCGAACACATCAGATAACGTGTACAAAGTCTTAAATATATTAAAGCTCCTAAAAATGATTTCACGATCTAGCGAGTACTGCTACTGAACCAAAAAAATATATGTAATAGGTCGTATATACATACATATGTAAAAAATTAACCAACAAGCAGTTGCAAATTTATTTAACGCCATCTAAGAAATGGCTGATACCGTGTTTTTGATAAATTGGGTTGTTTCAGCGTTATCAGTGCATTGTTAATAGTATACGTATGTATCTACTAAACAAAGATACATAGCAGGGTCATGATAGAGAAAGTAGGAGTGCACAATATGTAGGTACAATAAATCGAAATATCTGTGGACTTGTTGAGATAGAAACGCGAGAATCATAAGCAAAGGTTGCAACGTGCTGCCAACTTGCGTTCATCACACGTTGTTGCCCTTTTTAAGTGCCGTATGCCAAGTTCTCTTGGAAACTTGGAATGGATAAATATTAATTGCCTACAGGTATTATTCAATTTGTCCTCTTTGGTGTATGTTTTGAAACCTGATTTTATTTTATGACATAGACAATTTCTTTCATCTATTTCCGTCTTCCTTCTTCTGAGATTACTAGAAAAAAGCGTCCTTGATGCAGTATTAAAGGTAAAATAAGGTTCTTAGGTTTGATAAAAATCTCTTCAGGCACAAAACTGATGACGTCACACTTGGGCGTGGTTTAAAAAATGACGCTATAAAAGTAGTAAAACGTCACAAAACTAAAAGTTTCTCAAAAAAAAGGCTAATGAGCAGGGTAGCGAATGGTTTCAGAATATGGGTATTAGACTTCATGCCTAATAAAAGCTGTTTAGATGTCTACTAAACGATGGCTTCATTACCTATTATCTATGTCACTTAAAAATAATCATTTTAATCAGTGAAATGTGAAAATTCACGTCGAAATAAAAAAAATAGTCAACTAAAGAACACTAATTTTGCAAAACTTTGAATTCGAACGTGATGCGCTATGCACGTTCTGCTCAAAAAATGTATCATGCATACTCATACATATAGGTCTCTGCTAACGAAGGCTTTGGTCCCAGCACATAACTGACCTACGTATTTGCGGCATTCTATTTTTTATTCCGACAAGCGAAATGGCAGTGGCGTTCGGAAACCTCCGGAATTGCAAAACTTCTAAATTGCACGCAGCCCTTGCTTCTATTTCGTTTTGGAGATAGGATTTTATACCTACATAGTTCTAGAGCTTAAAAGCTTACTTACAATATCTACTAGTAGTAACGACTATCAAGATTTAAAATGAGACATTATATCATGCACACGTCTTCAAGGTAAATTAGATTAATTAGTCTTTGCGCTGCTTTGATGACGCAAAACCTTGTAACCAACGTAGTGATTAGTTACTGTTTTACGCTCAGATTTTAGAATAAAGTCTATACAAAATCAGATTTTAGTATTTTGAGAAAAATATTTTTACCATAATGTTTGTAATCAAGTTAATGTTTGTAATCACCTATCCGTTGGTGTAAGTACAAAATCCAAATAATGACGGCTTTTCGAGTAGATGCATCTAATTTAAATTTATTTCTATTTTTTAAGTTTCATGCCGAGGAGATTAATGAAACAATGTATTTAGTAGCAAAAAAAGCTACCATTTTGAAGGCCATTTTACAGAAGTTTAGTGTATTTTTTACCAATTGTTTTTTTACCAATTATTATGTTTTGGGATAAAAAGTAGATAGCTCTGAAAACTATGCAAAAACTCGTTGTATATGTATACGTGTACGTATGTAAATGTATGTGCTCGTGTACGTATCTAACACGTATAATTATTATTATTCCTTACTTTAGTGCGACGTGATTTGTGTGATGTATTTAAAGTAATTAAGTAAGTACAGAAACGTGTGTCATTTCAAGGGTATTACACACTCCGAGTGCCACCGAATATATCCATTAATTGCGTATATATTGGTGCGTAATCGTCATCCATCAAAGTTAAGCCGTCGAAAGCTAATAATAAGTAATTGGCATTTTGCGGGAGGCACAGACCGAAGAAATTATAGCTAATGAACATCACTAGATGTCTGTGATATTCAGTTAGGTTAGACTGTTATTTTACTCGTAATTTATGGACATAGATTTTAACGTTACAAAGGAGACGGCTCATTTCTGCCCCACGTCGTTTCAAGTTTAGGTACTTAATTAGCCCCGGGGACCTAAAAAAGTAATTTAAGTAAATTAACATTCAATTAAATAATGCAAACTGTACATTCAAAACTAACGTGGCAAGCGGGGATTGCAAATTGGTGTGATTAAAAGTACTTTAATGACTGTACCTAAAGCCAGCCATGTTTTTTCTCTTTTTTTCTTCTGTTGACGTTTACGTAAAGTGAACGTGCTTGTGTCATTTTGCCTGGATTGCGACATTGTAGTTTTGGCGCCAACGTGAAAAAAACATGTCGCCTCATTGTTTTATTTTCTTTAACTTGTGTATTTTCGAGTGACAATGTGCAATATAAATGGTGGGTTATTACAAATTACTATTTGATGTTCGTGAACGTACTTCTTTGACGATTTTTAGTAAAACTTGAAAATATTGAAATACGTAATATGGGAAAACACAAAAGGTGTGCGACGCCAAAATAAAAAAAAAAGTTAACAAAATTGACACAACATCCGATTCGTTCGAAACTCGATTCCAAAAAGAATGCAAATATGCTCGATTCGTTCGAAACTCACACATCGCGTTTTTTTTTTCAACGTTTTAGTTGATATCTTTTAAACTCCGCTATGCAGAATAAAAACATTAAGAGTATCTCCATATATATTAAAAATCCTATACAATGATCCAATTTTGATCGAGTCTCCTGCACTTTTGCTGTGGGGCAAATGCCCATGGAAAATGGGCCGTCTCCTTTGAGCGCGATTTCCATCATTTTCAAAATTATTAGATTTAGAGCTGTCTAGCTCAGAATTCTGGACTATTGCCGATAGGGAGAATCAAAGAATGGCCTGGCACCTCGAAGAGGGTACCTTATGGCCCTAGCGATACTGATTTCGTTTACCAACTTTTAACCGATATGTAAAGCTACTATTTTTTTTTGTTATCGGATTTCGGTTGTTGATTGTAACTTGTGATATTTGAAGGAAACTAGTTAGTTCTAAAATGGAAAAAGTAGGTTGCTGTTGGTAGATACCCATCTACTATGTTTCTCTAAATCCACGATAACATTCTAGGCCTATGGATGCCTATGGCGAAACTTAAACAAAGAGATTTGACTCTACTTTTGTGATAAGAACGTCCAGGCTGTGGAATGCATTGTCTCAGTGGTTTTTTCTCTAAATGTTATGTTGCATTACAAATAATCAAAAGTTACTTGTCAAATAAATGCCAGTTTACAAGCATACAATTTTACAACAATAAAACAAGAATAATTGAAACTGTAAAATCAGACACTAAATACAATTTACTTGGTGTACCTCAAGGCAGTATTTTAGGTCCATTGCTCTTTTTATTTATGTAAATTACCTAAAGATTTTTCGCCGTTTTTTGTCCAATAATTGGAAAAGGTAAGTATGAATTCTTAACTTGGTAAACTGTTTAATCGGTCCCTAAAACTTGTACAGGACAAGACTACGAATATAGTTCATGTACGAATCACAATCTCATTTGTATTTTTTTACGGTAAAATCCACACAAGGTAAAACATCGCGTTACAAAGGTAAAATTTAAACGTCCATGACATAATTAATTAAATGACTGTCAAGAAAATTTAATTCTCATGTTTTCTGTTGCCAATTTACTGGAATTCAATTATTTTTAATAATACGTAGCATCGAAACGTCAAAACAAAATGAAAATTTCTCCACCCTACTTAAAAGGTGGTCGTCCTTGCTAACCTTTTATAATTTAATTTTGTTTTGCGAAGCTTTCTGTTGAAATGTAATAAACAAGGATTTAACAGGAGGTTTTATTCGTTCGATGATGAAATTATGCTTGAAATATATTATATTCCCATTGAGACTCCGCATAAATTGCTGTCCGTACATTTGTTTGTAACATAATTTCAAAAATCAATAACCACCAAACAAGTCAATTTGTTTTTATAAAATATGTTAATTTTATAATAGTTAACTACTAATAGAGAATGTGAACCAGTAAATGTGGTTTACGAGAACAAAAGAGTAAAATATGTAACGTGCCTAAATTAGCTAAACCTGAGAATGGGACTATCATATGCACATGTTTAACTAAAGAACTTCCTTGAACACTTACTTTTATCCAAACAAACAAAACTCATACAAAACTTTACCGAGTCCAACTGTAGACTACCGTAGACGTGTGTTTTCGTGTTGTCGTATTGTTTTGCTGAATATTTTAGTGGGGGTACGAGGTAAAACTATTAAATATTGGTACTTTCTACTATTATTACTGTGCAATTATTATTAGGGTATTGACAGAGCTGTAGCTCTGTCAAATATTCAATACATAAAATTACATAAAAATTATTCAATCAATACATTCATACTAATTTGACCGTTACCCTTATTATACTTATCGTTTTATGCTGTTTTATGAATTAATTTGTGAAATGAGGGTAGTTTCACATTTATTAAATTGAAAACTTTTCACTTATTGACCAAATTTGTACATACCGCCATAAAAATTTGTGTACACGTATCTTATGCCTTTAAACGAGCAATTCTTGTATATATATATGTATAGAATCTGAATCTCGGAAACGGCTGTAACGATTATTATGAAATTATGTATGCAGGGGGTTTCGGGGACGATAAATCGATTTAGCTAGGTTTTATTTAAATAAACGCATATTATGCGCGTTTTTAGACAATGAAAACTGTCACATTAGACATTAGAATGCGAAGGTAAATTTCGCCACGTGGCGCTACAGCATAACTAGCTCAGACGCGAAGTCGGGCGGTCATGGCGGTCACGAATTAGTAGCTCCGGGTTCGAATCCAGACAGCTTCTCTTTCTTTCAAGTTTTCTTTTTTTTTTAAGAATTCTATTACTTGGAGGCTTTTATCTGTAGGTATCTAAGTATTTTTAGTATTTAAACCGAGCTTAGCTTAGCTTTATCGGCCCCTGAAAATCTCAATGATGATACTTACTCAATGATACTAGGTATAATAGTCTGTGAAACTAGGTATACTACAGGTGTGTTACAGAACTCAATCAGCTGCATTCTAGTACTGTTAACTAACCGCACTACTGATACATCACCACCGCGTACTATGATGATGAACAGAGTTGATAGCTATGTTGGTTGTTTCAGCTATCGGCGACGAGCGAGCCGGGCGGAGCTTTGGACGCGGTGGCGCGGCGGTATCGGCTCGAGAACGGCAACTCGCTTGGAGAAAAGGATGAGGTAAATATTCTCCACCATGTCTTTACAATTATTTTAATTTTAATTAAAATCGTGGCTTACAACACGTACTTATTTATAAGTGACCTTGGACGTACCTACTACAGTATACTGCTTCTCTACGCATGTTAAGATCGTAGCTAATTTATACCATACCACACTGCTCTCACACAAATAAAAATTAACGTTCAAGAATGAGCTTGAAACTATTGTATGTAAGTAAGATTTACAGTGACAGCATAATACCAAACAGCGCGCCAGAGTCGTGTTCGAAGCTAATTAATTTGCTGTCACTGTTTCACTTTTAAATGTTCCCACAGACTACGAGTTATGTATGTATATCGACATGCATCGATCAAATTTTCAATCACAAAAGGTGGTATTACAATAATCACACAGAATATTATTATTTTATGGATATGAATATATAATAAATACTAACGGTGTCCTGCGGTTTTTCACGCGTAGTTCCCGTTTCCGTAAACTTCCCGTGATAAAATGTAGTATACCTATGTATTATTTCGGACTAAAATCTAACTATTTACCAAATTTAGACCTATTCTGTTCAGCCGTTTCCACACGATTGAGCAACAGACATCGAATCTTTCTCATGAGTATGAGAGTCATCTATAATATGGGTAGGATTCATTTGCATACACAAATAATATAAACTTCAAAATATCCAAACGTTGACATTTATAATGTCAGTGGGATTCCATAAATAGATAAAATTAATAAATCCACTACTCTTCGCATTGCGGATGGTTATGCGTTTGAAACATGTCAGTTACACTCATAAAACGCACAAACTCTAGGTACTGAATACTTGACAGATTCGTTTGCCCAGATTTAGAACGGGATTGGAAGCGTGAGGTAAATTCAACACGAAGTCGAGATACAAGTTTTCATTTATTATGAAACTGAATTTTACGGACCTGTTTTCGGATTTCAGTCCGGTTCCTAAATTCTCGGCCGACAAATATGCTAGTGAAGGTTACTCCATCTCATCTCATCATCTCATCCATACGAGAAGCTTAAAAGTAACGTCAACGTAAGCACAGCGTCAAAGCATCGTCACGTTAGCAAATAATATAAGTACATGCTTTTTAGGGTTCCGTACCCAAAGGGTGAAACGGAACTTGGCTGTCCGTCCGTCCGTCCGTCCGTCCGTCTGTCACCAGGCTGTATCTCAAGAACGGTGATAGCTAGACAGTTGAAATTTTCACAGATAATGTATTTCTATTACCTACCGCTATACCAACAAATACTAAAAATAAAATAAAATAAATTTTTAACGGGGGTCCCATACAAACTTGACTTTTTACCGATTCTTGCTCGATTAGTCCGTTCGAAATAAACTAGATGGCGCCACTAGTACACTAAAACGCGCATGCGGCGCATTGACAGCCTGTTTGTGGAAACTGCGATGGTTTATGTATACGGAATTCAAATAAAACCACAAGTTTTCGCCGTTTATTTGCTAATGGAACCCTTAGTGCGGGAGTCCCACTCGCACTTGGCCACTTTTATTAGTACAATAACCTAATAATAAACATAATGGAGTAGTACTTTTATTAATAAACCTATTTTTTTATAATATATGGTGGCGGGACGAGCAGGACATATGCCTGATGATAAGTAACACGCCTGCCCATAACAGTGTTCTGTTTGTGTTGTATCACGTAGCTATTGGAACATGAATAGTCCAAATAATTACTAAGCACTACGCTGCGCTCGTTACCCAGAGATATAAGATGATTTATTTCTATGCACTGTAATTGTTCTGAAAACATTACACTTCAAAACGTAACAAAATGATGTTTATATTACTGCTTGGCGGTAGAATTACTGGCAAAGGTTTTTTCATCAGGCGAACTCTTCAAATAGTCCTTACCACTACTAAAAAACCTATACTCGTATTACAATGAAAAATACACTGAACTAATGAACCTACCTGACTTCTTACACAGAGTGCTGTGCTAATATATCGCATAATATTTACTAGTGTAACGTGCAGTGATTTAAACTGTACCTATGTGCATGTTTAAATTTTTGCACGCTTTTGTCCTGTTATCTGTTATGCCCAGGGTTATTACTTACTACCAAGCGCTCATTTTGTCCATTTATTTTACCGAATAAAAAAATATTCGTATACAGGAGACCCAGAATATTACCTTTTAAATATTGTGTTACATTTTTTCAGTTGTTTGGACCGCCGAGTGCACCCGTACTCGAGAACCCCGAATTCCAGACGAGATGGTACTTCAAATATTTTCTCGGGAAAAGTAAGTATGAATATACATTTTGAGCTTGTTCGCCTTTAACGATAACAACATGGTAATTTTCTACTATATACTTTGGTATAACTGTGAAATTATATCAGCGTAGAGCTTAGGATACGATATCTTTGGTGATGTATGAATAGTTTAGAACACGATCGTGTCTCAAAATAAGACACTTTATTAATTTTAGTTAATAGATAAAATAAACAATTGTTAATATAACATCAATTTAATGTATAATAAGTATGTATTTAAAACTATATAAGTATTATATCAGCTATCTGGCCGCCATCATGCAAGCTTTGCTTAGTTTGGGGTCAGGTGGTGTTGTGTGTGAATTGTCCACCAATATTTATTTATTTGTAATTAGATAAATCAGCTAAACTTAGGAAAATAACTATAAAATTGAACAAATTAGTGAACAACACACACAAATTCGAAAATGACCATAGCTAGTTAACGGTGTATTGGTTACTGATATTTTACATGCTAGCCAATATGAATGTGACACTGTCACCTACCAAATCAATCCAATTAACCTTTGGTATATCACCGCAAACAAATGGAATCCTTGTTTGCCAAAATTGTTAAGCCATTCAGGTATCAACAGTAATATTTAACAGCCATCTGAATTACGAAATCAAATTTAATATCCCAACAAAAATTTGATTTGAGTAAACAATCTTGGAATAGCAATAGATGTTTAATTTGTTATTATGATTCTTTAAATCTAAATATAGCTGTTCTACTAAGTATTGATTTATTTATAGTATGTCGTTATATTAGGTCCTTATACATATATGAAATTGGTGTTTTGTCGTACTGGCCACTTTGATCGCAGATATATCTTTCTTCTAGATATACCTTTTTTCTATCGGACTTCTCGTAGCTCGAAGAAGCGGCATCGTTTCATGGTTGATGTTCCAAAGACACGAACGAAGAGGTTTGACTCTACTTTTGTGATAAGAACGTCTAGACTGTGTAGGAATGAGTTGCCTGAGTGGGTTTTTCCCGATGGTTATAATCTTGGTGTCTTCAAATCGAGAGTGAATCGGTTTCTTCTAGGTAAGCACGCTCCATCTTAGACCGCATCGTCGCTTAACATCAGGCGAGATGGTGGTCAAGTGTAAACCTATAAATGGTAAAAAAAAAATAGCTCTTTTTTGGTTATGAATTCCAATTTCAAAATACAGCTATTTACTCATGCTTTTGAAAGCTGTTGGCGATCGACACATATATGTACATAACTAGTTATAGTGATTTTTATAACACTTTGGTAAAATTGTATTATGATTTAGTTTAACGGTAAATATTGTGGTAAATTCGGTTTATTTAGGTAGAAATAGGTAGGGTACACTTAATAAACATTGTTTTGCTTTAGTTTGTTCGGAAATATAGGTAGGGTGTCAACTTATTTACCTAACTTTAGGGAAATATTAGAAAATTTGATGGTTTTTGCGAAAATACTGAATTGTAAGCTAAGGTACCCCTGAAGTAGTTATGTTGTTTAATAGACCTGGTCGTGGGCTACATTTATAGTGGTCATTCGTCAGCCTACGACCAGGAATGGCAAAGTTATGGCCAAAAAAGTGGTCATAGCATAGTGAAAATGGACCGAAAAGAGGGCTCAGAATACGGGGCTCTCTTTAAGGTAAAGGTAAGGGGGTACCTTAGCGATCTCGATTTCGTTCGGAGCATGCTCTTCTCAGCGGCTCCAGTACAAGAAAGAAAACAAGGAAAAATAAAAGGAAGACTCAAGCAACCAGCGTTTCACTACCCCGCTCTCTGCTCCCACTTCAAGGTCCGCCCAAGAGGATCTCGTCGAGCGAACGTCGGGATCACGTCGAGTTATCGTCGGGCCCACGCCGTGTCAGCGCCGAGTCGTCGCCAAGGGCACGTCGGGTGTCACTTCGGTGGTCACGTCGGGGGTCACGTCAGTGGTCACGTCGGTGGTCACGTCGGTGGTCACGTCGGTGGTCACGCCGGGGGTCGTCGGTGGTCACGCCGGTGGTCACGCTGGTGGTCACGCCGGTGGTCACGCCGGGGGTCACGTCGGTGGTCACGTCGGTGGTCACGCTGGTGGTCACGTCGGTGGTCACGCTGGTGGTCACGCCGGTGGTCACGCTGGTGGTCACGCTGGTGGTCACGCTGGTGGTCACGCTGGTGGTCACGCTGGTGGTCACGCCGGTGGTCACGCCGGTGGTCACGTTGGGGGTCACGCCGGGGGTCACGCCGGGGATCACACCAGAAGACAAGGTCAAGTCAAGATCACCCAAGGTCAAGTTCACATCCAGGACGAATTCGAGGATTGTCCCACAGCGGTCGCAAAGTGAACCCAGGGACGAGTCTACCAGCGCCCGTCGGAACGAGAGGGCACGTACCCAAGAGACCTACTTACAACAGGTCTCTCCCCCTCTCGCTGCCGGCAGACCAGGCTCGTCAACGCATAGCGGTCGGTCACATACGGCCGGTCCGCGACAGCTGGTCCTTCGAGCCGGATTCACGCAATAGCGACTATCGTGGGACTTCGTCGAGGAGGTGAATACTTAAAGACATCTGCGCTTCAAGACAACGGACGAAGTGATCATCGTGCGAGAGGAAACGAAGATCAAGATGCCCGTTACAAGAAGCCAGAAGGGAGGTGATCGGCTGGAACGTACGCCGACTGAGAGAGCATCACGTGGCATCACAGTGGAGTCCGGTACGACATCCGGTACCAGAACAGAAGGTACCTTCCCGTCTGGGACGTCGTTCGAGACTACGATTAGGGCCACAAATGAGGAAGTCAGAACACTGGTGGGAAGCACAAGTTCGAAGATCTCCGAGAGGCTACAGAAATCAAAGGCACCGTCTGTAGCGTCAACAGCCAGAAGGAAAAAAGAGATGGAAGCACGTGTAGAGTTAGCTCGACGGAAGCTAGACCAGGCACGAGCTGCGGCTGAATTGGCAAAGGCAGAACTGGAAATGGTTCAACTGGAAGAAGACGATGACGACTCTGTGATCAGCGTGTCAGTAAACCGGGAAGAGATGGTGCAGAATTGGATCAGCGATTCGACGGAAAGGCTGCCAGGGAAAGTGTCAGAACCGGAGAAGCCCGGTAAGGCACAGGCAGCCACGAAAATCACTGAAGCTTCTGCTGACATCAAGGCCATCGCTGAAGCACTACGGGACGTCGTCAAGTTGTCAACGAGAAATGTAGCAGCACCTAGCTACATGTTCGATCTCCCACAGTTCGACGGGAACGCTAGCGAGTGGCTAGTCTTCAAGAGGGCATACGAAGATACGGCTGAGAACTTCTCTCCAATCCAGAACATGATAAGGCTGAGGAAGTCCATCAAGGGTGGTGCACGAGAGTCTGTGAAATGTCTGTTGTATTCTGACACTACACCTGAAGACATCATCGAAGCACTGCGTCGGCAATACGGAAGACCAGATGGACTAGTGCTGGCAGAGATGGAGAAACTAAAGAGGCTGCCAAAGATGACGGAGAGTGCTCAAGACGTGTGCGATTTTGCATGTCGAGTGAGCAACATCGTGGCAACAGTGAAGAGTCTGAAAAAGCCTCAGTACCTCCAGTCGCCGGAAATGCTGAAGACCATAGTGGACAAGATGCCTGCGGTCATACGATTCCGATGGTTCGACTTCACGGCGGATACAGAAGATCCAGACTTACTCCAGCTGAGCAGGTTCCTGAACAGGGAGGCAGACCGGTGCAGTCAATATGCTCTGCAAGAAGCTGTAACCAAAAGCCAAGGGTGGAAGAGAGAAGTCACCCATGCCGCCGTGGAACAAAGGGAAGACGAGGAAAACTGTCCACACTGCCAAGGGAATCATCGTCTGTACCAATGTAAGAAGTTCATGGAAGCCCCAATCAAGGAACGATGGAAAATCGCATCAAATTGCAAGCTATGTTTCAAATGCTTGCAAGGTCGACATCGGAAGCAAGACTGCCAGAAGCCAGGATGCAGAGTATGCAGAAGATGGCACCATGAGCTTCTGCATGAAGATCGGCAACCTGAAGGATTGAAGAGGGAACCGGATAGCAAGGAAGTTACCAACAACGTCCAGGTCAACACGGCGAAAACTAAGAAGGCTTACTTGAAAATGGTACCAGTGGAAATTTACGGGCCAAAAGGAAGCGCCAAGGTTTTGGCTCTGTTAGACGAAGGTTCAACGGTGACACTGGTCGATTCATCCGTAGCCAAACAACTGGGACTCCAGGGACCTCGAGAGCAACTCACCATAGAAACAGTTGGAGGGAAGTTGCTGTCGTACAAGAGATCCATGAAGCTCAACATGAAAGTTCGAGGAGTTCATCAGACACGGAAAAGGACTGTCACCGGGGCGAAAACCATGGATGAACTTCACCTGACACCTCAAGCAGTTGACGAAGAGAAGGTCAAGCTGTATCCTCACTTGCAAAAGATGGCGGGTCAACTTTCCTACGAGGAAGAACGGCCGAAGGTTCTCATCGGGCAAGACAACTGGGAGTTGATTGTCTCCAGGGGAACACGCAAAGGGAAGAAGAATCAGCCCGTCGCATCACTCACGTATCTAGGATGGGTATTACATGGATGCGACTCGGGGGCAACTACAACATCGGTCAACTTCGTAACCTGCGCGCACGTCTTGGCCCGAGACAAAGATACGTCAGATAACTCCGAGTCTACGGTCAACCAGTTAACAGGCAAAGAGAAGAAGCTGTACGAAGACACAGATATCAAGATAAACGAAGATTCTACTTGGAGAAAATCTTTGAAGAAAAAGAAGATGAAGTCCCAAGAATCCCCGACAAGAGATGAAAGAAGACAACCAGTCAAAGATCTTCAGGAAAAAGCAGCGGGGAAGATTCTTCGAGAAAAGAGCCAGAATGACAGCTCAGAGGAAGATTCCACTGCGCTCACGAAGGGGAGGCCTCCTGAGACGTCCAAGAAGAAAAAGAGGATCGACGCGATGACAGCAGAAGACCTACCAGAAGAGCGGCATCGCTTCGGAGAAACGCCTTCATCGAGTGCGGCTGTCGATTACATTGGCCCCACTGTTGTCAAGGTGGGTCGACGGCGGCGGAGTAAGAAGCGAAGGCGAGCTTTGTTTCGGCGAGAAGACTGCCTGCCACACCTACACTGTGGCGATGCAGTCCTCGCTGTGGGTTCCACGCTGCGTAGCGAGACATCACCAAGAGGAGCAGTGGTTCACACCTACTACGCACGAGATGGCGGAACGCAGGGTGTCGAGGTTCGCACTAATGGCGGAATTCTGCGGCGGCCAACCTCTAAGGCCGTGCTGTCGGTGCCTCCATGGAGCGGCGACGGCGGCGGTCCAAGAAGTCGAGCTATCAAGCGACGCGACGGCGGGCGGCGTCGTGACGACAAGCAACGGGCCTCTGACCGGTGAGATCGCCGAGCCAGAGGATGGTGCTGGCGCACGAAGGGGAGGATGTTGGCGATCGACACATATATGTACATAACTAGTTATAGTGATTTTTATAACACTTTGGTAAAATTGTATTATGATTTAGTTTAACGGTAAATATTGTGGTAAATTCGGTTTATTTAGGTAGAAATAGGTAGGGTACACTTAATAAACATTGTTTTGCTTTAGTTTGTTCGGAAATATAGGTAGGGTGTCAACTTATTTACCTAACTTTAGGGAAATATTAGAAAATTTGATGGTTTTTGCGAAAATACTGAATTGTAAGCTAAGGTACCCCTGAAGTAGTTATGTTGTTTAATAGACCTGGTCGTGGGCTACATTTATAGTGGTCATTCGTCAGCCTACGACCAGGAATGGCAAAGTTATGGCCAAAAAAGTGGTCATAGCATAGTGAAAATGGACCGAAAAGAGGGCTCAGAATACGGGGCTCTCTTTAAGGTAAAGGTAAGGGGGTACCTTAGCGATCTCGATTTTGTTCGGAGCATGCTCTTCTCAGCGGCTCCAGTACAAGAAAGAAAACAAGGAAAAATAAAAGGAAGACTCAAGCAACCAGCGTTTCACTACCCCGCTCTCTGCTCCCACTTCAAGGTCCGCCCAAGAGGATCTCGTCGAGCGAACGTCGGGATCACGTCGAGTTATCGTCGGGCCCACGCCGTGTCAGCGCCGAGTCGTCGCCAAGGGCACGTCGGGTGTCACTTCGGTGGTCACGTCGGGGGTCACGTCAGTGGTCACGTCGGTGGTCACGTCGGTGGTCACGTCGGTGGTCACGCCGGGGGTCGTCGGTGGTCACGCCGGTGGTCACGCTGGTGGTCACGCCGGTGGTCACGCCGGGGGTCACGTCGGTGGTCACGTCGGTGGTCACGCTGGTGGTCACGTCGGTGGTCACGCTGGTGGTCACGCCGGTGGTCACGCTGGTGGTCACGCTGGTGGTCACGCTGGTGGTCACGCCGGTGGTCACGCCGGTGGTCACGTTGGGGGTCACGCCGGGGGTCACGCCGGGGATCACACCAGAAGACAAGGTCAAGTCAAGATCACCCAAGGTCAAGTTCACATCCAGGACGAATTCGAGGATTGTCCCACAGCGGTCGCAAAGTGAACCCAGGGACGAGTCTACCAGCGCCCGTCGGAACGAGAGGGCACGTACCCAAGAGACCTACTTACAACAGGTCTCTCCCCCTCTCGCTGCCGGCAGACCAGGCTCGTCAACGCATAGCGGTCGGTCACATACGGCCGGTCCGCGACAAAAGCCATAATTTATTTATTTTTCCTCTATTGGTTTTTTCTTTCGGTCACTCAGTTTACAAAATGGATAACTTAAAATATCGCGTTATCTACGAGTACGAGTTCCATCGTGACACCAGTGCTGCAGAAACGGCTTGAAGAATTAATGATGTGTACCTATGGCGGCGGTGTCGCAAAAATATACAGTGCGTTTTTGGTTCCAGCGTTTTCAAATGTACCATTGCTCTGATTGGTTATATTACTTTGATTAAATAAATAGAGGTATATTACCTATATTTTTTTTAATCGACTTTTGTTCCTCCCACACCAAAACACCAATTTCATACGTAAAAAAAATAAAAATAATTTTATTACCAAAAAAATTAAAGCAGAGTTCGGAGAATCAGGTAATTAGATTATTATATCGATGTGAATCTTTTGAATGCTATTTAAGCCATAGAGTTTACCCCACATACGAGTAAATATCAACCAATCATTCCAAACATAACCCGGTTGGTTTATTATGTTATTTCGTCCGCTTTCGTTCGAATTAGTGATATTGTTCCATCGACAGAAACGAATGGATACAAACATGCTGTTGAATAAATCTAATAGAGTCCTTACGGCGTCTCTGGGAATGTTTACGAGAATACGATGAAAATAATGGGAAATAGAAAAACAATTCTCATTTCCCCTCGTACCCTCGTAGGCTTTATATGGGAACGCTATTTATACTAAAGTTCATAATGAATTAGGAAATTAGGTATTTTCAGATGTATTAGTTTTGTGACTCACACACGTTTCATCACCACGACGTGCTGGTATCATAAAGTGTCATCATTTGCCCCTGTAACCGAAAACTACTCGTAAAACGTGCAACAAGGACAGACCGATTCCATTGCTGCATTATTTCAGCTTTAGCGATAACCAATTGGGACAACTTTACTAGAATAAATCAAATAACGTATCTCCTTTAGGATGTAGGACCAAATCAATTTCCATTTCTATCTCAAATAACTAGAAATACATACTTTATAATGCAATTCCATCATAATGCAACGTTAAACAATAACTTATAACACTGCTACGTTAGTAGGTACCTACTTTATCTCCATCGTACCTACAACCTGCAATCATTTAAATTCGCATAGTACTTTGTTGTCGTAGTATGAGCGTCAACTTGTGTAATATTACTTGGAGTTTACAGCGGCCAATCTACATAAGTTAACTAGATAGTTGGGTGAAATGACGCCGAGACGAGGGCTTTAACTCAAAGGCAGTGGGACATCGGGAGATAGCAGAGCGCGTAAACAAGATAGATGGGACTTAGCACTAGTTTATCGTAGCTGCTATTTTCACCTCAAATTTTCGTCTGATATCCCATAAAATCTGTTGTTTCAGGTAGTTTTTCCATGTGTATAAATTCAGAGTTCAGTGTAAAATGTTTTTGAATGGTATGAGAATAAAGATATACTTATACCATCATAAACACGTGGACTTTACTTATAATGATAGTGCTGTTTCTAGACATGGATTGCATTATTGCAATTAATATTTTGGCAAACAATTTAAAATTTCGAATTAGGAGTTACATTGTTTTAAAATGTGTAATTAAATCAAATACGTTTAAACCAAACTAAATTCTATACACCAATTTACCTCATGTCATCGAATATCGGTAAACCGACCATCCTAATCCAAGATCCAAGATACACTTGATTCCGTTTGAAGCAATGATACTCTACGTTTCAAATGTTTCTATTATTCAGCTAACGTATACTCGAGCCGATTCTATGCTTCTACTTCAGACGAAGCTCCGCTAAGGACAATACGGTGCTTAACAAAGACTCTTCTTACGACGCCACTGTACTTAAGCTACAGATGAATGAATAAAAACACCTCGAAATATTGCGAAGGTGTTTTCTTAATAAATTGTAGTGCAAAATTTCCTTGGAGTTTTTAAAAACGTCTGTGTTTTTATACGCTGCGTGTTGAAAATTTTAGGAATCTTTATGTACTTATTGCTTGAATGGCTACGCAAGTTAAAAACTATTTATTTTAAACAAGCTTAATACTGTGTTTACATTTACATAAAAAACGTAACAGTTTCGTCCTCGTTTAACCGTCTCTCGTTGTCACAGCTTTTAGCAACATTAACTTTAAAAATAAATAGCGTAATTTTACATCGGATCATTGAAAGTTCGGCTTCTATGTAAATAGGGAAGCCCGTGCCGGTTGCAAAATAAAGGTTCGTTCGGCTGAGTTGTGTCAGTGGATCGCCCGATCCGGTTGGGCACAGTTTCGAACTTGATTACAGTTTTGTATCCGCTTGGATTCGCTAGATTTATCGACGACGCCATCTTTGTGTCAGAGTCATTGCTAGGTTTTATTACTGGTAGCGCCATCCAAAAGCAGTTTTTTACATTGCATTTTACATTATTTTAATTGCTTTAGAATAAGAATAAGAATAATTTTATTTTCCAACACAAGGTTTAACACGTTTACTGCGCAAGTAAAATCATAATTTTTCATCTGGTGCGGCGGTGGGCCAAAATGCGCCTCCCATGATATTTCCGCCAGTGCGTGGCAGGTCTTTCTAGACCCACCAACACTACTTTACCAGCTTACCAGCTTTGTTATGATTTTCTTCAAGACTTGTTAGCTTTCTGGGTTTTCTAGTCTATCTTTTAGAGATATAATATTTTGAAAGCACCACAACGATATGAGTCCAATAAACAATTATGTATTAATTGTTTATTAAAGATGCATTGCTAATGCTTACTCAGCCTATAAATTCCTAACCTCACAATTTCAACCAAAGAGCACTCTTTAGTTCTTTCATATTTTTTTGCATTATTCTCTTCTCTCATTATACTTCCAACACCATAAGAATGAACTAATTTAATTTTGCATCTTTCATCATGTAAGTAAGTTTACAAGATATGCTATTTGTATCCATTGATTTGCTTTCGAACTTTACTAATTGTGTTTTGTTTCCAATTTCTAAACTCCACAGAGTCTCTGATTATTTTATACAGAGAAAACTTCGGAAGCCGAGAAAAGTTGATTCCACATTGAAAGATATTGCTTCACCGACGAATGTACGTGTACTTCTAGACCTCAGTGAAACTGCATTGAGCATTCGTAACCGTAATCAGATATTGGTTTTAAATGAAATGGCTGAACGCCAACCGTTTAACCGCTACTGCTTACGTGGCTCTGTTTAATAATGGAACTAGTATTGTGGGATCGAATGAATTTGTTATTTGCGCACGTTAGTGCACTGGTAGTCTGTACTAAAGCAATTAAAGAGAATGTTTCGTTTGCAGCTTTTTTTTTAACTTCTATAATTATACACTTGACCGCCATCTCGCCTGATGTTAAGCGACGATGCGGTCTACGATGGAGCGTGTTTACCTAGAAAAAACCGATTCACTCTCGATTTGAAGACACAAAGATTGTAACCATCGGAGACCCACTCAGGCAACGTATTCCACAGCCTAGACGTTCTTATCACAAAAGTAGAGTCAAATCTCTTCGTTCGTGTCTTTGGAACATCAACCATGAAACGATGTCGCTTTTTTGAGCTACGAGCATTCCGATAGAAAAAAGGACAAGGTGGTATCAGATCATGCAAATCAGTCGCACACTCTCCGAAGTATATCCGATAAAAAACCGATAGGCTAGCAATTTTCCGGCGATGTTCAAGACTTTGAAGTCTTTTTCGCACAAGAGTGTCGCTGCCTATGAGCCTTTTGGCACGTCTCTCGATCGATTCCAGAGCCTCCAGCTGATACTTTGCCGATCCATTCCAAAGGTGCGAACAGTTGCCCACACAGGAGCGAATCTGTGCTTGATATAATGTAAGCAACTGTTCAGACTTGAAGTACCTTCGCACCTTTGAGAGGACACCTAGTATTTTAGCAGCTAGTTTGGCTTTGGACTCGATGTACGAGCCAAAATTGAGCGTAGAGGTCAAAGTAACGCCCAAAAGCTCAAGACGGTCAGAAACCGATACGGTACGGTAAACCGATACACCTCTAAAAGTTGGAGTCAGTTGGAAAGGACTCCTTTTAGCGGAGAACAGACACGCCTGCGTCTTAATCTCGTTGAACTTGACCAGATTGGCATCGCCCCATTTAGACACCGCCTCAAGGGTCAAGCTCAAACGTCATATCATCTGCGTACCCAAAGATACCGGGCTTCAACAGATCGTTGATATGTAGCAGGAAGAGCGTCGCAGAGAGTACCGATCCTTGAGGGACTCCGGCATTGATAGCCATTTGATCCGACGAGCAGCCATCAATGACGACTCGTATGGATCGATCCCTCAAAAAGTCCGATATCCACGCAATAAACCCAGCAAACAAACCATAACTAGAAAGCTAGCTTATAAGGCCATCATGCCAAACCCTGTCGAAAGTCTTCGAGATATCCAGGGAGACTGCAAGTGCATGTTTCTCCATAGCTTCACTCCAGATGTGAGTGACGTACGCTAGAATATCCCCGGTGGACCGGTTTCGGCGAAACCCGTATTGCTGGTCTCTGAGGAGGTCGTTCGATTCTAGGTACGTCAGGACCCTGTGGTTTAAGACACGTTCCATAGTCTTGCAGAGTATGGACGTGACCGAGATGGGCCTGTAGTTGGCAGGGTCAGCACGACTACCTTTTTTGGGCACTGGTAGCTCGGAAACTGATTGTTTATTAAATTATTTTTATTGGCGCGTTAGAGAAAAGTGATGAGAGTACATTTTTAGAATGCACGCGCACACTGTCACGAAACATTGACATTAGCTAGTAAACATTGTAACTAACTTCAGGTTAATAGTAACAAAGCGTAAACAAGTGGTCGAGCGGAGAACGCGGCGCGCGAGCTACCTTGTTATTCCAAGATTTAGAACAAATTACGGCAAATCAATGCCTACCGTTGAAGGAGCGCAACTATTTAATAAACTACCCCCTAATATAAAAAATGTAAATTCACTTTACGCATTCAAAAAACAATTGGCTAAACATATTATCTCTGAAACGTAAATAATCTTACAAAAAAAAATATATTCTGTCTGAAAATAAAACACAATTAAACACAGTACTTTAAATGTTTACTTGTATAATGTAAAATATGTAATATACTATTTTGATTCAAAGGTTTAATTCAAAGTGGGTTTTTATCTAATATTGTATGTTTTGTATTTTTTATCGAGTAAGTACATATAACCCTATTGTTTTTTTTTTTTGTTTGTGGTTTTTAAGAGTGGTTTTTATTTGATGTATGTAAAGTGTTACGACGATAGTACAAATTGTTATTTAAGTAAGTTATTTTTATCATGTAAGCGACAGAAATGTCTTAAATGATAAAATAAATTCTTTAAACATTAATAGGTACTTCTTGTGTTGATGATGATAACTATGGGTTATATGTTTATTATGGTTGAGGTTAAACTGCTTAGCACAAGGAATAAAGAGAAGAAGTATTAACTTCGTGCGTGCGTACACACAACACTTTGTTAACATTTGTTAATCTTTGAAAGCCACATTGTCTAGTAGCGTAGAATATAGTAAACATGCTTTTCACGGAGCCAAAGCTCCAGTCAAACATAGTCTCCAGTCCAGACAAAGTCACATAGTCGTGTGGTCAAGTCAAAAAGCTGTACGATAAGTACATGCATGCTTGTTAATTATTGGTCCAGGTACTCGACCCAGCCCAGGGAGGGTCATGACCCCCATGACCTCCCCCTTCTGGATCCGCACTTGGTGTTATCAAAAACTTACCCATCGTCTAATCCCGACGGCATAGTTAACTAAGACGGTTAAATAGAACCCTCTAAGGTTCTATCCAGACATTCTGAACATTCGCAAAGAATTCGATCTGATCTACCTTTATAGGCGGTGCGTGACGTAATCGGCTCCGTGCACAAGTTGTGCCGTTTGCCATCTTTACGACTTTATTATCTTGCGGAGTATCTCCGGCTCGAAGGGTTCAAAACACGTATTCCACCGCAAATATTGAGGTCAGCGAAGCGAATACTGCTTTCACTATTGTGATAAGGTTATAACGTTTGACGTCAGTTTTTATCGGAAAATCAAGAAACAAATAACCTTAATGTGCGTTAATTAAGAAAGGAGCAGTTTGATTTGGTTGTACAACGACCAAGACTAAGACGACTAAGAGTCCTACCACTACAGAAATAGCACATAGGTGCTATTCGCTATTCCAGAGTATAATCTAACTGATTTCCAAATCCAAACCTGATCCGTTCGTGGATCAGCCCGTCCGAAGTGATTGAGAAACAACATAGCGGGATTTCTAATATTTCCCATTAAAAAATAGTTTCATAGCCGCTTGCTTCACTATAGACGACTCGATTTTAAAACTTTGGCGGGAAAAACGGGTGTCAGGTTACTTAAGTGCGTTTGTTTACGCTTCGGCATATGAAATGCCGCGTTACTTGTACGTGTTTAAGCCTATTACCAGTGCATCATCACTCGCTCACGTTTCCCGCACATATTGTTATTAGATATGTCGACAACCCTCCGCGCTAGACAGGGACAGAGTTACGCGTTAGAAGAGAGCGCAAATGTTAACCTTTCGTATGTTGAATGACATTAGCCCATTTTGTGTAATCTGTTATACCGGGAGCCGGTATGGTCAACAGACAGGCCATTTTTGAGATAGACTTTTACTGTAACTGGATTTTCTCCGTATCTAGTAGGAATCAAGTCAATTCAAGTTAAAAATCTTATTGTAAATTGAATAATCTTTATTCACTTTCAACCATTTCTATACAAATACTCAATTATAGCTAACATAGAACTTTCAACATAGGGTACTGTGATATTTTGATAAGTTGCGGTTAAAATTTTAATTACAACAATATTTGGAAGTTCATAAAATATTTTATTTACAACATATCACATTGTATAAAATACAACTCAAACTTCAAATGCCACCATACATATTTTTTACACAACACATGTTCATAATATAGTCACAAAGAACTGCCACATATCAAGTCCTCAAAAGTTACATTTTTTTCACTAAAGCTGCGCGAGATTTTGGCGTCACTAGTCAGCCTGTTTCTTCTTTATGCATTTGTAACGTGTTAGAAAGGATGGGGTATATACAATGACGTGCTTTAGAGCGATTAAGAGAACACACTTACCCATACCGGCTCCCGGTATGTCAACAGTTACGACGAAAATGTGTTTATACCGGGAGCCGGTGTTTCAACATACAAGAGGTTATGTTGAAAATCGCGACAGGTATTGTGCGCTAATGCGAGCTGAATTGGACTTTGTTGTGTCCCAGAAAGATTCGCTATTTATATAATTGTTTTCGGTAAGTGAGGCTTCTGTACTTGTACTAATATTTATTCTGTGCTATTACTCTCAAGAGCGTTTCAAGACGCTTCTAGTGGTATCGTTTGTTTATAATTAATGTACTTGAAATGTAAATTTTTGACGCTTGAGTTTTTTTTTGCGATTTCTCAAGTAGTCGTTAATAAATTATAAAGGAGACAGTGGTTTTATATGTGTTGTATACGAAATAACAAACTCGAAATACCATAAATAACTGCATTCGATCGCACAATTCTTTTTTTTACTTTTTTTCTATACTTCGGGACCATTTTCCCGCCAAAAAATTTAATTTTAGTTTTTTTTTAATTTTACGATTTTTCTATCTAAATGAACTCAAATTTTAAAGCGAATTATATCAAAATAAAGACCAGTTCAAGTAGACGCCATTAAACACAAAGGAGACGGCCCATTTTCCATGGGCATTTGCCCCACAGAAAAAGTGCAAGAGACTTGACCAAAATTGGATCATTGTATAGGATTTTTAATATATATTGAGGAACCGTTTATGTTTTTATCCTGCATAGCGGGGTTTAAAAGATATCAGCTAAAACATTTAAAAAAATAACGCCGCAAGTAGGTAATCAAGAACGTGATTATGTACAAACTTACTACTAAAAGAAGGTAGTAAATTCATTACTTTGCGATTGCGACTTACTGTGCTCAAAATAATGTCGACTCAACACAGAGAAGGACCGGAGATTCGGCCAAACCACAAAAAAAATATGAAACCTTTGGAAAAATAAAGAAATTCCATGTGTTGTGTGAGTTTCGAACGAATCGATTTTCGAACGAACTTTTACTGTGCGTAAACTTCAACTGAACAAAAAAAGAGAAAAACATGGCTAACTTTGACTATTGACTGTACAGTACCTACACATAGGTACAAATGAAAAGAGTGTTCTACGTAATACTTATTTAATGGGTACTGACCCGAAGTCAAAACGTGAACTAAACCTTAACAGGCTTATTTAAATTCACAAAAACTTCGGTAGCGTGTTTTAACGCCGTACAACGCCATCTAGTTTCGTTTCATGGAACTACAGTACCTTAATACAAAATTACTTATACATAGTCATTAAGGTACTTTTTAATCACGAATTTGGAATCCCCGCTTGGCAGGTTAGTATTGAATGTACAGTTTGAATTATTTAATTATATGTTATTTTAATTAAATAACTTGTTTAGGTCTCCGGGGCTAATTAAGTACCTAAACTTGAAACGACTTGGGGCAGAAATGAGCCGTCTCCTTTATTGGTATACCTTCCCAAATAAAAACATTTTTTTTTCCCGCCAAAAACCCGACCGCAAATTAAATTTTGTATTTTTTCGTCATTCGGTGTAATATAGTTACCAAAGTGTATCAAGCGGATACGAGTCAAACCCTAATATAAAACTTGTCGAAACATTTACTACTAATCCTCGAATAAACCACCCGAACTGCTTGCTACTTGAAGCCTCGCCGCGTTTCCCACGTTGAATGGCAATGACCACCCTTTGCTCTATGAATGTTATAGGTTCCTAAAATTATGCGTTTTCTCGGAATTTTCTCATGAAGTCCTACTGAATATAGGTAGGAAATCTACAAGCATTTGTGATCACACTTCGTAATTCCTTAGCAGTTATTCAACTTTAAACACGTCCAGAGATTACAATAACATTGAAAAGTTGTGTAAGCAAAACCATAGCGGAAAATTCTGCCAAAAATCTTCTTTGGGAATATTTCATCAAGCTACAATTTGAATTTCCCCAGGAATTTATCACAAACATTGAAATATTACACAACCACAGAACAAATTATTTTTCAGAATTAACGACCCTGTACCTCTAACAGAAAGAAATGCGAATCATTATATTTTATAGCCGTCATAGGTATAAGGGGGACGCCAGCCATTCCACCCTACCAGCAAAAAGCTTGCTTGATTTCTATTCATTGTATGTGCGAGGGTGAAACGAGGTCGCTGCGGTCACAGCCTACCTAACTTGCTTTTGTACCGCCTATTTACCTAATCTAGATGAAATGTGGACGGACAACTGACACCTTCAGCCGCACAAACTAATCACCATATCAGGGGTTTTCGGAACATTTCACTTTTTTTTTTTACGTATAGTCTTTATTAACAAAACTAATTGACTTAGTAAATGACAACTACACTACAAAACACAATAACTACACTGCACTATTGACATTACGCACATCTGTATTATCCGTAGATCGTTGAAAGTGTACCTAAAGATGATCAGTATGATCAACAATTCCAATGCTAGGTGACACCAAAATTCAACGAGTGATCGACGACAGCACTGTGAGGAATGGTTTGCGTATATTTATTTAATTTTTTTTTTTTTTTTTTTTTTTAACATTTATAGGTTTACACTTGACCACCATCTCGCCTGATGTTAAGCGACGATGCGGTCTAAGATGGAGCGTGCTTACCTAGAAGAAACCGATTCACTCTCGATTTGAAGACACCAAGATTATAACCATCGGGAAAAACCCACTCAGGCAACTCATTCCACAGTCGAGACGTTCTTATCACAAAAGTAGAGTCAAACCTCTTTGTTCGTGTCTTTGGAACATCAACCATGAAACGATGCCGCTTCTTCGAGTTACGAGAAGTCCGATAGAAAAAAGGGCTAGGTGGTATTAGATCATGCAGATCAGATGCACACTCTCCGAAGTGTATCCGATAATAAACCGATAAGCTAGCAATTTTCCGGCGATGTTCAAGAGTTTGCAGTCTTTTTCGCACAAGAGAATTATTGCCTATGAGCCTTTTAGCCCGCCTCTCGATCGATTCCAGAGCCTCAAGCTGATACTTAGCCGATCCATCCCAAAGGTGCGAACAGTACTCCATACAAGAGCGAATCTGTGCTTTATATAATAAAAGCAATTTATTTAATAATTATTTATTTAATAGTCGATCCCAAAAGATATTTAAGCTCATTGATAAGTTACCTCCTCGTCGTCATCTCGAATGATAGAAAGAGATAATGCGGTCTATAACGGAGCGAATACCGTCGCGTTGTTAAGACCACAATCAGATTAGACCTCTTAAGCGACCTATTAAAAATAACAATAGATCTAATCTCTGGCCTATAAGTACAAACAAATTGATTTTTTTTAATCTTGTGCGGTATCTATACGACTCTATACTGCTTCAAAAACTAACAGAGAGCAATATACAACCTAATGCTTTAATTTTAAGGTAGGTTACTAAAAATAACCGTGTTTTCTGAACTTTTATTAACATTGTATGTAGGTACGTGTGAGTCTCCCTAAATTTCAATAAATAAATTAAATTTATACATACTTCTTATACATACTTGATGTATGTATCTTTTCTGTTCTGAATGATTAATTGTTTGTTAATTTTTTTTAAGACTTTTTGTCAAATTTATTATTTTAAAAGGAATCATATTCTGACCTAAATAAAAGTCTAGCTGTTTACCAAAACCTATCCTCAAAGTAAACATGTCATTGATGTAACACGAGTATTAGTCGATAGGATCTAACAAAAACAATCTTTATTCACTTGTTTACGTTTTTCCTGGTCCTTACGTAAGATCCCACAAAAAGCTACTTCGAAATGGGCTAACTATAAACTTTCCTGTAGAAACTATCTAGTTATATTTAATATAGTTCGATAGTGGCTCTGTCACTCAGGCCGACATAGGCAGACATAGTAAATTGGATGAGCTGAACAGCGTTTGGTATTGACCCAGTCCGAGGCAGATGTTCGTCGAGGCCTAAACAATGTGGCGTCCCGCAGTGACAATGTGACATTGTTACCTGCCAGTGAATAAGATACCTACCAAAAACGTAACAAAGTACCCGCAAAGAAAGAATGACAGTGCATTCTTCTGTTTGGAATTGACAAGATAGCTCCTGAGCTCATGACTTTGTCTCTTGGAAACATTCAAATTTTACATTTTATGATATTAAATATTTACGTAAAAATAGAGTGTTTAGAATTTTCACACCATACGGCAGATTATACAGAATGCCAAGGGGTACAATAATTACTCCTTTGCTTGAAGTTTGTTTGACTTTTTTTGATTTGACTCGGTGGAAACTTGCTATGCCACTTGTGGTGCTAGATCATAAGTTTTTCACTGTAATTTTATAATTTTTTGGAACCACAATAAAGAGTTTTCTATCTATCTATCCATGTCCTGAAAGATTTACGTTGGCGCCAAATTGTCTGGCGGTATATCGAGGTGATGAGATGTTTGTATGACACCGCAACTATGTCCTGCCTCGAGTGAGAGAAGGGGACATAATCTCTCTGAAATTGTTCTCAAACGCATTAGAAGATATGGTTGGGACGCTGAATTGTAGTGGACGTAGCATCATTTCTCACCTACGATTCGCAAACGAATGCTGAAGGATTTACAGAAAATGATGAATGACCTACTCTACTAGATAAACAATAAATGAGAGTGTATAACTACATGCTCTGGAACATTCTAGGAAACTGAAATAGAAATGCCCTGGTCACATTCCTCGCATAAAAAATGACAAGTATTTTAAAGAAACAGCAACTTGAATAGAATCAATCAGTGGACTCGGTGACGCACTGGGTGAATCGGTGAAAATGTGGACAAAATAAGTGGAAATAGTTAAGAATGTTCACAAGTTTAAGGTCGCACATCGGTCGTGCTATGTGGTACAATGATGCTCAGAGTTTCTCTAGGGGACTTATACAAAACGAAGTAATATAGAGTACCAAAGCGCTGGTCATATCTGTCGTATGACCGATAACCGTTGGGGTAGACGTGTCCTAGACTGGAGACCATAAATAAGGATACGTAGCGTAGGACGCCGTGAAATTCGATGAAGTGATGATATACCTAAGGCAGCAGACAATAGCTGGAGAAGAAAAGCCGAGGATAGGGTTGAGTGGTGTATAATGGGAGATGCTTACATCTACAGTAGACTAGGGTAGGCTGATGACTTGTTAATCAAAATGTGACAGGACGGTAGGCAATGCGGCTCTCCGTTACCACACAGTGCCACGCTATTTGACCATGACATATTATACAAATTAATGTCTAGCACCGCACTACGCTTGTTGCAAAGAGATAAAAGATTTATCTTTTGCCCTGTAATTTACCTGAAAATGTTGGCAATGAAACTTGGATGCTTGTAATGGGCGCTCTTTCTAAAGTAGTTTATTGGTAAAACCATTAAGCAACCAACGTGCTCTCGTCTGGTCTACGTCTAATATTGGCGGTGTGTTTGTTACTTAATTAATAAAAATAGATTTATAGCTATAATAGATCATTGAGTGAAGCCCATTTTCTGTTTCATTATTACATGATATCGTCATTCGAGTGTGAAGCCGCGCGATCGGTCCCACTCTCAAATTTACCTCTATAGCCTATTTTATTCGCGTCGTAACTTTACAAGGCTGCACTCGTAAAAGTTGGACAGTCTGACCAGATCATCTAGGTTAATGGTTAATTAGCTTACTATTTAGCTTGGAAAAGGTAGGGCTCAAACGTGTACAAAATTATACACCTATTTAGACTAGATAGCGGGCTTTCGTAGATACGAAAGCCCGCCGGGTCAACGCGTTTTTTTTCTATTGTCCTTATTTTTTTTAATTTAAACTTAAACTATAAAAGTTATCATTTTTATAGTAGAAGAGACACCTTCTAATCTATTATTCTGCAACGCCGTATATAAGATATAGGGTATATAGGGGATATATATATAGGGTATATAGAGGGTATAGTAAGATTAGGTTAGTAGAGCCAGGCGCGGTCCGAAAAGGGGGTCACAGAGGACATGAATAAAATAGTAAACATTAAATTAAAAATCTAAAAAAATATCGAAATATCTAATATCTCCCCAAAATCTGAAGCTGCGTACTGATGACCACCTCCAAACTTCTAGGCTGGGACCACGCCTGAGTAGAGCCCTGCGCTTTCTACGCTAGTCCAAACTTCAGTGGGCAGTAGAGGTCACTAGAGGCCATCTATAACAAGTCCATGCAAAAAAGATGGCAGTGTTATGCCCAAACCCATTTGTTTATGCTCTGATTGTACAGATAACATAGAAAAAAAACTTAGATTATCAATATCCTGAACCCTCCCCCAGCAGTCAGTCATTTCCGCCCTATAAAATTACCTATTTACCGCTGAAAGTGTTCGATAAATTGGACGAGATTTGGAAGAGCGATCGAAAGTAGTTTGTCTTCTAACATCTGGAAAGGTTACGACAGTCTAAGCTCGGCTTTGTAATTCAACTCCAAACTTCGGCAACCTCAAAAAGATTTAGAATTTTCGAGTACAATCTAAATTTAATTAAATCTGTAATCGTCTCTGCTGGAGCTTTAAAGTTTTAAGGACTTACTTTGTTATATACTAACTCATCTTGTTGAATTTCTAGACCGTGGAATAAAAGCACGGAAGATATAAAGATTAATAAATTAGTACCCTCTAAGCCGTAAATAAATAGCCGTTTCTGCGTCCTGTACGAGCTTTTATACTGCGCTCTTGTTTCTTTTTTTTTTTACATATTATATTATGTACCCTACCTAGAACAGTGCTATGTATAGGCCTATTTTATATACGAATACTCGTACGCTGCTAAAAAAAATGGCGCCATATTTTGTCTAATTTAACAGACGTTTATTATGACATTAGCATGTAGGTATCAGGAGCAAAGCGAAACAATAATAATAGTTCTGCCTGATTTGGTCATTCTTGCACCCCCTTTGAGTATACGCCCTGTGCCTCGGCACCGGTGGCACCGCTATTTACGGCGCTGCCTCTGATTAGAGAAGTGCAAACAGAGTCCACAAAACTAGAAAGAGACGACACACGTAAAGCAGTTGGTAGTTAATAAAAATGGGTAACCCTAAATAGGGTCTAATCACGAGTACGTGTTATCATAAAAAAAATCCTCAAAAATAGCAGCACTTAAATGACAAATTAGACAATTCAAGTGATGTCGACAAAAATAGATCCACAGTTTGTTCGATGGGTCCCGAACTAGGCTGCGCTTGTATTTTGGGCACCTAGGGAGACAGAGTACAGTTTATTACAAGTCTTAGAGCTGACCGCGTTGTACAGAAACTAGTAATGACTAATAAGATAATGGGGTTAGTATTTTACATAATTAATTATATGGTATAGGTATTAAAACTTAAATTATGTTGAAAATGGGTGAGGGTCTTTCTTTGGGAAGAACAGAGAAAGGGAAAACTGTTTTTTTTGTGTTGTATTGAATCCAACAGAACTTAAAAAGCTAGCATAAGCAGCCTACTTTCTGCTCCCACTGTTGGCACTCGATGCTTTCTCTCACAGGTAGAGAAACTCTCAAAGCTATATCTAACATACTGGTCAAGTGCGGGTCAGCGAATGACATTTGTTTTTGAAAGATGTGTTTGTACTGAAAATTGGTGTTTCCTCACGACATTTTCTTTCGTCATTAAAGCCAGATGACAAACATGTGGAATGTGCATCTATATATGTATAGTTGGAAAAATTCTAACCTAAAACCTCGCCTCAATCGATCGTTCCTGCCACAAGTAAACTGTAAACTTAACTAAGCTGATGATAATGATGCTGAAGTAGTCGTACACCGTTTGTGGCCTTCGAGTGTTACGTTTTATTGTATCCATCCTATTTCTGCCACAAAGGAACAAACAGGAAAATTTATCGGTGCTATAATTCCCAATTACTGGAAAGGTCTTAGAATCAGTTACTTAGGCAAACAAAAAGAAGGACATCTGTTGTACGATACAATGTATGTAAAGCAGTTCTTAAAAGAACCAGACAAAAGACAACCCGTGGCTTACCCGTTACTTTTAAATAAATAATGGTGGACAATTCAAACACAACACCTATTTTGAAATGTTTTGATAGATGTACTACAGTGAGTAAATTTAAAATTTAACAGTTTGAAGTTTTTCTACCTCTATAAATATTACGTAAATAACTATTGTATCACATATTTTTTAATATTAATGAATTTTGCTAAAGTCGCAGATTTTTGTTTTAGCTAATATCACCTTGCGTTCCACAAAATGTAGGCTAGGAAACACTAATTCGTTTTAGCGATATCAAGGTCTGTATTAAAGTAAATCCTGCCCTTAATGCGACCCTTTTGCGTTTAGTAGGTCTATCTGTGTAACTCTATATGTATATTATAGGGTGAAAATGTAAACGCTTGTATATTATTCACATACTTAATATACCAGGGTCGATCTCTTAACTCTACCAATTTACTACATTCCGGCCAATGTTAGCAACATTTAATATTCCCCGATAAACACTTACCCAAGTCCCATCAAATAAGACTACGGTAACTGTTAGACTTAATTGAATCATAAATTGTTTGTTCGGACCAAACAGGCCGAAAAGAGCTTGATTATGTAACGGGTTAGAAGTATTATGTTTAGTGGTGCGTAACGCACACCACTCTCCTAAATTGTTTACTCGGTCCTAGGTAAAGTTTGTTTTGTTGATAGAATCCAGTCGTTCCAGGCGGCTGTTAAATCAAGTGATTCAAATTGTTAGTCTTTCTAAGTGTCTTGCGGTGGCTACGCTACCTGTTTTTTTCTAACGGCGAACCAATTTCAATAAACTACAGTATAAGGAGAGCAACAGCAGTATTATCAAATCAATCTGATTGGTGAGCGTTCATAATTACTATAACAACAAAGAAAATTAAGAGGATAACAAATGTGTTGTTGAAATTTAATATATTTTATTTCAATATATACCTAACTTGTTGTTTTCAGATATTTTGTAAATTTTCTGAAAACAAAAATGTGTACTAATACCCTAAATTTTAAACTATTTACAAGAGATGGTGAGACTTATTTTGTCTCTTTGTTTCAGTGCACCAAAACTACATAGGAGTAGACGGTTCAAGAGAACCGTATCTACTGAGCGTGGTGCAAGAAGGCGGAGCCGGTTTGCTTAGGGCAATACTCTTCAACAAAATGGTGAGCGCATCTGCATCTAATTGGAAAGTAAATTGCCTCCGACATCCATTCCGTTTCATGTCTCCGAAGCTATGGAAACAAATTTAAAATTTTATGGTAGTTTTAAAAACTATCGTCTATTTGAGAATTTAAATTTTTAATGCATTTATGCAGAGCAGTTTATTAGCTTAAAGTTTGATAAAAGTTTCCTTTTATATTTATCGTAGTCTACAGAAATATAGAAACTGGAAAATCTATTACGAAGTGTTTTCTCGCAAAAATCGGCCGTAGAAATTTAATATTTGCCACGGTTTCGATTTCAAAGGCGCCCAAATTCTGAAGCGAGATTCTTTATTGTGTCTTTTGGCGCTCTCTGTGTATACCTAATAAAAGGCAGTCAAGCAAAATACGCACCTATGCTAATTGTAATCTAAAATGGTGTTAAAACTTTTTAGGGTGCTCACAAGATTTATTTGCCTCCAAGTGCTTGGAATGTCAGCGGTCAAACAGCGACTAGACCTACTGTCAAGCAGATACTGACGCAGTTCTCCACCATAGACAGAATCGATAAAATACCAAGAGAGGTAAGGTATCATCTCTACAGGCAGTCATATTACGACGTTAATAGAATTGCTAAAAATTAATCCTGGAAAAATATACTCGCTGCCCAAAAGTAAAAAATCGGCAGTCATAAGAACTGCCGATAGAAGTGAATTTAAAACTCAGAATTTGATAGCTTAATTTGGAAACTAAACGGGTGTAACTGGAGGGTGTGGCCTGCTCATCAATACAATACAATAATTCTTTATTAAAAATGCGTCAGCATTTCCCATTGGCTGACGCATTTCTAGATGGCCATTGGCTATGGTCCCGAGTTTACCCGAAGATTTCTTATCATACCCAAGCGTGACGCTAGAATTCAATTCACAGCCCACGAAAAATCTGTCTAGGCCCGCCAAAATAAGTTTTCACTTCAAAAAAAAATTGGTTCATAATGACATTGACATTTTAAAACGTGCCATCAGTGGCTAGATTACGAATTTCAGAAATAACACATTAGAAGTGTTTAAGATTCGTTGATTTATCAAAATAATCGATACTGATAACATAAACTAATTGTTGTTGGGCCATGAATGTGTAGGTACCTACAACTACATATTCAACGTTTTGTCAGCAACACTGTATAAAACTGTTTCTGATATAAAGCTTTCAGAATCTATGAAAACAACAAAGTAATAAATGAATTCACATTCCGATAAAACTACGAGTAAGGTATAATCTACGGTTAGGTTTTACGCTAGCTCGCGACCTTAATATCCATTTAATATCCGTTTCTATGATAATTTTGTCATTCAGATCACGTGTGCAGAATTACAAAAGGACGTTTTGCTACTGGAAGAGCAAGAAGGCTCAGTTAACTTCAAAATCGGCGTTATGTTAATGAATCCCGGACAGAAGACTGACGATGAAATGCTCTCGAACGGTAAGACTTTTTTTGATTTTATGTTTCACTGTTACTTATTTCTGCATTTGATTTAAAATATATTACATATACATATGTATAAGGAAATTTCACAAGCTTAAACAACTTTTTGGCTTGACTAAACTGGAGCTATGCTATGAACATTTAGGGGAAATTGCTTTTTATTTTAGCTATCAATTAAATTCTGGTAGAAATATTTTTTTTTAATTGTCGCAGTTTTTTATAGAACAATGGTGACAGAGTGGTTACAAACTCTAAAATAGCTGTATCTATAATCCAAATATAAAAAATACACTAAAAACGTGCATGAGATGTCGTGTATGGGATATGAAAGAGCATGATAAAAAGCGGACCTACTTGCATACTACTTAAAAATAAGTGGTAAAAGTAATTAAAATTAACGATTTTAATTTTTATTTTCCCAGCTTTATGCAAGCTAAAAAGGGACCTTTTCCCTTGAAAATATCTTACGAAACTGTATATTTTAGCCGTAATGGCCTATAGTATTGCAATCCGCTCCGGTGTCATTATCTGCGGAGAACATTTTTGTGAATCATTTAAATGTCTCGAAACCTTTCAGAAAAAGGCGACGAGAAATGGGACCGATTTATTTCACTTCTGGGAGATAAAATTCGATTACGAGGCTGGAACCGCTTCAGAGGAGGCCTCGACGTCAAAGGTAACATCCATTAATATAAACGTTTCAAGGGAACATGACGTTTCATAAACATTAAAATACATTTTTACAACGTCTTATCCCCATTATACAAACGGCTCCGATGTACAGGTGACATGACGGGCAGCCACTCCATATACACGATGCATCAAGGACACGAGATCATGTTCCACGTCTCAACTATGCTACCGTTCTCCAAAGACAACAAGCAACAGGTGAGTCTAATCTCGATAACAACGTTAAATTTAACGACTCGTCGATTATTCTGTTCGTGTTTCGCGAACTAGAAATGACAAAAGTTAGTCCATTAAACTTTAGGAGCGCTTACGAAGAATTCGTCGTAAATAGCTCTATTTTTTTGCAAAGTCGCGCGTCCGTTGGAGAATGGTTTATCGATCCCAGACTTCAGGCATTAAATGCTTTCGTTTTTGTCGCAAAACACAGCGCAAGTTTTAACAAAAAGCGCTGATGTTATCCCGGGATTTGCTCTGATGACAATAATGTTCGTTTTTGTACGAAATTCAGAAACAAAACTATAAGAAACGAAATCGGTTACAAACAATTCTACCATACATAAAACAGAATACGTGCGCAGACTATGAAATGTCTATGGGTCTGAAATACGCCTTTCAAGTCTTTGAAATTCGGATAGGTTTATTAGAGAAAAATGATAATAGTAGGTACGGTAAGTAGGTATATTACGTTCTTAATGAATTTCTAATTAAGTCATTATAATATCAAATAATAACATTGAAGTGGCTTTAACATTGAAGGAAAACATCGTGAGAAAACAAGCGCAATCCAAAAAATAAATTTTAATGGACATGCCTTTTAACTCGCACTTGGCCAGCGTGATGAATTACAGCTGATGGATGGAGATCCTTGTCAAAATATTGCGTTGAGTCCCAGCAGTGGCAACATTGGTGGTGGCACAAGTGAACTGCTTATGCATATTTAGCTGAGATTATTGTTTTCATGATTTCAAAGGTCATGATTTCATGATTTCATAGTAAGAGTTACTCGTATTTCTAACGTTGAGTGGACCCCCTTTCATGTCAATTCAGGTCTTCTACATTACCCTTTTTTTTCTTAGAGCAAGGTGATTTTCTCCTACGTACTTACCTATTTAGTTATTACAGTTTCAAGGAAACCATTTTACTTTAAAAATAATTGTAATACGTTCTTACCATAGCTGGAGAGGAAGCGCCACATCGGCAACGACATCGTTAATATTGTGTTCACGGACGATTCCGTACACAATACGTTCAATCCTCCGTGCGTCAAGAGCCACTTCACTCGTATCCTTTTATTTGTCACAAATTACTCTATCCTACTAATATTATAAATGTCAATGTTTACAAGATTTATTTCTTCGTAATAATCTAATCTAATCCTACTAATGTTATAAATGCAAAGTTTGCTCAATCATGTCGTTACGTATAAACGGGTGTCTTACTAGTAGTGCCCCGTGGTTTTATCTGCGTAATTCCCGTTTCATTTATTTTCCCGGGATAAAAAGCAGCCTTTGTGTTCTTCCAGACTATAATCAAATTGTGATCTAAATTTAAACCTGATCTGTTTATAAGTTACAACATGATTGAGCAAGATACATTAAAATATCCGAATATTGACATTTATATTATTAAGGTACAAGTTCGCGCCGCGACCGCGACGCGAGACCGCGACCGGAGACCAAGACAGGCACTTGACACTATGGAATTGTATGGGCGCCAGTTCGCGCCGCGACCGCGACCGCGACCTGTCTCGGTCTCCTGTCGCGGTCTCAGCGCGAACTGGCGTCCATACAATTCCATAGTGTCAAGTGCCTGTCGCGGTCTCCGGTCTCGGTCTCCGGTCGCGGTCTCGCGTCGCGGTCTCGCGTCGCGGTCGCGGCGCGAACCGCTACCTTAGATTATCGTAAAAAACAATTGACCGCCGTCTCGCCTGATGTTAAACGAAAGTACATTATACGATGCACCGAGCCACCGAGCGTATCCTAGAGTAAGCCGATTCACTCTCGATTTGAAGACACGATAATACTGATACCAAATGAAGTCAAATGAAAATATGGTCATTTTCGTACAAATCTTTATAACATCAACCACATAACAGTGTCACTTTCAGAGCAACGAACTGTCGGATAGAAAAAATACCAAGATGGTATTATATCACACATACCTAACGCAAATCCGAAATGTATGAATAAAAAACCGATTGACTTGCAGCTCAGTCTTCAAACATTAATATTATGGTTTTACTAGCATGGACTATTATTGAAAAATTCTATAATAATACATCTATTACAATCCGAACTTCGGAATCTCAAAATCTCAAAATGAAATCAAAATTATATTTCATTAAAATTCTGTAGCATTGACTACGCACCGTTTCTATGGGAACCATTATTACAAAGCGACTTGAAAATGGATCTCTGTGGAAAAGTCTCGGATATTAAATTACAATAAAACTGTTTTATGTTAAATTACGGTTATAAGTTACGGTGGTCTAGTCGGGAGAACGGCGGCTGCCGATCTGGAGACCCCGGGTTCAAACCCCACACGCACCACTGTCTTTTCGAAGTGAAGTGCGTAATGCCGCTAACTTAAAACGGTGAAGGAAAACATCGTGAGGAAACCGACATATATCAAGAATCTTTCGAAGTCATGTGTCATCTGCCAACCCGCACTGGGCCAGCGTGGTGGATTATGACCTTAACTCTCTCCTTGCGAGAGAAGGCCCCGAGTCCCAGCAGTGGGAACGTTTAGTGGGCTGTTGATGATGATGATGATGTTAAATTAAGATTTATTTACTTACATTGTGGTAAGTGATGGAGGAATGGAAGGTAAACCGTAGTAAATTAATTTTATGATATGATGCCAAAATGTTAGTGTTAGTAATTAAACGAGTTTAACAGGACGAGTTTATCGATTCGACCGGAATCTTTCTTTATGTATGCACATCGCTTACTCCGAGATTACTGATCCGATTTACGTGATTCTTTTTTTTTTTGTTTGATGCGGAATAGCTGCCATTTGGTCGCATAAAAATGTTGTGTAGTTTGGTTGCGTAATTTTCATTTTATGATTTTTTATGAAAATCTTTGTTTGTCCGGACGATGTATTTATAGTTTTGAACGGATTTTAGGAACTTTCATTTGGTCTGATTATTTTATAGTATTACTAATAGCATCCACGGTTTTACCCGCGCAGTTTCAGTTATTTTCCTGAGATAAAAATTAGCCTATATGTATTATGTAATAGGTAGATCTGCAATAAAACACGCATCTACCTAATGTAATCTAGAAAAAACTGACTATAGTTAACAGAACAACCTATTACAGACACTAAAAAGTCAAAAATACATAAAACTACGTTTAAAAAAATCGACTTCAAAACTCTACAACTCAAAAGCGAAAAATAACTTAATATATTTTTATTGTTGGACCTATACCTATTTAAATACTAGTTTCGCTACTAGATACAGCTGATCGTGTGAGTCAAATCTTTGAGTTCCTTGACAGTTGTACAGATATATTCGCAGTAGTGTCGGAGGTGGAAGGGGAGGGCTACCGGCTGAGCGTGTACAGCGACGACACGGTGCCCCCCTTCGGGCCCTCGCTGCCGTGCCCCGCCGTCTTCAGCGACCCGCAGCTCTTCAGGGAATTCTTACTGGTAATTAGGGACGTTGGGAAAACTCAAGTGATTCCTGTAGTATCATAAAGGAAAGCAATCTAAGCATATATAGAGCTATAACTAACAGACAAAGTACGAATACCAACTTTCCCTGTTGACGTCGCAGTAACTAAAATACAAATATTAAGCAAATTGGGATGACAACTGGGTGAAAGATGTATCATTCTAATTAGTACGTCATCGTCAGGAAGAACTTGGAAAATATAGGATACGTATGTTTTGTTTTATCGTTTTATTTACAATCAACAAGGAAATGGATCATCAAAATTCAGGAGCTGTGATGTTTCGTCTACATAAAATCGTATATTGACGTTGCGTCACTCGAAATTTCTAAGCACTATATCTTCGTCATTTTTTTGGTTGTGAAACAAAAGAAAAAATACGTGAACAATTTTTTTTGTAACTTAACTAACGATGACGGGCTAATTAGTTTATTTTAGTCACCATGCCTATTTATGGAATGTATTTCATTTTTTTACATTTTTACATCGGATATTGTGGTGTTGTCATCATTAGTATCAGTGTAAAAGATAAAGGCAACGGGTTATACCAGTAATTACTATATATTATAAAACTACGTGGTTTTACCCGCATGGCTGGCTCCTATTCCCCAAGAAAAGGTAGATTACAGATTATAAACTATTTGTGTTCCAAATTTAAATTCTATCCGTTCAGCCGTTTCGACGTTATGGAGCAACAAATTTTCGCACTAAAAGGATGAATAGCAAATCCAAACAAACAAACAACAAAAAGTACCTATGCAAATTAAAATATATTCATCTATATTTTATGTACTTTGTAATGTATCCTGCGAACATTGCTTTGTCTGAAATCGCGTCCAGATTGTAGAGACTCATGCGTTTAATTACAAAGCTTCTGTGCAACTGTAATGAAACAGTTTCCTTTGTGTTTAGGTGAAGCTGATGAACGGCGAGAAAGCAGCGTTCCAAACGCCGACGTTCGCTCTCAAACGGCAGAGGACACTCGACACGCTCATTAGGGATATCTACGCGGAGCACTGTTCCGACCACAAAGTGGTAAGTTCGTGGTTTCACACTGACGACTACGTGACATTCACAGTGTCTCTATTTACTAATTACAGGCAACTAACGATCAAAACCACCTTATTATTTAGATTTCTGTTATCTAAGCACTCCTGGTCAAGCCATTTTTTTGTCTTTTACGAAAATTCGTAATGTAACCATTGCATACTTCAGCAATAGTGTGAAAACATTGAAACTGTGTTCCGATTTGAAGGGGAATATTTCCAGTAAAATTACACAGCATAGAGATAATCTTATATCTCTGGGTGACGAGGGCAGTGAAGTGCTAGATAATGATAGGGACTCTTCATGCTCCCATAGCTGCGTGGCACTGTGCTGTCATGTGCAGGCACGTGTCCTGCTCGTCTCGTCATGCTACTATAATAAAAAAACAATTTGGTTTCGATCTATCCATATCATATTTGATGAAAATTAATTATTCGCGCGCACCAAGCATACTTACATAGATCGACTGTTATGATGGGTGTTTAAAGGTGGACCTCAGATGACCTCTACTTCCTACCGCACTTAGATATCGTGCAGAAGGCGCAGGATTCTTGTCTAAACTACCTATAAGTACTAATACACATAAGTACAGCATAGAATAGAATAGAATAATCTTTATTGACATACTTAAACATTCCATTAACATTTTTCACATAAATAAATTGTAAAATAATGAATAACAGGGCTTAGAATATGTCTCGTCAGAATAATCATAATCATCATAATCATAATCATAATTTATTCATAAAATCCAATTTTACATGTCAAACAATATCACCATAATAATGTCATAAGAATAATAAATTAATAAAAAACATCACCATAATAATGTCATAAGAATAATAAATTAACAAAAAATATCACCATAAAAATGTCATAGGAATAATAAATTAATAAATGTTATTAAATTTACATTAATACTTATATTTTAAAATTATAAAATTCACTGAAGTCGTAGAAAGATTGCTCGATAAGCCATTTTTTAAGTTTTATTTTAAATACATTTAGGCTCTCTATCGTTGTGACGTCGCTGGGCAACTGATTGTAAACTATGGGAGCCATGACATGAGTCAACTTGGAGGACTTGGTGAGGGAGTGTGGGACCGCTGCCAGCTTGTGGTCAGCCCGTGTGGGATACGAGTGCCGGGCACCGCACTCCTCGTACTCGCTGAGGTTGATCCTGGCGTACACCGCCACCTGATAAATCAGAATGGCGGGTAACGTCATTATGCCCAGGTCCTTGAAATAAGGGCGAGCCGGGGTATCCCACGGCACTTTCGCCACACACCGTACTGCCCGCTTTTGCATACGGAAGGCGCGCTCCCAGTCCGCAGCTCTTGCCCACATTTCAGCGCCGTATTGTAACTGGGAGTGCACCGTCGCGAAGTAGCATGCACGCGCCACTTCACTGGGGACCGGCTTCGCCACTCGGCTTAGTGCAAAGCAGGCACTTCCGAGCTTTCCGCATACTTTATCGATGTGGCGATCCCACCTTAAGCCACAGTCCAACTCAAAGCCAAGAAATATCGTCGATTCCTGCTCATCAATACTCATTCCATTCAACCTTACTTGTAACGGTCTTGATGGCTTACCAGACAAGCTGAATTTCATGAAATGAGTCTTGGTAAGGTTCAGAACCAGACCGCTCCGGTTGAACCAGGTAAAAAGCTGAGCCGCGGCATCGTTCAGTTTCCCCTCCAGCAGAATATGCAGTGATACAATAATTAATCAATTAATAAAATTTTTAGCTGTAAAGGGGCCGTAAGAACATCTATAATTTAATTATTTAATATTTATATACAAATATAATCCATTAGATTGTGCAACAACAGCAATCCATAACAGCAGGAAGGCACAGCTCAATTAGATTTATAAAACACGATCGTCATATTTTTCACTGGTGTACTCTTGTATGCTGTACAGCGTTCTCTCTAATAGAAGTTGCCTCACTTTATTAGTAAAAGTTGTATCATTAGGGATTTTTTTAAAGCTTTCAGGCAAATTGTTATACAAGATACGCCCCATCTGTAGTGGTGACTTTTTTGCAATAGTTAGCCTACAAGGTCCTATTGGTTCTAAAACGGTTCTTTTTAGTCCCGATCTCCGATCTTGTTTCTCAAACAGCAACAAATTTATTGAGATTGTACCTAGTGTACTTTATGACTTCTAATATGTAGCATGCAACAGATGTAAGTATTTTAAATTTTTTTAAATGTTCCCTGCAACTTCCCTTAAATTTAGCACCGGCCAATACTCTTACAGCTCTTTTCTGCATTTTGAGGACTCTTTGAAAGTCTGTAGAGCATCCCTAGAAGATTATGCCATAAGACATTATAGAATGAACATATGAGTAATATATTTCTTTCAAACTTCCTGGTGACGTTACAAATTTCAACTGCTTAAGAAATACTCATACCTGAAAGCATTCTATACACTTACGGTAACATACCTAATGCTCAAACAATAGCGAGAAATAGAATCATAAGCTAAGTAAATCTACGAAAAATTAGAGTGCACCCGTGATTTTCCATGGAGTCCACCTTTTCGATATTTTAAATTCAACGCCGGCGTCGACCATGGACATCTTCGATGATTGTCGTCTTGTTATTACACTGCTAGTAGCTTCCTGCGTTTTCTTACGCGTATATCCCGATCCAGTTATTTTCCCGGGATAAAAAATAATGTTTATGTGATTTTCTTAGTTTTTTTTTTTTTTTTTTTTTATAGCATAGAGTGACGAGACGAGCAGGTCATGTGCCTGATGGTAAGCAACATGCCTGCCACATAACAGCACAGTAACACGCAGCTATTGAAACATGATAGTCCAAATCATTACCTAGCACTGCACTGCGCTCGTCACCCAGAGATCTAAGATATTATGTCTCTAAGCCCTGTCATATCTCTGGAATCATTGCCCTTCAAACCGGAACACAGTAAAGTTTGCACATTACTGCTTGGCGGTAGAATATTTGGCAAAGGTGTGGTACTTCCCCAGGCGGACTCTGCTAAGAGTCCTACCACTACAAAAATGTTACTAGTATGGGGTCAGATAGTGTTGTGTGTGATTTGTCCACCAATATTGAATTATAATTATTTATTTCAGACTATTATATATCTATGTACATCATCATCAACAACAGCCCACTAAACGTTCCCACTGCTGGGACTCGGGGCCTTCTCTCGCAAGGAGAGAGTTAAGGCCATAATCCACCACGCTGGTCCAGTGCGGGTTGGTGGATGACACTTGACTTCGAAAGATTCTGGGTACATGTCGGTTTCCTCACGATGTTTTCCTTCACTGTTTTAAGTTAGTGGCATTACGCACATGACTTCGAAAAGACCGTGGTGCGTGTGGGGTTTGAACCCGGGGTCTCCGGATCGGCAGTCGCCGTTCTCCCGACTAGACCAGCCGTAACTTATATCTATCTACATACCTACCAAATTCCATCCAGATTTCTTCAGTAGTTGTAAAAGTAACAAGCAGCCATACATACTCACAAACTGTTGCCATTATTAAATCGTATTAGTAGGATTATAATATCAGTAGAATGTACATAATAGTATGACCGAAGTGATTTTTCGTAAAGCTAGGTGTAGGTAGATAATCTAGAGTTATAAACTTATGCGGACAGATAGATAGACAATAACTAATTCTATCGCGTGACAACCGACACTAATGTTGGCGCGAACTTTACAAAGGACAAGAAACCTTTCCTAACATAGCTAACGTAACTGTAGCTTTGAAACCGATCAGATTCACAGATTTAACATAGTTTGTATGAGGATAGGTTTATCAAATAACAACTATTAGCTAACGTTATTCGATTCAAAGCACCATTTAACATTAGGTAGGTACTATGATCACGTGTGGATAACGTCGTAGAGATAATAACACAGCTGATGTTTTAGCCGAAATTCCAACAGCGATAGAATTTGACTTGCACTATAATGAAATAGTATAGTACGATATTATTAGACGGTGTGAAGTATTATTGCACCCTCGCTATGCTCAGGTGCTAAACGCCGTGCATTGATAGGCAACCTATACGAGTTATGATACTCGTCGTTACTTTATAGCCATGTATTTTTGCTCTTCGATATCAGAGCGCAAAAGTCGTTTTTACCATATAGGGAGTAAAGTAAATTTGAATTTAGAACATCGTGTGCACTGAGTTTGTGAATTCAAAACATCATTAAACCTATTCATTTATTTCATTTACTTACGACTTTTTTAATTTGTTAAAAACTCAGACTTGTTATTGTTAAAACCTTAAACAAGAAACTTGAAAACATGAGAAAACCCTCAAATGTATAATTCTAGCTTCTGGGGAGTTTATTTGACGCCAACAGAATTTACTGAAACTGTAAATAATGCGTAAACTTAGTTAGCACTTAGTCATTTCGTCGCTGAGGTGGAATGAATAGTTACGTGTTCCACTCGAGTGCTAAGATTTTTCACCTTGTGCTCTATTGATTCCCTCGCCAATGCTCAGGTCTCTTGGAATTCAATTTTTGAGTCCTTCGCTTGCTTTGAATAAAACAATTATGGGATTACCTCTGAAGTATGATGTACCAAACAAAGAAAGAATCATTAAAATCAATTCGCAATTTGGGGGGTCCCCCCCCCCCCCCAACATTGTTATGATCGCGTAACGTGCATACAAAAAAACATACAACTGAATCGAAAACCTACTTATATTCTGAAATCGGTAAAAAAATGGGAGAACGACAACATCGGAGAAAAAATCCGATGGTATCTGCAAGTATATCTTAGTCGTACCTACCGTCAGTACCCACAAGAAATTTTGTTTTTTTTTATTTAATATCCTAATTTATAACAGAACCCCATACTTCCCAAGTAAACAATATGCAAACACCAAGATTAGTTAGTAGAAGTTGACGTTTTGGCGAACTTACACCATTTGTGCCAGCTGTGTCATTCTAATTTAACCCGTATACAGTTCACCAACGTGATTTATTCTCTTGCCGCAACAGAGTTAGTAGACTCCGGATACACAGTCGTGTAATCATAAACGATTGGACTGATTTAGATGTTTTTTTTGTGTGTGTTAAATATTCGGGAATAGTTTAGGTTAACAATCAGATTTTATTTTATTGGAGTCGTGTGTATACATACTACTAGTACTTATATAAAAAAAGTACCTGGGTGACCGAGCTTTGCTCGGTTTAAATACTAAATACCTACAGATAAAAGACTCCAAGAAATAGATCGAAAAAGAAAAACATGAAAAAAGAGAAGCCGTCTGGATTCGAACCCGGAGCTACTGATTCGTGGCCGCTGTGACCGCCCGACTTCCCATCTGAGCTATTACGCTGTCGCATCATGCGGCGAAATTTACCTTCGCATTCTAATGTCTAATGTGACAGTTTTTCATTGCCTAAAAACGCGCGTAATATGAGTTTTTTAAAAATTAAACCTAGTTAGATCGATTTATCGTCCCCGAAACCCCCTGCATACATGATTTCATCAAAATCGTTCGAACCGTTTCCGAGTTTCAGATTCTATATATATACTAGCTGACCCCGCAAACGTTGTTTTGCCTTAGTGAACAACCCTTGTCACTTAGGGGTATGAAAAATAGCTAGTAGCCGATTCTCATACCTACAGAATATGCATATAAAATTTGGTTAAAATCAGTAAAGCCGTTTCGGAGGAGTAAGGAAACAAACACTGTGACACGAGAATTTTATATATAAGATATACATATTTATATACATATTTATATACAAGAATTGCTCGTTTAAAGGTATAAGATGTCGAAACTATTATTAAATATCATACTATCACAAATCAAAAAAATATAGCACTGTTTGAAAAGTGCTCAATTTCATTTTAAACCTGATGTGCACATCAGGCCTATTACTGTATAACTAGGTATGGTATATACTCACAGCAATTAAAAAAATCGTTTTTATAGCAACTTAACCTCGTATCTACATTTACTTAAAATATTAACCGCACCGTTACCATACATATTTTGCGATTAAAAACCTTTGCGCTGTTCCAAACGACATTCTAACTGTGTCCTAAATTTCAATCCGATCCGTTCAGCTGTTCCGACGTGATTGAGCAAACATCAAGACATCCAAACTTTCGCATTTATAACATTAGTACTTCTACGTACTTAGTAGTAGTAATGTGTATCGTTTGCCGTAAACCGGACATATATAGTGGTATATCACTGAATTTTGCATAAAGTTGAGTTAAACCACAAACGTAAAGTCAAATAAAGTACACACACTCCGTATATTATAGCACAAGAGAAATATGCATTGGAACTTTCTTCATCCCAGAGCCAACTACCAGTTCGGTCAATATTAGCACTTAACCCAAAGCTATGTGGGCTATTGACTCTTGCATTCTCATGTTTGTCTACTATTCTCGTATTTCCTGCACACATTTCCAGTCACTTTGTAGTTTGCAGTTAAAATAACTTTGAAAATCATATTGCCATTTGCTTTTGATACTTTGAAACAATCTTTGAAATAATTTTGAGTTTTCTTCTTCAGAATTTCTCAGTAGGTAGGTAATGTCTATTGAATTTATATTTTCGTCTGGCGATGGCGGTTATATATTCGTGGGTAAAACAAAATTAAATAACTTAGTATCGAACATGGGAAATAGATTTCCTTTCACATTCGTTAATATCGCTTTTTTTTTAGGAAACATTACTTTAGCCGCTTTGTGCACTTTACTTAAGTTACGACTGATCTAGACGGGAGAACGGTTAATCCAGAGCTCATAGTTCTCACGCTCTGTCTTTTCGAAGTCATGTGTGTGTAATGCCGCTTACTAAGAAACGGTAAAGTAAAACATCGTGAGGAAACTGTCATGTTCCTAGAAACATTCGAGGTCATGTGTCAGCCACCAAACTGCATTGGACCAGCATAGTAGATGTATAGCCTTGTTTCTCGTCTTGCGAGAGAAGATACAGAGTCCCAGCAGCGGGAACATTTAGTGGGGCTGCTTATTCATATTATGCAATTCTTCTTAATTTAAGAGTTGGGTATGTAGTAACTTGTTTATTTAGTTAATTATGTGTTTAGCCGATGCTGCGTCGCTCTGTCGTCACGCGTTACCGACGTGTGGTAACTTTCGTACGTAACTTAGTTTGTATTAAGCTCCGACCAAAAAGAAGGATGTTGTAAGTTTGACGTTGAAGTCTGTCTGTCTGTGTGTGTATCTGTATGTGGCACCGTAGACAAGGGGGGATCCAGCTTTAGCTCCAGGGGGTCACATAGTCGTGGTCAAGCCACAAAACTGTGCGATAAGTATAACGCATGATTTTTAATTAGTGGTCCACCTAGGTACCTACTGGACCCAGCCCAGTGGGGAGGGGGTCATGACCCCCGTGACCCCTAGATCCGCGCTTGACCGTATATCTAAAATGGATCGACCGATTTAAATGCGATTTTTGTATTTGTAACTTAGTTTTCTTGCGTTGCTTCTTAGCTATATTTAGTTAATATTGATTCAAGATAGCAGCCTCTACAAAATGGCGGATAAAATATTTTTTCACAACCTCCCACAATATGGGTAACAAAATGAAAGGGCTGGACTAGTACTGCACAAATTTCAAATCCAAGGTAGTCGGGGGTATTAATTTTGTTCTTGTTTGTGTTCAGCCGATGCTGTCTCGCCGTGCTCTATCCGACGTGTGGTCTGGGGGCGCCGGCGCGGGCGGCGCGGGTGCCGCGCGCACCGAACGATTCCTTCACGTGGGGCAAGCACTCAAGCTGGACGCCGTACTACGAGGAGACGCGCCCACCAGCCTCGTCTCTATGGGTACGCAGTTTAAAGATCTTCGTCCCCTTATACGACTCCACTACCACCCGACAAATGAAATACTTGCAAATATGGGCTTTATGTTATGCCCGTTAAAATATAGATTACAATGGCAACATAAATTAGCAGTCGGCTGCCAGCGATCGATCCAGACCTTAAGGCATCAACATAGGATACGCAACAGAACCAGGAATACAACTACTAACCCCAATCACTTGGAAACAAACTACGATAGTTGTCCACGATAGTTGTCTACGATAGTTGTCTACGATAGTTGTCTACGACAGTTGTGTACAATAGTTGTCTACGATGGTTGTCTACGATAGTTGTCTACGATGTTTATCTACGATGGTTGTCTACGATACTTGTCTACGTTAGTTGTTTACGGTCTACGATAATTGTTGTGTTAAGTTGGAAAACAAATGCCCCCAAGGCATAGGAAGCATGGACAATAACTGAGCAATATTTCCAAGTCCCTTTAACATTGTTTACAGTGTTCCGGTTTGAATGTCAATGTTTCCAGAGAAATTACAGGGCATAAGAGATAAATCATCTGAAATGTCTGAAAATGTTAAATGGTGACGATCGCTATGTAGTGCTAGGCAATGATTTGAACTCTGAACAGTCCAAATCAATATTTGGATAGCTGCGTGACAATATGCTGTTTTACGGACAGGCGTGCAGCTTTTCATCAGACTCGTGTCCTGTTCGTCCCGTCACACACACATAATAAGACAAAAACAGCTCTCACAAGAAATGTGTAAAAATAGTTTGTCTAGTAGCCAGGCTCCAGTGCTCCAGTCTTTTCCAGGGACATAGTTCAATATTGTATACGCGTATAGTCGTCGTATAGTCGTCGTGAAGTTGCAAACAACGGGTGATGGTTTACTTATTGCCAAGATCAGAATTCTCTTTACATTCGACCATTTGTTACATGGTTACATCACTTTTCTGTGCCTGTGCGTTGTTGGCATTTACCGCGATTCCAATGGCGTTGTCTCGGTAGTTTTTTAGGGTTCCGTACCAAAAGGGTAAAAGCGGGGCCCTATTACTGAGACTTCGATGTCCGTCCGTCCGTTTGTCATAAAGAACGGTGATATGAGTAGCTAGACAGTTGAAATTTTCACAGATTATGTATTTCTATTGCCGCAATAACAACAAAATACTAAATATAAAATAAAATAAATATGTAAGGGGAGCTCCCATACAACAAACTGATTTTTTACCGTTTCTTGCTCGATAGTTCGTCCCAAGCAAAGTAGATTGCGCCACTAATAGAACAAAACGCGCTATTAACTTTGTCTTTAGAATCATAAGGTAAAACCAAAATGTTATTGATTTTTTTTGGATGAAAGCTTGTCTGTAGAAACTGCGATAGTAAATGTATACGGAATTCGGAAGTCAAAGAAGTTTTCGCCGTTTATTTACTAATGGTACGGAAACCTTCGTGCGGGAGTCCCACTCGCACTTGTCCGGTTTTCTTTATACTGTGCTGTTGTGCAGGTTGTGGCGGATCTCGTCGCGCACCCTGGGAGGGTCGCGTGTGGCGGTCGGCGCCGCTGCCCGCCACGCCGGTGTGCGCCGAGCAAATGTCAGAAGGCAGGCTACTGCTGTCTACCACTTCCAATACCTACATTCTTGAAGGTACGTACGGTAAGAAACAGATGTATCTACATTTATGGGTGTTTATTTCTGTGTGTTTTTTTTAATTGTTGTACTCGTTTATGTATTACATCAGCTCTGTCTTGCTAGCTCTACATGTTTTGCTTAGTTTGAGGCTCGATGGTGCTGAGTGAAAAAAATACCCATTTATTTAAAACACACTAGCAGTGTCTCGCGGCTTAACCCGCGTAGTTCCCGTTCCTGTTATTTTCCCGGTATAAAAAGTAGCCTTCTAGACTATAATTTAGCGGCGTTCTAATTGTTCCAATTTCAACCCAAACTGTTCATACGTTACTATATGATTGAGCAACAAACATCCAAAGATTGTCATTTATAGTATTAGTAGGATGTATTCACAAATATTAAGGTATCCGCAGCATCCCGTGATTTTACAAGCTTAGTTCCCGTTTCCCACGTCAATTACCTACGATGGAAAGTAGCCCTACTATTCCATACCATAAACTATGTATCCGTTTTCCTAATTTCATCCCGATCCGTTCAGCCGGTTCCATGCGATCGAGCAACAAACATCCAAACTTTCGAATTCATTATACAAGTAGGAATGTAGTAGCATTAAACCATCTGTATGGGTCTCATAGTACAAGCTTTGCTTAGTTCTGGGCAGAATAGTACTATTTGAGAAATGGCGACTAATACATTTCTGCTAAAGACAATAAAATTGAATTGAAACAATAAAAGATGTTATCGTGTTGCTTAGAATCAGCCGCATGCTTGTCTATGCCTAAAAAAATATTATGTCTGCTGGTTCCGTATCTATTGCTGTAAAATTTGTGAAAAAAGTCTGGCTATTCTCATTTACAGGCAGGCTTAATATCAACTTTGTTACAGAAAGCGGCACAACTAGAGTGGTCCTACGATGGGAGGGCTGCGTGAGAGCGGCGCGAGTCAGCGAGCGAGCGGGCCTGTTCAGGGTCGGAGCGAGGGTGACCATAGGCGGGGGTTCCACTACCGGGGGCGCGGGCGGAGCGGGACTGTACGCGCTACCGATACAGGAACTATGTGCAGGGGCGTGGGCCATGCGACCGCTTCAGGACTGCAAGCACGCCCGTCTTCCTAGGACCAAGACTGCACACTGCTTCGATTTACTTGAAACCGGTAAGTTGTACTTAACACAATGTCAAGTTTTTAGACTACTTTGTGATTGAATATGCTAAGATTTTGATTAGGATACATTGATATGGTTTAGGCAACCGTGATCCGGTTCTGGGTAGAGTAGTGAGCTGAAGATGATATTTTATACAATTTCAGGAGAAGGTGGAAAAACGACCTTGGCTATAGCGATCGGTAGGCGAGTAATGTTACTGATTGAAGAAACAAAGACTGATAGTGAGATGGGATTTGAATATATACATATCAAGGTATGTTCAAGTCTAATATTATTTAAATATCTAAACTTTTTGTTTACTACGTGGGTGTGAGATTAAAGTATATTTTATTTTCAGGACATACAGCTTAGCGAAACGCCTGTACTGATTAAACTAATGGACGGAGAAGTAGGAATTATGGTAGTAGGTTATAAACACCATTGGGAAGTTTTAGAATCTAGTACGGGACAGGTACGTAAAATGTATTATCAGTTATCATTCACTTTATTACCAATTTTTGTATCTACGAGTATATTACTGTACTTACCTACTAAGTTAAGAAAACATATCATGTAACTAAATAATTTCTGCAGAAATTTTAAAAGGTAGTAAATTATTACAAAAGTTTTCAATTGAAAAATGCTCAGAGTATATGCCGTAGATTTAAACTGTAATAACAGTATCGTGGCAATGTCGTTGTTAAAATGACAGTACGATATAAAATTACCCCTCTCCCGTCCTAGTTACCACTCTAGCTTCCACCCTGCTTGTCGCTGTGGCCTAAAACGATCGGCGAAATGCAATTAACTGGCACGCAGTTCGAAGGTATGCTTTTGAGTGATTAAGACAAAGGTCAAGGGAAATTAACATTCTGACCTTTCAACTTTAGAAACAATACTTTAAACTTTGTAAGTTAAACGAGCATTGTTAACGTTTTGTGAATCCGGTGGAGATTTATTGTAACTTGAATTTATTTATGCTTGTAGACCGTGAAAAGGGCCGAGTCGTCTGAAGACACGGGAGTGAAGCGAGGAACTTTAGTCAACGCGTTACGGATCGGAGACGAGAGAGATGGCCAAATAGTACTTTGTTACAATCGTAAGTTCTTATTCTACCAAAACAATTCAACCTTATTTACGCATCTGAACTGCTGCAGCACAAAATATGGCCATAGCTCTATACTTAGCTTATTGAGTTCGTTTACATTTGATAGATTTGTATTTTCTCAAATATTAAAACTTATGAGCTATCGACTTTACTGCTAGGTCAATAGTGTTTATTTAGTACTTTTGAGAGCCTTTCTCTAAAATCATAAATAATCTTATTTTGCATTGGTACCTGTGCAGATACAGTTCAGTAACTGCCTATTATTTGATTAATTTGACTGTATGTACATACCTACACTAATACATAGTAATACATACATAGTAATACACCGTTAATTCAAATGTTCAAACGTTAATGTAAAAAAAATCTGAATGATGCAATTTTCACTTTTTATTATTTGTACTTAACACGCTTTTATTAGCTCCACTTGCAACTAACTATGTTTGTAAGAATATCTTGGAATCTTAATTTGACCCACTTCCATTAAGATGAAATTTTGCTCACGGTCTGAATTCTGATGACAATACATGTATATCTAAAAACGTCATTATAAATCCAATATGGCGGCCTTCCCAAAATGGCGGACAGGCTATTTGAAATGCACCCCCATGATATGGGTATCAAATGAAAGGGTTTGTTGAATGGGATATGAAAAAAATAATCACGTAACCTATATCTAACATGGCGGCCGTTCCAAAGTGGTGGAAAGTGTGTTTTTTTAGTTTTTTAAACTATTATTCACAATCAGTCGTCAATTTTACGTTTACTCGAGGCTATGGGGCGTGTAATGTTTGTCTTCGGCATACATATGAGTATCTACAAATTCGGTGGGAATCTTAACTGCAAATAACAATTGCTGTAATAAAATACTGTATTTTGTAATGTAATGCCGTTTTTTTTTCAGATACATGCCATTTTGAAAGATTAACAAGCAAAGGATTGGAGAGTGACGGTGAATATGATTTTCACTGGACGACTGTGCCCGCTGCCGTAGGTATGTTTAACTTGTGATGGTAGTTGTGCCGTGCGTTTTCACCTTCAAATTCCACTTATTTTTTCGGGGTTAATGTAGGCCTCTAGTTTGATATAAGTAATAGCTTCAAATGTGCTATTTAAACCTAGTGGGGAAGAGCATGGAAATTATGATATCGGTATAATTCAGTGTGTAATCTATTACTTTACCTAATTTCACTTAAATCTCGATGTACCTATCTACGGATATCAATTTAGTTAACCGTTTTGTGTGAACACTTCAAATCAAGTTTTAGGAGTTATTATATTTCTCCATCTATATAAACCATCAGATGTGCCCTCCTAAACTTCAGCCGCACGGAATTATGTCATCGTTGGGAAGAGTGAGCTCACTCTTTCTGTTCTAGTTGGTTGCAGGAAGCAGTGAACGCCGAACGTTTTTTCCTAAGTATCAGTATTCGTTGTCAACAACCAAAATAAGTAGAACCACGGCATACCTCTATTCATTCGCTAGCGGTCAGTTCTAGGGATCAAGTAGACCGCTGGTATGTAAACCACTTACGCTACACACATACACGCAGTTTATTACCAATTTTAGGGTGCTCGGGACACATCCAATGGTTTATATCGATGTATTTCTCACTCTCACATTTCTCTTATGGTATCAATCATCGATGATTTTTATGTTTCAGTATGTGCATTCCCCTACATAATGGCATTTGCTGAAGATCTTCTGGAAATAAGATTGGTCGCCAACGGTTCTCTGGTTCACGCCGCGTGTATACCCGGACTGAAACTGTTATGCGGCCGAAGAGTAAGTTTATTTTAACTTAAACTTATTTTTTAACTAACTTAATATTTCGGCAAAATGAGTATTTTGTTCACTACACGATGCGATATGTCGTTTTGGGATGTAAACTTCTGTTGCCTGCCGAATGTCATCAGGGATTTATCATTCAAGATGGCGATTTAAAACCGCAGCGCGGCGTTGATGGAGGTTCTTAACTCTTTGTAAAAAATAGACATATACGTAAATATTTTAGTAAAATATTTGATTCTTCCTGCATGTAAAATGCACAAAATATAAATTGAGTATAATATAAAGAAATCATGGCCTCCGAAGTTCGTAGAGATAATTTTACGGGGAATAAAATAACTTAAACGTTCTTGAATTATTTTTAAAATGACCTGAAAACCTGACGAACAGTTGTATAAAACTGATCAACGATTGAACGATTCACCGATTATAACTTTTTTTTTCGTTTTCAGGACATATTCTACGTGGCATGCGCTCCTGAGTACATCCCCCTGGGACGCGAACTTGACCCGTGTCTTGGCCTCGACTATGAACTAGCGCGTCAGATTAAACAGGGACCGTATTCTGTGGACGAGGACGAAAATCACGAGAACAAGTTAGTTAACTGCATTTTTTTATAAAGGGAAGGAAAGTATAGCAGTTGGCCTCAAGTGCCTTCTGAGTTATTGCACTGGATGTCATTTTCTTTGCTATTAAAGGTTTACACGTCCATCTCGCCTGAAAGTATCTAAGTAACGATGCTATCTACGATGGAGCGTGATTACCTAGAAGTGTAATATTTGATGTTGGTGGTGAATGAATAAGACATGTTGATCGGTTCAGCTCCGTTTATTCATTGAACATTATCATTAGTCGTATTCTAAAGCCTAAAGCTTACTTATGCTAGCTCAACACTACGTAATTTAGGGCGCGCGTGTAACCTAGATTTAGAATATCGCATTGTCAAGATTGTTGCGCGAATACTATACCTCATATCAATTTGAAAAATCCATTCATCGTAATCTTAATACATATAAGTTACGCGTCACGTTGTTTGTCTGTCATAGGTTCTTAAACTACTTAACCGATTTTAATCAAATTTGCACACGGTGTGCAAAGTTTTGCTTATGTAGTCAGATTAATAGTTTATTATATTGTGACATTATCCGAATAACGCCAGAACGGGCCGCTATTTTATTATACTACACAAACATGCCTCGTGATGTATATCATTCCTGTTTCTTGTATTTCTCACAGATTTGAATATTATCCATTCAAAAATAAACTTTACTTCCAGGGGCGAGAACTGCAACCCGGTCAACCGCAGCTCGGAGAACAACTCGGCGTCCAGCCGAAGCAGCTCCATTTCGTCGGAGCAGGAGAACATCCGCCCGCCGCTCCAGAGGATGGCGCCAGTCTCGCCACCCACCTCCCCGCAAGGTACGACCTCGACACTACAAAACTGACAGTACTTCACGATATCAGAGAGTATAATGTCTTGGTATCACTAAGTGGACGAAAAGTGTAAACTTTATTACTACAGTCTTAATGGCGAAATTTCTTTGGGCAATTCAAATTCTCTTTTAATCACTTAAAAATATGTTTATCATTATTAAATCAAATAAATTTAATTTTTGTAAAAAATATCACGTGTGATATAAACTTCTTTGTAACATATAATTCATACGGCGACTGCCGATCCGGAGACCCCGGGTTCAAAAGAGTGGTTTTGTATTGCAGTACTGTATTTTCGAAGTCATGTGCGTAATGCCGCTAACTTAAAATGGTGAAGGAAAACATCATGAGGAAACCGACATGTACTTAGCTAGAATCTTTCAAATTCATGTGTCATCCACCAACCCACACTGGGCCAGCGTGGTGGATGACTTGACTCTCTCCTTGCGTGAGAAGGTCCCAGCAGCGGGAACATTTTTTAGTGGGCTGTTTATGTTTATGCAAGAAGCCTTTCATGAAGTTGGCATTGTGCCTGTAGGTTTTTATGATTAAGATAAATTGAAGTTTATTAATTGGTTTCAGTACCTAATGTTGTGTTATTGTAAGACTCCAGGAGACCTATGTAGGATGATAGAAGGGTATAAAGTAATAAGATTCAGCACTATGCCGTCACTTGTAAGCTATCCAACTGAGTACAGTCGAAGAGGGGGGTTGCAACCCTCGCAGGTTGCAAATTTTTATTTATTTATTTATTTGAAAGCAATTAGCACCGTTATAAATAACGACTTACACTAACGAGACTTAAATTAAAGTTAAACAAAGAACATTATGGATAATTATGTCAAAATAATAGTATTAATCTATCTATTTACTTATGTCATTATTATGATACAAAATCAATCGTCAAAAAAAATGAAAAATAATGATAATAAAAACAAGAAAATAATAATAAAGAAAAAACAATTTGCAAGTCATCACTAGAAATTATACAGGAATAAATTCAATAATTATTAAACCAAGCAAATAAAATAAAAACAATGTCAAATTTATAATAAAATAAAATTCTACAATATCGAATCATATGTCACGTCACATCAATAATACAATCTTATGTCATCAGTTGCAACTCACATGTCATTTAAAGATACTTGATTGCCTAACTAATGTCTTCTCACAGTATATCAAGCATTCTGCCACAATGTTTTTCCACTGACCCGCTAACAAATCTACGTCAGGTGCCACATCGAGCAGAGAATTCAATGCAGCGAGGGATCGCGGTATCGGGGAGGTCTGGCGCGCGACGGTCCTACACCTCGGCTCAGCAAACAGCTTATGTTTCCGGGCCCGAAGGTAGTTGTCGGGCACATTAAGGCGACACAGCTGTTCATTGACTTTAGGGGCATCAATTTTATCCCGAAGGATCTTACACATGGTCTCCATTTGGCCGTGAGCCCTCCTTACTTCCAAAGAATTATAACCTAGTGCACCATGCAGGAACTCTGTAGGGTACAAGTAAGGGTAGTACCCAAACTTACGCTTGTACAGATATCTGAGAAAAGCCTTCTGAACCTTTTCCAACATTAGGGTGTGTGTACTTATCCTCATGTGGATGCCAGACACATGCACTAGCCTCCAACTTACTTCGGACCAAGGCACTGTATATGAGTTTAATAACCTCGATGTTTTGAAATTCTCGAGAATTTCGGAGCACGAAACCCAGCCGTTGGTATGACTCTTTTGCCATCATGGTAATATGCTCATGAAACGTGAGCCTCTGATCAAATGCGACTCCTAAATCCTTCATCGACATTACACGTGAAATGACGTTTTGTCCCAACTTATATTGGAAGTCAATTGGCCGTCGCACTCGCCCGAAGGTCATCACGTAGCATTTAGTCCAATTAACGTTCATACCATTGTTCGAGCTCCATCCAAACATACTATTTATGTCTCTCTGCAGCTTCAGACAATCGTCTTCGGTTTGCACAACTTTATACAGTTTTAGGTCATCTGCATACAATAAACATTTCGAACTCCGAAATGCATCTGGAAGGTCATTGACCATAATCGTGAAGAACAGGGGCCCAAGTATCGATCCTTGACTTACTCCAGAACGCGTATGATAGGGCATGGAGTCGTAGATGCCTAGCCTAACAAATTGTTGGCGATTCCGGAGGTAGTCGGCGATGAAGTGTAGATAATTTGGAGTGAGTCCCAATCGACTGAGTTTCTGGAGTAATAAATCATTATTAACCCTATCAAACGCCTTCTGAAAGTCAAAATATACTACGTCGACCTGCAACCCCTGGTCCAAATACGAGGAAATATCATCGACCAGTGTTAACAGATTTGTATTTACGGATCTCATCTTCCTGAACCCATGCTGCTCATCACATAGAAATGGTTCTATTTGTCCATACAAGTCACTATGCAGTATACGCTCAAAAACCTTCGCCACAGTTGGCAACACAGCAATAGGACGATAGTCTTCAACAGCCATTTTATCCGAGCTTTTAGGGATAGGAGTGACACGCGAGAGCTTCCACTGCGCCGGATAAACCCCACACCTGAGAGCAAGATTAAATAAGTGGCATAGTGGATACGCAAGTAGCATTTTCGCTTGTTTCATGAACCAGGGTGGTATATTATCCGGCCCTACGGAACTACCGCATCCCAATTTTCCAATTGCTTCAATCACGTCGGTAGTAGTTATATGTGGTATGTCTATGGGAATACCTACAAAAGACGAGTCTCTCACAGATGCTCCAGCCGCATTCAGATCGGGGATTTTAGTCAAGAATACACTGGAGAAAAACTCTGCAAAAGCTTCAGACGCTTCCTTACCACTAAACTTAACGTCCTTGTAAACGACTGTAGGTTCAAACCCACCCTTGGATCGTAAACCAGAAACATGCCGCCAGAAACCCCGGGGATTTGCCCGTAAATTGCTTTCAATCTCAGATATGTATGCCTTATAAGCTTCTGATACTCTGGTTTTAAGTTCAGCCCTTAAGTTGAAAATAATTCGTATGATCCTCTAGCGCCAGTGCGCTTCCAGTTCCGATGAAGCGCAAGCTTGAGTTTTACATCGTCAATTATATCCTTCGTAAACCATACTGGATATCGCGATCCCCGTCCAACAATGTTCCTACGCTTTTTGGGAATACAGGAATTGAATATTTCATATATTATGTCATAAAAAGTATTTGTACAAACACATACATCATCGAGCTCGCAAAAATCATCCCATGATACGTGCGACAGCATCTCAAACAACAGACTTCTGTTACATTTATTAAAATTCCAATCCGTATTGGGATCAATATTAGAGGACTCGATGCGTTCCGCGCGGCGAGAATGACCCATTTCAATCCCAATGCCAAGGGGAGGATGATGGCAGTCTATTTTAACAATATTGTCGGTAGGTTTCACATTAATGTTGACATCCGCGCTTCTACGTATCAATACCACGTCAAGCATTCTCCCATTAACATTCGGTACGTTATTAAATTCAATAAAATCGCAGTAAGACAAGAAATAGCCGTAATAACTATTAATGTTCGCTGATGCCGTATACAAATTCAAATCTCCAAAAACCATTACAACTCCCTTTACATTACTGATAAAACTTTCGACTTTGCCAAACCATTTCATATAATAGTCATCAGGCGCATTAGACTTAATATAAATTACACATACATGGACTCTGTGACCAAACCACATGAAGCTGGCCCATAGGTCTTCACCACCGTCGACGGATTCAAAGTCCATGCGTCTGCGCAGCACGATTGGTGCGCGCGCACATATTAAAGCACCTCCACATGGGGTATCTCGATCTCGACGTAAGATACTCCAATCACCACAAACCACTTCTGCATCAGCCACAGAGCAATCCAGAAATGTCTCTGTAGCCGCCACCAAATCATGCTCTAGCAGAAGTAAATTATTCCGCCATTCCGCCAATTTACCCTTAAGTCCACGAACATTCTGGTAATACACATTGAGACTTGATTTACTACATGTGTGGTGTAGCCCCACCCGAGGGGCCGCCGCGAAAGGGCCGAGAACTAGGGCTGGGGGCAGAGTCAGTGCTTGCACGTTTCCCGTGTCCTCTGTAGTTAATCCATGCCTTGATTCTAGCGTTGACAGGCCATACCTCATGCGACAGACAATGATCGTAATGCATCAGAGGGATGCCCAGCTTGTAAGACTTGTAGTCGCCCCTCGCAGTGAGCGCCTCGACTGTACAAACCGCACCAGGAAACAGCTTCTGCAGGTATTCTCGCACCTCTTCGACGTCTGAGGCCATATTCCATAGGTGAATATATTTCTTACTCTCGACAGCCTTCAGTGTGGTCACCGAAGGTCCAGCGGTGCCAAATATTAATGTTGGCAGGTGGGTTATCCTGCGGCCCTCTCCCGTTATCCTCCGTTGATCTGATTCAAGTGGACGAATATTTACGGGCACGGGCACAGGCGGGGGAATAACAGATTGTCGCGATGGGTGTCGCTGGTCGGAAGACAGCTGAACGTCAGGTCGAAGAGGAGCGGGTGAATGAAGTGGAGATTGCCGCGCGGCAGACCGCTGGGGTGCAGGCCGCCGATCATCAACCCGTTGAGGGCCCATCCGCTTAGCAGTATCTCCCCTGCCCTCTTTCAGTGTCCCTCGTGCAACGGCACTCGTGCTCACTCGTGCTCACTCACTCGTGCTCGTGTTTATAGTTTCAATACCTCTCCTTATCCATTATTTCGCAATGCCGTACAAAAATCATGCGACAAGGAGAAATGATCGAGGGTTGCAACCCCTTTCCCTCTTCGAGAGTACTCAGTTGGACAGTTTACAAGTGACGGCATAGTGCTGAATCTTATTACTTTATGCCCTTCTATCATCCTACATAGGTCTCATGGTGGTTCATTTACTACGTAAATTTTGTTCACGGGCCTGTAGTCTATAGAGCTCTACAATAAACTGAATTTCAAAATATTTTATACAGTTACAGGTTCCAGACGTTTGCTATTAGTACGTAATAAGTAGTATATGAATAACTTTTCTTTAACAGATGAAGTACTCTACAGAACAACTGGACCAAATCTCTGTAACTTTGAAAACTTTGAAAAGTTCTTGGTTATTTCGATTGTCTCAGATGGAGTGGTTGAACTTTATTTTAAGTACTTCTATTGTAGTCTGAAATTTATAGAACCCGAGAACTGGCTACTTGTTAGTTCACTTAGCGTTTTCCACGATGTGTGATGAATTTTGATAAGTTGATTTCCGATTTTTGTTATGACATTACGTCAAGTACAGTCGCTGTATCAGGCATTTTATTAAATGTGATATTTCTTATTTCTGTTAGATAATAGAAACTAAAATTGGATAATTCTCAAACAATATTAAGTAAGCGCCTTGGTGGCCTAGTGACGAAACGTTTGGATTTACAATCGCAGATATACTCGTAGAATAGAATAATATAAGAATAGAGATTTTAGGTTCTAATCCCGCCACATCTCTGAATAATATAATACGAAGTGCAGATTTAAGAAGTTTTTCATAATCACTGGACGTCTACTCTGTTTCTACGAAAACGAAATTTCGAAAAAAAAAAACTCGCTACTTTCCTACTCTCGTTCTACTTCGTTTCGTCCGATACAACATTGTTTGACGTTTAAATGTTCTAAGCATACTCTAATTAAAGTAGGCTTAGAACATTTAAACGGATAAAACGACGGATCGAAGTAGAATCGGAGCTAGAAAATCGCGAGTTTATTTCGAAATTACGTTTTCGTTGAATTAGAGTAGACGTCCAGATTTCAATGATACTTTATTCGCCGGTGAAACTAGGATTAACAAAATTGTGTTGTTGTGTCAGAGACCAGAAAAACGTTGACTTTAACGGTGACTTTAAAATAATGAGGAAACCTGCATGTTCCAAGAAAAATAGGTAATTCCAACTTGTTTCTACATCTGTGATATCGATCATTCTTGACAATCGTGGTAGATCACGGCCTTAACACTCTCCTTGTCGGAGATGGCCCCGAGTCCCAGCATAAATGGACTCCGTGAGCAACTCAAATAAGTAGATTTCCTTCCAGCAGTAGCCGAATTTTGAATACTAGCGTCTTTAACATTGCTAGAATTGCTCGTATGGAAAATAAAAACAACGCCCCTAACGAATATAAAAGGAAGTGTATTATCCGTACATTTTTGAAGCGGAAACGTTTACGTTACGCTAACAGAGATGCGTGTGGGTATTATAGTATTTTGCCTACTGGTCTAATGGCCACTTTTTCGTAGAACTTGTGACGCAGTATCTATTTGGAATGAAGACGATTACAATTGATACAATTTGCCACACTATTGTTTTAAAAAGTGTTATACATATATCGATCACTAAAACAGTATTTTTAACAGACTTCCAAAAGGATGAGGTTCTCAATTCGGTTGTATGGGTTTCTTTTATGTATGTTACGCGATAGCGCTGCCAATTATTTTGAAACGATTTTGATGGTTACCTACTACTGGTAAATCCTCAAAATGGTTACTCTTTTGTTTGGTAGATCATCAGGACGTCTACTCTGTTTCTACGAAAACGAAATTTCGAAAAAAAACTCGCGACTTTCCTACTCTCGTGTTACTACGTTTCGTCCGATACCTACAACATTGTTTGACGTAATGTTCTAAGCATACTCTAATTAGAGTAGGCTTAGAACATTTAAACGGACAAAACGACGGATCGAAGTAGAATCGGAGTTGGAAAATCGCGAGTTTATTTCGAAATTACGTTTTCGTTGAATTAGAGTAGACGTCCTGGTTCAGACGGTTTTTGAAATATGAATCAAAAACTAAAATTTGTTTTCATGTATATAGACGACGTAGTGATAGATTGTTATGATATTTGGTTGAGTGTCTGAATTTAATTTTAAATTGTAGTTTTTTTTTAACTTATTATCTTTTATTGCGTAGTGTTGCCAGAGAACAGCGGCCGCTGCGTACGCATCTACAGGATTCCGGCGAGCAACCTGAGCGCGGGCGCGTACCAACGGCAGAGCGTGTCTGCGGACCAGGTCGTCACCTCCTACTTCCCGGACCGCCTCGCCAGGTATGTCAGGTAAATGTAGCTTCAATTCACTCTTATTAAAGTTCAAATTCCGCTCGTCTCTATCGTATATTCGCATATTCGTTCCTAACCTTCCTTCCAAATTCCAAAAAACAGGAATTTCTCTATAAAGAAGGTTGTTTGTATCTGTATTTACTCGTATTTTTCTCATAATTCCGCCAAGTATAACAATTTGAAAAAAAAACTTTTTTTATTTGATGAAACACTTTCATTGAATTGATTTACCAAAATCGGTTCAGTCCTCTCTCTGATTTTAAACTCAAAAGGCAGCTGTGTAGTTTTCGGAGAGAAAAAAATATTCACAAGAGCTGATGTTATTGTAATACTTTCAGAATTGTCTTAAATTCAGTAACGAGACATGGGACTATGAACTCGTGTGACATTAATCACCCGCTTAGAATAAATGCTCCTAGATCTGCACGCACCGTAAATCAAAACCAGTCACAAGTAAATTAAGTTAGTCACAGCTTATATTCGTGCGCCGATCGATCACTCTCGCTGGCCAGACTAATGAAAGCCTGACGTAGACACAGCAAGCGAACGCACAAGTTTACTATAATGCATTTACAGTCAATAGTGCTACGTCAAAATTAGTTAGAAAATTAGCTTTTCCATTGGAAAATATCTGTACATCGACGCCCATGTATACCTTAGCCGGGCAACTCACCTTCGTAAATATAGGTACATAATTTCACTTCCAATACGGTTCTAAGTTATTTTATGAATTTACTGTACTCTTTTTTACAGCATAGAGTGGCGAGACGAACAGTGTGCCTGGTGGTAAGCAACATGCCTGTCCATAACAGCATATAGTGACACACAGCTATTGGAACATGCCTGTCCATAACAGCATATAGTGACACACAGCTATTGGAACATGAAGAGTCCAAATCATTGCCTAGCACGGCATTGCGCTCGTCACTCAGAGATCTAAGATGTTGTATCTCTAAGCCCTGTAATTACGATGCAGTTTGTATAATATGATTTGCCGCGAAGCGCGCGAACCAATGCTAGTTTTGCCTTAATTATCGAATCGAATCGGATCAAAGAGTACTTCTTAATATAAGAAATACGTTAATTATAAGCAACAATCAAATATGTTCTTCTATTTCAGGCCAAACAGCATGAGACAAAGACTAGCCGAGTTGAGGCTTGACAGCAAATCGAGGGGCGGAGGCGACGACGAAAACCTCTAGATATTTAAAAAATAACCGTGTATGTACTGTGTACAAGACCGGGAATTGAACGTGACATTGTTAAAATAATTACATATTTTATTTGTGACGCTGTTAAATATGAGACGCCTAGCATCGATATAAATCATTGATTTATTCATTGACGCCAGCATAAGTTTCAAAATTGTAGATACAATCCTTAATATCCATAATTATCGTTTTAACAAAAGAATTACCATTGCGACGAAAAATGCGAAAGTTTTCAGTAACTAAGATAAATTAAGTATTTTATCGTTCTTAACAGCCTTCCCGCCTGATGTTAAGCGACGATGTAATCATACGATAGAAGGTCTTACAAATGTAATAATTAAATGAAATGGAAATAATCAATCAGTGAAACTAGCTTCATTGTGAAATAGCGCTGAGAGCATTTATGAAGTGATTTAATTTATTTTGAGAAGAAATATTCTCTGCTAATGTGTGATTTGTTCATCCTGCATGCAATGACCCATAAGATAATATTTTAGAGCAAACAAAATGTGTGTCAAATTCAATATGAATTCATTAGTTACCTAAATATTATAAAAATTGTTACGCTATTGGAAATATTAAGATAAATAATTATTAAATGTGGGTAGTTGTGCACAATGTAGATGTATATAAAATATGCTCAACGTTCGATAAAATAAAATTGCAAATCAATGTTTTAGGAAGCATCATCATTTTCAGCCTATATCGAATAGTTAGTTCGGTTGGCTGAATGTTATCTTAGGTTTTAGGAATAAAAGTGTTTATACGATTGACGGTTATTGGTAAAAATTGTGGTCATCGATTACCATTTCGACCTTCACCATGGATATTCGTAGAAGGTTCGATGAAACTCACTGTCTGTATAGCAGACTACCAGCACTACCTCGATAGATGCTGGCTGTTTGGTTAAAAATGTGTGTTTAATAAATAGTACCTATTGATAGTTTGTGTATTGTTTGTTTGTAAGTTACGGCTGGTCGAGTCGGAATAACGGGGACTGCCGATCCGGAGCCCCCGGGTTCATATCCCGCGCCCACCACTGTCTATTCGAAGTAGGTACATAGGTACGTAATGTGCATAATGCTGCTCACTGTAAAAGGTGATGGAAAACTTCGTGAGGAAGCTGAGATGTACCTAGAATCTTTCGAAGTCATGCAGCGTGGTGGATTATGGCCTTGACTTTCACCTTGCGAGAGAAGGCCCCGAGTCCCAGCAGTGGGAACATTTAGTAGGCTACTTATGCTATAGTTTGTGTATGCTATGTGTAGGTATCGTAAATCGTTACAGTTAGTAGTAGTAGTAAATATTAAGGTTAAAGTGCAGTAAGCTGAGTTCGTATACCTGGCGTCTACGTAGGCACCTATATGTCGCATCAAGCTAGCAAAACTTGTGAAAATTTAGATCATCGCCCCAAGAGGCGTATTAAATAAATCATACATTTTCTATTTCTACGCGACGTCAACGAAGACGCTACGTATTCGTACTATGCCTGCAGGTCGTAAAATATAAAACATATATGTTAGTAACCATGCAAGATGGACTAAAGATACTATGGTTACTAAAGATATAACAAACAAAAATGTATACCTAATATATTCAATTAAATTTGCGATACTGAAATATTAGAATCTCATTTCTAGGGTCTATGTTTTAGGCGAATTATATCTGAATTTATTACCTGGCACGTAAACAAGTATGGCGACCAATCAATCAAAACACGTATTTTTTAAGAAAAAAGTTCTCATTGGTTATTGGTCTACCATGGCTGTTTATTTTAGGTAGAGTTTTCGCCATCGGTGGTCTATTTTAGAGTGGCGTTACTGTACGATATACCTCCCACTTTAAGTGCGTTGTTCCATCTTTTCGCCAGACTTTAATGATGGTGCAGACCTGCAGACTCTATGCAAAACATAGGTACGTTAATTATGAAAATAAGTATACCTAAGTATAAAATATTCTAGTCACATGATTATGTGCAATGGATAAGACAAGAAAGTGATGTAAAATAGATGTACAATTTAAGAGAGGATGTGATTGAATATCTGTTTAAATTAACTAAATCACGGTATAATACAGTAGCGCTATTCCAGAACAACGAAGTTTTGAAGTTTTTTTTTAATGATAAAGTAGTGAGATGAGCAAGGCAAAGCACATCATTGCACTACGCAGCGTAGTCTACGCTCATCGAACGGGGACTTTTCTTTGTTTTTTTTTTATCAATAATACCTACGTCACGCATTTCCTGCAACGGGTCTGATGTCATCGATCCATCTGGCTGTTAGTCTGCCAGCGATAGGATTGTCCCCTATCTTTTTCACGTGTTGCTGAATTATATGATTACATTTCTCTAAAGAATTAGCACACTTAGCTCAATTGCAACTAGGTAACCCCTTACAAGAGTTAGAATATCCCTACTGTACTGTAACCGTGTTTACCGTAACTTATTCTTCAATGTCTATGCGACTACAGAAAAGAAGTGCCATCCAATTATTTGAATATCTTACTAGTCTAATAGTATAAAACTATAATAATTTGCGATGCAAGAGAATTGAAACCTTATTTAAGTGTTAATACAGTCTATCTTCACTGTAAATAAGTTGTTTCTAGAATAAAAGTATCTATGAAAGAATATATTTAGTAGATAGTTTATAAACTCATTTCATCGTCTGTATCGTTTTCAGAATAAAATATACATGAAATAGATAAGTGTTCTATTAAACTGTAACCAAAGGAAATGTACCAAACTGTTAGTTTATAAGGATACACTTATATTTAAAAAATGCAGAAAGCACAAAATACATTTAACGATACACTGCTAAACCATAAAGAACTGGGCTTTAGTCGAAATATAAGTGTAAAGTACGTATGAAAACTTTTCATTACGTACTATGTAATTCTAATAAATTTAAAATGTTTTACGGTAGAATTCATAATTGGAAACCTATTGCAAGTAAAACTATTATCATGTGTATTTAGATGATATTGTGTTTGTTGAATAAAATTAAGCTATAGATAAAATATTTGAGTAAAAGGTGTGTTTAATGTGACACCGAGTTAAGGAAGTACAATTTATTGTGAGAGAGTCCTGAATACCTCTTTAAAAATTAGGTACAACTACATACATAACTATATTTGATCCTGTTGATTTACAGACGCATGGATTTCGCAGAGGGGTTCAAAACTGCTGGAATTAATAAGGATCTGAATCTAAAAATTTACATAAGTTCTTAGACATACTAAATTGTTATCATCTATTATTTCTTTGCTTATTCTAGGCACATTGTGCCCAAGGGCAAATAGTTAACCGCGGATCTCGTTTGCAGCAATAAAGTAGGCAATTACCAACATTGTCTTTATAAATAATCCAGTATTTTCCATACGTATAAGGAGATGAATAAATAAATTTTAAAATACATTTATCAAACACTAAACAAAGCTTATCATAACATTTAACCTTTTGACCGCCAGGACTAAATTGCATTTCCGTGCCCTGGACGCCAAGCGTACGAAATAAGTCAAAATTAAAAAAAAATGTGCTGTCACCATTTAATATCTAACACACAATGTTTTGGTATAGTCCGTTTTTTGTCACCTATAGACGTCGTTGGCGTACAGGGCTCGCTAGCGCTTGTCAAGTATAGGTGACTCTGGCGTTCAAAAGGTTAAACTCTTGAGAATATGTTTGTACTTCTATATTATAGACCAAGGAAAAACATTTCGACAAAACCCATGCGTTTGCAAATCAATGTTTTAAAAATATATATTTATAAAATCATTATTTTTGTGTGAGTAGGCCTGGCATTCCTGTTCAAAAAATGTGATAAAAGAGCAAGCCTATAAAGTTATCGAAAAGAATATGTTTTTAAGAAGTGAATTGTACCATTAAATGAAATATACGCATTATTGGTGTCTGCAGCGTGACGTGTACAGACAAAATGTTCCAAGAACATTAAAATAATATTTTCAACATGTAATTATAAAAAATTAGGAATTTACTGTTATTTTCTCTAAAGTTTAAAATAAATGTCTGTTCAAGAACATGTCTTTTATTTCTCATTAAATATTAATAACTAATATTATCAAACAATTATAAGTAGATATTATTAACAGTAAAATCTTACACAAATCTAAATAATATCTAAAATATTGGTCCATGGTTACTTAAAAATAATAAAATATAAAATGAGTTATTATATTCAAATAGTAATTATCAACTTAATTAGCAACTTAATACACTTGACTTTGTAGTAGTGTTGAGTAGAACTTGTAAGAAGTGGTACATTTAATTCCAACATGTACTACAATAGGGCATCGGACTGTGTCAAAAATACACCATTCTAATTAGTCCGTCAGCTAGATCATGGAATTATGGAACCCGTATTTTATGTTTTTTCAAAGTATTAAACATCGACAGAGATAAATATAGAACATCAAACTTCGAGAGTGGTCGCGACGTCACTCGTGGGTAAAAATCGTACCCACGAGTGACGTCACGCGAAACTTCAAAGCACTGTATCTTCGTCATTTTTTGTTTGTGAAACAAAAGAAATAATATGTGTACAATATTTTTAAGCAATCTAACTGACGGACTAATTAGTTTTTTTGGAGGATTGTACCCTATTGTATGTTGAGAAGTCGCGTAAATCGGCACTCTACTTGAATAAACACAGGGCGAGAGTGAGAAAGAATGAGCCCGAACTTCTGTGCCCTATGCCTCATTTCAAGTGAAACATTGCATTGGTTCAAAACCAAAAAGAGACTATTCATATCGACATAGAAATCGTTTCAACATCGTTGATTCTTACAAACTCTTTTTCAAGTCATTTTTTACCCAACATCTCTTTGTAGAAAAATAAAGATTTATTTGTAGAGCAGTATTACTATCATCGGAAAGTGTACGATTGAGGTGGAATTCTATAGTTTTATTAGCTGCGTAAAGTCAGGAGATTGTTGCTAAACAAAAACATTTAATTTTGCTCATTCGCGCCGTAATTTCGCAAACAAACTTTCGTTTCGCATATTATTTGTTTGGTCTTCAAATTTCTGAATTAACGATAAATAAAAAGTATTTATCAGAGGTCATAAAATACAATGGCCTAAGCCTCCTAAAACAGTAGTAAAAATATTTCTTAGTGCAATGTCACCTATTTACAATATCAAACGTCAACAAAGTATTTTTGTAAAAAATATTTCAATATAATTTCAAAATATACACTAGTAACCATAACTTACAAATAATTGACAGATTAGAAAAAGATTATGTGAGGTCAGAGAAACTTTGGCTGTTGCTTCAATGCTGTTATATCTAGGAACCTTGGTATCTCACCAACCTGAGCTGCTTTGGAAGGGGCCGGTAAACCTGGAACAATATCATTTGTAAGAAAATAGCTAAAATCATGTTTGTGTTGGTAACTCTAATAATATCTACTAGGAATAGAAATTACGAGATTATACCAAATCAACATATTTAATTATCAATTATTTCCGCAAAACAATATTTTGGCAAAATGAAAGAGAGAGCAACAACATAATCAAATTCACTCTAATATAATTAACAGCAGTCTTAAGCCCTGTTCTTACCGGAGCGGTATTCGCTGCCGCCTGCAGTAGAGAAAACCGAGTGGGTAAGCGGTAATATTACTGTTCACACCAAAAAGTACCGCCTACCCAGGCGGTGCGTACAAAATCATCATCATCATCATCAACAGCCCACTAAACGTTCCCACTGCTGGGACTCGGGGCCTTCTCTCGCAAGGAGAGAGTTAAGGCCATAATCCACCACGCTGGCCCAGTGCGGGTTGGCGGATGACACATGACTTTGAAAGATTCTAGGTACATGTCGGTTTCCTCACGATGTTTTCCTTCACCGTTTTAAGTTAGCGGCATTACGCACATGACTTCGAAAAGACAGTGGTGCGTGTGGGGTTTGAACCCGGGGTCTCCGGATCGGCAGCCGCCGTTCTCCCGACTAGACCACCGTAACTTATACATTAACTTATAGCGTACAAAATACCGCGCGGTATTTACCTCTACCCACAGCGGTAGCGAATACCGCTCCGGTGTGATCAGGCCTTTAGGGTCTGCAGATAGAAGTGAAAACTTATAACTTAGAGTTTTAGTATTAAAGAGCAGTGATGTCGGCAATACATCACCTGTAAAGCTACAAATATACTGCTATTACGCGTGCCGGTGGTGCGAACTCTTCGTTTCGACGCTACACCGCCATATTGACTGGCCTCTGGCTTAGTGGGTAGTAACTCTGCCTGCGAAGCCGAGGGTCGTGGGTTCGATTCCCACCCAGTGCAAATATTTGTGTGATGAATTCAAATGTTTACACTGTGTCTGGGTGTTTCTATGTATAATACGTATGTTTTTACAACTATATCAGTATTATTTCAGCTATTTGGCTGCCATATTACAAGCTATGCTTAGTTTGGGGTCAGATGGTGTTGTGTGTGAATTGTCCACCAATATTTATTATTATATTAGTATAAGAACTTCAGCAGGTTATAGATTTTGCTGGTATATCTCTCGCTCCTACTTCTACAGTGTATAAATTAACTACATAGCCGTTTTTTGTTAATTCGTTTAGAAAGTCGTAATACTCATAAAAATAAATACACAACAACATACCTTGTAATATTCTATGCTTCTCCATATAGTTCCTGGTCGCGAAGGACATGTCTATACCCGCGGTGGCGACAGGCGCGGGCCGAGGCGCCACCGGCGGCGCGTTGAGGTACTTCGCTGCGAGCTGGTTCATCTTCAGGCTGGTGTCGGTCGCCGGCGCCGCGTACACTTGCCGCTGATGAAGTCCCAGGGGATCATCGCCGAACTTCACTCTGTTTTAATAAAAAAAACATTATTAAATTGGGTTAAAACCATGTTAAAACATTTAAAAATGCCAATTTTTATGAATTTTATTTGAATGTTAGTTTGAACTCTTCTTATCTTAAATAAATGTGTTGAAATTTAGTTAAGATTTAAGATTTCAATTGTTTAGTTCAATTGTGTACTTAAAAAAAATCTATATAACTCTAAAAGTGGTACTGGGTCTTCTCAAGCACTAACTAAAAAATTGTATCCAAGTTCTTCAAAATATTAAAATGCGTATTTACGATTCGAAAGTAAGCAAAAAAAACTTAGGCTTGAAGGCTAGGCCGGCGCGTGCCAGTTCTGTATGTCACCGCGCTGGCATCCGCGTAACACAGTTTGAAGCCTTCAGAGCATCATCACTCGCTCAAGGTCGCACGGTTTTAGCCTACAGCTAGGCCGTTCCTCCCAAGGAACAAGTGCCAGTCGGTTGTAGGACGCACGGCTGAGCGCTCGCGCAACACGTTTCCCGCGCATATTGTTATTAGATATGTCGACAACCCTTGCGCATCATTCCGCGCTAGACAGCGACAGAGTTACGCGTTAGAAGTGAGGGCAAATGTTTAGTTGAAAATCGCGACAGGTATTGAGCGCTAATGCGAGCTGAATTGAACTTTGTTGTGTCCCAGCAAGAGTCGCTATTTATATAATTGTTTTCGCTAAGTGAGTGTTCTGTACTTGTACTAATATTTATTCTGTGCTTACGCACAGTATGATTTTCAAATTCTATATTCCTGTATGAGTATTAACGCTATCTATCACATAAATATGCAATTGACGCGACATTCATGTAAATGACTTCATGTCAGTGAACAATGCAATGGTCAAATTATTTAGATATTAGTTAGATAGGTATGTACAAAAATATTAAAACAGATACTAAAAATGAAGAGTGGCAGCTGGAGAGTGAAAACTACAACCTTCGCTCAAACCCACTAAACATACAAAAAATATTACTGTGCATTAGCATACCTTTTAGTGACACTGACATTGGTTGTATCAATGTGCATCTGAACATGTTGCTGTCTCAAATTTCTGTACATTGCACTTGCAGATGAAGGCATCTCTGAATCTTGTAACATGCCATTTACATGAGTCTGAAACAAAAACACAGGTATAATAAACTACTACTGGATGGACAGTGATTTGTCCTTACATTAAATATTCCATGTCACCATGGCTCTAAAGTGTGAGGAAAACAAGATTGGTGGGGGAGTGAGGAGAGTGCAATGATCTCTTCTATGCCATTTTGATGACAGCACTGAAACTACTTAGCCAACTACAACTACCCCTCAGGGAGGGTACTGAAAAAAACCTGCACAGAAAGCCAAAGTGACAACTGGATTGTTACAGTCAGCCATACAAAGCTTTTACTATGAGTGTCCAGTCTTTATTTAGGAAATCTTATTTCTTGGCTTACCATAACTTTATTGTAGTAAGTCCATCCAACATTGGATTGGTCATTGCTGCTTGCTTCGGAACTGTAACAGAGAGCATATAATCTATAAATAAATAAAAAATATTCTACACTTTTCTACTATCCTATTGATAACCACTTAATAAGAATATTCTAGTTAAAAAAATTGTTGTTCTATCCTGCAATACTAAAGTTGATAAAAGACATTTTAACAAATAATAATAGGCATACCTAGCACAATCAAGAGACTTGGCATAAAAGTGACTTTGTATAAATAAATTTAGAGATAAAAATGTATCCATAATAATATTTTTAATTAATTCTTAATTTGTTACCATTAAATCCTCGTCTCACTAAAATAACTATATTAATTTTAGTACATTTAGACTATTTTTAGGTTTTTTTACTATGTATCAAGAAAATGTATTGCATTTTGCCCAGGAAGAGTGAAAAATGCAGAAACAAAATGGTACCAACATTATAATAATGTTCTAGTTGTTTGTCTCAGATATAGTATTGGAGAAAACTTACTCGCTATAGTCTCGTACATCTAAGTACAAGGTTTGGTCTGGAGACATCAGCGGAGTAGTGGCATTGTCAACTTGTACATTGTACAAACTAATTTCGTTAAGAGTTTTCTCTTCACCTACATTTTCTGATTGTATAGCATTAGTTCCTTTTGCTTGTTCATTCTTTTGTGTTTCCTCCACATTTTTAGGCATTATTCCATCAAGAAAATTCATGTTTACGGGTTTAGATATTTCTTTTATGCTGATTTCTGATTGATTGCAGTGAATATGGCCTTCATTTCTCTGAACAACCTCTTTGTTTATAACTGTGGAAGTCCTGATCATCTCAAAGCTTGTCATTACTCCGACAGACATTTTTCTGCTGTTATTCTCGACAGTGTTTAATGCCACATGTTCAGTAGAATGTGTGATTGTTGGCTGCACATTTTGTTGTGACGATATGAAGTTATCAACTTTTTCCTGTAATAGCTGCAACTGTTCATTCTGTAATTTAATGATTTTAAACAAATCTGCAACTGTTGGCTCTCTTTTCTCTTTGGTCACACTTTTTTGTTTTTCAAGCTCCATAGAGGGTGACTGTTTCCCCTGCTCATATTTTTGTATTGCTAATGTCTTACGATCAACAGCATTTGATGGTGTTGTGGTGGAATAATCTGGTGTGTGGCATTTACATGTTTGGCATACATTCTGTGGAATTAGTGGTGAAATATTATGGCAATGAGTACAAGAATATTTATGAGCTGTACATTTACAATTCTGGTCTTGTTTTTCCATTTGATTAACTTGGTCAATATGTTTTATTTGATGTTTTTGTGCTTGAAGATTTATCTCTATAGGTGGACTTTGGAAGCAATCTGCAGCTCTGATGCAACCTCTGATGCAACGATGGCACCTGCATTCATCACTTACTGTAGGACTAACATTCATAGGAGATCTTAAATGTATGGGATTGCTAGGTCTGCTTGCAATATTCTGCATTATATCAACTTTGCTTGCCAATGGATTATTCTCTTTTCCCAGGCTGAGTCTATTTAAGTTACTTTGAATTGGATTGAGATTAAAATTATACTTATTTAAATTATCACGTTTTATAAAGAAGCTGTTGTCTTTTATTAACACATTGGGTGGGTAATTTGTTTTGTTTTCTAGTGATGACAGTGGTATTGATGGTTGTTTGCTCTCTGAAGGACTTGCAACTGGGTGAACACCATTAAATTTGTATTGAAGATCATCTTTCAAAATAGATTTACATAAATGTTGCTGTCGAGGTTCGTGATTAGAAGCATCAAGCAAGCTGAGATCAAGGTCATCTGATGGTTTCCAACAAGGTTCCTTTTCAGGTAAACAAGTCACTTGAGTCCTGTTTACAACTGGATACGGACTGCTGTTGCTACTCTCATATCGTTGTATTGGATCTGCACTGAACGTCAGAACTTTAGGATAATCCGGTACAAGCACAGGAGGACTTGATCGTAGCTCATGTTCTATGAACGGACGAGGCGAATGACGATCCGAGTCATTCATTTTGACGATGTACAGTTTATTGGGGCTTTCAAACCTCACTTTCTTCATGAAGAACGTTACTTTCAAATGCAAATTCAACTAGAACTTCGGGTCTGCAGTCTATGTAATCTTTATGAAGATTCTCAATCGCCACGTGCTATTAGACAGTATGAGGTACCACACAGGTACCGCATACAAATATACTGTGAATTATTCAATACTTATAGGTGAAATATGAAAAAGGTAACTTCACGGAGAAACAAAATTCAAATTTCAAATCAAAACAAATCCCAGAGTTGACGTTGATCACGCTGACACTATTTGAGATTTGAGTTATTTGAGTATTTGAAGACTTGTTTGACAATTGACGTTTCTGCCTTCCTTTATTTTAGGTTTTCGGGCTTACGTTTGGTAGCATCACCGCTATTTCACCAGCATCTAAATTCAACTTTCATCTTTGGCTTCTGTATGCAGCGTGACCGTAACTTGTATGTAGTTGCTAGTACGATCTAATCAAGTTAGTATGATCAGTGAAAGCGCAGCGTTACGCGAGCATCTAGTTCTAGCGACTAAACCTAAGGAGTTACCTTCAACATTATCAGTATTTACATTTAAACTTACATTCCTTACCGTTTACACGTAAATGTCATTGTGTCAGTTGTCAGTGGATGATGTAAAAATGTCAAATTGTGCTAAGACTGCATTGGTTGAGGTTATCGGAAGGGATAAACCAGGGGAGCACAATAAGTGACGTCACGACTTGCGGAAATGAGATAGTCTAATTATCTATCACTTGTGAAAAAAAGAGAAAGAGATACTGATTTTCCGTCCTTATCACCGTGGCCGGCTTTTTCTCTGGCTAAATTACAAATCAGACATGGCGTTGCCAAACAAAAGTCTGTTCAAAGCTCAGACTCGGATTTTTTATGTTTTATTAAATATTGTGTGTATTTAAAGAAGATTTAAAGCTTGTTTGTGAAAGACTGTTAAGAGATTGGTGATATTTATGCTAAACAATGTGCGTTGTGTAGTGTTATAAGCTGCAATAGCCTCTGTAAAAGAAAAATCAGTGGAATCTCATTTTACACGTAAGTAGACAACATTTGTTATGACGACTTGATAGAAATTGATATTTATGCATTCTAGATATCTACGTGAATTAAATTTATACAATAACGGCAGTATCTAATCCAAAATTTGCAAAATATATAAAAGGTAAACATAACCTTTAAAACAAAACAAACAAAAAAGTGTGACCAGTTATTTGTTACATATTTACCCATGAAATATACAAGTAGGTACATAATGGATAGTTTTTTTACTGACCATTTACTAATGATACGTGCTAGATTTTGCCTGTGGCTTCGCATTTGTTCATTTTTGGAATTAAGACTTCCTTTGACGCACCACATACAGATATTTCGTAGGCTATGAATTGAGCTCAAACGTCACGCTTGGGAATGAAAGAAATCTTTGGGTGAACTCGGGACCATGGCCATAAATGCGTAAGCATTTTTAGATGGCCATGGCGTGTTACCGTGGTTACCATTACGCATATCTAGTTTAAGGCCATGCTTAGAAGACTTGTGTAGATGAAAGTGCTTTGAAGACTTGCAGTGCCCTCCGGTTTCATTCGCGTAGTTTCCAAAGTGTGCTGTCAAATTCTGAGTTAAAAGTTTCCAGTTATATCGGCAGTCCCTATGACTGCTAATTTTTTTCCCGTTACCAATGCTTCAATTTCTGTTCTCACTCTCACTGCAATTCCAACTCTTATTTAATGGAGTGGGAAGGGCATCAAACTCCCACACATTATGTATAGTAAGTATGTATTTAAAAACTATATAAGTATTAGATCAGCTATCTGGCCGCCATCATACAAGCTTTGCTTAGTTTGGGGTCAGATGGTGTTGTGTGTGAATTGTCCACCAATATTTATTTATCTATTTATTATCACTGTCCTTCTATTATTACAATTATCAATTCTTACTTACAAATCCCGATTTTAACGAGATTAAATGATGCCTTTGGTAAAAGGTGACCTATTTTTTATTGTGCGAGAAGGTGTGAAGCTATGAAGTACTAAGCTTTAAAAATAAAACATTATTCCTACAAATTTTCACCTCTGATTTAGTTACATCCTTTTGTTGGAACTTTTACAAAAATAATTATGGAATTTGAATTTATCACTAGATTTCTGGTAATAATTTGGATTGTTTTATGTATTCAAATTAATTATCATTTTGCAGATGTGCCACTCTGAAGAAGAATAGGATAAAATATGGTGTGAATAATCAAGCAATATTTTTCATGAAGTACAAAATAAATCAATTATCCTGAATTACCACAACATCTAATAGTAGTATCTCTACTACAACAAGGGCTTCTAACATTGAAAAAGTTAAATGTTTGTTCTATACCTAATTTCCGAGTTAGCTGTGTGAAGTCTGGGCTAGCTGCTACTATATGGTAAAAATTTGTCAAACAAACTAAGTATGTACATTTTTATAATATTCAATGTAAAGTACAATTTGAAATAAATGTTTTATTGTACTGTTTTTGATTATTCTCCCTTCTATTTTATTTACGTAACATGAAACCTCTTTTTAAAATCTAATTTTAAAATGGATAGAACACGGGCAGAATTCATAAACCTTCACAGCACTACCCTTATCCAGTGGAATATTTTCTTTATGGCAATACCTTTTGAGTATTGAATTGAAAATTGAATTGAAATTGAAAGAACGAGAAGCACTATAGTAGTCAGGAACTATATGCATCTTGAGGTAAAATTATCTTTGGGATAAACGCATGCAGTTTTTTGATTTGACAATGACATTTAAATGTCATTGACAGTGACAGTAAAGTGATATTTGACAGTTAGCAATTATTTCATGTTCTGTGCAGAATAGAAAACTGTTTCGCTTGAACAGCAAGCTTTATAAAATTTTACGTTCTTTAAGCCTCCATTACATCACTAGATATTCGGACAGTCTTAGTCTAAGTATCGAAATCTAATAAGAGTGAAGTCTAAATACCTAAAGTGTAACAATAGTTAGACCGTTTGACCTGCGTTCGCGTCCGATGGTAGTAGTCCAAGTACGTCACTTTTATATGTTTGACTTATTTCAAAAGAAAACTAAACTCGTACGTTCCTACATAGAAATAGTTTCTCAAACCAAAACATAAACTGAGTATTTGCATGCCATACCCAAAAATATTTCAACCAAGTCACTTCTTTTTATGTTACTATATCAAAGTGAAACTTTAATATCATCACCTCGAAACTCTTTCCTCCATCTATTGCATACCGCGTGACGGTCGGCTGTGGAGTAGGATTAGCTTTAGTTGTGGTGGACTCTAAGAGTGAAGAGCAGAATGTGGATTGTAATGATCTGGAGAGTGACTCAAGATTTATAAATAGGTTTTTTTTTTCATCCTGGTCACCTCACCAAATTGTACTAATTCGAGAGCCTGACCCTGGATTAGACCTGGCTTGACATATATGAAAATAATTAGTGTAATGTTAAAAATGTAATGTAAAAACTAAAATTTAAAGCTACACCATCTACTTTAAAAATTTATCCTGGACTAAGGCACCAAATTGTGATGATTTGGAGTGTATCTTTTAACAAACTTTTGCCTAAATAAAAATGTACACACTAGTTAGTATAAAATGTAATGTGCCTTTTATCCTGATTTGCGGCAACTAAAGTGAACGTCTAGTGGAAAGTATAGGACTCTACGTTGTATCCGCATTACCCGAGATTCTACGAAAAGACCGGTTTACCTATATATTCCTAAGAAATAAATAAATGACACAGATCTTATAGTTTACTAAAATGCAGTTAGATATAATTTTGATAAATGCCTAGGATGCTGAAAAGAAAGTGATAATTCTATCTACAAAGAGAGTTTATGGAGTATAGTTATTTTAATATTATAGATCAAATTCACAAAACAAGAGGTTTAGATTAATAGGTAATTGAAAATGAAAATCACCGTTTACCATAAATACATTTTGATTAGTTTTAACTAGCCTGCCTGCCTATAGAATTAAATAGCAAACTTCTTCCTACTGCAAACGAAAAGCTTGTATATGAATTTTAGTTTAGTTTATTATTTCGTTAAGATTTATTTTTATTAAACCGCATTAGTCGGGACTCCACGAGGATATCCTCGCTTTCTCACTAACACTATTTCACGATCCTAGCCGCGAGAAGAGAGACATATCTTAACACTCTATGGATTCACCGAGCGGGAGCCTGGTGTCCATTCGTGCAACAGAGAGAGAAAAACAGAAAACTGGAGTAGACCCCAAGACTTGTGACTTGGGCGTAGGTTTAAGGGATCCCTTTGTGAAGCACTTCCACACTCACCTTAACTACTGTCAGACCTCCCATCTGTTCAGCTAAATCTGACATAAACCCGCCAGTACAGTTTTAGATACTCGTTCTAGCATAGAACGTACTGCATTTCTGGACAAGCCCAATTCTTTCAGCAGGTTATAGTGAGATTTTGCTGGTATATCTCTCACTCCTACTTTTGCAGCAACTTTCTATGTAGAAATTAACTACATTACCGTTTTTGTTAGTTTGTTTAGGAGATTATAGTAATCATTTTGTTTTATAGCATTTTCTTTAGAGATTTTATGAAGTCTAAATCTACGTTAATTTGTTTAGAAGGTTATAATACTTAATATGTCGCTTCGCGTATCCTTTAGAGATTATAGTCTAAATCTACGTTAATTTGTTTAGAAGGTTATAATACTTAGTATGTCGCTTCGCGTATCTTTTAGAGATTACAGTCTGAATCTACGTTAATTTGTTTAGAAGGTTGTTGAAGAACTTATTCCGTCTCTTCGCGTATGCTTTAGAGATTATGAACTAAATCTATGATAATTCAGACAGTAATAAAATCAGTATTTTACTCTGCAAGTCCAGAAGAACAGTCTAATTGTCAAATTCTTGCTCTGTATTAGTAACAGGAATTCGACGAGCTTTATTTTATCTAGCCCAAGGACTGACTTCGAAGCCTTGTAGCTCAAAACACTCATCCCATTAGAGCCTAAGTATTATTAGTACTGATAACCATGTACTCGAAGTTATTAATTTACTTTTGTCTCTATAGGACAAAAAATTTATAAGTTGTCGAAAGTTTGTTATTATGTACATATTGCAAAATAAGGATCCTCGCTTTGAGGGTTTCTCGAAAACTATATGTTTGTTACAGATATCTATCTTCATAAAATCATAAAATTACGTGTATTAACCTTGTTTCTCTCGAATCCAGCGCGTCTAGTCTCGGAACTAGAGCTCCGAATCAAAGATAATAGTTGCAACAAATTAAACTTACAGTTGAGTGTAACCCTTTTAAGTACCTAGGTTTCTCCAAATATGCTCGTCTCAAAGGTAATAAATTGAGTATTCCTCTATTTTCAGTTTCCTCGAAAGATAGGCCTGGAATCATTCAACTTTTAGATTCGAATTACGCTAATTACGTATAATGCAATTTTTATATTTGTATGTACTTACAATTGATGGGTTGTGTTTTTATTTGATCCTTCTTTTTACCTTTCTTTATTTAATTTTATCAAAGAAAGTATAATTTTTTTCACATAGAAAATTTGCATGTTTGAGTGACGTTTCTCGTCAAACAAAAAGAACTCAAAAAATGCCAATATTTAAAACTGAATATTTTCAAAGAAGTTTTTACTTTGCTCTCTGTCAACGAGGTCTTACTGTCTCGTTACATATTAGCGAAAGGCACTCCACAGAGCAGCCGATGCTAAGAATATGGCGGCGTTACTCGTTAAGTTACTTAAATTAAGTATCTAATGTTTTTCCAATTAACATTTTTGAAGTGAAAACTTCTTTAGGCGCGCTTCGACTAATTTTGCGTGGGGTGTAAATTGATTTCTAGCGTCACGCTCGGGTATGATAAGAAATCGTCGGGTAAACTCGGGTCCTTGGCAATTGGGCATCTAGAAATGCGTCAGCCAATGGGAAATGCTGACACATTTCTAGACGGCCATGCCAAGATGGCGAGGCCACGCCCTCCGGTTACACGCGTATAGTTTCCAAGGTAAGCTATCAAATTCTAAGTTATAAGTTTTCTCTTCTAACGGCAGTTCCTATGACTACCATTTTTTTTTTAATGTTTACAATATTTAATGCTGTTTCACTATTACCGTGGTTTCATCCAACCACACAATCATTTTATTAGTAGTTACACTTGTTACGGTTATATTTTGAGGCTTTGAAAATGCATGAGCTATGAGGCCATGACAACTTGACAACCAACTACATCGACATCTTGCGTGCGAACGATTAAGCCCGCGTTTTTGAAGTGAAAACTTCTCTTGGCGCACCACAAACAGATTTTTCGGAAGTGGTTGTATATTTGAGCTCTTTGAGGTTGTGACATAGAAGCTCATGGGGGACGGAAGCTTATTTCATTTTCAAAAGCCTTTTCGAGCGCTTTGTTGACTCGACCCATGACCAAAATGATGTCGTTTCAAAAATTCGTTTGCGACCCACGCTCAGATTTTTAGTGGGCTGTGAATGAAGATCATCGTCACGCTCGTAATTTAAAGACATGTTCGGTTCAACTCGGAACCATGGACTCAACATAGATGGCTATGTCGTATCGCTGTGTTCACTATATTCAAAGCATAGGTAATCATTTTTATTTTGAATTATTAAAAGTTTGAATACATGTTTCTTATATTAGTTTTCACTTCTGCCGTGTCCTAAGCATACACTTTTTATTTAAAACTGAATATTAAATATAATTATGGACATAATAAATATGTAATTTAACTTGTACAATACCTATTGACTTGTATAACGCAATGAAATCTTGTCTTTTTAGTCCCAATAATTAATAAGCACTTAACGAATACAATAGTTACGAATAAAAAATAAAGGAACTATTTCCCACACTGGCCATCGTAAAAATGCAAACTGCGCATGTGTGTAAAGAGGATTTGTGGATGAAGGTGTAAGCAGACGTGATTGTGTTTTGTCTCACTCACTTCGGTGGCCACTTCTCCGTATGTGCGAGTGCTTTTGACAAATCGCGATCGTTACAACCATAAAGATAGGTCAACCTTAATCGGCTTCTTTAACGCTATTTGCACGCAGTACCACGTTGAGTAGTGCATGCATTTTGACCCTTTCTGTAACGGAATAGAACACACTTTCTCGTGCTTTACTGTAATTTTGCTTGGTAATCCTACTGCGTCAGCACTACATAAACATTTCTGAGAGCTGTTGTCATTTGTTGTGTAAAGACATGTATAACGTTCCATAATACGCGGAAACGATTGCAATGATACGGTACGGTAATAGGATAGAGAATTAGTACATTAGTAGTGAAATTACTATTATTAACAATACAACACAACACAAATATTACTGAAATCGAACATGTATTGTGTTAGGTATGTGAAATAGGTACTGAAATACCGATTTACCGATATTTCTGAAATTATACTCTCAATTTGGAAATAAACGCCACTGTGATTACTCAGGCTTTTTCAACAACAACAACAACATTGAGGACTGCCGTGAGGCGCGTGAGCTGCAGGTGCAGAGGTGTCTGACTTCGAATCGTCGCCATTATCAATCTATCTATCAGCAACAATACTACCGTCGAAATAAAGGATTCCAAGACACCCAACGACGTGCCTCAGTGTGGACAAGGAGCTCACACACGTTACCTCGGTCTGCACGTTCTTCCGCCCTACGCTTTGGTCGCCGACTGATTTGTACATATCAACTTCATTCATGGTTCTTTTAAAACACGACAGTGATTAAACTAACCCTAGGATATTTGCATTTGTGTTAAACAGTATGTGGCATCGATATAAACGAAAGGATGTGCCTTGAGTACCTTGAAATTGGTAATAAACTGCGTCTTTGTGTGTAACGTAAGTGGTTTACAAACAACCAATCTACTTGGCCCCTAGAATCGCTAGTGGCGATATCTCGCCACTGTAGTTCTAATTTTATTTGGTCGTTGACAGTGAATAGTGATAGGTAAAAACGTCCTACGTCCACCGCTTCCTGCAACGGACTAGATCGGAAACAGTGAGCTCACTCTTCCCAAAAATGACATGATTCCGTGCGCCCTGAAGTTTGAGAAGGCACATCTGTACTGAGATTGTTGGTATGTGGTCCTAGAAATGAATCCGAACCTAAATGTTTATCGCCCTAGTTAATTGTCTGCTTTGTCCCAATGCTGCCAAATAATGATTGGAAATTATGGATTCCTGATCATTTTCAAGGCGAACACACAAATAATCTAGATTTATAGAGAATAGTATTGATACCTAGCTGCCTTGTAAATAGTTGATAACCTACGACTTTAAAATTGAGTTATCCCAGCAAGTATTTGATCGGACCAGGAAGTTCCGGGCTCATCCAATGAATTCAACACAATAAATTATTTAGCAAAGAGGCCTTTCATGATCCTAATCTTAATTATTAACGGGAGATCTTCATGAGGAGGACAATATCCACAGACTTCGGAGCATTCGTTTTTGTAGTTTATACTATCAATTTGTAAGCTCAGCTGTTGTCATATTTATATTGTGTCTACCATCTGTATTTATTGTACTGTACTATCACAATTTAAAATGTTACAATGTAGATACCTCACAACTTTTTTGATATTAATTATCTAATTCATTCATCTGAATTTCTAAATCAATCAGATAATGTCTCCAGAAATGATAAGCGACTGTTACTACCAACTACTAATCCTAAACCAAATGCATAATGATTTTTTTTAAGTACATAATGTGAAAATAATGTTTAAATGATAACAATGTAACTTCTGCAAAAGCTTTTAATCAATTGAATTATGTTATGTAATATTTCAAATTAAATCAGTTTTAGACATTTATGTACCTAGAGCGATAGGTAAGTGTTCAAATCTTACCAATCTAGTAATCTAGACCAGAGCTCCCAAGATACACGCTCAGCCTAGTTTGGGGCTCAATGCTAACGGTGATTTAGACAAGGACATTAACTGTGAACTCTTATTGTACATAGTTGTTAAAAAAATTAAGAAATAAATTAATTACTTTACTGTTAAAATCCATGTTGAATGTTAACTAAATAAACAAGTAGGTATTTACATTGTTAGTTGACTTATTATGTGGTTAGTATCAATTTATTATGCATGTTTACTATTCCCACTAACAGTATTATTGATATAGTATAGCAATGTGTACAGTATTGTCGGATAAAATATTATATGGACAATGGGACATTTAGTTGAAGTGTAAAAAATATTTGTGTTGTGTGAGGAATGTCAAACCATTTTTGCCAATATACTTTGATGAGGAATTGGTTTGTTATTTATTTAACGCTAATGTGATGGTTTTGGCAGGTATTATGTTGTACCAAGGTATCAGAATTTAATAAATAAAAATTAAGTTGGTATTAGTAAAGAATTTTATTTCATTTTCAATAGAGTTGACATCTTACCTAGTCTCGAGTCCAATCATATTATAAACCTTACAAAAAAAAATCTACTTAATGTGAATTTATAAGTACCTAATCATAGATTTACATAAGTTCATACATAAGTTGCCACTCCTCAGAAAACTGCCATAGTCAGTTAATAATTAAATCTGTTTAGTTAGCTGTAAATTAAACAGATTTTACAGCTACCTTTATATGACAAGAATCGATCCGCAAGAAATCAGGATGTTAATAAAACAGAAATTTGTACCGGTTTGATGAGAGTGTACCTATGATACCTAGGTAGGTACCTATGATATAAAAGTTAATTGAGATAGAGACTGTCTTATACAAAACAAAAATACATCATGCATATGTATTGAAGGTTGAGAGGTTCAATCAGGATGAAGTTCATCAAACATAATATTAGTGTCTTCATCCTTGTCCGTCGGTTGTCTGTAAGTATCTAAATTTAAATCTGAATCAAATTTTGGATAACCTTCATCATGTTATGTGCTGTATTCTCTAAAAGTGCAGAAAAAACTGAAATACTCGGTACTAAAAAACCCCCATTTTCCCCCCAAAAATGTTGACTTTCAAATTTCTATTCTATCCATTAGCTATTAAAACAGTTACTGTTTGACGTTATAGCGGGTAAAATCGGTAGTTACACAAAGACGGATAAGTTGATAAATATGGAACAAACTGATAATGCCCCTTGCCGTAATATTTTTCTAACGAATGGTGATAGTAATTAATTTACTAAAATTTACATTTTATTATACATAGATGACAATAACTTATCACATTCCGCCAATTTATTATCATTCACATCTTCATTCTTAAATTATTACATAACTCATACTTCACCCATGGTACATGTAACATATAGCCTAGAGCACTCTGAGACCACATACATTTCCAAAGTTGAAATTGGTCCAGTAGTTCCTGAGTGTTCAAACAAATTTTCTTCAATATTTTAACATAAGTATAGATTCAATGAACTCTGTAGGTATATCTCTTACAATTACAATACTTTTGATAGCAGTTAATATGTTTTTCATTACTGTTAATTAACATTTGTATTGAATCATAAAGACACTATGTTTGGGGTATTTCTTTCGTTTGGCATTTACATTAAGTACATTACGTAGAGACGTACACCTGTCTATGCTTGTTTCCTCGACCTCTCGAGAGCTTTTGATCTGGTTTCCTATGACATTTTATGGCAAAAGCTCAAAGATATTTCTATGCCGCGTGAACTGGTTCAAATTTTTAAGTACTGGTATCTTAATCAGATCAACATAGTTCGGTGGTCGAGTGAGACATCGGAACCGTACAGGTTGGAGTGCGGGGTAAGGCAAGGAGGGCTGTCTTCTCCAAAACTCTTTAACCTCTACGTGAATGCACTGATTGAGGAGCTCAGCGGATCACATGTCGGCTGCCACATTGATGGAATTGGACTGAATAATATTAGTTACGCGGACGACATGGCCTTGCTGAGTGCCTCTGCCTGTGGACTGTCAAGGCTATTGACCATCTGCGAGCAGTATGCGCTGCGTCACGGGTTGATATATAATATTAAAAAGAGTGAATGCATGGTCTTCAAGGCTGGAGGGGTATGTCCGGATACTATACCTGCCATTAAATTGTATAATACCAAGCTCAAAATGGTAGAACAGTTCAAGTATCTCGGACATATATTGACCTCTGACCTTCAGGACGATGCGGATATAGAGAGGGAACGAAGAGCGTTGTCTGTACGAGCCAATATGCTGTCCCGTAGGTTCGCGCGGTGTTCGAGTGATGTCAAAATTACGCTGTTTAGGGCATTTTGTACGTCCTTCTACACGAGTGCTCTGTGGGTGTCATACACTCAAAGACAGTACAGCGCCCTTCGGGTGCAATTTAATAACGCTTTCAGGATGTTGATGCGGTTGCCTCGGTGCTGCAGTGCATCGGGGATGTTTGCCGAGTCGCGAGTCGATTGCTTTTACACGACCATGCGCAAACGGTGCGCATCCCTGGTGCGCAGAGTTCGCGCTAGCTCCAGCAGCATTCTGGGAATGTTTTCAGATAGGTTTGACTGTCAGTTCTTGAACCATTGTTCGATGATTCAGGTACTGACTAATAAAGACATGTCAAATTGTAATTTTAGAAATGATAGTAATTTGTAATTGATTTTTTAATTGTTTGTATGACCTCGTGAATGGTTGAAATAAATGTTTATTATTATTATTATTATTACAGCTATGGCATTTACATTACAGCTATGGTCAGAATTAATCTTGCAAGAACAGGATGCTTGGATACTTTTGTGAGAGACACAAACAACACTGTTCTATATTCCTTTTTGTTTTACTGTATTGATTTGTAACATGATTAGTAGAGGTTACTTTTCGCATTACTATTCCTTTCCGGGACAGGATTTTCAGGCATCTTGCCACCGAGTACGTTCTCTTTTTCAATAAAAAGACATGCTTCCATTTATTAAAAAATAAAGAAGTTAATTACCACTAAAACAGATCGTATGTTTATGTTTTTGCAATTGTAAACAAAAACAAACATTTTTTATTTATTATGACAAAAACAAACAAAATGCACAGTGTTACCAACTCCTGAAAATATTTATCCCTAAACCTAAGTTTTATAACCTAGGTTTAGGGAGAATTAATATTTTCAATATTTAATATATCATATACATAAATATTGCTTTTAATATTTTCCCCTAAAATTGACAAATTTACTAGAAAACCCACCTTATTCTTTTTGCGAAATTAAAAACTAATACTTTTACTGAAAAAATCCACAAGGAAATCACAGCAAAGAGGAAAAACTAGTAGGTTATGGTCCTCAATTTATTAAAAATGTTTTTTTAAAGTTATCTTGTAAATCAGAATTATTCAGAAATGAATGAAAAGAACAATGCCATTAATTGACTGCCCTCGTAGCTTAGTTTGTAGTAGCTCTGCCTGCGAAGCCGAGGGTCGTGGGTTCGATTCCCACCCAGTGCAAAAAAAAAAATGTTTGTCTGTAAAGTCGGTTTACTGGCGATAGAACGTGACAACGTCTTAAGAAAATACTGATGGAATGGTAGAATTTTTCAAAAGAAAATTTTAATTTCATTTGTTTAATAGATTTGTGTGTAAAAAGTAATCAGTAGAATTTAGTCATTTTCAATCAAAACAATGCAAAAAAGCTTTTAGATGCCGGGGACCGAACCCGGGGCATTTCACATGCAAAGCGAACGCTCTACCACTGAGCTACATCCCCGCTTGAACTACTGGTCGAAATAATTAATACAACTGTAACAAACATGCGGCGAGGTAACGACCGACGGTAACGGTACATGACGTCATGTTTGGTGGGCGTGCAGCCGGCTTCATCGAATTATAAGACGTTATCACGTCAAATATTGTGTGATGAATTCAAATGTTTGCACTGTGTCTGGGTATTTCTATGTATAATAAGTATGTATTTAAAACTATATAAGTATTATATCAGCTATCTGGCCGCCATCACACAAGCTTTGCTTAGTTTGGGGTCAGATGAAGCTGTGTGTGAATTGTCCGCCAATATTTATTATTATTTAATCTTAATCATTTATAGTTAGATAGATAGGTAAATAAACTCTTTATTGCGTTTAAATTAGAAAAAAAAAATCATGGTACAGAAAAAAACCTTGGAATAAAGTAGCGATTGGTGACCTTATCGCTAAGAGCCATTTCTTCCAGGCAACCGTAGGATGGTAAAAAAGACAATGGAAGATGGAGAGTACAGATAGAGGAGTATATAGACATACATTTATACTAGGGATTTGCCGATTAGTCGGCGAATAGTCGGTAAAGCCAACTAATCAGCCATTATCGTAGTCGGCGACTAATCGGTAAAAAGCGCCGACGTCTCACTCCTACTCTACAGCGTATAAATTAACTACATAGCTATTTTTTGTTAATTCATTTTGCAGTTTTTTCGTTTAGAAATACTTATTTTGCTTGATCGCGTGGTCTTTAGGTATATTAGTTTCCCACGGTACGGTAAGTTCTACAAAGACTAAGCGTTTCGTAGCTCTAGAAAAAAGGAAAATGTCCGGTCTGGATGACGAAACACCTACACCCTCTGGGATTTTATAGTGCTTTAAATACGTGTCCATTAAAATAATCCAAACATGCTTAGACCACATTATGATAAAAACTCCAATGTCATGGAAAATCTTAGTATTTGAACAGCGAATAACTGACCATAATCCCGTACTAATTTACATAGATAATGTAAAAATTCCGTTGAACAAAGCAGAAAGCAGCACAACTTCTATAAATTATGAAGCAATTGAGGAACAACTGGCTGAAGAAACTTGGAAAGATCTGTTTGAAATTAAAGATAATGTCAATAAAGCGGCTGAACTTTTGACAAATAAGTTATTGAAAATAATCAAAGAAAATACTATGAACAAAAAAGTGGTTAAGAAAAATATGCCTCTAAAGCCATGGACTACAGCAGGAGTGGTGAAATGTATAAGAAAGACAGATAAGCTACATAGTAAAGTCAAACAATCACCAAGAGATCAAAAAAATCAAAGATATACAATTATATTAAATACGGGAATGTTTGTAACAATATTGTAAAATGAATGAAAAAGGAGTATTACACGTATAAAATAAAAATAAATAAGGGTAATTTGAAGGAAACATGGAAAGTTATAAAGGAAGTCTGTGACATAAACCAAATTAAAATTGCATCTCAATATACATTGTGATCCTACCAAATCTCAACGAAGTCAATGCTTACTTAACGTCTGTTGGCAAGAATCTTGCAGACAAGACTAAAATATTATAAATACCAGTGAATCGAAACTTGCATTATTAGCCAAAACATCTGATTCTCCAGTATCTTCTACGTCCTTGTCACCAACTGATCCCTATGAGCATCATTTATGGATGAAAACGTGTGTAGTTTTGATTTCCGTTGGATATTCCGTTAGCCATTAGAAAGTTATTTTCGTGTTATTGACGTACCCGAATTCGCTAGATTTGACGGGAAATCTGTTAAGTTTGCAACACTGAAATAACCTCGATAGAAGCGCCATCTGCTTTGCTTTGTTCAATGACAGATGACAGTAACATATCATTCCATAAAGACCCTATTCATGACTTTTTAACTGAAAACATTTGTTATGTTAGTGTTATTTATTGAACGTTAGGCATGGCAGCATTGAACGAATGAATGAACGATAAATTAATTATCTGTGCAGGCATTGAATGAACGAACTGCATACGAATAGGTGCTGCCTGAGGTTATATTTTAATTATTTTATTTTGCAAGGGCTTAAAAATATAATAAAATAACAATGAACCGACAGATACTTAAAATAACTAATCCTTTAGTAAATTCCATTCGATCAAAAGGATACAAACATCCCGGAGGTATCCGGTACCCTGGTGGCATTGTTTATTATCCAAGGTAAAAATTATGATCAATAATAAGTTGCAGACAAAATATTTCGTTAATATACCTCGTATTCGCTATTTTATCAGTCAGAATAGAATATGTTAATATATAGGTGTTTTATTTTAGATCAGAAGACCACAAAGATCCGGATATAGTTCCTTCCAAACTCTTCAGAATAGAAAGGATTAAATCAACAAAACATCATCCTCATTCGCAAAAGACTATTTTAGAAGAATTTAATATTCTAGAAGGTGTAAGTAGAACAGAATAATAAAATATCTGATTAATTTAGTTCGGTCCGTTTGTGGTGGAGATGTTGAGAATTGGGTTGCTGAGGTGAGAGCTTTTATTACCTTCTTAGGAAGAGGAAGGAAGTATCCCGAAATACTATCATGGAAATATGTCCAGTTTAAATTACCACTTTTGGCTTGGTCTTTGGCAATTATTTGTAGCTCTGAATTTGTGTTTGTTTACTAATTGTATGACAATTTTTATTTAAATGTTAGTATCTATGTAGAATAGTTAAGATATGATTATTTTATATTTTATTTAACTAATATTATATAAATATATATTAAAGGACAATGCCCATTTTTGACCCGCTAAAATAGTTGTCGTGTAGACATATGAGTTATATATTAAACAATTGGTGATTTTTTGTTGTACTCGTGTGCGAAGTTATATAACTTTCTAACATTCCAAAATAAAATAATTTGCATTTGTTTAAATTAAACCTACCATTTACCAACAAAGCTGACTTGTAAAATATTGCAATAACGAAACGATACCTGCGTTTCGTTTTAGTGATCCGCGTTAGATTGAAATTGAAAATGGATATTATGTATATCAATTTCTTTCACAATGTCGTTTATTTACTACTTTTACATATTTAAATAACGATATATATAAATACGGCGACAAAGAAACTATGAAAGCTTTTTTTGGTAATGTAAACGAGGAAAAAGGTGGCATGCAATTTTCACCAAATCCAAATTGGTCAAAGATCAATGTCAAATTGACAAATCAAAAAAAAGTAAACAAGCAAAATGCATGGTTTTCTTCCTAACTTTGGTTTTCTTCTTGTTTAAATTGGTTTTAACAAAACTGGGAATTATGTGATTCAGTGCTCCTTATTACTTACATAATTGTGGTAATAATTACATAAAACCATATATATCCTTGTGTTGTCTGATGGAAACGCTCGATTGTTATGGACCTCCTAAGGCCACTGTCTTGAATACCAAAATAATGAAATATTTATATCACAATGAAGATATTCCCTTCTGTGACAATATTTCTATGCAAATGAAGTATTCATACTCTACAGGAAATTCGGGGAGAGCGGTAACTTGCTACAAAACATTTGCAATTACCAATTTTAAAACCCTGAGTTGCTTATAGAAGACAGACACAAGCTGACTACTGCTGAAGCAAATAGAATATATATAATATGTATATTTTAATTGAAAATGATAAGGACAGCCAGCAGAGGCCATCTTTCAGTATTGCTGTACTTGCATTGCAGAGTTCTTCGTGAGATTTCTAGGATGGCCAGACAGCAGGACCACATAATTAAATCCACGAGCAGGGTATTTTGGCTATGTAGTAGTTTTGGGCTATTAAATATTGTTTAACATTATTATCAAATGAGAAATATATATAATATAATCGCAAACAATATATTTTATTTATCATCTCTCTTTTATTGCATTGGTTTGAACATAGATTCAGTAGAAAGATATCGGTGAACAGTATTATCTACACTGATTTAAGTATTTTTTTTAGTAAACAATGATAGGATGAGTGAGTCATGTGCCTAACATATAACAAGACAGTGTCATAAATTATTAGAACATGCACTGCGCTTAGTTAGTAGCCTTATGTAACCTATGATAATTCCATCCGAGATCTATTTTATGGTAATCAGTTGGTAGTTAGAAGTACTATTTATTCTCATAAGAAATATGTTTTGAAAGACAATACCATAGTTCTTTCTTTTCTTTTCTGTTCTAATCCAAAAGAAAACATAATTCTAAAATATTTTGACAGTAAACATAACCTTACTTTTCGTTTAACTGTAACTCATTTTTGGTATTTAGGAAATGAAAAACACCAACAGTAGACGTTTATAGAAGCATTAACAATCCTAATTGGATACTATTCATCGCTATACACTTTCAGAATCAAAAAAAGTTGGCCAGGTTTTTCAATGTATGGGACGTGGGCATTGTCCTTTAACTATTAATGAAGGACTTAATATTTTTTAAATGTGACTGTCTCTATGAGGCCTGTTAGTATATTCTAACAATGTCCATATCTGAAGGAGTTTTAAATATTACAGAATAGAGTTGCAGTTGTGAAAAATATACCTGAAATTAATTCCAAACTTTGGAAAGTCAAGCATTTGATCAAAGTCACCCCTATAGTATTCCCTTATGGTGAACCGAGTAAAGAAGATATAAACTACACTGTACTGAAAGAAAATGGAGAATGTTTGGTTGTTAAAAAATTGGCACCAGTACCAACACAAGTCAAAGCTTTAGAGACATTTGATAGTGATGTTAAGAAGATGGACTCCACTACCATAAAGAAAGATTCAAGAGCAAAATGGAACAATGCATACAGTGGTGGCTTTTAAATGTTATTTAATTATATGTAGTGTTGTAATTAGTATAGAATAAATATGTAATGTAAGATTGTTTAAAAGATTTCTTATTTCTGAACTTAGTCTGAATTTAGAACCTAGACTGTATGTATATATACTATTTCACAGTTACTAGTTGGTGATATAGCCAATTAGTTTCACACAATTATTAGTTTAAAATACACAACTGAAATAAGTGATTATACATTCACTTACCGCTAACTTAAAACATTGATGGAAAACATTGTGAGAAAACCGACATGTAGGTACCTAGAATCTTTCGAAGTCATGTGTCATCCACCAACCCGCACTGGGCCAGCGTGGTAGATTATAGCCTTTAACTCCTTGCGAGAGAAGGCCCCAAGTCCCAGAAGTGGGAACATTTAGTGGGCTGTTGATGAAGACGACATTCACTTAGGGTCGAGCTTTTAAGGAATATTAATTTTCTTTCTAATTTGAAATTTGTTGAGATGTCTTATTAAAGTTTTGGTAAAGTAGTATGTATTAACATTTCCCAAATTATTTATAGACGTCTTTATAATAGTGTAACTAACTGTAAAATGGATAGAAAATAGTTACAAATTCACAATTAATTCAGAAACTTAATTGATGAACTCCATAGATGCCATTTTATTTTACTGAGTGACAGTTTAGTAATCCTAGTTTAGAACAAGTACTTTCTCATTTATAACATTAGTATGATACCAATTTGATAAATGTACAAAAGAAAAATTAAGTTGTCACTGAGATCAAATCCATTTGAATGTTATGATGTTTGTTGCTCCATCACATTGTAAAGATTCAATCTGAAATTTTGAACTCAAATAATATTTATATTATTATATATTTATATTCTCCTGAATAAAATATAGGCTACTTTTTATCCCAACAAAGTACAGAGTTCCTTAAGGGTTTGCTTTTTACTAAATTCTGTGGAGTCAAAGATGTGGACAGTTTATAAACTGATTGTGAAGGAGGCCTCAGCTGTATTTATTTTTATGTAATCCCATTATCTAATAATCTAGCTGCAGCCAATGCTAAATTAAATTTACACAAAAGTTTAGATTAGCACCTATCATTAGACTAAAAAGCAGTGGTTATGGGAGTAATATTTAGTTAACTTGTAGGATTTAGCTTTTTTCATATACCAACAAAAAATATTAAATATATCTGTATACAAGTTGCTGGAGTACAAAGGCTTTTGCACTATTCCAGACTATAATTCATGACATCCCAATTCCAGCCCGATCCATTCAGACCTTTCAATGTGATTGAGCAACTTGAATCTTTTACATCTTTTTTTTAAATAAGTATAAATATTGGTGGACAATTCACACACAACACCATCTGACCCCAAACTAAGCAAAGCTTGTGTGATGGCGGCCAGATAGCTGATATAATACTTATATAGTTTTAAATACATACTTATTATACATAGAAACACCCAGACACAGTGCAAACATTTGAATTCATCACACAAATATTTGCACTGTGTGGGAATCTAACCCACAAGCCCACAACCCTCGGCTTCGCAGGCAGAGCTACTACCAACTAGGCCAGTCATTTTTGGTACTAGCATTAGGATATTATAATACTTAATTATTAAAACACAGTTTCACATTATTTATTATTTTCTTTAATTGAATTAACACCTATGTTAGGAAACTATTCAAACTTAAGTTCTTAACAGAAAACTATTGATCCTCATTTGGGTTTTCACCAACACCCTTCAATAAATAGTTGAAATATTCAGGAGTTTTGAAGTAATTTTCTAATAAAATCGCATGCTTCTTCCCAAGCCCAAATCTTGCATCTCCCCATGTGACAACCACAGTTGGTTTCAATTTTGTAAACTCTTTCACATTAAATTTGTGTGTAGTTATAGAATTGTGGAAATGTCCTCTAAAGATAGCCAAGTAATCGTCACCATTTTGATAAAGTCGAACCACGAATTTCGACAACAGCACTTTTACAGCATAATGGAATGCCATGAATGCGCCAATGTAGACGAGACATTCTGCGGCACCATTTGCTATTACTACATCTTCACCCAGCACAACGGGAGTGTTCAAATCAGACTTGTCGAAAACAAACAGGCCATAATACAACCCAGAGAGACCGACTGTCGCAGTTGATACTGTTAGATATGTAGTGACGAATTTCAGAACCTTGTCCATTGGAGCCTTGTATATTAACTCCCACTCCTTAGTCAAACCATCTCTCTCCCTCCATCTATCCTGTGTCTCCATGTATTTGATACGGTGATGGGAAATATATTTGGGTGAGGTTACCTTTAACATATTAAAAGCCTGCCTGTCGGCAAGCCTTAACAACCTGATGCAGTTCATTTTATAGGGCTCCTTTTATCTCTTTACGACAAAAAATGCGAACTATTATTTTAAAAAATACTTCTTCTTCATTATAAATTCTACAGTAAACAAATATAATAATTTTTTTTTTTTTTTTTTTTTAATGGCTCTATGTGGATTAGTCTCACAATTCCGCCAATGTCACGTTAAATGATAGGCCGTCAAACAAAGAGATAGGGGCCAGTAATAGGAATATTGTACAGTAGAGGGGATTTATCACGTATTTTATGTTTTACTAGGTCGCAAAAAATTAAAGCTAATAACAGACATAAACAAATATAATATACAAATAATATAATGTACACATATTTGGCATAAAAATATACACAAGTATAAATATTACAATTTAATCCTATTGCTTTTAATATAGTTACATAATATATAAACAAAGGGGGTGTCTACAAGGGATAGTAGGCATTTAACGGAGGTGGGACGAGGAATATCAGGGGGAATAAAATCATGCAATGAAGACTGCATTAAGGGACAACTGAAAAAAATATGGTTCACATTTCCTTCGTCTAAACCGCAATCGCATAATGAATGATTCCTAATCCTAAGTTTGGCCAGGAAGACAGGTGTACAAGAGTGATTGAGACGTAAACGGCAAATCACAGAAGTAGTAGCTTTATTTGCTTTTAAATACTTGAAAAACCAAGGTTTGTGAGGAATTTCAGGCTGGATGTCACCATAGAATTTACCTTTCTCGATTCTAGATATCTGCCATTTTTGAGACCAACATTTGCGTAGCATTGGTTTAAGGATGGTACATAAGTCATGAGCATGGATTTGAGAGTATGTAGAAAGACCGGACTGAACTGCCTCACTAGCACATGCATCAGCACGTTCATTGCCCAATATACCTGTGTGACCAGGAATCCAGGCCAGTACTACATTGATATTTTGAGAGAGGCATTCTAAAAGGGCTTCTCGGATTTTGAGGATTATAGGAAATTTGGTTTTTGAACGAAAAGGGTTGGCAAGAATAGCTTGAAGGCAGCTCTTAGAGTCTGTTAGAATTATAGAATTGTTTAGGTTGTGCGATATTATAAATAGGAGTGATTCTAAAATAGCAATAGCTTCTCCCGTAAAAACTGAAGTTACAGAGGGACATTTAAAACTCAATATAATATTAGTATAAGGGATCCAAACAGCAGCACCAACAGGGCAAAAGGGAGACTTGGAAGCATCAGTAAAGATTTTGATCCAATCTTTGTATTCCGTCTGAATTTTGTGACAGAAAACTTTGTTAGCTTCCATCGAGTTCTTGTCAATCCCAAAGTCTAAAATGATGTTGGTGGGAAGGAGAGTAAGTGCATCAAAAGGCGTAGAATAAAGGGGTAACATGGAAACCTGAAAAAGTGGGTGAGGAAGACGATATAGGAAAACGAAGCTACGAAGCAGGCATGGTACGTCATCGTCGAATAAGCGTTGTGGGTGATAAAGAGAAGCTAGATATTCTAGTTTGAGCAACAAGCTATGTTCTTTCTGTTGGGCCAGTTTGATGAGAAACGAGTCGCATAGAAATTGACGCCTGAGAGATAGAGGAGGGTCACAACATTCAACTTGCATGGCGTTTATAGGTGACGATCTCATAGCACCAAGAATTATTCGCAATGATTTAGCTTGTACTTTATCTAGTTTCTTTAGGCCTGCTTTGTTTCCTGGATCTAGGAGAAATGAACCGTAATCCATATGACTCCGTACTAAGGCATTGTACATTAATTTTTGTGTGAATGGGTGAGCACCCCACCACACGCCAGATAAGGACCGTAAAACATTAATGTTTTTTTCACATTTTTTGTTGACAAATTCAAAATGGGGAATACCTGATAACTTCCGGTCCAACCAAACACCCAAGAATTTTACTTTTAGATCCTCAGGAATCATCTCATTGTTGATTGTAATCAAAGCCGGAGGGACTATCCTTTTATTAGTGAACACCACTACCTTGCATTTAGAGGCTGCTAAGGCAAAACCATGCGGAGATAACCAGTTCATGAGATGTTCCAGAGCGATATTCAATTGACTGACAGCTTTTTCAAAGGAATTACTGGAATAGTATAAGGTTATATCATCAGCGTACTGAAGTATCTCGCAAAAAGGCAGTACTGACAGATCCAGGTCATGGGTGTACAGGCTATACAATATAGGGCTAAGCACCGAGCCTTGGGCTAAACCCTTCCATACTTTTCTAGCAGACATTATAAAGTTGGGAGTCTTAATGGCTATTGTTCTTTCGGCTAACATATTGTATACGAAACGAACCAATTTCTGAGGGACACCTTCCTGTGAAAGTTTTCTCCTGAGCACTGGAAGAATTACGCTATCGTATGCTGCTTCAATGTCCAGAAATACTCCAACCAGATATTCTTTTTTAATTATCGTAGTACGAATGTCTGTAGTCAAGATGCTAAGACTATCCATAGTGCTCATACCTTTTCTAAATCCGTATTGTGTCTTAGCAAGAAGGTTTTTATGTTCTGAGAACCACTCTAGTCTATTTTTTATCAGATGCTCTGTAATTTTCGCAAGGGCAGAAGATAGAGCTATTGGTCTATAATTATGAGAGTTGGACGGATCTTTCCCAGGCTTCAAAATAGGGATGACAATTTGGGACTTCCATGCAGGTGGGACTATACCATATTCAAAAAAGGTGTTAATCATATTTAAAAAGTAATCCTTGGCCTTGTCTGTTGCGTTTCTTAGAAATGAATACGGGATGCCGTCACCCCCTGGAGCAGTGTCAATTAGTCCACTAAGAGCTAGTTGTAGTTCGGAATAGGAGAAAGAGGAATCCAGATTATTTAAAGATGGAAGAGGGCATGCAATGGAGGGAAAGCAATCTACATTAGGAACAAAAGGAGGAGCTATCTTATTAGTAAAATCCTCAATCCAAGCACTAGGGTCAACACTAGATGAAGTGTCTGGACGGAATGATCCTCGGTAACGTTTGACTTGCTTCCAAACCAAAGAAGATGGAGTCCTAGGAGACAAACTATGACAAAAATTTATCCAACCTTGTTTCTTTTTCTTTTTGAACAACCTAGTGGCTCTGGCAGCAATATGTTGGTACTCAAGGAAGTTCTCCATAGTCATTGAATTCTTATAGGCTTTTTCAGCCTCCTTACGTTCCTTAGCAGCAGCTGTACACTCAGCGTCCCACCAAGGAGTAGACACCTTGAAATTAAATGGTTTTTTAGTAGGGAAATTTTCATCAGCACTCGAGGAAATGGCATCCACGAAATTTTGATAATTGTGCAGGGCATTTATGTTGTTGGATGAAGGAAAGGACTCTATTCTGTTTTCAAGGTCTAAAGAGTAGGACGACCAGTTAGGGTTAGATAGCCGGTATTTAAGTAGGGGGTTGAAGTTATGAGCAGGAAGAGCTCTGTTAGAAAAGAAGATGGAGATTGGAAAGTGATCGCTGCCATATGTGTGAGGAAGAACTTGCCAAGAAAGAACAGAAGCTAAAGGAGGAGAACAGATGGTAAGGTCAATCGCACTATTAGGATTTTGGGTAGGTGACACTCTACGGGTAGGAGAACCATTGTTGATGACACAAAGGTTTAAATCATCGAAAATATCAAGGAGAGAACAAGCAAAATCATCATCGGCACTGCAGCCCCACGAAGTGTGGTGGGCATTGAAATCACCCATCACAATCATGGGAGGCTGGATTGCTGAGAGAAGGAAGAGAATGTCGGCGATCATGGAAGAATGAGGATGAGATATGTAGATGGAAACATAGGTGATATCCACTACTTTAGCAGCTACGATATTAATGTTGGGGAGAGAGGGAGGGAGGAAGATTTGAGAAAAAGGGAGAGAACGTTTTACAAATAATGCGCAACCAGAATACCCGTCAGCCCTGTCATCCCGCAGGCAAGAGTAACCAGGGACACGAAATCGAGAACCAGGCACCAGCCAAGTCTCCGAGATGGCAATGACTGATGGGTTAAACTTGTTAATCAAGTGAAGAAGGCTAAATTTCTTGGGACGAAGGCTTCTCGCGTTCCATTGTAGAACGACTTGGTCCATATTTGGTAATCGATGAGATCTGGGAAAGTTTTTGGGCAACGTGGGACGGTAGGTTGAAATTATACTGGGAGATAATAGTAATAAGTGTAGAAAGAAGGGCATCCAGGATGCTATGATCCTGGGGGAGGGAAGAAGATTGAGATAGAGCAAACCCGTTTGGAAGGACAGAGGGCTCTTCCGCAGTTATGGCGGCATGAGCTGATCTGTCAAACGACTTGGACAATGGAGCTCTAGGGCGGGGAGAAGTAAACACAGTTTTTTTGTAGCTTCTAGAAGATGATTGGGATTGGCTGGGGAAGGAAGATGATGGGGTGAGTGATGAGGGCAATGAAGATGATTGGACAACTTCTGCATATGGCCGGCTTGATCTTGGATAACGATGGGAAGCTTGATCGTAAGATACATTTTCTTGTGACATAAGGATTTTAACAGCCTTTTGTCTGCCCTGCTCAGGGCAACTCTTGTTGCTAGCAAAATGATGCCCTAAACAATGCAGACAACTGGCATCTGTCTCCTCGACATTGCATGAGTCACCAGTATGTGGCTGAGCACATCGAAAACATCTGGGTTTCGAGCGGCATTGGGATTTAATATGGCCAAAACGACAACAGTTAAGGCATTGTATAGTAGGAAATTGATAAGACTCTACCTGTAGGGAAGTATGGAAGAGGAAAATCCTTTGGGGAAGGGATTGACCTTGGAAAGTTATGACCACAGTTTGGGTAGGGATCCAGGAGGGTATTCCTTCGGTAATTACTTTCCTGTTAAGTCTGCGAGTTTTAAGTGGAATACCACATCCATTGGGGACTACGAGGGAATTTGCAAACTCGTCCATCGACAGGTCGATGGGGACGTGCCGTACAATACCCATTTTAGTTATATTATAGTTTGGGATTGATGCTACAAAATTGTTGGCTTCCAAAATGGGATTATCGAGGAAACAATTTGCTGCTTCACTCGTAGTAAACTCCACGGAAACTTTGTTTCGTCCCACTTTTTTAATCCCATCGGGGCAAATATTAGGGACGTGATTTTGACATAGCAACTGGCCAAACTTGATGATTCTTATTGAGGCATCAGTAGCAAGATCAGGGTCTGAGCGGGAAATGTGAACCACGAATGGCCCTTTGTCTAAGTCGGTGTACTGTTTTATACCTATTACAAGGGTTGGGTGTATGTATACATTTTGGATTGAGGCGTTAGATAAATCATGGTTAACAATTGTTTTCTTTGCAACTGTTTGTTCGGAAACATCGGTAGCTCGGCGTTTAGCACCAGCAGATGATGACGTAAAAATATCCGGAGGAACAGGAGGAATTAGATTTTTAACGTCCATGATGGACGTCAAAATTTATAAAAACCAGAATAGTCGAAAATAAAAACCTCCCGCCGTATTAAATTATATCACCACCTAGTAAAAACACAAATACGTGATATTTCGCGCAAACAATGCCCGTTAGGCACAATTATCCGTAATTTTACACAAAATTCGCGACTCCTGTGTGACAGCTATCCGTTATTTTTTTCGTATATCAAATATAATAATTTTACGATAACCTCTCAAACAGCTAAACAAGTCAAAAACAGCTGATTATATGACATTGATTGTTTGACAATAATTGATGTACTTTAATTTTTTTAATGGATATGGATACAAGAAAAAGAAAAGTGCAAGACAGCCCACTTTGAGCGAGAAGCATGGGAGCCGAGATTTATTTTCTTAGTTCATTAAGAACCATTTTCAGAAGACGAATATAATAATAGGTATGTAGTTCCAAGCCACAAACTATGAACTAGACGGTGATAGTGAGTTTTAGTAGGTACCTACTACGCACAGACTAAGTAGAGAGATAATCTGTACTGCTAGAGAGATACACTATTAAACTTGTACGTTATCACAATCATCCGTTTTCTAAAATGTAAAATGTACTAAAAAATACGACAACAGTAGAATCAATAGATCACGCCTACCTGATACCTGACATGATGTTATGAACGTCGATAATACCATAATATAGACACACGGTAGTGTGGCCAGCCAAGTTCATTCAAGAAAACCGGCGAGCCACACCATGTGTAATATTACACAAACCATTTGGAGCTACTTTTGTCCTACTCATAACTTAAAAACTATTGCACATTAACTTGTGAAATTGCTCACACATTGAGACTTGCAGGATATCAATATGTGCTCCAAATTTCATAAACATACCTCAAACGGTTATTTAGATATTAACGTCCTAAAATCCTCATTATTACCACTGATTAAGATATAGACATAAAAAAAATATCCAGTTCCAGGGTAGCGATTCTGAAACCATTCGGTTGCATCCGACACGGAATCTCATCTCTCGGTCTTTGTCATGCTAAACAGATAAGACAAAGACCGAGAGATGAGATTCCGTGTCGGATGCAACCGAATGGTTTCAGAATCGCTACCCAGATGATATAGAAAGTTCAAATTTGGCACCCAGAATCCAGGGTAGCGATTCTGAAACCATTCGGTTGCATCCGACACGGAATCTCATCTCTCGGTCTTTGGCCCTATTCAGTGCGACGCGGACCGTCCGCACGCGGACTAGGTTTTGCGTCCGTCGCGGATGAATTTGTCGTTCAGTGCGCAGCGGATCGCGCATGCACACATTAGACGCAGCCGCCATGACAACGACAGTATGTTACGTCCGCTCCGCGCGACTGTCCCTCTGTCCGCAGAGCACTGAACAACTACATTAGAACCACAGACCAGGTAGAGAGATACTCTCAGACAGACATGTCGGGAACAAGGAACATTGGTCTATGGTTACTAGACTAAATTCACTTTATCTGTGCTGAAAATGATACGCCGCCATTTTTTTTTTTTTTTTAATTAAACAAACTGCATCAACACAAAGATCTAATTTGCCAACTCGTGCATTCGCGCCAGTAGGTAGGTATACATCATACATTATTTAATTTTTTACGCCTAAAAGGAACCAGTTTCTATAAGAAAAATATAGCGCAAATTGGCTTGATACATTTATTTCTTCTTGAACAATTTCTTTCAAAAATGTTTTGAGCCGTAGGTACCAATAAACTTTCTGTTATTTAATTTTAACTACGATAGTGCGAGTCCAATGTTAGAGTCAGAACTCATCTTGATTAAGTTCCGCAACAGTTTTTTAGCAAAAGAATCACCACTTCACAGGATATAAGTCATATTTGGAGTGTTTTTCTTTCCAATGTGGAAACGTATGTACAGACGTAACAGACGTATTTTCCGAAGTAACTGCAGCCTGGTACAATACACTTGTTTTAAATCTTAGGTAAGGTGCGAAAAGAACATTTGCACCGAATAAAGAACAAAATACACGAAAATGTAAACATGTAAACAATAATAATTATTTTTATCAACACACAATGACAACGTCATATTCACCATAGATAAATACTATAATTTTATGAAAAAAGTATACCAATAGTGTCATAGAGATGCCCGATAATGTAATAATTTTATCGTAATATCGAAACTAAGTCAAATATCGATCGATCGATTACAAAATTTGGGCTATGAGATAGGTTCCACATTTTGAATTGTCTCTCTGTGTGTGGGTTATTTATTTATTTTGTATGCTGTAAAAAGTTTAAATTGTGCTTTTGACCTATGTGTAAATACTGTTTATTACTCAGTGAATGAAATTATTCCATAAAAACATTGAATCACTTGGCCAATTTTCTTTCATGCAGTCCTTACTAACCTTTGATCTCTGTGATTTTGTTTGAGCATGGTTCAAAAAAAAATAGCAGTCATAGGAACTGCCGATGGGAGTGAAAACGTATAACTCAGAATTTGATAGCTTACTTTGTACACTACGCGGGTGAAATCTGAAGGCGTCACTATGATCATGGTCATCTAGAAATCCTGACGCATATCTAGATGGCCAGTGGGAAATGCTAACGCATTTCTAGTAATGGTAGGACTCTTAGTAGAGTCCGCCTGGGGAGTACCACACCTTTACCAGTTATTCTACCGCCAAGTAGTAATGTGCAAACCTTACTGTGTTCCGGTTTGAAGGGCAATGTTTCCAGATAAATTACAGGGCTTAGAGATATAACATCTTAGATCTCTGGGTGACGAGCGCAGTGCAGTGCTAGACGCATTTGGACTCTTCATGTTCCAATAGCTGCGTGTCACTGTGCTGTTATGTGGCAGGTATGTTGCTGTTCATGTGTGTGTACCATCAGGCACATGTCCTGCTCGTCTCGTCACTCTTTATTTAAAAAAAAAACATGGCCAGTGGCCATGGTCCCGAGTTTAGCCGAAGATTTTTTTATCATTTGCGAGCGTGACGTTATAATTCAGTTCAAAAATAAAGCCCACGAAAAATCTGTCTGTGGTGAGCCAAAAGTTTTCATATAAAAAATGACGACAAAAACACGGTTGAAGACAATGTGACAAATTTTAAAATATACATACATGTTTTACAACCATAGAACAGACCGCGTTAAAAAAACACGCGATAGTTTATAGTAGTATAGTTTATAGTAGTATAGTGTTTCAATACTATAAAACGAATAAATACTATGAATTTGATCTAGTGACAATGACAATCGATAAACCGATACCGTCCAATTTATAGGTATCCCTAACGTAGAATTTTTGGATTTTTTAAATTCACAGACTAAGTACCTAGAACTCTTTTAAATTATACAAGAAGTGACGTTGGCATGAAATCCAATTGTGACTAATGAAGTAAAGCGTGGGGAGCAGAAGTGTCAGCTTTGTTAGTCTGGTTGTCAAACTCAAATGACATAGCGAAAAGAAAAAAAAAATGACATAAGATTTGTATGAGGTTTACCCCCCGTGATTAGAACAAGCACCGTCCGCCCGCGGACATCCGCGGCGCGAAGGAGCGGCGCGGAGCGATTTCGACCGCGCGCGGATAGCTCTCCGCGACGCGCACAGCTCCGCGTCGCTCTGAACGCGCTGTAAAGTTTCATACATTTTACCGTCCGTCGCGGACGTCCGCGTAGGTCATCCGCGTCGCACTGAATAGGCCCTTAGTCTTATCTGTTTAGCATGACAAAGACAGAGAGATGAGATTCCGTGTCGGATGCAACCGATTGGTTTCAGAATCGCTACCCAGATGGGTAATTGGGTGATTACAAAGGTATAAATCAGAAACTAGTATTTTTATTATTTCCGTTTGGATGTGGACTTATAGTGCCTTTAAAAAGAAAATAGCAATCAGATTTGATGGCTGATGGTCTGGTTATAGTAAATTTTAAAATATGTAATATGTACTCGTAAATCTCTATCTATATGGATAGATAGATAAATATAAAACTCTTTAGCAGCCCCGGACCTTCAATATTTTTAAGGCGAGGCAAAATCTGAAAAATGTCGCCCCAGCCCACACATCTTTTATTTTGTCAATGCATCTACTCATGACCACTATGCAGTGACATGGTGCCCCACCATCGCGTCTACCTACGGACTAAAACCCCCATAGATTTTGACCACGACCCTGCCAAGTACCGTCCTTGTGGACCCGCATTTGGCTATAATGGCGCTCTGGTAAGAATAGGTAAATGTTGCTGGACACTTTACACACAACACCGTCTAACTCTAAACAAAGCAAAGCTTGAAAGCTTGTACTATGGAAGCCGGACAGCTGATATCTCTCTCACGCGCGTTGCTAATGATAGCCGCGGTTCCGCCTCTGTCGTCTGGAAGACTTGGGAATTTTATTTGACCGTTTCGAGGATCAGCTGAGTAACCTTCCCCAGTTTTCCAGCCCCTTTCCCCTGCCTAAACACACTGTTCAAATGAGATACTAGCGCGTGTAGAAGCCTTCTCTCCCGGCCAGGATTATTATCCAACAAGATGCCACCATGGCAATTTGTTGGTAAAACCATATACTTTTTGAATCAGTTCAAATAGGTGGCTTCTTGGCATGATGAGCCAGAATGAACATCTGCAAGATGTTGGCTACGGATGGTTAAGGTTTTTTTTAGTGTAGAGTCACAGAATAAATTGTAGTACAGAAGCCTCACTTACTGAAAACAATTATATAAATAGCGACTCTTGCTGGGACACAACAAAGTTAAATTCAGCTCGCAATACCTGTCGCGATTTTCAAATAAACATTTGTGCTCTTTCTAACGCGTAACTCTGTCCCTGTCTAGCGCGGAGGGTTGTCGACATATCTAATAACAATATGCGCGGGAAACGTGTTGCGCGAGCGCTCAGCCGTGCGTCCAACAACCGACTGGCACTTGTTCCCAGGGAGGGACGGTCTAGCTGTAGGCTAAAACCGCGCGACCTTGAGCGAGTGAGGATGCATTGGTAGAGTGACAAGACGAACAGGACATAAATATGCCTGATGTTAAGCAACGTGCCTGGCCTGAACAGTACAAAAAATACACAGAAAAAAAAGATAATGATAAATGTTCTGAATAGGCCCGCCGCTACCTATTTTGTCGCCCGAGTGCAGTAAAACTCCAGTAGTCGTGAGGTGGTCGTGAGACCCATTCGACCTTCGGGCTCTGGCACCACCATTGAAAGGAAATAATTTGATCGGCCCTTTAGAAGTCATCAGAGTTAAGAAGAGTCTAAACATGAAGAATTTACCTGGCTACGACGGTAATGCTGCTAGTTAAAAGAATGCCGATATAAAACTTGTGTCTGGCCCGGCTATTCAATGCATTCAAATTGGTCATTTTTCCTCTAATATATGGAACACTTGCAAGGTAAATAGTACTACCAAAACCTGGCAAAGATCGTGGCTCTTTTTGCCGATGAAAACGCGTACATACTCATACATACTCACGTAACCCATAGTTATATGTCGTTTTCCTCACGATGTTTTACTTCACCGTTTTTAAGTTAGCGGCATTACGCACATGACTTCGAAAAGACAGTCGTGCGCGTGAGATCACGGTAGCGATTCTGAAACTATTCGGTTGCATCCGACACGGAATCTCATCTCTCGGTCTTTGTCTTATCTGTTTAGCATGACAAAGACCGAGAGATGAGATTCCGTGTCGGATGCAACCGAATGGTTTCAGAATCGCTACCCTGAACCTGGGCCTCCAAATCGACAGTCGCCATTCGCCTGGTTAGACCAGCCGTACCTAACTACTGATATCAGTCGTAAAATCGAAAGTGTAGTTATTAATTACTTACTACAGTGCTCCGTGATTTTACCTGCGTAGTTCCTGTTCCATTTATTTTCCAGCAATAAAAGGAGCTTCTGCGCTATCCTAAAGCTAAGCCAAAGTTAAGGCTGGTCTATTCGGGATAATGGTGACTGCCGATCCGGAGCCCTTAGTTCGAATCCCACACGTGCAGTCGTGCACCATTGTAATTTCGAAGTCACGTGCGTAATGCGGCTAGCTTAAAATAAGGTGAAGTAAGATATAGTGAGAAAACCGGCATGTACCCATAATCTTTCAAGGTATTGTGTCTATTTTCCTTAATGCTGGTTGCCTGGAAGAGATTGCTCTCAGCAATAAGGCCGCCACTTGTGGCACTAGTTAATAAGTATTTCTTTGTAATATTTTAATTTGATTGTGTCACAATAAAGTGTTTCTATCTATTGTATCTATTGCTTTCTTATAACTTAACATAATATATTAAAGTTTCAGATCGTATTTGGCTAGTTTTTACGGTTTATTCCCGTTCGTCCCCACTGGGGACGAGTGGGAATAAAAAAGTTTCGATCGTCCCCAGTGGGAACGAATGGGAAAAAAAAGTTTCGATCGTCCCCAGTGGGAACGAATGGGGAAAAAAAAGTTGCGTTCGTCCCCAGGGTTTATTCCCGTTCGTCCCCACTGGGGACGAGTGGGAATAAAAAAGTTTCGTTCGTCCCCAGTGGTACCTAACGATTTGAACTTTTTATTTCCCCATTCGTTCCGCTATTGACCGAGAAACAAAACAAATGGGAATTTCAATAAGAGATTTCACGGATTGTTAAAATGCTTTAATTACGACGTTCTGGACAACACTGATGATGTTTTTGATTGAAAAAAAATTAAAAAAACTGAGGTAGGTAGTTAGTCCAGAGGTAATTCAATTTTTTTTTTACGTTTGTATTTATTTAATGTTTGCTTAAATTATTGGAATTTGTGCCCTGCAGCATACCTACGAGTTATTAGCAGATTTCGTACATTCTAAAGCTGTTATTTTATTCTTCGTTAATTTAGTTTGTTGATAGATAGTAGGTACCTACCTACCCATCGAAAATAAGGCTCTTAAATTACTGTTTTAGTACGTACTAAGAAAAAATCGTGTGTGAGAACTAGCCAAGTAAGATCTGAGGCTTTAGTATGTTATGTTAAGATATAAGAAAACAATAAACGTTAAGTTCTTACAAAATATTCTATGTGGTTTTAATCAATTGCAGGACTGATCATTGAACTTGGCACCCATTTACATCTCACTTATTTTGTTGTTGAAGTCAACAATCAAGCCATACATCATAGTATTGAACTTAGCTCTCATTTCACATTTATGTTTTTGATGGGATATTACTTTACACATTGCTTTTTTATTGGTGTCTTCCTCCAAAAGTTGAAACTGCGACCTGCGACCGCTCCTGGGTACCTACTAGCACAGGTACAGTCCGCGAGGTATAAGCTGAGCTTTGCATTAGTGTGAGTGATCACATGCATACGCATCTATTACCAAAAGTACAGTCAGACAACAAACTCTTAAACAACAAGCTGACATTAACTATCCAGGATCAATATGGTCATTGCGAAAAGAAGTATCTCTTTTAGGATTCAAATGGTCAAGGACAGAGAATAACAGAAATTTTTTAATGGAAAAGCATGAGATCCGTCACCTACGTATAACTTATTTACTTAAAATTTCCGAATACCGTATTCAGGGCAGGCCTATCGTTTATACCGATGAAACATATATTGACACCACTCACACTTCATCAAAATCATATTCAGATGGCAGCACTTCTGGTTTGAAGAAAAACCTTATTAAGAGAACATGGTCACAGCGTCCTGCGTCTGACTGTACTTTTGGTGATCACTCACACTAATGCAAAGCTCAGCTTATACCTCGCGGACTGTACTAGTCTGTAATGTATAATAGGAACAGTCTGGACGTCTACTCTATTTCTACGAAAACGTAATTTCGAAAAAAAACTCTCGACTTTCCAGCTCTTGTTCTACTTCCTTTCGTCCGATCCAACATTGTTTGACGTTTAAATGTTCTAAGCATACTCTAATCTCTAATTAAAATAGGGTTAAACGGGCAAAACGACGGATCGAAGTAGAATCGGAGTTGGAAAGTCGCGAGTTTATTTCGAAATTACCTTTTCGTAGAAAGAGAGTAGACGTCCTGATTCTAATCGGATGAGACTGAGCAACAAACATTCAAATTATCCTATTACCAATAATAATAATTAATAGGTATTAGATAGATAGATAAACTCTTTATTGCACTTAACAGAACAAACAACTTAAAAAACAATCTTAAAATATAGTAGCAAATGGCGACCTTATCGCTAAAAGCGATAATTCTCTTCCAGGCAACCGTGTATTAGTAGGACAATTTGAGTTATTGTACTAGGCTACTTGCATCTAGACTTACATTCAGTTGCCAAAAAACAATGGGTAGGGGGTAGGTATAATGTTTTTATATTGTAAACTTCTAATCTCGACTCAACACGCTTATGACCTGTGTGTGGTAATATTATGAAAAAGTATTTTGTTGTTATATTTTGATTTATTTCCAATATACGTAAGCACCCAGCACACAATCGTGTAGTTGACATGATATTGTGCAATAAATAAAATAAATCTTGGTGGACAATTCACACACAACACCATCTGACCCCAAACTAAGCAAAGCTTGTATGATGGTGGCCAGATAGCTGATATAATACTTATATAGTTTTAAATACATACTTATACAGAGCAACTTTTCAGAACTTTTGAAAATAAACCTATGACAAACTAGTAAGTAGATAAAACGTTAAATACGTTTTGTGATACCAATATATAGTTTTCATAAAAAAACGTGCAAAATAATTGTATGTAGGTATATCGACAGTAGTTTTATCTTAATCGGTGTGTGCCTGTTGACTTGCAAAACAAACTAAAGCTCACCCATGTTTTGAAAAGAAAAACAATAGGTACCTAGGTATAGAGATAGCAATTGCAATATCATCTTATAGAAAACCCATCGGGGTTCTGTCGCTCCAAATTGGTCTTGGCTCTGATATTGAACAAAAAAATATTAATTATCCAATGGAAAAGCAGATCAGCGACTTTATCTTTGAGTAAAATGTTTATGAACTTACTATTTTCGCTGGAAAATAAAGAAAGAGCAATAGCAAGGTCATTTCAGTAACGCGGCAGACCCCAGGATAGACTCTTCTTGATGTATACCCTCAGGTTTACGACAATATTGGGTAGGAAATCAATCACGCATTATACGTCACAAGCACAAAAAGACGTCATAAAATGAATTACCTAAATACTTACGTTATCAGAATTCAAATAGGTCGACCTCCATTTCAACGCATGTTAAATGCTGCCTATTAATCTACATATTATGGAGCGTGCTTACCTAGAAGAAACAGATTTAAGCTAGACTTTAAGACACCTAGATTGTTGGAAAAAAACACTCTGGAATCGAATGCCCCAACATAGACGTCTTATTGCGAAAGTGTATTCTGAACGCCTAGTTCGTGTCTATGGAAAGTCGACCATGAAACAACATTGCTTTTTCGAGCTACAAGTAGTCTGGTAGAAGAAAGGGCAAGATGACATTAGATTTTCCTGATCAGCTGCACATTCTGCAATATTAATCCGATAAGATGGAGCTACTTTGCGACGATGTGCAAGGATGACATTGCTTATGAGCCTTTGCCCATACCTGTCAAAAAGATAGTTCTCAACTTCGCCAACAAATTTTCATTTTGTTGGAGAAATTTCACAAAATAAAACACTGGCGCTAATTTGGCGAAATTAAGAACTATTTTTGACAGGTATATTTGCATTTTGTAAACGCTTCATTATGATTGGTTGTATGACGCCATGTTACGTTTATGACAGCAACATGATTAAAGTTTAAATACAAAAGTGTATCATCATTTGTATATAGTATTTTCTATTCTACACACTAACATATATAAAATCTAGTTATATTGCTTGACTAAGAATACAAAATATACACAATTGCAGTGATTACATTATAGAAAATAACACAGCCATCAGGCATAGGTACGTTGTATCTTACAAAGTAGAATTCACACACCTAGAATGTTGAGGGGTTTTAATAACAAATAAAATAGTTTTAAAAATTGCTGATAATTCTGATAAACATAGTATGTATGAATAAAAGTAGAAATAACACATTTACATATATTATGTACATCACATTGAAGGTTGTTTTATATCTATAAATAAAATAGGTTAAAATAATTTAAGATAGCTCTGGTGAATGGTCATCAGTTTGTTTTTTAACACATTTTTTTTCATTGATATTGATACCTTCTTTTTTGTGAAAGTGTCTATTGAACAGAATAAGCAAGCTTTTTCTTTTTTTTAACAAATCCTCACATGTATTTTTGATAATGTATCTAATTTATAACACACTAGCAGTGCCCCGCGGTTTTACCCGCGTAGTTCCCGTTCCCGTTATTTTCCGGGATAAAAAGTAGCCTATGTGTTATTCCAGACCATAATCTAACTGTATTCCAAATTTCAGCCTGATCCGTTCATACGTTACGCGTTACGTTACGTTATTGCGTGATTGAGCAACAAACATCCATACTTTGACATTTATCATATTAGTGGGATTTATTTTGTCATATTATTTTACATATATATGTGATGCTATTTCTTTTCTGCAGTCACATTAAACATTTGAGCCACATTATCTTTGAAGATCATTGAAACCACTGTAATAGACTAACAACAACTAATAGCGACGACAATTAAAACGATTCACGATATAGTTCTACTAATTCTAAGTAATTTGTGGCAGGAATTGCATGTTAGTACTTATAAACAAAAACACTGACAAAATTATATTGAGACCACAAAAATACCGGTTAATTTCGCCAAAGGTGGCACAACTGGTACATTTTGTTAGAGGCATGTCATAAAACATATTATATCAATGTCAATAATTTGACATATACTTTCACCTATTTGACACTATTATCTGTTGTAACGTGCTTCACCCTTGATTTTAAATTTGCTTCTAAATTCAGTAGACTAAATTTAACCAACTGCAATAAGCCATTTATTCTGAAAATGTCTCATTGTATTGTTGCCATTAGGCTCTACATTATTTATTTAAACACAATGTTCTCTTAGCCATCTCATAATTTTCTTATAACTAATATAAGCTCTGAACTAATATTGAAACCATTACACACTCAATCATGTTATAGATGGTTCAATCTTTGACAGATCATTCATAAATGATCATCTTTAGCGGCCTTTTTAAATACACATGACAGTTTTTAGCACTTTAATAGTTTGTACATATCCCACACCACCACAGTGGAAGAAAAATTAAATAAAACCAATAACATTATGACTAATCACTGGATATTTGCCGTGGTTGTTCTGTCAAATGCCTAGTTACAACCTTTTGCTTTTAATTTTAGACTACATATAAAATATAAAGTCAGTTATTTAATAAAACATTGGTATTTGTTAGTAATATAAAATAAATAGTTAATATATTGAGATCTATATTTATTATAATATATTTTTTAGGTGGAATTTTGTGAAGTATATTTTATGTTTTAATTTATATCTGTTATTATACAATTACATAGAATTATACAGTTAGTAGTAATCCCAGCCAAGAGCAAGGAGATTCCTCGTGAAGAAAAAGGGCATACATATACATACTCATATCTAATAAAATATGCCATTCATTACATATTTTATCAAAGCATTTTTTTTTGTAGCCAGATTTTTTTTGTTGTACAGTTTGTTCTAAAACATATACATAACATATTTTATCATTTCTTAATTTTATTAATATTGTAATGTTTTAATTCTTTTACTCACCATTATAATAAATAAATATAAATTATAACATTGTGAATAAAATGCCTGTGTCAACTTAGATAATTACTACAGATAAAATATTTACAAAGTACCCTCAAATATTTATGTAACAAAACATAACATACAAAATACATAACAAGTAGGCTTATAGAAAAACAGATTTTTTTTTCAAACATAACAATAGTTTTAGTGGACCTCTGGAATACGCTCTTTATGCCAATATACTGAATTTCTATAACTGTCACCTTTTTTCACTTAATTTTTACACACATAATTAGTAATAGTCGTAAATCACTAATATGGCTACTACTGATTGAAATAAAGTGAAAAATACATCAACAAACCACAATAATTTGACCAGTCTAACAATTTCAACAATAAAATTACTGTGAAGCTCAAACTCAAGGACTCTTTGTACTATTATTCACATTGGTATCAGGCAACACTGTACCATTATTCTTTTGTACATTTCCCGTTCCATTTTTCGTATTCTCATACTTTGATAGCAAATAATTAGCAAAAGTATCTTTACCCGTATCAATATTTTTCAAGATATGTTTGCTTGTTGGCTTTTGAGAATTCGATATATTAACATTTGCATTTTGTAATTTTGATAGACTAGCATCAACTATATCTTTATTTGTTCTCTTACTGGCGTTATATTTTGGCTTGGGGTTATCGTAGACGCGTTTTGTGACGTTTCCAACAGGTTTAGTGTTCTGATAGAAATTTTGTTTGCTAGGGAACATTTCAGCATTAGTTTTCTTCCTCAAGCTTTCAGGAAGTTTGTCGGACTTTAGCTGGACTAGAGTTGTGTTGACTACGGAGCATTCAATCTGCATTAGTGTGACATGATCGTTCATTATGGAATCTGAAATTAAATTTATTTGATTATAAGAAACACATTCTGCATTTTTTTAAGGGAGCCACATTATAGAAGTCATAACTAATATCACAACGTTTACTGCTATTGTAGTAATCATATGATGGAACTAAAAACTATATTTGGTTGTGAGTAAACTAAGAGGCAAAATCAAAGCAAAGAAAGGATCATATTTGAGCAAAAAAATCTTACCATTGCCTGAGGCCGCCGGCAAAATGAGCGCCATTTTCGGCGGTCTCGTCTCATTATGTGTTACAGCAGGCAAGAGCAGATGCTCTCCTTTTCCCACTCCAACTACATAGAAAGTATCATCTCTCCGCTGCAATGCCTGAAGCAACGCATTCCACTCTCCAAAATCCATGAACTCGTCTATAGTCTTTTTCAAAGGCTTGTGATATAAATTGAGAATGTTGTCAGGGAAGTCCATATCCCTTCGCCTTAACCGACGGAGCCGTGACTTGTCTCGTATGCTACGTGCCGTTTTCGAGCTGGGAAAGTCTATGAGGTTCGGATCTAAGTTCAGCTGCTTAAACAGTTTGTATGATTCTAGCAGACCATCTGTAACAAATCTACGTGTTAGTCTTGGAACTCAAGGATAGTTACAAATATCAATCAAATCATCAAAAATCACATGTCAGCTATCGAACAGAATACTTACAGGGATTGCCGATAGAAGTGATAACTTATAACTTGGAATTTTATTATCAAAAAGCATCAATGTTGCACAATATGTCATCTGTATAGCTAAATTATAATTAATAGCGAATTCCCAAGACTTCACCCATTCAAAAAGCATCTATAAACGCGCACAGTCCGCTCCGCTGCTACTTTAGCATATTGGTAACGCGAGCTCATAAGATTTTCCTTTACCAAAAAGTGCTCCATGCAAACAGTTTTTACTTTAAAAATCACATTCGTTCATCATTCCTATGCTAGCGTTACTTACTGTCCATCCTGTCATTGAGATAGATGTTCCGTCTTCTCCTGGGTGCGTCATACGTCCAATTGAGCGTCTTCCCGCCTCCGATCCAACGGTTCAGCTCGCCAGTGATGCGGATACTTTCCGTCTGGTTGATGGCCAAGTCGCCTTTCGTTGAATTCCGGCAACCGGTACTATATGTCGCATTCGATACTTGGTCAGGGTCTACAAATAGATCAGTATAAAAGTATGATTACTTATTATAATTGTAACAATTGATTATTTTTACGTTATACTTGTTTTGGCGCGTTAGGAAAAGGTAATAAGTTTTTTTTGTCATGAAAAACCGACACCCTGAAATTAGCAACTCAACCTTGTAACTTACTCCAGGTTAAAATTAGGTCCTTACATTTGAAATTGGTGCTTTGTCGTACTGGCCACTTTGATCTCAAATATCTCTTCTTTGGTTAGGAATTCTATTTTCAAATGTATACAGCTATTTACTTATGCTTTTGTGTTTTAAAAACCATAATTCATTTGCTTTTTCCTCTACCTATTGATTTTTTCATTCGGTCACTCAGTTTACAAAATGGAAATCTTGAACTTCAATTTTCGTTTCCCTGATGCCCTTGAAAAGCCTGCCCCCCTGAAAATTTGGCTGGGCAGGACTAAATGGTTTTTTAAGGAAAAAAGAGCAAACATAGCTTCATTATTGTCGGTTTACTGTTTCTACATAAGTTTCCAAATCAACATCTAATAGAAAAACGAGTAATAAATATAGTTTTATTACGACTGCCATTCATGGAACTCCCAATGTTACGTTACAAACATTGGTTTTCCTGACCTTGGCCTGCCTACAAAATATTGCTGTTAAAACCTAATATAACGTTTTCAGTCTCACAGTAATATGTAGATCTGATACAATTTTGCATGATATATTATATAAGTTACGCGTCACGTTGTTTGTCCGCGATGGACTCTTAAACTACGTTATCGATTTTAATCAAATTTGCACACCTTCTGAAGTTGATCCAATTTGAAAATAGGGTAGTTTTTACTTCAATTAATGGTCTTTTTATGACGATACCCGAGCGAAGCCGGAACGGGCCGCTAGTAGAACATAATATGTAAACAATGTTAATGACCACTACATACCTGGTGGCATTTCTGGAGAATTTTCCTCGGCCCAAAGCAAATGCCTTGTGCTTGTGTGAGGTGCTGGGCGACCTACAAATGGTTTGGAATTCCATCTGAAATGTAATATTTAAAACAAATTATCAAGTGTTACGTAATTCTACTGTTCAATGAAACAAGTGCAACTACTATATAAGATTAGGCATTCTTTGGAATTTCATAAATCTTTTATTAGTCCCATAATAAAAACTGGTTTTAATGATAAGTAGTATAGCTGCTTTTTAAACAATTGTGAGACTGGCGTACATAGCCTTTTATTCTGATAAAAGTTTTTTTTTCACACTAAAACTAGAAAGTGTGAACTTACCCTAAAACATTGAAGTTGAGAGACACCATAAATACCATAGCGAATAAGACAGCAATGTTCTTCTTGGGTATGAATAATGATGTATCCAACCGAGGTACCTGAGAATAAGATGAAGTACCTAATATTAATAAGGTAAATTATCATCGGACCAAAAAGTATCCTGATGTGAATTCTGTCTGAACAGTTTTTTTTTGTAGACTTTGTCATTTTAAGAATCCAGTATTATTTAACAGACATATAACAATTAAAAGTGTACCTGGACAACAAATTAATACACTGGGGTAAACTGATATTAATATTTTAAGTTACGGCTAGTTTAGTTGGGAGTACGGCAACTACAGATACGGAGCCCCTGGTTCGAGATCCACGCGCATAACTTTTTTTTCGAAGTCATGTGCGTAATATCGCTAAGTTGAAAACGGAAAACATTAGGAAATCGACACGTAACTAGAATCTTTCTGGGTCATGCGTCATCCACCACTGCACTGGGCCAGGGTGGTGAATTATTATGGCCTTGACTCTGTCCTTGCCAGAGAAGGGCTGGAGTCTCAGCAGTGGCAACATTTAGTAAGCTCCTCACGAATATACGAATGCTCTAAAAATTTTAAATCATAAATAATGTAGCCATGTGTCGTTACGGGTTTTTCAGATAACGGAACGCAACTGTTACGCATATCCAAATAACGGTATCAAAACTATTTATTTTCGTATTTCACCATAACAAGATAAGATTCATTTTTCAATAACCGAATGCGTCAAATAGATCTATGCTCCTTTCTTACTCACACTTATACCACTACATATGTATCTCACTCGCTCTAACCGGTACGATACAGTTATGGCAATAACTAAAAATCGATACCGATTGCGTTGCACGCAAAGAGTTATACATTTCGTTGCGCGATAAAGCAAGCAATGGTTGTTATGTAGTTTTAAAGGTGCATACCGCTACTTGAAATATAAGCTGTTATAAGATTTTCACATAACGTGTTTTCGTTATAAAGTCTTATAAATAGTTATACAACACTTTATGCTATATAACGACCATAGCTAAAATAATGCAACCTACTTTGCGGCCTCTGCCTCCATTATCGAGCTGGTCGCGTAGCAGTTTGTTCTCCAGCCGTAGTCGCGCGATCTCCTGCTGGGCTTCCAAGAGCCGCTGCTCCAGTGCTGACACGTATTCCTTTTTCTTTTGACGTGATTGACACGCCGATTCACTGGAAAATTTCATGACATAAGTTGAATAGTTCGACACTTCGATGTTTACGAAAAAATATGTACAGAAATATCGATTGATCAATATTATATAGCTCAGAGAATTTAAATATAAATTGTGATATATATTATACTAGCTGTGACCCGCGGTTTCACCCGCGGTTATTTGAGGAAAATCTCTAGGTACTAAAATATCCATTGCTATAAAAAGCTATTTAAAGTACTTCTAGTAGTAGTTTTTTAATTCTTGGGGTAGAAGAACAAATTGGTTATCTCTGTAACCTGATGATCTTGATAACGCTTCAGATACCTAAGTAGTTATCCTTATGAAAAACAGTCTTGGCGCGAAGAATCGATTTCTAGGTGCTTAAATGTTTGCCCCTGTGCTTTAATAATAGTTTCAGCATACGACTACTTAACGGGAAACTGTATTATTTTGAAATTAAAAGGCAAATGGTACCATTTTATGTGGAGGTAATGCATTAACATACCATTGCGCTTGAAGGGAATAGTCGATTTGTGTCGGATTCGACACCATGCCCTACCGGCCCTACCCTACCGGCTAAAACCTCGGCAGTATTAATTCATCTTTGCCACAAACCGCGCAAACAACGGGATGTTCTCGCACTCTTCTGTGAACCCGACGCGGGACAATGCACACCGTGGTTACCAGAGTGGGTACCAGACATCTTCACGTCTAGACACCCTTTGTCTCTCACGGCGGGCCAAGTGGTCGGCCTCGTCACCTACCACCATCCGACTGAAGAGGACGGGGACAGCAGCTCACCGATATACCGGCACTCTTCTTCCTCTACACTCCCACCGCGTTCGCCATCATACGTTGGCGACCACGCAAGGCCACAGTGGGCAGGGAGAGTGGACGACGCTTAGAAACATCACTGCACCACGTGTTCACAATAAAGTGGTCTATTATTTTGTTGCAGAGTTATTTTAAAACTAAGATATTTCCTAAAATATTCATTAAAATCAAATAATACTAAGGGCAATTTTGCTCAAAATTATATATTTGTGATAAATAATGTACTCGTTCGGATAAATGTTTATCCGAACATCGTGTTTATAAAAATACCTCCGCAAACAATTTTCTTCTTCTTTTTTCTTATGGGTACCAGTCGGTAATTGGGTACCTACCACCGCAATTTCGCCAACGTCCAGCGTTTGAACATTAAGAGCGTTGTTAATCCATGTTCTGTATGTTTTTCATTGGAATATGATGCTTCATTCAGGTGATCAGTCTGCTTCAGATAATCTTGAGCTTGATTGTCAAAAACCTCTTTAGTGTGAAATCGAGGCAGCAGGGTTCTTTCTTCAAGTACTTCCAATATACGATTGTATGTGAATAGTATGGTAAAATAGTAATGTTTAGTGTAGAGGTATAAAAATCAACGGACAAATTTTATATAAACAACATTACAATATAAGATTAGAGAGATTTCTAATTTGATAATACTTTAATGTAAACAATGCATTATTGAAAATTTGATTACCTAAAATGACGTAACCTTCAAATATAGAGCTATAGACCGACATGTCCTGTCATCTGTCATCAGACTTCAGCGCATACCAAGGAGAATGGCACACGCAGCTAAAGCTCTCAAAGAGAAATATTTTTCCCCGTTTTTGTTACATTCTTCAACCCCCAACCCTTTTTCTGCAATAAAGAGTAGCCTATATCCTTTCTCGGGGTCTAGTCTATCTGTGTACCAAATTTCATTAAAATCAGTTCACTGGTTTAGATGGTAAATCATAACAGACAGACAGACAGACAGACAGACAGAGTTACTTTCGCATTTATAATATTAGTAAGGATTTAAGCTTATAATTTATTTTTTTAAAGTAACAGCATAGGTAATATGTTGAGGGAAGTGATAGTTTTATAATAGAGTTATCAGGTTTGTCCACCTTTGTCCTCCCAGCACACACGGCTGATTGGCCTGTACCTACCTGTACTGATGTCCCATGGACAAACTTAAGGGCGTACCCCGAGCAAATGACCTTGAGTATTTCTTACCCTATCGCACACCGCAAGAAAGAGCAAGAGAGAAACAGTAGGGTTTGTCGCTGTTTTACGCTCAAATTTTAGAATAAACTCTTTATAAAATCAGATTTTGGTCTTTTGAAAAAAATAAAACTACCAAAATGTTCGTAATGGAATTGTCTATCCGTTGGTGTAAGTACAAAAACAAAATAATGGAGGGTTTGCGAGGAGATGCATGATAACTACAGTTATTTAATTTTTTCATGGTTTCGTTGTGAGGCGATTATTTAAACAATAAGTTCAATAACAAAAAAATAAAACTACCATTTTGAAGCCAAGAAGTTGTAGAATTTTAATGTATTTTTTACCAGTTGATATTTGTTGTGGCTAATGAGTAGATAGCTCTTAAAACTGGACAAAAAACTCGTTTTGCTGGGGGACGCACCTTAAATATAAATTACTAGCGGTCCGCCTCGGCTTCGCCCGTGGTGCATAATACTAATATAGCATTCAGGGATCACGTACATAAAACCAATGGTGTAAGATTTATTTTAATCGATCCAGTAGCTCCTGAGATTATCGCATTCAAACTAAAAAACCTCTTCAGCTTTATAATATTAGTATAAATTTATATTTATGTCTTGTAGAATGTTAGACGTTTGCGGAGCGTGTGCGCATGGAACGTCAGTGCAGGCCAATCACCCCAATCCTGAAATAGAAGTAGCGTGTGTGCGGGAAGGACAAAGGAGACCTGCTACCTCTATAATATAATTTTAAAACTATCACTCCCTTCAACATAAGAGGGTACCGGACTGGGTCAAAAATACACTATTCTAATTAGTCCGTCAGATAGATCATAGAAAAATATGGGATTTAGAAAAAACAAAAAATACGTATTTTTTGTTTTTTCAAAATATTGAAAATCGACAAAGATATAACATTAAACAAACACCAAACTTGACATCAAACTTCGAGAGTGGGGGGTCGCGACGTCACTCGTGAGTAAAAATCGTAAGCACGAGTGACGTCACGCGAAACTTCTAAGCGCTGTATCTTCGTAATTTTTTGTTTATGAAACAAAAGAAAAAATACGTGTACAATATTTTTTAGGAATCTAACTGACGGACTAATTAGTTTTTTTGAGGATTGTACCCTATTATGTTGATTCTTTTTTTTTTGTGAAGCATAACTGATTTTGTATGGTATTCGCGCCTTTCCTCGTAATCAAAGACGTTTCAGCAGTAGCAAGAATTCAAAGCAATTACCATCACTGAAACTTACTCAAAGACTCAAAGAAGTAACCCCATTCACTACATCCAGCACCTAACTGCACAAGAGCCACATGCAAAGTATTATTAGTTACAACTTTGAATTCCTTACCGATTTTTGATCATCCTTTGTTGTTTTTTGATAGCTCTAATCTCAGCATCACTACAGTTTGACAGTTCCAATGTGGAATAGTCTATTTCTGTACTATGGATGCCATTGTTTTGTACAACTGGAGGTAAATTGGGTACAGACTTTATATTTAAGTCAATACTACTTCTATTAGATGACACCTGAAAAAAGAATCACATATTAAAACAACAAGTACTTAGTAAGGAATATTTGATAGTAATAACAAAACATAATTTACATTTATATTATTATTTTTATGTGGGATCCACTAACAAACAATAGACAAACACATAAACCTACCGATATTATGCAAAACTTTGGATGGCTGTTGTTCAATCACATCACAACAACTGAAAGGATTGACTACTTTTAATTGTGAATAAATTACGAGAATAGGAACTATGCAGGTAAAACCACTGGGTGCTGGTTGTATATTAAATACATGAGAAACATAAAATAAGGCAGACTCTACAAATATTCAACTTTTCAACAATTTCTGGTAAATATTCAATTGGTCCCATTTAAATCACTTACTGTAGTAAGTAGACAATTTCTATTTTGGTTTAGCAGCTCATAAATAAGAATCAAATGTTTGTAATATGTACTTAAAGGACAATGCCCACGTCCCATACATTGAAAAACCTGTCAAACTTTTTTTGATACTGACAGTGAAAGATAGTGAAAGAGATGAATAGTGTCTAATTAGGATTGTTCATGCTTCTAAAAACGTCTGCTGTTGGTGTTTTTTATTTCCCAAATACCAAAAATGAGTTACAGTTAAACCAAAAGTAAGGTTATGTTTACTGTCAAAATACATTAGAATTATGTTTTCTTTCGGATTAGAACAGAAAAGAAAAGAAAGAACTATGGTATTATCTTTCAAAACATATCTCTTATCAGAATAAATAGGAATAATAGTACTGCTCACTACTAACTGATTACCATACGTATGAACACTGCATTTGCATAGAAATATTGTCACAGAAGGGAATATCTTTATTGTGATATAAATATCTCATTATTTTGATATTCGAGACAGTGGCCTTAGAAAGTCCAGAACAATCGAAGGTTTCCATCCGACAACACAAGCATATATGGTTTTATGTAATTATTACCACAATTATGTACTTAAGTAATATGGAGCACTGAATCACATAATTCCCAGTTTTGTTAAAACCAATATAAATTCCGTCACAAAAACATGAGTTGTTGTTGATGTCCGATTTGGAATTCATAATATTCTTCTTATTCCTATGCACCGCAAAGAAGCTCAAAAAATGTTATCTTCCTGGAGGAATCTCTTTTGAACAATCGGAATAATTTTACTGTGTTTAACTGAAATTCGACATTGAAACATTGGAACTGGTAATCGGAGTTTGTTGTGGTGAATAATGCATAAATATTACACCGCTTAGAAAACAAGAAGAAAACTAAATATAGGAAGAAAACAATTCATTTTGCTTGTTTACTTTCTTTGATTTGACAATTTGTCAATTTGACATTAATCTTTGACCACAAAGATTGTTTTACCTCTTTGTTTGACCAGTTTGGATTTGGTGAAAACGTTTCGTTTCACAATTGCGTGCCAACTTTTTCCTTGTTTACACTGCTATAAAAACCAATGATAGTTTCTTTGTCGCCGTAATTACATCTATCGTTATTTAAAAATAGTAAATAAACAACATTGTGAAAGAAATTGACATACATAACATCCATATTCAATCTCAATCTAAGGCGGATCAATAAAATGAAACGCAAGTACCGTTTCGTTATTGCAAGTCAGCTTTGTTGGAAAATGGTAGGTTTAATTTAAAGAAATGAAAATTATTTTATTTTGCAATGTTAGAAAGTTATATAACTTCGCACACGAGTACAACAAAAAATCACCGATTTTTAAATATATAACTCATATGTCTACACGACAAATATTTTGGCCGGTCAAAAATGGACATTGTCCTTTAGGATTTCTGTTATAAACAATTTACGATGGTTTTACCTTAGCTGGCACAATGTTGACATCTTTGACATCAGATATATTTAGTCCTGCAGGGATGATTGCAATCTTTCCTACACTTGTACCATCCTCTCGTATCACAACTCTTGGATTGCCTTGGACATTGGGTGGTCTTTTCAATATACTCGGAACCTTTTTAGGTTCCACAACCAGTTTAATATTATTGTGGTTTGTTGTAGGTTTGTCATTTTGTACTACATTTGGTGGTGAATGCTCGTTGACAACTTTGAACAATGAATTTTGTGTGACACCATTACCTGAAAGTTTGTTAAAAAATTAATAAAATTTTCCTTTAAACATTTTGTACATAGGTAATCTAAATTTTCTATATGGACTCTATATTCAACATTTTTCTTATATGGATTGATAAAAAACAGTATTTCAATGTGTTTAGCCCAAATGGATTATTTTTTATGGACTTACTTACTTCACAAATTAATTATAAGGTTTAATTTTGTAATGTTATCAGATTTACCTTTGTGTATTTGTGACAGATTTGAAGCATCAACATATTTTGGTGTGATTAACTTTATACCCTGAAATGTAAGTATTAGTTATAAACATTTTATTTCTCACACTAATATTATGAGGGTGAAAGATTGTGTGATTATCTATCTATTAGTAGGATTGTTCCCACATACTTAGCTCAGATATCCCTGAATAGATTTAAAATTAAAGTAAACATCTAATAAGCACATTACTTAGATTGACATATACATCTACTTTTTATCCCAGTAAAGATTGTGGTTCTCATGGATGATATGGATAATTAACAAAATTATATAAATGAAAGATAATCCTTTATTGTTCCCACCATTTAATAAATAATACATAGAAATTAAGAAAACTTTTAATATTAGTGAAACAATGGGTGGCTTTAAAAATCTTATAAAAACTCACAACCATGGTCATCAACAAAAACTATTACATACTATAATAAGATGATTCACTTCAAACATGACACATGATATTTGGCGAACATAAATTACTAATAATTCAAAAACACATGTTAACCCCCAGGTTACATTGGAGGACACAGTCACAGCTAGATAAATAATAAATACACAAAACAATAACCTCATCTACATATAGACACATGGAGCATGGTATCTTGAATAAATTCACAATAATTATTGTATCTAAAACTACCAGCCAGTACAAATTTCATTTTGCTTCCACAACTAACATAATAATTTATGTTGTCATTTATACAATTTTAATGTCATCCTGATTTTTTTTTTAATTAATTTATGTATGATATGGATATATTTAATTTAATTTCAAGTATTGCCTTCAATGATATGGATTGCTATATATACAACTAGCTGAAAGCGTGCGCGTTGCTACGCCATCTATCGAAAATTGGTCGTACCAATTCAAATTTTGAACAAATTCGGTTACTTTAGATTCTAATGACGCAACCTTTAACATATGACAAATGCTGTCACGCAACGAAAGTTCTCTAAAAGCAATATTTTTTTCCCGTTTTTGTTACATTTTTCATTCATGCTCGGCTCCTGTTGATAGTAGCGTAATGTATAGCCTATAGCCTTCCTCGATAAATGGACTATCCTAAAACGAAAGTAGTTCCAGAGATCCTTGCGTTCAAACAAACAAACATACAAACAAACTCTTCAGCTTTATAATATTAGTATAGATTTAAAAAGTTATTTCAGGTAGTTGCTTCTGGACATCTCCTCAAACATATGTATTAATGTCACTCTTACTTTATTTTTTTAGCTTTACATAGCTCAGTTTGTGCATTAAATCCTACTAATATTATAAATGTGAAAGTTTGTGAGCATAGATGGATGTTTGTTACTTTTTTACACACAAAGTACTGAAGGGGTCTGGATGAAGTTTGGTGCATAGATAGATAATAGTCTGGAATAACACATAGGCTATTTGTCATCCCAGGATACTATCGAGGTCAGAAATTACCTGGATGAAACCGCAGGGTGCAGCTAGTATACTAAAATCCACCATGGGGCATTTGTGCTTAAGAGATTACGATTTTGGTAGTGTGTGATATACTTTTGATCACTATTAAAATTTATTAATATTTTACCTTTATAATCCCATTTTCAATTGATACCATAGGACCTTTTTTATCACTGAGTTTTGGTTGTGGTATTACATGAACTGGTTCTGGAAAATAGAATTAAAATTGATATAGACCACATGTAATGATGACATATTATCACAAAATGTAATATTAAAGGTGGAAAAATTAAGCACACTAATAAATCAGGAATATTTGATGTTTTGGAAAATAATTATTTAGACCGATAATACCGACCGAGAGATAAGAACCATGCAATAATATTATGCAATAAGATTATGATTATGATTAATAATTAGTAGCATGTTAAATATATTAAAAACATTATACAGCACTTTAGTTTAATCTAAATGTTCAATTCTTAATCTTTAAGTTTAAGAGTAGTAATGTTATCATATGTGTGTGTCATTCAAACAATAACTACATTTACCTGATTTCTGTAAAAATAGTTCCACATCTTCCAAGTTCAAGTTGCTAGTTGGTTCATCATCAAAGCTTGACATCCAGTCAAATGGTGACTGGGATGATTGCCTTGCTGAAGTTCCACTTGAACTACTGAAAAACAAAATTCTAATAAGACTTCTGCCACCACACTTCAAGTTTTCAAAGATTTCCATTCATAGCAAGGTTGTGTGGAAAAAAATGGTTTTAGCAACAAGGTTGCCAATTGTTTCACTAGTCTTACAGTTTTTCCTAAATTCTACGTATTCTTTATGGCGTGAACAATAAAGAGTTTTCAATCATTCTGTTTATTTCTCAATCACATTTACGAATCTAACTGGGTTTGTGTCTGTATATTTTTGTGATTGATTTTTCTTATAAGATATTTTTTTGGTTGTGAAGAAATAGGTACTTACTTCTTGGAATCATCTTCGCTGCCTGAATCAGAACTGCTACTACTAGGAGAAGACTTGACACTTAAATCGGGCGATATTGGCGGCACCAGGATTGGTACTGCATCAGCCAGAATTTCACTAGGTGATGCATCAGCAGCATCCAATAGGGAGGACCATTGGCATTCCTTAGCCAATAGCTGGTCAAGAAAGTCGTCTCCTACAATCATAGTGAACTAACATTAGGATAGATTATGTTTGTTTACCTTTATCAGCTATGCAATTATTTGCATCATTACCAATTGTAAAGTAAATATCGAATTGATAAGATCATAAAGATATTGCGCCGCAATAAGAGGTTTATCGTTGAAGAGATAGTGCTAAGGTTAGTGGTAAGATGATATGTAGGAACTATATCACATGTCTTGTAGACTTGTAGCCAATATCTGGTACTAAATAGAACTTTAATGAAACTGAAAGTGTACACAAGGCCACGTGCAATCAAATAGGGGTCATTAACATTTACTGAACGAATTATTGCACATTGTTTGTGTCCGCCGGATGCAATTAACTTTATGCTAGATTAACTTACCGTAAAAACAATCCTTATTCCCAAGCGAAATATCTGTATCCATCTAGGAGGATAGTTATACCCATAAAAACAACAAATTAACTTTGTATGTAATTCAGGGAATCCACTTTTTATTTCAATAATTTTACAAAACAATGCTGATTGCTCACTCACAACCACAGATCACTCTCACAACCATCCGCTGTCGTTGGTCGTGTCTTTTTTGCTGATTTTGGCATTTTCTTTATAGTGACTGATACATTGACAACAGACTAGAATTTGACATTGCCAGCTCTCTGTGCCATATGAAAATGCGATTCCGAATGGTTCGGAATCGGAATGACAATCCATGTCTCTGTCATGCTAAACAGACAAAACAAAGACCGAGAGATGAGGGTAGCGATTCTGAAACCATTCGGTTGCATCCGACACGGAATCTCATCTCTCGGTCTTTGTCTTATCTGTTTAGCATGACAAAGACCGAGAGATGAGATTCCGTGTCGGATGCAACCGAATGGTTTCAGAATCGCTACCGAGATTCCGTGTGGAATGCAACTGAATAGAATCGCTTTCCAGAATAAGGAATTTATTTATTTAATTAACAACTAAAACGATTTATAAATAAACCAATTACATTAGTTGACAGGCTCTTTGATACAATAAATATGTTATCAACAAAACAAACAAGATTTTTATATTGTTGAGACTAACATACACGTTTCATATTATTGAATTAATAAATGTCAAGTGATTGTAAATCATTGGACCTCTAGGTCTAATCAAAATTATAGCAAAACATAAAATAACTTAGATTTATATGTCAAAGATACAATAGTGTACAAATAATAATAATTATAATGTCAATATATAGATACAAAATGTCAAAATTAAAAAGCTTGTCTAATTTAGAGTTCCTCATTCTCACTAATCTTGCGCGCCCTCATCTATGGAATCTAATCTATGTATATATATCTAGGAATGCGTACAGCAAACGTGCAATGCAATGTAGCAAATGTCTCTTCTTCTGAGGTAGCAAATTAATGGCGCTCTCTTAACGTTAATCTCATTTTAACATTCAATACGGAAATACTGTCCCTGACAGTGGCAAAAGCAGATTCAGGGTAGTGATTCTAAATGCGATTCCGAATGTTCGGAATCGGAATGACAATCCCGGCAGGTCTACTACGAAGTCCGATAAACGATATATCGGCCGAACTTATGGACATTTCTTACCTCGAAACACAATCAGTCGGTTGGTCGGATCGGGCGTTTTGTTCATTCCGAATTCCGACCGACATAGATTTGACGGTTTTTGTGTCGTAAATCTTACTTCGAAAGCATTTAATTACCTTACCAATTATTCGGACAGCTGTCTTTCGGATCCGATTATTTGGAGGTTGTTTTCGTAGTAGACCTACTGTAATGTTGACTGTCATGCTAAACAGATAAGACAAAGACCGAGAGATGAGATTCCGTGTCGGATGCAAACGAATAGATTTAGAATCGCTACACAGGTCGCAGCAATGGAAATCAAGCGCTAGATACCGATTTAAAAAAAAAAGTTCATGGTCTGATAACTGTCAAAGTTATTAATATTGGTAATATCAAAGTCATAAAGTGATGAATTGAAATTGACAAAACAATTTTCTCTCATTCATTTCATTTCATTGATTTGTTGAGGGTTCGATTCGATTCGAATTGTTTTCCGAGTTTTTAGACAAAGTCTTTATTTTTGTTTTGATTTTACCATGAAGAATTACAACATTTATCTTCTTAATTATTTAAAATAATTAGCTTATTTTAGTTCATGATCAAAATATGTAAACGAAAGTGACGAAGGCGCGCCGGTTGCGAAAATGTCTGTCCCTGACGAACAGGACGATTTCATATTTCGTCCGCAGCCACATTTGGATGCTAAATGGCTAAATCCTGACTTACAAGAGGCTTTACACAGTTCAGAAGCACTTTGTTCCCATTTCAATACCTTATTGCAAGATCGAGAAATATATTATGACGCTGGAAGTGGACTGGTGAATGCAGCTGGAATCACTGCAAAGCTTGGTGACAGTGGAAAATATTATTGTGGTCTTAGGGTTAGTAAAACATGTATAATTAGCTTTTTATTATAATTAATATTCATAAATTATTTATTTATTCTGTGCAGTAAAATTTTCTCATATAAACTACAATAAAATTAGTCAACTTGATTCTAATCAGAATCAAGTAACATTGTTTCAAATTTTAAGTTACGAAAACTGACCTACTTTGCGTTTTTAATGTTATCAGACTTAGTGTGAGAATTGATCATATGCATTATTACGCAGTATTTTGTTTGTTTTGTAGATACTCAATTGCACATGTTGTGATGGCCTTTGTGGACCACACTCAGGCTGTGCTTGCCCGCCATGCACAGCTTTATCTGCAGAGGAGGACCTACGCATATCCATTCAGAATAAACCGGTTGCACCACTACCCTCCTCCCAGGTGATCGATGATTTAAAATGGAAACTGGATCCTGGTAAGTCTACCCATTATCTGATACTATGTTAATTATTTCATGCAATAAATTCAATTACTTAAAAATAAATTAATATTAGTTTTTCAAGGGATTAGTTACAAGTCATAAAAATTATTACTGAAGTGTTTGATGATAATTCTCCTTTCCTAGGAAACAATGTAAATTCACTAAACAATACAAAAATATACTTAAACTACCTAGATTGTTTTTAATACTTAGCTTTTGCATTAAAAGAACAATCTATTTGAGAACTTGCATGAAATAAATTTACTTCCCTTGTTTGCTAAATTATTTCATTACAAATAGTAAAATTGTTTGAAAGTAGAAAGAAAAAACACCAGATTTTATATACCATTTGCTTAGTTCAATCCTTAGTTAGAAATTTTCCTAATGTAGTATTATTCCACTAGGTCCAGAAAGCCTGCAAAATCTCATGGAATCACTAATGTGGGAGCAACGAACTCGGGCCATCACTGTGGCAGTGACCTGTCCATTTGTCTCACAAATCCGTCGCTTAATAGTACTCTGCAATAGACATCTAGTTGCTGTTATTAGGTATTGCATTTGTACCATATTCTGTAGTTAATTATGTTAGTTTTTATCTGTTTTAAACAAATATGAATTGTTAAACTATGGAGTGGTATGTCTTGGTTCTTGTTGAATTTGTAATGTCTCTTTTTGTCAATTACAAATACTACAGTTGATCATTCTAAGACAATGTTCAATTTTGTATCCTACAAATGATTGGGCGTAGGTATAAACATAATCCCAGTAATTTTAGTTTTTTCTTTGTTGTTTTGTCTGTCTACTATTTGTGGAATCCCTTGTTCCATACTAAAGAGATATCTAAACTTTTGAGCTTAATAAAAGCAAGATTAATTATCTCAGCCCTTAAACATGAGATAATAATCTTTTTATATTTTAACTTATTTTCCATCCCACGGTTGCCTGGAAGATATTGCTTTTAGCAATAAGGTTGTCATTTGCTACTATATTTTAAGATTGTTTTTTAAAGTTTTTGTTTTGTTAAGTGCAATAAAGAGTTTATCTATCTAATAAGTGGAATAGTCCAGTAGCCTTAATGAGATCCAGGTCTTTTTATTTATTTTTTATCAATATGCGTTTGTGTTTTGACAATATTATTCTTTTGTATACTATAACTAGCCACCCACCCGCCATTTATTATACAAACAATTCAACAAATATCTAATAACTAATTTTAAATTTTTAGGGATCAAAAGGATAGTAAAGAAGTTAAGAAGCATAAAATAGATAAGAAACCGCCTCACACAGTCAGCAACAGAGCTCTCAGCAATGTAGTTAACTTGAACAAGTCAGTTGAATTAAGCACAGAGACACAGGAAGATGGAGAGGATCAACCACCTGATGATATAGAAAGGTAATCATTTTAAAATCTAGCTAAAATCATTGTAGTGTATAAACCATGATGAGATAAATATGACAGGTATAAAACTATATTTTTATTTCATTTTGAATGTAAGAGGTTCAGCTAATTTTATCTTTATAATTTGTTAAGGGAGTTTGTAGTGAGCACCGATGAATATAATGTTATGTTTGTAGTAACAAACAACATTATATGTTCCTGATAGTAATCAGGAACAAAACCAGTGTCCATTTATTTTGGTATGTCCTATTTATGGTTATTATGGTTGGCAGGGTACCTGCAAGAGATTACTCTTTGCAATTAGTCCACTAATGAAACTGGATTATAAGAGTTTTCCTGCAGAATTTTTGTTTGTGTGTCACTTTATTGTGTTTCTATCTATATATTAGATTTGATACATACTAAGATTTCCTATCATTTATAAACCATAGGAAAACCATACATGTTAATTTTTCACATAGTGTTTGGTTGATTATACATAATGATAAAATAAATAGTCACTGCAAATGTATGTTTCAAGTACCTCCCAGAAATTGCAAGAACAACAGTGATGGATTGAACTGATGAAAACTTAAGATTTTAGTATTAAAGAGCTAATGTTGCACAATTTGTCACCTGCATAGCTACAGATATACTGTTATTACACATGTTGGTGATACAAACTCACAGGGCTCCCACTCTGCAGATGCGCCACTAGATTGACGACCGACCAGCATGCTGTCGTGGTGATCCTATGAGATTTTCGTCCACTAATGTCAATGCTAAAGAAGTTTTCACTTTAAATATATCATACATAATCATATTATTAAATATAGAGTGGCTTAGTGGGTAGTAACTCTGCCTGCAAAGCCGAAGGTTGTGGGTTCACCCCGACTCCACCTAGTGAGTGGCTACTACCCCTAGAGTGTTTATAAAAAATGCGGGAGCCAGAAGCTTAAGGGAGGTCCCGAGTGGAGTGAGCCATATGAGAAGCGAGCCGCTGACCTCCGTAGTGGAGCGAAGGCCGAGTATGGGGAAACGACACTCAGGGCTGACCACAGAGCTTCTGGCAGGAGCCTACCCAGTGTCAAAAAGTACAGTAATATCAAGTTAGAAGCTTTCAAGTTTTATCTGACAGGTGAGCAGTTTTAAAAAAAACTTCTCACGGTTCACCCAGGTGGTCTCAGGAGCACACCCCGGGCACTCGGCCTAAACTCCAAACAAACGGTGAAGTCGACATACCTACACTCACACAACTACGCATATGTCGTTCGAACACATTTACGCATGTGTGCGTGTCATCTAGGGTTACTAAATTATTTTATGGAATAGCTGTGACCCGTGAGTTCACCTGCCTGTGGCTTACAATCTTACCTAGTTAGTGTTCGATCTTTAATGTAGGTAAATATAACTTTCATCAACAATCAGAAGGGAGAAGATTTAAAACAAAATAGGAGATAATAAAGGTACCATGTACGAATTGATTTTTAGTTAATTTCGTCACAGGACTTCAGTGTTGGCGCGTACTTCTAACCAGAATAGCTTAACACAGTTTATAAAAATGATTCAATCTTTGTAGAAATTCTTATGAAATTAAAAATCTCTTATTCTTGTTTCGTATAATAGACGAAAAATTTGGTACCATTTTGTTAAATATTACAGCATCATGGTCGTATTCTCATAGAAAATTATCGTCCGATATAATAACCCTTCGTTGAGTCCGCCTCGCGCCCGCGAGGGGGAGGAAGCTTGAAATTGGCGGGGGGTGGGGAGTGTCCGTTCTATCTATATTATCTATTCTATGACAGGAGGTAGACGGTAGGTAAAAACTCTGAATAAACACTTGCCAAATGCTTATAATTAATGCCATCAACCAATCAGAAAACAGTGTATTAATTGACGGGCAATAATAATAATAATAATAATAAAAGCCTTTATTAACAATCTTATATGTTACATTTCATCTTATTACTATTTATGTACTAACTACTAAACTACAACTTGGTTGTGTATGAAAGCAACGTAATTATATTTTATTTATATTAGACACCGGTTTCGTGATTGTCTTGCTCTTTGGCATAGGCCTCCCCAAATGTCCTCCACAATGATCTGTCCCTTGCTATTCTCGTCCAGCATGGTCCTGCTACCTCTTTAATATCATCCTCCCATCTTCGATACTGCCTGCCTTTACTCCTCTTTTTGTATCTAGGGCACCATTCTGTTACTTCATTTGTCCACTTTTCAGTCTTATTCCTTGTCAAGTGTCCTGCCCACTTCCATTTCAGTTGTTTAACTTGATATTTTATATCTATAATCTTGGTTTGTTTTCTTATTGTTTTTAAACTAATTTTGTCTTTTAATTTTATGTTGAGTATGCTTCTTTCCATTCGGTGTTGACAAGTTTCTAGTGATTTGATATTTTTCTTTGTACAACTCCATGTCTGACATCCATAGGTGATGCTTGGTAAAATGTATGTGTTAAATACTTTCTTTTTAGCCTCTATTGGTATATCTGAGTTTTTCATAACGTCTTTTAGAGCCCAGTATCTCTTCCATCCTAGATTTATTCTATTTTGAATTTCTTTTGTTGTAGTGTCAGTTGGAGATATTATTTGACCTAAGTATGTATATTCGTTAACATATCCTAGTTCAGCGGCATTTTCAGGTTTAATGGGAGTTTTGATATAATTTGTCATTAACTTAGTTTTACTGGTATTTATTGATAGTCCTACCTTTTCGCTTTCACTTATCAGTTGTTCAATCATAATCTTCAGAACGTTTGGATCACCACATATTAATACAAGATCATCTGCAAATCTTAGATTGTTTAGTAATACTCCATTAACATTTATACCATATTCCTTCCACTCCAGTTGTCGAAATATATGTTCCAGTGTTGCCAAGAACAGTTTGGGTGATAAGGGATCTCCCTGTCTAACTCCTTTTCTGACGGGCAATAGTGTACCATTAAATAGTATGCTGAGCAACGAGCAACTGGCCCATTTGTGGATGATTTGACTTGCGGCAAAATCGAAATTTATTAAATGACGGCCAGGCACCGTTAGTTGATCAATTAACGTAAATTCATTGCATTAAATAATACATTACAACCGCCGTTTGTTATTTTCCGTTAGTTGATCAACTACCTAGTGAATTGATCAACTAACGATTCTTGTTATTTTCCGGTGACATATATATTTTAATTTCCAGCTCTCTAGGTCTAGCCCGCGTGGGCGCCCGGGCCGCTCTCCGCCTCGCTCTATCTCTCGTCCGCCGTGCGTGGCGGTGTGGTGAGGACGCTGACGTCTGTTCAGCCTTGCTGCAAGACGCGCTGGACGCCGTGAGAGCGCTGCCGGACGCGGCTCTGTTCGCCGGAGCCGGAGCAAGCGCAGCACCCAGATCTCAGAAGATATGGGCCGAAGTTGTCGACAGCGCTGCGAAGTTTTTGAATCAAGTTGTTGCTGGGTGCGTATGCAATATATTAGTTAATTTTTGTAGATCGAGGGTGCTGCAAATATGGGGACGTCGGTTCTGTTTAGCTACAAATTGTTGATAATTTGAGGAATACGCTGTTTTACGCCGGACCCATCGCCTGAATCTCAGAAGATATGGGCCAAAATTGCCAACAGTGTTGATTTTTTAATCAAGTAGTCATCACTGAACAACATAGAAGAATCTATGAAAATACTAGCAGTGCCGCCGCCCGCGGTGACACCCGCGTACTTCCCTTTATGTTCTCGTCCCGTTCAGTCAAGCCGACATGATTGAGCAATAAACTTCCTAACTTTGACATTTATAATATTAGTAGGATAAAGTCGGTTGATGTCTGTTTTTAACTCCCGATCAAAAAAAGAAGTGTTATAAGTTTGACATCGATGTCTGTCTGTGGCACCGTAGAGCTCAAACGGATGGACCGATTTCGATGCATTTTTTTTGGAGGTTAGTTTCCGTGCGGTGGTTCTTAGCTACGAGAGTGCGTTTTTAAGTTCGCGGAATGAGTTATTAGGAGGGGGGTGATTTGTCTCATTAGGATCGTAACGTGTTCAGTGACTCGTAATTAGTATAAATACGAGATTTCATTGTTATTAGACAGTTAGTCTTTGTGATATCGTCAACCAAGCAACATAATCGGGAGTAAAAAGTAAAATATGGAAAAAATCGAGTATCGTGCCGTTTCCTTACCAAGCAAGGAAAATCAGTTGCGACCATAATGAATGAGATTGGTTTACGGCGACTCTTGTCCAGGAAAAACCATGGTGTACAAGTGGCATAATTTATTTAAACAAGGAAGGGAATCTCTTGAAGACGACCCGAGGCCGGGCAGGTGCATCGAGGTGACTACGCCAGAACTTATCCAAAAAGTCGAAAAAATTGTACTTGACGATGCTCGACTAAAGAAGAAACAACTCGCAGAAATCGTTAAAGTATCCGATACAACGATTTTTAAAATTCTGCACGATCATCTTGGCATGACTAAGGTCAGCGCAAGATGGGTGCCGAGAATGCTCACGCCGCCGCAAAAACAGCAGCGTGTAGAGTGTTTACGTGCATTTTTGGACCTCTGTAATGAAGACAAGGATTGTGTTTTAAGTCGAATTGTTACTGTAGACGAAACTTGGGTTCATCATTATGAACCTGAGTCGAAATAAGACTCCATGCAATGGCATAAAAAGGGCACCGTACCTCCCAAGAAGTTTAAGGTGTCACAGTCAGCTGGAAAACTCATGGCAACGGTCTTTTGAGATTCAGAAGGAATATTATTGATTAATTATAAAGATAAAGGTGTTACCATAACCGGCAAATACTACGCTTCAATAGAGCGACTAAAAGAAGCAATTAGAGAAAAGACGGGGAAAATTGACAACAGGCGTGCTGCTTTTGCACGACAACGGGTCCGTCCACAAGAGCCGCGTTGCGTTGGCTGCCCTGCATAAGGTGGGCTTCGATATTTTAAATCACGCATCCTACAGCCCAGAACTGGCCCCGAGTGATTATTACCTGTTTCCAAAAATGAAAAAAGAGGTGTGGGGTAAAAAATTTACCACCGATGATGAAGTCAAGGAGGCAGTTTCAGTGTATTTTGAAGATAAAGAGAAAACATTTTTTATTTTTTATTACGGTATAAATAAATTAATTGAAAGGTCTGAAAAATGTATTCGTCTTGCAGGTGAATATACAATAGAAAAGGAAAAATAGTTTGGTATTTTTATTTCCATCCTTTATCCCCCATTCCGCGAACATAAAAACGCCCCCTCGTATGTTTGGTTTATATTGTTTCAAGATAAAAATGGCGGAAATGCTGTCTCCACAAAATGGGAGACAAAATATTTTCACAACCTTCCTCAATATGGGTATCAAATTAAAGAGCTTGACTAGTGGAATACTATACAATACACTATGACAAGTTTCAAATCCAAGATGACCTCCACCACTAAATGGCGAATCACATTTTTTTTCACTACTACCTTAATATGGGTATCAAATGAAAGGGCTTGATTTGTGGAATACTATTATACTAGGACACTACGACAAATTTCAAATCCAAGATGGCCGCCACCACAAAATTGCGAATTACATTTCTTTTTTCACTACTTCTTTAATATGTGTATCAAATGAAAGGGCTTGACTAATAAAATGTTGAACAAATTACAAGTCGTCGGAGTTCATCTTTTTTTTAAATTTTGTTCTTATTGTTATTATAAATTGTACACTTACTATTTAATAGGACAAGTTCCCTTATTTGTTTTTTTGTTTATTAAAAAATGTAACTATATTTGAGTAATATTTTTTGTATGTTTTACAGAGATTTAGGCTGCAATGTCCCACTGGGCGACTGGCGGACGTCGCTCTGCGTATGGGTTGAGCTATGCGCGCGGCGAGCCGAACTACCCGCGATACTGAAAGCTGCAGATGTACTAGTTACTTTACCCCCCAAACAGAAACGACAGCCGGACAACAGGTGAGTTTCTAAATTGATTGCTAATATTTAAATCGTAGCTAAACGCTTAACACCAGGCGAGATGGTGGTCAAGTAAACCTGTAAATGTTTAAAAAAAAATCGGTTTTATTTCGATTTTTTAATAAACATTTATATAGAGTTACAGGATGAACAGGAGGTGTTCTTGGTGGTTATCAACACGCCTGCCTATAACAGCCTATGCAGTGCCAGGCATCCATTTGAATATGGAAAATACAAATTATTGCCGAACATTACACTGTGCTCGTCACTCAAAAATTTAAGATAACTAGCAGCGCTCCGCGGTTTTATCCGCGTAGTTCCTATTCTTTTTCCGGGATAAAGAATAGCGTATGTGTTCTTCCAGACTATAATCTGACTGTATTCCAAATTTCAACCCGATCCTTCTTACGTTACAACGTGGCTGAGCAATAAACATCCAAATATTGACAGTTATAATATTAGTAGGATTAATCTCTTTGCTCTGTAATTTCACTGGAAAAATTGCAAATGCAGTTCACTTTGCACAATTTTTGCTTGGCAGTGGACTGACTGTAAGTGATTCTAGTAAATCTTGTGTAATGTCACTGTTCAAATATTGGTTGTTTCGTTTTAATGTATGTAAAAGTTGTTGGAAAACTAGAAAGTTATGAATGAATAAGAAAAAACATCTGATTGATTTCTGACTACATTGATTTCTGATTTACTAATGTATAATAACTAATGTATAATTTGTATACTAGCAATTTAAGATAAATTATGATGTCTGTTATAATACAGAACAACTGTTTGTTTCAGAATTACTTTGGAGGAATGCACAGCACCACTTGGCCCGTTTTTGCGACGAATGGCCAAAGTACCAACACCTAGCCCCATTATAAATAACGAACCATCCACTGAACCAAATCCCACTGCACTATATCTCAAGTAAGTCAACATTTAAGGTCACTGTTTACCTATAAATGGGATATAAGTACTAAGTACACATCAATCCTGCAATGTTTCACTGCTGGAGTTGTATCTCAATGTATCTCAGTCTATATTAGAGGTTTTATAAACACTACACACTGATCAAATTTAGATTAGAGGGCCTTTACTTTCCTTTGAAATGAGAATGTATCTGATAGGTTTTGTCAATGTTTTATTTGACAATAAAAAGTACTTAAAGGTGAAACTGAAACATACTAAATGTAATTTTATCTCGCTTCCTTATTAAAACTGTCCTTAATTTTGTTTCATGTTTCAGAGATCTGAATATACCAACTGGCGATGGTTTGATGAGTGTGAGGAAAGCTGGTATAGCTCTTCTTTGTCACTTAGATCGTCTGGGCTCGCCTTTGTTGCCACCTCTCAAAGGATTTGTCACTGTAAGTTGCATATATTTTCCTGATAGAGAATAAAACATAAACTTGATTGCTATGTTAGATGTTAGTAAGTAACGATTTCTTGGAATCCAGGCGGAAATAGTTTAGAGAAAAATATTTGTAGTATAAGGAGCCCCCTAACCCTAAATGTACCGACTGCTGAGACTCGGGGCCGTCTTTCGCAAGGAGAGACGTGAGAGTTAAGGGCATAATCCACCATGCTGGCTAAGTGAGGGTTGGCGAACGGCACATGACCTAAAAAAATCTTGGAACATGCTTGTTTCATCACATTGTTCTCCTATATTTCGATATTATGCTGATGTATAAGGAAAATAATAAATGTGACAATAATTTTCAGTGTACAGAATCAGCGCAAGAAGTGATATCAGTAGGTTCGGGACCCGTGCCGCTGGGAACCCTCAGGATACAACAGATAGCGTGTGCAGAGAAACTGGCGCTACTACTGACTCACGACGGAGCTGTGTATACTATGCCTTACGATACCACGACGCCACATTTAGTGCCTGGTAAGATATTAAGATAAATAACGATACGGATTTATATTAACGTCTTCGCCCACTTGGGAGTACAATTCTAAAATGAACATAAATCTAATACCTGCTACAATTCGAAGGCAAAAATTGATCTTAAAATTGATCTGAAATCTTATTTGATTTTGATTGTTGATTGTTAAGGTGAATGGGCCGAGAGCTAAACCCGCTACGTTCTCAAGAGATGGCGCTGGAGTCGTCATTTATGAAAAAATATTTTTTACGTCGTATTTTGCAATCCAATTTGAACTTAATGTTAATTCGCGGATATAAACCAATACAATGTTTCTAATGACCTAATTTTCAATTATAAATCGAAGACAATAGCTAATATTCGCCAATTTACTGATCTGTCATACATTTTACACGTTTACACACGCACACACGCATGTTATACAGTCACAACAGAAAGTAATGCTTATTTTGGACGCTTACGTCATAGGCTTGATAGCTCATTTAGCAAAGTCACAGATATGTTGAATAATCCGATAAGACATGGTTCAAATCCCACCGGGGTATTTTCTTTTTGTATGAAAAAAAAATATTTTTCTCAGCTTTTACGTAATACGCAAATATGGAGTAAGTATTGATTTTATGGAATAAGAATACCTATGGTAGACATACCTAAGCAAGCCACACATGCCACGTGTGGTTTGCTTAGGTAATTGTGATAAATAAAATAAGAATTTCAGTTCTCTTACACATTTATAAAACAACCAAACGCAAACACACATTTTGTAGTAATAGGACTCTTAGCAGAGTCCGCCTGGAGAAGTACCACACCTTTGCCAGCTATTCTACCGCCAAGCAGTAATGTGACATAACTGTTGCGGTTTGAAGGGCAATGTTTCCAGAGAAATTACAGGGCTTAGAGATATAACATCTTAGATCTCTGGGTGACGAGCGCAGTGCAGTGCTATATGTAATGATTTGGACTCTTCATGTTCCAATAGCTGCGTGTCACTGTGCTGTTATGTGGCAGGCATGTTGCTTACCATCAGGCACATGTCCCGTTCGTCTCGCCACTCTTTATTTAAAAAAAAAGCACTCATACCATACCCCACTTAGATTACTCGTGTCGGGGACTATATACAACACACAAACAACATCCAGACCGAAGGGTCTACTAGCTTTGATCTTGAAATTATAGAGACAGCTATAGCAAAGCCAACCGCTACCGTCAAAATATTTACAATACTAAGTACAAATAAAATACAACAGATATAATAATTATTATTTTATTTATATAAAAATTGGTATGGATGGAACACATTATCCTCATAGGCAGAACACAAGTCATGTAAAATCCTAATTGTCCTTTTAGATTTGAATGTGGCGATAGCCATTGCTGTAGGGTCGTCGCTCGTCTTCTTCCATGTATTTCTGCACATGCTGCATCTCAATATAAATTCACTGTGTATCTGCAACCTGTGTAAAGCTCATTCATAAATTCAATAAGTATGTGAGTTTTCAGTGTCTCGTATATTGTTCACAAGTAAAGGCTTTGTTGGTTGAATTTTGCCGTCGCATTTTTGGTGTAAACTAACGCAGAATTCACCACACAATTCACTTCAGAGTCCACCTCAACACTCAACGATGTCAAAGGCAAAATCGGATAGTTTATTTACTAAACTAACACACTCCAAATATGATGTGAAATTGTGAAACACAAACAATAACAAATTACATTTACAACTGACTATGACTAAACATCAGTGTTGCTAACAAGATTTTTTTAAATCCGCCAAGTTACTTGTGAATTTTCGTCAAAATCCGTAATTTATCGTCATATAACATAATTCGTTGCCGTTTAAATAAAACAATAGCCATTTCTGAATAATAATATCAAGTGTTTAATTCCGTTAAATATCCCGTAAGCCGTTAGAAAGTTATTTTCCCGTTCTCAACGCACAAAAATTCGCTAGATATAGCGAGAAATCTTTAAGTTGGCAACACTGCTAAGCTTCAATATAGATACATTAGATCATCGATATAAAGCGAAGGACGTGCCCTAAGCACCTGCAATTTGCAATAAACTGTGTCTCTGTGTGTATCGTTAGTGGTTAACAAATAACCAATTACTTGACCCCTGGAATCGCTATCGGCGAGATATACTGTGGTTCTACTTTTTTTGGTTGTTAACAACGAATCATGATAAATAAAAACGTCAGGCGTACACCGCTTCCTGCAACCGACTAGAACGGAAAGAGTGAGCTCACTCTTCCCAATGATGACATAATTCCGTGCGCCTGAACTTTGAGAGGGCATATCCGATTATTTATATCGATGCATTAGAGCACAAAACAAGTCTCTCGTCGCCAGCGAGTAAACCAAGTTTCGCCGCTATCGCAACGCCGCATGCACGGTGTGGCAACGCCGCGCGCCGCATGCACAGCACAGAACATAAAATATTACTCACTGCACAGTGTGGCAACGTCGCATTAACTTCGTACGGAAATGTAGCGCCCTCTACGGACCCGCTCGGCAACTTGCACCGAAATGCGCGCAACAGCTGACGCGTGACCGCCATGTTTACTTAAAACCACTCACACATGCGTAGTCTCCGGCAAATTTTCAAAACTTATCATTTGCAAAAATAGATATTAATACAAGTTTGTTTAAATATATGAGTGTATTCGCGGATGGAAAATTAATCAAACATGTAGAAAAAAATAACAAACAGACATTATACTATTTCTATCGCCTGTATTGGTTCCCGAACGTTTGTATGGAAAATTGGCTTGGCCCATCCACCTTAAAGCTTTTTTTCAGAACTTTAAGCATGGTGTTTTTTTTTATAGTTAGATAAATTAGCTTGTTTAGTTACGGAAGACAAAGTGACCATGTATTAAAAAAAAAGAAACAAGTAGAGACGAACTTCTTAGCATTCCATGGATTCACCGTGCGGGTGCAGGGTCCATCGTGTGGCAGAGAGAGAAATCCCGAGTAGATCCCGAGACTTGTGACACGGGTGTAGGTTTAAAGGGCCCCCCGTTCTGACGTACATCAACATTCACCTTCACTACTCGTGTTTCTCTCCCTGCCCAGTCCAATCCGATATGAACCTACTAGTTCAGCTTTAGATACTCGTTGTAGTATAGAACTTACTGCACTTCTGGACAAGCCAAGGTCTTTCAGCAGGTTATAGAAAGATTTTGCTAGTATACCTCTCGCTCCTACTTCTACAGCGTATAAATTAACTACATAGCCGTTTTTTGTTAATTCGTTTAGAAGGTCGTAATACTTATTTTGTTTCATCGCGTGGTCTTTAGGTATATTAGTTTTCCACGGTACGGTAAGTTCTACAAGTTTAGTAAGTTATTAGTTAACCATCTATGTATACGTAAAAAGGAAATTGGAGTGTTTGTTTTTCAATTTCAAATTTACAGCTTTTAAATAAATGCAAATAAAAGTATATAAGTACAGTACCTACTACACAACAGAACATTTGAAAAAAAATTTTTTTTTGTTCCGGTAATCTTTGAACCGGCTGGATCAATTTTAACATGATCTTAACAAGCAGATGGTCTTATGGAGCAACTTAGACTAGTTTTATTTTAGAAATAAAAAAACGAGTTCCGCGGAAACGGAATAAAATGTAACTTTCAATAGTTTAGGCATTGGATAGATAACTTTAGGTAGACCACGAAGCACAAAAAAGATATGTAAAAGGCTGAAGTAGGGATGTCAGAAAACGTGAGATATTATTTGGTGTCATAAATATTGTGATTTATTTTTATATACACTCTCAATAGCTATTAAGCATAGATCAAACTTGATGTTCAAACCAATTTGCAAAATGCAGTTTAGTCTGTGATGGCAATGCCCTTAGCGCCAATATTCTATAGTAGTCTAGACGGCTAGCCGGCGAGGTGAATAAACTCGACCTTTATTAATATCCCTTGTTTACCTTCTGAAGTCACTTTGATTTTATTGCAATCTTCTATGAATTTGTTGGTTGAGTTCATAGGAAATTTTACTGAGACTGGATCAAGGAAAACATATTGTAATCTAGTACCATCGTATATTTTTATTTGTGTGTCGTTGATCAACGAAATTTATAAAGAGGACAATCGATCGGGATCTCGTATGTCACATGCGAATAAATATTCTCATTTCTATGTCCATTTCTTTCCGTAAAGTAGTTTGATTGTCGTACTTATTTAATGAGTTATGTAGATTGGACCTATTGCTGAGATAAAGACTTAAAATTTAGTTGTTATTTTATTATTTAATGCTCAACTTCACCAAGTACGTAGTGTCACTACATAGTCACAAATATGTAGTGGTAGGACTCTTAGCAGAGTCCGCCTGGGGAAGTACCACACCTTTGCCAATTATTCTACCGCCAAGCAGTAATGTGCAAACATTACTGTGTTCCGGTTTGAAGGGCAATGTTTCCAGAGAAATGACAGGGCTTAGAGATATAACAACTTAGATCTCTGGGTGACGAGCGCAGTGCAATGCTAGGTAATGATTTGGCCTCTTCATGTTCCAATAGCTGGGTGTCACTGTGCTGTTATGTGGCAGGCATGTTGCTTACCATCAGGCACATGTCCTGCTCGTCTCGTCACGTCTTTAATTAAAAAAAAAAAAGTACTTTTAGAGCATCTCAAAAAGTTAAGTTTGCCGTTGATTTTGTCATAATCTAAGGTTCCAAACTTTCAAAACTTTGCCAAATCTACATGCTAATTTAACAAAACAGATACAATTAAAAAGTTACTCCCAACAATCATAAGACAAAGACTGGGCCACCAAATCTGTAGCTATCGGGCTATCTAGAAGGAGAGATGAGAGTTCTATGTCCAGCGGTGGGATAAGTGGTTTAAGAATCTTATACCTTTAAACGAGCAATTCTTGTATATAAATATGTATAGTATAAATATAAATATATATAGTATAAATATATAGAATCTGAATCTCGGAAACGGCTCGCACGATTTTGATGAAATGATGTATGCAGAGGGTTTCGGGGACGATAAATCGATCTAACTAGGTTTCATTTAAAAAAAAAACGCATATTATGCGCGTTTTTAGACAATGAAAAACTGTTACATTAGACATTAGAATGCGAAGGTAAATTTCGCCGCGTGACGCGACAGCGTAATAGCTCAGATGGGAAGTCGGGGGGTCACAGCGGTCACGAATTAGTAGCTCCGGGTTCGAATCCAGACGGCTTCTCTTTATTTTCATGTTTTTTTTTAAGAAAATCTGTTTCTTGGAATCTTTTATCTGTAGGTACCTAAGTATATTTAGTATATAAACCGAGCAAAGCTCGGTCACCCAGGTACTATTTATTAATCTCAAAAGAATTCATAAGTTGATAAGTTGATCAATAAGTTGGGCAGTTAAGTAATGATATTCCCCAACAAAATATGCCATGCACAAAGATTTCACAACAACAACAAAGAAGGAAATTCCTGTTAAAAGAGCAATCATTTCACATATAGACATATCATCACAATCATCACATATAATCATTTCACATAGATAAAAAGTTTACACTTAAAACTTAGAATAGCCCTTTTTCCATAGAGGTTAAAAATCAGCATTCATTATGTAAAAGTTCTTACAAAGTATCGTTTTCGCACACAGGTCTAGAAAATAAGACGATAACGCAAGTGTCATGCCACCCATCCGGGCGGCACTACCTCTGCGTCTCGTCGTGTGGGGGCGTGTGGTCGTGGGGCGCAGGCGAGGACGGCCGCCTCGGACACGGGGACACGGCGCCGCGGGACGCGCCGGCGGCAATACACCATCTGCACCACCACGAGGTCGTCAAGGTGTCCGCTGGAGTCGCTTGCAGGTTTGAACGCACCTTCTGAATTGTCACTTATTGGCACGCTTGCTATTTGAATCCACAGGTCAACAGTACTCGGTGATACGCCGTTGCCGGTCCTAACTGTGACTATACAATGTCTGTGTCACCATAATATGTTTGTGTTCTTTGGAGCGGAGACACAGAGGATTACTTTTTTCCTGGCACACTTATTTATTTGATCCAAAGCGTCAGAGAGTGCAGCTGTGAGTCTCGCTTTTTATTGAGTGAATATTACTGCAAGTAGGCGGGTGAAACCATGGGGTGGTGTGTGGTTGTGGGGTGCGGGCGAGGCGGGATCTGCACCACCATAAGGTCGTCAATGTGTCCGCTGGGGTCGCTTGCTTGGTTTGAACACACTTTCTGAATTGTTAGTTGAATCCAAAACTTAAACGTACACGGTGATATGCCGTTGCCGGTGCCAACTGTGGATATCTGGCTATATAATGTCTCGGTCAACTATCACCATAAATGTTTGTTAAGGTGTTCGGGAGTAACGAGGGAGGGAGGAGGGAGGGAGGGGAGAAGAGACACAGCGGACTAAAAAACGAATTAGTCCATCAGTTACATTATTAAAAAATGTTGTACACGTATTTTTTGTTTTGTTTCACAAACAAAAAAGTTACGAAGATTAGGACAATGGTTAGGAGTTTCGAGTGACGTCACTTCATTGTACGATTTTTACGACACGTGACTCACTTCGCGCGCGCACTCTTTAACGCTCGATCAATGAAGTGCCGACGCGAATAGAGCTACACTCTGCTAGAGAGGACAATAAACACAGTTTTTTGACGTGATAACGTCTTATAATTCGATGAAGCCGGCTGCACGCCCACAAAACATGACGTCGTGTACCGTTACCGCATTACCGTCGGTCGTTACCGTCGGTCATTACCTCACCGCATGTTTGTTACAGTTGTATTAATTATTTCGACCAGTAGTTCAAGCGGGGATGTAGCTCAGTGGTAGAGCGTTCGCTTTGCATGTGAAATGCCCCGGGTTCGATCCCCGGCATCTAAAAGCTTTTTTGCATTGTTTTGATTGAAAATGACTAAATTCTACTGATTACTTTTTACATACAAATCTATTAAACAAATGAAATTAAAATTTTCTTTTGAAAAATGCTACCATTCCATCAGTATTTTCTTAAGACGTTGTCATTGTCTTAAGACGTTCTATCGTCAGTAAACCGACTTTACAGACAAAAATTTTTTTGGAATGGATGCAGGCTGATTACCAGTAACCCTGTATATTATTAAAAAAAATAGAATATCATAGATATAAAGATAGAATTAACTGTATGTTTGTGTGTACTTTATTAAAAAAATTTATCGAATATAGAATATTCTAAAGATAGAATTACCTGTATGTTCCAGCGCGGTGATAACAGCGCGCGGTGCTCTATACACTTGGGGCCGCGGCTTGCACGGCCGCCTCGGCCATGGCACCATCGAGAACTGTCTCACGCCCCAACCAGTCTCTTTCAACGCGCACAACATCGAACGAGTCATCGACATCGCTCTCGGTAAGACATCCCACTCCTTGCGCGCTTTATGTCAACAATCGTTGCTTAAACGAGCAAATTCTTGTACCTATCTGTAGAAATGTAGAATCTGAATCTCGGAAACGGCTCCAACGATTTTCATGAAATCTAGCATGCACGGGGTTTCGGGGGCAATACATCGATCTGGCTAGGTTTTATTTTTAGAAAACGTCATTTTATTCAGGTTTAGACAGAGCAAAACAGAGGCACAGAAGACTGACAAATTTGATTACATTTAGAAAGTCAGCAATCCAGAAATTAAATTTATTCGGTATGTATTTCGTCGCATTATTTTGTTTTACCACCTATTTTATTGGTAGTGAACGCGACGTGAAGATACTTTATAAATGCTATATTTAGTTTAAAAAAAAAAATATAATTTAGAAATTACACGGCTTAGAGATATAACAACTTAGATCTCTGGGTGACGAGCGCAGTGCAGTGCTAGGTTATGATTTGGACTCTTTATATGCCAATAGCTGCGTGTCACTGTGCTGTTATGTGGCAGGCATGTTGCTTACCATCAGGCACATGTCCTGCTCGTCTTGTCACTCTTTATTTAAATTTTTTTTTTTTATTATTAAACCTTGAGTTGCATTATTTGAGTTTTCTTAGAGATTTCTAAATTGACATGATTAACAATACAGCATCAGTTTCAGACATCATTCTATTATTTAAAATCGATAACATACTCTGAGAGTTAATTAATTACAGACAAAAGTATAATTTATTATCTTTGTTTTAGTATAGATAAGCTGTTGTTATAATTACTGTCACTATGAGGGAGCAAATGTAATGTAATAGTACATTATGATATAAGTGCGGTAAGTTGATAATTACAGCCGAGGCTTTATTGCTAGCTCGAGCCGAAGGCGAGAGCTATAATTAGCAGAGGCACGTATGTCATACGACGTTTTATAACATATTTGCGAGGAAATAAACAAAATTCTGACGACATTTTCAAAAAAAACAATACAGCGAAAAAAAACGCGCGGAATATTATTTACTTGATCACAGATCATAGCAGCATAGCACAGAGTAAGTAATCACTATGGATCACAGATTAGCAATGCGCGCGCATCGGCGCCTTTTTTTTTAAGCAACGGCACAGAACCAGCCGGTGTGTCATTAATAATAAAGTAAATTAATATTTTTGTGTTTTGTTACAGAAAAATTAAGGTAATTTATGGTCTAAATTAATTAAATTAACGAATTTAATAATTCTTTATTATATTTTGCCTCTCAAAGTTAATTTTATTCATAAAATGTTGACCACACTTTTCTGACATAAAAACTCTTTACTAAGATTTAAAAAGGTAGGTACCGTTCGTTTTAGACGGAGCATATCTCTCTACCTAGTCTGTGGACGGAGCATTTTGAAACCGTGCGTTTTACATTACACATTACAGCACTAGTGCGTAATAAGATACATTACGATACAGAAATTGGTCCAATAAGAGACCCTTTACGAGCAAATATGTTATAAAATAATTAAATTCAATTGTCTCGTTTCAGGTTGGGGTGAAAGCCAAACTCTTTGCTGCACATGGGAAGGAGCCGTTCAAGTGTTCGGCGACAGTGAAGGCGGGACTCCTCGTACTCTTTCTTCTTTGTCCGTCTTGAGAATTACCAGAGTGTATACTGGAGAGAATTGGCACGCAGCTCTTACGGACACGTTAGTATGAACTCTATGTCATACTTAATAGAGTTGAAAATAACAAATAATCTCTCATTTTATGATTATGGTATAGGTGCTTACAATTATGTCTTTTATAAATATAATTTGTTTTCAGTGGTCAAGTATACACTTGGGGCAAAGGCGATGGCTACCGTCACGGTCATGGTTTCTTAGAGTACATTAAAATACCGAAGATTCTTGAAGGACTACAAGGTAATTTTGAACATCATTAGTAAGTTCAACTGATAAATGATCCTTATTCTAATATCGTAAAAGTTGACTATTGTTTGTGATCGTTTCAGGCGTAAAAGTGGTAGATTTGTCGTTAGGAGCGTCGCACGGTGTTGCACTGACGTCAGAAGGTACGCTTTATGCGTGGGGCACGCATGAACGAGCTCAAATAGCCAGGCCCGTGCCGCAATTACTTCAAGTATTGGGACCCTCTTTCAAAGCAAATGGTAAGGACAATTTAAAATACCTATGCGTATCTCATATTATATTAGTTTGACATTTTTTTTTAAAGAGTCCGTCAAGAACAGGTTCTTGTGATAACAAATTGCAATGGTTTTGTATACCATTCACAAAATTGTGAGTGAATAGTTGACATAAGATACTAGCAGCGCCCCGCTGCCCCGCCCGCGTTCCTGTTATTTTCCCGGGATTAAAAAGTAGCATATGTATTTTCCAGACTAAAATTTCAGTCCGATCCATTTATACGTTACGTCGTGATTGAGCAACAAACATCTAAACATTGGCGTTTATAATATCAATAGGATTTTATTTTGCAGGGGTGACTAGTGGTAATTCCCAGATTATAGTATGGAGTGAGGAAAGCCCCAGAGATCTGCCTTCATCCATGCCTTTTGTCATTGATATCTCTGATAGCACTTTCAAGTAAGTTTATTATCTACAGTTTGTGTGTTATCTATCCCAAAATCATGCTTAAGTACTAAACAATAAAGTTCGCTTTATTTTGCAGGTTTTTAGAAAGGCTATTGAGGTTAGTCGTAGAACAATGCGGAACGACGCCGATAAAAGAAAACGAATGCATTGCGATAGCGTGTCTGAATCTCTTGCGCCTACAAGTAAGTTACATCTTTGTAGTAGGCGTTATATTTTTAGAACTTTGTGTAATAGACATAGCATAACATAATTAATTTGTGTGTCAATTCAACATCAACAGACTCAATTAAATTTTAAATTACTTTCAGTAAGCTCAAGTTGTGGTATAACGCTCAAATATGTAATGTCTCTTGCGTAATATCCGTTACAGTCCGCGAGGTATAAGCTGAGCTTTGCATTAGTGTGAGTGATCACCAAAAGTACAGTCAGACGCAGGACGCTGTGACCATGTTCTCTTAATAAGGTGTTTCTTCAAACCAGAAGTGCTGCCATCTGAATATGATTTTGATGAAGTGTGAGTGGTGTCAATATATGTTTCATCGGTATAAACGATAGGCCTGCCCTGAATACGGTATTCGGAAATTTTAAGTAAATAAGTTAAACGTAGGTGACGGATCTCATGCTTTTCCATTAAAATTTTTCTGTTATTCTCTGTCCTTGACCATTTGAATCCTAAAAGAGATACTTCTTTTCGCAATGACCATATTGATCCTGGATAGTTAATGTCAGCTTGTTGTTTAAGAGTTTGTTGTCTGACTGTACTTTTGGTAATAGATGCGTATGCATGTGATCACTCACACTAATGCAAAGCTCAGCTTATACCTCGCGGACTGTATAAAATAACGCATTGTAGCATGTGCGTCGTTGTGTCTGCCTATCCTAGTTAGCCCTGTATCTTGATCGAGAGACGAGTGACTATACTTCGCGACATCAAATCTGAAGCATACTTACGTCAATCCGTTTTTACATTTGGACGACTTGTAGAGTACAAATGTGCCATATCTCGTTTGTCCTCCACAAATCAAACATAAAATTTATTGTCAGGTACACGCATGGCAATGCTCCCGAAGATCTGAAGATGATAACGAGTTAGAAGGCCGGTCATGGTGCAGCGGCGTCCACACAGCACTGGTGGCCTTAGTAGAAGGACGAGCGGGCTCGGGGGCCGCGGCGGCAGCGAGACGGGCGCTGAGTGCAGCTTGGCCTCTGTTGTTGCCCACGCCTCAGATACGGGCGCACCATCTCATCTCTTTATTGCCACAAGGTTGGTTTTCGCGCAACCTGCAACCAGTGCAGCGGTTTCCAGCTTATCAATGTATATCTTAACTTTTATTGTTGTAAGGTAGCTATGCGAATTATAAACGAATTCGAGATGGAAATTGTCTTCCTCTGAAGGTCCAGCACATTTCAACAGGGAAAAGTTTAATCTTTAGACACCACTCCGAGCTATCAAAACGTCATTATCTGATGTTTCAGATATTCATAAGCAAAGGCCGAATGCTTATTCCCACTGTTCCTGTAGAAACAACACGAATGTCGTCTTTGTGGTTTTAAAATCAGTGAAAGTTTTAAGTCTTAAAAAAAACACTTTAATTGCACTCTTGCAGTTTTATGTTTTGTGTCATGGAGAGACTTGGTTCATGTATATGGATTAAATTAATTATCCCTCAGGTTCGGTGCCGTCGAGTACAGGCGCTAGATTCATGACAGAGCTGCTAGTGTGGTCGTTGCTCGGTGGTGGCGGTTTGCGCGATGCTCTTAAGACTGCCCTACAAGCTCACACCAATGATGTGTACACACATCTGCAGCTGGACGTGTGAGTAATCTCATCTTTACTATGACTGTACCGACTTTTAGTATCTTTTTGTTCTATTTTTGTGTGGTATTCTTCGTAATTTATGTCTGTGTGTAAAGATAATTATTTTTCTGGTAAAGGCAAAAGAGCCAATTTCATTTTTAGGGTTCCGTGCCCAAGTGGTAAAAACGCAATTCTATTACTGAGACTTGGATGTACGACCGCCCGTCCGTCTGTCACCAGGCTGTATCACAAGAAAGGTGATAGCTAGACAGTTAAAATTTTCACAGATGATGTATTTCTATTGCCGCTATAACAACAAACAGTAATAATAAAATTAAATAAATATTGAAGGGTGGCTCCTATACAACAAACTTGATTTTTACCGTTTCTTGCTCGATTAGTCCGTCACAAGCAAACTAGATGGCGCCACTAGAAGACTAAAACGCGCTGTCGTTTTCGCCGTTTATTTGCTAATGGTACGGAACCCTTCGTGCGGGAGTCCCACTCACACTTGGCCGGTTTTTTTAAATTAAACTCACACAAGTAATTTTATTAAAATTTGTTTAACCGTATATGAGAAAGAGTGCTAAATCATGGAAAAAACTAAAATTTTATCTAATATTTTTTTTAATTTTAGTTGATTTAAAAAAAAACGCGATAATATTGAAATAGTGAGACCGCTTGGGAAATTTGTTTTTGCAATAAAAATAACTTTTCCAAATCGGTTCTGTCGTCGCATCATCGAGTAATAAAAAAAAGATTCCGAGGAAACGAGTTTCTTCTTTTTTGAATTCAGTTGAAAATCACACTGAAATAAACAATGTGTTTATATTATTCTTTTTTGTACTACTCCTATTAAGAATATTTATAATGAAAACGGTTGTGTGTATTTTCAGAGATCACGACCAGATTGATATAGTGACGGGTCAGTATTGTAGCGAGTTTATGAGCATTGGAGATTCAGAAGCGACAGGTAAATAAATATACATAGTATATGTGAATTTTGTAATGAGATTATGTTTTTTTTAATACATGCTATTTCTATTCGTCTCTCTTTCTTTTTTCTTTCCGCATTCTCATTCAAAACTTTATTTTAGAACTCCTTACATGTAAATATGTTCTGATGTAAATTTTACATATTGTTTCTAGTTATATATTTGGTATTTCTAGGATGTAAAGAAGAATACCAGTTGAGTAACGGGTCGTCAACTGAAAAGGGAGCTTCTGTACCACTTATGCATCTGGTAAGATTTACAAGCTAATTATATAAATAGTTACTAAAGACTAATAGTTACTAAACTAGTAATAGCTAATTGCTTCAAGGATAATTTGTTGATCAGTGTATATATTTCTGAGTTTATTAATTTTCAGGTAAAACATTTGATAAAGAACACGAGTTGTCAAACGCAAATGCATATAAACGCTATCACTCAAGGTGATACCAGCAAGACCGACGACCCTAAAGTGGATGAGGCTGCAAGTCCTAGCTGTGATCTACTCATTAGATTTCAAAGGTAAAATGTGAACTGCCAATAATTAACACTGTTTGAAGCTGTCACTACATTAGTATTATTAATTACGGAATAGTAGTTATATGGACAAGGAGTAAAATGACGACTCCCCGTTATTTCGATGTAATTTCGTGCACCATGTTCACGGGCAACTGACCAATGAAAGGAGTAGACACAATATATCGGTCTCAAGCGTAAATTTCTCATGTTTTTGTTATTATAAGAACACATGTAGGACAACTATTTTCATTTTTAAAAGCTCATTTCACGCTCCATTCTTTAGTATCGTCATTTTTTCGAGATTAAAAATATCGATCTATCCATCATTGTTCAAGATGTACTTATAATTTTTATGACTTAAGTGTTAGTGATATATAAACGCAGAATTTGCTATATTTGAACTATGTACAGGCTACTATTCTGCGAGGCGATGTGGTCTCGAGGCGGGAGAAGCACACGGGGTGGCGTGAGAGCGCTGATCACGGAATACACGTCACTATTAGCTGAACACGTGCAGTCTACCCTTGCGTTGTTCCGCCGCGCGGTCCGCTGCGCCGATACTGACCAATTAGCCACGCTGTGCGACTTCATTGGTGCAGATATTGTTGGTAAGGAGCTATTATCTTTTATAGTAGGTAAGATCATGAGTTGGGGCTGTATTCATGCCACTGCTTACCACTGTATGACCAAATGCAGTCTTCTATGTCGCTAAATTCGTCGTGCGGAACCTTGTACTGACCAACTAGCCATGCTGTGCGACCTCATTGGTGCACAATGCACATATTGTTGGTAAGGTAGTTTTATTACTAGTGCTCTGGATTTATCACTGCTAAGACTAAATGCAGTCTTCTTTGCTGCTATTTCGTCGTGCAGAACCTTGTGCCGACACTGACCAACTAGCCACGCTGTGCGACCTCATTGGTGCAGACATCGTCGGTAAGGCATTTGTTATTACTGGTGCTTTGAGTTTATTGCTACTTAGATCTCGAGCAGTCTTCTCTGTTGCTGTGGGTAACCTTGTACTGACTAACTAGCCACTTCAGTTGTTATTCCAAGACGGTGCTCTGGTTTCATGTCACAGCTAAGACCACAAGCCGTCTTCTCTGCTTCTAATTCGTTGTGTTGAACTTTGTGGTGATACTGACCAAATAGCCATGATGTGCGACATCATTGGCGCAGACATCGTTGGTAAGGCAGGTTTATTACTGGTGCTCTGAATTTATCACTGCTATGACTAAATGCAGTCTTCTCTGTCGCTAATTCGCCGTGCGGAAACTTGCGCTGGTGCTGATCAACTAGCCATGCTGTGTGACCTTATCGGTGCACATATCGTTGGTAAGAAGCTTTTATTATGAGTTGGGGCTGGATTCATGCCACTGCTAGGACCAAATGCAGTCTTTTCTGCTGCTAATTCGTCGTGTTGAACTTTGTGGTGATACTGACCAACTAGCCACGCTGTAGACATCGTTGGTAAGGTAGTTCTTATTACAAGCTGGTGCTCTGGATACATGCCACTGCTAACCAAATGCAGTCTTCTCTGCCGCTAATTTGTCGTGCGGAACTTTTTGCAGATCCTCGCCAATTAGGCACACTGTGCGACCTCATCGGTGCAGATATTGATATTGTTGGTAAGGTATTTTTTTTGAACGAATGCTTTAGATTTATTACTGCCTAGATCACACGCAGTCTTCTCTGTTGCTAATACGTCGTGTTGAACTTTGTGGTGATACTGACCAACTAGCCACGCTGTGTGATCTCATTGTTGCAGATATTGTTGGTAAGGAGGTTTTATCATGATTTTGGGCTGGATTCATCCCACTGCTAAGACCACATGCAGTCTTCTGTGCCGCTATTGCATCGTTCAGAACCTTGTGCTGAAACTGACCAACTTGCTACGCTGCGCGACTTTAGTAATTCCTTTTATTTTGTCGGGACAAAATGTAGTCTATGTAGTATTCCAGGTTATTTTGAACGTACATATATTCTATGTTCCAAATTTCAACCTGATCTGTTTACCCGTTCAGACGTGCTTGAGCAACAATAATCTAAATATCTAAACTTTCGTATGTATAATATTTTAAACTAGGTTTTCTCTTCTGCAGGTCGAGTGATAACGGAGCTGAGCGCTTGGATATGCGCATGCGCGTCTCGTTCACCGAACGCGCTCGCCGAATGTTCGAACTCGCTGGTAACAATAGCGCGCGCTTGCGACGAGTCTGCCAAAGTTTTGCCCGCTGCTGCTAAGATGGATGCCGACGTCCTCGGCTGGCCTGGACTAGTGTCTAAGAGAAATCACACAAATAACACGCTTTTACGGAAGTAAGTACCAACATTTCATTATCGATATATTGACAGACGCAGAAAACAATTTATGGCATTTACGCAATGATTAATTTGTATTGAAAGCGTGTGTACATTTCTTTACAACACCATAGTTCCATAAAATACAAATTTTGGTCCTTGTACTCAAGTCCGCGTGACCTTAGAGAACAAAACATTAATTAGCTAAATAAGATTATGATAGACCAATAAGAATAATCAATTATTTATGATAACAACTGGCATCAAGCAACAGTGACAAGTTTTGAGGCAAGCTGAAAACTTGTCACATACTTCTATTATATCCCAACACGGACGTGTAGACCTGGCTGGATAGTAGTGGGGCAAAATATCAACAGGGAGGCGTGTTGGGGTATGATAGGAGAGATATGCGACAACTTTTCAGCTTGCCTACCCAAAATTTGCTACCAGCTCTCGGAATGTGATAGGAACCGTAGACAGTATGAGTGACGGTTTTTGTTGGTCTTGAACTGTCCCAAACTTTGATAGGAACCGTATACCGTATGATTGTCTGAACTCGCATTTATATTTGATTGCATGTACCATCTTATAATCTAATACTTACTAAGTACATGTATCGTCAGGTGTGACTTGGCGAACCACATAAAGGAAGGCGGGTCGTGGATCATAGTATCGGGGTTCATATTCGACGTGGCCGGCTTCGAATGCGACAACGCGCAGACTGTGGAGGTCGTGCGACAGATGCGCGGCTGCGACGCGACCGCCGCACTGAGCGTCGATCCCCACGCCGCCTACCTGTCGCTCATCACGGAGAAGTGTGTCGGGATGTACGCTGACCAGATACAGAACAATACCTGCAATGTAAGTTTATTCTGAACTTATACTTGTGGCGCATTTGGGAAAAAATATGAGAGTAAATACAACAAGTTACAAGCAGTTACAATGATACGCGAACATCGTAAAAATTTACTCTGGGACTGTGTAGTGGGTGACTCTCTAGTGAATGTGTCGTGTAGTCACGAGAAACCGACACCCTGGAGTTAGCTAGTCAATATTTTAGTAAATATTGTAACTAACTTCAGGTCACTACTTCTTACATTAAAGATATGATGTATTCTGTGGATGAAGTTAAGACTTCTCGCACGTTAAATAAGTGAAGAAATTTTACCTTCTAGCGTACGTACACTTATTATAAAAGTACTTACTTTTTGTTCTTTACACTTGACGTCTATCTCGCCTGATATTAATAGACTACAGGCCCGTGAACAAAATTTACGTAGTAAATGAACCACCAAGAGTCCTATGTAGGATGATAGAAGGGTATACAGTAATAAGATTCAGCACTATGCCGTCACTTGTAAGCTGTCGAACTGAGTACAGTCGAAAAAGGGGGGTTGGAACCCTTGATAATTTCTCCTTGTCGTATGATTTTTGAACAGCATTGCGAAATAATGGATTAGGAGAGGTATTGAAACTGTATGGAACCAATGCCGTACATAAACAAATGCCCAAATTGTATCTGTAAAGCGTCGGAAAATCACGATTTTTTCTGACAAACTAATAATTAAAAACTTATAATTTTTATTGTTTTAATACCTTTTCTAACCTATTATTTCTAACCCCTCTTCGACACAAGTGACGGCATAGTGCTGAATCTTATTAGTTTATACCTTTATATCATCCTACATAGGTCTCCTGGTGGTTCATTTACTACGTACATTTTGTTCACGGGCCTGTAGTCTATAAGCGACCTATAAAACCGTTATTGTTCGACAGGAAAGCGGTGCGAGTTTACGCGTGTTCCACGTGCTAACATCGAGCTCGTTCCACTTGGCGCTGGGTCTGTCTCAGTGCGGGTCGCGGCTCGCGCGCTCGTTGCCCGTACAGGAGGCCGAGAGAGACGCGGCGCCGTACGCCTCCGCTGTCTTCCTCAGAGGCGGGTTACAGGCAAGTGCTGCAACAAATTCCCAACACTCTTATCCTTACTAATACTTAAAATGTCCCAAATTTAACATAACATTTGAATTCAATAGAAATCACAGTTTTAGTCTTTTGATTTTAATTTTTTTATCACTAGGTACATAGTACAAAACAAAGTCACTTCCCGCGTCTATCCGTCCCCATATATGCTTAGATCATTAAAACTACCAAACAAATTTTGATGCGGGTTTCTTTAATAGATAGAGTAGTTCAAGAGGAAGGTTTATATGTATACCTAATACGTGCCTGACGTGTACAGAGACCTGTGATTTTAAATAATCCCATAAAAAGAAATGTAATGGTGTTTAAATCACATCAATATTGAGGAGACTTTTATAAACGTGCATGTGAATTTTTTATTTGCTAGCGTCCACGCAACTTACACGTTGTTATTTCTCCATCTATATATATTAAAGCGCAAGGTCACTCATCAAGGAATCTCAGAAACTACAAATGCTAAGAATCTGAAATTTTGCATGGAGGTCCCTTTTAGCACGTAGGCGCTCGCTAAGACGGGGTTTTGCGAAATTCAACCCCTAAGTGGGTGAAACAAGGGATGAACGGTTCTATGAAAATTTTGTATGAAACGTGATTTTCAAAGTTATCAAATTTTGTATCTAGAAACTTGACACGAAGCAACCGAATGTTTGTTCTATCAATTTTGGAATTTCGAACTGTACGGGGTGAATTTGGGGTTGAAATGGGGGATGAATGTCAAAATGGAAGTTCCCAACTGTTGAAGATAAAATCATGAAACTCTGTATATAGACACTTGACACGAAGCAAACGAATGTTTGTTCCATCAATTTCATAATTTCGAACTGTACGGGGGTGAAATTGGGGTTGAAATGAGGGATGAATGTCAATATGAAAGTTCCCAGCCGTTGAAGATAAAACCATGAAACTCTGTAAATAGACACTTGACACGAAGCAAACGAATGTTTGTTCTAGCAATTTTGTAATTTCGAACTGTACGGGGGTGAATTTGGAGTTGAAATGGGGGATGAATGTCAATATGGAAGTTCCCAACCGTTGAAGATAAAATCATGAAACTCTGTATATAGACACTTGACGCGAAGCTAACAAATGTTTGTTCCATCAATTTCATAATTTAAAACTGTACGGGGGTGAAATTGGGGTTGAAATGAGGGATGAATGTCAATATGTAAGTGCCCAGCCGTTGAAGATAATCCATGAAACTCTGTAAATAGACACTTGACACGAAGCAAACGAATGTTTGTTCTATAAATTTTGTAATTTTGAACTGTACGGGGATGAAATTGGGGTTGAAATGGAGGATGAATGTCAATATGGAAGTTCCCAACCGTTAAATACAAAACCATGAGACCATGTAAATAGACACTTGACACGAAGCAAACGAATGTTTGTTCTAGCAATTTTGTAATTTCGAACTGTACGGGGGTGATTTGGGGTTGAAATGGGAGATGAATGTCAACATGGAAGATCCCAACCGTTGAAGATAAAACCATGAAGCTCTGAATATAGACACTTGACACGAAGCAATCAATATTTGTTCTAGCAATTTTGTGATTTCGAACTGTATAGGGATGAAATTGGAATTGAAATGGGGGATGAAAGTATACATGGAAGCTTCCATTTGTTGAAGATAAAACTGAAACTCTTTATATAGGTACTTGGCACGAAACCAATACATGTTTGTTCTAGCAATTTTGTAATTTCGAACTGTATGGGGATGAAATTGAAGTTGAAATGGGGGACGAATGTCTCTTACGCTTTCACACCTAAACAACTGAACCGATTTTGATGTAATCGTGTTATTATAAGCTGTTTTTAGTAACAGTAAAAATGTGTCTGGGTGTAAAATTAGTTATTGCCTGAGTTACCTCACTATTTATTTCGCGAGGACGAAGTCGCGGGTAACAGCTAGTTCTGTATAAAACTTGCTACTGTAAATTATTTCCAAATAGTATCAAACAAAATTCAACTTAAACACATTACTTATAGATGTCAAAATTGGCGAATCCTTTCAACGAAGAGAAAGCTGAAGCCCGCAGCGGTTCCTCGACCGGTGGCAACAGCCCGGCAAGCGAGGCGCCATTGACGTCACGAGCGTGCAAACCGTCGCCTAAATTGAACGCTGGTTCGGCGGCGCGGGCTGACGCGCTGTTGTACGCACTCGCAGAACCAAAACTACATGTAAGTAGTAATTAGGATAGCATAAGCAGTCTACTAAATGTTCTTACGCCTGAGACGCGGAGCCTTCTCTTGCAAGGAGAGCGTCAAGCCCTGTGCGAGTTGGTGGAAGGCGTATATCCTCGAAAGATTCTAAGAACATGTCGGTTTCGTTACGCTGTTTTTCTTCGCCGTTTTTAAGTTAGCATTACGCACATGACTTTGAAAAGACATTGGTGCGCGTGTGATTCGAAACAGGGCTCCAGATTAGCAGTTGCCGTACTCCCAACTAGACCTGCCGTAACTTAACTAGGACTCCACAGCTGAAATACTCGTACATGACAAGGCACATTCTGTTATGAGAATTATTGGCTCTGCTGAAATTTTGGTCGGCTATTGTAGGGAAATTGAGTAGAGAGGCCTTTGCCCATCATTGAGACATTTGAGGCTCAATTCAATTCATTTATTCGAACCATAAATTCAAAAGAACACTTGGTAACGTCATTAACAAAAAGGCAAAGAATCTGTGTACATAATAAGATAAAATAACAATGTCACAATGTATAAAGCGGCTGTAAAGGAGCCTCGTCAATCAAATGCAGCTGTAAAAAGGCTTTGTCAAAGACAAAATAACAAATAATTAATACATACAGTATACAGATACTACACGAGTACAAACAATGTTCAAAAGTTTTATAAATCTATTATTTTACCTTATTACAAGGTTCTAGTTTCGACACATTTATCTTCCATATGTTACAGTCCGCGAGGTATAAGCTGAGCTTTGCATTAGTGTGAGTGATCACCAAAAGTACAGTCAGACGCAGGACGCTGTGACCATGTTCTCTTAATAAGGTGTTTCTTCAAACCAGAAGTGCTGCCATCTGAATATGATTTTGATGAAGTGTGAGTGGTGTCAATATATGTTTCATCGGTATAAACGATAGGCCTGCCCTGAATACGGTATTCGGAAATTTTAAGTAAATAAGTTATACGTAGGTGACGGATCTCATGCTTTTCCATTAAAAAAATTCTGTTATTCTCTGTCCTTGACCATTTGAATCCTAAAAGAGATACTTCTTTTCGCAATGATCATATTGATCCTGGATAGTTAATGTCAGCTTGTTGTTTAAGAGTTTGTTGTCTGACTGTACTTTTGGTAATAGATGCGTATGCATGTGATCACTCGCACTAATGCAAAGCTCAGCTTATACCTCGCGGACTGTACTATCTTTAACAAAGTCATCTATATTATAATATGCCTTGCTCAATAGGTAGCTTTTTATTTCATTTTTAAACTTTGTTTCATTGAGACCTTCGACTTGTCCAGGGATTGCGTTATAGAAGCGAATACCATTACATTTAAAAGAGTTATTTGTTTTCTGAATTCTGCAATTTTGTGTCTATGGTGGGCTTTTGGATTCAGATCAGTTAGTTTCTTCAGTCGACTTCGATTTTTTCTTACATACATTATACATTCATAAATATACAATGAAGGGACTGTTATAATATGTTTATAGTTTTGAAAACCTCCCATACTGAATCTCTAGCTGATAAATTATATATACCACGGATTGCTCTCTTTTGCAATATGAAAACTGAGTTTCTGTCCGCAGCTGAACCCCGTAATAAAATCCCGTAAGACATAATACTATGAAAATAGCCAAAATAAACAAGCCTAGCTGTTGCGACGTCTGATATTTTTTTAATTTGACGAACAGCGTGGGCAGCTGAACTAAGTCGGTCAGCCAGTCTCTCTATGTGAGGACCCCATTGAAGCTTTGAATCTACAGAAATACCCAGAAAACGAGTAGATTTTACAGGTTCGATTAGTTCATCTTTCAGTCTTATATCAAGTTTACCGCACATTACATTGCAGAGTGAGAATTTTATACATTTCGTTTTAGTTGGATTAAGTACTAGATTATTTGCATCAAACCATTTGTACGCAATGTCTAAAGTTAATTTCTGTGAAATCGTTTATTCCTCTCTTAATTTTAAATAGAAGTGATGTATCATTGGCGAACATAACTATTTCTATATTTTTATGTTTCTTTATCATGAAAGGTAGATCATTTATGTATATAGGAAACAGGAAAGGTCCAAATATAGAACCTTGTGGTACACCCATTGTTATAGGCGACTCATTTGATTGCACACCGTCAACATCGACTATCTGTACACTAAGTATAAAGTATAAATAGGCTCTTTAGTATAATAATTAAGAATTACAACAGTTCTTGAACTAGATGTGAGAAGATAATTTATGAATGAATATATGCCGACCGGTATTTTTCATTTACTCTACGACTAACCGTTTACACTATTTTACACCTTATTTACTTAATCAAAAACTGTATTCCAAACAGGATCCCTTATCTCTGCACCTGTGGTGGGCATGCGAAAGACGCGAAGGTTGCGCGCCCCACTTCCCCCCGGAACACCCGCTAGAAGAACTGAGGAGAGCGTTGCTGGCCGCTTTGCTATACCACGCCGGTTTGAAGGAACACGCTCTAGCCACTGCTACTGCTGGTACGTTGATGAGTTTGTTGAAGTTATTTGTTAGTTTGTTGTATTTTCTCGCGTTATTTATTTTTTCTCGTTAGTTCTTTTGGGGCGTTAGGGCAATATTATGAGTAATTTTTCGCGATGCTGTCACGAAAAACCGATATCCCGAAGTGACTACCTAGTCAACATTTTAGTAATTAATACCTCTTGGGTTGAAGATATTATCTAATCTAGTTAGACTTCTTAGCACGCGGAATAAAGAGAAGTACCTATTAACTTTATGCGTGCATGTACACACACACACACACACACTGTATTATTGTATAAACTGTATTATTACATAGAGTAATGGAACGAGTAGGACATGTGCCTGATGATAAGCAACTCGTCTGCCCATAACAGCCTACTGTGACTATTGGAATATGAAGAGTTCAATGTTGATATGCGTTTAAAATTATTAATCGCTAGACTCTGCAATTTCTCTCCAGAAACATTGCACTTGAAACTGGAACACAGCATTATTTGACAAAAATGAATAAGTGCATAACTAATTTACTTGTATGCCAGGATAGACGTACGTTCGCATTAAAGTTTTTTTTTAAAATAAATAGTGACGAGACTAGCAGGTCATGTCCCTGATGTGATGGTAAGCAACATGCCTGCCACATGACACAGTGACATGCAGCTATTGGAACATGAAAAGTCCAAATCATTACCTAGCACTGCAATGCGCTCGTCACCCAGATATCTAAGATGTTGTATCTTAAAGCCCTGTAATTTCTCTGGAAACATTGCCCTTCAAACCGGAACACAGTAATGTTTGCGCATTACTGCTTGGCGGTAGAATAACTGACAAAGGTGTGGTACTTCCCCAGGCGGACTCTGCTAAGAGTCCTACCACTACAGTACCACTACACTATACTATAATACACAAGTATTTGTACACTATACTATAATACACAAGTATTTGGGAAAGGTGTTATTGCGCAATTGTAGCTGTGTTATTCTGTCGTTCTAGATGTTTTTCACGCATAATATTTGATGTGTGATATTTGTAATACAAGTTATAAAAAGTTTTAAAAAAACTATTTGACTATTTTCTTTGTAGAAATGCAGAAAGGCGAAGTGAAACTATCGCCTGCGATGTCAGAGATAGTAAAGACTGTTCAGCAGTGCAAGTGGACCCTCATGAGAACTAGACAGCAACTGTCCCGTGGATACAAAGAGGTAACACATTGAAAATTTACCGGATCTTATTTGTAACGACACATTTTTTTATTACTCGACGACTAAGCGACATCTGGCTCCTGTAATGTAACAAGAAACCGGTTTTGTGGTGCATGATGTAAGTGACGGAAAATTTTAAAAGTTTCATGTTATTTTTAGGTTTGTGCGGCACCATTAGAACGAGCTAGGTTTCTCTTACACGAAATACGGGCAGCAATATCGCCCGCAGTGTCCGCTTTACATAAACGACCTCCATTCCGACGACCGTGCACCGCCAAAAAAATATTCAAAAAGGTTACCCGCGCCGCCAAAGCTCCTACCTTCAACAAATGTTTCGAAACCACTAAAGAACTAAGAAACAGGCAGAACAGTCTCAGCAAGAGTATGCTGAAAGCAACCGGAAGTTTACTCCAAGGCGACGCTCTACTAATAAAATCATCCATAGCTAACGCCTCGAGCAAAACTCCCGAAGAACCCCCCAGTATTGTCATCGAAAAGACCAGGGAACTAGAAAAAGCAGACGCTTCCGGAGACCACTGTATTCTCATACCAACGACGAAAATTCGAATAAAATTCCGCGAACGGCCAGTCGACAAAGACAAAAAACAAATTCAATCGACTCCGCGAGAGAAAGAATCGAAAAAGCCGCGGGAGAAAGAAACGCGGCAACTGAAGACCGAGCAGCTAGAAAAGGATAGGAAAAACGCTTCTAATAGTGGTACGACGAGAATTAACGAAGGGCGAAGCGATAAACCAGACATGGATAGAGACGATTTCTTAGATGATAAGACGCCTACAAACGAGATCTCATTTAGTTCTTTAAACGATATGACTGAAGCGTCGGTGTTGAAGGAATCTATGGAGAGTGAGAAACAAGTGATGATCCTTGCCGACGATCTCAAGACTGATCTGATAATGGCTGACGAAGAGAAAGATGATGATAATTCTGAAAGAAATAAGTTTGTAAACGCTTGGGTCTCGAAACTTGCGTGTGATGAAAAAGGTTAGTTAAAATGTCCCCAACCAGCTTCCAAATAAAGTCGATGTTTTTGGCACAATGAACGATTTTTAAATTTGTTTTTGTTGCAGATTTGTATTGGATGCTAGAAGAGGTAACGCCTGAGCAACAAAGTTTAACTATATCGATAATTGATTTTGTGATAACTGAAGAACCCTGTGATATTGATATTTTACGGCGAGCTTTGTACTGTCAGGTATTAACTTGTCCTTCATTCATTTTATAGAAACTTGTGTATGTTTACTTTATTAATAAGGTTTATTTTTAGGTACAAAGAGCGGAGATGAGAAAGACTGGCTATAATATGATTAACAGTATTCTGCATTCGTCTCAAACAATGTCTGAAAGTGTGAAGTACGCCGCTTTGACTGGGGCCATTGGCGCTAATATGGCGGACTCAGTTCCTTACGTAGCTTTAAAACCAACCATTCCACTTACGCCGCCGTTGAAAGGCATCGAATCTGTGATACCATACTCGAAATATATGATACTTTTAGAAAGAGCCAAGTTGTTGGATTTTGTTATGATAGAGTTAAAGGCGAGAGTTTTGGAAGGAGAGGTCGCCTCTCCGTCTAGTCAGAGCATGCCATTGAAAATGAGTGCGAATTGTGGAGCTCATGCATTACTGAATCGACCCTCTCGAGCAAGGTTAGTTACTGCAAATATCTACTTTATAAGCCAATTAATAAAGTGGATATTCGATTGTGGTTTAAATTTTCAGATTCCTAGTTAATTTGCTCTCGCTCCTTACCGAAGGTTGTCAGGGACCGGAGTTGGAGCAGATAATAAACGGTGGAGCGTTAAGTTCGTGTTTAACGCTTCTAAAACAAATCGGAGGTGAGACTGTTCAGAACGCGTCTCTGATTTGCACTGGGATTAAATCCAAATGTAAGTTTATAAACACTCATACTCAAAACTATTGTTTACTTCGAAATTAAAAACCAAACTCTCGTACACGAAAACTATACTTCCAATTCGTAGAATATGCTAACAAACATAATACACAAAAAAACTTGTTATTATTCGAGTGATAAAAGAAGCTTTGAACGATTATCTCATTAAATCCACCCTGAGTACAGTTTCTATAATGTAAACTTAAAAGTGCAACTAAATATTGAATTCAGTACATATTCTCTCGTTAATAATACCCAAGTTCTTAACTGTAACAATTCGTTTAGATTTGAAGACGCTATATTCATTTAAATTATATATAAATATAATTTTACAGCGGATTGTCTGGTGATCTACGAAGACGAGAGGCTCGGTGCTAGAGCCAGGGGCGCGTCGTTGTCGGGGCCGGAACTCGCTTCTCTAATGAAAATTGGCACTAGAGTTGTTCGAGGCAAGGACTGGAAATGGGGAGATCAGGTAAGATAATCCTGTTACTATTTCAGACCATTACCTGTCTATGTGCCAAATTTCATCCAAATCCCTTCAATGGCAATTAAAAGCATCAATGTGCAAATATTAGTGTGTTCCGGTTTGAAGGGCTATGTTTCCAGAGAAATTACAGGGCTTAGAGATGTAATATCTTAGATTTTTGGGTGACGAGCGCAGTGCAGTGCTAGGCTATGATTTGGACTTTTCTTGTTCTAATAGCTGCGTGTCACTGTGTTGTTATGTGGCAGCCATGTTACTTAGCATCAGGCACATGTCCTGCTCGTCTCGTAACTTTATATGTTCCATTAAAAAAAAAAAAAGTTGGTGGACAATTCACACACAACACCATCTGACCCCAAACTAAGCAAAGCTTGTGTGATGGCTGCCAGATAGCTGATACAATACTTATATAGTTTTAAATACATACTTAAAAAGTAGCTTTTGCGTTAAAGAGTAACAAAACATACAAATTTACAAATTTTGGCATTTAAAATATTAATAAGATGCGAATTTTTTTATGTTTAGATGCTTGATTACCAGATAGTAACGGAAACGGAATCTGCGCAAGTAAAACCGCAGGGCACTGCTAGTGTTATCATAAATCATACACTAATGTATTTTGGAGATGAGTTGTATGTTTAACACCTTAATTTTTTTTTATTAAAACTTTTTTTTTTAAATTATTTATTTATTTATTCTAGGATGGGGTACCCGGCGGTGAAGGTCGCGTCATAGGCGAGCTGGGCGAAGACGGATGGGTCAGGGTAGCGTGGGATGCGGGGGGAACGAACTCTTATAGAATGGGCAAGGAAGGGAAATACGATCTCAAGCTGGCACGGTCGCCGTCACCTCCTCCGTCTGTCGACGAAACTGTCCATGGGACTGGTGAGTAAAACACAGGAATAAGGTACAGGACTAGGTCAAAAATACACTATTCTAATTAGTCCGTCAGCTAGATTATGGAAAAATATGGGACACATATTTTTTGTTTTTTCAAAATATTAAAAATCGACAAAGATATAGAACATCAAATTTCGAGAGTGGGGAGTCGCGACGTCACTCGTGAGTAAAAATCGTAGGCACGAGTGACGTCACGCGAAACTTCAAAGTGCTGTATCTTCGTAATTTTTTGTTTGTGAAACAAAATAAAAAATACGTGTACAACATTTTTTAGCAATCTAACTGACGGACTAATTAGTTTTTTTGAGGATTGTACCCTATTACCTAAAAGCCGGGTCACACAGAGGCGGTCTGATAGCGATAGCGATCCGATAGCGAGACGATATTTTTTGTAATGTTCGAATTTGTATGCAACCTGTAAAAGTTACGGTGGTCTAGTAAGTTACGGTGGTCTAGTCGGGAGAACGGCGGCTGCCGATCCGGAGACCCCGGGTTCAAACCCCACACGCACCACTGTCTTTTCGAAGTCATGTGCGTAATGCCGCTAACTTAAAACGGTGAAGGAAAACATCGTGAGGAAACCGACATGTACCTAGAATCTTTCGAAGTCATGTGTCATCCGCCAACCCGCACTGGGCCAGCGTGGTGGATTATGGCCTTAACTCTCTCCTTGCGAGAGAAGGCCCCGAGTCCCAGCAGTGGGAACGTTTAGTGGGCTGTTGATGATGATGATGACCTAAAAGCCGGGTCACACAGAGGCGGTCTGATAGCGATAGCGATCCGATAGCGAGACGATATTTTTTGTAATGTTCGAATTTGTATGCAACCTGACACACAGCAAGCGGGCGCGATCCCATACTCGGTATCGGATCGCTATCGCTATCGGATCGCTATCGCTACCGGATCGCCTCTGTGTGACCCGGCCTTTATTATTTAAAAGAACCGAATTTCAGATTGATGGTACTAAAGAACATTTTCATCGCTACTTCTTTACTATTTTTTTTATTTTTATTTAACCTTAGTTGTCCCACTGCTGGGCAAAGATCTAGGGTCGACTGACCGATAGCGTCCACTCTGTAGAAACCCTGGCCCACCGATCGGGGCAGGGTTATAAAAGCAAAAGAAAAGTAATTGGTGCTTAAATTGCACCAGATTACATTATAATATTGTAAGCATTATTTTTAAATTACAAAAGATAGTTAGCATACTTTACCTTGTATGAGATTGATAGCGTCTTCAATATTGCAAGATTGCTAGTATACGAAACATTAATAGCAATACTGGTACATTATTAGCATTCTTAATATTGCAAGAGATTGTTGGCATACTTGGCATAGTTTGAATTTGTTATCATTCCAAGTATCTCTTGCAATAATACTTAGATGCTAGGAATGGTAGAATGAGCTTTTTGGCAAACGTTACAATAGATTGTTTCAACTTTGTTGGACTTTACAAGATATTCCAAGCATATTTCACAAATTACAAGAGATTGCTAGCATACTTAACATTGAAAGAGACTGTTGGCTTTCTTTACATTAGAAGAGATTGCTAAATAAGCGACTATCTTTGTTTTAGTTTTTGATCTTAACATTCAGAGCATAGAAAGGTAGAAAGGTATAAATAGGGGGTCACAGAAGATAATATATGTAAGCTACGAATAGGCACGATGGACCCAGAACTTTCCCTTCCTTTCCAGTTCAAAGGTACTGGAAAAATATATCCAGTAATCGTTTCTTTTCAGTGACAGAGAATGCTGTGGAATGGTGGCCGGTGAGCGAAGTCCGCGCAACCGTAACGAACGCCATCCGCGCGATTTGCGCAGGCGTCGGCGCGGTCCGCGGCTTCGCCGGCAGCGTGCCTCGGAGGAACGTGGCCGCGTTACAACGGCGGCTGCTCACTCTGGCGCATACGCACGCTACCCCGCCGCCCACTGCCTTCGCCGCGGCGTACCATACGGCGCTCGCGCTTTTGAGAGGTACCTACATCATCACTACATAGTATAAAACAAAGTCATTCCCGCGTCTGTCTGTCTCTATATATATCTCTTTAAAACTACCGGGCCGATTTTGATGCGGGTTTTTTGACGTGACAACGTCTTATAATTCGATGAAGCCGGCTGCACGCCCGCAAAACATGACGTCATGTAACGTTACCGCCGTTACCTCGCCGCCGGCGTTACCTTGCTCTAAGGCGTAGTTGAAGTTGTCACGTTCAACTAACGTCAGTAACCCGACTTTACAGACAACCATTTTTTAATAGATAGAGTGACTCAAGAGATTTATGTGCATAAAATAGCAGAGAAACAGATAGTTTTAAAAGTTTCTAATGTAATGTCATAAATAAACACATTTTTGCGCTTACACTGCAAACCCTGGCAGAACCCTATGAGCTAGATCAAAATATATACAGCAGTATTGTACCCCTTCAAAAGGTCTACGAAAAGTCTGCAATAGTAGTATACATGTATATCTCTTAGGAATAACCCACAACAACCGTTTTTATTAGTACATTTAGTGTCAGGATTGCACCCGTGCGAAGTCGGAGCGGGTCGCTAGTATTATAGTATAGTTTTTAAACTATCGCGTTTTTAATTTTGTTACATTTACAGGTTTACACTTGACCGCCAACTCGCTTGATGTGAAGCGACGATGCGGTCTACGATAGAGCGTCCTTACGTACGAAACGTACCTACAGAAAATTAGTCGCGACCTAAATTATTATTATACTAGCTCTGCCCGCGTGAACGCCCGCCGTTTTAAGGATGTTGTGGATGATGATTTTTTCTGAAATAGGGGTAGCCTAAATTATTCCTTATTATGAGTACACTACACAGCCAGTGAAAGTCCCGACAAAATCGGTCCGGCGGTCCGGAACAAACAGACATAGAAAAATTAAAAAAAAAATCTTTTGGTATATTATGTACTGCCTATACATTCATATGCGCTAAAAAGAGGTCTGTCCTAGATTTACATACTATTCACGAAACTGAATTGTTGATTTCAGCGAGCGCACAAGGTCCAGAGATGCGGTTGGCGCTGTGTACCGACTCGTGGTTCGAACTCTGCTACAGCATTATATCTGCCGTAGAAAAACCTATTACACAGGATCTCATATATTTACAAGTAAGATAATACCGAATTATTTATTTTATAAGCTTGCGTTAATTTATTATTGTGACGACTATATTTCATTAGCGTTACTTCATAAAATGTTATGGGCAATATAATTACGGGCTACAGCTTAGCTATTCGTATGTCTATCACTAAATTGTACTAAAACAGCTTCGATTGGTGTTACGGAACGTTAACTATGAACTGGTGCATTGTGAATTACGCCATATCTACTCTGGTTATTTTGCCAACTGCGGTAAATATATATTACATATTTATGAACTTCCTGGCCGTATTCGGCTTCGGCGATTATAATTTGCTTTTAAGTGTTACCACGAAAAGTTTTTGTCAAGACGCCGTTGTTAAAATTATATTCAACGCTGGTCTGGTTTTAAATTAGTCTCTCTTTGTATCCAGGCCACACCTTCTTTCGTTCTCAAAATATTGAATGTTGTGTAGTAAATATAAATATCTCGTAAATATAGTAATACTATTGTTGTGAACAATCATGATTTGTTCATGAATCTAAGATAATTAAAAAAAAGTACAAAATACCACTGCAGTCAGCCTCAAACTGGTTTATTTACACAGTAGATAGACGCGATATAAATTACGAGTACAACAAAAGTGCACAATCAGATTAAAGATTAATTTCCTTTCCAGATACAAGCTTTATGGGTGCTCCGTCGAGTGCTAGTCGAACACGGCGGGCCCCCTGAGTGGCGGCAGACAGTGGCCGCGCAGTTGGTGGCGTTAGTCGGACGCCTGTGGCTCGAGACCCACGGCTTGGACCCTGTGTTGCGACTCAATTACAACATGCTCGCGCCGGCGCCAGACGACGAGGAAGTCGGTACGTATCGTTACAGTAGGTGAAAGAACCAAGAACAGTGGACCTCAATTAATTTGTCAAACGTTTTGCAGTGCAGCTTCCAATCGAATTTGTCGTTTTATTAAATACTGCCTAATAAAACGATATTTTTTCGTATGAAATCCTTTTATAATCCGGCCATCTTAGATTTGAAATTTGTAGTAGTAGTAGTATTCTACTAGTCACCAAATCAAATGAACGGGTCATTTGAAACCCGTATTGAGGTATCAGTGAAAAAAAAAAATGTTGTTCGCCATTTTGTGGTGGCGGCCATCTTGCATTTGTCATGGTGTATATAGTATTCTACTAGACAAGCCCTTTCGTTTGGTACTTATATTGAAGAAATATTATGTCCGCCATTTTGTGGAGGCGGCCATTTCAAATCGATAATAACCAAACATAGCTAAGAACCACCGCACGGAAATTAACTTTCAAATAAAAAAAACGCATCGAAGTCGGTCCATCCGTTTGAGCTCTACGGTGCCACAGACAGACATACAGATATCGACGTCAAACTTATAACATCCCCTTTTTTTGGTCGGGGGTTAAAAATGCTCTTTCTTGCCGCTGCGACGTGTGTTCGGTCATTCGGTCGCATATTTCCCAAAATATGATCGATGAGAGCGATAGCAAGCATGCGTCATACTCGTGAATGGGTACGAGTATGATATGAGTATGGTACTGCTTGCACATTGCTTCAGTTTATCTACAATTAAAACGTAAAATGTGCATATTAAGTTAATTCCTAATTCCAGACAACAGATGGCGTGCTCCTGCCACCGCTAGTTACACCGGCGCAAACTGCGCGGCGCTAGTGCAGCTCGTCCGACAATTACACTCCATCTCATATTGGCACGCGCCCATCACTTCTCTGCTGTTGGACAAACTGCAACTGGCTTCGCAAATGGTAAGGAATAAGCTAGTTTTTTTTTGTGGTATAGAGTGGACGAAATGAGCAGGACATGTGCCTGGTTGTAATTTGTAAGCAACATGCCTGCCCATAACAACACAGTGACAAACAGGTATTGGAACATTAAGGGTCCAAATCATTGCTTAGTACTACACTGCGTTCGGCGCCCAGAGATATAAGATATTATTATCGAGCCTAAGTTAGTTAACTTTTTAAAAAATAGTGATCACACAAATCTACGGAAATATATTACTAAACCGAACGCGATTTATGCTACTTCGATTACAAGTAAAAGTAAGACCACAGATCAGAAAATAGTTGCGATGCTAAGACACTTAGTGACTCAATGAGAACCAGCACGTCTGAGGGCTATGCAGGGAATGAGAGCGAGCCCCAGTGCGCGACCGTTTTTATAGGGCCGATATGGGGGTAGGCAGGTATGGGGTAAACTAGATTCGGTAATACGGCCGTTCCTGACGGCGAGGCGTCCTCGACCGCTTCATCTCCCAACGGAGGCATATCACTCCCAGCCACATCCTTGGCAACCACGAGTTCACCCTCTGCAATATAAAAACGTACTTAAAGCACCATGTTCTAAAAAGTATAGAGTAGAGTAGAGTAGAGTAGTGTAGAGTAGTGTAGTGTAGAGTAGAGTAGAGTAGCGTAGAGTAGAGTAGCGTAGAATAGAATAAAAAGAAAAGCGGGTTTTGTACAAATGACTTAAACTGCGCAATTTAAGGCACACGCACAACACCCAGGTTATGTTAACTCGTATATGAAACGGTTAACATAGCAGTACGTTATCATCGTAATATTCAACGATACAGAAAATGAATATCACCGACATAACACAACTACACAGTAGGGAAGTACAATTCGGCCGAATCCACCTCTATCCATACTGCTCTAACAAAGGGAAGTAAAGCCCAGTGGGCCCACCTCAATCTCTTTGAAAAGGGAAGTAAAGCACATAGTGCCCACCTCAGACCTTTGAAACGGGAAGTAAAGCACATAGTGCCCACCTCAAACCGCAAATCATCTCTAAGAACAGCGCTGCACGTGTCCGGGGTCCACTCGCCGCGCCCCAGCACCATGTTGGGCCGCCGCCTGCTGCTCGCCTGCCCGCCTGCAGCTCGTAGCGGTGGTGTGCGGTGGAAGCGTGCGCAGGACCTCGTAAAGGCCGCGCATCCCGGAGTCTTTGCCCGTCGACTGTGCCGTCTCGTTGACGAACACGAAGTCGCCCGCGGCAGATGATGCAGGCTGGCGGCGGGTCACCAGCATTCATGAAACAAAGGTTTCAGTTTTAAAGAGAAAGATAGTAATCAGACAGTGTGAAGCTAAGCAAAAACTTGGAGCTCTCAAATCTCATTCACGATACTTCTTCTTGAAAGTTTTAAGAAATTCTTTAAGTTTCAAACTCCAATCAGTTGCAACGGCGAAATACATATAAAGGCATGCTGCAGTCATTCCCATATATGCATTAAACCACAATGAACAGACGAGATAAATGAATAGACATCAAATTTAACAGACGCATGTAGACTTACGAATAACTCAAACATGCGAGAGGAGACTTAGACACTACTTCCGATAAACTGTATTGGGCACGAAGCAAGAAGCTATCGCAGACGCTAGCTTCGTGATTCTGTGAAGAGATCACTCGTGAATCCTATCTCAGTTCCACCGTACCTCCTTTAAGTGCTTTAGGATCTGGAGATTCAGCAAGACTTTGACTCTTATCAAGTCTCGGCCGCACCTGACCCTGTTTTATGCCAAGAGTTATTTCACCACTTTAATTCATCATTTGGCCACCTTACCTCATCTAAACGCTAAATATCAGTTTTCATTCATCGTCAAAATGTTCAAAACCAGACGTCAAAACTAAAGGAATGTACGAACCACCAGTTATCGATTAGGACATTGACAGTTACGCCACGTAGTGACTATGTTTCTGGATTACTGACGTTATCACAGAAAAACTTCACGTTGTTTACATTTCGCAAAGCAAAACTATTGTGAATTGGCTTCTAGCAAAAAGAACAGGTTTTGACTTTAATTGACATGAGAGTAAGTTTTGTTTGCGTCATTGGCGAGAACAGTTTCTTTTAGATCTACCCTCATCTTATTGCAATAGGTTTGTCGATAACTGGACAACCCAAACTTTCATCAACTACCTTCAAATTTTACTCACTTTTTGTCAGAATCTATCCTCATATCCTGGTTGATTGAGATTATAACAGTGAAGAGACTAGTTTTCTTGAAATGCACACTAGTAACCACGGAATGAGGAAACGTTCACTCTAGCCGTGAGCGGTTATTGAAGTGGTTATTTGAAGCACTGGCACTAGAGAAAATTACTTTCACTAAGAAAAGCGTTTTAAGTTCAAATTTGAGACTATCAAGTACAGTTGATACCAGTCGATTCACGTAACCAAGACAGTAATTCGCCTTTTGGGGATAATCCCACACGAGCAGGGTGCTCTTTGTAGTCACACAGGTTTTCCGATCGCGCGAGACTCACTTAATCACTGTTGTTACACTGATGTTATAATTTTTGGATCAAAACCAGAAACATAGCAATGGATAGATCTCACCGAAGGTACCGCCCTAGGCGCGCAAATGAGACGCCTCGCAACGTCCGCGGGGGCAGGGCTCGAAGCCCCGCCGCGAGGTGGCGCCGCGGCCAGCCGAACCCGTGCCAGTCCGGCCCGCTCCCGAGCGCCAGGAACCGCCGCAGCGACGCCTCAAGGAGGCCCGGCCACAGCGACGCCTCACGGAGGCTCCGCCGCAGCGACGCCACAAGGAAGCTCTGCCGCAGAGACGCCTCAGGGAGGCTCCGCCGCAGAGACGCCTCAAGGAGGCTCCGCCGCAGCAACGCCCCAAGGAGGCTCTGCCTCAGCGACGCCTCGAGGAGGCTCGGCCACAGCGACGCCTCATGGAGGCTCCGCCGCAGCGACGCCTCAAGGAGGCTCTGCCGCAGAGGCGCCTCAAGGAGGCTCTGCCGCAGATCGCTCGTCCAACACTGAAAGCCTAAATAAGATCACTTCCAGAGTGCTCCTCAAAGCGGAGATAAAAGCCGGTTCTCCGCACCTTCCATCGAGATTGCCGTAGCTAATGAGACGACATTCCAAATCTGCCATTTTTCTATTTCGATTCTAACCTTACTTTTACTTCGATCAAATATACAAGAAAGTGGGCGGGTGGGATAGAACCCAGAGGATCCTATCCCACTTCTGATATTATCGAGCCTAAGTTAGTTAACTTTTAAAAAAATAGTGATCACACAAATCTACGGAAATATATTACTAAACCGAACGCGATTTATGCTACTTCGATTACAAGTAAAAGTAAGACCACAGATCAGAAAATAGTTGCGATGCTAAGACACTTAGTGACTCAATGAGAACCAGCACGTCTGAGGGCTATGCAGGGAATGAGAGCGAGCCCCAGTGCGCGACCGTTTTTATAGGGCCGATATGGGGGTAGGCAGGTATGGGGTAAACTAGATTCGGTAATAATATAATATGATTTCACTGGAAACACTGCCTTTCAAACCGGAACACAGTGATGTTGTCACATTATCGCTTGTCGATAGAATAACTGGCGAAAGTGTTGTACTTCCCCAGGCGAGATATGCAAATAATCCTATCACTAGCAATTAGCTATAGATGGTAGATTTAGATGGGTATGCTTTATTGAACACACCAAATAAATATAATTAACAAGTCGAAACAGGTACACTTATGGCTAATGCGGTAGATGGGGGCCTTGTCGTTACTATCGATCGATGTACTTCCTGTCTATTACTTCATTCTTGTAGTGTTCGTAAGAAGACAGTACGAGATTCAGAAATTATAAACTCAATGAAAATTTAAATTCTGGCTTTGGTATTCAAAGCATATATTCATTTTATATTTTCATATTGGCATTGTAATCCAAGATTATTTCACCCGGAAAGAGGTAAAGTGGTATTGTTGGTATCTGTAAACCCACAATATTGTTTAAAAGTTGAAAAATGAAACTATATTATTATGTATCGTTAGTATAGTTTCGATTTTGTTGTTTGTGTGATTTGAAAAACACTATTAGATAAGGATTTTTTTTTTAATCGTTGTTAAATGTTTTAATTTAATAGTTATTTTATTACAGGTAACAAGCGATTGGCACTGGTGGCCAAATTCCAGTCAAGAAATGACACAAACGATAAAGCCAACTCCACCTACACTCGAAACTTGTCTAATTGGTAAGTGTGTAATCATTAAATTGTAGCTTAGGTGAGACAAGGACACAATCGAATGTATTGTATAAACTCTTAAGGATAGACTTTTTGATTATTAGATCATTTTGTGTTTTTCTTCTTAAATTGATATTGTTAATGTTTTTTTTGTGTGTGACAATGCTTTACACTTTTGCTAAGATTTTGTTTGAGAGCACATTTGTAAAGATATGCTCCATAGATGATAACTAAGTTAAAGAGTTTTTGTGATCATCTGTTTAGTAAGCCGTTTTAGTTTTACTATAGAAGGGACGGTAATCTTATAATATTCACTAGTATTTTGAACCTTAAGACATCAGCTAAAGGTTTCAAATACTTGCAGCCGGTGCACTAGGTGTGGTTGGCGGCGTCGAATGGCGGATTCGATTAGGGCAAAGAGTGACGACTGGATCACCTCCTCGGAACGCAATAGTCACGCAGCTATCACCTCGTGCGAAGATCACTTTGATATACGAAGACAACACTCTTACTAAGGTAGGTTGCAGGAAATTATGTTTAAAATGGGTTGTTTCTGGTTTTTATGTATATTTTGTCATCCACACTCTCAATTTCAAAAGCATTTTTTATACAATTTCAAAGAAATATTAACCTGAAGTTAGTTACTATGGTTACCAATTTGTTGACTAGCTGACTTTTGGGGTCAGGGGTATTTGATGGCGGTGTGCGCACGACCATCGTAAAAGTGTACTATCATCATTTTTCCTTAACGTGCCAAAAGAAGCATAACATCAAAAGTGTTTACTTTAGTGTATTATATTTTTATTTTCATAAAATGTAAAGAAATAATGTACCATTTAAAGTGAAAATATGAGTTTAATAATGCACAATTTGGTAAGATCTACGGCTTGTGTAATCGTACTTGAATCACTATGAAAATTGTACATCTGTGTTATTGTTACGTCTTACGTGTTGGTAGGTCTGTTATCCACAAAAAAATGTTACTCACTCTTAAGTGTCATGGTTGCTGCTTACAGAGTGAACTTAGCGGAATACAGAGCGCAGAGAGTGAGCGCTTGGGTCACCAGCTAGGTGGCGGTGAAAACGCTTTAAGAGTGTGTGCATCTTTACTAGGCGCCGGACCTCAGGCTTCGCCCATGCATCCGCATCATTTACCTGGTAAATCATTGAAAACATTGTAGCTATCATTCACAAGTTGCCCGTTGTCCGTTAAATTCAGGGGAATCCATAGATTTGGTGAAACAATATTCACGGGTAATTCACATGTGATATGGTCGGTCCAGTCTGACTTGAGTTAACATGAGTTACCAGTTGATTAATTAAAAATGTGTAACAACCGCGTTAGTTTCCCAAATAACATTTACAGACACATTTACAAGTAATAATAATAAAAAAGAACAGGAATTTCTCGTATTATTACCGAAAGTAGCTGTGTTAGGACTCTTAGCAGAGTCCGCCTGGGGAAGTACCACACCTTTGCCAGTTATTCTACCGCCAAGCAGTAATGTGCAAGCATTACTGTGTTCCGGTTTGAAGGACAATGTTTCCAGAGAAATTACAGGCAATCTATAACATATTGGATCTCTGGGTGACGAGCGCAGTGCGGTGCTAGGTAATGATTTGGACTCTTCATGTTTCAATAGCTGTGTGTCACTGTGCTGTTATGTGGCAGGCATGTTGCTTACCATCAGGCACATGTCCTGCTCGTCTCGTCACACTTAATTAAAAAAAAAAGAATAAGTGTGAGTTAAAGGTAATATTTTTGTAACATACATTTTATTCTTGTTTTTATTTTCAGCTGAATTAGATGTATGTGGCCTTAGAAAACAACAGATGGAACTATTAACGCTAGGCGCTGTGAAAGGGCTATTGACAACTCGTACAAGATTACGAAAAGTACTTATGCAACCACCAGACCACGCGGGTGAGTAATACGGAATGTTTTATCATAGCGCTTGTCGAATTCTTACTTTCAAGCATTTCCGTATAGCACTACTAGCGGCGCTCCGCTGTATTATTTTATCCACGGTTTACCTGTTTCTAACGATATTTTTGACGTGATAACGTCTTATAATTCGGTGAAGCCGGCTGCACGCCCGCAAAACATGACGTCATGTAACGTTACCGTTAGTTCGTCGTCAGTGCCATGCGGCCGAAGCTGAGCGCTGAGGGCGCCACCCGCCGAGTCGAGCGGTATCACTACTCGCGCTATCAGCGTACTGATTTCTTAAGACGTTGTCACGTTTAACTATCGTCAGTAAACTGACTTTACAGACAACCATTTTTTTTTGTCAAATTAATACATCACACCAGGACCACAAACTTCAACGGGATATAAAGCCTGTGTTAGTAAAGATAGTTCAGTACGTATTAAATGTAATTTAAATCCGTTCAGCCGTCACATAGATACGCAGGAACAAACATACACACTTACAAACACAAAAACACCCGCCTTTTGCTATAACAATGTGGTTTGAAGTCCAGCCAAACAGAATTACTCTCAATTCTGGTGTTTAAGTCTGTCAACAAGTGTAGATGTCGTCGTGCTATCGAGTTGCCTGTGCGCTTGTTAGTTATTATACAGGGTTACTGGTAATCAGCCTGCATCCTTTTAAGGGGATGTTAGGTACATTCAGTACGTCAACTTTTGTTCTACAGTTTTTAAAAAAATTGTGTTATTTTTTTCTTTTACAAAATAAATAAAAAATGTATTTGCACGGTCTAAAAGCATCGAGCTCTTCGTAACAAGAGCGCGTACGCTCTTTAACGCGCAAAATATTATGTGGCGAAGTGAATAAACACTAAAAAGTCGCTAAACAGTACAAAAAAGGGCAACAAACACTGTTTTTTGTGGGTTATCTATTGAGTTTTAACGAAAGTTGTAGAACAAAAGTTGTTTGTTTAAATATACACAACATGCCCTTAAACGGATGCAGGCTGATTACCAGTAACCCTGTATATGTATTGAATCTACCTACATAGTTAAAATTTCAGATACTGTGTGACAAAAACAGGTGTCTATATTTCAGGTTCTCTGGACCGGTGCACATTGGTGGGCACAGAAGGAACTTTGCTTCGTCGTTTGTTGGCGTTAGCAACGCGGCCTAGTCCTCTAGCCGCGTCTCATTCGCCTCGCGACCTTGCCGCTGCAGCGCTCTCTATAGTTCAACAATTGGCTTCACACGTCTACAACGGTACGTTTATTTGTTGAAATGAATGAAAATTCTTTATTGTTCACACCATATAGAATACATACAATTTACAATTTGTTCCTGGTTATCACGGTGCATAGCCCTTTTATAATTGTTTTTTTTTTCGCATGCTCCAAGTTTTGCCATTTTATTCGGGCACTTGACAAATAAATAAACCGTACATACAATGTTTGATCATGTACTAACTTGACAATAGTTCTCGCGCAGCGATCTAAATCCAGATGACTACGCCAAGAAGCGTCACTCAATCACGTGACCATAATAAAGTGGTCTATTGGGTTGAGAAAAAATGTTTACTCTTAAATTTACAAGCGCTTTGGATAGTATGTTCTTAGAAATTAGAAACATGCATTCTGACTTGACCCCTTTTGAAATGATTGTATCGATAGTTCTTAAATCCGCCCGTGACAAAATAGTAACCATCAACTGCATTCGATTTTTTTATAAACAGATCTGAGTATTTTCTGATGGATGTATGTAGTTTAAGTCTCCTCAAGTCTGGAATGAATTGGTTTCTTCAAGGTAATGCGTTCCACCATGAACTGCATCGTCCTTTAACATCAGGCGAAATGGCGGTCATAAATGCAAACCTACTATCAATAAAAAAACTATGGAAGTTAACCTCAGTTGGCCCGTACTGTTATTATTGAAGTGAAAACTTCTTTTGGCGCGCCACCTACAGGTTTTTCGTGTGCTGTGAACTGAATTCTAGCGTCACGCTCGGGACTGATAAGTAATCTTCGGGTAAACTCGGGACCATGACCATTGGCCATCTAGAATTGCAACAGCATTTCTAGATGGCCATGCTTATGCCACGCCCCCCGGTTTCACCCGCGTATTTTCCAAAGTAAGCAATCACATTCTGAGTTACAAGTTTTCACTTCTATCGGCAGTTCCTATTACTGCCAATTTTTTTTTACAGAAATAATACTGGTATTTTTTTACAGAAGAGAAAGATAACGAGATTCCACCTGAAATGCCATTAATAGACAAAAGCAATGTTATGCAAATATCGGTTGGACCATCCACCAGCACAGCCTCATTGTGTAAGTTATTTAATAAATTATATATCTCACTTAATAAAAAGATAAAACACTATCATCTACTGTCACTTACTTTTTAGCGCGCAAAGACCTTAACACGTGGGCCAATTCTGCTCAAGTGCAGCAGGTTATAGAAATGGGATTCTCTCGGACTGCCGTTTATGCAGCTATCCAAGCTATTGGTAAGATAAAAGTTAAATTAAAACTTGTTAATGGCTTTTTCGGTTGGAAACGTAAGATCGAGGATCGGGCTGAGTGGCGTGTTATGGAAGAGGCCTAAGTCCAGTAGTGACCGAACAGACTGATGATAGATGGCTTTTTCACTCTAAAGGTACAATACTAAGACGGACCCAGGCTGCAAATTGCAACTGCACGCTACCAACGCGGTACTATTGACTTCTATGCATCTCTATGAAATTTATTCCAAACGCGGCGACACTGCAGCTCTCGGCTGCTGTGTAGCACCAGTGGTGTGCCGAAACGCAGAGAGCTAACGCGTGCCACGTACAACTTTTTTTTTTCGGAATATAACGAAGATAAATTATTACAATACAACAACAATACGGTCAAATTTTTTCTGCACCATTTATATGGGTTTTAATCAAAATAGTATGGCTTTCTGCTTTGGTTCGATTCAAAGTAAATATCAGGTACATCTCTTTTTTATGACATAAAGTAACATGTTAACATGTCATCATCTTCCTCTTCTAACAATAGACACAGTAGTATTAAATTCAATTTATTTTCGTTTAGGTATACACAATATACAATTATGAATAGTCAAACAGCAAAAATAACAATACAACCAAGCATGTAAACGCAAACATTACAAATTTTAGACACTAACAAATGTCAAAACTAGCGATGTCTGATATTCTGTCTCATTCTGTGAGGCATGCATTGTGCAACCAAGCAAGCAACGTGCCAGCAGGCACTGCGGCCAACCACAGCCGCTAGCCGCAATGGCGTCTGCGGTTGCAGTCCATTTCGGACTCATGCCTTTATAATACCAACTAATGGTTCATTTATGTTTATCAGGTGGTAACAGCCTACCATCAGTCGAATCGTTAGTGGCGTATCTACTAGAGTTACCCCAACAAGGCATGGACGATACAGTGTTTGAAATCAAACCGGCCCCAGTACAAAAACAGGAGAAGAACAAGACGCCGTACCGTTGGCGCAGCTGTTTCGCTTCTGAAGAAGAGTACGCTCAGTATTTATCCGATGTCATAACTGCGGGGATGACTGTACGGTGCTGTAAAGCATTTGAAGGAGTGAGTACTGTTATGAGCTGTAATAATTTTATCTCACGAAGCGACGCCAGTTTTAGTTGTGATAGCGATGTTGACAAACACGCTGTGTATGTGTGCGTGCCCGCGGACGCTCTCAGTACCACCCGAAACGCACGCGGGCAAACTATTTGTATTCACGCACACATACTTGGTGTGTTTTTACACTTGGTCACCACAAGAAAGACGCGCGTCGCTTCGTGGGATAAAACTAATGAAACATTTATTTTTATTTAATTTGAACATTCTCGTTTATTTTAGGATACCCTAATTTTTACACCTTTGCCTATTTATAGGTGGCGTTGGGAGACGTTGGACAAGTCCAAAAAGTAGAGAGGGATATAAAGCAGAATGTGTTTTTACACGTGAGTAAACCTTTAAAATCTATCTCATGAAATTATATTATGTTTATGTTATTCAACGTAAAAGATCTGACTATCATGGGTTCTAATTATATTATTATTAAGAGCCTGAAATGTCCCAATGCTGGGCAAAGGCCTCCCTACCCTTTTTCCACTTATCTCTATCCTGAGCCAGTATATACCAATCATTGAGATGTTTGTCGAGGTCATCCCGCCATCGCTTAGATGATCTACCGCAACGTCTTTTGCGGTCTGGCTTCCATTGTGTAGTGATCTTGGCCCAAAGATCATCTGACATGCGGCAGACGTGTCCAGCCCAATTCCACTTCAAGCTAGCAGCCTTTTGGGTCACATCGGCTATTTGAGTCTTGGAACGCAGTATGGTGTTTCTAATCCGGTCAGTTAGCTTTACGTTTCGAACACTGCGTTCCATAGCCCTTTGACAGATCGCAAGATCGGACATCTGACTTTTAGTCAAGGACCAAGTTTGCGCTCCGTAGGTTAAAATGGGGAGAATGCACATGTCCATGAGCTTACGCTTGAGGAATAGTGGAGTATTTCCCTTCATCGGGTCTTTCATGGACCAATAGCGCCTCCAGGCGTTTTCAATGCGACGAGTCACTTCCGCTTCTTGTCTTGCCTCGAAAGAAACTAATTGGCCCAAATAAACGTAGCTCTGGACATATTCAATCTCCACATTCTCGATCAAAATCTTGTGCGCCCTGCTGTTGGTCATTATTTTAGTCTTTGACATGTTCATCGTCAGTCCGACATCGCGACTTGTCATGCTAAGGTCTTGTAGCATATTACTCAATTGTGCTGCTGAGGAAGAAAAGATGATAATGTCGTCTGCAAATCGCAGATTCGTAAGTCTTCTCGTTCCCACGAGAATTCCTTTCTCTTCCCATTTCGAAGCCAGTTTGCGGAAAATCTCTTCTAAGGTAGCTGTGAAAAGTTTAGGCGATAGCGGGTCACCTTGTTTGACGCCTTTCTCTATGAAAAAGTTGGGTCCCGTGGTGTTTAATTTTATAGCAGATGTACTATTACGGTATATATTATGTAAAAGATGTATGTATGTTTTATTGACGTCTTGTTTTTCAAGTGCATGGAATATTGAAGAGTGTGTGATACTATCAAATGCTTTTGAATAGTCCACAAAAGCAAGGTAGAGAGGTAAATCAAATTCTCTATGTTTTTCTATAATTTGGTTGATAGTATGCAAATGGTCTGTCGTAGAAAGACCTCTGCGAAAACCAGCCTGTTCAGGAGGTTGGTGCTTATCTAGTATACCTGATATTCTATTTTCTTCTATTAGGGTTCTAATTATTTGACATAATTCACAAAAACAAAAATTACACTGCATTGGTAATGTTGATAATGGTAATTAATAATAATAGAGACAAACGACCTAAAACTCCAACCTAAAAATCCTTAGTTACAAATAGTTATTGAATAAGATATTTGATTTTGCAGGTGGAATGGCGTGGCCTAGGCCGCATTTCAGGCGTACGAGCCGTTCACGCGGAAGTAGTATCGGGGGCTCCGCCCTTCTGCGTGGGAGACAAAGTACGAGTTCGAGCGGCGGTCACACAACCACGATACAAATGGGGCTGCATCGATCACACTAGCGTCGGCACGGTCACTGGTAAAGTAAACTGGTCACTATACTTTAATAAAAAAAAATGGGCCGCTACGCTTGGCCGCGCATGGCGCGCTCCACTCAGGACCTCCCTTGAGCTTCTGGCTCCCGCATTTTTTAAATACGCTCTAGGGGTAGTGGCGACAAGACTAGGTGGAGTCGGGGTGCTCCAAGTCGGATCTGGGTCCTACGTAACCTACCCGGCCCGATTTCCCTTAACAAGGTGGACGGTGGAAACTAAATAGTTTCCAAGTAGCACCCAGGTGGACAAAGGTGAGCCGTCTCAAGAGGTGGACGGTGGGTAAACCACCCCAATAATATTTTGTACGATTCCTCCGAACTCCAGAATCCACAGTCACTTTAGCAATTTAGCAAACTTACTGTATTCAACGCCATAGTTGTTGTTATGTCAGGCAGCGCCATGAGTGTTAAGAATCGGAACTAAAAATTGTCAAAGAGGCGGATAATCTGTCGCTTTATTACATTACGGCTAGCCGTGTTGAATGACGTATGGCGTCGAATACATTCCGGCTGTTTTTTAATCAGCCGCATTCAATCCGACTAATCGTTAAACCGCTTTACAAAATGACCCTGCTTTTCAAAATGGCTAGCCGTAATGTAATACGGAGGATTATACAATCTAGCTGCGACACCACTATTACAAAATATTATAAGTCGCAATTATTAAAACAGCTTTTGAAATTACCTTTAACAAAAACATCGCGACTTATAGTCAGCTTTGGGTCGATACTTGTTGATGAGGATTATGTTGTGGCGTATTGAAACAATGTTTATTTTCTTTGTTATAGGCGTATCAGCCAATGGTCGCGACCTGACAGTGGACTTTCCCCAGCAACCCGGGTGGACTGGACAAGTTAGCGAGATGGAGCTAGTCACCGATCAGTGTAAGTATCATCACTAAATTTAATCATCAGTTTTTGGAGTTTTAGCACCGCTTGTTTATTTTATGAGCTAATTTTTGTTTGTGCTTAGCGTCATAGCGCTAAGCGACCACATCGCCCTGTAAGACTGACTAACTTAAAGTAAAGACCGAGCTTTGCTCGGTTTAAATACTAAATATACTTAGATACCTACAGATAAAAGACACCAATAAATAGATTTTCTTAAAAAAAACGAATTGAAAAAAAAAGAGAACCCGTCTGGATTCGATCCCGGAGCTACTAATTCGTGACCGCTATGAGCGCCCGACTTCCCGTCTGAGCTAATTATGCTGTCGCGTCACGCGGCGAAATTTACCTTCACATTCTAATGTCTAATGTGACAGTTTTTCATTGTCTAAAAACGCGCATAATATGCGTTTTTTTAAAATAAGACCTAGTTAGATCGATTTATCGTCCCCGAAATCCCCTGCATACATAATTTCATGAAAATCCGTCGAGCCGTTTCCGAGATACAGATTCTATATATATATATACATATTTATATAGGTACAAGAATTGCTCGTTTAAAGGTATAAGATAATGGAATAAAAACAAGCATTTTAAAACTGACACGCACGTGCACACTCCCGTGTAGTTTTTGTATGGACCCGCGTCGGCGACCGTGTTACGCAGTTTCGGGGCTAAATGTAATAGTTTAATTATTATACACCATAGAATATAAATTTGTTGAAAGTCTTCACGTAACAGGAATTAGCTCCAAACTATGAAAATTATGTATTATGGGAAGCCAAGGGTTAGTATAATCCTACTAATATTATAATTACGAAAGTTTGGATGATTAAAGGTGTGTATGTTTGTTGCTCAATCACGTCGGAACGATGGAACGGATCTGGCTGAAATTTGGAAAAAGCGCATAGATTACTTTCACTTCCGCGAAAATAATGGAAACGGAAATTCCGCGGGTAAATCCGCGAGCCATTGCTAGTAATACTGATAGTATAAAATATGGAATTGTACAAGTATTATGTTAGCCTTCATATTTGTCCTAACAGAATTTAATATATAGAAATAGATGTCCTATATCTATTTCTATATATTATATTTACATTACGTATGATAGATAGAAATAGACAGACATCTTAGGACAAATCACATGATTTGCGTTACTGGCATGTCCTTCGTCTAAACATTGTGCTACGTATTGCAGCGGAGTGGGGCTCGCACGCGGGCGGGTGCGCGGTGGGGTGGCGCGGCGCGGTGCGTGCCGTGCGCGTGTCGTCGTGTCGCGCGGGCATCGGCGCGCGCCGCTTGCTTGACGCGGCGCCGCACACTTACTGGCAGAGCTCGAGTGGAAACGGACAGGTATCGTGGATACATCTCTTTCAAGTGGAGTGGGGCGCTCACCCGCACACTTACTGGCAGAGCTCGAGTGGAAACGGACAGGTATCGTGGATACATCTCTTTCAAGCGGAGTGGGGCGCTCACCTGCACACTTACTAGCAGAGCTCGAGTGGAAACGGACAGGTATCGTGGATACATCTCTTTCAAGCGGAGTGGGGCGCTCACCCGCACACTTACTGGCAGAGCTCGAGTGGGAACGGACAGGTGCCTAACTCTTCGTTCTTCGTCTACTTACGTTTAGCATCTCAATGCCCGGTGGGTGGCAGACCACAGTGCTAGCTTGCCATATGCATTATGCATCGTCGACATTTGCGAAAAACTGAAATGATACATAATCTGAAAAAAATAAGTAGTAGCATTGGTGGCCTAGTAGGGAGTCATAGATTCGAGTGTTGCCTGTTGATCTTTAAGTATTTTTCCAACTGCAGCAACACCACTGGCTTTAACGGTGTAGGAAAACATGGTCTATAATCCGGCATATTTGACGACATGATTCATCCACCTGTAAGCACTTGGCAAGCGTTCAAGTCAAGACTATAATCTTATAGTCTTGACTCTATGAAAAAAGTCCCCGAGTTCCAACTGTGCGAACATAAAGTGGGGTGTCTGTGTTTGGTGACATATTTTCATTACATTAAAATGTTTCAACTGTATCACTGCCTGTGAAATCTAGATAAACGAATACGGTGTAGATAAATATATTGTATACGTTTTCTATTTCAGCATTGGATCCGTGTAGAGATGCGGAACAACGTTCGAATACGCAGACTCGGTCTCGGCGTACCGAGCGGACCGTACGGACCGGGCACGCTCACCGTGCGAGGCGGCACTAGCTTCGAAGAGGCGGCACTAACCTCCATAGCCGTGGTGCCGTGCGTTCACGCGCCGCCGACTAAAAACAACTTGGTCACTCCGCTCACACAGATTCAGCTGTTGTCGGATTGTAAACAGGTGAAAATGAGATTTATTTACTAAGATTGTAATAACTAATATTCTACCTGTAATTGTATATCTGATCTCAACCTGGTAAGCCTGCTTTTTATTAGATTCTACGTTAATTCTGGCATTACATTTTTAGCTAAAAATTATCGGTGAATTTTCAGAAATTGTTTCAAGATTTTTTTGTACAAATTATGAGCCTTAGTTACAAATTAGCTGTAATGAAGCATATCACGTCGCATTATTTATTTATTTTTATTTATTATCTAGCTCGGCTGATAGTACACCCAAGCATATTTAAAATCTTAAAAAACTACTCATGTAATCTTTTCTTATATTTCCAGTATTATCCATGTATTGAAATTGGAATCAAACAAAACCGAAACGTAAATGCCGATGTTCGTGTTCACGGCCTTTACATCACAGGATTCAGGCCTAACCCACTCTACACAGATATTTTGGCGGTAAGCGATTTTCATCCTAAAACCGTATATATAGAGTCTACATTCCTTCAAAACGGGGCATTTCTTGCCCATATTTACTTTCCCAACTTTAGTAAAAGCAAAACTGGTCGCTTCTAGTAAAAGATCCAATTTTTATGTTCAATGTATTTATTTCCAGAGCATGAATTTTATCGCCGAAGATTGGATGGAAAAGGACACTCAAAGCAATGCTGTTTCTGTTGATAATAATCCTCCTACATTACCTAGCGACTGTCCTAAAGTAAGTTATAACAATTATAATATTTAATCTTGAAATCACACACTTTAGTTATTTTGTAGTGGAACAGTGGAAGGAGTTTTTGCAGGGTCCTGCTACCTTTGCCACTTATTGTACCACCAACAAAAAAATTATGTGAGAAAAACAAAGACACGTTACAGTATTTGGATTGAAAAATAACATTTCTAGAGTAATTACAGGTCAAATATAGCTTTTAATCTGTCGCGATTTTAAATCAAATTGAAAACATTTAACAGTCCCTAATCATTGGATGCACATCTTACTCGGTTTGTTATATAAATAGTTTCAAAACCACGTCATTTGGCCTGATGATGCACATTGATATTAAATTCCATGGTTATAAAGAATATTTTCATTTGCAGGTATACGTCTGGGGATTGAATGATAAAGATCAATTAGGCGGTGTGAAAGGATCGAAGGTTAAAGTACCAGTGTTTTCACCCGTTCTAAGCGCGTTGCGACCAGTTTGCATAGCAGGCGGTTCTAAAACTCTGTTCATTGTTTCACACGATGGAAAGGTAAGGAATCAATATAAAAATAAATAAATACAAAATGTAGTTTGGTAAACTTACTATTTCTTTTTTTATATTATAGAAATATTGAATGCCAATGTCACGTTTAAAAACATTGTGCTACTTTAGAATAGTCTGCATAGTATTTACATTAGCTTAGATGCTTAGAAGAATTGGCAAGAGAAAGGTCTCTCTAGGATTGAAGGCGTTATTTAAGCTTGTTTGAAAGTTAATGGTTACAGTATTGGTGTATTTAAGTCGAGAGTGAGTCGATTCGTTCTAGGTAAGCACGCTTCAGTGCATCGTTGCTTAATATCGGACAAGATGGTGGTCAAGTGCAAACCTATAATAGTTATAAAAGGTACAGGCGGGATCAAATCTTAGGTCACTTATAGCCACAACAGCTTCTGATTAAATAAATATTGATGGATATTTCACACACAGCCCGATCTGACCCCAAACTAAGCAAATCTTGTACTATGGAAGCCAGATAGCTGAAATTATACTTACATCATTTGTGTTAAATACATACATACCTACTTATTATACACAGAAACACCCAGATTCGGAAATTCATCACACAAATTTTTGCGCGGGGTGGGAATTGAACCCAGTACCCACGGCTTCGCATGCAGACTTACTACCAACTAAGCCACGAGGCCGGTCATATTTAGAAGCCTACGTCATTAGAGCCTTACAATGTGTAATTTCAGTTATTCGCTTGCGGCGAAGGAACGAACGGCCGGCTCGGTTTGGGGAACAGCAACAACGTGTCCACGCCGCGCGCCAACCCGTACCTGAGCCACGTATTAGTACGTAAGGTGGCCGTACACTCTGGAGGAAAGCATGCGCTGGCGCTCACTGCTGATGGGAAGGTAAATGGATTACATTGCTCATTAAAAAAACTAGATGCTTAACATTTATTTTTTGTTGTGGTTATTGAAAGTGCTTTAAATTACCTAAAGGATGGCGCCAAAATGATTACTCTAGGTGTCTAGGTATTATAAACAAAAAGTTATAACAAAATGTCTAATAGTATCTTAAATAAATGAATGACTTATAGTATCTGCCTGTCACATCATCTTCGCATTCATTCACGGTGATAAATATTTCAGAAGAGAAACAACGCTTTGTGTTTTTCTTTTTTTTTAGTCTAGCCCCTTAATTTAGACTTTTACGACTGCACAGTTTGGTGGCGCTGCCTATTTCGCGCATTTCTTAAAGCGCGCGGGCAGATTTGGGTGCACGCTTCAGAAAAATATTCATAAAAAAATATATAGGTAGCCTAGTCCATCCATCACAGTTTTGAAAACGTCATTGATTTTGTGTGAATATCTACAATTTATTTCATAAAAGCCAAAAAATACGCCAAATATAACAAAGTTTAACAAATAGAACAAAAAAAATTGCATAATTTTGATATTTAAATTGATTTTTTAATTGAAATATGTATATATATAACACTGGAAGTGAAATAAGATATTAGAAACGTCTCCACATTTATCATCCCCATAAATAGTCAAAATCCTCCAAAAATCTAAATTACTTTTCCAGCTTTACTCCTGGGGCGAGGGTGAAGATGGCAAGCTGGGTCAAGGTAACCGGCTCACTCTAGATGCCCCCCGTCTAATAGAAACTCTCTCTGGCGAGCGCGTGGTTGGTATAGCCTGTGGGTCGGCGCATAGTGCATGCGTGACTGCGCGGGGGCATCTATACACGTGGGGCATCGGCGAGTACGGACGATTGGGACATGGAGACGATACCACTCAACTGCAACCAAAAATGGTTAGTATTTATACAAGCATTAGGATAGATTTCCTATACAAGATTTTGTAATAAAGAAGTTGGCAGTCACAGGGCCTGCCGGTAGAAGTGAAAACTATGAGCTTTAGTATTAATAATGTTGCACAAAACATCACTTATATAGCTACATATATAGTGATATTATGCATGTGGGTGACGCGAACTTGTAAGATTTTCCTCTACTAAAAAGTGCTAGAGAATACAATACAAAATACTGTATTACGCCCTAAAAATATTACAAAAACCATTTATTAAACTTAACATCAAAATATGAGAAGTGTTCACTTAAAATAAAATAGCCAAGTGCGAGTTGGACTCGCCCATGAAGGGTTCCGTTCCAGCAAGTAACATAATATACATAGTACACATAGTTCTTGTAGTTCGTTGTAACTTTGATCGAAGTTTTAATAATAGTGTATTTATGACGTACTAAAAAAAAACTACTCATCAGATCGAGTTCAAACTAATTTTCGTTGGTAGTTTTCATGGTAATGTACATCATATATTTTTTTTAGTTTTTTCATTCTCTTACTTTAGAAGTTAGAGGGGGGGGGGACACACATTTTACCACTTTGGAAGCGTCTCTCGCGCAAGTTATTCAGTGTAGACAAAAATTATGTTAGAAACCTCAACATCATTTTTTAAGACCTATCGATAGAAACCCCACACGTGTAGGTTTGATGAAAAAAAATGTTTGAGCTTCAGTTGTCAGTATGGGGGGCACCCCTAATTTTTGTTTTTTTAAAAAACTTTTGTAAAAATTTTAATGCGGTTCACAGAATACATCTACTTACCAAGTTTCAACAGTGTAGTTCTCATAGTTTCGGCAAAAAGTGGCTGTGACATACGGACGGACAGAGAGACAGACAGACATGACGAATCTATAAGGGTTCCGTTTTTACGTTTTACGGAACCCTAAAAACGTCTTTTATCTTTCTGACATGACATTTTAAAACTGCTGCTGTCGCACCATTAATAATTATTTTTGATTTAGGTGGAAGCTATAGCGAGCTATCGAGTGATACAAGTCGCGTGCGGCTCACGTGACGCTCAAACTTTGGCTCTCACTGCGTGTGGGAAAGTGTTCTCATGGGGTGATGGCGATTTCGGCAAACTAGGTATGATGTGATGATTCCACTGTGTCTGATATGCGACAAAATTTGCATTGTGCTCCTGTATCATTAGATAGATTGAAGATAATTTTGAGTGTACGAAAAATAAGTATTCTACATAAAGCAATAATGACCCTTTTTGTTTACGCTTCACGAAGATATATATAGAAAGTGAAATTGTTTTAATAGTAAAAGTAATTCATTTCAAAAACAATATATTTCATTGGTTACAAGTAAATTTACCTTCCATATGTTCAATCCTATGGGTCGGAAGTATGTCCGGTGGGTCCCAAACTTGGCAGCACCTGTATTTTGGGCACCCCGTAATAACAATTAACATTTCACTCACTCATTTACAGTATGCAGAGTTAGCGCTCTTTATACTTAAAAACGTTCCTAAAAAGCTATATTACGTTAAATGTATGTATAATGCGACAATACAAATAGTATTTTAAAAAATTCAACATGTAACAGAATTTTCTAGACTACATAGCTTGCACAATCCTTTTTGCGTAAGCCTGTACAATAATTATGAACTAACCCTTGTCATGTTTTTAGGTCGCGGTGGATCAGATGGATGCGCGGTTCCTATGAACGTTGAACGGCTAAATTCACTGGGAGTCATTCAAGTCGAATGCGGTGCTCAGTTTAGCCTAGCACTGACAAGAGATGGAGAAGTAAGTGTTGAGACATCTTCGTCCTTCAGGCCTAATTTTACTACGTACGGTACTCATAACTGTATTTACCCATAAATATTTAGGAGCTGCCTATTATAGTGATTATACGCGTAAAATCACTAATGTTAACAAAAATAGTTTTCAGTAAGCTATATAAAAAAACATTATAACTAAAGCTGTGTACGAAGTATGAGATCACTCTGTCAACGGGGGTGGTAGTAGTGGTAGGACTCTTAGCAGATTCCGCCTGGGGAAGTACTACACCTTTGCCAGCTGTTCTACCGCCAAGTTGTAAAGTGCAAACAATACTGTGTTACGGTTTGAAAGGCAATGTTTCCAGTGAAATTACATGGCTTAGAGATATAATATCTTAAATCTCTGGGTGATGAGCGCAATCCAGTGCTAGATAATGAGTTGGACTCTTCATGTTCCAATAGCTGCGTGTCACTGTGATGTTATGTTGCAAGCATGTAGCTTATCATCAGGTACATATGTCCTGTTCGTATCGTCACTCTATACTATAAAAAAAAACGGGAAGGAGAAAAAATATCAAGTGCTCGATATCACCCAAACAAACAGGACGTCTACTCTGTTTCTACGAAAACGTAATTTCGAAATAAACTCGCGACTTTCCTACTCTTGTTCTACTTCGTTTCGTCCGATACAACATTATTTGACGTTTAAATGTTCTAAGCATACTCTAATTAGAGTAGGCTTAAAACATTTAAACGGACAAAACGACGGATCGAAGTAGAATCGGAGTTGGAAAATCGCGAGTTTTTTCGAAATTACGTTTTCGTTGAATTAGAGTAGACGTCCTGGTTAAGTTAAATAAAACTATTTAATATGCTCTTTATAGGTATGGACGTGGGGCAAGGGTGACTACTTCCGTTTAGGACACGGCTGCGACGCGCACGTCCGTCGGCCGACGATAGTGGAGGCGTTGCGCGGGCGCCGCATCATTCACGTCGCCGTCGGCGCTTTACATTGTCTCGCCGTCACTAGCGATCTCCAGGTTTGTGCATCTGCAATTTATAGTATATTATGTGTGTTGTTCTAGTTTATCATAGTATATTCGACATAGTGAGTGCCCATTCGTTAAGACTACCAAACATATCCACCCAAACAAAATTATAATTTCCATGCCTTATGGTCAGGATCAGGAATAGGAAGCAGAAAACTGTCAGAACCTCGGAACGATTGTTTAGCGAAATATAACATACCAAGAGCGTTATCGGTTTTACCCACGTAATTTCTGTTTTCGGTCTGATAAAAAGTAGCCTATGTGCCATTCCAGACTATAATCTGTGTTCTTAAATTCTATTCTATCTGTTCAGCCGTTCTGACGTGACCAACAACGTTTTTATTCAGTGTGTTCAATAAAGTGTATCTATCTATCAATATTTTACCAGTTATCGGTGACTTTGAACACTTTAAATTCCACCCTACTATCAGGTGTGGGCTTGGGGCGACAACGACCACGGTCAGCAAGGCAACGGCACGACGTGCGTGAACCGACGGCCGGCGCTGGTCGCGGGGGTGGAGGGGGTGCACCGCGCAGCCGCGGGCTCGTCCCACTCCGCGGCGTGGGCCGTGCGCGCCCCGCGGACCCCGTCTCCCGCCGAGCCGCACCTCGCGCCGCTACCCTTCCCCGTGTTGAAGGACCCACTCGGCGCACAGAGCCTTGGTACGTAACTTGTCTGTTTCTATAAAAGTGAATGTTTGTCTGTGCTTTTTATAGAATCGTAAACTATCTCTAGCAAAGTTGTCGTGCATGAGCCAGAGAAGGTTTCTTAGTTGGTATGCCCAGAATAGAAGGATCAGCTACGTGATCGCTGGACAGTTCTATTAGCACGCGTAGAGTCTTTATTTCTGTTATTGATGTGACTTTGCTTTCGATCGATGCTCAACATTTCGTGCATCAATCTTGAACTTTATCACTGGGTTCCAAGTCGCGAAATCGTTGAACATTGTTTGAAAGAAACTACCACAGCAACGACAGTTTTGGGTGCAGACCTAGAACTTCCTGGGTATTAGAACTACTTTCTAATATCATCAGTGAATAGGTATCTTCTGAGCAAGCGTATGTTGCATGTATGTACCTTAGATCTTGCCTATATTACTTGAAAAAAAAAACGAGGTCTAATGTTACACCACACAGTTCTTAAAAAAAGTAATGACTTTTCATACAATCCATACATATGAACTGATCATTATATCTGACATGCATCTTTACATGTACAGAGAGTATGAGTACCTATTATTATTTTTAGAGCATTAATATTAGATTATATTGTATTTGCAGGTTTGTACTCTGAAGAGGTGACGGTTGAAGAGCCACAAGGTCCGCGTCCGTCCCTGGCCGCGGCTGCCCTTGCGTTGGAACCTCCGTCGGCAGTGCAACATGCCTTGTCGTTGATACTGCTAGCCTTGCACATTACACAGGTCAGTGGATGCACAACATTGTAAATAAAATATTTGGAAAATCTTACACTTACGAATCATCAGCTCAAAAGACATCCGAAACGTTTCCCTACATCCAATAACGTCACCTTAAAGTTATTTTCTCTAATTCACGTCAAATTTCTTAGTTTTTTTGTATGTTCATCGAAATCTACGTTATCTGTGAAACGGTTTCGGTGAATTCTTTTGTCTCGTATTCTCACTTGGTTTCATATTTCAATAGTTTACGGATATGCCGTTCTTGTCTTTGAGTAACAATTTTAAATAAATACAACTTTTTGGACGTTTCTCACACAACTTTTTCTAACCCAAGCAAAAATGTATGTACCAGACAGCTGCTGAAATGATACTTATATAACTGGAAAATTATACTTGCGAATCTGGAACCATACCTATATAGACAAAACATCTGTAATTGCTGGGTTCGATTCCCACCCAGTGCAAATATTTGTGTGATGAATTCAAATGTTTGCCCTGTGTCTGGGTGTTTCTATGTATAATAAGTATGTATTTAAAACTATAAAAGTATTATATCAGCTTTCTGGCCGCCATCATACAAGCTTAGCTTAGTTTGGGGTCAGATGGTGTTGTGTGTGAATTGTCCGCACAAATATTTGAGTGTGGTATCGAACGCACTACCTATGGCGCTTTGGACCGATTTACGACCAACTGTATCACGAGGTCAATCGAATTATTTTAATAATTGATTATTATTAATTCAGTAATATTCCCGCAGGCTCGCAGTCTGCTAGTAGAATCGCTGCGCGCGCATGAAGCGTGCTTGGCCGCTGTCCCGACGCACGTCAACATCGATACAGAGGACGAGGACGCAGACGGAGACGCTCGCACCGGGGGCGGGGAGGCTCCAGCCGATAGAGCGACTTTACCGGTATGGATATAAGAGTTATAACGCTGTGACACACATTGGCGTATAAATTAGCGTCTTAGACTTAACATATTAGAATGTAAAAATTAAGAAATATGAGTAGAGTATTGCTGCTGTGTAGTTTGGCAGCTTTGTGTGTGCTAGAATTGCAAACAATTTTTATTTTTATTATAGATTTAATCTTTAGCCAGCTTAGGCAGACAATCACATTAGGATTTGTGTCTTCTGTCAGAATTAACATTTTTATATGAGCGACATTTTGAAGACTTAAGCTCTAATTTCCATCGATATAAATCAATGGATGTGCCCTCCCAAACTTCAAGTGCACGGAATTATGTTATCCGTTATATGTAGAACCGCAACGTAACGCAAGTAGATTGGTAGTTGTAAACCACTCACCCTACACACAGACGCACGTTGTTAATAATTTCAAGGTGCTCAGGGTACATAAAGCATGTGTACTACGAGCAGGCCAATTCCCACAATTTGCACCCGTCCACAAGAGCCATCGCTCTACACAGCCACATTTGAGAGAAGAGCAACAGCTACACGACGCCACCGCATGGGCAACTAACGGTTCGTCCCGGCTTCGCCCATGGGACATAATTTATAGCCAATAACACTCATGGATCACGTAAATGTTTAACAGGGAAGGATTTTTGAAATTAGTCTAGTAGTTCCTGAGATTAACGCGTTTAATCTAAAAAATTTCTTCAACCTTATAATCTTAGTATTCCATTACACAATTAGAACCCTGCCGCATTGGACGGCTTTTAAAATGAATTCTTAAAACTGACTAATTTGTCTCTACAGAGCGGAGCGAGTAGCCCTCTCAGCGGATCGATATCGTCGCGGCATTCTGCAGTAATGTCGTCCAGTGCAGTTTCCGTCGCCGCCGCCACAATGACTGTGGCACAGGCTGACGCTCCAAAGGTAAGATTTCTTTGTTGAAACGCATTTCAATGTAATGAATAAGCATACTTTGTCTCATCGCACACTAGCTAAAGTAGTGTTCCAATGTTTCACCCACCATTATCACATATTACATAAATCTTTGATAGGTAATACAGACACTATTAAAAACCCAAGTTCTAAAAATGTTTCATACAACAGCCCTGAATTTTCTCTATTCATTCCGGTCTTGTAGCTAAAAGATATTGTATTGTGCTTTTTTCCTTCAGATGCAATTGGACGAATTCACCTCGCTACTGGGTGAATCCGACGCGCGGGCGCTCGTAGACTTACTGAAACTAGCAGCGGCGGGAAGGATACCGGATTCAAATAATGCCGTCAAGATTATTACAGATGTTCTCATGGGTATGTGATCATATTTAATTTGATAATTTCCACCTTATTTCATTTGTCTCGGCTCCCTCAATTTGTGACTAAAATGTTCTTAAGAAAAGACGTAGTACAAGTCGAATAACCTCAGACACATTTTTTTCCGAATCCATATTATGAGCTACACAAGATTACACAAAACATCCCCACTGTGTCAAATAGAACGCGTTGTCTCATTGATCATATTTTTAAATGGAAGGGAATGCTTTCCTTTGCATTACAAAAAGTAAAACATACTCGTAGATATAAACATCTTCGAAGTGTAGGTAGGTATCTAATTATAGAATTTGGGTAAGAGCCACTTTGCGTATTTTATAGTTTCAGTTAATTTCATTTCCATTCGTTAATAAATTATTCAAAATGGTAAAATACTTCAACTAAATCGATTTTTATACAAAAAAAGACAAGTAGATTTTTGGGCCAGTAAAAATAGAATTTAACTTTGCACTAGAGTGCATAGTTTCCGAGATATCGACCAGTAAAGTTTTTTTCAAAATCCCGACTGCAGCGCCACCTGTCAGCATTTTGTAATTGTACGCTCACTAAATGAGACCTTGAAGAAAAAAATACCGGGAATTCAGTACAAAGTTAACCAAAAAACATCTATTTTTCCTGGTATTTTTAATTGTTAAAAAAAATAGTATGTCTAAATACAAAAATCTTTATTGCTGCTTGTAGGTAAGATAAGGTGATACAAAACATTTTAAAAGTCGACCCATACAAACTGGGGCTCTTCTTCTAGAGCCATGCAATCTGGCAATACAGTTCCTATTGGTCTTAATGTATACAATGTTAAAAAAAAATGGTCAGCTGATAAGCCTGCTTTTCATTTTTAGATTTTCGGTCTCGGAATCTCCGGAATCGGTTGTAAAGCCAATATGACGTAGGGAGAAGCTTTCGCTTATAATCGTCTAATACCTTTGTAAATGTTCCTAGCCCTCTGCGCCAGTAAACCAGCCGTGGCCGACATGGTGGTCGAAGTTTGCGTGTGCGAGTTGGAAGAAGCGGCCGCGGGCGGGGGCCGCGCGCCTCCACAACCCGTCCCCGTGGACAGCCCGCACCCGTACGCCGACGACACCGATATATCAGGTAGGAAAGTAGCAGACTTCTACCCAGACACTTTTTACCGACTTCGAAAACGGTACTGTGTTCGACTGTATATTTTTTTATATGCTTCCTTGTTATGTTCACCGATTTCTCCGTCAATTGTGGGACCGATTTTCAAAATATTTTTTTTTATTAAAAAGAACACACTTCCGAGGTGGTCCCATGAGCACCAAAAGAATATATAAAGAAACTAGCGGCCCGTTCCGGCTTCGCTCGGATTTCGTCATATAACGACTATTAATCGAAAAAAAAACTATCCTATCTCTCAAGTTGGACCAGACTGCTCACGGTGTGCCAATTTAATTTAAAATCGGTTAAGTAGTTTCGGAATCCATCGCGGACAAACATCGTGACAGGAGATTTATATATTTTAAGATGTCCCACGAGTTGTAACGTTTAACTTCTGAATTCTGCCACAATAAGGCGATTTCGCTCAATATCAATAGGTGCACGGGCAAACGAAGGCTAATTAAATTGAAGTCTGTATTTGTTTTAGAAAACTATTGTTCTTGTTACACATCACACTTAAATTAATTAACGGGTAACTGACATGTGCTATACACAGTCTACACTACACAGAACAGGAGAGTCAAACGAGCAGTGTCCACGAGCGTGCACTCTCCTTCAAACAGGCCGCCGAATGCGGCTGAAACTTAAGTCGGACTGGACTGACTATAGCACACGTCAGTTAAGGCGAGGTGGGCCGTAATTTTGAGTTTTTAATACAATTTGAGACTTATAAAATAGTGTATTAAACTCTAAAAAAAGATATGTATTAGTTAAGGATCTAGTCCAGTGCAATTCACAGCCAGTAACACGATTTAATGAATCTCACTTGATAGAAAAAAAATCCGAAAGTTACCCCTTTTCCTAAAGTTTTTTCAAGATGTGACTAAAATATGACTAATATTGAATTTACACTTATACTATTTTTTTACTACAACTACTACTACTAAAGCCACTGAAAAGTTATAGATGCATTCGCAGAGTATGACTTGATAAAAAGTATCAGTTACTAGCTGTTACCCGCGACTTCGCCCGCGCGAAATAAATACTATGGTAAGTCAGGCAGTACCTATTTGAATACCCAGACACATAATTTACGAAAACAGCTTAAAATAAAACAATTGTACACAATTTCATCAAAATTCGGCTCAGTTATTTAGATCTGAAAGCGTAAGTTACATACGGCCCCATTTCAACTCCAATGTCATCCCCATACAGTCCGAAATTACAAAATTGCTAGAACAAACATTCATTTGCTTCGCTCTAGTGTCTATTCACAGAGTTTCATGGTTTTATCTTCAACGGTTGGGAACTTCCATATCGCCATTCATCCTCCATTTCAACCCCAATTTCACCCCCGTACAGTTTGGAATTACAAAATTGCTAGAACAAACATTCGTTTGCTTCGTTTCAAGTGCCTATATACAGAGTTTCATGGTTTTATCTCAAACGGTTGGGAATTTTCATATTGACATTCATCCCCTTTTCAACCCCAATTTCACCCGCGTACAGTTCAAAATTACGAAATTGATAGAACAAACATTCGTTTGCTTCGTGTCAAGTGTCTATACACAGAGTTTCATGGTTTTATCTTCAACGGTTGGGAACTTTCATACTGACATTCATCCACCATTACAACCCCAATTTCACCCCCGTAGTTCGAAATTACGAAATTGATAGAACAGCCATTCGTTTGCTTCGTGTCAAGTGTCTATTTACAGAGTTTCATGGTTTTGTCTTCAACGGTTGGGAACTTCCATATTGACATTCATCTCCCATTTCAACCCCGATTTCACCCCCGTAAAATTTGAAATTACAAAATTGATAGAACAATATTTAATTGCTTTGTGTCAAGTGCCTAGATACAACATTTGATAACTTTAAAAATGACGAATTTTCATACAACCGTTCATCCCTTGTTTCACCCTCTTAGGGGTTGAATTTCGCAAAACCCCGTCTTAGCGAGCGCCTACGTGCTAAAAAGGACCTCCATGCAAAATTTCAGATTCCTAGCATTTGTAGTTTCTGAGATTCCTTGATGAGTGACCTTTCGCTTTTATATATATAGATTACTATGTTTAAATACCTACAATATATGAGAGAGCGCGGCTCGAATCAGTCGCGCTCTGGCGTTTGCAGACAACGGACACCAGGATGGCAGGAATACCTCGCCTTAATCGTAAATTACCAATCTCTTTAAACCTGAACTATATTTGGCCTTGTCTTATACTCCCAAACAGATCGTGTAGTCTTGAGAAATCTATTTATGTGTGTAGGTGTGGTGAAAATCCCCGGCGCGTCGTCGCTCCGAGTGTCGTTTGAGCAGGGCTGCTCAACTGAGCGTCGAAATGATCCGCTCACTATATCGGATGGTTCTGGACGCGTGCTCGCCACCCGTTCTGGCAGGGAACCCGCTGATTGGTCACAAGAGATTATCGTCAACGGTACGTATATGACGGCCTGACACTGTTGAGTAGTAGATCTTTTCGCTAAGTCCATAAGGCAGCAATACGATGCAATCCACCGCTGCATTCTCCGCCAATAATGAGCAAACATTTTTCCCGCATACGAAAGGACCTGTAAAGCATTTCTCTGGATAGGCAAACGCAATTAATTAATTAGTTCTGAACACATTTCGCGTAGTTTATGTCTTGTGATTCGTATCTCGAGGTCAGTATATGATAGCTCATAAAGTATTTTTACTAGAACACTCTTTTACGCTGGTCCTGGTAGAGTTTTCCTCTCAACAATAGGGTTACTAGTGTTACTTGTGATGTTTGTTTATAAGTGTTTTAATGTAATATTTCTATTTGCTTGTATCACATTAATGAGTTTTTTATTGATCTTCATTTTTACTTGTGCCTTTTATGCAAAATAGCATTGGTGATAATTGAACTAAAGATTGTATGTTGTGTTTTGTCAGGCGATGAACTTCGTTGGCGGTTTACCAGCGACGGGTCCGTCAACGGTTGGGGGTGGAGGTTCACAGTGCACCCTATACTGCCGTCCCAATCTGTTGTAGTAAGTTAATCTGACTATTCTCATTATGATTTCCATAAAATTGTATTATTGAACAATTTTTTTTTTCAGGAACGTCCTCTTTGTTCTTTAAGAAACCTCATAATCAAATTTTTGTTCTGGTTATGACTTGGTTTTTCGTATCACATGACATCACAATCACAAAACACATATTGTAGGTACCAAACTGTTTCTTGTGAACAGTGATAATATCTTTCTAGACACGTGATGGATGTAGTCTAGACTATGAATGCTCAGATAGAACGTGTTTTTTTTTATGTTACTGAAATACCTATATCGTAAATCCGAATTGAAGCCGTCATTTTGTCCCACTCTAAATTCAAGGGACTATTTCAGGACACGTGGTCAGATTGCTATGTGATCTCTTTAGATATGAAACAAACAGATAAAACTTAGTTATATTGTCTTACTCTAAATTCAAGTGATCATTTCAGTAAATCGGGTCAGACGTCAGGTCAGGTCAGGACTGCTAGGTAAATCACAGTATTTTGGAAGGTCAGGAGCTTTACTGGATCACTGGTGTTTATATTATTTCTGACATGTTTTCGTTATATCTTCTTGCATGTAAATCGGTTTTGTCAATAAGTATGAATGTTATTTTACTATTTCAGGACAGCGGATCAGACCGCTACGTACTGTCGTGCCCGTCCGTCGAGCTGGCGTGGCGTCTGTTGGACGGGCCGCTGCTGTCGTCGATATCCAACGACCACCAGCTGGCGCCGCGGTTGGCGCAAGCGTTGGCGATCTGCGCGCAGATGCCTACTTTGTGTGAGTACAAACTTCATCATCATCTGCCTGTATCTATTCGAACACAGGCCTCTTCCAATGTTGCAAAGTGAAAACTTCTCTTGGCGCACCACACACTGATTTTTCGTTGTGAATTGAGCTCAGATGTCACGCTCGTAATTGAAAAGAAATCTTTGGCTGAACTCGGGACCATGGCCATCTAGAAATGCATTAGCATAGCATGGCCATCTAGTTTAGTAGATGACTATGCTTCGAAGACTTATTTGAAGATTTATTCCAGACTAGCAGCGTCCTCCGGTTTCACACGCGTAGTTTCCAAAGTTAGCTATCAAATTCTGAGTTACAAGTCACTTCTATCGGCAGGCTTCTACCGCCTAACGAAAAACGCTTTGATGCTTTGACATTGCTGTCTCTTTTCTTCTCGCTTGAAATGAAAGAGACGGCAATGCCAAAGCGTCAAAGCATCAAAACGTTTTTCGTTAGGCGGTAGACCCCCCGATGACTGCCAATTTTTTTCTTCTGATGATCGTAGATAATATAATTAAACAATACTTTTTGAACTTTGTTCCTACCTGGTGTCCCAGCAAACCACATCTTTTTCGTTTACTGTAGTTTATATGTGTTGTGTGTATATCATGGCGCGGGCGCGTGTGGTGCGTGCGACGTCCGCGCAGCGTGGTGGGGGGTGGACTGCTGCTGCTAAATAAATAAATAGAAGAGATTTTAAAGCACAGTTGCCAGTGGTTTTATAAGAAACTTGATAAATAAATAGGATATTGATAATTAATGAATTTCACTCGTTGTCTCATTCGTTTAGTGTATTTTGTATGTATTGTGTGTAGCGTGGCGTGGTCGCGTATGGTGCGTGCGTCGTCTGCGCGGCGTGGTGGGGGGCGGCCAGCGCGGCGCGCCGCCCGCGCTGCTCGCGCTGCCGCGGCTGCTGCACGCGCAGCACGAGCACGAGGAGTGCGCGCTGCGGACCGGCACGCATCTCTCTCACACGCACTACTTGAAGGTAACGCGGACACGTGGCAGCTAGCTCGCCGTGTGTGGAGCGTGGCGCGGTGGGGGGCGGACAGCGCTGCGGACCGGCACGCATCTCTCTCACACGCACTACTTGAAGGTAACGCGGACACGTGGCAGCTAGCTCGCCGTGTGTGGAGCGTGGCGCGGTGGGGGGCGGACAGCGCTGCGGACCGGCACGCATCTCTCTCACACGCACTACTTGAAGGTAACGCGGACACGTGGCAGCTAGCTCGCCGTGTGTGGAGCGTGGCGCGGTGGGGGGCGGACAGCGCTGCGGACCGGCACGCATCTCTCTCACACGCACTACTTGAAGGTAACGCGGTCACGTGGGAGCTAGCTCGCCGTGTGTGGAGCGTGGCGCGGACGAAACTGAGGACCAACATCTCGCCTAATATTCGTTCCTAGGCCTAGGGGCTCGAAACTAGCGACGGACGACCGTTGACGGTGGCGAGGCGACGCGGCGATGGGCGGTGTTGCAACGGTATCACGCGTGGGCACGAATCAGTTGAACTGACAGCGCTCGAGTAGTGTTGTGAGAAACATGAACTTATGCGCTAACATCACGCGAAATGGTAGTCAAGTGAAAACCTATCATAGGTAATTAAAAAACAGGTTTCGCCAATGTTTTACTTTGTTCGAGAAATGTGTAAGCCTATGTTATAGTCGATAATTTGACATTTGTTTTTTCATTTTAGTTAGTTTGGCGAGGCCTTTTCCGCACCTAGCCTGTTTATTGGGCCATTGTGTGTGACTTCCCTTTTCTACTCCAACCAGCCTAGGGCGTCCCAGAAAGCCTGTCAAGGTTGCGATAGGCATCCGGAATAGACGACGGAGATTGGAGGAATTCTGCCCGTTCATCCGCCACGCTGCTGCATTCCTTACGTTAAGCCGGACGGTTTAACGTAAACCCATTCAGTATAAAAAAATATCTAATTCACCAAGAGTCTGAGGCTAGGCTCTAGATTGAAGGGCTGATGAAGCTAGTTGGCTGCCACATTTATAAACCTACAGTAGTTTAGGTTAGTTCATAATCTAAGGAATATTCTCAAACCCATTTCAAAAGAGGCTAACGCAGATTCTAATGTTTCTATTTATTACAGGAGCTAGCATGGCTTGCGTGTAGCCTTCGTATCGACACCCGCGTCTGCACCGGCCCCGAAGCCGCGCGCTGGGCGTGGTTCAAGCGCTACTGCCTCTGCATTCGCACCGCAGACTCGCTCATCCGACGTGTACCCCTGCCCACGCCGTTCCTTACCGAAGTGAGGAAACGGCTCTCCGACCTGGGAGTGTACAACGCGGACGATACGACGTGCGATAACCAGTACCCGTGGGAGGATAATAGCAAGTTTACGAAGCAGCACGATGAACAGTTGCTGCACTGGGTTAACAAGTAAGTTGCTCATTTATATTGATAATCACTTAAGTCAGTTCAAATCGCAAAAGTTCAAAAAAACACTTAAATTACGTATGATCTATTTTTTTACATTTGATGGATTATTATATTCTTACTGAAAGCCGGATTCTAGGTTAATGACTAATCTGTTGTCACCGCGACACTATTATTCCAAAATGTTACCCAAAATTGCGTGTAAATTGAGGCGAGTAAGTAGCCCTCTCGCTTAGTCGGCAGTCGAGTCTGCTAACTGAGCCGTTGTCGTAGGTCAGATTTCCATGTGTGACAAACATTCGTGTGATGTTCTAGATGTTGGTTCTGTGACTGGGATTTTTGTGAATAATTTATGGGTAAAAAAAAAACATTGTCACCCAAATTTCAATGCAACATTACGGCGTATACTTAATAGCTCACTATTAGGGTACAATCCTCAAATAACTAAGTAGCCCGTTAGTTAGATTGCCAAAAAATATTGTACACGTATTTTTTCTTTTGTTTCACAAACAAAAAATGACGAAGATACAGCGCTTCGAAGTTTCGTGTGACTTGTGAGTACGATTTTTACTCACGAGTGACGTCGCGACCCCCCACTCTCGAAGTTTGATGGTCTATATCTTTGAGGATTTTTAATATTATGAAAAAGCAAAAAATACGTGTCCAATATTTTTCCATGATCTAGCTGACGGACTAATTAGGATGGTGTATTTTTGACCCAGTCCGGCACCCTTTTGCGATTTAGTACATCTACGTATTTTACTTGCTTAATGCTGTATTTTCATCCGATTTTATGTAACTTTAACCATTTAAACATTTAAATTACAAAAGATATTAGAATATTGTGGATAAAATAGCATAACAAAACGGCGACATAAAAAAATCCGAATGAAAACTTCATCATAATGAATTATTTTATTAGGCGGCCAGAAGATTGGAGCGGTTGGTGGGGCGGCGGCGCCCGCGGCTGCGTGGTGTACGGCTGGGGGCACAACCACCGCGGCCAGCTCGGCGGCGTGGACGGGGCCAAGGTGCGCGCGCCGACGCCCTGCCTCGCGCTGGCCGCCTTGAACCCCGTGCAGCTGGTCGGCGGAGAACAGACGCTGTTCGCTGTCACGCCGGACGGGAAGGTGTATGCTACTGGTGAGATATAATTATTAGGTGGCTAGAAGACTGGGGCGGCTACAACCTCGGTGGCGAAGGTGCGTGCGCCGACACCCTGCCTCGCGCTGGCCGCCTTGAACCCCGTGCAACTGGTCGGCGGGGAACAGACGCTGTTCGCTGTCACGCCGGACGGGAAGGTGTATGCTACTGGTGAGATATCATTATTAGGTGGCTAGAAGACTGGGGCGGCTACAACCTCGGCGGCGAAGGTGCGCGCGCCGACGCCCTGCCTCGCGCTGGCCGCCTTGAACCCCGTGCAGCTGGTCGGCGGGGAACAGACGCTGTTCGCTGTCACGCCGGACGGGAAGGTGTATGCTACTGGTGAGATATCATTAGGCGGCCAGAAGACTGGGGCAGTGCATCCTCACTCGCTCAAGGTCGCGCGGTTTTAGCCTACCGCTAGACCGTTCCTTTCAGGAAACAAGTGACAGTCGGTTGTCGGACGCACGGCTGAGCGCTCGCGCAAAACGTTTCCCGCGCATATTGTTATTAGATATGTCGTAAACCCTCCGCGCTAGACAGGGACAGAGTTACGTGTTAGAAGATAGAGTTGAAAATCACGACAGATATTTAGCGCTAATGCGAGCTGAATTGAACTTTGTTGTGTCCCAGCAAGAGTCCCTATTTATATAATTGTTTTTGGTAAGTGAGGCTTCTGTACTAATATTTATTCTGTGACTGGGGCGGCCACAACCTCGGCGGCGTGGAGGGCGCCAAGGTGCGCTGCGTTGAGCCTATGTTATCCCAATGCAGACAAAGCCCTCCCTACCCTAATACCAACTCCTTAACAAATATCTCCTACTATTTTAGAACTGTGTATTATTGTTATTTACAGGTTACGGTGCGGGCGGTCGATTGGGAATCGGAGGGATCGACTCCGTCTCACAACCAACGCTGTTAGCGTCTATACAGCACGTAGTCATAACTAAGGTAACTTAGATTTTTATAAACCCCGACGCAAAAACGGCGGGATGTTATTAGTTTTACCATGTCTGTCTGTGGCATCGTAGGCGTAGAACCGTACGGATAGAACTATTTTAATGTATTTGTATTAGTCGGGAGTGTTCTTCGGTATTATGCTGTTTCATGGCTCAATCTCAGTCACATAATGGGTATTTGCTTTACTGCCAAACATGTGTACGAGTAACCTAAAACATTTGCGTTGAGAATTATTTAATTTCTGAATTGTATGTGTACTTGTTACTCTCGGTGTACTGTTCGTTCTCTCTGTTGGCCTTGTAATTGTAACTTTTACCTGAAAGAGAAAAAGAGATAAAGTAAAGATTTATTTCCGTAGTGTATTTTCGTCAATGTACTTACATCTGGATAGAATGGTTAAGATAAAATAAAATTTAATATATTTAATATTTATATACTAGGTGGCGTGCAATTCTGGAGGAAAACACTGTCTTGCGCTGTCGTCTGAAGGAGACGTGTACAGTTGGGGTGAAGGGGAAGACGGAAAACTTGGTCACGGGAACAGAGTGTAAGTACAAATATACAATTCAAATTGAAAAACTATGAACCAGTGCTAGAGATGTGACTAAGAGATTTCTATAGTTTTTAGGAATTACGACCATAAAGAGAAGTATTTTTCTAAAGCTCAAATAGGAACATTATACAACAAGTCGAGAGCCCAATGTGCCGCATCGCCTGGGAGTTATATTTTGTGATAACACAAGTTTTGGCATATTTAAAATGTTTCTGTGAAAAGTAGAATATTTCATATTTGCAATATCTTTTAGTGACTAATTTATTTTTTATTATTTTGTGACATAATTACTTGATTTGTTTTTATAACATTCAAACTAATTTACTATCTTGTGAAAATTTGTTGTAATTGGCATTGTAGCTGTACTTTAGTTGCTTTAAGTTTTTTTCTGTGTAGGAGCTACGATCGTCCGAAGCTAATCACATCACTGACGGGCCTAGAAGTGGTGGCTATAGCGTGCGGCGGCGCGCACTCCGCCTGTCTCACCGCGCGCGGGCGCATCTACACGTGGGGCAAGGGACGCTACGGTCGCCTCGGACACGGGGACTCTGAGGACCAGCTAGTTCCGAAATGGGTAAGCAACAAAGGTTTTGCATTTGTTTCAACGAAGTATCTTCGATCGACCGAAGCTACGGGTGACTCGGGCACGGGGATTAGGAGGAATAGCTAGTTCCGAAATGGAAAAGTAACCTAAAGGTTTTGTATTTGTTTGTGCGTCTATGAGCCATCTACGACCGGTCGAAGCTAATTACAGCACTGACCGGGTTAGTAGTGGTGACTAGAAATTGGGAAGCAATAAAAGTTTTGCATTTTATTGCATTTACAGGCTGTTAAGTCCCTCGACTACAGAAAACCTCTTTTTTCTCTCCAAAACGTCGCGAAATCGTTGGCAAATGTACGTTAAATAAAATGGCAGATTGTTTATTGAATACATATTTATGTCTCCAGAACTCGTATCATTAATTCATATCACTGTTAGTTTTCCTTGATTAATTAAGAAATACTGACCATTAAAACTGTACATGCACGTATGTCATTGTCTATACAGGATGTTATGTCTTTGGTTTAGGTGGAAGCGCTGGCAATGTACCGCGTGATAGACGTGGCTTGCGGCTCCGGCGACGCGCAGACTCTGTGCATCACGGACGACGACAACGTGTGGTCGTGGGGAGACGGCGACTACGGGAAGTTGGGTACGTAGTCCGTAAGTCACTTCTAGAACTAACAGAAGAATCAATAGAACACATGAATATAGAAAGAATGAACGAGGTAAATTTTACTTTTCTTTATTTTGTTCCCGAAATCGTGAACAACCTACCATGAAAAGCATTGCGTTGTGTTTGTGGTTGAATAGCATCTTCGTTTTTCAGAAAGACGTTTACCAAACATGTTGTGATGAAATGTACTTACTGCAACTGATATAGTTGAGTGCTATTTTTCAAATATATGTATGCAAAAATTTAGTTTTGCACAAATTCGTTTTATTTTTGCTCAAAAAATTGTAATTTGTGTAATATGCATGATGACTAATAGTACATTATGATATAAGTGCGGTAAGTTGATAATTACAGCCGAGGCTTTATTGCTAGCTCGAGCCGAAGGCGAGAGCTATAATTAGCAGAGGCTGTAATTATCAAAGCGCACGTATGTCATACGACGTTTTATAACATATTTGCGAGGAAATAAACAAAACTCTGACGACATTTTCAAATAAAAACAATACAGCGAAAAAAAACGCGCGGAATAATATTTACTTGATCACAGATCACAGCCACAGACTAGGTAGAGAGATACATCACCGCACAGAGTAAGTAATCACTATGGATCACAGATTAGCAATGCGCGCGCATCGGCGCCTTCTTTTTTAAGCAACGGCACAGAACCAGCCGTTATGCCATTAATAATAAAGTAAAGTAATATTTTTGTGTTTTGTTACAGAAAAATTAAAGTAATTTATGGTCTAAATTAATTAAATTAACGAATTTAATAATTCTTTATTATATTTTACTTCTCAAAGTTAATTTTATTCATAAAATGTTGACCACACTTTTCTGACATAAAAACTCTTTAGTAAGATTTAAAAAGGTACCGTTCGTTTTAGACGGAGCTTATCTCTCTACCTAGTCTGTGGACGGAGCATTTTGAAACCGTGCGTTTTACATTACACATTACAGCACTAGTGCGTAATAAGATACATTACGATACAGAAATTGGTCCAATAAGAGACCCTTTACGAGCAAATATGTTATAAAAATAGTTAATAAGTTCGTCAGTTAGATTATTAAAAAATATTGTACACGTAATTTTTCTTTTGATTCACAAACAAAAAAAATGGCAGCCATAGGAACTGCCAATAAAAGTAAAACTTATAACTCAGAATTTGATAACTTACTGTTGAAACTACGCTGGTGAAACCGGAGGGCATGGTCATGACCATGACCATCTAGAAATGCGTCAGCATTTGATGGTCCAATGGGAAATGCTGACGCATTTTCTAGATGGCCAATGGCCATGGTCCTGTCTGTGACGCGCCAAAAAATGTTTTCGCTTCAAAAATTGGCAGTCATAGGAACTGCCGATAAAAGTAAATACTTATTACTCAGAATTTGATAGCTCACTTTGGAAACTACACGGGTGGGCGTGGCCATGACCATGGCCATCTTGAATTTTCTGACGCATTTCTAGATAGCCAATATGGAAAGCTGCCGCATTTCTAGATGGCCAATAGGATATGCTGACGCATTTCTTGATGGCCAATGGCCATAGTCCCGAGTTCACCCGAAAATTTCTTATCATTCCCGAGTGTGACGCCAAAAGTTTGAGGATCCATAAAATCTATATCTTTGTCGATTACTAACAATTTGATAACACAATTTGATAATATACGTGTCTCATGCATTCATTTTTCCGTAATCTACCTGACGGAATAAATATAATAGTATATTTTTGACGCAGATATCATTGTATTGTTTTGTATTCAGGACGAGGTGGATCTGAAGGCTGCAAGCTGCCGATGAAGATCGATTGCCTGAAAGGACTTCGCGTGGTCAAAGTGGAATGCGGCTCGCAGTTTTCCGTGGCGCTTTGTCAATGTGGCAGCGTTTACACTTGGTTAGTAGACATTTTACGAAAACAAAAACCTGACAACATTTGCAGTTTGCTTGCTTTTTATTAATTAATTAATGCTTGCTTTATCATATCTTGGCAACAACATACTCTTACTATACCGTTTCTGTATAATATATTAATGTTTTACGTACAGGGGCAAAGGAGATTACCATAGATTGGGGCACGGCAGTTACGAGCACGTGCGTAGGCCGATGCGGGTCACTGGCATGCAGGGGAAGATGATTGTGTCGATTGCCACAGGTACCACATCTTTATTTATTTTGTTTTCGTATACGATTATTAGATATTTGTTTCTAAAACGAAGACTATGATTTTTGTAATTTTTTGTCAATGTTAAAAATCAACTTTTTTAACTATCTGGTTGATTTGTTGCATGTAAACATAAAAAAGTGAAACATAAAACAAATGACATGCACTCATTAATATGAGTATTTATCAAATACTAAACTTCCACCAGAGGTCAGGGAAAAAATATCGTCATCTCTCAGCTCAAAACGGAGCTTTTTGTTCTCTCTCTCTCTCTCTCTCTTCTTCTGTTCGTTTGTGGTCTGGACACTCTTACTCGAAAAAGCTCTGTCTTATTCGGAGTTCCTTAAATTCTACAATTTCTGTATAAGATAATAGTAAATAGTGAAGTACATTTGAACTATATATGTTTTCAAAATTCAAGTCACAAATTTTTGTCTTAAATCTTGTCTTTTTTCGGTCCAGGGAGTCTCCACTGCGTTGCGTGTACGGACTCGGGCGAGGTTTACACGTGGGGCGACAACGATGAAGGACAACTCGGGGACGGGACTACGCTCGCGGCGCAGAGACCAAGGCTACTGATGGCACTACAGGTATGAACATGTATCTTTATATAAATATCTTTAATTTAAAAAACCCAACAGCAAAACATAACCAGATAAAAAACATTTTGTAAAACAATATATTATTATCTAAGGCCACTTAGGTGATTGAGACGAATCTAACGATATCTTAATGGTCATAATCCATCCAGCCGTTTTTTGGAAGACACATGGGAATAAAGAAATTTAAAAACATACAAGATAAAAAAACATAACTCTTCTTTCAGTCGGGTAATAAATTGCGCGTCACGTTATTTATCCGTTAATGACTCCTAAACTACTCAACAGATTTTAATCTCTTGTATTTTGTATTCTGTCTCTAATATTAAAATCTCATTGTTGTTTGTCGGGGCCTTTTCCGTACTTAGCCTCTTAATTGGACCATTGTGGCTATTGAAATCTCATACTCATGATGTTTGTGATCATACTCCTCCGGAACATGTTCGTAAAGTGATTTTCACCCTCCTCTCCACTACTTATTTTTGACGTGTCAACGATTCAATCTCGTGTTTAAAAAATCGATGAACGCCGGCTGCATGCACGAAAATGTGTCCCGTTATGTCCCGTTACGGTCATTGTACGCCTATCAATGTTTGTTATTACGTTGTCACGGGAAACTGTCGCCCGTAAACCAACCGACTTTGCAAACAACCAATTTATTTTTAATTTCATCCGTGTGTAAAATATGCCAGTTTAAAAAAAACTCCCGTTCCAGATTATACCCGTATATATAGTTATCCTGATATGTGTTCAGGGTAAGCGCGTCACGAGAGTGGCGTGCGGCAGTGCGCACACGGTCGCGCTTTGCGTGGAGGCGCCACGAGCGCCGCGCGCGCCGCCCGCGCCGCCGCTCGAGTGCCATCTGCTGAGGGACCTCACTACGCAGCTCATATGCAACCGGCTGGTTAGTACTACACACACTCGGACATTCCACTCTCAAGCGAAATACTCACGATATATCTCAGATGTAATTACTATTATGATACTTCAAGAATTGACAAGATTTAGTTGTAGTTGTTGTTGCAGAGTCCACCTGGGGAAGTACACAGCTTTGCCAGTTATTCTACCGCCAGGCAGTAATGGGGAAAACATCACTGTGTTCCAGTTTCCAGTGTAATTGTAGGGCATAGTGATAAAACATCTTAAATCTTTGGGTGGTAAGCGCAGTGCAGTGATAGGTAATGATTTGGACTCTTCATGTTGCAATAGCTGGGTGTCACCGGCACATGTCTTCCTCGTCTCATCACTCTATACCATAAAAAGTATGCTGAGAGGACGATATCCTTACAATCACTCGTGATCATGGTATAGTTGTCCTGTAAGCCGAAGCCTTAGCCTACCAATACACACCTATACACAACCTACAGAGTGACACAATACATAAAAAGAGGCAGTGCTTTAATAAACCATTAAAATTACGAATATCTTGATGTAAACTAACGCCTACCTAGTTTAACTTTTTCATTAATGTGACTCCTCATTTCCAGGTACTCCTTCATCAATTCTCCGAGCTAGTCTGTCCAAATCTCCCGCTACTGATACTGGACGGACCTCTCGATCAGTTGAGAACGCTACTGTTCTACAGCGTCAAAGAAGCTGCGTTTAGAAAGGTAACAAATCCCACTATATTATATAAGTCTACAAGACAATTCCCTTTGTACGTATGTCTTCTTTGTAAAGTTGATTATAAGATTTTAATGAATAAATATCTGTAATTTCAAATCGAATCTTTATGTCCACAACAACACGCGAATGTATTCTAATATATCGCGCTATTTCTTAAAAACCTTTTATTATATCGGCATGTGACGATGCACAGCATCTATAGTGAGATTGCGCTGTTCTTCTTTCTGGCAACACACAGGAAATACGTCACACTTCTGGTAACTTTAGTCTATGGAAATGGCATGATGCTACCTAATTTCCGGTTTTGGTCACCTGAGCTTGAGCTAAGGCGATGTACCCTCATAGCGTCGTATTCTTTCGTTGAAGCAACAACTCAAGCCGAAACTTTCACTGATTTTGAGAAAATTTCGGTAATTCGAATAGTTTAATCTGATTATGGTCATTTAAGTCAAAGTCAAAGTCAAAGTACTTTATTCATAAATGTACAATTTACACGTCAATTAATAAAAACATAAAAACAAAAGAAAGAGCATACAAATTGTATACATTTTCAAAGTTTAAAATGACTACTTTACTGTATTATAATAATTATTGTACAGAAAACTGTCAAGCATTATATGAGTATAATATGTTCCATGTCAAATGTTTGCATTCATTTTTATAGGACTTTGCCATCACTCTCTAAAAATTCGGTGTAACTATAAAAAGTTTGATCGATAAGCCAGCACTTTAATCTATTTTTGAAGCTGCCGAAACTTGGGGCAGATATAATTATTTTGGGAAGCGTGTTATAAACTTCAGGTCCCATAATGTGAGTTAACTTCCGTGACCTCGTTAGAGAGTGTGGTATAACATCCAGCTTATCCGCGTTACGCATGTTACGAGAATGTCTCTCTCCTCGCGTATTGTATGATTCTAGATTATTTCTGACATACACAGCCACCTGGAAGATCATTATAGCAGGTAACGTAAGTATGCCAAGCTCTTTGAAATATGGTCTGATGGATGTGCATTGCGATACGCCAACGATAGCACGTACGGCACGTTTTTGGGCGCGGAACGCACGCTCCCAATCGGCAGCGCGCGCGTATAGCTCGGCGCCGTATTGTAACCGAGAATGCACTGTGGCAAAGTAACACGCCCGCGACACATCCGCAGACACCACTCGGGATACTCGTCTTAACGCAAAGCACGCACTGCTGACCTTAGCACACATCTTGTCGATGTGGTGCTCCCACGTCATGCTGCGATCAATCTCGAATCCCAAAAATGTGGTGTTCTGTACTTGCTCAATTCTGACACCGTTTAGCGAAACTTTAAGTGGTTTTGTATGATGGCCCGACAGACAAAAGTGAACGAAGTGAGTCTTTTTTGAATTTAACATAAAACCATTAGCTCTAAACCATGAATTTAAGCCGTTAATTACAATATTTAATTTCTCTTCCAATTCCTCTATTGTAAGAGCTGTTACTACGGCAGCCACATCATCTGCATACATGAATATGCCTGCACCCTTTACGGCATCGGGGAGATCGTTTAGTAGGAGAGAGAACATTATATTTGACACCGACGAACCCTGCGGTACTCCCATAGACGAAGGCAGTGGATCTGATTTATTATCGCCATCGCCAGCATCCACTACTTGAGAGCGGCCTCGTAACATGTCAGTCAATACCTCGTATGATTTCCCAGCTATGCCATAGTGTTTAAGCTTTAAAGCTAAGGTCTTGTGGTCTGCGACATCGAAGGCCTTCGATAAGTCACAGCACAATACAGCTACTTGATCTTTACGTTCACGGGCAGCCAACACACTACGAATCACTTCACGCGTTAGAGAAACCGTAGACCTCCCTTCGCGGTATGCGTATTGTTGTTCACACAGCGCCTTGGTTTCCGATAGGTAGGCCCCTAATCGCGAACTCAAGCCGTTTTCGAACACTTTGGCTATTGCTGGTATAATCGATACTGGTCTATATCCATCAATATCGTCCCTCTTGCCTTTGCCTTTAAATATCGGGGACACTTTCGATATTTTCAGCGACGACGGGTACGAGCCTTCTCTAAGACACTTATTAAACAGTATGGCGAGAACCGGAGCTAGAGGCAGAATTGCTAACTTAATTAGCTCCATCGAAACACCGTAAATGTCTTTTGACTTTTTTGGGGGTATTCTGGAAGAAACTATACGGAATACCTCATCAGCCGAGAAACTTGTTAGTCTGAGGGAACGGTCAGATGCTTGACGTGCTGATACTAATATTTTACGTACAGTAGCAGCATCAGCTTTAGGTGCCCCACAGGCAGCAGCTGCATTTAAAAACCGAACATTCATAGCATTTACTGCATCTTTTGGCGAACTAAACTTACTGCCGTTGCAATCTTTTACGATCTCGGAGCAGTTCGACCTTGGGGTATTGTTTTTCCCCCTCTCCGTGTTCACGATTCCCCACATAGCTTTACATGGATTCGTACTTCCGTGTATTATACTACTATAATGATTTGTTTTACACATATTCAAAGTCGAAATGTATTTCCTGTTGAGATCGTCAAATATAGCTATTAAGTTCTCTTCCTCAGGAAATTGGTCAACTAATTTTGAAATATCAAACAACAACGATTTTAGATCAATTATGTCAGGTGTAACCCACGACGCGTCACGTTTGTTATTTGGTGTTCGTTTTATCGGGAAACATGTATCATACTTATTTGCTAAAATATTAATCAGTGCCACCACAAATGTTTGAGCGGTTTTGTTTCTCTCGCTTACCTCGGGCCAATCTATACTGTCAATAGACATAACGAAGTTTGACCGGTTATTTTGCGAGAAATCACGCGTGCGGCGAGTGAGTTGTGCGGGTGTTGAGTGAGCAAATTTCAGTACTCCACGTACAGCCAAGTGATCCGACAGAAGCGTATTTATTGAGTTTGCGGAAGTAAGTTGTCGCGCTACATTTGTGAAAATAAGGTCAATCGCTGTTTGTGACTTTTCTGTTATACGAGTAGGGAAGTCTACAATTGAACTCACATCATAGGAGTGGAGTAAGTCAAACAGATTTTTACAGTCAGCGCTAGTGTTGTCTAAAATATTTATGTTTATATCACCGAGAATCATGAATGTTCTATCGGTTGCACTGAGCTTATCGAGCAAACGTTCCAGGCCACTTAAGAAACCTCTAACATGAGCTAGGCCTGTGCGATAAATGCAAATGATAGTAATGTCAAAGTCCATAACGTCAATCGCGGAAATTTCGCAAAATCTTTCTACTGACAATGCTGATAACTCAACGTTTTCGACACACTTTAGTGCTTCATTTACAAAGATGCAAGATCCGCCATGGATAACATTATTTCTACAAAAACTAGACACTAACTTGAAGCCTTTTAAGTGTATACATTGTAAATTCGGGGCGGTAAGCCAGTGTTCTGTTAATGCAAGAACATCGCACTTAAGATCAGTTTCTAAGAGAACTTCTAATCGTTGAGTCTTATCGTTTAGCGAGTTAATGTTTTGGTGGCATATTGTCAACTGTCTCGGTGGTAAGCACTGCGCGTTCATACTAAACACTGAGTTTTGTACTACGGCCGCCAGCTGTCGTCGTAGGGGAGCCGCCGGCGGAGCGGCGGGGGTGGTGTTGCGTCCGCCACCCCGCGCTTGCGGTCGTGGTTGGTCCGGTGTTTCTTGCGTTATCTGCGGCATCTGAGGACGGGCGCACCGCCCGCCGGTCGCCGCGTCGAAACCAAGGACTAATTTCGACTCTACTTGGCCAATTATCAGCTTTCATGAAAAACTCATATTTGCTTGTTGGCACGGTCACGGCAAACGATGCATAGTGCGTATGCTTCAAGAGAATTTTTTCGATATGATACTCGGCACATGGATTTTTCTTGTTCATGTACGTTTTTAAAGTGTCTGGAGTCGTTGTCGGCTTCAGGAAGCATACATGTAATTTTTTCACTCGTTTTTTTTCTATTATTATAATTTATTTGTCTAGTGTGTCGCGCGAGTGCTATACTAAAGTGAAAATAACTGATCAAGCGTTAAGTGCAATTAGTGATTCCAATTGTAGTGATTGAAACACCCGTTTCAATCACCTAGCGGTACCGGTAAGAAATAGATTGTCTTCGCCCGCCTTGGAAGTGGGCCTCGAGGATGAGCGAGTGTCGCACACTCCCTAATGGCAGGCTTCGTCCGAGGACAAGTCTGGGCCGGAGTAAGCGGCAGGGCTTATCGTACGATGAACCACCGCCGCGTGGTCACAAGCGGCTGGCCTCATCAAACTACTATGAAAGAGCAGAGGTAATGAAGAGAAGCAGGTAAGTGAGATGCACAGCGGTTTTTTGTAAATTTATTGATGAAGTAAGAGCGATTACGGAGTTTCCGTGGATTAGTGAACGGATGGTGCCCGCTATCTTTTCTGAACAGTAACTTTTTCTACCACATAGTCCGAGATCGTTTGTGCTATGGAACAGACCAGACAACAATCGAGACATTCTTTCGAAACTCGATGTGGTTTTACTGGACTGAACCGCCTACAAAATCTGAAATAATTTGAGATAATCATCCGATAAAGATGTCGGGTACACCTATGGCCAAAGTCAACTTTTGCTACCCCCAGTTTTATCAACATCAAATTTGACGACCGACTTTGTCAACTTTTAAAGGCTAGAGATTGCCTGGATACTAAGAAAAAGGCGTTAGTAAGACTGTATAATGCCTATCTAACACGTAATAATATTTTCAACACTGTTTACCGATTAATCCTTACTTCAAAGCTTCACAAAACTAGTGAGGAGGTTGTACTGGTCGTTTGCGGAAAACGAGCCGATTGCAATTAAATTCGTCAAGAGCGAATCCTGATGGAAATCACCATTAAAACTCTTCAGGAAGGTTTGCATAAAAACTCGGCATCCTTTCATTTTATAATTTTTGCAATATTTTACAACAGTGTCACACAATGTATGTGTATTTAGACTGTGTTCACAACTGTTAAGCTTCACATCAAAGTATGTATTTCAAAATTTGTGAGGAAGTCGTACAGACTATTTGCGGAAAACTGTCGGAGCATATCATGATAGAAATTACCAACAACATTCTTTGAGGAAATCTGCGTAAAATTCCCCCGAGTACTAAGCATCTCGTAAATGACAGACTTAATTGAAAAACACAGGTAGTGTACAGTAGATGAGCGGATTTCGCTGTGGTTTAGCCGAAAACAAGGACGTAAGTTCCGGTCAAGGCCCAAGACCTAAATTTACTGCTTTTCTTGACAAAAACAGTTCTTCACTTCAAAACCCTGACACAGCGCGCCGTTAGCGTGACTTATAACTTCCTTGTCAAGAACGCTGCAAAGGACGGAGAATCCGTCAGGAAAGAAAGGGCATGACCGCAAGGCATGAATAGCACATCCTCACACGGAATTTTGAAGGAGGCTGTCTCCCGAGCGTATCGGAGACAGTGGCAGACGCCTCGGGCTCCGTAGGCCCTACTACAGGCGTCTACCATTTACCTCCAAGCCTGTGCTTGTATAACCCCACACACAATTTTCAAGGAGGCTGTCCTCTCGATCCTATCAGAGGCAGTGGCTCCGGGCTCCGTAGGCCCCTCAGCAAGCGTTACACGCTATTATATCCAAGCCTGTGCTTGTATAACCCCACACACAACTTTCAAGGAGGCTGTCCTCTCGATCTTATCAGAGGCAGTGGCTCCGGGCTCCGTAGGCCCCTCAGCAAGCGTTAAATGCTATTATCTCCAAGCCTGTGCTTGTTCAACTAATTATGCCACTGGATCACTCATGGCAGAGGCACACCGGAAGTTTCTTCGGCTGATACACAAGCACGAGGTTCTGCAAATGACCAGCTTTCCATTCGGACTGTCATGTGCGCCAAAAGCACTTCGCCGCTCTCTCAAATCGGACGGCGCCGTTTCTTCGGAACAGAGGTATGTGGGTACTGTGTGTGTAGTGGGTTTATAAACTATGAGAAATCGGTCCTGCGACCATCTCGATTCCTGAAATTTGAATACCTCGATCTGGTTTACGACACGTGTCAAAATGCCAAACCGGTCCCTGTACAAACTATCGTACAAAGGTGAAATTATGTGCTGCAATGGGACAAATCATCTCTGAAAGAAAGCTAGATTCTGCAGAGATTTTGAAACTTCACAGCTTTCGAAACACCCCGAGGTCGGTTGCACTGTCTTCACATGCAACAACTGGGGAGGAGGCGCTTAGGAGATCCTAAGCACAAATCTACCCTGCAGCAGATGCAGATTCCACCAGCAGTAAGAACGGATCTAAAATGGAACGAATCAATGTAGCCGAACAATCGCTTACAACAGATTTTGTATCAATCTTGGCCGCCGATGCAGCAGACAACGGTTAAAAGCTCTCTGATATATGGCAGGTGAGACCAGTCTCAACTCCATTGGTGTTGCATAATATCCCACTTCATACACAAATTGAATGTAAGGTAAGGTAAGAATGTCATGTAATTCTATAGACAGACAAGCGAACGATTGCGGCGTAGGGATGGGAGGAAGCCCGTTGCTCTACAAGACCTAACCTACCAACTGATGCACCTTCTTGAGTGTACTCTTAACCACCTGGAGAGTAACCTACCAGGCAGACTAAACTTAGTTGCCGACGGGTTGTCCCGAGGGAAATATATATATCAGAATGGCAATTACTATGGCCAGCTCTAGTTTCAGCATCTCTGAAGTGCAATGTACATCAACCAAAATTATGAGGGATTATGTCACCAAAAATCACTCGGACAAAACAGCAATGTTTCATAATGCGCGTGTATTTCCTCCACCGTATTGGAATCTTCACGTCAGAGAACATCACTTGAAGTCTGCGAAAAAATACGCGCCAAGCGCAGGTGCAGCCTTATAATTCAGGGGCAGCAATAATAGGACAAGATGTGGAGTACAAAAGATTTTATTGGTGGCGCCACACGATTTTGCCTGTGAGTTTGCCGTTCCAGTTACGTTAAACGTTTATAAGGTGGTCATGTCCTCGGACCGTGCCAGCACGCACCGCCGCCGAGTTCTCACAGTAGAATCTGGCCGAACCCTTATTGGTCTGACCCGCCTATTTTAAGTCCTAGTAGACGTGGATTGTAGAAGTGGACTCCTCCACATATACTTATAGAATTACGGAATTGAACTAACTTACTAGAGTCTAGGTCCGAAGTAGAATGAAACCTACTTAAGAGCGAGATGGCGAGATTCAACTCCTAAAACTTATGTACCAGTTTATGGCCTTTGCATAGAGTAGTGAGCAGTTATTAATTTCAACTATAATTATAAACTCGCGGATCTAAACTCGTTGGGAAGGTATCTAGCACAATTGCATAACCAGTAACAACACTCTGATCTGGGTGCTCATTTGCTAAACAAACATGTTTTATAAGGAAAAGTTTTGAAATTTATTTTCTTAATAGATAAAAGGAAAAACTCTTAGCTAGCCTAGACAGCTTGACAAAAGCCTTTTGCGACACAACTTAAGTTGGAAGCCAAATGACATGTTCACATATTTATACAATGATCTATCGTGTATCATTACTCCGTTTGAAGTATCACATGCATAGTGTATAATTTTTCAGCATCAGGCACCAGGTCATGCACACGTCTGTGACTCTATTAAATATGTTTAATGCATGACCTTACTCTTTTTAGAATATCTTCAAAACATATTTTAGGCGATGGTAAGGCCGTAATATCATGACCAGCTTTTTGGTTCAAAGACTGACACCGATACATGTATATTCAATCAGGTTGGGAAACTTTTGGAACATACTAATTCTGTCAAAGATGTCTGTCCTATTTTGGAATAAGAAAATTTGAATTGAGAAAGATAGACACACAACTGATGGTAATAATTCCCTTTTCGTGTCAATTTGCCGGTAACTGGGTAATGATAATTTATTCAGATGCCAATATGATGGCTTCTCGTGGAAGTTTTAATTCAACGGTAATGCCTCCTAACTATTTCATCCGAGTGAATACCGAATCATTTGATTCGAGAAATTCTTGGTTAGAAACCAGGAATTACATACATGATATAAACATGATTTTCAATTATTAATAGCTATAATGCAAAGTTAATATATTATTGTTTGTAAAATGCATTATCTGCCTAACTTATTTTTTACTCTTTTCTACACATAGCGTCGCCGGGGTCACCAGGAGCTAATAAACACATCTCTCACTATAGATGCTGTGCATCGTCACATGCCGATATAATAGTCAAGTTTTACATTAAATAAAACTTATATTATTGAGCAGAGACGATGCACAGCATCCCTTTCAGGCCTCCTGTTGAGTGAGAGACTTCTATGAGGGTACATCGCCTTAGCTCAAGCTCAGGTGACCAAAACCGGAAATTAGGTAGCATCATGCCATTTCCATAGACTAAAGTTACCAGAAGTGTGACGTATTTCCTGTGTGTTGCCAGAAAGAAGAACAGCGCAATCTCACTATAGATGCTGTGCATCGTCTCTGCTCAATAATATAAGTTTTATTTAATGTAAAACTTGACTATTTCACACTCCGCATATTTCCGCAAACATATATAAATAACGAATTTACGAAGTCTGCGACAAGTTTGTTGTCGATAAGTACGAAGTGACGAGTCAACGAATGATTTCATACACATAATTAATTGAACATTGTTGGATATGACTGCAAAAAAATCAATTTTGACACTTAAATCCTAGGCAATAATGGCGACAATGGTCCGCGAGCGGCAACACGGCCCGGTGGTGGAACTATCCAGAGTCGGCGCTCGGCGAGCTCGCAAGGGCGGCAGCGGACTGGCCGGACCGGCCGGGATGCGGTCCGTCTTCGGGCAGATGGTGGCGCGGCTACCGGTACTGACGCAAGACGCGCTCGCCTTGCCGCATCGAGTGTGGAAGGTCAAATTTGTGGGTAAGTGTTAATAGTACAAGTGACCAGTAGTAGTAGTAGTAGAAGTAACCAGTGCGTGTTGCCAGTGATGGCTTATGGAACTGAGACGTGGTCCTTAACTGTGGGCCTCATGACAAAGCTCAAAGTCACACAGCGAGCTATGGAGAGAGCTATGCTCGGAGCTATGTATCTTTGCGCGACAGAATCCGTAATGAGGATATTCGCAAAAGAACGAAAGTGGCCGACATAGCTCAAAGAGTAAGCAAGCTGAAGTGGCAATGGGCAGGCCACATCGCTCGCAGAACTGACAACCGATGGAAAAGAAAGGTTCTCGAGTGGCGACCACGAACCGGAAGACGCAGTGTTGGACGGCCTCCCACTAGATGGACAGATGACCTCACAAAGGTCGCTGGAAACCGCTGGTTGCAGGTTGCACGGTACCGTTCGTTGTTGAAATCTAGGTTGGAAGGCCTATGTTCAGCAGTGGACGTCTTGCGGCTGATGATGATGAATAGTACAAGACGAAATTTGAATGAACCCGTCTTCGGGCAGATGGTGGTGAGGCTACCGGTACTGATGCAAGACGCGCTCGCTTTGTGCTAATTCGAAGAGATCTTATAACACGGAAGTTACGGGCCTATCATAATTCAGTGATATTCAAGCTTTGCTTAGTTTGAGGTCAGATGGTGCTGTGTGTGAATAGTCCACCGATATTTATTTATTTATATTTAATCGAACAGGTGAGAGCGTGGACGACTGCGGCGGCGGCTACAGCGAGAGCATAGCGGAGATGTGCGAGGAGCTGCAGAACGGCTCGCTGCCGCTGCTGATGGCGACGCCGAACGGGCGCGGAGACGCGGGCGCCTCGCGGGATGCCTTCCTGCTGAACCCCATCGCCGCGACGCCGCTGCATCTCAACTGCTTCAGGTTCCTAGGTACGTGTGATGGTTTTATTTCTTCTGTGTCTTGGTATTTATATATTTATTATGTATTACTAGCTGAACCGTACGCGCGTTGCTACGCCATCTATCGAAAATTGGTCGTACCAATTCAAAATTTGAACAAATTCGGTTATAGTGCTCGCAGTATAAGTCTGCGCGTGACTGGTGGCGTACTTAATGTTGCCAGGTCAAGCTAATAGGTTCCCATCCCGTTCATTGGGAACTTGGGAATTGGGAAGGGATTGATTGAGACTCAAGAACGAATGTCTCCAAGTAATGAATGCCGTTGTAGTGCTGGTTTGGTTCAGTATGACGTATGACCAAGTTTCATTGGTAATTGGTACAGGCTGTCTGAGTCTCTTACCACCAGAAGCACTTTATTATAGTTTATAACATTATAAAAAATCTGTCATATTCAACCTACACCAACAACGAAATAACAAGAATTTAATTTAAACTTGTAAATCTTTTATTGAGACCATAAATAACACTATTTGAAAATTTGGCGCATGAATGCTCTTTTAGTGGGTCAATGGCTTCCATAGGATCATCTTCTCTTTTCAATAGGGTTAAAATCACGATGGATCACAGCGGTAACCGCAAAAGTTCCTGTCTATGTTCCTTTAACAGTAGTTATTCTACTTGGTATTGTGGGTCTTCTTTGTGCCTCTTTATTCGAGTAACTGCGGATTTGTCCTACAATCGTCGAAATCTATTTCATTTTTCTTAAGCCACTTTTGGCTTTCTTCTTTTACATTGCCCATTGTAGCCGCTTTATTTATCTGAGTGCAGTGATATAATGCGTTGTCCATTACCACGTGACAGTACGTTCTGAAACGCCTACAATAAAAATACAGTAATGAATACAGAGTTAAGGATCAAAGAGCATCCAAGCTAACGTTGAAAAAAATATTAAGTAAAATTTCTTTTGGCGCACCGCTGTTAGGTGAAAGGGTCGATCGGGTGAACATGGAACCGCCGAGTGTACCCGAGCGAGAAAGATACAATCAGCTGATCTTCACTGTTGTGTCACTGTGTTTTCTATTTTGATTTGTATATTATGAAAAAAATTTGTTAATTACAAGAAAACTAGTTTCTCACATTCGGTCTTAAGCGCACACATTTTTCCCACGGGTAAATTGGCGATAAAACAATCAAACCCAAAGCCGCACCTCAACCTAAAGCCTCAGCTTTAAAATATGCCGATAATAGGTGGAGATTTGATTGCTATAGTATTCCTACATGTTAGTTGTCAAATAGCTCTGCGTTTGGAAAACTGCACTTTTGGGCCGTTATTGTATCGTTCTTCTTCACAACCACGATTGATTTTCAAGAACCAGCCACGGCCAGCACTCTTAATCACTTTCGGCATAATAAAAGTTATTAATTATTTTGGAAATCAATAAATACACCAAACGTAAACAAACTTTTGTCAACTGACGTAAATAAGAAATTGACGGCCTGTCAATTAGTTCCATATTTTGCTACGCGCAGAGTTATATTGCGAGCACCAGGGGGGCACAATAAGTGACGTCACGACTTGCGGAAATGAGATAGTCTAATTATCTATCACTTGTGAAAAAAAGAGAAAGAGATACTGATTTTCCGTCCTTATCACCGTGGCCGGCTTTTTCTCTGGCTAAATTACAAATCTGACATGGCGTTGCCATACAAAAGTCTGTTCAAAGCTCAGACTCGGATTTTTTATGTTTTATTAAATATTGTGTGTATTTAAAGAAGCTTTAAAGCTTGTTTGTGAAAGACTGTTAAGAGATTGGTGATATTTATGCCAAACAATGTGCGTTGTGTAGTGTTATAAGCTGCAATAGCCTCTGTGAAAGAAAAATCAGTGGAATCTCATTTTACACGTAAGTAGACAATATTTGTTATGACGACTTGATAGAAATTCATATTAATGCCTTCTAGATATCTACGTGAATTAAATTGATACAATAACGGCAGTATCTAATCCAAAATTTGCAAAATATGTAAAATGTAAACATAACCTAAATAACAAAACAAACAAAAAAGTGTGACCAGTTATTTCTTACAAAATTACCCATGAAATATACAAGTCGGTACATAATTGACAGTTTATTTACTGACCGTTTACTAATAATACGTACTAGATTTTGCCTGCGGATTCGCATTTGTTAGTTTTTTAAGTGAAAACTTTCTTTGGCGCACTACATACAGATTTCTCGTGAGCCGTGAATTGAACTCAAACATCACGCTTGGGAATGAAATAAATCTTCGGGTGAACTCGGAGCTATGGCCACAAATGCGTAAACATTTTTAGATGGTCATGGCGTGTTACCATGGTTACCATTATACATATCTAGTCTAGATGGTCATGACGCTTCTGTTTCTACTCTACCACTGCCATTCCAACTCTTGTTTTCTGGAGTAGGAATTGCATCAAACTCCCATTAACTTACACTATCTCATCTCGCTAACAAGATAACATCATGCTTTTAGTATAAACCCTACTCACTACACCTACTTCATACCCACTCACACAAAAGACCTATCTATTGTGTGAGTAGATATGAAGCTCTAAGCTTTCAAAATAAAAGATTATTCATACACATTTTCACCTCTGATTTAACCCTTTTGTTTGAACTTTTACAGAAATAATTATGCAACTTAAATGTATCACTAGATTTCTGGTAATAATTTGGGTTGTTTTATTTATTCAAATTAATTATTATTTCGCAGATGTGCCGTTCCGAAGAAGAGGATAAAATATTGTGTGAATAATAAAGCAATATTTTTCATGAAGTACAGATTATCAAATAAATCAATCATTCTGAATTACCACAACATCTAAATAATAGTAGCCTGTCTACAACAAGGTCTACTAACATTGAAATGTTTTATACCTAAGTTCCGAGTTGCCCCGTGCGAAGCCTGGGCGAGCTGCTACTATGATATAAATATGACAGGCAAACTATATTTTTATAACGTTGAATGTAAAGTACAATTTGAAATAAATGTTTCATTGCCCTGTTTTTGATTAGGTATTTATTTAAGTACCTCCTATTTTAGTTATATTATATTAAACCCCTTTTTAAAATGTAATTTTAGAATGCATAGAACACAGGCTGAATTCATCGAACTATCGCAGCACTACCCTTACCTAGTGGAATATTTTCTTTATGGCAATACTTTTTGAGTATTGAATTGAAAATTGAATTGAAATTGAATTGTAATTGAGAGAACGAGAAGCACTATAGTAGTCAGGAACTTTGTAACTCTATATTGTATTCCATACTCTAAGGCGAGCACTATACCTTAGGTTCTAATGACGCAACCTTTAAAAGATAGACACATGCTGTCACGCAACGAAAGCTCTCAAAAAGCAATATATTTTTTTTAAATCGTTCATGCTCCGCTCCTATTGATAGTAGCGTAATGTTATATACCCTAGAGTTCCTAGAACCTTCCTCGATAATTGGACTATCGAACTGAAAAATAGTCTTGCAATTCGAACCAGTAGTTCCCGAGATCCTGGCATAATATACAAACAAATTCTTCAGCTTTATAGTATTAGTAAAGATTACCTACTTTTCAACACTACACTCTATTAACAGAGAATTTTGTCTGGGACAAAAAACAATCAAACATATCATTAAAGTAATATGTGTTAATAACACCAGGACAATTAAAAATGCAATTTATAATTTAGCTTGGTTTACACCTTTCTGAATGATAATATATCCCATCATATCATAACATCTGATTTAGAATCTGATAACTGAATAACAATTAAAACGCATCAATGGATAAATTACGGTGATTGATAGTCCTGTTTAAATGATTTTTTCCTGTCCTCATTCACTAAACTGTTTTTATAAATTACAGGTGTTCTCATGGGTATAGCGATCCGCACGGGGTCGCCACTGTCGCTTTCCCTAGCGGAGGGCGTTTGGAGACAACTCGCCGGCCAGCCGCTGCGCCCGCAAGACCTCGCCGAGGTTGACAAGGACTTCCTACCCGCACTGCTCTGCATACGAGATATGACGCATCACAACAAGGTACTAAACACATTGCAATAAAGTTGATTTTACAGTTGATAGACATAGCAATTAGCAGGACTTGACTTCAATAAGTCAGGACTTGTAATAGACAAGACCTGTTTGTAGTCGAAATAAGAAAACCATGTAATGAGAGTTATTAGACTATCCACCGATATTGTATGTTACTAGCAGCGATCCGCAGTTTTTCCTGTGTACTTCCCGTTTCCGTTATTTTCAATACAATACAAAAACACTTTATTGGCACCACAAACAAAGTTGACAATAAGTAACACAACATATAATAACAGAATATAATAGAACTAGCTGAACGCGCGCGCGTTGCTACGCCATCTATCGAAAATTGGTCGTATCTATTAAAATTTTGAACAAATTCAGTACCTTTAGGTTCTAATGAAATATTTTCTTTAAAATATGACATATGCTGTCACGCAACGAAAGCTCTCAAAAAGCAATATTTTTCCCGGTTTTGTTACACTTTTCATTCATGCTCGGCTCCTGTTGATAGTAGCGTAATGTGAAATAGCCTATAGCCTTCCTCGATAAATGGACTATCCTACAAAGAAATAATCTTTCAATTCGGACCAGTAGTTCCAGAGATCCTAGCGTTCAAACAAACAAACAAACATACAAACAAACAAACAAACTCTTCAGCTTTATAATATTAGTATAGATATATTTTCCCGGGATATAAAGTAGCGGTTTTACCTGTGGGGTTCCCATTCCCGTTGTTCTTGCCTTAAATTGCTCAACATGCCTAAAGAAGTTTTTATTTTAAAAATATTAGGTTTGCGCCGTTCTCTACACCAAAGTGCAATTCCTCGATATTTCGAGAGTGGTTCCATTTACGGCAATCGACCCCGGAGCAACGAACTCGTTGCACATGACTTTGGTTTTGTCCAAATTCATCCGAAGGCCGATGCGTTGAGAAGCGTTAGCCAGGCTGTCCAGCATCCACTGCATATCCTCCAGCGACTCTGCCATAACTGTTTTTTTTATTGATTTACAGGAACTACAAAATCTTGAGCTGCCTTTCTCGATACCGTCGGCGGCGGGGCACGAAGTGCCGCTGTCGACGCGACACAAGCGAGTGACGCCTGACAATAAGGATGAATATGTGCAACTCGCGTTACATTACAGGTGATTTGATTGTAATATAGGTGTACAGTATTTTATCCAGAAATTACCGTCTCGGGGCCCATAAGCGAGAATTAAACATTATTTTGCGTTTATACCGATTTTAATATTTACCCCCTAATTGCAAACAAGGTACCGAAAAGAAATTACTTACATAGGGTTCCCGGCGTCGTCCAAAGTCCAGTTTGGTCGTTAGGAATAAGGAACGGGGTCAGAAAAGGGAATATGTGGACACCAAACCAGACAGTAGTTCCGTAGACTTCCCGTTCCAGAACGATGCAACGATCCTGCGTTGGAGAAGGGGCCAGTCCAGTAGCCAACTTGTACAAATAGTCCAGCACTAATCCAGTAGTAACACACTTAACGTTAATAATGTGTTCCCGCACAATACTAAAACTTTTATCCCGAAAAACTCGTCGTTCCCGCGAACTATAACACTTTTATCCAGAAAAGCACCAGTTGTAAAAACTAACCAAAAAAACCAGTCATTGTCGTTCCCGCGACCAGAGACAACGTACAATTCAGCCGGCTGTCAAAACATAGATCCGCTATGATTTCGATGGCTGATATAATGTTGCCCGATTATACGGAACAAAACCCCCGACCAATTGAACTCCAGCTCAATTTTAGAAACCAGTATTTAGTAGTATCCGGACCCCAAATAAAACGAAATTCCCAACTTTGGCCCGAAAGTGGAAATCAAACCAAAAAAAAAACTTTACCAAAAATAGCAATAAAATTAAATAAATTTTTAACCAGGAAAAATACGTATATCTAATAAAGAGGCAAGCGTGCCAGAGAGGACACCGCGCGCTGAAGTCTGGAACCAGAAACCAGAATCTCCGCCACGCGGGGTGTGCCATCAGTACCAGATATCAATTTTAAAATACGTCCCCTACGCCAGAGTAGGGGGGCCAAATTTGCCTCTTTTAATAATACTAAGTCCCCTTCCCGAGGGGCCTCCGTCCTATCTGTCCATTTTACCCGTTGTTGCAACAGATGCAAGTACTCGGCCGACCAGCGCCTCCAGAAGTCTTGACTTATTTGCTGCAATAACTGAAAACGGGACAGGCGTCCGGGGCGCTCATCCTTCCAGGGATACTCCGGCAACGCGGTTAAAGGCTGACCGATCAAGAAGTGACCCGGCGTCAAGATTTCTAGATCGTTAGGGTCAGGCGAGATTGGACGGAGAGGACGGGAATTAAGCACTGCCTCCACGCGGCATAGTACCGTGACTAACTCTTCCCAAGTTAACACGGTCTCCCCGATGACACGGCGGAGATGGGTTTTAGCAGACTTCACCGCAGCCTCAAAAATTCCTCCCCAGTGAGGACAGGCCGGCACACTAAATTGCCAGCTGATTCCCCGCTGGGCGAGAGCCAGACTTAAACTATTATTACCAGAATTTAAAAAATTATTAACTTCGCGTAAATAATTCGCCGCCCCTCGATAATTTGTGCCATTGTCCGAACGTATTAAAGAGGGCACTCCTCTTCGCGCTACAAAGCGATCCAGCGCCGCGACAAAGGCCTCCGTAGACAGCGCAGAGACCAGCTCCAGGTGGACTGCTTTGGTGGCCAAACACACAAAGACGCACAGGTAGGCTTTAACGACCTTGGCGTTACGCAACGTCGATGACTTGACCGAGAAGGGCCCAGCGAAGTCCGTTCCGACCCCGTCGAACGGCCTCGAGGGAGAAATCCTATCCGGAGGAAGATCTCCCATCATGGGCTGCATGGTAGACGCCTTGAGCCTATAACAAGGGACACATCTAAACAGCACCTTTCGGACCGCCCTGCGAGCCGACAAGATCCAGAATTCACGCTGCAACACAGCGAGAAGCGCGCCACATCCAGCGTGCGCGTTACCGATATGCCGATCGGTGATCAGCAGGTCCACCAGAGGACCTCCTTTCGGTAGCAACAGGGGGTGCCTGCTGCCGTACGGCAGGTTGGCTTTCCGGAGCCGACCTCCTACGCGCAGAAGACCATCCAGATCTGTGAAAGGGTTCAATTTAGCGACCGCACCCTTCAAGCGAGCGCGACCGCAGCGCAGCGCCTCAAGTTCCGTCGGAAACCTCTCACCCTGCACCAGCCGAATGAGGTGCAGCAAGGAACTCCGACGCTCCTCCACAGTGGCGATCTGGTCACTCCTCCTCTGACGAGGGTGACGACAGTTGTGGATGAAGCGCTTAATCCAGCTAGTTACCCCCAGCAATTTATCCAGCTTGCTGTAACGACCCGTCAACCAATCAGGGTCTGGGGGCACTTCCGCCACAATCGCATGCACGCGGACTCCGGGCAGCTCCGCTCGCTCCGAGTCCGCGCCGAGAGCTGGCCAGGAAGCTTCAGGCTCCCGCAGCCAGTCCGGACCCCACCATAAGGGGTGATCAACTAGCTCCGGCGCGGAACAGCCGCGCGAAGCACAGTCAGCGGGGTTCAACTCACCCGGGACATGTCTCCAAACCATGTCCAGTCCAATGTTTTGGATTTGGGAAACCCGATTTCCCACAAAAGTCTCCAAGGTGTGAGGGGCTGCTCGTAACCAGGCAAGTACGACCTGACTGTCTGACCACGCATAGACCTTCCGGATGTCTATCGAGGTGGACAGTTCCTGATATACGTGCTTAAGCAGCCGAGCAAGTAATGTGGCTCCGCTCAATTCCAGTTTCGGAATAGTGAGTCGTGTCCTGATAGGAGCTACCTTGCTCTTCCCCAATAAGAGCGTGACATTGACGTGGCCTCCAGCGTCAACTGTACGCAAGTACACAGATGCGGCATAGCCCAGCTCGGACGCATCACAGAACCCGTGCAGGCTGATCCGGCTACAGCCTGGTGGCAGAATGCGACGGGGCAACGCCACTCGATTGACCGTTTCGAGGTCAGATATTAAACGAAGCCAAATGTTAAGCGAGTCTCCAACCAGGGGGTCGTCCCATGAGACCTTCAGAGTCCAAAGTCGCTGTAACAGACACTTGGCTGCGAACAGAACCGGACTGATCCAACCGTTTGGATCAAACATCCTGGCGATGGTGGACAAAACCGTCCGTTTTGTCCACGCGCGTGTGGCTTCCAGTGCCACCCGAAAGGTGAAGATGTCAACCGGTTGATACTGCATGCCCAGAACCGCAATCCCGTGCGGATCGTCACCTTCCTCGAAGAGCCCCGGATCCTGCTGGTGATCGTCCGGGATACCAGCCAGGACGTTGGGGTCGTTAGAGAGCCATTTCCGAAGCTCATAGCCTCCAGATGCGAGAAGCTCTGTAAGCTCATCCCGGAGCAACAGAGCTTCCTCCACCGTCTGCGCACCAGTGCAAACGTCGTCCACGTACAGGTCGCGTTCCACAACTGCGGCTGCACGTGGGTACCGAGCCCGTTCTTGCTCCGCCAACTCCAGCAGTGAGCGGATCGCAATGAAGGGGCTTGATCTCAACCCATAGGTGTTGGTGTTCAACTCATACACCATCATAGGGTCCTGAGGACTTTCCCGCCAGAGGATCAACTGGAACCTCCTGTCCTCGGGGTGTATGAACGTTTGTCGGAACATCATATGGATGTCCGCTCCCAACACCACCTGATGCCTACGGAAATTCAGGATGATGTCTACAATATCCCGATGTATCTTCGGTACAGCGTGGAGGCACTGGTTCAGTGACACTCCTGTCGAAGTCGGAGCGGATCCATCGAACACCGTCCTGAGTTTGCCTGTCGACGCTTTCAAAACAGCGTGATGAGGCAAAAAGTAGTGGTCCATGGTCGACCAGTCGTCGCGAGCCGGAGACATGTGGCCCAGTGCCTCATACTCCCTCATGAACTCGATGTACTTTTCCCGAAGTACAGGATCTCGAGCCCTGCGTCGCTCCATGGACCTGAGCCTTTTCTCGGCCAATGATCGAGACTGGCCCAGACGCGGGGGGTTATCCCGGAAAGGCAGCCTAGTCTCCAATCGCCCAGAAACCATTCTCCGAGTGTGAGCCTGATAAAAGTTCTCACACTCCACGTGCTTGGGATCCAGCCGAGACACGGTAGGCGGCTCTTCGATCTCCCAGAACCTCTGCATGATCTGAGCGAGGGCCGTTCCCGTAAAAGAAGCCTGATTCGACTGCTGCCACTCATCCACCATTCCCAAAATGGCGTTCCCGTAGATGGTGGGCAGCGCCATCAGCGAAGACTGATCCAGCAGTCTAGGCTTGCCGTTCATGATGTAACCCAGTACATCAGAACCCAACAAAAGGTCTACCGGACCCACCATCCCGAAGCGGGGATCCGCCAACCTGAGACCCTTAGTACAGGACAAAAGATCCGGATCTATGTCCGCCTGAGGAAGCCAACCGACAACCGAATCCATGACGGTGGCCCTGACCGCAATCCTTTCCGAATAGGAATGTACGGACGAGAAGGAGAGGCGGGTCTGTCCAGCCGACCGCACCTCTGTGTTCCCGACTCCTCGCAACGGAGTCGGTGACGGAAACCTAGCCAGGCCCAGGCGATGAGCAACCCGGGTTGTCAAAATACACCCCTGGGACCCTGTGTCCAAGAGCGCTCGTATCCGGACGTAGTCGCCTCTTGGACCCCAAACCCTAACCAGAGGGTGGGCAGCAGGACCACCGGTTGATCCTGTGCCAAGGGAACGGAGGCTAGTCAATCCCTCCGAGGCCTGTCCGAACCCGTCGGACTACAGGGCCCAGCCCAATATGGCTGCCGAGTCATAAGGGCCATCGGAGGGGGGGCATATCCAGCTGCCCTGCCATACTGAAAGTAGGGCGGGTGGTAGTCCAGCCTCGGATGCTCATGGAGGGGAGGCGTGTACGCCCTCCATTGCATTAATCGCGGATCCAGCGGCGGAGAAGGATAACGCTGGGGAGGTGGCCCCCGTGGTGACTCCGGTATCACCCCTCCACCTCTCCAGTTCGCCCGCGTCCGCGCGGGCTGTGAGGTCGGTGACCGAGCCACGTGTAGGACGCCCCTTGTTGGGCTGCCCGGTGCTGCCGGGAGTTGGGGTGGAGGGGGTGTGCTCCACGCTGTAGCCACTTCATTGTTGTACAATGCGTGGCTCTGCGTGGGAGCGCCCCCGCCCGTGGAGGGCCCCCTCCCTGAGGGCTGTCGACCAGCACCATCGCTCCTGGTGCACAAGAGCTGGTGGTGTGGTCCCCCACACCCAGGACACGGCCGTGCCGTGGGGCAGTCATTGTACAAATGACCCCCCAGGCACCCGTAGCACCGACGCAACCGCCGAACGATGCCTCGTCGGTCGGAAGTCGTCCTCGCAAGCAGGGCCGGACACTGCACCAGCGCGTGAAGCTGGCCACAGTTCGGGCACTCCTGCTCCGACGCAGTCGTCACCGTCGCCGTCCGCTTTACCCCACCCTGAGTGCGGGGATTGGTAGGTCGCGGTCCTGTTCCGGCAGGGCCACGAGCTGAAGCGGCGGGCTGCGCCTCCTGAGGCGCTGACTCTGCCATCCTTGCCTCCCACTCCAGGACCCGAAGTAGCTCCTCGAACGTGGGGAAGACCTTCGGGTCGGCGTGAAGGCCCCTTTCCCGCTCGAACCGGGCGTGCAACTCCAGCGGCACCTTGCCCAGCAGGATGTGGACCAGCAGAAATGACCAGTGTTCTACTGGCAGTCCCAAGCTGCGCAAGGCGTTGTACGCCACCTTCACGGGCGTGAGGATTAATGGCCTCAACTGAGACCTCTCAGTCACCTTCGGCAGCCCCAGTATTTGGGACACGTGAGCGTCGGCGAGGAGCCGAGGGTTTTGGAACCTCGTATCCAGCAACTCCATCGCCGTGCCGAAGTTGTCGTCGTCCAGCTCCAGGTGCTGGATCAGGGAGAGTGCCTCACCCTCCAGTGACGTGCGGAGATAGGCCAGCTTCTCCGCCCTCGTCAAGTCCGTGCGTGAATCTACGAGAGAGGCGAACATGCTCCGGAAGCCGCTCCACTCCCGCAGGTTCCCTGTAAACCTGGGCAAGTCCAGAGTGGGAAGGCGTCCCACTACACCCGAGCCCGCATCCCTGATGACGGGTCCCGAGCTCGCCCTTCCCTGACGAGACCTCTCCAGCTGGCGAACCCTTTCGGAGACCTCGTCGTACACATCCAGGATGCGCCGCATGTCCGTGTCGATCCTCTCCATCTGCTCCTCAGGTGGAGACGGCCTTGCATCCCGCAGCGATCCTGCGCTCCTCTCAGCGACCTCCAGGCGCCTGTCGAGGTGCTCTGCCCTGTTTAATAGCGCCTCCTCCCGGTCTCTCCGGCCGACCAATCCTTGTAAGGATTCGAACCATCGGAGCTGGTTGGCCAAATCCGAAGCCATTTTTAAATTTAAATTTAAACCAACCTAAAGTTCGGACAATGTCACAACAAATATATCCGCAACCTATTAAACCGGATACCACTTAATACTAATTTCCCGACAGTTTGGGGAGAAATTATAAACTGGGAACCCCCAAATATCTGGCCTACCCGATATATTTTCCCAGAAAACTAAAAACAAGAAAGGGGTATTTACGGTTAACCACGCTCCTGCTACCAGAAAATGTACAGTATTTTATCCAGAAATTACCGTCTCGGGGCCCATAAGCGAGAATTAAACATTATTTAGCGTTTATACCGATTTTAATATTTACCCCCTAATTGCAAACAAGGTACCGAAAAGAAATTACTTACATAAGGTTCCCGGCGTCGTCCAAAGTCCAGTTTGGTCGTTAGGAATAAGGAACGGGGTCAGAAAAGGGAATATGTGGACACCAAACCAGACAGTAGTTCCGTAGACTTCCCGTTCCAGAACGATGCAACGATCCTGCGTTGGAGAAGGGGCCAGTCCAGTAGCCAACTTGTACAAATAGTCCAGCACTAATCCAGTAGTAACACACTTAACGTTAATAATGTGTTCCCGCACAATACTAAAACTTTTATCCCGAAAAACTCGTCGTTCCCGCGAACTATAACACTTTTATCCAGAAAAGCACCAGTTGTAAAAACTAACCAAAAAAACCAGTCATTGTCGTTCCCGCGACCAGAGACAACGTACAATTCAGCCGGCTGTCAAAACATAGATCCGCTATGATTTCGATGGCCGATATAATGTTGCCCGATTATACGGAACAATAGGAATTGAAAACATTTTGTAACAAAACTTTATGTAGTACTTGGGCTCTTTGTAGAGCGTCCCTGGGGAAGTCTCGCACTTTTAACAGCTGTTCTATTGCCAAACACTTATGTGTAAACATTGCTATGTTCCGGTTTGAAGGGCAATGTCTCCATATAAATTACAGAGTTATGAAGGCTGATTTATAATATGATTTATCTCTATACCCTATATTTTTTTCTAGCAACATTGCCCTTTAAAACGGAACAATAATTGTTGCACATCCCTGCTTGGCGATAGAATAACTGGGAAAGCTGTGGTACTTCCCCAGGCAGACTGCAAAGAATCCTACTCCTACCAAACACTACTAATTATAGACATTATAGTAAAACGAATGTAGTGAGTGAACAATCATGATGATTTAAAACAAAATTTGGAAAGCTGTTTCATTCTGTATGATAAGTGCCTATACATTTTCAACTATGTAAGTCTTATATCCGCTATGCAGCTGTCACCCATAGTACACCCATAGTTGTCGTCAGATGGTGTTGTGTGTGAAATGTCCACCAATATTTATTTATTTACTAATTTATTCATTTTCTTACGTTTACATTTTTACAATATTTATGTATAAAAACAACATAAAAACATAAAAACCTTAGAGTATGGAATACAATATAGAGTTACAAAGTTCCTGACTACTATAGTGCTTCTCGTTCTCTCAATTACAATTCAATTTCAATTCAATTTTCAATTCAATACTCAAAAAGTATTGCCATAAAGAAAATATTCCACTAGGTAAGGGTAGTGCTGCGATAGTTCGATGAATTCAGCCTGTGTTCTATGCATTCTAAAATTACATTTTAAAAAGGGGTTTAATATAATATAACTAAAATAGGAGGTACTTAAATAAATACCTAGTCAAAAACAGGGCAATGAAACATTTATTTCAAATTGTACTTTACATTCAACGTTATAAAAATATAGTTTGCCTGTCATATTTATATCATAGTAGCAGCTCGCCCAGGCTTCGCACGGGGCAACTCGGAACTTAGGTATAAAACATTTCAATGTTAGTAGACCTTGTTGTAGACAGGCTACTATTATTTAGATGTTGTGGTAATTCAGAATGATTGATTTATTTGATAATCTGTACTTCATGAAAAATATTGCTTTATTATTCACACAATATTTTATCCTCTTCTTCGGAACGGCACATCTGCGAAATAATAATTAATTTGAATAAATAAAACAACCCAAATTATTACCAGAAATCTAGTGATACATTTAAGTTGCATAATTATTTCTGTAAAAGTTCAAACAAAAGGGTTAAATCAGAGGTGAAAATGTGTATGAATAATCTTTTATTTTGAAAGCTTAGAGCTTCATATCTACTCACACAATAGATAGGTCTTTTGTGTGAGTGGGTATGAAGTAGGTGTAGTGAGTAGGGTTTATACTAAAAGCATGATGTTATCTTGTTAGCGAGATGAGATAGTGTAAGTTAATGGGAGTTTGATGCAATTCCTACTCCAGAAAACAAGAGTTGGAATGGCAGTGGTAGAGTAGAAACAGAAGCGTCATGACCATCTAGACTAGATATGTATAATGGTAACCATGGTAACACGCCATGACCATCTAAAAATGTTTACGCATTTGTGGCCATAGCTCCGAGTTCACCCGAAGATTTATTTCATTCCCAAGCGTGATGTTTGAGTTCAATTCACGGCTCACGAGAAATCTGTATGTAGTGCGCCAAAGAAAGTTTTCACTTAAAAAACTAACAAATGCGAATCCGCAGGCAAAATCTAGTACGTATTATTAGTAAACGGTCAGTAAATAAACTGTCAATTATGTACCGACTTGTATATTTCATGGGTAATTTTGTAAGAAATAACTGGTCACACTTTTTTGTTTGTTTTGTTATTTAGGTTATGTTTACATTTTACATATTTTGCAAATTTTGGATTAGATACTGCCGTTATTGTATAAATTTTATTCACGTAGATATCTAGAAGGCATTAATATGAAATTCTATCAAGTCGTCATAACAAATATTGTCTACTTACGTGTAAAATGAGATTCCACTGATTTTTCTTTCACAGAGGCTATTGCAGCTTATAACACTACACAACGCACATTGTTTGGCATAAATATCACCAATCTCTTAACAGTCTTTCACAAACAAGCTTTAAATCTTCTTTAAATACACACAATATTTAATAAAACATAAAAAATCCGAGTCTGAGCTTTGAACAGACTTTTGTATGGCAACGCCATGTCAGATTTGTAATTTAGCCAGAGAAAAAGCCGGCCACGGTGATAAGGACGGAAAATCAGTATCTCTTTTTTTTTTTTCACAAGTGATAGATAATTAGACTATCTCAGTTCCGCAAGTCGTGACGTCACTTATTGTGCCCCCCTGATAAAAACCTAAACATAGTTTGCCGCCAGCAGCGGAGCAGGGCCCAAGCTATCGGTGGTTAGGGCTGCATAGTGCGGAACCTCCTGAAGATGCGCGCTTTATCGAGGATGACTTAATTATATATTTATAAACTTAATCTTATATACAAAATTCTCGTGTCACAATGTTAGTTACCTTACTCCTCCGAAACGGCTTTACTGATTTTTACCAAATTTTATATGCATATTCAGTAGGTCTGAGAATCGGCTACTATCTATTTTTCATACCCCTAAGTGATAAGGGTTGTTAACCCCTACATTTTTATTTTTAATTTTTGGACAAATTTCTTTGTTTTTTTTTATAATGTGGTATTAAAAAGACATACAACCCTAAATTTTTACCCTTTAATGACCAATCTCTATTTTTTAATAGCCATTTTAGTAATTTCATAATTTTTGATCCCGCTCGATAACTGATCAATTATCGTCTTTTTTGTAAATGTTTTTCAATCTATTTCGATTAAAATTTCCCAGAGCTTATGGCAAATCTAAAATTGTTTTATAAAAATAAGCGCTTATTTTTATTATCAAAGTTTAGGGTTGTCATGGATGGCTTAGATTCACAAACCAGTTCTGCAGATGGCGCTGCAGTTGGTATCTAGGTTATTATCCGAGCGAAGCCGGAACGGGCCGCTAGTAATAATGTATGTTTATTTATTTTGTTGTGTAGGCTGCACGAGTTCGACGAGCAAGTGCGCGCGGTGCGTGACGGCGTGTCGCGCGTGGTGCCGGCGCCTCTCCTCGCGCTGTTCTCCGCCGGCGAGCTGGAGGCGCTCGTGTGCGGCTCGCCGGACATACCCGTGCACGCGCTCAGGGCCGCCGCCACTTACAAAGGTACCTTGAGATAGCTATGTATATTTTGATAGACATGGAACCATATTTATATGCTGTTAAGGAGTTCATTGCTAAGCTAGATTAGGAAGATTTGTGTTTAAAACATACATGATGTTGTGTAGACTTAAATTTATTTCTTATTTTAGTTTTCACTCCTGCCATGCGGTCTTAGGACCCACATTTTTTTTGAATGAAAACTTCTTTACCCCAAATACCTACAGATTTTCCGTTGGCTGTGAATTGAGCTCGAGCGTCACGTTCGTAAATTAAAGGAATCTTCCGGTAAACTCGGATGATCTAGATGGCCGTAGTCATGGCCACGCTCTCCGGTTTCACCTGCATAGCTCTACCGTGCCGTTAATAGTTTCGCTATCAAAAAAAATGTTGAGTTATTAGTTTTCACTTCTATCGGGAGTCCCTGTGACTGCCAATGTATTATTATTATTTTTCCAACTTATCTATGTAATTTTTTACAAGCATCTTCTAATTGATACAAGCAGGTATGTAGCCCTGTAGATGTAGAGGGTACTTGCGTACGTCTTTTTAATATGCTATTTGGGTAGCAAGAAATGGTACATTAGCAAAATATCTTCAGATCAGACATAAAATGAAATGCTTTTAATCCCAACAGCAGCATACATAGCAGTTGTATGTTGATGTTTTGTAGTGGTAGGACTCTTGGCAGAGTCTTCCTGGGGAAGTACCACACCTTTACCAGTTATTCAACCGCCAAGCAGTAATGTTTGCACATTCCTCATGTGTTTCGGTTGGAAGGGCAATGTTTCCAGAGAAATTACAGGTCTTAGATATAATATCTTAGATCTCTGGGTGACGAGCGCAGTGCAGTGTTATGTAATGATTCGGACTTTCATGTTTCAATAGCTGCGTGTCACTGTGCTGTTATGTGGCAGGCATGTTGTTTACTATCAGGCACATGTCTTGATCGTATCGTCCACTCTATGCTATAAAAAAAAAGGGGTAACATTTTGCTAATGTTCTTCCAGGCGTGGAGGCAAACGCGCCTCTAGTCCAGTGGTTCTGGGAGGTGATGGAGGAGCTGTCGGGCAGCGAGCGAGCGCTGTTCCTGCGCTTCGTGTGGGGCCGGACGCGGCTGCCGCGGGCGCCGCAGGACCCGCGACAGAGGGACTTTGTGCTACAGGTAAATAGCCTTGATCTCTGGGGAAACTTGACTTTGTTCCACGGGGATATTGAGCTTTTTCTGTAGGTAAATCTAACTTCGTTCTACAAGGGAACGAGGTTTGTGCCCCTGGGAAACTGGACTTTGTTTTTCAGGATATTGGCCTTATTCTGTAGGTTAACTGTACTTTGTTCTATAGGTAAACTGACCTTGTGCTCCTGGGAAACTTGGACTGATTCTGTAGATAAACTGAACTTTGTTCTGCAGGTAAATTGGACTTGTTTCCTGGGTAAACTGGAATTTGATCCACGGGAATAATGCGCGTTTTCTGTAGGTAAATCTAACTTCGTTCTACAAGGAAACGAGGCTTGTGCCCCTGGGAAACTGGACTTTGTTTCACGGGGAATTGGACTTATTCTGTAGATGTACTGTACTTTGTTTTGCAGGTAAATTGGGCTTGTTTTCCGGGGAAACTGACCTTTGTTCCACGGGGATATTGGGGTTTTTCTGTCATCATCATCATCATCAACCGCAAGACATCCACTGCTGAACATAGGCCTCCCCCCTAGATTTCCACAACGAACGGTCCTGCGCAACCTGCAACCAGCGGTTTCCAGCGACCTTTGTGAGGTCATCTGTCCATCTAGTGGGAGGCCGTCCAACACTGCGTCTTCCGGTTCGTGGTCGCCACTCGAGGACCTTTCTTCCCCATCGGTTATCAGTTCTGCGAGCGATGTGGCCTGCCCATTGCCACTTCAGCTTAGCTACTCTTCGAGCTATGTCAGCTACTTTCGTTCTTTTGCGAATATCCTCATTACGGATTCTGTCGCGCAAAGAGACTCCGAGCATAGCTCGCTCCATAGCTCGCTGTGTTACTTTGAGCTTTGTTATGAGGCCTACAGTTAAGGACCACGTCTCAGTTCCATAAGTCATCACTGGCAACACGCACTGATTGAAGACTTTCGTCTTCAAGCATTGGGGTATTTTGGACTCCAAGATGTGCCGTAGTTTCCCGAACGCTGCCCATCCGAGTTGGATCCTTCGCTGGACCTCTTTGTCGAAGTTGGATCTACCCAATTTGATCTTTTGACCCAGGTAGACGTACTCGTCAACAACTTCCAGTGTGGTATTCCCAACAATAACCGGTACAGGTGAGACATGAACATTTGACATGACCTTCGTCTTGTCCATATTCATCCTCAAACCTACCTGTTGGGATACTCTACTGAGGTCCCTGAGCATAGTACCGAGGTTCTCCATCGTCTCCGCCACAATGACTATATCATCGGCAAACCGAAGGTGAGTGATGCGTTCGCCATTGATATTGATGCCATGTCCGCTCCAGTCCAGTAGCTTGAAAACATCTTCCAGCGCGGCAGTGAACAGTTTCGGAGATATAACATCTCCCTGTCTCACGCCTTTCTGTAGCCGGATATGTTTTGTGCACTGGTCCTGTAATCGGACAGACATTGTGGCTTTGCTGTAAATACACCTCAACACTTCGATATAGCTATAGTCCATGCGGCATCGCTGGAGAGACTGAAGCACTGCCCAGGTCTCGATGGAATCGAAGGCTTTCTCATAGCATCTTTCATCATCATCTTTCTCATCATCACATTTTCATCATCCACATACGCTATACATAGTGGCCGATTATACTCCTCGGTTTTCTGTATAATCTGCCGAAGCGTATGGATGTGGTCTACGGTACTATAGCCTTTTGGGAAACCGGCTTGTTCGGGTGGCTGGAAGTCGTCAAACTTGCGTGCGAGACGATTCGTGATTACCCTCGAAAACAACTTATAAACGTGGCTCAGAAGTGAGATGGGTCTGTAGTTCTTCAACAAGGTGTTGTCACCTTTTTTGAAGAAGAGCACCACCACACTTCTGCTCCACGCTACTGGCGTATTACCGTCACGTATGACGGAGTCGAACAGCTTCTGGAGGACTTTAAGTACCGGTTTTCCACCCGCTCTCAGAAGCTCAGCCGTAATTCCGTCGTCGCCAGGTGCCTTGTTGTTCTTAAGTTGTTTGAGGGCCATCCTAATCTCATACAAATTCAAAAACTTGAGCGCCTCCAAAATTATTCTATTAGATTCATTTTCGGTTTACGTAAATATGACCACGTTTCTCATTTTCGCGCCAAGCTCAAGTGGTTACCCATTCGTCTGCGTCGTAATGCTCACATTCTTTTCCTTTTATTCAATATTTTATTTAATCCCTCCACTCCATGCTACCTCAAAGAACGATTCACTTTTTGGCGAGATCATGCTCGGCCGCTGAGGTCAAAAACTAACTTGACCCTGAATGCCCCAACTGCACGTTCTGAGATGTATTATGGCAAATCCTTTGCTTTTCAGGCTGTCCAGTTATGGAATGAGTTGCCTGTTTCTATACGAAAATCTCCATCACTGGATTCTTTTAAAAGTAACGTAAAAGAGTTTTATTTGTCAAAGCTGGAGTCACAGTAATCTAATTATATTTATTATCTACCTTTTCTGTCAAATCTACAATTTTCTACTGCAATGTTATTTTTAAGAATAAGTATACATATGTTTCATGTATATCATTGCACATATTATATTATCTTTGTATATTCAATGTAGGTTTACTAATTTATTTTTCGTATTCATATTATATATTAGTATATTTTACAAGTATCTTAAGTATTAGTATGTAATCTGTATTCGTATATAGGTAATTATGTTTCTTTTTAGTGTATGTAACTAAAATATTTTTGATACACACCCCGCTTTTAAAAGTTTTCTTAGTAACCATTTCCATCCTAAGGTTGCCTGGAAGAGATCGCTTTGAGCGATAAGGCCGCCGCTTGTAACACTAGTGTTATTGTTATTCTCTCCTGTATAAGTGTTTTTTTGTTTGTTTATGGTGTGTACAATAAAGAGTATCTATCTATCTATCTATCTATACAGGCTGACTTCCGGGATGTCTTCGGTAAAGTGTCGGGTCAGCTTGGCTCTGAGGTGTATAACTGTTCATAGAACCTCTCAATCTCCTCCAAAATCTCGGGCTTCGACGAGACGATGTTACCACTGTCGGTCTTCAGTTTGGTCAATTGACTTTGCCCAAGAGACAGATTTCTTGCGAACACTTTCGAGCTTTTGTTCCGCTTGATCGCTTCTTCAATACACGAAGTATTGAAGCAGCGCATGTCGCGTCGCACACAAGTAGATAGGTATATGTTTATTGAGCCGTCTGTATACCGTCATGTCGACCGAAGACTGCAATCGCATATCTCGCCTAACCGCCATGAGATTTAGAGTATGATCGGAGAGCTTTTGGGTTCTATTCTGGCGTCGGCTCTTATAAAATTTCCTGCCAACTGCTTGAACAGTTTCCACCAGCCTGTCGTTTTTCTGTAGGTAAATCTAACTTCGCTCTAAAGGGAAACTGAACTTTGTTCCACGGGGATATTGGGGGTTTTCTGTAGTCTGTAGGTAAATCAAACTTCGCTCTACATGGAAACTGAACTTTATTCCACGGGGATATTGGGGTTTTTATGTACCTACATCTAACTTCGCTCTACATGGAAACTGGCTTTGTTCTTCGGGGAAATTGGGCGTGGTTCCAAGGGGAGGGAAATCGGACTTATTCTGCAGGTAAACTAGATATTTTTCTGCGGGTAAACTAAATACTAGTATCTAGCCGCACCATTCTTTTCAACATAGAATTTAGAATTCTCTCCAAGGATCTCGGTTATTAAATGTGAGATGATTGTGGGATAAAAACTAGTGTATGTTTTGTTCCAGACTAAAATCTATCTGAGTTTCAGATCTTACAAAGGGATTGATATTTGGATCTTAGGTGCTCAACCAGTGCATCATCACTCGCTCAAGGTCGCGCGGTTTTAGCCTACAGCTAGACCGTCCCTCCCAGGGGACAAGTGCCAGTCGATTGTCGGACGCACGGCTGAGCGCTCGCGTAACATGTTTCCCGCGCATATTGTTATTAGATATGTCGACAACCCTCCGCGCTAGACATGGACAGTGTTACGCGTTAGGAAGAGCGCAAATGTTTATTTGAAAATCGCGACAGGTATTGCGAGCTGAATTGAACTTTGTTGTGTCCCAGCAAGTGTCGCTATTTATATAATTGTTTTCGGTAAGTGAGGCTTCTGTACTAATATTTATTCTGTGGCTCAACATCCAAATATCCTTACTTTTAAATAGGTACATAATTTTAGTCAGATAGGAGGGCTTAGAACTTTGTTCAATAATAGCTATATCAGTTTATCTATTTTGTTGTTGTTGGCAGGTGTTAGACAAGTACCAACCGCCAGATCAGTTCCTGCCCGAGAGCTACACGTGTTTCTTCCTGCTCAAGATGCCAAGATACTCGTGCAAATCAATTCTCAGAGAGAAACTAAGGTAACGATACGCGATTTCTGCACAAATATAAAAACATGAAGTAAAAATATCGTCCCGTAGCCATGCGATTGATCGTATAGTTAATTGCAAAAACAAGACAATTGAAATGCTCAGTCATACTTACTACGGACTCAACTCCGGTCCACTACGGTCAAAAACTCGGGAGCGGTCGCAGCTTCAAATTTCGGGAGGTCACTATTAATAGATAGATAGATAGATAGAAACTCTTTATTGTGATACAGACAAATTAATAAAATTACAGTGAAATACTTATGCACTAGTACCACAAGTGGCGGTTAATAATACAATATGCCGAGTAAAAACGACTAAACTAGTAGCGCTCCGCTATTTTACCCGCATAGTTGCCGTTCCCAGTCGTTTTCCCGCGGTAAAAAAATAAATAATATACAAATGTTTTTTCGGTTTTCAGGTACGCCATCCATTTCTGCAAGAGCATAGACACGGACGAGTACGCTCGCGTCGCTCTGAGCGCGGCAGAACGCGTCTCCTCCGAGGAGTCCGATTCGGAAGCGGAACAGACGCCCGCGCAACCCTCGGCGCTCTATACGCTCACCAGAGCCCCCACGTGGCTGTGAACTCAAACTGATTCACAGTAACCATCTATTGGACTAAGCTAACGCTTCAAAAATGTTAGTTTGTGACATACTACTTAGTGGCCTACTCAAGAGAGGACACTGACAAAGAGGCCTGTTGAAAACTCGGGCGCGACGAGTGAAACAGGGTTATTACTTTTGTAAGGCAGATACACCACTTACATCTGCGTCTACGATGCGATCACCAAATCTTGTCCTAGTATTATTTATGAGGAGGAATGCTGCATCCCTGTTTCAAAATTCCGACTATCATAACTGCAACTTGTCGAATTGGAGAAGCTGTTCTATATGGCTGTGAAATAAATGTACTTTACAATAACCATCAATTAGACTTCTGTAATTTGTTGTGGCTATGAATTGAAATGTTCTATGTCCAGATGCACAGGATAAATACAGTTGTATTCTAAGTAAAGTCATTTTCCGTTCAGATACTAGTAGTGCCAATGAAAGTCTTCATTGAAATAAGTGAGATCTTTGGCGTCATCTTACCTGCTGATAATAAACTATGTATCTGACTGTAATGATGGACGAAAGAAGATCAATTTTCCATTTAAATTTAGCGGGAAACACCAAACTCTTAAAACACGGAATTAATGCTTACGACGTATCATCAGCTGCGAAGCGGTGTCGAGTTTAAGAACTTCTAGCAATCGGAGATACAACGTATATGTAGATCATAATACATTTAGATATAGGATGAACAATTGAAAATAGTTCATTTATAAGTATTCGCCAGAACTCTATTGAGGCTGTGAATTGAACCAACTGCTGGTATGGTTCACTGGATCTGTAGTGGCTATAAACTGAATCAACTTTGATAAATACACACATGTCCTAAATAAAAACAACTCATGTGTAATATAAATTCTCCTACGGGAAGCCATGAGACTGTGATACAAACTGAACAATTAGACTGTGTCAACTAAAATTATGATATTAGATTTGTGTTGTGAACTCGTGAGTAAATAATATTGATCAACGACGAATTAAGGCACTATTAACATGAAGCAATATGTAAACATCGTCTATTTCAATCATTAGACTAGTTTGTGAAGTGATAAAATAATCCACATAAATTCTCTTGTTGTGTCAATTTGTGAAGAGAATGCAGTATGTACGTCTAATGTCCGTAGAAGAGTTGCATCACGTCGCTCCGCCACGGCCAAGGAATGAACGAACAAATTTAATTAGAAGACATTTCCGGTAGATAAGATTACATACTCGTATTTTAAAGAGAACATAACGACATATTGTGCGTACCACACGTTTCGAGATTGCGGCCCGCCCGCTGATCGATCGGTCGTAGCGTGTTGACATGCACACATGCATGAAGAAAGAGCCGCTATCTATGTCTACTAGTTGTTACACAAAGACAGCGAGCAGCCACCTCCTATTCAAATTTGAAGATAGTTTATTTAACATTTAGCTTGGTGTTTAAACACTTTGTCATGCGAAACACTTTGAACGAAGAAACTCAGAAACTCTGTTATTGATATTTGATAGAATCATAAAAGTCTCTAAAATATTAAGATGTTAGATTTGATTGTAGTTTGCTTTGCTTTGAGTCAGATCTAGCAGCACAATCAATGTTACAGTAAGTAATAATTGGGATCAGACAAGTGGGCTAGTTTAAAAAAAAACAGTGGTTTGAACACATATGAAATGTGTTCTTCATGTCACGCCAGAAAATATAACGAAAATAAAACAGTGCTCCTAGCGTGAAACGTATTTTCCATACGTTTTTTTACGTAATTACTTGGGCCACTGAAACTATGAATGTTCCATGTAGACTTAGGTTGTGTTTTTATTACTTGCCCACTTTTATTGAACAGCAATCACATTCTAAATTATTTGTTAAGGTTAGATTAAAAAGAGTAAACAAGACAATGTGCAATAAATTATAATTAGTGAAGCTGTGTAAGATCCAACTTTGAATGCAAAAATCAAACTGACATTTCACTGCAATGTGGCTTTCACATTCTACTGAAAATGTAAGGGGTAAAAAGGTTTCATAAAAACTATAATTTTAAAAACATCATACTCATTCCACTAAATATAAAATGAGAATATAATTCGAATACTAAGATTAGATATCAGTGTTTTAGATCATTAAAAAAAAACATGCAACTGTCACTTAAACATTTAGACATTTATGTAATCATTTCTGTTAAAAATGATTTTTCGAGAAATACGGTAATTTTAAAAACATTTACTCTAAGACTTCACAATATTTTTGGACTTGTAATATGCAATGGAAATAAAGTTACAATTAATACAATTCATCTAAAGTAAGTCTACCATAGTAAATTTGTGGATTGGCTATTATGTAAGGGGCTGTCCATGAATCACGTGAGGTTCAAAAAGGGGGGGGGGGGGGGGGGGGGGTTCGGCAAAAATCAAATAGTAAGATATCACGTGTATTAATTTTTTCGTCAAACGCGTGATTTTAAAATCGACGTGTAGTGTAACCTTGACTCCCCGTTAAAGTAACGAACGAAGTCCTCACGCGCCTAGAATAGGATTAGATTATACTTTATACGGGTATTTAAAAAAAACTATTATAAATAAAAGATTGGCAGTCATAGGAACTGCCGATAGAAGTGAAACTTATGACTCAGAATTTGATATTACTTACCTTGGAAACTACACGGGTGTAACCGGAGGGCGTGGCCTCGCCATCTTGGCATGGCCATCTAGAAATGCGTCAGCATTTCCCATTGCCTGATGCGTTTCTAGATGGCCATGGCATGATGGCCTGTCCACGCCTTTTCAGCATTTCCCATTGGCTGACGTATTTCTAGATGGCCAATAGCCATGGTCCCGAGTTTACCCGAAGCTTTCTTATCATACCCGGGCGTGACGAACGAATTCAATTCACAGCCCACGAAAAAAATGTCTAGGCGCGCCTAAAGAAGTTTTCACTTCAAAAAAATTAAGATTCTTTGTAGGTACTAAAAATACACGCGATTTTGGTGGGGGGAAGGGGGGTTCGTTTTAAACCTCACCACGTACCACCAAGGGGGAGGGAGGGTTAAAAAAATGTAAAAAAAACATCACGTGTTTAATGGACAGCCCCTAACTGACCCGCCTAAATAAGCAAGGACTAGGATTATGTCAAGATCATGAGTCGACTTAAGAACTGAAGTGTAGTTTAAGCTTGAAGTAAAGCTTTGGTCTTAGTAAAACTAAAAAAAAACATTAAATGGACTTCAAAAAAGGCGAGTTCTTAAAATTAATAAAATCACCTGCACCGCCTGTGAAATGACTATGTGATTCTTGTTTTATTATCAGAAGTTATTTTCAAAATGCACAATAGTTGAAAATTTATTCTATGATAATGTAAAGGCATATTCCATATAATATTGCCAAAATAAGAACAAAGAGAACCAATATCTCTATCGAGAACATATAGAAGTAGATAACATTTTTGTAGTATTTATGCTCCCCATTAAATTTACAAGTCGTGCATTTAAATGACATTCCATCCACAGCTGCTAGGGCTTTATTTTTATTTATTTTATGCTTCAACTTATGAATGAGTCCAATACAACGATAGAGCTAACTGCCATAAATCTACCATAGCATTAAATAAAGGTATATAGAAGAATGTAAATGTTGGAAACTAATGTTACTTATGTAAAATCTATAACTCGAATAAGGAGTTGGGAATGGGAACTCAGGGTAGCACACTTACATTTCATTTTATCATACTATGTGATCAACTCAGAATTTAAAAAATAATAGCTTAAAGAACATTGTTTTAAGTTATATTGCTACACTCGTAATAATGATTGTGGGATGTAAACAACATGAACATGGTGATAGCTCTGATTTTTTTCATAATTTAGAAATGATCTCTGATCTTTGATGATCTGAAAGTTATGGCTAAAAATATGCATAATCATGTTGTCATCATTGTAAATGCAACAAAATTTTACTTATGCTGCTAATTACATGGACTGAAGTGTGCTACCCACCTAAATTGTGCAATGACTAGGGTTTGGAGAATAATGTGGTTAAGTAAATGCTTACTGTTGTTATATCTTGTTATAAAAAATGATGGACAAGGGTGAAAAACGCTGAACAACTAATAAGGCTAGTCAATGATATTGAAACAATTACAGCTTTATGGAAATTTATGAGCTATATGTATTGCTATATTTATTGGGAAGGTTGTTTGATTCAAGGTGTCTTAGATATAAAGTATAAAATCATCGTTACTCAAGTTGCTTTGCTAGTATTACTAGGTTATTGCCATCTGGTGCTAGTGCTTCATGTTAGTATTACATTTTTGTACTGTGTATGTTAGTGTGCACAAAATAAATAAATTGAAACAGGCATAGATATACTTGTTAAGATTTTGTTGAGTGTGAAAGTCTGTTATATTAGCTGTCAAGATCCAATAATTCATATTTCATCTTCATATTTGCCATCAAGTGCCCTAAAGTTATGGTTAGATATTTGTTTTCATCCTGTCATGTTATTTACAAATATTTGAAAGAATCTTGTAACAAAAGGAGTCATGAAGAGTTCAAATTACTGCCTGGCATTGCACTCATAGGCTAGAGGTAGAAGATGATTGATTCACCAGAATCTACACTTACCGCAAACTGACAGCTAATAAATTAAAGCAGACTGATTCACCATTACAGTTGAAAGGTTGAAACCTACATTCAACAGCAATCTTAGTTTTTATAGTATTTAAACTCTTTAGCAATGCACTGCACTCATTACCTACAGATATTAAAATAGTAAATCTCATCTTGCTTGGTGGTCACACTGAAAATATTGATGTAGTTGTTTGCAAACATTCATAAAAGTATTAATTTGCTTCACTTTAGTATTTAGGCTTGTAACTTGTTAAATATTCTTTGAAGTAATAGATCATCAAAACATAGGTACTGTTATCTTCCAAATATATTCAAGACCAAAGAATTAACTATAAGATATCAGTCTTTGGTTAAGATCTGAAATGTGAAGCTATTTTATTATGATCTGTCCATTGCAGCATTATTTATTTTGTACATGCATATAAGTATCAATATAAAATATTTATTCCAATGTTGACTTTTCTTTTATAAACTTCAGACCCCCCTAGTTAAAGAATAGGCATGTTCTTTTGGTGTTTGAAAGTAGCTTTAGTATCTTCTATGTCGGAGACCAGGTGCGTCACCATCGACCACTCCATGATTTACTATCAGGTGAGTTGATGATCAATGTGATGGTGCATTAAAAAAAGAGAAAGAGGGTTTACATCATTGAACTCTTAAAACACTAAGAAGCGGCACTCGCTCATCTACGATCGCAATGTAAATTCAGGTGACGTCTCCTGATTGAGTCTCAGTCGCAACAGGAGCCACAAGTTGAGTGGACGTTCGCTAACAATTCAAAAAAATCCGATATGAGCCGTAATAATGTCTTATTCTGCTTTTGCAAGGTGCACAAACAGTTCAAAGACCAAGAACAAGTTCCATGGTATCACTTTTCATGCGTAAATACACAAAATCTTTAATTATTTCCATAACAGTTAAATGATTATTACATCTAAAATTATTTTTCTGTTGTAAACAATTTTACAATTGGCCATTTCTACAAAGAGACAGATATACATACAGCGGCTGTATATCTGTCTCTTTTTCGTCGCATAAAGTTACGGCTGGTCTAGTCGGGAGAACGGCGGCTGCCGATCCGGAGACCCCGGGTTCAAACCCCACACGCACCACTGTCTTTTCAAAGTCATGTGCGTAATGCCGCTAACTTAAAACGGTGAAGGAAAACATCGTGAGGAAACCGACATGTACCTAGAATCTTTCGAAGTCATGTGTCATCCGCCAACCCGCACTGGGCCAGCGTGGTGGATTGTGGTCTAAACTCTCTCCTTGCGAGAGAAGGCCCCGAGTCCCAGCAGTGGGAACGTTTAGTGGGCTGTTGATAATAATACATACAGCGTAAGAGTGCAACACGACCGGCGATAAGTTAGTTGCGGCTATTTTGTCTCTTTCACGCCAGTGCATTTGTATGTCTTTCTATTCTTGTCGAAAAAAATATCTAAACAAATGTGATGTATATCTATCTCATTTGCACCTACTGCCTACTTGGCATTCATTCAAACGTCTCTCACGATGCAAGTGAAGCTGTGTGCACATTGCGTATACTTGTGTTTCATCAAAGGTTTACCTACATACATTTCTCAAAAAACACACAGAAAGAGGGCTTACGTACATTTCTGAAAAATGACCAGATAAAAATGTTGGCCTTAAAATCTACATCTTTCAGCTAAATCCTTGAAATTAAATTCCAGTATCTAATCACTTGAATATAAAATCAATAGTTCATTGATTGACACATATTTGCAATTAATGTTAAAAAAGCTAAATATGAGTTACTATTGTATAATAGTACTAGCTGTTACCCGCGACTTCGTCCGTGCGAAATAAATACTAAGGCAACTCAGACAGTACCTATTTGTATCCCCAGACACATTTACGGTTACTAAAACAGCTTATAAAAATATTTTATTTTCTCGAAAAATATTTTCAGAGAACAAAATGGGAAGCTTATCTTGACTAATGAGCAAATTTACGATCACTTTCAAAGCACATACGAAGTGCCTAAACGCGGGAGCTCATACGTAGTACCAAACATCCAAAGACCTAATGATCCTCTGACAAACTTTCAAAGCACTCCACCTAGCTAAGAGGAAGTAAACTATCAAATTAAGAAGAAAACTACTAAATCAGCTCCAGGCCCTGATGGCATTCCCTATATAGTGTATAAAAAGTGTCCATCAGTTCGTAAACATATCTTAAATATATTCAGTAAGATCTGGGTAACGATTCTGAAACCATTCGGTTGCATCCGACACGGAATCTCATCTCTCGGTCTTTGTCATGCTAAACAGATAAGACAAAGACCGAGAGATGAGATTCCGTGTCGGATGCAACCGAATGGTTTCAGAATCGCTACCCTGGTCAGGAAAGCAAATCCCAAAATCATTTGGAAGAGCAATTTTTGTCCTCATTCCTAAAATGCAAGAAGTAACTCATCCAAAAGACACCAGACCGATAGCCCTAACCAATACAATTTCAAATTTTTTTTTCAGTATATTGCAATAGGTATTTCAGGCCCAACCACCAGAAAGGCTTCTTGCCTGGTATTTCTGGATGCCTGGAACACAATACATTACTAGCGGAAAGTTTGAAAAATGCCAGAACACATGAGAGACAAATAACAGTCTGCTGGATAGACCTAGAGAACGCATTTGGTTCCGTGCAGCATGAACTTATGTTATTTGCCCTAAAATGGTATAACTTTCCTGGGTAGCGATTCTGAAACCATTCGGTTGCATCCGACACGGAATCTCATCTCTCGGTCCTTGTCTTATCTGTTTAGCATGACAAAGACCGAAAGATGAGATTCCGTGTCGGATGCAACCGAATGGTTTCAGAATCGCTACCCTGCTGTAATTATTGACATAATTAATTCATATTATAATCACTTAAAATTCGTTATAGCAGTAAACAAGGAATACCCAAAACCACTTAAGGGTGCTGCTTATCACCAATAGTATTTAATATAGTTATAAATATTCTAGTAGATAAATTAATATCCCGTGAGAAAAAATGGGGCTACCGGTTTAAAATCAACAATAAGTACACTGAGTCAATTTTAGCCTTTGCGGACGACTTTGCAATACTTACACGAAATCCCAAACAGTGTCAAGAATTGTTGAATGATGTTGATGAGTTCTGTACATGGACAGAGGGAATGAGGGCAAAACCAAGTAAATGTCATTGTTTATGTCTGGGTAGACGAGATACCAAATATACTTCTTACGATCCGGGACTCTCCATAAGTGGCCAAAGAGTTGCCACAATTGCAGAGGCTGTGCCTTTCAAATTTCTTGGTAGAAAGATAGACTACAAAGGACGTACACCATCATTAGAGGTAGTTGTTGGAAATTTCATGAACGACCTCAATAAGGTAGACCAACAGCCTATCAGCAATATCAAAAAAGCATGGATATGTGACAACTATCTCACATCACGTCTCACTTGGCCTTTCCTAGTATATGACATCGGTAAAACCCTCCTCGCAAAACTAGATGCTAATGTCATAAAGATATTGAAGTCATGGTTTGGATTGGCACATCCGGCTGATCCCTCTACTCTCTTTAGGGATCACAATAGTTTTGGCCTGAAACTAAAAAAAACATCCGAACTCTACAAACACCTAAGAGTTACAAAAACGCATCTTTTGGGAAAGTCGAAAGACGAATTAATCGCATCTCTCCCAAAAGACAAAAGCGCTTCGGACCTTGAATCTAGACTTCAATTCCATAAACAATTTATGGCAGGTGCACAAGTAAATACAGCTGGGTTGGGTGCGAGAAAGAAAAGGGAAGACCGAGACATGGTAAAAACCTTTCTACAACAAGACGAAAATGACAGTTATAAAGTGCACGCTATGAATTTAGAAATGCAAAGTGAGTGGTTAACCATAGGTGAGTTTTGTATCCCATTAGCTCTAAAGTGGCGCACCTTGCTATATGACTGGTCTCCTGCCTTATTAAAATTTTATCTAAATGCTTTTCAAATGACCCTTCCTGACCAGAGTAACTTGGTAAGGTGGGGAAAAGCCTCTGAAAAATGTTGCTATACTTGTGGTGAGGCGATATGTACAGCAAGGCACATATTGGTGGGATGCAAGGTGCTCCTTAATAGGGAACATTACTCACTGCGCCATGACAGAGTACTTGAAATCATACGTGAAGCCGTAAGCCTTTCGGTAGCTAGAGCCCAAAAGGGATTGACGACAAACAAAAGACAAATTAACTTTGTAAAAGAGGGTTCAACTTCAAACTCCAAGAGCAAGCCTTACTCAATCCTGGGTTTAGCACCTGATTGGACTATTTTAATGGACACGTATGAAAAGCATTATAACATCCCAGAGGATGTGGGTGTTTCGTCATCCAGACCGGACATTTTCCTTTTTTCTAGGGCTACGAAACGCATAGTCCTGGTAGAACTTACCGTACCGTGGGAAACTAATATAAGTACCTAAAGACCACGCGATGAAACAAAATAAGTATTACGACCTTAAAAACGAATTAACAAAAAATGGCTATGTACTAGTTAATTTATACGCTGTAGAAGTAGGAGCGAGAGGTATACCAGCAAAATCTCTCTATAACCTGCTTAAAGACCTTGGATTGTCCAGAAGTGCAGTAAGTTCTATACTCTAGTATATAGATATAGAATAGAATAGATAATATAGACTAGAACGAGTATCTAAAGCTGCACTAGTAGGATCATATCGGATTTGGCTGGGCAGGGAGAGAAATACGAGTAGTGAAGGTGAGTGTTGACGTACGTCAATATAAGGGGCCCCTTTTAAACCTACGCCCGAGTCACAAGTCTTGGGGTCTATTCGAGATTTCTCTCTCTCTGCCACACGATGGACCCGGCACCCGCACGGTGAATCCATGGAATGCTAAGAAGTTCGTCTCAAACAAAAAATGACAGCCCGGAGAGACGGGATGATGCTGGAAAGACAGATGGCTGGTGGAAAAGACATCTGACGGATGGAAAGACATCTGACTGCTGGAAAGACATCTGACTGCTGGAAAGACATCTGACTGCTGGAAAGACAGTCGAGGGTGAAGGCCTAGCAAGCCAAGCCCGGGAATATATGCGCTAAAAAACCAAATAAGAGAAATACCCCTGGGACAGTCCGAGAGGGGGGGCGGAAGATCTGTCCACCGGTTGATAACAACGACGACCCTGGCGCGAATACGGAATTGAGATGCCCTACGTGCGGGAAAATTTACAAGAGACGAGCCTGGTACCTACTTAAAGCACTTAAAGACACATGATGGTGTTGAAGCACGACAGCCGTCGGTCAGTACTTCGACAAACACTATGGATAGAGTTGACCCTCATATATCCCAAGGTGAACCATCGAGTGAAAACTACCAGGGGGTCTACCGCCTAACGAAAAACGCTTTGACGCTTTGATGCTTTGGCATTGCCGTCTCTTTTCTTCTCGCTTGAAATGAAAGAGACGACAATGCCAAAGCATCAAAGCGTCAAAGCGTTTTTCGTTAGGCGGTAGAGGCCCAGGAGTCCATTGTCATCAGGACAGCAGGACACGTCTTGGCATACCCAGCCTAAAAAATTCCACCTGGAAAGTTCATGACGAAAACTTGGCTATATTGTTAGAACATCCTGGTACAAAACAAGACCTAAACAGCCAAGTAGAAACTTTTCAGGACACCATCTACCTATACTTACTTCTCTGAGCACTATCCACCATCAACTTATTATGCTCAAAATAACAAGGAAAATACATTCAAAATGAAATTGCGGAGGAAGAAAAGAGAGTTAATAAAACGTCTTCGTGTAGCCATGGGCGACAACCATCTAAGTCACCAACTATCCAGGGCTCTGAGATCAATCCTTAAATTAATACAAGGAATATCGCTACAAATCAGTAAAAATCGCGATAATCTTAACAGAGCTAAACACGAAGTAGACTTCGATAAAAACCCTTTTCAATACTCGAAAAATATTTTCAGAGAACAAAATGGGAAGCTTATCTTGACTAATGAGCAAATTTACTTTACGATCAATTTAAATTTTTCAGTATATTGCAAACAAAAATGACCACATTTATGGCTAGCAATAGGTATTTCAGGCCAAACCACCAGAAAGGCTTCTTGCCTGGTATTTCTGGATGCCTGGAACACAATACATTACTAGAGGAAAGTTTGAAAGATGCCAGAACACATGAGAGACGCACGGTGAATCCATGGAATGCTAAGAAGTTCGTCTCAATCAATTTTATACAATTTCATCAAAATCCGTTCAGTTGTTTAGGTTTAAAAGCGTAAGAGACATTCGTCCCCCATTTCAAGTCCAATTTCATCCCCATACAGTTAGAAACTACAAAATTTCTAGAACAAACATTTATTTGCTTCGTGTCAAGTGCCTATATACAGAGATTCATGGTTTTATCTTCAATGATCGGGTACTTCCATATTGACATTCAATACCCATTTCAACCCCAATTTCATCCCCATACAGTTCGAAATTACAAAATTGCTAGAACAAACATTTATTTGCTTCGTGTCAAGTGCCTATATACAGAGATTCATGGTTTTATCGTCAACAATTGGGAGCTTCCATATTGACATTCAATACCCATTTCAACCCCAATTTCATCCCCGTCCAGTTCGAAATTACAAAATTGCTAAAACAAGCATTTGTTTGCTTCGTGTCAAGTGTATATATACACAAAGTTTCATGGTTTTATCTTCAACAGCTGGGAATTTCCGTATTGACATTCAACCCCATTCCAATCCCAATTTCATCCCCGTACAGTTTGAAACTACAAAATTGCTAGAACAAACATTCGTATGGTTCGTATCAAGTGTTTATGAACAGAGTTTCATGGTTTTATCTTCAACAGTTATGAACTTTCATATTGACATTCATCCCCCATTTCAACCCCAATTTTATCCCCGTACAGTTTGAAATTACAAAATTGCTAGAACAAACCTTCGTTTGCTTCGTATCAAGTGTCTATGAACAGAGTTTCATGGTTTTATCTTCAATGATTGGGAACTTTCATATTGAGATTCATCCCCCATTTCAACCCCAATTTCACCCCGTACAGTTTGAAATTACAAAATCGTTCATCCTTTCATCCCTTGTTTCACCCTCTTAGGGATTGAATTTCGCAAAACCCCATCTTAGTGAGCGCCTACGTGCTAAAATACACCTCCATGCAAAATTTCAGACTCCTAGCATTTGTAGTTTCTGAGATTTCGTGATGAGTGAACCTTTCGCTTTTATATATGTATAGATATATAGATTTGAAAAACATTTAAGAGATTTGACAATAGTTGTCTGTGGTAATACGGCAAAGACACTGACTGCATTCTCATGCCATAATCTATTAATTTATTTTGAATTTACTTTTTGGGACAAATACAGGTAACAGGCAAGTGTAACTAAATAGTAGAAGTTTCTAATACATTCAAAATATTACTATATAAGTTGTAATTTATGAAGTGATAATGCTTTCACAGATACTTTCGAGTCACTAAGGAACTGTCATCAAATATCTAACACTGGTCTTAAGTCTCAAGATAGGTAACAGAGACGCAAGCTGATATTATTTATAATGTTTAAAATGGTATAGATTTTATTGTAAATGTTCTGTAACTAGTTACCTACCATGTAATTAGGATAGAATAGCTACCATGAATTGAAAGAATCACATCTTGATGGGTTTTACTTGATTTAATATGCACTAAATAACTTAAACATTGCTCTTATGGGAAATAAGTTTTACCATGAAGTTAGAATCACAATATTACTTCTTTGCTTTAGGTTTGAGAGTAAAGTATAAGATTAATGTTCCCATGACTGCGTATGTTGCTTTGGCCACCTGAAAGAATAGAAAATTAGTTATCAATTGTATTATGTTGACTCAAGAACTTTGTTGACAAAGTAAAAACTATAGTATAATAATGTGAAGAGTAAATAAGAAAATTAAATCAAACCAAGGGCTAACCAATCAGATCAAACATGAAGGCGATGAGCTACATAACCTTAAATCGTCTTTGAAATTTATTACAATGAAACTAGTTAAATTACAGGAATTAACCTAAAGTATTAACTACTTACGTTAGCTCTGCCCCTGTTGGTTTGGCTGTTGAAGTATTTGGATAGACCCTTGAGCTGGGATTCATCTACAGAGTCGCCTCCGGCCATTCTACAAGAAAACAATATTGGCACTTTTATTAACACCCTGCACGAAGTCGTCAAACAAATCAATTGAAGAAATCAGGAACCACTTTTTTGCATGATACTAGTACTGATAATCTTAAAATTACCTGGAATTCTAATAATTTAGTCTTATGTAATTACGTAAAACAAGTAGATTCCCCCTCAGCTGGTGAGAAAACTAAACTTATTATTTTAAGCATACCGATAAACTATGACAGCAGGATAGCAAGATAGCAAAAATCTCTAGTCTGAAAAAGACAAAATTTGACATGCTATGCTAAATGTATAGTTCTGATAACAACTTACGAGGCTGGAACATTTTTTGCAACGTTTCGTTTTCACATCTACCTATCTAACAAAAATGTAATGTAGATAGGTAGTACATTTTTTACTTTTTGTTCAAGAAATTCTTGTGGTCTACCAAAACAGACACTATGAACTATGAGTACCTGTAAGGCACAGATCACTATATCTATAAGGCAATGAGACGTTTTCCGACGAGACAAAAATAAATGGTTCAATAAAACGACGATAGGAGGCGCTTGTAGGGTTTTTACTTAGTTGTCAAAAGCGTTAGGCGTTATATTTGCGAAAGCACGACTTATTGTAATACATAATAAACTACTTTACAACTACGAAACAAAATAAATCAAAACAAATTCCTAAACCTGGGTAGCGATTCTGAAACCATGCGGTTGCATCCGACAGTCCGACACGGAATCTCATCTCTCGGTCTTTGTCATGCTAAACAGATAAGACAAAGACCGAGAGATGAGATTCCGTGTCGGATGCAACCGAATGGTTTCAGAATCGCTACCCTGCAAGTTTCTTTATTTCGCTTTAAATTGTGGTTACATTGAAGGTCTTACAAATACTTAGCACCTAGACAATTTCGGCCTAAAAGGCATGCGAAAGATTCACTATGTATAGCAAATCTATATTTTAGTACATAAGCATGTCATACTACCTACTTAACTGAAAACTAATTATTGTATCTATATATATTACTAGCTGAACGCGCGGGCGTTGCTACGCCATCTATCGAAAATTGGGCGTACCAATTAAAATTTTGAACAAATCCGGTTAGTTTAGGTTCTAATGACGCAACCTTTAAAATATGACATTATGCTGTCACGCAACAAAAGCTCTCAAAAAGCAATATCTTTTCCCGTTTTTGTTACATTTTTCATTCATGCTCGGCTCCTGTTGATAGTATGAGGATCCTCATTTATCGAGGAAGGCTATAGGCTATTAAACATTACGCTACTATCAACAGGAACACAAATCAACAAAGAAATAATCTTTTAATTCGAACCAGTAGTTCCAGAGATCCTTGCGTTCAAACAAACAAACAAACTCTTCAGCTTTGTAATATTAGTATAGATACATTCAGAATTTTAAGAATTGCATCGGGCTAAATCTATTTTCATTAAATTCAATGAAGAACCTGTGCTCCATTAACCATCTCTGAAATTTAGTTTTAAATTGTTGGCACGAAAGAGATTTGAAAGATTCAGGATTGTTATATATTCTTAAAGCCATAATATAACAATTTTTTCGGTAAAGCTCTGTATTACATTGTGGAAAAACAAGTCTATTCGAATAACGTGTACAGTAGTTACGATTATCTTTGAGTTTATGGAAATGTTCTGGGTGTTTTTTGACGAACATACATATTTCAAAAATATACATTGACGGCAGCGGAAGTATTTTTAATTTTCTAAATAGTGGTTTACATGACTCCAAAAGACCAGCACCGCAAATTGCACGTATACATCGTTTCTGTACTCTGAAGGCTCTGTCAATCTCTACCGAGTTTCCCCAAATAATAATAAATTTCTTCATGTATTTAGGGTATTATAGAAGGTAGACATACCAAACTAATCAGCTGAGCTAAAAAACAATTAATAATTTATCTAAAATAATTGATATATCTGCCAAACCTCTAAAATTTTAAATTATCACAAAAAATTTAGATTACTCTTTTTCCCTGAAAATTGGGAGGGGATTCATTGTGGTTACATTTTTGAGAGTCTATGGCAGAGACAGATCTTGCTGAATCTACACTATCGCCATCTAGTACGTACGGTGGAACTATATTTGTGTCGTCGGAAAACGCCTCATTTCACAATGCAAATTTATCTGTCAAATATAGTTCACAATTTCACGAAGAGTGGAGCCAATGATTCGTTTTGTTATCTCTACTATAATGAAACATTCGCGCTACCTACCTTTAGCACACCCCGGACACTCGGCCTAAAATCTATACAGACGGTGCAGTTGACATACCTACACTCACACAACTACGCATATGTCGTTCGAACACATTTACGCATGTGTGCGTGTCATCTAGGGTTACTAAATTATTTTAGTAAGTTAAGTACACTTACCCAAAGAGAACTTTATTCTGACAATATATTAATTAATCACTCCACATATTTCGCGTATTTCATTATAGACTAGTCACAGAACATTAGATTAGCTATAACTACGTAAACTACGTTCATAAGATGCATTAAAAAGCGGTATCACAGTTTACTATATCAGAGTATTATACACTGCACAAACTACTTATTAATTATTAACACATCATGTCAGCGACCAGTAAAGAGAAAGCACATGATTTTTCAACTCAAAACTCCAAATTAAATGTTGTAAACAAACATTACGAATTTTTATCAACTATGGCCGATAATGTTGCTAGTTCCGGATTTAATTTATTACTAATGCTTAAAAGAATATTACTTTTGTATGTTGATAAATAGTGATTTATTTATTCGCATTATAGTAAGGATCGCATAAAACTTTAAATATTGTGAATTTGCGCCGAATAAACAAAAATCGGTTTCAATTTTAAATTAAATTCAGAAACTTACTTGACCAAATTTCAACGACGATCATAAAAAACTTGAACAAAAATAAACGAAAGTAATTTTTAGTTTTGTTTTCATATTTCAAAACTATGATCTACCAAAAAAAAAAAGAAACATCATAGAAGACATGGCCCAAATCGTACCCTGACCTCGGCACAAAATAATTATATCTAATCTCAAAAAAATCTAATAATTGTATGCAAATATATTTTAAGAAAAAAAATTACACCACTCCCATAACCCAAATTAGTGGCTAACATGTTTTTTTATCAGTGTAGTTTTGTAGGCGTTTTTTTTAAAAGTTCAACAATACTGTTTGCAATCCGATGTAATCATCATCATCATAACATCTTAGCATATACCTCTCTTCAAGTACGCCTCATATCCCAGGCCTATGCTAGTGCTGTGCTTGTGCTAGTACTTGTCCAGATTTGACCCGCGATGTAAGCATACTGATAATTGAATACAAAGTCCAAAGTACATTACCAAAAATAAGCGTATTATCATGAATTATTTTACTTACACTCGTTTAATTTGAATTCAATTCCAAGGCCACCCATCGCGAAAAGAACCTAAGCATATTCGTGCATTGTTTGATATATATCTTTATGACTCAGCCGGTATATATTATTTTTATATCATTAACACCAAAATATACAATATATTTTGTTCCATAAAACGAGCTTTTGACACGAACTTCTACAGGCAAAAAAACGCAGGTTAGCCACTCAAACGGATGATGATGATAGTTTAGAATATTATTACTAATAACTTAAAATCCGAGGTACATCAAAAAACCCAGGTGTGGCACCTGGGTTTTTTCAATGTGATTTGGGCTTATGTCCTTTGTTTCACAATAAATGGAGCTATCACGTAACAAACATATAAACGAATTGAGATCCGTCTCCTTTTTTGAAGTTGGTTAAAAATGAAACTAAATCGTAGTAGTACCGGTAGTACTAGAACCGGTAAAGTTTATAAGTCAATGTCAAAGCCGTTAATTATTGAATAAGAACCGGTAAAGTTTATAAGTCAATGTCAAAGCCGTTAATTACTGAATAAGTTTTAGTTTAAAAATATCGTTATTTTTTTTTGGAACTATCCATTCCAATAGTCAATGTACTCGTATCCTCTTACTGGTTTTAATGAACGGTTGTTGCGAAATCTTAAATAAGCATACTACTTACTAGATGAAATCCTATATTCATTGTTCACTATTGACCGACATAATATATACATGGACGCACATAAAAGTACAGATATTCTAATATAGAACCTGTTTATTTTTTTTGAGTCGGTTGAATGCTAAGAAATAATCACTTATCAATAAATCTGAATAGTAGCAATCTTAGTAAAAAAAATCCACTAAATTGGCAACACTAGTGACTAGTGACTTCGTGAATTGCGAACTATACCTACTCTGCGCCATCACTCGTTACCATACGTTATTGGCGCCACTGACGTATTTCACAACGATTAACGAAAGCCGCAGTTTAAAAACAACGAGTTTAAAAATTTCGTCACAGGACTTCAGTGTTGGCGCGTACTTCTAACCAGAATAGCTTAACACAGTTTGTAAAAATGATTCAATCTTTGTAGAAATTCTTATGAAATGAAAAATCTCTTATTCTTGTTTCGTATAATAGACGAAAAATTTGGTACCATTTTGTTAAATAATACAGCATCATGGTCGTATTCTCATAGAAAATTATCGTCCGATATAACCCTTCGTTGAGTGATTCTCGCGTCCTTGCGGGGTAGGAAGCTTGAAACTGGCGGGGGGTGGGGAGTGTCCGTTCTATCTGTATTATCTATTCTATGCCTTTAGCAAAATAATAATTTAAAACTTCATTTGACAGGTATATTTGCGTTCAGAAATAGGGCGTTTTGAACATACAAAAAGACCTGTCATGTTAAATTGTTAGAGAAATTTCACAATAAAAAACAGTGGTGCCACACCTGGCAAAATTTATAACTATCTTTGACAAGTCAATTTGCATCTGGAAAACGCCTCATTGATTTGCAAGAAATAAGGTAGCAACCCTAGCTGACTCTTACTACGTGACTAGTGACGTACTACTATACTCACAATTTCATCATTTACATTATTTGTGGACTTTAGGTTTCGGCTTCTTGAAAAATTTGCAGTAGATATAATACATTGCACATAAAGATAATGTTGCTTTAGATGTCTGCAATTAAATTTAATATTGAGTTGATACTAATTTGATACCACATAACGGCGACTATTCGTAGGTAGGTACTTTTTATGTTTTTATACAATACTGGCACAGATACTGGTTTACGCTTGACTGCATATCACCGTTAGACAATGATGTACGTTAAACAATAACGTGGCCTAGGATGTAGTTCGCTTGTCTAGAAGGCCTCTCTCACACAGTTTTATTCTAGATTTCAAGACATTCAACTTTGAATCAAAGCAGACTTTGCCGGTACCCGGTAGCGTCGGGTAAACTAGGAAATGTTAGGAAAATTATAAACGCGCCTCTAGCTGATTATAACTTTACTTATTGTTCATACATATATGTACAATTGCTAGCGTTTACGCGAGGCTAAAATATATGCTCGAGACTACTAAGTACTAGTCTCAAATCTCAAAAATGTATTTTAGCGCCTACGCGCTATTACTACGTACCTACTACTAAGTACCTACTACTGTTATTACATAACGATGTTATCAAGAGTTAAGTCTCACATAGATAAATGTAATAGTAAATACCTAGGATATTGGAAAAGTTTGCACGGAAGTAAAATACATTTTACTTTATTTCGCCTAAGTACCTAAGTACTAAAAATCTATAAGTAATGATAGTACCTATGTGACTGCAAAGCACATCACTGACTGTAGAGCAAATAATGTTCTATGGTGACTGCCTATCCAAGATCGGTTCTGAAGTAAGTAAATACCTATGTAGTGTACCTAAGTAGGTTCCTACATTTACTTACGTTAGCTCGACCTCTTGTCGTCTGATTGTTGAAATATCGGCTAAATCCTTTCAAATTCGGATCATCGTGTGGACCATGGCCTGCCATTGCTATTTAATTTAAAGTTTTATTGTAAATCTTCAAAAAATCAAGAAAAAATTTCATGACCTACAAATTATACTGACGGACAAAAATATCTCAGTTAAGTGCGAATCGGCTTTCACATCGAGAGTTCCGTACTCATATGCAACCCATTTTCATTGACTGTTACGATTACTATGATATTACGTTCTATGCTTCTACTTTATATTTTTCTATACTATGCTTTTACTTAATTTCACTCGAAACTGATAATCCACTTCGTATCTTATTTGTTTTTGCTTTCAAACACTTTTTAAGTTCTTAATAATACCTACGGTCACAGAATAAATATTAGTATGAATATTAGTACAAGTACAGAAGCCTCACTTACCGAAAACAATTATTTAGATAGCGACTCTTGCTGGGACACAACAAAGTTCAATTCAGCTCGCAATACCTGTCGCTATTTTCAAATAAACATTTGCGCTCTTTCTAACGCGTAACTCTGTCCCTGTCTAGCGCGGAGGGTTGTCGACATATCTAATAACAATATGCGCGGGAAACGTGTTGCGCGAGCGCTCAGCCGTGCGTCCGACAACCGACTGGCACTTGTTCCCTGGGAGGAACGGTCTAGCTGTAGGCTAAAACCGCGTGACCTTGAGCGAGTGATGATGCACTGCTACGGTGTTATAAATATAATATGCAAACTATATTTATATAGGTACATTGCAAGTGTAGTTTGCATATTTATAACACCGTTTTTCTTATCAACATTACCTCACCAGAGATAGGACCAAATCACTGTTCTGTTTTCCGTACTGGTTTGTTTTTGTCCCAAATGCATATATATACACAGTAGGTACGTTTTTTGCTATATTTTATTTCGAAATATAATTTTAGTCCAGAAAACAATTTAGTAGTACATACTCATGGAACCAATGTTGTCATTTATCTTCTAAACTAATAGTCAGATTTTGATGAGATTTTCAATGTTGGGTTTGATTGGTGCATGTGTTATAAAAACATTTTATTTGAGGACAGCACTGTAGTAAATAAATATCTGTTAAAACAACTAGTCCGATTTTGTTGCGGCTTTCAGTTAAGTAGGTATAATATAGGTTTGTGGCAGATTAGTGAAGGCTCTTAGATTAATGTTGCAGTAGTAACTCAGAGGGAACTGTAGTAATATATTTTTATAGAAGTGTAAACTTCTTTAGGCGCACCTACACAGATTTTTCGTGGGCTGTGAAATGAATTCTACCATCACGCTCGGATATGATAAGAAATATTTGGGTAAACTGAAACACGGAACCATAACCATTGGCTATCTAAAAATTTAATGCGTTATCCAATGGGAAATGCTAAAAGGGCGTGGCCTGCCCATCATGGAATGGCCATCTAGAAATCCTACAGCCAATGGGAAATGCTGGTGCATTTCTAGATGGTCATGCCATGATGACCAGGTCACGCCCTCCGGTTACACCCGTGTAGTTTCCAAAGTAAGCTATCAAATTCTGAGTTATAAGTTTTCACTTCTATCGGCAGTTCTTATGACTGCCAATTTTCTTCTTATTAAGGGACCGTGATAGAATACAATAGGTATTTAAGTATTTGTGTAGAGTACTTAATTTAAGTCTGGTCTCATTTTAACGCGATTTTCAGTAACGGGTTTGTATGATTTTTATCATGAAACTTTGTAGGTACTTATAGGTACCTATGTATTTTTCTTCCACCCTAGCTCTCGCAGAAGCACTCGCACCCGCGAGGGTGCGAGTGCTTCTGCAAACAGTGACACATGCTTCTACCCAGGTGTGTCGACTAATAGAGATTGATGATTATAATGATGCTATTCTATGTATATCATATTATGAGTACATATCAGTACAATAAGTATTTGGTACAATTGTATCGTAATACATGTCTGTTAGTAATAGGTATAGGTAGCTCGTTTTGGTAGATAGAACAAACACTTGGGCGACGCAATTATAATTTATTAAGTATTACTGTCATCTTCTGATAAAATGTTGATACTTACCCTATTGTGAAATTTGCAGGATCCAGCCCTGTGATCCCGACCAAAATCACAGATTGTAGAGAGTGACCAAAATATATCGGACGAATAGGCTGCAAAGAGTTTTTTTGCACGATACCCTAATAATAATCAAACGTCTGAAACAAATAGGTACAGCTTTACCACGAAGTATTTATTATCAATGAGTTGTCTATTGTTAGATTAAAAACTTTTAGGTCGCAGGACTCGCAATCGCACATGTTGAAAAAATCAAAGAAGAGGTCAGGCAGCCTAAAAAAGACGTTGCCTTCTATCTCATACAGTTTCGTACAAAGAATATTTGGCCACGTCCTTCACCGTTTTTTAAATTAGCAGCATTGCGAATTATGCGACTTCGAAAAGACAGGGGTGCGTTTGGGATTTGAACTCGGAGCTCCGGATCGGCAGTCGCTGTTCTCCGTTCTCCCAACTAGACCAGCCGTACCTAACTTCATATTCCGTAATATAAATAAATAAATATATATAAATATTGGTGGACAATTCACACACAACACCATCTGACCCCAAACTAAGCAAAGTTTGTGTGATGGCGGCCAGATAGCTGATATCATACTTAAATAGTTTTAAATACATACTTATTATACATATAAACACCCAGACACAGTGCAAACATTTGAATTCGTCACACAAATATTTGCACTGGGTGTCGAACCCACGACCCTCGGCTTCGCAGGCAGAGCTAGTACCAACTAAGCCACGAGGGTAGTCTAGATATCTTGCATGTAAAAATTGATCTTCGAAATGTATGTACGCTCATAACTTTTTAATGACTGCACCAAATTGGGTGATTCCTTGTTTTATGTATTCGTTATTGTCGGCGTCGGGACAATGTTTGTATGGCAGACAATTTTAACGAAAAAAAAAATGGTAAGTTCTCCGGGTCAGCTAGTCTTAATAGAGGTAGGTATAAATTACGTGTCACGTTGTTCGCGATTGGCTCTTAAATTACTTCCGATTTTAATTAAATTTGCACACCATGCACATTTTGATCCAACTTGAAAAACGGGTCAGGTAGGTACTCCAGCGCTGTGGTAAACACTAAAAATAATCTTAGGTATTCTACCAGGAATATTGAATCCCGTACAAGCATTTTCATTTGAACATCTTTCGTACATGTTGATTTACAACTAGAAATAAAACCATCTGAAATGTTTTGTAAGAAATTTTTACTCAGGGATCTCTTTCCTTAAAACAAATCACAAGGGCCTTAAGTGCTAAAAATACAAAATCTGCTTCATCACATCAATATACTTGTTAAATCTGTCTCTCGGTTAATATGTAATTTTGACATAAAAAATATATTTATTATTGTCACTAGTCTTCGGACTAAGTCATAAAAATATGTAGATCATTAAAATTTCATTATAAAAGCAGCGATAAGAAATAATCATTCAATAATTTTAATACACAAGAAACTGTTACTGACAATAATTATATTTTTTTAAATTAATAAATTCAAGCAGCTACTTTTGGAAACTCTTAAATATACCGAAAGTACATATTTCCGAATAATAAAAACAGTTCCTATCACACTGGAACATAAGATTAGGTCAATTAGTTACGCAAATAACTTCTATAATACAAAACAAAAATTGTACATATTATTATGATATAATTTTTCTTTTGTAAAATAAAAGAAAAGTGAAAAAGTAGCATATGGGTAATGGTAAAACTTGTGACATCATGTCCCTTTTTGTACAAAATAATTTTATAGTAAGAGTAGCGAATGGGTAAAACGTATGTACTATCCTTAACTTATTTGAAGAAGTTTGCAATGGGGTGACTGTAATTTCGAATCTATACACACATTAAAAACCTCTTTTCATTGAAAGTATACCATTCACCATTGTATACTTTTATTTGAATTGTTACATTTCACATTCTAAACTAAGTGAAACTTTTTTATCGTAATATTCACTTGGTCATGATAAATTAATCACCCCATTGTGTTTTCAATTTATTCTAAAAGACACATTGTACATGTTGCGTTTTCAAAATGACAGCTATAATAAATGTATAAATTTGTATATGTATGGGGTGGATGAATGTGTCAAAATGTGAACATTGACATAATACTTAAATTTTCCTAACAAAATGAAACATAACACCACCCATTTTTGACAGGTGCATTCATCTGACATTCAGAGAATGGGCCTCTTTTTAAATTTGTAGTTTTAAATGAGATTTACATTTCACCAACATTTTTGGGAGAAATAAAAAATGTAGACCAAGATAGATCTGTATGTATAGGCTGTGGCTTAACCATGAGTTTCTGTCAAAGTATTTTACTAAATAGGTGTATCATATGTAGGGCCACTTGCATTACATTACAAAGTGATAATCAATACCTTACATGTCTATACCCTTTTAGGTAGTACTTAAAAATATAAATTCCATGTGGAATACAAAATCTCAAAATATCATTGTAATGATGGACTAGTTTTCAATACAACAAAACACATCAATATAATTATACCATTCAAGCATTTTCTATAAAAATAAAAACAGATACAATTTTGTTAGTTAATAATTGAACTATGCCCTAAAATTAGTATAGGTAAGTATTCTTTTGAGCATTTCAAAAGATAAGAATACTTAATTTAAAAACAATCTAATTATTGACCCCGATTTCCTACGTATGTTGCAAATTCACTAGAAGTAGCAAATAATCTTATGATATTTTTACAACATTTTTCACAACAAGTGGGGCTACAAGATATCTTACACTATACTGAACAAGTTTGTTTATTATTTCGTGGACGACGAAATTCGTGAGTGGCATGCGGAGTAGATATAACTGATTGCTCATGTATTAATTCGTATCAATAATCTCGTCAAATGCGAGTGTTCTTTACATGCTATTAGAGCGATGTCAGTACAAAATACAACTACATTTCAGTATCAAGTCTATAGACTTCTGCCCAGACTCAGTGTAAAAACGATATCTTTTACAGTCACAAATAACATCACATTCAAAATACATAATAAGATATTGTCCTCTTTTCACAGAGATAGATCACAGTTTAGTTAGGCCAGCTTTGCATATTGCACCGAACCCTAGGAAAATAGGCCTTTCTCGTATCAACCTATTGAATCCTACTAAGTCTTTAATGCTAGCATATCTAAAAGAGATCTTCCTCCCAGTCTTCTTTCTGTCTCTCTGATACGGAGACAGAGGGTCGTGTGATCTGCTTCAGGGCGTCGTGTGTCCGTGGAGGCAAGGGATTGTCACTCAGATCTACGTATTCTAGCGCGCGAGATCTGGCTAATCGGTCCACATCAACCTCTGCAACAGATACAAATATATTTTAAGTATAAAACGTTAATTTTGTACAAGGCTAACTAGTATTCTTTTATGATATTAATTTAAAAATAAAGTTAATATTGTTTCCTGCCAGTTTTAATTAAAATAAATGACCCACGAATCGCGAGCCTGTCTCGCCTACGCTCTTGAAAGAAGCTCTCTTCCGTTTGAGTGAGCGCGTGTCGATCAAGTATTTAAAATAATTTATGGTTTTTAAATTAAGGCACGCATACATTTAAATAGGCACGCATTTACAAACTAAAATGCCGCTAACTCAAAAACGGTGAAGGAAAGCATAGTGAGGAAACCGGCATGTTCCAAGAATCTTTCAAGGTCCTGCGTCACCAAACCGCATTGGGCCAATGTGGTGGATTATGTCTTTGACTCTCTCCTTGCGAGAGTAGGCCCCGAGTCCCAGCAGTAGGAACATTTAGTGGGCTGCTTTTGCTATATTTAAAAACAGTATTTTTTTAGTCATTGTTTTCTGTAAAGTAAGTAAATAAGAAAACTTGTCTTCTATTAGCGGTGTTTGAAATAGTAAACCAAAGAGATTTTACTGACCAATGATCTGGTTGTGGTGCGCCAACAAGGTGTGCAAGCTGGGGCATTGGAAGGCGATTTGCGGGAGCGCCACGAACGAGTTGTGTGAGATGTCGAGCCGCTCGAGGCATGCCAGCGTGCACAGCTCGTCCGGAAGCTTTGCCATCTGGTTATTCGATAGGTTCAAGTCTGGAAACAAAAGTTGCACATGAAATAAAAGTTATATATCTACTCACGAGCGAATTGGCAAACCAACGAATATTGGATTGGCTTCTAAATACGGGTAAGGAGAACAACATATATCATGCGATTTTTTGTAGTATAGTATGGCGGCATGAGAAGGACATGTGCCTGACAACTAAGCCATGATAAAAATAAATGTTTGTTTCCGACAACAACTGTTATTCACAATTTATCATGAAAAAGTGATAGTGCCAAATGTTTCTCATTTCACCTGTCATTGTGCTATATTTATTCCAAGTCCAACCATTTCCTTGGCAGTATCATAATGATGCCATTATTATGTTACAGCCACTAATGTCATATCTGCAGCTACAATAGGAGACTCGGTACAGATCAGGGTTGGAAAAAAAAAAGTTTTTTTTAATTTTATAAAACAAACAGTTCAAAATGTTGGCATGTTCAAACAGGGTTGGCATGATTAAAACAAGTTGTTTAAAACACATGTTTAAAACAGTGTTTAAAACAGTTTGAATTTAAACAGTGTTTTTAATCACATGTTTAAAAACAAAGATTAAAACAAGTATTAAACAGTGTTTAAAACATAAAGAAAAAAACAATGTTTAAAACTACTTTTTGAATGAAAATAAATTAAATATTTAGGGCTCGAAATAGATTGACATAAAACCAGTTGAGTCTATGCTATTTATTTTATTTTTTTGTACCTACTCACAAAAGGAATTATGAGTTTTTGAAAAGAAACACACAAAGAAACAACCAGAAAGACACTTCAATGTATGAGACCTAGTGTAATTAAACTGGGATACTTATTTAGCATATTTTCAGCTTTACTGTATTGCACAACATTGCAACATTTACTACTTTTCTTTGTTTGATGTGTTGAAAGAGTTTATTTTTAAATAAATAGCATTGCAAAAACATGTACCAGTTTTATTAGCTTTTCATGTATTTATAGTATACATTGTTATTACTTAACAGAAAATTTGTACATGTACCTATTATGTCCATTACTAAAAAACATTAATCTCGAAAAATGTCTGATTAAAAAAAAAGTTTATACCACTTATATACTAATAATACTAATACTTATAAAATATATATTTCACAAGGGTAGGTTTCGTACCTGTTATCAAACTAAACTTGACAGCAAACTTGGGTGGTATCTTTGTAATGACGTTCCCACTGAGATCACAGCTCTTCAGCTCTGTGTGCCGCATCAAGTGGTATACAGCATCAGGTACTTGCATCAGCTGACATTCAGACAGATCTGCAAAGAAACAAAAACCACAATTATTGTTATGTACTCAGTGATAAATTGAAGTAATTATGCTTGTCCCATAAACAAACACAAAAGTAAGCCCAGGACCTTGTGAGAAGTATACATGAAAAGAATAGTTTTAGAGCCTGAAATGTCCTAAACTCTTCTTTCTAATAGATAAAGAAGTAATGGTGGAATAATCCTAGCTCAAGATAGAGCCAACATATAGAAAGAAAAAAAATTCAACAGTACCTATAGTGGATTATTCAAGTATGTGGCAAATACTTGAAATTTTCTACTGAAAACATAAACCATCACAGTGAAGTAAGATCATGCATGGTATATTACTGATTGTGTACCTACCTAAAATATGCCTAACAAAATACGGAGTAGGTACTCAATAGATATTTCTGAAAAGTATGTATTATAGCACAAAAAAAACCTAACTGAAACAAAAGTTCATATTATGTGCAATCGGCACCTGTTTCCATACAGATTACAATAACGTCATAATGGAGAAAGATTTCAGAATATATTACGGGGTATTACATCACTTCAGAGCAACATACAGTAACAGAACCGATTAAAGTAGTTAATGAACATACCTAAGACCTGAGTTTCTTGGGCATCTTCGCATCTCGATATAACCCTTGTAACAGCCAAAGCCATGATTACTACAGTATTGAACGCACTAACCACAACGCCTAATCACAAACTGAGCACAGTTTCAGTGTATGTTCGCGAAAAGTTATTTATAAACAATGTATAAATGTGCTACTTTCACAATGCGGAACTCGCCTGCTTGCGTGGTTCTATCGCAGTCTAATACAAAAATGTTTTACTAGAAAATAAGTCTGAATCACAGTAGTTATTATCAGTAAACTCTGATAATGATTTCACTTCATTTTATTGATAAAATACTTATGTATTATTTGTTGTTTAATTTTTCAACTCGTCTTGTTTTGAAATTGGATACTTTGACATTGACAATCGTTACATATTGACAATTGACATCTAACTGTTGACAGTGGTATAGACCAATTCTATCCGATCTACTTTATAGTGGGTTTCTATAGAATTGGTCCCTTTGGTTTTATTTTATTTGTACCTGTCCTGTTGTAGGTACTGGGTACTCATGACTCATGAACATTATGAAAGGAAGTGTAATAGCTTACTGCGACCCGTCCATACCTACGTTGTTCGTTTATGGAATGAAATCGGCCTGTAAGGTCAACATGATGTTTTGCGTATGACCGTATGAGTATGTCTTTGTAACAAATTGGTTTCCTACTCTCGGCATCATCGTGCAGGGGTCTTGAATGTTATATTCAAGGCATAAAAAACGCATCAGGTACTTATGCTATGATAAATATATTTTTACTGGCCCAATTTTGATTTCTGTTTTATAAAAAAATGCATGATTTAGATTTTTACCCTTGTTACATAGAATTGAAATATTAAAACTTATGTGCGGTATCATTTACTAAATAGGTTGTGGTGGGACTCTTAGCAGAGTCCGCCTGGGGAAGTACCACACCTTTGCCAGTTATTCTACCGCCAAGCAACGTGCAAACATTCCGGTTTGAAGGGCAATGTTTCCAGAGAAATTACAGGGCTTAGAGATATAACATCTTAGATCTCTGGGTGACGAGCGCAGTGCAGTGCTAGGTAATGATTTGGACTCTTCATGTTCCAATAGCTGCGTGTCACTGTGCTGTTATGTGGCAGGCATGTTGCTTACCATCAGGTAAATGTCCTGCTCGTCTCTTAACTTTTTTTATAAAAAAAAATAGGACCTATAAGCATCAAGATGTATCCATATCGTTTCGTTATTAGGTAGGTACTTGTCCATAAATAACTCAACACGAGTAGAAAGGCATTATTAGCTACGTCGGATGGATAACAGAATGTGCCACAAAACGATAATGGCATGTGTTTTCGTTTGTTACAATTATAGCGCGGAATCGAGTCATGTGCGTGTGCTTCCGCGTCTTAACGCACACATTGTGGAGCTGCGCGTGCGCCTTCCGGGATACGGTGCGTGGATTACTTACTTGGAATGGGGCTGTAAAAACTGTGCCTTATGCAATACCTTTGTTTGTATCTATATAGGTACACGGTATCATAAAGAAACGACAATTACGCAAACGCAGACATAACAAACGGATGATAAATAATATTATTTTTTCACGTGGGATAGGTACCTAGATACTATTTTTGCGTACGTCGTTCCGTATAAGTTCAACTCACGTTGTTACGCATCTTCAGTTAGCCAGTACGATAGGTAAAGCTGGACAAATTTCTCTGGGCAAAATTTCTACCTTTTCAAGAGTTATACCCGCCTATCGAGCACAAGATTTATTTACCTACATTTTATTTCATATATCCGTAAGTACCTATATTTAACACTATCAGCATCCCGTGGTTTCACCCGCGTTGTTCACGTTTCCGTATTTTTTCCGCGACAAAAACACAGCCTAAAGAGTAATAAATATCTACACATGCTTCCATAAAAATCTTTCGTCATTATATTAGCGATTATTCAATCTTTATATGAGCAGTGCAATGTATTTTCGGCCAAATGAAAACAGATTCACAATTCGCGCTGTTGGAGCGGAAGCGTGTTTAACTGCGCAAAATGTTTTCCAAAATAGCACATCAATTTATAAATACGCTCTGAAGGACGAACATGGGCCAATTATTATTCCCGAAGTAAATAAAACAAGTTCTAACGTACTACTGTAGACTGTCGAGTATGTCACGTTTCTATGTATGTATACCTACCTACAATAAAGAGATAATTTAATACCTGTGTAGTACCTACCTACTACTAAGGAAAAATCAGACGATCGCAGCCTATCGGCACCTACTTAGGTACCTACTCGATTTTAATTTGATCGTCCTTTATTTCACCATTCATTAGGGCATTCTTTAAGGAATAAACTTAAAATAATCATACATTATAGGTACCTAATGAAATGAAACGAAAGTATTTAATCCAGAGTAAAACATCAATAGTACGAATAATATTGAGTTCATTGAACAAAAGAGTGTTGATAAACAATATATTCCAATACGATGTCGTGTTAGAGACAGATGTTTGGTTAAATTAGTAATTTTTTAAATGGTTTTTGTACCCATGTAAAATGTACTTCATCATTATCACAGGTTAGTAATTTTGTTGTCCAGCATTGGGCATAAGCCTCTTCCATCTTTTACTACAAAAAATATTCCTTTTGCTAAACTGTTCTTTTTTTCGAAAATAGGTTTGCAGTTTGCACAATCAAGCCATCTCGCCTGATGTCAAGCGAAGGTAAGCGACGCGACGGAGCGAAAATTTAGAGAGAATTCACTGTAGACTTTTTAAAGGTGGATAGATTATGTAGTTATGCACCAGATACGATATTTTGTGAATTTACTGTAAATATTTGTACTAAATATAGAGTTATAGAATGACGGATAGTTGTCAGTAGTTGAATTTAATATTATCTATTCTATGCCTGCACGTAAGATACGATCAGGGTCAGCGCCCCTGTCGCCTTGTGGATTTGGTAACCGCTAGGCAGTCGACCTGTGACTCACCTGCTCACCTCACATGATCAGTTTTGAGTCGTTTGAGAAAATGTAAATTATAAAACATTTACTCATACATTCATGTGTATCGAAATATGCAATATGTAGGTTTGTAGGTACATCGAAGTGACTGGACTTGTGGCCCAGTTGATAGTGGGTCTGCTCAGAGAGCGGTAGGGCGTGGGTTCGATTCCCATGTTTGTGAGAAGAATACTAATATTTGTACTCTGTCTGAGCGTTTAAATTTATATCATTTCCTTGTTTCGTATCTCACGTGCACCACTGACATTTAGAAGTCATCTGCGACTGTGGGTAATCCCGCTAGTTTAAAAATGGCGAAGGAAAACATCACGATGAAATCAAAATGTTCCCGGAATCTTTCAAAGTCACGTGTCATCCACAAACCCGCACTGGGCCAGCGTGGTCCTGATTATGGCCTTGACTTTCTCCTAACGAGTCCAGAAGGTCCCCAGTCCCTGCATGGGAACGTTTAGTGGGAGGGTTATTTTTTATGTTTTTGTAATTTTTTTTTAACAGCCAGAACCTTCATTAATAAAACTAAAATACAATGAGAACTACTACACTACGCTACATATTACATACCTAACTACTTACTCTAAGCACACCTGAATTATCTATATACCAATGAAGGTCTACAGATAATCAAGATGTTCAAGCCCACTACCAATCGGAAGCGTACCCAGCATGCTGGCGGCATTACCACGCTGATTGGCAATGCTTATGCGTTGGGCCAAATAAACGCCAGCATTTTGGTAACGCGTCGCGTAATTTGTAATTAGGTATGTAATTTTATAATATCTGCTATCTGGGCCTCACAGTAGGTAAGTACTGGCAAGCTTGGTCCTAGACAGTGTTGTGCGAAAAATGGTCACAATATGTAAGTGCTGTAGATAGGAGAGTTTGAACATCGCCGCAAAATTGCTCGCATAAAATCGGTCTTTTATCACATACACTTCGGTGAGTGCGCGACTGTCTCTATAATCTGATACCACCGTGCCTTTTTTCTATCAGATTGTTCGTAGCTCGAAAAAGCGAAATCGTTTCATGGTTGACGTTTCAAAGACTCGAACGAAGAGGTTTGACTCTATTTTTGTGATAAAAACGTCTACATAGTATAAGTACTAACTACTACTACTACTACTTTACTAGTACTACTAAACTACTTTAATATAAGTTTTTTCTGTTTTTTTCTTTGTTATATAAGTGCAATAAAGAGTTTATCTATCTATCTATCTACATAGGCTGTGGAATACGTTGCCGGGTGGGTTTTCACGACGGTTACAATGTCGGTGTCTTCAAATCGAGAGTCAATCGGTTTCTTCTAGATGAACACGCTCCATCTTGATATACCGCATCGTCGCTTAACATCAGGCGAGATAGCGGTCAAGTACAAAACTATAAAAGTAAAAAAAAAAGAAGTTTGCTAACTCCATGTTGAATATCAAATATTCGCATCAAAATGAAATAACATTAAATGAGCTTTTTTCACAAGTATAGAGATGATAGAGTCAAGATCATAATTCAACAAGCTGGCATGTGTGGGTTGGTGAATGTCAAATGCCAATGTTTGGATGTTTGTTGCTCAATCACGCCGGTACGTCTGAACGGATCGGGTTGAAATATTAACACTGTTAGATTATAGTCTGGTATAGCTTTAAACTTTTTGTCACGTAAAAGTAACGGGAACTAAGCGGGTAAACCGCGGGCGCTTAGTAGTACTAGTTTAATATATATTTTCCATTAGCTGTTGCTTAAGACAGTAATTCGAGTAATTAACAAACATATAAAGTGTAATAAATCCGCGCAACAAAGGCCGCGGTCCGCGGATTGGCCTCGGTCAGTTTCACAATTTTTACACGATATCTTCGTTTGCGAAAGTAGAATAACCAACACTCATTCAAAGCGAACTCACCTAGTTAAAGTTACGACATTAGTTCACGCGTTATTCATCCGAGATCTCACTCGATTACATATTTTGTGTATGAGGATTGAGAACTTAATTTGAATAACTTGTTAGGTAGACAGACGATTCTGTTTATGTTTTTGTATCTATTGATATCATATCTATTCGACGATCATCAAGTAGTTCATCAAACAACATGAATTATCTAAATATCTAATCACTTCAAAATGTTAGCAATGAACCTACTAACCCTGATGAGAAAATAATAATATAACTTACCTATATGATAATAGCAAACATACATAGATTAATTATTAACCTATTATTCAACTTTAGTTCTAATCCACATTTCCTGAGCCAGTAATTAGAATACAGTTTATTTTTCACGCTTAGAAGCTTGTGTGTCGATAAATCTGTATTAATACATATGACTATGCAATGTTTAACATAGAAATATTTTATTTCCAGTACCACGGACTTATTAACATAGTCATTCTTAAATTGATTTCGCGACGAAATTAATCATATTAAATAATTGGAATCCCAAAATTTGAGAACGGTAGAACCGATTTTTTTTCTAATGTTAAAATATTTTCATAGTTATACAAATCTTATCATAAATTATTTTGATTATCTTTAGACCTTCATTGGTCTTTGGATAATTCAGATTCAGATGTGCTTTTTGTAAATAGTTAGTTACGTATGTAGTGTAGTTATTCTCATTGTACCTAAACGGTCTGCTGTTAAACAAAAATTTAGAAGTCCAATGATCAATTTAGGTAAAGTACGGCAAAGTTAATTATTTTACCACAGTTCTTCTTAAAAAGCGACACATTCATTTGCGATTTTATCTAACTGCAATGCTTCAAAAAGTGTCATGGCAGTGGAAAGCCGTTACGTGATCTTACGTACTCAACACTTATTTAAAAGGGATTGGTGGAATTGAGCCTAATGATGTTTACAATTTGCGTAACAAACTACACTGCCGCGGTAATGACCGATCTCCGTAGAAACCATTGGCAGCCAGTCAAAAAAATCATGCCGTTCACCTTTCTAGATGCTAGTTTCACTTGACAAAAAATGGCTAACGATCTCAAAAAACTAGGTGTCTTATGTATTTTATCGAAAAAGCAATTAGTGAAGACAGCAGTGTTATGATTGTGTTCTACCACTGTCTTTTAACATTATAATTTTTTTAATCAAGCTAGCTTATCAGTTTTTTATTGGATACACTTCGGAGAGTGTGCAACTGATCTGTATGATCGAATACCACCTTGCCCATTATTCTATCGGACTGCTCGTAGCTAAAAAAAGCGACATCGTTTCATGGTTGACGTTCCATAGACTTGAAAGAAGTTCGATTCTACTTTTGGGGTAGGAACGTCTAGGATGTGGATAGCCTGAGTGGCCTGAGTTATAATTTTAGTGTGTTTTAATCGAGAGAGCGGTTTTTTATTGGTAAGCATGTTATATCGTAGACCGCATCAGGCGAGATGGCGGTCTAGTGTAAACCTATTATATTTAAGTACCTATTTATCCATGTGAATGCTGCAAAGAATCTTTCCACTACGATAACAAACATTTAAATGATATCGTATGAATTACTTATTGAATTATATAGATTTGCCCAAATAAAACTGACATAAGAATTCATTCTAGTTTCGCTGTTCATTACTTAACTTCACCTGTTGACCAGTTTTTATACGCACTCAATATTGTCATCGTTATGTATTGGTCACGGTCACTCAATTAAGTCACGGCCTCATTTATTTACGTCTTCTTCAGTTATAATGTCAAGTAGGTAAGTTTTAAAAGTTGGTAAAGTAGTAAAAAGAGTTACATTTTTTTCAGCATACAATTTTGTACGATGCTAACTTTATTTATTACTATTATTTACAATACTTTAATTTATTACTTTTGTTCTCTACCTTTGTCTAAAGTTTTTAGAGAAATTCTTCCCTTGTGAATTCAGATTTTAAGTTTTAGGGTATGTTAGGCTGTTATTTTATGTAGGTACTACATTTTCCTAAAGCGGTCGTTAGATAAGAAGCCCTAGATTCTTGAAGTCTCGTTTTGCAAGCCCTAGTTAATCATAAAACAACGCAATTACTGTGATCCTGATAAGATAACGCTCTAACAATACGAACATAACAAAGCATGCAAAATGTTTATAAAACAGGTGCTAAGCACCTAAGCATTAATAGAAGGAAGCATTAATTTGGGTTTCTAGGATTTCTCATCCTTTGTTTAAGTGGATAGTCAGCGTTTCGGAATGTCTAATTACTATCCGCTAGTAATTTGTTTGCAAGGCATGTGTTAATTCGTTCCATTTTTGTAAAATTTTAACAGCTAAGTTTACGCTCACAAATAGGCTGTTTTAATGTTATGCTAATTTAATGTATGATTTGATACGCACCAAGTTGACTATTCTCCTGCGCCTCTTCGCAGCGTCCGACGACCCTGATGATGGCTCTTCCTGCGAGCCGCGCGCAGATCATCATTGCCGGCGCCCGAGGGTCGCGCTCCTCTGCCTCCGCGGGCATCCTCGGCTCGCTTCCATCGCAATCCGTTGGGGGCCTCATCACTGCACTTGGTTATCAGTCACTGCACTAAATTCCAAATAGTATCAAGTCTCAATCACTATCACGAAGCTTTTAGCACTAATAATCGCGTGTCATCTACGACCGCTCCGAAACGCAACGCGCCTAGGTCCACGGCAGTACTCTGCAAAATTCGAGCACCGCGTCTGCAGCCTGCCTTTATATCGTTGCCAAAACAAAGAAGCGTGGTGCGCGAACGAGAGAGCAACAATAACAAACGGCCGTCTCGCTCGCTCTGTCTGCTGCGCAGTTGACGCAGTTTCAGGCGGAAGCACGCGGAAAACATATGAGGGTTCAACCGTCGTCACGGATCATCACAAAGGGACCGCAGTTTTTCGCTTGGATAAACAGTCCTGCGATTCAGTTTTCAGCCGGATGCATTGTCACGTTTCCAATGCATTGTGAGCTTGATCTGTATCTCTATCCCGTTATCATATGGTTATTGTTCGCGGCTCAATAGCTGGCGTTTGAATGCGTGTTTGTTGATCGATGTGAAAGGCTCTGCCGAACATGATTTTCCAGCCTACTTCACAATGTGGCATCCATCAGCTCGGCCGTCTGTTGCAATTTATTGCGGACGCATTATGTGCGCAAACTTGGATACAGTAAACATGTCTTTGTTTAACAAACTACTCTCTTCAGATATATAGAGATCGAAATCACAAGCCTTGGTTCATTGTAGGTAAGATCAGTGATCGAGCCAACGAACGACCTTGTGTTTTCATTAGTGTCGCTATAGTTCGTGATAGAAATCGACAGCTCACTCAGGACAGTATTTAATCTTAAATTAATTAATTAGCAGCACTCTGTTCAAAAATTTTAAGAGATTGTTTCATTTAAGTGGAACACATATTTTGTCACGGTTAAGCACGGATGTCTTTGATGGATACCGTAGCAACTCATATAGTGCGTATATTTACATATGTATGTGGATGTTTATTGCTTATTCACGTCGGAACGGCTGAACGAATCATGTATTGGAACATAGATTAAAGCATGAAATAGCCTATAGACTATGTGACTACTTTCATAACAGGGACATTACGGTAACCACGCATTTTATTTCCGCAGTAGACTAGTCCATTATTACTATTACAAATAATAATAGAATCTATCTTTCTTCTCCGTTTCTTCGCAGTGTTATTGGCGTATTAACGTCTGAAACTAGATACATGTTATTTATAAAGCATAGTTCAATATTTTCAACACAAGACTTGTATCATGGCGTTTACTTTCACATAGCAGCACCAGAGCATTCTAACACAATAGACAATAGTTATGTCCTTTCATCGTTAAGGTAGCGGTTCGCGCCGCGACCGCGACGCGAGACCGCGACCGGAGACCGCGACCCGAGACCAAGACAGGCACTTGACACTATGGAATTGTATGGGCGCCAGTTCGCGCCGCGACCGCGACACGAGACCGCGACGCGAGACCGAGACGCGAGACCGCGACAGGCACTTGACATTATGGAATTGTATGGACCCCAGTTCGCGCGCGCGACCGCGACACGAGACCGAGACCGGAGACCGAGACGCGAGACCGCGACAAGCACTTGACATTATGGAATTGTATGGGCGCCAGTTCGCGCCGCGACCGCGACACGAGACCGAGACCGGAGACCACGACAGCACTTGACATTATAGCTTTGTATGGGTGCCAGTTCGCACCGCGACCGCGACACGAGACCGCGACACGAGACCGCGACCGGAGACCGCGACAGGCACTTGACACTATGGAATTGTATGGGCGCCAGTTCGCGCCGCGACCGCGACACGAGACCGAGACCGGAGACCGCGACCGGAGACCACAACAGGCACTTGACATTATGGAATTGTATGGGCGCCAGTTCGCACGCGCGACCGAGACCGGAGACCGAGACGCGAGACCGGAGACATCGAGACGGTCGCCGCCCCGGTCAAGTAGTGTCTCGTGTCGCGCTGGAAACGCATGCGTGTTATATCCAGTCGATACACCGCTGATTACGCTAGGACAAAAGCTTATTAAAAATACTTTTTGTCAACGTCGCATCGTCAGAGGCATATTTTTAACCGACTTCCTAAAAGGAGGAGGTTATACATTCGACCACCGTTTTTAGGGTTCCGTACCCAAAGAGTAAAAACGGAACCCTATTACTGAGACTTGGCTGTCCGTCCGTCTGTCCGTCCGTCTGTCACCAAGACTATCTGTTTGTATCTCAAGAACGGTGATAGCTAGACAGTTTAAATTTTCACAGATGATGTATTTCTATTGCCGCTATAACAATAGGTAAATACTAAAAATAAAATAAAATAAATATTTAACGGGGGCTCCCATACAACAATTAATTTGTTTTTTTTTTTACAGTTTCTTGCTCGATTAGTCCGTTCCAAAATAAACTAGATGGCGCCACTAGTACACCAAAACACGCATTCGACCTCGTCGTTAAAATCGTAAAATAAAATCAAAATTTTAGAAAAACTTTTGCATGAAAGCCTGTCTGTAGTAACTGCGATGATTTATGTATACGGAATTCAAATAAACGGCGAAAACCTCTGGCTTTTGAAAGTACCTACGTTTCCCGCCAAAACTTAGCTTCCCGCCAAACCGCATAAATAAGTTTGGTGGTTCTTAAATTATGTGCTTGAGTCAAAGTACAAAGGATCAGTGCGCTTCAAGCTTAGACTTATCGAACAGTTACTAAAAATGACTAGTTTTTCTAACGAAAATTGTAAAGCGCTGATTGAGCTAATCAGACAGCACCCCTTGATATACGATTCACAACTAGACTCCCACAGGGACGAAAATCTGAAGGATAACATTTGGAGGAGTATAGGTGAAACCACAGAAATCTAAATACTTATTATTTAGATTTCTGTGGGTGAAACCTTAAATAAAATAGGTGTGTTTTTTTAAATTTATTTATTCTGCATAGACATACGCACATACTACTTAACATAGATGGAATCAACTTAGGCAAGCCGTGTGACACGTTGTATTTGCGATTCTACGGCTCCTTGCTGTGGCGTAAAGAAATCGGTTAATTTTGCTCTAATGTCTAGTCCGTTGCTATTCGAAAACCCTCCGGTTCCACGTAATGAAACTAAATTTGAAGGTAAATTTTCTTCTTGATTCCATCGATGTACGGGCATTTGAGTGTATTCCAAAAATCCGTCTCTTAATAGGTTATGCAAACAACAGGCAACTAAGATCATATCTGTGCTTGTTTCTTGTGCTATGCCGATAGGGGTGTAAAATATTCTAAACGCCTGAGACAGCAAACCGAACACGTTTTCCGATACTCGTCTAGCACGACAAAGGCGATAGTTAAATATTTCTTTGCTTAAATCGTTTTGGCGACTTGTCTAGCGTAACTAAATGCTTCATCTCCAACTAAAAAATGTGGTAATATTAAGTTCGAATTCGGTAGATTTTTTGATTCTGGAAAATTAAATTATTTTTTCATGTTTTTTTTTCCCATTTCCGACTTTTGAAATATTCCACTATCTCCTTCTTTGCCGTAAGAGCCAACGTCTACGTCGTCTACTGAACTTGTAATGATGGTCTACAATAGCCAGGAGAACAATCGAGTAAAATTCCTTATAATTAAAATATAACGATCCACTGTTTTCAGGGGCCCTTATTCTGACGTGTTTTCCGTCAATAGCGCCTGTGCAATAGGGTACAATCCTCAAAAAAAACTAAGTAGCCCGTTAGTTAGATTGCCAAAAAATATTGTACACGTATTTTTTTTTGTTTCACAAACAAAAAATTACGATGATACAGCGCTTCGAAGTTTCGTGTGACGTCACTTGTGAGTACGATTTTTACTCACGACAGTGACGTCGCGACCCCCCACTCTCGAAGTTTGATGGTCTATATCTTTGACGATTTTTAATATTATGAAAAAACAAAAAATACGTGTCCAATATTTTTCCATGATCAAGCAGACGGACTAATTAGGATGATGTATTTTTACCCAGTCCCTATTGTGGAATTGCCATTTATCCCAAAAGCCTTTAGATATCAACCTAAAGTCACTTTCTTTTGGCATAAGCACTAAAATTGGCACTAAAACAATCTTCAAATGTTTCAACACCTCTTTGACTATTTGAGAAATGTAACAAGGTGATTGATATACGAAATGCGAATGATAGCGACGCATAATATGTTTCTCCATTTGCCAATAACCGGAAAAAAGTGTGTGCATAACAGCAGAAGTGAAAACTAAAATAAGAAATAACTATTAGATACTTTTGAATTATTTAACAAATAAAAATGAATGCATATTATAATAGGGTGGGGGCGGAGTGGAGTTGAGTATGCAACCAGTATGAGGACCAAACTCGGTGTACGGTTTTGGACTCAGAAAAGCATGCAGATAATGATTTTAGATTTTTTTTCACCCGTGCGAAGCCGGCGCGGGTCGCTAGTTAATCATAATAATCATTTGATATTGTGTCTAAAACAGTTATTGAAGTGAAAACTTCTTTAGGCGCACCTAGACAGATATTTCGTGAGTTGTGAATTGGATTCTAGCATCATGCTCGGGTCTGATAAGAAATCTTCGGGTAAACTCGGGACCATGGCTATTGGCCATTTAGAAATGCGTCAGCCAATAGATGGCCATGTCATGATGGCCAGGCCACGCCCTCCGGTTACACTCGTGTAGTTTCCAAAGTAAGCTATCAAATTCTGAGCTATTAGTTTTCACTTCTATCGGCAGTTCCTGTGACTGCCAATTTTTTATAATGATACCAAAGCATGTCTTCACTTCATGTTTGGGGCACCGCCTGTAAAAAATGGACCAATACACCTCCTGTTTGAGAGAGAGTTTCAGAGTTCAAAACCGTACACCGAATGCGGTCCTCATATTACGCATACTCAAGTCTATTCCACGCCTGCCTATAAACCTCTAAACGAGCAATTCTTGTATATTTATATTTATATAGAATCTGAATCTCGGAAACGGCTCGAACGATTTTCATGAAATTATGTGAGCAGGGGGTTTCGGGGACGGTAAATCGATCTAGCTAGATTGCATTGTTAAAAAATGACATTTTATATGCTTTTTCAAACAATTAAAGACTCCTAGAATATCATTAGAATACGATAACAAATTTCGCCACTATGTTCAAAGGTTAAATGGCTCAAGCGGTAAAACTCCGCCCTCGGTATCAAGTATTCATCGTACCTACACGTGTGGGGCGTCTATCGATAGGTCTTCAAAAATGATCTTGAGGTTTCTAAAATCATTTTCGTATACACTGAATAGTTTGCCCGAGACACACTTCCAAAGTGGTAAAATGTGTGTCCCCGCCCCTCTAACTTCTAAAGTAAGATAATGAAAAATCTAAAAAAAATATGTAATGTACATTACCATGTAAACTACCAACGAAAATTAGTTTGAACTCGATCTGATAAGTAGTTTTTTTTAAATCCGTCATAAATACACTATTATTGAAACTTCGATCAAAGCTATAACGAACTACAAGAACTATGTGTACTATGTATATTATGTTACTTGCTGCAAGGGAACCCTTCATGGGCGAGTCCAACTCGCATTTGGCCACGTTATTTTTTTTCGTTTTTTTTTTATGTACCTATGTATCCTTAGATCTTTCAAACTACGTAACGAATTTTAATGCATTTCTTAAATTGTATCTGCCTAAATATAATTTCAAAAAACCGAGCAAAGCTCGGTCAACCAGGTACTTAAACATTACGTAGTGAACAAAGCGACACGACAGTGACAGATGCGGCAGAAGGACTAATATCCACGGCCAAGAATAAATTAAAAAAGAAGATAGTGACAGCAGCCAGACAGCAGCAGCAGCTGTTTCTCTCTCGCTCTAGTACATTCGGTGGGTCTAAATGGGGTGGCATAACATTTTTGTCCTATTTTAGGTAGGCATAACGTTTTTAGGACTAATGATAATTTCCCATATCAACTAAACGCATAACTGTCTTCGCATAATTTTAACTAGCATAACCATATATGACATAACGATAACTTAGCATAATGTTTAAACGCATAGCCATATATAGCATACAGATAACTTAGTATAATGTTTCGAGGCATAACTATAAATAGCATAATATTTAAAGGCACACATTGAGAAAAACATAACAATACTTAAACATAATGATCAAAGGCATAAACTTTAAACACCTAACTAAAAAACAAGTGCAAAGAGCGGACTGTAGCAACATTATTTAAATAAAATACGTGGGTGTGTGAAATGCGGGTGGGTACTTTGACAACAATATTTATTATTCGTAATGTAGGTATCTACTAATTTAATGGAATATCTATGCAGGACTATGCAGTAGTATAACAATTTTTGTACTAATTTATGTAGACATAACGTTTTTAAGACTTAAAAACCTACATACACCTAAGACATATGGTGCACTTTTTGACTCCGGGTGGGTTCTCCCGCCAGAAGCTCTGCAGTCAGCCCTGAGCTTCTGGCTCCCGCATTTTTAAATACAGTCTAGGGGTAGTAGCGACAAGACTAGGTGGAGTCGGGGTGCTCCGAGTCAGATCTGGACCCTATATAACCTGGTTATATATTACGTAGCACAACAAATAATTAAAAAATGCCTAAATGCGTCTGAGCAACAGTCTATCAAATTCAAAGTCAAATTGAATGTAGTACAATACATTTTTATGATTAAAACACATTACGCCAAAAAACAATTATGCAAAAGTTACATTATGAACCTATATTTATGTTATGCTACATTCATTATGACAAAGTAAATTAGGGAAAAAAATATGCGATTTAAACGGCACCTTAAAAAAAAATTTTACAAACAAAAAAATGCCTAAATACTATTATGCATCTCATCAATAGTCGAATTAAATGTAGTACAATAGATTGTTATGCTTAAAACACATGCTTATATGCTTAAAACACACAAACACACATTATTAAGCATAACGCTTAAAACACATGACGCCAAAAAATGATTATGCGAAAGTTGCATTATGACACTATACATTATGCTACATTCATTATGACAAAGTAAATTAGGAACAAAAAGTTATGCGTTTTAATAGGCTCCCCATTCGGCGGTCTCGAGTTCACCCGAACGTTTCTTTCACTTCCGAGCGTGACGATGATCTTCATTCACGAAAATTCAGTGTGTGTAAATTGTACTAAAAATGTTTTCACATAAAAAAAGTGTCGAAATTTGGCATAGATCGCTGTATCTTTTGATTGCATTGTCTTAAAAGTTTGATTTTGTCATGGCTTCAAGGGACAAAAAATTTGAGTGCATGATATAAATTGCAACTTGTTACGTTTACGTGTTCCTGAGAAAAAAAATCTTGACAGGCAGACGAACGGACGGACAACAAAGTGATCCTGTAAGGGTTCCGTTTTTTCCTTTCGAGATACTGAACCCTACATACAATATTACTACTACTACTACTACAATATTAAAAGTACTACAAACAATTACCTTTATTATTATACATTACAGATTCCGAATGTCGTAAGAAATTTAGTTTTAATTTTTGTGAGAGTTAGTGCTAATTTTTCTTTCATCAATATTTTTCCTTTTTCATGCATTGTTTTTTTCAATAAATTTAATATATAATCAAACTGTGTTTTATTCAGCCGAAAATACTTCCTGAATATAATTATTGTCATCAAACATTAGGTGTTTCTTGACTAATAGCGAAAATGATCCTTCTTAGCCTCTACTTATATGTAATTCCCTAATAGGTAATCTTCTTTTAGTTTTATATTTGTAATAATAATATAAGAGCAAATCATCGTCTTCTTCCTCCTCCAATAGAAGTTCTACAACTTGGTTTTCCATTGTGATCCACAAAACACAACTGACTCTATCGACAGACTCCTCATACTGAAGCAGCCGTGACACTTGTCGCGGTCTCCGGTCTCGGTCTCGTGTCGCGGTCGCGGCGCGAATTGGCGCCCATACAATTTCATAATGTCAAGTGCCTGTATTGGTCTCCGGTCGCGGTCTCCGGTCTCGGTCTCGTGTCGCGGTCGCGGCGCGAACCGACACCTCAGAGACCGAGACATGTGTCGCGGTCTCCGGTCTCGGTCTCCGGTCTCGGTCTCGCGTCGCGGTCGCGGCGCGAACCGCTACCTTAACGAGGCATTTCTGTAGAGCATGCGTTAATCGTAAGCGTCTTGACGTCCGCAATAAGAAAACGAAGCATTGAGTCCTTGTCATATATAATGTCAGTTTCTGGCTTGGCGTTACTGTCGTATTTCTGTCTGACATAAGACCACTCTTGTAAATATATGAGTAGTTCAAAATATTCGCCATAAGATCTGAGAGGTGGTGCGGACTCTACCTGTACATTTCTTGGCCAAAGAGAGACGCAGATTTCCATGCAAGAGCCTTGAATCGGTGCCAAAATTATATTCTTCAGAATCCACCACTCGTTTTATATATTTCGCTTAAATTTACATCAACTCATTTGTTTATTTTAGCCAGAACAAGGAACTAGTTGTGCAAAGACGTAATCATGTTTTCCTTTCAATTTTGTTGATCGTTTACTGTTAGCTATATATATATATACCTACAAATACCTACCTATGTGCCGATGATAAATAATATGTATTTACCTACATGTGAAAAATTCGCGAGTCTAATGGCAAAAAATGATTATAGGTTTTTTTCTAGTATTCAGTGACGAGACGAACAGGACATCTGTCTTGGCAACCAACATGCCTGCCCGTAACAACACAGCAAAACGCAAAATCATTACCTAGCACTGGGCTGTGCTCGTCACCCAGAGATATAGTTAAGATATTATACCTCCATGCCCAGTAATTTTACTGGAAGCAGTGCCATTCAAACCGGAACACAGTGACACTCTCACATTACTGCTTGGCAGTAGAATTACTGGCAAAGGTACTTCTCCAGGCGGACTCTACAGCGAGTCCTACCACTACTATGTTTAATACTCAAGTGAATATAAGTGAACTAGTGAATATTTGTGTGATGAATTCAAATGTTTGCACTGTGTCTGGGTGTTTCTATGTATAATATGTATGTACTTAAAACTATAGAAGTAATTATATCAGCTATCTGGCCGCCATCATACAAGCTTTGCTTAGTTTGGGGTCAGATGGTGTTGTGTGTGAAAATATTTATTTTATTTATTTATTTATTTAATTTCTTATTCTGGATACTGTTGTATTTAATTGATATATCGCTCTTCAAACCTTTTCAGATGATCCTTGCACATACATAGGTGCACATTATATAACACTGCTTAGCAACCACACGTATGGACCTACTATTTATAAACAACTATGGCTAAGTGCATTTTCTACGAATATCATGACTTTAGAGGAAATTTACACTTTGCTGGTATGGAAAGGCGTGTTGGTTACCATCAGGCACATGTCCTGCTCGTCTCGTAACTCTTTACTAAAAAAAATACTACAGTGACAATAAATACCATAAATTATAGAAAAACTGAAGCTCCATCATAAACATACCCAATAGATAGCAACAGTTACTTTAAATTCATACAAAATATGCCAAAAAATGTTTATATCTAGACCTGCTAAAAAGATTCTGTTTTTCAATCATGCCCGTCCAATTTGAGCTCGATTCTTTGATTCTATCCGTTAGCATTGTTTGTATACGTATTAACATCGCTACATCTGGTGCGGCTTTATAGGTCAGTGCCATCTTCTGCCTACACCTTTTCGATTTTAATAATTTGGTTCAAGCCCAATTAAATTGAGGGCTTACAGACTCTCGTTTTCCTTATACTCAGGTTTGCCATGATTTGAATTTTAAGTTTTAATTGCCAAAGCTTAAAATTTGACATGAACCCGAAGTGAAACAGATAAATTATTCAGTGCATTTTCTAATAGGTAAACAAACATCTCGTGCTAAGTTGTTGGGGACAAGCTCGTCCAAAACTGTTTTTAGAAGGTATGAGAAAAGGCAGTGCAGTGTTTTTGTTCCTCCTTCTACCATCTTTTTCTTGCAAGCGATTTTGGTATTTTCGTATGAACCTATATAACATACTAGATCCGTCCCGGCGTCGTCCTTGGTACATAATATAAGTAGGTAGGTATATATTTTATTTAGCATATAGCATTCAGGGATCACGTACATATCCAACGGTGACATAATTTTTGAAATCCAGTACCTAGTTTTTGAGATTAGTACGTTCAAACAGAAATTCTCTTAAGCTTTATAATATTAGTATAGATCTATAGATATAGAATTTTTGTTTGAACAATATCCAAATAATTTAGTCATCGTTCGTCGTCCTGAAAGCAGTGTCGTGCGACTGTGACATTTCATTTGGTTGATGATTTCTATGTGGTTACGTTAGCCTGATCATTATTAATTGAGTATTCTTTAAATACTAGGTAATTGATTATTTGCCCAGATCAGCATCTATGTTTACTACTAATTTGTTTTAGTTAGTATTTAGTGGTTTCTTCAAACTCTCCTTCGAGTTTGCAAAATGTTGTCAATAACTCGATTGTTCATAAGCGGCGATAAACGCATCAGAAGGACAATCTACTTTCGTTTTTTTTCTTGTTGTTATAGAGATTAATTCACGTGTCTCACGTGGTCAGAATCTATTTTGTACAGAATTGTTTTAAAAAAAATGTTCGGTGATGCGAAATCACAACATTACTCCCATCCAAAAGGCGTCTAGCGTCCAACTCCGTCGCAGCTCCGACGCTACACCACTACAATGACGTTGCCCGATATTAGCATGTCGGTGACGTCAGCCCATAGAATTTTCACCAACAAAAAAGTGCTCAACAATGATATAAAAACACTTACTTTAAAAATAGGTCAGTATAACAACCGACAATTTTATTCTGTTTTTTTTTTTCAGATAAATAACTGTTTTGGTTTGTATTTATTGGTTATAGGGACCAAAATATATTGTTACATAAGTAACATATAATATGAATTAATTTGCTAATGCATTAGGTACTTATCTAATCTAATTTTAACACAGCGACCTCGACTCTACGATTTCCTTCTCTCTTGACCCGGTTTTCGGAACATCTGCGTTAATTTATTGGGAAATTTATTACCTCGGAATCATGGCACTACGGAAAATTTCTTGTTCACCTACTTTCAGTTCAGTGAGTGTGATGCACACCACATTAATATTATAAATGCGAAAGTTTGTGTTTATGTCAGCTACTTCTTCACGCTCCAAAAGACCAACTGATTTGGGTGAGTTCGAAATACTCGTTCGTCCGTAGATAGGTATATGCCATCAAATATAGTCGATACTTCCTTAATAATCGGTTACTTGGAACGTATGACACATATAAATAACCCAATGATGTTGATAATGTGTATCTAAACGGAAGCAAAGATCGAAAGAAAAAGCAACCGTCCTTGAGGATGATTATAAGTTGCTTTATCTGAAAAAATTATCTTGTAATTTCATTTTAAGCACAATGACTCAAAATTGTCAAAGAGTTCTAAATTTCAAAATTATCAACACAAAAATCAGCCTCGTTATATCTACAGCATGTTTATTCTTTATGGAAATGATTCACAAATATTAATATTAGGTATCTAACTTTCCAGTTTGAGGTTGCCTGGAATAGATCGCTATCAACGTCAGGGCCAATCGTTACTCGTAAGCTTAAGTGTATGAATTTGTGAATTATTTTTGTTTTCCCTGTTTTACAAGAACATCTCTCGCTCTATCTGATTATTTGTATAGTAGTAATTTGTTAAATTGTAGAGTTTAGTACCTTTAAACACTAATGTATTTGTTAATTGCAAATGCCCTCTGCACGTTGCGAAACTTTCTACGGAAAATCTTTTGCATTCCAAGCAGTTGAGTTATGGAATGCCTTGCCCGTGGAAATTAGACAAGCTCCGTCCCTTTCCATATTTAAGGTGGAAGTAAAAAAACATTATTTGTCAAAGGCCTGCTGAAGTCTGATTGAAGCTGATATTTATCAAATAGTATTTTGGATTCATTGCATATATATTAGTACTAGCTGACCCGGCAAACGTTGTTTTGCCTTAGTGAACAACCCTTGTCACTTAGGGGTATGTGAAAATAGTATGTAAAAATAGCTAGTAGCCGATTCTCATACCTACAGAATATGCATATAAAATTTGGTTAAAATCAGTAAAGCCGTTTCGGAGGAGTAAGGAAACAAACACTGTGACACGAGAATTTTATATATAAGACTAGCTGACCCCGCAAACGTTGTTTTGCCTTAGTGAACAACCCTTGTCACTTAGGGGTATGAAAAATAGCTAGTAGCCGATTCTCATACCTACAGAATATGCATATAAAATTTGGTTAAAATCAGTAAAGCCGTTTCGGAGGAGTAAGGAAACAAACACTGTGACATGAGAATTTTATATATAAGATATTTATGTAATAAGTTTACTTATGTATTAGCATGTATTGTTATTAGAATGTATGTCTATTTTATTTTAGTCTATAATTAGTATCCCATTTTAATTATGTACTAAGGTATCAAATTACTCTTTATTTTATTTGATTACTCCCGTCTTTTTATTTTGTAACTTCTTTTCCATCCCACGGTTGCCTGGAAGAGATCGCTTTTAGCGATAAGGTCGCCATTTGCTACTATATTTTAAGATTGTTTTTTAAGTTGTTTGTTTTGTTAAGTGCAATAAAGAGTTTATCTATCTGTCTATCTATCTAATTAATTTTCTACGATCGAACAATCGAATGATTTAGGATCAATACGTTGAAACTTTACATAGCATTTTTTTATCCGTTTTATGTATTGTTTTATTATTTATACTTACTTATAAGAAACAGTCAGAAAGATGGTACAGATGAGAGATGAGGAGACCTTTCTGTTGTGACGATGAAAAATGTAGCATTTTTTGATGTTAGGTACCTACAGAGTCGTCATGGCCTGATTCATCGTACGACACAAAGCTTTTGGAGCTTTTAAAAATGTGTCATCATCGATGTAAACGGACTTTCACTGTTTGTTAAATATTACGCAATCTTACGAAATTGACTAAGTATTATTTTATTACATTTTCACTTGACATTGTTTTGACGGCGTTGACGGCGATCAATAAATAGATAAACGAACAGCTAACGTAATACCTCTCATTTCCCTATTTTATGTATTGTCTACTACTGATCATAAGCATTACCTATGTAGTTACCTACTCCAAACTACACACAGATTTCTACTGTAGGTACCACAAATACCAAAATCAACGAAACCGAAACACCAACAGGTAGGTAATCAATATAATTTTATACAAAATGTACAACATAAGTAGATAAGTGTTTTGGAGCGAGAGCTCAAGAAATGGTAAAGTATTAAGAAAATGTAAGAGTGTCTTTCATGGTAGGACTCCTTGTTGAGTCCGTCTGGGGAAGTACCATACCTTTTCCTGTTGCTCTAAGGTACTAATTCTACCACCAATCAGTAATGTGCAAATATCCATATCTTCCGGTTTCCGGTTTCCGGAAGGGCAATGTTTCCAGAAATTGCAAAAACATAGAACAATAATTTTATATCTCTCGGTGAAGAGCGGAGTGCAGTGCCTGGCGAAGTGCTTGAATTCTTCAGAATAGCTAGGTGACACTGTGCTGTTATGGGCATATAAGGCACATGCAATACTCGTCCCGTCGCACTATACTTAAAAAAAAATGTACAAGCTTACATAATAGTAAAAGCATGAAGAATGGTTAAGTATCGCGGAACTGTTAGCGCCCGCGTGGCCGTCTGACGAGCACGCGCTCTGACGCACCAAATTTTCAGATCCAAGACCGCTGACATTTCGCAGAAGTTCCGTCGCGAAAGTTGAGGTCGATCCTTTGTGCTATTTCAGGAAAACCTGGACTCGCGCCAGTTCCATCTCCGGACAAACTTCGACGCAGTTTAACACGCGTAAGGTTCTTGATCTCCAAAGATTACTATTCAAATATCAACCTAAACACAAATAGTTTAGAATTCAAAATCTACTTAAATTTTCCTTTGTTACTGCTGTTTTAGAATCTGCGTGCGAATTTTCTTTGTTTATAGACAAAATCTAGATGGGAATAATGCCACTGGATGTGTATCAACACCACATGTTTTTAATGGACCGTCTTGTGCGTAATTTCAATGTTAAGGATTTCTTTTTGCGGGATAGAGGTCTTTTGAAGATCACTGCTGGCATTTGTTTTAAAACTTGCTTTGTAATAACATATGAAGGATAATTTTGTTTGTTCCGTGTTTTGATTTAGACAATGTCACGTTACAGAGTTTTGACATTAGATAAAGAATATATATAACATTAGATAAAGAATATATATAAACTCTTTGGTTTGGACGAATATAATGGACAAGTTCATAATCCTACTAATACATTTAAAAATGTGAATGGAGTATCTCTTTACTTAGTCTGTGATGTTAATGTTTGGATGTTTGTTGCTCAAGAACGTCGTAACGTTTGAACAGATCTGGCTGAACTTTGGAACACAGTTTTATTATAGTCTGGAAGAACACACATGCTTGCAAAGATTGTAATATGGAAGCAAGATAGCTGATTTATAATAGTAAATAATACATATATTCTTGCCGAAGATTGCTGCAGTTGCGGACAGACGAAGATATATATTTATTTATTATCGTACTAGCAGCGCCCACAGTCTTACCCACGTAGTTCCCGTTCTCCTTATTTTGCTGGGATGAAAAGTAGCCTATACTTTAATCCAAACCATTTATCTAAGTTTCAAATTAAAACCCGACCAGTTCAGACATTCCGACGTGTTGGAGCAAAAAAATCTAAACATCCAAACACTCGTATTTATAATATTAGTAGGATAAGATAAAGTCAATTAGGTACATCACACCTCACATGAGGTCAAAGAGTCGTTAACTGTGGTCTTATTATAGGTACCTAGGTAAGTAATAATATATTACTGTAGGCAAATTATTATAAAATAAACTTCTTTGTTGTAACGATATCGCTAAGTCTTAGGAAAATAATAAGTATTCTGCCACTTTCCGTACTTCAAAACAAACCGACGCGACGCCGCAGCGCCAAATTTTTCGTCATCCCATCACAACCGTGCTACAGTGAATGATTGAGTGCAGAAAATAGGTACATGTTCATACTATATTACTACTAAGAATTATAATATTGTTTGTTTATTAGTTTGTAACTTTTATTATTTTAACCATTTTTATTTGAAATGTCAATATCTAATAATCGACAACCTGTGAATTAAAATTTTCTAAATAAATTAAGTGACACTTAGTAGGAAATTACGGCTGGTCTAGTACCTAAGTTACGATTGGTCTAGTCGGGAGAACGACAGCTGTCGATCTGGCGCCTCTGGTTTGTATACCACGCGCACCACTGCGTTTCTGAAGTCACGTACGTAATGCTGCTAAATTGAAAATGGGGGAGGAAAAACATCGTTAGAAAACCTACCTGTTCCTAGAATCTTTCGCGGTCATCCACCAAGCCGCACTGGGCCATCGTTATTATGGCCTTACAATACAATACAAAACGCTTTATTGCCACCACAAACAAAGTTGACAACAAGTAACACATAAAATAACAAAACAAAATGGGCACAAAAGGCGATCTTATCGCTAAAAGCGATCTCTTCCAGATAACCTTTTGATTCATGAGGATACTAAATTTCCAATATTTTGGGCAGTGGTGCAACTAACAAAATAAATTAATACACATACAAATTTTATGATATATAAATGATTTAGATTAGATTACATAATAAATTTAAAATAAATAAGTATACATTTACATGGTTCCCCATGGATCTCCATCCAGTGCAAATAGTTGTGTGATGAATTCAAATAGGTATTTGTACTGTGCCTGGGTGTTTTCTATGTATAATAAGTTTGTATTTAAATAAATATAAGTATTATATCACCTATCTGGCTTCAATATTACAAGGTTTGCTTAGTTTGGGGTCAGATGGTGTTGTGTGTGAATTGTCCACCACTATTTTTTATATGTATAATATATATATAATGATATAAATATAACAATATATATAATGCGAAACAAAAAATGCCGAGAAGATAAAACGTTGAACAACTTTTGTCAGAAAATGCTGTCGAATCAAAGTCCTGAACGAAACGACGCTCTGCGCACGCCTAATGGCCGCAGGAAAACCATTCCATAAGGCCACAGCCTGCACGCAGCACGCAGAACGACAAACCGAATATTTTTTTAAAAGGATGAGGCTTCCAATGTTCGTCTCGTTACTCTATCTTCTATATATATAAAAGCGAAAGGAAATCACGAAATCTCAGAAACTACAAGTTTTTTTTTTTTTTTTTAACTTCTATAGGTTTACACTTGACCGCCATCTCGCCTGATGTTAAGCGACGATGCGGTCTACGATGGAGCGTGTTTACCTAGATAAAACCGATTCACTCTCGATTTGAAGACACAAAGATTGTAACCATCGGGGAAAACCCACTCAGGCAACGTATTCCACAGCTTAGACGTTCTTATCACAAAAGTAGAGTCGAATCTCTTCGTTCGTGTCTTTGGAACATCAACCATGAAACGATGTCGCTTTTTCGAGCTACGAGCATTCCGATAGAAAAAAGGACAAGGTGGTATCAGATCATGCAAATCAGTCGCACACTCTCCGAAGTGTATCCGATAAAAAACCGATAGGCTAGCAATTTTTCGGCGATGTTCAAGACTTTGAAGTCTTTTTCGCACAAGAGTGTCGTTGCCTATGAGCCTTTTGGCACGTCTCTCGATCGATTCCAGAGCCTCCAGCTGATACTTAGCCGATCCATCCCAAAGGTGCGAACAGTACTCCATACAGGAGCGAATCTGTGCTTGATATAGTGTAAGCAACTGTTCAGACTTGAAGTACCTTCGCACCTTTGAGAGGACACCAAGTTTTTTGGCAGCAAGTTTAGCCTTGGACTCGATAAACGAGCCAAAGTTGAGCGTAGAGGTCAAAGTAACGCCCAAAAGTTCAAGACGGTCAGAGACCGGCACGGATACACCTCTAAAAGTTGGAGCTACAAGTGCTAGGAGTCTGAAATTTTGGATGAAGGTTCCTTTCAGCACGTAGGCGCTCGCTAAGACGGGGTTTTGCGAAATTCAACCCCTAAGAGGGTGAAATAAGGGATGAACGGTTCAATGAAAATTTGTCATTGTTCAAGATAAAGCCATGAAACTTTGTATCTAGACATTTGACACAAAGCCAATGAAACATTCATTGTTCTAGGAATTTTGTTATTATGAACAATACGGGGATGAGATAGGGGTTAAAAAAGGGGTGAAAGTCCTAATGCAAGTTCATCATTGTTAAAAATAAAACCATGAAACTTTAAATCTAGACACTTGACACGAATCAAATTAATGTTTGTTCTAGCAATTTTGCAATTCGGAACCGTATATATTCACTTTCCGTATATATAATTCGTTTATAACGAGGATGAAATAGGAGCTGAAATGGGGGGTGATCGTTCATATTATAGAACTTCGTCATTCATGAAGATAAAACCATTGAATTTTTTATCTAGACATGAAGCAATCTTAATAACCTAGGGGGGGGGGGGAGGGTGTATTTCAACGTCCCCCAACCCAACCCCAAAATAGTAGTGTAGTATGTAGTGTTGTCCTTTAGGGCGCCTGAGGAATGGCTCGCCCGGGGCGCCTAGATGGCTAAGGCCGGCCCTGGCCATAGTCCCGAAATAACCCAAAGATTTCTTTAATTCCCGAACGTGATGCTTGAGATCAATTCACAGCCCACGAAAAAATCTGTCTGTGGTACGTCAAAAGAAGTTTTCATTTCAAAAAAACATACAACCGAATTTAGAATCCTAATATAGAATATAGAAACCTTTTTTGAAAAGGATGAGTGGATGCGGCTCGCAGTGCTCGTTTTGTACTACTATAATAAATCAGTTTTTGTCTTCGTTTCTAGTAGACAAATTAATATCAAGGTGTAAAATAATGAAAGACGGGTGCCAAAGAACAACAGTATATTCGGTTCAGACGGGCGGCGCCGCGTCGGGCCGCTGCTGCGCCAACTGCGCCGCGGCGCAGCAGTGCAGCATGAGCGCGGTGAGCGCGTACGCGCGGCCCTCGCCGCCGCCGTCCGCGTGCGCGTCCTCAGCGGACAACTCCTCGCGAACGGCTTGCAGCTGTGGAACATACATTTTTCAAATACAAATGGAAGACAGAAATGTGGTCGTGGTGGAAGCTTTGAGACTCCCGGCTCGGCTGAGGAGAATATAGCGTCTTCGAAAATAGCAAAATCGAACTAAAAAGCACTGAAATTAGGTTGAAAATGTCCTATTTTCCTTTTTTTTTTAAGTGAAAACGTATTTTCTTCTTTTTTCATCACTGCTGGTTGTGCTGTGAATTGGCCTCAAGCGTCAATAAATATAGTGCTCGTCTGCTCGCAAGGTTGCTGGAAACCGCTGGTTGCAGGTTGCGCAGGACCGTTCGTTGTGAAAATCTAGGGAGAGGCCTATGTTCAGTAGTGGACGTCTTGCGGCTGATGATGATGGCTCGTTTAAAGGTATAAGGTTTGATTGGGTACCATGTCGTGTATGGTGTTGGGCGAGAGCGCGGCGGCCAGGTCAGGCGCGGAGTCCCGCGCGGCGGCCAGTAGCTGGTCCGGCGGCAGCGCGCTCCGCAGCGCCGGCGCCAGCACCGCCGCCACCTCCCCCCGCGCCGCCCACGCTGCGCCGCACCCCGCGAACGGGTTCGTCTGCTCCAGCGACTGCTTCCTTCGTCGACAGAACGCTTATTGTGAAATGTTACTGCATGTTCTGTCACTACTATATGCCTAGAAGCAGTGCTCAAAGGTCTTTCTTACACAAGATAGACAAGCGTTATGAAGTCGCGATAAATGCCAACAATGCAGAGGGCTGCAACACCCCGAACCACGCTCCCAAACTGCTAGCATTATCGTGTTCGTAGTTCGGGAGCGCGCTTCCCGCGTCTTTCCCCGTCTACACTTCTTTGTCAAACGACTGTATGATTTGTTAGACTTTTATAGAAGCAAATTAGCAAATCGCCGTGGCCACCTACCCCCGCGCCGCCCACGCCGCGAACGGGTTCGTCTGCTCCAGCGACTGCTTCCTTCGTCGACAGAACGCTTATTGTGAAATGTTACTGCATGTTCTGTCACTATTAGATCTATACTAGCAGCACAATCAAAGCAGCTCATCGAAGTCTTACAAAAGGTAGAAGAAAACCTACCATTAGGAAGACGCTTTTGAACTTGCGATAAATACCGACAATGGACAGGCCTGTGACAAATTAGTATTTAGTTTTCAATAATGATTAACAAAATAAATCAAAACATGCGTCAAACGTCAGCCCCGAATCACGCTCCCAAATTGCTAATATTTTCGTGTTCGCAGCTCGGGAGCACTCTTCCCGTCTAGATATTTTAGTTGAACGACTGTATGTATGACTGTTATTCAAACAAATCACTGCCGCCACCTCTCCTCGCGCCGCACCCCGCGAACGGGTGCGTCTGCTCCAGCGACTGATTCCTTCGTCGACAGAACGCTTATTGTGAAATGTTACTGCATGTTCTGTCACTATTATATGCCTAGAAACAGTGCCCAAAGGTCTTCCTTACACAAGATAGACAACATCCCGTCCCATATAAATTTTATTGAAATCAATGAAGTGATTTTCGTAATATCAACAAAAAAATACATACAAGATATACCAATTTATTATTAACTAGCAGTAGCCCGCGAATTTATCCGCGCCATTCTCGTTCCTGTTACTTTTCCCGTAATAAAAAGTTAGCGTACCTATGTGTTATTCCAGACAATATTAACTTAATAAGACGTACCGACGTGATTGGAGCAACAAACAACCAAATATCTAAACATCCAAACTTTCGCATTTACAATATTATTTATAGATAAATTATGGATTCAATTAATTTTTAAACTAAAGCCGGCTGTTTCGCTATCCAGAAAAAAAGAATTATGTTGTCACAGCAGACAGAGAGATATTTTTCAAAATCTCGATTTAAAGCCTAGAAAGATAAACGGTGAACTCATTATTTATTGTGTAAGGAAAAGTGTACAAATAGCTTCCTATAGTGGTAACCCTGAGTTCGCGTTTATGGGAATACTGCACTCCAACCTTGCGTGGAGCCACGAGGTAATAGCTCCTAGGTCGACAATGTCGATCATGGCAATGATTTATAAATTAAATCGTATTGTGTAGCTTAACTACAGTTTGACATGGCATGTGTAATAAATACAATTAATTCTATAGCTTTAGGTACAATGTATGTCATCGCACAAAAGTGATCTAATCTCTGGATCTACTCGTATATGCCTCCGCCACCATCGTAATTATAAAATCAGCAGGATAGTATTACTTCATACTGACACGAAACAGATGTTTAATACATGGATTTGAGTTTTTTTAACTATTATAAGTTTACAATTGACCGCCATCTTGCCTGATGTTAAGAGTGCGCCTAAAGCCAGGAAAAAATCAGATTTCACCCGCGCGACGCGTTTCTTAATGTGATGTACATAAAGTCGAGAATAGCATGACACAGTTTGGAGGAAAAATCAATATTTAATCAGGAGTCCATTTTTGACCAAGTTTTATTTAATTACTCAATAACTAAACATAAATTTAAAAAAGTGTTCGGTTACTTTACCTACTAGAACGTACAAATAGGAATTTTATTACCAAAAATTAATGTGGGGCCATCGCTGATAATTTCGAGTACTCGAATTAAAACGGGTTTTTTCGGTGTCATTTTTATTTTTTTATTGTAAAAAACTCTGATCTATTTTTAAAATTCTATTCGGTTATTGTGCTTTTTCTTGATTGTACCCACACGTCAATATTTTTTTTGTCTTAGTTTTTAGTTTCTTAACTTCAGTGAGCGGCGTCGAAAATGTCCTTTTTTCGTTTTCTGGCTTTAGGCGCCCCCTTAAGCGACGCGACGATGTTGTCTACGATGGAGCGCGTTTACCTAGAAGAAACCAATTCACTTTCGGTTTTAAGATACTAAGATTGTAACCCTCGGGAACCCCACCCATGCTCACAGCCTTGACGTTCTTATCACAAATGTAGAGTCCAATCTATTTGTTCGCATTTTTGGAACTTTAATCATGAAACGATGCCGCTTTTTCGAGCTACGAGCAATCCGATAGGATAAAGGTTTGCGTGTCAGTATTAATTTATTTTTTACATCTAAGAGTATTAAATTGAGACCAGAATCTGATGCAATCCAATCCACTCTCGTAGTCATACAAGTTTCGCACACTGTAGTAATATTTCATAGCTATATTCATTTTGGTTCACCCTAAAACAAATATTTCAGTAAAAAAGTGGAGGTACTTTGATTCAATGTTCGTTGAATGTAATTATAAACGATTATTAAACAAAGTCATCGAAAAGTGTGCTACCAAGATGCGAACACGACCATGTTAGCAATTTGGGAGTGCAGTTCGGGGCTGACGCTCGACGATGTTTTGATTTTATTATTGTTATAATTAAGAATTGTTTATGGTGATAAATGTGTTTCTATGTTTCGGCAACCTTATAGAAACACATTTGATGATAATAAAAAAAAAACATTCATAAGCATTTTTTATTTATCACAGCTGTCACTGTGTTGTCGGCATTTCTCGCAAATTCAAAATCATTGCCCTACTGGTAGTTTTTCTTTATACTGTGAAATTGCTGATTGGCGGTAGAACAACTGATAAAGGTGTGGTATTTCCCCAAGCGAACTCATCATCAATGGCGAATCTTAAGGAGGTCGTGGGGGTCGTGACCACCCCTGGGCTGGGTCCAGAACCTAAATGGACCACGACCACTAATTAAAACGCACCGCATAACTATCTTAAGGTTTCTAAACTATATACCTAACTTTCCGTAAGGTCATGTGACTTGACCACGACTATGTGACCCCTGTGGCGACAAATCTGGATCCGCCTTTGCTCTGCACCCTATGCACCCTTAACTTCGTACAATGAAGAACACGTATAAACTCAGTTGGAGTATTCAGTAGACATATACCTGGGCGTGTGACTGGGGGAAGGCGGCAGAGACCGCGAGGAGGCGCTGGACCGCGGAGCCGCCAGAGAGTGCGCCGAGCCGGCGCGCCGCAGCCCCGCTACCAGAGCGCTCATCGGACCTCCGCCTGAACGAAACAACTGCCGTCATTACCACTCTGGACTTCAGGATCAGTGACCCAAACCAATACGTAGCGTCAAACGAATTACGGCAATCAGACCACTATTTCTTTGGAATAAGAACGAAATTTTGTTAAGATTCCTACATTTTAACACATAGGGCTACGTAGAACTCCATCCAATGAAACTGGAGCACTAGAGCCATAAGAACGTACCGGTAAAGAATTTTTTTAAATATGAGAGGAGGTTGAGCGATGAGAGAGGAACATATCGCTCAATAGTATCAAAACGGCCAGTACTTTATAAGTGTTACCACAGCTGGATATGTTTTATTTATCGTATAGTAGCCTTACACTTCCAGACTGACTTTTCACTGTACGAATGTACGAAAAACATGCTTGCTAAATAAACTTGTTTTAATTTACATAATAATAACATATAAGGCGTTTAGTTTCTCGCTACATATTGATATACTTGTGCCACTCCTTTCAGGTTACAATAAAGGATTTATTCCCTACAAGGTATAAAAAGTTTGGCCAATTTTGTTCCAGTGTTGAAAATAGAGATGCTAGGTCGCTAATCCATGAAATCTGCTCACCTTCTACCCCATGTAAGAAAATCAGACTGAACAACTACACGTGTGAATGTAAAAAGTGTCTGTATAATATAGTACAGTGAGTTTTAGCTAAGTAAATCGCTTTTGTTTGGGATTTTGCGGTTCTCGTTTGGTCCTATTCATGAAAGAGAGTATTAATTTATATATTAAGGATTGAACTCTTTATAATTAGTTTTAAAGAATACAGACAGCAATACTTGGCACTCTCTGTGCTTGTCGATTACGGGCTGTCATTGCGCTCTCTTTCATAAATAGACGATTACGAGATACATATAGACAACTAACAGTTCCTGAGTGGATAGCAACACTGAAGCAATACAATCTACAACGTTAAAGGGATAATACACTAACACAATGAAAATTGTATGCAATCGTACTTTTTCTATACCTTTTCTACACAAAATAGGAATTTAAATGTACCTATAACTAACTAAAGACAGGCAACAGTTAATTAAAATTAGAGCACTGTAAGAAATTGGTCATACACAGTTTCTTTACGGCTAGGTATAGTTTTAATTAACAAATTGATTTAGCAATTCACATGTTCCAATCAAATCAATAATTAACTTTGGTTTTGTTTTAGTAATTTTTGCAATTGAAATATTTAATTTGTTGAAGGAGGTGCATAGTTACAAATAAGTAGAGTGTTATTTCACATTTTAATCACACGCTCTGAAACATTGCTAATTAATTAGGTAGTTAATAGTTCTGTTGACGAAACTTGAGCCATCTAGCAATCCTTGGGGCTAACTAGAGCGTTAAAGGACGGACTTGCTACATGTAGGAGGAATAGTGAGATGACGGTTTGTTTTAATTTTTTGGTTGGGAAAGCCGAAATGTACGTTGTTGCAACATTTATGGCCCTAGTACGTGCTTCGAAATCATAGCATTTTGAGCTGTCATTATCATTTTAAATGTATTTGAATGTAAGTCAACGCAGTAGATTAATCAAACAGGTTATAACAATAATTGTGTCGCTGCTGTTACGTACAATTAATCATTCGAAGTTACTAAGGTTTCATAGTGACACGAGCCGTCACATATTTTTCAATGATAACTTGGAACTTTATAATGATATTTTCAATACGTCAATGACTATCGTACGTATCACATTACGAATTAGTAACTTTTCTAGTCATTTACGTATCGAAATAGCGCGTTCGTTATGCTTCTGTTCACTGGAGTTAATATTACCCCAGTGCACAGAGTTACTTTATTGAAATCGGTTTCCATAGTTACTCTTTTAGGATAGACTAGACATTTGAACTACATTGAAAGTTCTACAAGACACAAAACAAAGGGTTCTCAAAACGACTGTCACACAGAGAACATGTAAACGTACGTGGAGCCTGTGTGTGTAAGTCGGGAAATCCGGGTGAGTTATGAATGTGATTCGTCCTTTTCGTCAGCATTCGTACAATTCTGTATACAAAGAAAATGTGTGACAAAACGCTAAAAATAGAAGTGAAAAACATTTTATTCCTGTCCTGGTTTAATACGTTGACATTGTAATGTAAGACTCTTCAAGAGAAGGCGTGTTATTTTTGGGTTCTACGACAGTTGGCCTTGCAGAAGACCTCTCTACTGCCTACAGAACTTTAGGCTAGCGTAGCGCAGAATACGCATGACCCTACTACCCCAGGCTAATAAGAACACTTACGTATAAACAGCCGTAACGAATTAGAATGCAAGTATTATGTGATTCCATTAATATAACCGCAATTTATGGATACCTCTGATTTTGAGAAAGATTACAATTCTTGCGTTGTCGTGAGTGTCACAGGCTAGTTACATAATTAAAAGTAACATACATATTTTGAATAATTATTATTATCAAAAATGTTATCCAGTAATTTAATAGAAACAGACAAATACATAATGCACGGTTGAGTTGTATGTACTTGGTGAATTTACTGCACTAAGCCCTCAATGTTTTTGTAGAGTTTGAACTTTCTTTTTCAGGTCTTTTCACAGGGTTGAATTTATACTACTTGTTTTATAATCTTTTGTGGCTAAAAAATCTTAAGAGTTTCTACGGCAAATAAAATAACAATTTAATTTCAAATAAATAGTATGTAGAGCTTGCTTCCACAGAGGCCTACAATTATCCTGATAATATTTCTGTAACATCAGGGATATTGACAAGTCTTGGAGGTACTTGATCATACTCTTTTAAATGAAAACAATAATATGGTAGTCAGTTTTTTCGTTGGTGTAGAGAACAAATGGGTACGTATTCTGTCGTACCTCGTTCTGTCGGAAGTTTTTAAATTAGTATTATAGAGTTTACCTTACCTTCTTCTTGTACGTCCAATGAGTCTTTCCTCTCAGCAGCGGCCTCCTCATCGGAGTCGGGGTCCGTCACGGCGTCTGCCTCCGTCATAGTCACCTCGGGAGGAGCGCAGTTTAATCGGATTGGGGTATCTGGGGAAAATTCTTAGATTTAGTAAATACCCTAGGCGAATATGGTCTTCCATTCACAAATAATGGTGGACAAAATCGCAATTATTGTTTGATACAACTCAAGTTTCTATCGGACTTCTCGTAGCTCGTAGCGGTATCGTTTCATGGTTGATGTTCCAAAGACACGAACGAAGAGGTTTGACTCTACTTTTGTGATAAAAACGTCAGGACTGTGGAATGAGTTGCCTGAGTGGGGTTTTCCCGATGGTTATAATCTTGGTGTCTTCAAATCGAGAGTGAATCGGTTTCTTCTAGGTAAGCACGCTCCACCTTAGACCGCATCGTCGCTTAACATCAGGCGAGATGGTAGTCAAGTGTAAACCTATAAATGTTAAAAAAAAAGTGAAGATAAGTTGTTGTGAAAATGTCATCATCGTTATTAGCATGTATCTAGTACGTTATTGTAAATTAGCCTTGTTTAAACACACTACCATACCTGATGCTTAACTTTCATTTCCAAGCATAATCTTCTGTATAACGTATACAATATTGCCACTTAATGGAGTCTCATCGGTCCCACTGAAACACCTGCCTACGTTGGTTATCGTCACTATTGAAAACGATACACGAGTACACAAAACCCAAATACATAGATGTTAGTATAATTTGAGTTAAGAGTGCCTACACAGAATTGTAGCATATCTAAAAGCCGACTTATACTACCCAACACATTAATTTCTAATTGTGAATCTCACTGATATTTTGCGATAGATATCGAAACTCCTGTAAACACTCCATTAATCAATTTTTATAATTGTAATATTTTTAATTTTTATCCAACTATTTAGATTTCGACTACAAATATTTATGACTAACTAGCATCAGTACGTGGGTTTATCCACTCAGTTTTAGTTCCCATAATATTGCGGCGACAAAAAGTAGCCTATGCGTTATTCCCGACTCGTGTTCGGGATTTTCATTTGTTCCTTTTAGACGTTCCGACGTGTTTATAAATTATTATTTATTGTTTACCTACCGGTAATGTTTGTAACGTATACATAAATGGACTTTACTAAATTAAGAAATATAAATATAACCAGTTAATGAACATTTCAGTTTCTCAATGCGGTGAGCTTTGTTGGTAAGTACCTACCTACTTTTAGTTAACTGTACGAAGACATAATTTGTAATGGAAAATTTCACTTTCAACATACAGGGCAAACTACGCCACATCCTTGATTCAGATAAAGAAAACATGTTTACAGCGGCAGCTACAAAAACAATTTTACTATTTACGATAACTAATGCGGAATTGCGAAATGTCTAAAAAAACTGAAACGGAATCGTCGCCAATTACGTAGTTGTTAACAGTATTTTTCATAATCTGTTATTTATTCTATCTATGATATGTAGTGATTACATTATTAGCTACAATCAAGATATACTTTCACAAGGTGTCTGAAACCTGAATTAAATTAAAAATATCTCATTTAAAACATTAACAGAAAAAAGTACATCAATATCTGAAACACATCATCGTAAGTATGTGAAGCATAATATTAGAAACAAGTGTTTCATGTGCGTATTCCGTGAATATGAACATAAAGAAAGAACTTTGAAAAGGCATTCAGTAGAAAGTGAAATTGTAGTAATGATTTAGCCAAATACTAGGATTGAAGTATCGATTTTTAGCCAAATTACAATTCTAAAAACCACCTTACCACTAAGTACTTTTTCGTATTTTAAGATTAAAATAAAATTTCTGAAAGTAGTATTCTGTCTCAAGTAGTAATTAGCCTAAAACGTTTTTAATGATTATCTTCCATCTGGTAAACGATTTCATCAGACCACACTTACTAAGTAATTGTTTCTTTTTACTAATTACTATTCAAATGTAAGTCATGAATTGCCCTTGAGTGAAAAACAAGATCGAGCAGTTTAAGTACAGATAAATAAAATAAACCTGAATGTTAATGTGAGAAATGGTTTTAACAAAATTATTCGTCAGATAATCAAGATTATCAACATAGATACTCAACCCATTAACAAACTGAAATGTCAATGAGCCGATCATATCTGTCGCCGAACCGATAATCGTTGGGATATTCGTGTTTTTGAGTGGAGACTACGAATCGACAAATGTAGGTAGTGTACACCCTGAGACTAGATACGTAAAGCAAGAAGTGGATAATGAGTACCTACTTAATGAGCTATGGGAAAGGTTGTCCAGAAGTGGAATAGAGTAGGCGAGTCTCGATAATATACACTCACATTTATATCATTATTAACTAATTAAATTAATAACGGAATGAATAAATAATCAAGATAAATATTAACTTATTGCAATCATTTTGCTCCAGATTAAACAGAGAATCCATAAAATTTAATGTCATAAGCCATCTTATCAGCCAACAGAGGTGCCTAGAATTTACACTAACATCACGACAACTTCTTCTGATCCCTGACAAAACAACGGATATTTTTACTACTTCACATCAAGTTTAATTGAAGAGAACTCTATCATCTGGGGCACAAGTACAATAAACGATTGTACATAATTGGACGTAGACTCAGAACAGTGACACGTCACACCAGATTCCGGGAATCATTTGTACTGGTAACTGGTAACGTCGTGTCGTGGGAATCCGAGTACACTATCAGAACTTCATGCTCACGTAATGCTTAAGAGGTGTACAAAGTAACATGGGATCTTGTTATTTTTATGTCAATTTTATCTAATGGCTATATATTTCTTTAAGTACTGTACTTTAAACGTGTTCAGGATGTTTCAAATATGAAAAGAAACACATATAGATCGATATGATGCGTGCTATAATGCTTTCTGTAATCCAGTTAGACAGTTACAAAAGTGGAACGCGTTTGGTTCTTCCGCGTCGCGGCGGCACATTCGTGGCGTTCGCGCAATAACCTTCTGCACGTAGCCGTATTGTTAGAAATGTCGGAATTCGCCTTGTGTGTAATGCAGTTTCATTATTAATTATTACGTACACTGGGGAATTTATTGCACTTGTCAGTGATTCAAATGTTGCCATATTTAATCTACGCTAGTAGGCTGAGTGATCACCGTGTTCTAGAGTTAACTTGCATTAAATATATGTAGGTACAAACGCAGTAATCATCAATGTGAGAACGAACGAATCAGTAGCTGATAACAACTGAATAAGAATTATTACTATTTTAATCTCTCATCTCATCCTCTTTTCAAACAAAACACACGAACGCGATTAGAAAAGTCATGACGGAAATAGCCACCGGCACCGCTGTTATAAATTATGTGTGTACAATATAGTAGCGTAGGTAATTTATCACTTATTTTGAACAGGTTTTAAATACATAAGCCAAATATTTTAAAGTAGGTACATAAGATCTTTGTCTAAACTCTAATTGCTAAAACATTTGAAACAGCATCGTATTTAGAAACATTATTTCAGTGAAGGTCGGCGACCGTTGGACGTTCACACATTTTGGACGTTTCAAAAATGTTTGGCATCATTTCAAAACTGAGTGCAAACATTGGTAAATATACATCCTTTTGAAGCATAAAGCTCATATAAAAGTTTAAAACGTTTATAAAATGCGTGCATCGGTCGAAAGGAGCGTTCTCATCCGGAGCACGGAATTCGTTGTTGATTTTCGAACATTTGTTGCTAATTTCTCACAGACTAAATGGTGAACCAAAGTTTTGAATCAACACATCCATTTACATATAAGTAATTAAATGTAGTAGATTAATTAGACAATTTTAATTGTGTCTATTACGTTTTCTTTGTGTGAGTTATGCGGTTATTTCTTAACATCACAGTGAACTCACCAAATTAACCCAAACCATTTATTTTTATTACGGCAGCGGCCATATACGTATTGCAGTAATTTATGACAACAACATAATTATTTCAAAGTTCAACAACGAAATAAACCAATCTTACTAAAAATGTTACGATATTTAATTGAAAGTAGATATATTTGTTTTCTGATCGTGATCTGAACAATCATATCATCTGGACACGAAAAATAAACAATAAAATAATAAACGACTCATAATATTTCTATAAATCAGATTAACAACACAAATACTTAACATGCACAAGCTAGTATAGATCTACAAAAAAATGGCAGTCATAGGAACTGCCGATAGAAGTGAAAACTCATACTCAGTTTGGAAACAACGGACCGAGGACGTGGCCATGAGCATGACCATCTAGAAATGCGTCAGCATTTTTATATAGCCAACGGGAAATGCTGACGCATTTCTAGATGTCCAATGGCCATGGTCCCGAGTTTCCCGAAAGTTTCTTATCAGTCCCGAGCGTGACGCTAGAATTCAATTCACACGAAAAATCTGTCTGTGGATCTGTGTGTGTGCCAAAAGAAGTTTTAACTTTTAAAAAAAATCGAGAATTATTTATTACTTTAGTTAGGCCAGCTCATAAAATAAACGTTCATTCTAAAGCCCCGGTTATTACGTTTACCGAATGCTCCCTGTGTGTTCGCTCCTGAAGGAAAAATTTGGGTCGATTAAAAATATCCGACTTTGAGATTGCCCGTTTTTTTAAGCTCGATAAATTAATTGCGCTGTTTGTTTGAGAACGTTTCCGAGAAGGGAAGCTGTTTACACTTTATATTCCCTCATCCAGGTAAATCCGGTAGAATAAACACAACGTATTTCAAGTACCTATAGCGTGCCATTACAGATGAGATTAGGAGTAACATTAAGAAATGCATAAATGTTTTTTTTAAAGCATACGTTACACGCTAGCCAACATTTACTAAGCGTTATTTTTGCAATCCTCTTACTTAAGGATAAAAAAATAATTCTTATTGAAATAGTTTCATACATGTATATAGACCTAGATAATAGATATTCATTTAAATGTTCAAAGAGTGCCGAAATGTTTTTTTTTATATAGAGTGACAAGACGAGCAATAGGTACGACGAGCAACAGCCAAGCCACTTTTTATCACGATAAAAAGGGAGAATTCTTTCAAGGAATGGCTCTTTCACATATAATACGGGGGCAAAGTCATGGATAGATAGTAGTTCAAGATAATTTATAATCAAGACTAGCAGCGCCTCACGGTTCCACCCGCGTAGTTCTCATTCCTGTTATTTTGCAGCGGTAAAAAGAATATGCGTTATTCTACACTATAATAAATCTGTGTTCCAAATTTCAACGCGATCTTTTCAAGCGTTCCGATGTGATCGATCAACAAAAATCCAAACATCTTTTCGTATTTATAATAATAGAAGGATAGGTGTACAAAGTATAGTTAATATATATGTCTCGACGGAAGCACGATAGTAATGCGGACATGCAATGAGTCACGGTATCATTACTAAACATCTCCTTACGACTTTATGAACATCATGACTTCATAACAGATAGATAGGTACTTCAGATAAGCTACCTATGAAGATAACATTCATTTATCGGTAGATAACGAGAGGTGAACCGATAAACTCGATATTAATTTCATCATTCGGTATACTTTGTTAATAATCGACAGATGACTAACATGAACTGAATGACGTAGTTGATATTACAATGTGTAAAATGTTTTCTTTTTTATCAACTTTTAAAAAAACATCGTGATTGGCCGCCACCGCACCTGGACGTCTACTCTCTTTCTACGAAAAACGTATTTTTTTTTGGAAATAAACTCACGACTTTCCTACTCCGGTTCTACTTCGATTCGTTTCTTCCGCTTAAATGTTCTAAGCTCACTCTAACTAGAGTAGAAATGACGGATCGAAGTAGAACCAGAGTAGGAAAGTCGGGAGTTTATTTCGAAATTGCGTTTTTCCTTGAAAGAGAGTACCTAGACGTCCTGTACCTTGATTGAACATGGAATAAAACCTCTCAGTTTTTGTTTTATCCGTCTAGAATGACAGAGACAAGGATTGCCATTCCGTGCTTGAATCGTTCGGATTGCGTTGTGCATGAATCAGCAACCAGATGTAAAGCGACGATTCGGTCTAAGATGGAGTGCGTTTACCCAGAAGAAACCGATTCACTCTCGATTTGACAACATCCACATTTGGGTATTGGGAAAATTTAATGTTGTATGGTTTAGACAAATGTTATGGTGTAATGTTATTCCACTGCGCAGAAGTTCCACAGTTCCACACCACATTTCAATTGAAACGCCTGAGAAGGAATTGATTCGTACCTATGCCGTAATTTGGAATCACATGATTTTAGGGTTGTACGATGTACATTACCATGCAAACTTCCACTGTAAATTGGTTTGAACTCGATCTTGTAAATAGTTTTTTTTAGTACGTCATAAATACACAATTATTAAAACATCGATCAAAGTTACAACGAACGCCAAGAACTTATGTATTATGTTACTGGTTGCTACGGAACCCTTCATAGGCGAGTCCGACTCACAGCACTTGGCCGCTTTTATTTTCTTTATTACTATTTATCAATTACATTTCTTGTTTTATCTAATCAGCGCCAATAAACCTCGCAAAGGTTTGTCTCATTATGTATTTAAAACGTCACACAGAAGTGGTCGCAATCTAAATGATCCTATGATTTTTAACTACCTAACTCTAGCTAGAGCTTTAGATCTAGACGATGGAGTTCTGTGTAAAATTTTCTATATTTAGTTATAGGGATAGTTTTACAGTTATAGGTAACTTGAAAAGTCTGTTTTAATAATGCAATAATGTATTATTTTCTATGATGGAGGGACATTGCGCAAATTATTTTAGGGAACATGCTGACTTTGTTCAGAAGGGAAAAAACTGCACTTTAGATAAAATGGTTTTCAAATGATCATTAAACTTATTAATTAAAATCTCATGTGAAATAAAATTACACTATAGTAAATTAATAGAATATTTGTATTTGTTATTTTTTTAATTAAAATGTTCACACATTTTTTGATTTAAAAACTGCCATATACAAATAAAAGTAAACTTTTGGACCAAATGTTTTTTTCCTTCATTGTCGATATCATCAGTTTCTCTATCACTTAAAGTTGCTGACAAAACATCGAGTGGACTTGTTTCTATACTTAAGTTGATATGTTCGTAATTTACATCATTAGGTGTATCTGTATAAAAACTGAGCTGACTAGGATTGTTTTCGAATAAAACCGATAATGACTGGATTATTATCCACATGCACCATTGTACCTATCGCACGATAACCACTGATATCGTGCGGTAACAGATGCACCGTCACAGCGTCATTTCCTGCCAAATATCCGACAGTTGTGCCATCGATCATTGAGACGAACTCATTTACATGTAGAGCCGCGTCACTTTGGGATTTTGATTCGATTGATCCTACTAATATTATAAATGTGAAAGTTTGGATGTTTGGGTGTGTATTGCTCAATCACGTCGCAACGCCTGAATGAGTGGTTTGGGTTGAAATTTGGAACACAGTTAGATTATAGTCTGGAATAACACACAGGTTACTTTTATCTTTTATAAATTCAAGAGTTTGTATGTCTGTTGCTAAATCACGTCGGAATATCTGAACGGATCAGATTTAAATTTGGGACAAAGGTACCTAGTTTGATTATAATCTGGAAAAGTAGCGCATATATTCCTTTTTATCACGGGAAAACAGGCATGCTGCAAGCCTGTATCGTCGCCCGCGTGCAGTACTGATTATGCCGCCTTACGACTTCAGTAGTCGGGATTCAACGTTCTAGAAATCGCAAGTGTGTCTCTGACGGTTATAATTATGTACCGTGTGTTATAGTTAACCGAAAGGTATACTCTCAAGGTCAAACTTTGTATGAGCATTGAGGATATTTCAAATGTATCAACAATGCCAAAGCCTACTTTAACATTGTTATTTATCGGAGTTTACGAAAGACACTTTGCAACTCATGGAGGAACGACGCAATCCCACGTTAACTTCATCAGAACCAGAGGCTCTAAATAAGAAAATCCCTAGCTTGTACGACGTGATATCCGATTAGATAACACGCTCTTGACTGAAAAATCAATTGAGCAAAATCGAGAGTCAAAAGTATTAGTCAAACCGCTGGGTAGGATCCACCTAACGAAGTTAGTGTCTCTAGGCGTCCAGCCCTAGAAGAGAGGTTTGCATCGAAACCGGTGCCTAACCTACAACATGAGGAAGCAAGAATACATGGTGATGATATTAGGGTGGGTATTATGTCAGTGACTTGAAGTAGGTACGTGATGAGTCCCTGCGGGAAAATAACCGGAACATGAATTTCGCGGGAAAAACCGCGGGTGCTGCTAGTTATAAATATTATGGAACCTGATAAGTTGGTTTGCTCGTAGTAAAGCAGCAGTAACTTTTTATCGTAGTAAAGATCCTGCACAAAACAAATTAGCAATGCGTAAAGTGAACGCGATCTTTTATTTACAAAATAAAATTTAAGGATTTTTTTATTTATTTGGATACACCCATTTGTTCTTGATTCTTGATAGATTACAAATGGCATAAGTACCTAGTATGCTGATTATTTTATTGGCAATCTATAAGCAATTTTGGAGTGTTTTAACTTCGACCAATTTTACCTCTAAATCCATCATTGAAGAGTTAGTCTTCGTTGTGCTATGTAGTTCAGGCAAGAAAGGGATCTATTCTAAAAACTGGAGTGGATACCATGAATCGGTAAACATAGACTGTCATAGTGTTGGTGACGATTTACGAAAGGCGGTAGGAAACGCGAAGCCAAGGATCGGGCTGATAGATGTACTCGTACCTATTATAGGAGAAACCTATTTCCAGCACTGTAAAAGTATAGGCCGATTGTGATGATAACAACGATGTCCTAATGATGATGTGCTATGTGTAAATTATATAAATTCGGGAGGCTCCTCGTATTGCACTGTGGGGATTTGTTCACTGTCACAATGGTGTGTTCTTTTCAACTGATCGCTATATTACGACGCCGACGGCGGTAACCACACCCCCACTCTGCCGAACAAATGCATTTACTGCGAATTCTAAGCTTACCAAGAAGGTACCTAGTATCGGTTGAGGAACAAAATTCAGAGTTGAGTGTCTTTGATAGACACATAACTCAGCAACAAAAGGCTGGCCTGGTGGCACACCCCGGACACTCGGCCTAAAATCTATACAGACGGTGCAGTTGACATACCTACACTCACACAACTACGCAAATGTCGTTCGAACACGTTTACGCATGTGTGCGTGTCATCTAGGGTTACTAAATTATTTTATGGAATAGCTATGACCCGTGCGTTCACCTGCCTGTGTTAAGTGTCCTATAATCTTACCTAGTTAGTGTTCGATCGTGTGTAGGTAAATATAACTTTCATCAACAATCAGTTTGCTTATGCTGAAACCAGTCGGTTGCACCCGAACCGACTCATCCGATAGCGGTCCCGCTACCGAATGGTACGGAATCTGCGATTCACAACGCCAATCGGATTGGCGTAGGAATGTCTTTTGGCCAGACCAAAGACAAGCTATCCCACCTAGTTTTCGAATACAGATACAAATTTGGTAGAAAAGTTAACTCATGGTAGGAATATACAAATCGTCAAATAACTGTATTTCGGGTTTATTTTGTGGTTTTGAATGACTTTTTTTACATAGAATTTGTATAATAAACGAGTAAATCGAACAATAACCTCTGGAAATTTGCATCTGCAACACAATAAATCATAGTTTACATTTTTCGTTTTACCTTCAATCTGTTGATGTTGTCAAAGTCAACGGAACTATTGTTTGTTTTGTTTGGAAATAACCAAATAACAACAAAAAGTAATAGCTTCATAGTGTGTGTCCATTACAGTTATATATAACATATCTAAAAGTAACCACTAACAAAAGTATCTACACTCCACCGATCATCTGAATCAATAATCCTACATCTTCACTGCACATATGCCAGAAGTCTGTCATCAAACTGAAGACTACCTGAAGTGGATCGGTCATCTGAACCAAGACTCCTACCTACCTGTCATAGTACCTATAACTTTGGGGATTTTGTCCCACATATCTAGCTATATCTAAGTAAGTTTAATGTTTGTTAAATCACATGCCGTACACCGGCAAGGTGCTACTTTTATATACACCTACGGGGTCTGCGTTGTCATTATAGGGATTGGGGACCAATAAGTTCTGGCAGAAGTACATTTAAGTAACCTTTCCTTCATCTATAGATAGAACTAAAGTCGAACAGATAGGTACGAAAATACTGTTTGTTATGCAAGGACCAGAGGGGTTCGTGGGTCACCCCTTTTGGGCTGGCACAGTAATATTATAGACGCATGCACTTATCACACGGTCTTCTTACTTAGTTAGCTCCGACTATGTTTGTGACCACCACTGACCACTGGGGCCAAAGTTGTTTCCGCTCTTGCTGTTATATCGTTGTTTGACGTGATGTCTCGTATCTCCAATGTTGCTTTGTGGTTTCTTGGTTTTTTGCTCAAACAACAAACATGTTTCATATTTTCATCTCAAAAAATAAACAATATCAACAAATCAAATGTGGCAATAATCTACTTCTAGCAATTCTTTTGAGCACAAACTGCCAACTTTGAAAATTTCATAACCCATAATTCCAAAAACTAAACACATATTACACACTAAAGTTAATAAAAACTCGTTTACTGTCCATAATCTTACATTAATATTGAGAAAAACAGAGAAAAATCAAGTAAATACAATAATCTGAAAATCGTATTTAGCTATCCACGACAAAAAAGCTGTCCGAATCCCATCCGATTAGAAAACAGCTGGTAGTCGGTTGCAAACGTCAAAAGTAATCGGAATTGGCGTTGAGAATCGCAAATTGCCCGAACCAGTCGGTAGAGGCCAGTTTCCGTGGATCAGCCCGACCCGAATGGTTTCAGAATCGCTACGCAGAATAGCTTAACACAGTTTATAAAAATGATTCAATCTTTGTAGAAATCCTTATGAAATCAAAAATCTCTTATTCTTAACTTAAAATTGTGAACTTATCAAAACACAGTAGAAAAACGATTCAATCCTAGTATATTATATAGAAATTCTTATGAAATTAAAAATCTGTTATTCTTGTTTCGTTGAACAGATGAAAAAATTGGTACCTAAATTTAAATAACACAGCAACACAGCGTCATGGTCGTATTCTCATAGAAAATTGTCGTCCGATATAACCCTTCGTTGAGGGCTTCTCGCGTCCTTGCGGGGTAGGAAGCTTGAAACTGGCGGGGGGTGGGGAGTGTCCGTTCTATCTGTATTATCTATTCTATGCTGGTGGCTAAGTTGTACGAGTAAGACTGCCTGCGAAGCCGGGTCGTGGGTTCGATTCCCACCCAGTACGAATACTTGTGTGATGAATACAAATATTTGGACTATACCTGGGTGTTTCCTATGTATAATAAGTATGTATTTAAACATTTATATATTTTAAATCAGCTATCTGGCTTCTATAGAACAAGCTTTGTTTAGTTTGGGGTCAGATGGTGTTGTGTGTGAAATGTCAACCAATGTTTATATTTAATTCGTATGCGTAATGCGTAAATCTAATATCAAACTTGTTTAGTGTATCAATATCCCTATCAGATTAATATGAGAGTTTATAATTATCATACACCGATGATAACCAGTAGCGGCGTTAGGGTAAGGCGCGGTAGGGCGATCGCCCACGGCACCGGATATATAATTTATGGAAAGGGCGGCACGGAACAAGCGCAGGCGCCCCTTTAGACGCGTCGCTCACTGGTAAGGCGACGCCGACGTCGCGTCTGCAGCGGCTCGGCGTCGCAGCACGGGCGCAGATACATAAGTCTCTACGTAGAGTCGAGGCGCAGGCAGCTATGCTTCCTACACATTTTATGTAATTTCACGCTGGTTTTACGGTTGGTTTTTACTTAATTTTTGAGTTTCATATTGGTTTCAAAATCGCCACCCATGTTTAAAACGTCTAAAAGCTGGTTCGCACGAAACCAAATGACAAAATGGCGGTGGAGTTTCGGCTCGGGCACACTTGAGCGCCCCTCCTGCGCCTGCGCTTCGCCTCCGGGGCGGGGCGGGGCTTCAGATCGGCAGTCACCCTTTTCACGACTAGATCTCAGCCGTAAACTATTGAGGGGTCAAGTGCAAATTTATAAAATTAAAAAAAAACTTGCCCAGGGCGCTGGTAGGGCTATAACTGCACTGATGATTGACTTTAAACATTAAACGCATATGACATTAAACTCTGATTGATAGCAATATCGCAGAGTGAGGTACTTACTTGGGTCTCTCGTGACACAGATGGAGGACTCTTGGCACTTGGCGACGCACTTCTTGTGGCAGCACAGACCACAGCTCGCACACTGCATCGCATCTTTTAACCAGATCTAAGAACAAGACAATACTAATTATAATTTCTTGTTATCCCATAAGACATTAGTAGGTTTTTGGGTTCAGTAAAAATCACACTCGTCACGCAAATTATCTATGGTCTAGTATAACTGTTACTTGTGACTACTTAAGGACTTGTTAAGACTCATGTCCATCGTAATTATAATTTTCATCAGCGCTGGATAAAGCCAGCGCTTTCGTTAGTAAACTAACGAAATAAAACATCGCGAGGAAACCAGAATGTTCGAAGAAAGACATCTTTAGAGAACACGTGTCATTTACCAAACCGCATTTGACCAGCATTTCAGCATTGTGGATTTTGGTTTTACTTTTCGAACCGCCACCGGCTGCCTTTCGTAAATTGTCACTCCGTTTAGTCTCAGGGCGAACGAGTCTCAGTTGAGACTGCGAACGTAGTGTAGGAACACTACGTTCGCAGTCTCAACTCCAGAACCTAAACATAGCTCACCTTTTTATTACAAAAGTCGCACTGCGTCGACCTATGGAAGTGTGTCCTCACGAAGTCGTGCGTCACTTTGGAGGGTTTGGGAGGTTTGGGGGGCGTGGGCTCGCGGCTTGAGGGTCGGGGAGGGCTTCGGGGCCCTCCCACCCCCTCCCACTCCCACCACACGAGCGCGTCGCCGAAACAGAGGCACGGCTCGAACCCCGCGTGCGACGACAGCTTGTGACTTTTACTGAAACAAAATACGAGTAACGTGGTTTACGAACTTATAAAATAGCAAAACTAATTTTAATATTCAGATAGATATAATATCTTTAATGTAGGTAACATATGCAATATGATAACAAACAGAGGGCAGCGAACGGTGGCTGAGTGATAAATTGGATACTTTTGCAATAAAAAAGATCGTCATTCAATATTTACCTAAATTTGATGTCGACATCTGGCGGCAGAAACTGGTACCGTTTCATATGATGCGGCACGGTCGAGTCCTGACACTCAGCTAATAAAGCAGCCAACGGAATGTTCAAATAACCCAACAACACTTCTTCTTTCTCACCAGGCACGGTCGCCCAAACGTTCACATTCAGGTATTTATGGTTCTCGTTCAATTTGAACTCAGTCTCCTCGTCAAACGGTATTATAGGCTTCAACTGAGTGCCTTTCGTCCAGTACATCTGACATATCTCCACGTGTTCAGTTTGCCTGGGGCCTCCCGTTTCGAACAATTGTTCGTCTTCGTCTAGAACCGAGTTTTCTTTGCATTCCGAGGAGTCTGTTCTGATGATGGGTATGTCTGAGTGTTTCGCGGTTTTGTTGGTCGACGCTTGCTTGAGAGGAGTGCTCGCGCCGGAGGCTGGGGGTGTACTACCCGCTGAGCTGTCGGAAGACTTGTTCTCTACGGAGCACCGGCGCTTGCGCAGTCCGAGATTCGTCGATGGAGAGGACTCGCTTTTAGAGAGCGGTCGCGAGGATTCGACTTTTAGTTTTGGCGATTCAGTCTCGTTTTGCGTTTCTGGAGCTGATTTTGCTGGGGATTCTGATTCCTGAAAATAGAAGGTAAAGTTTTATTGGATACGAGTATCAGATTACAGGCCAATTGGTGTAACAGCACAGGAAATTATCACACTGCTAGGAAAAAGAAATGAATAGAAAATGATGTTGACTCACGGATGTATTACTCCTAGAAGCAGCGGCCCTCATACTCTGCAAGCGGACTCCCTCCATGACCTACGGACAAAATTATTTGTTATCATGGTTGACGTTTGAAGGACTTGAACGAGGAGATCTGGTTTCAGTGATTCTATTCGCATCTTTGGGTTGGGTTGGCTAAGTACCAGCTGGACGTTTTGGAATCGATCGAGAGAAGTGGCAAAAGCACATAGGTAACGAAACCTTGTTCGAAAACGACTTCAAAGTCTTGAACATCGCTGCAAAACTGCAAGCTTATCAGATTTTTATCGGATACATTTCGGAGAGTGTGCAACTGATCTGCATTGACGTTCCAAAGAACTTCAAGAGGCGGTTTGACACCATTTCTTTGATGAAAACGTCAAGGCTGTGAAAAACGCTGACGTCACCGACGACGCCATCGGTCGGTTCGTGCGGCGAGCGTTGGGTGCATCACCGAAGACCATCCGAGAGTTCAACTTACAGATGGCCATCAGGGACAGAAATGCAGCCGTAGTGGAGTCTCTGGGCCGGGAGGAGGCTTAGGCAAGCACTAGAATTAGGTTTGAAATGTATTCAACTCCCCCCTATTTTCCTTTTCTTCTCCTATCCAAGAAATGTGTAAAAAAAAATGTACATGTACATGTGTAAATGACCCCGGAGTCTGTGGAGTGAATAATTAAAATAAAATAAATGCTGTGAAATGCGTTATTTGAGTGAGTTTTTACCGATAGTTACAATCTTGGTGTCTTCAAATCGAGAGTGAATCGGTATCTTCTCGGTAAGCACGCTTCATCATGTACCGCACCGTCGATTAACATCAAGCAATACGGTGGTCAAGAGTAACGTGACGTGTAACCCCTGGTTTTTAATACATGAGTATATTAGTATAGTATATGTACACTATACTGTATAATAGTTAAAATGATAATATAAGAGTGGGGCTCTAACCTCTGAGACCCGTCGGAACGAGAAGTTCGTCTTGACGCGCTTGGGTTCGAGCGTGTCGTCGCGCCGCGCCGGCCCGCCGCCGCCGCCGCGGCGCACGCGCACCGTCACCGCGCGCCGCTCCACCAAGCGCAGCAGCTTACCCACCTATAGACACATTTATACAACTAATGTATAACAGGAGAATAACAGGAATAAACTGGTTATAACAGGAGAAAAGTTATTATTGCAAACATTTTACAGTATTGTTTTTAAACTTTAGCGATTTGAACTCATGATTTAAACACTTTACAGGACCTAACCACGACCAAAACTATCATTTAATTACCTCGACGTTTCGACAGCGTTACAATCGCCGTGGTCACGAGAAGACTGAAGAAATTGCGGATCGACAGGAGAAAGTTAGTAGGTATTGCTCGAATATGGAAGAATTGCTCGGCAGGATGGAACGCGTTAGTTTGGATTTTGGACTTAGGATAAATGGAAATAAAACAAAAGTGATGATTATCGACCGCATAAATAACAACGCTCCAGGAACTACACAAATTGCTAATTGTGATGTTGTACAGTCATACATTTATCTGGGGGCCTTGATAACTAGCAACGGTGGATGTGTCGACGCGGTCAAGAGGCGTATGGCAATTTATAGTAGGTAGGTAGGTAGGTTTCTAGTAGGCGGGCGACATCGGCACCGCGGTGTCTATGAGCACCGCGCCGACGCCCTGACAGCACACCAGACCCAGTTGTCACGTGACTACATTAATAATAAAAACAGATCTCACTAACCTGGGCCACGTTATTGACAGGCTTGTTGTCTATGGCCAGTACCACGTCGTCTCTCCGCAAGTCGGCCCGGTAGGCGGGCGACATCGGCACCACGGTGTCTATGAGCACCGCGCCGACGCCCTGACAGCACACCAGACCCAGTTGTCACGTGACAACTAACCTTAATAGTAAAAAAACAGATCTCACTAACCTGGGCCACGTTATTGACAGGCTTGTTGTCTATGGCCAGTACCACGTCGTCTCTCCGCAAGTCGGCCCGGTAGGCGGGCGACATCGGCACCACGGTGTCTATGAGCACCGCGCCGACGCCCTGACAGCACACCAGACCCAGTTGTCACGTGACAACTAACCTTAATAGTAAAAAAACAGATCTCACTAACCTGGGCCACGTTATTGACAGGCTTGTTGTCTATGGCCAGTACCACGTCGTCTCTCCGCAAGTCGGCTCGGTAGGCGGGCGACATCGGCACCACGGTGTCTATGAGCACCGCGCCAACGCCCTGACAGCACACCAGGCCCAGTTGGCCGCACACTGATGGAAGCACCACGTCTAGGACGAGCACTCCGCGACGGAGCGACACCTGGGACGGTACGATGAGATATTTATTTAAGAGAGAAAAAAAGCGCGTTTACAAAGTTAAATTAAAAAAAATATGTGGCAGAAGTGAAAATTAAAATAAGAAATAACTATTGAATGTTTTTTATAATAATAAATGATTATATACAGCGACACGACACTGACAGTACAACTGACTATCTTTTTCTCCTTCAGGCACACACTCGGCGGTCCCAAGTTTACCCGAACTGTTAAGTCTAAACTCACTGAGTCTATAAAAAAAAAACAATATGAACTTTTGACTTTTATTTAATAAAAAAAAACACTTCACAAATTTTATGATTTTGTATGGGGCCTTTCCTAGACCAACCGAAATGGAAAATGGGCGCGCGCGGCACTTCTCTAGAGGGTCTCTGAGGTCTCAGGTCCGGCGGGCATGAACCAGGTCCGTAGGCTGAGAGGCAGAGTAACCTTTCGAGAACTGACTGGGAGATTTAACCGAGAGTTCGACTTTGTATAGCAAAAATACTGCAGAATCGCCAATATCGAAATCGAGGAATTGACTCTCTGCAGGATCAGCAGTTTTAGGGTTGTAACAGAACGAATCTTTCCAAAAAAGTTTTCAGTTCAAAAAGAGTGACTCGCAAATTGGGTGCGTAACACGTGAAAGTAGAGACTCCTTTTTACTAGAGAGTGTCTTGTCCACTAATTCACAGATAAGAAAATAGTTATAACTAACTGCTGGTCTACCCTACCTAGAAACTACAGCAAATTCAAAATTTTAAGTTACAGGAGAGCTAACTGTCTTTTTTCGACTTCCGACCGAAGAACTTAACGCAATGTCTGAAATTAATTCCCTTCGAAAGGAATCATTTGGACGGAAGAACTATAACTGAATAAACTCACCCATCCATGAGAATCTACGGCTAACGCGGCTCGTACGGTGCCAATGTTCCCCGACCACTGCAGTCGCGTCACCTCCACCAGTCTCACAGTCAGTTTCCCGTTGGGCGTTGGTCCGTCTTCAGCTTCTGCACTCCCGGGTTCCGACTTGGGAAAGAATGGCTTGTACCTGGAAGTTTAATATTGTGTTTTATTATAGTCTGCAGGGTTTCTAGCCGTGAAATTGATTCATCTTCTGCATAATGACTGTGTCCGAGCAAAACTGATGTTTATGAGTCAATCGTGTCATACTTCTTTCTTATGTTCTATTTACGGCACTAGTTATAAGTATCTTATCTTTTGTAACTGTTTTAACTATTCTGGTGTGTATAATAAAGTGTTTTAGACATACCTACAGATAAAATCTATATATCTGTATACGCTGTACCTATATGATAAGATCAAGTTTAATACAAATACAAAAATCTTTATTACTGTTTGTAGGTAAGATAAGATAATACCAAACATTTTAAAAGTTGCCCCATACAAACTGGCTTCTGCGAGAGGCATGCAATATGTCTGGCAAGACAATTTGTTAGTCTTAATTTTTAAATAATAGTCAGCTGATTAAAGTCTTCTTCTTCCTCATCTTCTATTAATTTCTGATTTTTATTTATGTCATCTGATTCTTCATCTTCGATTCATTTCTGGCTTCTATTTGGTTGTGATATATATTTGTGTGAGATAAATGTTTGGTGAGCACAATTTCGCCAAAGTCTTGTGTTTCATCAGGATATTGTCTTGTGTTTTTGAGTTTGATCAATATGTCCATCCAGGGTCTAAGGTCTTGCATTAGTAGATCTTCATATTGTATAATTTTCACGATTATTGGCCGTTGTTTCTAGAATTTAGACATTAGAATTACAAAGAAGTTTCTATGGCAGTTACTATAAGTAGGTATAGCCACGCTAAATATCTCATAATCAATAATAGGTATTTATTGATCGTGTTTGACAAAGAAGGAAGTGAGTTTAACCTACTTATTACTTTTCTTATGTACACCAACGATAGACCAACTGGGAGCCATACTGTCGTTTGTGCGTCAGCAACTCTTGAGCCATTCACACTCATATAGGTACCAACTTATTCACAGATTCATCAGCTTTTGGGATTTTCCACTAATCCACTTACCGTATCTTATAATTAGGCAGTGTATGTCTCTGTGCGACCGCCCTCCTGATGTGCGCGGCGACCAACGACGCCAGTCTAGGCTTGAGCTGCCTTCCTTGGAAGCGACCTCGCACGCGCAGCTCAAGTTTCGGTGGCGACTCGAACGCTACCGCCCAGTGCGTGTAGGGGTTGCGACGAAACATCAGTCGTACGTTGCCGCTAATACTCTCCACTGAGGACAATAAGTGCCTCCTTCAAACACAATTTTAAAATAGAACAAGACGACTGGATTTCAAATGAAACGTAGACAGACTTTGACGATTTTTAAAGCGCACTACTTATTTACTGGCTGGTCTAGTCGGGAGAACGGCGCCTGCCGATCCGGAGACCCCGGGTTCAAACCCCACACACACCACTGTCTTTTCGAAGTCATGTGCGTAATGCTGCTAACTTGAAACGGTGAAGGAAAACATCGTGAGAAAGCCGACATGTACCTAGAATCTTTTGAAGTCATGTGTCATCCACCAACCCGCACTGGGCGAGCGTCGTGGTTGTGGCCTTAACTCTCTCCTTGCGAGAGTCCCAACAGTGGGAACATTTATGTGGGCTGTTGATGATGATGACTTACTTTACTATTTTTTAATTTTCGTTAACTGGTGTCCATTTAAATTAAAACATTATATGTTTTGCAAACTCTGCCTGTAGGTACCTACTCTGGGATCTATTGATGCTAATAGAGAAAGATTGTTTGTAAAAAAAGCGCTAAATACAAATCTCATTATTTTTAAGGACTGTTTCTATTACCACTTTTGAAAAATCGACGAAACCTATCTAAAGTTATAACAGAATCAAGCAGCGCTCCACGATCCCAAAAAAAAAACTCGTTTAAAAATGATCCGTTGAAATGTCACGCTCAACATATCTCTTGTTATTTAAAATTTAAGGGGTTTGTTCATTTTGATAAGGATGGCGCGTCCGTTTCGGCTTAGTATGGATTTTCCACGAAGCCCTGTAAAATAATCTTTTCATATACAAACCAAACCTTTAAGTTGCTTTACCTTCAACGGACTGACTGTGTTCAAACTAAACTGAAGTTTTTGAGTCAATTGTATCAAAATTTTCTTTAACTACGAACCTACGATAAAATTAAGCAAGTGCATAGGTACTTTATTATCCTTTTGTAGTGGTGAGACTCTTTGCAGAATACCATACCTTTGACATTTATTCTACCGCCAAGCAGTAATGTGCAAACGTCTCCGTATTCCGGTTTAAAGGGAATACATACACATTGGACAGATTGGTGTCCAGAGAAATTGCAGAGAAAGAGAGCAAAGAGATAAATCATCATCAATCATCATATGAGCCGGTTTTCACGGCGCGGTTGCCAAACGCAGCAAACGACAGATTTGTATGTAAAATTGAATTCAAAACTCACGACGCGGTTCACGGCCGCGGCGGCTGCGGCAGCCGCGCGGCGCCCGCGTGGCTGCGCACGGTTCTTGCGCAGTAGCTTTCCGCAATAGAAACCGCGAAAACCTGCGGGCTCGTGAGTATTGAAACAATACCGTCGCGCGGCGCGGTGCCGCGCCCGCGCGCGTTCTTGGTATACACCGCGCCGTGAAAATTAGGCCTAACTCTGCGCGTCGAGTGTAGTGCAAGGTATCTTTTTTTTTTAAATATAGAGTGACGAGACGAGCAAGATATGTGCCTGATGATAAGCAACATGCCTGCCACATAACAGCACAGTGACACGCAGCTATTGGAACGTGAAGAGTTCAAATCATTACCTAGCACTGCACTGCGCTCGCCACCCAGAGATCTAAGCTGTTATATCTCTAAGCCCTGTTATTTCTCTGGAAATATTGCCCTTCAAACCGGAACACAGTAATGTTTGCACATTACTGCTTGGCGGTAGAATAACTGGCAGAGGTGTGGTCCTTCCCCAGGCGGATTCTGCCAAGAGTCCTACCACTACTCTATCTAATGATTTTAACTCTGTTTAGCTGCGTAACACTGTGCTGTCATGGGCAGGCGTGTTGCTTACCATCAGGCGCATGTCCGGCTCGTCCCGACACTCTATGCTATAAAAAATATCTTATAATATAAGTGTCTATGGGTGTAGGACTGTAGGTACATTCGACTGTCCCTCAACGACCAAAATTTGTGTCGGCTAAAAGGTTGCTCTTCGTAGACATATACCTAACAAGGTAAGAATTTGTACGGAGGGTCCTTAACTCAATTGCTTTGTTCTTAATTTCCAATTTTGTCGGGCACTCTGAACTCAACCTATTTGAATAATGAAAACCATATTTGCGTAAAACGCGAATAAAGAGCTGTTTCTACCGAAAGATAAAGAGACGCTACTAATGTAAAAAGTTTTAATAAATTACCTGTACAATAAGGAAACACGCACGTAAATCTGTACGAAGATTACTAAGGATATAAACATATGCGTTCTCAAGATTATTTTGATGAGGAGATATTAATCAGATTTTTTAACCATTATAGGTTTACACTTGAATGCCATCTCGCCTGATGTTAAGCGACGATGTGGTCTACGATGGAGCGTGGTTACCTAGAAGAAACCGATTCGATTTGAAAACACCAAGATGGTAACTGTAAATTGAAGTTGATGAAATTTCGTTTGAATTACACAAAGTTATCAGTAAATTGGGTGGTGACAGGTATCTAGGTATGCTTTTGCCTCTAATTTGTGGATATATCACCGTAAAATTGTAAACTGAAAATCTGTCAGTAGATTAAAACGTTAGATTATAATGTATTTTTTTTTAACTTTTATAGGTTTACACTTGACCGCCATCTCACCTGATGTTAAGCGACGATGCGGTCTACGATGGAGCGTGTTTACCTAGAACAAACCGATTCACTCTCGATTTGAAGACACCGAGATTATAAATATCAGGGAAAACGCACTCAGGCAACTCATTTCACAGCCTAGACGTTCTTATCACAAAAGTAGAGTCAAACCTCTTCGTCCGTGTCTTTGGAACATCAAACGGTGCCGCTTCTACGAGTTACGAGAAGTCCGTTAGAAAAAAGAGTCAAGGTGGTATTAGAGCATGCAGATCAGTCGCACACTCTCCGAAGTGTATCCGATAAAAACCCGACAAAGCTAGCAATTTAATAATCTGAGCTTTAGCCCTTTTTCTAACTTCAACGGGGACAAAACCGCGGGCAAATGTTGGTTATGTTATAGATACCTAACTTTAACAATCATTCCTTGAAGAAATATCTCAGTTTGCACCATTTCCTCATGTAGGTACATAATAAAGGTACATCTAAACAACCCTTCAAAGACTAGTAGGTACCAAAGCGAGGTTTCTTAACAATTGAACACGCCAAAAGTTGTAGCCTATGCACGCACGTGTTACGCTTTGCGCTGCTCTTCATTGTTGTTGTGCCGAAGTGGGAGCAAACTCATCAATCATTCAGTAGCTTTCCCGGGGCGGATGGTTAATTAAACAATCTGGAAATCTATGTACGAAACGTTACACTTACGACTCGCAAGCAACAACGGCTCAGCGTGGTATTTTGTTATTTTAATTAACAGGCGAAAGTCATCAAGTAAGTTCGACACACGAAAACGTGGTTGTATTATTATCGATAGATCGCTCTTACCGCTATGGTTGTTGTTGGTGGTAAGGTTTTAGTTGCTTTTATACGTTTAGGTATTTTTTTTTCTTGGTTGCTATATGATTGAAGTAAAATATTTTTTTATAAATAAAAAATAAATATTCGTGGACAATTCACCCACAACACCATCTGACTAAGCAAAGCTTGTAATATGGCGGCCAAATAGCTGATATAATACTTATAGTTGTAAATACATACCTATCATATAAATGGACAATAAGAAGTTTACGTATCTGTGTATAGGTATTATGTGATACGATATAGCTGTGTACTAAACTTGTTAGGTGTATCGTTGTGTCCGAACGGATTGACAGATTTAGTTTTAGCAGCGCCGTTCCCATTCTGGTCATTTTCCTCTGATAAAAAAGCCTATCTGCTAGTTCAGGCTATAATCTAACCGTGTTCCAAATTTCAACCCGATCCGTTGAGACGTTCAGACGTGATTGAACCACGAATACCCAAACATTGTCATTTTTAACATTAGACAACAGGAAGTAGGATTGAAAACACATGGAAACATTGACTTATTGAAGCAGTTTAGAATTACGATGCGATGGTGAACTGATTTATTTTTTCCATCCGGACGGTGGTGATAATAATTCTCATCGTTAAGAAAGAGAAGGAGAGTATTATCTTGTACGTTGAATGTCTTTTGTTAAATTTTTAAGCCCTGTTTTGTACATGTTTAAGTGGAGGAGATTCTGAATTCGAGTGTTTTCGAGATCTTCGCCGGCTACGACCTTTGATGGTTACTTATGAATTATTAAAATCGGTACAGTAAGAATTTGAAAAAATAATGGTTTCGTGGAAAGCGCTGTATTTTTAGAAAAAAAAAAATGTACTTTTGTAAGTTTGAAAACACTTACGTTAAATATAAACAAAATAACCTGAATTAGATCCAACAAACCAACTTAACTCACTCGGTGCTGTCACAACAAAATCATGTTTTAGTTATATTTTTAGGAAATACGGTATCGTCAACAATATCTACTCGGGAATCCATTCACACGTACGACCGGAATTAGAGGACATCTCTATAGAACGTGACTGCACTGGATACGCTAGGGTACCTACTCAGTGACACAGAAAATAAGATTTATTCGACGTACTTACACGTAAGAAAGAGACGAGTTCGGTATTGTTTCTTTGAATTGATGAAATAGATATATTTGTATTTTTTCAAGTGTAGTAAAACATAATTAAACCTATTTGCTTCTAACTTCTTGGTACCGACTTTATCCTTTGTGACGAAAGAATGAAATTGTAGTAGCCTCCTATTTTACTAATTGTAGTAGCGTAGTGGTTTGTAAAAACCTAACATTAATTGACAAGAAAGACGCTTCGTCCTGAAAGACGCAATCAGTTAATTCGTTTTTAGCACCCATACACAAGTTCCATCAACACATTTATCATAACATCTGCATTGGTGGAGTTCCTTTGGGTAAAATAAAGAAGGACAACATCACGCCATGCTCCAAAATAACTAAGGCACTGGTGTAAGTAAACAAATAAAATAGATTAACAAAAAATCATTAGGTGTCCAAAAGGTTCTTCTCAGATTTTTTCGGAGAGTCAGAAATATGTTTGCTGCGCTGTTTAATTTAAGACTACGTTTTTAACTTAGGTACTCTGTACCAAGCTCCCAGGTAGTTTACTAAAACGTACGACATAATGTAACTTCAACTCTTAATTAATGACCATTATGGTTCAAACTCACAACTTCACTAAACACATAATGTAAATATGGAATCTTACCTGTAATCGATATGTTAGCAATCTTTCCTAGCAGCATGACAGCGTCCACGTCTATTCTGAAGCTTCCATCGTAGGCCAGGTCAAACTTGAGGTCAAGAGACCTGAGTCTTGCATTATCTTCTTCCAGTTCCCCACTCAGTAGGCGGATGTTTGTAATACTTGGGAACTCTGTGCCTACTTCCAGGGAACGTAGCTGCAATCAGGAAGGTATGTGTTTAATTAGACTACCAATACAGGGCAAGAATATAAATAATAAAAAAAGGATCAGAGTACATGGCAATTAAATTTTTTATGCATTACCACGTTAGAACAATAAGAAAAAATATAAATAAAATAGACCTAAATAAACCTTCACAAGTACCAATCTGTACTTGAATTACCAACAAAAAAACAATATAAGGGATAATTTGAATCTTATTCATGTCACTGAAATAAAAAAAGAGTCTTCATTTCACAAACGCCCTCAGCAATTTAACCTCGTAATTATATTTTCCGCTACATCTCCCCTGGAGGTTCTGTGTAAATTATTTTCGCAAAAAAGTATAACGAAGTAATTCAGTAAATTCTGTTTTCCCAAATTACATCGTTCATTTTTCGATTTAGAGGAAAACCCTCATTAAGAAATTTGGATAATAAAATAACAATATCTATCGCTATACACCTCAGGTTCGTTAGTCAAAGGTATGACCCGGGACACATTTAGAATGTATGTTTTACAAAAAGCTCGTAGGTATTTAAAAAAAACAGAAGGTCGACTATCCAATGGTTCAATCCTAATTCAATAAATGTGGCGCGATATCGAATCAATTCCCATTGTATGTACCTACGCCGTTGCGGTGATATTTTTTTTATTACTATAAGAACGGAAGATCTCTGGTTGAATTTCTAGCTGGTTTAGTTATTTGTGTGATAAACTTGAATGTTTATTGATCTACGGACGGAGTGTTCCTTGTGTTGTCTATAGTAATCCCTTTCTCGTGGCAGAAAATTCTAGTGTGGAGCTAAGAGTAAATGGGGCTATAATTTATTTATTAGAATTAGTATTTTACTCGATGGATTCACCATATATTTAGGTACTAAATTTTATTATATTATACTGTGTAGATACATCTACACCGTGTTTATATCGTATCGATGTTTTTCAATGCCTCAACGACCACGTAATACAGCAACAGTAATAAGTATACCCTTTAATCAAGTGATTTCACCAATACGAGTACTATGCAAGTTTTGTAAATCTTTTAGTGTTGCAAATCAATATATCTGCAGAAACTAAACAAAAGTACTAACACAAATCCAGCAAGGTTTCCTCCCCTTTTTCATCCTACCTACACAAAAAGTAATGAGTCAACCCTCTAACCTTCACGTTATAAATCATCCCAAAAATTCGTCCTACACAATTTAGGTCAGCTTTTCTCAGTTTTACAGCGGAAGAGTGGAGAATAGGTTGCCGGCTGCCGGTTCTTCATTGTTTCATGAAAGATGAGTAGAACTTTTCAAGTGATTAGGTAGCTTTTAGGTCACCGTAGGACATCGTGTACGTTGCATCACAACTTAAACTGAGTACCACGAATGAACGAACATCTCTGCGGGGTCAGACAAACGGCTCACGATTTCTATTTCGTTAGTAGAATATAAAAGTATATGTATAAGCCTGACTGTAGCTAATAATATGACTTTGTGAGTATTACATATATGGAAGCGTTAGTCATTTTTTAAAATAAAAACGTTCTGAAGCATCTATCACTGCCTCTAAAGGTACAAGTTCGCGCTGAGACTGCGACCGGAGACCGCGACAGGAGACCGCGATCGGAGACCGCGACGGGCACTTGGCATTATGGAATTTTATGTGTGCCAGTTCGCGCCGCGACCGCGACAGGAGACAGAGACACGCACATGTCGAGGTCTCGGCCCGAACTGGCCTTCGTATTTTGACCACCAAATTCTATGTCTGCACATAGAACTTGGCGGTCAAAATAAAAAAAACAGAAAAGCGATAGACTCACAGTTAAAGACTCGAATATCTTCCCCGAGGATGTTTTAGCGAGTAGTTCAGCTAGTTCCGTGGCCATCCGGCGCCTGAGCCAGCGAGTGTCGGCGGTGCTTTGCTGGAAAATGAACTGCAACATCGCGTTGAGAGCCCCTTCTGGTGTGCTGCCGCATATCTTCGCTATTTCCTTCAGTATTTCCTATAGGATAAAAATACAGAAATCAGATTCACCCTCATAGACAAAGATTAAAGGTGAGTTGAAAGTGCTACCACAAATATCTATGAAGGGGCATTTACATAAGAAAAGAGAAAAAAAATGGTATCATTCTTGTTACATCTACCTACGACCCTTCAAGTAATTACCTACATACATATTATGTAATCTTATATATATAAATCTCCTGTCACGATGTTTGTCCGCGATGGATTCCTAAGCTACTTAACCGATTTTAAATTAAATTGGCACACCGTGAGCAGTCTGGTCCAACTTGAGAGATAGGATAGTTTTTTTTTCGATTAATAGTCCTTATATGACGAAATCCGAGCGAAGCCGGAACTGGCCGCTAGTTAATTAATACAAATATACGTTTTTAAGTACGTGTATAATTATGAGGATATTATTTTCATTTCATGCCGTTATAAACACAACTCTCCAAAAACATAAACTGTTACAAAAACTTATCGATATCATCCGTCAAATAACTGTCGGACCGCCATAACTCACGAATACATCAAGCGTGAGTAACCGGCTTTTCCAGATTAATTTCAAAGCTCCAATTTCATTGAACCCGTACAGACGAATCGCTCACTGCTAATTAAATAACATCATTTCAAAGGAATTATTGCTACATTCAAGTCCTGTAATGAAAAACGGGAATTAATACCAATCTTTCAATTGTAACTACATGCGAATGTGTCGCCCTCCTTGACCGGTCATGACAACACTGTAGGCACGAATTCTAGCTTAATTTTATTCGTTAGGGAACGAGATCGAAGTAATTAAAGCCTTAAAGGGCTCTGTTTAGGGCGGGCCGTCGCGTCACACCTAATGATAGGCCGTTGGCTGAAAGTATCGATAAAGTGGAGATAATAGAAGTGAACAATGGAGGACGTCACGTAAATTTGACGCACTTTGTTTGAGCGCTCTCTTTCTTTGGATAATTTTTCTGAATGAAGAATTACACTGACCTGGATTGAAATCACGTCTCTAGTATAAAAGCGTAGTAGGTATATAATTTACATCTCGGGTGACTCGACTGAATTAATTTTCTTTATAACTGGATTAACACTATGTACTTTTGTTTCCGTACGAAAATAATGTAGAAAAGTTCACGAGTCTAGTAGTTAATATTGAAATGAAATATTTGTTTGGTTCAGAAACATGACTTAATTTACAAAACAAGTTAGTAATCACAAATACAAAAGTATTTAGATAAACGTACACTGGTACAGTACTTCCATAGTAACTATGTCTTGTTTACAGGATGATTGTTTTATAAGAAACAGTGACACGCCGCGCAACACGCGTAGCTGATGGTAAGCTACATATTACAATAACACAACATCACACGGTTATTTTAACATGAAAAGTTCAAATCACTGTCTAAGACTGTACATCACTACCGAAGATATACTTACTTAATTTCATTTAGTTCTGTATGTTTAAAGTTTTTATTTTAATTTGTTGTGCCAATAAAGTGTTTTTGATTTGTATTTTGTATATATGTCCGGAAACCTTGCACTTTGAACTAGAATAGATCACAGCTCGTCGATCAATAAAATGTCTACATCTATTTATATTCTCTATACCTACTCCCATTTCTACACAGTGACAACGGGGAACCAGAAAGGGCCGTGTGGTTCAATATAATGATTGGGTGGTAAAGTAAAGACAACATAATTTAGTTAGACTATGTCGGCCACGACAACGCCTATCGTAAACTATGGTGACAGGGACGAATAAGGAAACGAAAATTAAATAATTACTTCTGTCAATACGACGAGCAACTGAACATTTATCGTATAATGTTATATTTCTACGTATTGTAATTTTAATGTACGGATTTCGCAGCCGCGCAAAAGGTTCACACTTGACCGCCATCTCGCGACGATGCGGTCTACGATGGAACGTGTTTACCTAGAAATAACCAATTCACTCTCGATTTGAAGACACAAAGATTGTAACCATCGGGGAAAACCCACTCAGGCAACGTATTCCACAGCCTAGACGTTCTTATCACAAAACCATTATAATTATAAGCAGCCGCGCATTATAATTTATTTCGTTATAAACCTATAAGGAAGCTGAATATATACAAGGAGAAACACGAGTTTGTCGCTTGAATTTAAGTTTTCAGCTTGATAGACAGATCATTTTATGATGCCACTGCGGGTATCGAGGACCTTCTCTAACAATGAGAGAGTCAAGGATATAATCCACCACGTTGGATTAGTGCAGGTCCAATTCAAGGAACATGTACCGATGTATATTTAGTGTATTCCTTCACAATTAAAGCTAGTGGTAATGACAAAGCTATACACCTGCATTTCGTTAGTATATCTAAACATGTAAGCTGTGACGAGAACGTTCGAATTCACACGAAAACAACGTGTGATAAATATATAAATAAAATAAATATTGGTGGACAATTCACACACAACACTATCTGACCCCAAACTAAGCAAAGCTTGTGTGATGGCAGCCAGATAGCTGATATAATACTTATATAGTTTTAAATACATACTTATTATACATAGAAACACCCAGACACAGTGCAAACATTTGAATTCATCACACCGATACATCACAATTGATAGGTCCGAAACCAGCCAAACATATTGTAAAATTTCTGTTAAATACATTTGTATCTGTACGCCTCAAAGAAAAAAAACTCAGAGCCATTTATTAATTAATGTTTTACGATTTCTTTTGGATACGGGCGCTGGAGAAGTTTTCCGATTCTAAGAATTAATTAAAATATAGATAACTTGTTCTGAGAAACAAGCTTATTACGCTCTACAAAACTTCTACTCGCTTGTCATGAGCGAGTAATAATCTCCTCAATATCCGGAGTAAAAAAGATCAAACAGAGGAGCTTGGCAACTTCGTCTATTAACTTCGGGATTATGACGAAGTTGGGAATAAATTATGAACTTGTCTCTCATAAGATATATCGTCCTCCTGACGTGTCCATCAACGTACAACCTTGTTAGTTTCCTTTCTGAACTCTTATGTGGCTCGCAAAAATGAATTTCGTTTTGGAAATTATTTTGCAGGGATCCTTGATGTTATATTTGTCGGTGAGAAACTAGACCATTGGGTTGATGTAGCAAAATATAACAACAACTTTGCAAACGTAGGCTTTTTTGTAGAGGTCGTTTAGAAAATTATAAGTAACGAGCAAAGCATTGAAAGTCAGTCGAACTGTATAATTAAATGATAGATACTGTGTAAGTTTGGATGTATGTAATTTAAAGTAAACGGATCCGGCTGAAATAACGAAATCAGATTATTATCCGGAAAAAAAGCTGTTATTGTTACAAAAAATTTAGAGATTTTTAGGAATAGTTTTTTTCTGAATTCTACGCAGACGAAGTCAATGGGCAGTTACTAGTATTAAAATAAAACCAAGTTGTCACGATAGTATGTAAGTAGGCACTTTACCAGTTTGTCTCGTCACTGCTGTAATAAAAATAATGACTAGGCCTTACTTAGATTTATTTGGCCTAAAATATATACGTAGAGTTCACAATGTTCTTATTTAAAGCCAGCAATACTTTAGGTACAACACTTTAAGACTTTACGAAGTACAACATTTTAAGACAATTTATGAGAAAATAAGTTTCTACTGGATTAGTACAATACTTATGTACGAAATTATAGCTTATTCGAGTGCAATTTTGATCCTCATACAGAGTGGCCGCGTTTCACGTCGCTTAGAAATCTTGCTTAACACCGTACGAGATAGTGGCCCTAATTACTTATCGGGTTAGTGTTATAGTTGTGTGCAGCTTTGCGGAAACATTCACCGGCACGCAGCCCCAGCCCCAGCCAGCGCTGAGGTAAGCCTCATCATACTGCGGGTGAGCGAGACGGGCTCTGCTCTCGTTAACAATTGGTCCTGCTCGCGCATCTACCTGAGCGGATCAGGCGCAGCGCTGCAACTCAGGCCTACATCAAGATACGACGTTCTACGACCGTCGCCCCGTACTAAGCCGTGTTTGTGCTTACATTTGTATATTACTACTGCACATTTTATAATGTCTAGCGCGAAACTGGTTTGCTGTGCGGCCTGCACAAAAAACGTTCGAGCTCCACAACAGATGAGATGCTCTAAATGTAGCACTATCTTTCATGCCGTCTGCGTTAATATAGTCGATTTACGAAGTCTCTCAGATGAAACTAAATCTACCTGGCTTTGTCCAGTGTGTGCAAGTAAGTTGCCAAAATCTGACAGCACGCCTATCCGTTCGACCGCAGCAGCGTCCGTCGAGCTGCGAGTACCAATAAGGAATGCGACCGCTAGCGCTTGCAGTAGCAAAGTAAATACGCCGGCCTGTTCGCCCGCTATGACCCCCGAACCGGATCACCTGGAGACGCTAGTCATGGAGATGAGGCTCATGCGTGATGAAATAGGAGATTTAAAAAATCAATTCTTGCTTCTCTCCGAACACGTTACGGCTAGGTTAGACGAGTATTCCACCAAATGCAAACGCCTTGAGGAACGCGATAGCCAGCGCGAGCTAGAACTGGTTTCGCTCAGAGCAACCGTCTCAGATCTCCAAAATCGTCTCCGCCAGCCTCAAAAACGACAGTGCAATAGGTCCCGACGCCATATCATCTCAACTTATCAAAAAATCACTTGACTCCCTTATAACTCCTTTATCTTTTATTTTTAACATGAGCTTGGAAACTGGTATCTTCCCGAACAGCTGGAAAGTGGCAGCCGTGTCTCCTATACATAAAAGTGGCCCAAAAGACACCCCTGATAACTATAGGCCGATTGCGCTCCTCAGTATAGTTTCCAAGATACTAGAGAAACTGGTAAACTCTAGACTAATCAGTAATTTAGAAAAACACAAAATTCTATCTGACAGGCAGTTTGGCTTCCGACGTGGCAAGTCAACGTCAGACGCTGCCTCTCTTTTTTCGAACCTAGTGTCCTCTTATGTCGATAATGGCAACAGGTGTCTCTCTGTATTCCTCGATATGGCGAAGGCATTCGACGCACTTTCAGTTGGTTTATTACTGAAAAAACTCAGCGCTATTGGTGTCAGAGGTGTAGCTCTCGACTGGTTTGAAAGTTACCTCTCAAACCGTCGTCAATATGTTAAGTCTAACACCTCTGACGTCTCCAGTGACACCCTACACATCGAGTTTGGCGCTCCACAAGGTAGTATTTTGGCTCCAACTCTATTTATTTTATATATTAATGATATCCTTAATATTAAATTAGAAAACGCTGATATTATAACCTACGCAGATGACACAGCCATCATATTTCACGGAAAAACCTGGAAACAAGTTTATGACTCTGCCAGAGACGGATTATCCATCGTTGCAAAAACTCTAGACAGAAACCTTCTCACATTAAACACAAAGAAAACAAAGTTTATCGCATTCTCAAAAACCTGTGTGTCCCTTCCTCCCCCTAATTTAGACCTAAGAATCCACTATTGCAGCTCGGTTTTCACATCACCGCGTGTCTCCTGCTCGTGTAACTCCATCGAACGTGTAGATCACATAAAGTATCTAGGGTTAATCGTAGATGAAAATCTATCATTTAAACAGCATGTACTACACGTAGCAGGACGAACGCGGAAACTGATATATGTCCTGAAAAATCTCCGAGATTGTGCCTCAGTTTCACTCTTGAGACAAGTTTACTTTGCGCTGTGTCAATCAATAATACAGTACTGTATTGTTGTTTGGGGCAGTGCTGGGCAAACTATATTCTTGACGGTAGAAAGGGCACAGAGAGCTCTTATCAAAGTCATACTCCGAAAGCCCTTCCGATTTCCTACGGACCTACTTTATAACGAGTTTAAAGTGCTCCGTGTCCGACAACTCTTTCTGTATTGTGCTGCCTCGAAGACTCACGGAAGTTTGAGATCTCGCCCAGACTTTAGCCTACTAAAGGACAAGCGTGCACTCTCACGCAGGATCCCAGTGCCGCGAGTCAACTCCCTGATCGCTAAGCGAAGCCCAATGTACTCTTTCCCTTGTGTGTATAACAATATCTGTAGAAAGCTAAAGAAAGACCAACATGACCTACCTCTGTATTCTTTTAAAAAAAACGTAAGGGACTTACTCCTAAGAATGTCATACCACGAGACTGAAAGTTTGTTCCACGGCATGTACAGCGACAAGTGGACACGGTACTGAGTAAGGCGGTAGTAATTATTTCTTGTAATTTGGTCCTTCAGACACTCATACACGATTTTAAAAATGTTAAACTGTTATTTATAGCACTTCTTTTAATTACTCCACTGCAGTATCTGGTAATATAATTAATTATTTAATAATATGTAACGATTCTGAATTCGAAGATATGGTAACTGTTTCATTCTTACACAGAACACTGTATCTAAGCACTCGGACCTCAAGATACAAGCTATGTGCTTAGTTTGGGGTCCACCGAAAATTCTTGTACCACACGTACGTTATATAAGTTACACGTATATTTATGTAAGTTAGACTTTAATTTTTATAATGTATGTGTTAGTTTCTCTGTGTGTGAAATAAATTTTCATTTTCATTTTTTTTTTCATTTTCATTCTCTAGAGGTAGGACTTTTTGACGGTTTTTGACTTTTTGACTTTGTGACGGAAGTTACGGTGGTCTAGTCGGGAGAACGGCGGCTGCCGATCCGGAGACCCCGGGTTCAAACCCCACACGCACCACTGTCTTTTCGAAGTCATGTGCGTAATGCCGCTAACTTAAAACGGTGAAGGAAAACATCGTGAGGAAACCGACATGTACCTAGAATCTTTCGAAGTCATGTGTCATCCGCCAACCCGCACTGGGCCAGCGTGGTGGATTATGGCCTTAACTCTCTCTTTGCGAGAGAAGGCCCCGAGTCCCAGCAGTGGGAACGTTTAGTGGGCTGTTGATGAGGACTTTTTGAGAGTCCACCTGGGGACCATCTTTGCTAGTTATTCTACCGCCAAGCAGTAATATGAAAACATCACTGTGTTCCGGTTTGAACGGCAATGTTTCCAATGAGAATACAGGGCATGGAGATAAAGCATCTTATATCTCTGGGTGAAGAGCGCTGTGCAGTGCTGGGAAATGATTTAGACTTTTCATGTTCCAATACGATAATAATCATGTGTCACTGTGCAGTTATGGGCAGGCTTACCATTACACATGTCCTCCTCGTCTCGTCACACCATACTTAAAAAAAGGGAAAACCAAATCACGTTAAAAATTCCGTAACTTAGATACTCACATAACCAAGCAACCATGCTTATAAAAGCTTGTTAATAAAGTCGGCCTAATTAGCGAAGTGCGTCTTGAAATCGTGAATTAAAATAATTCATGCCACTTAATATTTTATTTTGAAGTTTATGTGATTACTAAAGAAATGTACCTGCTTATGTATTTTGTATGTAGGTAGAATATTTTAAGTATAGTTATTTGTTACTTGTTGTTATAACTTGTTGTCTATTTGTTATATAATTTACCTAAAATATTAAGGGCCGCGTTGTTGTATATTATAATCTTATCCGTGCACGGTTGCCTGGAAGAGATTGCTCTGAGCAATAAGGTCGCCATTTAAAATGTCAAGCTTGTGTTCTTAGTTTGTTTTGTAATTTTTCTTTTGTGGCTTTTAATAAAGAGTTTTCTTATCTTATCTTAATGTTAAATAGTTGAAACTCAAAAAATATTTTATGTTTTCAAACAAAAGCAAGTTTCATTCACGTGGAGTGTATTCACGAGACTGGTAAAGGGGAAAGGCACCGTAAACCTTACAACAAATATAATTAAGAAATACTTGTGTTAATACTTATACTCATAGGGCAACTTTTACTATCAAGCAACAGGCAAACGTACCAAATTGCAATTTATTGTCATTTTTACACGAACCAACTTCGCTGGATATTATTCTTGGACCATAAAATATGATACGCTATGACGCTATGAGTTATTGCGTCAGTTAAGGCTCTATTTTTAGGAAGACGTATATTATAGGGAACGTTACCCTGGCATCATGATGAATGGTGGTTAGTTTCACTCTAAGTTACGGTTATATTGACTTAAGTGGCCCCCAGCTGCTGATACCAACTTGCTTCGAACATATTTACTAGTTTTGGCTAGAATACGTAGAACTTAGGTACCTCGCGAAACATCCTACTAATGTTACGAGTATAAACACGACAGTTTGTAAGAATGAATGGATGTATGTTTGTTACTCTTTCACGCAAACACTACAGGGATTTGGATGAAATAGAAGTGCAAAGATAGATCATGGTCAGGAATAACACGTAGGCTATTTTTTATGCCGGGAATATAACGGAATCGAAAGCTACGCAGGCGAACCGTGGGCCGCTGGTAGTATCGTATGAATTAAGGGTGTAACAGCATCTGGATAACCCTACGTTATTTTCTATCTTTTACTATTTGTCACGTAATCTACAATATAAAAGCGAAAGGTCACTCATCAAGGAATCTCAGAAACTACAAATGCTAGGAATCTGAAATTTTGCATGGAGGTCCCTTTTAGCACGTAGCCGCTCGCTAAGACGGGGTTTTGCGAAATTCAACCCCTAAGAGGGTGAAACAAGGGATGAACGGTTGTATGAAAATTCGTCATTTTTAAAGTTATCAAATTTTGTATATTGAAATATAAAGTAAAATGAAATGTCTCTTACGCTTGCACACCTAAACAACTGAACCAATTTTGATGAAATTGTATTTTTTTTTATTATAAGCTGGTTTTAGTAACCATAATTGTGTCTGGGGTATACAAATAGGTACTACCTCAGTTACCTTAGTATTTATTTCGCACGGACGAAGTCGCGGGTAACGGCTAGTCAGCCATAAAAATATTTACCGTTTTATTCGGAAAACAGTTAAATTTAGGTTGGACAGACATACACTAGAGTTGTGAGATACCTACTGCTTTTGAGTCAAAACCTTAAAAAGCAGTGACTTACCGGTGGTAAAGTGACCGGCATACTGCAGCGTTCCTGCGGTGCGGGCTTTTCGAAGGTTCTCCAGTAGTAGTACATCATCAGCAGAGGCACCGCCAACGCAGCTACCGCGCCGAACAATGCGGCCAACAGCAGCCACGGCCAGTCTGGCATCTTCTCTCCCAGCTAAATTAACATTTAACACTTTGTATTAACTTCTCGCAGTACCCTGATTCACAACACAATCTGATCTTGACACGGAATAAAACTTCTTGGTTTTTATCTTGTCTGATTAGAATGACAGAGACAATCATTTTATTGTAATTCCGAATTTGAATCGTTCGGATTTCGCTGTGAATCAGTACCCAGATCTGCAGCATTGCGATGCTCTACTGGTTGTACCGTGGGTACTTTTATTTCTCTTCTAACAACCGAGGTAACGGTTCAACCCGGACCAGGATACAACGCACAACTGGTTTAGTCGTAAGGAAATCACAAACCATTCTGCTTCCTTGCAGCACAATTATGTGTTCTATTTATCTTTGTCATCTTTTTAAAGCTGAATACACGCAGATTCCATGGTGCTCGTGCCGTAAATTGAGTTAGTCACAGTAAACTAATATTGGCGTTCCAATTTATCTCCCATGGACACGGTAATAAAGTTTGCTGCATGATGTTAGGTAAGGCATAAACAGCCCGCTTTACGTTTGATTGCTGGGAAAATACATCATTTTAACTAGTATCATATTATAACTATTATACATATATATCGACAAAGCAATAACCACCCTTTGTCTGGTCTTTGTCATGTCTTGGTACGTTAGCAGTTGGATGGGTGCTTAGACGCAGCACACGTTTACTGCTGGTAGGGTTAGGAGGTATCTACGATTCTAGAAACTGGTTCTTGGTAAGTGTTAATTTTGAAATGTGGTAAAAAGTGTATTATATAATTCATCCTGCATTAAAATTGAGGCAATATTTTGTGCACTTTAAAGAAAAAAGGCGCCAGAGGGCGTCACCAAACGCCAAGACCAGTTTTATTAGACGAAAGACCCGCGGTCCTTCCGATAGAATCCATACAAACTGTATCTCTGCCGGAATTAATTTATATACTGCTGGCAACATGTACCCTCGATCGAAGACTTTGTCGACAACAACAAAAAAGAACAAAGACTTTAAGTTTCCAAACTTAAATTGCCTAAGTACTTACTAGTTTCGAAACAAAGATGAATCCCAAGAAAATAATCTTCGATTCCCTACTAGAGTATTCCTAGTTAGAAATAGATTTATTGGCAAGTATCCACGTGAAATATTTATCGGTTGCCTGGGACTCTGATGAGGGTCTGAAACTGCTAATAGCTTTGAATAAAGTATTACTGTAACTACAAATAAATACAATCAACTGTACTATAAATTCTATAAAATTCGATTTCGTAATCGTGCGGTCCCAGGTTCGAAACTCGTCTGCACTTAATTTTTTCCAAGTGCACAGATTCGAATTTACGAGTGATGATACCACTGAATTTAACGGCAAAGCCTTGACGAAATCGGTGTGTTCCAAGACCAAGATCTTTCGAGGACATGTCATCTGTCAAACACGCACTTGGCCAGTGTGCTGGATTACGGCTCTCTCGTTGTGAGAGAAGGCCCCGTGTCCCAGGAGTGGAAACATAAAGTTCATGCTATACCATAAATTGAGGTTTGTCGACAAAAAATTATATTTTTGAATGGAACAGCTGCATTTAATACGATACTATTAATTTGTTTTAGATTAATATTTCACGTCTCATGCTGCGTAACCCAGGATTTAAGAATGAAAATGTTTGGAAAAAGAAAGCATTTTTTTCCAACAATATAGGCATGGTTACTAGTCCTGATATTTCGGCAAAGTACCACGTCTAGGTACAGGTAAAGTGAACAACGCCAGTAGTACCTACCTAGACATTAAAGTTAAGAATAAAATTTGATGATCAAACGTCTACTAAATTTTGTAATTATTATGCATGACTTCAAAGTATGTTTAATCTGACAACCCCGGGTTGTCAGATTCATACTTGTACATCATGTGATACTTGTACATCATGTGGATTGTGCCTTCACTCTCTCTTTATGTGTAAAAGCCCCAGCTCGTAACAGTGAAAGTTTATGTACCTATTTGTAACAATTTCGTGTTAAGAAATTATCAGCTATTTTAGAACAAAGATTTTCACAAAATATATAACAAATATACAATGTATAAAACTTTTTATCACGCTACAAAGCTAACAATGATTAAACAAAGAAATAAAAAGGCTGAAAAGGAAATTCTCCTTTCCTATCGCTAACAGCTAAGCTTGTTAGTAAGAAAATTGGAGTAAAGTAAATCCAGACGTGTGATTTATTTGATACATGTACCTACTAAAGTCCAAAATTACAAAAATGCCATATAATTTACCCATAAATAAGTATAACATTGACGTAGTGTATGACTGTTCATACTGATGTAGGATTTCGCTAGTTTATTACTTGTAGTAGTTGGACCGTGAGCTCGCGTGTTTGTTATGCCCACTACAAAATGCACAGTGCATGTTACGTTCTCCGAAATATTTATGTAGCTTTTGTGAAACTGCTGAGCTGGGATATTTGCTAGACTAGGAAAGGTCAGCGAATTTGTGAATGAGAATGAAATATTTTTGAGATCGTTTTCATTAGAAATTTTACTGATTTGTAGAACTCATTCTTGTATGTATTTGTGATAGAAGTCTGAATTTACAACATGGATTAATCCAATAACCCGACTCTAACCCCTTTATTGGACACTAGCTGTACTTACACTGCGCGTGTTGTTATGCCACCTTTTGAAAATTAGTCGTATTCAGAAATCTTTTTGGGTCATATACAAAAACTTTGCTAAAGATCATCATATGATCAAATGCATAGTTTATTCTATAGATGACCTACAAACATCTATAGAATCATATAGGTACAATACGTATATCTATGACTATCAGCATGCAAATCTATTTGCGCAAGTCTACCAACCATACATACTCATAACACAACATAATAATATTTAATCAGTGTAGTTTTAGTTTTTAAGTTTTTTATGATTTATTATTGATTTTTGTTTATTGTAATATTTATTGTAAAAAACTTAAAAAATATGAAAATTGAATAAATATGTGATTAATCAGTGAAGTAATTACAACATTGCAACACACTGTCACTACAAGACTGCAACATAAAATTTGGAGTACGTGTTTAATTCAACTAAAAACGGATTATGAGAATATCAATATCTGGAGACTTAACACACCTTTGAAGCTTACAATAGTAAATACACAACTTTTCAACCATTGTATTGTTTTAGTTTAGCAATTCCCTATTCAAGAGTTCTTGTTTAAAACTCACGTTTACGAAACGACAGCACAGCAAACTAAGAATGTCTGCTCCGCGAAGCAGTTGCACCACTTCGTTCGCAACAAAATGACCACTACGCCTAATATTTTAAAGTTAGAAACTCAATATCAGGCCGATAAAATAGACATTTTACTAAAGAAAACTGTTTTCCGAAAATTGTGTTATTTTAGTTCAGCAATTCTTTCTTCATGGGTCTTTCGAAAGAATTTGTTGAAAAACTCACGTAGCAGTGAAACAAAAGCTACAACGAACTAAGAGTGTTTGCTACACGAACCCTGTTGTACCACATCGTTAGCGGTTCGACATTATTTGCGGATGCGAAGGAGACCAACTCTAATGCTAGAAATTCAAACTCTTGGGGGATCAAACATGCTTTCAAAGTTGACTACAGAACGTTGTTTTCCAAACATTGTATTATTCTAGTACAGAAATTCTCTCTTCGTGGCTCCCTAAAGTATTACTATTGAAAACTCACGTACGAGTGCTACAAAAGCTACAAACTAGCAATGTTTGCTACGCGACGCGAACCAGTCGCGCCACTTTGTTAGAGGATGCGAGATAACTATGTACCTAATAGGTAATTATAATATAAAGCCATCAAACCTGGTACCTACTCTTATATTTTTGATATTGTACCTTGACCAGCAAGAGAGAGACGCCGTTATGGAACGTATTAGGTTAGAATATCTTAGAGGAAAGTCACCAAATATGGAATACTATTTTGTTTTTGGGATATAAAAAAAAAACTTCATATAAATTAAATCAGTTTATTGTTTTTACTAATCAGTCATACATTTATTTGTAGTAATTAACAGCATTTAATCAAATATATTAGCTATCAAATTAAAATTTAACACAAAAAACAAAATCACAAATGAGTAACCAAATATGGAATAGGTATCCATATATGGAATATAAGCATAAATATGTTGGTTTATGCTTTTATTCCATAAAAATAACAAAAATGGGCATTAATATCTTTGAGATCAATTAAATAAATATAATATATTGTGATAAATGAAAGAAGTTACATAATTACTTGCAAAAGTCACAGATCCAAGTATCAAACTCCATAGTGTCCATATTTGGATTTTTATACTAGTTCAAACTTTTCTAAATATTTTTTAAAGTCACAATATTTTAATGACAAAAGATCACAAAATGGTGAAATAAACATAATACCGATATACTAAATAATATAACACTTATGTAAACAAACAGCAAACAACTGGTAATACTCGTTTATTACTTACCTTTAAAAATTTCTGCACGACAACAAAACAAAACACACCTGCCACACGTGAAGCATTCGCGCAACTAACTCGATGGTGTGGGTGCGATAGTTAGTAGACCGAATGAAACAGAAGATGGTCGAGTGTTGCGTTTCATACTTATAGTCTTAGAGAAATGAAGGAATTCCATATTAGGATACTATTCCATATTTGGTGACTTTCCTCTACTCAACAAAAAGTAAAGGCTGGGCCACCTGTGCCAAAAGTTTGATCAAGGAAAATGATTGCAGTAAAAGGGATCAGCTTTTTAGGCCTTTGGTCCCATAACGGCCAGAACTAAAGTTACCTAATCTTTGCTTAATACACCAAACTTGCATTTCATGGAATAATATTTGTGAAGGCTAAAGTTATTACGCAAAGTGACAGTGCCATCGCATCTCCCGTAGGACCTCGACGTGAAACAAATCGACATCTGAACATTTTGATATTACCAGATCCCTCAGGCGAGAAAGAGTAAATCGACCCAAGTTGAGAAACAACATATTTTCTACTTATTGTAAGGGTACCCTTTCTACCGCGACCTTAGTACATCCACGCGACTTTATTTATTTACCACCTATGGAGTAGGTGTCCTTTCTCCAAAAATGAACGTTATTTTTGTTTCTGTTCTACGTAGGGCAGATGTTTAACTTTTCGGATTATGAGTAAGTTGTATATATTTTGACATGTGTAATGATAGGTTATGTATATTTTTCTATTTTGGTTTTATATGAACTAATACAAATAATTTCATTTACCTACTATACTGAATTGAATAATTTATTTTCTCAAAAAAAAAAACCGACTTCGATTTAAAATAATTAGATTCTCTACTAAATTTCATAAGAAGCATCATAAGTCGTCCAGATAAATCCAAGCAGATTTTAATTAGTTTAAAACTTTAGTTTTTTGTCCATACTTCAGTATTTCGAAAACCGCCACACCGATTTAGATAAAAATATGGGCAAACCTCTAAAGTATTTTCTACCAATCAAAATCGAATCCCAATTAGCGAAGCTATCGCGTAACATACGTACAGAGATACAAAAAGAAACACACAACCGAATAGAGAACCTCCTTTTTTGAAGTCTGTTAAAAAGTACCAAGTATAGGAAGTTTTTATTATCTACTTGCTACATTACGCCAGTTTCCATCGTTTTCCGTGCCGTAAAGTTTTTACGATTTAATTGGTTTTTCGGCTCATGAAGGTATGAATAGGCCGAAGAACCAATTACGAACCAAGTAAGTAAAATCAATCTAAATTTGATGATTTCTGCCCGGGAACGTGATGCATGAAACTACATCGAAATATTGGAGAACTTGCTTCACCATGTGACCGTGGTGAATAATCCTTAATTGATTCAAATTCAAATCGCGAAAGTTTATCCACTATCCTAGATAAACTACGATAGATGTTATACTTACACTAGCATCTTCACTAATGCCGCGATAACGCTAACAAATGTACAGGAAATCAGATTAGCGACTTAGCGGACGTAATAAGTTTCGCATTTTCTTTACAATTTCTAGCGTATACGTGACGATAATGAAGACGCTTGTGTTATATACTTCGCTTGCTGAAACGGTGTATTAAGGGCCTTTAAGAAGGGTCCAAAAATTCTCTAACTCTGTTGAATTCTCCCTTCAATTTTCTCGACCTTAATTCACAAAAGTTCTCATCTTATAAACCTCTTTTGAAGGTCTGTCTATCTTATTAATTGACCCTTGACAATTACGTAACGTCGTCTGTCTGACCTCTACTCGTATCTACGAAAAGTTGCAAACTTGGTTTCACCTACAGTGCTAGTAGTTAAATATTTGTTTTAGATCGTACTAAATTTTCGAGTAGCCAGAGTCATTTGAAAATGTGGCCAACTTTTTCGGTTATCATTCGTTTCTTGGAAATGGATAAGTGGGATGTTTAAAAAGTAGTTAGAATAATGATTCGTAAATCATTATTCTCACTCATTAATTCTCAATCATTAACTTAACTAACAAGATTTATTCCACTTTCAGTTCGGAGCTACGAACAAGGAACGTGCCGTCTTCGAGTCCACCAGGACAATACCAAGCCCATAAGTGGGTAAAAGGAGACTTGCCGGTGTTGCCGAGTGACTAGGTTGCACCATTTTCGATTCCGATTATTTTCTTGCTTTTTGACGGTACTGTAAACAATCCTGCACCCATCACACCAGAAATTTCATCAATGTAGATACGTTGGAGTTTCGGCGCAGTATTGCCCGAACTTTGCTTCAAAAGTATGGTATCGATAAGCAGCGGCCAGGCTTTCAAGAAGGTTTCTATCGCCGTGCCGTAGCTTAGCTCCAACAGTGCAGGAGTGTAATGCTGGACACATGATCAGCAATTCACCGATATGACGGTAACTTCTTGCCAAAAATGTCAGGTTAACTTACCTACATGCTAAATGTTTTATTGAATTTTATCATTAAATTACAAAATTATTTTCAAGATACATCAGTTCGTAAACATATCTTAAATATATTCAGTAAGATCTGGTCAGGAAAGCAAATCCCAAAATCATTTGGAAGAGCAATGTTGCTATACTTGTGGTGAGGCGATATGTACCTACAGCAAGGCACATATTGGTGGGATGCAAGGTGCTCCTTAATAGGGGTCATTACTCACAGCGCCATGACAGAGTACTTGAAATCATACGTGAAGCCGTAAGCCTTTCGGTAGCTAGAGCCCAAAAGGGATTGACGATAAACAAAAGACAAATTAACTTTGTAAAAGAGGGCTCAACTTCAAACTCCAAGAACAAGCCTTACTCAATTCTGGGTTCAGCACCTGATTGGACTATTTTAATGGACACGTATGAAAAGCACTACAAAATCCCAGAGGATGTGAGTGTTTCGTCATCCAGACTTCCAGACCGGACATTTTCCTTTTTTCTAGGGCTACGAAACGCATAGTCCTTGTAGAACTTACCGTACCGTGGGAAACTAATATACCTAAAGACCACGCGATGAAACAAAATAAGTATGACGACCTTCAAAACGAATTAACAAAAAATGGCTATGTAGTTAATTTATACGCTGTAGAAGTAGGAGCGAGAGGTGTACCAGCAAAATCTCTCTATAACCTGCTTAAAACCTACGCCCGAGTCACAAGCCTTGGGGTCTATTCGAGATTTCTCTCTCTGCCACACGATGGACCCGGCACCCGCACGGTGAATCCATGGAATGCTAAGAAGTTCGTCTCATACCTCCTGATTTTCATTGTGTTATGATAATTTTGTAAAAATATGTGGTTAAGAAATAAATAAGTTAGTTTAAAATATGTCGTTATTTACTTCGTATAGTAAAAGTAGGAGATGTGGCCAAAGTCTCGATTTCGAACATTAAAAAAAAAGACTGGGCCAGCGTGGTGGATTATGGCCATGACTCTTCTCCTTGCGAGAAAAGACCCCGAGCCCCAGCAGTAGGAACATGTAGTGGGCTGTTTATACTAAGCAAGTATATTATATATTATTTCCTAAAAAATATCGAACACTTTGGTCTATTTAATTCAAAGAAATAGGAAATGCATCGTCACTTAAGTTATGCAATTTGATCATCTTACTAATATATGCAAGTTTGGATGTTTGTAGCTCAATCACGTGAGACGGCTGAATGGATCGAGAGAAATTTGAAACACAGATTATCTATTCTGAAATAGCACATTATATACCTACTTATTTTTATTCACCGGAATATTACTAGAACGGAAACTACAAGAGTAAAACCTATTTTCCATTGGTTGGCCCAAAGCTTGCTTCCACACTTATTTCAGACTACCGTAGGGAACGTACTAGCCAAAGCAGGTTCAAAGAAGAGTATCAGGGCAAATATAGCAGAATTGTATGTACTACTTCAGAACCGCGGAATCTGCTAGGTCTACACTCTACACAGAAAAAGAGCAGCAAAAACTTAGGGATAAATCCATAGTGTGAAATCCACACACGAGCAGCTGTGTTCCCACTGATGGGTAGAAGAGTTACTAATAAACTTCTGAATTTATCAAGATCAGATCTTCACCTGATGGTAGGGTTGATCACTGGCCACTGTGAGTTAAACTACCATCTTTACTAAATAGTAATCACTGATAGTTCCCTATTCAGGGGCTGTCTGTGGGAGAATTAAACTGTGGAGCACGTGTTCATACGCTGTGAAACCGCAGTAAGCATAAGATTAAGATCTGGCGTCCTTAAAGAAACATTAAATAAAGTATGCAGAAACACGTAGAAGACTAGATGCCCAAGGCCGAGATCCGATTTTAAAGAACTCTGTTGGTTTGGGTAGGCTGGCCGGGGGGAAGGGCACAATGCACCCCCTAGCAGGACTTCAGTACAGGCTTATAATCCCCACTTTTATTTAGAATTTAAAATGTAGAATTAAATAGAACCGTAGGGAAACAGCGAAAAGCAGAGAAAACTTTATTCAGTTCGTTTCTACTCAATTTCATTTGGAATTCCGACACAAAAGTCGTGCAAACTAAACGGATGAAAACCGAAGTTTGTCCACTGGATAAGTAGAATAAGAGATAAATGGGACGTATCAGTCCTTCATTCATTATGAATCACTTGATTGCGGCCGCGTTCAATATCCTTTGGAATACTCGAATAGAATACAAGTACATCATTTGTTTTGAATTATTTATAAAGCGTTATTTATTCGTATAAATTCATGTTTGTATTCGTATTTTGGCGTATGACGCATGTCCTCGATAGATGCCTTTCTTGGGACATGGCGGTTTTCTCACGATGTTTTCCTTGACCGTATGATGTTGTAAAGAAAGTGATGAAGACAAATTTGTACTTGAAAATTCCTCTATTTAAATGCAATTTTTTTTTATTAATTTCATCTATCTCGCAGCTGGGCCAGCTAATTAAGTTCCCCTAAATTCAGAACTAATCCGTTTCGCCCTACTTATGCCCTTCTGTCATAACTTTTTTAATTTTACATTTTCACGAATTTGTTACAAGTATTACTGTTTATTATTAATTTACCGTGGTGTCGTGTCGGAGCGAGGGGTTAACGAGAATTTTAGTGAAATCGGGTAATAACATTTTTTATGCCGATATAATTGCCTATCCAAACAATTTGGATAGCAGATGAAAAATCGGTGGTCAGTTAGTTTTTATATAAGTATTCGTATTAGTTTCGACAAGTAGGTAATTTCCTTTCAATGCACGGTTGCCTCATAATGCAACAAAATAGTTAAAATCCAAATAGCAAAACAAAATAGTTTGAGTGTTTTAATTCTGTGTTTTGTCTTGCCGCCTTTTAATTTAATAAAGTTGTTTATTTATTTTTATATAATTATTATATCGTATTTTAAAATATGTAATATGTTTAGAAAAGTATTATCAACAGCATATGAAACAACGTGCCTATTTAAAAATAGATATATTGTTTACAGAGAGAGAGAGAGAGAAAGAGACCAGAGAGTGTTCAGACAAATGTAGAGTACATTGTTGGGGTAGGTTTGTCTCAATAACTTTTCGTCTTGTTTATTTGCATACTACGTACAATCTGTTTCAGTAACTTCATTCAGGTGAAAAATGTAAGTTTATTTGTACAGTCAAGTGTTGTCGTTGTCAAAAACCTTAGCCTTTATCTACGGCATTTTCTGATAGGTAATTCAGTTTTTAAACATTTGAAAGAAATATTAACAAGCTTACAAGTATTACAAGTTCTACATGAAACACTTATATTTTTTTAATATTATTTTGTCACCCATTGTATAAAAAGGTTTCTGATAAGATGTATCCATCCATCCATGCTACATCCGTGCTCCTTCGTAGACCCCATCGTCACTTAACATCAGGCGAGATGGCGGTCAAGTGTAAACCTATCAAAGTTAAAAAAAAGTATATTGAATTTCGTAATTATTTAATGCCATTTTAACGAAATTGCTTTCTTTATACATTCTATAGACTATAGAATATCTTTGTTGTATTTCAATATACCGCTGACATTGAAACCATATTAATTCTGTCCACGGAAACGAGTTGTCATGCTGTAATGGATTACTTCCTACAAGTAATAAAATCTAACAATTAAATTACTTAAATTGAATTGATTTAATTCATCGTATATGCCCATAGCTAACTATAACATAATAATAAATAACAAGCAATAACATAAATATATGCACACGACATATTTTAACTTTGTTTAGGTATATAATCGGAGCTCGTTCCCCTGGATGAATATTATAATATGTATGAATATTTATTATTTTATACGGTACATTTATTAATGTAGTATTATTATCTATATAGTCAATTATCGAAATGTTTTAATAACAAGTCCAATGATTATTATTATTTACAAATACCAATAATAAATAACAATATATAATAGGTACAGTGATGGTTGCCTGGAAAAGATTGCTCTTAGCAATAAGGCCGCCATTTGTGGTACTAGTTCATAAGTATTTCACTGTAATTTTATTAATTTGTCTGTATCACAATAAAGAGTTTCTATCTATCTACAGTGCAACAGATCATCATCAATCAACAATGTACGAGTAAAATTAACCACTTTGCAGTTAAATTGTACTTAAATAAAGTATGTCATATTTCATTGGATGCAGTAAATTAATGACTATTATCAGAAGGTAGGTGCTAAAATTGGACAACAAGAAATTTTTTTACTTAAATGAAAGAAAAGTGCAATTTTTAAGACATAGCAAGCAGAAATTCTCTAAAATACGGTAAATCCGTTTTACTAAAGATATATTTGACTACATAACACAAAAATCTCGTTCGAGAGAGTGATAATAACAAAAGCAAACAACAAGCACCATCCAACTCACCTCTACAAGACGCTGGCTATTCTATGACATGAATCACCTACATAAAATCGATTATGTTATTAAGCACTAAACAATTGACATATAAACATCAACTACAACTAATCGTATAGTATTCTATGACTATTGAATTTTTCTAAACATGATTATGCCTGCCGGGGCACCGGCGGCGCTGATGTCTTTTACATCACTGGGGGCTTAGAAATTAGGTACTGTTTTTCACATGTCTCATTCCAGACCCTCACGACGCATGCGCGATCACTCGCCAATTGGACCAGAGTTCATGCACCTGATTTTAGAAAAATTATACCTTGATACTTTACCAAAATATGGTCATATAACTTGAGAAATCAACTAACATAATTTTGAGGATATGAAAATCATTTATCACGATGCTTCGTGCGCTGAAAACGAGATGATAGATATAAATCGTGTTCTTATTGGAGTAGGCGTCACGCTTGCGCGAGGCGACGATCGATAGGACACCTAATCAACTACAGGTGTAGGTCTGTATAATTTGATCTAGGGAAATCAGACTTAATGCAATAGAAATAACGCCCGTAAGATCGTAGAACATAGTATAGTGGCGTGGTTCATTGAAGGCATAGCATATGGGTGACCTGCCTCACAGATAGAATGCCAATAAAAAGCGGGTTGGTTCTGCCATTCGATATAGGTAGTAGGCCGATATTTGTAGATGAAAAGGGTTTCGTTTATCGTTTCACATTATATCAGGGGTCACTTGAGTTGCGTGGGTTCGCCTACAAATTCGGGGCTTTCGTATAAACAATCGTTTGATTGCTTTCTTCTAGAGGTTTTCTTTTATTAAAATAATATTGATATTGTTTCAGTGTTTGGATTTCCCCCGAAAATATCGCGGAGTTTGTTTTTTTGTTTGAGTTTGATACCTACGACTAGGTATTTTAGAGCAGGCGCTGGATGGAGTTGAGTGGGTAAAATATGAGAGCCGCATTCGGTGTACGGTTTCTGGATACCGGTGTAGGTACGATTCTGGATGTTGCCAGGAGGTATATTGGCCATGTTTTTCACCCCACCCCCTTCGATATCAAGTAAATGGACTGAACACATGAATAAAAGTGATTATTGTTGGTTATCCCTAACAGATAGATATACCACACCGGACTTTTTTGTAGATTTTTTTAAGAGGTACAATACTGCAGCTACTACTACTTGCGCTTACATTGCAAACACTGGCTAAACCATACGAGATAGATCAAAATAATTATTAAATAATAATGTACTGTAGAATTATACCCCTTAAAAAGTCTATAAAAAGTACAAAGTAGGTACACGATGGTATTTTATCTCTTAGGGAACACACACAGTAACCATGTGTTGAGTCCATTTACTTGAGTTTGAAGAGGGTGGAGTGTCAAAAAAGAAATTGGCAGTCATAGGAACTGCCGATAGAAGTGAAAACTTTTAACTCAGAATTTGATAGCTTACCTTGGAAACCTTGGAAACTACACGGGTGTAACCGGAGGGCGTGGCCTCGCCATCTTGGCATGGCCATCTAGAAATGCGTCAGCATTTCCCATTGGCTGATGCGTTTCTAGATGGCCATGCCATGATGGCCTGTCCACGCCCTTTCAGCATTTCCCATTGGCTGACGTATTTCTAGATGGCCAAGAGCCATGGTCCCGAGTTTACCCGAAGCTTTCTTATCATACCCGAGCGTGACGAATGAGTTCAATTCACAGCCAACAGCCTAAAGAAGTTTTCACTTCAAAATAGGTCAATACACCTTCTGGCAACATCCAGAATATTAATCTACATGCTTTTCTGCGTCCAAAACCGTACACCGAGTGCTATCCTCATATTTTGCATACTCAACTTCATCCAGCGCCCGCTCTATTTCGCAAGATTGTATTCAAAGGTTAATATTTTTTGAATTACTGAATAAAAACTTTTCGTTAGATTTACTTTGCGAAAAAAGTACTTCTATTTGAATTAACGAGGATTTCTTTTATAACTAAAATTTTGAACCAAAGCGTAAAGGTGACTTTGCTTACCTGAGGGGACCGTGTTTGAATAAGGGAATTAATTTCTAAAGGTTGAAAGGTCTAGGGCAATGAGCTGGAATGAAAGAGTTTACTTTGAGACGCTGATTTGAATTCAAATTGAAGCCAAATCTGGTTTATTCAGAAACAATAAACTGGATAAATATCCTTTCCTTAAATTTAGCATAAACGTATGTACATATTTATTCATTGATTTGTGTGGGTTGGGATCATTCTTTAAATAGGAACATTTTCTAGCGTTTACGCCACACAAATGGGGACGCAAGTATGCGTACTTCACTACAGATACATGAATCCAATTATACAAGATTATTCTTGTATGTGTATTTGTATACTAGCAGCGCCCTGCGGTGTTACCCGCGTAGTTCCCGTTCCCGTTGTTTTTTCGGGATACAAAGTAGCTTATGTGTTATTCCAGACTATAATCTATCTGTGTTCCGAATTTCAGCCCGATCCGTTCATACGTTAGGACGTGATTGATCAAGAAACATCCATACATTGAAATTTATAATATTAGATAGTAGGAAGTAGGATTGATCAAGTAGATTGTGAATGAATAAAAATAAATCTACAAAATTTGTCAACGTTAGTGAAGTTAGGTTGACAAATCTCTCCAATAACTATATCTTCGATTAGTAATGAGGCGGTTTCAAGATGCAAATAACAATATCAAAAGTGGATAGTTCTCAGTTTCACCAAGTGTTGCATCAATTTCTGAATATTTTAAAATCAAGTGTGGCAACAGTTTCAGAATATTTCTCTAAGAAAATAAAACATTTGCGCCACCTTCGGTGAAATTGAGAATTATCCTTTGACAGGTAGGTATATTTGGAACTTAAAAACGACTCCTTGCGCGGTATGTCTTGCTGCCTTGTACAAAAACGTTATGTTAATAAGTTTTACGTCTGTTTATGTCTGAGGCATCGTAGTTATTGAACGAATGAAACTGAAATTAACTGTTTTGATTTGATGTAGGAGATTTTGATCATTTTATTAATTCGTGCTGCGTTACATGCAATGCGAATGCAATTAACTATTAAAGATATAACTTGCAAAAAGCTGTCTCTAAGCTCTATTTTTCCAAGTGCAGATGTAGCTACAAATATATCATCACCACTTGCTGTAATGTTTGTGGTGGAAAGACATCTTTTAAGTATTATTCGGCAACTAGCACTTGACCAACTTGTTGAACTATGGGCTTCTTTATAGTATAGAGTGACGAGAAGAGCAGGATATGTGCTTGATGGTCAGCAACATGCCTGCCACATAACAGCACAGTGACACGCAGCTATTGGAACATGACGAGTCCAAATCATTACCTAGCACTACACTGCGCTCGTCACAAGATGTTTATCTCTATGCCCCGTAAATTCACTAGAAACATTGGGCAATGTTTCTATTTCAAACCGGAACACAGGTATGGTTGCACATTGCTGCTTGGCGGTAAAATAACTGGCAAAGTTATGGTACTTCTATGGTACCTACTTATGGTAAAGCCACGGAGTTTTGTATTGTTTTGTACTTCCCGGACGGACGGACAAACGGACTCTGCAAAGAGTCCTACCACTACTAAAACTTGACTGTATGTGTCCTTGTGAAAGATGTAAAAACCGGCCAAAACATATTTGGCTTTATTCCGAATTCCGTATACATAGACAATCGCAGTTTCTACAGACAGGCTTTCATCCAAAGTCTCACTAAGGAATCTACCGGAGTGCCACCTATTGACAGAAAAGTATTTCCGTGCATTCGAGTATCTTGTCCCAACGAGGTGAAAGGTACTACCGTGATGCTCCGAAGTCTTGACGAAGCGATACAGATAAAAAAAACCGGCCAAGTGCCAGTGGCACTCCCGCACGAATGGTTCCAAGTACCGTTAACAAATAAACGGCGAAAACATCTTTGGCTTTATTCCGAATTTCGTATAGAACATAGACTATCGCAGTTTGAACAGACAGGCTTTCATCTAAAAAGTGTCACTGAAATATAGATTTTAACCTTATAGATAGATTCTGACGACGAAGTCGATAGCGCGTTTTATTCTACTAGTAGCACCATCTAGTTTGCTTGGGACGGACTAATCGAGCAAGAAACGGTAAAAATCAAGTTTGTTGTACGGGAGCCTTCCTTAAATATTAATTTAATTTTATTTTTAGTAGGTACCTACTCAATGAAGTTAGCAATTGTCCCTAATCACCCCATTTTACGGTATTTATTGTTATAGCGGCAATAGAAATACATCATCCGCGAAAATTTCAACTGTCTAGGGATCACCGTTCTTGAGACACAGCCTGTTGACAGACGGACGGACAGCGAAACCTCAATAATAGGGTCCCATTTTTACCCTTTGGGTACGGAACCCTAAAAACTATCAAACACGGCGTCGTACTTAACAATCACAATCAGAAATTGTGATTCTTAATATTTGAATTTCGTTATTCTTTTTTAAATTAAGCAGTAGTGGTTATTTCAAATTAATTGATAAAGATCCCTTAAATAGTGTCGAGTCCGACATACACTGCCGTGAAGACGCGCCCGCGGACGATGCGTAGATGAATTTCCCCGGTACAAATAAGCAGTAGTGGTTATTTCAAATTAATTGATAAGGGATCTTTATCAATTAATTTGAAATAACCACTACTGCTTATTTGTACCGGGGAAATTCATCTACGCATCGTCCTCGGGCGCGTCTTCACGGCAGTGTATGTCGGACTCGACACTATTTAAGGGATCTTTATCAATTAATTTGAAATAACCACTAATATATAACCACTAACATAACTTTGCCAAGAGTGGGCCGCTACGGACCGACGGCTGGAGAAACCTGTGGAGGTTTTAACACGTAGGTTTCTCAAGCCGTGGCTTAGCGGCAAGGTCGCGGGTCCGCTCCCGCTTTGCGGCGGATCGAATTCCCGCATTTGACTCCAGTGACGCGCCGGAAACCAGCGGCGTGTCACCTTTTTCAGAGGGCCTATCCTTAGGTGGGATGTCAGATTGCCTTAACGCTTGACGACTAAGTGGAGTGGACCCAGTGGAGACGGCATGAGAGCCAGGGTGATGCTAAGATGGTCGGTACTGAGAGATTAACCCTCACGACCGTAGCTAGGGATAACCGCGCTTCCGCCTCCATGATCACGACGCTTGCGAAGTAACATCGCGGCCCCGTTTCAGCCGTAGTTGAAGCACCCCTGTCCTTCCACCGAGCACTCTGCTAGTCAGTGCTCGCCGAAGACCGTCGTCTGGAATTATTTAGGAATTCTACTTGGCCGAGAATATCAGCAGAGTAGCTTTCCCAAGTCTTCTAGTCCCTCTACCCCGACTAGACGCACTGCTAGAAGAGCAAGGAGCGAGAACAGAAGTTCTCTCCCCGGCGTGGATTAGCCACCACACAACAATAATTCACTAGGGATTGAAAAGTTCTAGTGTGGTGTCTATTAGGATGTACCACGTGGAAGTTCCCGAGCCTCGTATACCGGCCTTTACTGCCTACCGAACTTAGCGCAGAAGGCGGAGGATCCTACTAACCTTACGCAAGCCCCGAGCTATACAGCGTAACGAAAATTATCTGGACTTCAAAATTGCTTTCTTTCTCTCTCTTAATTTTCACTTGATATCAGAAAGAGTGGGAGAGAGATAGTAAAACCATAACTGTTTCAGTTAAGCAGCCAAAGGGCATATGCATGAATGCATCGATATAAACCAATCGATGTGCCATGAGCACCTTGAAATTAGTAATAAACTGCGTCTCTGTGTATCGTATAAGTGATTTACACACAATCTACTTGACACCTAGAATCGCTAGCGGCGAGATACTGTGGTTCTACTTACTTTGGTTGTTGACAACGGCGACTCCGGCGTTCACCGCTTTCTGCAACCGACTAGAACGGAAAAAGTGAGCTCACTGTTCCCAACGATGACATAATTCCGTGAGCCTGAAGTTTGGGGAGGCACATCTAATGGTTTATATCGATGCATGAATGTGCTTTGTGGATTAATTCATCCTCACTCTTTTGGCGATGATAGTGAATTCGGAGTGATGGTATTAGCAATAGATGAACAGATTAATATACTAATAAATAACTCATGTAGTCTTTTATAACATCAACGTTTATTTTAAAAATTACATAATAATTTACTTACTATACATATTCGATATATATGATTTCTAAAGCTATTCATACATCACGCTATAAACTCAACATTGTCTTGATCTCACAATTATGCTTAGGTGTAGCATAGGAATCTATGTATATTGTAGGTATTCCTACAGATAAATTATACTTCTAATTAAACAGTATTATATGTGTAAACAACAGCTAATTTATGAAATTTATGCATCAGACAGGGCAGCTACGCCAGGGAGGACTTTACCTGTAATGCAAGGCAAAAAAGATGTATATTTTAATATGAGTTACTAGTAAATAAATACCTAATTTGTATAATCTATCTTCTTTCTACGCTACGCGGCAACTATGCAGATACATACTATACGTAAGGTTATATTTATTTTCTAAAATAATTAGTAGTATTTTACTTGTTAAGCCCTTTCATTTGATAACCGTATTGGGCGGAGTTGTGAAAAAAAATATGAAAATCTACATTTTGACACGTCAAACTTACAACAACCATTCGTTTTTGCGTCTAATGTTAAAAAAAAGTAAAAGCTTAGAGACGGAAGGATAGAAATCCGCAAGGTGGTTCGGCCAGTCATTATAGACAATGATGCTACTTATTCAATTTATATAAGAATGTATATTCAATTTATATCATATAAGTCTATTAGCATCATCATGCCTGCCCAGGTGTGTTATCTCTTAGCCCAGTAATTTATCTGGAAACATTGCCCTTCAAACCGGAACACAGTAATACTTGCACACTACTGCTTGGCGGCAGAACAACTGGCCAAGGTGTGGTACTTCCCCAGGCGGACTCTGCAAAGAGCCCTACCACTACTACTACTTTATAAGACTATTAGCTTCATCATCTTGTTCTTTCTTTAAACCCCATAGGGATAGGTAGGGAACTGGCTTCAAGGCGAACCTCTCTGCCTTGGCCTAGCTCCCAAGTTCACGACCTCGGGGTATGCTATGGTCCATAGTTTGGGCCCTAGTCTATCAGCGTTATCATCGTATCGTGTCGTTTGTAAGAGACTCACCCTCGAGAAGTTCCAGGGAGGCTCCGCCGCCGGTGGACACGTGAGACACCTTGTCTTCCGTGCCCCATTTGGCGCAGCACGTAGCCGTGTCGCCGCCACCTGAAACGCAAAGTAAAATGTGAAATTTCTCAAAAAAATACAAATTTTTGATCTATTTATATTCGTCCGCTTCTCATAATTCTGTGTTACTGTAGATTAGATATAGCTTAATGTCGAGCAACACGCCTGCCCATAAGCACAGTATCCCGTAGTTATGGGAACATGAAGAGTCTGCACTTCATTGCACTGCGATCAAAACCCAGAGATGTAAGGCGATTTATAAATATCAGCTGTTACTTCTCTGGAAACATTGGCCGTTTCCGAAACGACGAAAAATGTATTAAAACCGGGACACAGTGATGTTTGCACATTACTGCTGAGCGGTCGAGTCATTGGTAAATGTGTGGTGCTGGTATGGTGTGGTGGTAAATAAACGTGCGGAATCTGCAAAGAGTCTTACCACTACAATGTGTAAGTTCTTTCAAATTGTATCCCTACATAGTTTTCCTAGATAAGTTTATTTAGTTACTTAGTTGGTTGTTCAGTATGCGTAATTTGTTATCGTGATTTGTTTATATTTAAGTTAAGACCATTTTAAGTCATATCTGTCTTATTCCGTACAAATTGGTCTGGAAGAGATTCTTTTGAGCAATCAAGCCACACCCGACAGTTCGTAAGTTTATAGACTTTCATTCTTCAGTATGTGATCTTGTACATACATACAAAGTTTAGTATGCTTAGCTGTAATTTCAAGGAAAATACTTTTTGTAACTTTCGCATTTATAGGTTTGATATGGCGGTATCTAATACAAATTATATAATCTTTAGTACACTTGACCGCAATCTCGTCATGTTAAGCGACGAAGCGGTCTACTTTGGAGTGCCGTTACCTATAAGATACCGATTCACTCTCAACTTAAAGATACCAAGATCGTATCGAGGACAATCCCAGATTAACGCGTTGTATCATACTATAGTCTACAGACAGATGGCTAATTTTGAGGACCAATCCTCATAGACGGCGAATGTTTATTATGAAACAAAAATGCTAGAAAAGTTCTCAACTTACCAATGATAGTAATTGTTCCGTTAGCAGTGGCCTTAACAACACCCTCCATGAGAGCCCGAGTGCCACCCGCGAATTTCTCGAACTCAAACACGCCAGCCGGGCTGCAAACACATTCAAAACTTAGGTACTGAAATATACATTATGATAAGTAGGTACCACAGTATAGCATATCATAAGTAGCCTACTACATGATCCCACAGCTAGGACTCGGGACCTTCTCTTGCAAGAAGAGAGTCAATGCCATAATCTACGCCAGCCCAGTGCGGGTCGGTGAATGACATGGTTTGAGCTGCGAATATAGGAATTCGGTCACATTTATTTCGACCGCGAACAGGGAAAACGCGAAACGAGAGGCCAATACCGCGCAGTGTGATAAAGGCTCTAAATGATGACTAAGCACAACTATCGAACGTCTGTACATACCCGTTCCAAACAATGACTTTAGCCCTCGCAATAGGATCAGCGAAGAGCTCCCTTGATTTGGGTCCAACATCCAGACCCATCCAGCCGTCGGGGATGCCAGCAGCTACATCAGAAACACCAGCCTATAACGAAAAAAAAAACATTATACAGATTACACAGCCAGTGAGGTGGATTATGAATTTTACTCTCTCCTTGTGAGAGAAGACCCAGAGTCCTAGCAGTGGGAAAGTCAAAGTTTTTTATCCATAAATGTATAATTTACACGACAATTTAAAAAAACTAAAAGAGCATACATTTTTAAAGTTTATACTGAACCTTCCAGTGTATGATAATAATTATTAGAAAGTTAAGAAAGGCGCCGTCAATCGAACCTCTATCCTCTATCTGATCTGTATCCAAAACTATGAGTACATATGTGAGTAAGTGGTCATATTTCGAACTGCAGAGGCGGTTTAGTATTTTTGTGTCTATCTACCTAACTATCGTTGTTACAGGTACCTAGTATTTCACCCCTGTTTCAATACTAAATTTGTAAGTTACGTATTCGCGTTCTCATAATACTACGAATAAATTTGTAAGTGCGCCGCTGCGCTGGTTGAATAAGATTGGAAATTAAATGCTAGATACTGGCAAAATTACGTTAACATTATCGAATGGAAATCATAAGAGAAAGTTTAAGCTTAAGATTGGGAATTCCTGGAATTACTTTGTCTGGGTGTTTTTATGTATAATAAGTATGTATTTACAACTATTTAAATATTATATCAGCTATCTTTGCTAACAAGCTTTGCTTAGTTTTGGTTAGTGAATTGTCCACCAATATTTATCTACCATTACTAATTAAAAATAGGTTTTTCACTCTCACCTCAGCATTTTCGTCAAACTTGTCAGCCGTGACAAAGTCCACAGGAAGATGGACCTTAACATTGTTCTTAGCCGCTTTGTCTAGGAGTTTTCCAACAATTTTAGCGCCTTCAGCGTCATACAGCGAGTTGCCAATCTGAAATTAACGATGTATTAGAGAATTTTGTGACAGAAAAGTAGAAAAAAAAAAAAATTATGTTATGCATATAATGCTACAATCGTTTCTGCCCTAACTAAACCAGTCTTGGCTTTGCTATCTCTTCATTTTCCCTTGAAATTAAAGAGGTAGTTAATTAAAAGTTACGCAGTAGATCCTCAATATTGGTTTGTGCAGCCTTAAATGAAAGAGTAGTAATGTAATGAAAATAAAGAATGTAATCTTTAAAATTGATACGGCATTAAAATTTTATAAAATGAAAAAAAAGGCTTTTAAATTTGAATGAAGGGGCATTCAACAATTGAGATATTAAAAACGATTAAAATTTTAATAAACTAAGGCTTCTTGATTTCTCACCTTGAAAATTTGTCAACTTTACATAATTTGCAATATCATGGTTATCATGTTTACTTGTATTTTATTTATAAAATAGTCAGTGAATTAAAGGAATAAAATTCTTTTGTTATAAACTTTGATTATTTGAAAGCACTTACAGGCATTCCTTTAGTTTCTTTCAAGAAAGTGTAGGCCATGCCACCGCCAATGATCATCTCATTCACTTTGTCCAACAAGTTCTCAATCAACAAGATCTTGTCAGCTACTTTGGCTCCTCCAAGAATAGCAAGGAAAGGCCTGTGAAAGCAAACACAATTTAATATTATTTTATGTACCATGTGTCTGGTCAGTTAGTTGTATATGGACTCATTTTGAACTGTATGGCCATTTACAGAAGAACTTTGTATATGATGGCATAGTTACAAAGAGTTGTGTGACATGCGGCTGAGTAGATTATTGTCAAAACAAACAAATACTGCAATTACAAGATCTGACTTCAAAGAGTTCATCCCGGAATGGTCAAAATGTACACATACATTGGGACAAGTTAAATTGACAAAATTACTCAACAATTATTTTACTACCAAACAACTAAATTTCATTGACTAAAGCAATGTCCACAGACATTTTGATGTTAAGTTTTGAAACTAATGATATTTATTTATTTTCACACTTACATTTGTTGAGTGCACTATAAACTGACTAAACTTAGAAACTATAAACTATGAACAGAATGTTGGAACCAGAATTACAAATTAAGACATTTTATTTACTCTATAATAGAAACAAATACCTTTCGGGCTCATGCAGAGCCTTTGCAAAGTACTGAAGCTCCTTCTTCAGCAAGAATCCACTGGCTCTTTGTTCAAATCCCTCTCCCATCATTGAGCTGTGAGCTCTGTGGGCTGTGCCTGATTACACAAAATATCAGTTAAATTTACTAGCTGTAAGAAATTTTACAACCCTTCCTAAGTTCCACTCCAAGCAGTAATGTGCACACATTTTCGTGTTTCAGTTTGAAGAGAGATGTTTCCAAAGAAATCACAGAGCAAAGAGATAAATTATGTTAAATATCTGGGTGACAAACTCAATGCAATATTTTGGAATCATAATGTTCGAATAGTTGAATAATGCGTCAGCCTTCTCAAAACTGGGATGGAGGCGTAAGTGTGGGCAGAGTCAAAATCGCTAATCTCAGATATACTGATGACACAACACTTTTGGCTACAAGTGAACATGAAATGTCGTTATTGTTATGTCACATGGAGCATGCCAGCGCTGAACTCGGACTGTCCATAAACAAAGCAAAGACCAAAATCATGGTGGTGGATCATGCTGGTTCCCTGAGCTTCACTGTTGTGTTAGGCTTGGAGACGGTCGAGGATTTCATCTATCTCGGTTCCGGCATCAATAACAAAGGCTCTAACAAAGGCGAGACAGATGTTCGGCCGTGCATCGCAATGGCAAAGGGTGCCATGTTGCAGCTTGGCAAGATATGGAAGAACAGAGGGATACATCTCAAAACGAAGACGAGACTAGTCCGGACCCTGGTCTTTTCTATTTTTCTATATGGAGCTGAAACATGGACACTTAAATCAGCAGACCGCGGACGTATTGATGCCTTTGAGATGTGGTGTTGGAGAAGAATGCTTAGGATACCTTGGACAGCGCGTCGGACCAATATTTAAATAATTCATCAGGTTATGATCAAGACAAGGCTCTCTACCATCTGACTCAAACGAGTGTTAGAGTACTTCGGGTATATAGCTAGGAAAGAAGGTGAAAGGTGATAGTTACTGGGAAAATTGACGGCAAAAGAACAAGAGCCTGCAGTCCGATGCGCTGGTCAGATCAGATTCGCACCACCCTAGACACATCAGTCTACGATGCCCTACAGGTCGCCGTTGATAGAGGGAGATGGCGTGGTTTCATTGTTGAGAAGTTGTTGAGACGTGGTGGTCACGACCCTCAGATATGAGGAATACGACTCGAGGAGGAGGATGGGTTGCTAAGCTAGCAATAATATGTAAGTCAACAGGTGAGTAAGAAAAAACAAATTCTTACCAAAGGCATCATTTATATAGACATCACCAAGCTTCCTCAAGCTTGCCCGGAATGCTTTGACCTTTTCAGGATCTGCTTTAACCTTAGCTCCACTGGCATCAACACCCTTGCCTTCCTCTTCGACGTGGAACCTTACATTCTCCAGAAGGATTACGGAGCCCACGGGCGGGTCTGCACAGGCACCCTCTACTTCAGCTCCAACACAGTCGGAAAGGAAGGTAATATCCCTAAGAAAAGAAAATTGCAAATTGTAAGCTTTAGATTTTCTCTCCAGGTTTCCCTCAGGTTTCCAGGTTTCATGTAGACTTTTTCGTGGATGTTTGTTGGTCAATCACGTCGCAATGTTTAAACGGATCTGGTTGAAACTTGGAACACAGTTAGATTATAGTGTGGAAGCTGGAGGCTACTTTTAATCCCAGAAAAATAACGGGAACAGGAAACAGGAACTATGCAGGTAAAACTGCGAGGTATTGCCAGTCTTTAGTATATTTATTGTATCCAAGAAATTTTCTGTTTTTACTGAATATTTTTAAGTGATTTGTGAAAATACTGTGATACTATTACATCAACTTTAATAATGTTTCATTATTCAAGTTCTACATTATCCAAAAATTCATTAAATAATTGTGAATAAAAAATGTATGAATATTTAAAAAAAAAATTGTGCATTGGTTATAGTTGCAGACAGCAGACTGACTAACCAAATTAAATCTTATAAAGTACTGGAAAACTAAATGTAAGGAAACAAATTAACCATGTATACCATTACAGTTTAACTAGCAGTAGTTCCTGATCCCATTATTTTCTCAGTATACATTTTTTTTTATTGTATTATTCCTGACCATGATCTATCTATACATCCAATTTCATTCGAATCTTTTCAGTAGTTTTTGCCGTGAAAGAGTAACAAACATCTATCCATACAATTTCACAAACTGTCACTTTTATAATATTAGTAAGATATTCATAAAATTCAAAGAAATTATAAATTTACCTGTTTAGTAACTTCTTCAGTTCTTCCGCGACGGGTTTCAGGGTGTATTTGAGGTTTGCATTGCCGTCAGGTCTGCCCAAATGCGACATGAGCACGACCGACTTCGCACCTTTATCCAGAGCATACTTTACAGAATCCAAAGCTGCCACAATACGCTGGTTATTGGTAATAACTCCTTCTTTCAAAGGCACGTTGAAATCAACTCTGAATAAGAAGAAAAGTAGTGAAATTACAACAATTTATCTATGTCTACAAATGTACACATTTTTACTTAGTAGTAGCGAAATTAACTGACCTCATTAATACGCGTTTGCCAGATAAGTTAAGGGCATCAATGCTGAGTTTATTTAATGCCATTTTCAGTTATTAAATGAGTAATTATGCCACAAAACGGAAGAAGTTTTCGCAAAGTGCACCGGCCAAAATCAGGCAAAATCACAATGACAGCTACGACCTTCTAAATGTCAAAGAGGTCAAATGTTTACTGGAACATGGATATTATAAAACTGTGTCTTCACACACTAGAGCTATAATGATGTGACTTGCTCCTCAGTCCTCACAAGACGGCTAAATAGTTTATGGTGCCTCTACACTACGCAACGTCAGTGCCTTTATTATGTTTAGAGTGGTTAGAGGACGAAGTGTTCGTCTCTGAATTTTGTTATCTGTACTTTGACTAGAAGTGCCATAGACAAACATCAACGGAGGAACGCGGGAGGGATTTCTTCGTGGTAAAGTTGGTAGTCTTGTCACTCTTGTCAGTTTTTCGCGAAATGAACGCATTGAGACGCCCGGATTTGGAATGTTCTTTGAAAACCTACGTTGAATTTTATGAAAAATCGCGAGTGGTGGCGAAGTTACGTGAAATACGCGTCCCTAAGTGTGACTTTCATTATCATTCTGTATCTATTAGTGACTGTGTTGGGTGACGAACAACGGATACAGTGTAGTGCGTCGAAAGTTGAAACATGGTGCCGCTAGGTCCCGGCCCTGGCCATACTGCGGCACACCAAACTCACGGTGGTCCTTCCACCACTCTATCTGGCCCAAATTCTCTCTCACAAACCACCCCTCAGTCAAACAAGTCTTCAGCAGCAGTAAGTACAACGTACTCGTGGTATTTCCTCAGTTTGCGTCAGTCTGGCGGGCGGCACATGTTTATGTAACTTCAACTTTGTTCGAGCACGTGCGATTTGGCGCTAATTTTACTATTGGTTTCCAGAAGCCGAATTACACTCTCAAATTCACTCTCGCCGGGCATACAAAAGCTGTATCGTCTGTAAAATTCAGTCCAAATGGAGAGTGGCTGGCTAGCTCCTGTGAGTATACTATTACCGCATAAAATTAGCGTTGCTACGTTGGTTGCATTCTTTAAACTTTTATCAGGAGTAGTAACTAATTGTTACAGTTATTTGTTAATCAAGTAAATTGCGCTTTTACTACGCAATTTAACGCAATTTGGCTATAGATCAACTAAATACCAAACGACACTTCTGTTCTACCTTACAAAAGTTCATACAAACCAAATTCAACCTTACGATTTAGGGAATTAAAGTTCATATTTTTGATTCAAAACTTTGACTATCTACTGTGTCTGACTACTGACACAGAATTTTTCCGATTCCTTTGACCTTGCTCAGAATAAATACCAAAATAAATAATCATAGAAGTAGGTTGCATGTTTTATTTCATGAAGGCTATTTTATATATAATTATAATGTACATGCATAAAATATAATGTTAGTGAAGGACTTTCATCATTATTTCATTAGTTGGGTCAAATATTTTATGATCTCTGCTTATGAACTGTCTGAGAATGATGAAACAATGCATTTTTTATCACATAGTTATTAGGTAAGTTAGACTAAACAAAAGATATGTTTAAACGAATAAAGATGCACTTAAAATCTAATTTTCTATCCATTGTATAGACATTTAATTCAAATAAGTAGTTGACCCAAATTACTGATAATTTAGTTGCTCAATAACATTATTTTGTTGATAAAGGAAGTTAAGGCCAGATTCAGTAATAAAATGTAATTTTAAGCATAATCATACTAAACATTCCCACTGCTGGGCCTTCTCTCACTAAGAGAGACTCAAGGCCATAATCCACCGCACTGGCTGGCTCAGTGTGGGTTGGTGGATGGTGACCTCGAAAAATTCTAGGAACATGCCAGTTTCCTCACAATATTTTCCTTCACTGTTTTGAAATAGAACTAACATTTTTACATTCTGTACCTATGTATGAACAAAAATTTACCACAATGGGGTAAATGAATTTTAACCCTGAGATCTAATGGTTCCCACAATAACTTATTAGCAAATGTTTAGGCAAGAACAAGCATTTAGCTAAGTATAAATACATTTTAAATACTCTTTAAAATAAAATTTGAAAAAACTGTTTTCAAGTCATACTTACAAGTGCAAAGCGCACTAGCTCTTAGAACTAAGTTCTTACTGGTACTCTTACATTTGAATCAGGCCCAAACGTTCTCAGCATTTCCCATAACCATATAAATAGATCAAACACATTGGTAGAAACAAAATACCTATTTTTATTTCAGTGTGATTGTTCAAGGACGAGCGAGCTCATTCATATTTTTTGTTTAGGCATTGGCCTCTGCTTTTTTGCATAATTGGTCATACTTGTTAATGAAGTTTCCATAGCAACATTTACTTAACTACCCAAGAAAGAGGGTAACTCTTAGTTAAATGATAAATTGTAGGCATGAATTAGGTTCATTAAATTTATATCTCAAATATTTTTAATAATGGTTATTTAAAAAAAAAATGGTTGTTGTTTTGGTATTTGGTTGAGGGTCACAAAATAAGTTTTATTATGTCAAAATTTAGTAAAAATTGTACAAAAAATGTTTTGTTTGTGTTTTGACAATTATAATCATACTGGCAGTGCCCCGTAGTTTTAGTTCCCATTATTATCCTGCTATAAAAAGTAGCCTATATGTAGGTTATGGTCTGGAATAACAGGCTACTTTTCATAGTGGCAAAATTATGCAAACAGTAACTATACGGTAAAACTGAGAGGCACTGCTAGTGATATAAAGAGAGAATGCTGAATTTGTTAGTTGTGTTAATAACTTAATAATAACTGAGAAGTAATCACCAGATCACTACACTAATATATGGTTGTCAAGCCAATATCTGCTATGTACCAAAACTATCAAAAGTAAAACTTTGAGAAATGAAGTTCAAAAATTCTCATGTAAAATTTTCTGAGTAGTAATTATTTTTTAACTAGGTAGTCTATATTCAAGTTTTGTGTTTTAATTATTAATTTATTATGTTTTTTTTTATTTGACTTTATTTTAGTTTTCATGCACATAGCATTATTTTTTCTAGCGCTCATAGTTGGCCGTGTAATGCTCAGAAAGCTTAAACTTTTTTTAAATATCAAAACTTGGGCTTTAAACTAAATAGTCAAAATATTAAAATTTCAAAGCACATAGGAGATTTTGGGTATGACAACTACAATATTCAGCACCACTTCACAATTTTAAAACTATTTTCTTTTAAACTTGCCACATGACCATTTTGTCTTATGATCATAAAGCAAATCACATGATAATGGAATCCTAAATTTTTGTCAGCGTCATCAGATATTTTACAGTCAAAAATCTTTAGGGTTATATTGTAGAAAAATAACTGTTTTTTGTATGTGAAATGCTCAACCCAAAGTGTTGTATGTTTTATTACTGTGATTAACTAAATTGCTTATTATTTTGTACTTGTTTGATTACAGCCGCTGACAAACTCATCAAAGTCTGGGGAGCTTATGATGGCAAATTTGAGAAAACAATATCAGGGCACAAGATGGGCATCAGTGACGTGGCTTGGTCTTCAGATAGTAGGCTGATTGTTAGTGCTAGTGATGACAAAACCTTAAAGGTGAGTAACAGGGAAATTTATTTCTGATTTTTAAAAAATAAGTAGTACAAGTGAAAAGAGGGTCTTGGTCCAACATTGGGATATATACTGGGCTCTCAATAATTATATAATAGGAAGTACAGTGTAAACTCTGTATAACATAATAACGTTACATAAAGAATACTTCATATCGTTTTAAACTCTCTATAACATAGAAAAGAACACTATTTGGTTGGTTTACACATTGATACTCTCTCTATAGCGCAACAGCCATTCTATATTATGAAGAAATGTGTTCATATTTAGAGACAGAAAATTATCATTATCGGTGTTATTGTTATCTTATCGAGTAACAAAAGATACTAACTAAACCTTTGCAGTCCAGAAACTTTTGGGGTCCTACATGGCTGTCTTGGTTTTCCTATCGTATTATAATTTGTAAACCAACTTTGAAACTGTTAACATGGCCAATAAAAGAAAAGCTTTCTGTATCGATGAAAAAGTTTGTCTGATACAAGTGACTGGCAAAGCAAAAAACGTCAAGCAAAGTTAACTGACTATTTGTAATAATTTTATCAAATACATTTTAAAAATTATTGACATTATTTTTTTATAGTTAATTTTATAGTTATTTTTCTTTCTTCACTATAACAATATCTCAATAATGATAAAAAATGCGCAGTCCCTTGTCATGGTGGTTTGCAACATAGTATGTTAATTACAGAAATTTACTGTTGTTGTATGGATAAAGTTTTCAAGGTGATTCATGCATTGTGAGTTTAGAGTTTACCCATAAACATTTTTTAAAAAACTGTATTGAAATAAAAGATTTGTTTCTTCAAGTTACCATAGTAAATATTCTATAGTTGATAGTACTACCTGTACATGTATGCCAAAAATCTTTAAGCTGCTAGTAAACCCATTTTATTAGTCTCCCTATTATCTCAAAGGCTTTTGGCATGATAGCTAGATTTCAAATGGCCATCAATGTCAAAGTCCTTAAAAAATCAGTACTTTTTGTTGCTAATTTTCCTACGTGTCAACAATCTATTACATCCCAGTGTCTTTGGGCACACAGATGACAGTACCTTTGTACAGATTTAGATATCCACCTCCCAAGCCAGTGGGCAACAAACCCGTTCTCTGAGAAAGAATATAATTGAGTCTCGCAACTTGACCCTTCTGACAGTCTCAATTGAGGCAGTGCCAACTAACTCCTTTTCGAGATGTGTCTATTGCGTTAACTTATGATCTCAAGCTTCTTGAGAGTCACTCTATCATCTATGTTCTACTTTGGGTCATTAATTGAGTCCAAGGCTATTAGCGGCAAAAAAACTGGGTGTACTGTTGAAGGTGCAAAGGTCTATTAGTTGCTCACTTAAACGCACAGGTTCATATCCTCTACCTAAAGAATACTGCAAAATACTTATAATAACTCTTCAACTATACCAACCAGCTTTATCCAATAAATTATGGTTAAACTATTACTTATACATTAAAGTGTTGTGTTATACACATGTGTTGAACTTAGTTTGGCTTATCACCAAAAATTCTGTTTAACAAACATTTCCCACGGTTGCATTCTTATCTATTTGGGATAAGATAAGTACCTAGGAATTTTACTAGAAAATGATGTGATTTGAGATGTTAATTCTACAGTTGAGTGCAGTATTTGATTTAAAGTAAATACCCTAATACAAAAAGACAACCAAACTGAAATAACTTTAGTTGCATGTTTATATCATCACAGATTTGAATGGGCACAAAATTATGAAAAGCTCTAAATAAGCAAATAATAAGACATAGAATAAGAGAAATAACCACAACATTAATACCGGTATACTTATGGTACAGTAAGCATTTTTAGTACTAGTTTAAAAGACTACAATCCCAAGCTGGGAAAAATAATTATTTCATAAAAAATTTAATGTACTAAAGCTTCAAATTATTACTTGTTGCATTATTTTCTAAATGGTGTTATAAAGGAAATGTGTGTACATCAAAATAGTGTAAACATAGATAACTTTAATATTAATCATTGTCAATAAAACATTTTTCAGGTATGGGAACTCAGCTCAGGAAAGTGTCTGAAGACTCTAAAAGGACACAGCAATTATGTATTTTGCTGTAATTTCAACCCACAGAGCAATCTTATTGTTTCTGGCAGTTTTGACGAGAGTGTGCGAATATGGGATGTGAGGACAGGTAATAAAACCACTAGTTACAGATATTAATGTAGACTTGATACAGAATGTGGTTCCTTTTGGTTTTGTTAATTGAAAATCTTACTTTGAAAATTTACAAAATGCCAATTCCCCAGAAATTTTGCTTACATGACTTTTGGATAATGGCCAATAGAATAAATCTTTCATAAAATATTAAGTTTCTAGAGGTCTACTAGTTCAAATATTTCGTGTCATTCTATAGACACTAGTAACGGAGACTTTAGAATTAAAGTTCACTGAGTTGAGCATTATTCTGTGAAAAGGCCCATGTTTATTGTATAAATTACATAGATAAACTACTCAGCTGTTCTCTTATTGGTCCATCAAGAATACTACACCTACATGATAATGAAGGAAAGTAAGCTAGTGGGTCACACATAATAAACCCACTGTTGCTAGGCCAGATACAATTTCGTTTACATAACTAGTTTTATACTGTCTAACCTTCTAGAGTAAATTTAAAATATATATCCATTTAGTTAGGTAAAATGTTGAAATTTAAACATGTTCTGTATTAAATTTCAGGAAAATGTTTGAAGACACTACCGGCACACTCAGATCCAGTGTCAGCTGTCCACTTCAACAGAGATGGAAGCCTTATTGTATCATCAAGTTATGATGGATTATGGTAAGAACAAAGTTATTTAAAATATCAATTTGTCTTTTTACATAAAAATAATCTAATAGAAATTACAGAGAAGCTTTTGCCTAAACAGGTAAATCATTAAATGTTGTACTTGTTTATCAAATATAAACAAGTTTTGTTTTTATTTTATGTCACAAGCATCACAAATTTTGATAACAATTTGACTATCTAAAAAATGTACCATGTTTTTGACTTGCCTTATTATAGCTGGAGCAGCGGTTTTTATATCAGAAAAACAAGGATGATTTTTCAAACTTATCCCCTAATAAATTTAATTTGTCTTTTCCAGTCGAATCTGGGACACAGCATCTGGCCAGTGCCTGAAAACACTGATAGATGATGACAATCCCCCTGTCTCCTTTGTGAAGTTCTCTCCGAATGGCAAATACATCCTCGCAGCTACACTTGACAACACACTTAAATTATGGGACTACAGTAGAGGGAAATGTCTGAAGACGTACACTGGACACAAGAATGAAAAATATTGTATTTTTGCCAACTTCAGTGTCACTGGAGGAAAGGTATGTCCCATGTTAAACAATATTCCATTTATGATATGATTTTATTCTCAGCTACTGTTTGAGACAGGCAAGTCGTTAAACTTAGGATGTCAGAATTGCATAAAAATAGAATCCTCAGAATGTAACTTTAACGCGTGTTATTGTTCGCTCAGTTTTGGTGAACATATCAGACACTTACCTAAACAAAATTTGCACTGATAATTGTTATTTTATTTATTTTAATGTTATTTCTGGTTATTCGCACCTTGCCAACGGCTATTACTTGTACATGCACAACCTAGAAGCCAGGATCATCAACAGCATAGTAAGAGCATACTGCTCTTCGATACTGCCTTGTTGAGTCTGAGGCCTGCCGGTTCTACAAAAAGTACGCGCCTGCGCCAGTTCTTGAAAATATGCGTTGCTCTATTGGGACTGATCTGTCATCACAAACAAGACTATCGTCTCCAAATAAGCCTGATATTGTGGTGATAGACTGGTCTCAACGCTGGCCTGTGCTTGTTGATATAACCATAACACGTGACGAAAACCTCGATAAATGCAGAGATAGAATCTTTTAATACTAAGTTTATATTTTCCAACCTGCAGCTTGTCAGCATAGTGTACTATGGCCTAAACCCTCTAGGTAGGGTATCCCAACAACTTATACATCGATTTAACTGAATGCCATTTTTATCTATGAAAATTTGGCCAATTCTACTAATGTTATAAATGCTGTAGTTTGTGGGGATGGATAACACATAAGCTAATTCCGGGATCAGGAAGCCTGGTAATATGGTGCAAGTGGTTAGTTTAGGTAGTTTTTGTAGTGGTAGGACTCCTGCAGAGTCCACCTGGGGTAGTACCACACCTTTGCCAATTATTCTATCCAAACAGTGATGTGAAAACATTGATGAAATGATTGTATACAATGCAATTGAGTGGAAGAGAGATAGCGTACAATGAGCATAACGGTAAACTTTCGTGCGTGCGTTCATCGAATTGTTAGACGTTGTCACGTCAAAAACGGCATAACAGAGTTAGTAATAAAGTATGTCCTGTTCACAGTGGATAGTATCGGGGTCTGAGGACAACCTGGTGTACATCTGGAACCTGCAGTCGAAGGAGATTGTGCAGCGGCTGTCTGGCCACACGGACACAGTGCTATGCACTGCGTGTCACCCCACCGAGAATATCATCGCCTCGGCGGCCCTCGAGATGGACAAGACTATCAAGCTTTGGAAGAGCGATACTTAATCAAATCTATCTGGTACGTTCAACTTATACAACTATTTACAACTTAAACTGGATTCACAAACACACTGGAAAAAATCCACAAATTCCCTTTCGTGGCTTTTTCCACAAATCCCCTTAGATTCCTCCCCGGGGCCTGGGGCTTTGTGGATTTTTTGTCCCCTGTGATATTTTGGACTACTATACTATTGTATGTCTCATAGCATAAGCGGCCTTGGCCAGTGTTGTGGATTACGGCTCTCATTGTGAGGGTGAGGCCCGAGTCCCAGCTGTAGGAACATTAACCCACTTAATGTTCCTTATGCTATGAGATACATACAAAAAACAAAGATGTTGATGAAATAATAAAAAAAAATTGGCAGTCATAGGAACTGCTGATAGAAGTGACAACTTATAACTCTTATATAACTTTATAGCTTACTTTGGAAAGTACACGGATGTAACCGAAGGGTGTGGCCCTCATGGCATGACCATCTAGAAATGCGTCACCATTTCCCATTGACGCATTTCCAGATGGCCATGCCATGATGGCCAGGCCACGCCTTTACAGTATTTCCCATTGGCTGACGCATTTCTAGATAACCAATGGGTATGGTCCCGAGTTTGCACGAAGATTTCTTATCATACCCGAGCGTGACGCTAGAATTCAATTCACGGCCCACGATAAATCTGTCTAGACGCGCCAAAAGAAGTTTTCACTTCAAAAATATTGACCTATCAAAGTCTTAAGTACAATGAGTATTATTGAGTGAAGGTATTTATTTAATAATAGGTGAGCAGCATAAGCTGATAAACTGATATGACTGTTATATCTTCAGTGTTGAAATAACAAAATTATAGGTAATTAATTGTCTATTAAAACGATATTGATTTGTTAAAACTTTTAGTCCAATATATCACAGGGGATTTATGGACAAAAATTCAACAAATCCCCTGGAAGGGGAAATCTAATGGAATAGGCGAGACGACTGAAGAAAATTAAGATTAAGAACTAAACTAGATAATTAAAAAAATATTGTACACATTTTTTCTTATGTTTCACAAGCAAAAAATGACACAGTGCTTAAGTTTCGAGTAACGTCACGTTATGGTACAATTTTTACTATAGAGTGACGTCACAATCCCCACGCCGGAAGTTTGATGATTTATATCTCTGTCAATTTTTGATAATTTGGTAATACAAAAAATACGGGTCCCATATTTTTTTTCATAATCTACCTGACGAACTAATTTTAATAATGTATTTTTGATCCTGTCTTCATCCCAATTTGTGGAATAAGCCGGGAGAACGCCGTCTGCCGATCCGGAGACCTCGGGCGCTAATCCCACGCGCACCACTGTCTTTTCGAAGTCATGTGCGTAAAGTAGCTAACTTAAAAATCGGTGAAGGAAAACATCTGGAGGAAACCGACATACATGTATCTCAAATTTTTCCAAGGGCATACATATGCCATCCACCAACTCGAACTGGGCAGCGTGGTGTATTATGGCCTTGACTCTCTCCTTGCGAGAGAAGGCTCGGGGCCTTCGTCCCAGCAGTGGGAACATTTAGTGGGCTGATTAAGTACAAGTAAAGTTTATTGGATAGGTGAAGTAACTCCAGTGTTTCTATTGTTCCAGGCTTCCAAGCTTGCAGTGATCTGTAGACGCGGCTTCATATTGTGAGCCAGAATGAAATGCCACTGGCTTGTGAATATTTTTAAAAACGATACCATTTCTGGTAAATTGGACTTGCAAAGTGTACATGAGTGTGTACTTTTTTCATTTTGTATATCACAGACGGTAATGTGTGCATTTTAGGTTGTTTATAAGATATACATATTTTTGTATCTGACATGAAACAAGAGATATGAAACGTATTAGCCATTATGTTTTAATTAAGATTTAGTTAAGGACTCCGCTTAAGAGTAACTTGTTGGATGCAATTAAAAATTTAGTAGTTAACTATGTGTTTTTATTGTGCATTGTGCCCTCATAAACTGGTGTAGTAAATTTTCAATTTATTTATTTATTAATTTATATTAAATTAACAATTTAAAATAATAAAACACTTTTGGTAACGCGGTTTGTTTTTGACTGACACTTGATGTAATGACGTGAAAACTGACGCATTTTACGTCGCGTGCCGAAACTAAATCAAAATAAATAATATCGTGAAGCCGACCAAATTGAAAATCAGTATTAATGATCTGTAAGTCTTACGTTTTGTGACTATTCAGTTTGATCTGGTTCTCGATGTTATCACTTTTGTTGAGTTTCTTCTGAGTGATTTTCGGAACGCGACAATCCTCCTATCCTTCAACGCACACACGCACACTGTTTAGATAGAATATATGATGGAATTTGAACTTTGTGCAGCGGGACCAAAGTACAAATTGACTCCTTGACGTTAGGAACACACAAATATTGCTTAGACTTATGTGAGTGCTTGTTATTTAATATGAACTTTATGCTATAGCAATAGAGCTCAAATTGCCTTAACATTTTAGTTAGAAAACGTTTGTATGGAACAGCACTTTACTTAATATGAATTTTATTTCGTAGGAATAAAGCTCAAATTGCCTTAACATTTTAGTTAGAAAACGTTTGTATGGGAAAAAGAAAAGGGCTGTTTTTAGGGTTTTCCTGGCAATTATTCGATTTATTCTCGCCGTAAAAACCATCCTTGAACTTATACGAACATTAAAAAAAAAGAATTGTCCAAATCGGTACAGGCGTTGTTGAGTGATGCGCTTACCAACACATTTTGCGATTCATTTTTATATTATAGATAGATATAGAATCTGAATCTCGGAAACGGCTTCGACGATTTTGATGAAATTGATTATTTAAACAGGGGGTGTCGGGGGCGATATATAGATCTAGCTAGGTTTTATTTTTAAAAAAAACGGCGTTTTAAGCGCATTTTCAAGCAATGAAGAATTGCTACAATATGATTAGAATGCAAATGCATATTTCGTACATGTGTTCAGTGTCGTTATATCAGAATCAGAAAGTGCCCGTCGAACCCAGTTCATACTGAGAGCCCTTTCCCAACGTAAGTATCTAATTTAATGGAATATAAAATAACACGAACAAATTTAATCTAAGTATTGGCATTTTTTTTAACTTTAACCTATGTAAACCTATTATTACATTTGACCGCCATCTCGCCTGATGTTAAGCGATGATGCGGTCTACGATGGACCGTGTTTACTAAGAAAAAAACTGATTCACTCTTGATTTGAAAACACAAAGATTGTACCTAACCATCGGGGAAAACCCACACAGGCAACGTATTCCACAGTCTAGACGTTCTTATCATAAAAGTAGAGTCAAATCTCTTCGTTTGTGTCTTTGCAACATCAACGATGTCGATCTATCGAGCCACGAGCATTCCGATAGAAAAAAGGACAATTTGGGATAAGATCATTCAAATCTCTCGCACTCTCACCTAAGTGTACCTATCCGATAAAAAACCGATAGGCTAGCAATTTTTCGGCGATGTTCAAGACTTTGAAGTCTTTTTCGCACAAGAGTGTCGTTCCTATGAGCTTTTTGGCACGTTTCTCGATCGATTCCAAAGCCTCCAGCTGATACTTAGCCGATCCATCCCAAAGGTGCGAACAGTACTCCATACAGGAGCGAATCTTTGCTTGATAAATGTAAGTTACAATACTTGTAACTAAATGTTTCTATACAAACTAACTGACAAAGCAACAATATAGCTGCTTAACAATAGATGGCGCTGTTAAGCAAGACTCGAAGATACCCCGTTCAATTATTTTTTTATATTTTGCCGGCAAGATTAAATAAAGAAAATTATTCACTAGCGACCCGCTCCGGCTTTGCACGGATGCAATGCTGGTAAATATGTCCCATTGCATTGCGTATTAAATCTGTTATATCCTCGAAAGCATTCATTTAAATTACATGATGTACCTAAGGCCTGTATTGAAATGCACAATTAACCTATTTAAGGTACTTAATAGAATATGGTTTTAAATCGCTTCATCAAAAATACCTTATTTACGAAGCAATATTAAATCGTTAAAGATAGATACATACCTGCCACAACGGACTTTTTTGTAAACCTTTTTATGTGCCTATGTATGCTTAGGGCACCTATTAAAAATGCATCAAATTAGTTGCGTGGTTTGAAAGAAGAAGCATAATATATTTATGTAGGGAGAGAAAGACAGCGGGAAGCGACTTTGTTTTATACTATGTTGGGATATTTCATCAGTAATTCGTATCTGCTTAAATAATTTCACAAAAAAAAACCGAGCAAAGCTCGGTCAACCAGGTACTATGTCTTAAAACGGCAAATTACTAACATTCATAGAAAAAATATACGAGAATAATAATTTGCCTATAATTGTTCGATTTCAAGTCTGCCGGGGCTGTGAGCCATCTAACTCGCACTGATTGGTTCTGCCGCGCGCCGCGCGATACGTGAACTTTGACCAACCCGTAAACCCTAGATTAAATTAAAGACAAGGAAAGGAGAAAGTCAAAACAGCGAGTGCGAATGAAAAGCAGCTAGCAACCGGTCAGGATAACTAGATAACCAAGCAAGTAATGGGCAAACATTATTGTGTTCCGGTTTGAAGGGCAATGTATCCAGAGAAATTACAGGGCTTAGAGATATAACAACTTAGATCTCTGGGTGACGAGCGCAGTGCAGTGCTAGGTAATGATTTGGACTTTTCATGGTCCAATAGCTGCGCGTCACTGTGCTGTTATGTGGCAGGCATGTTGCTTACCATCAGGCGCATGTCCTGCTCGTCTCGAAACTCGTATTAAAAAAAAACTAGACCTCTACGATTTCGGGAATCACATGAAACGAAAACAAAACATTAATTTTACGTATGAGTGAAAGGTGAAATATTTTTTCTGATAACTGGAGGTTTTGCTGTTGTTCCTACATAATTTTATAGAACAAGAAGATATTTTTATCGACTACCATTACAAAAAACCTTCCGTAAAACGTAAAAACGGAACCCTTACAGATTCGTCATGTCTGCCTGTTTGTCTGTCTGTCCGTCCGTATGTCACAGCAACTTTTTTCCGAAACTATATAAGACCTATACTGATGAAACTTGGTAAGATGCAGGGCCGTCTTAAGTCTATTCTGCGCCGGGGTGCGGGACTCAGCCTGCGCCCTCGTTTTGTTAACACTGCAGCGTGGCACGCTTCGTGCCAATGCTTTCCAGTGCCATAGGCCGGATTTAGAGGTGTGGAGGCCCCGGGGCAGAACACCCCCCCCGTAGGTTAAGATTTCTCAAGCAAAAACCCGGACAACAACTAGTTTAATTAAGTTTACTTGCCCCGTTTGCCCTCCCCTAAATCCAGCCTGAAATAATGTAAGCCGGGTAATAATATAAACCGGCACGGGATTGTTGCTTTCCAGTGACGGTTTCCATTTTTCCAGTAAGCAATCTAGCGTTGGTTTCGATCGCTGTACTGGAATAATGTAAATCAATGTACAATGGCTAAGTTTGTCAGTCTGTCTTGGGTCATCGTTGAACGGAGAAATTTTTTTTAGTGTTCATTTTGATAAGGGTCTCTCGCCTTCTGCTACTGTAACAGGCAGTGTTAAATATACATATACGCAGAGCTGTTGAGATATTAGGAAATTAAATTATTAGAATATATCAGTGGGAGTACTTATTGATGCATTGGGTAAAAATATTGTACACCTAACTGTAGTGATTAAGAGATTATTTCTCTTTAAGTGCGAGCGCCCGGACGGCTATGTCAAAGGACGAAATTTTTTTTAGTGTTCATTTTGATAAGGGTCTCTCGCCTTCTGCTACTGTAACAGGCAGTGTTAAATATACATATACGCAGAGCTGTTGAGATATTAGGAAATTAAATTATTAGAATATATCAGTGGGAGTACTTATTGATGCATTGGGTAAAAATATTGTACACCTAACTGTAGTGATTAAGAGATTATTTCTCTTTAAGTGCGAGCGCCCGGACGGCTATGTCAAAGGACGCAACAGATGCATAGGTGCTGCGCCGCGCGCCCATTTCAAATGAATTTACACTCTATTGACTTAGAGATCATTTTGCTTCAAGTGCGGGCGACCGGGCGGCGACGTGTCAAACGTACATTCATTCATACATACACTCTCTTAGGATTAGAGATTTTGCTGCGCGCGTGTTGTACCTATTATATAAAATTGTTATTAGCGTTTGAGCTTGACCCTTGAGGCGGTGTCTGAATGGGGCGATGCCAATCTGGTCAAGTTCAACGAGATAGACGCAGGCGTGTCTGTGCTCTGCTAAAAGGAGTCCATTCGAACTAACTCCAGCTTTTAAAGGTGTCTCCGTGCCGGTTTCTGACCGTTTTGAGCTTTTGGGGGTTACTTTGACCTCTACGCTCAACTTTGGCTCGTATATCGAGTCCAAAGCTAAACTAGCTGCCAAAAAACTAGGTGTTCTCTCAAAGGTGCGAAGGTACTTCAAGTCTGAACAGTTGCTTACATTATATCACGCACAGATTCGCTCCTGCATGGAGTACTGTTCGCACTTTTGGGATGGTTCGGCTAAGTATCAGCTGAAAGCTCTGGAATCGATAGAGAGGATAGCCAAAAGGCTCATAGGCAACGACACTCTTGTGCGAAAAAGACTTCAAAGTCTTGAAAATCGCCGTAAAATTGCTAGTCTATCGGTTTTTTTATCGGATACACTTCAGAGAGTGTGCGGCTGATTTACATGATCTAATACCACCTTGTCCTTTTTTCTATCGGAATGCTCGTAGCTCGAAAAAGCGAAAGACACGAACGAAGAGATTTGACTCTACTTTTGTGATAAGAACGTCTAGGCTGTGGAATACGTTGCCTGAGTGGATTTTCCCCAATGGTTACAATCTTTGTGTCTTCAAATCGAGAGTGAATCGTTTTTTTGTAGGTAAACACGCTCCATCGTAGACCGCATCGTCACTTAACATCAGGCGACATGGCGGTTAAGTGCAAACCTACAAAAGTTAAAAAAATAAAAAATGGTGTAGTGTGGTAATGCGACAAGCGCCGAAACTGTAATTTAGGTAAAAAAAAATAGTACCTACTGCTGATGACTTTTTTTTGCTTGCGCATACATATTTGTCGTAAGTAACAATTACATAAAACTGTGCAACAGCGTTAAGTTCAATGAAATATCCAAAAATTCAGCGCTCGTTAGGCGCCCCCGGGCGCTCCGCGCCCGGGTGCACCGCACCCCTTGCACCCCCTGGTAAAGACGGCCCTGGTAAGATGTATTCTGTGAACCGCATTAAGATGTTTAACAAAAACATAAAAAGAACTAAAAATGTTGGGGTTGCCATACATAGAACTGAAACCCCCCCCCCCCTGTAACTTCTAAAATAAGTGAATGATAAAACTAAAAAAAAAAATGAACCTACATTACCATGCAAACTTCCAACGAAAATTGGTTTGAACTCGATCTAGTAAGTAGTTTTTGACGTCATAAATATACTATTTTTAAAACATCGATCAAAGTTACAACTAACTACAAAAACTTATGTATTATGCTACTGGCTGCTACGGAACACTTCAAGGGCGAGTCCGACTCGCACTTGACCGCTTTTATTTAAACAGAAACAACACAGCAAATGCGCACAACGTAAAAACGGAACCCTTACAGATTCGTCATGTCTGCCTGTTTGTCTGTCTGTCCATCCGTATGTCACAGCCACATTTTTCCAAAACTATAATAACCATACTGTTGAAACTTCGTAAGTGGATGTATTTTGTGAACCGCATTAAGATTTTCACACAAAAAATGAACAAAATAGAAGTGACCACTTCTATTTTTTTTAAAGTGCGAGTCGGACTCGCCCATGAAGGCTTCCTTCCGTAGCAGCAGCAAGTAACATAATATAAAAGTTCTTGTAGATCGTTGTTACTTTAATCAGTGTTTTAATAATAGTGAATGCATGACGTAATGAAATAAAACTACATACTAGATCTCATTCAAACCAATTTTCGTTGAAAGTTTACATCATATTTTTTTTATATTTTTGCCATTCTCTTATTTTAGAAGTTACAGGGGGGGGGGGGGGGGGGGGGCACACATTTATTTTACCACTTTGGAAGAACCTCTCCCGCAAACAAAACTATTTAGAAAAAATGTTGGAAACCACATTTTTCCACAGTTGGAAATCATTTTTGAAGACCTATCCATAGATAATCCACACGTTATTTATGGTTTTGGTGTAAAACATTTTTTTGAGTTTCAGTTCTAAGCATGGGGCACCCCCAAAACGTTTTTTATTGTTTCAAAATCTTTATGCGGTTCGCAGAATACATCTACTTACCACGTTTCAATAGTACGTATAGTTCTTATAGTTTCAGAGAAAAGTGGCTGTGACATACGAATGAGCAGACAGAGCCTGACAGACAGACTTGACGAATCTATAAAGATTCCGTTTTTTGCCATTTGGCTACGAAACCCTAAAAATAATTAATTGTGGGGGTGCCCCATACCACAGATCAGAAAATAGTTACTTCGTAACCCATACCTACTAAGAACTAAAACAATTTTTTTTATCCTCAAAATCATTCGTATGGAGTGGAGTACCTACTTATTTATCTTTTTCCTTCTCTTCTTTAAAAAACGTCTTTAAAAATGACATAAAGGTTTCTCACATTTTTTTTTCTAAACTGAATAGTTTGCGCGAAAGACTCTTCCAAAGTGGTAAAATGTGCCTCCCCCCTCCACTGTATCACTGTATCTTTAAAATGAGAGAATAACAAAACTGATAGAATGTATGATTTACGCGAATGATGTATGCGAACTTCTTCCGTAAATTTGTAGTATTTGAAAGTAGTTTTAATGTAATCTACAATACACTGTTATTAAAACGTCGATCAAAGTTCAAACTAAATACTTACAACAATTTTTATATTATGTTACTTGCTCCTATGGAACCCTTCAAGGGCGAGTCCAACTATAGTATAAGTATTTGTGATTACAAATAAAGTGGCCAAGTGCGAGTGGAGTTGGAGATTCAGTGACAAAAAAATCTGGTGATTTTAGTGACTTTTTCATGACTGATCAGTTACGTAAAATCTGATTATAGCAGTAGGAGTAGAAAGTTACAAAGTCTGAGCCAAAGCAATACTGAGCGTGGCTGGCTATTTGCATCACTTGCATGCAGCAGCGTGGACATAACGAAGGTGCAAAAATCGCCTACCGACATTTGTAGGATGCATGCATTCGACAAAAGACGCGTGCGTGGACAGTAGGCCTTAGGATGATGAATAAAATATGTTATTCTTGAACATATTTCTTAGGGATTCGGCACCCTTGATTTCAAAACATGTTTAAAAAAAATATCATGCAACCAGTCCTGACTATAAGCAGATGTGTTGTTGAGGCTTTTGTCATGAGGAGATGTGTCCCTATAGGAGCATCTACCATATTAATAGTTTGGCTCAGTCAGCGCCGCCGAGGTTCTGTGCCGTTTCAGGCGATTAAGACAGTCTGGCAATATGAGCTGGACAGCAAGTTGTTCGGATGATTTTCCAGCCTTGTTTTCTAATTGTTTGAGCATGCCTCTATCTCTACCTTCACTGTTATGGAATGCTCAGGTGTTCGACGTTCGTGTACTTCACTGTTTCTAATGAACCAGGGAGCGGTGCTGATTGGCTTGAGAATGTAGTTTTGTTGTTGGAGTCGCTGCAGGCTTCCTGTTTGTTCCGGTTTGCTGTGTCATCTGCATAAGTAGCAATGGTGACACCTAGTGTTAGTGGGAGGTCTGCTATGTATACAGCGTACAAGATGGCCAAGAAAGGAGCCCTGTGGCACTCCAGCAAGTATGTCGTGAAAACCTGACAAGTAGTCGTCTTGTCTGACCTGCAATATTCTATTTCTTTGGTACCTATTCTATTACTTGAAAGAAGCTGTGAGGAAGAAGTAACTTGATTTTACAGAGTAAACCCTTATGCCACACCTGTCGAAGGCCTGTTTAACGTCAAGAAACACCGAAGAGCAATAATCTTTCTTCTCGAGACTTTCACAACGTGTCTGCACAGCTGCACACTCTGTGTACTTCTTCAGCGGTGCCGTGCTCAGGTCTGAATATAAATTGGTAGTCTGGGGTTACGGAGTTTTCATGCATAGCACATGATACACGATGGAGTAGTATCTAAAACTTTGGATATTGTGGGTAGGTTGATTGGTCTGTAGGATGATAGTTCGTGTGGTAGCCACCACAGGTGATAGCAAACCCAGGTTTATGGACCATGATCACTTGTGACACATTCCACAGTGCACTATAGTAAAATGTTCTGAATATACAATTAAATAAGGTAGTCAGATATACTATTGCTTTGCGTGGCAATTCAGATAGAACCTTTTATCTATGAGGTCGAATCCTAGAGCTTTTTTATTGTCTAGTTGGCGGATGGTTCTTGTTACTTCTCCTGGTATCACTACTTTTAGGGGCAAATCAAATTGGAAATCTTGCTGGAGTATGTTGTCTATGTTAGCTTCGCTAGATCCAGGGGTGGCTTCATTAGGAACAAATACTTTGGCAAGATGATCAGCAAAAGCATTTTCTTGTTTACTTCTGGCCCACTTGTTTACTTTTACTCGTAGAGGTGGCTTTGGCTTAATTGGCTGGTTCATGCTTTTACATGACTTCCACAGGGAGTACCTAGTCAGTATGAGCAGTAGCAGTCAGCGACAATAGGTTAGCTTCTATTTTAGCATTTTCTTTTTCTTTTATGGTTTGTTTCAGGATTTTCTGTAATTATTAACCCTTTTATCCTGCGGGTGACGGCTAGAATGTCACACTCTGCGTTGTCTCGAGAGAGTTTTCTCGACAATCATTTCCCTAATTTCTTGAGGTACATTAGTATGTCTTACATTCTTATGATTTATCTTTTCTGTGTTGTTCCAACAGGCCTTCTGGGTTGCCACTTTGAACGCTAGGACAGCATCATCAATTTCATCCCCGTTCTTTAGGGAGACTTGTCACTACAAGGAACCCTCGACTAAGGATCGAATTTTTTTTCAGTTCTTTTAGTTTTTGTACAGCCGAGGTTTACTCTGGTTCTTCAGGATGTCTGCACTAATTAATAGTAAGTATAACAGGGTTCGAGTCTCCACCTAGACAGGATTCAATGTGGTAAAAATGTCTCTATAGCCCCTTCATTAAGAAAAAGTCTAAGAGATCAGGCAATTTGTTTGGATCGGTCGGCCAGTGGGTAGGCCCAGGTGTGATTATTGTTGTAAGATGGTTTTTGTCAACATATTTTTTTAGTTCCCTGCCTCGAGTGGTGACTAGTCTCGAGCCCCCGTGTAGATGTTCCCATCTCCCCTGCTATGAACCGTGGTCCTAGACTTTCGATGTATGCAGTGAACTGTTATTTTGTGCAATAGGTACGCTGACGAGATATTGAAATGGCCCTTTATATCTCGGATATTAATAGTGGTCGCTTGGATATAGTCTGTTTTAAACTGAGTAAGCTCGTGGTGACCCATAGAGGATTTAATTAAAATGTTGTTGTTGTTAAAATGCTGTACCTACCTACCTCCGCCTGGTAGCATAGAATAGATAATATAGATATGCTGGTAGAACCCTTTAGAGCCACAACCCAAAATTCAGTTATTTTTCTTTTTTAGCTGTTCTGTTAGCTACTTCTGATGATTTTCTATCATTTTACATAATTCTCTGTGCATTTTAATTGGCTATTTATTACACTTGATTATTTCAATATTTTGGTAGGTAAATATAAACTAATGAAGTCTAGCAGAGCAGCATATAAGTCTTTGATTGATCGAGTTGCAATTTAGATTACTATAGATACCACAGAAATCTTTATTATTTAAATTTCTTGATTGATGCTACTGTTAGATTATAATCATTGGCTACGCGGCTTTTTTCGCATAAAAAATATTGCTACGGGAGCTATGCGGGTGAAACCGTGGGACACTACCTATATGAGACATGAGCTTAACCTTCTACTAAATTACGTAAAAATATTGACTAGCACATTTTTGGCTAGTCGTTTAGGAGATTACTCGACCTGAAAAAATAGAGATTATATTTATCTGGAAACTCCCACTCCTGCAACCTATCCACTATACATACATACTAGGTATAAACTATATATCACCGTGTCCGGGACAGATAACTCGGTAGATAACCTATTAGCTATCTCGTGCAGTGAATTAGGTCGGCCCACTCTAGGGATGAGGACCGCCATAAACCAATGGCCATGTGATTTATCAACACGAAGGAAAAACACTCGTCTATCTACCTACTTACGTCCTGTTAGACGCGATATTTGGGTCTACCCGATTTAGAAAAAAAACCGGCCAAGTGCGAAACGGTCTCGCGCACCGAGATTTCCGTACAAACCAGTAGGTATACCTAATGGGCTATAGATTGGGTAAGTAAAAGTTAAGATATTTTAAAATTATTAAAAATATTTTTTATAAAATGACTAGCGGCCCGTTCCTGCTTCGCTCGGATAATAACCTAGATACCAACTGCAGCGCCATCTGCCGGGCTTATTTGTGAATCTAAACCACCAAGGGCGCTACCCAAACGTATACAAAAAAAAATCATTCAAATCGGTCCAGCCGTTTAGGAGGAGTTCACTTACAACGATACGTAAACTATTTTTTTACAAAAAAATTAAACCAACTTCAAAACTACAAACACTCAAAAGCGAAAAATAAGTTATTATAAGCGCTACTCACTCATTTGAAACCGGTGGCAGTCAAGACCAGCGACTGATTAAGAGTTATGGCCGCCCTAGGCTAATTGTGACGATGCGCCCCCATCATCATCATATCATCAACCTGTATTCGGCCACTATACATAGGTCTAGACATAGGTCTTTCCCATAATACGCCACTCACTCAGCCCGATCCTCGGTCTTACGTCTCCAACCGCTACTAGCTGCCTTTCGTATATCGTCACTTCATCTAGTCTCAGGGCGTACTACATTACGTTTACTGATTCGCGGTCTCCGTTCCAGAACCCGTCTACCCCAACGGTTATCGGGTCTGCGATAGATGTGCTGGCCAACTGCCACTTCAGTTTGCTAATACGCTGGGTTATGTCGGTGATTTTTGTTATCTAACGAATTACTTCATTGCGAATGCAATCCCTTAGAGAAACCCCAAACATAATCTTTTCCATATCTCGCTAATCGACTTTGAGCTTATGGACCGTTTTTACTGTCAGTGCCAACGTTTCAGCACCGTAGATCATAATCATAACGGATAGGACGCACTGATTGTACATTTTTGTCTTGAGACTTTGTGGGATGGGTGACGAGAAGACTCGATGACGTTTTCCAAATGCTGCCCAGCCCAACTAGATCCTTTTCATGACCTCATTCTCAAAGCTGCTTCTACCTAGTTTAAGCGCCTGCCCTAGGTTAACGTATTTCTGAACAATTTCAAGAGTGATTCCATTTACGGCAATCGGTTCTAGAGCAATGAACTCGTTACACATGACTTTGGTTTATCCAAATTCATCTGGAGACCGTTCCCTTGAGAAGCGTTAGCCAGGCTGTCCAGCGTCCACTGCAAGTTCTCCAGTGACTCTGGCATAATAAAGATGCTGTCCGCTAATCGTAAGGTAAGAGATATGCTCGCCTTTGACATTTAAGTCACGTCCAACCAATCCAGCATCTTAAATATATTCAGTGCGTTTGAGAACAATTTCGAAGAAATGACATTCCCTTGTCCTGACGCCTCGAAGCAGAGGAATATGTTTCGTCTGCTGGACCGCCATCGTAGTGGCGTGGCATACATCTCACCATCTGGACCGTATCGTCAATCAACTTGACCTCGCTGTAAGGACGCCAGAACAGCCCAGGTTTTGACCTATCAAAGGCCTTTTCATAGTCCACAAATGCTAAGCAAAGGGGCCTATTGTACTCCTTTGTCTTCTGTGCAATCCGCCGTACCGAGTGAATATGGTCTATGCTGCTGTGGCTCAGAAGCGATATTGGTCTGTATTTCTTTAAAAGAGTTTTGTCTTGTCTCCCTTTTGAAAGAAAAGGATACAGTCCGCGAGGTATAAGCTGAGCTATGCATTAGTGTGAGTGATGACATGCATACGCATCTATTACCAAAAGTACAGTCAGACAACAAACTCTTAAACAACAAGCTGACATTAACTATCCAGGATCAATATGGTCATTGCGAAAAGAAGTATCTCTTTTAGGATTCAAATGGTCAAGGACAGAGAATAACAGAAAATTTTTAATGGAAAAGCATGAGATCCGTCACCTACGTATAACTTATTTACTTAAAATTTCCGAATACCGTATTCAGGGCAGGCCTATCGTTTATACCGATGAAACATATATTGACACCACTCACACTTCATCAAAATCATATTCAGATGGCAGCACTTCTGGTTTGAAGAAACACCTTATTAAGAGAACATGGTCACAGCGTCCTGCGTCTGACTGTACTTTTGGTGATCACTCACACTAATGCAAAGCTCAGCTTATACCTCGCGGACTGTACCAACATATTTGTGCCATGCCTGTGGAGTTCTCCTGGTGAAGAGGACGGCATGAAACATTTCACGGAGCTCTCTTATAAGTGAGGCTCCACCAGCGTTTATGAGCTCTGTAATCCCGTCCTCGCCCGCGGCTTTCCCATTTTTATGTTGCCTAAGAGCCATCACGATTTCGTATAGACTTATCGTATTTCGTGTAGGTCTTCTGTGTAGTGATGTAGCAGTGTCAGTGGGTATTTTGTCCTCGTTTGGTAGGAGATGAGGAGCATCCGATGCGTACAGCTGGCCGTAAAAGATTTCCACTTCCGAGAGAATATCCGCTTGGGATGCAACGCCTGTCCTTGCCAATGTAGTAAACTTCGTCAGGTGGTTTCTATATAGTGTCTTGACGAACAATTTTGAACCCCGATTTTGCTCAATTGATTTTTAAATTAAGTGTGTGTTAGCTAATCGGAGGTCACGTCGTACATGTTTGATAATTTTCTTATTTAGAGCCCCTTATTCTGTCGAAGTTAACGTGGATTTGCGTCGTTCCTCCATAAGTTACAGAGTTTCAGTCGAAAGCTTATCAGTTCATAGGGACTCCGAAGCTTTTTCAGTTCTCAGGGCATTTAATTTTAGTGATTTGTCTCGGTCTAGTTGAAAAATGTAGGGTAAATGCAATTATGCTTGATTAACAGTGCACGGAGAAGACAGGGTCTCAGCGCGCCCCTCACGATCCTCCTAGGCTGCAGCTTAATTAGCCTAAGGGTTAATCAGGCCCTGGTCAAGACAGTAAGAGATAGAAACTAGGTATGTAGGTACGTAGTAAGTAGTACCTATCTATCTATAACCTGCTGGACTTGGCTGGCACCGACTTCAAATAGATGAGTGAATAGCGCTTATCCTACTAATCATATCCTGTCGCAAAGCACCCTATTTCTCTTGGTAGTAGACATCGGCGTATCTCAGGGCTCTGTTTTGGGGTCCCTTTTGTTTCTTATTTATATAAATGACCTTGTCATGAGCTTGCCTGAGTGGTCTTCGGTCAGTCTCTTTGCAGACGATACACACGTAGGTATCAAAGATAAAAATGCAGATTATCTTGACGACAAAATAACAATTACTATGTCTTGCTTAAAGGAATGCTTTGAAGCTAACGGGATAATTTTGAATGCTGAAAAGAGTATTATAATGATGTACGTCACAAGAAAGAGTAAAAAAGATGTTTTAACTGTATTTAATAATTTGTTCCTAGGCTACAATATAGACTATAGCCTTACTCACAGCGCACACATAGATAAAATCTGTAAAAAAATGTCTAGCGCAAATTACGCCTTATTTAAACTCAAACCTATAAAATAGACAATAGATATTTAATATCAGTCTAATACGCATGCGTTCATTCAATCCTAAGCTATGCCATAACTACCTGGGGCAACGCAACCGATATCAAAAATGTGTTAAAATGTCAAAAACGCTCTATAAGAATAATAAACGGAATTCGTAGACGACAATCTGCTAGGAAATATTTTGTGGAAAATAGAATTATGACTGTAATATCATTGTTTATTTATAAATCGCTACTCGAAATACATACCGAAAAAGATAGGTATCCTAAGAACATGGACAAGTGCTTGCATAATTACAATTTAAGAAATAAAGAAAAACTTTTCGTACCTCGTACAAGACTATGTAAATCGCAAAAGCAAGGTATTTTCAATAAAATCATGATGTACAATAAATTACCGCAATCTATTGCTAATCTACCAATCTTAGATTTCAAAAAGAAAATAAAACGATTCTGTAGTAAAAAAACATTTTATATACATTAAGTGAGTTTAAACAGTTAAAATTATATGAGCAGTCGTTTTCAGATATGTGATATTTTATACTCGTTACGTCAATTATTTAAGACTTTTGTTCTTGGCTGTTATTTTTTATTGTAAATTGTGCGGAATTAATTTGACATCATGATGGACGTTTACAGCCTGTTCACACTAGCTACTTTCAGTAGCTGCGACAGGCGTCTAGCCGCTGCATCCTGCTTCAAAAAGAAGCTGCGACAAGCGTCTAGTCGCTGCATCCCGCTTCAAAAAGTAGCTGCGACTCGCGTTTTTCGGAAGCGTGATGCAGCGGCAGTTGCAGGCGACTCAGTCACAGTATAATGAAAAACCAGTAGGACGACAATAATAACCCATCAAAAATATAAATGTAAAATTAAAATCAAAATAAATATTACTTACAGAATTTATTACACAACAACAAAAAAAGTGCGATCAAAATGGGTGCTTGAGTGAAAAGTTCAATGGGCGATCCTGAAATATATTCATAATAAATGAAACTGTACCCTCAGGATAATTGGTTCAAAACTAAAATCTTACTTGGCTAGTTTTCAAATACCTCATTTGCAACTGTTTATTAATTTCTTTTCCTACAGCTCAAGTGGCTCCCCATTTGCTTTCTTCGGAATACTCATTTTACACTGCCACACCACGATATCTGAAAGACTGCTTTACATTTTACAGTAGCGTACTCTCATGTAATCTTATATCAACCTATAATTTGTCCCTGCAAGCGCCCTCTGCACGTTGCAAAACATTCTACGGCAAATCTTTTGCATTCCAAGCAGTTGAGTTGTAGAATGCCATGCCCGTGGAAATAAGACAAGGTCCGCACTTTCCGTATTTAAAGTTCAAGGCAAAAATCAGTAGATTATGTCGAAAGCTTGCTAAAATCTGATTGAAGCTCGTACATCTTTATTATATAACATTTTGAATTCATTGTCTTTGTATTAGTATACTTATGTAAGAAGGTTCATGGGCATATGTTAGAATGTATGTCTTTTATATTTTAGGCAATAATTAGTACCCTTTTTAAGTAGTTTTGTGCTTCTCTGCATTTTTATTATAGTTTGCGATCTTAGCGACGACGATTTTGATTGTTTGTATCAAGTAAAAGTACCTACAAAAACACATAAACTGGACATGCAATCATAGATCATGGCCAATGTTTTGCGGTTAGTGACGTCATGTCAGTCGTTAGTGTTTTAGCGGGAAAAATCAGAATTACATTACTATTGTATTTTACTACTACTCATCAAAAAATACACAAATTTTGAACATTATTTTTTTAGTAAACAAGTGTTAATCTTCAAGAAATAAAAACAATTACGAAAAATTATTAAAATCCCTACTGGGTCAGTAAATTGCTCAGTAAATAATTAAATAATAATCAATATCGTAGAGCTTTAATATAGTAAAGCTTTAATATAGTAGAGTCGAAAGTAGCTACGAATAGTAGATAGATAGATACTCTTTATTGTACACACCATAAACAAAAACACGAATAACAATAAAACTAGTGTTACAAGCGGTGGCCTTATCGCTAGTAGATAGCACTGTTAGCATTTCTCCGAAATGAAAAAAGCTAGTCGTCCTACTGGTATTTTTTTTATACTGTGGTTGCTCTAAATTTAAACAAAACTACACTTTCGATTCAGTGTGGCCAACTTTACGTGTTTTTGCTTTTAACGTATATTTACAATTATTAATGTCTGGTCTTAACACGGATAAAAATATTCTCGGGAATAAATTAAAAGTTGTTTTGCACTTTAGTGGTATTTATTTTCCAGCGTACGTCCATGATCGTAAAGTTATAAATTTAAATAATTAAAAATCCTTAATCAATTAGCAAAAATACCTCGGTGTTATAATTACATTAAATTATAACAGCCATACTTGAACCGAGTAGCCTTGGGCGTGACGATGGCAAAAGACCTGACGGCATGACTATTGTGCATGACTATTATTGCAAGCATGCTGGGTACGCTTCCGATTGGTAGTGGGTTTGAACATCTTGATTATCTGTAGTCCTTCATTGGTCTATGGATAATTCAGGCGTGCTTAGTGTAAGTAGTTAGTTAGGTATGTAACGTAGTGTAGTTCTCATTGTATTTAAGTTTTGTTAATAAAGGCTCTGCCCTTTTTAAAATAATTAATTTAAAATGCGTAGAACACATTTCTGCAATTGTACAGAAAGTAAACTCTTTTCTTTACGTCATTCTGAATCCTTTCAATCTATAACTGTAGAAATGTTTCTGCAAATTTATGAAACATATTATGTGAGGACTACCTACTTCAAAAAAGATATCAATTTACTTGAAAGTCTGCAAAGAAAAGCGACAATATGGTCATATACTATTCGACGTAAATCCTACATAGACAAGTTAAAAACCCTGCACCTAACTACATTGGTACACTACATTTACTACCTTACTACTTAAAAAAAAAGTACGCAGTTATATAAACTTTACATAATTTAATATTACCTACTCTTCGTATTTTTAAACCTGTCTACACTTTTTAAAAATCCAAGTTAGCAACACTGAACGGAACAATTGCTCGGCGGCCGCGACAGACGCAAACAGCTGCAAACAGTCGCTGCGTCGCGATGCAGCTTCTAAAAGTTGCTAAATCGCGCGTTTCCGCGTTAGCTGCTAAATCGCGAGATTTTGCTGCAAAAAGTAGCATGTGTGGTCAGGCCTTAATGATGGATTTTTAATAATAATTATGAATTTGTACTCAATCTTGACATTGTATTTTCGTTGACATTATTTATTGATTTTGTTATTCTTTAGTGTTCATTGCACATATCAAAACATACATATTATTTTACTTTGATTTCAAACACAATGTATTTAGAAATCTTTTTATATTTAATGTTAATTAGATCACATTTGACTTATTTTTATTTATCTATAGAGAGAGAATTTGTGCTGTTTTCGGTAGGTATACAAAATGTTTAATATTGTAAAATTTCAATTATCGATTTCAATTAATCTTGTATATAATACCTATCTCTTTTTAGTGCTCATTATTCCTGTATCCATGACGTAGGTACCTTATATGACTAACATGTTGTAATGGTGAATAAATGATCTGAATCTGAATCTGGTACTTAACGAATATCTAAAGTGTTTACTGATCAACACGCCACTGAGTATAAAGCAAGAAATTAAATGCTGTGGAAATAACATTATGAAACTGAGAATAACAAAACTGTGTACTGATTACAGTCAATGTTCTCATACTGAGACTAATCACTGAATTCAACAGATTGGGGGTTGCCCCCCAAGTGGCCTCCAACCTCCCCTCATAGCCACCCCGAGCCTCGCATAACTGAACTTAGTCTGATACTGATATATCTGCGCCTGGGTACACATCTGAAGACCATATACATCTGGTTACCTCTGGTGTGTCTGACTTTGAATCTGAGGCTGCCCACTGTTTACAACAGCCTTAACACTCTGGTCCACATCTAAACGGCCTACAGACACCTGGTTCTCTATGGTGTGTCTGTGACCACTAAATCTGGCACTGATCGCTGTTTACAACAGCCTGATCACTTTGGTACACATCTAAAAGGTCCACAGACACCTGGTTCTCTCTGGTGTGTCGATTACCACTAAACCTGGGTAGCGATTCTGAAACCATTCGGTTGCATCCGACACGGAATCTCATCTCTCGGTCTTTGTCTTATCTGTTTAGCATGACAAAGACCGAGAGATGAGATTCCGTGTTGGATGCAACCGAATGGTTTCAGAATCACTACCCTGAGCTCTGTTCTAACAACACAAAACCACACACATCTTAAATGGTAAGTACACAAATCATGTATAACAACAACAAATATAAAACTGTATATCTGTATAAGTACATGTACTGAGAAAAGGTAACTGATTCACAGGTGCTGCTCCTGCGCCGTCCTCTCGGCCAATAATGTCTCGCCGCGCCGCCCGCCGCCGCTGCGCGTTCGCTCCTTGCGTCCGTCTTCCCGATGGGCGTGACGTCATACTACCTACTTATCTACTTATAGATACTATACCTTCGCATTCGCGACATATTCTACTACTCGTAATATTATAAATGTCAATGTATGGATGTTTGGATATGTGGATGTTTGTTGCTAAATCACGTCGTAACGTATGAACGGATTGTGCTGAAATTTAGAACACCGTGAGATTATAGTCTGGAAGAATAGGTACCTACATAGGCTACTTTTTGTCTCGGGAAAATAACGCGGGTAAATCCGCGGAGTGCTATGAGTAATTTATTTTTCGCATTTGTGTGCCTATTTGTGGTTTTAAAGTCGGTTTCATAATTTGGTATGAAAAGTTTATTTTTCCTTTATTTAGATCGTCTTGTGGTAACAGCTCATAATGAATAATGCCCTTCCAATCCCACCACACACACAGCATCAGCTTGTTGTGAGTTAACCCGGGTTTCGGCACAATCGGTGAAGCCTGACCGGCCTTTGACCATGCCCTTTTTCGTACGTTCTTGTCGTAGGTACGTGACCCATTTTTCATCACCAGTTATCAGCTTTTTCAAAAATAGTTCGGTTTCATTACCTACGTTGTAATAAAGAATCACAAATTAGTCAGTACACGGTTCATTAGGTTTCTTTCAGTGAGCTCGTGAGGTACCCAAATATCGAGCTTTTTTGTGTAGGTACCGAGTTTTTTTCAAATGCGCCAAAGCTATTTTGTGGTCAATTCCCAGTTCTTCAGTTACGTCGTAACTGATGTCGATCTTCCTCCACTTTTTCAGAAATGGCAACCATTTTATATATCCGTAATCTCCGTAATAGATCGACCAGGGTCGCGATTCTAAATCCATTCGGTTGCATCTGAGACGGAATCTCATCTCTCGGTCTCTGTCATGCTAAACAGATAAGACAAAGACCGAGAGATGAGATTCCGTGTCGGATGCAACCGAATGGATTTAGAATCGCTACCCAGAACGACGTTCATCCTTGACATCAAAATTTCCGGATTGAAAATGCTTAAACCAAATTTGTGCTACTCTCACAGATCCGTACATATCGCAAATAAAGGTCGATTCACACATATCAGTGACAGCTCAGTGTCCGCTCAGTTCAGTATCAGTGCTTCAGTGTTGCGTCAGTGATTCAATTCACACGTCAGTACTCAGTTCACGGAGCTTCAGTGAAACGTGTCCGTCGTCAAATATCGTGATTGCTGTTGTGGCTCTCTGTTCAATACTGCGGAGCTAGATAATATAATTCAACAAATACATACATAAATAAAGTATTAAAACTATGTGATGGTATTTACCATCTAACTTTATTTGCGCTCCTATTTTGTTCCACAAATTGGTTTTGTATGTCGAATCCATGTACTTCGCATGAGACAAATCACACAAAACCCGTATGAAAACCATATGAAAGAATATTTCGCACTGTGCCGGTACTGTGTCGGCACTGTGACTTCACTGATATGTGTGAATCAACCTTCCGAACGTGATTGCCGGTGCTGGTACTCACACTGAGAGCACTGTGTCGTCACTGACACTGACAAGTGTGGATGCGTTTATAGAGAATGTATTAAAGAATATTTCGCACTATGCCGGTACTGTGCTGGTACTACATCGAATTTCTTCATTAAATTCAATCACCTTGACCGTACGAAAAACGAATAAAATCACACATTTTTCTAATTCGAATTTGGAATTATAGGTACTCTTTAAAATTTAAACTTTTTATGATACTAAAACCTGCCAGATACAAATAGTATAGCCAAAGAAATTTTACTGTTCTTAAATCACACATTTTTCCCTTACTTTTACTACTTTTTAGGGTTCCGTAAAACGTAAAAACGGAACCCTTATAGATTCGTCATGTCTGTCTGTCTGTCTGTCTGTCTGTCCGTCCGTATGTCACAGCCACTTTTTGCCGAAACTATGAAAACTACACTGTTGAAACTTGGTAAGTAGATGTATTCTGTGAACCGCATTAAGATTTTTACAAAAGTTTTTTAAAAAAACTAAAATTAGGGGTGCCACCCATACTGAGAACTGAAACTCATAAATTTTTTTTTCATCAAACCTACACGTTTGGGGTGTCTATCGATAGGTCTTCAAAAATGATGTTGAGGTTTCCAATATAATTTTTGTCTACACTGAATAATTTGCGCGAGAGACGCTTCCAAAGTGGTAAAATGTGTGTCCCCCCCCCTCTAACTTCTAAAGTAAGAGAATGAAAAAACTAAAAAAAATATATGATGTACATTACCATGAAAACTACCAACGAAAATTAGTTTGAACTCGATCTGATAAGTAGTATTTTTTAGTACGTCATAAATACACTGTTATTAAAACTTCGATCAAAGTTACAACGAACTACAAGAACTATGTGTACTATGTATATTATGTTACTTGCTGCAACGGAACCCTTCATGGGCGAGTCCAACTTGCACTTGGCTACTTTATTCTACTTACTTTTACCCCACTTTTTCTTACTTTTTTACTACTTTTACCCTTTACTTTACTTTTTCCCCAACCTAATAATTATATTACCAGGTCGACTCGTTGGGTTTGCTGGCGAGGCGTCTGCCGGGGATTCAAAGCTGCCACCAGTGCATGGAGTAGCGGAGCCATCGGGGACTAGGCAAGTGTGGTGACTATTTGCCATAGTCACCATGCTTGGCAGCGGATTGGTGACCACCCTTTGCATCGATGACGCCGCTGCCCGTCACCGGCCTGGTCAATTTAGAACTGGCTTTTAAATGGTTAGACCGCTATCGGTTCGGTTGTTAGCAACAGGGAGCACCACGCGCAACAGAAGCTGTTGACACTTGAGGAAACTAATTGTTAGGCGCTTCCCCCGTACACCCTTTGGATAATAATGATTAAGGCTCATCAATTACTTACCTACATTCGTTACCCAAAGGTGTTCTTAGTAATCAAATTAAGTAGACAGAAGAGGCGCAGATAACATTTCAAAACTTTTCTGTCGTCGAGCGTAGGTAGCCGTTTCAAACGTTTATAGTTTAGGACGAGCTATTTACTTCATACATCTTCCTATTCACAATTCCAATTTCATCCCCATGGTTCATCGACAACTCCAATAGATATTCGAATGGAAACATCCTACGAAGGGGAGGCGTGAACTCGTGCGTTTGACACAATTTATTTTTTTAGATCCTCCAGTAACACCCTCTGAATATGTTAAAAGATTCGATCGTGTTCTGGGGGCCTTTCAAGTTGCAATAAATGAATTTAGAACGACTTATAATTCGGATTCTTTCTTTATAGGTAGGTACTTTTGTTTCATATCACATTTCCTAGTTTGATAATGCCGTTATAGTTTTTTAGATTTCCGTACCTAAAGGATAAAATGGGACGCTATTGCTGAGACTTCGCTGTTCGTTCGTCTGTCCGTCAGTCAGTAGGTACAGAGTTTACGTAAAGTTAAGTCATTAGTTTTGGAGTTTTAAGGTGTCTTTAAAGCAAAACGGCACACAAAATGTGCCTAAGACTCTGCGAGTATTGACGATTTTTTAAGGATATTGCCTATAAAATATACGTGAAAATCAGAAGAATTTACGTGAGGTAAGATTTTTTTTATGTAAGTACTTTCGTTACCTACCTCTAATTCATTCTTAGATGAATATAACTCCACTCAATCGTCCACATTTCATTCATCAGAAAATAGGTGCGTCTGGGAGCTCTGGGATCTCGGACTATAAGTACATCCAATGAACGTGATTTTTGCCGTTTTTACATACAATGATATTAAATCCTTCGTGCGCTAGTCCAACTCGCACATGGCTGTTTTTGTTTTTTGATGTAGATAACTAGCAGTGTCCCGCGGTTTTATTCGCGTAGTTTCCATTCCCCTTTGTTTTCGCGGGTTAAAAAGTAAATGTTTTCTTCCCGACTATAACTACTATATGTAGGTACTGTACTGGGTTCAAAATTTTGACCCGATTCGTTCCGACGTGATTGAGCTACAAACATCCAACCTTTTGCATTTATAGGGGAGAGTTGCTTATATCGCACTGCCATTTAAATCGTACCACTTCTAGATTTCCCACTTTAAGGATATGTTTTTCAACACTAGCAACACCAAATGGTGGCCCTGCACAAACCCCCGCCACCTGCCATTTGTAATTGATTTGACTTGACAACTGTGCGCGTGAGTGACAAAAACATTTTTTTGTGGAAGTTATTGCAAATTTTGTTGTAAATTCGTAAGGATATGACTCGTAAACAAGGTAAGATAGAGAGAGATACACAGTTTTCATTATTTTAATACAATTTTATACTAGATTATTGGTGGTTTTTGTTGCTTATCTAAGTTTTGTGGTTATGCCGGACTGTTGCTTTTTTTTGAAAATGATCAAGTTGGCTAAATTGTACCACTCGCAGTTGGGTAAATTGTACTGGTACGAATTAGCCGACTAGTCTAAAAGTACTTAAGTATATTTTACCGACTGTATTAATATTGTTATAGATGACGGCCTCAAAAGCTAAAATCGAATATTATAATTGAAACAAGCAAGACCTAGAAATAGCTATTCTGGCTTACAAAAACAAATAATTAAGTTTGAATAAAATTTCAAAAACTTATTCTTAGAAAGCGTTACAAAATTTTCCAAAGTCAAAAAAAAAGACGCCCTACAGAAAAAAGAAAAGGTATAAATAAGAAACGGACGAAAAAAAATGACAAAAAGAAAAGGACAACAAAGAAAATCATAATAAAAAAGGACGACAAAGAAAATTACAATAAAGAAATGAGTATTTGATTTCTTCTTTTGCTGAAGCACATGCACAACCATCGACGTCGAAAAACAATATATTTAACTAAATGCTACGCCTGCTGATACTAAAAAACACTATACAGAATACAGGAGAACTATACAGAATACAGGAGAACACTATACAGAATACAGGAGAACACTATACAGAATACAGGAGAACACTATACAGAATACAGGAGTACACTACACAAAACGTTATTGAAATTACAACAAGCCTATATACAAATCAACTAGAACAGAAGATAAAGCAGAAGAAAGTTAAGTTAAAATAAATAAAGTGGCCAAGTGCGAGTTGGACTCGCCCATGAAGGGTTCCGTTGCAGCAAGTAACATTATATACCTAGTACACATAGTTCTTGTAGTTCGTTGTAACTTTGATCGAAATGTCAATAATAGTGTATTTATGACGTGCTAAAAAAAACTACTCATCAGATCGAGTTCAAACTAATTTTCGTTGGTAGTTTACATGGTAATGTACATCATATATTTTTTTTAGATTTTTCATTCTCTTACTTTAGAAGTTAGAGGGGGGGGGGGACACACATTTTACCACTTTGGAAGTGTCTCTCGCGCAGATTATTCAGTGTAGACAAAAATTATATTAGAAACCTCAATATCATTTTTGAAGACCTATCGATAGACACCACACACGTGTAGGTATGATGAAAAAAAAATTTTTGAGTTTCAGTTCTCAGTATGGGGGGGCAACCCTAATTTTTATTTTTTTTTATTTTTTCTGTTCAAATCTTAATGCGGTTCACAGAATACATCTACTTACCAAGTTTCAAAAGTGTAGTTCTCATAGTTTCGGCAAAAAGTGGCTGTGACATACGGACGGACAGACAGACAGACAGACAGACAGACAGACAGACAGACAGACAGACATGACGAACCTATAAGGGTTCCGTTTTTACGTTTTACGGAACCCTAAAAAGGAAAGGTTTGCAAACCACAAAAATACCAAACAGTGAAAAAAGAAAAGAAAACAGCTATATCCATAAGCAAATGCAAAAGTTTTAAGAGAAAACGACCCTATTCCATTACTAGTAGCGATGATTCAGATAAGACACGCTGTATTTTTCTCATTATTATTATAGTTGTGTTGATTGATCTCAATACTATAATACAATCATGTTATTTTTATAAGAAATCTTAAAGATGTGTTGTTCTTTTATCACCTAAGAGGTATTCATAATATTTCTTAACCTAAGAGTTAAAAATAAATGATTTGGTTAAAAAATTTACTGTCCTTAATTCAGTGGTACGACTTAAACACCCATGGTACAATTTAAAAACTTAGTGGTACGATTAAACCAACTAGTCGGCTAAATTGTACCGATGGTAGACCCTTGTAAAAAAACATTTTTATGGATGTTAGAGTGAACATATGGAACTGATTTCTCGGGCTTAGCAAGGTAAAATATAAGACTTTATTTTGCAAATCCATCAATTATTCTAAGTCTTGTCATAAGCGAAATATTTAAGTTAAAGTAAAAAGTGGTACGATATAACCGACTCTCCCCTAATATAAGTAGGACGATGAGATGATCATAACGGGTACTTGCAAAATTTAAAACCATGTGCGGACACGAAATGTCTTGCCGAAACAGTTACTTTATTTATGGAAATCATTGGAAATCATTTAACAACAAATAAAAAGAAAACAAAAAGTAAGTAGTCTAAAGAGTAAACGTAGGTAAACACCAAGGTATTTATGATGTGAATTGTGTACATTTAAGAACCTATGCTCTTTACATATTGATTAGGTAAACGGGTAACTCACGTGTAATGAGGTCGGTCAATCCGACTCGAGTTTCGGCCGCGTCCGGCGGCCTTTTTCAAGTAGAGTGTATAAATATGCTCTTTACGTTTTCGACACGCGTTTTCGAAGAATCTGTACCTACAATATTAAAAAGCTGAAGAGTTTATTTGTTTCAACGCGCTAATGTCGAGAACTACGCGACCGATTTCAAACATTTTTTCACCGTTGGAATGTGCCTGCGTGATCCCTGAGTAGGTACCTACTAAAAAAGTAGGTACCTATGTACCTTGGCCGAAGCAAGGGGGGACGTACCTACCGCTAGTTATATCTACCTATAGCTGAAAAATCAGTGCTCTCGTTTGTTTATTTGAAGGCTAGCCCATTCAAATAAGGCTAGCTGTTTAAAGTATAGGTATAGTTCATAGTTATCTTTAAATTTATGATAATCTAAAGAAAAAAATATTTATGTTTATTTTATGTTTTATAAATGTAGATTATTAGTAAGTAGCTGCAATGTAACCTAATCCGCGTTTGTGCGTGAAAATTCATTTTGTTATGACAATCTATTTACAACAAATATAATTCAAGGGTAGGTATAGGTACATTTTAAAAGTAGGTACCTATGTACCTCGGCCGAAGCTGTGCTGGGGGGACGTACCTACCGCTAGTTATATCTATAGCTGAAAAATCGGTGCTCTCGTTTGTTTATTTGAAGGCTAGCCCATTCAAATAAGGCTAGCTGTTTAAGAGTGCGCCTATAGCCAGGAAAAAATCAGATTTCACCCGCGCGACGCATTTCTTAATGTGATGTACATAAAGTCGAGAATAGCATGACACAGTTTGGAGGAAAAATCAATATTTAATCAGGAGTCCATTTTTGACCAAGTTTTATTTAATTACTCAATAACTAAACATAAATTTAAAAAAGTGTTCGGTTACTTTACTAGAACGTACAAATAGGAATTTTAATACCAAAAAATAATGTGGGGTCATCGCTGATAATTTCGAGTACTCGTATTAAAACGGGTTTTTTCGGTGTCATTTTTATTTTTTTATTGTAAAAAACTCTGATCTATTTTTAAAATTCTATTCGGTTATTGTGCTTTTTCTTGATTGTACCCACACGACAATATTTTTTTTGTCCTAGTTTTTAGTTTCTTAACTTCAGTGAGCGGCGTCGAAAATGTCCTTTTTTCGTTTTCTGGCTTTAGGCGCCCCCTTAAAAGGATAGGGTATAGTTCATAGTTATCTTTAAATTTATGATAATCTAAAGAAAAAAATTATATATGATTATTTTATGTTTTATAAATGTAGATTATTAGTAAGTAGCTGCAATGTAACCTAATCCGCGCTTGTGCGTGAAAATTCATTTTGTTATGACAATCTATTTACAACAAATATAATTCAAGGGTATAGGTACATTTTACAAACTTTACATATTTTTATTTGATTTATATCTATCTAATCTAAAGCCTAAAAAAATTGTTTCAAGTAATATCAAAGATGAACCTTCCATTTAATTATTTTTTCACATTAAAAATACCCTTCTTGTCTTTTTTACGTGCTCTTAACTAAAACTGTTAATTTAAAGTGGTTCAGTAGTTTAGGTGTAAAGCGTAACAGATGGACGGACAGACTGACTTTTAGCATTTATAATATCAATAATAAGTACCTAATAATAAGTAACCTAATAGCTGACCCTGTGAACTTCGTATCAGTTTCACTATCTACTCTTACTTCGGTAGGTAAATGTGCAAATAAATACATTTACATCCTCACCAACTCTACTCATTTCGCAATAATGTCTACAGTCAGAAAAATATTGGCGGAGCCTTTCAGCGAGCCGTCAGTAATTTAAAGCTTAATTTTAAGCGCCCTATATAGTAAGAACATCATAGTATCACAAGTTCCACGTTTTCGGATAGGAAAATCTGTTTAATGTTAAGCAGGTTATGATGGCTGAACCAGGAGATAAACTTGATGAACTTAGTCGCGCTTATTTACCCCAATAGCCGTTTACCCTTCATTTTCGCAAATGCGCACGCGCAGCGGTGTAAAAAATACTGACACCAAAAAACACTACAAATAATACTGACACCAAAAAACTCTACAAATAATACTGACACCAAAATGCTTACCGAGCTTCTGTAGTGAAAGAATTCAAAGAAACGCGAAACGCAGTAAACTTTCTATGATATCATTTTGTAGTATCGTCAATAGATGCGTCCGATTCGAGGTATTGTAAATATACCCTTGAATAATTGTATAACCCTATCCGGCTAAAGCAGCAGTAGGTAAGTGTAAGTGTTAAAACTTTGCTAAAATATAACTAGCTAAAGTTTAACTAAAATGGTATTGACGTTGCTCTCTCTTTACTTTCGCTTGGAATTTCTTCTATTCTTTGCTTTCGCCTTACTTTCGCATAGAATTATGAGAAGCGTGTTGCTTTAGCATCCGGAGCGTGGTTTGATCGCCAGCTCCATTTAAACAAAGGACGAAGGCACACACATTTTAGTTAGGTGATCGAAGAGCGGGTTCCTGTAATTTTACGCCCTTTTAGATTCAGCGGCCCCTGCTTATGTAACACTAAACTACCCCTGGCCCTTGTATCGCTACCACAACCTCAGGACCGTAAATACTCGTATTCAGATACCTTTTTAGATTCAACATTTAAATCTTCCTGCATATCAAATGAGGAAACAATTAAACCAATGATTATTTTAAAACATAATTTACCTACGCGAAAACACAAAAATAGATTTTAATTTTAAATTAAACTCAGACACTCGACCAAACGACTGTTTTGTTCGTATTTCAAAAACCGCCGCACCGATTTCGATAATTATTTTATAACACATTTACTCGTATAGGTGTTATCACCTGTATTTTGTTTGCCGTGTATTTCACTATAGTATTATTTTTAATACTGGGAGTTGAGTCTAAATATGTGTCATTTAGTGTAGAGGGCGCCGGTGGGATACCATTCGCTTCTACCCGCCATCTCAAAAGAGTTTTAGAGGGGTTGGCGCTATAAGTAGATGGAGCTAAGCCGTGGAAGGGCATTCCTTTGTGAAATTTTGTATGGGAAAGATCGAACAGTTGTCAATATAAATTCTTACATTTATTCAATTGGTTTACTTTTACTTAATTGATAATATAGGGTATTTTATTTCACAAATTTCTGTATCGTAATGTACTATCACATTACGTACTTGTTCGGTAATGTACTGTAAAACGAACGGTTCATCGAAATGCTCCGTTTAAAACGAACGGTACTTTTTAAATCTCAGCAAAGAGTTTTTATGTCAAGTGAAAAGTGAAAAAAAGTGGTCAACATTTTATGAATAAAATTAACCTTGGAAGATAAAATGTAATTCGTTAATTTAATTAAGTTTGACCATAAATTACCACAATTTATCTGTAACAATAGACAAAAATATTAATTTACTTAATTACTAATGTCATACTGGCTAGTTTTATGCCTTTGCTTAAAAAAACGCTAATCTGTGAACAATTATTCCGCGCTATTTTTTCACTGTATTTTTATTTGAAAATGTCGTCAGAGTTTTATTTATTTCCTCGCAAATATGTTATTAAACGTCGTATGACATACCTACGTGCGCTTTGATAATTACAGACTCTGCTAATTATAGCTCTCGCCTACGGTTCGAGCTAGCAATATCGCCTCAGCTGTAATTGTCAACTTACCGCACTTATTTCATAATGTACCTACAACCTCTCAACTATGATTTACCAAACAAAAAAAAACATACAACCTTGAATAAGGAATGAATTGAGAACCTCCTCTTTTTTGTAGTCAGCTAATAAAAGGCAAAGACCGAAGAGTCCGTAAGGCTAAATTAAATTATGTTAAAAAAAAAAGACAGTTATGGGGACTACCGATAGAAGTGAAAACTAATAATTTAGAATTTGATAGCTCACTTTGGACCTACGCGGATGACACCGGAGGGCGTGGCCATGACTATGACAATATAGATCATCCGAATTTACCCGAAGATTCCTTTCATTAACGAATGTGACGTTCGAGATCAATTCACAGCCCAAGGAAAATCTGTAGGTATGTGGTGCGCCAAAATTACCTACTATATTTTTTAAGGGATTTGTGGAACTGTTTTCCATTGCAGCGTCAGATCGCCACGGACGCTTTAATGGGGATTAGCGGATAAATGAGAAAAGTTGTAACACACACGATGGAGCCTCGAGCGAGCGTTAAATGGCGGTCGCACGCCTGCTTTCTTTGCTGAACGATCACGGCTCGATACCGGACTAAACGGCTTTTAAGTACATTCAACTTCCGATCTAAACACGTATAAATTCGCTCATTAATCGAAGATAATTTGTCTGAGTGAAAATATATTGTTAAGCTTCTTCGATGCTATGCAAACCATTTTAACGTTATTTGTCCAACAAACAATGTTTGTGATCGTTTCGGAGTGATTATATTTTACACTAGCAGCGCCCCGCGGTTTTACCCACCTAGTTCCCGTTCTCGTTCTTGCCTTTATTTTATCGAGATAAAAAGTATAGCCTATGTGTTCTTCCAGACTATAATCTAACTGTCTTCCAAATTACAGCCCAATCCGTTCATACGTTAGGACGTGATTGAGCAATAAACATCCAAACATTGACATCCTACTTCCTAGAGTAAGTAAGAGTAGAAAGAGAACAGCCAGCATGCCTAACACTACCCTTACAGTGGGACACCACATATCAGCCTAAAAATTCCAAAATGCACTGGAAAATGTTCAAGCAGATTTCGGAAAAATAACAGCTTTGTCACTAATAGGTACGCGGCAAATTTAACAAAAGAGACGTGACTTCATTTTCGTAGTATTTTAATTGGGATGATGACAGCAGAAATTAACAGAAGCCTAAAATTGAAAGTAATAATCTCATACCGAACTACCAGATTGGATTTAGAGATAAGCATTATACGATAGACCAAGTCCATAGAATCACTAAGATAATACAACGAGCCCTAGAAGTAAAGAAAGTGTGTATCACAATATTTTTAGACGTGGCACAGGCTTTTGATAAAGTGTGGCAAGAAGGGCTAATACACAAACTAAAATTAATGTTACCCAAGCAATTCTTAGATAAATAAAGGCTCTGCCCGTTAAAAAAAATCTCAAATATATTACAATCGTCTATATCAAATAGAGTATTTAGAATAAAGCAAGATCAAACCTATTCCGAACTCAACGAAATCAAAGCTGGAGTACCACAAGGGAGTGTATTAGGTCCCATCTTATACCTGTGAGATACTTGTGATATACCAACACTTGAAAATACTACTATTGCAACATTAGCAGATGACACTGCGATTTCGGCACTAAGTGACAACCATGCAGAAGCTACAGAGATGGTGCAATCCGCAATAAATGGCGCATCAAATTGAATGAATCTAAAAGCGTTCATACAGATTTTACAACTAAAAAAGTACAATATCATAAAGTTTTCATAAACCATCAACCCATACCTTATAAAAACAAAGCTAAACACTTGACTATGACTCAAGTTACGCTGGAAGATTCACGTCAAGAAGAAAAGAGAGGAATTAGCGATCCGCTACAAAAATATGTATTGGTTACTTTGAAGACATTGTATGTTGTCAGTACATAACAAGATTTTGTTGTATAAACAAGTCCTAGTGCCAGTGTGGACATGTGGTATACAGTTGTAGGGCGGTACCAAACCAAGCAATACTGAAATTGTACAAAGATTTCAGAACAAAGTGCTAAGAGACATTGTCAACGCTCCCTGGTAGGTATAGGTTTGGTTAGGTAACAAGGTAGGATAGCTTGTAGTGGTAGGACTCTTAGTAGAGTCCGCCTGGGGAAGTACCACACCTTTGCCAGTTATTCTACCGCCAAGCAGTAATGTGCAAACATTACTGTGTTCCGGTTTGAAGGGCAATGTTTCCAGAGAAATTACAGTGCTTAGAGATATAACAAATTAGATCTCTGGGTGACGAGCGCAGTGCGGTGCTAGGTAATGATTTGCACACTTCATGTTCCAATAGCTGCGTGTCACTGTGCTGTTATGCGGCAGGCATATTGCTTACCACCAGGCACATGTACTGCTCGTCTCGTCACTCTTTATTTAAAAAAAAAAGTACATAATTTGCTTATGTTTCTTCTTGTTTCACAGCACTTTGAGTGGTTATACCCAATTCATGGTTTAATAATGAACGGCAGCGCTTATGCCTTAAAATATTGTAGGTACTAATATCAACAATTGTTTAATTTATGTACAAAATATTGCAAAGAAATCGTAGACTGTGAAGAAATTGGGAAATTTGTTTGAATACGTTTAGTTAGGTACAATCTACGGAATATACACCACACAAACCATCATAATGTTTTTATGTAGTGGTAGGACTCTTAGCAGAGTCCGCCTGGGGAAGTACCATACCCTTGGCAGTTATTCTACCGCCAAGCAGTAATGTGCAAACATTACTGTGTTCCGGTTTGAAGGGCAATGTTTCCAGAGAAATTACAGGGCTTAGAGATATAACAACTTAGATCTCTGCGTGACGAGCGCAGTGCGGTGCTAGGTAATGATTTGGGATCTTCATGTTCCAATAGCTGCATGTCACTGTGCTGTTATGTGGCAGGCATGTTGCTTACCATCAGGCACATGTCCTGGTCGTCTCGTCACTTTTTATTTAAATATATACATGTAAGAAATGCTGACATCCATCGAGACCTAAAGATGGATTCTGTTAGTAAAGTGATACGAAAATATGTAGAAGCTCATGAACGAAGACTTCATTACCATGTTAATGTCGAGGCAATCCAGCTCCTTGACAACACTGAGTTAGTGCGGAGGCTCAAACGGACAAAACCATTTGAGTTGACTTGAGTGCAAATTAAATTAATAACGGTGTTCAAAGTGCAGTGTTAGTGTAATTTAGATTTATAAATATTATATACAAAGTTCACATGAACGGAGTGACTTCGCCTTGATAGAGACAATAAGAAAAGTGCTTACGGACACAATTTTACACTTAACATTATTTAGCAAATCATAAAAAGTCAAGGCAAAGTCATAAAAAAATTACTCATAAGCCTAGACTTTCCAAATTAAGCTAGATTGTAATAAATATATTATTCACCAAGTTGGTTGGTGAATAATCTATATCTAAAATAAAACTGTAGCGGGTCGAATTCTGCACATTGAAGATATTTTGAAAAAAATATTTTGGTGGCACTTCATAGTGTCGATACTGATGGCGAAACTGCATTTTTTTCTTTCATGTCTGTCTGTCTTTCTGTAAAGGGAACTCTCATCACGCTTTACTGATTCAATTCAAATGAAACTTGACATGATTTAAGATCATACTAAGGAGATGATAGCTGGCTACTTTTAATCCCCAAAGTCTGCATGGTTTTCTTGCGGAAAGGGCTGAAAGCCAGAATGTGTATTTGGTTGTAACTCATACTTAAGTACGTTGTTCAATTTTGTTAATTCTTTTTTTGTTAGAAAGAAGACATTTTTAATATTGTCCCGTCAAAATTTTAATATTATCGGTTAGGTGGTTCGGAAATTACATATAAATTAAATAATAACGGTAATAATAAGTTCGGTACATACTAACTACCACTACTACTACTGTGATACTGTAGACACACCGCGCTCAAATCCGCCATCCGTCATCTATCGTCAGGTAACAATATTACAATACCTTTCTAATGTTTTTCCACATTAACTACAGATGGCAGCTCATGGAACGAAACACGATCTAAGATTTATTAAAAAGTGTATAGTAGTAACAATGCATGCGAAGCCGAGAGTCGTAGGTAATAAGTACAAACATTGCTTAGTTTAGATTCAGATGGTTTTGTGTGTGTTTTTTTAAAAGAGCAGAGTCTTTGTTAACAAAACTAAACTACAATAAGAACTACACTACGCTACATACCTAACTAACTACTTACACTAAGCACACCTGAATTATGAATTATCCATAGACCAAAATGAAGGTCTACAGATAAACAAGATGTTCAAGCCCACTACCAGACGGAAGCGTCCCCAGCATGCTGGCGGCAGTATCACGCTGAATGGAAATGTTTACGCGTTGGGCCAAATAAATGCCAGCAGTTTGGTCATGCGGCGCGTCACGTCGACCAAGCGCTCGGAAAGGCTTTTGAAGATGAGGTGAGCTCCCGGCCCCCACAGGCCCGATGTTTCAACCCCAAAAGGCTTAAATATAACACCACTACCGAGGGTTGCATATTTCCGCCGTTTGAGACGCTCAGCTGAATTAGCCGCTGCACTGGCCTTACTATGTGTCTCTGGAAGATGTGATGGTGCTAGAATATCTACGCAAACTGCGTCCCACACTAGGGGCCGACTCAACTTCCAAGGAACAACAGTCATGCCGTCAGGTCTTTTGCCATTGTCACGCGCAAGACCACTCCGATTCGAGTATGGCTGGGACATTGATAGATAAACTCTTTATTGCACTTACATTGGCAGTGGAAAAAGCCAAAGTTTTGAGAGTGAATTGTCAACCAGTATTTATTTATCTTTACAACGTAGTCAAAGCTTCTTAAATTAGTCGAGTGAACTTTTTACTTGAACAGAAGTTAGTTAGTTGACGTGAAATGATAATAATTGAAGTCGGTTTGTTCTTTCGGATATTATTTCAATCCAAATACTGTACTAAATTTAATGTTCAACAATCTTCGGTGAACAAAGCAGACCGTTGTTTTTCTAAAATTGAATATCATTTTATCTTACTACTAAGTATTACTATACATATGTATATTATGTAAAGGTTTGATTTGGTTGAAATTTTAAACACAGATTGTTTATAGTCTCAAATACTACCTATCATCTCGGAAAAAGCATGGGCCCTAACGAAACAAATATTAGCGATGGAACGACATTACAAATTAGATTGACAATTGAAGCACAACATGGCTTAGAGTCTAAAATATTACATCGGCTAATTAGTCTATCATCTACTTAGGCTATCATCCTGTAAAAATGTGTAAGTGGGTAAGTATCAGATCACGCACATCAGCTACAGACTCTTCGTAATGTATCCTATAAAAATCCTACAACCTTAACGCTGCGGCTATGTTCGATACTCCATAACTTTACTACGAGTATGTTTGATGTTGCTAAAAATATAAAATATGAAGGTGCTGAACTCGAATAAAAATATTTTAGTGTGGAAAAACAAATTCACTCGGTTTGTGTAATGGCCACCCATCCAAATATTTTTACGTAAGTTCTACTTAACTAATAAGTTCGCAAGATCAACGTACGCGAACGAAGTAGCGGGTTCAGCTAGTTATTAAATAAAAATATATTTTGTTTCACAAACAAAATATATTTTTATTTAATAACTAATAGGTAGATACGTACAAACTTATAAAATCACTTTTTTTGGTCGGGGGTTAAAAACATTTTTGCATTTACGACATCAGTACAATGTTTTTACCTCATACAAGCTCATTAATGTACGTATAAGTTTTTATAAGTATCTTTAGTATTTCTATTTATGGAATACGAATAAACTTGCGGAAACCTCTAACAACCAACCAGCTCTGATAGCGATCGACGAGAAATGCACTTTCAATTGATTCGTTTTTATTAGGAGCCCGCTCAGAACATAAAAGAATCCGAGTCACGTCGTTCGTTTAATGTACAGTGACGTCTTATAGTAAGCAACACGCCTAAATGATCCGATTGTTGTGTCGCGTCGGGTCCATCAGTCAAAAGAAAGTTATGGTGAAATTAGGTTTATATAATGTTATATTAAAAAAAATAACCCTATTTTTATAGCCGTTGGTGACAAAATAAACTATCCTCTTTGTGTTTCATTTGACCTGTAAATTTCGTATTCTTTAAATAAAACACTTTAAAAACAACAGTGTACAGAAGTAATGTTTTCTCTATTTAGATTTATGTAGGTAAATACATAATTATGTTTGAAAAAATAACGTTAGCTCTCTCTGGTTGTATAATTTTGAAAAATCATTGCTAAAATGATCCGAAAGCAGAAGGGTACCTATATTCCCCCGTTTAAGCTATTCTTACATTTCTTACCATGCGACGAAAACATAAGCCTCTGTGGGTGTCCTCTGTAATAGTCGATGCGTTTTATAGAGTCCATATCCAAACGAAATTTTTGTAAGAAATAGTAGATTTTTTCTGCGTTTTTTAAATAACTTCATGTTCCCACCACTGCACTCGGAGCTAGGGATTGCAATCCGGTGTCAATTTCAATCCGGCCAGATCCGGGATTGACAAAATCTGAATTATTTTTGGTTTTCGGTTCCAATTAGGTTCGGTTAGTAAGTTAATAACTGTAAGTACATACTTTATTTCGAGACCAGGTAGCAAATTTTGGGTAAGTATTTGAGGCAAACTGAAAACTTGTCACAAACTTCTACTGATTCATTAAAATTCTACTTTGCTGATTTATTAAAAAAAAAAAAATTTTTGGATTCAATACATATTTTAGTTTGAGGCAATATACAATTTTTAAATGTTGTAGTTAAATGTCTAAAGCAAAAAAATAATAAACTTAAATTAAAATATGATTTAGCGGGGGCTTTAACATTGCGAGGATTATTAAAAAAAACGTATAAAACATGTATTTAACAATTTTTTACAATGACAACAAAATAATAATTAAAAAACTAATCTCCGAATAACCCACCTCTAACCGCTCCCGGCGCAAAAGTGCCCATGATGCTCGCCGCGTTCCCACGCTGAATGGCAATGGCCAACCTTTGCTCCAGGAACGCACCAGAGCGGGAGTCACCCGTATTCTCCCTGAGCCTGCGCCCCAATTCTGAGAGGAACCCTTTAGCCTCTGCGCCCCAACAACCCAAGGTCTCCACGGCAACAGGTACAAATTCGTACTGCGACACCAACATACCATACTTTCGCTTCTTCTTATCAGCGGCATCCTCTGCCGCGGCCGATGGCGAGTGGATAGTGCGACCTAGGTGGCTGGCGGCGACAGTGCTGACGCAAGTGGCGTCCCAAATTAAGCACTTCCCGTTCTTCCAGGGCACCAGAGTCAACCCATCTGGTCTCTTGCCGTCCGATCTGCATAGGCCCGGGGGCTCAAGTACGCATGGAACTCCCGCCGACACTAAGGCTCTCCGAACTATGTCATTGAGTGCATGGTGTCGCGAGAACCTTCCTGCACACCGTCGGCAACTCAAAGCGTGATGGCCATTGGCTTCTACCAGGGAGCCGCAGGTGCATACGTGGGGTTCACACACCTTGCAGCCCAGGCGAAGAGCCACCGCAACGCGCAACGAGTTGTTATCCAATAAGGTGCCTAGGTGAGGAGAAGGTAGCGCCTGCAACCAAGACCCAGATTCAGGCTGCGAGACGGCCCGGAGTCTGGCCATATCCGCTCCCGAGGCACATGACCAAAGTTGTGCTTGGACCCGCTTGACCCCAATAGCATCCCACGCCCGTTGGCTTTGAGACTCTAGGGGAGTCGACTCCCCGGAGTTGAGGGCATTCCAGACCATCAAAGCGTCAGAAGCATAAGGTAACCTTTCCTCGCCACCATTTGAATTTAGAATAGTAGCGGCAAGATCAGCAACCCCATGCACCGACGAAAGGAAAGCAGGCAGGCCGACATCTCGCGCACAACGCACCCCTAGACCCCCAAACCGAATTGGAAGAGCTGCCTGTGACCATTGACGTTCATCAAGGGCAACGTTAAGAATAGACTCAACCGCCGATTTTAGAGCCTCGTCAAACGTAGACACTTCAGCCGGATATTTCCAGGTGGGGGCCGTCCGCAACAAGTATGTTATTTTAGGAACGGCGAAGCACATTCGCAATAACACTATCGCCACGTGCGCGGAAATGTTTTTAAGGCGTTCACGAGTGCTGAGAAGAAGCCTCGTACGAGAGGTAATGGCCTCGGGAACAGCATCAGCAAAAATCGGGGACCCCAATAGAGTGAACTCCGAAGTCGACACTTCCTTAAGTCCTGGTAACATAGAACTGAAATGCGCAAAGTTTCCGCGCGCTTCCACACTGCAGGGGAAAAACTCGCATTTGGAAGGGTTCACCACGAGGCCGAGATCCTTGAGGAGTGGAATAAGTATCCCAAGGTCCTGAAATACTTCTTCCGGTTTACCTCCAATAGTGCCATCGTCTAAATACCATATGTTAAGAGAGGATTTTAGTTCAACGATGATCTTGTGAATGGCCAAGCTAAAAACAAGTGGTCCTAGTGGATCTCCTTGCTGAGCTCCTACTTGTGAAAGCATGAAATGGTCATTGAAACAAAGTTTGGAAGGAGTTCTATAAACTTGGTGGAGGAAAGGGTAGATAGAAGGAACTTTTTCCTTTACCTCCCTCAACAGGACATCCCTTTCCAAGGTATTGAAGGCATTGGCAATATCAATTTTCAGCACGACATTACCCGCATTGCTCGGATTCATGACGTACGAACGCGTCGCGTGAATAGCCGCTTCACAACCCAGACGCGTCCCAAACCCTAATTGATGTGGTACCAAATATCCTGCTATCTCGTCCCTAACAGCGCGACATGCCAGCTTAGCAGCGAGACGGCGAAAAACGCTGCCAACAGCAATAGGTCTTAAACCTCCGCCCTTTTTTTCCAATGCGCATAGCAAACATGTATTTTAAACAATTTTATAAATTAATTGGGTGTTATTTATAACAAAAAAAATTGTCAGTTATAGAAACTGCCGCTAGAAGTGACAAAATATAATTCAGAATTTGATAGCTTACGTTGGAAACTAAGCAGGTGAAACTAAAGGGCATGGCTATGAGCATGGCCATCTAGAAATGTGTCAGCATTTTTGGGAAATGCTAACGCATTTCTCGATAGCCAATGACCATGGTCCCGAGTTTACCCGAAGATTTCTTATCATTCCCGAGCATGACGCTACAATTCAATTCACAGCCCATGAAAAATCTGTCTGTGGCGCACCAAAAGAAGTTTTCAATTCAAAAATAGGGATTCATAAAAAGACATTATTTTGATGGGACTTTCTACCTCACAAGTGATTTAAATTGAAGTATTTATTTTGCCTCGCTACTCACCGGCCAGGTTCACACTTCCATGTTGGGATAAAATAGGAGAAGTGTGTAACGCATTATCACCGCACGCAACACATTAAAGTAGCTACATAGTCATGCAAATGATCAATTATTTTACTAAAAACTGCTAGCACCGGATCCGGCGACCGGATCCAGTAAATTGGTACCGGATTCGGCAATAGGTTAAAGATACCGGATCCGCCGAATTACCGGATCCGGTTTTCCGGATTGCAATCCCTACTCGGAGCCTTCTCTCACAAAGAGAGAGTTGAGGCCATGAGTCAGCACGTTGTGCGGGTTGCGGATAACATTTATTTTAACATGATATGACCAAGAGACATCTGTCTCTCTTGGTTTCCTGATGATTAAGCCAGCGACGATTCCTACATTTGCGTTTGGAAAAATGCTAAATTAATTCAAAATTAAAATCTATGACATCACGATTGTGAAGTCGGATATTCCCATCAAATCATAGTAGGTAAAATCAATGAGTTTTTTATTTAGAGAAGTTTCAAATCAAATTTCAAGAAGAACCAAATTTCATAAAACTAAAGGTACTACTAACTATATACATTCATCATAGTTTTTTTCTACTATTAACCTTTTTTAGGATTAGTTATTGTGGTAAGTACCTAGAAGTTAGAATACAATAGTGTAAACAACATTTCAATGGCTTTCTTATGATATATAAATATAATTGTGAATACATAATATTAATATGTGATAATGATCTAGCCAGCACGTACGCTACATTCCGCGAGTTGGCGTAATATGTGTACTTAAAATATCTGTTCGTGTATGATGAACTATAGGTAGAATTCAGTAGGAGAAACTAAAAAAGCACGGAACCAACGGAATCCATATTTTTCTTTTCTGATTTTTAATTTAAACGACGATCGTGCGCTCTCTGCTCGAGAAAAACTTGAAAAATAAAATTAAAAAAGTAAAGAAGAGCGAGCGGAACCTAGACAGAATATTCCAATAACTAGGTGAGGTACCTACCTGATGCTTGATTGAGTTGAAGTATTTATGTGTATCTCGCCACCATCTACTAGAAAGAGGCAATTAGAGTAGGGGCGCAGGTTTCATGATTGTAACTATATTTTTTAAGGTATGGAGTGAATCTCGGGACGACAGAACTTTGCAGAAAGTCTTTATGGAGTCCACTGGAGCCACAACTTTGCCAGTTATTTTACCACCAATCAGTGATGTCCTAATATTATGTTACGGTTTGAAAAGCAACGTTTCCAAAAAATGCAGGGCTATGAGATGACATTTTAGGTATGTGTCTGGGCGACGAGCCCAGTGCAATGCTAGGCAGCGGCAGATGTAAGATGATTTATCTCTGAACTGTAATTTATAAACGTACTAGCTGACCCCGCAAACGTTGTTTTGCCATATAAATTATTAAGACAAATTTTAAAAATCTAACATTAGTTACCCTAAACTTAAATAATAAAAATAAATGTTTATTTTTATAAAACAATTTTAGATTTGCCATAAGCTCCGAGAAATTTTAATCGAAATAGGGTGAAAATTATTTCCATAAAAGACGATAATTGATCAGTTATCGAGCGGGATGAAAAATGATTAAATTACTAAAATGGCTATTTAAAATTGGAGTTGGTGATAAAAGGGTAAAAATGGGTTGTAAGGGTTGTTTGTCTATTTTAATTCCACATTATAAATAAATGAAATCAAGAAAAATTGACAAAATATAAAAAAAACATATTTGGGGTGAACAATCCTTATCATTTGGGGGTCATCATCATCAAAAATAGATAGTAGCCGATTCTCAGACCTACTGAATATGCATATAAAATTTGGTAAAAATCAGTAAAGCCGTTTCGGAGGAGTAAGGTAACTAACATTGTGACACGAGAATTTTTGTATAAGATATTTTCTAAATTGTCTGTTGTTATTAGTCTAGCACTCATTTTCTTTCTAAATGGGTTTTTGAAGCTTAGACTAGTTATTTATAGTAGGTAAATTTGAGTATCGACATTAATCAATATTCGTATAACGATAAGTTGTTACTCATAACATGAAGGCACATACCGCACAAACTTCACTTAGTTTGAATCCTGTTTAGTACCTACTCGCCATTGTAACAGAATAATTCGAAACCTGCCAGAACTTTGGTGACATAAACTCAAGGGACTCAAGTTATTGCATTAAGATATAACTATTGTCAAGATGAAATGGAGTTTCTGATGGAATAAATCAAAGCTGTCGGCCTGTGAAAATGGCTTGGTCACACACTGATCCGGCCGTCTTAAAACTTATCATGTAAACAATTCTCTACTGTACTTTTTTTTCTTACTAATTATTTATTACATTTGCCAAACATATTTACGACATATTTGTTTCTAAACGACAATTCTAAGGCTTCCATCTTAGTTGATTAAACTTTTTTCTCCCGGCCCATAATCCTCCATGACTGCCGCGTTACGAAGTTTATGATATTACAAAATAAAAAAAAACTACGTTAAAAAAAACGATTTCAAAACCACAAATAGGCACTCAAAGCGAAAATCCTACTAATATTATACACGCAAAAGTTTATAGGTATGGATGGATAGTTTGTTACTCTTTCACGTTAAAACTACTGAAGGGATTTGGATGAAATTTGGTAAATAGATAGATTATGGTTTGGAACAGCTACCTTTCATCTATATTTTTATTTATAAAAAATAACGGGATCGAGAACTACGCGGCCGAATCCGCGGGACGCTGCCAGTATATTAATATAATTGTTGCAATCGCTACCCACTTATCTATTTGAAGTCAGTGCCAACCAAGCCTATCAAGTACTAGTATATAGCTATATAGGTGCTATCTACAAATATCTGCCTACTTACTGCATACGTAGTATCTATCGACTAGCTATTTGACTTGGCTTAGCCCGACTTCAAATAGATGAATGGGTAGCGCTTACAACAATTATGTTAATTTATTTTTCGCTTTTGAAGTTTTTTAAAAAGGTTTTTTTTACTTTTAGTGTCTCTAATAGAATCTGTTAACTACAGTAGGTTTTTTCTAGATTACAGCAGGTAGATGTACAATGTTTTATATTGCAGATAATATATTACAAATAGGCTACTTTTTATCATAGGGAAATAACGGAAACTGCGCGGGTTATACCGTGGGAGCTAGTAGTAATAATATATAATCAAAATAAGAAATAATAGGAAAATTTCTTAAAAGCCGTACACAAACTATAATTACATCGTCCGGACAAAAAATAATTTTCATTAAATGAAAACTACTGAACCAAACTGCACGAATCTATATGGGACCAAAAGGCGGCTATTATTCTGCACCAAACAAAAAAAGATTCACGTTGTTACTCTACAATTACTACTCACGTTCGCTACTCTGCGCTCGCGCCGTGTGATCATCTCACACTCGCTTATATAATCTCTTAGCATCACATACATATTACATATACATACATATGTTTGTATTTCGGGCATATGACGGTAAATTATGATAAATGATAACGATTTTTCATAACACCTACCACTACACTGATTTACTCATTTCAACACTTACACTCAGCCACTAAAGATAGAATAAATTAACAGCAGTAATGTTAAATTTAATAAGTGAGATAGTTTTTATTTTTGGGTGAAACTCATTTTTCAGTTTTTAAGTGCAGGTAATATCGGTGTTTTAAAATTTTACCACTCCATTTAGCAAGCAAATCTCTCAGGGATACCCCGGCATTTTCTATTTCATTACAAATTACGGTCTGTATATCATTGGGGCGTTCGAAGCTGAAACCAGGCGTATTTATGTAAATCGGCGGGCGTGATTCATTGAGCCGGTCCAGTAATTCTTTTTGGCCCATCATTAATCATAACTTAAGCCAAGTAGAGTAGCAGTCAATAGCTTGACGCACCTGCGCCTTGTTTACTTCAATGTTCGCATCGGGAACAAAAATACTCTCCAAAAGCGGACGAGCACGGCGACGCAGAGGTAAATCGGAATTGTGATTAATTGTGTTGATGCAATTCAATGAATGCCTCGTCAAGGCAGTCCTGAAAACCTAAGTAGCGATGGCTGACTGACGAATATAATTTTTTGCAGCCGTACGTTGCCAGCGTACACATTACATGACATTAGCACAATATGGCGAAAATTAATGTTGAAGAGAAGGATAAAAAATGTCAACGAAACAATAATTTACTTCGTTGACTTTAGACATTTCTTTGTTTTGGCGTTAGTTAACACTGCTTTTCTTACAATTATGTACAAGTAAAAAAATCAGACTATCATCCTATTTCAAATTTTATTTACCACTTCAAAAGGCCAATCAATGTAAATTAAGTGTTTACAAACGTGTTTGCACATAATTTACCTAATTTTGCAAGAATTAGGTAAATTATGCTAAGAAAACTGTACAAGTTTTCTTTTCTATGTCAAGAATTCAGTAGAGTAGAGCAGGCTGAGACATTAATCAAAGTTTAACATAACATTTATGGACTTTTAATCAACATAATCTTTCAGTTTTAGTCATTACAATCGAAATAAAAATATATTGTTTATCAGTACCTATAGTACTTAAAACACAGTAACTCAGATCTTCAAGGAAATAACAAAAAGCTTTAGGCACGTAGTACTTTACGTCGATTCTGCAATCGCCAAGAGCGCTGTCTTCAAAGAAACTGCAGTTTTAATCTGCGCGTCAAAGCAAAGCAACAGATGCGGCTTGCCCAGTGCCTGGAAGGCCTTACCTATGATCAAGGAAGCGTAGAGAAACCTATATATCATGTAATAGCTAGAAAATCAACGCGCGGCAGTGAGCGTCGCGTTTCATCTACGTCTGGACGCCTTCCATGACGTTCTGTACCTATAAACCGCGCAAAATTTAAAAATGTGGCAATTTTTTTTTAAATGGGAGTAATCAACGGTCCAAAATTTAAGTTTGTGATTTCATTTTTTTTTTCGGAAGTGATGTAGACTGTTTTCAAACGTGTGTTTAGGGTTTTTTTTCTCAACACTTTCTTGGTTCTTATAATGTTGGTAAGTATTTAACGATCATTTTGTGTTTGGATGTTTTAATATATATGAGAAGAACCATATATTATTGTAAAATAAATAAAAGATAGTATAAAACGATATTTATTTTAAGATTGAAAAGTAGGCAAGTAAAAAAGTGGCATTGTTATAGTTTTTCACGTTGTTAGATCTTGAAAAATAGAAAAGATTTCATCGAAGTTTTTTTAATAAGAAATGTAGATACAATTATTGATTCAAATTTTCTTCACACTTCAATTAACGTTTCCATAAAAAGCTAGCAAAATGATTTTACACCAAATTATTTATTAAATGTTTGATAAACTAAAGCTTATGTACTTATAACACACATTGTCGAACATTTATTAAACAAAAACCGTAATATTTTACGTTAGTTTCGTTTTAATCTTTTATCTTATATTTGTAGTTTGGTTTTGACTCTACTGTTGTGATAAGAATATCTAGGCTGTGGAATACGTTGCCTGAGTAGGTAACATCAGGCGAGATGGCGATCAAGTGTAAACCTATAAAATTAAAAAAAAAACGTAGTAAGAACTTAAAATGCCAATTATTTCTGTTTTTCTTCTAAATTATGCAGGGCCTTAGTTTTTCATTAAAGTGCACGAAATGTAAAAAAAAAACATTTTCATAATCTTTCTTAACAAAGGGACACATTTGAAACAAAAATAATGTAGAAGTATAATAGAGTTTCAAAGTTTGACGAAATCCCAAAAAGAATTAAAAATAACCGAAAGTTAGCAACTTTGTTTTGCCTCTACGAAAACACTTAGACGAAAAAGTTCTTTTTTCCAAAGATTAGGCAGATACAGTTTGAGACAGCAAATTGATGTTTATTCGAACTTTCTTTATTTTCTGTGTTATTTTTCAGAAACTGCGTTGTGTTATATTAATTTTTTTAATATTTCCAATTACAGTTTTATTTCTTGCTTTTTACTATATGTATACTATACGTACTAATATGACGTGAATTAAAAAATGGTTTATCTATATATATAAAAATCAATGCCACTTTTCGTTGTTATTGAACTCCTCCTAAACGGCTGGACCGATTTGAAAGGTTTTTTTTGTATACGTTTGGGTAGGGCCCTGGAAGGTTTAGATTCACAAATCAGCCCGGCAGAGTGCGCTGCAGTTGATATCTAGGTTATTATTCGAGCGAAGCCGGAGCGGGCCGCTAGTAAAAAATAAAACGCTTTCTTTTATGTTGTACGAACTTTTTGAATACTTTTTTTAACACAGCTTAAAATAAACAATAAAGCTTAGAACGTCATAACCTAAATAGAGTAAGATCCCGGAGCTCCCAGCCGTCACCTATTTTCTGATGAATGAAATGTGGACGATTGAGTAGAGTTAGTAAGTACTAAGAACACATGTTTACTCGCTAACTTGCTTAGACGGACAATTTTGAGATATGGGGTAATGAAGGTACACACAAACATTACTTACTTCACGTATGTTCTAATAAGTGATTTTCACGTATGTTGTAGGCAATATCCTTAAAAACAAGATCCCAATACTCCCCGACACTTTCCGTCGGCCGTTTTGCGTAACAACTCCAAAATAATAATTTTACTTCACTTAAATTCTCATGCTCCATTTGTAAATATGTTCGTCAGACAACTATTTTAAAGCTTTTTCCAATAAGGCAGACCAATCTAAAGGGGAAATCATCCCCTAAACTCAATTTTAAGTCAATATTTCCTAATAAATGTCTCTCAGTCTCCCGCTATTACACATAGGACATAGTTGAGTTTAGGGGATGATTGCCTCCTTAGATTGGTCTATCTTATTGTAACAAGCAACAAAATAGTTTTCTGACGAACATATTTACAAATGGCGCATGAGAATATGGGTGAAGTTAAATTATTATTTTGGAGTTGTTAAGCAAAACGGCTGACGGAAAGTATCTGGGAGTATTGGGACCTTGTTTTTAAGGATGTTGCCTACAACATACGTGAAAATCACTTATTAGAACATACGTGAAGTAAGTAATGTTTGTATGTACCTTCATTACCCGATATCTCAAAATTGGCCGTCTAAGCAAGTTGGCGAGTAGGCACGTGTTCTTAGTACCTACTTACTAGCTCTATTCAATCGTCCACATTTCATTCATCAGAAAATAGGTGACGTCTGGGAGCTCTGGGATCTTGGACTAAAACTGAGAGTTCGTAAAGCTAATTTATTGCTAACTAGCCGCACCCCGCGGTTTTACCCGCGCAGTTCCCGTTCCCATTGTTGTTTTATCGGGATTAAAAATCTATGTGCTCTTCCAGACTATAATCTATCTGTGTTCCAAATTTCAGCCCGATCCGTTCATACGTTAGGACGTGATTGAGCAACAAACATCCAGACATCCATACATTGATATTTATAATATTAGTTGGAAGTAGGATAATGGTGCAGCTCTGTGCTGGTAGTAGTTACCAAAAAACCAATTTACTTTGAAGCATTAAATTATAATCCAGCCGCCTTTCTACTACGGTATAGGAACAAAATGATTTTTCAGATGTGTAAATTCGTAGCAATACTGTATCAGAACAAAACTGTGTCGTCTTATTTAACTACTAAAACGTAATGTAATATGACGCATGATGGGTGTACAATATACATACATACGTATAGGAATTCCAGTGATACTTAACAGGTACATGGGAGTAACAAGCGGTACATAATGCCGCAGCAATTGCTACGTCGGAGAATCGGTTAGTTTCGTTTGTAGTTTCTACTACTCTTTACCTTGAACAAAGTCATCTTGTGCAACAGGTATAGAGTTGAGAACACAATGTATTGCAATTACTAAGGCTTTCTCGGCTTATCCTCCGCTCACATAGGGGTTCGAAGGAATCCATTAGGGGGTATTATCAGCTCTTTGTTTTGTCGTTCTACTGTTTTTGTACTCGCACACCGTCTTCGTGTAATGGATTGTGAGAATTGTGAGACTGTATGAAAGAGTTTGCTATTATTCCATGCCATTGTCAGGTCTTACACATTGGTATAACGTAGGGTTGGCGTTTATATCCTTGTATGTTGTAGTATGATGAAAAGTTACTAGGAAAATTAGCTGCGAAAACGTAGTTTTTCACTGTTCATTTTAAAACAATAAACAACTTTTACTATGAAACTAGCGGAGAACGAGCACTACAAAAATATAATACAACTAGCAGTGCCCGCGGTGTTACCCGCGAAGTTCCCGTACCCGTTGTTTTTCCGGGATAAAAATAGCCTATGTGTTCTTCCAGACTATAATCTATCTGTGTTCCAAATTTCAGCCCGATCCGTTCATACGTTACGATATGATTGAGCAACAAACATCCAAACATCCAAATATCCAAACATCCAAACATCCATACATTGACATTTATAATATTAAGTAGGGATTGCTTTCATATTTATATTTAGGTAAGATTTGTGAACTTATAAACAATGCCGTGGTTCACACAATCGTTCGTTCGTGGTATCGTGGAAGATGGAAGAGTATCATGGGTTACTGGTTTGAGTTTTAATGCTGCATTTTTCACTCTTAAACTCTTCAGTGTGTAATCCAAATGAAATACGTAAACTCATTTAGTAATGGAAAAAACTGCTGTTTCATCAAAAAAACGATTCATTTATCGACATACAGTTTTCAGCGATCATTTCAGATGCAAAATGGTTTTATGTATAACAGGTTTCTGGATCCCCAAGATACACAGGCTTAGCCTAGTTTGGGGTCCGCTGACAGAAGATTCATATGCAACAACAAAATCTAATTTGTTTTATGTGAAATAGTAATTGTAATGTGAATATTGTTGTAAGCTTTGTGTTTGTGCAAATAAACATGATTTGATTTGAATACCTATTAATATAGTATTTTTTTTACAAAACAATCATAATTTAAATAAGTTTGATTTTTGAACATCAGAACATCATAAAATTGGTATTCTTAAAATTTCCTGTGATCTATGGAATAGGTTTTTTTATGGTATAGAGTGACGTGACGAGCAGGACATGTGCCTGATGGTAAGTAACATGCCTGCCACATAAGAGTACAGTGACACGCAGATATTGGAACACGAAGAGTCCATCTCATTACCTAGGACTGCACTGCGCTCGACACCCGGAGATATTATATCTCTAAGCCCTGTAATTTCTTTGGAAACATTGCCCTTCAAACCGGAACACATCAACGTTTGCACGTTACTGTTTGGCGGTAGACCAACTGGCAAAGGTGTGGTACTTCCCCACAGGCGGACTCTGCCAAGAGTCCTACCAGTACTATATGTAATAAATAAAATAAACATACGAATATACCCCTGCTATATTGCCATTTGAGCGCTCTTCAGACACTAAATATGCAAAAGTCGGTTTTCTTTTTGGTTATGAAAAATAGGCGGCTTATGTTTTGTTTTCTTTTTCAAAGAAGTAAGTGCTTCTATTGGGACCTAATCTACAACAGTGAAGAAACACTGATGGAGGGTAAATAGCTCCATCGTGATACAGATGGTGAATTTATGTCCTTCGTCGAACTAAGAATGTCTTTGAGTCCGAACCAAACACAGAGGGTTTTAAATAATGTTTGTATTACAGTACACACAGCTTTTAGGCAGCGTAGAGTAAGATACGTCTATTAGTTTATTACTGCGAAATATTTTTAATGTAGAGTACTTATTTGAAATAATAGAACTTACACCTTGATACAATTTATCATAACAGTACTTTATGGTGAAGAAAATTAAATTAATTTTGCAAATAATTCTCGTCACCAGCAGTGCGCTGGTACTTTGAATATCTATGGGATTTCGTGGCGTGGGTTTCGTCACCCGAGAGTGGTGTGAATTCTCAGGCAAGGTCCCTCTAAGTGACTTAGGAAAAAGGAACCACTTTAAAGTTCTACGAAAAAAAAACAAAAACTGATATAATACTGATATAATATGAACAAAAATGTTTAAAATTATACATTGTTAAAATTAAACTCAGACACTCGACTAAATTTCATAATTTCATCATAATGTCAGTACCTAAGCATAATTTAGTTTTTTGTTGATATTTCAAAAACACTCTACCACATTTAATAAAATTTAAAAGTAGGTATGGAACCACTTCTGAAATATATACCAACAAATAATAGTTTAAAAAACAAAAAAACACGCTTTTTAGGTTACGTGATTATTTGTTTTAGTATACCATTCAGCAAACCCTTTCATTTAATAGCCATATCATGGGGGTGCAATTCAAATAGCCAATCCGCCATGTTGAATGTCCGCCATGTTGGATTTAAGTCACGTGGCTATTTTTTTTGTATTTCTGGCAGTTAAAGCCTTTCATTTGATACCCATATAATGGGAGTGGATTTCAAACAGCCAGTCCGCCATATTGGATTTGAATTGACGTTTCTTAGCTAGTAATGTATTGTCATCACAACTCAGAGCGAGTGCAAAAAATCATCCTAATCGAAGACCGGGAAGTGGGTCAAATTAAGATTCCAAGATTTTCTTACATACATAGTTAGTTAAAAGTGAAGCTAACTAAAGCGTCCGCCATATTGGATTTGTAATGACGTTTCTTGACTAGTCATGTATTGTCATCAGAACTCAGAGCGTGTGCAAAATTTCATCCTAATCGAAGACCGGGTAGTGGTTCAAATTAAGATTCAACAAGTGAATCTAATAAAAGCATGTTAAAAAGAACTATCAAAATCGATTCACATCATTGGCGGAGCTATCGTGTAACATACAATAAATAAATACAACCGAATTGAAACGCTTCTCCTTATCTCACTTTTCAGTTCAAAAGTATTTTGAAATTTGATCAAATTTGGTATAGTTTAGAGTACATATTGCTAGTACAGTTTGTAATTACAACATTACAACCTCATCAGGTATTCCTGTCGAAGATTGTAAAAAAACAAATAGATTAAACGATTAGCCCTAGAATAAAATTCATCACGTTAACGGGCGATAAATTTTGTTTCCCTTCCGAACGGTAGAAGAACTCTAAACATAAATATTGTATCTCGTTTATAGCTGTAAAAGAATTTTAATGCGCTTGCTTTGAATAAGTGTTTTCGAGCAGACACGGCTATAGAAATCAGAAGCGAAGGATTTTGCTGTGCTGTTCTTGGAAAAATATTCTGAAGCTATGCTTAAATTCAAGCACGCTCATTGTTCAGTATACCTAGTTATAGTATAGTTTAGCATAAACTGACTACTACTAACTCTACATTTGTTTAAAGTATGGTCAATACGACAGAACTTGAATAGTGGTCAGTTAGTTTTTAACCGACTTCAAAAAAAAGGAAGAGGTTCTCAATTCGACTGTATTTTTTTTATGTTTGTTACCTCAGTACTTTCGCCTGGGGGAACCGATTTGGATGTTTTTTTTATTATTTGAAAGCTGGTGCTTCCTGTTTAGTCCCATAGCAATTTGGTCCAGTTCTGACATCCATGTAAAAACTGAATAAGTTTGAAATTTACATTAAGTATGTGCTCAACAAATGGACAATCAATAGCTCAATATCACGCCAATCGATTTCGATGATTCTTTTTTATATCGAAATCGGTGTTGTAGTTTTTGAAATAGGAACTACAAACTAAAATTTGCTTTCATGTATTTAGACGATATAGTGATAGATTGTTATGAAATTTGGTCACATATTCGAATTTGATTTGATATTGATGTCGGTTTTTGTTTTTTTGGAGAAAATAAATTATAAAACAACCATTTTTGGGGTACAACGCCTTTTCCACTTAGCAAAAAATATCATAAATCTATCATTGTAAAAAAATACTGCGATAACATATTAATTATGATTTTTTTTAAATCTTTATTTATGCGCTTTTTCGCGTTGTGAAAATGTCGTGCTATTAATAATTTAGATTTTGCTCTTTAAATTACAGAATAGGAATAACGGAGAGAATATTATTTTCCGAATTCCAGCTCTCTCAACACGGCTTCATTGTCGCTCGCTGATGTTTTGAAAAAGTTTTTGATTAGAAATGTGGATGCGGTTGCTCTGAAAGTGACAAAGAAAATGGACTTTATTTGTTTGCCTTCACAAACTCTCAATCTAATCTCAGTAGATATTCGTATTTTTCCCTAAAAAGGGATGAAAAGGCTTAGGTTGGTATTCGAACTAACAACCTCACGTTTGGTAGGTAATCGTTCTGGATGGAGAGCTACCAACAAACATAGATTTCTAACTTACTCAAATAAACCTCCGAAGAGAAGCTTCTGTAATAATTAAATCAATTATTATAACAAGGAAAATCTTTGTCTTTCAAAATTATTGGAGTAGTTTCCAGATTAATAATATTAAGGTATATTCGGCCTGTTTCGATGATAAAGACAGATATCGTACTTACCGGTCCGTTCCTGCGAAAACTGAAAGGTAAATGTTTAAATAGGATCTTGAGCTTCCCCTGTTGAACTTAGGCAATTTGGTAGATATAGACTGTTAGTATAGCACTCAGAATAGTTATTTTGCTAATACTGATATCGTAATAAATAAATCTCGTATTTATTATCGTATTCATTTAATTTGAAAGCTCTAATGTTTATGTTTTGTTTTTAGAAGTTATGTAATTTGCTAACCATGCGAGGTCGTCTATTAATCATGTGAGGTTCGAAAGGGGTAATTAAAAAAAAAAAATGACGACTAGGTTTTTAGTAAGATTTCACGTAAGTTTATTTTTGAAGTGAAAACTTCTTTAGGCGCGCTTAGACAGCTTTTTGTGGGCTGTGAATTGAATTCTACCGTCACGCTCGAGTATGATAAGAAATCTTCGGGTAAACTCGGGACCATGCCCATTAGCCATCTAGAAATGCGTCAGCCAATGGGAAACTGGCGCATTTCTAGATGGCCATGCCATGATGGCTAGGCCACGCCCTCGGGTTACGGGGACTTAACTTAATTTATTAGTAAATAGAGAGTTTAAAATTTCTGCCTCATTTGTTCATTTCTTACGATGTTATTGAGCGACAACACTCAATATCAAGGATCAAATAATTTAAAACAATGTTCATGTCTATAAATGTATTTTTGTTTCTAAGTTAAAAAAAAAAACTGGCTAAGTGCGAGTTGGGTTCGCCCATGAAGGGTTCCGTTGCAGCAAGTAACATAATATACATAGGGGGGGGGGGGGGGTGTGTCTCTCGCGCAAATTATTCAGAGTAGACGAAAATGATTTTAGAAACCTCAACATCATTTTTGAAGACCTATCGATAGACACACCACACGTGTAGGTTTGATAAAAAAAATTGAGTTTCAGTTCTCAGTATGGGGGGCAACCCTAATTTATCTTTTTTTTTAATTTTTTTTACTCAAATCATAATGCGGTTTACAGAATACATCTACTTACCAAGTTTCAACAGTGTAGTTTTCATAGTTTCGGCAAAAAGTGGCTGTGACATACGGACGGACAGACAGACAGACATGACGAATCTGTAAGGGTTCCGTTTTTACGTTTTACGGAACCCTAACTAGAAATATTTTCATCCCCACAAAAAGCCTTCCTAAGTATCTACATAGTACGAGTACGTTCTTAGTAGTATACATTTTGTGAACAAGTTACACAGTCCAAAAAACAAGGTTTACAAAGATTCAACACCTAGATTTAAGACTGGAAGGTAATACTGAAATTTCATCACTTAAAAGGTTCCCATTAAAGGAGCGCGTCAAGTAGATTTCAGTTTTGAAATAAAATCAATATTTACATAAACAACAAAACAAAGCCAAGCAATCAATTTCACCTCAAAACCACAGAGTGTTAGCTTTAAGTATATCCAAAGTCTATTATGAAAATAAAATTAAATCGAGGGGATCCCCAATAGGACGCGTAAAGAGCAGCGCATTATGATAATTGCTGCGTCAGCTCGGGGATGGCTTTTTTCCTCGAGAATTGAAGCGTGATACTTCAGAAGATTTGGGTTTTTGTTGTTGTCATTTTTGGTGCGAAAGTCAATTTGTGATTCAATTTTGTATTTATCTATACTAATATTATAAAGAGGAAAGATTTGTTTGTTTGTTTGTAATGAATAGGCTCCGAAACTACTGGACCGATTTCAATATAATATAAATAAATTCTTTCACCTTTGGAAAGCTACATTATTCCCGAGTAACATAGGCTATATTATATTTTAAAAAAAATTAGGGATCCTTACTAAAACTCCAATAATGTAACATAAGGTGTAAAAAAAATGACCTGAAAAATTCCTTACGTCGCGAGCGCTGCGAAAACTATTGATGATAGAACAAAATCATTTACTACGACTTTGCGGAACTCATTATTATCTATATATATAAAAATCAAAGCCACTTTTCGTTGTCATTGAACTCCTCCTAAACGGCTGGACCGATTTGAATGTTTTTTTTTTGTATACGTTTGGGAAGGACCCTGGAAAGTTTAGATACACAAATCAGCCCGGCAGATGGCGCTGCAGTTGATATCTAGGTTATTATTCGAGCGAAGCCGGAGCGGGCCGCTAGTACGGAATAATTTGATAGAACAGTGAAAATTAAAAACGTTAAACATAATTTATTTCAAAAGCAGTTACAATATTTTAAAGTCCATTTGTCTTAGTGCTGAAGACTGAGTTGCAAAAAGGAGTGTCAACCAGTCAGTAAATTGACAAGTGGAATAAACAAGAGTTTTGTCGTTATTTGAAATACACCACATCATTGACTCTGTAAAAACAATCTAAACTTCTATATGACAGAAATAATGTTACCTACATATAAATATTACTTATATGATAGAAATTATAACGAATAAATTCAAAAACAAGTACGTATATCTTTGAAATTTCAGTATACCTTTGCAAAACAGGAAGGCGTCCTCTCGTTAAGAATACATAAGAAAATAAATGTCTTTGAAAAACTTTTGGACCCTATAAATTTGTGAAATAAATTATTTACTCAAGCAGTTGTATTTCCGGTATGTGAGAATGTGTTACGATGTTGTTTAAGAACAACTAGTATAATAATATATAATACCTTAAGGTCGACAACAATAATTATACGATTGATTTAATTTTAGTTCAATAATAAGTGAGATTTTTGTCTCTTTTTCGGACACTTACTAACTGTAAAAATGACACATTCGAGACCTAATCGTATCTGTTTACCTCTATGCGTGTCTGTCAGACAAGGAAACAAGAATTTTCGGCTCGTTTTGCTGCAAATTGTGCTCTTTACTACTTGTGTTATAAAATATCAACGTAATGATTAGCCTATGATCGTCAAAACTGCTGACCATAATTCTTATATATATACCATAATCACTGCTTCCCTATAATACGCCTCTCAGTCCTTAACACAATAATAAGAGTCAAATAAACATAAATAGAACTTCTTTGTTCAATGGTTTTATTATGTTATTAAAACAGCACACTCAGCAAAAAATAATTCATGCAAAGATACAAAGTTCGAATCAACAAAATGAATATTAAACCACTTTATGGACGCCATTTGTCAATTTGTTTGATTTACAACGTTTTCATTCAATGAATTCGGATGGCTCAATAAAAACTTCATTTGAAAATGTAGCCTCGTCATATTTTTTGGGACGTTCCGCTTTTAATAGGGGTGTAACGTTCGAAATGACTTTTCATCTCTTTGTTTTCTCTTCAAATGTTAGCATGATTACTAATTGCGTCCTAATAGAGTAGGTACGACTCGGTGAGTTTCAGAATTTTATTTTATAAAAGCAAAAATCTGTTATCATACGCTTCCAACAACACATAGGATCGATGGGACCATCACCATAGCGATACACAGCTGTTTATTTATGTGGGCCGATGACTAAATGTAAAATTTACGGCATTATTATGAACTTTATTGCAGCGTGTGAAATTAAAATATTATTTACTTTTTAGGCTGGTCGCACACACGCAATAATATTGACAATACAAGATTGTCAATAATTTTCAGCAATAAATGGCCCCGAACATTATGTATTACGCAATATAATTATTGAACAGTACCATAATACATGGCACTTTTCTCTTGTTCAAAAATTCTTTGGGGAAATCTTCAGTTATGTATATATATTTATGTATATATATAATATATATGTAGAGGGATCCATGATACTTAACACAACTAACATAAAATAAGTTAAATCATACTATCAATACTAACGTCCTTTAAATCATTTGAATTGTAAAAATGAATCATGGAATAAAAAAGGCTTATTATTATTATAATACATGCCATACATACGCAGTATTATTAATAACAACAACACATATTTTATTGTCAATATCATTGTGTGTGTGCGGCCAGCCATAAGAGACGCTTACATTTTCTACTGAGAGTGAAGTATGCCGTGAAACAAAAATATCCTTCAGAGAATCACAATGAATAACTTTTTTGTTTGAAATAAGTATCATTATTTTGTTTGTAAGTATACTTATTTAAAGTCAGTCGATACATCCCACTGATATTTTAAATGTCTAAGTTTTACGTCGTAATGTCTAAACGGATCAGGTTGATTTTAAATTTGACACACAATTAGATTTTAGTTTAAAAGAATAGATATACTAATTTTTTACCTGAAAAAACAATCGGAAAATACGCGAATGAAACCACAGGGCACTGCTAGTACTAAATAGTATAAATATTATGAAATTAACTCTCGGAGAATACATATAAAATACAAATAATAAATAAATATCATTTGATTCCAAGCCAGCTGTCACAGTTAACTTGAAAAAAATATGTCATTCTCACTAATACCATCTACCCTCAACAAGAATGTTTTGGAAATGCGAGCATTCACCCTTTTGTAGTTACGCTGACCCGGTGGTGAGGTGTGGCGACTGCCATTTACCATTTATTACCCTTCTTAAGCCGAACACCCACTGAGAAAGAAACCTTACTAAAGTTGGCCTACATCAAATTAATATTAGGTACCTACCTATATAGTAAAATAATATTGGTAGGTTACATTCGTTTTCATATTAATTTGTGAAATTTAGTATACATATATGTATATTTATATTTACAAGTTTGGTTTACGAGAAGCTGTACAATATGTAGACTACAAAATATTCTTTAATGTACAAAAGTATATAGAGTAACGCTAGCTGTTTAAAAAAATCTAATATGGGTGGGTTCCAAAGTGTTCAGTTCTATCTTTTAGATGGAAATTTGCTATCTTATCTGCACTAATCCCCTAATTCTCTGGCTTTATCTAATGAGATGTCTGATCTGAGATTATTCGAAGGTATCTCATAGTATATTTATATATTATGTTGATTATTTTGATCGTAAAAGGCTTAATAAGCTTTAAAATTTTATTATAATGGTTATAATTTAATTATATATCACGGAATTTAATTCTAGAGCTGTAATCTCGTAGTTATGTGTTTTGTTACCGTTTACAATGATATGATAAAACCAACATGTGTAATTGGCATGTTTGTCAGATTCCACATTTCAAATTTGAATGATTCGGCATATGATTATTGGCTCTTAAAAGAGTGATTCACTTATATTTATAAAATAATCCCAGCCAACAACTTCTGTGATGGCGCCCAAATTATCGGGGTGTGGTTAGGTTTCTCAAGGATTTTATTACACCAATTTTATTGTTATTCTCTCTCGTATAAGGTTTTTTTTGTTTATGGTGTTTACTATCTATCTATATTTGACTGGCCTCGTGGCTTAGTGTGTAGTAGCTCCGCCTGCGAAGCCAAGGGTCGTGGGTTCGATTCCCACCCAGTGCAAATATTTGTGTGATGAATTCAAATGTTTGCACTGTGTCTGGGTGTTTCTATGTATAATAAGTATGTATTTAAAACTATATAAGTATTATATCAGCTATTTGGCCGCCATCGTACAAGCTTTGCTTAGTTTAGGGTCAGATGGTGTTGTGTGTAGATTGTCCACCAATATTTATATTTATATCCTTTGGTTTTTTTTAAATGCGCGTTGATTTTGTTTCTGATACACGAGTATATTGCAGAATTATTTTATTGTAGTATCAATTGTTAGTTACAACGAATAGAACGTTACTTTAGTAAAATAAACCCATGTAAAGTTCCTACATGGTGGATATAGAACCTTAATAGCCTGGGGTGACACCGAGTTTTCCTGCGTCAATCGTCATTACATGATATTAGGCACAAGTTAAGATCGATATAAGAGTAGGACCTCCATTAAGAATAGATATATGAATTATACTTATGCTGATAACAGACGGTTTAGTAAAAATAAGATACTTTTCTGAGCAATCGCTAACTTGGATAGTGGGGTGGTTAAAAACTTGGTGGAGGTGATGCGAGTGACAAAAATGGTGAAACTTTGTTTGCTTAAAAACTGGTTATGTTATCCAGTGTCATGTGGTGACAAACTTGGTGATCTGTATTTGAAAAATATATGCAATTGAATTGAGAAATTCCACCGCATATATTTTTCTTTCCTTTTTTATTAATTATTTTTTCTTTTTTATTAGAAATTTCCTTCTTTTATTGAAGTGCTCAGAGGTGCAGGTGGGATTCATAAATATGACCTCACAATTGTGAAATAATGATAATAATATTGCAGATACAGGTAGTAACAATCCATCGACACAAGAACAAAAACATTAAGGATATAAAACGCACTTTAAGATAGAAAATTATTTTATTCCAATTAGTAATGTGGAAACATTACTGTGTTCCGGTTTGAAGGGCAATGTTTCCAGAGACATTATAGGGCTTAGAGATATAACAACTTAGATATCTGGGTGACGAGCGCAGTGCAGTGCTAGGTAATGATTTGGACTCTTCATGTTCCAATAGCTACGTGTCACTGTGTTGTTATGTGGCAGGCATGTTGCTTACCATCAGGCACATGTCCTGCTCATCTCGTCACTCTTTCCTTAAAAAAAAAACAGTAATTTCGACTTATAGGTACCTACCTACTCGTAGCTCTATATTGGACATTCTATGCTGTCGGTGTGTCGGTTATAGTACTAAGTTTTTTTTTTTTTTAAATAAAAAGTGACGAGACGATTAAGACATGTGCCTGATGGTAAGCAACATGCTTGCCACATAATAGCACAGTGACACGCAGCTATTGGAACATGAAGAGTCCAAATCATTGCCTAGCACTGGACTGCGCTCGTCACCCAGAGATCTAAGTTGTTATATCTCTAAGCCCTGTAATTTCTCTGGAAACATTGCCCTTCAAACCGGAACACAGTAATGTTTGCACATTATTGCTTGGCGGTAGAATAATTGGTAAAAGTGTGGTACTTCCCCAAGCGGACTCTGCTGAGACTCAACTACAAGTATTGCGTAGCTAACGCAGCCTTTGTATTAGTGAATATGCTGTTTTAAGGAAGATATACGTTTGTTTTGGTTTGTGCGAACATTTCTGAAGCACATCAGGAACGTGGCAATCCCAACAAATCTTAAAAGTCCTGCGACAAGGCCACCACGGCTTTTCCCTTCACCAAGATAATATTAAAGTAAGGGTACATATTTCATTTATACGCTATTTCATTTTACTAAATTTAGTTTTAGTTTTGTGGACTTAGTTGGTTAATTGAACATGTTTTTTTTTAAATATTTCAAACACAATTGCTTACTGTAATACTCATTTAAAGTGTTCACAACTTCAATTTGATTTCAAGAATTTTTAAACATCACAGAAACGTAAACAACCAATTATATAATTAAAAAAATGTACTTAATTTCTATCCTCTTTTTTGGTTCCATACACAAAATATATACCCAAGGTTGCCATCATCTTGCCATCGTCTTACGCACAAAATTGGCTAATTTTAATTATGTTGACATGCAATCAAATTTAGCAAGATAACAAGCAATTTTACTTTAGATTTAATTAAATGATGCTGTTCATTATCGACGTGAAGTAAAATCATAATATCAAATGGCTTTCGACGCTCTTCAAATTATAATTTTATTTAGCTTTCCAGTGATGACGTTGGTTGTTTATGTAATGATACCACAATCGTCCGTGATTATACAATGATAGATACTTCATTCAGTTTTCTAGATTTTCTGCCATATTTAATTAAGTACTTTTAACCTCAGCTCTAGCCTCTTATCTCATCCCTAAATCGCGCCGCAAGGCGCTCAATGGTACTAAAAAAACATAATTCCATACTTTTCTTGTGTACATAACAGAACGAATGACTGTCTGACTGGCTGTGATTATTATTGTGTCGTTTATTTACATTATAAAAATGCTTTTAGCATTATAAAACCAAAACAAACCTAGGTATAGGTTAGGTTAACCGCCGCGATCGGGACAGGATCCAAGCTACGGGTAGTTAGTGCCGAGTCAGGATCCTGCTGACGATGAGTCTATCGAGGTTGTCCCGCTATCGCCTGGTTGGTCTACCGCAAAGTCGTTTGTGATCTGGCTTCCATTGTGTAGTGATTTTGGCTCACGGAGTCGGCTAAAAGTATTTCATAATGAAACGTAGACACAAAGTACTCTCGGCTTACTATACTCGTTCTACGTAACCCTGTGTACACGTTTTGTGTTTATTCTCGTTATCTTCTATTACGTAGCTATTCGTCGCCGGACTTCATAAAATGTCTGACGCCAGAAGATATTTTTTACACAACTGCCCACGCGATAAATAACGTGTTTTACCTTCGATATTTAGGTTTTATATGTTTGCTAACGTTTTATGAGCCATTACCAGGTCCAAATGAAAATCAGTATTTGTTGATTATCTAGGGTTTATTAACAGGATGGTGGTTGACGAGTGCGGCTCTCGGTACCTAGAACAATTAAGGGTGAATACGTTTCAAATTAATTTAGGATTTATATTTCCCAGTTTGCCGTCATTACGTTTGCATGTTGACCACGCTTTCTTAAGAAAAAAAACAAAAGTCATATATGAAAATACTTTTTCCTTTTTTAACACACAGCATAGTTTTAGTTTTTCGTGTTACCACAAAAATTTTTAATTTCAAAGTGTGAGAGGCAATACTTATAGCATCACTAAACTTGTGAGCGTGCTGCAACTAAACTGGAAACCTGGTCAATCAGCATAAAAATCTTGGAATGTCATAATTGTTCTGCGTAGCAAAAACAGTACGTCAAAGTCGCCGACATTGTGACGTCAAAATAAAAGAAATATCAAGTACCAGTTTCAGCCAACGAATCAGGCGAGAGTAATCATCTAGGGAGAGGTTATTCCATCTCCCTACTAATTCAGCGTGACTGAAGTGTTTGGGGACCGTGTCACCTCCGTCCGTGGGGAAGCACCTCTACACAGAAACCCCCCACACGTGGTCCCTGGGTAGTGCAAATCAGGTGACAAAATACCGGTGGTAGGCTTCGGCTGTGGCTGGTGACCACCCGCCAGACTGAGTCGTGCAGCCAAGCAGCCTAGCCGTGTTCCGGCATGTAGTCTGGTAACGCCATTAGGGAAAACGGGTCAGAACAGTTGCTGCATAACTGTTCGCGGCTCGGGCGTCCCCGCAGTCTCCAGACTAGTTTCTCATGGATGTATTCGTGTTGTGTGTTGTGACCGTTGGTCAGCAGTGTGTGGCCTCGTTCTACTTCCGTTTTCCCAACCGACTAAGTATCAGCTAAGTATCAGCTTGAGGCTCTGGAATCGATCGAGAGGCGTGCCAAAAGGCTTATAGGCAAAGACAGTCTAGTGCGAAAAAGACTTCAAAGTCTTGAACATCGCCACAAAATTGCTAGCTTATCGGTTTTTTATCGGATATACTTCGGAGAGTGTGCAACTGATCTGCATGATCTAATACCACTTTTCCTTCTTTCTATCGGACTTCTCGTAAGTCGAAGAAGCGGCACCGTGTCATGTTTGATGTTCCAAATACACGGACGAAGAGGTTTGACTCTACTTTTGTAATAAGAACGTCTAGGCTGTGGAATGAGTTGGCTGAGTGGCTTTTCCCTGATAGCTATAATCTTGGTGTCTTCAAATCGAGAGTGAATCGGTTTTTTCTAGGTAAACACGCTCCATCGTAGACCGCATCTTCGCTTAACATCAGGTGAGATGGCGGTCAAGTGTAAACCTATAAAAGTAAAAAAAAAAACTGAATAACCAATGACAAAGTCCAATTCATGTGTGTTGTATATTTGTACGTTTTTTGTAAGTAGTGTAATAACGTTGGAGTGGAGTTCATTTTAAGAATCGTTAGACTATTATAGGTACATCTTTGAGCTTCCAAGCTCTACAGACATCCATGAATATAATTGTACTCTCCCTACAAATACCACCGATTGTATCGTGAATCCTCTCATACCAGTAAATAAGAGTAGAACTAACTAAAGCATACCTTGCCTTAGTTCCAAAAACGATTTACCCGTACACGGGGAAGGCGTAAATCCAACCTCGTAATTGTACGAAACTTGTTCCCAGAAAATTATTGCCGAATAACGGTTCCGCACCACTGGCCAAATCTGGCACACGTGTGATATGTGGTTACATTATATTACATTATTATTGTGTTTGCTCAGATATGAGGTTTATTGGTATCGTAGTTTTTATTCGTGGTTGACGATGCGATTTTACTTGCGATACGAGGTTACTTTTGCAGTTAATATTAGCTCTTAGCATGGATAAATGACGTGAGCTTCTATTGTATTGTCTCTTTAAATTCATTTTATGATTATAGTTGTATATTTTAAAATAGATATAACAACGAAAAAAAATTAAGTTTGAAATAAATTTCATAAATGTTTTAATTGATGTGCGCAAAGTATAATTATAGATAGCTGTTGGCTTAGGAAATAAAGTAAATGTTTTTTTCCCTTATGTTACTCAAAGTTGTTCTGTTATTTTCTTCTGTACAGAGAAATTTTAGGTCGCAATTTTACTACTTTATTTTTAACATTTTATATAATATTACGTTGTTTTGTTTTTTAATTGAATGCAATAAAGAGTTAATCTATCTATAATTTCAAGATTTTCCTTGTAAACTTTAGCTTATTAGTTAAATACGTTACGTACACATAAAATGTTGCTTTGCATCGCATATGTGCGTATGCATAGCTATGCAAAATGATTCAATGCAACATTGTGGGTACCTTCACAATTCGATGCAAAATATAGACATTATTTTACACTGTCATTTTCCTGCTAAACCAATTGTTTAACGTCGTGAGCCGGTTAACGTCCTGTGAAATTTGGATCAAGCGGTATTTCCTAACATGGGAAAAAAGGATTGCGCCCGGCGTCCCTTGAGACGAGCCAAGATTTGCGGACGGACTTGTTGTGGTAAATTTTGAAGGAAGGATGACTCGATACGGGTCCACGAGGGTTCGAGAATAAAGTAATTCTTATCAATGATTCATGTGATGCTGTGGCGAAACGGGATAGCTATAAAATGAGAGAATTTCAAGATTTGTGGTTTTTTCATGTTACCTCTTGTTTTTACAATTTGTAACTTGAATAATTTCCAGGTAATGTAATGTATACGTCTGCTACGAATGGGAGTTTTGACCAGCTGCTAAGGATGTATAATATGTGTATTGACCATAAACAGAAGGAAATATCGTTAATTACTTAGTTCGTATAACAAAGTGAAACGCTCGGTAGGCAATAGAGGTTTCACCTGAAACCGATTGCCATAGGCCCCGTAAAAAAATCACAAAATGACTAATAAAATTGATACCTACTGATCTTATAAGGCACTGTGCTCTCTCCCAAGGTAGTGCACTTATTTTAATAGTTGTAAAATTTTAACAGAGTTACACCTGCATAATTTTTATGACTTTTGATGTAAATCAAATAAAGCTGTATTTTTAGACCCTCATTTTTTTAAACGGATACGGATAAACTGGTACAATAGTATAGGACATGTTTTTAAATAAACCAGCATATACGTAAGTTCACTTCACAGTTCGGATGCGGGTTATGGGAATTCAAAAGCTTTGAAAAGTTTTCTCTGCAAAGAAGTTTTCTTTTAAAATCTTTTCCTTTGCCGTTGAAGTAAAATTATAATGACGTTTTTGATATTTTCTTGTTGTGGTGAATGCCACCGTAAACAACATCAGATATATCTAACGAAGTTAGATTATAAATTAACCTTACCTATAACCAACCATAATATTAAGTACTAACGTGTTTTATTGTAAACTGATGGTGTTTGCAATTTAACGGCGACGAATACTTACATAGACTCACAGATTTACTTGACTCATTGTTTTCATTTAAATTAGCTAGTGATGTCTCGTTTTCAAATTTGTCATGATATTTTCAGCTACCGTTGCTCGATGTTACGTTTTAATATCTATAGTTTTTCATTTTCACATTTTTTTATTCTAAAGGCACAACCACGGCAGCACACGGTAGTACCAATATTTACCACTTGAAAAAAAAAGTGGACTTTCCGAACACAACACTATCTAGCCCCAAATCTCTATTTAGAAACCCGACGACGGGTAGTAAACTTTTTTTTTTTTTTTTTAAACTTCTATAGGTTTCCACTTGACCGCCATCTTGCCTGATGTTAAGCGACGATGCGGTCTACGATTGAACGTGTTTACCTAGAAATAACCGATTCACTCTCGATTTGAAGACACAAAGATTGTAACCATCAGGGAAAACCCACTCAGGCAACGTATTCCACAGCCTAGACGTTCTTATCACAAAAGTAGAGTCAAATCTCTTCGTTCGTGTCTTTGGAACATCAACCATGAAACGATGTCGCTTTTTCGAGCTACGAGCATTCCGATAGAAAAAAGGACAAGGTGGTATCAGATCATGCAAATCAGTCGCACACTCTCCGAAGTGTATCCGATAAAAAACCGATAGGCTAGCAATTTTTCGGCGATGTTCAAGACTTTGAAGTGTTTTTCGCACAAGATTGTCGTTGCCTATGAGCCTTTTGGCACGTCTTTCGATCGATTCCAGAGCCTCCAGCTGATACTTAGCCGACCCATCCCAAAGGTGCGAACAGTACTCCATACAGGAGCGAATCTGTGCTTGATATAATGTAAGCAACTGTTCAGACTTGAAGTACCTTCGCACCTTTGAGAGGACACCTAGTTTTTTGGCAGCAAGTTTGGCCTTGGACTCGATATACGAGCCAAAGTTGAGCGTAGAGGTCAAAGTAACGCCCAAAAGCTCAAGACGGTCAAAAACCGGCACGGATACACCTCTAAAAGTTGGAGTCAGTTGGAATGGACTCCTTTTAGCGGAGAATAGACACGCCTGTGTCTTAGTCTCGTTGAACTTGACCAGATTGGCATCGCCCCATTTAGACACCGCCTCAAGGGTCAAGCTCAAACGTTCGATCAGACTCTCTCTCTGTACCAGAGTTTGCGGCCCAGTGGCTCTCGCGCTAGACATGTAACTCTCTACGACGGTGCTATCGTCTGCGTACCCATAGATACCGGGCTTCAACAGATCGTTAATATGTTTATATGTTGTTAACTTGCATCGTCTACAACGCAGCCTTAATATATTAATGACATAATTATAAATGCATTCTTGAGAGACATAACTAGCCTTGTGGCTTAGTGGATAGTGGCTCTGCCTGCGAAGCTGAGGGTCGTGGGTTCGATTCCCACCCAGTGCAAATATTTGTGTGATGAATTCAACTGTTTGCACTGTGTCTGGGTGTTTCTATGTATAATAAGTATGTATTTAAACCTATATAAGTATTATTTCAGCTATCTGGCCACCATCGTACAAGCTTTGCTTAGTTTGGGGTCAGATGGTGTAGTGTGTGATTTGTCCACCAATATTTATTTATTTTATAAGAAAGCCGGGACGGTTAAGTCACGTTAAGTGCCTAATGTTTGACGACGGCGCGAAATTATTCTTTGGCATGAAAGATGTCATGGACTGGTTGAGGTGCTGCAGCGCGATATTGACGGAGTGGTGAGGTGGCGTGATAAAAACGCGATAGAACTTGGTGTGATGAAATGTTAACTGGCTGGCGCCCATACAATTCCATAGTGTCAAGTGCCTGTCGCGGTCTCCGGTCGCGGTCTCCGGTCTCGGTCTCGCGTCGCGGTCGCGGCGCGAACTTGTACCTTAAGACTATAAGTTTCAAACACTTCCGTTCGTTCTACGTCTCGAAACTTATCGGGAGTGGTGTCGGAACGCGTCACTCAAATACGGAACACGGATGTAACGCTTGCTTCAAAATTTTATTTTATTATGGACATTGCGGAAATCGCTAAACAAGCCCATACATTCTTCAAGTTTGTACTCATGCAATTGACCCAATTCCAAAATGGGGAAACGTTATATTATTAGTTCGAAGTATTTTGAAATTTAATTTGATTATCTTGTACCCGTACTAAGTTAAATATATTACGTTATTGGAAATAGTTCAGAGAAAGTTTGCATGTTACTTACGTATATAAGAAATTACACGGGTACATGAGGCCCATTTTATATATAGAGCTTTAGAAAACAGAATGTGATTAAAGTAAACACAGACACACTTCATTCAACTCTGATCGTCAGAGATTGCGTAGAAGCGAAATAAATTAAGTGTTGTTAAACGCCCACAAATTTACGCGTCCCCGGTTCCCTAGTTTTACTCTATTGACCCTTCTTTCCCTACTTTCGCATTCACACTATTTTATTGGGTTAACTACGTTTACACAGTTTTCCTTGTTGATATCTGCTATTATTTTTTAAAGTTTCTTCTTTATTTTGGGTATTGTAGGCATTCGTCAAATATTGGTCGTTATAGATAAATAGATATTTAGAAATGTGTTCGTTTTTATCTAACGAGTACCTATATGCATCAACATCCCACTAAATGTTCCCACTACTAAGACTCGGGGCCTTCTCTCGCAAGGAGACAGTCAAGGCCTCGAGTTATATTATTGACCTCCTAAATATCATGCAGCTACTTAGGTACTTACGCTGGATTTTTCCCAGCTGTAAGAATTACAGATAAGCGGATATAAACAATAACGTGTGACAGCGGCCTGTTTCACAGCGTTTAATGATCACTTTGAGAAAAGGTGAGGAAACAAATAATTACAGAATTAGGATAGTACCCATTCAAAATTTAGTTTATAAGTGCAACTTTGATTGAGACTACATTAATATTATACTTCGAGTTAAAAACATGTATCTTTAAATCAATTCCCGGCAATTCACGAGTGATGTGGTCGACCTAGTTTCAGACGCATCCTGCGGCCTATTTTAAGGAGAATCCGCGTGATTTACCCTTGAATCGTTTAAAATATGTGTATCAACAAGTTAGTTTCCATACTAAAACCATATATGTTCTAACAATCTCACAACTAAAACGAACAATCAAACACAAAATTAAATTACAATCCTTATCTCTATCATAATCAACAGGTCGCAAATCCAATCTAAAACAAAGTATGAAATTAATAAAACTTTTCTGTAAGTTAATTTTGTGTAAAGTATTACAAAAGATTAACTCGCCTCGGTAACGATAAGCTAAACAACACGGGCCGTGACTAAAATTACACGTGGCTGTGATTTAATACTACGCATTCTACTTTACTCCCCGGTTTTAGTCCCCTCGGGGGCTGAGTGACTACGAACAACACTTATTAGACTTCGTACACCTCACAGTATGATTCGAGCCTGTCTCATGTGTACTAAACGTTTAAATCATCATCTACAGTATTGAATAATAAACGTCTGCGTTTAATATAATAAGTACCTAGTGTGTAAGTTACGGCTGGTCTAGTCGGGAGAACGGCGCCTGCCGATCCGGCGACCCCGGGTTCAAACCCCACACGCACCAATGTCTTTTCGAAGTCATGTGCGTAATGCCGCTAAATTAAAACGGTGAAGGAAAACATGGTGAGGAAACCGACATGTGCCTAGAATCTTTCGAAGTCATGTGTAATCCACCAACCCGCACTGGGCCAGCGTGGTGGATTATGGCCTTAACTCTCTCCTTGCGAGAGAAGGCCCCGAGTCCCAGCAGTGGGAACATTTAGTGCGTTGTTGATGATGATAGTGTGCAATGTATTGCTTAAAAGTTAAAACAACTTTAAACTTTATAAATTATAGAACGCGCCATGAAATCGCTTTAAATCACTGTTTGTGGGCTTACTCGTATATAACAGAGACGTGTGTTAACACGAAGAAAAACGATACAAAAGGGAGGTCGCTGGCCTTTTGTAACGAGCTGATTCTAACGGTTGATAATTCCGTAATCGTCAATATCTATCAGTTATTCGAATCCATGAAGTAAATGACTTGCGTTGCTTTTTCTTTACATGTTCAGGGCTGGACTTATGCAGGTATAACACAATCCAAATCTTTTTCTCAAAAAAAAAACACGTAGGTATAGTAACCGTTTTTGATAAAATATATGTCTAATTTGAAATAATCTTGTCTTTTAAACATAAATACTATAAAATTATAAAACATTCGAAAAGACGACAAAAAGATATAAAGAGACATCAAAAGATAATAAAGCGAAGTAAGGACACAAAAAAGCTACCTACAAAAAAAAAACTAGAAAGTTCTAACGTCAGTTAATAATTTAAATCTGTCTTAATATTAGTTTCATCGGTCCTACTGAATACAAAGCCCGTCTGTTGCTCGTAAAAGTATAACGAATAAGTAAGTATAAGTACCGAAACATCGAAAGTAGATGGCTAGTGTAGCCAGAGTTGAGGCTATTGAGACTATCGTGCGGAAATTGCGCCCCCAAGAAAGGGGGCGATCTAATCTGGGCGTTGCGTGCCGCGGCCGTCATTAGCACCACTGATAGTTCACCTTTTCTTCGTCTACTCTTCGCACTTTGCATGTTTAAAAGGCTTGGTTACGTACGCATTTTTATCTACAAACGTAAACTCTGGTTTTACGTCGTTCATTTAAACATATCAGAGATACAAACAAATTAAGATTCGTCCTACCTACAGACCTTCAGACCTACACTAAATAAATATTTTTTTAGTAAAGATTGTTTAATCGAAACCAGATGAACCAGAATAGAACCAGATACATTTGTTATAGTATAGCTATAGATAATACTTATATTAAGTATGTATGTAATTTATTACAGCAGATTCATGAAACGTAGAAAAAACATCTGTTTTCATGACACTAATATTTATTCTGGATGGGAACCGAACCCACGATCAGTCGGTAGTAAGGTAAGGCTACTACACCTCTCACGAGGCCAGTCAAAATGAATCGTGAAATCGTGTGAATACTTCGGAGAAACTGGTAATGTCCAATGATTTATTTATACATAGCTACATATTTAGCCCATTTATCTTGGTTCCGAAGCTGCGTGCTGTAGAACTACGATAGTAATCCCGTTATTCTGCAGGAGTAATTCCTGTTTACCTATGCATTGATAATTCATTTCAGAAATCTCGGAAATGTTTCAAACGATTTGCATAATATTTGATACAAATAGGTACTTTTAAATTGGGTATAGGTACTCTTAAAGTTTGATTATTACGTTTTGAAATATCTACATCGTTTCGTGGTTGATATTCCAAAAATTTTAACGACAAAATTACAAAAGTCAAACTTAATTTCACTTTTGTAATAAGAACGTAGATACTTTGTGTGGGTTTTACACGATGGATGCAATGTTGGTGTCTTCAAATGGAGAAGGCATCTGTTATCTCTACGTAACCGTGCTCTCGTACATAATCGTACTTCGTCACTCCACCGTTACATATCATCAGGTGAGAAGACGGTAAAATGCAAAATGCTTTCAATAAAAAAGTGACCAAGTGCGAGTTGGACTTGCCCATGAAGGGTTCCGTTGCAGCAAGTAACATAATATACATAGTACACATAGTTCTTGTAGTTCGTTGTTACTTTGATCGAAGTTTCAATAATAGTGTGTTTAGGACGTACTTAAAAAAAAACTACTCATCAGATCGAGTTCAAACTAATTTTCGTTGGTAGTTTACATGGTAGTGTACATCATATATTTTTTTTAGATTTTTCATTCTCTTACTTTAGAAGTTAGAGGGGGGGGGGGGGACACACATTTTACCACTTTGGAAGTGTCTCTCGCGCAAATTATTCAGTGTAGACGAAAATTATTTTAGAAACCTCAACATCATTTTTGAAGACCTATAGATAGACACCCTACACGTGTAGGTTTGATGAAAAAATCATTTATGAGTTTCAGTTCTCAGTATGGGGGCAACCCTAATTTTCCTTTTTTTTTTTTTTTTTTGTTCAAATCTTAAAGCGGTTTACAGAATACATCTACTTACCAAGTTTCAACAGTGTAGTTATCATAGTTTCGGCAAAAAGTGGCTGTGACATACGGACGGACAGACAGACAGACAGACATGACGAATCTATAAGGGTTCCGTTTTTACGTTTTACGGAACCCTAAAAACGAAAAGTATATTTTTTCTAAGAACTGAAAGGTCAGTTTTAAAAAAATTCCTTAGATGACATGCATTTGAATTTAAACGCATAAAACTGTCATAGTTTCCGAACAATACTAAACCCGTTTGTTGTTTCATATCCGTATCGTAGAGTTACGTTACCTTGATTTACCACTTCTGTTTGTTGCCCCGAGCACTTCGTATAAAATGTTTGTTTATTCAATCAAATCTGGGGATCTACCGCCGAACGAAAAATGCCATCGCTTTGATGTTTCTCTTTCTTTTCTTTTCGCTTGAAATGATAGAGACAGGATTAGCAAAGCGATAGCCGATTTAGTTAGGCGGTAGAAGCGCTGCTGTTCTTTCAAATACAATACAGTACTGGAATATTTGTCAACGATGCCGTCTGATCAAGATTTATGTATATATATCATCATGGACATACAAAAAAAGTTTTTTTATCTATACATTCCAGGAATCCTTCTCTAAGTACAATTTTATCAAGTGAACAACGTAGATTTCTGTGATCAAATTTGTAAATACCAGATTGTGAAGTCAGGGTGTTTTTAGCTGAAAGGGCCGTGTTTACTCTACATTATTAGGATTAGATTTTTGCGTAAAATAAATTCTAATATCACAAAAAACTAATATTGTTTCTTTAAACTTCGTTCAGTATGTTATTAAATAGTAGACGGTTGATTACTTCTTTGGGAAACTTATCTTATTTATCTTATCTTATATATAAAATTCTCGTGTCACAGTGTTTGTTTCCTTACTCCTCCGAAACGGCTTTACTGATTTTAACCAAATTTGATATGCATATTCTGTAGGTATGAGAATCGGCTACTAGCTATTTTTCATACCCCTAACTGACAAGGGTTGTTCACTAAGGCAAAACAACGTTTGCGGGGTCAGCTAGTAAATATTATAAAATATTATATATTACTAGCTGACTCCGCAAACGTTGTTTTGCCTTAGTGAACAACCCTTGTCACTTAGGGGTATGAAAAATAGCTAGTAGCCGATTCTCATACCTACAGAATATGCATATAAAATTTGGTTAAACTCAGTAAAGCCGTTTCGGAGGAGTAAGGAAACAAACACTGTGACACGAGAATTTTATATATAAGAAGATAAAATGAAGAAACTAATTATTTTGCGGTTTTCATAGTCGGGAAGTTAAAGAATAATATTAACTTAGTAATTATAACATGACCTTTTGATTTTACTTATATTGTTAATCTTGTATCCGTAGCTTAATTTTGATTAAAACATTTTCCCTTCAAACTGCGCGGAGTCTCCAGGATAAGATTTATCACAGGTAAACGCGGAATTGTTTCTATTTTCTCAAGGCATGAAATCAAGAACAAAAGAGATTTGGAATTGTGATTTCTTTTCTTCAGAAATTATTAAAACAACAGTAGAAGTACCTAGTGTTCTTGTTAAAAATAGGTATTCCTTGACATTTAGGCACCAACGTTTTGCAACTATGGGATCTGAAATGCTAGAGTAGGTATATCCCACGATCCCACTAATATTATAAATGTCAAAGTATGGATATTTGGATGTTTGTTGCTCAATCATGCCGTAACGTATAAACGGATCAAGCTGAAATTTGGAATACAGTTAGGTTATAGTCTGGAAGAAAACATAGGCTACTTTTTATCCCGGGAAAATTACGGGTACAACGGGAACGGGAACTACGCGGGTAAAACCGCGGGGCACTGCTAGTTATAAATACATAAATATCTTTATCTAAGTAAAATTGGTTACGCCAACCTTTACTCTTAACTTTTTAGCAAAGACTAACTTGTTATAAATAGTTATTAATTGCTACTTAAGTACTACCACACCGCAACACATGCTTATTACTCGTAGCACTTTACGAGTAAATGAAGTGAAGAGAAGAAATACAGAATTTCATAAAAAGTACACAAAACTTTTTCAATTAGAATTAGAAGTCTCCTTCGATGTTTACGTCGCAATTTATAGCGTAAAATATTTTCAGATCCAAGAAATTTCAAAGTCAAAGTTCTTTATTGATAAATGTACAATTTACACGTCAATAAATAAAAAAAAAAACACAAGAAAGGGCATACACATTATATAATGTATATTGTATACATTTTCAAAGTTTGAAATTATCACTTCACTGTATTATAATAACAATTATTAATTATAGTACAGAAAACTGTCAAGCATTATACGAGTACAATAAATAAATTTCTATAGGATACTATGGTACGATCTCAACAATATTTATCGGTATTACTTCCTGCAAAGTGGTCTAACAGTGATTCTTATAACCTTCATTATTATTTTTCTGAAGCGTGAAATTACGGTCGCGTGAACGAACCCTAATGAAGTCCGGCTGCTAGCAATTTGTTGGAAATACTGAGGAAAGTGAATTAGGAACTTTTTCTTTGATTTATTAGTTATAGTTTTAGTGTGATATTCGTTTGTTATGATACATTTACTTGGATTTTGGATTCAAGAAGCACAAAATATCCCTTGTGTACATAATGTGATGTTTTATAAATTACGGTTCTAAATTCATCAATTGAAACAACAATAAACATTGAATGTTGTACGCTTATTAGGTGCTTAGCTGTTTCTTATTCGGGTTAAATGCAAAAATAATTATCACCTGTAATGTTAGCGCGTCAACTCAGTCTACTCAGAACTTCTATCATCGCAAACTCTCCTTCTACGAGTATGAAAAACGAGGAGATTTTGAACAATCTAAAGAACTCACAAATACAATTATTAATGAAGATTCCAGCCGTTTCTCTAACAATCATTATGGAGACCATAAAGTCGATCACACTATGCTTCTTAATTCATACCTATGAGGCAAAGATAAAGTTTCATACCATTTGTACTTCTCATGAAGAAAAAAAAACATTGGTAAAAGGTAGTTGTTTAAAAAATCATTATTTGCTGCAAAATTTCTACTAAGTGTTAACTTTTAATGTAGTCGGTATTTTGCAACCTAATTTGTATGTGCTTGTAAATAGCGAAATCTATGCTGAAATTACGGATCATCTATTTATCGCTGTTCATTTCATCATCTAAGGGTCAGGAAAAAACACTATCAAGTTTTTATAAATCCCTAACAAAGTTTGAAGGGATCGATTGGAGGAGTGTACCTAAAACATAAGTTAGTACATAAGTTTAGAAGTGGTAGGACTCTTAGCAGAGTCTGTCTGGGGAAGTACCACACCAAGCCAGTTATTCTACCGCCAATCAGTAATGTGCAAATATTACTGTGTTCCGGTTTGAAAGGCAATGTTTCCAGAGAAATTACAGGGCTTAGAGATATAACAACTTAGATCTCTGGGTGACGAGCGCAGTGCGGTGCTAGGTAATGATTTGCACTCTTCATGTTCCAATAGCTGCGTGTCATTGTGCTGTTATGTGGCAGGCATGTTGCTTACCACCAGGCACATGTACTGTTCGTCTCGTAACTCTTTATTTAAAAAAAAAGTACATAAGTTGCTTATGTTTCTTCTTGTTTCACAGCACTTTGAGTGGTTAAACCCAATTCATGGTTTAATAATGAACGGCAGCGCTTATGCCGTAAAATATTGTAGGTACTAATATTAACAATTGTTTAATTTATGTACAAAATATTGCATAGAAATCGTAGACTGTGAAGAAATTGGGAAATTTGTTTGATTACTTTTAGTTAGGTACAATATAATGAATAGGAAATTTTGAAGCCGATTTGGCAGCGCAAGTTATTAAGATCCAATATATGTTTACCAAGGAATTGCATTAACCCCTCAGTTGAGACTTATTTTGAGACAAATTCAATCTATTGATTTCACTAGTTCACAGTTTTTTTTTATACTGCTGCCGCAAATATGATTAGATGATAAAGCTTCACTTATGATTTGTTTTGTCAAAACTAACCTCAAAATTCTTGAGGGTAGATTCCATTTTTTTTACAATTTTTTTCACATGATGAGTCATATTCGGCGCGGAGCTCATATGGGCTTGACGCTTGACGAGTTTATAATTTAATAAAATAAAACGATAATATCGGTGGTAATTTCTCGCACAACACCATCTAATCTCAATGTAAGCAAAGCTTGTATTATGGGAGCCATATAGCTAATAAGTATAATCCTACTTCCTACTATTCTACCAATATTATAAAAGCGAAAGTTTAGGTCTTGGGATGTCTGTTGCTCAAACACGTCGGAACAGCTGAATGGGGCGAGTTGAAATTTGGAGCATAGTTAGATGTTATAGTAGAAATATACTGCGCGGGTTGAACCGCGGCGCGCTGCTAGTATCATAGTTGTAAATACATACTTAATGGACATACAAAACTAATTATCATAAAATTTACCACATATTACGACAGACCACAAAAAAACGCAAAAATATAGATATTTTTTTTTATAGCATAGAGTGACGAGACGACCAGGACATGTGCCTGATGGTAAGCAACATGCCTGCTATATAACAGCACAGTGACATTCAGCTATTGGAACATGATAGTCCAAATCATTATCTAGCACTGCACTACGCTCGTCACCCAGAGATCTAAGATATTATGCCTCTAAGCCCTGTAATTTCTCTGGAAACATTGCCCTTCAAACCGGAACACAGTAATGTTGTCACATTACTGGTTGGCGGTAGAATAACTGGCAAATTGAACTTATTTAGAAATTTCGAAGTAAACAAGCATTAATCTAATTCGAGTCACAACCGCGTATGCGAAACGTGGCTGGTCTTTCTATTTACGTCGAATCTCAACAAATTGCTTTTTTTCATGCGACTCTCTGAAAATGAGCAACCCTCATTTATTATTCGAGAAGGACATTTTTAAATCTACTATAAGGGACGCGATGAATGGATGCGGGAGATTTCACTCATCGATCCTAAATAAAATACCACGTGACAACGTGTGAGCCCATTGATGTAGCTTTTGAGGTAATAACTTTGTGTGGCAATTTTTTCTACATACCTACTCTACTACGTAGAAGTTTTATGGTAATACAAACTGAAATTGCTTTTATATGTACGTATAGCATTATTTGTAAAGTATTTTTTTTTAATATAGCTTGACGAGATGAGCAGGACATGTGCAAGCAACATGCCTGCCACATAATAGCACAGTGACACGCAGCTATTGGAACATGAAGAGTCCAAATCATTACCTAGCACTGCATTGCGCTCGTCACCCAGAGATCTAAGTTGTCATATCTCTAAGCCCTGTAATTTCTCTGGAAACATTGTCCTTCAAACCGGAACACAGTAATGTTTGCACATTACTGCTTGGCGGTAGAATCCTAGCAAATAACTGGCAAAGGTGTGGTACTTTCCCAGGCGGACTCTGCTAATAGCCCTACCACTACAAATTTCAAATTAATAAAATTATCTACAGTTTAAACTTTTCTGTTAAATCAATACTGATATTGTGACAATAACCTATATGTGCCATCCCGCGTGATAATGCCGCCTACTTCCTTGGGCTAGCTTCTTACTGGTAGTGTGACTTATTATCTAGAACTTCTGCCTTTGGTCTATAAATACATCAGATGTCCTTGGTATGAGTCGTCTGTTAGACATACAGTTTTCATTCTCATTTAGATTTGTAAGTAACGACTGTGTTCAATGCAACATTTCAAACTTACAACTTCATAATATGCACAAAGGCCAAATACGTGTTATAAAAAGAGGGTGTTTAGTAAAGTATCAGTTAATACACATGCTCACATGTTGTGTTCTGTTTAAGTAACGGTTATCAGCATCACGGGGGTTAGATTAGTTGGATATTTGGACAACACATTCCAATCGCGATAATTTATTGGCATGTACCCATAAGCTGCAGGTGGTAATAAGGATACCACAATATGATCGTGATACTTTATTCTGTAGTTATAGTTTTAGTCATGTAAAAAGTGGGAAGTTACATGTTGTTGTCGTGCTTGTTTGGATGTGTTTCTATCAGTGTTATTATTGTTTCTATGTGAATAGACTAATTTCTATACAGTTTTTTTAAATGAATACTGTCGTGACTGATACAATAATTAATTTTAAATTTTTATTATATTAATACATTTTTTAAGGAACCATTCGGAAAGCACACCCATCCGAATAAAAAAAAAAGATCGAAATCAGTTCGGAAATTCTCTAGAAATCAGGTAACTTAAATAAGAAAATATCCTGGTCGAATTGATAACCTCCTCCTTTTTACAAGTCGGTTAAAAATGATGGTGCTCCCGCGCATTACCAGGTGGTATGCACGGTGAGAAATATATTTTGAGTCTCGAGAAAAACTTTGAAAATAGTTGACCAAATTTCTGTGAGTAAACATTTTATTTCATAAACATTTTTGTTACTAGATATATGTATATTACGTAATTTTGGTGGAGCGATGATTTAATAAATCAATAATTTTTCAGTTTCTCAGTTACATGTTTCAAAAATTCACAACATAGTTAGATTTCCTATCAATACTATACTGCCTACTATCAAACAAAATCTGATTACATTAGTTTCGTTCAGTATTACTTATTTTAAAATTAACATTAACACAAAAATATGAGACATCACAAAAAAAAACTTTTGTGGCAGTGTGTCCAACATATAGAAGTTTAAACAACTGCTTTTATGCTGTGTAAAACAAAGAGAAAAGCAATTAAACTTTCACAAAAGTCACAAAATTTAATAAAAGCGCAGAGGCCTATAGTGACGTGCAGAGAGGTAATCAATCAGACACCTTCCACGGGAAATGGCACATTCCCTGTACTTTAGAACATTGTAACGGCGTGGACTCGACGTTCGACTGAAAATTGGAACGGGACCGATAACCGTGCTTTACCATGTAAAATCTACGTCGGGCACTCTGGCTTTGATGTTTTGACGATCGATTTTATTTCACGCAGATTTGGCTGCGTTTGACCAGTAACTCGCCGGTAGGTAATCGTAATCGGCCATGTGTTCAAATGTCAAGCACGCATACTTAAAAGATCTCGTCTTAACCTCGAAAAGTACCTAAGTTATAACTTTAAGAGAAAGTACTAGCTGACAATTTGATAATTTTTTTGGCTGTACGGATGAGAAATGTGGACTCAACCTGTAAAAAAAAGTGGCTGTCCAAGAAATAGGAAATAGGAACTGCCCATAGAAGTGAAAACTTATGTATAACTCAGAATTTGTAAGCTTACTTTGTAAACTACACGGGTGTAGCCGAAGGGCATGGCCTAGCCATCATGGCATGGCCATCTAGAAATGCGTCAGCATTTCCCATTGGCTCATGCATTTCTAGATGCCCATGCCATGATGGCTAGGCCACGCCCTTTCAGCATTTCAGATTGGCTGACGCATTTCTAGATGGCCAATGGCCATGGTCCCGAGTTTACCCGAAGATTTCTTATCATACCCGAGCGTGACGCTAGAATTCTATTCACACCACACGAAAAATCTGTCTAGGCGCGCCAAAAGATTCAAATTTTGTCATAAAGCAAGATACATTTTTGTTTTTGATGGCCGCGTCCGTAGTTAGGAAATATTTTTTGGCAATTAGGATTTTTTATTGGTACTTATTACTTACTGATATGTACTTATATAAATATAGTAAAATACATAGTGATAAGAGGCAATTTGCAAGTATTTACTCGATATGTACTTTCTTTGTGAGATCAATTAGGTAATTTGTCTCTAATGCAAGGTTCCATAATACAGCTGCGACTTTGGTTAACTTAAGATACAGTTTACTAAATTATACATCATTGAATACGAAAACAATTTTGCAATTTTTTGCTCTATAAACTGTTGTATAAAAACTTAAACTATCAAGATTTAAGAAAACTTATTTTTATACATCAACCAACACAAATGACAAGTCTAGTCACATCGAAGTAGTATAAGTAACTTTGTGTTGTAGCGTTCCTCACCACATAATCGGTAATGATGGGTGGCGATTGATCGATTATGTAATTATCACATTAGGTATAGCTAGATTAAGTAGGTTACTTTAGTGGGGCCAAGCTCCACCTTGACCTATGACCTCTGCGCTCTTAGCTGTCAGTTTACGTAGGGCTTGCCATAGCAGAAGGTATTACTAAAAAAACTTACAAGTAACTTACACAAGCAAAGTAAGTAGTGTCTACAATAACAAGTCATATTCTACGCAAGACACTTTAGCCATAAATAGCGAGCTCGAAACTAAGCTCGAGGAGCTAAGGAGCTCGCGTGCGAGCACATCTATCACAAAAAATAGTTCTGCGTGAAAAAAAACTATGAATATTTTTTTTTCGAAAAAAGAAAATCCGACATCTATTTAAAAAAAAAGTTTAACATTTAAAACGTCGTATCAAATTCTGAGCTATTAGTTTTCCCTTCTATCGGCAGTCGCTATGACTGCCATTTTTTCAAGCCAAAACTTCCATTTCAAGTTAAGCCATTTCGGAGTTTGGCAATTAATATACGAGAATCCTACTATCCTACTTATATAAATGTCAATGTATGGATGTTTGGATATTTGCATGTTTGTTGCTCAATCACGTCGTAACGTATGAATGGATTGGGCTGAAACAGATCATAGTCTGGAAAAACACATGCATAAACAGCCCTTAGTGGGCTGTTTATGCTGTTCCCACTACTGGGATACCCGTGGCCTTCTCTCGCAAGGAGAGAGTCAAGACCATAATCCACCACGCTGGCCCAGTGCTGGTTGTTGGATGACACATAACTTTGAAAGATTCTAGGTACATGTCGGTTTCTTAGGTATATGTCACTGTAATATTGTACATACATTGTCAGATTATAATCTAACGACTATAGATTACAAACTAACTTAACCTAACCTACCGTGAGATTTAAATCTCACGCATTAGATTATTAATTAACGACATTTATTGACGTGATAACGTTTTATAATTCGATGAAGTTCCGCCGTTACCGTTAGTTCGTCTTCTGTGCCATGCGGACGAAGCTGAGCGCTGAGGGCGCCACCCGCCGTGTCGAGCGGTATCACTATTCGCGCTATCAATTTTCAATTAAAATTCTTGACAACTTTACGGTGACATCCTATCCTACTAATATATTTTTGTTTGATGTTTGTTGCTCAATCACATCGTAACGTGTACATACGTGATGATGGATCGGGCTGAAATTTGGTAATACAGGCAGATTGTAGTCTGGCAGAACACATAGGCTAGATAGGCATGGGTACATAACGAGAACGGGAACTACGCGCGTAAAACCGCAGGATACTGCTAGTGTTATCTATAAGTTAAATAAAATATAACACTATACGTATAAAATACTGTGTTTCTGACGAGCCATAAAGAGGAACGAGGTAGAGGGGGACGTATAATCAAGGGATGTTTCGATAAATGATGTTAAATAATTTGTTTCTTCGATCGAGACGTCTATGTGCTACAATGTAAAATCGAGTAAAGCCCTCAACATTTCTCTCTACAACAACCGCAATATACCTATGTGTTTTTGAAGAAAAAGTACAATAAACGATTCTGAAAAAGTGGAAATGCCAAAATTCAGTAGCACATTATTATTAATTCTCTCGATTTCTTTAAAAACATTATTTTTCCAAGTAAGTATCCATTAGTAAAGTCGTCTAATTACTCACGTTCTTGATTTACTTGCTGCCAAAAACTTGGTATCGTTTTCCTCCCGAGAAAATATAAGAGTTTTGTAATTACTTTATTTTCTTGTTTTGGGTAATTAAAAACGATCCATGCTCTTAGACGGAGAAAATAATTAAGACCAAAGGACTTTGCGACTGGAGGAATTTGGCTACAGGAATGTTGTTAAAACAGATTTTTTTGCGAGAATCTCAATTTTTGGACCTCTTTGAAGCATATCAAAATAAAACATTTTTAAGGATAATCTTTTGATTTTAGTGAAATGTTTTGGTTTATTAATTATTTTATTTGAGCTATAATTTAGCCTGATATCGGTACCTATCTTAAAGATAGGTATTAATAACACTCACACAGCTAAATGTTTTTTTATTTCATTCAAACTAATTGAGAAATTCTGTAAATCATAAAACCTTCAAAATTACAGGCAAATTAGACTATGAATTTCATATCTGAAATTATTAACGAAAATTGATCAAACTAATATTAGATAATAACCTTCATCCTTCAAAGATGTTTGATCAAACGTCTATTGTGTGTTTCATCTTGAGTATAAGTTCTTTATACCTTAGAAAGAAAACTTACGTTGATTACGCATGTACATATAGGCACCTAAATAAATCAGCAAGCTCCACCGAGCTGCCAGCCAACAATGGAGTATCAGAGAAAGCCATTTTCCAATAGCAACAGGGTCATTGAAAACCTACAATGTCCTTCTATTATTTTTGGCGCGAGCGCGTTCGGGACGATCCGCCGGGCGAACACTGAACAGCCAGTGCGGGATGCGACCTGTTGACGGGAGGTCGGCAACCGATCTCTAGCCTCCTCGCTCTCTCAGTAGCGGGACATTCGAATTATGAACGCTTATTGCGATTCAAATTTAACGTTCATTGTTTTTCTTAGTGGCCAGTGAAGTTATGATGGAGCATGTTACGGAGAATAAATTTGCATAGGTATGTAACTTTTCTTCATGGAAAAATTAATGCAATGATTTTATTTTTGTAACACGCATCTTATTTTAGCTCATAAAAGGTTTGTATTGATTTTCGAATAAAATTTATGGATAACGAGTTTACGAACCACTTACGCTCGAAACAATAGGTCATTGAGCGACATAAAGTGAATCAATGCTTTATGGAACACATAAAATTGAAAGTAGAGCTTTCATGTAGGAAGTTCGTAATAATAATGTTTTATTAATAAAATAAATTTCAGGAACCCATGTAGCATTTACTTTAGAAAATTTAGAAACAGAAGGCACGAGTTTGTTTTGCTACTTAATTATGCGTAAACTTTTAGATAACCTTTACCTTAATGAGGTTGATTGATAATTGAAAATGTCAGGACTTGGAACGTTATGTTTTTATGTCTTATTTTATAATAGGTATTTATAAGTTACTAAATAATTGTTATTTTTCAAAAACTACTCACAGCTGGTCGAGTCCGGAGAACGGCTACTGCCGTCCGAAGCCCCGGGTACGAATGCCACATGCACCACTGTCTTGCCGAAGTCATGTCCGTAATGCCACTAACTTAAAACGGCGAAGGAAAACATCGTGAGGAAATCAACTTGTTTCTAGAACATTTCTAGAATCATGTGTTCACCACTAACTCACACTGGACTGGCGTGGCGGATTATGGCCTTGACTCTCTTCTTGCGAGAGAAGGCCACGAGTCCCAGCTGTGGGATCATTTAATTGTCAGCTTATACTAATTTATGTTTTGAAAAAAAAACGAAGACTATGCATATTTTAATGGTTAGAACAGTAATGTTACGTGTTGTTCTTGGCGAGAAAGTTATGATAAATCTATCTTAACTTTGTTTTTTTTTTCAAAGCAGCTTTTTAATAAAGCAGTAAAAAAAATCTCTGAAGATACTATGTTGAAAATGAAGTGCACGATTACGTGTGTAGCAGGTTTGCGCACGCCCTCATGTTTGAGAGTATGAGTGCGGTTTTGTGTGTGTATACGAGTATATATGTAAGAATATACTTGAAAATATGTGTTTTTATTAATATTCCTTTTAAATCTAAGACATCGATAAATTGACATCAAACTTGGGTATTTACTTCATAGTTTCATCATCATCAGCCCGTGTTCGTCCACTGCTGGACATAGGCCTCTTCTATAATACGCCACTCAGCCCGATCCTCGGTCTTACGTTTCCAACCGCTACCAGCCGTCCTTCGTATATCGTCACTCCATCTTGTCTTAGGGCGTCGTACACTACGTTTACCGATTCACGGTCTCCACTCCAGAACCCGTCTCGGTCGTTATCGGGTCTGCGATAGATGTGACCGGCCCATTGCCAGTACAGTTTGCTAATACGCTAAGCTATGTCGGTGACTCTAGTTCTCTGATGAATTACTACATTGCGGATGCAATCCCCCAGAGAAACTCCAAATATAGCTCTTTCTTTAGCTCGCTGAGCGACTTTGAGCTTTCGGACCATTTTGACTGTCAGTGTCCACGTTTCAGCACCGTAGGTCATAACGGGTAGGACGCACTGGTTGTATACTTTTGTTTTGAGACTTTGTGGGATGGGTGACGAGAAGACAAAACGAAGTTTGCTAAATGCTTACTTAAATTGCAAACTTTAATGTTTTCTTAAAGTTATATTAAATGTTGTTAACCCGATTCATTGAGAATCAGATATACTTATTATTTTTCCGAAAATTGCACAGAAAACGGCAACGTAATGTATTTAATACGTGAATAAATCCAACGCTTTTCTGTTCAAAATTCATGTGATTCAGAGAATAATTTTGATAAAATAAATAACTACGGTTGTAGTTAATAAATTCTCAGAAATACAAAATAAACAATATTTGCATAATGACTATGCAATTTCAATCGAATGTTGGGTATTACTGTATGGTAATAGTAGTTTAATATTTAGAAACTTCATATAAATATTTTGTTGGATTGCTTAGATAACGTATTTACGAGTACTTTTTCTGGTGGTCGCCAAGTAGTTGAAATTCGACCAAAAACATTATCAACTTGACCACATACTTTGACAATAAACAAAAGAGTATCTATGCATGTGTCAAATATGTACATGAAATCATTTGTATTGTTTTTGTCTTTTCGAAGTCATGTGCGTAATGCCACTAACTTAAAACGGTGAAGGAAAACAGGAAACCGACATGCACCTAGAATCTTTCAAAGTCATGTGTCATCCACCAACCCGCACTAGGCCAACGTGGTGGATTATGAACTCTCTCCTTGCGAGAGAAGGCCCCGAGTCCCAGCAGTGGGAACATTTAGTGGGCTGTTGATGATGACGATGAATGTACTTTTTTGTGCAGAGTATTTAAAAAAACGCATTCTGCGCTTCTGAAATCTACATAAAATATTAGAATGCAAAGTTATTACTCCCCGTATCTGCACAATTTTCGTTAAAAAGGTTTCGGTTTAAATATAGAAAACAATAACGTGTAGAATAAAAACTTCAGAAGAATTGGAAAAAATATAGACAAGAATTAATTCCAACAAACGTGGTTCACGCACCGAAGGATCTTTTTCTTTAGTTCGGAGTAGTCAGCGGGGACTCGATGCGCTCTTGACCTATATTTTAGGTACGTTCTATAAAATACGAAGGTATTAATATCGCATTATTTCTCTAGTTCAATTTATCAATGTTTGCTATACAACAAGTAGAAAAAATACACTAGTATTTCACTAATTACAGGATAATAACCATGGTTACATTTATGCTGGAGCATCACTGAAAAAAAAAACAAATTTAACAGAGCACTTCGTGCATGAAACTCCAATATTAAGGATTTATAATCACGGAAAACATCCTGGAATCATTAATTCTAGCATACTGAACACTGAACAATCATCATAGCTTTAACGAAGTAGAAGAAATGTAAAATACCCGTTACTTCAGCCTAAGTGTTTCCACTGCTGGGACTATTGACCGTCTCACACAACGAGAAAGCTAAGACCATAATCCGCCACGCTGGACCATTGCAGGTTGGTGGATGACGCTTGACCTCGGATGATACTAGGACCATGTCCCTTTCCTCAAGATGTTTTTCTTCACTGTTTTTAAATTAGTGGCATTACGCACATGACTTTGAAAAGACAGTAAGTGCGCGTGCTATTTGATGATATGAGAAATATTTTCATCCCAGAGAAACCTTTTTATCCCAGTAAAAATAATACTTTTGTCCGGGAAATCTGTTAGTAGTCAGTTAAAAGTAGCACGGAATGATAAGTATAGTACACCTTTATCGACTTGACCTTGCTTGACCCAGTGTCAAGTGGTCCTAAAATGGGAAAGACAATCAACGAATAGCGACCCAATGAAACGGTACCAGTTTATCCTCTGGGCACGGAACGCAAATTGATAACATTGATAAAGAAATTGATTCTCGTTGATCGGAAGTTGATTGTTGTATTGTTCAAACCTACGCTTTTATGTAAATGTGTGAAAGTTGAAGTATTGGCATTTGATTTACGTAGGAGACTCTTTCATTAAACTTTACATGGGGCTCCGGTGTGCTGAGGACATATTTCGTAGGATATTTTGAATTGACTGGCCTCGTGGCTTAGTTGGTAGTAGCTCTGCCTTCGAAACCGAGGGTCGTGGGTTCGATTCCCACCCAGTGCAATATTTGTATGATGAATTCAAATGTTTGCTCTGTGTCTGGGTGTTTCTATGTATAATAAGTATGTATTTAAAACTATATAAGTATTATATCAGCTATCTGGCCACCATAACACAAGCTCTCCTAAGTTTGGGGTCAGATGGTATTGTGTGTAAATTGTCCACCAATATTAAAAAAAAAAAAAAAAAATTGACAGGAAGCGGCGGTTACCTACATAAATAAAGTGGCCAAGTGCGAGTTGGACTCGCTCATGAAGGGTTCCGTTGCAGCAAGTAACATAATATACATAGTACACATAGTTCTTGTAGTTCGTTGTAACTTTGATCGAAGTTTCAATAATAGTGTATTTATGACGTACTAAAAAAAAACTACTAATCAGATCGAGTTCAAACTAATTTTCGTTGGTAGTTTACATGGTAGTGTACATCATATATATTTTTTAGATTTTTCATTCTCTTACTTTAGAAGTTAGAGGGGGGGGGACACACATTTTACCACTTTGGAAGTGTCTCTCGCGCAAATTATTCAGTGTAGACAAAAATGATTTTAGAAACCTCAACATCATTTTTGAAGACCTATCGATAAGCACCCCACACGTGTAGGTTTGATGAAAAAAATATTTTTGAATTTCAGTTCTCAGTATGGGGGGCAACCCTAACTTTTCTTTTTTTTTAATTTTTTTGTTAAAATCTTAATGCGGTTCACAGAATACATCTATTTACCAAGTTTCAACAGTGTAGTGATCATAGTTTCGGCAAAAAGTGGCTGTGACATACGGACGGACAGACAGACAGACAGACATGACGAATCTATAAGGGTTCCGTTTTTACGTTTTACGGAACCCTAAAAATCACGTTGAAACGTAATACACTTTGAAAATGTGGAAATCTATGTATAATAATTATGTATTTAAGACTATAAAAGTACTATATCAGCTATCTGGCCACCATAATACAAGCTTTGCTTAGTTTGGGGTCAGTTGGTGTTGTGTGTGAATTGTCCACCAATATTTATTTATAATATTAGTATGGATAAATGTTTGGTTTCACGTTCACTGTATGTGATCTCTGAGTGCTGTGGGGTAGGTACACCACAGTAGGTATAAGCTGGTAGGTTCATAGTAGTATAAGCTGGGACAGACCGATAGTCTTTAAGAGAAAGTAAAGTATTGTTATGATTATATTTTACTGTTTTTTTGTATTTAAGTTCAAAACAACCAATAAATACAGAAACGTATCTCAATAAAATGCAGCGGACAACCTTATCGCTCACATGTAGGTACGCCGCACGTATTATAAACCCTTTTGAGAGCTCTTATTTTTTTATTGGCATTTTGAATTTGACAGTGCTTAGTTTTATTGTAATTGTTTGTGTAGTAGAGTCTAGGTCGTCCATTAGTACTAGTAATAAGGAAACGCAAATAAAAAAAACGTTTTTTTTTATTATGACAGAAATAATAAATTACAAATATTGTTCGAACAGTTTTGTGAGTATCGAATATACATTTTATACAAAGAGTATAAATACCTGATTTTATCGATTTCCCGAAAGATTCCATAGTAAAGTTGAGTTATCACACTGAACACATTTATGTAGCTTACTCTAGTGGTGGGTGGATTAATGATATCGATATGGTCGGTCATATATGACGTCACCAGTCAACGTCGGTAATCTACTTAGTAACATAAGTTATCTAGATAATAGTGCACATTATTACTTACGTGATGTCATCATAGATTAATGAAGGTGTATCATTAACTGAAAAACTGTTGTGTGAAAAACTGTTGTCGTAATACAATTATTACGACAACAGTTTTTGGATTCAAGTGCAGTAAGTTCTATACTAGAACGAGTATCTAAAGCTGCACTAGTAGGATCATATCGGATTTGGCTGGGCAGGGAGAGAAATACGAGTAGTGAAGGTGAGTGTTGACGTACGTCAATGTAAGGGGCCCCTTTTAAACCTACAGCCCGAGTCACAAGTCTTGGGGTCTATTCGAGATTTCTCTCTCTGCCACACGATGGACCCGGCACCCGCACGGTGAATCCATGGAATGCTAAGAAGTACGTCTCGTCTCAATAACAGGTTTGCACTTGGCCAAGATGGAAAAGTTTTGTTAAATCATAAAGATCAGCTGCAAACTCTCCGAAATGTATCTAATAAGAAACCGATTTTCTTTCAACCTTACGGCGATGTTAAAGGACTCAAAAGTTTTAAATTTAGAAGTTTTCTTTATTGAACGCCAATTTAAGCAGCTCGATGATTTTAATTTATTTACACTCGTCCTAGAACCAGGACTCGGTTAAAATCACAAGATCTGTTTATATTATATCCAAAGATTGAACAATAATTTCAAGCCAAATTAAATTTCAATTTGTTCAATCTGCTGGAAATTCCTCAAGTACAGATTTCAAAACCTGATGTCTGGTTGATGATATGTAGATAAAAGCTAAAAGACTATGGCATGATCGTAAAGAAACGGTGCTTCATTAAAAACTAAGTATAAATATAATTAGCCCTGCTCAATCGTATGAAATCTTTTCCTAGATTGTTTCTTAGATTCCCTGCATACATACCAGAAAAACACTTTTTTATGCACACCAGAAATATTAAATTAACACATTATACTATTGTTTTAAATAAGATACCTTATCGCTTTGAGTTGAACGTGGATTATATTTATATGGTACAGTCCGCGAGGTATAAGCTGAGCTTTGCATTAGTGTGAGTGATCACATGCATACGCATCTATTACCAAAAGTACAGTCAGACAACAAACTCTTAAACAACAAGCTGACATTAACTATCCAGGATCAATATGGTCATTGCGAAAAGAAGTATCTCTTTTAGGATTCAAATGGTCAAGGACAGAGAATAACAGAAAAAATTTAATGGAAAAGCATGAGATCCGTCACCTACGTATAACTTATTTACTTAAAATTTCCGAATACCGTATTCAGGGCAGGCCTATCGTTTATACCGATGAAACATATATTGACACCACTCACACTTCATCAAAATCATATTCAGATGGCAGCACTTCTGGTTTGAAGAAACACCTTATTAAGAGAACATGGTCACAGCGTCCTGCGTCTGACTGTACTTTTGGTGATCACTCACACTAATGCAAAGCTCAGCTTATACCTCGCGGACTGTACGTATTTACACGCAGAATTTTTGAATGTCAGTGACTTTAATTAGGTACAGGTTATTGGATAATACATTTTCCTATTAACATGGTACAGAATTAGCAAATTTAATAACATTGGAAGCATATTGTTTTTAAATCATCAGAGAACCATCTTTTTAAATGTATCTCAAGAAAAGCTCCATTCAAATAGATGGTTCTCTCTCCATAACCAATCCTCGATTTTGTTCCAGTTATAACTAAAAGCATGAACTTATAGAGCAAAGAAAACTGTTCTATAGTCCATATATGTGCCGACCTATTATAACTAAAAGCTTTCACCTATTCCACTAACAGTGTTTGCGCTCGTTCGACGTTATCAACTGTTTTCATTTCATTCCATTGCTGGAGAGTACGAATAAAATTAATAAAAATTCACAAAAACTGCAGGTTGTGTATACTCGGCTACGCTAAGATACAGTAATAATAATTATTTATTTACTTTTTTGAAACCGTCAGTGCTCAGTGTTGATAGTTCAATTCAATTTCTATTGCATTTGAAGGAGGCTATTGCGAGGATACCTGTTTTGAGAATAACGTAGATCTTGTATCAAAAATACGACCTATACCCTATACCAACCTGTGCTTGACCTGTGCTGTGGTGACTATAGTTTCTTTGTGATAGAAGGCCTTAAGTTTCAGTAAAAGGACCAAAATTAAAAATCTAAAAAATCTGGTTAACATAAAATTTGTCGTGTTGTGTAAATTATACACGTAAAAGCAAATTTCGTGATCATCATCATCAACAGCCCACTGAACGTTCCCACTGCTGGGACTCGGGGCCTTCTCTCGCAAGGAGAGAGTTTAGGCCATAATCCACCACGCTGGCCCAGTGCGGGTTGGTGGATGACACATGACTTCGAAAGATTCTAGGTACATGTCGGTTTCCTCACGTTGTTTTCCTTCACCGTTTTTAAGTTAGCGGCATTACGCACATGACTTTGAAAAGACAGTGGTGCGTGTGGGGTTTGAACCTGGGGTCTCCGGATCGGCAGCCGCCGTTCTCCCGACTAGACCAGCCGTTACTTCGTGATAGTTAAACTTAACTAAATGTTTCATTGTATTTTGGTGTCGAATGTGCAAAGGAATAACCGTTATTCGCGCCGGCTGAAGTTTCTAGAGTATGAAGTCGTTTTCGTGGTTAACAGAAAATGTATTTATAGACGCTGAAAAAAGTTTTTGTCAAATTTATTAAGAGTCACAGAAATGGATAAAGATCCAATTGCTTAACTTGACTTGACTTCAAAACAGAAAAAGTAGACGCTTAAAGTTATATAAGTTTTTTTTGGGTTCGGTTGACCACCATATCAAATGCCATGTCTGCTCAAAAAGATACCCGGGTTTCAAAGAAAAAAATGCTCATAATTCTGTTTGCATAAGCAGCTTTCTTAATGTTTCCACTACAGCGACTTAAGCCCTACTCTCTCAAGGGGAAAGTGCAGGTTGGTAGATGACATATTTCCAGAAAAAAAGTTTAGAACATTTTGTTTTCGTCACGAATGTTTTCCTTCTTTGTTATGCCGATGACAATCTTGTACATGAAATATACCTAAAGGCTTCCAAAAATATCACAGTTTCCAATAAAATGTCAAATAAGTTGTATTTTATGTTAAAAATGATTATTTATGTTTGTGTTAGATTTAAACGATTTTGGGGTTGTTGCAGGTGGGATTCAAACCTACGGTTTAACGATAAGGCGATTTCACAATTGTAAAATTAAACGTTTTAAAACAAAGACTTGCTTAAAGATTAGTTTGTTTTCTGAACAAATCTCAAATATTTATCCGCCATTAGCTATGTCATCGAACGCAAGGAATGCTTAGGGCTTAAAGCTAGAAATTGAATAATCTAAAGTAGGTAAGCAAGGAAATTCACTGGCATTTGTAGGCTAGGATTGGTTGTTAGTCACTGTAGGATTCATGAGTCGGGTGACAACTGCCCCGGGGCTGACACCGGCGCTTCTACCGCCTAACTTAATCGGCTATCGCTTTGCTATTGCTGTCTCTGTAATTTCTACCGAAAAGAAAAGAGAGAACAATATTAAAGCTTATACAGTTTTAGTTAGGCGGTAGACCCTCCGGCCTTGTTTGCTTAACACCCACCCATTTACAGATTTGGGCTTGCCAGATAAAGCACCGTAATTGACTTCTTATCAGTTGATTATACATTAAATAACATTTTCTTAATATGAACCTTCGGTCAATGAGTTCATTTTTTGTACCGAAGAGGATGTACGTATATCCTCTTCGGAACAAAACTGTATAGTTTTGAAGATAATTAAAAGTGTATGAGAATAATAACTATAAGAATATACAACTAAAAATATAATAATATTTTAATTCACTTACAGTTATTAAATAAAAACCACTCGTTTCTTTCACCACTATTTTGTGATAAATGTCGACAGATATTTATTCAATATTTTCCTAGTTCTTTATCAAACATTTTATATCCTTGATTTACTGTTACAATATGCACAAAAACCTTGTTGAACACAATGTACTCACAATCTGACTTAATGTTGTACGCTGATAACGGTTATCAGTGGAGTGCGTGCCGTGTCGTGATTTGTGATAGGAGCTTTATGCCGGAGGGAAACGATTTGCTTTCCAAATAATGTAAGCACATAAAATGCTCGCGTAAAACTCTCGCATGGACACGAAACCACGTTCAAACAAGGGTAAGGAAACATAAATGATGTTATCAGGAAACTAAAATAAATCTTACACTATTAACCTAGTTCTCATCTCTAAAAGTAATAATAATTTTACAACGTACGTATTTGTGCACTTCATATGCTTCGTATACTTGTATCACCTGCTACATCTGGGAATCATCTGGATTCCACACATAAAACTCTGTTTTCAGATATGAAATGCTTTACGTAAAAGAGAGCATCAATTCTTGTCAGAGAACTGTCAAGTCATGTTAAAATAAATTGAAATGATCCAGTCCAAATATATTCCATAAATATCCTCATGTTTTAAAAATATTAATATACTAGCAGAGCCCCGTGGTTTTACCCGCGTAGTTCCCGTTCCCGTCGTTACCGTTATTTTCCCGGGATAAAAAGTAGCCTCAGTGTTCTTCCAGACTATAATCTATAGGTATGTGTTCCAAATTTCAGCCCGATCCGTTTCTACGTTAGGACGTGATTAAGCAACAAACATCCATACATAGACATTTATAATATTAGTAGGATTCCATAAACATCCTTATGTTTAAAAAATATTTCGTTTGGTGCAATAGCAAAAAATAAATAGAACAAAATTGTAGGCGACATCGTTTGTTAAAATGGTAAAGATTCAACCTTTAACAACTATAAATGTGCTCACAAAAGCATAAAGTAAAAAGAAAACCCTCCGTACCCGCACCTATGACTACAAAAGGTCCTACAAAAATCCAAGCAAAAAGGTAAGCACGTTTTCAGTGTTAAGAAAAATGTTCTCATTAATAAAAGTAAGCCTTCTTACACGGTTTTTATTCTCTGGTAGTGTTGTTTATTATACGAGTTTACTGTTAGATGAAAAATAATTTACGCATTATATATTTAACGTGTCTACTAGTGTTATTATTGTCGATCGATTAATTTTATTAACAGATGATCATTGTTCGTGTTCCACAGCATCCTTGACATAACAAATCGAATCGATCCAATAATATCCAATACTTAATAAGTCGGTACACGCCTTAATTAAATAGCTGGACGAAGATATTGTTTGTGTAGCACCGAAGAAGTATTTACGTAAACTCGATTTGTAATGATATCCAGTTAAGATTAATTTATGTATTTAGTTAAACACTGTGAACTAAATGCAATAAACTCGAGACACAAGGTAGTGTTCTTTTTAAAATCAATTAATTTTACTCTGTTCCCTAAGTCAACTAAACTTAACTTTTAGTGGTCATGGCTGCTCCGATCTGCAGTAAAAACTAATTGGTTTCCGTTTTGCAGATAGTAGTTGTGCATACAGGGTTTTGGTTACCAATTATATCGAAAATAAAAAATTCCAATACTTTCTCTTCGTGGAAAATTTGAATTTTTCAATACATTCTGCACAAAAACATGTTTGTTCCATTTAAAAGTAAACTTATTTATCTTTTGCAGTAAAACCATTCATTAGCTTTATACCTGTGTGAAAGTAGCTGGAGTGTAACGAATTAATAAGGGGGCCATCTCGGGTTCAGTACATCTAGTGCCGTAATGACGTGGTTTTTCAAGTACTCCCTCGAATAAAGAACATTGAAATATGAGTTTTGTGAATGTTATTCACAAAACGTTCGACGTAGAGAGAAAACAACAACTTATATTTTGATGCTAATAATGAGGCTGAATTTTGTTGGCATTGATATTATTTCGTATTAATTGTTACTATTAAAGTGGACTGCCACTTGAGGGATTGTTTATGCTAGTGTGTATTTGAGCTGATAGTTTTCCCACTGATGCATCATCAATACCTCGGATAAGGTTGAAAATAGGACGCTATCAATTATTTAGCTATACTGTTAAAACACTTTCTAGTCAATCGTATAATCAATGTGAATACAGGCAACTTTAACAGTTATTTTCATAATAAACTTTGCATAAGCACAAATCAGCCTTTCTATGTTTCCATTGCTGGGACTCGTGCTCTCGAGATCCTCAGAAGAAGTTAAAGCTTTATTCCTTAACACTAGTCAAGTGCAGGTTGGCGGATCACACATGTATCAATAATGTGCTTTTGAGTCTTTCTTGGAATATGCCGGTTTCCTTATGTCTTTTCTTTCACTGCTTTCATATCTGCTATATGATCTTATGAAACAAATTGTAATGTCCATGGTGAAGAACAGGTGGATACTGTTCTCAGTATCTAAATAAGTCACCGTGAAATTGGCAACACCGTCAGATTATAATCTAACGCGTGGTCAGGTTAGGTTTCTTTGTAATATGAGTGCGATAAGTGACCCTGCGACCCTGACCCCTGGCCATGCTTGAGAAACCTGTGGGGGTTTTAGTCGGTACCCCTACCGACCACCATGTCGACTCTCATGTCGTCGAGCCCGACATACCCACCATGTCCCTACATGGTGGGCATACGTAAATTTATTTCCCCCCACATAAAAAAAGGGTAATTTTGTAATATGACGGCGTTAGATTTTAATCTGACGGTTTTTTTTACAATTTTACGGTGACATACACAAAAAAGACATCGAGTTTGTGTGCGTTAAATGATTTTCTCATTTCCATTTCCCTAACTTGTGTAATATTGATTATAATTTTGAAAAACCATTAATTATTTACGTATTTTTACGTTTTTAATTTGTATAATGTAAATTTACGGCTGGTCTAGTCGGGAGAACAGTCACCGTTCTCCCGTCAGTCCAATCCGGAGACTCCAACTCCGGAGAGTTCAAAACCACACGAACCACTGTATTTTCGAACTCATGTGCGTAATGCCCCTATTTTAAAAAGGGTGAAGAAAAACATCACGAGGAAACCGACATATACCTAGAACATTTCCAAGTCATGTGTCACACCAACCCGCACTGAGCCAGCTTGATGGATTATGGCCCTGATTCTCTCCTTGTGAAAGAAGACCCCGACCCCAGCAGTGGGAACATTTGGTGCGCTGTTTATGCTTATTGTAAATTTAAAAAGATTCGCATCATAATCAGGAGAGATTCAAACCTACAATCTCACGTTTGTGAAATGGGACGGACAGTAAACTTTATTGCAACCAAATTCCATAAAATCAACGAAACAGAAAACGTGGCTGTACTAACACGCTACAAGGTTTAATATTAAATGTTCAGCTCATAACACTTTGAGTGGATAGTATAATTATCTTATATTATCCAAGCACTTGGCAGCGTCATGAAGCGTCACATCTTCATGCGGGCAGTTACGACAATTTTATGATTACGAAGCATTTACGACATTGTGTTGCGTGGACGTAGTGAGGTACAGAATCAGAGGGCCTTCAGGTTCCTGATAAATTCTTACTACATAGTTATTACGTTAATTACCAAAAATGCGTTTGAAAATAAATAAAGCTTTTCTATTTATTAAAACGTAAAAACACTTTTAGTTTATATATGTATAACTACAGAATGATATTATTTTTTGATATTATGCAAAAATAACATTTAATTTTGCAAAATTGCATTAATTTTTTTATTATAATATTGGATTGTCTCCGAAAAAACAAAAACCTACTTAAAGTTAAAATTAAATTTTGATACTCGACCGAATTTCATAAGAAGCTGTCTGAGTCGACTCCGGTGTGCCCAATCGGCCATATGTGGCCGCTGCCTTTACCGCGACTTTAGACCTTATGACGTCGCGTGACGTCGCAACGCCCGCCCGGCTCCATTCAAAACGATTCACAATTAGCGGAGCTATCGCGTAAAGCTCTGGTTTCCTAGGACAGCGGTGCCGCTTTATAGCGACCGTAATACAGCGGTGAATGACGTTACTAGAACGTTGTCTGTGTAAATAAAATGGCACGGTTTCCTAGAGGACGGGAATTGACACCGTAACGTCAAAAAGCGGTGCCGCTATTTGAATGACGGCCGTCTTGACAGTGTCGGATAGTTGGTGAACTTTATTTTTTGAATGAAAGTGTATAGCGGCGAAGCCATATCGATATATACTTTGAGTTTTTTTGACTGGACTGGACGTACAAAATGAGTTCTAATTCCAACTGAAGCAGACGACGTACTCAAATTTCAAATGCGCCTTCTGTACCATGCGATTTGAATAATTTATCATCTACCCTACGATTATTTTTCTCTTCTCCTAGTTCTTCCTCCAAGTAAATGATTAAAGGCCTCGTGGTTTAGTTGGTAGCTCTGCCTACGAAGCCGAGGGTCGTGGGTACGATTCCCAGTGCGAATATTTGTGTGATGAATTCAAATGTTTGCACTGTGTTTGGGTGTTTAATAAGTATATTAAGTATGTATTTAAAACCATATAAGTATTATATCAGCTATCTGGCCGCAATCACACAAGCTTTGCTTAGTTTGGGGTCAGATGGTGTTGTGTGTAAATTGTCCACCAATAAAAAAAGTATTATTATTTATTTAATATATAATTATTTAAAAGCTATATTATACTATACTTGATTAAATCAAGGTCGTCCATTTATCTCTCCTGCTTGTTGAGGTTGGTGGCTGACGGCGTAATATAACGGCAGTGGAACTTTCCACATGTTGTCACCGTAAAGACGGCCGTCTTTTAGCGTCCGTAATATTACGGCCGCTATATGACGGCACCGCTATTCTAGGAACCTAGAGCATAACGTACATACAAAAAATCATACGACCGAATTGAAAAATCCTTCCTTCCTTTTGTGAAGTTAAAAATGAACAAAAAAATAATAATAATAATGAAAGTAAATTAAATCAATGAAAAAACATTACACACACTACCAAGTATTCGACAGACACACTACCACACATACATGGCAACCACTAATTAGATTTATTAACAGGAAATCTTTTTTTCACCCCACCACCTCGGAAATAATACTTTTGCTCCTCGATATTAGGGCGCAAAAGTCGGTAAAAACTACTCTAGAGAGTAAAGTAAATTTGAATTTAGAACATCGTATGCACTAACTTTTCGAATTCTAAACATTACACCTATTTATTTCTACCTCCTAGATGCCAAATTCATGATACATATTTTTTTATTAGTTAAAAAAATCAGACTCGGAACCTCTTTGGTGTACTTTTTTTTAAATCCTTTGAGTTTAATTTTATTTTCACGTATGGATGATAGAGGTAAGGAATGTTATCTCAAATTGCAGATTTAAAAAGCTATGATTGAATCAATTGTAAACGAATTGAAGTATGGCAAGTTAAATAATTTAATATCTATTATTGATTGTTGAAGACTAAAATAGTACTTAACTAGTTTCACTAACACATTTTACTAATTTCAACTACTTGCGTAGTAGAAAATAATGTAGTAAATATAACATGAAATAATTACTATTTTGAGAAAACATGTACCTACCTAGCTAGAATTTTTGAAGTGAAAACTTCTTTTGGCGCGCCTAGACAGATTTTTCGTGGTTCAATGGGAAATGCTGAAAGCGCGTGGCCTGGCCATCATGGCATGGTCATCTAGAAATGCGTGAGCCAATGGGAGACGCTGACGCATTTCTAGATGGCCATGCCATGATAACCAGGCCACGCCCTCCTGTTACACCCATGGAGTTTCCAAAGTAAGCTATCAAATTCTGAGTTATAAGTTTTCACTTCTATCGGCAGGTCGTAAGACTGGCAATTTTTTTTTTCATGAATTGTGCCATAGTACTTCATGTTTATACAGTACGGAGCTTAATCACGATATAAATCATTGTTTAATTCATTATTATAATTCTTATGTGTACGAAAGTATAAAAACTATATTTCTGAATAGTACGTTTATTTATTTCCTTAAAATGTACCCTAATTTAGAGCTACCACAATTTAATGCATTTGGGCGGACACTTTTTCATGTACACAGATGACTCTCCTTACCTCAACCGATCCATATTTTCCATATTTTCACGTCATATTGTTATTGTTAAAACCATGGCTTACTAAACTCAAAGTTAAAACCTTAGGTTAAAAACAGGAAAATTGTATACAAGTAAAAAAACCGAAATAAGTGATTCTAACGACAAACAAGGTTATTTGACGTCAACATAATTGACTGAAACTGCTAATAAAGCACGAAGCATTTCATCCTCGCTAAGGTGGGATGAAAAATTACGTGTTGCATTCGAGTGCAAAGATTTTTCACCTTGTGTCCTTTTGATTCCCTTGAATGAATTAGTGTAGACGTTGAAATTCCTAACACCACTATTTTTCACAGGTTCCACAATTTCTAAGAGATGTGTTTACTGATGTTGTTTGCTGTAGCTTTGTGAATGGCATTAGGGTGATTTTGTCGCTAATAATTTAAAATTAAATACATTTAATCATTATCTCTAGTATTTTAAAATTAAGTTTTTAACAATAACATCAAGGTTGTATTATCGCTTTAGCTTTCTGGTATGAAGGGTAATCTAAGATTGCATATACTAAGTAATGTTATATTATTGTACCTAATTAATGTTTTTGAGGATTTTTTTTTCCGTAAGATTTCCTTTGACACTACGTTAAGAGAATCTAAGATATTATGATATTATTCTTAATTTATATAAACTTTCTGAGATTGCATATTTTCTGTAATGTTATGTATATTTACTGTTTTTGCGTATTTGTATTTGTTCCGTAAAATTTTATAATGCATTTAAAAAAAATCTTAAAGATAGTATTGTGATATTAGGTATTCTTGAATTATGTACACATATTATTCTTAATTTTCATTACAATTTCAATCAGATTTAAATTGACTTGTTTTACATCAGAATAAGGTTGTAGACAAAGCCCCTATACAGCACAAATTGTCTATTACTATTAGTAAAATGGAATTATTTTTGACAAAAACAAATAAACATGTAAGTACAAACATATCTTGTACATCAAATTGTAATGTGACGAGTCTGTGTAGTGGCGTTCATACAACTTAATTTTTGTAATTATAGTATATGTGAATGTTACTTCCATGACAATAAATAATATTCTATTCTATTCTATTCCTTGCTACGCTCAGGATTCTATTTTTTGAAACCCTCGCTACGCTCGTGATTCAATTTTAGAATCCTTCGCTTGCTTGGTCATCAAAATTGAGCACGAGATTAAAAAGCAACCTTGCACTCTTGTACAACAAATAACTATTATTACTTATTCACAAAACAACATTTAAAACCAATATTATAAGTTTCTCATATTACATTTCATCATCATTTTACAATAATACACGTGTCTCCTTTGCCGGGAATTTGTAGAGAATTTGCGCGTAGTACTGCAGTACTTAATTACTCTACTGTCAAGCAGTAATTTGCAATAATGTCCAAAATTCAGAGATTTTATATGTTCGTAACTATAAAGAAAACCGTAGCTTTTTGGCTTGTTTATTTCTTAAATCAGAAGAAGTTTAGCGTCAAGCATTAAAAATCACCTGCAACATTGTCAAAACACTAACGGCTGTCGGCTGAAAGACTTCCTAGTCTTTCAGCCAGTCCATGACCAAGAATTAATAAATAAAAAAAACTAACGTCTGTTTCAACCATTACTTACTCTGTAGTTTCAATATTTTATGACTAAATAAATTTGTTAATTTGGAAAAGTTAAAAACCTAATATATGTTTATATTATATACAAAACAGGACAAGGCTTACGTGAAGATGGAGTTTCTTTGGTTTGCTGGTCGTCGACAGTACTAAGATGACGATTACACTATAGTCAAGTTCACAGCAAAGTGATAAGTAAGTGTAGCATCACTGCACAGTAGTGAAGCCATATTGAAAGATCTACTAATATTATAAATGCGATAGTATGTGAAGAAAGATGGATGTTTGTTACTCTTTCACGCAAGAGCTACTAAAACTACTGAGTGAAGTTCGCTACATAGATAGATATATAGTCTGGAACTACACATAGGTTATTTTTTATCCCGGAAAATAACGGGATCGAAAACTACGCTGGTGAAACCGTGGGGAACTGCTTCTACTAATTTATATTTTTCTTGCGACCCGGACGAAAAATGACAATTGAAGGTAGGAAAAAAGGACGGTAGGTAATGTTGTCTGTGTTTTAAATAATGGCTAAAACAAACACATTACTAAGTGAACTACCTTATTTTCTACCAACTTTTCTGTAGGTACATACGTCACAGAAATTGTTTTGGTATATACTTTCTATTCGTTTCGTAGATCCTTTGGAGAGCGTCATGGCCCTGATATAATCGAAGCTGAGTACGCCCTCTTTATGTTGTGAATTACACGTTTTCCGCCAAATGTATTTTTATGAGACACGTACGCGCAAAACTGCGGTTTTATTATATTGTAATTCGATTTCATTACGTCGAAAAACCACGTTGCTTTTTGATCGAGTAAAGTGTGGCGAGGAACATTTTTGTGGCAATTTGTTTCGAGTTATAAAGTGAATACGGAATGAATTGATTTAACCTTGATGTTTGACATGATTTAAATGTAGGTCAAAGCTGAAAATAAGTGTTTAATGACGATTTTTCAACAACCACCTTCACAAACTGCGTAGCTAGTATGTTAATAACTAAACGAGTCAATACGTATTGTCCTCTTCATATTGCTTATTTATTTATCCAGACCGTGTTTGGAAAATAGTTTATAATTACTTTTCTCTTGTTTCAGGTGTTTAGTGAATTGTGAGTTAATTGAAAAGTAAGAAAGTTAATATGTGCGTAATTTTTTTGTGTGAAGTGAAGTGAGTTTTGGGCTGCAGTGGGCTTTGGGCCGTAGTGGCAGTGGGCGCAAAAGGCACTGGGCCGTAGTGAGTTGGCGCGAGAGCAGTGTCAGCCGCTGTGGTGGATATGCCGCTGAGTTGACGGCGGCGGTCGGCCGCTTCTCACGCCGCGCGAATACTCAGAAATCAGGTGAGATAAATGTTTTCGTTGTTATATTAACGAGACACAATATATTTCTACAAAAGCATATTGAAATACCTGGGAAGCTCAGTGGGAATTGAGAAATGAATTAAATTATCGGTTATTTATTGTCGTCTTAAAATAACAATGTGACTAAGTGTCCAGCAAGCTACCACTAGGAAAGGACTAAGCGTCCCTGATTGTATTGCATTGTGCAAAGAAAGAAATTAATTCTGATGAAAAGTTTTTCAAAACGTTAAAAAACATATTACTTGTAAAAGCTTACTAAACAATAATCGAATAATTAATGTCATGTTCATAAATCAATTATCGAATAAGTAGATCAGCTCCGCATGACATTAATTATATTGCCACACCCAATCAGGGTCATTATGGAAAACTATTTCATGAATTTTTAAATAAGACCAACAAATTTACCATAATGCTAGCAATAAAATGATTGAGTGCTGAGTATTTTAAAAAAATGACATTTTAACGTATTATTACGACCTTTCTTAGTAAATAAGCATGTTTATATGGACACGTCGACATGGAAAATGTATCATGATATGTACCTACTTTACCGCAGTATAACAGAACTGGACTTGAGCTCAGTATTGTCCCTTTGAGATTATTTGATGTCTCAAATTGTTATAAACTGTATACCGATTTGATAATCTTAAAATACTTGATAGATTTTTGGCTCTTGTAATATATAATAATAATAATAATGTATATTAATCAGTTATTGTTTAGAAAACCGTGGCTAGTGTAAACAAAGGCTTAAGCTATGTCTGAAACAAACCTATGCAAATTATTGCATTCCATTGTGAATCCTTGCGTCGTCGGCACGGCAATTCAAGTAATGGCAATACATAGTCTTGCTATTTGCGTACCTGGGTACATTGTATACCAAGAGTATAAATTAAGAACAGTAACCGCAACTAAAATGAACAATAATTTTGAATGTAGTATGAAGTGTTTGGTTCCTTGTTAATTACAGTTAAAAAATCTCCTTAAAGTTACTAAACAGAACATCAGTAGCGGATTGTTGCATCTTAAACCAACACAAATAATAAGACGAAATTCTTTAAAATACCAAACTTCTTTAAAAATTCAAAATTAAAAAAAAATTGTTGCGCCTAGCGTGTAACCCGCTGCTTATCTAAACTTAATAGTTTATTTAAGCAGTAAGAGTAATGTTGGGATAATTTTTTTACAAAGTTGGAAATTGATACGTATTTATTATATTATCAAAAGCCTATAAAATAAGGGGTACACCTACCAACTTAAGAACCCCTCGCCTTTTCACTTTTGCCGTCATGGTTGGAACCTCCGAATTTCGCTTTCCCATTCATCCACGAGCCTGCCGCGCTTTGCCGTCTCCGGACCCTCCTTCCAGGCATGCCACCACCACCGGCACTGGTCACGTGAGGCCATGGGATTCTGTGACTCCATCAGGAATCAACTAGTTCAAGGATGCCATACGTCCCCATGTTCACAACCACCTGGTTCCCCGGCAACGGGTGAGGTCTGTGGTGCCCAACATGGACGAGTGAGCGTCAGGCCCTCGTGGCGGCTGTGGGAAACGATCTCTCTCTCTTGCAGCATTGATGAGTTCAATGCTCGCATGCAAGAGATCGTGGGAGGCGGCTGTTTCCTTTTGCGAACAGTAGGTAATGTTCCAAAAGGAAACAGCCGAGCGCGAACGGGAGGCCATTTCTGATCTTCCGATGCGTCAACGACGTCCTGGGCGTCGGAGGAGGATCTTCCACGCCCTCCTCCGGCCTCCATGAAAAGGGGCTCTGGGCAACAGGGGGCCATCGTTCGACAACTATAGCCCCTGAGGTGTGCACGTTCTAGGTGCTATATAAGTGTGGGTGGAAAGCCACCCAATTAAAAGGATGAGTCCTAGGGACAAGGGCCGCCGGGGGCGCGGTAGGGTGCGAAAGCGTTCCCGTGACTTCGGCACCACGGCTCACGGATGAATCAGGGTTTTTAGTGGGTAGACCACCTTTGTGGAGAGTCCCACATACCCACCGTGCTCCCCGAGGACGGTGGAATTCATAAAGAATTTTCCCTGAAAAAAAAAAAAGGTCTGTGGTGCCGGTTAAGGAAAGCAGAGCACCACAATACCGGCACTCTTCTTTTCCTATAGCCCCACCGAGATTGCTATCTCACGGTGGTGCCCCGGTTAAGGCCGTGACGGGATTTGAGAGCAGCGTACCGTAATACTGGCGGTGTTTTACCGGCGACCATTCATCATTACAAATTACAACCCTCTTTCGCACATATTTTCTTTCTCAGGCTATTGGATTATCTCTATACCAATTTTTATTTAAATTAGTTTAGTGTTTTGAGCAAACACCTTTCGTATTTGTGATGATTATATAGAATATGGACTGAAAATTATATAGAATCGAAATAATAGATCAAAATAAAAGAAATAAAAACTTGGCAGTTATAGGAACTGTAAATAGAAGTGAAAAGTTATAACTCCGAATTTGATAGCTTACTTTGGAAAATACGCGGGTGAAACCGGAGGGCGGGGCCGTCAGCATGGCCATTTAGAAATGCGTCAGCCAATGGGAATTGCTGATGCGTTTCTAGATGGCCAATGGCCATGGTCCTGAGTTTACCCGAAGATTTCTTATAATTGCCAAGCGTGACGCTACAATTCAATTCACAGCCCACGAAAAATCTGTCTATGGCGCGCCAAAAGAAGTTTTCACTTCAATAATTCTACACTGCTGTAGAAATTTAGTCAGCAATCGGTTAGGGAACATCTCGCTAGGTTATTAATTAACTTAGTACATCCATGGCGTTCCTATGTCTAGAAAATCAACGTGACTATGTGCACTATAATTGAGCTTCTAGGTAATTTGAAATCCCGTTTAGTGCACCGTATTCATTGTTATTTAACTGAAACCACCAGCCCCAAAACGAGATTCAGTTTAATATTATCGTTTCTTGAAATTTCAAAGAGTTTTTGAATTATGATATTATTATCATGATTATGATATTCATTTTCTGCAAAATTTCAGCATTTTAATTTTTTTACTGAATATGCTTGCGTTTGGCTAGACAAGGCGCCTTACCGAGTAACATAAGGCACAAACAAATAAAGCCTAAAATGCGCACACGCTAGCCCAGAAAATACCTATTCACTCTTCGTTTAAAAATATTCCCAGATGAATGCGACCCAAGGGAGAGGGACACCATAGAGAGTACCACTAGTTCAATATAATAAAAACTATAGAAAATATGATATGTAAATAAAATATGACAATAACAAATACGATAAATGGAACGTATGGTACTGTAAATAAGAATACGGCCGCTAGGGGACCTCAGGTTACTCGTCGGCCGTGAAGCTCCGATACGTGACTGTCGCCACGTTGTCCGAGGTATTTGTCTCCGTAATGGTCTGTCGCGAACAGTGGACGAGGAAATTGAAATCACCTGACTGGACTACATGTATACAATGATCGGTTATGCGGCAGGCGGACACGTAAACGACTTTATAGCTGATTTCATTTTAATTAATTATTCTATCGATTTTCATCGTCGTTATGCAGTCAGATAGTGTTGTGTGTGAAATGTCCACTAATTTATATCTTTTTTTTGAAGTGAATACTTCTGTAGGCGCGCCTAGACAGATTTTTCGTGGGCTGTGAATTGAATTCATTCGTCACGCTCGGGTATGATAAACAAGCTTCGGGTAAACTCGAGACCATGGCTATTGGTCATCTAGAAATACGTCAGCCAATGGGAAATGCTGAAAGGGCGTGGACAGGCCAACATGGCATGGCCATCTAGAAACGCATCAGACAATGGGAAATGCTAACGCGTTTCTAGATAGCCATGCCAGGATGGCGAGGCCACGCCCTTCGGTTACACCCGTGTAGTTTCCAAGGTAAGCTATCAAATTCTGAGTTATAAGTTTCCACTTATATCGGCAGTTCCTATGACTCCCAATTTTGTTTTATGTAAACAAGTGATAAAACGAGCCAGACATTCACCTAATGGTAAGCGCCATGCTAGCCCGTAAAAGTTACAGTGGGGTAGCATTGATTTGATTTTCAAAGTCACTGGTTGCACTCCGCTGCACTCATCACTGTGAGACGTCAGTTCTTGAGTCTTATTCAATCTTCAATAAAGATATTTGTATTTGTATTTATGTGCCCGGTAATTTCACTAGCTACGCACTTCAAACCGGAACAGAGTAACGCTTGCGCATAAAAGGCATAATACCATTTGGTAAAATTAAAAAAAAAATATATAGACTAGCAACCCGTTCCGGCTTTGCTCGGATAATAACCTAGATACCAACTACAGCGCCATCTGCCGGCCTGATTTGTAAATCTAAACCATCGAGGGCCCAACCCAAACGCTTACAGAAACATTCATTCAAATCGGTTCGGCCGTTTAGGAGAAGTTCACTAACAACGAAAAGTGGCATTGATTTTTATAAATATAGAATTAATATAGAACTTTTATTTTAATTCCAAGTTGTTTACTTGGATCAGAGATCTCTCTAATGTTTCCAAACAAAAATGCGGTGGTGATCTATAACAATGCAGTCTCTATGGTGTCTCTAGACAATGCAGAAATATAATTAGCATAAACAGACTTTGGTTAAGTATGAGTTTTTATGTACATAGGTAGGGACTGGCTATATGTCTCGAACACTGATACTCGCTTAAGGGCCTTTTTGTCACAGCGACGCGTTGGAGGCCACACTCTTGCCTCAAATATGGTCGAAAAATAATATTATTTAAATGATAAAAAACACATGCGGTGTTACTTGCGGGAGTTTGATAGAGCACGGACTGCCGTCGTAGTTGTAGTGTCTTTTTTCAATCAAGGTGTAGTGATTCAATAAAATCAGCTGGTTATTTAGGAATTGATAACTAAATACCATCTTTATAAAATAGACGTCTTCTATAGCACACTATTGAAGGAGATATAAATAGTCTAACAATAAATTGGGGTAAAAAAATTACTACTTACCAACGAGAATACCGAAAAGAATCAGAGGATGAAAGTGAAATATCTCAAGCGCACTGTACCTACTAAAGTACGCGTATACGGTACATAAAGAACTATTCCCTAGGGAACAGTAATAAATCAAGACTTACCAGCTTTATTGCCAATCGTAAAGTTGAGAGCTCTTGTGTTACTGTTTTAATATTATTGTTGAAAGCGCTCAGTGATAATGATTAAATTTCGTTTCACTGAATTGTAGAGGGTGCTACGGCTCGTAGGGGAGCTACGGCTCGTAGTGCTACTACGAGTTTTGTAGTGCAGCTAACGGTTTTGATGTTCAGAACTGACTTAATTTTAACGGTTGGTTTCAGACAAAAAGAAAAACTACCATACCGTTAAAAATTTTCGGAAAACATCTGAATAAATAAAAAAGGAGGAACACAATAACAAATACATTGAGTTAATTAATTAACTCAATGTATATGTTAATAAGTTTATATGTTGTACTTATACTAACGACATATTACATACCACCAGAGACAATGGTCGAGCGTTTGAACTTGGCCCTTGAGGCAGTCTCTGAATGGGGCGAAACCAATCTGGCCAAGTTTAATGAAGGAAAGACGCAGGCGTGTCTGTTCTCCGCAAAAAGGAGTCAATTTCTACAGACTCCTACTTTTCGAGGTGTATCCGTGCCGGTTACTGATCATCTTGAGCTTTTGGGTGTTACCCTGACATCTACACTCAACTTTGGCTCATATATCGAGTCCAAGGCTAAATTAGCTGCCAAAAAACTAGGTGTCCTCTCAAAGGTGCGAAAGTACTTCAAGTCTGAACAATTGCTTTTATTATATAAAGCACAGATTCGCTCTTGTATGGAGTACTGTTCGCACCTTTGGGATGGATCGGCTAAGTATCAGCTTGAGGCTCTGGAATCGATCGAGAGGCGGGCTAAAAGGCTCATAGGCAATAATTCTCTTGTGCGAAAAAGACTGCAAACTCTTGAACATCGCCGGAAAATTGCTAGCTTATCGGTTTATTATCGGATACACTTCGGAGAGTGTGCATCTGATCTGCATGATCTAATACCACCTAGCCCTTTTTTCTATCGGACTTCTCGTAACTCGAAGAAGCGGCATCGTTTCATGGTTGATGTTCCAAAGACACGAACAAAGAGGTTTGACTCTACTTTTGTGATAAGAACGTCTCGACTGTGGAATGAGTTGCCTGAGTGGGTTTTTCCCGATGGTTATAATCTTGGTGTCTTCAAATCGAGAGTGAATCGGTTTCTTCTAGGTAAGCACGCTCCATCTTAGACCGCATCGTCGCTTAACATCAGGCGAGATGGTGGTCAAGTGTAAACCTATAAATGTTAAAACAAAAAAAAAAAAACAAAGCTATTTAAAAAAAAAAACCTACTATCCTATCCTACTTCCTACTATCCTACTAGTATTATAAATGTCAATGTATGGATGTTTGGATGTTTGTTGCTCAATCACGTCCTAACGTATGAACGGATCGGGCTGAAATTGGAACACAGATGGATTATAATCAAGAAGAACACATAGGCTATTTTTTATCCCGGAAAAACAACGAGAACAACGGCAACGGGAACTTCGCGGGTAACACCGCGGGGCACTGTTAATAAGTACATAATTTGTTCATCATTGTGATCCACACCTTTCTTTTAGTATAGAGTGACAAGACGAGCAAGACATGTGCCTGATGGTACGCAACATGCCTTCCACATACCATTACAGTGATATGCAACTATTGGAACATGAAGAGCCCAAACCAGTACCTAGCAATGCACTGCGTTCGTCACCCAGAGATCTAATATATTTTATCTGTAAGCCGTGTAATTTCACTGGAAACATTGTCCTTCAAACAGCTTTCGTGATCACACTGCTGGTTGTTACATTTAGTATTATATTATAGTAAATTAAGCAAGTGAATCCGTTGGACTCCAGTGCTATGTTTTTTTTTTTAAATAAAAAATGACGATACAAGCAGGTCATGTGCCTGATGGTAAGCAACATGCCTGCCACATAACAGCACAGTGACATGCAACTATTGGAACATGAAGAGTCCAAATCATTACCTAGCACTGCACTGCGCTCGTCACCCAGAGATCTAAGATGTTGTATCTCTAAGCCCTGTCATTTCTCTGGAAACATTGCCCTTCAAACCGGAACACAGTAATGTTTGCACATTACTGCTTGGCGGTAGAATAACTGGCAAAGGTGTGATACTTCCACAGGCGGACTCTGCTAAGAGTCCTACCACTACAAAATATGTATTCTCCTCGTTATTTCTACGTTCCCAACATTTAAAACACAACTAACATTCAACGGTAACAAACGTACGTAGCGGTAAGGGAATCCCGAATTAACCTCACAAGTTATAGCCTCCTAATAGTCCCATTTACAATTCACACCTAATCTGCGCAAATCTGATTACACATGTGGGGATTAAAAACAACGGAAGTCAAATGTAAATGGACTGCTATTTTAATTTTGAGTTGTGATTTTCATTTTGTTTTATCATGGTAAAATAATGTTGGGAGCTGCTAGCTGTGTATTATTTTAATCTTGTTATTGGGAAAGTACATTCGTTAAATGTACAAAGATACTTTTCAATAATCAATACTAAAAACATTATAAAACTGTTTTTTTTTTAAAAGAGAGACCAGACGAGCAGTACATGTGCCTGATGGTAAGTAACATACCTGCCACATAACAGCACAGTTACACGCAACTATTGGAACATGAAGAGTCCAAATCATTACCTAGCACCGCACTGCGCTCGTCACCCAGAGATCTAAGTTGTTATATCTATAAGCCATGTAATTTCACTGGAAACATTGCTCTTCAAACCGGAACGCAGTAATGTTTGCACATTACTGCTTGGCGGTAGAATAACTGGGAAAGGAGTAGTACTTCCCCAGGCGGACTCTGCTAAGAATCTTACCACTACAAAATGTATCTTGAGCACAATCTATTTGTCTGTACCTATTTTAGCAAGGATTAATAAATATGATAATGAAAATTTATATTATTTCGGATCTCTAGGTTTGATAAAATGTATGGAACTGCTCGTTTCTTTTAATGATTAGATTACTATGATAACGTTTTACTGAATAACAGGAACTAACGAGTGATATGGTCGGATCATTTCGACTTGAGACCGACCGCAACTGGCGGCCTAATTCAAGGAGAGCGCACATGTATAACAGCTGTTCATTTGGCACTGTGCACAAGTGCAGAGAAGTGCTAGGCAATATTCTAATTGCTCAACGTTCAGATTGCTGCGTAGCGGTCGTTGTTAAAAGGATATGCGTCTTGGCTTTCATTAGGTGCACGTTTTGCTTATCTTAAATAATAATTAAATAAATATTGGTGGACGATTCACACACAACACCATCTGACCCCAAACTATGCAAAGCTTGTACTATGGCGGTATCATAAGTATGTATTTAAAACTATATCAGCTATCTGGATATAGTTTTAAATACATACTTATGATACATAGAAACACCCAGCCACAGTGCAAACATTTGAATTCATCACACAAATATTTGCACTGGGTGGGAATCGAGCCCACGACCCTCGTTTTCGCAGGCAGAGATACTACCACTAAGCCACGAGGCCAGACATTCAAAAACTGATTCGAAAATTGATCTGTTCAAAAACAAAAACGGACTTCAATTGAAAATTTAATTCAGACACTCGGCCTAATTTCATAAGAAACTATCAAGTAAATCATCGAGGTAAATTAAAGTAAATTTTAGTTTTTGCAACAAAGCTCAAAGTCACAGAGCGAGCTATGGAGCGAGCTATGCTCGGAGTCTCTTTGCGCGACACAATCCGTAATGAGGATATTCGCAAAAGAACGAAAGTAGCCGACATAGCTCGAAGATTAGCTAAGCTGAAGTGGCAATGAGCAGGCCACATCGCTCGCAGAACTGACAACCGATGGGGAAGAAAGGTTCTCGAGTGGCGACCACGAACCGGAAGACGCAGTGTTGGACGGCCTCCCACTATATGGACAGATGACCTCACAAAGGTCGCTGGAAACCGCTGGTTGCAGGTTGCGCAGGACCGTTCGTTGTGGAAATCTAGGGGGGAGGCCTATGTTCAGCAGTGGACGTCTTGCGGCTGATGATGATGATGATAAACTGACACACAGATTTCGATAAAATTTATATGGGACTAGAGTTCTGAACTATAAATAATCTATCAAATAAAAAGAACCGTGAAAATTTTTTCACAATTGGCGGAGCTGTCTCGTAACACACCTACATAATATATCTCTTGTCTTTTTTCGTACTTCTAGACCTCTAGTCTACAGTTTATGAAGTCATTTTATGAAGTCGGTTACAAAATTATGAAGACAGGCTGTGGGCTGGGTTATTTTTTGTATTAATTAATTGTTTATACACGACAGATACACTTTAAGCTTTTATAAAAAAATGCAATAAAAAAATATTTAACTTAACGAGCCGTAGCCTTGAATCTCAGTCCATCTTACAGACAACTTGCAAAATTTAAAAAAACGTGTTTTTCTTATTGGTCAAACCAGTTCTATTTCCATTGTTTTGGTTGGCAAATCAAATTGTATTGAGAAAACTGGCCGTACGAAAATACAGAGAGCTATAATTGCTTTATCATTTTAATAGCATTACTGTGAGCGTTGACAGATAATTGATGCTGTACGCGTTTGTTGATGTTACTAGAGTTCGTTAATTGCACTAAGTAATTAATCAGCTTTAATTAACTAAATTGACACGTTAATATTATCAGTGTTATGTTGCGCACTTAGAGTAAATGTTCTGCATTAGTGGATGCCTTTGACTAACATCCAATTCAAGTTGAATTAAAATTTAATTTATCTGTTCATAACATAAAAAATCAACACAAAACAAAATGTTAATCAAAATTTGCAAAAAAAAAAAACAATATTATGTTATTATTGTTTATTAACACCCCAATTACTATAACCGTTATAAATGAAAGACTGCTTTGCCGCGGTTGTTTTTAGTCCATAAAATATTTTGTGGAGTTGTTTTGTTTTTATAGACTTCTTTGGTGTTCGCCATTTAGTTTCATCAATTATTGTTTTCAAGGGATTTCGACCTCTAAAGCCATGTGTTTGTATATACGTCTATTATAAACACAAATTATTGTTCTGGGCGGTAATCGAGTCCACATGACTCAGCGTAAAAACACCTCATCGACTGACCCTCGAGGGCATTTAATCGATATAATTTTACAAAATAAATCGTTTTATGTTTAATTTTTTCTATCACTCACTACTCGAAAGTAGACTTTTAAATTCCGAGAGCTAGGAACAACTTCTGGGTAGGCACCCATAAACTAATGAAAATCACGTTGTTGACGACGAATACATGATGTGTTTCTATCGTAAATCGATCGAATCGATTATCGAAAAAAGATCGTAAAATCTAAAGCGAGCACTTTATATAATCTCAGACATGGCCAAATAATATTTTTTTGGCCAAACTTAACACAGTTGCGAATCGAATAAAAAGTTATACTCGTTTAAAGAGTTTTTTCAATATTCAAGTTTCATCTATCTCAAATATTATTAAATGAGTATTTTCATACAAATAACGAATCCGCTTTAACTTCCCCCTAGCGAGAATTTGGAATCCAATTCTGTCAAAGTAAAGGTCTTACCAAACATTCGGCGGATTATTAAATGTGATGTATCGAGTCAACAGGTGAGGGTTGAAATGATTAGGTACGTAAATGTGAAAATATAATACGTAAATAGGAATGTAAGCAGAAAAATGTAATGATAACAAATTTTACTCTGTTACTTTCAAAAATCGTAGATAATGTAATTAAATCGGCTAAAAAATTTAGACTTAAGGAAATTATTTTCATCTCGTCATCTGCAATCGTAGCTCCCGAACGTTTGAACCGATTTTGTAGGTATGTTTTTTGTTCGAAAGGTGAATTAGTTGGGAATGTAACTTAACCACATTTAATCGAAATCGGTTTTGCCGATTCAAAGTTAGAGTTAGCTCTTTTGTTGGCTGTGGTAGGAATCTTAGACGTATAATTGGTATTTGTTTTACTTGCACACATGTACAAGTTACAAGCGTTGGGGGTTTTTAAACTTTTAATTTAATTATATCTTGTAGTTTACAAATTATATTCAGTTTGAATCTATTAAAAAAGATGGTTCGTATTAAATAGGTACTATACCGTCTAATTCAGGTTCATACATGCATTTTGCGTAAATCTTTATGAATGTAAATAAAATAATTACTAACTTTTATAACACATTTGCTCGTAAAGGGTCTCGATCATGCTTGTACTCTCTCAACTCTTTCCCTAAGTTTGTTTTTCACTATAAATAAACTTTCACTATCAAATAAGCTTCGCTTTTATTACAAAACCATAAGCGAAATTTTAATAAAGCTAATAAATAAAAAATTGATTAATAAAGCTTAATAGTTATTTGTTGTACAAGAGTGCAAAGTGGCTTTTTAACCGCTTTTAATTCTAAAGTTGAATCACGAGCTTAGCGAGGGATTCAAAAATTAGAATCCTGAGCATAGCAAGGGAATCAAAAGGGCACAAGGTGAAAAAAAAATCTTTGCACTCGAGTGCAACACGTAATTTTTCATCCCTTACCTTAGCGAGGAAATTACTAAACGCTTTGTGCATTTTCAGTCAATTCTGTTGGCGTCAAATAAACTTCTTGGTCGCTAGAATAACTTATTATTATGGTATTTCGATTTTTCACTTGTATTCAATTTTACTGTTTTTAACCTAAGTTTTAAACTTTAACTTTATTTAGCCATGGATTAAACAATAACAATACGACGTGAAAATACGGAGAGTTGACCGATTCAGGTAAGGAGTTTCATATGTGTACATGAAAGTGTCCGCCCAAATGCCATTAAATTATAGTAGCGTTAAATTTGTATCAGGGTACATTTTAAAGGAAATAAAAAAGGTACTATTCAGAATTCATGAAAAAAAATTGACAGTCATAGGCACTGCCGATAGAAGTGCTAACTTATAACTCAGAATTTGATTGCTTACGTTGGAAACTACGCGTGTGAAACCGGAGGGCGTGGCTATGAGCATGGTCATCTAGAAATGCTGACGCATTTTTAAATGGCCAATGGGAAAGGCTGAGGCATTTCTAGCTGGCCAATGGCTATGGTCCCGAGTTTACCCGAAAACTTCTTATCATTACGGAGCGTGACGCTAGAATTCAATTGACAGCCCACGAAAAATCTGTCTTTGGCCCGCCAAAAGAAGTTTTGACTTCAAAATATATTGTACCTACATGTTTTCTCAAAATAGTCATTATTTATTTGATGTTATATTTACTACCTACATTATTTTGTACTGCACAAGTAGTTGAAATTATCTATTAGTTACTATTTTAGTAGTCAATAATATTTAATGATTTAACTTGGCAACTCGGCATACTTCAATTCGATTACAATTGATTCATTCATAGCATTTTAAAACTTTCTGTCATTTGAAATAACATTCTTTACCTCTACCCTCCATACGTGAAAAGAAAATTGCGCGCAAAGCATTTAAAAAAAATACACCAAGGAGGTTCCGAGTATGAGTTTTTAACAAATTAAAAATAAATGTACGATGAATTCGGCACCAAGGAGGTAGAAATATAGGTTAAATTATGTTTTGAATTCAAAACCTCAGTACACACGATGTTCTAAATTCAAATGTACTTTACCCTCTAGACCTCTAGAGCGTAAAAACGACTTTTGCGCCCTGATATCGAGGAGCAAAAGTACTCTTTCCGAGCTGGTGGGATGAAATAGTTATTTGTTGTACAAGAGTGCAAAGTGGCTTTTTAACCGCGTGCTCAATTTTGATGACCGAGCAAGCGAAGGATTCTAAAGTTGAATCACGAGCGTAGCGAGGGATTCAAAAATTAGAATCCTGAGCGTAGCAAGGGAATCAAAAGGGCACAAGGTAAAAAATCTTTGCACTCGAGTGTAACACGTAATTTTTCATCCCCCCCTAGCGAGGAAATTACTAAACGCTTTGCGCATTTTCAGTTTCAGTCGATTCTGTTGGCGTTAAATAAACTTCTTGGTCGCTAGAATCACTTATTATTATGGTATTTCGGTTTTTCACTTGTATTCAATTTTATAAGTTTTAAACTTAAGTCTTATTTAGCCATGGTTTTAACAATAACAATATGACGTGAAAATATGGAGAGTTGACCGATTGAGGTAAGGAGTTTCATGTGTACATGAAAAAGTGTCCGCCCAAATGCATTAAATTATACGAGTAGTAGCGGTAAATTTGCATCAAAGTACATTTTAAAGGAAATTAATAAACGTACTACTATTCAGAATTCATGAAAGAAAAATATTGGCAGTCATAGGCACTGCCGATAGAAGTGGTAACTTATACCTCAGAATTTGATTTTTACTTTGGAAACTACGCGTGTGAAACCAGAGGGCGTGGCTATGAGCATGGCCATCTAGAAATGCTGACACATTTTTAAATGGCCAATGGCTCTATGGTCACGAGTTTACCCGAAGATTTCTTATCATACGAAAGCCCACGAAAAATCTGTTTTTGGCGCGCCAAAAGAAGTTTTGACTTCAAAATATATTGTACCTACATGTTTTCTCAAAATAGTAGGTAATTATTTATTTGATGTTAAATTTACTACATTATTTTGTACTGTACAAGTAGTTGAAATTATCTATTAGTTACTATTTTAGTAGTCAATAATATTTAATTATTTAACTCTGCAACTCGGCATACTTCAATTCGATTACAATTGATTCATTCATAGCATTTCAAAATGTTTTGCCATTTGAAATAACACTCTTTACCTCTATCCTCCATACGTGAAAAGAAAATTTCGCGCAAAGCATTTAAAAAAAAGTACACCAACGAGGTTCCGAGTATGAGTTTTTAATAAATTAAAAATAAATGTATGATGAATTCGGCACCAAGGCGGTAGAAATAAATAGGTTAAATTATGTTTTGAATTCAAAACCTCAGTACACACGATGTTCTAAATTCAAATTTACTTTAACCTCTAGAGGGTAAAAACGACTTTTGCGCCCTGATATCGAGGAGCAAAAGTACTCTTTCCGAGCTGGTGGGATGAAAAATATATTATTTTTTCACTCAGACTTTGTTTTAAAATCATAATACATATTTCGCGTTCCGCGCTCAGTTCAGCCCACCTTTAATGATTTCGAATAAGGAATCTGACACAGGTACGCGGGGTTCTTGAAAACGCTACTTGCGACCGATTTCACGAGCCGTCAAACTTTTTGATGAAAATGATGCTGTGTGGGTGTTTATGAAACGAAGTGTCGCATGTGTGCGTAGCGTTCGCTCTTTTGAATGCTGTGAATATCTTGAAACTTGAACACGACGCGTATTTTCGGAGAATGTAGAGAGTTTCAAACAGCACCACGTGTGAGATTCAAAGCGTAAATGTTATAATTTTTATTCCATTGGTTTAGGATTTTTACGATATCACACAATTTTTTTTTGCAAATTACGCTTAAAATTTTGTAATAAAATACTCCCGGCAGCCTAACATAGTACAAAATGTATCTATTATATGCAACATATTTTATTACATCAAAAGAATTCAAGGAAAAAAGGTCAAGTCTGAGTCGGACTCGCCAATGAAGGTGTAGTAGTAGCAAATAACATATTATAAAAAAAAATTTAGCTCGTTGTAGCTTTGATCTATGTTTTAATAATTAATGTATTTATGACGTATTAAAAAAAACTACTTATTTACCAGATCTTGTTCAAATGGTGGAAGTGACGTTTGCATGGTAATGTACATCTCAATATATATCTTTACGAGTGTAACTCAGGGCTGGATTTAGGGGTGGCCAAACGGGGCATACGCCCCGGGGCCTCCAGAACACTTCAGGAAAAAATAATTTAAATTTTGACAGTAAAAATCTTTTACGTTAACTTTAAACCATGTGTAGGCTGGGGGTCTACCACCGAACGAAAAATGTCATAGCTTTGATGTTTCTCGCCTTCAAAACCATAAATAGGCACTCAAAAGCAAAAAAATAAATGAATACCTATCATCATTATAAGGGAAAACCAACTACTCACTCAGATATTTGAAGTCGGTGCCAGTCAACTCTCACAGGTAGTGGATAGATACTACTACTTACCTATACCTACTTACGTACTACGCACATAGTAATCAATCTGATAGGTTTGTTTGACTAGACTGGAACTGACTTCAAATAAATGAGCGAGTACCGTTTTACCGTTTATTATTAATAGTGATAGGTTTTAATTTATTTTTTGCTTTTAAGTGCCTATTTATGGTTTTGAAGTCGGTTTGTTTTTTGTAGTGGTAGGACTCTTGGCAGAGTCCGCCTGGGGAAGAACCACACCTTTGCCAGTTATTCTACCGCCAAGCAGTAATGTGCAAACATTACTGTGTTCCAGTTTGAAGGGCAATGTTTCCAGAGAAATTACAGGGCTTAGATATAAAACAACTTAGATCTCTGGGTGACGAGCGCAGTACAGTGCTAGGTAATGATTTGGACTCTTCGTGTTCCAATAGCTGCGTGTCACTGTGTTGTTATGTGGCAGGCACGTTGCTTACCATCAGGCAAAAAAAAATAGTTTATAGTAGATACCATGGACGTATAAAACTTTTTGAACTTTTTGAACTTTTGGACGTACAAAAGTTTTTGTTTTAGCGAGACTACGTCCGACTTTTTTATACGTCCATGAGTAGATACACGTATAAAAAAAAGATGGACGTATAAAAAAAAGTTAAATTTAGTTCACTATGGAAACACGGTGAGCTCCTTTGGTGCTTATATCGTAAAGGAATCTCTAATTCCAGTGTTGAATTTGAACTTGAGTAAGAGGGCGTGGTCACAAACCTTACAGTCCCATTAAGGTTGGGGGGTCTAAGGTTAGGGGTCTGCCAAATTTCAAGTGTAGCTTACCGTCATTTTAGCTCTCAGTCCAGTGTACTAATAATCTAATTTAAAAAAAAACTTGCACCCTCATTAGTTCATTATGATGTAGTAGTACTCGTAGTAGCTAAGTAGGAAACATTTTCTTCCTATTTTTACGTATTTTCCCATATTTTTTATTTCATTTGTTTATCAGCCTTCATTTCCAGTTAGTTCTTTCCTTCCAGTGTTATTTTTGTTAACTAGCTGTGCCCTCGTTTCCACCTCTTGAAAATAATTAGCCTTTCCCGTGAATTGGGTTCGTGATTTCTAGGAGGATCAGCAATTTCTGAAATTTATGCGTTCAGTTTTCACGACAAAGTTTCTGTTAGGATGATTTGAACTCTCGGACTTTTTGGACTTTTTGGACACTTTGGACTTTATATTCCAATAGCTGCGTGTCACTGTGCCGTTATGGGCAGACGTGTTGCTCTCCGTCAGGCACATGTCCTACTAGTCGCGTCACTCTACTCTGAAAAAAAAAATTACAAGGACATAGCTTATGTATTATGTGTAGGTAGTAATCCTACTAATATTATAAATGTCAATGTATGGATGTTTGGATATTTGGATGTTTGGGTGTTTGTTGCTCAATCACGTCCTAACGTATGAATGGATCAGGCTGAAATTTGGAACACAGATAGATTATAGTCTGGAAAAACACTTAGGCTACTTCTTATCCCAGAAAAACAACGGGAACAACGGGAACGGGAACTTCGCGGGTAACACCACGGGGAGCTGGTAGTAAATCGTATATGAGCAAAGTTATAGCATAGCAGCTGAAAGTGCATGTAGCAGCTAATACCTACGTAATATTAAATCAAAACTGCGAGGCCAAACTCATGTTTGAATAGGTACTGTATGTTCCCGAAATAACACCTATGCTGCCAAAGTCCGGCTCCGCATGATTTATTGTTACAGTTTCCTCTGAAAATACATAAAACAAAGTACTTTTCCGATTTCAGAGAGAAAAACAATAGGTACTCATACGCGTCGGTAGTTCCCTAGCGAAGTAACTTGAGATGGGTCAACCTGTCTCAAAACGTCAACGTATTTTTGTTTTTCATTTGAAGAAAAAATACTATGAATATTCCATTATTTTTCTTTGAATTCTTTAAAAATATATTGCAAAGAAAAAAACTTTCTACAAATGCAAAATTTTGGGTTAGCCCGATGAGAAACTCTTTTCATCTCGATGAAATTTAACTGTAAACGTATATAGTGACTTCTACATTCGTTTATATTTAGTCCGTTAAAATCTATTTCACAAAAACTTAAGCATCTTCATATTGTGCCCTATTTGCTCAAACTGCGATATTCTAAATAATTTCAATATACTTTTATCAACTATACATAAAACACGACGGCTAACCTATCGCTACCTACGTAACTTTATACAACATTTCCTGCCACGTTCGTGTCTTTCAACGTGAATATGGGCATGAAATCGTTTACAATACATGTTCAATATTGTTGTCAACCTTTGTCTGCCAACGGAATATCGGTTTCTTGCTACATCTATACGAAATTGTTACAATATTTTTCTCATAATAAATATACTTCATCAAAACAGCTTAAAGTAAAATATTTAATAAATTCCGACGATTCATTATTTGTTGACAAACTGTCGTTAACAGAAGCTTTGATTTATTTACCAATACAGGCAGTATAATTATTGTCTTTAATCGTAGTATCGTGAAAGTATATTTTATAAGATTTTGCCTACTCGAGTGAAAACGTGTGAGTCAACTTGTTTTTTCTTGTGTCATAAATACAGTTTTCTTTTCATTTTTGTCACGAAGTCTCCATTGTGGCCGAAACGATGCCCAATGAAGCATACGAGTAGAGATGTATTTATAGACATGTTACCTGATTTATTCAATAACGACCTTTTTACCTGATCTTTTGCGAAATACGTAATACCATTGAGAGTCTAATACTCGTAAGTGTATACCTGTATACCTACTCTAAGCTCTTCAAATTTAATTGGCAGGGAAAATGTTCTAAATGAATATCGCTAGGCTAATTGACGTTTATTATATCATTACTTGTAATTTAATTGTACCTAAAAGTAATTCAATACATTCTCATAGGATAGTTCTTTTCAATATTACTGTGATTTCCATTTTTTCAATAACTAATAATTGCTGTTACAAAACAAACTTTTATACTAGTATAGAAATTACAGGGCTTAGAGACATAATATCTTAGATCTCTGGGTGACGAGCGCAGTGCAGTGCTAGGTAATGATTTGGACTATCATGTTCCAATAACTGCGTGTTACTGTGCTGTTATGTGGCAGGCATGTTGCTTACCATCAGGCACATGACCTGCTCGTCTCGTCACTTATTGCTATAAAAAAAAAAAAAAAGTCGTTTGAGGTGTAGTTTGTGATATATAGACGCTTTTTAAACTAAACGATGGACGTGTTATCCAAGATCAACGTTTTTAAAGAAGCATTTTGCAATATTTTCAGCTTATACAACCAATTTTGATACAGATTTTTTGTAGTCTAGGTTCAGATGAATTTATTTAAAAAAATCTAGAGTCCATAGTGCAAATCGTAGACTGCATCTTCGTTCAACATCAGGCAAGATGGCGGCTATGTGTAAACCTAAAGGTGCGCTTATACGGGCGACTAAAATTGCTCAATTCCAGTCAATACTCGTCAACTATGACGTCACGACTACATCAAGCAATTTACGGCAACGGCAACAAGCATCAATACTGCGCAATACAATATTGAGCGATATCGCGCAACTTCATCAACTAGGCAATACTGTCCTACACGAGCATTTCAGTATTCGCTCGCTATGGACGACATTGTTCTTGCTGCGGCGGCTTGTAGCGCCACCTGACCTCTCGCTCTCCCCGCGGAAGCAAGACGGTGAGCCGCAAAACAAACAAGTGCGAATGAGATATATACAAAAATTTCTAGGAATTTAAGATTTTAGATTTAATTGCTCCAGATCGGTCAATTCGTGTCGCCGAGCAATTATTGCCCTCGTGTAAGCGCACCTTTAGGACCGAAACTGCGTGACGCGCGGCCCACGCGTGTGCATGCGCGTGTTAGATTTGTATGGAACCGAGCGGGCGACCCGCCCTTCTACCGCCCATCTAAATCGGCTATGGCTTTGCTATTGCTGTCTCTATCATCTGAAGCGAAAAGAAAAAAGAGACCAGTATCGAAGCTAAGACAGTTTTAGTTAGGCGATAGACCCTCCGGGCGACCGCCTCACGTTTTGGGCCTAATAGTTGAAAAAACAGTGCTAAATCCTTTTACCAGAGTTGAAACCAATTTCGTCGGTCTGTTTAATTTGTCCTCAAACTTTCTTGTGTTTACGGCTCGGTAAACATCTTTCGCACCTGGGATCACCACACTTCTGTGCTGATATTTGAATTTTATCGCGTGCCTGGTTATATCAAGTTTGAGCGATATATTTCGAGACGCGATTTTACTCCGTTGCACTAGTTGTTATGTGTGTGTAAAAATATTTTATAAATCCTAGTAAAACTACGAAAACTTTGATGTTTGAATGTTTGCTCCTCAATCACGTTCCAACTACTTAACGGATTGGATTGATTTTTTTTTAACACATTAAACACAGTTTGAAACGGAAGAAACACAGATGACTGGTAGAATACCATAAAGAAAAAAAGGAGAAAATGCCTCTGAAAGTTTAAATAAAAAGCTTTGAAAATTTCATTCGATTTTGGTGTTCTATTATCCAAACAAACAAATTCTCAAGATACCGATTTTAGTTTTAAAATATGGGTATAAAAATAAGCAAATACCGTTTTCTTTCATCTCAACGACTAAAACAATATCGACTTACAATAAAGTGGTGACATAGATTACGAACTTTTGTGGGTTGAAGTATAATTAGTGTTTTAACTTAAGTACTTTATTTATACTATTAATGAATGTATCTTCTCCAAGATTTTAACTAAGATTTTTTTTCACTAATCAACTTGTTGATTCGTTATGGTTTAGATTTTCATTTCTTCTGATCCTATATAGTCCACACAAACAGATAGAGTCTAGAGCTTAACCTATTGAAGCCCAAAATTAAAAACCTGACATTGTTGACACTGGTTTGTTTATTACTTAACCCGAATATAATGAGTATGTCGTACGTTGAGGGCGCAATTTACGTCGGATGACGTGAGCAGAGCTGGATTATAATGCACTCGGAGCGCTCACTTACCCGGGTAATGCTATGAGGAATCATGTCTAGGGATGCTACGAAGATTTTGGCGAAATTACATTTTTATTTTACATACTTAAATTTGTACAATTGACATGAGCCTGATAGTAAGCAACCAGCCCTGGCCATAGCAGTTGGATGTTTTCCGACAAATTACAGAGTAAAGAGATAAATCGTTTTATGTATTTTGATGACAAACGTAGTGCAGTGCTAGGCAGTGATTTAATACTCTTCGTGTTCAAATAGCTGCTGAACTGTGCTATTATGTACTGTGGTAACTTGCTCGTTTCGTAGCTCTACTTGATATAAAAACACTAAGCTTTTGTGCTGGAAAACCTAAAATGCAACTTTGTGTAACTTTTGTTATTAATGTATATTCTTAAATTTGTGTATGAAATGTTATCACATACCAAAATGACTGACTAGACACTTGTGTCTAATGTATTACACAACGATTTAAAAAATTAGATAATAATCAGCATAAAACAATAGGCCAAAAATGTATATTTCACTTTAAATATCTCGCCACAAATTTCGCTCGTAATCAGTTCATGAAGCAATATTGAAGGTACCGTTACATTAAGTTATAACATTGGGTATGTTTATTAGAATTCTACGTGGTCAAAATTTTATATGAATTGTTTTGTTATCTTAAATATTGTACACAAATATACAGATAACTTTGTCAATCAATTTAGTGAAACCTGTATACGTTGCTCAGTAACGCGGTTTATTGAACAAAAACCGAGCACAAATCCGTTCAATATTTCTAGACGTAATTCTGGCAGCCCTAATCAACTTACGGCGTATCTCACACGAAGTCCAATGACAGGCTTCCTTGTCTCTTGTCTGGGACACAGTGGCAGCCTTTGTGTGGACACCTTACACGAGTAAGACAGAGTTAAGCCTTCGTCATTCGGCTCAGAGACAAATTTGATGAAATTTAAAATAATGGTACGAGGAATAATAGAAATATGAAATTATAAGATACACATAATTTTGGCAAACAAAACATATTCTTGATTACCAACACCCGCTGGTAAATTGTATTTACGAATGTACTAAATTGCATCAAGTCTTGGGATCATGTTACGGCAGTCATAGCAAATGTTCATAGTAAATTGAGCCGCTGATTGAAAATATTGTCCAGAAAAGCTTAGTCAAGAATATTTTTTACATTAAAGCATCCGGTAGTACATGTCTATGGAGGTCTGAAATATAGGAAAAAAAAACTGCGCAATAACAGTTTCATAGATTTAATTAATTTTATTTTTGTTAATTAGGACCAAAGTAATAGAAATCGAAAGTCATCTCATAAATCATCTCATAGCCTATTCGTAAGTACAAAATTTTATATTATGCTTATTCAGTCAAACTCTGAGTATTTTAAATTGTCTAATTAAGCAGTCCTCTTAAAATTATATAAATAAGCATATAACATCCCTAATTAACAAAGTTTACACTTTGAACTCAAAGCTTTTACCATCAAACAATAAACTGGTTTTCATTCAATTAAAAAATACATATTGGCCCATTACCGTTTTATAACAAACTTTACGGCTGATTTAATCGTATACTGGGCAAAGTTATTTGTTAATTTACAGCTCATTAGCGCCAGTTTCATTACTGTAATGGACTCAGTATAATTACGTAAATATGCACGTCATTTTGAGACTGATATCCATTGCCTGTTGTAGAGAGCACTCGAGTGAAAGCATCCGCAATCACAAACCGGTGGTTCCAAGCTGATATAATTATGACCACTTGGGAATGCTGCTTCGTTGGATCATATTACTTCGGGCAACAGATGCCAGGAGCTGTTTCGGTCTAGGAGTGAGGAGGCGTCCCTCCCCTGAGACGTTGGTGCCGTTTGAAAGCTGATACTAATATGGGGCTTATGCTCGGTCCCAACTGTAATTTTAGGGCTAGACTTACAGAGACCGAGTTTCGAGTAATACAAGCGGAATTAGTTGATCCTTTGGGGAATCGACGTTCAGAAAGAAATTATCAGATCAACTGTAGCACGTGTATTAGTTTCCTAAAATAAAGAATACTGACTGCTGAAATTTTGTTATTTGCATTCATATCAAATTTTAAAAAAGCAGCGGTACGGGAGTTTCTACAGAAGTTAAAACATACTCGTACTAGGTATAAATCTTCTTATATATAAAATTCTCGTGTCACAGTGTTTGTTTCCTTACTCCTCCGAAACGGCTTTACTGATTGTAGCCAAAATTTATATGCATATTCAGTAGGTCTGAGAATCGGCTACTAGCTATTTTTCATACCTTTATTTATATGGCAAAACAACGTTTGCGGGGTCAGCTAGTCTTATATATAAAATTCTCGTGTCACAGTGTTTGTTTCCTTACTCCTCCGAAACGGCTTTACTGATTTTTACCATGTCATGGTTTATCACCAACCCCTGTTTTTGTATAGCCATTTTAGTAATTTAATCATTTGACATTGAAATCTTAAACGACGGGACCGATTTGAATGTTTTTTTTTGTGTGTGTATTCGAATTGGAAGATGGCTTAAATTCACAAATAAGCCCGGCAGATGGCGCTGCAGACAGTGTCTAGGTTATCTCCGAGCGAAGCCGGAACGGGCCGCTAGTACAATATAAATATTTACATTTAGAGTTGTCGGTAACGGTATAAGTGCCATGTATTCTATTGTTTTTTCCATCTCAAAAAATATTGAACAGGTTAACTTTGCAAAACAGCAGTCAACGATAACGACGTAGGTAAGACGGTTTTGTTTTTAAATTATTGTAAGATTATACTTAACCGTTAAGCGACGATGCGTTCCACGAAGGAACGTGCTTGCTTATCTATAATTAAAAATAGCTTAAAAATACTGATTTGCTCTCGATTTGAAGACACCAAGATTATATTTTAAAGTGAGTTTTTACTTCCTTAATAAACTGTCATCTTCATAATCATCCCACATTCGTCCACTACGTGCTGGATATAAGCCTCTCCAATAATACGCAACTCTGATTACATCGTCGTTATACCGATGTTTACGGACGTCTGCAATGTTAGACATCTAAAATAGAAAATATAGTTCTACATTAGACAGATGATACTAATTTTCTACTTATATGTGATGCTAATAAAATTTACAATAGGTACCTAATTCATTAGTTAAATTAGAATTAGGTCGGCACCTTCGCGTAGGGATATAATAGGAGAACTATGAACTATATACTAAGAGTTTTCAGCTTGCCTCAAACAACTACCCAAATTTTGGACATACATACATACATATTATCTATTAAATACAATTCTTAAATAACAGATTAACGTTAGCATTCAATTACATTCTGAAATAAACTAATTTTTTAGACGAATGAACAACAGGCACTCTGATTACATCGTCGTTACCGATGTTTACGGACGTCTGCAATGTTAGACATCTAAAATAGAAAATATAGTTCTACATTAGACAGATGATACTAATTTTCTACTTATATGTGATGCTAATAAAATTTACGATAGGTACCTAATTCATTAGTTAAATTAGAAAATTTGTGATCGCAACACACTGCAGCTGCAAAGACAAAAATTGAAAGTATTTTAATAAAAGCGGCCAAGTGCGAGTCGGACTCACCCATGAAGGGTTTCGAAGCCGCAACTAACATAATACATAAATTCTTCTAGTTCATTGTAACTTTGATCGATGTTTTATCAATAGTGTACTTACTTATGACGTATTAAAAAAAACTACTTACTGGATCGATTTCAAACCAATTTTCGGTGGAAGTTTGCATGGGAATAAATTTCATATATTTTTTCTAGTTTTATCATGCTATTGAATTCTGTATTCAGCCTTTTATCAGTTACAATTATAAATCATTTACAATTATTTTCAGTATAGAAAAACTCAAGATTAAACATATACCCAAAATAATAAGAATAATAATGAATAACGATGACAATTAAATTTTATGGTACAAGTTATCACCTAACCCGCCCTGCACTGTTCCAGGCGCAAAGGAGCCCAAAATGCTGGTTTTATCATTATCTTATTTTAGAGTTACAGGGGAGGGGTTTTACCACTTTGGAAGTGTCTCTCGCGTAAATTATTCAGTACTAGCAGCGCCCCGCGGTGTTACCTGCGAAGTTCCCGTTCCCTATGTTGTTTTCCGGGATAAAAAGTAGCCTTTGTGTTCTTCCAGACTATAATCTACATGTGTTCCAAAATTCAGCCCGATCCGTTAATACGTTAGGACGTGATTGAGGAACAAACATCCAAATATCCAAACATCTAAACATCCATACATTTATAATATTAGTAGGATTGTAGGATAAAACATATAATAGAATTATTTTTTAATTTGCATTAATTTTTATGTTGAAGACATTCATATCCATAGACACCCCACACGTATGAGTATGATAAAAGAATTTTTTGAGTTCCAGTTCTAAGTATACCAGAATATTTTGGGGGTGCCCCCCCAAAATATTCTGTTTTTTTATATTGTTGTGTCAAAATCTAAATGCGGTTCACAGAATACATTTACTGACCAAGTTTCAACAGTATAGTTCTTATAGTTTTGGAAAAAAGTGGCTGTGACATATGGACGAACAGACATGACGAATCTATAAGGGTTCCATTTTTACGTTTTACGGAACCCTAAAAAGTAGACTACAGAGTAAAAACATTTACTTGTGAATACTTTTGAAAGTTTCATTATTAACTTTAATTAGAAGCTAATCTGTGGCGTCTCGGCAACATCTAAAAGTCTTGCCGACTTATTTACTTGGAAGCTGTTACCGAGAAACCGAGTTAAAGTAAGGTCTCGACAAGCATCGGTCTCGCTGATTGCAGTTTACCTCATTTAACTTAGCCACCGCTCGCGCGATTCGCGTAGTCTGTGTTCGAGAGTTCACTGACCGTTATAGATTATGAAAATAATAATTTATTCTTAAATATACATGTAGTAGTTTCGACACGAAGAAGACCATATAATATGATTTTGTCATTCCTTAATGTTTACAACAAATGTTTTAAACATTAAGGAATGACACTACCAAATAATGTTTCTACTTAAGTACAAAGATTTGTTAAAAGTGATTACAAATGTGCTCCAAAACATATAGAACCTGTGCTTTGGTAGCTAGCATTCAGGAGTCGAATTATGATACAAAGTAAAACATTTAAATGAAGTGACAAACTGAATAAAAATAGATATTAGGTATGGTACAATTTTTAACATTTAAGATGAATACTCCTTTATAAAATACCAGCAGCGCTTCTCGGTTTTACCCGCATTGTTCCCCTGCCGGTTGTATTTCTTTGAAAAAAGTAGCCCATTTGTTTTTCTTGACTATAATCTAACTATATTCCAAATTTAAGCCCTGTCTGTTCAAACATCCAATCATTGACATTCATAATATAAGTAGAATAACATACTTTTAACCAGTTTCCCTCTAAGCAATGAAACGAATTAATTGTTTCTACCTTGGCAATTTATTTTACTGTACAGTTACACAGCAATAAATTCAATTTAGTCTTTTCTATTCCTTTTGTGCAGTTAGATCGAATTTATGAGAGAATCTTTTTTCTTCCTTAATATAATTCTGATTTTTTTAAATTGTTCGTTGTCGTTTGGAACTTCCAGTAATTTTTTTTTCTCATCTTCCAATATAAGTGTATTGGGTACAATTAAATCCTTGCGTCGTTCATGGATGCTGTTGCCTAGGTTTACTTTGACAATATCGTGGTTGACGTGAGAGTGTATGTATGTAGATATCCCGGTGCGCACGTGAAAAGGATTAGTTTTCACACAAAACCATCATCAACGTATCAACGTAAATTCTATCATGAATTTCACACTTTTTTTTCATCCAAATTTGGTCTTTGTTAATGAGAATCATCAACCTATTCCCAAGTAATGAGTATTAAAAATGTATATCACATTTTAAATAATTTATTAACATAATATTTTCAAAAAATATAGAGACGAGAGATTTAGGTCAAAGACTTGTCAGTTTCCTCCAACATCTAGATGAAAAGATTTAGGTAGCTGCCTACAGGTAAACTGTCAAACGAATTCCATTTTAATGAATTCATTTCGTTTCACAAAACCAGATCCAGACTAGGACCGGACGTGTATCGTTCCTGTCTCAAAAGGATCGTCCCTTTGTGTCTCGGATCACCGGGACGAGACATTCAACTAGCCAGACGTGTAAACGATTTAGTACCTTGTAACAATATGTTTTCCCATTTTCTGGAATAAGTAGACCACGATTGTCACCTATATTTATTTAGGCAAAGTTACAAATGCAGAGTTGGGTAGATGGTAGTACTGTTGACGGTACGACACGTGATGTACGCTCAATTACTTCAGTGGTGAAAACTCATGATCAATAGGATGTCATACGTAGTCATAGGACGTAATATATCCGTGTTGTATAAATAGGACAGTTAGTTGATACGGGTGATATCATTGTTACAAGGACGTCATTTCACATTATGGTCTTAAGGCGATCCTCGTTGAATTACTTTGGTGGTATAGTGGTATTATCTAATGTAGAGAACAGTAATATAGTTCTCTTCTCTAGTCAAATTAATTGTATAAATGGAACAGTTTATTATGGAGAGACGTTAGTAATTATTACATGCCTAAAATTAGGTTTTTTAAACTGCTATAAGTTAGATAACAGGCCAATTTCAAGTTCCCACTGCTGGGACTCGGGACAACCCTAAAAAATAGAGAGTCAACGCCATATTTACATGACAGTTATCAATTGGCCTCGCAAGACATCTTTCTTGGAACATGCCAGTTTCCTCATGATATTTTTCTTCATCATTCTTGCTAGTGATGATAACAAACTAATACATCTGAATTTGGAAAAATACGCAGGACTGCAGGCGAGATTTGAACCTACTCAAGATTGTGAAATATTACGTTCTCGCCACTATACCACCATGGTTTTTGAAGGAAGGAATTAAAAATCAAAAGTAACTAAAACAATCCAATATTTAACGCTTTTTTTTATAACAGTGATAGGACTAGCAGAACATGTGCCTATGGTATGCAACACGCCTGCTCATAACATCACAATGTCACGTAGCTAATATAACATAACCTAGCACTGCGCTGCGCTCGTCACCCAGATAAATACTTAAGATTGCCCTTCAAACCGGAGCAAAGTAATCTTTGCACATTACTGGTCGGTGGTACAATAACTGATAAAGGTATTGTACTTCCCCAGTCGGACTTTAAACATTAGCATTACATAACTACTACAAATTTGTCAAAGAAGAGTGGAATCATAATTACTCTAACAGGGTTCATCCTAGTGAGCTCTTGTGGAACTGTGGCGCAGGTATAGTCTAAGTCCCAGCGCGATCTTCCCTTGTAATTAACGCTTGGAGTCATACGTCTTACGTCCTAGTGCAATCTACCTTTACCCCGTCGTTTTTAGGGTTCCGTACCTAAATGGTAAAAACGGGACCCTATTACCTATTATTGAGACTTCGCTGTCCGTCCGTCTGTCACCGGGCTGTATCTCAAGAACAGTGATAGCTAGACAGTTGCAACTTTCACAGATGATGTATTTCTATTGCCGCTATAACAACAAATACTAAAAATAAAATAAATATTTAAGGGGAGCTTCCATACAACAAATTTGTGTTTTTACCGTTTCTTGCTCGATACTAGTAACGGTGACAGGTAGACGCTGTAACTATTTACAGAATGTTTAGTGTTTTGTTCTCTTTAAATATAATTAATTACAATAAAATAAATAATTAAGGGAGCTCCCATACAATAAAATAGGTTTTAACTGTTTATTTGCTAATGGTACGGAACACTTCGTGCCGAGTCCCACTCGCACTTGGCCAGTTTTTTGTTTGGTGTTTCTATCCAGTTATTCATCCGTTTAGCAATAAGGTCGTAATTTGTTTCATTAGAGTTAAGAATGAATATGTTTTTTTTGTAAGTGGAGAATCAAGAAGTTCTATTAATCTATCAAATCCCCTGAAAGCTCTTCTGTTAACGGCCTTCTTAACTCTGCTTAAATAAGATTTAATATTAAGTATTGTGTTACCCCGTTTCCTCTTTATACATACTCGTTACTATCAAATGTAATCCGACCACAGTCCCGCATCAGTTATGATAAATTCAATAAACCTATCGGCAGTAATTTTTCCTCGATGTTCCATTAAATATAAATGAGCCTCTAATCCACTCTACGTCGTCGGCGTCGCTCGAATAAAAGGAGTTTGGGTTCCTGTCAAAAGCTTTATGTTGTTCGAAGGATGACAGCCTACCTGTTGCCGCCTCCGACCCGACTAAGCTAAAATAACAAAACCGGTGCTTCTTGAAATGTAAAAATAACACGTGTGGTACCACTAACGCTGATAATATAAATCGTAGGAGACGTGTGGGTTTTAAAAATCCCTTTAGCTCAAATCTGTCGTCTCAAACATTTCTTTTAAAAGTTAGCGTTAGCATATCGAATAATTTGTGTTTAAAGTTATAATGTACAAAATGTACTTTAAATTTTGTTCGTAGATCTGGACTGGCCTCGTGAATCAATTCATAATGAGTATGCTCACTGAGCAATAGCTCGTGGGTTCGATTCTCGCTCAGGACAAACATTTATGTGATGAAATTGGATGTTTGCTTGGACTGGGAATTGAAGTCACACATACACGAGTAACCATTTATACCATTGATCTGGCTCTTTTAGCAAAAGCTTTGAATAAATTTGGGTTGAAAAGTTTTATTTTAAAAATTAAAAGCAGCCTACTTTATATTCTCAAACCAGGGACTCAGGGCCTTCTCTTCAAACAGAGAGTTCAGGCCATAATCCAACAAAACAATCATGACAAGCTTGTACATCTCCACTTGGCAAATACTCAGTGGTATAGGTGAGATTCGAAACCACGCTTGTTGACGGCTTCAAAAAAATATAGACTTTCTTTAATGTTGAACAGGGTTAGCGTTTCAATACAGATCGCTTGGTGAAAAGGGATGTGTGGTTTTCCTTTAAGAAGGCCTTGCAGGGAATGCCTGGCTTCTAGGCAACTATTTTGATTCTCAAATCAATAAAGCACTCGAAATTCAAAGCAGGTGATATTCGCTGTCTGAGAAGTTCAAGCCAATTATTATTGAACTGTGTTGAATCTGGGATACTGGAATGTGGGGTTGCTGAAACTAATGAACGTTAATTGCAGAAGACATAAGCTTGAGTTTGTGTTGAATTGGTTTCATACCAAAACATAATTTTGCCAAACATACCGAAATCTTTATCCATATTCCTTAGCGCGGGTCTCTCAAAAACAAAGCTTCGATTGCAGCCACTCTTAGAATTGAGGTCTGCGGTGTATTCTTATTTATCCTTAGGATAAATTGAATTGGTTCGGATACCGGTCACTACGCGTTGCAAGACGCTTACATTTAACAATAAACGCTCAATGTGATCTCTTTATACAGCTTGGCAATTTTTTCATAATATTTTACTGTGACTTTCGTTTTTTTGGTGACTGTGGTGCTTTTAGCTATGGTGGCTAACAGTCATAATACAAAATTTAATTTTGGCCTAATTTTGTTGCCTTTTGGAGTTAGTAGGTATAATATCACAATGTCGAAATTTGTTATACCATTTTAAATTTGCATGCGTTTTACTTTTTAGTGGCACATACATAATATGTATACTACACTTATAATAAAAATCTAAATCCTGGTCTGCTGCTTGAGATATTGATGATATGTTTTACAGCTAGCTGACATTTCTTTTCCCAAGCTAAGTATTTACAGTAATTACATATTTATATAAAAAGTTATAGAATGCTTTCAGATATTCATTTCCAGTATACCTACGTATGTGTATAAGTAGAATAAGTAAATTTGGAACCAAACTTAACAGCCAATAAATAAAAGCTATCTAGTAAGGCCAAACGCCATTAAGAAATAAAAAAAAACAACAAATATGGTTATATGTATTCGCATACTCTAGGACATTTCTCACGTACCTATACCATCTAGCCCCAAACTAAATGTTCGCCCAGATATTATATTTGTGTAAATAGACAAATATTCTGTTGACATCTGTATATTAAATAAATAACGATATATAAAGCACAAAATAAATTTTAGAATAATAACTCTGTCATTAATAAATTTGACGATTTAAATCAACATGACAATTTGTAATAAAACGTCACAAAAACGTACACAAAGGCTGTAAAGGATATAAAAGCAATCAGGGAACATATGAATGGTACAGAGCATAGCTCCACGCTTGAATCCGCGCAAATCTATACAGCCCTCGGAATCCGCATGAATCAACGGTACTCAGGCCTCGTCGTTCGTCGTGTCGCATGTAGTCATTACCTTTGATGAAGAGCGCTACCATCGCGTTTCATAGTACAACTCCGTAGCTCTTGTGTTAGAATATATTAGTATTTGTTTTTTGTGTGACTCGAGTTGTGTCATGGAATCTGGGATCATGATTGCTACTCGCTTCTTATGCTGTAAAAATAAAACGTAGACTTATGCCTGAGCATAGCTAAATCATTTTATGTTCCCAAAGCTGGAACTCGACCTTTTCTCTCACAAGGGGAGAGTCAAGGCCATAAACCACCACGCTATCCAAAGGAAGATAATTAAAGTTTGTTATTAAGCGATTATGATAATGTTTACTTTATTAAATAATGATAAGTTTTTTAGTTTCTTAGTTGTAAAAATTACAACCATACAGGATAAAATGACACATATTTTCACTCAAAAATAGCAACGTAGATTTTCCAAAATAGTGCTTGCAGACAGAGATTTGCAAACAATATTTTGAGGCTTCAATTCCTGTGGGGTAACCGGGTAATAACGGAACAGAACTTGTACCTATGTGTATGTGTTTGTTTACTTAGATGTTTCTTTTGTAGTTTGTAAATAGAGTATATATGTATTCTGTGTTGTATGCATTTTCGTACTCTGTTAAGTAAAGCAGCATAATGCCTAGTCCTCTTTATTATTGAAAATAGAGTATTTTAGTATTTCTGCAATCCAATTGTTATTTCTTTTTTGTCTTGTCGCTTGTAATACAAGACTTTCAACAAAACATAAATGTTTCATCTGACTCGCGCGGTCACGCAATAACGCAATTCATTCTCATTTGCTGAGAGAATCGTTACAGTCGGCTATAAATGTTAGCAGTCTGTTATTTAATTATTGGGCTTAAAATTTACTGTACAGCCTTAAAATTGAAAATTTCGTAACAAAATTAAATCTCACTTTAACAAATCTGTTATCCAAACCCGTAATTAAATATAGTAGTAACCTACATACAAATTAAAATGAACATGTGACGTAACGAAGAAAACACATTAACTACAATTGCTAAATGAGGTAAAACAAAACCACTGTTGTAACTTAATACAAAAAAAAAACATAAGTTTCGCTAGTGATGCGATACAATAGTATAAAGTTGTTACATTTACTTTAGATACTGTCAAAAAAACAAAAACACGAATGTTCTTGATTATAACAATACAAAATAAAGTGGCCAAGTGCGAGTTGGAGTCGCCCATGAAGGGTTCCGTTGCAGCAAGTAACACATACATACATAGTACACATAGTTCTTGTAGTTAGTTGTAACTTTGATCGATGTTTCGGTAATAGTGTATTTATGACGTACTAAAAAAAATGTACTCATCAGATCGAATTCAAACTAATTTTCGGTGGTAGTTTACATGGTAATGTACATCATATATTTTTTTTAGATTTTTCATTTTCTTACTTTAGAAGTTACACACATTTTACCACTTTGGAAGTGTCTCTCACGCAAATTATTCAGTGTAGACGAAAATGATTTTAGAAACCTCAACATCATTTTAGAAGACCTATCGATAGATACCCCACACGTGTAGGTTTGATGAAAAAAAAATTTTTGAGTTTCAGTTCTCAGTATGGGGGGCAACCCTAATTTTTCTTTTTTTTAAATTTTTTTGTTCAAATCTTAATGCGGTTTACAGAATACATCTACTTACCAAGTTTCAACAGTGTAGTCTTCATAGTTTCGGCAAAAAGTGGCTGTGACATACGGACGGACAGACAGACAGACATGACGAATCTATAAGGGTTCCGTTTTTACGTTTTACGGAACCCTAACAAGGAATGTTTACATACCTACATAATTATATTGTTTTAATTTGCTGTTTCTTTGTACCTCTATAAAAATATATTCCTGCATAAAGGAAAAAACTTGTTGAATTAACACATCGACGTAATTATAAACGAATTCCAATGTTATGTTCTTATCAAATTTGTTTTTTTTTTTAGCAATCGAATGCTTAATTCCATTTACTAAATAAAGTAGCAGCGCCCCGCAGTTTCCCTCAATTTAGATCAGTCCCACCAAAATTATATTCTTCAGAATCCCTGTTTTTTTAAGTCAAAAATAACACCCAACAAACATTTTGAATTGTCTCAAATACATTGTTTATATTTTTTGCATAATATTATTTCGCGCGTCTCACAATTCCAATGTACTTTATTAATTTAACATAAAATACTTGCGACTTTTGATCTTGGAAATTAACAAAAACGACGTCACATTAAGGAGAAAACTCAGTTTTAAATTCTAGCGCTGTATTGTGAACATTCGTGCAAGCAAATTTTTGAGTAGTGTCAAAGAGATATTTAAATTTTCGACTTTTGTACTGTTAAACGTACTTAAAAGACCAAATTTTGAATTACCAATGTTTTGGGATTGGGAGGTATTTAAATTAACCTAAACAGAGTTACGTTTTATCGCGTTTCCTCTTAGTCTTGAATGTTAAGTACCAATTCATACCAATGCTAATAGGTATAACAGCCATGGATCGAAGCTTGATTTCATGCTCAAAATACTCGTACCTAAGTACACAAATATATTTCCAATAACAAAAGTTAAAGTCGTCTCGAACCTCATGCATGTTGTAGGTTCTGTCTGCGTAGTCCGGTAATAACCTGTAAGCCGAGGTGCCACAACTTTGTAGAAGTTCCCACTCGACTTACTTAAAGCCGGCCGCTGCAGCTAACAAGATCAGGAAAGTTGCGGTAATAGAATATAGAATGATGGAGGCTTCATAAATAATGACTTGCATTATGTATACTTGCTGTATGTGATTTGTTGTGGTAGGATTCTTTTGTAGTGTCCTCCTATAGAAACATAGTAATGCCCGTTTTCCTTCCCACTGCTAGGATTCGGTGATTTCTCACACAAGGAGAGAGTCAAGGCCATTGTTATGCATATTTTTACAGCATAGTGTCGGGATGACCAAGACATGTTCCTAATTGTAAGCAACACGCCTGCCCACTATACTGGTAGTACAGTATCACCTAGCTGAAGAACATACAGAGAACATAGAACATGAAGAGTCAAAATCATTACCGTGGACTGCACTGCGCTCGCCACCTAGATATGATATTTTTTCTGGAAACATTGTCCTTAAAACCATAACACAGTTATATTTGCACAGCAAATATATCAACGAATCATAAAAATACAAACATAAAATATAGAAATCTAATAATGTATGGTTATATCCTCCCATTCCACCTGCAATCTCAAACAACTTCGCTTGAATTTCTATTTATCTACCGAAGTGGCTCACGGAGGCTTAAGAAGACAATCAGGAAAGAGCAAATATAAATAGAGGGAAGCGAAATTCAAATGTTTGTCCGAACAAAATTAACGAGGAGATTTTTTACATTAATTTTCTTTTATTATTCGAGAGTTTGAAAGGTTTTGGGATGAAAATAGTAAATTAATAAAAAAGACTGTGGAAAAATGAAAGAAACGATTACCTTGTCTCTAATTAGACCCTGATAAAAGTTAGAATGTGGTAATATTGTTTTATCTCTTAGCCTAGAGAAATACCTGGGCTAAGAAATAAAATACCTTATATATCCGGGTGACGAGCGCAGTGCAGTGCTAGGTGATGATTTGGACTCTTCATGTTCCAATAGATACGTGTCGCTGTGCTGTTATGTGGCAGGCATGTTGCTTTCCATCAGGCACATGTTCTGCCCGTCTTGTTACTCTATAAAATAAACAAAAATCTAAGGTGATAGATAACGCATTTGTTTAAGCTAATTAAAAAAATTGAGAAACCGTCTAATCAGTTCGTATCTCAGAACAATTTTGAACTCATTAGCCATAATTATGGTTAAACCATAAAATTATAGGTGAAAAATCGTCCAATTCGTTTAAAAACTACAGACAGATTTGAATTAAGGAACAAATCTATTTGTGACATTTTAAGGTACATTGTTATCGTCGTGAGCAAGCACAAATTTAAATTATAATCCCTTTTTAAAATAGCCGTGTCGTTGATTTCTTTGGCTATGTTAGCAAAATGAATAAAAATTAGTTTATCTCAAAATTTTACAAGTTACATATTTTTTATCCAAACCTGTCACTTACGTAGTTTTTTCATTACTATCACATATATATATATCCAAACCTCCCATCTCATAAATATATCCAAATATTGATTCATTGTCAAAATCTTGTCGTTTATAATATAACAAGACGCCAAACAATATAACAAATTTCGTTAATTGGTTTTAAGCTGACGCGTACGTGTGACTAAGCTGTTTAATGAGGCATTGAAGTAACTTCTGTTAAAGGTTGTGCGTCTATTCGAGCTGTGCTATGCATGTAAGCAGTAAACGAAAAAGACATCCACCAATAATAGTACTAGTAAATGGTTTGATGGAATGGATTAAACGCCTCATGGCTTCGACGGATACCGGTGTTTTTGTCGTATTATTAAGCCATATATTAACTGCTTCTCTAAATTTTTGTAGACGCTTGGCCTCCATTGTAAGTAGTAGGTACCAAGACGGAAATAATTTGTTGAGGGGATGTAGAAAACGTTTTGATTCCAATTACTGCTCCTGGTGCAAGTACATACGTACCTACGTACTTGCAGTCATACTAATAGTATTGTTAACGTTATCAAGAAACGGATCGAACTTACGTAGCACATCTCGTTTGTAATTGAAAAAGTAGGTACTATTTCAAGCTAGATACTTTTTAATCCGCTTATTATGTTGCTGATAATTCACTATGATCATTAACCTGGGGATGTACTATGAACACACATATTTTATATATATTGTATTGTATCTTAAAGCTATTGGTTGCGAAGTTTCCCATCCTGGTGAGTTATTGAATTTCCTAAATAAGTGTCTGAATTGTAAGAGGAGGGCACAATATTCTGTTTATATCATAAGCCCTAAGCGTTGTAGGTCTTCTGAGAAATATTATTTGATGTTAGGCTCTTCCTTCGAGTTTCAGGCATATCAATTGGCGTTCAATATCCGAATGCTTTTTATTTCAGCCTTCAACAAATGTGTTACATAAATCGTCGAGTCCTATTTATTTTGGTATTTTAGGCTTTTAAATTATAACTATTTTTGTTATAGAATATCTACACCATAATAATGAGTTATATGGTATTTTTACTGAAGATAGACGAAGTGTGAGTTCTCGTTATTTCGATACAGTTTCGCGTACCATGTTTATGCGTGGAACTAAATATTTATAACGTAATATTATAATACGGATATTTGTTCTGTATCTGGATGTTTCATAACAAACAATATATTTTCAAAGAATATTAATTATTTTTAATTAGGTATGTTATTGTGATACATTCCCCCACTTTGTTGTTTTTCTGGATCTTATTTTGGTGGTTTCCCGTATACGGTTGTGTTATCGGATACCTACAAGATTGTGTCTGCGCGTACCTATTATGTTAAACCCTGTTTTCTGTAGTAACTTTATTAAACCTATGTGGTTGTGTAAGATATAGTTTTCCATGGGGTTTCTTTAATAAGACACATGGAAGGAACATTTTATTGTGGAAGATTATGGTAGGTAAAATATTGTAAAGAACGGAAATAACTAGCAAAATTTCGTTGGTCAGATTGTCCACTATATTCACAATAACACCACCACACAAAATCTGACAGGTGCGTTGACCAATGTTTTTTTTTTGATAATTTATAACCTGATGTTGCCAAACATATTGTGCTTTCTCCCCTCTCGACTCGACAAACAAAAGCATTTCACATTTTATCTTGTCGTACAGTAAAAGATGTCTCAGATATATTCATTTGATTCTTTGAAAAACGGTATAAATAAATAAAGGGGCCAAGTGCGAGTCAGAGTCGCCCATGAAGGGTTCCGTAGCAGCAAGTAACATAATACAAAAGTTCTTGTAGTTCGTTGTAACTTTGATCGAAGTTTTAGCAACAGTGTATTTATGACGTACTAAAAAAACTACTTTTTTTTTTTTTTTTTTAAATAAAGAGTGACGAGACGAGCAGGACATGTGCCTGATGGTAAGCAACATGCCTGCCACATAACAGCACCGTGACACGCAGCTATTGGAACACGAAGAGTCCAAATCATTACCTAGCACTGCACTGGGCTCGTCACCCAGAGATCTAAGTTGTTATATCTCTAAGCCCTGTAATTTCTCTGGGAACATTGCCCTTCAAACCGGAACACAGTAACGTTTGCACATTACTGCTTGGCGGTAGAATAAATGGCAAAGGTGTGGTACTTCCCCAGGCGGACTCTGCTAAGATTCCTACCACTACAAAAACTACTTACTAGATCGAGTTCAAACCAATTTTCGTTGAATGTTTGCATGGTAATGTACATAGTATATTTTATTTAGTTTTGTCATTCTTCTGTTTTAGAAGTTAAAGGGGACACACACACACACACACACACACATATTTTACCACTTTGGAAGTGTCTCTCGCACAAATTATTCAGTGTAGATTTTTATTTTATTAGAAATCTCAACCTCTTTTTTGAAGACATATCCATAACACGTCTAGGTTTGATTAAAAAAACATTGAGTTTCAGTTCTAAGTATGGGGCACCCCTCAAAATTTATTGTTTTTTTTTGTAAAAATCTTAATGCGTTTCACAGAATACATCTACTTACCAAGTTTCAACTGTGTAGTTTTCATAGTTTCCCCAAAAAGTGGCTGTGACATACGGACGGACGGACAAACAGACATGACGAATCTATAAGGGTTCCATTTTTACGTTTTACGTAACCCTAAAAATGGTAAGTAAAGTATAGTACCTCACGTTTCATGAACTACCTTTCGAGCTCCAAGCACTCCGATAGCATATAAAAATAGTCTATCGGTGTTAAGCCGTGAAGATACATACTTATTAGGTTATGCACTCACTGACATATTATGTATAATTAAAAAAAAACAATTACATGACATTGGTAAAGAGTTTCTTATATTCGATTTTATTCGGCTAAATTGAACATAATGGGCACAATAGGTATGTAATAATTGGATTGTTATAATATGTTAGGTGGTAATCATTTTAAAGAGGAATAAATGAAAGCAATTGTGATTTGTAATAACTACTAACCTATAATTTAATTATATTAACAACTCGTACTTTGCGCCAGGAACAGTGCAGGGTTATGTGATAGCATGTAACATGAAATTTAAATGTCATCGTTATTTTTTTGGTTTAATGTTTAATTTTAAGTTTTTCTATTTATTGCTAGTTTTAGTAAATATTTTAATAATAATAACAACTTAAAATTTGAATTACCTCTGCAGCTAATTCAATATAACATAAGAAACGCACTAAAAAAAAATTCTCACAAATGGGACTCGTAGCCTTCTCTCGCAAAGAGAAAGTCAAGTAAGTCATAATCCACCACGCTGGCCCAGTGCAGATTATTGGATGCCACATGAACTCGAAAGATTCTAGGTACATATCGGTTTTCTCACGATGTTTTCCTTCACCGGTTTAAGTTAGCGGCTTTACGCACATGACTTCGAAAAGACAGTGGTGCGTGTGGGATTTGAAGTCTGGGCTCCGGATCGGCAGTCGCCGTTCTCCCGACTAGACTAGCGGTAACTTCAATTTAACGTTCAATATTCGTAAATTCATTATAACGCAACAAGCAAACTAACCAACTTTAAACTGAATTCTACAGTAACAACAACAATTTGCAGGGATACTCCGCTCCACTACATTCATAAGCAAGTTTTCTCCAACTCAATGAGAACTCGAAGACAATCGATTCCATCAGGTTCTGCAAACTAGCACTAATGGCACTCTCGCGTGCTTGGACTTCGTTCCGTGTTTTGATTCGAAACCCGTTTTTCTAAATTTGTTATTTACCTTATTTTAAAATTCGAACGTTTTTCAAATTTGAACAATCTTTATGGCCTATAATATAACCAAGTAACCTTTAATATGATTAATAAATATGTACGTGTAATTGTTATTTTTGTAAATTTTTATCAACGGAACAGAAATTAATATCACAAGTAGCAGGTGGCGGGTGGTCTTTAGTAAAATGAGCTCATTAAAGAAGTTTTTTCTTCAAGTGGACTGTATAAAATATATCATTATTTATAGATTTGTTACGTGGATATTAGGTATTTGCATGATTTCGATTCATGGAAAACTATTATATTTAAATTGATTGATATTAATGAAAAGAATTTTTTGCGAAGTTGAATGAAAGAAGTTGTTCCGCGATTATTTAGAAAGGTTAAATTTCAATGTTCAATAGCTCAGTTTCGCACATTTTTTCACATTTACACCCGTCAATTACCAACTTCAAAGTGACAAAGCCTAATTTAGGTAAGTGTTATAAAAATTAAATTAATTGTTCTCGGTATGCGGTCCATTGTTACTCCATAATGTCAACGAAAACCAAATCTTTTTTTATTCAATTTTACCTAAAAAGAGCTTTTTCCATTTTTAATCTCCTTCGTTAAGTCGATTATAACCAAAGCTAGAGGTTGCATTAAGGTTGTGTCACACGATATAAAATTTCTAAGACAAAGGTACTTTAGGAAATGCTTAAGATTTGTTTTGTACCCATTAAGTAAATTTTGTTTTAAATAATTTATTGTCAATTGGTTAATTTATTTAGACATTTGATTAAATTTTAATGCCAACGTCAGAATCCTTAATAATATATCTACGAATTGTCGATAGCAGGGAAAATGCTATTTTAGTACCTACTTATATTAAATAATAATTATAATAAATAATAATTATATATGTCGGTAAAGGCAACGGTAATAGTGTCGAGAGTCCAATAGTTTTTTCCCATCTCAAAAAATAACCAACGCGAAGTTCTAACTTCAAAACCTGCCAACCTGAACTTTAACTTTTTTTTTTTTAAATAAATAGTGACGATACGAGCAGGACATGTCCCTGATGGTAAGCAACATGCCTGCCACATAACAGCACAGTGACACGCAGCCTTACCTAGCAGCTTACCTAGCACCGCACTGCGCTCGTCATCCAGAGACTAGGACGTACACGTACGTAGAAACTAGGAATTTCACGATTTTACTCTATCTAAACTAATAATCATATAGTTTACCCGAATAATCTTCAGACGGGTAACAAAGAATAGGCTGTGATGTGAATACTGGAACATAATATGGTCTCCTCCTTTACTGAAGTCGGTTAATCATGTAAAACACAGCTATAAATTACTATCATGAGATCTTTCTGTTTTCGTAAAAGGGCCATCAATGACGGACGATGTGTCCTGCGATCAGCTGCATTGTATGGAATTGATTTCACTTTGTGGAAACATAATTATCATCATTTAAGATGCCTAGGTCTTCACGGAACGTAAAATGACGAAGGCAGCAGATCACATAAACCTAATGTCTGAAGGACTCGTGACTTGTGTAAAACAACCTGTACAGTAAAGGGGTCACTGAGGTAATCCAGTAATCAAAGCTCGAGTTGAAACCGGGCGGCTCAAGCCAACGGATTTGCCCCGTAATGGCATCAGTCCGGAACAGTAACGGAACCTGGGGTGAGCTATCTAGAACTAGGCAATAATTGATCTTAGTTATTGCTTGATATAATTATTGTGTAAAATATGTAAGCTACCGGTAGAGGTAGAGCGTTTGATTTGCTACAATATGATACTAGAATTGTCTCTGTACACTCAATAGTTTCTGAGAATAAGTCTTTCAAAGTTTATATTCTTTTTCGTACTTCGCACTTTTTAGCAATATTTTAACTCCTACTTGACCACTTTGTGGCACAGTTACGGCGGTTTTTAACCCCCGGCCAAAAACAGAGGTGTTATAAATTTGACGTCGAAGTCTGTCTATCAGACAGACACACATACAGGTCTGTCTCTATGTGTATCTGCCTGTGTGTGTATCTGTCTATGGCACCGTAGAGCTCAAACGGATGGGCCGATTTCGATGCGGTTTTTTTTATTTGAAGATACATACAATTCTAGTATCATATTGTAGCAAATTTAATCTACTTTATAAACGGCATAAGAAAGTTTTTACAAAAACTAGTCGTTTAGGGTTATAATCGCCAAAATTTGAAAAATAAACGATTTTTTCGCGGTTTTTTCGATTTTTGACAAAGTTGCGCTCGTCGCTCTAGGTCACAAACTTGGGACAATCATTAGGCCAACATCATAAACAAGTCTGCAAAAAATCAGATCTACCGGATTTAATGCCTACGGTAATGTTTAAAGTTACTCTACTACGAGTATAAGCTAAACATTCCATGCTCTTTACTTTCCATACATTTAACATAAAATGTAACCCATACAAATAAAGTAATCTATGGCTGTTTGTGGCACGATTGTTTAATAACCGACTCATTTCGTTGGACAGTACATAAATATATCTAATATTTATTTAAAAAGTAGGTACTCTCTCAGTTTGACACCTGCGATATGCATTAGCACTGCCATTGGTACTCGCTGTATTCTGTGGTAAAATTAAACGTATTATATTTTATGTTATCCGTTTGAATCCTGTAAAATACAAAACATGTTTAGGATCAAGAAACTTACCCCGAAGATAAGAACAAAAAAAAAGCGAGAAAAAGTAAAACAAGAGTTATTTCGCGAAAGTGGAAAATGTTGTTATTTCGCGGATTCGGGGAGTTTCTAACGCATACATTATTTAAACACGCTGGCAGGGATAAAAATAAACCGATGATGTCTTGACTTTTTGGGAACGGTTTACAAAGTTAAATTTCTTTCGTGACATTTATAAGTATTTTATCTTAAGGTTACGTACGTAGTTGACTGTACGAAGTAACTGTGTTATAAGAAGTAATAATTAATTTAATTATAAGTATAAATAGCTAGGTCAGAATTCTATAGAAAAATTGGGCGATAAACGCAAAAACTCTATTACAGCTGTCAGTATCCCACTAATTGCGGACTCCTTCTGGGGAAGAACCACACCATTGCCAGTTACTCTATCCCCAAGCTGTAATGCGCAAACAATACTATGTTCCGGTTTGAAAGGCAATGTTTCCAGTAAAATCACAGGGCATAGAGATAAAAGATCTTATATCTCTGGGTGAAGAGCGCAGTGCAGTGCTAGGTAATGATTTGGACTCTTCATGTTTCAATAGCTGTGTGTCATACTGTCAGTCCTGTTATATGGCAGGATTGCTGCTTACCATCAGGCCCATATCCTGCTCGTCTCGTCACTATATACTAAAAAAATTCGGAAGTTTACTAGGTACTTATCGTAACTCCAAGAAAGTATAACTAAAAAAAGCAAAGTACAATCATTTCAGCTTCAAAGTGTTCACTGAAACCTAGGTTGTCCTTTGTCGGGTCAGGCTCTCCACTTCATCTAAAAAATTTGAAAAGAGTTAAAAAATAAACAGAAAGAAAAAGTTGTTAATCGTAATATTCCCGCAATGAAAAGTAAAAGTAGCATGTATATAAGTAGTCATAATATTGAATGAAAAGTAAAAGTAGCATGTATATAAGTAGTCATAATATTGAAATATTATTACTACTTATATACATGCTACTTTTACTTTTCATTGCGGGAATATTACGAGAACGGGAACGAAAACTGCGGAGCGCTCTTCTAGTACTATTTCTACAAAAGTAAATTATAACCAGACAAGCGCGTGACGTGACGGGTCAAACTAAATATTGGGTTCAGTGACAGAAAAAAGCTACGATTAATTAAAATTTTACTAATTTATTTAACTATTTTTATAACATATTTGCTCGTAAAAGGTCTCTTATTGGACCAATTTCTGTATCGTAATGTATCTTATTACGTGCTTGTGCTGTAATGTGTAATGTAAAACGCACGGTTTCAAAATGCTCCGTCCACAGACTAGGTAGTAAGAGAGATATGCTCCGTCTAAAACGAACGGTACGTTTTTAAATCTTAGTAAAGAGTTTTTATGTCAAAAAAGTGTGGTCAACATTTTATGAATAAAATTAACTTTGAGAGGTCAAATATAATAAAGAATTATTTAATTTGTTAATTTAATTAATTTTGACCCTAAATTACTTTAATTTTTCTGTAACAAAACACAAAAACATTAATTTACTTTATTACTAATGGCATACCGGCTGGTTCTGTGCCGTTGCTTAAAAAAGGCGCCGATGCGCGCGCATTGCTAATCTGTGATCCATAGTGATTACTTACTCTGTGCTGTGATCTGTGATCAATATAACGTAGTGATTACTTACTCTGATACTCTGTGGTGATCAAGTAAATATTATTCCGCGCCTTTTTTTTCGCTGTATTGTTTTATTTGAAAATGTCGTCAGAGTTTTGTTTATTTCCTCGCAAATATGTTATAAAATGTCGTATGACATACGTGCGCTTTGATAATTACAGCCTCTGCTAAATTATAGCTCGAGCCGAAGGCGAGAGATAAAGCCTCGGCTGTAATTATCAACTTACCGCACTTATATCATAATGTACGATTATAGACTGGCTACGTGGCTTAGTGGGTAGTAACTGTGCCAGCGAAGGGTTCGATTCCCACTCAGGCAAATATTTGTGTGATGAATTCAAATGTTTGCACTGTGTCCGAGTGTTTCTATGTATGATCACTATGTATTTACAACTATATAAGTATTATATCAGCTATTTGGCCGCCATGTTACAAGCTTTGCTTAGTTCGGGGTCAGATGGTGTTGTGTGTGAATTGTCCACCAATATTTATTTATTACTAGCGGCCCGCTCCGGCTTCGCTCGAATAATAACCTAGATATCAACTGCAGCGCCATCTGCCGGGCTGATTTATGAATCTAAACCTTTCAGGGCCCTACCCAAACGTATACAAAAAAAATCATTCAAATCGGTCTAGCCGTTTAGGAGGAGTTAACTAACAACGAAAAGTGGCATTGATTTTTATATATATAGATTATTTTATTTATAGTTTCATCATAAGTGATTGTTAATTTGCTATAAAATTGTTTATGAGTCCAATACTTATATTTTGGTTATCTAATGAAGAAAAATTATTAACTCAATCAATAAAAAAATAATAGAATTTCTTTCAATCGCAATAGGTATTTTTGTAATTAGCCCCACAAATTTCTGAATATTATCCACGATAAATTCCGGGTGGATTAATAAAGAAATTACTTTGTTAGTTATTAACGACCAGGGTTTGTTTCAACTTTAACTCCTAATGAAGGAATAGTTCAAGAATTAATTACATTTTGTAGGTGTTACTATAATCCAAACTTGATTATTTATTGGTTGTAAAAGACAGTAAACACTGGAAACTAAAAAATATTAAGACATATTTGAATCTCCCATGGAATTTCTATCAATTTGATTCTTCAACCACAATTGGGTTTTTCTTTAACTTGTAGAGCAGACGCTGAGAAATTTTAAAGGCTACTACAGTTAGCCTTTTTATTTTTGTAGCCAATTTTAGACCGTAGTGCTAGATGTGATTTCATTATTTAAAATTTTTAAAGGCTACCGTAGTTTTTAAAATTTTTCAACATCTGCCCTACAAGTTAAACCACGTTTCATTTATTTAACTGCTCTAATTACAAGTACAAGTCTACAAGTTAAACCTTTCTAATTTATAAATAGGTAATTAAATCACATATACATTTAGCATTACAGTCTAAAAGTGGAATTAGCTGCCGGTTTTATTGTTTATTGAAAGATACAATTTAGAACTTTCAAAGTCAGTGTTTTTAGTAAGTCATATGCATCGCCTTTTACCACTGCCACCTACATCAGGCAACTTGATACGCAAACGCAAAGCTACGTTTACGCTGTTTTAATTACCTTAATTATGTATGCTTTAAAATTTCTCAATATCTGTTTTATTTTAATGTTTAGTACTCTCCAAATAATAAGGCTGTCATATGACAATTGTATTGCTCTTTTGACACTTGGACAGTATAACAGCGATCGTAAACCGGGCTGCTTTCCGGTCACCCGGTCGCTATGACGATGAACATGGTACACAAACGGAATGTCGTAGTAAAAGAGACAGGGTACATAAATGGAAATCACAAAAATACAACTTAGAACAAAATAAATAAAAAATAAATCAAAGCCTATACACGAATACACAATATCCTTAATTTCTTGTTTTAATGACAAACCATTTAGGCTGTGCCTTGCAACTGTGTGTTTTGGCCAAAACATTGCAAAGATGCAAAAGCCGTGCTATTTTGACTTTGACTTTGACTTAGAAAAAAAAATCACACTGACTTTATTATATGAAAATATTTACGTAAGCCTTCCGCAAAACAAACATCATTCAACATTTTGAGTACCATACAGTCATACCAAAAACACATTTGTATCGTCAAACATACGTGTGATACAAATCAATTTCAAAAATAATTTCTACAAATTTAATAGTGATGAGTCCCTAGGTAAGTCTTTGAATTTGTCTAGCCACCAGCTCTGCGACTATTTGCACTGTCCGGTGAGGCGTAGAAGTTAACGTTTCGTTTCATTTGTGTTAACGTAGTAGCAGACACTTACAACACCTAATGGAACTAAACGACGGAAAATTGAAAGAAAATCTTCGACTAAACGTTTTACTGTTCTTTTATGATTTGAGTTCTGATTTAATTTAGTGTTCCAATATTAGTGCAAGTATTTTAGCATGAAAACGAATGTGGTTATTACACATTTTAACATTTTTAAGCTATTGCATAGCTTTTATCGCGGGCCTGGAGACCGATTGTTACTAATGGTGCATCTCTTTCTTATGTTCACAAAAAAAGAGGGAGGGAAGACTGTCACGCCGTCCTCCCCACTCGGTCATTCGACTTTCAATCTTATGGTTTTACATTTACAGACTAAATGCTCTTAGCAGTGTTGCCAACTTAACGGATTTCCCGTGATACGTAGTGGATTTGAGTACGTAGAGAACGGGAAAATAACTTTCTAACGGCTATTATCATAGCATATTTTGGAATAGGTATATCAATGAAGCAATAATGTCAGCGTAAAAGCTCACTAGCTCACTATTTAATCAATTTTAGGGATTTTTAATTTAACTTAAGTTTAGGGATAAATATTTTGAGTAGATGGAACACTGATTTCGCGACGTTTAAAATTTTTGGATGTACATGAATGTCAATGTCACTATGATATATGAATATGAATAAACAAAAAACAAAGTGCCATAAAACAAAGCAAAATATAGTGAAAAAGCTGAAAATCTTCATGTTCCAAGAAGCGTGCTATAATTGAGATGTTTTGGCTTAACAATATGGAATCTGGATTTACTAAAGGGAATAGGTAGTTCCAATTTACCAAAGAAGGCAAACTTTTTTGCAATCAAGAAACAAAGACTTTTGTAGTTCAGAATAATTCATGAACGTGAAAAAATCTTTGTAAGTACAGTTTTACGTTTAATACTATTTACCTATGTATACTACATAAAGCAGTCTAGTACATAAATATGTAATAGATGATTTTCGGCTTAGAACTTCATCTTTAACACTGTTTACAAAGTTAGGTTATGTGCGTAAAATATAATAAGCGTTTGTTTGCTTGTTTCAGATCTTCAAGATTATCTTATGCGATGATGTTGTTTGGATATGTCCAAATAAAAAGAGATCTAAATGTGTGTACTGTCAAGTGTCGCGTATGTCCTGAACACAATAAAATATGAAACAGCCTTGGATATGGGATAAGGAGCAGCTTCATCTGAAAATACCTGTGCCTATGATAAATCTGTGGAAGAAGCTACAGCCAAAGGCTGCGGACAGGAACTATGTTTTCATATTGCAAAAGAAAGCAATCCATGGTTTATATAATTTATCAGCTAGAGAATCAGTACGGGAGATTTTCACCACACAACAACTTTAGTATGATAGCAATGAAGGGATCATTGTACATATCAATGTATAATGTATAATGTATGTAAGAAAAAATCAAAGTCAATGGCAGAAATTAAATCTGAATCCTAAACCACACCATAAACACAAATATGTATTTCCTACGCTTCTATATTTTTGCAATCCCTGCACAAGCTCTCAATGAAATCAAGTTTAAAAATGAAATAAAAACCTATTGAGCAAGGCAACAAAGTCAAGTGTTAGTCAAAGTTAAAGATAACATATGGAAGAGAAATGTGTTGAAATTGGAATCTTGTAGTAAGGTAAAATAGTAGACTTATAAAACTTTTGGTGTAACATTGTTTGTACTCAATCATGTACTTAGTATACTGTATAAATATTGGTGGACAATTCACACACAATTCACTGCTTTAAATTGCTGAGGCTCCTTTACAGCTGCTTATATTAATTTTTACCTTAGTTATTTTATCTTATTATGTACACAGATTCTTTGATTTTTTGTGAATGACGTTACCACATGTTCTTATGGATTTATGGTTCGAATAAATGAATTGAATTGAACAGGAAAATAAAAAAAAAAAAAACATTAACAGTTGTATAATGAAGTAATAGTAAACTAATAAAAATAATCTTATGTTAGTGAATTAGACTGGCGAGCGAATTAGAAGCCATGAGCTTAGTGGGTATAGTAGCTCTGCCTGCGAAGCTGAGGGTTGTGGGTTCGATTCCCACCTAGTGCAGTAATGTGCAAACATTACTGTGTTCCGGTTTGAAGGGAAATGTTTCCAGTGAAATTACAGGGCATACAGATAATACATCTTATATCTCTGGGTGACGAGCGCAGTGCAGTGCTGCAGGTAATAATTTGGACTCTTCATGTTCCAAAAGCAGCGTGTCACTGTGCTGTTATGTGGCAGGCATGTTGCTTACCATCAGGCACATGTCCTGCTCGTTTATAATATAGAGTGATGAGTCACATTATAAAAAAATATGTTTGCACTGTGGCTGGGTGTTTCTTCATATTTTATCTATCTATATAAATATAAATCAATGCCACTTTTCATTGTTAGTACCTAAACTCCTTCTAAATGGCTGGACCGATTTGAATGTTTTTTTTGTATATATTTGGGTAGGACCCTGGAAGGTTTAGATTCACAATTCAGCTCGGCAGATGGCGCTGCAGTTGATATCTAGGTTATTATTCGAGCGAAGCCGGAGCAGGCCGCTAGTCTTCTATAAATACAAAAGCGAAAGGTCACTCATCAAGGAATCTCAGAAACTACAAATGCTAGGAATCTGAAATTTTGTATGGAGGTCCCTTTTAGCACGTAGGCGCTCACTAAGACGGGGTTTTGCGAAATTCAACCCCTAAGAGAGTGAAACAAGGATGAACTGTTGTATGAAAATTCGTGATTTTCAAAGTTATCAAATTTTGTCTCTAGATACCTGATACGAAGCACTTAAATGTTTGTTTTATCAATTTTGTGATTTCGAACTATATGGGGTGAAATTGGGGTTGAAATAGGGGATGAATGTCAATATGAAAATTCCCAACCGTTGAAGATAAAACCATGAAACTCTGTATAATATATAGACACTTGACACGAAACAAATAAATGTTTGTTCTAGCAATTTTGTAATTTCGACCTGTATGGGGATGAAATTGGAGTTGAAATGGGCGACGATTATATCTTAAGCTTTCACATCTAAACAACAGAACCGATTTTGATGAAATTGTATTATTACCTTAATATTTATTTTGCACAGACGAAGTTGCGGGTAAAGCTAGTAGCAAGTATGTATTTAAAACTGTATAAGTATTATATCAGCTATCTGGCCGCCATAGTACAACCTTTGCTTAGTTTGGGGTCAGATTTTCATGTGTGTGAATAGTCCACCAATATTTATTTAGTTAGTGTGATTAATTTTAAGAGAAGTATATGACAGTATGATGATGTAAGAGAGTTTGTTTGACTCATTTGATTTTGAGATTGTTTTGAATAGTTGCTGTAAATAAGTGATATTTTGTACTTAATCTCTTTGTATAACTTTAACCTTAATGTAAATAAGTAGCATTTTGTATTAAATCTTTTGTAGAAATTTTACCTTAATGATTATTTTACCTATATTATTTTGTACTCAACCTTTCCAGCATTATGACATAGAATAGATTGATTATGATAAAAACAAATGTGACTCAGACTCAACATTATCCCAAAAATACTGTAGAAATCAAATTTAAAAAAAACATAATTGCATAAGTTGATAAATTATGGTAAACAAATGTCACTCTTCAAAATAAAAGCAATTCCGAAAAAATGTTAACATCCCTATTGCTTATGTTGATAAAAATGCATGCAACATGCAATAGCTTTACCGCGGCAGTCCCCGAGTGCCACACATCTTTTTTTTTTTAAATAAAGAGTGACGAGACGAGCTGGACATTTGCCTGATGGTAAGCAACAGGCCTGCCACACAACAGCACAGTGACACGTAGCTATTGGAACATGAAGAGTCCAAATCATTACCTAGCACTGCACTGCGCTCGTCCCCCAGAGATCTAAGATGTTATATCTCTAAGCCCTGTAATTTCACTGGAAACTTTGCCCTTCAAACCGGAACACAGTAATGTTTGCCCATTACCAATTACTGCTTGATGGTAGAATAAGTGGCAAAGGTGTGGTACTTCCCCAGGCGGACTCTGCTATGAGTCCTACCACTACAAAAATACACAAATACACGGGTAGAACTCACTCCTTGACAAAGATCGACGGACACGATCGAAACTTGAGTTGGACTGGACTGACTATTTCAAACGTGAGTTACCCGTGTATCTATGTAAAAATAACTACAAGTATTTTTACACTTTAGTGGACTTTTCTGTAAGATACTTTTTTAATAAATATGACTACATAGAAATACATTCTCAGCTAGTTTGGATAAAGTAATGATACATTTAAATAAAACTCATTAGATGTGGCCTCGATTTGGTCTGCTTAGAAATTGTAAAAATTGTTTTCTCTAAGGAACTCTATTGTTATTGAATTGAATGAAGTCTATTCTGGACTAAAACATTTCTTAATTTACTTTAAAAATTTCAGCTCAATCCGTTTATTAGTAACGGCGTGACTAAGTAACGAATATTATTAAAATACATTCAATCCTTCCAAATTTGCAAATTTCCAAAAATTGAAAACTGCCACATATTTGATTTTATTTTATTCTAAATGGAAAACAAACAGCATTACACAAACAAAAAATTGAGATGAGTAGAAACGCTAAAGCCAAATACAGTTTTCACTGATTTACAAACAATAAAGTAGCCAAGTGCGAGTTGGACTCGCCCATGAAGGGTTCCGTTGCAGCAAGTAACATAATATACTTAATACACATAGTTCTTGTAGTTCGTTGTAACTTTGATCGAAGTTTTAATAATAGTGTATTTATGACGTACTAAAAAAAAACTACTCATCAGATCGAGTTCAAACTAATTTTCGTTGGTAGTTTTTCTGGTAATGTACATCATATATTTTTTTTTAGTTTTTTCATTCTCTTACTTTAGAAGTTAGAGGGACACACATTTTACCACTTCGGAAGCGTCTCTCGCGCAAATTATTCAGTGTAGACAAAAAATATATTAGAAGCCTCAATATCATTTTTAAAGACCTATCGATAGACATCCCACACGTGTAGGATTGATGAAAAAAAAATTTTTGAGTTTCAGTTCTCAGTATGGGGGGCACCCCTAATTTTTGTTTTTTTTAAAACTTTTGTAAAAATCTTAATGCGGTTCACAGAATACATCTACTTACCAAGTTTCAACAGTGTAGTTCTCATAGTTTCGGCAAAAAGTGGCTGTGACATACGGACGGACAGACAGACAGACAGACAGACATGACGAATCTATAAGGGTTCCGTTTTTACGTTTTACGGAACCCTAAAAAGGAAAAAAAAGTGAATACAGATACAGCAAAAGTTAGAAAATATAAAAAATTAGTGGAATAGTACAATAATTCTTAATCTAATTCTGTAAACTTTTGAGACGATGGAGAAAAAATGAGTATCTGGAAATTAATTCGTCCCGTGACGATTAGTAAAAAATTTTGCAAAATAAATGGATTTAAAAACCTTATTGTGTTTTTGGCTTTCAATAAGATAATTTTGTTACGTCTTACTTTTATATTTTTCTTCATTTCGTCCGAATATCAGTTTTCCAATAATTACGACAGGTAAAAAGCTTCCACTGTTCCCAAACTAGGTAATAATGTTTGACGCATCCTGAAATTGAGTTTACCCTCAATGTTTCATTTGAGTTGGGGTTTATTACTTTCCCAGCCAAAGCGAATCATGTCGTAACACTAAAGAGATAAAGGCAAGTTTTAAACAGTGAGAGTCAGAATTGATCCCACGAGAACGCAACAGGTATACGAAATACTGAAATAAGAATCGCGATGTCTGTGCTCTGTGGCGACCTCAAAATTTATTGGATGATGTCATAATCATTATGAATTGTGTCCTGCAGATTTTAAAATAAAGTTTAAATTCACATTCAAATCAAATTTAAGTTATTAATTTAGATGTCTTTAGTGACTTACTTTTCAGTGTAATAATATAGGTTTTTTTTTTCAATTTAGCAACTTTACAGACACCGGGGTCCATGATATTTGTTTTTCTAGTTTTTTTATATATCTTGGTTTTTTTATGGATATATATGGATGAGTCACAGTCACAAGTCTGGACCCCTTCCAAATTCCAAATTCCAAGTCTGGACCCGCACGGTGAATCCATGGAATGCTAAGAAGTTCGTCTCTCTCTAGAAGCAGAAAAGAAAGGTTGAAAGGAGCATTTTCATTCTAATTGTAATGCTCATTATTCCGATTTTGCTATTTTGTAAGTCGCCTCCTCCCGGCTCTGTGCCTCCACCACGACTGCATTTATCCCTGTAATATAGGTTTAAAAAAACTATTCCACATGCAATCCGAGAGAAAGCTTAGTTTTTATTTTGCACGGGACCGTGCATATTTTAAATGTATCTTGAAACCACGAAAGCCTTTAGTTTTAATATGTAATATGTTTGGTAGATTTCATCAAAAATGTGTTATGTTTACGGTCCAGGTACTAGCGCAGACTAGTGAAACTCTATCACACCTATATACAATTTACGGAATACCGCGTAAATAAATATGCTTTAATATTTTTAGAGGATTTTAGAAAATCAATCCACATAACCAGTCGACAAAAATCCCATGAGATGAAAAGATACAAATAAGTATTACTTTTTCGTTATTGTGTCCTCTCTGCGCTACGAAGTCCTACAAATATAACTCTGTGGGATGATCATTGGCTAATTGCTTCGGGGACTGTAGGTACCAGGTACTGTCCATTCATAATTAAGTAGACAATTAATGTTCTGAATCTGAAGAGAAATTCCCAAAATATGTTCTAACGCCTTAAGCTGCACCCTCGTCATACTCACATTTATAACCCTAGGCAGCAATGTCAGATTATTCAAGCCGCCTATATAATGACAGAAATGATTGTCACAAATAATCTATAGGAATTTAATTATCACTCTATGAAGCTGTGAACGCCGTACAAAAATAATGCGGCAAGGAGAAATGATCGAGGATTGCAACCCCCCCCCCCCCCCCTCTTCAATTGCACTCAGTTGGACAGCTTACAAGTGACGGCTGTGCTGAATCTTATTACTTTATACCCTTCTGTCATCCTACATAGGTCTCTTGGTGGTTCATTTGACCCGTAAATTTTGTTCACGGGCCTGTAGTCTATAAAGGAGCGCTTTGAGATATTTATTAGTCTAGTAATCGTAATGAGCTTGGACAATAATCGTGAACCCTATCATATCAATAACATAGTGCTAAAAGGGAAACATAATATGATGATATCTGTTATCTGTAACATGCCTATTATACAGTTTTTTATTATAAATAAATGGTTTAACCATAAATCCAACGTTAATACTACCTAGCATAAAATAAGACCGTGCATAAAAGCCGTCACTTTTAATTAAATATTCTACAAAAGACTACGCTTAGGTGCTAACCTACTACAAGATTTATGTTTTAAACTTAGTGTAGAGGCGTTGAGGTGTTATCATGAAGATTTATTCATTAGAAGAAATATATTTGCTTGTATGAAAAGCCGATACTCCGCACAGCAATAGTTGGTACTTTTACTGAAATCACGGCTAGACGAAAAACCTGTACATACCGAAAGCTTCGTTTTCTATTCTTCATCATAAACTACTCTTACAAACGGCTCTTTCACATTTATGAACTACTTATATATATATTAATATTGACTCCGTACAATTTTACGAAGTAAATATAAAATTAAATAAATATATGTTTTAATAGGTTTTAGAGTATCTAAATCCATATGTACAGGTTTCAGCTCCGTTTAGGTACTGTATAAACTGGTATAAGATTTAGAGCCTGTACAAGATCCAGAAGTATAGCAAAACTTTTTTCCCATAAACATATCCCAAACTCGCTTTGTTCGGTCGAACGCGCAGGTTCAGTCTCGAGAGACATTTGTTGGCTTCATTGTTAAAGTTCATACTACGACCTTTGTACCTACATGCAGGGAGCGTAATGGGGAGTGACGAAGTTCGCCAGCTCCTTCCTAGAGAGTGCTTGGTTTGCTGGAAGTACCTTGTCGCATTGATTTATAACCTTGTGAAGCGTATGAAGGATGGCAGTTTACTGCAGTTTATTGGATTTACAGGTCGTTGTGGCCTTTCTATTGACAGGATAACCACAGTCTCACAAAGGAAATAAAAAAGAGATTTTAATACAAATTGTTGTATATTTTTAAAAATTTAAATTATTTGGATAGTATACTACCCAAAGAATTTCCAACACAATTTAAAGTTGAATTATACAGTAAAGATTTACTTGTTCTAAGCGTGGTTCGATTTGAGTACCGTAATAGATCGTAATATCGCAATCTAATATCTGCATATCGGATCGCATACATTTTAATTGTACTTTTTCAGCAACAACACCTACACCATCCACGACTTCTTTCGTAGCCTTTCGTTTTCAGTAGCCTACGTTAAACCACAGTAGAGTAGCACAGATAACTTTGACGCGAGTGTCAATTCTAGTTTTTGTAATGCTGCGGCCTCACCTATGGGGCGAATATTCGTAACGTGTGGGCGCAACAAAAACATCGTATTCGGACTAAGACGATGTTGTTGTCTACATTAGCAGGCGAAGATTCATATCAAATTGGTGCGATGTATTGTGCTTTGATTATTTACTTGTTTAGATAGACCGCTCCGCGAAGAAACATCAAAAATATAAGTTGTTAAGATAAGTTCATCCTGTCGGTTTAATTGTCGCAACAATGACGTTGCATGGTAAACACGTGTTTTGTGACATTTGAATATTTGCGCTATAAAAGTCTGCATAAATTACAAAGGACGATTGAAAACAACTAAAAATATTAGCTGATATCGGTAAGCAACCTTTACATTACCATTTAGTTAAAGAAACGATAGATTTTTAATAGAATAAAATAATATATAGATAAAATAAAAGCATGTTAAAAAAGATACGAAATTCAGAAAAGCTAGTAAAGCTATCCAATACTTAAGTCTTTAACATTACTTTTGTGACGTTTAAAATTGATTGAATGAATTGTATAATTTATGGGGAACCTTACCTGCAATAAATTAATTTTGATTTTGAATTGACGTAAGTCAAGCTAATATTGTCGCCACAAATCCCTATGATTCGCGCCAGTTTACCAAGAGCTTTCCGATGCTACATCGTCTTGGCCCAAATACATTGCGATTACGCGATAGACCCGGCCACACTAATCGCGCCAACTCGAATATTCGCCGTAGGACGCTAATGAGTCCACACCATAAAGAACATGACTACTTCATAAAACTGTAATAGGTATATAGTCATTTACTATTCGTGAATTACAAACCTGTGATATGACAATGATTCACTGATGACACTGACGGAACTAGTTCATATACGAGAACACTATTACATAAAAAATCTGAATTATAAAAGTTTTATGACACTATTCTGAGTGGTCTTGTGCGTGACGATGGTAAAATAGTTGACGCTATAACTCTTGTGGTATAAAAGGTCGCCATATTTGGCACTATAACGGCTGGGAAATACACAAAGTACGGCTGATGCAGCTGTTAATTCTTCTGAGCGTCTCAATCGAAAATATGCGAGCCGCTTCCGCGGTCACATATTTGAGATGAAAGTGTCGAGGGTCAGAGATTGGTCTTCGGGGGATAGACCTAACTCATTTAGAAAAACCTTTCTGAGCCCTTGGTCGACTCGACGCGTGAGCAAAATGCTGGCGTTCATTTGGCTATACGTTATTTCCTTGTATTTTTATTCAGCATTACACTTTTCCAACGGGTACTCGTTATAAGCATCTTGATCATCCCTAAACCTTCGTCGATCAATGAATGTTTAAGGTACGTAGTTAGCTTAGGGTACTTTTCTTTGTAATAGGGTACAATCCTCAAAAAAAAACAAGTAGCCCGTTAGTTAGACTGCCAAAAAATATTGTACACGTATTTTTTCTTTTGTTTCACAAACAAAAAATGACGAAGATACAGCGCTTCGAAGTTTCGTGTGACGTCACTTGTGAGTACGATTTTTACTCACGAGTGACGTCGCGAGCCCCCCACTGTCGAAGTTTGATGGTCTAAATCTTTGACGATTTTTAATATTATGAAAAACCAAAAAATATGTGTCCAATATTTTTCTATGATCTAGCTGATGGACTAATTAGGATGGTGTATTTTTGACCCAGTCCGGTACCCTATTTAGTATTGTTAGCAAAGGCTTTTTTTGATGATAAACCCTAAAATTATAACAAAATATTAGCGTAGACTTGGAAAAAATTATAACATAACGGCTGGCTGTTTTCAGAATTTCAGATATTATGTTAGAAATATATTAAACTTTGTTGATAAGCATGGACGTCATGCGTAACCCTACTCGTATAGATATAGCTATGTGGAACGGTTGTTATAAATCGAAAAAGAATCGGTAAATTCTACAAATTTGTGATTAGTGTAGGTTTTTGTCAAATCCTAATACATACTATATCCCAAACGCAAACCCAAACGAATTTACACAAAACACTAACGGTAGGTAGTGGTTTGCTAATTATCTCTAACGGTTTGAGACGTATAGTCAGTTCCTCTTACTCTTGTTGAGTAGGTACGAACAACTAACAATTTCCTTTTTTTTAATTTAATTAACAACGCGCTTAAATTGAAATAAAAAAACTTGATACGACATAGCTAAAGAAATTTAATTTGCATCGATGCGTCAATTTTTTTACTTCTCTTTTAGTTCTGTCTCTTTTCAATACTTAGTTAGCTCGCAGTGATAACGAAATCACCGACTTAATCAACATCAGCATCCAAACCAAATAGAGCAAGCCTCCAAACGTTGGAGCAGATTAATTTCAAAGCATCCTTTGACAGTCAAAACGCCTTTGTTTGGTTTGAAAGGGCCAATATCAAACTGCGCCGTAGAGATTGAATTCAAAAATAAACGTTTAGTATATTATTCGATTTAATTAAACAATTGAATATCGATTCACATTTCTACGTACATATTCCTCCAGACTAGCTAAATGTAAACTTTAATCTTAGGTATTTTTTATTTTTTTCATCAGAATCGTCACCCTATCCTAGTTCACTGCTGGGTACGGAGTTCTCCTATGGCTCTGCTCTTTAGTTCTTTAGATCTTTAGTTATACTTGTCCATCCTCTCAAAAATGGACTCGTTGTACGAAAAATATTATTTTTGGACCTGGTGATTGGCTTTATTTTTGTTATTATTGATATCATTTGCTTGTAGTAAAATTATTTATATCGCCAAGGGACCAAGGGGTACCCAGATGCGTCTCGTACCCACTTATACTGGTTTGGTTACACTTATAAGGCCCGTAACAGGATAAGGATTCGCGGAAAAGTGTAAGTGGGGTCCTGCGTTCCCGCCGTAACCGCCAAAGGGCGAACCTCATGGAAGTTTTAGTCGGTAGGAGCACTACGCCCATCCCTAGTGTCGACTTTGACATAGCCCGATCTCCACGTGACAAAATATCATTTCAATTCAATCATTTGTTTTCTCATAAAATGAATTTTTGAAATATGTACCCAAGTATTTATATTTCAACTACATCCGTTCGAACCCTTATTGTCACGGAAAACTTTCTCGAAACACACAATCCAAAAAAAAAGTACATATTCGAATTACCCGTTAATTATAGTGAATCGAATAAAACAAAGTTGGAACTAGCGATTGTATTCGAATTAATTCGTTTAAGCCAGCACCAATACAGTGAAATCAATTCAGTATTACCCTCAGTACAAAAGGCACCTGTGGAGTTAAGTGATTCGTTTCCATTAATTACCATTTAGAGGTTTATTTAGGTTGCTTAAATCTAAATTGAGCTTTTCTGTGTGATTGTACTCATGGATTACGTTGAGGATAATCCTTCTCGAAACATGTGTAATCTATTCAATATAACTCTGGAGAGACTACATACAGTATTTACAAACAAAAAATAATTTTGTGGATGCTACCTTAAATATTTACTTTCTATTTCGTTATAGAAATATCTGTGTCGGAACATATTTTATTACAGCATTTTTTACAACGTATTTACGTTTTGTGTTCGTGGAAATAATCAATAACCTGTTATTGGCAAAAAAGAATTTAGTCTATTTTTTTAGTTGTGTCCGCGTAAATATATATTTACGCGGATTAGAGTATATACTCTAATCGAAAATTAAACAGGATCCCTATTTTTTTTAGTTTTTTTATTCTCTTACTTTAGAAGTTAGAGGGGGGGGGGGACACATTTTACCACTTTGGAAGTGTCGCTCGCGCAAATTATTCAGTGTAGATAAAAATTATATTAGAAACCTCAACATCATTTTTAAAGACCTATCGATAGACACCCCACCCCACACGTGCAGGTTTGATGAAAAAAAATTTTTTCATTTCTCAGTATGGGGGGCAACCCTAATTTTTCTTTTTTTATTCTTTTTTTTCTACAAATCTTAATGCGGTTCACAGAATACATCTACTTACCAAGTTTCAACAGTGTAGTTCTCATAGTTTCGCCAAAAAGTGGCTGTAACATACGGACGGACAGACAGACAGACATGACGAATCTATAATGGTCCCGTTTTTACGTTTTACGAAACCCTAAAAACCTAAAAAAACCTTACCTTCTCTGTACAAATATTTATATTTTTGTCAAATATTTATATTGTGTAATAGTTAAATCTCAGCCCGTCTAAATAAATGTGAGTCTAGGTTTTTTATTTTTCCATGTTTTGGATTACTCCACAATAGATCAAATAATGCTGTGATGGCTAACTATGACGTGACCACATAAAAATCACGGTGAATAATAAGAGTTCACTATAAAGGACAATGTCCATTTTTGACTCGCCAAAATATTTGTCGTGTAGACATATGAGTTATATATTAAAAAATCGGTGATTTTTTTGTTGTACTCGTGTGCGAAGTTATATAACTTTCTAACATTACAAAATAAAATAATTTGCATTTCTTTAAATTAAACCTACCATTTTCCAACAAAGCTGACTTAGAAAATATTGCAATAACGAATCGGTACTTGCGTTTCGTTTTATTGATCCGCGTTAGATTGAGATTGAATGTAGATGTTATGTATGTCAATTTCTTTCACAATGTCGTTTACTTACTACTTTTACATGTTTAAATAACGATATATGTAATTACGGCGACAAAGAAATTATCATTGCATTTTATAGCAATGTAAACGAGAAAGAAGTTGGCATGCAATTGTGAAACGAAACGTTTTCACCAAACCAAATTGGTCAAACAAAGAGGTAAAACAATCTTTGTGGTCAAAGATTAATGTCAAATTGACAAGTTGTCAAATCAAAAAGTAAACAAGCAAAATTAATTGTTTTCGTCCTATATTATAGTTTTCTTCGTGTTTTCTAAGCGGTGTAATATTTATGCATTATTCACCACAACAAACTCCGATTACCAATGTTTCAATGTCGGATTTCAGACACAGTAAAATTATTCCGATTTTTCAAAAGAGATTGCTCCAGGAAGATTTTTTGAGCTTCTTTGCGGTGCGTAGAGAAATATTAGGAATTAGAAGAATATTATTAATTCCTAATCGGACGTCAACGACAACTCATCCAGTTTTTGTGACGGAATTTATATTGGTTTTAACAAAACTGGGAATTATGTGATTCAGTGCTCCTTATTACTTAGGTAGGTACATAATTGTGGTAATAATTACATAAAACCATATATGCTTGTGTTGTCTGATGGAAACCTCTAACTCGAATATCAAAATAATGAGATATTTATATCACAATTAAGATATTCCCTTCTGTGACAATATTTATATGCAAATGAAGTGTTCATACGTATGGTAATCAGTTGATATTGAGCAGTACTATTATTCCTATTTATTCTGATAAGAAATATGTTTTGAAAGATAATACCATAGTTCTTTCTTTTCTTTTCTCTTCTAATCCGAAAGAAAACATAATTCTAATGTATTTTGACAGTAAACATAACCTTACTTTTGGTTTAACTGTAACTCATTTTTGGTATTTGGAAAATAAAAAACACCAACAGCAAACGTTTTAAGAAGCATGAACAATCCTAATTAGACACTATTCATCTCTATGCACTTTCAGTATCAAAAAAAGTTTGACAGGGTTTTCAATGTATGGGACGTGGGCATTGTCCTTTGTATCGATATTCTAAAACCGTGAGATAAAGATATGATAATGCAGCAAACCTCTTCCGGGAGCTATTCCGATAATGCTCATATTTATTGAATATTTTTGTAAGTAATCTAGTTACCGCAAATTCCGGAATACCCGGTAAAGCATACAATCCCCTTCCCGTATGAACAAATTGGACTAGCCAACTAGATGCCGAGATACGAGTCGACACTCGTATTATAAATCAAATTTACTGCTTACGTTTTGATAACAATACTTCTGTGTTTTATTTGTATAGGTTGTATCTATTGTAAGAACAAATAAAACAAGACCTGGAGCGATATTCCTTACCGTTCCTTTTGGGCATCCATTTTTTATGTCTTTCTACTTGTCTTCTTTTTCTTGAGTGAACACTACTTAATTGCGCCAGGTTCCTATTAAAAACTATTTGAATAGTAATTCCGAAATACATTTAATATACCCAAAACCATACATTAGGTAAATATTTATCATGATGTAAGATTTGTTTTTTTTTGTAAATAAAGGTTTTTTGCACTTAAACGATTATTATTAGCTCTGTATTCCAATCCTTGGCTTACCATCGAATTCCAAAAGCTATTTAAGCTCAGTTTTATCTTTTTGAGTTCGTTTGACGTCACAAACATCGAAGACATCTTACCGATTTTAGCTGTATTAATATTTTTGACATACATAAATCGCGTTAACTTGGGGCTCCCGCACAAAACCACGAATTCGCATCGCATCGTAAATATATCCGAATTCGCACGAATGCATCGCAAGAACTTCTGATTTGATTCGCATCGCGCATTCCTGTCATATTACGTCACACTGGTCATAATGGTATCAACACCATTTTAATCAGCTCTGAGACAGAAGAAGAGAAAGACGCTCTTCAAATGAAGGTATGGTTACCCTAACCAACGGTTTGCCGCACGAATTCGCATGGGATCGCATCGCAAGTTCATCCGATGCAGCGTCGCGTCGCATCGCATAGCATTGCAGTTTTGTGTGGGAGCCCTTAGAGTAAATATTGGAAATACGGCGGCTAAACGCTTAAAAATTCATAAACAGTAGACATGTGTAGAAAAATAAAAATTACGAGTTAACCAAGCACTGATCAAGATCTTTAAACCCTAAACAATTTGTATAGAGCGCTGCATCGTTTTATGGCCTTTGAACTAGATTTAATTTGACCACTTGTTCAGCATAGGCTGAATTGCATTTGAAAACTTCGGTCGACCTCGTTTTCGCAGTTTCCGAGGAAAGTAAGTTTTTTTACTATTTTGTGTTGTTACAAGGTATACAAAAAAAAGTAACTTTTCAAATTGATAGGTACGAGTAGGTAATAATCCCAAATGTTTTAAAACACAACGGTATCATTTTTATGATATGAAAAAAATTGGCAGTCATAGGAACTGCCGATAGAAGTGAAAACTTATCACTTAGAATTTGATAGCTTACTTTGAAAACTACACGGGTGTAACCGGAGGGCGTGGCCTGGCATCATGGCATGGCCATCTAGAAATGAGTCGGCATTTCCCATTGACTCACGCATTTCTAGATGGCCAATGCCCATGGTCCCGAGTTTTCCAGAAATTTTCTTATCATACCCGATCGTGACGCTAGAATTTAATTCACACCCTACAAAAAATGTGTCTAGGCTCGCCAAAAGAAGTTTTCACTTCAAAAAATGTGGTCATCTAAAGTTTCATATAGGAATAGTATAGGTAAATACGGAACCGAATACTTTGCGTAGCTGACATAATATGCTCGAGTTTCATAGCGGGCAGAGCTGTTACAAACAAAACTAAATTACAATAAAAACTATACATAGTGGATACCTGACTAACGCACTATGCACATCTGAATTAACTAATCATAATAAGAAAAAAAAAGGTGACTATGCCCACTACCAGTTGGAAGCGTATCAGCTTACTGGCAGCATAGTCTAATAAATCATAGAGTCGTTCGGCGAAAACGTCTAGATGGGGCAATCGTGCGGGACGGGACGAGACGCGGGAAGCACCCTCCCAAGCTGCAAACACGACCATGTTAGCGGTTCGGGAGCTTGTTTATTAAGGGCTGATGTTTGACGCATGTTTTGATTTCATTTTAGTTAATGATTAAGAATTGTTTATAATAATAAATATTTTATGTTTCTGATAATGTTGCCGATACTTAATGACGTTGAAAATAAACTAAATAGAAAATATTAAACATATTTTATTTGTCATAGCCCAACAACATCACTGCGTTGTCGGCATTTATCGCAAGTTCAAAGACGCCGTCTTACTGGTGTTTTATGGTTCCGTAAAACGTAAAAACGAAACGCTTAAAATGGATTTGTCATGTCTGTCTGTCTGTCTGTCCGTATGTCACAAAGACTTTTTGGCGAAACTAAAAGAACTGTAAGTAGGTACTGTTGAAACTTGGTAAGTAGATGTATTCTGCGAACCGCATTAAGATTTTTACACATATATATAAAGAAAAACAATAAATTTTGGGGGTGCCCCATCCTTAGGTCTGAAAATCATTTTTTTTATCAAATCCGTACGAATTTATACGTTTGGGGTGTTTTTGGATAGGACTTAAAAAATTATGTTTAAGTTGCTAAAATATTATTTTTCTATACTGAATAATTTGCACGAGAGACACGTCCAAAGTGGTAAAATGTGTGTGAAATTAAACGGCCCGGGGGCTGTAACTTCGAAAATAAGAGATTGATAACACTATAAAAATGTAAATATACTAGATATGAATTACTTTGTATGGAAAAAAAATATTGTGCTTTCGTGTCTAATTTGCACATATGTGATTCGATACTTAGTATAGATGAAGTACCATAAATATTGTTGGACCTTTCCGCCACACGTTGTATATAAAATATGATGTACATTATCATGCAAACTTCCACCGAAAATTAATTTGAACTCGATCTGGTATATTTTTTTAATACGTCATAGGTATATAAACACTAGAAATTATTAAAACATCGATCAAAGAACTTATGTATTACGTTACTTGCTGCTACGGTACCCTTCATGGGCGAGACTGTCTCGCACTTGGCTGCTTATATTTTATACTGTGCTGGCAACATTGCCATCAATTAGAAATGCTTCAACGTTGAGCCAAGTATGTTTGTGATTCTTGATTTTGATGGTTTTTATGATTTTTGATGGTGTTCCATCATAGTTTCTTATCTTAGTTTTATCTTGAAATAAAGCGTCACAAAGTTAATATATTCTTCAGAAACAATAAAAATACAATCAAGATTAATATTATAGTTGTTAGTTTAATGGCAAGTGCAGAAAAAACACTCCAAGCTTTAGATCGCTGCTCCAAGCTATACAAAGGCTGGTCGTTCAGATCTTCCATTCACAAAATAGTTGTGCGTCGTTTGTGCGACTACAACTTTACTTCTAAAATGTATTGATTTGACCACTTGTTTGGGATTGCAATGTGTTTGAGAGTTTCATTCGACCTTGTTTTTTGTATCAATTTTTAAACCAACAACGTGGACGTGAATAATTATTTTTTCGAAATAAAAGTAGGTATCGCAAGATTAGACAAGCACGATTTCCTTTTGACTATTTAATTAAAAGGTGTTTTGCGAGTTATTCACAAGGATACTATAGTTAAATTTCAAAAACCTATAAAAGAAACGTTAATAAGGGGAAGATATTCATTAAAACTCAATAAACGAACAGAAAGGCATCCCGAGTTTAATAAATACGGAACACTCGTGCATACCGTTTCTGATAATGGCTCGTGATCCCTTCCGATCGGAGCATATATGAATGAATATCAATACAAAAATGAATCCCTACAATAAACCTAAGTACCTAGTATGCATACAATATTTCATTTAACCTAGAAATTGATAATCATCATTTAAAGTGTGTATAAACACTAGTATAACTACATGAAATTTACCGCGCTGCATTGTCGTGCTCACTTTACTACACTACCACTGGAAATATCCTATATTAAGATATTATAGGTACTGTTCATTATTTTGCGAAATTTGATTCTTGTAGACAACAGCTCTAATAACTGAAAATAATGTCATATTTAATTAAATACTACTATTAAAATATACTTTATTACTTTAAAACATAGCACGCTAAAACAACAATAAGTATGTAAAATCAACATACTTATTACAAATTGCTATCTCTAAATCGATTGAGAGAGCTACCTACGGGTATAACAATTTAAAACAAAAAAAATCTGACCATCGCATCAACGTTGTACCTTATACGGCCCTCTGCTTGCTTATATGGTTAAGGCCATTTTCGTTCATACTTGACAAATTCCTCCACTAAACGATCAGCTGTATATACATAAATGTATACTAAAAATGTTCACGGTAATAGGAAAAAAAATTGGCAGTCATAGGAACTGCCGATAGAAGTGAAAACTTGTGACTCAAACGTTTTCACTTTTAATTGAATTGTCTAATTTATGTATCACCTTGTCAGAATACTAATTTTTTGTTAAACCATCGTAGGTACATTCGCATAATTTCAACACCGCCAGCTAAATCGATGGTTGCGCCATCTAGTTTTATATCAACGTAATTATACATAATATTGCAACTATTTACTGTTTCTGTTGCCCTGGTACTGGTACCTAGGGGCAAACACAACTCTTTTATATTTCTGTTGTCCTGGTATCTGGAGATAAACGCTGGGCTGTTGGAGGTAGGTAATCGAAACTCTTTACTGTTTCTGTTACCCTGGTACCTACCTGGCCGTTTTTACCGAGTTTACCCGAAGATTTCATATCCGATCCGATCCATTATCATATCCAAGCGTGACGATTGATGAATCCATTTCACAGCCTACGAAAATTCTGTCTATAGCGCGCCTAAAGAAGTTTTCACTTCAAAAATAAATAAGTCTACAAATTGTACTCTTTACACAATTCAATAAAAATAAATGTTAAAATCGTCCATTGTGATACAGCCTTGAGTTTAGAGTTAAACACTCAACTAAGTTAAAAAGTCAAGCGTGACAGATTAATCCCCAAAATGCCATTACATTATTTGCACACAGTCCGCACCGCGAGACTCGAATCTCATCAAACTTGCAGGCGCGCGTCGCGAGCCGCTCTTTGCAAGGCAGCATGAATGGAGTGGCCCACTTTCAAGACTCAGTAAGGGTTCCCTCGCACCAGGAGACAACTTATACACTTTAAGTTGGAAACAGATAGAAAGGGATTCAAATTTTAAATCTATGAATATAAAACTGGATCTTCGAAATGTATGTACGCACGTAACTTTTGAATGACTGCACCAAATTGGATAATTCTTTTAAATAAATATTGGTAGACAATTCACACACAACACCATCTGAACCCAAACTAATCAAAACTTGTACTATGGCGGCCAGATAGTTGATCTAAATAAATAAGTAAATATTGGTGGACAATTCACACACAACACCATCTGACCCCAAACTAAGCAAAGCTTGTACTATGGCGGCCAGATAGCTGATATAATACTTATATAGTTTTTATAATACATACTTATTATACGACACTTTACCGAAGATATCCCGGAAGTCAGCCTGTACGAGATTAGGATGGCCCTCAAGCAACTTAAAAACAACAAGGCACCTGGCGACGACGGAATTACGACTGAGCTTCTGAGAGCGGGTGGAAAACCGGTACTTAAAGTCCTCCAGAAGCTGTTCGACTCCGTCATACTTGACGGTAATACGCCAGAAGCGTGGAGCAGAGGTGTGGTGGTGCTCTTCTTCAAAAAAGGTGACAACACCTTGTTGAAGAATTACAGACCCATCTCACTTCTGAGCCACGTTTATAAGTTGTTTTCGAGGGTAATCACGAATCGTCTCGCACGCAGGTTTGACGACTTCCAACCACCCGAACAAGCCGGTTTCCGAAAAGGCTATAGTACCATAGACCACATCCATACGCTTCGGCAGATTATACAGAAAACCGGCCACTATGTATAGCGTATGTGGACTATGAGAAAGCCTTCGATTCCATCGAGACCTGGGCAGTGCTTCAGTCTCTCCAGCGATGCCGCATGGACTATCGTTATATCGAAGTGTTGAGGTGTATTTACAGCAAAGCCGCAATGTCTGTCCGATTACAGGACCGGTGCTCAAAACATATCCGGCTACAGAAAGGCGTGAGACAGGGAGATGTTATATCTCCGAAAATGTTCACTGCCGCGCTGGAAGATGTTTTCAAGCTATTGGACTGGACTTCCGGACTTCCGGACTTCCGGTTGGACACAGCTGAGAGTGGTGTGTTGTGTGATTCAGTGTAGCAAATAAACAGAAAAAAAGTGTTAAAAGGAATTAACACAGTACCAGAACCAAATTGAAGGAACTATCCATCTTGAAGAGACACCACAGAGGTATTTTTAACACTACATAAACACGTATCGTTGTTTTTAACGTAAAATCGGTTTTGCTGATCCATTGTAACGGATTTAATTTTGCAATTTTTGGCTAAAACACTGTAAACAATCACCAATCACCACATTAACTTGGCACATCCGTTTTGTTTGTTTTTTTAACTGCCTTCATTTATTCTAAACTTCTAAACCATGAAAGTGAAATGTGAGTCACGTCTCACGTCAGTGTAACTTTGACAGAGATGACTTTGACAACTGAAAGTGCAAAGCGAGCGGAAACAGACTAAAAATATACGTGCTTGACAGACTGATCATTTTGTCAGTATAATAGTTTGACATCAATAAATTACTGATTAAATTATAAAATTGTCCAACAACATTACCTAAATTTAATTTTTGAATAATTTATCATATACCTAACTGCATTATGACTACTCGTCAAAGAAGAAAGGCTTTGGACGGAGATAACCTTGATATGAAATTTGTGAACTTGGATTCAAAGGAGCTTATAAAGCAATATGAAAAAACAATCGAAGAATTGAAAAAAGATATAATGAAAAAAGATGGATTAATTAAGCAGTTTTCGATTGAACATGAGAATAATATGGCAGAATTCGAAGCTATTTGCGTTGAAAATAATAATCTTAGGAAAAAACTGACGGATTGCGAAAAAAACATTTCGGCTTTACTTGAGGACCAAAACGTGCTCGAGGAAAAAATATCTGCGCTACAAAAAGAACAAGTAGATTACGAGGCTGAAGTTTCAGAGACTATCGATCCTATTTATAAGCAACTTAAATTAATGACAAGTAATTTTAATGAGCTACAATCAAAGTATAGCAAATTATTGGCCAGTTCTGCTAATAATTTGATGTATAGAAACCAGCCGAATCTAAAAATAAATAAAGCGATACATTCAAAAAGAGTACAGCAGAGTTTTAATCAAAGAAAATGGTATCATACAGAAATTTTACTAAAATTGTGAACGGAAATGCAAGCAAGAAACTAAAAAACTCCGAAAAAATACCAAAGATAAATATTGAATGTGCTTGTTTTGAAAATGAAACGTTAGTAAAAGAAAATGCCTTAGTTACAGAAGAACTTGAAAAGAGGAATACATTTATTCAGCTACAAATGGAAGAGAACAGAAAACTGATAGAACTGATTAATAACTATCGCACTAGCTTGGAGCAGAAAAATAGGACAATAAATACAATACATTTAATTGAAGAACAAATCACTCAAATTCAAAATTTTATGGACAAAAAAGAAGAGATTACAGAATGTAATACTTCCACTTTTTTGGAAACAGGTGTCACCACAAGCATTTGTGATTTGGAGGATGAGAGGAATTCTCAGACATTTTGTGACTTACCTAAACAACCTTCACCTCAGGAGAACAACCCCTTCTACATCTACTCGGACAAATGTGGTGTTGGTCTAGGAATTCGTCTCTCTCATCATATCCCTAAGCAAATCACAAACTATTGCAGTCCTGGCTCATCATATTGTAACTTATTAAAATGCATGTTTAGGGATAGTAACAAAAACCCGACACCATCAACGTACGTATTAATTGCAACTGAAAAACAGAGGAGAAACAGTAAAGAAACAAGTGAATCTTTAGAACTAGTAAACAAAATCGCCAAATCGCATAAATTCATATTGTTTACAATACCATATGGCAATAATTTAAAATATAATAATATATTGTATAGAATCAATCTTGACATCTATAATGGCACTTGTCATAGCAAAAATATTCAAATCATTGATTCAAATAACTTGACAGACTTTGATATATCTAACTCATTAGTGAATAAGAAATGTATTGTCACATTGTGTGATATCCTAGTTTATAACTTTGACTCACCTATTGGAACGACTTCTACTGTTATAGATGTTATAACGACTCATGGTGTTGACTGTAATATAGTGTCAGACTCCTTTGATGGTACAATTCACATACCACATGATCTGTCATCATCGAACAATATCGATAATTTTTTATTCCCAACGCATCCGCACCGAGCGTTACGTTAGTGCACCAAAATATTCAAAGTTGTAGAACAAAGGAGTTAGAGATAAACCTTTTTATGGAAAGTGATAGTGTTGACATTTTGTGTTTGACGGAATGCTGGATCAAGGACTTTGAGTTAAAAGTTGGTTTCACAGATCAAACGGTTGGGAGTTACTTCTCCAGACTGACTACCACCGGAGGGGGATCCCTAATTATTGTTAGGAAAAATTTGGATTTCAAGAGTAGAGATGATATTGTTAAGCTTAGTGTGGAGCGGCATATTGAACTGTCTTGCATTGAGATTATAAACTATACAATACTGAATGTATACAGACCCTCTTCTAGTTCAAGATTTGAGCAGTTTCTTTCTGTTTTGGAAGATGCTATGAGTCGATTGAGCAGGAAGTCAAAGGATTTGATAGTTGTAGGTGATTTTAACATTAATTTACTAAAAAGTTCAAGAGAGGAAAGAGAATTGGTCAACTTATTTAAAAGTTTTGACCTAAAAAATGTTTTTATGAACCAACTCGCATACAAGGCTCCTCAAGAACTTGCATTGACAATGTGTTCTGTGGTTGTAAGTTACTTGACAAAGCCGTTATAAACAAATTGACTTCGGATCACACGGGTCAGTTAATTAGAATTCCTTTTATTCATAATAAAGTAATGGATTACAAACTAATAAATACTAGAAATATAAACAAAAAGACGCTAAATGTATATAGATTGAAAATAGTAAATGATTTGTGTGTATCTAATATTAGTTCGGGACCTAATGACCCAAACACAGCTTACAACAATTTTTTCAACGTTTTGAAAGATAACTTTGATAAAGTTTTTCCTTTAAAAGAGAGGTTATATTCTAATAAAATAAAATTTAATGAATGGGCTACCCCAGGTATATACAAATCTAGGGAAAAACTGTTTGAACTTTATAGTGAAAGGGCATTTAGACAAGATGAGCCTTTTCAAAATCACGTTCGCCAATTCAGTAAAATATTCAAATCTGTTTGCCGGAATGCTAAATCAATACACATTAGAAACAAGCTCATAAAATCTAACAATAAAATTAAAACTACATGGTCTATCATCAAATCTGAAACTAATAAATCAGAAAAAGCGCAGCCAAAAATGGAAATTTATTGCAACGATGTACTTAGTGACAATAAACAGAAAGTTGCAAATACATTTGCTAGGTATTTCAATGAGGTCCCAAAAGAAACTACAAAGAAACTGATTTCATGTCCTAAACAAGCAAATCGGTTACTAGCCGAAAACGTACCTGCCTCCACTGTAGACTTCAATTTTCACGAAGTGACACCAAATATTATTATAAAAACATTCAAGTCATTAAAATTAAAAAATGCGGAAGATGTATGGGGTATGTCGGTAAAATTTATGAAAAATATTGTATCTGATTTGGCACTTTACCTCTCCCAAATCTTTAATGAGTGTATAACGAGTGGTGTATTTCCTAATCTTATGAAATATAGCAAGGTCATTCCGCTTCACAAAACTGGTAACACAAAACTACCTGGTAATTATAGGCCGATATCTATCTTGCCTGCACTTAGTAAAATTTTTGAGAAAATTGTTTTAGATCAGCTAAATGCTTATTTTTGTCGTAATGGGTTATTTTTTCACGGTCAGTTTAGCTTTTCGAAGGGTTGTTCCACAACGGATGCAATTGCAAAGTTCGTTGGTAGTATTTATGACGCTTGGGAAAATTCTAAAGACGCTATTGGTATTTTTTGCGATTTGTCAAAGGCTTTTGACTGTGTCAATCACGATATTTTGCTGTCCAAATTATCTCATTACGGAGTCCGAAATCTAGCATTGAAAATTCTGACATCTTACCTCTCCGAAAGAACGATGAGTGTAGACATAGAGGATGTATTATCTGACTCCCTGCGTGTGGATGTGGGAGTTCCCCAGGGCTCAATTTTGGGTCCTTTTTTGTTTTTGGTTTATATCAATGACCTCCCTTTTCTTATGCAAAATTTTTCTAAAGTTGTGTTGTTCGCTGATGACACGTCATTACTGTTTGATATTGAAAGGAAGTCGACTGATACTGATGACATGAGCTTTGCACTGGACAAGGCACTGACCTGGTTTAGTGTAAATAGTTTAGCATTAAACTCGAAAAAGACAAATTGTGTCAAGTTTTCACTAGCTAGAAACAATTATTTAAATCCAGTAATTATTGATAATGAGGAGTTACGTTTCACCAATGCAACAAAATTTTTAGGCCTGAAACTGGATGCCAAGTTGCAATGGGGAGAGCATATTAAAGAGCTAGCGGGGAAACTAAGCTCAGCGGCATATGCAGTCCGTAAAATAAGAGATCTGACTGATGTTGCTACAGCAAAAACGGTGTACTTCAGCTATTTCCATTCTATAATGGCATACGGAATCTTACTGTGGGGAAATGCTGCAGATGCTCTTAAATCTATTTTTGTATTGCAAAAACGAGCCATCAGGTACATTTACAAGTTGAGGCCCAGGGAATCCCTGAGAGAATTGTTTAAAACAATCAATATCTTAACAATGCCAAGTCTTTATATTTACCACAACATAATGTATGCCAGAAAGCATTGTAATAGCTTTACTAGGAAATGTGATACGCACAATTATAATACGAGAGATAAATTAAAGTATATTGTTCCCAGAACACGCCTCTCAAAAATTCAGAAATCATTCAGATGCAATTGTATTCAGTTTTATAATATGTTACCTGATTGCCTAACTAGTCTTAGTGACAAATCTTTTAAGTTGGCAGTCAAAAAAGTTTTGACTAAAAAAGCATACTATAAAGTACAAGATTTTTTAGGGGACAATAAGGCGTGGAAACACTTGACATTGGAAAATTTGAATGAATTGTAACAATTTTATTCAGTTTTGATTGAATCTCAGATTTTATTTTATTTTCACCGTATTCATAATTTGTTACTGTTTTGTTTGCATTTAATTTTTGTTGTTTTATCTGACATTGTGTATCCTTATATATCTGTAATTTGACGTTCAAAAGTGTACCCATGTACCAAATTGATAAATAAATGATTGAATTGAATTGAATTGGAACGGACATGGCATCAATATCAACGGTGAATGCATCACTTCACCTTCGGTTTGCCGACGATATAGTCATTGTGGCGGAGTCGATGGAAGACCTCGGTACTATGCTCAGGGACCTCAGTAGAGTATCCCAACAGGTAGGGTTGAGGATGAATATGGACAAGATGAAGGTCATGTCAAATGTTCATGTCTCACCTGTACCGGTTATTGTTGGGAATACCACACTCGAAGTTGTTGACGAATACGTCTACCTGGGTCAAAAGATCCAATTGGGTAGATCCAACTTCGACAAAGAGGTCCAGTGAAGGATCCAACTCGGATGGGCAGCGTTCGGGAAACTACGGCACATCTTGGAGTCCAAAATACCCCAATGCTTGAAGACGAAAGTTTTCAATCAGTGCGTGTTGCCAGTGATGACTTATGGAACTGAGACGTGGTCCTTAACTGTAGTGTAGACCTCATAACAAAGCTCTAAGTCACACAGCGAGCTATGGAGCGAGCTATGCTCGGAGTCTCTTTGCGCGACAGAATCTGTAATGAGAATATTCGCAAAAGAACGAAAGTAGCCGACATAGCTCGAAGAGTAGCTAAGCTGAAGTGGCAATGAGCAGGCCACATCGCTCGCAGAACTGACAACCGATGGGGAAGAACGGTTCTCGAGTGGCGACCACGAACCGGAAGACGCAGTGTTGGACGGCCTCCCACTAGATGAACAGATGACCCCACAAAGGTCGCTGGAAACCGCTGGTTGCAGGTTGCGCAGGACCGTTCGTTGTGGAAATCTAGGGGGGAGGCCTATGTTCAACAGTGGACGTCTTGCGGCTGATGATGATGATGATGATTATACATAGAAACAACCAGACACAGTGGAAACATTTGAATTCATCACACAAATATTTGCACTGGGTGGGAATCGAACCCACGATCCTCGGCTTCGCAGGCAGATCTACTACCCACTAAGCCACGAGGCCAGATGTAAATAAATAATAGTAGACACAATACATTTCACATACCCGCTCAAAACTCCCTGGTCCCTTTGGGAACGTCTAATGCAAACCAAACAAGCTTATCTTTTGCGGTTGGGTTTTAGGCGCGAAAAAAAAGTCGTATTTTTATTTGGGAAGGTATACTTACCCATATTTTTTTGTTTAATAGCATCTCCTTGAATCGTTCGTTATTTTGACTTAAACTACATTGAAATTAAAGCTCATTTACCTACAAACATCGTAAAATGAAAAAAGAAAAACAAAAATATTTTTTCTTCGCGGGAAAATGTTCCCGAAGTATTCAATCTTCTTTTTTTAAATCCAATTTATGCTATAGAATGCAGTTTTTTTTGGCGGCACTTCATATGCCAAAGAGTAAACAACACACTTAGATAACTTGACACCCGTTTTCCCCGCCAAAATTGTAAAACGCAAATACCTACGGGACTAATGAGTGGGTATCTACAGCGAACCCCAAACTTTTTTCAACCCTTTTACTAAACGTTGACATCAAATGTGCCTTTATTTCACGACTCCAAATACTTTCTATAGTTGAAACCATGAGATAAATCTAGTACGATGTAATAAAAGCGTAGTAAGGTAACTGAGGCAATTAACGCCCACCTAACTTCAAATATTATTTTTAATACATATTTCTTTAAATAAATAAAATATATTGCTATGAGAACATTAAACATATTCTTCTGACTTGAAAGATGATAGTTAAAACGTGTAATTATATAAAAGTTCCAAGCTAATAACATCATTTTTAAAACTCTTGTTTTGGGCGTTATTAAAAATACTGTGTTTATTGGCGCCCACTTGCTATATTAGATGATGTACGCGAAAATAATAATCATCTAGTGTGCTTAAATAACCATTATTAAACATAAGAATCATATTTATTTATTTATTAGATATAAATGAACTTATAAAATCAACTATTATTATGAAAACTTAGACAATTCTCGACAAGCATCAAGTAACCTGAAACTTCTAATTATAATAATTTTTCACAAAACTTCTTAGTTCTTACAAGATCAATTAAAAAAAATAACAGCGCAGGTGACTGCGCTGTTATTGACACACAAACAGTGATGTTTATGTACAAAAAAATGATACATATTTTAACATACGTTGGGTGTTATTAAACAACAACGGACAATTAGCGCCCTAAGGCTGTGGGAATATTATGCCCACTGATGACAGTAGCTATTATTATTAAACTCTTTGTGTGAGTTGACCTCTTTGTTCAGCTTTAATTCCTTCTTCTGTCCATGATTTCCCTCTTTTTCTACTCCTAAAACAAGGCGGTTACATTTTGATCGTGCTTAATGGAAGGCCAATAGCCCCCACGTAGGTTAATAGCGCCCAACACTTGTTTGACTAGGCGTTAATACCAGAGTTTGAGTTGTTTTTCGAACGGTTTTGCATTAAATTGTACAACTTCCTTTCAAAATATAAACAAGATATGAACAATAATAATCCACTCGATTGCATATACATAAAATTAAACGAAAATGTACAATAAAACAACTGGAATTGTAAAATTTTTGGAGGATTTTGTTAACAATAGTGACGTCTGTGACCGAAGTGTCTGAAGCAAAGAGAAGCACATGAGAGATAGCGGCCCAAGAAGCTAGCACTCGCGGTTGGTGTGTCCTATCGGTGTAGTGTGCGTGAGCGCTGATGTGAATAACTCGATTCAAAGTACGTTTTTTGTAGTTCGGGCGTTATTAGAAATAGGGCGTTAATTGCCATACCTACCTTATTAGAAGACACTGAGTTGAGAGAAAGATTTCGAGTATTCTAGTGAGGTCACACCTTAAGCTTGTAATTTTTAATTCTTATATAATACCTATAGCGTGACGAGACGAGCAAGTCATGTGCCTGATTTTAAACAACATGCCTGTCACATAACAGCACAATGACATGCAGCTATTGGACAATGAAGAGTCCAAATCATTACCTAGCACTGCACTGCGCTCGTCACCCAGAGATCTAAGATGTTATGTAAGCCTTGTAATTTCTCTGGAAACATTTCCCTTGAATACGGAACACAGTAATATTTGCACATTACTGTTTGGCGGTAGAATAACTGGCTACGCTATGGTAAGTATTAGAAGACATTGCATGAAAGATTTCGAGTATTCTAGTGAGGTCACACCCTAAGCTTGTAAGTATACCTGTAGCTGTTACAGTAGAAATGCCGGTACTCCCGACCGGCTGCCGGCTTGCGGAACCCGAGAAAATGGCTTACTTACTAAATAAGGAAGCCATAAAGTATTGCAGGAGAGCTTTGCGACAATTTAACTATGTCACAGAGTGTTATATCGTACGAAAGTTGAGCAAGTCTACTTTAATGTATACATTTGCAAGAGCTCATAGCTCACAGTTATGCTTGCATAACTTACTGGTAATTCTGTGTAGAGGTGACAAAGCAGATGTGACCACAAACATCGAAATATTGGTAGGACTCTTGGCAGGGTCCGCCTGAGGAAGGACCACACCTTTGCGAGTTATTCGATAGTGGAAAGATATAGACAAAGTTTATGGGCTAGGTACGAGTATACGCAAAGATGAATAAATGACACTTGTTTCATGAAAGAGTAAAAAGTTTTTCTTGAACCATTTATGCAAATGTAACAATAGTACCTACAAAAACCAACGCGTTGACGTCACGTATACACCACCAAAAGTAATGTGCAACACAAGTAGTAATGTGTAAACATTACTGTGTTCCGGTTTGAAGGGCGATGTTTCCAGCGAAATTTCAGGGCTTAGAGATATAACAACTTAGATCTCTGGGTGACGAGCGCAGTGCAGTGCTAGGTAATGATTTGGACTCTTTATGTTCCAATAGCTGCGTGTCACTGAGCTATTATGTGGCAGGCATGTTGCTTACCATCAGGCACATGGCCTGCTCGTCTCATCACTTTAATAAAAAGTAATGAAATTATTTTTTAAAATTTTTTTTTTTTTAAAGACAGATAATATAAATTAGACATTTGTGTACCTATATTAGGTATATTTATGATACAACAATCTAAAACCAAGCAAATGTACTAAAATGACTTACGAGCTTTATTTGTGACGTTTTTTTTTAATAGGTACCGAGGGACGAGACGGTAGAACATGTATTGTGCCTGATGGTAAGCAACATGCCTGCCACATAACAGCACAGTGACAAGCAGCTATTGAAACATGAAGATTCCAAATCATTACCTAGCACTCCACTGCGCTCGTCACCCAGAGATCTAAGATATTATATCTCGAAGCCCCGTAATTTCTCTGGAACGTTCCCCTTTAAACCGGAACACAGTAATGTTTGCACATTACTGCTTGTCGGTAGAATAACTGGCAAAGCTGTGGTACTTCCCCAGGTGGACTCTGCCGAGAGTCCTACCACTACAAGGTTAGTAAAATCACTAAATACAACTAACTACCGCTACAATCATTACCAGTTTTTGAACAAGCTTTGAAAACATTAATTATCAGACAGGGAAAATGTGTTATTTCCGTAAAGCGGGTAAAACCGCAACGTAGTAGTCAGTTCTTTAAAACGGGCCATTTAAACTCGCCTGGCTTATGGTTAAAAAACTTTTTAATTTAGTGCAAAATTAAACTTTATTTAAGTAGAGTTGAGGTGATGAAGTATTCAATAAAAATTTAAACCTTAGAATGTTTCATACATCAATTTGTCAGATTGAAAAACATAATCGTGAGTTTTCACAAAATTATGGTTTAACAACGAAAGAGAGTGTGTAGGTATAGAAGAACCTAAAATGATGCAGTTAATCAGACTTGTATAAAAAATCGTGATAAACTTAAAAAATGTTTGAAACTGTATTATGAATGAAAAAAAAATATTCAAGACATTTTCTATGCGATTTGAAGATTGATATCAATGCAATGATGCAATGCAAATTAACGTGTACTTAACTCATGTACAATGTGCTCATTGTAAATCTCGTAAGGATCTGAATTGGTTTTATTTCGTATTATGTATTTTTTTATGACTGATGTGTATCGTTTTCTTTGTCGTTATTAGAAAAATTATATAATCTTTTTTCATAGGTACGTAAAATAAAATACTGTTAACACTAATCTCAAAGGATATCATTAAAATATAAATTGGGACCGAAAAATAGTTTCAAAGTTTCAAACTTTGTTGAAGTTTGAAACTATTTTTCGGTACATTATTATTAAACACATTATTATTAGGTACACATTTAAATTCGTAACAAAAGTTTTATAATGAATGAGGTATTTCCATGACAAATGGGTGACAAGGTAGGTTATGTTAACCATAACATTGACATATTTATTTCCTAGTAAAAAAAATCCAAGAAAATGAAACATTAACGCCAGCGGCGTAGTTCTAGGACTATTGAGATTGTGTACTTTAACAGCTTTTATGTGACATTCTTAGAGCGTCTCATTTCTATACCACAAAAAAACTCTCATAAAATCTAAAGTCATCAGCAAAATTAATGATGATATATGATAAAAGGAATTTACTTCGTAAAAAGCAAAAAACTTTTACCTTCCTTGTTTACACTGTCGGGCAAAGAGAGTAGACACACGAAAAAGACTTAATAAAAGCAAAATTTTCAAAAAATCTGTCTCTACCTGTAGTCAAGCATCATTGGATTGATTGCGGATCGCATTCTGCAGGTCTTTTGAAGTCGGTAAGAGGGATAATCTGTGGCTGTCCTTTTCTTTGTCATCAGTAAACATAAGCCCATTCAAAAATGAAAAGGCATTGAAACTTTCTGTACGTCCATTAAAATAATTAAGGTACACGAGATGAAATATTTTTATACCTTCAGTAATGGCTTTTACTTAAATTAAGTTTCATCTATGAAAGTAATTTCGTTTATAATGACTACTCTGTCTATGTACAATTATTCCAGATATGTTGACCATCAAGCTTTATGTACCTACTATCCATTTTTTTGGGATTACTTTAGCAAAAAAATTTGCAAACATGATAAATTGCAGGACTAAAAGACAAACAGCCATGTGTTCGAATGAGGAACGAAGTGCAATGCTAGTCAGTGATGTAGTGATTTAGGTACTAATATTTAATTAGTAGAGACATTTAGGAAGCAGAGGTTAGGGTTAGCACTCGTTATTTGAACATTTCTTCTACTCAGAGAAAATTTACAAACACTACTAAGATGAACTATAATTATCAGGTTTTGCTCAAATAGTACAATTTTGTCATTACAGACTTCCTGACAACAATTGATTTAGAAAATAAATTCTTATGGAAATTAGTAGTAATTCTTGTTATATTTTTATAAACCAGCAAAAAAAAACAAGAAAAGCATAAATGTCAATATCCGTAAAAACGTTTTTCAACGCTGAAAAAGTAATTACAGGCTAAAACATCCGCGTCAGAAAAACAAGCTTACATCATCTCTATATCGGATTATTAAAAGTTGTTAAATCTCCAAAGTTCCGGGACCCGCCTTCAAGTGTTCCCGAGGGACCTTATGTAGAAGCAATTTTTCTTCCCAAGTGAAGGAAGAAATATCTTTTTTTTCGGCTGGTCGTATATCGAACCCGTGTGATACGAATTATTAACCGACTCGGATAACTAATGGATAACATCGAGACCCAATTTGACTGAGAATTAAGCCCTAGTAAAAAGGAAAATGGCATAGATACAGGTTTATGATTGGAAAGACTTTTGGAAAAAAACTTAGTGAATTGTTAGCACAACATTATAATTTGTTTTTAAATTACAACCTCTGTTAGATATTTATTTTCTACTTTTTATGCGGGAAACGATGTAAGGTCATAGCTTCAACACGGGGACCAAGGGTCACAGAGGCCCCTAACGTATGTAAGCAAAAATAAGTAAATTGTACCCATAATCTTTACCCTCCATTTTGTCCCCCATAGAATTTTGTTATATTATGGCCTCCAAGGCACGTTATGCTGGTACGAATACTGTACTGTCCACGGGAAAGTACAGTCATGTGGGATTCTAATCCACTAAAACTTCACGGTGCTTCTTTTCTCCTACAAGTAGTGCGAACGCTGGCATGCTTTTATATTCTTGCTCAAATCCGAGGCAATATAGAATCGCGGAGTACAAGAACATTTGACAGCCTAAAATCACCATGTAAAAAACATACATAAAATACATGAAGTACTTATAGCATTTATTTGCAAAACATTTTTGTGATCATGTAATGAATATCTGGTACTTTTGTACGAACAATGACACTAGAAACTATACAAGTTCTTTTGCCATTTGTAAGCCATACTGACCCCTCTGCCAATGCTATTTAGTTGTAGTTATAATGTGAAAGGAGGATGAGATAATTTATCATATCATCCAATTCATTATTCTGTTCTACCTATATAGGCGAACTCATGTTAGTTTAACTTCCATTATTATTTATGGACTTTGTAGATTGAATAATGGTAAGCCGCGTTACTACTACTATATGTTCTTTATACCTACCATAAAAAATGGTAATTGCGGATTACGTACTCTATTTTGTTAAGTTGTTCATAATCTCATCATCTCGCTATAAGTAAACCATTCATTACAGGTAAAGTTATGGAGGGCAGCTTATATTTATAAATAAAAACCCAAGAGAAAGCAAACGTAATTCTTAATGCAGTAACAGAGGATGCTTTAATGCTGAGTTTAAACATGATTTTCATAATAATCCTGCAATGGGCAGCAAGCTCGACTTGATTGTGACTTATAGTACAATGGCGGGGCTATCGTCGGACGCAGGCGGCATTAGCGTACAATGTACAATGCACGGCTCTCCGTGCAGCTCTCTGTTGTATGTATTTGTACACAATAATATATCACTATTATTGTATATTTTGTTATTTTCTTTACTAATAGAAAGTGAATATCAATGCTTTTATACAATGATATAATATCTCGAAGGCTTTTGACAGGGTTTGGCATGATGGCCTTATTAGCAAGCTTTCTAGTTATGGTTTGTCTCCAGGTTTTATTGCGTGGATATCGGACTTCTTGAGAGATCGGTCCATACGAGTTGTCATTGATGGCTGCTCGTCGGACCAAATGGGTATCAATGCCGGAGTCCCTCAAGGGTCGGTACTCTCTGCGACGCTTTTTCTGCTACATATCAACGATCTGCTGAAGCCCGGTATCTTTGGGTACGCAGATGATAGCACCGTTGTAGAGAGTTATATATCTAGCGCGAGAGCCAGCGGTCAACAAACTAAGGTTTTGAGAGAGAGTATGGTCGAGCGTTTGAACTTGGCTCTTGAGGCAGTCTCTGAATGGGGCGAAACCAATCTGGCCAAGTTTAATGAAGGAAAGACGCAGGCGTGTCTGTTCTCCGCAAAAAGGAGTCAATTTCTACAGACTCCTACTTTTCGAGGTGTATCCGTGCCGGTTACTGATCATCTTGAGCTTTTGGGTGTTACCCTGACATCTACACTCAACTTTGGCTCATATATCGAGTCCAAGGCTAAATTAGCTGCCAAAAAACTAGGTGTCCTCTCAAAGGTGCGAAAGTACTTCAAGTCTGAACAATTGCTTTTATTATATAAAGCACAGATTCGCTCTTGTATGGAGTACTGTTCGCACCTTTGGGATGGATCGGCTAAGTATCAGCTTGAGGCTCTGGAATCGATCGAGAGGCGGGCTAAAAGGCTCATAGGCAATAACACTCTTGTGCGAAAAAGACTGCAAACTCTTGAACATCGCCGAAAAATTGCTAGCTTATCGGTTTATTATCGGATACACTTCGGAGAGTGTGCATCTGATCTGCATGATCTAATACCACCTAGCCCTTTTTTCTATCGGACTTCTCGTAACTCGAAGAAGCGGCATCGTTTCATGGTTGATGTTCCAAAGACACGAACAAAGAGGTTTGACTCTACTTTTGTGATAAGAACGTCTCGACTGTGGAATGAGTTGCCTGAGTGGGTTTTTCCCGATGGTTATAATCTTGGTGTCTTCAAATCGAGAGTGAATCGGTTTCTTCTAGGTAAGCACGCTCCATCTTAGACCGCATCGTCGCTTAACATCAGGCGAGATGGTGGTCAAGTGTAAACCTATAAATGTTAAAAAAAAAAAAAAAAAAAAATATTTGAAACTATGGATTTTATGTCAGCGTTCAAAACCGGCCCCACTCAACAACAGACAAAACGCCTCAAGTCAGCTAATTTTACGTCAGTCGTTGTATGACTCTGCACCTTAGCGGTCGTATTGTGTACTCCTTTATGATGATGTTTTGCACAGCAACGTCGTGCAAAAGTTATAACAAAAAGGTGAAAAAGAGAGATGGTATACCATATTATCAGTAAATACATCTCATTCTGTCAATTTAGGGTCGTTAATACTCGAAAAAGCAATTTATAAACAATTCTTTAGTATACTTCAATTCAAATACTTCAATACCTACGTAACGTGTCCGATAGGGATTGCCATCCGGAAAAACGAATTTGATATTCCGGTGGATCCGGCATAAGGTGTTATCCCGAACGGATGAATCGATTTTATTTTTGAATTGAACATTTCTTTGGGCTCACCACGCAAAGATTTTTCGTGGGCTGTGTGTGAATGAATCATCGTGACGCCCGTAAATGAAAGAAATGTTCTGATGAACGAAAGAACAATGCAAGAAAGAAACAATCAGCTGCTGTTGTCTGGCTGCTGTCGCCGTGTTTTGACGTGACTCCGTCTCATAAATCGATGAACGCCGGGTGCATCTGTGAAAAAGTGTCCCGTTACGATCATTGTCCCGTTACGCTCATTGTAAGCTTATACCGCATCTATTTTAACCCTCAACCAAAATATGGGTGGTGTAAGTTTTACGTCGATGTCTGTCTGTCTATCTGTATGTGTGTCTATCTGTCTGTTGTCTGTCTGTGGCAACGTAAAGCTCAAACGGATCGGCCGATTTCAATGTGATTTTTTATTTGAATGTTAATGTTTGTGCGGTGGTTCGTTGCTATGTTTGGTTAATATCAATTCAAGATGGCCGCCTCCACAAAATGGTGGACAAAATATGTCTTTACAACTTACCTCAATATGGGTGCCAGTGAAAGGACTTGATTAGTAAAATACTAAATACTATGACAAATTTCAAATCCAAGATGGCTATCACCACAAAATGGCGAATTACATTACTTTTTCACTACTACCTCAATATGGGTATCAAAAGAAAGGGCTTGACTAGTAGAATACTATGCACTATGACAAATTTCATATCCAAGATAGCTGCCACTACAAAATGGCGAAATACGTTATTCATACAGTCTAACCATTTCCTGTACCTTAATTCACAACGCAATCGAGTTGATCTTGACACGGAATTAAACTTCTCAATCTTTGTCTTATCCGTTTAGAACGATAGATGTGAGAATTGTCATTCCGAATTTCAATCTTTCGGATTGGGTTGCAATTAGTACGCAGATTTTTTGTCCATAGATTCATGTTCGTGTAATATCAATTGGTGTGATTGACGCATATTTCGACAAATTTAATTCGTAAAACTAATATTTGTAACATTGGAAATAATATGAGTACTGTTTCTAAACGCAATCCGAATGGCTAACATTCGGAATGATATTAATGAACCATTGTTTCTCTCGTTCATTCTAAACAGGTATGAGAAAGACCTAGAGGTTTGATTCCGTGTCGAAATCCGACTAATCCGACTAATTAATCCGACTGGGTTCAGAATCGCTACCCTGGTGTTCACGTATTTTAAATTTAAAAGCAAACTATATTAATTATTCGATCAAAATCAAAATTGATATAGTCGTGACTTTTATTTCTATAACCCACCTTTATTTTGCCTGGTATCCTTACTTACACTTGACTAACTTACTAACAGTTCGTTTTGAGCCGAAAAGCGAAAATTATCCCGATTTGATAAACCAGCTGATAAGTGATCGACGGGAATTCAGCCGGATCCGGCCGGACTGTAAATTACGCCGGATCGCAATCACTAGTGCGATATTACGAGTCAGTTGTCAAAGTCATTTTTGGCGAGTTGAACTGGGGGCTGTGTATTGGTGATTTTTGTTTCAGACATTATGTCCATTTCTATAATACGTCAATGCTTTTATATTATAATATTTGAAAAACATATCTTCTCTGTCAAAACCTTTGGTCATCTGCCATCTTTCAAATGCGGTCCGGCATTTTTAGGGTTTATCGGAAAAAAGACAAACAACATCTCCTCTTTTAAATAATTGTTAACTTCCTGGTAGTTTATACTCGTATCTAAGTATCTTTGTCTTATTTGTAGTGTAGGTATGTGTTATTATACAAACATGTCAAGCATGAGTGTTAGTTTAAATACATTTTATATCTCACTAGATACACGACTACACTAGGTACAAGATTCACCACAACAAGCGAGTTTGATTATAGTTTGAAGGTAATTATTGCACTCAAACCGTTGTGAAACCAAGCACGACTTCAATGGGGAGTAATTGCGTCAATTTACTCGCTGTGACATGAGAGAAGTGGGAAACTGAGAACGAATCAATGGAATGCTAGTTAATATTCTAACGTACGCACACCTCGTATGTCGAGCTGGAAGGGTTTACCCATAAACGGCTTTGAAATTGTAGTACACCAATTGAAATAATTTCAAAATTCGCATTAAAACTGATTGTCTGTTGATTCACCTGGAATTTAATTTAAATACAGCAATGGGATTGTTAACTTGGTTTTTAAAATTCTTACTATTTTTCTTTCTTAAAAGAAATGAATCAAAAATATTATTACAGACTTTTTTATTGCAAAATGCGATAACTATTTGTATTTTGTCCTGTTTTACAAGTCGTTAATTTCGTCGTCACAAACGTTGATAATTTGTAAACCACAAAAACAAAATATACTTTACTCAAAAAATTAACAGCAGTTAGATTTCCTGAAGCGAAATACAAAATATTAAAACTGAACAGTAACGATTGGTTAAAGACTGAGATTAAATCATTTTCTACTCGATATTCAGCTTGGTGCTTATTTCTGGTTATTTTGTTCTACGGAATGCTATTAGAGTATTTAGATCCAATGATTTAATATGACTTTAGTCAAAAGTATGAGCTTTGCCTTGGTACGTACTTATTGTTGGTTATAGACTACAGGCCCGTGAACAAAATTTACGTAGTAAATGAACCACCAGGAGACCTATGTAGGATGATAGAAGGGTATAAAGTAATAAGATTCAGCACTATGCCGTCCCTTGTAAGCAGTCCAATCGAGTACAGTCGAAGAGGGGGAAGGGGGGGGGGGGGGGGGGGTTGCAACCCTTGACCATTTCTCCTTGTCACATGATTTTTGTACGGCATTGCGAAATAATGCCCAAATTTAATCTGTAAATCATCGGAAACTCACGAAGTTTTGTGACAAACTCATAATTAAAAACTAAAAATGTATAATTTTTAAAGTTTCAATACCTCTTCTAATCTATTATTCTGCAACGCCGTACAAAAATCATGCGACAAGCAGAAATGATCGAGGGTTGCAACCCCCCCCCCCCCCCCCCCTCTTCGACTGTACCCAGTTGGACAGCTTACAAGTGACGGCATAGTGCTGAATATTATTACTACCCTTCTATCATCCTACGTAGGTCTTCTGGTGGTTCATTTACTACGTAAATTTTGTTCACGGGCCTGTAGTCTATCCTCTATGATTATTTTGTTCTTCAGAAATTTCCGAGAACAAAGTGCGGATTTCACTCAAGAGTTTTCAAATCTGTAGTGGTTCTAGACTCAACCTGTTGCGCGAGAAGCAAACTCTACGATTTATCTCTAGTTTGCAGTTTCAACGTATATTTCTGACAATGAGTTATTACAGTGTTCATGTAACCACTCTATTGTAAATAAGACGTATTATCTGCTTGTAACACACATCTCTCCAAGTTAATTTAGTTTTCTCGACATACGAAAATAATTCCACGATAGGTAAAACTAAAATAAAAATGACTCTTACTCGTTCTAAACTTTAGGTACATAAGCACAAGATGTCACGATTATCCATAACTGTTTGAGAGATTATCATTGCAATTCAATTGTTTTTAAATTATCTGTAGTTTGAGATGCGAAAATTAATTATATAGATACAAAATAAAAATCAGTAAAATGGGCCCTGCAAAAGAGACCTTGCGGGAGGCATTTCCCTGCTTGCACTTTTAGGGTTCCATGTAACGTAAAAACGGAACCCTTATACATTCATCATTTCTGTCTGTCCGTCCGTATGTCACAGCCACTTTTTTCCGTAACTATAAGAACTATGCTATTGAAACTTTGTAAGTTGATGTATTCTGTAAACCGCATTAAGATTTCTACAACAAAAACTTAATCAAATAAAAAATTAAATGTAAAAAATAAAATAATAGGTGGTTAAATGTGTCCCTGCTGTTACTTCTAAAATAAGAGAATGATAAAACTAAAAAAAATATATGATGTACATTACCACGCAAACTGCCACAGAAAATTGGTTTGAACTCGATCTAGTAAGTAGTTTTTTAAGACCGTTGCAAAATGCAGTATCGATGCAAAAAAAATCATTTATTAATTAATCATACTCTGGATTGAAATTTGTTAGGCAACCCATATGCAATAAATTTATTGACCTATTAAATTACATATAAAATACGTTTCATCGGTGAAAGTCGTTGTTTAGCGGAATCTCCTACATTATTAAAGTAGTTAGGTATAAAGAAGCTGCTTAGTCATTAAAAACAATCTATAACTTTCTAAACACACCCGTACAAATATTGTACCTACTAAGTAATATAAGTATAGCCAAACTGCCCCGTCATAATGATGATGATCGATGAATTTTCGCCTCATCATCTAGTCAATAACACAATACGAGTATATCTTCGTGTTTATAGTTAGTCACTATAAAAATACTTATAAGAACTACAACTTCAAAGTAAAGCTTCAATCATTACTTCTGAGAAATATCGAATAATCGACTGTAATAAATAATTCATTAACCCCCATCTCACCTCCGCGCAGCTCGTGACAGACTTCAGTGTTACCAAGTGACATATTTTAATTAAACCCATGACGTACCCTGTGCTGCCAACGTTAAGAAAGGCACGAGATAAATCTCGGCGAGATTCATTATTAAAACGGGTTAATTGACTTTATAACATCAACATAGACATACATATTTACTGTGATTTTAATAGATGATAATAATCCTACTCTAATTCCCTGTATGTATTGGACGTGTAAATTGTACATTTATCAATAAAGAACTTTGACTTTGACTTAGCATCAGTGGCGTAGCTACCCAGGGGCTAGGCGGGGCAGTGCCCCAGGGCCCTCAAGCTCAGGGGGCCCTCGAACCCTTACCAGAAATCTCGATCGAACTGAAGTTACTTTTGGAAATTTCTCCCATTTTCAAAATAAATATGACAGGTTGCAACCCCACTTTAATCATGACAACTCAGTTGAGAGAAATTCAAAAGTTATGCCTAGGGAATTACCTAAATTATTTCTGTAGGTTGGCAGTGATTTCAATTTAACGGATACCTAGTGATATTATTCATCGATGTGCGTTTTATTGTGAATTCGAGTTCAGATTTTTTTCGAGAACGGTTAAAAAAATCATTTGGAAATAAATTAAATGCCGTGAAGCGGGGAAATTTGAAAAGACGTAAATATTTACGTGAAGCGTTCCAAACTTACGTAAATAGGAACGGACAGGATGGGAAAGACAAGGACAGGGAAAGGTACATCTCAACTCAACGTTACTTGATAGGCAAGTAAAGGCGAGTAAAGTTTTAGCAGAGACCAAAGTTGCAAATTTATAGAAATGATTTCGAATTATTCAAGTGTAAAAATTAAAAATTATTCAAAGCCAGTGAAACTGCAAGAAAATATGGTATTGATACCCATTTTCAAGAAAAAAGGAAAAGTAAAAAAATATTTTCATGAATTAGCTGCTGATAGCCGATTTGCGAACTGAGAAAAAATATTTAAAATTGAGATTTTCAAGAATGTACTAGACACATTCTGCCGTCATACCGTATAAAGACGTATCTACATGAACACCGAAACCGAGAAAAAAAAAATTTAGTATATTTATGATTTAATCGTTTGCTGTCCAAAACACAATAAATAAGCAACTGATTTTTAAATGCAACTGTGTGCATTGGAGTTTAAGCCATCAGTATGTATATTTAAAAAATATATTTATTAATTAGTTTATTAATTAAATAACTTTTTCTTTTTCTTCTTAGTAAAAAAAATCAAAAGAAATACTTTATAGTACAATGAAAAGACGTTTCTGGCTAGATACGTCCTTTCAACTTAGTATTTTTAGAAACGTCTTTTCATCTTAGTGACATCATTTTTAAAAGTCCATTAAAAGTACATGTTTACAAAAAAAATTGGACGTAACTAGCCATTAGTGCCTTTTCTACTTAGTATACAACCTACTAATTATAAAAAGCATGCAGATAAGCCCGTAAGTTATTAATATCTTTAAAGCAGAGAGTTGGAACCTAAGAGAGACGAGACGAACTTTTTAGCATTCCATGGATTCACAGTGCGGGTGCCGGGTCCATCCGGGACAGCGAGAGAAATCTCGAGTAGACCCCAAGACTTGTGACTCGGGCGTAGGTTTAAAAGGGGCCCTGTTTGACTTACGTCAACACTCATCTTCACTACTCGTATTTCTCTCCCTGCCCAGCCAACTCCGATAAGATCCTACTAGTGCAGCTTTAGATACTCGTTCTAGTATAGAACTTACTGCACTTCTGGACAAGCCAAGGTCTTTCAGCAGGTTATAGAGATTTTGCTGGTATACCTCTCGCTCCTACTTCTACAGCGTATAAATTAACTACATAGCAATTTTTTGTTAATTCGTTTTGAAAGTCGTAAAACTTATTTTGTTTCATCGCGTGGTCTTTAGGTAATTAGTTTCCCACGGTACTGTAAGTTCTACAAGGACTACGTGTTTCGTAGCTCTAGAAAAAAGGAAAGTCTGGATGACGAAACACCCACAGCCTCTGGGATTTTATAGTGATTTTCATACGTCTCCATTAAAATATTCCAATCAAGTGCTGAACCCAGGATTGAGTAAGGCTTGTTCTTGGAGTTAGAAGATATTTTCTTCATTAAAACGAAAATTATGACAAACAGACTTATGTTTTCTTAGGAATACAACACTTAAGTAGAGTTTGTTTATCTTGCGTTAACGGTGTAAATTTTTGTAGAATCGTTGATTTGTGCTCTCGAGTAATGCCTCTACATCCATTCATAGGTTTTGGATGTTAAATCTGGTGGTGTACCAGAAAGGCTTTTAGTCTCAGAAAATCAAGTGCGTATTCTTTTCCGTCAGAAAAGGAATTCTCGTACTCGAATTGTCGCTGAGGAATGTGACGTCACACATATTATTTAAACATACAAAAGGCGAAGAATTTTGCAGTTTGTAAGTTGAAGAACAGTCCTCAAACTGACAAAAATCATCCACGTTCATTACTTTAACGGTACTTTTTTTTAATGAGGTCAAAAATAGCTTCATGCCATATTGCAGCAAAGATTCGACAATTAGTGTTGTTTTCTTGTCACAGCAGCAAAATATCTAGTATCTGAATTGTGGTTCGCATTATTTTGTTCATTAATATCTTTTTGAGATGCTAGCCTAGCTGAAGTATCTTATTTATCACAGTACTTTTCGTAATTTTGGCTTATTTGACAGTTTTTGTGTCTTTTCCCCTTGTACTGCAAATTGTGGAAAAATGTTTTGCACATGTCAGATTTCCCATGACCTAGTATTATTGTAAGACTTATGTTTAATTTCTTCAAAATTAAACTTTTCTGTAGAGGTCATAGAAAATCTGGTCACCAGCAGGAAGGTTAATTAGTTAGTTGGACGAGGCCTTTTCCGCACTCAGCCTCTCAATTGGGCTATTGTGCGTGGCTCATACTTCCCTTCTACTCCAGCCATCCCAGGCTATCCCAGAAGCCAAGCAGCCTATTCAGGTAGTTGAAGGCCTCCGGGACAGCTGCTGGAAGTTGAATTCTGCCCGTTGATCTGCCACGCTCCTGCATTCCACAATCACATGCTGTAGTGTTTCTTTCTCCTCCATGCATCCCCTGCATAGAGGGCTATCTGTCGCACATTTAGTAAATAGGTGCTCATTTAGAGGACAGTGGCCTGTTACGTATCTATAACTTTATGAACATAGTCTCTTCTTAAGTTTTTTTGGTGCTACCGAAACAGCATTTTTGGTTTGCCTGCATCTTTTAATGTTTCTCCATTCTTTTAAATGAGTTTACTCAGTATTCCTGCAGCCATGTTTTTACTTCGGCCTGAGGTATGGACATTAGAAGATCCGGTCCATATACTACTGTCTTCGCTCCTCTTTTGGCCAGTTCATCTGCTGCGTCGTTATCTAGAGAGGTCGTTAGTTATATCCTTTAATTCAAGGGAGGGTCACTTTTTGGAGTGTATTATAGCAATATAAGGACAGAGGTTATAAGTGTTTATTTTTTGGGGCTTGAAGCACTAAGGTACTGTAGGAGATCATATTGATATTCAGGTCCCCGACACATCTGGCTCCGACAGCCTGTGCCATCCTGGTGATACCAACACATTCGGCTTGAAAGATTGTGTTTAAATCAGCAATAAGGTTGTTAATATTTTGTTTCTGGCAAAAACCTTCATACATTGCAGTAAGGTTCAATGGCAGATATTTTCTATTTGGGGCGTGTTCTCTTCTGTAGTGAGATATTAAAGGACGGAATGAATTTATATGCTTTATTATTTTATATCATCATTTTTCTTTAAATTAGAATTAGTTCCACGCTTATCCATCGAAACAGCAGGATTGGGCGCAACTGACTGGGAGTCTCACAACCCCGTACCCTACGTCACCTCTCACATCCAACAATACTAAGTAGGAAAGACGGTACTGCCACTTGCGTCTCACTAATTTAGTTGCTTGTGACAATGAAAAGGCGTTTCTACGCAGAACCGTCTTTTTTTCTTATGAGTAATCAAAAACGCCTTTTCAATCTATGACCAAAAACATATTTTATAAATAAATGAGACGCTTCTACTCAGATGTGTTTTTTCTACTTAGTATACATCAGAAGTGTCTTTTCTATTAAGTAATATACAAGCCAAACCGCAAATGCGTCTTTTTTAATTGTGAAAAACTAGGCTCTGATTGGTTTTTAAGCTATTTAAAAAATACTAGCCGATGCGTCTTTTTTTGCTGATTCCGAATATATATGTAACTCCATTTTGACAAAAATGTTAGATACGTCTTTTCTCCGTATGACGGCAGCATTAATATCTCAATTAGATACACGTTTTATTGGTATGAGTGCAGTCTCTCATATATTCGATTTTCTAACACCAACATTTTTATTACATGTTGATGACGCAACGACGCAACTTTATTTCAAAAGTGTGACGAATTCCAAAGAAAATATTCAAATATAATAGGTACTAGATTTTCACTTCAATTTATTGATATTTACCACCTAGTTTTCTCTCAACTAAGTCAAGCATGGACTGTTCACCAATTATGTAAGGAAATAATAGTCAAGTTTTACATTAAATAAAACTTGTATTATTGAGCAGAGACGATGCACAGCATCTATAGTGAGATTGCGCTGTTCTTCTTTCTGGCAACACACAGGAAATACGTCACACTTCTGGTAACTTTAGTCTATGAAAATGGCATGATGCTACCTGATTTCCGGTTCTGGTCACCTGAGCTCGAGCTAAGGCGATGTACCCTCATAGAAGTATCTCACTCAACAGGAGGCCTGAAAGGGATGCTGTGCATCGTCTCTGCTCAATAATACAAGTTTTATTTAATGTAAAACTTGACTATTATATCGGCATGTGACGATGCACAGCATCTATAGTGAGAGATGTGTTTATTAGCTCCTGGTGACCACGACGACGCTATGTGTAGAAAAGAGTAAAAAATAAGTTAGGTTAGGTTATAATTCATTTTACAAACAGAATAAAATGTTAACTTTGCATTATAACTATTAATAATTGAAAATCATGTATATATTAGAAACCAGGAATTTCTCGAATCAAATGATTCGGTATTCATATTGGCATCTGAATAAATTATCATTACCCAGTTACCGGCAATTTGACACGAAAAGGGAATGATTACCATCAGCTGTGTGTCTATCTTTCTCAATTCAAATTTTCTTATTCCAAAATAGGACAGACGTCTTTGACAGAATTGGGATGTTCCAAAAGTTTCCCAACCTGATTGAATATACATGTATCGGTGTCAGTCTTTGAACCAAAAAACTGGCCATGATGTTACGGCCTTACCCATCCCCATCCCAACACACAAGTCTTGGGGTCTATTCGAGATTTCTCTCTCTGCCACACGATGGACCCGGCACCCGCACGGTGAATCCATGGAATGCTAAGAAGTTCGTCTCGTCTCTCTGTTTTGAGGATATTCTAAAAAGAGTAAGGTCATGCATTAAACAAATAGAGTCACATACGTGTGTATGACCCGGTGCCCGATGCTGAAAAATTATACAACTATGCATGCGATACTTCAAACAGAGTAATGATACACGATAGATCATTGTATCACTATGTGAACATGTCATTTGGGTTCCAACTTAAGTTGTGTCGCAAAAGACTTTTGTCAAGCTATCTAGGCTAGCTAAGAGTTTTTCTTTCTATCTATTAAGAAAATAAATTTCAAAACTTTTCCTCATAAAACATGTTTGTTTAGCAAATGAGCACCCAGATCAGAGTGTTGTGACTGGCTAAGCAATTGTGCTAGATACCTTCCCAACGAGTTTAGATCCGCGAGTTTATAATCATAGTTGAAATTAATAGCTGCTCACTACTCTATGCAAAGGTCATAAGCTGGTACATAAGTTTTAGGAGTTGAATCTCGCCATCTCGCTCTTAAGTAGGTTTCATTCTACGTTGGACCTAGACTAGTAAGTTAGTTCATCGCCAACATTCTGTAATTCTATAAGTATATGTGGAAGAGTCCACTTCTACAATCTACATCTCATCATCAACATCATCAACAGCCCACTAAACGTTCCCACAGCTGGGACTCGGGGCCTTCTCTCGCAAGGAGAGAGTTAAGGCCATAATCCACCACGCTGGCCCAGTGCGGGTTGGCGGATGATCCACGTCTACTAGGACTTAAAATAGGCGGGGCAGACCAATAATAAGGGTTCGGCCAGATTGTGAGAACTCGGCGGCGGTGTGTGCTGGCACGGTCCGAGGACATGACCCCCCCTAAAAACGTTTAACTTAACTGAAACGGCAAACTTACGGGCAAAATCGTGTTGCGCCACCAATAAAATCTTTTGTACTCTACATCTTGTCCTATTATTGGTGCCCCTGAATTATAAGGCTGCACCTGCGCTTGGCGCGTATTTTTCGCAGACTTCAAGTGATGTTCTCTGACGTGGAGAGTCCGATACGGTGGAAGAAATACACGCGCATTATGAAACACTGCTGTTTTGTCCGAGTGATTTTTGGTGACATAATCGCTCACAATTTTGGTTGATGTACATTGAACTTCAGAGACGCTGAAACTAGAGCTGGCCATAGTAATTGCCGTTCTGATATATATATTTCCCTCGGGACAACCCGTCGGCAACTAAGTTTAGTCTGCCTGGTAGGTTACTCTCCAGGTGGCTAAGAGAGTTACACTCAATCTCTCTAGAAGGTGCATCAGTTGGTAGGTTAGGTCTTGTAGAGCAACGGGCTTCCTCCCATCCCTACGCCGCAATCGTTTGCTTGTCTGTCTATAGAATTACATGACATTCTTACCTTACCTTACATTCAATTTGTGTATGAAGTGCGATACTATGCAACACCAATGGAGTTGAGACTGGTCTCACCTGCCGTATATCAGAGAGCTTTTAACCGTTGTCTGCTGCATCGGCGGCCAAGATTGATACAAAATCTGTTCTAAGCGATTGTTCGGCTACATTAATTCACCATTAGATTCGTTCTTACTGCTGGTGGAATCTGCATCTGCTGCAGGGCAGATTTGTGCTTGGGATCTAAGCGCCTCCTCCCCAGTTGTTGCATGTGACGACAGTGCAGCCGGGGTGTTTCAAAAGCTCTTCCGAATCTGGCTTTCTTTCAGAGACGATTTGTCCCTTTGCAGCACATAATTTCACCTTTGTACGATAGTCCGTACAGGGACCGGTTTGGTATTTTGACACGTGTCCTAAACCAGATCGAGGTATTCGGATTTCAGGAATCGAGATGGTCGCAGGACCGATTTCTCATAGTTTATAGACCCACTACACACACAGTACCCACATACCTCTGTTCCGAAGAAACGGCGCCGTCCGATTTGAGAGAGCGGCGAAGTGCTTTTGGCGCATATGACAGTCCGAATGGAAAGCTGGTCATTTGCAGAACCTCGTGCTTGTGTATCAGCCGAAGAAACTTCCGGTGGGCCTCTGCCATGAGTGATCCAGTGGCATAATTAGTTGAACAAGCACAGGCTTGGAGATAATAGCATTTAACGCTTGCTGAGGGGCCTACGGAGCCCGGAGCCACTGCCTCTGATAAGATCGAGAGGGCAGCCTCCTTGAAAATTGTGTGTGGGGTTATACAAGCACAGGCTTGGAGGTAAATGGTAGACGCCTGCAGTAGGGCCTACGGAGCCCGAGGCGTCTGCCACTGTCACCGATACGCTCAGAGACAGCCTCCTTCAAAATTCCGTGTGAGGATGTGCTATTCATTTGCGGTCATGCCCTTTCTTTCCTGACGGATTCTCCGTCCTTTGCAGCGTTCTTGACAGGGAAGTTATAAGTCGCGCTCAACGGTTTTGGGGCGCGCTGTGTCAGGGTTTTGAAGTGAAGAACTGTTTTTGTCAAGAAAAGCAGTAAATTTAAGTCTTGGGCCTTGACCGGAACTTCTTAGGTCCTTGTTTTCGGCTAAACCACAGCCAAATCCGCCCGTCAATACTACCTACGTTTTTCAAGTAAGTCTGTCATTGACAAGATGCTTAGTACTCGGGGGAATTTTACGCAGATTTTCTCAAAGGGTTTTGGTGGTAATTTCTATCAGGATATTTATAAGCATATCATTTTCAGCAACAGTTTTCCGCAAATAGTCTGCACGACTTCCTCACAAATTTTGAAATACTTTGATGTGAAGCTTAACAGTTGTGAACACAGTCTAAATACACATACATTGTGTGACACTGTTGTAAAATATTGTAAAAATTCTAAAATGAAAGGATGCTGAGATTTTATGCAAACCTTCCTGAAGAGTTTTGATGGTGATTTCCATCAGAATTCACTCTTGACACTCTTGATTTCATTGCAATCGGCTCGTTTTCCGCAAACGACATTTACAACTTCCTCGCTAGTTTTGTGAAACTTTGAAGTAAGGATTAATCGGTAAACAGTGTTGAAAATATTATTAAGTGTTAGAGAGGCATTATACATTCTTACTAACGCCTTTTTCTTAGAATCTAGGCAATCTCTAGCCTTTAAAAGTTGACAAAGTCGGTCGTTAAATTCGATGTTGATAAAACTGGGGGTAGCAAAAGTTTTTGAAAAAAGACTTTGGTCATAGGTGTACCCGACATCGAGAAAGATTTATTATTCTCTCAAATTATTTCAGATTTTGTAGGCGGTTCAGTCCAGTAAAACCTACGTCGAGTTTCGAAAGAATGTCTCGATTGTTGTCTGGTCTGTTCCATAGCACAAACGATCTCGGACTTTGTGGTAGAAAAAGTTACTGTTCAGAAAAGATAGCAGGCACCATCCGTTCACTAATCCACAAAAACTCCGGAATCGCTCGTACTTCATCAAGAAATTTACAAAAAACCGCTGTGCATCTCACTTACCTGCTTCTCTTCTTTACCTCTGCTCTTTCATAGTAGTTTGATGAAGCCAGTCACTTGTGACCACGCGGCGGTGGTTCATCGTACGATAAACCCTGCCGTTTACTCCGGCCACGACTTGTCCTCGGACGAAGCCTGCCGTTAGGGAGTGTGTGACACTCGCTCATCCTCGAGAACCCACTTCCAAGTCGGGCGAGGACAATCTATTTCTTACCGGTACCACTAGGTACCCGTTTCAATCACTATAATTGAAATCACTAATTGCACTTAACGCTTGATCAGTTATTTTCACTTTAGTATAGCACTCGCGCGGCACACTAGACAAATAAATGACCATAATCAGATTAAACTATTCGAATTACCGAAATTTTCTCAGAATCGGTGAGAGTTTCGGCTTGAGTTGTTGCTTCAACGAAAGAATACGACGCTATGAGGGTACATCGCCTTAGCTCGAGCTCAGGTGACCAGAACCGGAAATCAGGTAGCATCATGCCATTTTCATAGACTAAAGTTACCAGAAGTGTGACGTATTTCCTGTGTGTTGCCAGAAAGAAGAACAGCGCAATCTCACTATAGATGCTGTGCATCGTCACATGCCGATATAATGAGCAAATATGGAGTGCTAGAATACGACCTAACGGAAATATTTACAACAATGTTATTGCAATTCTTTTTACTTACTACAATTCTTTACAATTCCTGTCACATTGCTGAAAAACCGTTTACCAAATTAAAAAAAAAATATATATAAAATAAATAATTTGAGGCAAACTCGACTGCGACATTAAATTTATTATCGCTAATAGCAATTGAAAACAAAACTGCATCAAGCCTGGATTTAAATGAAGTCATTGAAACTTTTGTGAAAACTTAAGCTAGAAAAAAAATTGTAAATATAATTGTTATGTAGTCAGTTGGTAGGCCTGACCTTTATATAATAAATCATTGAATCTTCTCTATTTTGTTTTAGGTATTAGCCAAACCTACATGAGGTACCTATTAATTGTAATTTATGTTGTTTCTGTTTAATATTTTTATTACCTGCCCTGCAGTGCACAAAAAAGAGCTTAAAGCTTAGCATTTTTAAAGTAATTGTATATTTTATATTATTATTTGATAAAACCTAATCAGTTTACATAGCAGTGGGGCCCTATTTTTTAATTTGCCCCAGGGCCCTTGATTACCTAGCTACGTCACTGCTTAGCATGTTTGACATCAGACACTTTTTAATGCTTTTCTCATGATGTGTAACTTCACTACTTTTCTTCTCTATGTTTGCCTGTTGCCTTACATAGCAAGTTTCGGAGTTTCAGTATATTTATTTTTCATTCATTCTGAAAAATAGATATATCTAGGTAGGTAGATCATTTATCATGACATGATACGGCTAATGCCAAATTATCCCATTTTCGTTATGTGTAGGTACGTACATTCAAGCAACGGAAAATAACTGCTCGAGTGTTTGCTGCCCAATAAATACAACTTGTTTTTTCAAGATAAGTACGCTCCATTATAGACCGCACCGTCGCTTTCCATCAGGCGAGAAGGCATAATATTACAAGTGTACTATTTTAAGTAAAAACTGCAACTTATCTTTATTCATGTTCCAGGAAATTAAAATACCTAGGTACAGTTAAAAGTGAGTACAAAGTTGTACCATGTTACACCTATAAGTAATTAGTAGATTAAATGTCTATCATTAGTATAAGAACGATTCCCTATAAAATAAGAACATGTAAATAAATAGTAATCACGTGAATTGTCATTGGAGCCAAAAATCATCTAAATTATTACATAAGCTGGAATTTGAAATTGCGGCCTACACTTACACTTTTTTACTAGAGCATATTTATATTTTAGATTTTCAGTTTATTTAAGTTATGAGCAAAAAATTATAACTACAAATTTCAATCTTGAGTTGGGCATGCCATTTATAATGCTTGTGGTGGTAACCTATTATATTTACTTAGGCAATATTGAAGGTTTTCCATATCGGTAATATTGTATACGACGAACAAACTTTATTACAAATAAAATCTAGAAATTCATGATGCTTACTACAGTATTCAACATTTTTGCTCAAAGCTTGCGTGACGAACCTGAAACCTGACAAATTTTTGAGCACAGGCTAATTATTTAGAATTTTCGTAAACTTTGGTGAATTTAAACAATCTTAAACAGACGATTGGTAATGGTAAAGCAAAAATTAGGATTGCTGATTAAATACAAAGATTAATTTGAAAACAACGATTTGAAGGAAGCTTCGTGTACATTTTTATCAATCCTACTACTTAATATTATAAATTCTGTTGCTTGATTACTTCGAAACGGCTGAACAAATCGGGTTAAAATTTGAAACACATAGTATAGTCTGGAATAACACATAGGCTACTTTCCATCGCGAGAAAATAACCGGAACGGGAACTACGCGGGTAAAACCGCGGACGCTGCTAGTCCTACTAATATTATAAATGTGAATGTATGGATGTTTGGATATTTGGATGTTTGGATGTTTGTTGCTCAATCACGTCCTAACGTATGAACGGATCGGGCTGAAATTTGGAACACAGATAGATTATAGTCTGGAAGAACACATAGGCTACTTTTTTTTTTTATCTTTACTTTTTTTATCCCGGAAAACAACGGGAACTTCGCGGGTAACACCGCGGGACGCTGCTAGTAATAAATAAAGCACAGGTAGGTACTTTTTTTTAGAATAATTTATTTACACACAGAAAGTTACATCATACACAAAAACTTCACAAGATAGCAGAAAAGATTGACAATATCATTACAGTATTTGTATGTATGTATACAAAAGACGTTTAGCGGGCCCCAAACTAAGCACCGAGGTTGTATCTTGGGGCCCTAGTGCGAAGTAATACAAATCTTCCTGGGATGAATACTTAGTTACAAGGAGAAAATTATGCATATAAGTTATGCATTCTCGGTTAAGCCGTGAAGTAAAAATAAATGCATGATGATAATAATAATAATAGCTACTTGGGCTACTTGGGCCCTGCCCCGCTGCTGGCGGCTATCTAGGTTTAAGTTTTTATAATGTTTTTATGTTCTTTTATATAAATATTGTAAAAACTTAAATTTAAGAAACGAAATAAATACGTGGATAATAGCTACCTCGTCTCTTTACCATAGTTAGTGGTTATATAATTTTTAGTATGCCATATGCCAGCGTAAACAGTAGACCTCTAATACTTCTTATGAATGTGAACAGTGGAAGGTCGTAGTGATCCTTTTTGAGTTGTCTACAAATGTTGTTGTAAACGTATGGGAGAGAAAACAAAGGGGGGTTGTGATCTCACTTGTAGTAGGTATTGGAATTCGACATGAGTCACACGCCCTGACTACGAGCTGCTTAAGGACAAACGCGCCTTGTTTGTTCTTAAGCAGCTCGTGGTCAGGGCGTGACTTTAGGGTAACGTGGTTTATCAGAGCAGCGTTGTACAGAAAGAGTCGTACACGCAAGACTTGTGAAGTGAAGTGTGAAGACAAGTGAAAGCAACGAACGTGCTTTGTTTTCTCCGTGTTTAATGTGAGCAGGTTTTTACCTGCTTTTTTAGGTTGGCCCTAAAATACTGCCCTGTGGCACGCCAAATTTAATCATTAAATGGTCGTTGGAGATGGGGGGGAAATTAGACTTTACGTATTGTTACTTTAAAGGCCAACTTACATGTCTAGAACAAAAATTTGAGTTGTATCTTCTATTTGTCGTAGACTAGCCTATATATACAAGGTGTTGCAGAAAGGTGCAACAATATTTATGGTAATTCATCTACATTAAGTTTTGAATCATGTATGTGAAAATTAGGCATGAAAGCTCAAAAATTTATTTCCATAAAAAAAAAATTTTTTTCTGTTGTTATTTCATTTGACATACCCTTAATGGCCAGATCTCCGCACGGATTTTTGTACGATGTCACGGCGTCGGCGGCAAGGTCGTTTGTCTGCTGTACATGCTTTAGGGTTGAAGCTGGTGATTTGGTGGGAATTTTACGTCAAACTTTGACTCGAATTATCTCGTGATCTACCGTGCTGAGGGGAAAGAGACCTTGGGTGATGAAGTGTACATCAGTGTTAGAATGGACTGTTAAAATATTGTTGGGGGTAAATCCACCACGTTGTATATAATAATAAATAAATATTGGTGGATAATTCATACACAACACCACCTGATCCCAAAATAAGCAAAGTTATAGCGGCCAGACAGCTGATAAAATACTTATAATAATAAATTGACTGAGTATATCATAAAGTCAAAAACTCAAATTTTAAATAATAAATCAGGCAGTAAGTCACAGATCACGTTGAGCCACCCCAATTATGAAAGAGGATCCGCCGGTGCGGTCATTTTAATTAGAAACCCTGTCTCGCCGCCACGAAGTAACAAACAATTTAACTGGAAATGTTCGGGTTCATTTTGTTCAGTTCATGTTTTCAATCTCTGCTGTTACGGGTTTCAAGGAATTGACAGCGATGGCATCAGTACCTATACCTTCGGTATATTCACCTACGTATAGGTAGCTATACCTTTGGTAAATCCACCTACATATTGGTAGCCCATTAGGATACAGATTGCAGTTTTCTACGTTTTGAATGAACCAATACATTGATAGTTGTAAGACTCTTTGCCTAATGCGTCTGGCGTAATACCAAACCTTTCGTAGTAATTTAAAAGTGAAGCAGCGATAAGTAAAAGTTACCGTATGACAGTGTGTAGGCCAATTTTCGCAAAAGAAATATAAGGCAAAGATGAATCATTTGATAATTTCAAGTGACCAACGCGGTGCAGTGTTGATAATGTGATTAAATTATCACTTAGAAATAAAATGATTAGGTCTTAGCTCAATAATATCTCTGAAAATATTGCCCTTCAACCCAGAAACACACGCACACATACTGCTTGGCGGTATCTAAGAATCTAGACTACAAATCTGAATCTCTTACAAATCACAAACTTGAGAACTTGAGAACATATTAGCGGTATCGACATGATAAAGTCCTTTTATTTTACCAAAGGTCCCTACTGCTACGTTCGTATGGTTTTAATTTCAAAGAAGACAGGTTTAATTTCAGTTTTATGAGTATCTTTCTAAAAACAAGCAAAAGAAAATTTATTGGTAGCATTTCTTTGAACCAACTTGTGAGACTTCTTGTTTGAAATAGGCTTTTTTCTTTTATGTGTGCTGATTAGATTTCTTGTCCACAGGTCCTTTATGACCATGCGTCCTCGCCATTATCCCTTTATACTTTTTTACGTGAGAAATAGAATATTTCCTGCTCATTTAAGAAGCTTTGAAATATGAAATGATGGTAGATGCCATCAAAGGACATTTTCATGTATGGATTCATAATGATCCCAATTCTGAGGGTCACAGTTTAGGTAGGTATATTTGTTCTGGTGAATATTATTTGCTCTGTAACTTGACTTTTGCAATTGTTGAATTTAATTTGCTGTTAAAATGTTACTCGTTAGTCTACTATGCGTCTGGGCAGACGCGCTAACAGAAATTTACCATTTTTAGGGTTCCGTAAAACGTAAAAACGGAACCCTTATAGATTCGTCATGTCTGTCTGTCTGTCTGTCTGTCTGTCTGTCTGTCCGTCCGTATGTCACAGCCACTTTTTGCCAAAACTATGCAAACTACACTGTTGAAACTTGGTAAGTAGATGTATTCTGTGAACCGCATTAAGATTTTTACAAAAGTTTTTTAAAAAAATAAAAATTAGGGGTGCCCCCCATACTGAGAACTGAAGTTCAAAAATTTTTTTTTCATCAAACCTATACGTGTGGGGTGTCTATCGATAGGTCTTAAAAAATGATGTTGAGGTTTCTAATATAATTTTTGTCTACACTGAATAACTGGCGCGAGAGACGCTTCCAAAGTGGTAAAATGTGTGTCCCCCCCCCTCTAACTTCTAAAGTAAGAGAATGAAAAAACTAAAAAAAATATATGATGTACATTATCATGAAAACTACCAACGAAAATTAGTTTGAACTCGATCTGATGAGTAGTTTTTTTTTAGTACGTCATAAATACACTGTTATTAAAACTTCGAACAAAGTTACAACGAACTACAAGAACTATGTGTACTATGTATATTATGTTACTTGCTGGAACGGAACCCTTCATGGGCGAGTCCAACTCGCACTTGGCTATTTTATTATAAATGTTGAACTAATATCTTCTTCTTCTTATAAATAAAATTCTCGTGTCACAGTGTTTGTTTCCTTACTCCTCCGAAAAGGCTTTACTGATTTTTACCAAATTTTATATGCATATTCAGTAGGTTTGAGAATCGGCTACTAGCTATTTTTCATACCCCTAAGTGTTAGGGGATGTTCACCCCAAACATTATTTTTTTAATTTTTGGTAAAAAAATTTGTTTTTATTTTTTTATAATGTGGCGTTAAAAAATACATACAATCCCAAATTTTTACCCTTTTATCACCAACCCCTGTTTTTTTATAGCAATTTTAGTGATTTAATCATTTGACAGTGAACTCCTAAACGACGGGACCGATATGAATGTTTTTTTTTTGTGTGTGTATTCGAAGATGGTTTAAAATCACAAATAAGCCCGGCAGATGGTGCTGTAGACAGTGTCTAGGTTATGTCCGAGCGAAGCCGGAACGGGCCGCTAGTTGTTTTATAAAATACGAGTACTATTATGTATCGCTTTGCGGTCTTACCCATGCAGTTTCCGTTCCCGTTACTTTCTCGTGATAAAATGATATTTTGAAACTAGCAGCGCCTCACAGTTTTATCCGCACAGTTCCTTTTTCTGTGATAAAAAGTAGCCCGGACCATAATCTAACTGTATTCCAAATTTCAATCCGATCTCTTCAGACGTTCCAACGGGATTGAGCAACAAACAAACAAGCTTTCGCATTGATAATATTATTATATTATCATTGGCAAGAACTACACCTTTGCCAGTTATTCTACCGCCAAGCAGTAATGTTTGCACATTCCGGTTTGAAGGGCAATGTTTCCACAGAAATTACAGGGCTTAGATATATAACAACTTAGATCTCTGGGTGACGAGCGCAATGCAGTGCTAGGTAATGATTTGGACTCTTCATGTTCCAATAGCTGCGTGTCACTGTGCTGTTATGTGGCAGGCATGTTGCTTACCATCGAGCACATGTCCTGCTCGTCTCGTCAATTATTATTTGTAAAAAAAAAATACATTATGATTTCGTTAGTAGGTAGATCACGGAGATTTATGATATGATTTAGATTTATGCACCTAATTTAAGCAATCCTCGCATCAGATCACGCAAAACGATCTTCACCTTTTTTATAGTATAGCGTGACATGGCGAGCAGGACATGTGTCTGATAGTACGCAACATGCCTGCCCATAACAGTACAGTGACACGCAGCTATTGGAACATGAAGAGTCCAAATCATACCTAGCACTGCGCTCGTCACCCGGAGATATAAGGTGTTTTATCTCTTAGCCTAGTAATTTCTCTGGAAACATTGGGCAATGTTTCAATTGGGACTCTTCATTCCTCTCCGGAACACAATAATGTTTTTACATTACTGCTTGGCAGAAGAATAACCGGCAAAGTTGTGGTAAGCGGTGCTGTGGTACCTCTACGATCTAGCTCACATCTCCACTTTAATCGCGCCATACAAATATAATACATCTCCGCTAAGTGGTTTCCACTGAAGCTGAGCGGAGAAGAGATGTGTGAATAACAAAATTCTATATACGATTAAAAAAAATGTCGGAGACACGCTGGACTAGCGCTGGACCTTGACAACTGATGGTAGTATCGAACGGACTGATCTAATATGGCTCAGTAGGATTTACCTCCCTTTTTTTGTTTTTAATCGCGTATAGGTGTGCGTACGACCACCAACTCGCCTAATGGCAATCGACGGTGTGGTCGAGATGTCGCATGTTGACCTATTATTCACTCTAACCTTGAAAAGTTCTAGATTGTATCTCTCAGGGAACAAGGAGGCCGGCAACTTATTCCACTCTATAGCTGTACGTACGAGAAAAGTGGATTGAAACCGTTTTGTACGGATTTTGGATAATCACTTTTCTTTTTTTTTTAAATAAAGAATGACGAGACGAGCAGGACTTGTGCCTGATGCTAAGCAACACGCCTGTTACATAACAGCAGAGTGACACGCAGCTATTAGAACATGAAGAGTCCAAATCATTACCTAGCACTGCACCGATCTAAGTTCTATCTCTAAGCCCTGTAATTTCTCTGGAAACATTGCCCTTCAAACCGGTACACTAATGTTTATTGCGCGGACCTGGTTTATTATTGTTTGTATTATTATATATTATTTACTAGCTGACCCCGCAAACGTTGTTTTGCCATATAAATAAAGGTATGAAAAATAGCTAGTAGCCGATTCTCAGACCTACTGAATATGCATATATATTTTGGTTAAAATCAGTAAAGCCGTTTCGGAGGAGTAAGGAAACAAACACTGTGACACGAGAATTTTATATATAAGATTATAGGCGTTATTGTGATGATGTAACGTATGTTTGTTTGCAGGATGCTGGGTGGCGTGGGAGGTCGGCACGCGTCGGTGCGGCGGCGCGGCAGCTCGCCGGGCGTGCGGCGGCTGGCGGCGGGCGCGGCGGCCGAGTCCCCGCCGGCGTCGCCGCGCCCGGTGCGCCGCCGCCGCGCCGCCGTCGCCGCCGGCGACCAGAAGACCTGCGCGCTCGTCCACACGCGCCTCAAACTCGGCGATATCATGTCAGTATTCCCATTCTAATACTCATTATGGATTAGAGCACAGATACACATTAAGAGGGTTATTGGTAATCAGCCTGCATCCTTTTGAGGATGTTAAACACATTAAATATGTAAACTTTAGTTCTACCGTTTTTAAAAAGTCGTATTATTTGTCCCATACAAAATAAAAAAATTGGCAGTCATAGGAACTGCCGATAGAAGTGAAAACTTATAACTCCGAATTTGATTTGATTTCTGTTTTCCTGGTATCTGGAGATAAACGCTGGGCTGTTGGAGGTAGGTAATCGAAACTCTTTACTGTTTCTGTTGCCCTGGTACCTACCTGGCCGTTTTTACCGAGTTTACCCGAAGATTTCTTATCATATCCAAGCGTGACGATTGATGAATCCATTTCACAGCCTACGAAAATTCTGTCTATAGCACGCCTAAAGAAGTTTTCACTTCAAAAATTTATTTGCCCGGTCTAAAAACATCGAACTCTTCGTAACAAGAGCGCGTACACTAAATTAAGCGCCCACACGCATAGAGCTAAACAGTGCTAGAGAGGACAACAAAAGCTTTGTTGTCCTCTCAAGCAAGCAATACAGAACATGCCCTAAAATTAATGCAGGCTGATTACCAGTAACCCTGTATATGTCACATATCGCAAAAATATTGTAAATTTAAAAGCTAAGGTGCCATTATCCAATTAGATAAAACTCTCAATCATTTTATAATACCCATGATATTAAAACTAAGGATTTCACGTTAGCGTTTAAAACCTCCTCACCAAAAGAGTATCAAAACTCTTTTACGACAGAGTCGTTGCTTAACCCAACGCACTTGATAAAAATACATAGCACACACTACTTACTATGTATTTGACACACACACCTAACTTACCTTACTCTTTTGTCTAATTAAATTATGTTTGATTTTTGACTACAAAAGTACCACTAGTTTTAAATAAATTTCAGTGTAATCCTAATGTTCCTTCGTGTATCACATTATTGTATAATGGGATCTATGGTAGTTGACTTCAGATGACCTCTCCTGGTTACCGAACTTTGGATAAAAACTAATTGGGTTACCTAAACGTCCTGACATTGGTAGTGGCTGTTATAACACTGTTATTTTCTTTGAAATTAATATAATTGACAAACTATTACGTCACCACAAAATATGTACTTAGCTTTAAAAACTTACTTACAAAAAGCAACATAATTAAATAATTTTGAAGAAAAAACTTATTGTCAGCCATAACTAAACTAATTTTGCACCTTATAACGTATACTAAGTAATAAAACTTCAAATGTTGTTACAATAATTCATAACTTATTTTCTAGACAACATTGTGCCGTAGGCGAGTCCTATTCTCTCTTATCGTCACGTGGACGCTAACAAAAAATGTAGCAGGGTTTTCGCGGGCCTATTCTGATTTTATATAATTTCGACTAGTTACATTTCACACACAGCACCATCCATCCCCAACCCAAGCAGGGCTTGTATTATAGGTTTGTATATGATTTATTATGTATAGTAACAGTGCGATTACTAGCATCTCGGTTTTCGTCACGAAAACGCTACAAAATGTAGGTATATGTCATCGTAAGAATTTCAACACCGTCGGATTATAATCTAAAGCGTGAGAATACGTATTATTATCGTGTTGACAATTTTACGGTGATATATACATTTTGTAGCGTATTCGCAATGAGAAACGAGATGCTAGTAATCGTAGGTTCCGTTACCCGTTACTATACATAATACAAGTCATTACTATACAAACCCATAATACAAGCTTTTCATAGTTTGGGGTCAGATGGTGTTGTGTGTGAAATACTCATCAACATGATTGTGTTATTATTATACATTTTCGAACTAGTCTCTTCACTACGAGTACCTATATAGAGCAGGGGTAGTCAAATAATGGACCGCAGTCTGAATCCGGGCCGCAGAGTCCGTCAACCTGTTTTGCGCGGACCCGATTTGTATCACACTGAGTAACGAAATTATATAAAAACTAATCCTTAGCTTTATCTTTATTAACATCAAACCCACTTCTGCAATGCTTACCTACAATTTGAACAAAAAAAAAAAAACTAGCAGCGATTCGCTGTTTTGCCCGCGTAGTTTCCGTTATTTTCCCGAGATAAAAGTACCTACTCCGTTATTTTCGCGGGCAAAACCACGGGACGCTGTCAGTTTATACCATTAGTATGATAGGATATCAATGCCTGGATGTTTGTTGCTCAATCACGTCGTTTTGTATGAAAGGATCGGGGATGAAATTTATACCACAGTTAGAAGATTATACATGGAAGAACAGAGAACAGATATGCTACTTTATATCCCAGGAAAATAACGAGAACTGGAACTACGCGAGCAATACCGCGAGGTGCTGCTAGTTTATGGTATAAGTGGGTTCCTATGCTACTTTCTTTCATTGCTATTAGTTGTGGGAAACAAACTGAGATATTTTCCTATTATCTTAACATCGGACCCTAGATCAAATTAATTGGTGTTCCCTGACATTGTAGAAAGCTATATCATAACCAACCATAAGTAGTAGTTGTGTGTGTTCTGTAGTGTGACTCTTTACAGATTCTGTACGGGGAAGTACCACACCTTTGGCAGTTCTACTGCCAAGTAATAACTCGCAAGCATTACTGTGTTCCGGTTTGAAGGGTAATGTTTTCAGAGAAATTACAGGGCAGAGAGGTAGATCATCTTATATCTCTGGGTGTCGAGCACAGTGCAGTGCTAGGTAGAGATTTAGCTCGTAGAAAAGCTACGTGACGTTGTGCTGTATTGCTTACCATTAGCAAACCTAGTTTCTTCAAATATCGTAAAGTCGTGTCAATTAGCACTTTATTAATTTAATCATTGATTGGATGACCGATCATAGGTCTTGCTCATTCACCAGCAAGATAGCTCGACGATATTGTTTTTCCAATATTAAATACTAGCGACCAGCTCCGGCTTCGCTCAGATATTGACATATAAAGAACATTAATCAAAATGAAAATTATCTTATCTCTCAAGTTGAATAAACTACACATTGTGTGTAAATTTTATTAAAATTGATAAAAAGATTTGGGAGTCCATTGTGGACAAACAAATCAAATCAAACAAACAACGCCGGCCGCCGCCACTGCTGGCGCCGGTGACGCCGCCGCGCTCCGACACCGCTCGGTTCGCCCCCACGAATCACGCACTCACCTTGCTCAACGATCTCTCACTCTCAAATTCAAGTCACCAAGGTTACCAAGAAATCCAATGGAAAAACTTAGGCATTGCAAATATTGCAATGCATTTCATGGTCTAGCTATTAATATAATTAAAACCACATCAAACAACTTCGTTCGGCTCTTAAAAACGTCAACCATGAAAAGGTGTCGCCTTTTTGTTCCGAATAGTCCGGTAGAAAAAAGGCTAGGTGGTAATACATGATGTAACTCTTTAATTTAGCAAAATCGCTGAAATACGTGCGATAAAAAACTGACAACAAGCAACTTTTTGGCGATATTTAAAAACTTTTACTTGAGGCAAGTTTAGCTACTGTCCACTAACTACTTTGTGAATCACGCCATATACTTTTTTTGTTTTATAGCATAGAGTGACAAGACGAGCAGGACATGTGCCTGATGGTAAGCAACATGCCTGCTACATAACACCACAGTGACACGCAGCTATTGGAACATAAATAGTACAAATCATTACCTAGCACTGCGCTGCGCTCGCCACCCAGAGATCTACGATATTAAATCTCTAAGCCTGGTAATTTCTCTGGAAACATTGCAACATTACTGCTTGGTGGTAGAATAACTGGCAAAGGTGTGGTGGTTTTAACTCGATAAAGAAGGAGGTTCTCAATTCGGTTGTGTTTTTTTTTGCATGGATGTTAAGCGCTAACGCCGCCAATTGTGAACAAATTTTGAAGGTTCGTTTTTGTTTCCTAGGTCATAGCTTAGAGGTCATCATAGTCCATATACATTTTATCGAAATCGTTGTGGAGGTTTTTGGAATATGAACAAAAAACTAAAATTTTATTTCATGTATTTAGCCGACATAAGTATGTAGTGATAGAGTATTGTGAAATATGATCGAGTGTCTGAATTTAATTTTAAATTTAAATCGGTTTTTGTTTTTACGGAATAAATAAATTATCTCTTAAAAAATCTCGCATCTGCCATTAATTTTTTTTACTTGTATAGGCTTACACTTGACCGCCATCTCGCCTGATGTTAAGCGACGATGCGGCCTACGACGAAGCGTGCATACCTAGAAGAAACCGACTCACTCTCGACTTGAAGACACCAAGATTATAACTATCGAGGAAAATCTACTCAGGTAGCTCATTCCACAGCCTAGACGTTCTTATCAATTGACGCCGTCTATTGATACTGTGAATTTAAACACATTTACACACCATATAAAAAAAAAAGTAGCCCATTTTGTGGGCTCTGATTCGGGACTGTCAAATAATAATTAGCAATAGCAAAACATAACCTGCGGTTAGATAAATAATATATTTATGAAGTAGAACTCACCAGCATTTTAATACTGCAGAAAAGATTGTCTATTTCTAAACCCAGTAATATCGCTGAAAGCAATGACCTTCACACCGAAACACAGTGATGTTTGTCTATCACTTGTTGTTGATAAAATAACCGACAAAGGTGTCTTCGCCAAAAATGTATCAGTACTTTTTCATATTTGACATACCCATGGAAGTCCTACGTCTATATTTATTTATTATTGGTAGTTTTTTTCTCAGGTCAGTAATTTTTCGTTTTTCACAAGCGCAAAAAATAACTATCAAATCGAACTTGGAAAAACAAGTACCTAGGCCGAAAGTTTTGTAACAGAAATGTATAATTAAAACTTCACCTACTTACCTATAAGTATTTAGCTTAATACGAAAAAATAATCAAAACAATTTTTCATGATAATATCGCTAATAGAGTAAAAATATTTGGGAGAGCTACACATCAAAGATAGGTAACCAAATTTCAATTTGTTTTTTTTTTGTTGATGGCTCATTTATCCTATTATTTAAATCTGCTGGATCACTCAGCCTGTAGCTAACAGAAACCAATTAAATAACGTTTCAAGTTTTTTCGGCGTTCTACAGAAAATACTGCTAATGCCCTCTATGAAATTCAATCACTGAGTCGTGTCGCGATTTACTTACTCGACTGCTAATCATACTTCGTCATTTTCAATTTCCTGATTATTCCTGGAAACATACCTCCTGCACCCAAATACAAGAGGTCAACGATCTCAAACAAATTGTGTACAGCGCCATCTACTAGAAACCTTCTGAAAATTCTTTGGTCAATGGGAAATGCTAAGGGAAAACCTCGTAACCAGTTAGAGCAAGTTACAGTGCCATCTATCGATGCTTTTGGATAGCTGGAAAACCAAGTACTTTAGCAGTACGCCCTCTGTGTCGAAAACTTGAAACTAGCACGAAAACAAGGTTTCCCGGACATTAAGCTTAGTTGCAAGCGCCACCTACAGAACATCAATGAAAGCAAATGCTAAGCAAAGTGTTGTATAGAGTCTTGTCTTCAGATGAAATTCAGCTAGATGGCTCTACCAGTTCTGGAAACAACCAATTTTAGTTAATAAATTATGAGTCGTTTGTGTGTCTTACCACCTTAATTTATTTTAGGTTGTGATTAAAACAATCATATTTTCAACCATCCTTAGATCTTAAAGTACTACAGTTTTTTCATTAAACGAGAATCTTGCTAAGCCTACACTAAATTGTAGAGCCATTTTCAATTGCAATTGTAGTCTTTTGTCTCGGTAACTTAATGGCATTCCAAACCCAATCAGAGCTATATAGCAGTCCACGAAGACAGGCGAAGGCGTTCAAATTCAATATCTAATAATGGAGGTTCGTAGTCGTCCGCTCGCGGCATTCGCCCGAAGTAAATGGAGCACTCGACTTCTTTCCACGTGCCTACTCCATTATTGATTTCCGGCGCGGGAACGGGACAGCGCCATACCCACAATTTGTTGCACTATTTTCTGTCTCCCTCGTCTGCCAATATATGACCTATTTTTATGCCGCTTTCCCTATATTAATACAGACATAAGTAATTAGGTGAAAACTTCTGTCCATGGCAAGCAACCTGTACTTACGTCAAAATACTTACAAGCAATTATGTCTAGTTTAAAAAATACACTAATATCACAGGTTGAAATTTTATTTACATACAGATCTGTTATAATTCAGGCTCTGAAGGATGTGTATAGATTTAGTACGGAGGCTTAAGCTTATATCCTGTACAGACATATAATATTTGTTATGTAAATTCTAGAAATACTGTTTCTGTGAGATATTTCATGATTTTTATTTTCTGATTACCTGATTTCTATTTTATTATAATTAAATTGAACCTGAAAAGACTAAAAGTACATTTGACACTATGACTACTTCATTATGTCTAGTAAAGTTTGATGCAGGCTACGAACACTTCATCATCGTGACGCTAGCAAAATGTATGGAAAAGTAACTTTGCTAGCGTCACTCTATGAATAGAATCTCCCTATGCATTAACTCAGATGTCGCCATAACTACAAAACCAATTTTGATGATCACTCTGAATTTATTTATTATTTTAGTGTTAGTTCTATCCATTGTTCGTAAATGGGTAGACCCTTGGCCAAATAAATAGTTGTTAATAATATCGGTACGTAATAACGGAAACGCATAGCAACCCCTCGTGTTAATGGATAAAGTCAAGTATTTTTACTAAGTTATTTCTAAAATATACAAGTGAAACAAAACTGTATATAATAATACATTTATATTATGAAGTAATATTTGGTAATTTATGTTTATAATTACTTTTTCGTTAGGTACATAAAAATACACAGTGGGCCTTAATATGTAGCGTCGACCACAAACATCTTGGACCCAGCATTGTTGCTGGTGGCTCTCTGGTTTGGTTTTTATTATTGGAAATGACAACCGTCCAGTCCTTCCCCTCATTTCTACTGTAGACCTTTCCCTTCTCCAAAAGTATTTCTTTGATGTCGATGACCAATCGTCATGCAATTAAACGCATTAGTTAGGTCTTAGAAAACTGGTAAAATTACGAAATAATATTCGTAGAAGTCCGCGGTAGAAATGACTCAAGGTACCAGGGACCCATTTGTGAGCCAAGTAGCTAACAATTCTATATCGCTACAGGGAGTCCAGAGGCTGAAGCTGATAAGCTGGTGCACCGTTTTAGAGACGAGAGCAGTACTCTAGGCAAGGTCGCATCAGTTTTTTTAATCTCAAGCCGCTGCCCCGGAGTAAAGTAATGCTTCGCTAATTCGTACCTACATCGAGCTTCTAAGAAGCAAGTATCACTTTAGCCTCTCCGAAACTGGACTTCATTAGAAATGCTGGAAGCCCATGAATGAAACTCTTTTCAGACGAACGACGTCAGGATATTTGATGTTGCAGATGCGCATAAGCAATGGCTTACGCTTACCACCAGGCGGAACGTAAACTTACCTTACTTTTCCTGAAAAATGCTATAGCAGGCTTTTCTTCTCCATTCTTCTTCCATATCTTTTTATAAATCAGTTAAATTTCATTAATGTCTAGCCTACTGTCTGCCTGTCTATTGACTATGTTTTTTTTTTTTTTTATATAGCATAGAGTGACGAGACGAGCAGGTCATGTGCCTGATGGTAAGCAACATGCCTGCCACATAACAGCACAGTAACACGCAGCTATTGGAACATGATAGTCGAAATCATTACCTAGCACTGCACTGCGCTCGTCACCCAGAGATCTAAGATATTATGTCTCTAAGCCCTGTAATTTCTCTGGAATCATTGCCCTTCAAACCGGAACACAGTAATGTTTGCACATTACTGCACATTATGTCTATTGACGTTAGATATGTGATGTCACTAGAGGTACAATGAGGCTCGTTTTCTATAAATTTATCAATCCCAACTAACGCGTTGACGCTATCGTTGTGTTATATGATATTTGTTTAAGTTGAAAACTGTTGGTGAATTAAATTATTATTGTTTAAACAATGTGATGGCCATGACAAACTTAAATACTTAGTAAGAATACAAATATCACTAACAGTTTTTCTCGTAGTTGGAGAAGTTAATAGGAATTAATATTTTGAATGGTTTCAAAATATCTCCATTCAACGTGGTTATGCTGATAGCATGTTGCAGGCACATTAGTGTGGTAGTGGTCTTGTTGAGCGACAAAAATATTTCAAGAGTTCCAGACGCACATTTGTCGTTGATAATTTAGTAATTCTTCGATAAATAAATGAGATGATGACCTGGTCAAAAATCTACCAACCTAATAATTAGTCCGTCAGGCAGATTATAGAAGAACACGTATTTTTCATTTTATCAAATTATTAAAAATCGACTACATAACAATAGATGTGTTTTTAAAGTGCTGTGTCAGTTTAAAAACTGTATTGTTAGGGCTAGCGCTGTGTCAGGGCTAGCGCAGAAGGTTCAGGACCCTACTAGCCCTAATGTTACCGTATCCAACGAGTACTACGAGAACATCTCTTTCCACGACTAACGCAAAGGCACCTCAGACGGTACGGACGGTCGACGCAGGGTTGGGCTGCCCCCGTTGGGGAAGATGAAAGAACGACCTAATATCCCAGAAGCTTGGTGGGGAAGATGTTGAGTTTTAGGCAGTAGGTATGTAGATACATCTAATATTCTACTTTTTATTTATATCTGATGTCAGCAGATTTATTATTTGTGAGTTTGCGTAGCAAAAGATTTATCTGAGTCGGTTAGTTGTTATTTTTACCATGCAAGTGTTGGCTGACTGGCTTTTAGTTTCTTGTTGATGTCGACTGCCTTATTATTACGATAAATCTTGTGTCGGCTGACCTTTACTGATTGATCATGATGTCTATGGTCGACTGCTTGATTATCGGATTTAGAACTGGTGTTGTCTGACTTATAATTGTCGAATGATTCAAAGAGGAGGTAAACAAGCGCCTTTTTTGAGGGACTGTGGCTAGCGTTGGCTTACTTATTTCTAGCGAAAGGCTAGTATATCTGTTAGTAGATCCTGACCGAACTCATTTACCTCGCCAGCCAGATTGACGGGCCGTCGGTACCTCGCACCTATACCAAAAAAAAGTACCAATATTTAAGATTACCTCTACACTAACTACGATTACGATTCAGCTGACCCCTTGCACCTAACTATACCTTATGAATTTTAATTAAAACTTAACATTGGGTGCAAGACATTGTGTAGTGTGTTATTGTTTTAGAGAAGTCCGTAAGCTCTAAATATAAGTTAGTACTTGTCGACGTGCACAAGAAAACGAACTTAACTTTATGCTGCAGAAAATTTACTTTAATTTACCAGATGCAAGAATTCCCGAATGCAACGTCGACTTGGCATAAAATAATTGAAACGCGCAAACAATGGTGCAGCGTTTGTAAGCCACCAAGTTTTTGTTTTTGCTGGCTCGAGTGAAAATAGTCACTTCTGTTTGTTATCCTATATACAGCTTAATTATACGACAAAGGCTTGTTGGTATAATCTACTCTTGTTTATGTGGAACCAATAAGTTACACAATAATAAATAATCATTACAAATAGTAGTATCGAGCCACGAACCGCTAAACTGCAAGTGTTTCTTTAGTTATTCGCCTATCGCTGGAAGAGATCGCTTTTAGCGATAAGGCCGCCAACTTGTAGCACTAGTTTTAAATTTGTATTTTTATCTTTGTGTATCCTATTGTTTTGGTGTGTCAATAAAGTGTATCTATCTATCTATTGACTTGATTTTTTTCCCACATTGAAGTTTTAGGTTATGTTTTTTTTTCATTGAAGTTTTAATTTAGTGCAATAAAGAGTGTATCTATCTATCTATCGATTGGTGCATCATAATTTATTGTAATTGTGTGCTACCAAATATTTAGGCATCTTTTGTCCATAGCAAATTACTTATTACCTACATATGTAGACTACTTGTAGGTACTGTAGCAAATTACTTATTAACATGTCTATTGAACCTCCTAAACAAATTTTCTGTTGTTAAGAATTGCTGAATGACATATTCTTTGTTAAACCACTCTTGCTATTATACATATATACGGCAAATATGTACCAGCTACGTTGATTCTATCTACTAAAATTAGTTCACTGTGTCATCGCTAGTACGAGTACGGCCAGAGCTTGCTACGGTTGGCATTAGTTATATTCGCATATCTGAGTCAATGCATCGCTTTTTTACGATTTATTCATACATAGAGACGGACTAGGCTTCGATGTTGCGTTTTTATTTTATTTCACTGGAACAAGAACTATCACAACTTTATTTCGTTTATTACAACGATGTTACGATAAAAAACCGCTAGTTTACAATTTCGATACATATTTTACAGATTGATATCAATTAAGCGAAAAAAATAACATTTGCAGATGTGAAAAGCTCTATACAAAGGTTTTTTTGGCGGTTTATTTCGTGGTTTCATCCTTAGCTATCCTATTAATAGGTTGCACATTAAACGATACTGTCTGCAATGAACCAGATTTGTCTATCATTTAACGTTATTTCGGAAGTTATAATATTTTACAGTATTTGAAATGTGTTTTATTGTACATTGGTTCTACCAAAGTAATAAAATAACATAGTGGTTCCACTACTATCGCTAATGGCTACGAAACACAACGTAGCAACGTACACCGGAAAATGGAGAATTATCAGAGCTGCAACCTTTGAACAAAAGTCGAAGCTTCGGCTTCGGCACGACATTTAAGACAAATATGCTGCTGCCAAGCTACCACTGTGATTTAAGCATATTTTCAAAGAGTATATCAGTTCGACTACAGTTTAAATCACATTATGTTTAATAACGATAATTCTTTATTTTTTGTTTGAGTTTTGCATATTATTTACATTGAAATGTTTTAAAAACCTTAGAAACAATAAAAATGCCATACAATTAACAATATTCGTGGATATTTTGTCAAACTATACAAATTTTTGTTTGATTTGAAATGCAATTTAGTCGCATCGAATTAAATATGCGACTGTTAATTTCATCATAATCGTATTAGCAAGTTAGCTATCTAACAACCTCCTTCTAAGGAAATTAACAGGGTTCAAATATTTATTAAAATAAATTTCCAGTTTTTCTATGAAACAAAACGTGTGAATTTAATTTTGAACAAAGCATATTGTTTAATTTCGGTGTAGCTTGTGCTCAAACCTAAAAGATGTAATACAACAATTATAAAAGTGTGTTTCCAAAGTGCAGATATTTAGGACAATGCACGTTTACAAAATATCGGGGGTATGGAAGTAGCGGCACCTCGACGGTGTAAGCGCGTCCGGGCTGCGTCCGGGCCAGGCCAACGACCTCGGTCACTGGGTCGCGCCCGCAGACTGCATCGCACTGCACACTTGAACTTACAGAATGGGGGCTCTTTGCACGACATGCACGAAAATTAATAACATCCTAGATATAAGCCTCTTTTTTTTATTAAATTTATTTTCATTTGTAATTTTAACTAGGTTTAATAATTTTAACTAGCAAAATTACTCTGTTTAGAAGAGAGCCTGAAAGCCACGACACGGGATCACCTAGTGTGGGTTTCAGTGAACACCTTGAAGCTGAAATTGTATTTTGTCCTTGTTTAGTTATGACATCTTGGTGTAACTAGATAGAAATGTAAGCTTTTGAATATTAAATTACTCTTACTAAATTACAATTACCTTATTAGTAAACTACCACTAGCCGATGATATCCACTATTCAATTTCCGGAGCACTTACCAAACTTGTTTTTAACTAAACTAATAATATTTGTTTCTCGTTCAATCTCTTATAAATAGATGGAAAATAGATACGCTTGTAAAATAATTGTAGTTAAGTCGTACTTTAGAACTGATAAAATATCAATATTGAACTATAATACCTAAGTAACTGAGAACTAATTCTCATGATAATTTCCTACGTAGCTATATATTATTGTATTACTTTGCAACAACTTCGCTCACAGTTATAAGTATGTTTTATTTAAGGTTTTATGAAAAAATATATACCGATATGAACATGTTATATAAAGTCCAATCAATATGATATTTTGTATGCGTTAATGTATAATTAACAACTAAAATAAGAGTTTTAAGGTATAAAATTTGCATGGTATGCAAAAAATAATAAATAAAATAAATAAATAAATATTGGTGGACAATTCACACACAATACCATCTGACCCCAGACTAAGCAGAGCTTGTGTTATGGTTATAATGAATCAGAATTGAGAGAGCTCACATAGCCCTTATAGTTGTGCTTTAAAGTAGTTGAATCTATAAACTCTATATCAGCATATTTATTAAGCAGTCCTCTTTATCTTTCCACTGTTGGGACTCAGGCCCTTCTTTAATCTACCACTCAAGCAATAGGCGTGTTGGCAGATGACAAATGCCCCCAAAAATTATCTTTTGTGGTACATTGACCACATGGAACAACGCATTTGAAACATTTTGTGAAATCTTGTGAGTTCGCTTCATCCTATCCTACTAATATTATAAATGTGAATGTATGGATGTTTGGATATTTGGATGTTTGTTGTTCAATCACGTCCTAACGTATGAACGGATCAGGCTGAAATTTGGAAAACAGATAGATTATAGTCTGGAAGAACACATAGGCAAAAAACAATACTTTTTATCCCGGAAAAACAACGGGAACAACGGGAACGGGAACTTCGCAGGTAACACCGCGGGGCGCTGCTAGTAGTACATAAATACTCGTATCTGCAGCTATAGAAGTGACGTGTTGTGCAACATCATTGATATTGATAATTGTTTCAGTTCTATCAGCCATCGCTATGACTACCATTTTTTTTTTTGAATTTATTCTTAACTTGTTTCTATATACTTGTTGATGCGTCGTAGTAAGGTTTGTTCACAATTCCCATAACTATAACGTAGTAGATATACAATGACAAATTACAACACTATTAACAATGATTTACGACTTAACACGTTAATATAATTTTGTTATAGTATTACATCGTCCAATTAACATAATTTCATGCTTGTCAATGTGCTATAGCGTGCTATTGGTCTAGTTGTGGTCCCTAGGGAGGTATTATGTGATAGCGTGGACAGAGCTCTCAGATGGTATACCTACAGGAGCACTAATTTTTTAATGAATTAATAACGCTTACTTGAGACCTCTATCTAGCGTCTATTCTTAGTTTTGAGCATATGTTTTTATGCCTAGAAATTGCATTTGTTCACCAGTTCGGCTTTTGGTAGATCATGAAGTCAAAAATAAATAACCTACAAAAGAACTTATAACCTAAAACGCACTTTTGCATTTTGACTTTGAAAATGCATACGATAAAACTTAAAAACAATCAAGCAGGTATCTATGAAAGGCAAAATGTATTTTAATGATACGATCAACTTTAGGTTTTACTACTTTTTAACCTACCCAACAAAGAGGGGACAGAAAGAACAGGGTTATCAATTCGACAACCATGTTTTGTATGTACTTATGTTCCTCCATTTCTCAACAACGTCCAAACCGAATTTGATAATTCTTTTTTGTTCAAAAGTGTATACTTCCCGATTAAGTAACCATACCATATAGGTAAATTTATATTCTCGAAATTCAAGGGGGGAGTTTTTGTACCGTAACAGAAATTAATTAATAGAATTTCCATTTGTATGTTGCTTTGCAGCGTAAACAGCTGCATTTTCATCTTTTTTTATTTTTACCAATAATTTCAATTTCCACGCTTCTGCTTCAAGTTTCTAGGGATGGTCAACACAAAGGTTCTTATCAAAAAATATTGCCTTGTTTTGCACCACGAAATGGGCACTGCACAAGCAATAATGTATGTACACAGTGTACACAAGCCTTCGTTTCGCTAGACCGTAGTTTACTCTCAAATGCAAACACTGCACCCATTCTGCAAGTTACAAACTATAACGTACCAATACTGTTGGTGTTTTGAATTTGCTTTGTATTTCATACGCGTTGTTAGTTATTCAAGTTACAGTGGTCTAGTTGGGAGAACGGCGGCTGCCGATCTGGAGACCCCGGGTTCAAACCCCACACGCACCACTGTCTTTTCGAAGTCATGTGCGTAATGCCGCTAACTTAAAACGGTGAAGGAAAACATCGTGAGGAAACCGACATGTACCTAGAATCTTTCGAAGTGTCATGTGTCATCCGCCAACCCGCACTGGGCCAGCGTGGTGGATTATGGCCTTAACTCTCTCCTTGCGAGAGAAGGCCCCGAGTCCCAGCAGTGGGAACGTTTAGTGGGCTGTTGATGTTGATGTTGATTATTCAACTGACACTGTTCAGGCGATATTTGTAAAATATACAATACATACAATTTTTTTTAAATAAAAGAGTGACGAGATGAGCAGGACACGTGCCTCATGGTAAGCAACATGCCTGCCACATAATACCACCGTGACATGCAGCTATTGGAACATAAAAGTCCAAATCATTACCTAGCACTGCACTGCGCTCGTCACCCAGAGATGTAAGATATCTCTAAGCCCTGTAATTTCTCTGGAAACATTTAATTGGAGCACAAACCTTTTTGTCGTTGTATGAAACAAAATCCATTGTGTGGTTACGAAAATGTAACGTAAGTGATATAGCAAGTGCGGTCTAAGCCGAAGGCACATAACTCCCTAAACTGTGAATGGTACAAGTCAAATTGTGAAATCTAAGAATTTACAAACTAAAAAACAAAACATATTTTTGCCCTAGCCTAACGACGCTGTTATTTTCAGCATACAACAACAAAATGTGTGCAAAAAACCCTTTTTTTCGGTTAAAAACTGTGTGTTGTGTAATGAAGTCCAATTTTGTCAACTTATTGTAATAAATATTATCATTAGTGATCCCTCCAACATTTTAGACTGTGACCGTGAGCCTGTGCGATAAAAGCACCTCAGTCCCATCATAGTGTAGTTGGGTGCTGAGTGGATGTGGAAACGAAAAGTAAAGTATACCTTATACAGAGCGTATACCGTGATGGAAGAGGTTTTCATTACGTAGTGATTCTAATTACGATGATAATATCTGCACATACGGCTTGAATTAAAGGCGTCGTAATAATAATGGGCAGTAATAGGGACTGCCGACAGAAGTGAAACTTGTAACTCCGAATTTGATAGCACTTCACTTTGGAAACTCCGCGGGTTAGACCGGGTGGCGCTACTAGTCTGGAATAAATCTTCAAAGCATTGTCGTCTAAATAAAAATCTGTAATGGTAATAATGGTAACACGCCATGGCCATGTAGAATTTTCAGGATGGCCATGATCCCCAGTTCACTCAAAGATTTATTTCATTCACGAGCGTGACGTTTTAGCTCAATTCACAGTTCACAGCCAACGAATAAACTGTGAGTGGTGCCAAAAGAAGTTTTCACTTCAATAAGATTACGTTTGGCTGGGATTTTCCTGATGAAGTCCAATATCACCTAATATGGAACACGAAATAGAATAATAAATATAGAAGTAAACTGTTTACTACTCTTTAATTAACAAAAAGATTTAAAGACACCCATATTGGTTCAAAGACACTCAAGTGGTTCCCCATTCGTCTGCGTCGTAATGCCCATATTCTTTTTCTGCTGTTCAATATTCTATTTAACCCTAAAACTCCACTCTATCTTAAAGAACGCTTTACTTTTTGTCAAGATTGTCATTCTCAAACATTAAGATCAAAAACTAATCTAACTCTGATGATCCCATTAGCACGTTCTGAATCATACTACGGTAAGTCTTTTGCCTTTCAAGCAGCTCAATTGTGGAATGAATTACCTATTTCTATTAGAAAATCTCCCTCATTGGAGTCTTTTAAAGGTCACGTCAAAGAACATTTTCTATCGAAACAGCAATCATAAGAATGTCATTATTACAATTAGTTTTCTGTTTTACCTTTAATATGTCATTATTTACCATCTTTTTTTTAATCCTTAGATATTTGTCTTTAGTAAGTAGGTATCATAAGTAATTATGTATAACTACAGTGTATATATATTAGTATATCATAGAAGTATGTAAGTATTAGCATGTATTGTTATAAGTACGTATGTTTATTTATTTTTATTCTGGTGTTAACGTATATATCTACATAATTTGTATTTACTGATGTAGTCTAGAATGGCACACCCCACTATTAAAATTCCAAAAACCATTTCCACCCAAAGGTTGCCTGGAAGAAATCGCTTTCAGCGATAAGGCCGCCTGTTGTAGCACTAGCTATTATTGTTTTTCTTTGTCTGTATATCTGATTTCTTTTGGTGTGTACAATAAAGAGTAATATCTATCTATCTATATTGTACCCATCTGGGACCACAGACCTGGGCAGAATTATTCGGTTTTAAACGTGAATTCGAAGCGCATGTTATGAACCATTGTAAAGCGGTTGTGGTACAGAGAGCCAAGTGGAATCACTATAGGTTGAATAACTTCAATAAGCAACGAGTTATAAATTAAGTAGCACAGTTATAAGTAAGCCGGACGCGTTTGCAACGTTTCGGTCGTACGTTTTCAAGTTTCACGAAAAAATATAAACCAGAAATTTGTTAAAAGTAGGCGAGGAACGACCTGCATTGAGGATTTGGCCAGATTTTAAATTGTCTATAATTTTGTACACGTTAAGCAAACAAGATTTACCTATTTGGGAATTGAAAATTGCTCGAGAATTACTTTTTTGGTCCTTCTAGTAGATGAATGAACTTATATTTTAATTACTAGGTAATAGGTATGTATAAATATGTATGTTGCTGAGTATATCTTAATATATAAAAAATCAGAGTCATCCATTTTTTTTCCCAGTGAAGTTGGTGTGGATGAGTAATTAGGTCCAACTTTGCAGATAGAATAGTTATTAATATTAATGGTGTTTATGTGCAGTTAGACTTGCCAATAAGCAAATGTATGTGCAAAATATTACAGTATTCCGATTCGAAATGGTTTTTTTGAACAAAGTTCCAACAATGAATTTGATTATATTTCTTATGAATTGAGCATTTATTTTAGTTGAATTTTTTAATCGTACATTTGCTTTAAATTTGACAGATTTGATACATTTTGACATTTACCGAATGAGTTGGATAATATTGAGCATTTGTAGAATTAGGACAAAGCAAGTTTTAGCCAAAGATTGTAGTGATCGTAATTTGGTACCTAATTATTATTTAAGAATTATCTAATCTTGATACTAATTCACTAATTTATAATGATGTAAGAATGTTATGTATATATTATGTAAGAAATTATTCATGACTTGATCAAAATATATATTTTTTGTACTGACTTAACTAATGTAACAATTTGTTATAAGGTCAATAAATATTTCTATTTCTAGGTTCAAAATGTTTCCAATTCCCCCCTTCTTTTCCTCTTCTTCTGCTAATCCAAGAAATATGTAAAAAATATATAAGATTTGAAATGACAAAAGTCACGGACCCCGGAGTCTGTGGTGTGGCAAATTTAAATAAACAAAAATATAGGCCTTAGGCACATCATGTAATTTATGAAGAGTGAATCGGTTTTTTTCTTGGTAAACACGCTCCATCGTAGAACGCATCGTCGCTTAACATCAGGCAAGATGGCGGCCAAGTGTGAACCGAGCACTTTCTGATTTTGAAACCGCCCAATTTCTCAGCTGTGATATAACGACACTGAACACATTTACGAAATATGCATTCGTATTCTAAAGATATTGTAGCAGTTCTTCATTGCTTGAAAAAGCGCTTAAAACGCCATTTTTTTTAATAAAACCTTATATAGACCGATTTATCGCCCCCGAAATACCTTGCATAGATACAAAATTTTAACAAAATCGTTGAAGCCGTTTCCGAGATTCAGATTCTATATACTTAAATACATATAAACATACATCCAGACATTGCTCGTTTAAAGGTATACAAATAATAGGATAGGATTTTCTATGACGAAAACAAAACCGACTTCAATTTAAAATTAAATTCAGACACACTCTTAAATTTTATAAGAAGCTATGAATGACTACGTGGACTATTAGGAAACCACCGCACCGATTTCCATAAAATTTATATGGGGCCACCTCTCAAGTATTTTGTACCAAAAACATGAAAATAACGCAGCTAGCGCGTAAGATACGTACCAGAATATACAATGGAGTTAAGAACCTCCTCCTATTTTCAAAGTCGGTTAAAAAGATTTTGTCACATAAGCGAATAATTGATAATTATTGTTGGTCTAGCCGCAAACCAAATACTCATAGGCTTAATTTTGCAACGCCATTTATTGTTAAGTACAACAGACAGTTTTTTGTTAGAAAATACAAATACATATTAAATACGACGATATTAAGACGTTGATAGAGAACCCTTTTATAATAGTTTTTCTCAGAAAAAAAAACAAAAAGAGGGTTGAGAGCAAGTAGTCAGGATTCCAACCGGAGCCTCCTAATTTCAAAATTTCATGAAAATCGTTCATTCCGTTTCCGAGATTCAGATTATATATATTTTACTAGCGGCCCGCTCCGGCTTCGGCTCCGGCTTCCGGCTTGAATAATACCCTAGATATCAACTGCAGCGTCATCTGCCGGGCTGATTTGTGAATCTAAACCTTCCAGGGCCCTACCCAAACGTATACAAAAAAAATCATTCAGATCGGTCCAGCCGTTTAGGAGGAGTTCAATAACAACGAAAAGTGGCATTGATTTATACATATATAGATATACAATAATTTCTCGTTTAAAGGTATAAGATAAGATACTCGTCGGAATGTTCATGTACTTTCGCTGCTCTACAATGTGCTTTTTAACCCTGCTGTATCCCGCTACCTCAGAGACTGCTTCACTTTTTGGAGCAGCTCTCAGACAAGTACTCTGAGAACTACATATAATTTAGTACTTCAAGCCCCACCCGCACGCTGTGAAAAAATCTTTGGCAAATCGTTTGCGTTCCAAGCAGCACAATTGTGGAACTCCTTGCCTGTGGAAATCAGGGAAGCTCCTTCGCTTGCTGTATTCAAGCAACACGTAAAAACCTTTTTTTTGTCCAAGTCCTGCTAGGGTCGCTCTGTGGATGTACCTAACACTATTACTGAAATATTCTTGTTACTTTTTGTTAATTAGTATTATAATTGTAATCGATTATATATTTGTGTATATTGTAATGTTATTTATGTATTAGAATGTAACAGTATTAGAATGTATGTTTATCGTTAATTAATGATAGTCAATAATTATTATTTGATGCATTGTTTGTTTTAGTAATGTATGTAGGTATCAATTTACTCCTATTAACTCTTTGTTTGTGAACCCGTCTTCCTTTATTTATAATCATTTTCCATACCACGGTTACCCGGATCGCTTTTAGCGATAAAGCCGCCAATTGTTACCATATTTTCTTTTTTAGGTTATTGTTTCTTAAGTTTTTTTTTTGTTTATTTAGTGCAATAAAGAGTTTATCTATCAATCTACTTATTATACACAGAAACACCCAGACACAGTGCAAACATTTGAATTCATCACACAAATATTTTCACTGGGTGGGAATCGAACCCATGACCTTTGGCTTTGCAGGCAGAGCTACTACTCACTAAGCCAGTAAACGTTGCAAACATAGCGAGTCTTTTTAATCGCGGCTTGGAGACTCGTGTTTTGCTCTACTTTTTTGCCTTGTGCCTTCATTACTAAGCATGTAGGATCAAACAACGGATGACATACAATCATCTATTTATTTTCGTCATTTCATATGCTATTGTAATAATACTTTTAGACTTATATTATAATACGTGATGGTCTTTGTACCACATTTTACGAAAATACGTAAGAAATATCGAACAATTATAATTTATATAGAGAAAGCATGCAGCACACTAATAGTTTTTAGGGTATGCCTCCTATCATCCCCTAAACTAAATTTTAAGTCAATATTTCCTAATTAATGTCTCACTCAGCGCGCTCTCGCGCTCTTACCCATAGAGGCATACCTAGTTGAGTTTAGGGGATGATTTCCCCCTTAGATTGGTCTATATTATTGGAACAAGCTTTAAAACAGTTGTCTGACGAACATATGTATTTACAAATGGAGCATGAGAATTTAAATTATTATTTTGGAGTTGTTAAGCAAAACGGCCGACGGAAAGTGTCTGGGAGTATTGGGACCTTGTTTTTAATGATATTGCCTACAACATACGTAAAATCACTCATTAGAAAACCATTCCACGTTAATTAAAACAGACAGAAAACATTTTACAGATACGTATCAGTGCTTAACAGATTTTACACTAGAAGGAACCATAGACTTCGATGCTCTCTGAATATCAACTATAAGCTTGAAATATATCGTCTGGTGACTACAGTCACCAGACTCTACGGTCTCTACGGTCCAACCAAATCTGCTCCAAGCTATCGTGTAATCCTATACATTTCAGTTCAAACTTGAAAATCAGATTAATTATTTTAAAAACTAGATTTTAATAACGAATGTTAACGAAGGATATCAAAATTAGGGGAGAATCTTGAAAGACGGAAAGTACAAACTTCTACCACCTGCAACATACAAAAAAATACAAAGTTTAAATTCAACTTACTATATATATAGGTAATATCAAATATGGCTGCCTTACACACGTACTACAACTGATAGTACAATATTTTTAAAAGCTGGCAAGGATGTCTTAAACTCTAGATGAGTTACTCATGATCTACAAAACTAAATAGCTTTTAACCTGTCTGGTGCTAGAAAATGTTTCCAAATCGGAAATGTTAACAAGCTACTTTGCATTGACAAAGAAAATGTATTCTTTTAAAACCCGATGACCCGGTTACTATTAATGTTCCAATAGCTGAGTGTCACTGTGCTGTTATGTGGCAGGCATGTGGCTTACCATCAGGCACATGTCCTGCTCGACTAGTCACTCTTTATTTAAATAAAAAAAACATGTTCCTCAAATTCCAAATCGAGTTTTTTGAGTGGAATAGTTACACTGAAACAAATTTACCCAGCTGAGTCTCAAATACCTTTTTCTTGGTCCACACACAAGATAATAATGGGAGACACACTTACCAATAGGGATTATTATGGAGACCTCAGAATCATGAAGATCAGATTTATTTTTTTATCGATCTTTCGATCTATCGATCTTTATCGATCAATGAAAGCAGGATTCTCAACAAGATGAAAGGTAAGATGAATCTGCACGAAAGCTTTCCACTAGCATTTGTTGCACTTTCGCACCACTTCGAGAGTTTTAGGTACGCTGACGACAAGAGAAGCGCCATTAGTAGATTTGAACGGCGCGGCGTGCGGTAGTTACATCATTCAAAAAGGTTTGGGATTACAACCTACAGATAGCTATCACAGTCAGAAATGGGGCGTTGATAGCGGCAATAAGTATACCTACAAGAGAATTAAAATAAGTGTAAACAGTGTTTAATTTAGTATGAGTCTTTTGAGTGTTTAGGCAGTGCATCCTCACTCGCTCAAGGTCGCGCAGTTTTAGCCTACCGCTAGACCGTTCCTTCCAGGAAACAAGTGCCAGTCGGTTGTCGGACGCACGGCTGAGCGCTCGCGCAACTCGTTTCCCGCGCATATTGTTATTAGATATGTCGACAACCCTCCGCGCTAGACAGGGACAGAGTTACGCGTTAGAAGAGAGAGTTGAAAATCGCGACAGATATTGAGCGCTAATGCGAGCTGAATTGAACTTTGTTGTGTCCCAGCAAGAGTCGCTATTTATATAATTGTGTTCGGTAAGTGAGGCTTCTGTACTAATATTTATTCTGTGGCTTAGATAGGAATAAAGTATTTACTACAGCCATTCATGGTATATATTATATGGCTTCTTGTGATAACACTGTGCGGCAACTCGTCCTCTTCCGTGAAATATGGTCGAGAAGAGCAATGGCTTTCACATGCGTCAGAGTCGTGAACAGATGCTGCATGCGACACTTGGACTACTCGTGATTTACTGCCACTCAGAAATTAGGATTTAGGTCTAAATTTTCCTCGAAAATGTTAAATGTTGCTAATTTTACTGAAGCGAATTCTGACATACAGACTGACAGTGTATCACTTTTTAACCTAAAAAAAAAGAAATCGAAAATTCTGCGACTGATTTTGCGTTTCGGACGAAAACAGCTACCGGACGCCGTCAAAAACGTGTAATTAAGATGAAATCTGATTTGTTTCAGATCTTACATGTTACATCGTAGTTTTTGGATCCTAAGATTTATCCTAAGATCCTAAGATTGTAGGATTAATGAATAATACAAATACTTTATTCAATACCATTGATTTTCAACTTTTATCAGGCCAAAGCACATAAGTAATATACTACTGCTTATAAATAAATACAACATAATTAAAATTTGCCTTTATAATCTAGCACTTTGTTTATTTCTTGATTCTTTATGGTCACTGCAAATTTGAAGGTAATTCACAAATATTTCAACTAAAACTAAATATTTTGACTAACGATATATATGTATTTATGTATGGCTTTCACAGGACTATTCAGGTTGCTTGCCTGCACTGTATCAATGCTAAATATTTAGAGAATATCTGGAATTGAATTGGCGAGTGCATTCTGAAGCGGTGCCGAGTCAGACGAACAATTTACGAGTATTATGCTCCAAGTAAATAACTAGCCGAGAGCGACCCAGATATTCAGATGCATTGTGCTCGAGACGCGTATTTTAAATGAAATGGCGATAAAAATCAATGTACATATATGTATCTTAGAATATACGTGAGGGGATACTTCTGGTGGCTAAAAAAATATAAATACTCATAACATATGGATGTAATATTTTCAGCGTTCTTTCCGGCCGGCGTATAAAATAAGTCCAGGTGTAAAATCATCACAAAATTAGAATAGTGTTGTGGTAGGGCTCTTTGTAGACCAGAAGGAAGTACCATAACTTAGGGAAATAATCTACCGCCAAGAAATACCAAACACTATTCTGTTTCGGTTTGAAGAGCAATTGTTCCAGCGATTTAAAACTTAAGGGTAGTTAACTAACGTACTTTAACGTTAAGGGTTAAGAGTGCGCCTAAAGCCAGGAAAAAATCAGATTTCACCCGCGCGACGCGTTTCTTATTGTGATGTACATAAAGTCGAGAATAGCATGACACAGTTTGGAGGAAAAATCAATGTTTAATCAGGAGTCCATTTTTGACCAAGTTTTATTTAATTACTCAATAACTAAACATAAATTTAAAAAAGTGTTCAGTTACTTTACTAGAACGTACAAATAGGAATTTTATATTCGGTTACTGTGCTTCTTCTTGATTGTACCCACACTTCAATATTTTTTTTGTCATAGTTTTTAGTTTCTTAACTTCAGTGAGCGGCGTCGAAAGTGTCCTTTTTTCGTTTTCTGGCTTTAGGCGCCCCCTTAAGGGTCCAAGGCAGTGATTTCAATCATTCGCGTTTAATTAATTGTATAATCATGCACCATGATTATACAATTAATACGATTTTATTATTCTTATTAAATCAACTCGTTTAACTCTATTTTTAACTAACTATAAGAACTGTTGAAACTTATGGTAGATAGATGTATTATGTGAACCGCATTAAGATTTTTACACAAAAAATATTAAAAATCAATATACATTTTGCCATACTTAGAACTGAAATTGAAAAATAATTTTCATCAAACCAATACGTGCGGGTGTCTATGGATAGGTTTTTGAAAATGATGTTGAGGTTTGTAATACCATTTTTTGACGTGACAACGTCTTATAATTCGATGAAGCCGGCTGCACGCCCGCAAAACATGACGTCATGTGCCGTTAACCTCGCCGCCGGCGTTACCTCGCTCTAAGGCGTAGTTGAAGTTGTCACGTTCAACTAACGTCAGTAACCCGACTTTACAGACAAGCATTTTTTTCTATACTGAAAATTTTGCGCGAGAGACACTTTTAAAGTGGTAAAATGGGTGTCTCCCCCCTCCTGTAACTTCTCGAGAATGATAAAACTAAAAAAAAAAAAAAACTTCCACCGAAAATTGGTTTCAACTAGATCTAGTAAGTAGTTTTTTTTAGTACGTCATAAATACAATATTATTAAAATATCCATCAAAGTTACAACTAACTACAAGAAATTATGTATTGTATTATGTTACTTGCTGCTACGGAGCCCTTCATGAGTGAGCCAACTCGCACTTGGCTGTTTTATTTTAAATGTAGTGAAATAACTACATTACAATTTGTAGTGGTAGGACTCTTGGCAGAGTCCGCCTGGGGAAGTATCACGCCTTTGCCAGTTATTCTACCGCCAAGTAGTAATGTGTAAGCGTTACTGTGTTCCAGTTTGAAGGGCATTGTTTCCAGAGAAATTACTGAGCTTAGAGATACAACACCTTACATCTCTGGGTGACCAGCGCAGTGCAGTGCTAGGTAATGATGTGGACTTTTCATGTTCCAAAAGCTGTGTGTCACTGTGATGTTATGTGGTAGGCATGTTGCTTACCATCAGGCACATGTCCTACTCGTCTTGTCACTCGTATGATAAAAAAAAACTACAAAGTTTACACATGTATAAGGTTACACCACATTAGTTGCACAAAATTCGAATCAAACAGAATAATTATGTCACCATCATCAACAGCCCACTAAACGTTCCCACTGCTGGGACTCGGGACCTTCTCTCGCAAGGAGAGAGTTTAGGCCATAATCCACCACGCTGGCCCAGTGCGGGTTGACGGATGACACATGACTTCGAAAGATTCTAGGTACATGTCGGTCTCCTCACAATGTTTTCCTTCACCGTTTTAAGTTAGCGGCATTACGCACATGACTTCGAAAAGACAGTGGTGCGTGTGGGGTTTGAACCCGGGGTCTCCGGATCGGCAGTCGCCGTTCTCCCGACTAGACCAGTACTAATTAATAAGTAATAAGTAGAATAATTATGTACAATATTATATTTAAAATTAGAGGATTGTGAGATCACCTCATTGGCTTACGGAACAAAAGTCCACGTATAAAGCCGCCAGCTACAACCAGTTATATAAAAGAAGAACACACATTTCATCGAGATCGAATGTGTTTATGTAGAGTCGACACACGCTGGGAGAGTCGTAAACGTTGAGGAGTCGATGAGTGTCTAACTCTAGTGCATCGCAATAAGGCAGAGTTCTGAGCATGACTTCTTTACTAAAATACGAGCACGTAAAGCTGTGCTGTTACGGTAAACCTATGGCTATTGTGTGAAATTGTATTGTATTATCTATGTCAATATCGATTCTTTTTATTCTGGTTCAGTTTCAATGTAAGACTTACAAAACATTCTAAGCGGGTAGCGAACGCTTTTTCGTCAAGAACTGATATTTTAAAAACTTTTTTTTTAGTATGGCAACCCTTATACCACTATCTAGTGGTATAAGGGTAAGTTGTCTAATTGCTGTAAGCGATAAATCTGCTGTTTACGGTACAAGCATTATGGTTCTCAAAGTATTGTATCTGGTGCCTAGTCATTGTCCTGTCTTGGTTAGGTACCGAGATACAGTACTAAGTACTAGTTCGGACCTAATGGATTCAATAAATGTGTTCATGTTCTTATGCCAAATAAATAATTTTGTATTTTTGTATTTGTATTTGTCATAAGCAGCCTATTAAATGACTTAAGCCTATTAAAATTGACTGGCCTCGTGGCTTAGTTGGTAGTAGCTCTGCCTGCGAAGCCAAGGGTCGTGGGTTCGATTCCCAACCAGTGCAAATATTTGTGTGATGAATTCAAATGTTTGCACTGTGTCTGGGTGTTTTTATGTATAATAAGTATGTATTTAAAACTATATAAGTATTATATCAGCTATCTGGCCGCCATCATACAAGGTTTGCTTAGTTTGGGGTCAGATGGTGTTGTGTGTGAATTGTCCACCAATATATATATATATATATATATTTTTTAAATGTTTCCACTACTGAGATTCGGAGCCTTTTCTCACAAGACGACTATAATCCACCAAGCTGGTTCAGTATGAGTTTCCGGATAACGCATGATCTCGAAAGATTCTTGGAATATACAGATTTCTTCACCATACAAAGATACTCAAGAGTTGCAGGCGGGATTCAAACCTACGACCTCAAGAATATCTAGGTCACAATATGAGCTACATTAAAAGCCTTTCCGAGCGCTTGGTTGCCGCTACGCATGACCAAAATGCTGGCGTTTATTTGGCTCAACGTATAAGCATTCAGCGTGGTTATGCCGCCAGCGTGCTGGTCACGCTTCCGACTGGTAGTGGGCTTGAGCATTTTGATTATCTTTTGACATTTATTGGGTGGATAATTTAGATTTGTATATTCGTTTTGTTAATAAAAGCTCTGCATGTTAATAAAGTTACATTAGAATGACATCGCTTTTGTTTAAAAATACTTGCAAGATCAGTACAATCCTTAATTGTTCAATGGTTAAGGTGCGCTTACACGAGGGCAATAATTGCTCGGCGACACGAATGGACCGATCTGGAGCAATTAAACGCAATTTCGCTTATTGCTTCTAATTGCTTCAGATATTTCAAATTGCTCAATGTCGCCGATACGAATTGACGAATATCCAATGGGCTTGGAAATTCCTAGCAATTTTTGTATATATCTCATTCGCACTTGTTTGTTTTGCGGCTTGCCGTCTTGCTTCCGCGGGGAGAGCGAGTGGTCTGGTGACGCTACAAGCCGACGCAGCAAGAACAATGTCGTCCATAGCGAGCGAATACTGAAATGCTCGTGTAGGACAGTATTGCCTAGTTGATGAAGTTGCGCGATATCGCTCAATATTGTATTGCGCAGTATTGATGCTTGTTGCCATTGCCGTAAATTGCTTGATGTAGTCGTGACGTCATAGTTGACGAGTATTGACTGGAATTGAGCAATTTTAGTCGCCCGTATAAGCGCACCTTTAGCAACGTTGTGTCAAAGCGGAAAATAAGGGTCATCTAGTCTTCGGCTAAAACTGCAGCGGTAGTGTATTCCGTGCTGCTGGAATTACAGTTTTATCTGGGTTCACATAAAGTCGTTTGTGGTTCAAGAACAGATTTTAAAAACTGAATACTTAAAAAGACTAACTATTTGGTGGACATTTACATTTTTACGTTCATGATGTGATTCCAATGAACCAATTTGACCAATAACGACATAAAAAATAGTAAAAAGTGACGAGGAGGAGCAGAACATGTGCCTGATGGTAAGCAACATACCTGCCAATAACAGCATAGTGATACGCAGCTATTAGAACAAGAACAAAATCATTACCTAGCAGTGCAATGTGCTCTTTACCCAGAGATATAATATGTTTCATCTCCAAGTCGGAAATTTCACTGGAAATATTGCGCTTCAAATCAGAACACAGTAACGTTTGCACATTATTTGTTGGCGGTAGAATGACTGGCAAAAGTGTGGTACTTCCCTAGGTGTAAACTTGTGGTACTCTGCAAAGAGTCCTACCACTGTCTAGTTACCATTAACTAGGTTTTGCCAGCGATTTCGCAAGAATCCCAGTTGAAATGTCAGCTAATATATGTATCTCTCTTGCATGCATTAGTAATATTATCACATTATTTATAGCTATTTTTTTTTTGTTTTTTTAACTATTATAGATTTGCACTTGACCACCATCTCGCCTGATGTTAAGCGATGATGCGATCTACGATGGAGCGTGCTTACCTAGAAGAAACTGATTCAGTCTCGATTTGAAGACACTAAGATTGTAACTATAGGGGAAAACCCACTCAGGCAACGCATTCCACAACCTAGACGTTCCAATCACAAACGTGGAGTCAAATCTCTTCGTTCGTGTTTTTGGAACATCAGCCATGAAACGATGTCGCTTTTTTGAGGTGCGAGAAGTCCGATAGAAGAAAGGGCTAGGTCATGCAGATCAGTTGCACACTCTCCGAAGTGTATCCGATAAAAGCTAGCAATTTTGCGGCGATGTTCAAGACTGAAGTCATTTACGCACAAGAGTGTCATGTGAGCCTATGAGCCTTTTGACACGTCTATCAATCGATTCCAGAATCTCCAGCTGATACTTAGCCGATCCATCCCAAAGCTAACTCTAGAAATTAAAAAGTCCACATTCGCCTGCAGTTGTTTAGTTATTATGTTTAATTTTAACTACGTCCATGACATTTGAAAACATCTATTCTAGTTTGAACAATGATTCTAATGGCTATAAAAATAGGATACAACTATATTTAACCCTATTTAGCGAGAGCTATGACGTATTCACAGCCTACTAAATAGTCTACTTTATATTTTCAAAGCTGGGACACGAAGCCATCTCTCATAATTGGCTGGCCTTGTGGCTAAGTGGTTAGTAGCTCTGCCTGCGAAGCCGTGGGTTCGATCTCCACCCAGTGCAAATATTTGTGTGATGAATTCAAATGTTTGCACTGTGTCTGGGTGTTTCTATGTATAATAAGTATGTATTTAAAACTATATAAGTATTATATCAGCTATCTGGCCGCCATCACACAAGCTTTGCTTAGTTTGGGGTCAGATGGTGTTGTGTGTGAATTTTCCACCAATATGTATATTTATTTATTTATTTATAAGGTCGTTCATGTATTTAGTCCACTACGCTGGCTGGCTGGCAGTATGGTCTGGTAGATGACACATGGTCTCGGAAAATGTTGGTTTCCTCAGGATGTTTTCCTTCGCCGTTAATATTATGGTGTTATTATTATTTACGTTTGTATTATAACCGTATGCACGTAATTATGACTATGTAAATTAACTCGAAATACTGAAGTTAAAAATTCAATAACAAGCCGGTTATGTGCTAGTCAGTCTGACACCGAACACTTACGACAAACAAACACAATCAATTTTAATTTCAATGTATTTATTCGGACTATTATTCAATAGAACATTTGGTTACGTCACTTACAATATAATTATACATAATATGTGTACGTAATAAAATAATATCAAGAAATAATGTCGTATACAATTGAAAACTAATCAGCTGTAAAAGTGCCTTTGTCAATTCGACACAGCTGCAAAAATGTTCTGTCTGCCAAAGTACAAATTATGCAAATAAGTAAGTACTTGTAAAATTTTACATTAATGTCGAGTATAATTTTACCTTTTTCCATAGTTCCAATTGATACCGTGCGCTCAACATTAACTTGTTATTTATTTATATGTCGCTATATTTTGTACGAGTACATCAAAGCAACTTTTAACCACTGTGTTTTGAGCTCGTACGAATGATTACAAAGCGTATACAAAAACTCGTCAAAACAACTCGTGTTTTGTAAATATTTTTATATATGATTTTTAATCATTTTACTGAAAAAACACGTACGTGTGAAAATTCTAACACTTAACTAATACGGTTGAAAATTATATACTTTTACCATAATTATTAGTACCTAGTTGACGGAGCTTTGCTCGGTATTTTTAAATTATATTACGGCAGATACAAATTACGTTCTGATGAAATATCACTAATAACAAAATTTACGGGTCAAATGAACCACCAGGAGACCTACGTAGGATGATAGAAGGGTATAAAGTAATAAGATTCAGCACTATGCCGTCACTTGTAAGCTGTCCAACTGAGTGCAATTGAAGAGGGGGGGTTACAATCCTCGATCATTTCTTCTTGTCGCATGATTTTTGTACGGCATTGCAAAATAATGGATTAGAAGAGGTATTTAAACTGTATGGAACCAATGCCGTACTTAATCAAATGACCAAATTTACTCTGTTAATTACTCGTACTCTGTAAATTTTTCCGACAAACTAATAATTAAAAAGTTAAAATTTTAATTTTTATAGTTTCAATACCTCTTCTTATCTATTATTCCGCAACGCCGTACAAAAATAATGCGACAAGGAGAAATGATCGAGGATTGTAACCCCCCCTCTTCAATTGCACTCAGTTGGACAGCTTACAAGTGACGGCATAGTGCTGAATCTTATTACTTTATACCCTTCTATCATCCTACATAGGTCTCCTGGTGGTTCATTTGACCCGTAAATTTTGTTCACGGGCCTGTAGTCTATAAGCATATAGTTTATAACAATACAATAATACAAAAAAAACGAGAAAGTAACCATCAAGATTCGAACCGATATCTTCCGAAACCGAGGGCGGCTCTCTACCGCCTGCGCTATTCAGCCGATGTACGTAGTGGCAAAATTTGCTATCGTATTCAAATTATATTATAGGAGTTTTTCATTGCCTGAAAAAGCACATAAAATGTCATTTTTTAATATGCAATCTAGCTAGATCGATTTATCGTCCCCGAAACCCCCTGCGTACATAATTTCATCAAAATCATTCGAGCCGTTTCCGAGATTCAAATTCTATACATAGGTTTATGTATACAAGAATTGCTCGTTTATAGGTATTACCATAATTATTTAAAATCAGAGAAAAGTTGAACATACAAAAGCCGAATCCTTAGTAATCCTACTAATATTATAAATGTCAATATATGGATGTTTGTTGCTTTTTATCTCGGAAAACAACGGTAACAATGGGAACGGGAACTTCGTGGGTAACACCGCTGGGCGCTGCTAGTACATTAATATATAGACATAGGATCGTGTGTAAAGCGGAAAAAGTTCCATTGTCATGCGAAATGAAATCATACTCAAGATTTGCGTAGTCAAAAAGCTGACAAATTCCAGAGCACAGTCAACTTGGTACAAAATGTTAGATTTTATGACATCAAACTAATTTAAACATACAAATGTAAGCTAGGTTTTGTAATTTGGCGGTTTGTAACTCAAACCAGGTGTGGATTTCTATATGGTCTAGTGAACGTGTTTATTTTTATGGACCAGTGGTAAAGTAAACTGGAGTTCACACCTAACCCGTTGACAGCGAGAGTCGTAAAACGCTGAGGACATCACGGCTCTATCTGGCTGCGCGGCTATTGCAGTAGAGTTTTGTAAAGTCCCCTTTACACCTGCAACCCTGCGCTGTAGTTGTATGAAATTTTCAAAATAACTCTGAACATGCCATTAATTTAAGGAGTAATTACAGGGACCAATTGGAACAAGGACCCATTACAGGAGTAAGTCAAGTAAGTTTTTTACCGGTTGAAGAGGCAGCTTCTGTGTTCACATGTAATTAAAGTAATCTCAAAAACATTCGATGATATATTTAAAAGTAGTTAAGTTCTAGAATTTTTAGTAGCAACGAAATGGTACACAACATTATTTGAATGTAATTTCATTTGAAAACGACTCCACCACATATCGTAACATTGTTATCCGATTTTTCTCGCAAATTAATGAAAGTAAAATGCTTAGTTGGAAAGAGGTGTTAATAGTAGGAATGTCGTTGGTTCATAAATTGTGACTGAATAAGAGTTTCGTGTTGTTGAACTCTTCTTTTCGAATAATTGCGAAAATGTTTTGTTATTTTGAGGTTCCATTGCTTCATTTCGAATTGTTGATTGTTGTTGTTACAGGAAAAAAACTGGTATTCTTAATGTAATGGTAGATCTGTGTTGTTGGTGTGATCGATGAGGGCATCGTGTGCGATGTGTTGCGTTGCGTGGTGTCGGAGGTGAAGCACCGAGGACGGCGGTGCACGCGGCCGCGGTGCAGGGCGCCGCCGGCAGGCGCGCGCGTGCGGAGCGGGCGCGGGCGGCGGGAGCGGCGGTGCGGGCGTGCGCGCGCACCGGCCGGCCGCGGGCGCGGGCGCGGGCGGTGCGCGGCTCAGTGGCGTGCAGCGCGCGCCGCGGACGCCCGCACCGCAGTGTCGAGCAGCAGCCCGCCATGCCCGGCCCGCGCCTCTCCCGCGCCGCCTGACAGCATGGCCCTTCCGACCGCCACCATCACACGCAGCCACGCTCTGACGACGGTACGCCCCGCCACCACCGCCAGCGCCCGACGGCGCCCGGGTGCGGGCCGGCCTCGCCAGCGAGCCGGCCTCGCCTCCCGTTCAGTGACAGTGTTTCCCTCGTCCGCTAGTCCAGCGAGGGTCGGTCAGCGTAGCGCTCTCGTCCCGGTTCGATCGTCTGCAGACGGAGAGAGTAGGCGCGAGTGGTCGCCGCGCGCCCGCTAGATGGCGCGCCGCGTCGTTCCTGCGGTGGGCGCTCTCCGCCCGCCCGCCCCGTCGTCGCCGTCGCCGCCTTTTGTTTCGCGCCGTTCGCGTACATAAAATAATAATTGGCAGGCCGGCGGTGAGCCCGCCGCTCGGCGCCGAGCCGTCGCTGACGTCAGCGGAGCCCGGCCGGGCCCTAGCCGGCTTCCCCGACCTTCCGCAGCCGCCGACACTCTCCACACACCACACTGACACGTCATATTCTACACTAACCCTCCACCCCTCTTACGTGCCAAACCTATCGCTAAATTAAAATAGAAGATTAATCGAACGTTTTCTAAACGCTTTACCGAACAGTTGTAATCCGGTCGGTTCTCCTATTCGCATCCTGTCGAAAGTATTTTCGATTCGAGACGAAATGTTAGCAGTGACGCACCGAAATGTGTAGGTTTCATTCATGTAACCTACGAGGGTTGTCGATTGATCTGCACCTAGCAACAACGGCGGCGGCGGAAGTCTACTTTCTAAATCTAGTTGAATATTCGGTGATTACATCGAGAAAATGGCGAAAGCCTTCGTTGAAAATAGTCAAGGAATCATTTAGCTAACGGAGTGCGTGTGGAGAGCGCCGCGCCGCGCCCATGCCCCTGAGTCCGGTGAGTGCTAGATTCTAAGGCTTCGTGGTGTGCCATTTTCACGAGAAACTCTGCGTTGGTGGTTTCTATTGCTTTAAGCCAATAACTTGGAATTTACAACACATGATCGAGAGATATGTAAATAACGTCGGTATGTACGATCATAATATTGATGTGAATGCTTTTTGGCTTCATCAAGATAGTTCAGTTAGTTCTTTTGTTAAAGATTTGTCATAATGATACCCTGGTAACTACGGTGTTATTTTATAATGTTATGATGTCGATTTTGTGATGCTATTCCAGTATCGCATAATCAATAGCCGTAACAACTCGTGCCATGAATTTTGTAGGCATTTTAAAGGATTATTTTTAGAAGGAATGCTTAATTTTCGATATACAAATAATATGACTACTTCTATTCTACATTTACTACCTTTATTCTACATTTAAACTTTCCATAAAACAGGCTTTATAATATTTAGATCGAACCCCGTTTCGTTTTACGGTATAACGTACCGATAGACTGATATTTTAAAAGCATCGCCTGGATGCAGTCATTACAAAGTCAATTATACATATTATTAGTTTTTGTAATTATACATATATAGATGTAATGCCCGTAATGGGTTTTTATCGCTAATATTTCATAATGTTACGAGTTTTAGTTATCCAGTCGTCCGCCAATAATAATTTAGTATCCATGATGGGTTCATTCGTAGTCACATTACAGATTAAAAACATGTTAAGTAATGAAAACATGGACGATCAATGTTTCTTTTCTTCTGACAACCGACTTTAAGAACCTGCGATAGGTACTTACTATTGACGAAATTTCACATACAGATCAATTCTAAAATACATAAATGACAGAGTTATGAGATAATACAACTTTAACATAAAAACATTAGCCCTCTACCTAACGTCTACCTTTTGGAAGTCGGTTGAATTTATTCTACAATCATTTCAGGTATTGTTGACGCAATATTATTAAATTTTATTATTCACAGGATACCATAACTACCTATCCCACTAATATTATAAATGACAAAATATGGATGTTTGGAAATTAGGATGTTTGTTGCTCAATCACGCCGTAACGTATGAACGGATCAGGCTGAAATTTGGAACACAGTTAGATTATAGTCTGGAAGAACACATAGGCTAATTTTTATCCCGGGAAATAACGGGAACGGGAAGTACGCGGGTAAAACCGCGGGGCACTGCTAGTTCTTGAAATTTCTTTAAAGCTTCCGAATCCTTCCAATACTCCAATACACATCTTAGACAATACATCATCAAATTGCTTGAAATACTCTATTACTGAATATTGGAAGTTAAAAACGTAGCTTCGATGTGAGATCTTTCAAGAAAGTATCCCTTATATTGACATAAGTCTCTGCTCTATAAGAATGCTCACATTAATTGAGAAATGACCCATGGATATCATGTCAATACGGAGTAGAGCCTTCTTTGTTGAGACCCTGGTCTATTCAAGCAAGTAAAGGGATAGGTAGAGTTTTACTTACCACAAATTAAAGCTTTTTATATTTTTTGCCGCTAACAGCGAAGGAAAACATCGTGAGGAAACCGACAGGTACCTAGAATCTTTCAAAGTCATGTGTCATCAGCCAACCCGCACTGGGCCAGCGTGGTGGATAATGGCCTTAACTCTCTACTTGCGAGAGAAGGCCCCGGTTCCCAGCAGTGGGAACGTTTAGAGGGCTGTTGATGATGATGATGATATTTTTGAAGCTCTAGTTACGAAAATAGTACGTGGGTTTAATTACTACAGAATATGATTAAAGTAATCATTTGGTGGGGAAGAAATACATCAAACCTAACTATGTGGTGTGGTGCGTTCCGTCTATTCTTTCGTAAATATCTCGCTAAATCGACATAACATATACGTATATAAGATGCATAAAAACACCAACAGATTGAACAAGCACCCGTATTGTTAGAACAAGTGTTTATCCTGTAAGGGAAATCGAATCCACGACCTAGGGCTGTCTAGTCCTAGTAGTAGACTCACAGCTGACTAATCTACGAGGCCAGTCAAAATAAATACACGTACATATAGGTTTTTTTAAATAGTAGAGAGTGACAAAACGAGCAAGACATGTGCCTGATGGTAAGCAACATACCTGCCCATAACAGCACAGTGACACACAGTTGTTGGAACATGAAGAGTCCAAATCATTACCTATCACCTCACTGCGCTCGTCACCCAGATATATGTACATATAAGGTGTTTTATCTTTTAGCCCAGTAATTTCTCTGGAATCATTGCCCTTCAAACCGGAACAAAGTAATGTCTGCACACATACATAGGTATACAGCGTCTGAATTCGTTAGACGTTCTACTGGCAGCACCCCGGGGCTTTACCCACGTAAGTTCCCGTTATTTTACAGCAACAAAAAGTTTCATAATATGTAGGTACCATTCTCGACTATGATCTATATTTCAATCAGTCGACTCGTTTAGCCGTTGTTGAGCAAACATTTAAACTTGGAGATATGTATTTTTTTAAAAGGGCCTTTATTAACAAATCTAATAATGAGAACTACTAACACTACGCTACATATCTACTCGTAACTAACTACTTACACTAAGTACACCAGAATTACAGACCCTTAGACCAATGAAGGTCTATAGATAGGTGTTCAAGCCCACTACCATTCGAAAGCGTGCCCAGCACGCTGGCGGGATTACCACGCTAAGTGGCAATGCTTATGCGTTGGGCCAAATAAACGCCAGCATTTTGGTCACACGTCGCGTCGACCAAAGACATTCTAAACACATTTTTACCCTTATATTTTATTTATCCATATCCTTATTCTACATATCATTGTTTTAACGTTTTTTGCTCAATCACGTCGGAAGAACTGATATACGTAGCGCTAGCACTTTTTGTGTAGATATTTAAGACAAGCTGAGAAAACTTGCAACCTATTATTCTTTTATCTCCTATTATTTTCATACCCCAACAGCAGATCTGGTAGGTAGGTGGGCAAAATACTCGTATTTCTTAGAAATACTCTTTTCCTTTTTTTCATAAAATATTTGCTAATTTTTATGCCTTGTAGTTCAAAGGTCGATTCACATATATCAGTGACGGCACAGTGCCGACACAGTACTGGCACAGTGCGAAATATTCTTTCATACATTCTCTATGAACGCATCCACACTTGTCAGTGTCAGTGACGACACAGTGCCTCTCAGTGTCAGTACCGACACCGGCAACCACGGACGGAACGTTGATTCAGACATATCAGTAAAGTCACAGTGCCGACACAGTACCGGCACATTGCGAAATATTGTTTCATATTGTTATCGTACGGGTTTTGTATGATTTGTTTCATGCAAAGTACATGGATTCGAAATACAAAACCAATTTGTGGAACAAAATAAGATCGCAAATAAAGTTAGATGGTAAATACCACCACATCTTCGATTCACGCTGAAATGTGTGAATCGACCTTAAATAATAAAAACAATAAGCTAAATTATTTAGTGATCGGAGTTTTAACAATGCCAGACGCGCGCAAAAATATTTTGCAAACAAATATAAAATAAACGTATTTGAAGAAATTTGAAAATGTAATAGAGGCTATTATTTATGATTAAAAAAAGATTCTCAAAAAGGCGCATAATTTTGGTGAGATTTTCTACCTGTCGGGTGATATACCTACTCGTAAATTGAAGGATTCATTTTCCCCTGCTACTTGGTTTTACATCCATGTTGGGGTCTAATAATAGGAGAGGTATATGACAAGTTTTCAACTTGCCTAAAATACCTGCCAAAAATTGGTGCCAGCTCTCGGAATATTGTTCAGCCTCATAGCCAGGTATTTGGAAGTCAGATTATATACATAAGTGTACAAGTCTGGATTAGCACATTAGGCTCTTTTTATTTAAAAAGTGCAGGGATCTTTAAATAATGATCTTTTCCTAAATTTTTCGCGGAGTGAAATGCGGGCAAATACAAGTATTATGTAAGGATTATCCTTCCTTTAGTTTTATATTCGGTCACAAACCAACCATTCACAAAATTTTGCGAAAATTAAATGTAACTGTTTATGTACGAGCACTGCTTCTATCTTCATAAGTTCGTACCACATAATATAACCTAGAGACATAAATAAAAGTCAAGGGTTTTAGCTGTTTTCAATAACCGTCAACATTTTTAATTTTACCGAATTTAAAAATTGGAAGATTTGAAATTGGACAGAGATTGGGAAGTTGTTCCGCGAGGATGACGAGAAGGTTACTGAGCCACGCGCTTCTACACAATATGACTGTATTAAGCCGAAAGAAACGGAATGTACTCATAATGATAAACAATTTTTACTAAATGTCATTTTTAAATTTAAGACAAGTTTTATTCGCTATTAGCTGTGCTTTGTGGTGTAACCCGCGGCTAAAATAGTAGTTGTTACCCTTAGTAGTAGTTTCTGTATTAATACAGATTGTGTACTTACTACATATTTAAATACATTCGTTTACAAATACATTTAGTCTTTACAGAGATACATGGCAATATAGGTACATGCACATGAACACACAAACTATCGCCTTTATAATATTGCTGTGATCTCAGGGTTATTCTATCAATCTCAGAAGTTATTAAATATGTATTTAATATGTGAACTCTTAATGTACGTTATACCTTTTAAGGTATAAATGAATTGCTCACTTACTTAATGTTTATCTACAATGGAGTGTTTTTCTACTTTGTATGAGACCTTGGGAACAAAAATTAAACACACATTTGTTAATCATGTTATTTTAGACACAAAACTTATTATTCCTATAGATATGGCATTTCCTCATAAAAAGTAAGTTTGCGTGTAGGATTCTAAACAAACTAATATTAGTTATATCGTATTTGCTTATTAAATGATTTAAGTAATTAGCAGTCGTCTGGCGGGTTAAATCACTCCCCCGCAGACATTGCATCATTATTTACGATCACTCGAGCACCTACACCATGCCTTTCAGATGTACCATTTACACTGTCTGGATCTTACATAATGCTCTTTGTACCTACTTTAATCACACCCACAGATGTGACCTTTAAAAGTTTTTGCTAATGTTCAATCACCCACACTTTTGATTCACAAAAAATCCATTGCGTTTTTCTGTGTGAAAACTAAAGTGGGCAAGTTTGGCCGTTTATGTTTCATTGTTGTAATAATTAAACGAAACTTGGTAAATAAGTAACACAATTTAAATGTGTATAAATGTTACACGAAATTAGTATTATGCTACTACTGTGACCTCTGTATTCTAAAACTTAAGAAAAACACATTTTTTCTCTAAAGTTGTTTTGATATTATTGTGCTACATTTAATTTTTACAGCTTTTGGCTCACGTAGGCAGGCCATGAGTACTATTAGGGATGTGGCGATGTGAAACTATATTATTTGCATCGATCTTTATTTAACTGGACTCTCATTGTATAGTTACTGTTGATCAAACTACTTCATATTCAGGAAATTTATCCAATCTTACAAAGGTTTAAATTAACACGTGAGTTTTCTTATGTCGTTTTGTTTTACCAATCAGAGATAAATATTTGTGACAAATATTACTTAAGTCTCAAATTCAATCATTAATCTTTAAAATAACGCTACTGTATAGTAATAACCATATTATCTATTTTCTCCTAAAAAACAAAAATCGACTTCTATTTAAAATTCCATTAATTCAAACACTCGACCAAATTTCATAAGAATCTATCACTATATTGTCTAAATGTTTAAATACATGAAAGGATTTTGTTCATTTTTTCCAAAAACGTCTCACCGATTTCGATAAAATTTATATGAGACCACATCTGAACTATAATCTATAACCAAACAAAAAAATAACCATCAAAATCGATGCACTATCGCGTAACAAACATACAAAACAAAAAATAAAGTGGCCAAGTGCGAGTAGGACTCGCCCATGAAGGGTTCCGTTGCAGCAAGTAACATTATATACATAGTACACATAGTTCTTGTAGTTCGTTGTAACTTTGATCGAAGTTTCAATAATAGTGTATTTATGACGTACTAAAAAAAAACTACTCATCAGATCGAGTTCAAACTAATTTTCGTTGGTAGTTTACATGGTAATGTACATCATATATTTTTTTTAGATTTTTCATTTTCTTACTTTAGAAGTTAGAGGGGGGGGGACACACATTTTACAACTTTGGAAGTGTCTCTTGCGCAAATTATTCAGTGTAGACGAAAATGATTTTAGAAACCTCAACATCATTTTTGAAGACCTATCGATAGACACCTCACACGTGTAGGTTTAATGAAAAAAAATATTTTGAGTTTCAGTTCTCAGTATGGGGGGCAACCCTAATTTTCCTTTTTTTTAATTTTTCTGTTGAAATCTTAATGCGGTTCACAGAATACATCTACTTACTAAGTTTCAACAGTGTAGTTTTCATAGTTTCGGCAAAAAGTGGCTGTGACATACGGACGAACAGACCGACAGACAGACAGACATGACGAATCTATAAGGGTTCCGTTTTTACGTTTTACGGAACCCTAAAAAGCATACAACAGAATTGTTAACCTCACCCCTTTTTTTTTTTTTTTTAATAAATAGTGACGAGACGAGCTGGACATGTGCCTGATGGTAAGCAACATGCCTGCCACATAACAGCACAATGACACGCAGTTATTGGAACATGAATAGTCCAAATCATTACCTAGCACTGAACTGCGCTCGTCACCCAGAGATCTAAGATGTTATTTGTCTCTTAGCCCTGTAATTTCTCTAGTAACATTGCCTTTCAAACCGGAACACAGTAATGTTTGCACATTACTGCTTGGCGGTAAAATAACTGGCAAAGGTGTGATACTTCCCCAGAGTCTACCACTACTAAAACCCCTTGTTTGAAGTCAGTTAATAAAAGCTCGGCTGTTCACAAATAGCATGGATACCTAAAAGAATCAGTTTAGTCCCACATTTTCTTCAGGTTGCTAGAGTACACAGAATCGTATTTTAGGCCACTTTGGAATTAGGACAAGATGCAACCTTTCGAAATTAGGTCACTCAAGTGCGATATTGTTTGAGATACTGTCGAGAAATGTGTTTAGCTATTTAGGTATTTCTTTGGTGTGTCGCGGAGGAATATTTCACGATACGCGCGTACCACGTGCTTCATTCGAACCGCGTTTTGAAAAGTTCAAGATTTTTAGCCGATGAGGCTTTCGTACAAAATGAAATTTCTTTAGAGAAATTAACTTCTCAAAAATATTTTCTTAGTACGTTGCTACGCTGAGAACTAAACACTACCAAATTTCATTTTATTTTGTAAAGGGGGCGGGCTATGGCAATTGTTCTCAACAGACTCTACCAAACTTTGGGATAGCGCCTAACGCTCAGAACCTTTTCTACTTAAACCTCTCACGTAGATATACCTACGCACAAGCATAGAGCATACCTGAAGATATCCACCAAGAAAACTCCCCGTCGCGACTTACACCTTCTACGTGGTTTTCGTTCATGCTTCCCTACTTGACCTTAATAAGCCTTAGATCATTCAAAACAAGTTCATTCGTATTGCAGTCAGCGCCCGCTGGCTGGTATGAGCCAAACATTGATTTGCCCTATGAGCTCGAATTACGCTTGGTCACTCAGTACATGAAATTTATCTTCCACTGCTATTCTTATGATCCCATAGCGCGGCAAGCTTAACACCCCCTCCATTCCAACGGTTGATCTTATCGTCGCCACTACAACGGCAGCACAGGAGTTGAACCTGTTTTCAGCTAATTGTAAATACGCCTTTCTTTTGTATAAGCGCTGCGTACCAAAGGCATCTCCAATAACTTTGTTAGGATCGATCTGTAAGTTTTTCGACAATAATAAGTTGACTAACACCAGTCCCTCAGACCTCAGAGAAGATACCAGACGACCTTCTTTTTAAATCCCTTAACAATAATACATTAAATGACATCAATTTTTAAGTCCAATAATCTTAAACTCCAATAATGAAAGGCACTAGGTAAGGTTGTTGATTTTCCCTACTGGTTCGAGCTCCTGTAATCAATAAAATTCAAGTTCCATCACCCAAGGTCAGAAGATCAATACATAATCAAGGCAGAGATCCAGAAAATACACTAGGCCAACAATGAGACAATACTATCCACGTTTTATCTGTGAGGAAATTATTATTCTAATTAATTAATAATTTGCAAATACAGGTCGGTTTGCTAGTCTTGGCACAGTAGGTAATTCAAAGCTACAAAGCTGTCGGTCAGACAATAGTCAATTGACCGAGTCACAGGATGGGACCAATTCAAACCATGAGCTGAGAAGTCACACATCGGTCACACGTCGCGGTACGTTTATAGTTTATTGGCTAATAGTGTTGCTGAATTGGTATGATTTTTCTAAATTTAATAATTTGAACGCCTATAATTTAGCTATTGCGGAGGTCTTCTCATTCTCACTGCAATTTCATTACAGTCTAAATATGTTTGTATGTGTATTTTTTTTTGTCATTTCCGTACAATTTGTTGAGCGCCAGCTTGAAAGTGATATTACGTGCATCTTTTCAAATTATCTACTACACTTATAAATAGGTACATACATGTATTATCCGAAATAAGTTGAAAAGACGGCAGGCACTATTATAGTGTGTGGTTACTTGTTTTTGTATGATTGGCCGGTTTTAGGACTTAACTCAAATACATAGTCCAGTCGTAGTAATCTCGTAGTCCACTGTTAAACTATACCTTCAACTTCTTAAATTTCCAATACATCCAAATACATGAATACCTGAAGGCAGACCACACAACGTTTAATCTATTGCAAAGACAGCCAAGCTCAGTTACCCAGCAGACGACATGCCCGTGCCTATAACGGCAAATGCTCAGTTGAGCGCATAATTAACTTGGCAATCGATCAATGGGGACGGCGATGATTCACTCATCTACATTGTTTTCATCGAATAGAGCACATTTTCAGCTGACTTTTACTATATTTTGGAAATAGCTGTGTGAGGAAAAAACTTTGCGTAAAGTAATATTCTCTATTCTTGATAGTAGCAATAAAAAAAATACAAATACAAAAATCTTTATTGCTGTTTTGCAGGTAAAATAAGATATTACAAAACATTTTATAAGTTTTTTTTTACATAAAAAGTGACGAGACGAGCAGGACATGTGCCTGATGGTAAACAACATACCTGCCACAAAACATCACAGTGACACATAGCTACTGGAACATGAAGACTCCAAATCATTACCTAGCACTGCACTGCGCTCGTCACCCAGAAATCTAAGATGTTATATCTCTAAGCCCAGTAATTTCTCTGGAAACATTGCCCTTCAAACCGGAACACAATACTGTATGCACATTACTGCAAAGGTGTGGTACTTTCCCAGGCGGACTCTGCTAAGAGTCCTACCACTACTGAAGTTGTTGTTGTACCCATAGATGAAGAATTTTTTTTGATATGCAAAAAGATCAACAAAGCGAGTGAGCGAGAAATCATTTTCAAGTGGAAATCGCTCGAGAGAAGAAGAGAAAGTGAATGAAGTAACGTCATTACAATATTTTAGTATACCCGAACGTAACAGTCTGATTTTGTCGCGGTGAAAATCGTGTATTTTTTAATTAATCCTTGGATTGCAGACGATTTTATTAAATTATTTATATTATGGCATGTTCTGTGCGTGAATGTGATACAAGACGATATTATAATCCGAATCATTACACTAGTCACCAACATATGTAAATATGATTTTTTATCAGGTCTCCGAGCAGCTTTTGTGTGTCTTTTACATTTGACGTCTTTGGTTGTACAACTAGTTGGCCCATACAAACTGGCCTCTTCGAGAGGCATGCAATATGTCTGGCAAAACAGTTTCTATCAGTCTAAATAATCTTCTTATATATAAAATTCTCGTGTCACAGTGTTTGTTTCCTTACTCCTCCGAAACGGCTTTACTGATTTTAACCAAATTTTATATGCATATTATGTAGGTCTGAGAATCGGCTACTAGCTATTTTCCATACACCTAAGTAACAAGGGTTGTTCAGCGCATATTTTTTTTTAATTTTTGGATGAAATTTTTTGTTTTTATTTTTTTATAATATGGCGTTAAAACATACATACAACCTTAAATTTTTGCCCTTTTATCACCAACCCCTATTTTTAATAGTCATTTTAGTAATTTAATCATTTGACAGTGACCTCCTCCTAAACCTCCTCCGATTTAAATGATTTTTTTTGTGTGTGTACAAGTGGATTCGAGGATGATTTAGATTCACAAATAAGCCCGGCAGATGGCGCTGGAGACAGTGTCTAGGATGATCCGAGCGAAGCCGGAACGGGCCGCTAGTACAATTATAAAAACAATAGTCAGGTGATAAAGTCTTCTTCTTCTTTTCATTTTTAGCTTTTAATAGGTTGTATCATATTATATTATGTCATCTAATTCTTCATGTTTTATTGATTTCTGGCTTCTATACGGTTGTGCTATAGAAGTGAGATATGTTCGGTGAGCTTGTGCTTACGCCAACGTCTTGTGTTTTAGCATGATGCTGTTTTGGAGTATGATTAGGATGCAGTTTGAATCCAAATCCTTGCAGTTGATCCTTATGGCCAATGTCAAAGAATATCAATATGTGTACAATGTCAAAGAATGTCAATAGCTATGTCAAAAGCAAAGTAGCTAGTAACATACTTTTAGACATTTTTTAGAGTGAAGAAAGATTTGTTATGTTATTCTAATTCATGTACATAATAAAATATATATCCATGTATACCCATGTTTATTTTAAGTCTATTAGAACTTTGAATGCCTTCATCGATTACGTAACTTCGTCTCGGCTCCTTTAAAATTCTAGTAGGTACGAGTACCTATAGTCGTAACTGTTTTAAGTTTAGTTAAATATTTGAAAAACTAAGTGACACTTTATACCTACCTAAATTGGTAGTAGGCTTCCGATTGGTAGTAGGCTTGAACATCTTTATTATCTGTAGACCTTCATTGGTCGGATATAATTCAGGTGTGCTTAGTGTAAGTAGTTAATTAGGTATGTAGCATAGTGTAGTTCTTATTGTATTTTAGTTTTGTTAATAAAGGCTCTGCCTAAAATTCAGCATTGAATTTCTTAATAAGTAAATTATGAAGGAAAACTTAGGATTCAACTTTACTAAAAAAAAATAATGTGTGCGCTTAAAACCGCACGGTAGAAGTGAAAACTAAAATAAGAAATACTTAACTATATAAAGACTACTAAATAATTTTAATTTAAAACGTTTACGGCTGAATGATTAGTATCCATGGCCAAGAATAAATTTAAAAAAAATAATTACGCGGGTCGAAAATGCCGTTTGACTCACAAGTTTTTAGTGTTTGCTATTTAGTTATGTCATATTTATGTATTTCGCTAAAAATGCATAAATATGTTGTGTTATAGTGTATTTGTGTAAGCACTTTCTTATGAAAATGGGTATCATTTTGTGTGTTTACGTAGTGTAAGTGCTGTGATAAAATATTACAACCACAACTTTTTTGCAATGGACGTGAAATGCAAATTTAACATTTCGTGACAGGTTCAATTGATGTGGTAAGTACCTAGAAGTTAATGTCGTGATAAAAAAGTTTAAAAATTCGCCAGTTTCAGCGAGAAAGTCGCTAAGGTGTCAGTCAACACTGGTAGTGAGTAGCGAGAGAGAGTAAGAGTATGTATTGTCCCATGTCCTCCTCTAACAATTATCTTTCTCGGTCTGGCACGTTTGTTGACCACATTATCTTTCTCGCTCTAGCATCCCGAATTTACCCGAAATTTCTTATCATATCCGAGCGTGATGATCACGTGATCATTAATCCATTTCACAGCCCACGAAAATTCTGTCTATAACGCGCCTAAAGAAGTTTTCACTTCAAAAACTTTCAAAGACATATGTAAATTATGGAGAAAGAAGTAGTAAGTTATGTGTAGCAGTCCCACTCTCGCAAGCAGCACTCTTCACGAGTACGACGCATGTGTCAGCCATATCTTCCCTTGATCAAATTTTAGAGAAAAACGTGGCCCGCTATACGACGTCATTGCAAATAAAAACTTTTAAACTAGAGATACTTTTCGAGACGTGCAAGCAGCCATTGACTTAACACATACCCATCGATATAAACCATCAGATGTGCCCTGTTCACCTTGAAATTGGTAATAAACTGCATCTGTGTGTCTAACGTAAGTGGTTTATACACCACCAATCTACTTGGCCCCTAGAATCGCTAGCGGCAAGGTATACTGTGGTTCTACTTATTTTGGTTGTCGACAACGAATAGTGATAGGTAAAAACGTCCGGCGTTCACCGCTTCCTGCAACTGACTAGAACGGAAAGAGTGAGCTCCGCTACGATGCTACAATGACATAACTCCGTGCGCCTGAAGTTTGGGAGGGCACATGCAATGGTTTATATCGATGCACATACCTACTTAGCTAAACTCTAGTTTGACGTACTGTGATTTATTCAATTCATTGTATTGATTGTATGAAATTTGTTTTTATTTAAACTATGATAGGTAGCACTTGACCGCAGTTATACCGGATGTAAAGCGACGATGTGTTCTACGATGGAGCTTGCTTATCTAGAAGAAACCGATTAACTCTCGACTTTAGGACTTTAACAGTCAGAAGATTTTAACAGTCGGGAAAACTCTCTTGGGCTACACATTCCACAGCCTAGACGTTTTTATCACAAAAATGGAGTCAAGCCTCCTTCCTCGTTTTTGTCTCTGGGACCTCAAACATAAAGCAATTTTGCTTCTTCGAACTACGAGTAGTCGAATAGAAATTAAAAGCGGCCAAGTTCGAGTCGGACTCGCCCATGAAGCGTTCCGTAGCAGCAAGTAACAATATACATAAGTTCTTGTAGTTCGTTGTAACTTTGATCGATATTTTAAAACATACTAAAAAACTACTTACTAGCTCGAGTTCAAATCAATTCTTGGTGGAAGTTTGCGTTGTAATTTACATGATTTAGTTTTCATCATTCTCTAATTTTAGAATTACATTTTACCACTTTGGAAGTTTGGAAGTGTCTCTCGCGCAAATTGACAGTATAGAAAAAAATTATATTAGAAACCTCAACATCATTTTTGAAGACCTATCCATAGACAATACCCATGTATGGTTTTGATGAAAAAAAGTAGAATTTCAGTTCTAAGTATGGGGCCCAATTTTTTTTGTTTTTTTATATTTTTGTGTAAAAATCTTAATGCGGTTCACAGAATAAATAAATCTTGGTGGACAATTCACACACAACACCATCTAACCCCAAACTAAGCAAAGCTTGTATGAGGGTGGTCAGATAGCTGATATAATACTTAGGTATATAGTTTTAAATACATACTTATTATACATAGAAACACCCAGACACAGTGCAAACATACAGAATACTTACCAAGTGTCAACAGTATAGTTCTTACGGTTTTGAAAAAAAGTGCCTGTGACATACGGACAAACAGACAGACAGACGGTTCCGTTTTTACGTTTTACGGAACCCTAAAAAGAGCAAGGCGATATTAGATCATACAGATCAGTTGCACACCTGAACCTTGCTCTGCGATGTAAACGATAAAAAGCCGATAAACTAGCAACTACATTCATGACTTTGAAGTGTTTTTAACAGATTAAAAAAAATATATGTGTAATGTGTATGTTACCTGATTTCTCGGGAACGCTCAAACAGATTTTGATTTTTTTTTTTGTTCGAAAGGGTATCCGTTCCGAATGGTAAATATATAATCTTTTTGTAATCTGTGTGGCGGTTTTTGAAACATGAACAAATTAAAATTGGCAGTCATAGGAACTGCCGACATGTATTATGCTTACCGTATGTCATAAATAAATAAACTAAGAAGCACAAGGCGCGCAAACGCTGTTTCGCTATGTTTTTTTTGTCTTTCAATTTGTTTACATTTAGTGAAGTTTGGTGAAAAAACGGAAATATAATGAGATAATATACCGCTAACCAATAGTCACAACAGACAACAAGAATACATCTACGAGTTTGAGCTAGTCAAACGTTTATTCGACTTTCACGAAAAAACAACTATAGGCAAAGTATTAAACAGTCTCGTCGTCGTCACCCTGACATATATACTATGATTATTATACCTACTCTTCTTTATGGCTGGCCTGGTGATTTATTTGATAGTGAGTCTGCTTGCAAAGCCATGGTTCATGGGTTCAATCCCCACTCAGTGCAAATATTTGTATGATGAATACAAATGTTTAAGCATTTGTTTTTAAATTGGACTACGTCAATATATTGACCATAGTCCAGATTGATAGTCCAGGGAGCCTGAATATCGGCAGGCGAGTCCTGCAAACTGCAGCCCCCAGGCCTATGCAGATCGGACGGTAAGAGACAGGATGGGTTGACTCCGGTGCCCTGGAAGAACGGGAAGTGCCTAATTAGGGACGCCACTTGCGTCAGCACTGTCACTGCCAGCTATCTGGGTCACACTACCCGCACCGTCAGCCGCAGCAGAGGATACCGCTATTTCGAAGAAGGAAAATACAGCATGTTAGGTCACTGTACGAATTTGTACCTGTTGTCATGGAGACCTTGGGTTGTTGGGGAGCAAAGGCTACGGGGTTCCTCTCAGAGTTTGGGCGCAAGCTCAGTGTGAATACTGGTGACTCCCGCTCTGGCTCGTTCCTGGAGCAAAGGTTGGCCATTGGCATTCAATGTGGGAACGCAGCGAGCGTCATGGGCACCTCTGCGTTGGAAGCAGTTCGGGGTGGGTTATTCAAAGATTAGGTTTTTTTTTTTACGTAATTGAGTTTTATGAATTTACATAGTAAGGTTTAATAGTCTTATTTGTCTTTTAATATAAATATTTGTAAATATTGTACATACTATTCTAATTTTTTTTTCTTCCAAATTATATATTTAGGTATCTATTATTATATCAGCTATCTGGGTAGAACAAACTTTGCTTAGTTTGGGGCTAGATGGTGCTGTGTGTGAAATGTCTACCAATATGATTTACTAATTATTTATCACGTTGTCCTATAATATCTCTAGAAACATTGCCCTTCAAATCAGAACACAGAAATGTTCAAAATACGTCAGTTAGATGCTACGTAACGGTACTTCCCCTGTATTTATCATTTATCCGATAAACGCTTCCCCGAATGTCGTATAACTGGCATCGGCCGGTACCGCGATAATTAACCGAGCAATCAATTTATGGACAACGGCAGTAAACGCAGGGCGCAGGTGTGTGCGCTATTAATACTACGAAGCTGTAATAATTTGCGCTAAAATTAGTTAATTAATTTGATTACCTGCTCGTGTGCAAATCAGTACACGTGGACGAACTTGCTTGAAACTGTTTGAAATTTATGTACTTCGTAATTTATTTACCTACTTGTAAATAAATTGACGAATATGTTCTTGATTGTAAGCCTTGGTGTTTATTATAGGATGAGTGGCAATAACCATAGGGTCCGCCTGATGGTAAGCGTCATTTATGAACGTCTAAAATCAGAGATGCTGTTGACATTTTTCCAACCCGAAAGGGGTTTAAATATACCTTTTTAGGGTTCCGTAAAACGTAAAAGCGGAACCCTTATAGATTTGTCACGTCTGTCTGTCTGTCACTTTTTTTTCGAAATTATAAAAACTAGGTATGCCGTTGAAACTTGGTAAATAAATGTAATCTATGAACCGGGACCTTTTTTTTTTTGACCTTTTTTGGGACCGGTAGAAAAATAAAGCAAACAAAACACTACAATTTCAATGGCATCTACCTGTTATGGAGCTCCGTTACCGTAGGTAATCAAAACTATAGGATATCCGAAATAAACGTATATCCGTAACGGTATCCGTTTCACAAGTTTCGGATAGAATCGACTTTCAGGTGATAATGCTGAAAAATTCCTTTGCTCAATTATGACTATTGACTAGGTGAAAAGGAACTTTAGATTTCGTTATAAGTATAGATGATTTAATTACTCATTAAAACAATTAATAAAAAGAAACCTCTCTTTATGTTAGTAACACATCCAAAGTTAATAATATGTGGAATGCGTAAAGCTTTTTTCCGACTCCTCAATTTATTGCATTTACATTTCTATAGATAAAACTTAAATAGGGTACAATCCTCAAAAAAACTTATTAGCCCGTTAGTTAGATTACCAAAAAATATTGTACACGTATTTTTTATTTTGTTTCACAAACAAAAAATGACCAAGATACAGCGCTTCGAAGTTTCGTGTGACGTCACTTGTGAGTACGATTTTTGCTCACGAGTGACGTCGCGACTCTCGAAGTTTGATGGTCTATATCTTTGACGATTTTTAATATTATGAAAAAACAAAAAATACGTGTCCAATATTTTTCCTTGATCTAGCTGACGGACTAATTAGGATGGTGTATTTTTGACCCAGTCCGGTACCCTATTTGAAAATTATATAGGAACTTATACAACCTACATGACTGATAATACGAAATGATAGCCTTTGGTAGTGGTAGGACTCTTTGCAGAGTTTACCTGGGGAAAGGCTACACCTTTTTCAGTTATTCTACCCCCAAGCAGTAATTTGAAAACATCACTGTGTTCCGGTTTGAAGGGGAATGTTTCCAATAAACTCATAGAGATAACACATATTTTGTCTCTCGGTGACGAGTGCAGTGCAGTGTTAGGTAGTTCTTGAAATCTTTATGTTCCAATAGCTGTGTGTCACAGTGATGTTATGGGCAAGTATGCTGCTTACCATCAGGCGCATGTCCTACTCGCCTCATTACTCACATAAGAAAAAAAAACTAGGTTATACCCATATTTATAACAAGCCAAATTATTACATTGGTACTATTTGAGTTTTTATTTCATATAAAAAAAAAATTGGCAGTCATAGGAACTGCCGATAGAAGTGAAAACTTATAAGTACCTCAGAATTTGATAGCTTACTTTGGAAACTACGCGGGTGTAACCGGAGGGTGTCGCCTGGTCATCATGGCATGACCATCTAGAAATGCTCCAGCATTTCCCATTGGCTGACGCATTTCTAGATGGCCATGCCATGATGGGCAGGCCACGCCCTTTTAGCATTTCCCATTGAATGATGCATTTCTAGATATACAATGGCTATGGTCCCGAGTTTACCCGAAGATTTCTTATCATATCCGAGCGTGACGATAGAATTCATTTCAGAGCCCACGAAAAATTTGTCTAGGCGCGCCAAAAGAAGGTTTTACTTCAAAAATTGGTGGGCAATTCACACACAACACCATCTGACCCCAAACTAAGCAAAGTTTGGATGATGGCGGCCAGAGAGCTGATATAATACTTCAACATCATCAACATCAAAAGCCCACTAAACGTTCCCACTGCTGGGACTCGGGGCCTTCTCTCGCAAGGAGAGAGTTAAGGCCATAATCCACCACGCTGGCCCAGTGCGGGTTGGCGGATGACACATGACTTCGAAAGATTCTAGGTACATGTCGGTTTCCTCACGATGTTTTCCTTCACCGTTTTAAGTTAGCGGCATTACGCACATGACTTCGAAAAGACAGTGGTGCGTGTGGGGTTTGAACCCGGGGTCTCCGGATCGGCAGCCGCCGTTCTCCCGACTAGACCACCGTAACTTACTATAATACTTATATAGTTTTAAATACATACTAAATAGAAACACCCAGACACAGTGCAAACATTTGAATTCATCACCCAAATATTTGCACTGGGTGGGAATCGAACCCTCGGCTTCGCAGGCAAAGCTACTACCAACTAAGCCACGAGGCCAGTCATGTAATATCCGTTAACGATACCATCCGAAACTTACGAATAATCCGAAATAATCAGCAACGTATCCGAAACCGACATAGTTTTATTCCTATATCCATATCCGTATCCAGATCCAAAATATCATATCCACAACACCCTACCACAAGCAGCTCTCCGAGGGGGATGATTCCCTGTCACACCATTTTGTCATACCAGTGTGACACAGAAGAGTTTTTTTTCTCTGTGTCATATGACATGCCATCTGGTGTGACAGGCAATAATCGATTACATCGTATGACTAACCATCATACCAATATTCAGCAACACAAACAACCATGTCTAAGTTGAAACACAATCAATATATTTGATTAGTATGTACATAAAGTAACCGAAAACAAAAGAAAATATTAGTTATTACGAAACTGACAATAAGAAATAACATCACATAAGCGTCGTTACAGAGTATTTAGTACTTTGTCTTAACGTAAATTATTAAGAAAAGTCTCAATCGTGGTTTCTTTATGCAACTTCAATTGTGATTTCTTTAAGTAACCTAATCGGACCGGTTATGTTACTTAAGACCCAGATCCGACTCGGGGCACCCCGACTCTACGTAGTTTTGCAGCTACTACTCCTAGAGTGTCTATAAAAAATGCGGGAGCCAGAAGCTCAAGGGAGGTCCTCAGTGAAGCGTCCGTAGTGGAGCGCAGGCCGAATATGGAGAAGCGAGACTCAGGGCTGACCGCAGAGCTTCTGGCTGGAGCCCACCCGGAGTCAAATTTCGGTGATTGACCCTAATCGGACTGGTTAGATTAAATTGATACATTTAATTGGTACTTTTTTATAATTATGAAGTTAACAAATCTAAATAGTACATAACATTTTTGGAATTATAATTACAAGTATATTTGGACAAGATGATAGTGTGACTGTGACGAATTAAATTCTCGAGTGTCACACTAGTGTGACTATGAAGAAAAACATTCTTCTGTGTCACACTGGTGTGACAAAATGGTGTGACAGGGAATCATCCTCCCTCTCAGAGTCAGCAAAACATCATTGACGGGTGTAAAGTTGCAGGTGTCAACAAAAACATTGCGGATGAATAAAACGGACGGCCTGCTCTTAAATGTTTTTTTTTAAATCAGTCTTGAATCTCTGAGTTATCGTAATCAATTTGTTTATTTTCTCCTCTTTCTCTTCTACATCTATGTAAATATATAAAAGCGAAAGGTCATCAGCTCATCACGAAATCTCGAAAACTACAAATACTAGAACTCTGAAATTTTGCATAGAGGTGCGTTTTAGCACGTAGGCGCTTGTTAAGACGGGGTTTTGCGAAATTCAATCCCTAAGAGGATAAAATAGGGTATTAAAGTTGTACATAAACGCACAACCCTTAGGGCTAGAATTTTAAAATTTCGCACACGTATCCCTTCTATGATCTAGGGATCTACCTACTAAGACAGGATTTATCAAAATTCTACCTCCCAAGGGGGTGAAATAGGGGATAAAAGATGGTATAAAACTTTTTATTCGTTGTACATATACATGAAATTTTCATATTAACGGTTAAGCCTTGGGCCAACAACTTACAAAACGCGAGCAAAGCTCCGGGCAAAAGCTAGTAAAACAATATTTGTGAAGAAAAATCGTCTTAGTAGTCATAAGTGTAAACTTCGATTTGAGTAAAAATAAGGAGGCTTAAAACCAAATTCATTGATGAAGATTAGTGTAGTGAGCAAAGAGCAGTTCGAACCTCAGTCCACAAGCGTGCGACAATTCACTCACAGCGTTGCTCCAACTCTAAGCAGTCTAAGCCGTGGCCATAGAATAGATAATACAGATAGAACGGACACTCCCCACCCCCCGCCAGTTTCAAGCTTCCTACCCCGCAAGAACGCGAGAAGCACTCAACGACACGACATAGATGACACGCACACATGCGTAAATGCGTTCGAACGACATATGCGAGTTGTGTGAGTGTAGGTATGTCAACTGCACCGTCTGTATAGATTTTAGGCCGAGTGTCCGGGGTGTGCCGTGGCCTAAATTCAAAAACTTTAAAACCTATATTATAACATCAGCCTAATTTACCTATATTTCCACTATCAGGACGTTTTCTCACTAGAGAGAAATTTAATTTAAAATTGGTGAGCATTTCACACACAACACCATCTAACCCTTTTTCTCTTAAATATAAGCTTTGCTTAGTTTGAAAGCTTGTACTATGGGAGCTAGATAGCTGATGTAATTCTTATATAATTGTCAATACAAACTTATTATACATAGAAACAACTAGACAAACAAAAAAATATTGGAATTCATCATCCAAATATTTACACTGGGTGGGAATCGAACCCGAGACCCCCGGTTTCGCAGGGCTTACCACGAGGTTAGTCTAAAAAAAAAATAAGGCCATACATTATCTGTGGTACATAATGTGCTGCTTAATTGATTTAAAGTAGGATATACCTCCAACTACATGTGCACTTGGAAATAGAGAGAAGAAAATTAAATATTTAGTGAAAAAATCACTTCGAGTATAATTATTTAAAAATAGTTGCACAGGCTAAGTAGAGAGCACAGACTAAGTAGAGAGATACTGTAGAGAGATAGTTGTTATTGCGATAGAATTTAACAATGTGACAACCAGAGAGTAAACAAATAGAATGAGGTCAGTTACATTAAAATAGTTCAAGTATTTATGTGTTAAGCTGCGAATATTTCGATCCACCTCGTACTAAAAATTATTTGAATTACTCTTCGTAACTTTTAAAAACTGTTATTTAGATAAGAGCAATTAACAAAACCGGATAAAATTTCAACTACTTGGATGTTCAACCTTTATTTATTGTTGTTATATATTATGTACATCAAACTCAACTATCTCAATACAAAGATGTGCCCTCACAAACTTCAGGGCGCACGGAATTATGTTATCGTTGGGAAGAGTGAGCTCACTCTTTCCGTTCTAGTCGGTTGCAGGAAGCGCTTAACGCTGGACTTTTATACCCTTCACTATTCGTTGTCAACAACCAAAATAAGTAGAACCACAGCGTATCTCGCCGCTAGCGATTCTAGAGGTCAAGTAGATTGGTTGTTTGAAAACCAATTATACGACACACGCAGAGACGCAGTTTATTACCAATTTCAAGGTGCTCAGGGCACATCTATTGGTTTATATCGATGAGTAAACCTATTCGTACTACCATGCCTGTGTTACCGATTGTTTCGACGAATTAAAAATTTACCAAAAAAGCTTTTATTACGATTACTACTATTTCTTTAAATTTCTTAAGATCAAACCAAGTCAAATAAGATTAATTTTAACCGACTTCAAAATAGGAGACGGTTCTCAATTCGGTTGTATATTTTTATTGTATGTATGTAACGCGACAGGTCCGTCAATTGTGCATCGATTTTGATGGTTCTTTTTTTTCTAGATCATAGTTTAGAGGTGGTTCTTTGTGTCTGTTCTAAATTAGTGTAGTGTTTTTTTGAAATATGAACATAAAACTAAACTTTACTTTCATTTATCTGGAGGATTCATATGAAATATGAGTGTCTGATTTAATTTTAAATTGAAGTCGGTTTTTGTTTTGTATAAAATAAATTATTATTGATTACCGTTTCAAATCCATCACTAGTAACTTCGATAGAACACATGTTAACAAAATTTCCAATATGTTATAGAACAACTACGCCCCGCGGTGTAACCTATTACCAGTATGAGTAGCGATTTAACCCCCGGCAGTACAATTTTTACAAACTTTGAATGTAAGTATACAGTTATTATTAACATGTACCTAATCAAAAGTAGAGAAAAATGGCAGTCAGACGAACTGTCGTTAGAAGTGAAAACTTAAAATTCAAAATTTGATAGATCACTTTGGAAACTACGCGGGTATGGGAAATACTGACGCATTAGTATAAGCATAAGTACTGAGCTTCTAGCTTGAAAAAAGACGACTCTTCCATACAAACTTTTATCCCCTTTTTTACGCGGAAAATGTTCATTTGCACATACTCTTCCGTCTAAATGGAACGGTCTGGTTATGTCAGACTCCAAAAAAAAAAAATTATTTCATTTTAAAGCGGTCAAGTGCGAGTCAGACTCGCCCATTAAGCGTTCCGTAGCAGCTAGTAACATAGTAAATAAGTTATAATATATAATAAGAACTACAGGAGCTCGGTGTAACCTGTGGGTGTAACTTTGATCGATGTTTTAATAATAGTGTATTTATGCCGTACTAAAAAAAAACACTCATCAGATCGAGTTCAAAACAATTTTCGTTGGAAGTTTGCATAGTAATGTACATCATATTTTTTTTTGTTTTATCATTCTCTTATTTTAGAAGTTAGAGGGGGGCGGACATTTTACTACTTTGGAAATGTGTCTCGCGCAAACTGTTCAGTGTAGACAAAAATTATATTGGAAACCTCGACATCATTTTTGAAGACCTATCCATAAACTCCCCACACGTATAGGTTTGATGGAAAAAAAATGCCTTTCAGTTCTAAGTTTGGCACCCCTAATTTTTTTGATAAAATCTTAATGCGGTTCACAGAATACATGTACTTACCAAGTTTCGTCAGCATAGTATTATAGTTTCGGAAAAAGTGGCTGTGACATACGGACGGACAGACAGACATGACGAATCTATAAGGGCTCCGTTTTTATTTTACGGAACCCTAAAAATGAGTGGTGTGCTGATAACCTACCGCTTAAAAACTTTACGAGGTTCCACTCTTAGCCGCAAATGGCGGGACTGCAAGAACGCTCTCGCTTTTCTCCACGATCCCGCCGCAGTCTGGACCGCACCTCGCAGTCAACCAGTAAGTGGGTACTAGACGCCCTCACGTTTGGACGCCTTTTGTCGACGACGCGATCTGGCGACGGGCCAGATGGTTGGCCACGTCACCAACCTACATCCAGCTATTATAGAGGACAGGGAGACTGATGCAGCACAATACCGGCACTCCTCTTCCCTTGTAGCTCCACCGTGCACCACTACCAATCGTTTCGGCCACACAAAGCCACGGCAGACAGGCAAAACAACGCACCATAAAACCAGCAATCCTTTTTCGCAAGGACACACAGCCGTATTACACTTCCGCTATGCCCGTCGCGTAGCGCCATTCCCTTTTTGACTCCTTACTACTTAATTTTTGTATGTTGTATTTCAGAACAAAACTGATTGACTTATATTAAAGACTAGCAGAGCCCTGCGGTTTTACCCGCGTAGTTCCCGTTCCCGTCGTTCCCGTTATTTTCCCGGGATAAAAAGTAGCCTATGTGTTCTTCCAGACTATAATCTAACTGTATTCCAAATTTCAGTCTGATCCGTTCATACGTTACGGCGTGATTCAGCAACAAACATCCAAACATCCATACTTTGACATTTATAATATTAGTGGGATACGATACTATGATATTATTAGTCTCGAAACTTTTTATTTCTTGGAATAAATTGTTTCAGGGCGATGTATATAATAGGTATGTAGTGGTAGGACTCTTGGAAGAGTCCGCCTGGGGAAGGACCACACCTTTGCTAGTTATTCTACCGCCAAGCAGTAATGTGAAAACATTACTGTGTTCCGATTTGAAGGGCAATGTTTCCAGAGAAATTACAGGGCTTAGAGATATAACAACTTAGATCTCTGGGTGACGAGCGCAGTGCAGTGCTAGGTAATGATTTGGACTCTTCATGTTTTAATAGCTGCGTGTCACTGTGCTGTTATGTGGCAGGCATGTTGCTTACCATCAGGCACATGTCCTGCTCGTCTCGTCACACTTCATTTAAAAAAAAAAGGTTTTTATAAATCAGTAAACAAGTTATTCCTTGTCCCTACTAATATTATAACAGCGAAAGTAAGTATGTCTGTATGTCAGTATGTTTGTCTCTCCGTCTGTTACGTGTGTACGCCCAAACTACTGAACCCAAACAAAACCAAAGCAAAAAAGTTTTTTGGGAAAACCAAAAAACTACCTGAGATACTTGTTGAAACCCGTATAGTGGTGCGGAACCAATATCGGGTCGGGGCCGGATATGACCCATCACGTGTAAAAAAAAATGAATCTACCCTCAAAAATGTTGAGGTCAGTTTTGACAAAACAAATCATAATGAAAGGTTTATCTACTAAACTTATTTGCTTTTTCATTACTTTCTATCAACCGTTTAAATCATAAATATGATGAGCACAAGTTATAAACCGAAACACAAATATCCAGCTGAATGCAGTGTACCTACCTACCAAACTCGATGTAATTTTGGTATAAGCTATGTAGATCTTAATAAACAATAAATACGCAGAAATAATTCTTAATACGTTTCGATTAAGCGCATTGCTCGCGTGCGGTTCGAAATTAACTTAATTGATTTTAAGTAATTTATTAATCCTACGATAAGCTGAACGCTGAACATTCAATACTTGTGCGGATATGTTTAAAAGGAAAATAATAATTAATCGCAATTTATTTATCTGCTGTTTTACTGTGTTTTAATTACTGTCGCACAATGTTTTTTCTGCATTTAGCCATCTTCTGCACTCAGGCAACTGACTAAATTCGTTAGAAATATTAATTTGAAATGTTTTCTTTCTATGGTTCTGGTTCAGATTGCGTCTAATTAGAACATTTTGGTATTTATAAAGCAATTAGCCAAATGAGCATCAACTTTCATTCAACACGATAATCGATAATAACATTATGTATCATCTTTCTTCAAATCAGAATATAATAATATTTTTGCGTTACCTACTGTTTTTTCTTTTTGTTATTGCGCAACGTGGGCTGTAAAAATGGTGCTACTTCTACTTAAAATAGTATTTCAGTCATTGGCACAATTTTAGTTACTGTTCCAATCAACAACAACAACATCAACAGCCCACTAAACGTTCCCACTCCACTCCACTGCTGGGACTCGGGGCCTTCTCTCGCAAGGAGAGAGTTAAGGCCATAATCCACCACGCTGGCCCAGTGCGGGTTGGTGGATGACACATGACTTCGAAAGATTCTAGGTACATGTCAGTTTCCTCACGATGTTTTCCTTCACCGTTTTAAGTTAGCGGCATTACTGCAATACTACACTCAAACTTAATTAATTATTTGCCTACCGCATGGTGTCCTTCTAATATTATAAATGTCAATGTCTCAGTCATGCCGTAACGTATGAACAGATCAGGCTGAAATTAGGAACACAGATTATAGTCTGGAAGAACACATATAAGTACCTACTACTTTTTATCCCGGAAAATTTAAGGCAACGGCAACTACGCTGCTGGTAAACCCGCGGGGTCTTTCTTATTTATTTATAATACTAGCTGTGCCCGTGACTTCGTCCGCGTGGAAAAGTGACTTTGGGCAGCATTTTTTAATATACTTTGTTTGTATGTTTTGCTTATTGTATAAAACGTCCAGAAAGTTCGACGTGATTCTTTAAATTGGCATAACGTTTTATTTATGAACTGATGATGTACATGAAACAAACACCACATATAAAGTGAATTACAAAATTAGTGAAAACTACAGATCGAAAAGCCGTTTCTGAGATTAGCCTGCACAAACATACAGACAAAAATTCTAATAATCATTAATTTGGCTGCTATTGCGTTGCTAAGGTATCCTGTAATATTTATGCTCATAGGTATTTATTTCATGTACAAACAGCAATCCATGCACGTCTCCACGCTAGTTTAAATACCTTAGGACCACTCGCATGTCGTGAATGCCACAGAGCCTACAACTACGGCAGCTTATGTCAGTTATGATCAAATTATTCTACTGGTAATTTCTATCACGGACCTAAACGCTATAGAGTTACCTTCGTCCGAAGGGTTTTCAACAAACTTCGACAAGGATAATTTTAAAAAGGGTATATTTAATCACCTCTCCGCGATAGCATAATGTAGTCAGCTCCTTTGATGTTGTACATGTTCAGAAGCGATCGCTACCGCTTATCATCAGACGAACCACGTGCTTATTACCCCTCATCCTATAAAAATGAGAAATGACATCAGCAACTTAGAAAACTTTTCACTAACACATAATTAAGACAAAAAAATGTTTTACTAAAAACATAACTAAAGCCGTAGAAATTACGTTGTAAGTAAAACAATGTAACGATTTTAATTAACAATCAGAATCTTAGCATTTTAGTACCCATTTCGAGCATCTAAGTATTGTAGTGCTTATTTACTACCTGCTTGAACGTTAATAAAACTCTCTTACATTTTATATCAATACTTCTCTTTAGTTAAACGATACCAAACTGATTAAAGTAAAGATAAATGCTGGCTATATCACACAGATACAACTATTTTTCCAATTCATGCTTAACCAGATGATTAATTGCGTAGTATTTTATTGTGACTACTGATAGCCACTGTTATAGATAGATAGATTAACTCTTTATTACACTTAACAAGGTAAACAAAGTTACAAAAACTTAATAAAATAAAGTAACAATTGGCGACCTTATCGCTAAAAGCGATATCTCTCTATCTATATCTCTATATCTATAATCTCTTCCGATCAGCGCATCAGGCAACCGCTGGATGAAAAAGGAGAAATGAAGAATAATAAGACGGGGAAGTACAAACAATGAGTGAAAGATTAAATAAATAAATAAATAAATATGAAAATTAACTTTGAAGTATTCTAATATAAATACACTACAATACTATTAAACATAAACCTACATATTAATTACAATACATCCTAATACATAAATATGAATATAATATAAACTAATAAATAAATATCATGATTTACTAAAGGATATACAATAATATATGAAATTGATAAATTTAATATATTAAATTATAGTTCTGACGGCAAGACATAAGGCACCTACATATTTTAATTGTATTGTTTTTAGGGTTCCGTAAAACGTAAAAACGGAACCCTTATAGATTCGTCATGTCTGTCTGTCTGTCTGTCTGTCCGTCCGTATGTCACAGCCTTTTTTTGACGAAACTATGAGAACTACACTGTTGAAACTTGGTAAGTAGATGTATTCTGTGAACCGCATTAAGACTTTTACAAAAAAAAGAAAAAAAAAGGAAAAATTAGGGTTGCCCCCCATACTGAGAACTGAAACTCAAAAAAGTTTTTTTCATCAAACTTACACGTGTGGGGTGTTTATCGATAGGTCTTCAAAAATGATATTGAGGTTTCTAAAATCATTTTCGTCTACACTGAATAATTTGCGCGAGAGACACTTCCAAAGTGGTAAAATGTGTGTCCCCCCCCCCTCTAACTTCTAAAGTAAGAGAATGAAAAATCAAAAAAAAAAATATGATGTACATTACCATGTAAACTACCAACGAAAATTAGTTTGAACTCGATCTGATGAGTAGTTTTTTTTTTTAGTACGTTATAGATACACTATTATTGAAACTTCGATCAAAGTTACAACGAACAACAAGAACTATGTGTACTATGTATATTATGTTACATGTTGCAACGGAACCCTTCATGGGCGAGTCCAACTCGCACTTGGCCACTTAATTTTTTCCTTAGTACCTACATGGATGAACAAGCTTTGTTCGGTATTTTATGAAAATTGTATTTCCGAAACTAATTACAAATAAAGCGGCCAAGTGTGAGTTCAATTCGCCCATGAAGGTTTCCGTAGCAGAAAGTAACATAATACACAAGTTCTTGTAGTTCGTTGTATCTTTGATCGATGTTTTGATAATAGTGACGTACTACTTAAACTACTTACTAGATCGAGTTCTAACCAATTTTCGGTAGAAGTTTACATAGTAATGTACATCATATATATTTTTTTGTCTTATCATTGATCTTATTTTAGAAGTTACAGGGGACACAGGAGGCAGGGGGGGGGGCACACATTTTACCACTTTGAAAGTGTCTCTTGCGCAAATTATTCAGTATAGAAAAAAAAAATAGAAACCTCAACATAATTTTTAATGACTTATCCATAGACAATCCACACTTATGGGTTTGATGAAAAAAACATTTTTGAATTTCAGTTCTATTTATTTATTAAGTATGGGGCACCCCCAAAATGTATTGTTTTTTATATTTTTGTATAACAAAATCGTAATCAAAAATCTTAATGCGGTTCACAGAATACATCTACTTACCAAGTTTCAATAATATGTCTCTTACAGTGTCGGAAAAAATTGGCTGTGACATACGGATGGACAGACAGACATGACGAATATATAAAGGTCCCGTTTTTTTCCATTTGGCTACGGAATCCACAAAACGAAGTCTAATAACGTAGTAACGGTTTTCATTACCTGAAGACACAGATAAGACGACATTTTCTAAAGACGAAACCTGGCTAGGTGGATTCATTGGCCCCTTGCACTCTAATGTCACTTGCATACTATTTTTCAAATTCAAATTTCGTAAATCATTGTTTTATTTTCGGGATTCAGATCATATCAAACGATGAATTAAAATACATCCTACTTAAACATATTTACTGAATTATGAAACAAAAATAAATGTACATTATTTATGTTTATTGTTTAGGTTGTAATATATCTACAAATGGCCATGTAAAATATAAAAACATTATACTATCTTTCTAACTTGAATTAATGTAACTCTCCAATGTATGTATAACAAGTTTTAGGTAGAAACATCGTGTTAAAACAGAATATGAACCCCGATAAGAGACTGCTACTAAGCCGTACCCGTCGTCCATTGCTCGACCATTGACGTAGTGTCCGACGCCGACGTCATATTTGCACGTCAATGTGTATTAATTATCGACACTCAACCGATATCACTGAAGGACCAAGGTCACTTGTTGCCACTTGAGACTGATCATTTGTTATCAATTTAAAGACATCAGATTGATATTAGATATATGGCTGCGAAACATGTGTAGTAACGAGACTTCTCAGTGAGATTAATAACGTATTCCTCAAGGCGAACTTTTAACTATTTGAACGTAGTAGGTAGATCCTGAACGGACATGGCCGAAATTTTAAACTTATATCATAGTCTGGAATAGAACAAAGACTAAGTTTTATCTCAAAAAAAATAATTACACAAGTTATAGTCGCGATCGTTAAATGGTTTGTGAACATTTATTAATGCACCCAACTTCAAAAGGGTCTTCACAAACACCTCTTATAGATAATGTAAGTAATAACGATATGATATCACGATAGATGATGACTGGGTCAATAATATCCAATTCTAATTATTATTAGTTCGTTAGGTAGATTTTGAAAAAATATGGGACTTGTGTTTTTTGTTTCATCAAATTATCTAAAATCGACAAAGATATAGTCCATCAAACTTCTGGAGTTATATCTTCGTCATTTTATCTTCGTCATTTTTTGTTGTTTTTGAAACAACAGAAAAAATACGTGCACAATATTTTTTTAATCATCTAACTGACGGGCTGATCAGTTTCATTAACCACGCCTATTCTCATGATTATGTAATTGGTTAGTTCAGTGCAGCAGTTTCAGAGTTTCGATTATATATAATCGAAAACTCTGAAACTGCTTTAAAGTTTTTGTTTATAATCAAAAACTTTGACTGCCATTTTTTTTCTCAAACATTCGTTGGAGCTTAGATTGTATGAATAAAAACAAAACGATACCGAAGAGCGTACTCTGATTTTAATTTTTATGTAACTGATAGTTTGAAATTGTGTAAACGTGTATTAGGAAACAGACAATTTTTGGCCGTTTCTGTATTGATTTCAGGAAAATAATTGTTCATAATTCACTTCAAGGTCATTTTCAGCCCCTTTTTTTCAGCTAAATAGTTGCTCAGCTCAACACTATTGTTTGATTGCACTGGGTTGGATTTCATTATTTGTAAACGTAGTTGGACGTAAACTGGATAATCGCGTAAATAAGACTTAGGTAATAATGAATCACAGCCCTATTTGGCAAACGAAACATATTATGCAATTATCTAAAAACGACAGAAAAAATCAGTGTTAACAATTTTAGTGCACCAGAGATCTAAACTTACTTCTCGTATATTCTATACGGCTTGTTAAAATAATATACTAAAATTTAAATTGTGTTTTACCTATGTGGCTAGCCAACACCTTTATACTTGTTAAATAAGCCTGGTTACGTTTATTAAACAACCTAAAATAATGTTTCACTCAACCATTTTCACTGATCACGCTCTCTCAAACCGAAAGTATAACTGTCCTTCAGTGTCACTCGGACCTTCAGTACCCCGGTACCCGGTACCCAGCTAAGTTTAGTCAGAACCGAGTCCCCGCGGATACAATTAGGAGTAAAAAGTAGGACGAAAGAGCCTCCGGGCATTAAATGTCATGGTACGCGGACTCTCATCATGCGCCCGTATTAAATCATGATTCGGTTTACTGTGTACTGCTATTTATCTAAAAATATTTCAGGTCAGGAACTAATTTCGTTAAGTGAGGTGTCAGGTAATTTAGTGCTCAAATGTGAACATCAAACGCAAACAAGTTATGTTTATTTATATAGTAGGTGAGCCTGATATATAAATAAACATAACCGAAAGCTTTCAAAAGAATTAAGTTGTATTTATTGAGCGAGAAAAAACATTTTGACTCTTGTTAACTATTTTCAGATTTTAAATCTGGATCTTAAGTCGTGGTACCGATCGCCTTAAATTGTAATAAAAAAGAAAAAATATTGTTATGAGTCTACCTACAACAATGTAGATAAAGACATAAACACTACATTCACGAAACACCTACGCAAATATTGGTCGCATCGTCCATCGATCGCCTGGACGTCAGACAGTCATGTCAAATGCTTGGTCTATTTCGGTCATTACGGTTCAAGTCGCAAATTGCATGGCTTCTTGTGTTGACGTATATTTTGGCATTTACTAAGTGTATCCTGTCACTTTCAAGACAAAAAATATAAATCAAATAATTAAAATCCAAAAATCATACGTATCGATTCTTATTAAATAGTTAACTATTTTTTAAAGAATATCTATACTAATATTATAAAGAGGAAAGATTTGTTTGTTTGTTTGTTTGTTTGTAATGAATAGGCTCCGAAACTACTGGACCGATTTCAAAAATTATTTCACCTTTGGAAAGCTACATTATTCCCGAGTAACATAGGCTACGGCAGATGGCGCTGCAGTTGATATCTAGGTTATTATTCGAGCGAAGCCGGAGCGGGCCGCTAGTTATTCATAAATTGGTTTGTTGGTGCTAATAAGTATTCGAAAATTTTCAGCGAGCTTCTCGGGTAGATGCCATCGGACGAATATATTTTTACAAAATAGATTAGATAATTTTCGTTAAACTAAAAAAAAATTGTCAAAAATCATTTTCACTCATGACGTACGCTTGATGAAATTCGAAATTTTTATCACTAAATATTTCTGTTCTTAAAACTCGTAGCTTAATTTTTTAAATTCATAACAGTGTTTAGAGTATTTTTAATACGTCTACAGGTAGCAAAATATATAGCACTAGCGGCCCGCTCCGGCTTCGCTCGAATAATAACCTAGATATCAACTGCAGCGCCATCTGCCGTAGCCTATGTTACTCGGGAATAATGAAGCTATCCAAAGGTGAAAGAATTTTTGAAATCGGTCCAGTAGTTTCGGAGCCTATTCATTACAAACAAACAAACAAATATTTCCTCTTTATAATATTAAGTATAGACAACTGACAGCTGTCGTAGCAGGCAGATGTTTATTTGTCCCCAAGCGGTAACTTGGACCTTTACTTCCTGCTTGGGATTACTACTGTTAGAAGTTATAGTAGAAAACTACAATATTTAACATTTTATGGTAAGTGTAAGAGTCAATAATAAATAAGTCACAACATAGGAATGTTAAGAAAAAGGTGAAAAGTAAGAAACAATTTATATATGAAATTTAATTTAATTCAGCGGGGTAATGCTGCCAGTGTAATGGGCACCTTTGTGCCGGGTACAGTTAGGGGTGGGTTATGTGACTGATAATTTTTTGTTGATGTTATATTTAATTGTGTAGTTTAGTAGCTTTTATCTTTATTTAAACTTTGTTCATTTAAATAGCATCTATGATATTGGATAATATGAAGTGATGAACGTTTTGTTCAACACTTAATTTTTATGAGTTTTGAAGTTTGATACGCCTGAACAACTTTTGTTACCACACATCCTAAGCGTATCGTCGCGTCCAGACAAACGCAAGGTCCATGTAACATTTCAATGGACTATATTATGAGAAAAGCTCGATAGAAACAAAGTACATAATGTCCTTACATAAAAAAGTGTGTTAAAATATAGAAACCATCCAAGTAAAATCTAAAGTCTGAGCAATACGGCCATAATTTGAAAAACCATTTATTTTCATTAATTACGATATAAATGTGTTTGACTTACACCTGACACAAAACATTTAAGTGAACTCTTATCTTGAATATTTTTAATGTCCAAAATCGGTGTTGGCTGCCGACATGCGATTGCGTGAGTGACTGACTTCACGTAAACAAGGAAGTTGATTTTAACAATTCTTTTGGTAAAATTTTGCTTGACTAGTTTCGTTACCTTTTGATACAATGACTACTTGGAGCTAATCCTAATTGCAAAGACAGCAGTTTAACGTAATTGTGGTGGAAATTTAATCAGCTAGAATATCAGGATTTTGTAGTTAGCTATCGTCTTCCAGAAATATAATTATCGATATACCTACTCCTTTTTTGTACTCTGAGATCTTCTTATATTCATATCTCTTTTTCCATGTATAATGTTGCCGTAAATATTAAACAAGCAGCTATCGAGAGTCACGGAGCAGCACTTGCAGTCTTTTTGCACATATCGAATGGTTTCAGATTGAAAAAAATCCACAGGATTCATATGACGATCTAAATAATTATTTTATAATTTCAAGTATTTCGACGATTTGTTAGCGTTGCAACTGCATGGTCACGAGGCTGGATGATTTTGGTGATGGCATGATGAGCTTTACCCTTAAGGGGGCGCCTAAAGCCAGAAAACGAAAAAAGGACATTTTCGACGCCGCTCCCTGAAGTTAAGAAACTAAAAACTATGACAAAAAAAATATTGACGTGTGGGTACAGTCAAGGAGAAGCACAATAACCGAATAGAATTTTAAAAATAGATTAGAGTTTTTTACTATAAAAAAATAAAAATGACACCGAAAAAACCCGTTTTAATTCGAGTACTCGAAATTATCAGCGATGACCCCACATTATTTTTTGGTAATAAAATTCCTATTTGTACGTTCTAGTAAAGTAACACTTTTTTAAATGTATGTTTAGTTATTGAGTAATTAAATAAAACTTGGTCAAAAATGGACTCCTGATTAAAAATTGATTTTTCCTCCAAACTGTGTCATGCTATTCTCGACTTTATGTACATCACATTAAGAAACGCGTCGCGCGGGTGAAATCTGATGTTTTCCTGGCTTTAGGCGCACTCTTAAGCCCTTAAGCTTTACCCCTTATATAACCTTATGAGCAAGTTTTCTGCATGTAGTGTGTTTGCTTATTTTCATAGGTCACTGATGGCTGCTAGTCGAATCAAAAGGCTATTAATGCCGAAGTCTCTCAAGGGTCGTTCCCAGTAAATTTCAACTAACCACTTTTCGAAGTGTATCTGTTTTGATTACTGACCATATCATCGTTACTTTATCATCTGCGCTAAATTTTGCTTCTTTTATCGAGTCCAAATGTAGATTAGCTACCAAATAACTAGGTGTGTGTGAAAGTACTGCCTGCATATCTGAACAGTTTCTCCTGTTACACCAAGAGCAGATTAACTCGTGTATTGAGTACTTTTCACATCGATGGAAAGGGTTATACTGGCGGCTCTGCAATCGATTGACAGACGTTCTCAAATGCTTAAAGTGAACGACATCCTTGTTCGAAAAAAAAAAGGAAGTCTTGAACATCGCTGCAAAGCTTAAAATTTATCAGTTTTTAGGGCTCTGTAAAACCCAACAAGTATTTTTTGTAGTACGTCACAAACACACTATTATTAAAACATCGATCAATGTTACAACGAACTACAAGAACTTATGTATTATGCTACTGGCTGGTACGAAACCCTACATGGGTGAGTCCGACTTGCACTTGACCGCTTTTATTTTATCAGAGAGTGTACAACTGTTGATGCATATTTTAATATTACCTTGCCTTTTTTATGAGACTGCCCCTGCCCGTAGCTTTAAAAGGCGAAATCGTTTCATAGTTGATGTTGTTAAAACTGGAACTAGGACAACGGACAACGCGATATACAGCCGTATATTGCGTTGATTCAATGGGTATTTCCCGATAGTAACAATCTTGGATACTTCTCTACTAGGAGAATACGCTCCATCATAGACTGCGTCGTCGCTTAATAATATCTCTCTACTTAGTATGTGGCTTAATAACATTAGGCAATAAGATGGTCAAGTTCAATTTAATTATTATTAAAAATAACAATGAAGAATGAAATTTTCGATTCTAGTTTGGTCACTTGTATTTAGTACTAGCTGAATCGTGCGCGCGTTGCTACGCCATCTATCGAAAATTTGTCGTACCTATTCAAATCTAGAACAAATTTGGTTTCCTTAGATTCTAATGACGCCACCTTTTAAAAGATAGACACATGATGTCATCCAACGAAAGCTCGCAAAAAGCAATATTTTTCCGCGTTTTTGTTACATTTTTCATTCATACTCCGCTCCTGTTGATAGTAGCGTAATGTTAAATGACCTATAGCCTTTCTCGATAAATGGACTATCCAACAGAGAAAGAATCTTTCAGTTCGACCCAGTAGTTCCCGAGATCCTTGAGTTCAAACAAACAAACATACAAACAAACAAACTCTTCAGCTTTATAATATTAGTATAGATTTTTCAAAATCAATCAGCAAAGCTTACATGAACTTTATCCACGCAATGTAATACCGAATCCGTATCCGAAAACGTATCCGAAACCGTATCCAAAACCGTATCCGAAACCGTATCTGTAGAATTGATCTGTTTTAAAATCATAAATGTATATAATAAGTTTGACAACTCTTGGGTTTGGGACCTTCGGGTTATTTCTTATTGCCTACCATATATTTCTAGGGTTATCTTGTTTGAAAAAAAAAGTGGTGGTAATTTTAGCCATTAATGTTAAATAGGTGTATGGAATCTATGGAGAAAGTACCTACTATTGTTGGAGGATATACTCGTAGCACCTTCCAGAAGAACGTGTAAACTTGCCTATGTAAACCTACCATCATGTGACCAATGTAGTAGAGCACTATTGCTCTGTACCACGCACAGAAATCTAAGTGGTATATTGTTATTTAGATTTCTGTGGTAGAACGCCTGTTAGCGTTAAGAGTTAAATCGAATCTTGAAGTGGTCCGTATTTGATCTTTGTAGTGGTGGGAGTACCACACCTTTGCCAGTTATTCTACCGCCAAGCAGTAATGTGTAAGCGATACTGTGTTCCGGTTTGAAGGGCAATGCTTCCAGAGAAACTACTGGGCTTCGAGATATAATATCTTAGGTCTCTGGGTGACGAACGTAGTGCAGTTCTAGGTAATGATTTGGACTCTTCATGCTCCAATAGCTGTGTGTCACTGTGCTGTTATGTGGCAGGTATGTTGCTTACCATCAGGCACATGTCTTGCTCGTCTCGTCACTCTACTCTATTAAAAAATGTATATCATATTGATGCAACTAATACAGTAACGAAAGCCTGTTTAGTTGAACAATCCCCACATTTACACTTTCCGCTGCTATCCACACAGCCAAAATTACATTCTGTGTAATATTTACACGGCCCAATTAAAATGCGCGGTGGCGCCCTCTATCGTGTTTTAAGGCATTTACAGCGAAACGGAGACCGGACGCGGTTAAAAATTCATCCTATGATATAATCTGTTCTATAGAAACGTACTGTATAAATATCGCACGGACCCGAGTCCCAGTTACTTGTTCACTTTACTCCCCGTGTTTGCAATATTGATTGACAGGTAAACACTAGTCGATTCAGGCCAAGATAATGAGGTATATAATCATTTTTAGTACGGCATTACTGGTGGAATGATTGTAAACAACATAGGAATGCATCTTTACGATCCTCAGTTAGGTACATGAGCGGTAACAAAATCACGGTTATTGAGGTCAATGACGTCCACTCAGTTTTTCCGTCAATTTGATTGAACATCGAAGCTGAAAAGACTACTAAGTTAGTAAAAGTTATTATTTCTTACAAAAACAATTATTTCCACTATTATAAACGACCACAATTTTATTATAATAGTTATACTGTTGTAGTCTACAGACATGTAGACGCTACGACGTAGCATTGCTGTTACTACGAAATGTAAGTAGCTACGAATTTCCGTAGCGACTTTAATGTGGCTTCAAGTATTACGATTTCTCTTTTATGAAAATTATTTTGGGATGCAATTTCCAATGATAGGGTCTTTCTTTCTCTGCAGTGTAAATCTATACAACTATAATAAAGTGCAGAAGAAAAATCAATGTAAGATTTCTTTGAGTATACGTAACGCGAAATAAACTTTTATTTCATTTAGTTTCACGAAAGTATCTTTATTTTTTTCAACGCAGTATAAAAGACTAAACTATATTGCAGTTTTGTTAGCCGCTCCCAAGGACGAGCGTTTCGACACAGGTAGCTGGCCGGCCGATAATGGCGTTGGTTCTATATAGAAATATAGTGACAATTCCTTGAACAGAGTCAAAGATGACGAGACGGGCGCGTGACGTCACACGAACGGCTCTGCGGCTGCGGCTATCGATCGGATAAGCTCGTCACATCTCGCTCTTTCGCGGGCGAGATAGGCGCTCTGTCCCTTTCATACGCAGGTCTGCTACCTCAGTAGAAAGTTGCGTTCCGAAATACGCTACTAATATTTATTTTAACGCAGCCGCCCGGGCCCGAACACGTGGTGTAGACGCGGGGACGCCTGCCCTTCGTCATTTTCTTGAAGAAAATTGATGATACCATAAATTATTATTACTTTGCTAATATGACAATGGTTTCTGCTTTTATTTTAATTCAAATAAACTTTCAATGTTATTAAATAATAAGTGTGTATGACATACACTGTATACTGTGTGTAATTAAATAGTTTGTAAAATTAGCAAAGTTTACGATGATATTTTAAAAACTTTGACGTTTAAAATATAATCGAATTGGAATCGATTTTTTGTACATCGTACCACTTCTTTGATTTTATTTGTTTTTTTTTTCATAGTATAGAATGACGGGACGAGCAGGTCATGAAAAATGCAAATTTGAATAATAAAAAATCAAATGAATTGTACTGTATTGTTTTGGGCAGCAACACAACCTAGAAATTAAAAGTTCAATTTTCAAAAAGCCAAAGTTTTTATTTTATTTACACAAAAGTTTTTTTTCGATTTTTAATTTTCTTATTTCAAAATCAACTCGGTTTATTTCGATAAAATTTATATGGGATCATTAGGGAAGCATATCCACCCAAAGAAAAAAAATATGAAAATCGGTTCGGGCATTCTCGAGAAATCAGGTACTTAACATAAACAAAAAAATAGTGGTCGAATTGATAACCTAGAGGAGGTTTTGAAAGTCGGTGAAAAATGGGGTGAACGTTCACAAGAAAGCTTTGTTTAATTTAGAAGCTAAAATGTTGAAACTTATGTATGTATTTTTAGGCATTTGTTTATATATAAATAAATAAATATGAAATTCGATGTTTCTACAAATTTAACCCCTATTGGAGTAAATACAATTCATACTAATAGTTCAGGTTCACGGAGTGTAATTAGTAAGAAATAAAAAGTTATTGGTGCCAGTGGCGCAAATATAAATTGAGAAATAATATTAAATTCTAAAATGGTGTTGTATTTGTCAGAAGTAGTTGAGAAGCTACGTAATGTTTAACTTCATAAAATAATGTATTAAAAATGTACACCAAATTATTGTACACTTTTATATTCTTGTACACATGAAAATGGCTAGTATTTCTTTCTGTTGTTTTAAATTACCTATGTTTTTCAACAGATTTGTATGAGTTTAACCGATAGAAAATGGGTGGGTGTGTTGGCTTGCCCACCATCAGAAAAGTCAGGATACTATACCAGCTGGGACGGGTGTGCTTCATATCATAATATGTACATATTTACAAATAAATGAAATCACACATGCTTTGCTTAGTTTGGGGTCAGATGGTGTTGTGTGTGAATTGTCCACCAAAATTTTTATTTTTTTTAATTTATTTATTATTCTATTTGTTAACTTTATACATATATTTTATTTTTTACAATAGTCTAATTGTTTTCTCATAGGACGACATTTTAATATTGTGATAAAGTCCTTAAATAAAGATTTTAAAAAATCATTTTCTCCAATCTGCATCTGTGTAACAAATTTACTGTATCTTTTTGAAAATGTCATGGTACACAAACTTGAAATTTAATGTAAATTGAAATTGAATACAATTTTTAAGTTCGAATACGGATAAAAAACGGTACTTAGTTGATTATTATCGAAAGACATACATAAAAATTACATACAGTTGTATATTTAACCTCCTCGTTTTTCGGTCGACGTTGAGTCGGTCCTTAAAATATACAGAGATGAGATTTAAACAAAGTTAAGTATCTAAAAGGCAATTATAGAATGTACAAAAGTATAAAAAACATTGACATTGTGAACATTTTACAAGTTACGCTTTCTAGTCCAAAACTAAACAAACTTGGACATTGACAACTACTTAGCAAATGGAATACTTACAATTATATACTTATTTTACACAGAAAACCCCAAACACAAAGCCAGGTCCGTACGTATTCGTCATACAAATATTTGACCTGAGTCGATGTCTATGATACTCGTAGTTATGTAATATCAGAAAATTTGTCACTCATCTTTTCAACATACGCTTTTATTGTAAACAGAAGGTGACGTCAGCTTGATGACATTAACGTAATAAATTATTGAACAATGTTATCAATGACTACTGGTTTGAAATAAACATAAGAAACATAAATAACCCACTAAATGTTTTTCCTGTTCTGAGCCAAACTCTTCTGTTTTAAGAAAAGAGTCAATGCTATACCCTACTGTGACTATTAGTACTGATTCAACGATATCCCATCTTCGAAAAACAGCTTTTTGGAACAAGCCGATTTCTTCTAGATATTATTGACCTTTGACCGTTAAAACCAGTGAAAATAGAAACTTTTACTTATGCTTGGAAAAAGTTATGCTTGGTACAGGTGGGATTAGAATCTGCGATCTCACCAGATAATATTTCTTGAACGATTATAAGGTTCGTCAATGATTGTTTATTTAACGGGGAACGTCTTTATTAACAACACTAAAATACAATGAAAACTACACTACGCTTCATACCTAACTACTTATCAATGAACAGCGTCGATAAAAACTCATAATACACGTACCTATACATAATATGAGTTTTTACTACAGCTGGTCATTGATCTAATCTGATCAATATATGATATGAATACAACCACTCCGATTCTGATACCAAACCCATGCCAATTTTACGATAGCAAGTCTACCAAAATATACGATAAAATGACATTAGCAGCTTTCCTAACCAAAAAGGAGTCAATTTTCACCTAACGCTGACTTCTTGAAAGTTGTGTGTTCCGGTAACTGACTTTTTTCAGTTCTTGGATATTCCTGTAAGATCTACGGTCAGCTTAGGACCATTCATTGAATGCTAAATTAGCTGCCAAAAACTAAGTGTATTCTCGAAGATGCAAAAGTACTTTAATTCTGAACAGTTGCAAGTTTTATACCAAGTATAAAGACCTTTTTGTATGAAGTAGCTACTGTTTGTACCTTTGGAATAGGTTAGGTAAGCATCAGCTCATCACTTTTGAATTCAATTGAGAGACATTCCAAGAGACTCATGTGTAACGACATTTTTGTTTGAAAAATACTTGAAAGTCTCGGTTGATCCGCATGATAAGCCATATCTTCCGTTACCTGGTCATAACTCGAAAAAGTGCAATCGTTTCATGGTTTGTCATTACAAAGAGGGAAATAAAAAGGTGTAACTACTGTTGCAATAAGAACTTCTAAATTGTGAAATGGATAGCCTGGATGGGCATTCCCTGATGCATATTATCACGACGCCTTTAAATCGTAAGCACGCTCCATCGAAGTACTCGAGCTCCTATTATGCCGCTTAACACTAGACGAGTTGGCATCATATATGTATCATTGAATGAAGAAAAAAGTGAAGTAGTGGACAAAAGATACAATTTTAAGAACAATCCTGGACCGCGGGATTTTATTACGATGCTATAATATATGTACTGTCTGGTTCTCTGCCTTTTCGCAGAAAATTGTTTGGCCGATTATCACGTGCCAAGTATCGTTTCGCAGAATTTTATTTCGACGAATAATCATTTGCCAAACTCATCACATAATTTTGTTTTATTTTCCAACCTAACAGTTGCCAACTGTACGTTTCGTCTGCTTTTTATAACGCCACTTTTCAAAATATTTTTGTTTTTTGTTGTTGTATATTGTTGGTAACTTTGTGTGTTAGATTTCGAAAAAGCTTCGAAAATACCTTTGATCAAATTTTGAAGAAATTTATTTACAAGGATGCCATTTTTATTTGGGACATATTATATACAGGTTGTTATAATTATTGGAATATGAATATTTTTTTCCTTAATTATTTTTCTATTGTAGCACATAGTCTGCGTAGTGAAAGAAAAATGATTTGGTTCTGGTTGTTTTGATTTGGTAATTGTTGGTCACAGTTCTAACCTAACCTCACCGATCCCTTTCGATTTCACATAAACTTCGTTCCGAACTTTAAAATTTTGCTGATGTGTATGTAGATTTCTGTTGCGATTTGGTTCTGGCACTTTGCTTTGCTCGCTCGGCTCGTGCATTGTTGTTCACAGTTCTAATATAACCTAACCGGTTCCTTTCGATTTCACCTAAACTTCATTCTGCACTTTGTATTTTTGCAAATCTGTTTGTAGATTTATGTTGCTATAAAATTGCATTTGAAATAAGTTTATTTTTATCATAATATAAACGTACGAAAAGGAAACTGTTACACAGACGAAAAATTATTCGTCTAAAAGTTGTCTGGCCTAGTGAAGAATTTGGCAAATGAAAAGTGCATTTAACGTGTTGTGTCAATATAATAATCAGCTTAACAATAATTGTACCAAATTAAACGTTGTCATACAAAAAATTGTCAATCGTTAGTTGTCAAAGTGAAAAATAGACGAACCGTTGGTTGGCTAGTGATAATTGGCCAAATAATTTTCTGCGAAAAGGCAGGATCCCGTACTGTCTACTTTATTGTACAGTGTAATCTATACTAATGTTATACAGAAGTAAAGTTTGTGTATTTGTTAAATTGTAAGGGGTAATCTCGGGATCTACTGAACCGATTTAAAAAATTCTTTCACCAATGGAAAGCCACATTATTGCTGAGTGTCATAGGCTATGTAAAACACCGAAAAATAAAAAGGCTTTTACGTGGTAGTCCGTTTTGCAAAGTGAATCGGAGAAAAAACCGTCGAATGAAAGCGTTTCTTACGAACGCTGCCTTAACTATGAAAGATTTATTTTTGAGTTCTAGAGAAAAGATGTGGAGCTTGAAAATGCCTACAAAAAAATCAACGACAGCATATGGCTAACATTTATATTTAAGTTACAAAAAGTAGTTTTTTTAATATTAGTGCAGATAATTTAAGTTTTAATAATAATATAATAATTTAAATCGTTGGTTAGGTCATATGCGATTTTCGGCAAACTATTTTATTAAAAAAGGCAAATAAAATGTTTTTTCTTTCGGACAGAATTACTCTCGAATTTTGTATTAGCATGCACATAACACTCTGTACTAAAAAAGGATTATTAACATTATGCCCAACGAAGTGGGCACGGGTCAGCTTGTAAGATAATAAAATCAATACAAACTAGAGAAACAGCCGACGGCGTTATCGCTGAAAGTTCATACATATATATATCTATTGATGAAACACTTACCTAACTAGGTATATATGTATAGTCCATCCATACATACAAATAAATAAAGTATCTGTTTGTAATATTAAAATAACTACTGTTTACGACATGCAAACGAATGTATGGTCGGTACATATACCAATATAACATTTTTACAATATCTGTCTGGCTGTCTGTTCGTTCTGGCTAATCTTCGAAACGGCTGGGCCGATTATGACGGAGCTTTCACAACTAGGTAGCTGATTGTTCTGTTCTAATGCGTATTTTAGTTTACATTTACTTGAGAAAAATAAACAGAGTCCCGCGAAATAAACAAAAAAATTGGCAGTAATAGGAACGGCCAATAGAAGTGAAAACTTATAACTCAGAATTTGATAGCTTACTTTAGAAACTACGCGGGTGAAACCTGAGGGTATGGTCATGAGCAAGACAATCTAGAAATGTCCACGCATTTCTAGATGGTCAATAGACATGGTCCCGAGTTTACCCAAAGATTTCTTGTTACTCCCAAGCGTGACGCTAGAATTCAATTCACAGCCCACGAAAAATCTGTTATAGTGCGCTAAAAGAAGTACAAAAGTGATCACTTCAAAAAAAAATTAAAACCACAGCTGTGTTGAATTTATTACATAAATTTCAGTATTTTATGAAAATCTTGTAATAATTACGTGTAAAATGTTGATTTTATGTGTTTTATTAGGTACTCTTGAAGAGTAACTTGATTGACACGAATTTAGATTTTTACACAAAAATAAAGTGCGATAATGTAATTAATACAGCCTGTGGAGATTTATATAAATGAAAACCAGTTAGTTTACCTGTCAGAAACGCGTAATTCAAATACCGATTCGACGTGCGCAACCTGACAGTATCGTTTGCGACGAGTGTCGGTCACTTTTGCAGGAAATTGCCCTATATCCGATCCGAACGACACCTCCGCGCGATCCGCTTTTTACTTTTTGGGGATGGAAATGCATTTCAACACTGATCTGTGAAATGATGTGCTGCTTGATTTTGTGGTCACTTTCGTCGTTTTTTTAATGCATTTTAGGGATGCGAGAAATTCTTTATGATAATTTTTATTCTTCGTAATTATTTCTCAGTTTTGATTGTGTCGTGAAACCATTTGACTGCCCTCGTGGCTTAGTTGGTAGTAGCTCTGCCTGCGAAGCCGAGGGTCGTGGGTTCGATCCCCACCCAGTGCAAATATTTGTGTGATGAATTCAAATGTTTGCACTGTGTCTGGGTGTTTATATGTATAATAAGTATGTATTTAAAAAGTATATAAGTATTATATCAGCTATCTGGCCGCCATCATACAAGCTTTGCTTAGTTTGGGGTCAGATGGTGTTGTGTGTGAATTGTCCACCAATATTTATTTATTTATATTGTAGAATTGTTGAAATGGCACTGAGACTTACTGTGGTTCCTATTTTAATTAATTAAAGGTACATGATAGCCGCATAGCCTAACAGATGAATATCAAGAGTGCCACTAGTGCAGTAATTTTAATATTCTTTACTTTTACATTACTTTTACTAAATCAGTAATTTTACTTGAGATAACATCAACTAAATTCATTATCTTTTGATTTAATTTATTGATTTATATTATAATTTACTAGCCGCCCGTTTCGGCTTCGCTAGAATATCTTAACATATTATAGAAATTATTCAACACGTAGTATACCCGCGATTTGATTAGCATAAAAACGGTTGGAATGACGCTACCTTAAAAGATAGACACATGCTGTCACAGACTTTAGCGTACGTCAGTCAGCGCACGCAACAAAACCATTTAAAAAGGATTTTTACCCCGTTTTTGGTACATTGTTCGTACTATAGTAGATAGAATCGTAACTATTATAGCCTTCCTCGATAAGTGGACTATCCAACAAAAAAAAATCATTCAATAATTAGAAACAGCAGTTCCTGAGATTATCGTGTTCAAACAAGCAAACTCTTCGGCTTTATAATATTAGTATAAATTTGTAAATATTATTTACAAATTGTTAAAATGTTTATACCACTAAATTAAAAGCAAACGGTAGATATAAAACTTTTGCATTGATATTTTTCTACGTTTTAAACCAAATTTTTGTTCTATCGTCAATGAACTTCTTTACGCTGTAATTTCGTTTTAACAATACAAAACCATTTGTTTAGCCTTTCCCATGAATGTCATAGCGTTGTCAAAATACTTTTTTAGAGTTCCGTAAAACGTAAAAACGGAACCCTTATAGATTCGTCATGTCTGTCTGTCTGTCTGTCCGTCCGTATGTCACAGCCACTTTTTGCCGAAACTTTAAGAACTACGCTGTTGAAACTTGGTAAGTAGATGTATTCTGTGAACCGCATTAAGATTTGAACAAAAAAAAAATTAGGGTTGCCCCCCATACTGAGAACTGAAACTCAAAAATTTTTTTTTCATCAAGCCTTCACGTGTGGGGTGTCTATCGATAGGTCTTCAAAAATGATGTTGAGGTTTTTAAAATCATTTTCGTCTACACTGAATAATTTGCGCGAGACACACTTCCAAAGTGGTAAAATGTGTGTGTCCCCCCCCCCCCTCTAACTTCTAAAGTAAGAAAATGAAAAATCTAAAAAATATATATGATGTACATTACCATGTAAACAACCAACGAAAATTGGAGAAAAAAATAAGAGAATGATAAAAAATAAAAAAAATTGATGTACGTTAAAACTTCCAACGAAAATTGTTTTGAACTCGATCTGATGAGTATTTTTTTTTAGTACGTCATAAATACACTATTATTGAAACTTCGATCAAAGTTACAACGACCTACAAGAACTATGTGTACTATGTATATTATGTTACTTGCTGCAACGGAACCCTTCCTGGGCGAGTCCAACTCGCCCTTGGCCACTTTATTTCAAATACACAAATCATATTTTAAATTCAAAATGAAATTTCCAAGTTTAGTTTGTAAATAATTCTTATGATCATAAATTACGCAGATTCACATTTTGCGTACTGCATGCAAACCTGTAAACAGCTCGCAGAGAGCTTTGCATCTCTGTACGTAAAGCGAGGAAAACTTCTCCTTTAATCTGATAGAAATAAGGTTGAAAATACACAATAACTGACTGCATCCTCACATTTTTATCACGCCATGTTTACAAGCTCTCGCTGGCGTGTCACGAGGCAATAAGCTTTGGAACAGTCGGCGACAAAAGTTGATTAACCAGTTTAACTAATAAATACTTTACAATTTTGTTAATTTATATGTTAATCGTTCGATCATCTAACCGACCTTTGTAATGGGTTGCTTTTGGGGATACTCCAATTTAAGATGAACTTCGGATGAAGTTAAGAAACAAAGACCATCTTGATGTCTTTTACTGATATCCGTATGTGTGGTTTTAGGCCACTATCTCTTTACAACAAAGTATTCAAAATTATTTCCAAAATTATGTGTGTTGTGTGTGTTAAGTTGTGACAATAAAGAATTTTCATTCGTTCATTATTCATAGCTTTGTCTCTGAATATTAATAAGCCGAAAGGAAAGTAGAGTACCATTGATTTTCTATGCCATCGGAAATAGCCGCGATAAGTCCAAAACTTTAAATTAATAATTAAATTTGACTTGACAATATTTTTATTTGGTACACAAATTGAAGTTTAACAACAAACCCTCATTCTAAAATATTTTGTGAAATTAGTACGTTTATTTAAAACGATCCAAATATTTGAAAAAAAAAAAAAGAGAAACGATTAATTACATTCCTTGAACAATAGTAATCTGATAACAACGTTACCTTGAATCGTAAAATTTTAAACCAACTTCCAACAGTTTTCAATTCATTAACAATTCTGTATAAGTAGAAAATAATTATTCAGTGTTTGATTTGATGATGCGAAGTAAAAATTATATAATTTAATTCCTTTCAGATAAATAGTTTCAGAACGCTTAGTTGGTAGGAAATCCGCCGACGGAGTCGGAGATTGTGGGATCGATTCTTACCCAGGATAAATATTTGTGTGATGAATACAAATATTTGTTGTGGGTTGGAGTGTTTCTATATTTGACACGTTTATGTTTCCCATGTTATAAGTATCGTTTCAGCCGCCTAGCTCCAATAATACCAGCTTTGTTTAGTTTGGGACTAAATGGTGTTGTGTGAAGAATGCCATAACAACAATCCAACAATAGACAATAGTTTTGCATCCATTAAGTTTTTATATGCATTTGCCAGCGTTTAAGCAAAGTTACATTTGAAACACTATTATAAGTGAACTCCGCGATACTAGAAACGAATTATAAACGCCAAATGACAACATTTATTGAGGCTTTTCAATTATTCCTGAATATTTGTTGTTCTATTTCGACTAAAGTGGTTTTCCTGTCTGTCACCTGTGGCGCAGCAGTACGTTTAATGAACCACGTCGCCACAATCGAAGCGCCCAGTGTGGCGTGCGTTATTGTTTATGGTCAGTCGATCCTGAGCTTCTCGTATTTATAAACAAGGTCTGTTTTGATCATGCTTTTTAAGGGTCCCGTATAAAAAAGGTTATTAAGATTTCAATGCCTGTCGGTCTAGTGTTATTTCTTAATTCATTGATAGGCTTTTCGATTGATAATAGGTTTGCACTTGGCAGCCATTTCGCCTGATAGTAAACTACGAAGCGATATGATAGAGCAAGCTTACCTAGAAGAAACCATCAAGTACTTGATGGAAAAAACAGACTCACTGTCAACTTAAAGACCCCAAGATGGAAACCCCACTTTGGAAAATAAACTTTGAAGTGGTGTTGGAGCAAGGAAGTGGTTGCATCTGAGCCTTTAGGCAGGAAGGTCTCTTGATCAAACGCAGAATCGGGGAAACTACGACTGTCATCGTAGTTTCTGATAATAGACGACGATGTTACCTTACCGTACCATGAAGATTAAGACGTGGTGGTCTAATGTCTGAAACGTGTGATTTAAAATCGTGATATCGTTGGTTCTAATTCAGCCAGAACCTCTGAGTTTTTATTTTAGCAAGTCTGTCATAACCACTAGCTTAAACGGTGAAAAAACTCAGTGAAGACACCTGTATGTTTCATAAATCTTCCGTGGTCATGCAGCATCTACCACCCCATACTGAGACGGCGTAGAAGATCATGACCTTTCTCTCTCTCTCTCTCTCTTTTGCCCCGAGTCGCAGCAATCGCCACATGTAGTAGGCTGCTTATACGTGCATGGCGATGTTACATACAATTTTGTCTGTCCTATTTATTTTTAAAACCGTTATTGCTGGGTAGTTGATATTTTTACAGATTATAACGTGCTGCAGAGGATTAATTAACAATTAATAAAATTTAAAGGACACTCAAGAAAGGGCAGACAAGAAACGATTGTTGGCGTGTTTAATTGATAGTGCAGTAACTTTAATCATTACCGTAGGCGTTAAATCCGATAGATCTGATTTTTGCAGACTTGTTTATGATGATGGCCTAATGATTGTCCCAAGTTTGTGACCTCGAGCGACGAACGCAACTTTGTCAAAAATCGAAAAAACCGCGAAAATATCTGTTATTTTTCAAATTTTGTCGATTATAACCCTAAACGGCTAGTTTTTGTGAATAGCGTGTTATAGCGTTTATAAAGTAGACTAAATTTGCTACAATATGATATTAGAATTATCTCTGTGCACTCAATAGCTTCTGAGAATAAGTCTTTCAAAGTTTATAATTTTTTTCGAACTTCCCAATTTTTCGCAATATTTTAACTCCTGCTTGACCACTTTATGGCACAGTTACTGATGTTTTTAACCCCCGACCAAAAAAAGAGGTGCTATAAGTTTGACGTCGAAGTCTGTCTGTCTGTCAGACAGACACACATACAGGTCTGTCTCCCTGTGTATCTGTCTGTGTGTGTCTCTGTCTATGGCACCGTAGAGCTCAAACGGATGGGCCGATTTTGATGCGGTTTTTTTTATTTGAAGATACATTTTTGTGTCGATGTTATGAGCTATTTTTGGTTAATATCGATTCAAGATGGCCGCCTCCACCAAATGGCGGACTAAATATTTCATCACAATTTACCTCAATATGGGTATCAAATGAAAGGGCTTGACTAGTAGAGTACTATACAGTATAACAAATTGCAAATCACAAAATGGCGAATTACATACATTTTTTTTTCACTAATGCCATAATATGGGTATCAAATGAAAGAGCTTGACTAGTAGACTACTATACCATTACCATACCATTTGGTGGAGGCGGCCATCTTGAATCTATATTAACCAAAAATAACTCATAACATCGACACAAAAAATTATCTTCAAATAAAAAAAAGCGCATCGAAATCGGCCCATCCGTTTGAGCTCTACGGTGCCATAGACAGATACACACACAGACAGATACACATGGAGACAGACCTGTATGTGTGTCTGCCTGATAGACAGACAGACTTCGACGTTAAACTTATAGCACCTCTTATTTTGGTCGGGGGTTAAAAACAGCAGTAACTGTGCCATAAAGTGGTCAAGTAGGAGTTAAAATATTGCAAAAAATTGTGAAGTTCGAAAAAAATTATAAACTTTGAAAGACTTATTCTCAGAAACTATTGGGTGTACATAGACATTTCTAGTATCATATTGTAGCAAATTTTATCTACTTTATAAACGTCATAAGAAAGTTTTATAACGTTATGTATAAAATATGTCTGTGATGTTTTGTATATCGACATTTATTATATTCTAATATACTTGTTCAGATTTGCATACCTAATGTGAGGTTGTTTTTGGCTGTATTTGTAATTTTATAAGATCTTTGTAACCCATTAACTAGCAAATAAAGAATTGAATTGAATTGAATTGAATTAAAAACTAGTCGTTTAGGGTTGTAATCGCCAAAATTTGAAAAATAAACGATATTTTCGCGGTTTTTTCGATTTTTGTCAAAGTTGCGTTCGTCGCTCGAGGTCACAAACTTGGGACAATCATTAGGCCATCATCATAAACAAGTCTGCAAAAAATCAGATCTACCGGATTTAACGCATCCTACTCCATACATTCAGGCGACAAAGTTACTGGATTATGATAGCAATGCAACAAATCATGTTTAGAACACACAATAAATGTTTAAAATTGCCGATATGTTGGAACCTTTCAGTTTGATTTATATTTCATATATGTCGTTAATTTTATGTTGCAATGGATTGTAAAGATCATAGTTGTGTATTAAGAGTTTTAAATGGAATTGAAACATATTTACTAGTCATTATGTACAAGCTTTGCTTAGTTTGGGGTCAGATGGTGTTGTGTGAATTGTCCACCAATATTTATTTATTTTATAATTTACAAAAAAAATATTTTTGAATATTATGACAAAATCAAATAGGAAATAAAAATGTACAATCAAGTAAAAAGCTTATGAAATCAATAACATATACGAGTAATAATAACCTTGGTGGCAAGTTGTCCTAAATTACCGTTCTACTTGTCACTTTACAAAAGACCAAAAATATGTGTGTCTTACATATACATTTATAAATATACAAAAGCCGATTAGTTTATTGTTTACAGTTGTTAGTTATTTTTAGTTAAAAAAAAATTCAGTTTGTTTTCCGGTGAAAAATTGAACACCTTCAGCTGGCTTCAATTTGTAAACATACTTTTTGTTTAAAAAATAATTTTACATAGTCTTTCTCTGATGGAGATAAAAGGTTACTATAAAAACAACATCAATGTTTAATGACATACGCATCTTTGAAGATCTCAAAAATTACATATTGAAATAGAAAACATTTTTTTTACCTGTAATAGGTTCGCACTTGACCACCATCTCGCCTGATGTTAAGCGACGATGCTATCTATGATGGAGCGTGCTTACCTAGAAGAAACTGATTCACTCTCGATTTGAAGACACCAAGATTATAACTATCGGGGAAGACCCACTTGTCTTTTATCACAAACGTGGACTCAAAACTTTTCGTTCGTGTCTTTGGAACATCAACCATGAACCGATATCGCTTTCATGACATACGATAGTCCGATAGAAGACAGGGCAAGGTGGCATTAGATCATGCAGATCAGTTGCACACTCTTCGGAGTGTATCCTATAAAAAATTAAACAAAACATAGAAACATCAAAATCTATCTGTTCAACTAGGGAAGTTTTTTGAAGTAACACACGTAAAGTCGAATGGAGCACATAATACTTGAATGAAATCGGCTAAGAAAAGTTGATTTACAAAACGAGCAGAGGTTATGTAATGAAAAGTTAAAACGTTTCACAATTCATTGTGAATTTACGTTAATATCATTGTGTACCTAACAGCTTTTAAAGAATGTGCTCTGTTGTGTTTTGTATAGGTTTCATGAAATACCTACCGACTTACAGCGTGTTCAATTAGTTACACAACTAGTAATGAAACTGAAAATAAAGCATTATCCCACTAATATTATAAATGTCAAAGTGTGGATGTTTGGATATTTGGATGTTTGTTGCTCAATCACGCCGTAACGTATGAACGGATCAGGCTGAAATTCTGAATACAGTTAGATTATAGTCTGGAAAAACACATAGGCTACTTTTTAACCCGAGAAAATAACGGAAACGACAAGAACGGAAACTACGCGGGTAAAACCGTGGGGCACTGCTAGTACTGGATAAGCAGACCTCCCAGAATGTATATAAACTGCTTAATAGAAAAAACAGAAAATCAATGATTCTGTAGACAAATCTATACTATTTCAATATCAAATAAAAATGGTCAAGTTTTTTAGTTCTGTCATTCACTTATTTTAGAAGTAACATTTTTATAATCATATAAACATTTTCGCACTTTGGAAGTCTCTCGGGCAAACTATTCAGTTTAGGTTTAACTATTCAGTTAAGAAATGTTAGAAACCCCACTATCATTTTAAAGACCTATCCATAGATATGCCAAACGTACATATGGTTTCGATGAAAAAAAAATGAGTTTCAGTTCTAAGTTTCTGTATGGGACACCCCCAAAATGTGTAGTTTTTTTTTGTATGAAAATCTTAATGTGTTTCACAGAATACATCTACATACCAAGTTTCAACAGTATAGTTTTTATAGTTTCGGAGAAAAGTGCCTGTGACATACGGACAGACAGACAGACATGACAAATCTATAAGGATTTCGTTTTTGCCATTTGGCTACGGAACATTAAAAAGCCCAGATGTTACCAGATGATGTGAAATGAAAATGCACTTTAACGAGCGTACCTACAATGCGTGTCCGGATCTTCGGCAACTTTGGGATGGGTTGTCCAAATACAAACTGGAGGCTATGGAATCGATCGAGAAACATGTCAAAAGGCGCAAAGGCAACGACGCTTCTTTTTTTTATAAATATTGGTGAAAATTTTTCACACAACATTGTCTAGCTCCAAACTAAACAAATCTTCAATGTTCGAAATCGACTTTATAGTCTTGAACATCGCCGCAATATTGCTAACATCTTTTAACAGCTATAGTTTTTTTTAAGTGACATCGTTTCATAGTTGGCGTTCCAAAGGCTTGGACGAGGAGTTTTTACTTCACTTACGTAATGGGAACTGCTAGGCTGTGGAATGCTTGTATTTTTTCCGATGACTACAACCTTAGTGTTTCAAATCGAAAGTGATCGGTTTTTATTGGGTAAGCACGCTCTACCGTACGCCGAATCGCTTAAAGTCTAATTTTGTTAAAAAAATATAATGTTTTATTCCTTAAGTAACAAGCAAGGTGAGGTTTAACAACCCACTTTTGATTTGATTTAACCTTTTGACCGCCAGGACTAAATTGCATTTCCGTGCCCTATACGTCAAGCGTACGTCATAGCACAATATTAAAAAAATCACGGCACCCATGGTTTTCAGCAACTAGATTCGTACATTAATACGTTGTTTTGCTGGGATTTTCTATTTAAGGAATAGTTAAGTAAAAAAAAAATGTCAGTACTTTTAAATTTTTAATTCATATTTTGGTATAGTGCGTTTCTTAATTTTAGTCAATTATAGACGTCGTTGGCGCTCAGTGCTCGCTAGCGCTTGTCAAGTATAGACGACTCTGGCGGTCAAAACGTTAATGAAACACTAATGTTATATAATTATGTACTTCCAGAAATATTTTATTAGAAACTGCAGTACTTAAGTATTGAGAAACTAAAACCCTACATAAAATACCAAAGGTTAAAAAGGTAGAGATTGAAACTCATTTTGTATATTGCCGTTTGAAATAATCCGTAGAGTTGCTACGGCATTACAAATTATGTAGCACTACATACTTGGCAGCCACGAACCGATTTCTTATCTGATGAAATGAATTCATACATACATTCCACTATGTCATGAAAATATTAACTGGCAAAGTAAATCGATGCGATATCTTCAGCGGCCAAGTGATAGGTAGTCCGCGATGACCTCTAAAAGGACATAACTCTTTGGATCACAGTATACACAATAACTTTACTTAACGTATTGTAGTTTTACAACTTTATCGATATATTTGGCAAAATATTTGAAACATTCACCAATATCACGAACATGTTACCCACATTTAGAACTAATTAGTTCATTGTTTTCTATTTGTTGTATTTAGCGAATAAATACAAATCAACCAACAATCGCAGACAAATAGCACCAATAAATTAGTAATTCATTGTTATTACATTTCGTTGAACGTAGGCAAATACATAAATAATAAATAGGTGCAGATATATAAATACACATGGTGTACACATGTATTACCTTCATGGCGTATTTATAAATACCAAGTGAAGTGTTAGTGAAAATCTGAAAATGAGCATTTTGTAGTGGTGGCTTAATATATAGTTTTAATACGTTTTCAATAGATAAATCGCAATAACAGCACTTTCAGGAGCTATCAAACGCTATGTCAAAAGCAGTCGTTTCTAAAAGTGGAGGTGTAATACTGTCGTAGTTGTTCTGCGATGGGTGTTAAGTGTATGGAAGGCGCCGCGCCGTCGCCGCCGCGCTATCTGCCAGGATTCGAAGGACAAAGTCCTGGCGGCTATCCAGCTCGCACTGCGAACCTTACGTAATCTAGGGTATCCTCGTTAGCGACCTCATGTAATATTACATAAAACATTTTGGAAATGAAGAACAAAAAAGCAAGAATAAACTAGATTATCATTAACAACGACTTATACATTTATTTATTTATTTGCACAGTGTACATACATATATTAGGAGATAGATCTTATAGCTAAAATCTATAACTATGTGTACAAAGACCCTGTTAGGGTGTTGCAAAGCAGGACGACAACACAGTTTCGTCCCAAGTGTATTAACATTTATATGAGGTTATACAAAAAACTGTTCTTGAAAAGGTCTAGAATAAAAATGTCTTATTTATACATCACATACATATACATTTTACCATCTATCTTCCATAAACTCTTGTATGTTGTAGTTGTTAAAAATTCCTAATATAGTAAATGTTCATGTTTTTGTATACATTGCTAAAACAATAAATAATAGGTTCGGACCGCTATAATATTACTGTCCGTATTCCAGAAATAGTAATTTATGTATATTTTGTCGCATTGTTTTCACGAAATCCATAGCTTTTTTATCCGTGAATGCGCTACAATCTAATTTATTTTACCACTGTTGAAACTAAAGTCGTCACAAACATAGTTGCAAGCGTAAACAAGCTATGAATCCGCTTTATTTACCAAGAACTTCTCGGTAACATTCGGGTCGCAAGTTTCCATCGAACCCCGTACTATGAGCTTCTTATTAGTACTCGTATAATTTTCGATACGATTTATGGTCGACTTTTCATACATCTCGACCACATCTCGACTGACTTTCTGTGAGACGATTTTGAATCGAACAATGGTTGCAATAAAAGCTCGTGGTAAGAGCCCAGATCTATGTGAATCATGTATTTTGCGAACCGCCCACGTGGTGACGAGGCTACCATGCGTCACGAAGTCACGACTAAGTGACAGTTTGGAGGAAATGACCTTGGCGCGAGAATAGCAACGAATTTATGGAGGGTTTGGTCATTGATACAAACTTTGAAATTCTTTAAATGTTTAACATTATTTTATTTACATCTAAATATTATTGCCCTACTGCAAGAGGAGTTATTTTTGACTTTGTTGCCAAATTTTTGAAATTTACCACTTTACAGCACTAACAAGCCTTAGTAGTCTCCAAACATTTTACGATTTGAACATTTTCAATGAAATTACAGTAGAAAGAGCTCAACACATTTCAGTGATAATAAACCCTTCTTATTTAAGAAGTATCTACGCTGCGCTGGTATGATTTATTATATCAAAAAAATCTCACAAAGTTTTCACTAATTGCAATTCAGTTGCATTATGATTGTAGAAACTTAATTATGCCAAGCGAGAATCATAATTTAATGGAACAACCATTGAGTATTATGATGAATGATTATCATCATCTCAGCTCATTAATTTAAATCAGTCATTACAATACACAAAATGCAATACCAACTTCGTAGTAGTATGTAAGCGTGAACTAAGATGTATTGACCTTTTAAAGTTACACAGAATAGGTAACGTTAACTGTTGCTTTATTATAGTTTGTTTACTCTGTTAATATATTGGTATTTATTAATTAATTGGCACGAATCCTTGATAACTTATATTACAATTTTTGAGGTGTACTTACAATTTTATTGAGTAGGCTTGTCACTTGTTTTTGAAGGGTTAAACTTCTTCGACGAGCTGGTTTCGTCACGATGCATTTCTTTTACCGTGTTTAAAGTAAGCGGCATAACGCACAAGACATCGAAAAGACAGTGGTGCGCGTGGGATCTGAAGCCCCGGGGCTTCGGATTGACAATTGCCGTTCTTCCAACTAGAGCAGCCGTCGTTTTAAGGCCGATTTACATCAGACGAGCGAATGCTCATTCTATCCCCACTGTATCAAATTCATTTGGTGTAAACAAACGTAGAACATTATTTCGTTGTTTTGTTTGCGTTTACAAAGATTCTATGGAATATCTAATATGGAAAACGCTAAGAACGATCTTTCGTTTACACTAAAAGATCGAGAAAGAATGCTCTTGTTCCAGCTCTAGCTCTATGTTCGTTCAGTTTAAATCGGCCTTTACAGACTAACAAACATCTAAACACATGAAAATCCAAACTTTTGCACTTATCATTCTAGTGGCATAGTAGACTGATTCTCGATTCCAGCGTTATCAACTGCTTCAATCTTAACAAAAGTGGTGTTAGACGTGCATTGTCATCAGTGTGTGTAGCTTTGTTATAATTACGTACTCATCATCAGCCCGTATTCGTCCACTGCTGAACATAGACCTCTCCTACATATTTTAACTACCCGATCCTCGGTCTTACGCTTCCAACCACCACCAGCCGTCTTTCTTATATCGTGATTCCATCTTGTCTCAGGGTGTTCCATTACGTTTTACAAATTACTTACAAAATTGTATGATTTAGGTCTAGTAGTCTGCTGGCGGTTTCGTCCGCGAGTAATTTAGAAAATGGCTTTTTCCCAAGGTACCTACCTACTCTGCATTTTGCATGAAAAATGTGAATTACATATTATGTTATCCAGACATAATATATTGAGTTTTCTATTTGATCTTTTCAGTTCTTACAATGTCAATGAGCAACAAATCGAAACTTCCACTTATATAATTTTAGTAAAGTATAATTGTGGATGCTTATTTACAAAGTACGAAACCACTTAATCAGAAAGTAAAGGCCATGTAAAAAAAAACAATCTAATTTCCCAAAAAATAATAGATATCAGGGTTGTTTGCCCCTGATATCTATTTTTTTTATTATGTGTTTTTATATGTGCCAGTTATTCTACCGCCAAGCAGTAATGTGCAAACATTACTGTGTTCCGGTTTGAAGGGCAATGTTTCCAGAAAAACTACAGGGCTTAGAGATATAACAACTTAGATTTCTGGGTGACGAGCGCAGTGCAGTGCTAGGTAATGATTTGGACTTTTCATGTTCCAATAGCTGCGTGTCACTGTGCTGTTATGTGGCAGGCATGTTGCTTACCATCAGGCACATGTCCTGCTCGAATCGTCACTCTTTATTTTTAAAAAATATGACGAATCTATTTACGAAATATATTAAGCATTAGCTAAAGATATATTTCTTTCATTTCGCCCACGTGGCTAACGTGGGCTAAAGGTTTCATATCATTTAAGATTCCCCTGAAATGGGTGCGCCGACGTAAACTCACTCGGAATGAAAGTGACGCCATCGTTACATTAGTTTTATGGGCGGCCAATTAATTTTATTATTATTTACATGTATGGAGCGTATAATGTTTCCACTTGGCTCACTGGCCATTTTCTATGACGTCACCTGTACTTGGAAACTTTCCGCTTGAGTTCACTGAATTGCAAACGCAAGTGATAACCACTTATATCCACGTTAATCTAAATTATAATGCAAACCACACCACATTATATGCCCAACAAACTACCTACACTACATATGAATTATCCAAAGAATGGTGATGATTTAGAAATTTACTTAGTCAAGATTATAAAGTCTTCTGCAAGTTGAAAGTGTGCCCAGTATGATGGTGGCATTACCATGTTCGATGGCAATGCATGCGTTGGCCTTTAGCCAAATAAACGCCAGAATTGTGGTCATGCGTCGCGTTGATCAAGGGCTCGGGAGTGATTTTTGGCAATGATATGAGCGGCCGGCTCCTATAAGGGGGTAAGAGGCATGCCAGAGTTTCGGGACTAAACGGGTCCAATTGTCAAGGATCGCAAAATTTTATTACATTTTGTTTCATAAGATAATAATAGTCACCAAAAGGTTTCTTTATAGTATAGAGTGACGATGATGAGCAAGACATGTGCCTGATGGTAAGCAACATGTCTGCTCCATAACAACACAATGACACACAGCTATTGGAACATGATGAGTCCAAATCATTACCTAGCACTGCACTACGCTCGTCACCCATGTTTTATCTCTATACCCTATAATTTCACTGGAAACATTGCCCTTCAAAGCTGAACACCGTAATGTTTGCACATTACTACTTGGCGGTAGAATAACTGTCAAAGGTGTGGTACTTCCTCAGATGGAATCGGCAAAGAGTACTAACTATTACTACTACTCCAGAGGTTGCGATTTGTTAAATTGGTTATGAAGTGGACTAATAACCATTTCTACTTTACATAGGAAAATTTTCTTTAGTTTGGCCCCTAATTGAACATTATTTTATTCTTATGATTTTCGATGAACATGGTTTGGTTCCAAAGTCACACAAATATTTTGTAGAGACAGCCCTAATACGGGAAACGAGCGGAATACCACCAACGGAAAATAATCCTTAATTTTCCTTTTTAGCGGTTGAATTTAAATATTATATGACCCAATTTGCCCACAACCAATTGAAATTTAAAAAAAAATCTTTTAACAACTGAACTTTCATGTACAAATATCTATCCACATTTTCGTAGATAAACGATACTATAGCCGAACATTTAACCTCCTCTTTTTAGAATTCGGTAGACAGTTATACAATAGGTAAATGAAAAATATATGTTATTTTGGCAGTCACAATTTAAACTTAACCACACGTTTCTGTTCCAGTTTTTTTAACATTTTAACGTTTAAGATTATTTTGATGGCTTACAATGATTTTGATGGCGGATGATATTTAATTGCCGAGTATGATGTAATGATCTGTTTAAAGTCTAAGTATTCATGATACTCAAATCGGCACTCAAACAACGATGTAAATATGTGTATTTTGCTCGTGAAATCTTTGACGCATATTGTCTTAGTGAGGTTGTATGGCTCTCTAGCATTATTATTGATTTAAATTCACTTTTAAAAAGCTGGCTTAGAAAAAACATTCACTTCTTGAAGTAAATCTATGAAAATGGTAAAATTACTTCTGTCCATGGTAGAAATCATTCAAATGTGTCACTTATTGTAAAGATAATTGACGTTTTTTATAATTATATTACTCTTAGATAGGGCTACGCAGTATGTTAGTAGCGTACAACATTTCTGGTGACTATATCCACAGTCTAAGTAGAGAGATACTCAAGATGATGACCAACATGTAATTTCTCGAAAAGTAACAATAAAGTGAAAAGCGAAACTAAAATATTAAAATAAGCAACATAAGCCTAAGCCAGCCAAATTGCAATCATGGTTCACAATAGCGAGCGAGCTCAATCAAAGACAAAGCGCGCAGTTCCGCAGCAGCCGCCCTAGTTCAGCGTCCGGCGCCACCGGGGCGGGCGGCGGCGCCGTCTCGTCTGCCCAGCTTCAAGTCCCAGATTCCCGCCCGCCTTGGAACCCGCCCAGAGTATATTTTTTGCCTATTGATGTAGGCATCGAGGTCAAACTGGCTGTTATGTTAATGGCGCATCAACTGGGGAAACCCTATGCTGTAGCTACTCTCATAATTTGTCAGTGTCGTGACGCGATAGGTCATTTTTTTGGGTGTTGTTGTTTTTTGCCGAAGCTGTTTGCTCATATTTCCATAAAAGATATTTAGGAGTGACCTTGATAAGTTTTTGTATGCATCCCATATTATGTGAGTTTGGACATACGAGTTTATTGTGTAATAGTTTAAGTGATACGCTTGACTACTATTTGATATATCTACCTCTACAATCTACATGTGATCGTTAGATGTTTAATTTTATTTTAGAAGATATAGCCTTTAACCCATTTGAAAAAGGAATCAATTAGTTAGTTACGTCACGTTGCATTAATCATTGTTTCAGTTGAGAGTGGGTAAAACGTCCTGAGAGTTCAAGACTTAAAATTAAAATATTTGGTATGTTAAACACGATTTTGTACTAAATAACGGGTGCATCACAAATGCGTATCTTTGTATGCATATTCTACTTCTTCTTCTCAGTCGGACACTCTTGACAGAGTGGTCTTGGTTTATAAGATGGCGGTACATGGAGGGTCTTGTCCGTCCTCAGTCCGTAGATATTCTACTACGTATATACATTGGATGTGAAAACGAGCGACATAGTTTTAGCGAAGCCCAGTGAGGTGTAGCGCTTGGAACAGTTCAATGAACTTACCGTGAAATTCAACTGAAAGATTGATTGCTATGCCATCGAACACTAATCCGTTACGTGACCGATAATGTTCACCAAATAATGGATGGGCAATTGGGGATATTACCACTGTATGGTATTACTTTGTTCTTGTTCAGTGGTGTTTATGGTAATTTAAAAAAAAACACTGCTGTCTCGGTTTTAGGCGTCAAATGATTATTTCATTAATCATATTATGAACCTAGAGGACCATATACAATATACGTACATTGTTACCCACCGATAGGTGTCAGATTCAGATTCAGATCATTTATTCACCATTACAACATGTTAGTCATACAAGGTACGTCATGGATACAGGAATAATCAGCACTAGAAACAGATATAGGTTATTTGATTAATTAATACACAAGATTAATTGAAATCGATAATTGAAATTTACAACATTAAACATTTTGTATACCGAAAACAGCACAAATTCTCTCTCTATAGATTAATAAAAATAAGATTATTCATTTCAGCACGTTTCAGTTTTTTGAAGTATACATGATACATGTCAAATATTATCTAATTAACATTAAATAAAATAAGATTACTTAATACATTGTGTTTGAAATCAAAGTAAAATATGTATTAAATGGTAATGAACACTAAATTTCAAAAAGATCAATGAATAATAAAATCAATAAATAATGTCAACGAAAATACAATGTCAAAACTGAGTGTAAATTCATAATTATTATTCTGCCGTCATACCGTATAAAGACGTATCTACATGAACACCGAAACCGAGAAAAAAAATATTTAGTATATTTATGATTTAATCGTTTGCTGTCCAAAACACAATAAATAAGCAACTGATTTTTAAATGCAACTGTGTGCATTGGAGTTTAAGCCATCAGTATGTATATTTAAAAAATATATTTATTAATTAGTTTATTAATTAAATAACTTTTTCTTTTTCTTCTTAGTAAAAAAAATCAAAAGAAATACTTTATAGTACAATGAAAAGACGTTTCTGGCTAGATACGTCCTTTCAACTTAGTATTTTTAGAAACGTCTTTTCATCTTAGTGACATCATTTTTAAAAGTCCATTAAAAGTACATGTTTACAAAAAAAATTGGACGTAACTAGCCATTAGTGCCTTTTCTACTTAGTATACAACCTACTAATTATAAAAAGCATGCAGATAAGCTCGTAAGTTATTAATATCTTTATAGCAGAGAGTTGGAACCTAAGAGAGACGAGACGAACTTTTTAGCATTCCATGGATTCACAGTGCGGGTGCCGGGTCCATCCGGGACAGCGAGAGAAATCTCGAGTAGACCCCAAGACTTGTGACTCGGGCGTAGGTTTAAAAGGGGCCCTGTTTGACTTACGTCAACACTCATCTTCACTACTCGTATTTCTCTCCCTGCCCAGCCAAATCCGATAAGATCCTACTAGTGCAGCTTTAGATACTCGTTCTAGTATAGAACTTACTGCACTTCTGGACAAGCCAAGGTCTTTCAGCAGGTTATAGAGAGATTTTGCTGGTATACCTCTCGCTCCTACTTCTACAGCGTATAAATTAACTACATAGCAATTTTTTGTTAATTCGTTTTGAAAGTCGTAAAACTTATTTTGTTTCATCGCGTGGTCTTTAGGTAATTAGTTTCCCACGGTACTGTAAGTTCTACAAGGACTACGTGTTTCGTAGCTCTAGAAAAAAGGAAAGTCTGGATGACGAAACACCCACAGCCTCTGGGATTTTATAGTGATTTTCATACGTCTCCATTAAAATAGTCCAATCAAGTGCTGAACCCAGGATTGAGTAAGGCTCGTTCTTGGAGTTAGAAGATATTTTCTTTATTAAAACGAAAATTATGACAAACAGACTTATGTTTTCTTAGGAATACAACACTTAAGTAGAGTTTGTTTATCTTGCGTTAAGGGGGAAATTTTTTGTAGAATCGTTGATTTGTGCTCTCGAGTAATGCCTCTACATCCATTCATAGGTTTTGGATGTTAAATCTGGTGGTGTACCAGAAAGTCTTTTAGTCTCAGAAAATAAAGTGCGTATTCTTTTCCGTCAGAAAAGGAATTCTCGTACTCGAATTGTCGCTGAGGAATGTGACGTCACACATATTATTTAAACATACAAGAGGCGAAGAATTTTGCAGTTTGTAAGTTGAAGAACAGTCCTCAAACTGACAAAAATCATCCACGTTCATTACTTTAACGGTACTTTTTTTTAATGAGGCCAAAAATAGCTTCATGCCATATTGCAGCAAAAATTCGACAATTAGTGTTGTATTTCTTGTCACAGCAGCAAAATATCTAGTATCTGAATTGTGGTTCGCATTATTTTGTTCATTAATATCTTTTTGAGATGCTAGCCTAGCTGAAGTATCTTATTTATCATAGTACTTTTCGTAATTTTGGCTTATTTGACAGTTTCTGTGTCTTTTCCCCTTGTACTGCAAATTGTGGAAAAATGTTTTGCACATGTCAGATTTCCCATGACCGAGTATTATTGTAAGACTTATGTTTAATTTCTTCAAAATGAAACTTTTCTGTAGAGGTCATAGGAAATCTGGTCACCAGTAGGAAGGTTAATTAGTTAGTTGGACGAGGCCTTTTCCGCACTCAGCCTCTCAATTGGGCTATTGTGCGTGGCTCATACTTCCCTTCTACTCCAGCCATCCCAGGCTATCCCAGAAGCCAAGCAGCCTATTCAGGTAGTTGAAGGCCTCCGGGACAGCTGCTGGAAGTTGGAGGAATTCTGCCTGTTGATCTGCCACGCTCCTGCATTCCACAATCACATGCTGTAGTGTTTCTTTCTCCTCCATGCATCCCCTGCATTGAAGGGCTATCTGTCGCACATTTAGTAAATAGGTTCTCATTTAGAGGACAGTGGCCTGTTACGTATCTATAACTTTATGAACATAGTCTCTTCTTAAGTTTTTTGGTGCTACCGAAACAGCATTTTTGGTTTGCCTGCATCTTTTAATGTTTCTCCATTCTTTTAAATGAGTTTACTCAGTATTTTCCTGCAGCCATGTTTTTACTTCGGCCTGAGGTATGGACATTAGAAGATCCGGTCCATATACTACTGTTTTCGCTCCTCTTTTGGCCAGTTCATCTGCTGCGTCGTTATCTAGAGAGGTCGTTATCTAGCGAGGTCGTTATATCCTTTAATTCAAGGGAGGGTCACTTTTTGGAGTGCATTATAGCAATATAAGGACAGAGGTTATAAGTGTTTATTTTTTGGGGCTTAAAGCACTAAGGTACTGTAGGAGATCATATTGATATTCAGGTCCCCGACACATCTGGCTCCGACAGCCTGTGCCATCCTGGTGATACCAACACATTCGGCTTGAAAGATTGTGTTTAAATCAGCAATAAAGTTGTTAATATTTTGTTTCTGGCAAAAACCTTCATACATTGCAGTAAGGTTCAATGGCAGATATTTTCTATTTGGGGCGTGTTCTCTTCTGTAGTGAGATATTAAAGGACGGAATGAATTTATATGCTTTATTATTTTATATCATATTTTTTCTTTAAATTAGAATTAGTTCCACGCTTATCCATTGAAACAGCAGGATTGGGCGCAACTGACTGGGAGTCTCACAACCCCGTACCCTACGTCACCTCTCACATCCAACAATACTAAGTAGGAAAGACGGTACTGCCACTTGCGTCTCACTAATTTAGTTGCTTGTGACAATGAAAAGGCGTTTCTACGCAGAACCGTCTTCTTTTCTTATGAGTAATCAAAAACGCCTTTTCAATCTATGACCAAAAACATATTTTATAAATAAATGAGACGCTTCTACTCAGATGTGTTTTTTCTACTTAGTATACATCAGAAGTGTCTTTTCTATTAAGTAATATACAAGCCAAACCGCAAATGCGTCTTTTTTAATTGTGAAAAACTAGGCTCCGATTGGTTTTTAAGCTATTTAAAAAATACTAGCCGATGCGTCTTTTTTTGCTGATTCCGAATATATATGTAACTTCATTTTGACAAAAATGTTAGATACGTCTTTTCTCCGTATGACGGCAGAATTGCAAATCTATCATGATGTCAAATTAATTCCGCACAATTTACAATAACAAATAACAGTCAAGAACAAAAGTCTAAAATAATGATAATAAAGGTGTAGTTAGCCAAAAGGGATCCGCCCTATACCGGCTGACGAAATGGCTCGCTGTCACTCTCGCTTTTTTTAAGGCTCCACACACTTTAACGAGCAATAAAGGCCATAGCAAATTGCCATAAGCAATTTAGTACCTCAGCCTTTTAGTAAACATTGTGGTCTTCCTGCCATGCTTATAAATAAAAATCACTAGCAGCGTCCCACTGTATCCACCTGCGTAGTTCCTGTTCACGTTATTTTGCCGCGATAAAAGTATCCTATGTGCTAATCTAGAGTATAACTTAATGTGTTCGAAATTTCAATCCCTTCATCCATTCCGACGTCATTGAACAACAAATATCTAAACTTTAGCATTTTATGAAATACTAGCTGAACCGTGCGCGCGTTGCTACGCCACCTATCGAAAATTGGTCGTATTAACTCAGATTCAGAATTTGTTCAGAACTAAATTAAAGACACATGCTGTCACGGACTTCGGCTTCTTCACATTTTTCATTCATGCTCCGCTCCTGTTGATAGTAGTGTAATGTTATATAGCCTATAGCCTTCCTCGATAAATGGACTATTCAACAGAAAAATAATCTTTCAATTCGGGCCAGTAGTTCCCGAGATCATAGCGTTCAAGCAAACACATAAACAAACTCTTCAGTTTTATAATATTAGTTTATATTAGAAAGATTTGAAATGACAAAAGTCACGGACCACGGAGTGACAAATTTAAATAAAATAAAAAAAATATAGATTAGTAGGATTTTCGAGGTTATCATGAAAAAAACATCTATTTTGTACATTAATATCATTTGTACTCGGCAAGGCGTACAAAACCATTAGGTAGTACGGTTACATCAACCGAAAATTCAGAGCAGTGCATACATACATGTAAAATAGTAAGGCCAAGCGCCTTTTGGCTAGTAAGTACAAAGTTCTACTGGCAATGGAGCCGGACTAATTTGCTATAGCTCCCTTTAGAACAAAAAAAAACAAATTTTCCGATCTAAATCTAGGTACAACCGACCGTCGATAGGTATTTAAAACAAAAGATGTGCCCTGAGTACTTTAAAATTGTTAACAAACTGCGTCTCTGTGTGTAGCGTGAATGGTTTACAACTACCAATATACTTGACCCCTAGAAACGCTAGTGGCGAAGTATGTTGCGGTTCTACTTATTTTGGATGTTGACAACGAATAGTGATGGGTATAAACGTCTGGCGTTAGCCGCTTCCTACAACCGACTTAAACGGAAAGAGTAAGCTCGAGTTTGGGCGGATACATCAATTGAATGGAGGCCAAGGGCGAGTCGGACTCGCCCATGAAGGGTTCCGTAGCAGCAAGTAACATAATACATAACTAAGTTGTAGTTCGTTTTAACTGTGATCGATGTTTTAATGATAGTGTGTTTATGACTTTCAAAAATAGAACTAAGTACTTACTAGATGGAGTTCAAACCAATTTTCGGTGGAAGTTTTCATGGTAATGTACGTCATATATATTATTTTAGATTTTTCATTCTCTTCTTTTAGAAGTTAAAGGGGAGCGGGACATACATTTTACCACTTTGGAAGTGTCTCTCGCGCAAAGAATTAGTATAGAAAAAAATGTATTAATAACCTCACCATCATTTTGGAAGACCTATGCATAGACACCCCACACGTATGGGTTTGATAAAAAATAATTGTGTTTCAATTCTAGGTATGGGGCACCCCCAAAATTTATTGTTTTTGTTTTTATATTTTTGTGAAGAATCTTAATGCAATTCACAGGATACATTTACTTACCAAGTTTCAACGGTATAGTACTTATAGTACTTATGGCTGTGACATACAGACGGACAGACAGACAGACATGACGAATCTATACGGGTTCCGTTTTTACGCTTTACGGAACCCTAAAAACAAACTACATATTAATAAGATCTTTTTCATAATGCGATAAACCTATCAAAAACTGTTCTCTATTTTTCCAAAGGTGGCGTTTAAATGTCATTTTGTTGTAGAAATTTGGTATGCAAACGCAAAGACGTCAAATGTAAAAGACACACAAAGGCTGCTCGGAGACCTGATAAAAAATCATATTTACATGTGTTGGTGACTAGTGTAATGATTCGGATTATAATATCGTCTTGTATCACATTCACGCACAGAACATGCCATAATATAAATAATTTAATAAAATCGTCTGCAATCCAAGGATTAATTAAAAAATACACGATTTTCACCGCGACGAAATCAGACTGTTACGTTCGGGTATACTAAAATATTGTAATGACGTTACTTCATTCACTTTCTCTTCTTCTCTCGAGCGATTTCCACTTGAAAATGATTTCTCGCTCACTCGCTTTGTTGATCTTTTTGCGTAGCAAAAAAAAATCTTCATCTATGTGCAAACGCCAATATTAATAATTTTGTCTCCTCGTGTTCTAAAATCAGTAGAAAACCATTAGTAATTTCACTATTTAAGTCAATTGTAGGTCGGTCTGTACGGTGCCATAGAGTGAAAACAAAGTACAACAAACGAACTGTATTTAAACATGTTTAAACGATCATTAAGGCGGAGTAGTTCAAAATGACCGACACGAACTCAAAAATTGTCAATTTAAAATCAACTAGCTACTTTCAATAAACCACTCAATTTATTTTGGTAAACTGTAAACAAAAAAAAATCTTGTGGTAATTTTCCTACATCCACAAAAAAAACACCATTCAAAGAAATACTCATCATCAACAGCCCACTAAACGTTCCCACTGCTGGGACTCGGGGCCTTCTCTCGCAAGGAGAGAGTTAAGACCATAATCCACCACGCTGGCCCAGTGCGGGTTGGCGGATGACACATGACTTCGAAAGATTCTAGGTACATGTCGGTTTCCTCACGATGTTTTCCTTCACCGTTTTAAGTTAGCGGCATTACGCACATGACTTCGAAAATACAGTGGTGCGTGTGGGGTTTGAACCCGGGGTCTCCGGATCGGCAGCCGCCGTTCTCCCGACTAGACCAGCCGTAACTTTACAAAACAAAGAAATACTACCAGTAGTTAATTGCCTTTGATTTTGGGGGAAACGCCGATAATGTCTAGACACGGGTAGGGTTGTCGCAATTAAAAAACGTTGCACCAAAATATAATGAGAACATACGGAAGACGCCAGCCCTTAGCCGCGCTCCTGCAATTCTAACATTGTAATGTAGGCAATGCAGGAGCGCACTTCCCGCGTCTCACCCCTCACGCCCCGCATGATTGTCTCGTCTAGACGGCTTCGTTGAACTACTGTATGATTTAATAGACTGTGGTATAACTATCAAGCTAAATGAATAGCATATCTGATGACATGGCAACGTCCAAACGTGCTACCACACAAAGATCACTATCGCAACGATTAAATTTAACATTTGAAGGTAGACAGCAAAACAAAAACAAATTACTTCGTTTATTGACACAATATGTGGCGATCGTCCGAAAGGACCGCACACGTCCTAATTATTAATATTGACATAAACTAATACAATATAATTTAAATATCTCAAATAAACAAGTGACGATAAGTTTTAGATGCATTGCTACTCGTATTATTAGTTACGAACCGTGCTTGTGAATAAATGAACGTGGAATGGATTATGTCGTTACGTAAGTGTTTATTTTATTGCTTTGTTTTAGTTACTTTTCAATATTACGATTACTTACTATGAGGTAAAATGATATGTAGGTACGAAATACATAATTAATATGTACATATGTTGATAATGCATGTTATCTACGATGAGGAACATATGCGTTAGGAGATATTTTGAAAAAAAAACAAACAAGATTGTGAAGTACTTAATTTTAAAAAAATAAAGATATAATAACAGAAATATTACAGTAAAAACACCTCTGAGCTGGTGCCACAAATGGCGGCCTTATTGCTGAGACCAATCTCTTCTAGGCAAGCAGCCGCCTATATATATACAGGGTTAGACGAGGCGAGGTTAGGAGTTATATTCCATTTAATTAGCATTTCAACAGATGTGAGATATTAAATACCTTTGAAAAAATATTTTAAGTGCGAAAACATTGTAGTTACACTATCCAAAGATACGTAAAAATGTGTCACTAAATAAGTCTTCTTGCAGTCGGGTGGGTAAAAAGACTTTTAATTTAATTACTATTTTAAATTAATAGTAATAATTAGATACTTTATTAGTATTTTGAAAAAATAATAATAATAATAATAAATAAATATTGGTGGACAATTCACACACAACACCATCTGACCCCAAACTAAGCAAAGCTTGTATGATGGCGGCCAGATAGCTGATATAATACTTATATAGTTTAAAATACATACTTATAATACATAGAAACACCCAGACACAGTGCAAACATTTGAATTCATCACACAAATATTTGCACTGGGTGGGAATCGAACCCACGACCCTCGGCTTCGCAGGCAGAGCTACTACCAACTAAGCCACGAGGCCAGTCTACTAATTATTATAATAATTAGATGCTACGTTAATATCGAACAATTAAAACAATTACAAACAACAAAGCTTTTATAACTATCAATCTTTATATTTACGAAACACTTGTTTTACATTTTATAGTTCACTTTCTGAATGTAAACGTATTAGAAGCTATTAAATAGCCGATTAAGTAAGAGGCAATACTTTAAAATAAAGCTGATATCTCGAATAAAACAGAACAAAGTGGGTGCGCGAGTCAGTTCGCCGCGAGCTCGAGAGGGCTAGCTAATGAGGCTGACGAAGGGCAAGATGCGCCGATGTCCTTAGCCTCTGCCGATCACTCGACCTGAGGCTGCAGTCGCACTACAACATCACACCGATATCATCAAAAACCATTACAAATGTTGCAACAGATACACATTGTATACCTATGTTGCATAATTAATTCAAATGTTTGCACTGTGTCTGGGTGTATCTATCCTACTTCCTACTAATATTACAAATGCCAATGTATGGATGTTTGGATGTTTGTTGCTCAATCACGTCTTAAGGTGCGTCCCCCAGCAAAACGAGTTTTTTGTCCAGTTTTCAGAGCTATGTACTGTTAGCCAAAACAAATATCAACTGGTAAAAAATACATTATATTTCTACAACTTCTTGGCTTCAAAATGGTAGTATTATTTTTTTGTTAATGGACTTATTGTTTAAATAATCGCCTCACAACGAAACCATGAAAATTTTTAATAATTGTAGTTATCATGCATCTCCTCGGAAAACCTCAATTATTTTGATTTTGTACTTACACTAACGGATAGACAAGTCCATAACGAACATTTTGGTAGAAATATTTTTTTCAAAAGACCAAAATCTGATTTTATAAAGAGTTTATTCTAAAATTTGAGCGTAAAACAGCGACAAATCCTACTGTTTCTCTCTTGCTCTTTCTTGCGGTGTGCGATAAGGTAAGAAATACTTAAGGTCATTTGCTCGGGGTACACCCTTAACGTATGAATGGATCGGGCTGAAATTTGGAACATAGATAGATTATAGTCTGGAAGAACACATAGGCTACTTTTTATCCCGGAAAACAACGGGTACAACGGGATCGGGAACTACGCGGGTAACATCGCGGGGCACTGCTAGTGTATAGGTAATAAGTATGTATTTACAACTATGTAAGTATTATATCAGATATCTGGCCGCCAAATTACAAGCTTTGCTTAGTTTGGGGTCAAATGGCGTTGTGTGTGAATTGTCCACCAATATTTATTATTACTATTTATTGTATCACTTATGCTTATGCGTTAATTTGTGTTAACCTACGTGTTGTGTGGTAGATAAAATTGATACGTAGATTTTTAAGCAACGAATGCGGTGTACTAACAAATAGTATTTTGTATTGTTGTATTTTACAAAACAAGTATCTTAACTATTTTGTTCTATATTGAATAGGCTAAGAAATGCAAACTAACAAAACTCAAAATTGCGAAATCGAAAACATCAATGATGTCATAAAATGACGAGTCCAATTCATATTTCTCATAAGTGCCTCATCGTTACCAATCGTAAATATTATACACTGCATCCCGCGGTTTCACTCGAGCACTTCTGGGTCCTTATACAGCCAATGTTCTATTCCAGACTGTAATATACTGTATTCCAAAGTTAAGCTAATCTGTTCAGACGTTCCGACGTGACTGAGGGACAAACATTCAAACTTTCGCATTATAATATTAGTAGGAAAAGTGGGTTATAAGTAATCTTTAACGTTATAATATAGGTACATGTAACAAATTTACTGAAGATTTGTTGTGAAAAATTTATAAATTAAATCCACGATAACACACACCGTATTTTGAGTTAAAATATTAAAATTATGTTTTAATTATTGAAGCGCAACCTAGTGCGAGTTTACCCCTGCGTCCCTCTCGGCCTCTCCATCCCCCACCGCCCTCAAACCATAGCTCTTTTGTGCGCTGATTTTAGGAGCCTATTCTTTTATCCAAATTATTAGACTAATGACTGGCGGGGTATGGACACGGAGCTTTTTAACACAAGTGGAATATTTCACTTCGGTTTTATAATATAGTGTTGCGACGAGTATTGGATGGACTAGTATAGTAAGCGTGTAGCAGGCGTGTGCCTGCCCAGTGCGCATAATAACACTTTGCAACATAGTATTTTAATTATTTTACATTAGGAGATAAAACCAATACCTAGCCATGCCATGCGCTCGCCACAAAGTTCATGTGTGCAATTGGAAAAAATAAATAATTTCAACGTTGCTGTGTCCTAGCAAAAAAAATTTAAATCTTGTCCATGTACTTTATATGTAGGTACTAAAGTGTTTTAACTACATTAATCACCCGTTATCAAATTATACTGGGTATAAAAAAATCTAAGGTTATCAGAAGCATTAGCAGTCCGTCCCGGCTTCGCTCGTGTTACATATTATACAGACTATAGCACTCAGGGACCACGTAAATATCCAACTGTGAAAGAAGTTTTGAAATCGGTCCAGTAGTTCCTGAGATTAGCTCGTTCAAAAAAAAAGAACAAGCTTTATAATATTGGTATAGATACTTGTTCAGTCCTTAAGTGTAAATTACAACAACCATATTTTTTTATCAATAGGGGAGCGAGGGGCTTGTTGGTACAGTTTTCATTAAAACTAATATATCTTGAGATCTATTGACTATTTTGCGACTAAATAAAGACGGATGGAGACTGTAACTCTTTCTCTACCAAATTAAGTAAAAATATTATCATTACTGTGGGTCATTATTTAACAATCAATTATTTTCTAGATGAAGTGCGGTGTTACAACTTATCCCGTGTTTAGGGCAAGTTGTAACGTCTACCGAGGCAAGTAGTAACGACAAAAAAAATACACTAATACCTCTAATCATTTATTTTTCGGTTATTTTTAACAAAATGTACATATTGTACATCTTTCTAAAGTAATAGTTTTCTAATTGCTATCAAAATCAACTCAAATACACGTTATAAGTAATTAATATTAACCTTAAAAATAGCTAATTAACAATTTTATGTAGTTAAAGACTACTTATAATCATTATGGGACTTTAAAATCACAGAAGTTAATAAATTATTTATTTTAGAAATTAAATAAATAAAAAAGTAAGGATGTATAACAAAATCTTGGGCTTATAACACGTTACAACATGCCCCAAGATTTTGTTACAACTAACCCCATGGTATGATTTTTAACATTGATCAAGATAACTAATTAAACAATTTAGCAATTTTAAAAATTGTCCTACAATTATAGAGATAGATAAATTTTGATATAAATAAGATATCGAATGTTTGAAATTAGCCGATAATAATGACGCAAACCAAAATTTTACGACAGTACAATTTTATCATACCTGGCAAAAATGAAGCACGTGCACATTTTCACTAAATGTGCCGGCCGGCGAGACACTGGCTATAGCAACATGATGTAGCATGGTTTATAGATTAAATCGAACCAAAGATAACAAAGTTTAAGATCCTTGTGAAAAGAGCTTGTTACTACTTACCCCTGTTACAACAAGCCCCTTGTTCCCCTACCACTATTAACATTTTTAATTATTTGTAGTGAAAATTTACCCAAGTATTATTAATTGCAAAATATTTACCGTGTTTATATGGTTGAACAAAAATAATAATGCCAGTTTAGTGAACAACCTTAAAACAATTTTTGAACATTATGCGTTCATTAGTTAGATAAGATAAGTTAAGAAAACTCTTTATTAACTAGCCACGCATACATACAAAAAAAAACAAAATCACAAAAGAAACTTAAAAATAACTTATGCTAGACATTTTATATGGCGGCCTTATCGCTTAGACGCTTAGAGTGATAAGTTACTAGACTGTCTAACTTAACTATAATAACTATAATTTTAATTTTAACACTATAATTTCATCCGCAGTGTGCTTTAATTTATTTGTTACTTATAACGTAAACAATGCAGTTTCATAACTTGTTTTTGTTTTCAAAATTATCTGGAATTTGTACCACAAAAGTGTGGAATCTTAGTGTTTCCTGAAAAAATACAATTTGGGTTTACTGAATACAAAAATCAAGTTCTTCATGTCCAAACGTATTCCATCCTAAACCAAACTGTCGTTTGTCATCAATCGAGCTGACCCATTTTTAATTAAATAAAGTCGCCAAGTGCGAGTTGGACTCGCCCATGAAGGGTTCCGTTGCAGCAAGTAACATTATATACATAGTACACCTAGTTCTTGTAGTTCGTTGTAACTTTGATCGAAGTTTCAATAATAGTGTATTTATGACGTACTAAAAAAAACTACACATCAGATCAAGTTCAAACTAATTTTCGTTGGTAGTTTATATGGTAATGTACATCATATATTTTTTTTAGATTTTTCATTCTCTTACTTTAGAAGTTAGAGGGGGGGGGACACACATTTTCCCACTTTGGAAGTGTGTCTCGCGCAAACTATTCAGTGTATACGAAAATGATTTTAGAAACCTCAACATCATTTTTGAAGACCTATCGATAGACACCCCACACTTGTAGGTTTGATAAAAAAATATATTTTGAGTTTCAGTTCTCAGTATGGGGGGCAACCCTAATTTTTCTTTTTTTTTAATTTTTCTGTTGAAATCATAATGCGGTTCACAGAATACATCTACTTACCAAGTTTCAACAGTGTAGTTCTCATAGTTTCGGCAAAAAGTGGCTGTGACATACGGACGGACAGACAGACAGACAGACAGACAGACAGACAGACAGACAGACATGACGAATCTATAAGGGTTCCGTTTTTACGTTTTACGGAACCCTAAAAAGCATAGTTGTGTGATGGTGTATCCACAAGCAAATACGTACCCCTTAAATGTATGTACTGATTTTGCAAATCTCCTTCTTTCCTTTTAGTTGTCAGTTAAATATGAAGTATTAACTTACATACAGCAGCACTTCCAGCACCCTTCTAAATCAATGACACCGGGGTCGAATTCCTATTGAAATTCCACGAAATAGAACCGGCAAATAATTCCCGGTGTCTGATGATCCGATGACCCAGATCCGGAGTTCAGGGCTCAGTTACATCGTTTAGAACGGTAGGACTGTGCTAACATTTAGTATTTGTCTAAATTCAATCCAGTCGAAGCTTGCTCGTACGTTTTGGTCAGAGTCTCAGTGGTGCCGCCATTGAAAACACTAGGTATCCTTATGCACTTACAGTATGCTTTAGAAATCGAATTCTCAATTGAGAGCTGGAAGTCCGGAAATTCTGTTACAACTAAATTTTATTTGATAGTTGCGCTTGATATCTAGATGTATCAGTACAATAGTAATATGTGTGAAAAGTATTTTGTTTCCCAGATTCAATTTTTCCACTAAAAAAATAGTAATAAGTGTCAGAGGTACGTCAGGTTTCGTGTAGCCCTTTCGCTAGGTCAATCTCTGGGGTGGACGCAAATCTATATTTATATATTTCAAAGGCACTTTTAATAACCAATACTGCCAAAATGGTAATGTTTTATTCGTGTCTATCTTTCTGTAATCTAGGTTACGTATCATACCAACTGAAAATACTGATCGAATTCACACTAAACACCCACAAAGCATTAAACGAAAATCATTACCGATCTTGTTAAGCAAGCAAGCAAAAATATAAACTCGTAGCAGTCCGAAACGATTAGGAGTCTTACTGAGGCCAGACTTTATGTGTAACTAGCTAGTAATATTAAATATTACTATGGTTATTTACGATTACGATTTATGATATTTTAATTCATGTACTCGAAATTATCAGCGATGACCCCACATTATTTTGTAAAACTTGGTCAAAAATTGACTCCTGATTTAATATTGTTTTCCCCTCCAAACTGTGTCATGCTATTCTCGACTTTATGGACATCACATTAGGAAAGGCGACGCGCGGGTGAAATCTGTTTTTTTCCTGGCACTAGGCGCACTCTTAACGCGCTCAAACAAACAAGCTTTATAATATTAGTGTAGATAAAACTATCAAAGACAATAAAATTCGTTCTCTAAACTCAGTCCACAGATAATTTACAAGGAAATAATTCAATTCTACTCCGATTTGTGCTTATTTAATTCACAGGATGCAATTGTAAAACGGCAAGATAATTTTTCCCGCCCATTTGTACCCATTCGCAGTCCAGAAGGGTCAAGGAAAACAATAAAAACCATACGAATGTTTCATTCCCCCTTCCGCTCTTATAATTTCACGACGGTTGATTTTCAGTTTAATCCTCTAAACATCATAGTGTCATTAACAGATACTTACACACATATTGTACTTTCAAAGTTACAAAATAGAAATTAGAAATTATACATAAATAATTAATAGACATAATGTAATTATCGGACAATATTTTTTTTTGTCAGAGAAACCTCATGGCAAAATCTAAGAATATGACATTCTGAGGTTTTGTATATTATTTATTCGTCTACCTATACGTACTGTTCGTACTTACCTACACCACGAGAATTTATATACATTCTTTTACTTGATACGTGACAACGTGACCCATGGTACAACATTTTTCTATAATTATGATAAATAGATGAAACAAAAGCAAAAACGTTTACCTTTGCTTCTACAAACGTAAACTACCGGGGTTAAAATGCCAACGAAAGACGTGAACCGCGAAGGGTATGTATTCATTGACCCCGTGACAAACTGCGTACCGTTTTTCAAGCCTTTCTTTGACGAGTGGTTTCTCAAAACTGCCATTTGCTGGAGTGTGTGGTCCGATGACCCAGATCGGGGGTCGTTACATCGTGTGAGGCGACCGACACTCCCGTTTCGCCCACCTATTGATGGCTACTCCGCCTGATTGTTTTAGCTTGCGTGGTGTGATATACCTATATGTAGGTTACTAGTTATTGCAAGCAGTGGGCTGTTTACCAAGATCTTAAGAACATGCTTTTAAAGGCTAGTTTATGAACACCAATGTACAGTCGACATAGAATAATGAATAAAACTATTGTTTTTTAAAATTGAAACGCAATCGAAGGTTTTTGGCGATTCAAATATTAATAAATATTAACACATCATGCGAGATTTTAATTGCTATTACCTGTCCGTTCATGAACTGCTATAAGATTGAAAAACACTTTATATTTGTAAGTGGAAAGTTCGATTCAATTTTGTCCTTTTTTGGTAGAAAAAAAATCGTCGACAATCGCTTAGAGCTATAATCAAAATCGCTTGAAATACATTTCATAACAGACTTTACAAATTAACACAGAAAATGAGTTACGATTTACAAAAACATAATCAAAATACTTACATAAATAGTACTTTGCTGCGTTCCGAATTATTAAGATAAGGATGTATTTCTCGCATGTGACCTAGGTACCTTTTCACTCTGTTCTTTAAAACATCTAGACTATAAATCTCCGACTCGACAGTTAGTGTATGGAAAAAGCTATCAAATTAGCAAAGACATGAAGATACTATGTTAAAAATACAGTCAGACGGGGGACCTCGTTGTCGAAAGTCTGCTAAAAATTGTAACCTCATCTGTAAAAGCCTTTCATTGAGTTAATACCCCTAGAGGCGGCAACACGCACGTATCAGTTGAAAGTCGGCATTAATTAATCTAATGCACCGTGTGTATGTTTTAATCCAGGGATGGATCGAGAATCAGAATATTTGTGGCAAAAAATGTTATTAACATTTTTCGACTTGACATATTTCCGTTTTAACCGACTTCAAAAAAGAGGTTCTCAATTCGGTTGTATGTTTTTTTTGTATGGACGTTACACGATAGCTCCGCGAATTGCGAATCAATTTTGATGGTTTTTTCTTTCTTTGGTAGATCATAGTTCAGCGACATTAGATGAGGTGGTTTTCGAAATATGAACAAAAAACAACTAAAATTTATTAAGGTATACATCGATGACTTAGTGAATGTTTCCTACATAATTTGGTCGAGTGTCTGCATCTATACTAATATTATAAAGCTGAAGAGTTTGTTTGTTTGTTTGAACGCTAGGATCTCGGAAACTACTAGACCGATAGGAAAGATTCTTTTTTTGTTGGATACTCCATTTATCGAGGAAGGCTATAGGGTATATAACATTACGCTACTATCAATAGGTACGGAGTATAAGTGAAGAATGTAAAGAAAACGGGGAAAAATATTTCTCTTCGAGAGCTTTAGTTCCGTGAATTTAAATTCTCTTTGGTCGCTGAAGTCTGTGACGGCGCGTGTCTACATTTGAAGTTTGTGTCATTTGAAGTAATCAAATTTGTTCTACAACAATGCATTGTTGCTTATTTACGTATTTTTAGGGTTCCGTAAAACGTAATGAAGTGGCCAGCAATGGATATTTTAGTATGGATTTTCCTCAAATAGACGCGGGTGAAACCGCGGGGCACAGCTAGTTTATTATAAAATTAATACAGGTTTTAGTTTTGTCGGAGAAATTAAATTATACTTATTCATTCTACGAATGCTTAGGTATTACCACAGACTATCGTAATATTTGTTTATTTTGATCCGCAACTGTTAAAAACCAATGTTACATGCAATGCAATTAATGAAATAAATAATTCATCAGGGACCATTATTGGACTTAGAATTCATTTTTTTACACAAATTAAGTTAGTTACGTCATTGTTAGTTAATTTAAATAATCTACCGATTTTCAGCATAGCCAATTTGAATTAAACTAAACACATAGTTAGTCTATTGCCTGCAATATCATATACACTTTTTATTCCGTAAATAGATAGTTGTTGTTACATGGCTGGCGCGCAGCTAGTTAATAATTATATATAATAAATAATATAATTATGGTATAGGTAATAATATATGCAATAATTCAGTATCATACAAACGTTGGGAGTTATACTTATGTATTCACTAGCAGCGCCCTGCGGTTTTACACGCGTAATTCCTGATTTCCTTAATTTCCCGTGATAAAAAGTAGCCTATTTGTATTTCAGACTAAAATCTGTGTTCCAAATTTCAATTCTACCAAATGTTCCGACGTGATTGAGCAACAAACATACAAACTTTCGCATTTATAATTAGTAGGATATATACGTATGTAAACAATCTACAGTATTCTCTCATTTTAATATTAAATACAAAGAAACAAATGCGTAGGAACACTGCCCACTATTAATTCCTGAATACGACCCGAGTTCGCCCTTTCAGTCCGCGCTGGCTGTCACGTGACGCGAGGCACTGACCTACATTTCACATATCTTGTTGATTGCGTATGATTAGCAGTCGGCGCACATTTTTGTGACGTTTTTACTACCTAACTTTATTGTACGCTTTCCCTTTTATAATGCAACTGGCAGTAAATCAGTGCCTACGTAGTTTAACTTAAAACAATTTATTTCCCCAATTATTATAATCAAACATATTATTATAAATTCACACTTGCATTTTAATCTTACATTTTAGTTTCATTTTTCTTAACGGACACCTAAAAAGGAGGAGGTTATCAATTTCTTTTAATTTGTATGATTGTGCCGTCAATTGTGAATCAATTTTGATAGTTTTTTTTGTTTGGTAAATCATATCTCAGAGGTGGTCCCATATACATATAAATTTTAACAAAATCGGTGAGGCAGTTTTTGAAATATGCACAAAAAACTAAATTTTGATTTCATGTATTTAGACGATATAGTTATAGATTCTTATGAAATTTAGTCGAATGTCTGAATTTGATTTTAAATTGAAGTCGGTTTTTGATTTTTGGAGAAAATAGATTATTTTGGTCTTGTTATAATGCTTTCTGCCTTTGTGATAGTGGTACAACTATTTTCTGAGTCCATCTGGGGAAGTACCACCCACCTTTGCCAGTTATTCTACCGCCAAGCAGTAATGTGCAAACATTACTGTTTTCCGTATTGAAGTGCAATGTATATAGTGAAACTAGCTGTGCCCCGCGGTTTCACCCGCGTCTATTTGAGGAAAATCCATACTAAAATATCCATTGCTGGCCCCTTTATTACGTTTTAGGGAACCCTAAAAATACGTAAATAAGCAACAATGCATTGTTGTAGAACAAATTTGATTACTTCAAATGACACAAACTTCAAATGTAGACACGCGCCGTCACAGACTTCAACGACCAAAGAGAATTTAAATTCACGGAACTAAAGCTCTCGAAAAGAAATATTTTTCCCCGTTTTCTTTACATTCTTCACTCATACTCCGTACCTATTGATAGTAGCGTAATGTTATATACCCTATAGCCTTCCTCGATAAATGGAGTATCCAACAAAAAAAGAACCTTTCCTAGCGGTCCAGTAGTTTCCGAGATCCTAGCGTTCAAACAAACAAACTCTTCAGCTTTATAATTATAGTATAGATTACTGGGCATAGAGATAAATATCTTATATCTCTGGCTGACGAGAGCAGTACTGTGGTAGGTAATAATTTGGACTATTAATGTTCCAATAGCTGCGTGTCACTGTGATGTTTTGTTTGGGCAGGTATGTTGCTTACCATCAGGTACATGTCCTGCTCGTCTCGTTACTCTATATCATAAAAAAAATTATGTATAAATACCACACAGCTACTGTTGCGTAAGTAAGTAGTACCTACCTAGTACCTAACTACTTAAATATGTCATGACTATAATATGTGAGGTTTGAGAATATGTCTTAAATAATATGTTTGTATTGTTTTCAGAAGCAGCTAGTTTTAGTATTATATCCATTTTAGTGATCTCTGTGAACTTGATTTTTTTCTTTTTACATTACCTGTGAACTCAGGTTAGCACCGACTTCAGATGTAGACCGTATGATAAACCTACAGAGCACTGCATTATAGTAGAATAAAAATAAACTAATCGGGACACAAAATTGGTACAAATGTAAAAATAAAAAGAAACACCAGTCAATAGTATCCATATTTATTCAACCTTCAAATGTGGGACCAGTAGCTTTTTTAGGGTTCCGTAAAACGTAAAAACGGAACCCTTATAGATTCGTCTATTTATTCGACATGTCTCTTTGTCTGTCTGTCTGTTCGTCCGTATGTCACAGCCTTTTTTTGCCGAAACTATGAGAACTACACTGTTGAAACTTGGTAAGTATTCTGTGAACTGCATTAAGATTTTTACAAAAAACATAAAAAAAAGAAAAATTAAGGTTGCCCCCCATACTGAGAACTGAAACTCAAAAATATTTTTTTTCATCAAACCTACACGTGTTGGGTGTCTATCGATGTATATCGATAGGTTTTCAAAAATGATGTTGAGGTTTCTGATATCATTTTTGTCTACACTGAATAATTTGCGCGAGAGACACTTCCAAAGTGGTAAAATGTGTGTCCCCCCACCCCCTCTAACTTCTAAAGTAAGAGAATGGAAAAACATATGATGTACATTACCATGTAAACTACCAACGAAAATAGGTTTGAACTCGTTCTGATGAGTAGTTTTTTTTAGTACCTACGTCAAAAATACACTACTATTAAAACTTCGATCATGGTTACAACGAATTACAAGAACTATGTGTACTATGTATATTATGTTACTTGCTGCAACGGAACCCTTCATGGGCGAATTCAACTCGCACTTGGCCACTTTATTTATGTTTAATATAGTTTTCTATTTTTTCAGATTTCAGATTCAGATTCATTTATTTCGGACCTTAGGTATAACAGATATACACTTGGTTACGTCATTTACAAAATTCAAATAAGAGTTTAAAATTATGTCAATAAATTACCTACATATGCAAATTATACAAAATATAAAAATATAGAAATAAATTTTAAAAAATAAATAGCGGCCATATCTTAGTCCTGTCAGTTCAATGCAGCTGTAAAGAGGCGTTGTCATATAAAAAATAGCATTAAATTAAATATTGATTAAAAATTATGAAATCCATATTACAAAATTTATGTCAATGTAAATGATTTTTTCCAATTGTTCATGTCTTTTAAGAATTGTTTATCGTCATAGTAAGCTCTGCACATCAAATACTTTTTGACTTCTCTTTTGAGTTTGGACTCATTCAGGCTCGTTACCTGTTCTGGAATAATATTGTAATAGCGAACACTATTCCTTATGAAAGAAACGTCCGTTTTATGTAATCTACAACGCGGATATACAAGTCTATTTTTATAATGTGTTACATTGGACTTATTTGCAGTGTGGTGTCTATTTTTTCTAGCATACATGATGCATTCATAAATGTAAAGCGACGGCACTGTGAGGATTCCAATTGTTTTAAACAGTTCTCTCAAAGATTGTCTCGGACCTAATTTATATATAGCGCGTATTGCTCTCTTTTGTAGCACAAAAATGGTATTTTTATCCGCCGCCGAACCCCACAATAATATACCATAAGACATTACGCTGCGGAAGTATCCATGGTACACAAGCCTAGCAGTTGCCACGTCTGAGATTCTTCTAATTTGGCGAACAGCATGTGCAGCTGAACTAAGTTTGTCCGCCATTTTATTTATCTGAGGACTCCATTGAAGTTTGGAGTCTATGTTTATTCCTAAGAATAATGTGGATTGAACTGGTTCAATCCACATGCACTTTGTTTTTTCTGGGTTTAAAACTAAGTTGTTGGCGTCGAACCAGTTGCTCAAAATATTTAAAATTTTATTTATAACATAATAATTCATTTGTCTCCCTCTTTTTACTTTAAATAACAAAGAAGTATCGTCTGCAAATAAAACTATTTCAACGTCTGTTTGCTTTTTTATTAAATGTGGAAGATCGTTTACATATACTAAAAATAAAAAAGGACCCAATATCGATCCTTGAGGTACTCCTATACCCATAGGAGCTCCCTTTGATCTGGCTCCATCGCTTTCTACTATTTGAACTCGTTCAGCCAAGTAGGAAGAAACCATACTCAATGCAGAGTCTATCAACCCATAATGCGCCAATTTATTTAACAAAGTTTGATGGTGGACACAGTCAAAAGCCTTCGACAAGTCGCAAAACACACCAACGACATCGTGACGATCCTCCCATGCTTCCAGAATGTATTTTATCAGCTTAAGGCCCGCGTCAGTAGTGCATTTACCCTTGGTAAATCCAAACTGGTTGTCATGGAGCAAATTCTTTAAATTAAAATAAGAAACTAGTTGGTCCAGCATGATTTTTTCAAAAACTTTGCTAAAGCAGGGCAGTATCGAAACAAGCCTATAGTTGCCTGGGTTGTCTTTGCTGCCAGCTTTGAATAGAGGTACTACCTTACTCTGCTTCATAATATAAGGAAATGTACCGGTGCTTATACAAGTTGAACAGCAGAGCAAGGTAAGGGGCAATCTTGGCAATAATATGTTCGAGCACTTTTGTAGACAGTCATGGGGACTTCAGTTTTCTTAATTTTTATGTTTTTGAAGGTCTTAACTATGACATTACTCGTAATCTCATGAAAAGCAAATGTTGTTGTGGTTGTTTCAACATTTTCCTTTAATGTATCTTCAGCTAGTTCTGGTGAAGATGTCAGTTGTTGTGTGGTATCAATCGGTATGTTTGCAAAATAATTTTCGAAAGCATTTGCTATACCAGTTTTGTTTGTTATATACCTATCATTTACTTTTAGTTTTCTACATTTTTCCTGTTTGGTAGATCTACCTGTTTCCCTATTTATTATGTTCCATGCTGATTTGATAACATTTTCCGATGTTTTTAATTTATCCCTTATAAAAATTGTTTTTGCTTGGATACAAACTTTTTTAAATATACTTGAGTATTGTTTTATGTATGTCAAGGTAGCCTCATCCGTACATATGTTTTTCAAATCATATAGACTGTACAGAATATTTCTACTTATAAATAAACCAGGTGTTGCCCATTCGGCAAAAGTAGGTTTACTATTAACATTCACCTCTTTGGTTTTAAAAGTTGTATTAAACTCATTTTGTAACATGTCAAAAAATAAACTAAAACTACGATCTGGATCATTAAATATTAAGTCAAAGTCAAAATTCAAAAAATAATTATCAATAGCATTTTTTTAAAAGATTCCATTCGAGTTGATGTAATTGGCCTAGTCCTAATTTTTACCTCCGATATTTTTGTATCAGAGACTAGAGTTATAACCAGACCTCTATGATCTGATTTGATACGATCAAGAATCTTACTTTCCTGATACGTACAGTTCACAAAAAAGTTGTCGATGCAGGTTGCAGAAGTACCCCTCTTTGTTGTGGCAACTCTAGTAGGCTCCATAAACACTTCCACCAAACAAAAAGACTGGCACAATAGCCTTATTTTGTTCCTGACAGATGACTCTCTGAGCATGTCAATATTAAAATCTCCGCACATTACAATCGCCTTACACTTACTCGTGATGCGACATAACGCTTCTTCCAGAACAGCCAAAAACCTATCTGTGTCAGCACTAGGTGGTTTATATACACATAATACAACGTATGTGTCTAATTCGACACATGCAAGTTCACAATGACATTCCTCAGTAAGTCTTTCAATATCCTTGCGATTTTTATATTTGATATTATTTTTAACAAAAATTATACAACCACCACCGATGCATTTCTTTCTGTAATAAATGCATTTAACTCTGATAATCTCGGGTAAGGAACGAACGAAACGCTGCCACGCATCAATTTCATCGGATACATTTATGAGAATGTGCAAATTATCTGCATAATTTAATACCACCTTGCTCTTTTTATATCGACATGCTCGTAGCTTGAAAAAGCAACATCGTTTCATGGTTGACATTCCAAAGATTCGACAAAGCAGTTTGACTCGGTTTTTGTGATCAGAACGTCTAGGCTGTGGAATACGTTGCCTGAGTGACTTTTTTTCGATACAATTATACAAAACTAAATTATAATGAGAACTATACTGTGCTACAAACTATTAAATTACTAATATATTTATTCCTTTCATTGCCGTCTTTCGTATTTAATTTTGTTTTCATTTTATTTTCTTTAATACTAGGTCAAAGAATTGTAATAAAAAAGCCTGGACTCACACAACACAGGATATCCTAGTGTAGGGTCCCGTGCACACTAACACACCATATAACCTTACCACCTACTGTATTTTGTCGCATATCCTTTTTCACATGTTTTTATTTTATGAATGTTTTATTTTGGCACAATAAACGTTTTCATTTTCATTGAATTTACGGCTGGGCAAGTCGGGAGAACGGCGACTGCCGATCCGAAGAACCCCGGGTCGAAAACTACGCGCACCACTGTCTTTTCGAAGTCATGTGCGTAATGCCGCTAACTTAAGAAACCTACATGTACCTAGAATCTTTTGAGGTCATGTGTCATCCACCAACCCGCAATGGGTCAGCGTGGTGGATTATGGCCTTGACTCGCTCCTTGCGAGAGAAGGCCCCGAGTCCCAGCAGGGGGAACATTTTGTGGGCTGTTGAACTAATCTTTAAAAATTTTATAAGTGTATCAATATTTTTTAAACTTAACGTACGAAAGTAAATATTAGTATCCGATATCCCTAAGTGTCGATGTTGATTTTTATAAAAATTTACGCATTGAATTGAACTGTAGGTACCTATTTATCGTAATACACTTACATTAGATTTTCAACTAAGATATGACAACTTAGACTAAGCACACCTGAATTATCCATCGACCAATGAAGGTCTACAGATAATCAAGATGTTCAAGCCCACTACCAATCGGAAGCGTACCCAGCATGCTGGTGAACATCTTGATTATATTTAGACCTTCATTGGTCGATGGATAATTCAGGTGTGCTTAGTGTAAGTAGTTAGTTAGGGATGTAGCGTAGTGTAGTTCTTATTGTATTTTAGTTTTGTTAATAAAGGCTCTCCCCAGATTGAAAAAAGTATATGACATAATATGTATGAGTGAAAGTATTTTCTTCAAAAAATTGTGGTAAAAAACTTTTCCAACAGAAAGCTAATTGATAACGACACTGTAACCCGCGGGGCTCCAGGTTTAATGTGCTCTCGGCACGTTAGCGAGCAGTCAATTTACACTGTATTGAAACAGGAACCATACAATTATAATTGTCTAGTTTAAAATTAAGAATAAAATCAACCCCATCCTACTAGGTAATACAACAAATGCTAAAGTTTGAATGTATAGATGTTTGTTGCTCAATCACATCGGAATAACTGAACGGCTCGGGATGATATTTGGAACAGTGATCGAATACAGGCTGGAATAGCACAAATGATAGATAGATAGATAAACTCTTTATTGCACTTAAATAATAAAACAAAATACAGAAACACCTAAGAACAAAGTAACAATGGGCGACCTTATCGCTAAGAGCGATATCTTCCAGGCCACCGTAAGATGGTTTTTATGATAAAATGTTATCTTAAATGTGGTAAATGGTTTTTATCCTGGGAAATTTTCGGGAACAGTGAACTCGTATTCCTACTGGACTATAGTAGGTACGACGGCGTTTGTTGGTAGTTTTTTTTTTCGATAGACATAATGAAGACCATTTCAGAATAAGGTATTATCAGAATGCAGAAATATTTGTTAAAATAGTATGTTAGTAATATCGGCAAATGTGGCGCTAGTGTTTCATTTGGCTCGGTAAATTTTATGAGTGTCTAATTTGAATAGTTTGACAAATGTGTTGTCGCAATTTTAAAACATGAAATATTTTTTTTATCACTGAAATCCATTATTCTGAATCAGAGTCATCACTTCGACTCATATGTTTGGCACCACAGGGCCTGAGGTTCTCCTTAAAAAGAGCATCAATAGTCGAAATGGCCGCGCTAGCAAATTTCAAGTTGGAAATTCGAATTGTTTTAAAGAGTTAAAAGTTGTTCTATGATTCTCTTCACCGTAAAAATACGGGAAAATGAATGGAAAATTGTCGTCGTTGTCTATACATAGATGCGTGTTTCACTATATTACCTAAGTTATAGAATCTATTCATTGGTGCAGCAACGCAATATTTACTCACTATCTTACGACTCTGCATACGCTTTGCGTTACGTTTCCAATTTGCATATACTTTATGTTCTCTTCTTTCATAAAGAGAGAATCAAGATCAAAACCCATCACGCTACCGAAGTAACTATTTTCTGATCTGTGACGCTACTCTAGTTCAGATTGGGGGATGACTCCTCGAAAGATGCGGAATATGGCGTAGCCAGTGGCGATGACATTGTTGTATATTTAAGCTTGAAAAAATACTCAGAAGTGCAGATTCAAACCTACAACTTTACACTCATAAAATTGGATGTTGCAACTAATGTACCATAGCTTTTGGCTTACTACCTCTTGTTCAACGATAGGTAACTATGATGGGTGGCTAACTGGCTAATTATCATAGATAATTATCCAGTATCCAATGCACCAGTACGATATGTTCTGTACTACATGGGCTGACAATACTTTCAGTGCTATATTATTTGTAGTGGTAGGACTCTTAGCAGAGTCCGCCTGGGGAAGTACCACACCTTTGCCAGTCATTCCACCGCCAAGCAGTAATGTGCAAACATTACTGTGTTCCGGTTTGAAGGGCAATGTTTCCCGAGAAATTACAGGGCTTAGAGATGTAACATTTTAGATCTTTGGGTGACGAGCGCAGTGCAGTACTAGGTAATGATTTGGACTCTTCATATTCCAATAGCTGCGTGTCACTGTGCTGTTATGTGGCAGGCATGTTGCTTACCATCAGGCACATGTCCTGATCATCTCGTCACTCTTTATTTAAAAAAATATATTATAAATATGATGTTTTTTTGTGGATTGAGAAGTTAACTGTGCTATATAATGTGACGTTTTTTTGTCGATTGAGAAGTTAATTGGTGTGAACGGTGGTTCCAGGTTGGCGGCAGCGCAGGAGGCGGCGGGCGCACACGCTCGCTCGGCGCCAGCTGATACCATGGGTGGCGCCCACCAGCCCGCTACTCCGGGGCCCACTTCGCTTTTTATATTCTCCGACGAAAACTACATTCGGAGGTGAGTGCTTCCAACTAATTTTGATCATCTCTTGCTGACTTTACAAACCGAATTTACAACATAGTAATACATACGCGCAACAAGCTAATGGTATTCTCTAACAGCATGTGTCGGAACATATATACGCGTTGTCATTTACAAAAAATGTATGGTTCGTGAATAATCTCCACTTACTCCACTCTCACTCTGTGCGATAAAAAAATATCTAAATCTAATTTCAATCTTTGAAATTTCCAGAAACATAAAGCTATATATTATCAACTAAGTAATAAATTTATATCTCAATCGCATTTTAAAACTATATTTTTACATCGCGAATCGATCTCATGTCTACTCAAAGTTGTTTTTGTACAAGATATACATGAAAAAACATATGCTCGTAGGTGCGTGTACAACCCCTGCATTTCAGAAGTTCTGCATACGAGTAAGGTACTAGTAAGGAAACGATAACATGGAGCATCTACACTGCCACAAAAACAAGTTCGTTTTCCGCTAGTTTCGTCGTATAATCCACCCGAGTTTGTCCATGCTAAACCGGAGAATACGTGGAATCTCCCCTTCATTTGCCGGGAGGCCTACTATTGCCTCCGCGGGCCTCCGCTTATAAATATTAAACGGGCACCTTGTTTGCCCCCTTATGTATTTTGTAAGCAAGCGGCTCGACTCTGCGTCTTGGTCGGATGTCGGAATTCCGATTAAGTTAAGATGATCTTATTCTGTTACGCAAGATAATTTTAATATAAAAGTATGTCACCTGTTTTAAGGTTGAATGTGAGCTTAGGAAAAGAATGTTATACTTAGGATTCCCACACAAAAGTTTACTTTGACAACAAAACTTTTGAGCCACAAAATTGTCATCTTATGAATCCTTGTAGCAAATTAATTCAAAATTTTAGTTTATTATTCTTCACCAAAGTTTTGCATTATTGTTTGCTGATATTATGTTGTTTGTTGATGTTTGTTGATTATAAGATTCAGATAGGTATCCTCTTTGTACCTATAACTTTGTGGGTTATACTTGCTTGCTTTTGATTGGCATTAAGATGTTATATGTTCAAACGCATCACTGGCCATCATTAACTATATAAAAAAAATGTATATCCTTCTTTTTTTTCAATTATTTTGTACCTATATCTAGAATCTCTTACAAAACGCTTAATTCCACGGAACCCAATAATTACCAAGTACACTCGTAACACAAAACACAAGAAATCGATTACCGGAATTAATTTATGCGACGTGGCTTCGAACACAACTGTCAGAGTTTAATTTTGAGAAGCGACCGCCATCGAAATATTTTCGTGTCGTCACGAAATAAATTTCTAATGGAAGGTAAATTATGTATGTAGGACGGGTCAGAAGTAACATTTATCGGGGGATTGCACCAGACAGGGTACGCGATAAGAGGATTATTCTATACATATCGTAATTTTTTGAACATACGAGTACAAACGAGAAACGTTTATGAAGGATGTGTACGTTCTGTTTTAAAATTTAAAAAACATCGATACATGTTAACACCCAAATCCAGTAGGTACCTACACTAATAAAATGTACAGTTTTAATTCTGAAATCAGATTACCATAGATATTGTTTGTTATCGTAGCGTAGCATCCTTCTAATATTATAAATGTCAATGTGTGTATGTCTTCAAATCGGTTGAATCGGTTTCTTCTAGGTAAACACGCTCCATGCGAGACCACATCGTCGCTTAACATCAGACGAGAAGGCCGTCAAATGTAAAGCTTAAAAGTTTAAAAAAATAGATTTTTACGTAACTTGCTTGATATTTATTTACAGTTATTACACTGTTAGTCTTTAACCTGTTTTAGAAGTGAGAAATAAACTGTCTTGTTCTTTTTTCGAGTAATTTTTCAATAAAATGGGCATTAAACATTTTATGTAACGTCTTTGAAGCTTTCCAAATACTTATACTAAATCGTGCAAATTGAAATTTTCTCCAGGAAACTGTTAAGTTTTTAAACTTTCATATAAAAGTTCGAGAAAACAAGCTAAAAAATGTCGCTGCAGAGGATAACTGCATCATGCTGCATATAGGCTAATGCACCTTTATGATATTTTCAGCATTTCTTAACAATTTTGTGATACAAATTCCGGTGACTATGACTTGTAAAAGTAAATTAAATTTGTTCTTAATTTGTGTCGTAAGTTAAAAACGACATTAACATGTTAAAAATATTTATCAAAAGTTACTTTTATATTTTATATCTCTTCATCACCAAGATTAAGGAAAGATTTCCAAAATATATTGAGCTGGTATCGAAAATACATAGTATATTCTGTACCTATTTGCTTATATACACATAACACCTTCCGACCTATAGGGGCGTAACGTGTAACATCCCTCCAACATCCGGCTATTTGTGTGAATAGATAGGGCGGGTTCGGTAGGTACACGTTCTTCTTATTTCTCATTTTGTTATTTAACGGTATTAATACGTTGTTGACAAACAATATTCACTGATATTATCACGTACCACCGGTTCTCGAACAAAACTAAAAATAACACTCTGAACTGTGAGTAGGTGGCGAAGATGATTTTCTCCTCTGAAAAAAAACTGTTGCTTTCTTTTGTGCAATAGAAACGTCAATTCAACATTTTTTTGCTATATGTATATTTATAACATATTTGCTCGTAAAGGGTCTCTTATTGGACCAATTTCTGTATCGTAATGTATCTTATTACGCACTAGTGCTGTAATGTGTAATGTAAAACGCACGGTTTCAAAATGCTCTGTCCACAGACTAGGTAGAGAGATATGCTCCGTCTAAAACGAATGGTACCTTTTTAAATCTTAGTAAAGAGTTTTTATGTCAGAAAAGTGTGGTCAACATTTTATGAATATAAAGTGGCCAAGTGCGAGTTGGACTCGCCCATGAAGGGTTCCGTTGCAGCAAGTAACATAATATACATAGTACATATAGTTCTTGTAGTTCGTTGTAACTTTGATCGAAGTTTCAATAATAGTGTATTTATGACGTACTAAAAAAAACTACTCATCAGATCGAGTTCAAACTAATTTTCGTTGGTAGTTTACATGGTAATGTACATCATATTTTTTTTTTAGATTTTTCATTCTCTTACTTTAGAAGTAAGAGGGGGGGGAACACACATTTTACCACTTTGGAAGTGTCTCTCGCGCAAATTATTCAGTGCAGACGAAAATAATTTTAGAAACCTCAACATCATTTTTAAATACCTATCGATAGACACCACACATGTCTAGGTTTGATGAAAATAAATTTTTTGAGTTTCAGTTCTCAGTATGGGAGGCAACCCTAATTTTTCTTTTTTTTTAATTTTTTTGTTCAAATCTTAATGCGGTTCACAGAATACATCTACTTACCAAGTTTCGACAGTGTAGTTCTCATAGTTTCGGCAAAAAGTGGCTGTGACATACGGACGGACAGACAGACAGACAGACAGACAGACAGACAGACATGACGAATCTATAAGGGTTCCGTTTTTACGTTTTACGGAACCCTAAAAATTAACTTTGAGAGGTAAAATATAATAAAGAATTATTAAATTCGTTAATTTAATTAATTTAGACCATGAATTACTTTAATTTTTCTGTAACAAAACACAAAAATATTAATTTACTTTATTATTAATGGCATACCGGCTGGTTCTGTGCCGTTGCATAAAAAAAAGGCGCCGATGCGCGCGCATTGCTAATCTGTGATCCATAGTGATTACTTACTCTGTACCTACTCTGTGCTGTGATCTGTGATCAAGTAAATATTATTCCGCGCTTTTTTTTCGCTGTATTGTTTTTATTTGAAAATGTCGTCAGAGTTTTGTTTATTTCCTCGCAAATATGTTATAAAACGTCGTATGACATACGTGCGCTTTGATAATTACAGCCTCTGCTAATTATAGCTCTCGCCTTCGGCTCGAGCTAGCAATAAAGCCTCGGCTGTAATTATCAACTTACCGCACTTATATCATAATGTACTATTACAATATAAATTACTAGATAGATATTTTTTTAAATATTTCTTTATACAACTGAGCGACTGAGGTCCCTAATCTTAAAAAAAGGTTTAAAAACATTTTTTTTATGAAACGACAATATTGCTTACTTTGAAACATAAAATATATACATAGACGGTAAAGAAAGGTATTTTTCAAATACAAATAACATGTGCAGTTCTACTAATATTATAAAGCGGTGAAATGCAGAAGGCGGCCAAGTTTTTATAACGTTTATATTTAATGAAAATAACTTAGAAATTAAGAAAAGGAACAAATGAATGAATCATTTTTTTTTTTTTTATTTGCAAAAGATACATTTCACAAAACATAGGTGCGTCAGTTCCGGACTAGGTTACCCTGTGTCTCGGACGGATCCGACATCGTTCCAACACATTTCCAGATCTATAGAAATATTGACCTTACTAAAAGCAGTGATAGACTAAGGACGATAAGGTACGGTAGGTTCAAATACTGTCCACACTTCTGAGTACTTTTCCAAGTGCAGATGCAAAAATGTTTCGTCTCCAATTTTAACAGTGAAGGAAAAAGTCGTGACATAACATCTTCCGAGAAAGATCTTTCAAGAACATGTGTCTAGCACCAACTCACACTTAGGCAGTGTGGTGCATTATGACCTTAGCTCTCTCCACGATAGAGAAAGCCTCTTGTCAGCAATGGTAACATTAAGTATCTAAATACTTTAATCGCTACTTGGACTAATTACATGCTAATTTCTTTTTAACCATTTTTGATTTTGATTTTCAAACAGGTAGTCTGTGTAACCCTGTATTTCTTGGATTAACTGTTTTAAAATTGATTTTCCGTTTAACGAGCACTTAATAAGTTATCCATCGGTTTACTTACTCAAAGCTAAAATTAGCCCGTCACTAAATGCATTATCTCGATAAACAGTGTATCGAGACTGTATTATCTAGTGTAATCGAAACATAATGCGATAATCGAATGCATGGCGCTACTCGATGGAAAGTGCGGAATAATTAATCGATGTAACAGTAGGTGCTCGGTAATTCATTGGCTTCGGTGACACACATAGCGCTCCAGTAGGCTGCGCTTATAAGCGAGCGCCATGTTTGTTTTGTTATAATGTCGGTCATACGGCATCGTTCTACTTCAGATAACGAAAATAGACAATGTTACCTATCTCTATTTTTGAAGCTCAGATTTATTTCTATTGGAATATCTTCAATGAGTTAACTTTAGTGCCTCATTATTTACGTAAGGTGCAGCTTACTTAATTTTGTACTTTTAATAACAAACCAAAAGGGGGTATGCTTCCCTGTCACACCATTTTGTCACACCAGTGTGACACAGAAGAATTTTTTTCCTCTGTGTCATACTATCTGGTGTGACAGACAATAATCGATTACATCGTATGACTAACCATCACACCAAATATTCAGCAACACAAACAACCAAGTCTAAATTGAAAAACAATCAATATATTTGAAAAGTATGTACAAAAACTAACCGGAAACAAAAGAAAATATTAGTTATTACGAAACTGACAATAAGAAATAACATCACATAAGCGTCGTTGCCGCTAACTTAAAAACGGTAAAGGAAAACATCGTGAGGAAACCGACATGTACCTAGAATCTTTCGAAGTCATGTGTTATCCGCCAACCCGCACTGGACCAGCGTGGTGGATTATGGCCTTAACTCTCTCCTTGCAAGAGAAGGCCCCGAGTCCCAGCAGTGGGAACGTTTAGTGGGCTGTTGATGATTGATGATTGATGAAGCGTCGTTACAGAGTATTTAGTACTTTGTCTTAACGTAAATTATTAAGAAAAGTCTCAATCGTGACGTCTTTATGTAACCTCAATTGTGATTTCTTTAAGTAACCTAATCGGACTGGTTATGTTACTTAAGACCCAGATCCGACTCGGGGCACCCCGACTCTACGTAGTCTTGTCGCTACTACCCCTAGAGTGTATATAAAAAATGCGGGAGCCAGAAGCTCAAGGGAGGTCCTGAGTGGAGCGAGCCATGCGAGGCCAAGCGTAGCGAAGGGGGGAGGTGGCGAGCGAAGCGAGCCGGCGACCTCCGTAGTGGAGCGCAGAACGAGTATGGAGAAGCGACACTCAGGGCTGACCGCAGAGCTTCTGGCGGGAGCCCACCCGGAGTAAAACTTCAGTGATAGACCCTAATCGGGCCGGTTAGATTAAATTGATACATTTAATTGGTACTCGGCCTGCGCTCCACTACGGAGGTCGCCGGCTCGCTTCGCTCGCCACCTCCCCTTTTTGCTACGCTTGGCCTCGCATGGCTCGCTCCACTCAGGACCTCCCTTGAGCTTCTGGCGGGAGCCCACCCGGAGTAAAACTTCAGTGATAGACCCTAATCGGGCCGGTTAGATTAAATTGATACATTTAATTGGTACTTTTATATAATTATGAGGTTTACATATCTAAATATAATAATATATATTGGTGGACAATTCACACATAACACTACACACATACATACACACACAATAGTACATTACATTTTTGGAATTATTATTACAAGTATATTTGGACAAGATGGTAGTGTGACTGTGAAGAATTAAATTCTCGCGTGTCACACTAGTGTGACTACGAAGAAAAAAAATCTTCTGTGTCAAAAAAATGGTGTGACAGGGAAGCATACCCCACCAAAAGCTCGTTTTGCTGACAAAAATACAAAAAAAATAGTTTTGGTCCACCCTCATGTCGCAAAATATCAAGTAGGAATAATATTTATTAATTATTTAAACTTGATCGGTTGAGACAGATACGCTAAATACGGTTAGGTAATGTTCAACGCCAGTTAAAATTTTGCAAATTACATTTTTCACTTCCTGACATTCGTGCTTCACCTTTGGTATTAGTAGTTATCAAAATGAACAACTTATAATAGGGATGTAGACAATTTTATTGAATTGCTTTTATTTAGAAAATTGACGCTTGTTTACCATAAAAAAATATTCTATTAACAAATATTAGTATTTTCGATGAGTAAATACACAAAAAATTGGCAGTCATAGGAACTGCCGATAGAACTCGGAATTTGATAGCTTACTTTGGAAACTACGCGGGTGATACCGGAGAGCGTGGCCACAAGGAAATGCAGCGCATTTCAAGATGGTCAATGGCCATGGTCCCAAGTATACCCGAAAATTTATTTGATTCGCGAGCGTGACGCTAGAATTCAATTCACAGCCCTCGAAAAATATGTCTTTGGTGCACCAAAAGAAGCTTTCACTTCAATAATAATTAATTTAATTTTTCATTTTTCCGCTAAAACACTAACGACTGACATGACGTCGCTAGTCGCATAGGTAGCTTATGTCGCGATTTATGACTGATGTCCAGTTTGTGTGTTTTCTTATTTTTACTTGAATACTTACAATCAAAATCGACGCCGCTAAGATCGCAAACTATAATAAAAATGCAGAGAAGTAAACAGTTTAGTAGTCAGTTTTCGACAGCTTTTGCGGTTAGTGACGTAATAAGCTATATTGGTGTTTGCATTCACGTGACAACAGATTGAAAATATAGCATTTAAAATCATTTATAATAAATTTACTAAGTAATGTAAAATAATAAAAAAAGGGTTTTGGATAAAATTAAAACTTAACATTAATTTGTGATTAGTGTTAACATCCCTATTCCTGTACAACAACAACTGAACACTTTGTGCGTCTCTCTCGATTTAAATAAGTTGTGTGCCCCTGTTACCGCACCACAAAAACTTTTTGGTGTCTGTTTTTCATAAAGTACTTTTTTATATTGTATTGACTAGCGTTTTACAGCGAATTGCCAGAAATACATTATTACTTATTTCAGGTACACATTTCACAATATCATTCAAGGCTTCATTACTTTTTATGTAAAATACTAGTAGAGCCCAGCGATTTCCGTTACCGTTATTTTCTAGTGATACAAATTCTATATGCTATTCCAGACATCTACACTGAAATTTAACTCTGTTTTAAATTTCAACCGGTCCTTTCAGATGTTCCGCAGTAATTAAGCAACAAGCATCCAAACATCTAAACATCCAAACTTAATCTTTTTACAATATCTATTAATAGGATGAAGTGACATGACGATCACGACTTAGGTACGCCAGGACGTCTACTCTGTTTCTAAGAAAACGAAATTTCGAAAAAAAAGTCGCGACTTTCCTACTCTCGTTCTACTTCGTTTCGTCCGATACAACATTGTTTGACGTTTAAATGTTCTAAGCACACTCTAATTAGAGTAGGCTTAAATCATTTAAACGGACAAAACGACGGATCGAAGCCGAATCGGAGTTGGAAAATCGCGAGTGTATTTCGAAATGACGTTTTCGTTGAATTAGAGTAGAGGCCCTGATGTTAAGCAACACGCCCGCCAATTACACCACAGGACGTCTACTCTCATTCTACGAAAAACGTAATTTCAAAATAAACTCACAACTTTCCTACTCCTGCTCTACTTCGTTTCGACCGATCGAACATTGTTTGACGTTTAAATGTTCTTTGCCTACTCTAAAGGCCGATTTACATCAGACGAGCGAATGCTCATCCTATCCCCACTGTATCAAATTCATTTGGAGGAAACAAACGTAGAGCATTATTTCGTTGTTTTGTTTGCGTTCGCAAAGATGCTATGGAATATAAATATAATATGGAAAACGCTTTCTACTATAATACGGAAAATTCTTTCACGATCTTTCGTTTACACTAAAAGATCGAGAAAGAATGCTCTTGTTCCAGCTCTAGCTCTATGTTCGTTCAGTTTAAATCGGCCTTGATTAGAGTAAACTTATAACATTTAAACGGACGAAATGACGGATCGAGGTAGTACCGGAGTAGGAAAGTTGCGAGTTTATTTCGAAATTGCCTTATTCTTAGAAAGAGAGTAGACGTCCTGTTTTCCATAGATAGCTAGTTGATCTTAATAAGTCCAAACCGTAACCTAGTATTGCACAGCGCTTGTCACCTAGATTTATAAGACGATGTAACTCTTAGCACTGTAATTTTTCTGGTAACGTATTTTTTTTTTTAAATATAGTGTGACGAGGCGAGCAGTTCATGTGCCTGATGGTAAGCAACATGCCTGCCACATAACAACACAGTGACACGCAGCTATTGGAACATGAAGCTTCCAAATCATTACCTAGCACTGCACTGCGCTCGTCACCCAGAGATCTAAGTTGTTATATCTCTAAGCCCTGTAATTTCACTGGAAACATTGCCCTTCAGACCGGAATACAGTAATGTTTGCACATTACTGCTTGGCGGTAGAATATTTGGCAAAGGTGTGGTCCTTCCCCAGGCGGACTCTGCCAAGAGTCCTACCACTACTGTAATTTAAGCCAGTTTACCGCCGAACGAAAACTTTCACAGAAGCTTTGATGTTTCAGCATCTTTTCTTTTCGTTTGAGATGATAGAGATGGCAATAGCAAGGCCAAAGCCGATTTACTTATAGTTAGGCGGTAGAAGGCCGGGGCACAGTAACACTAGCACATTCCTGCTTGGCGATAGAATAACTGGCAAAAGTTATAACTTAGCATTAGTTATGGGATTTTAGTAAAATCATTTTGTACTGTATTTCCAGATATACAAAGTTCATCATCGAGTGGCCACCCTTCGAGTACGCGGTGCTGCTTACCATCATCGCCAACTGCGTGGTGCTGGCGCTCGAGGAGCATTTGCCCAACGGCGATAAGACCATCTTAGCACAGAACCTAGTAAGTTACTTTGATCATACTTAACTACTTTTAAGACAGAAAAACTTCTCAAAACAAAAAAAGCCACAACGCAAGAGAACTTTTCCATAAAAAAAACTTCCATTCTAAAACAAACCTCTGCGAGGTGTAATACTCGTAGTGCTGATTGTATTTCACTTTGATTGTAATTTAAAAAAAAACAACTAATAAGTACTATCAGTTTCGCATTTCAAAAACTTTCCACTTAACTTATTTTTCTTTCTGGAACCGCACTGATATTTTTTTTGGATTAATCACATCTTACCGAACTCACATATAGTGAGTTCGAAAGATATTGGCTTAGAAACATAATATATTTCGTTATTTTCAAGTGTGATTCAATTGTCTACTGAGTCTTATTTTTAATATATTTATTCAAATATAAAAGCCACATACAAATCAATACTACTGTTCTTTTATTAATTTACTAGCTGACCCCGCAAACGTTGTTTTGCCTTAGTGAACAACCCTTGTCACTTAGGGGTATGAAAAATAGCTAGTAGCCGATTCTCATACCTACAGAATATGCATATAAAATTTGGTTAAAATCAGTAAAGCCGTTTCGGAGGAGTAAGGAAACAAACACTGTGACACGAGAATTTTATATATAAGATATTTTTAGTAACTATGTATATGTAATACAAAAACGAAATTCAAATTATTTAAACAGATTAGAAACATATTCGAAAAGCAAATGCTTTTCTTATCTGTTTTAAATTACATATATCTTCAGTATAATTAACACCTAGGAAAAAAAACAAGAAGCACATCACGTCTTTGTGGACTTATATTTATCAGTCTCCGTTGTGGAAATTTGTTGGCTAGAGAAAGTACAAGTATGATAACATAGTATTTATTTCATGTAATAAAAGGTTACTTACTGTGTAATCACCAGCATTAGACAGTTAGTTAGATAAAGCAATTTAAGACCGATTGTCTGAAGTTATTTAATAAAACAAGTCGGTTCCATTAAACCAAACAGTATCGTAGGGGCCCAATGCCTTGATCAAGATCTTGCAATTCACAATCGTGAGGTTGTAGGTTTGATTCCCGCCTGTACATCTGAGTATTTTTCCAAGTCCATAATAAATATGTACCAATATATCGTCACCACTATTTATAACCGTGAAGAAAAACATCGTGAGGAAGCCACAACATCGGCATGTTTTTAGAATTTTTCGAGATTATGCGTCCCACACCGCCACCGTGGTGGATTACGGCCTTGACTCTCTCCTTGTGAGACATCTAGGGCTTTTATCGTTAATTGTGAGAAACCAATATATACCTTTGAAAAATAAGACATTATTGCGTGCCACTTAGACTGTGTTCTTGTCTTTTTGGTATTTAAGTAGACAAAAAAACGTTAAATAAAAAAGATCAAAAACTTTACATAGTAGGTGTTCTATTACATCTAGTATTTATATTGGAAAACCAGTTTAAACGTGTCTTGATTCTCTGATTTGCAAATGAATACAAAAGTGTTCGTATTCGAAATTTAAAACATTCCCTCCGCATATTATCCCACGCAGAAAGCTCTAACATTGTAATTGAAACTACCATCGTTTGACGATGACAAAGATCCACCAAAAATCCTAAGCAATGTTTATTTTCTCTTTGTTACAGGAAAGCACCGAGGCATACTTTTTAGGAATATTTTGTGTAGAAGCCTCGTTAAAAATTTTAGCATTAGGTTTTGTTTTACACAGGGGATCTTATCTTAGAAACGTTTGGAACATCATGGATTTTTTCGTTGTAGTTACTGGGTAAGCGCTCTTCCTTTTTAGATTTGTGTCTCAATGTGAACATTCGTTTCTTTTTAGATGTTCTGTTTTGTAAACATCCATGGCGGTGTTACCCCAATACGAGTTCTAATTTTCTTTGACAATCATACCATTCGTTTTAATAAATTATATTCTTTAAGTACTAGAACATCTGGATGGAAGCAAATAAGTAGATGAAAAAACGATTATTTCAAAAATCGCATTTTTACGTGGCCGTTTATCCGTGTGATTCAGTAAGCTGTCTTTAAACTTTACTCGGATATGATATTTATTGGAATCATACAACTTCAATAACTATCTAGCATAATAATAATTTGAAATCCAATGTCGCTCTGACAGCAATATAACAAAAGACAGTTACTGAAAACTAAAATCAACAAAATTTTATCAAAAAAAGAAGAGTTTAAATTAGGCAATTCAATTGGACTTATAGTGGCTGCTGTAACTAGATCATTTAGTAGTAATAAAAAGGTTGAAGTGCAGTACTGAACATACGTAACAAAAACTAGGTCGATGACGATATTCGCCGAATACAACGTGGACGTTGACCTGCGGATGCTGCGCTCATTCAGAGTGCTGCGACCGCTGAAGCTCGTCTCGCGGATACCAAGTAATTCACAGTAATTGGCGAAAAGTTGACATAATAACCTTATTCGTAATAGAACGTTCTCGCTAGATGTTTTCCAATTTTAAACTTTTTTAAACGTAGATAAAATAACGCTAGACTATGGAACAATAGATTTTTAAATATTTCATTTAGTAAAAACATAGCATCGTATCTGCAGATGTGTTTTTTGAATAGATTTTTTTCGTAAAATTCAAAACAATGTGTGACTTTTGATGTGATTTATTATTGAAAATGTTTCATGTATTTTTTTGTATTACGGCTACGTGTTGCATAATAGTAAACATTTGCAATTATATACATTTTTGTGTAATACGTAGGTGTTTCAAATATGAAAAGCTAATAAGTAAGAAATTAGATGAAGAAATGACTCTAGGTGTGAATAAATATGGTGTATTTAGATTAAAATGTGTAAAGATTAAAATAATTAGTTGGTCATCTAATGACTAATTAGATACACGATATTTAGACAGTAGAGATATCGATTTTTGATAACATCATAGGAACTGTGCTCTGTCGGTTTAAAATTGGAACCTTTACAGAGGGCTAAGTGCGAGTAAAATAGATACAGAAATAACTATTGTTTCCCATACATACTTAAAAATTTCAAAAATGTAGTTTTTGGGGTTTGATAGTTATTAATGCATTTTGAAATACTTGTCCTTATCTCATAGTAAATCAATAGATTTGATTTTGGTCTCTTTTGTTGATCAAAAATATTTTCGACCAGCACAGTCCCAGTAGTTGTTTTAACTAAGCTATTTGCTAGTTCAAGCTATAGTATCGAGTGATATGTGTTTGGCAGTATCATCACGCAGCTGCCGAATATCGCGCCCGACGTCGACTTCAGGACCTTGCGTGCCATTAGGGTGCTGAGGCCCCTTAAATTAGTTTCGGGCGTTCCTAGTGAGTTATAGAACATTATTAGATCAGTATAAAGTAGTTACACTAGATATAGCCGATGCATATTTTGAGCTTTTTTAAAAAGTATTTTCCGTGTCAAAACGTTTTTGCCTATCTATTAAAAACTCATACAGAGTGCAGTTGACCTAACGAGTAACAAATTTAGAACGCTGGCTGGTACGAAAAAAAAACATTTGAAACAAAACATTTCGGACTGGCCACATGTAACATGCGCGGGAAAAATTAAAAAAGTGATATGCATCGGCTGTCATGTGTTTGGCACGATTCTTTTGTTTGTCGTTCCATGTATCATTAACTTGAAAATGTTTAATCGTTGCTTTCTTTTATTTTAACTTTCATAGGAAATAGTTAGAACGACTATCCTTGTTAAAATTAATTAATACAATAGTCGTAAGACACGTAACCATTTACATCCAATTTTAAAGTCAACTATGTGTTATGTGAAGCAGAGTAAGTAAACCGCTTATTAAAATCTAAACAATATATGTACATTTGTACATATTCAAAAATCATCCTACGCATCGACCTTAAAATTCTGGCTTTCACATTGGCGAATTTCACTTTTTTCATAAATGTTAAAAACATACATTCGACCTTTATATTGTAATCATAATATTATAAGGTTACTTATTATCTACAGAATTGTGGTTCATGATTCTTTAACCTTTGTGAAGGTTTAATCCAAAAAATGTAATTCTTTATTCTCAATGTGCTAAATATTATTTTTCTGTGTAGGTCTACAAGTTGTGTTGAAGTCGATCATCAAGGCAATGGCGCCTTTGCTACAGATCGGCCTCTTGGTGCTTTTCGCTATAGTCATCTTCGCCATAATCGGCCTCGAGTTCTATTCGGGGGCGCTGCATAAGACTTGTTATAGTTTAGAAGATATTAGTGAGTATAAATTTGATACATAATAATTTCATAAATTGTTTTAACATCGATCATTATTCCTAGTACTAAACCTATTTATTTTACACGTACATTTGGTCAGGATTCAAATATTACATGTTTATCGAAATCATATTTTTTTTTAATCATTTTAACCTTTAGAAAAAAAACGTTAATACATTACTTCATCAATAAGACTTATGGTGTACCTACTAATGTACTAATAAGTTAGTGTATATAATTCATTCATAAGAGACAATATAATATCTTTCACTGATATTCGAAATCCACGACTGAAAATTAATATGTGTAATTAGTTACATAGACATTATACCTGAAACACCAAATTTAACTAAATTGGCCTGTGTTTACTGGGATTAACTTTTGTATTTAATATACGCATAAAGCGGTATTAATACAGTAATTTACATTCAATATCCGTAATACAGAAAGTTCACAAGTTCCCACGTAACGTTTATGCTGACCTAGTTAAAACTTTTGAAATAATTACATGCAATCGCAGCCAAACTTGTATTGAAACTACTTTGGCGTGTTTAGATTAACTTAGTAAATTAACGGGCTTACTTTATTCGTGAATGCGGCAGCTTTTATTGAGTGTGCAGTTAGCTTTAATTTTAATGGCAGTTTTCATAATGTATTATATTTATTTTTGAACACTAAAATGTTTCTTGTATGCTTAATTTTATTGTATAGCCGACCTGAAACTAGAGTGAACTAAGATTAAACATTAACATTGTCAGAAAACAAAGCTAACATTACAGAATATCTGATAATTGTGTCGTGGTGGTTACAAAATCGTAGCACAGCGTAAGTACGCGATACTTAATTAAGGAAAACCTAAGGGTAACTTTAATTTTTTTCGAAAAAAGACACTGACCAGTGGTTATTTTAACGTAAAGTATGTTGTATTACCTGAGTAATACATACTGTTCGTACACGCGCGCGTTCGTACATGTGTGGGACGCACACTGGCCCAATAAAGAGGCTAGGTGCGGAAAAAGCCCCCTAAACTAACTGTTCGTATTACATAAAATTTTGATAATTTGAAACATTCTCGAATTAAAACATAACTCAGTAGTACCAATGCAGTATTGTATCCAGTTTAAATACAACTGTTACGTAATCCATCTAGAGCAGCCTTTCCCAAAGTGGGCGATAACGCCCCCTTAAGGGCGCTTCAGGCCTAAGGGCAAGAGACGCAGAAAAAATATTGGGGGCGTTGTGTAGAGGCTTGGAGTCAGTTATGTATTAATTTATATTGAAGTTATAGTGGTTTGTAAGTAGCTAGGAAAAAAAACGGGGGCGCTAAACATAATGTATTCTCAAAGTGGGCAGTAGACAAAATAAGTTTGGGAACCCCTGATCTAGAGTATTCAAAATGATCAATCAATATTGTGGAGTTTACTTTAACTATGTTGTCGTCAACAGGTGAAATTTATAAAGAAGGTGATAATGCAGAGCCGTGTAATGCAGATAACGAGACGTTAGCACCATACGGGGCCAAATTTTGCGATTACGACAAGAGCACATGCGTAGAAAAGTGGGAAGGCCCCAATAAAGGGATTACGTCGTTCGACAACATCGGGTTCGCTATGCTCACCGTCTTCCAGTGCATCACCATGGAGGGCTGGACTGCAATCCTCTATTGGGTCAGTTTTTTAATTACTTTATGTTCTGTTTTTACCGCATTACTTTGTATATCTATCTAAATTTGCCAGAATACCAAAAAACAATTCAAACATATCTACAAAATAGACGAATATTTGGAAATTGAAATGGTATTTTAACCGACCGTCACTATCAGATATTTATATGAACTAGTTATGCTGGCAGCATTACAGTGATGGAGTAAAGGAAACGTATCGTATCATCAATTGTGTTTCATTTTTGATTTTATTCAAATATTTTTTAGGGTTTAAATTCTGAATACAGCAGTTTATACTCCCGTATATTAGTGCCATCTGCACCAATATCCCATCATTCTTGTAGATTGAATATCAAGATAACAATCCTTTACCAAACATTTGATTATGATATTGTATGAATTACAAGAGTTACCAATTGTTATTCACCTATCATTTAGCAGTGACCATACATTTTCTTTTTCAGACGAATGACGCGCTAGGTAGTGCATTCAACTGGATCTACTTTGTGCCTCTCATAGTATTGGGTTCATTCTTTATGCTCAACTTAGTCCTTGGTGTCCTTAGCGGGTGAGTCAAAATAAACACATTTAAATTCACTGTTACATCAAAATCAGTCATTTTTCTGTTACATTTACTTTTTCATTATTTGCCAGTTTTACTTATTTTTATCAGTTTTATCTGTTTTTAAATTAGTGAGTTCTCTAACGAAAGAGGTCGAGTAGAGAGAAGGGAACAGTTTGTGAAGGATCGAGCACAACAGATGTTTAATCAAGACTTTAATGCGTACATCAACTGGATTACAGAAGCAGGTCTAAAACCTTGTGGTTTTGGCTTGAATTAACCTCGATCACTGCTGTAAATATTTGAGTACTAATTGCGAAATACTTAGTGATGAGATAGTGTGTGCTTGTTGTTTGTTCGTGACTTACCATTTTGTTGTTTGGCTATCACAACATAAATATACTTCAAATGTCTGCACTTTGGTTTTTTAATTATATCGTAATTTTCCTTGCTACTTATATTATATTTATTTATATTAGTTACTATTTTAGTTTTATTACCTATTAGTTGGCTATCTTATGTTTCTTAAATACTTATCGTCGTTTGGCATCCAATACCGCGAATGACACAATCAGGGAATTTTACACTGGGACAAGAAAACTTATATAAATATAAATAATTCTATACATGTATTTTAGTCTAGTCAACAAGTTCAAAAACGTGCAAAATAGACATACAGCTCCTAGAAACTGAATTAAAATGAAATGAAAAAATAAATGATAAAAATCAATATAAAGCCATATTAAAATATTTTTTTATAAAACCAATATTACTTGACTTACTATCCAGTAAGATGGCAAAAAATTGTTAAATTCCAAGATATTCTGGTTTTTCCATGAACAATTTTTTAACAAATGATGTATTTTTTCTAGTAATGTTAATTAATACCTATATTAGATGCAAAAATAGCAATAGTAAGATATTACTAGAAAAATATTTATTGATACCAATTTTTATAAATTTATTTTTTTGTATATACAAATAAAACGTATCATAACTACCAAAGTAATAAATTTATTTTAAAAAATTGCATTATTTTATGAAGGACTTAAATGAAAAGAGCTCCACGAAGCGAAAAATGTATACACAGACTATTTCAACTTTTATGCCGTAATTTATAAAAACCGTTACCGGAAAAATATCAGTTAATTAACATTGGTATAACTTTATGAAAAATCGACATATTTTATTTCTTTTGCCGAAGTTTTGTACGTTTAAGTAAGTAATAACACTACATTATTTTCAAATTTTTAAATTGATATGTAAAACAATAATCTAGATATGCCGTTTTTTTAGACGCCGCGCCTATGCTGTAGCGACCTCGCGGAGCTCTACTTTCAGCGTTAAAAAAGTGTATAAATAATAAAGATAGAGTTCTAGAAGTTAAACCTTAATATTGGAAATGTTCTCTTCTTTCAAGATCTTTTTCCAAAATATATTAAGTATAATGATTCGTAACTAATGTGTTACGAACTTATTAAGGAATAACTAAATACCTTCATTTTGTAATCTTATTTTGTTAATAACTATCGCAATTTGTATGTGCTAAAAACCCTTAAAAACATCTTTTCTAGACGTCATTCCGAATCAAATGAGGTATCACATAACATAATAACATAACATAACATAAACATAACATAAAATAACATAACATAACATAAACATAACATAAAATAATATAACATCAATAATATAACATATAACATATTCTAGGAGCTTTATGTCTAATTTGCACGTTTTTGAACTTGTTGACTAAACTATTTTATTTTCATGGTAATGGTTTTAACTAAACTAAACCTAAGTAACTAAACATAAAACCAACAGGGATACTAACACTAATCACAAATTTATGTTTAGTGTTAATTTTATGATAGTTTGGACTAGTAGATTATCGAAAATAATATTTGAATAATATAATATTACCTACTTGGTAAATTTACTGCAAATCATTTAAAATGGTATATTATTAATCTGTTGTCTCGTGACTGCAAACACCAGTAAGTATAGCTTAATACGTCACTACACGCAAAACAAGCTGTCGAAGACTGCCTAGAATGTTTACTTCTATGCATTTTTATTACAGTTTGCGATCTTAGCGACGACGATTTTGATTGTTTGTATTCAAGTAAAAATAAGATAACACATAAACTGGACTGGATAAACTGACTGGAGTCATGAACTGTCGTTAGTGTTTTAGCGGGACAATTGAAAATTACTTTATTATTGTACAGACTTATGCATTGAAAATAACATTTTTAAATAAAATACTTTTTATGGTAAACAAGCGTCAATTTTTTAAATAAAAGCAATTCCGAAAAAATTTTAACATCCCTATTAGGTACCTAGCAAATAAAATATATGTAGGTACGTACTTATTTATAAAGATTTTTTGTCCCAGTGTAAAATTTCCTGATTGTGGCATTCGCGGTATTGGATGCCGAACGACGATATGCGGTGTACCTATGTTGATGATTAATAGATTCGTGTAATTTATTAATGGTGGATTTCCAATCACTAATAGTGCTCCATTACGCTAGATTGTACAGTACTTTGTGGCTATGTTTACAGTGAGTTCGCTAAAGAAAGAGAAAAAGTAGAAAATAGACAAGAATTTCTTAAGTTAAGAAGACAGCAGCAACTAGAAAAAGAACTCAACGGTTATGTTGAGTGGATTTGTAAAGCAGGTAAGCAAAATAATAGATATCCATATGGACTATTGTTATAAATCGACAACATTGATGGCCATTTTAACAATTCTAACAATTAATTATGTATTGCAGAAGAAGTAATTTTAGCAGAAGAAAGAACGACAGAAGAAGAAAAAATGCACATTATAGAAGGTACGTACAACGTACATTAAAGTATTTAAACTAAATTAATTGTTTAGTGGTATACTAAGTTTTTAAATTATTTGTTTCTTATTTCAGCCAGGAGAAGAGCAGCAGCGAAAAAGAAATTAAAAAACTTAGGGAAAAGTAAAAGCACAGATACAGAAGAGGAAGAACAGGACGAAGATTGTGGAGACGACGGTCAGTATATAATCAAACTTCTACTTGAATGTCTGTGTGTTTCATTCCGTATGTTGAGTAATTTTTTTACAATAAAACCAAAAAATCTTCTCATTATAAAGCATGCTCATTTGTGTTGTTTTTCTCTCATGGTTTAATTTCACTTTCGAAAGTAGTAAAGTTTTGTCAACATTCATTTTTCAAACTGTTTCCTCGATTATGTACCTCTTTCTTTTGAAATTGGTCATCAAAAGAATGTTGCATGAAACATTTCGATTCTGTGTTCGTTACTTCAAAATCATTCTATTCCATTTCCATTTCATATTCGTACTCTATTTATGTGTTGGTTGTTTACAGTTCCAAAGAAAAAGCAAGGTATGGGATCAAGCGTGATTCTGGTAGAATATTCCTTTTCATCTTTAAGTAGACAGAAATAGTCTAGCTGTAGATGTAGGATTAGTGTCTCCCTTCTAATCCTACCTATAAATCATTTTAAAACGCCTGTACGTTGAAATTAAACAAATAAAAAAGCAAATGTTATACTTCTTAATTTTTTTTTTTTTGAATCATTATAACGATTCTTACATTGTAACGTACAGACGTATGATGTCAATCCTCAGCTAGTGGTAACACCTGGAGATCCTAAGTTCCTTTCCGAAGCTTGAGTTCCATGTGATTAGTGCGAAAGTTACCTTATAACGTGACTTCTTCACCGAAAATAACACGTCCCAAACGCGGGTTGCTGATTTATGTGCTTCGGGTAACCGTTAGCATCAGGTTTCGATCCCATCCAATTACTGTAAAGCGAACGATCGATGAACTACACTGGCGTAGTATGTTCTCGTATGCTGTACGCGCTAGATAGGATAGCTGGATGTAACCCACACCCTTTCAGCCAAAGTTGATTTCACTCTTAATCGAACTAAGTTTCATTTTGTAGTGACGGTTTTATTATTTGAGCTTTTAACACAACTAAATGTATCGTCAAATGCCTTGGACTTAGCCAGTTAATGCACACATATCTCACCTTCCACGTTGTAAATAATAACGTACATTTATCATAAGACACAATTCCACAGTAAATGTTGTAATTAATTGATATTTAAAATCAAAATAATTAAAATCGTCACGCTGGTGTTGATTTTTAATGAAACTTTTCGATTTAGTGACACAATCAGGCCCCGAATCCCATTAGAAAACTTGTGACATTGTGGACCTCACACAATAAACTATTGAAGAATGTTTGTACATTTCTAAAACACGTATTTCAACTGACACTTGTTTGTAGGTTTCCTGAAGAGCAAAGCTCGTTCTGTGGGCAAGTGTGCAGACTTCTGGAGAGCGGAAAAGAGGTTTCGCTTCTGGATACGGCACACCGTGAAGACCCAGTGGTTTTACTGGTTCGTCATAGTATTGGTGCTGTTCAACACTATTTGTGTCGCTGTGGAGCACTATAGACAGCCACCTTGGTTAACTTCTTTTTTATGTAAGTTTCAATGTACTATTTTATTAATATCACTTGTGCTGTACTATGTTCATTACGTAATTTTCAAAGTTCTACTAAGTACCGGCAATTTAAATTACAACGACATCAAGATTGTAATTGAAACTCAGCCCACCATCGTTTGGTATATGTAGTCATGAAGAGGGAAAGCAAAAAGGATAGATAACACCGTAACATTTAAAGTACCTAATTTTAATATAATATACCTAATTTTAAACCACTTCAAATAAGTTATTTTTTGGTACAGACTTTATTTTATATCAACATACATGACTTTCGTCTTTGCAAATGATAAGTGGGATGTAATGTGATAGAATATTACCTGCGCTTGTTATCTTTGCGATCCCGAAAATATCCTCTCATATAACTCTTACTTTGATTGCTTTGACTTACTTCGATTGATACAAAACAAGACAGCATCAAAAACGTGGAAAAGGCGTAACAGGATTTTCTATCTTAGAAGTTAACTAAGTGATATGAAACTATTATTACATTAAACTGAACGTGCCAAATTGTCCACAGACTACGCCGAATTCGTGTTCCTTGGGTTATTCATGATGGAGATGTGGGTGAAGATGTACGCGCTGGGGCCACGGATATACTTCGAGTCCTCGTTCAACCGGTTCGACTGTGTCGTCATATCCGGGTCCATCTTCGAGGTCGTGTGGTCCGAGGTCAAAGGAGGTTCCTTTGGTCTCTCGGTGCTCAGAGCTTTGAGATTGTTGAGGATATTCAAAGTAAGTAAATTGATGGTGGCAATTAGAGCGATTCGCCAATAGAATGTTGTATATCTATAGCATCCATAGTGCTTGGATAGTTTTCGAAACGAAAGCAAGCGATAATTGTAATTATGTAATTTTAAGTTAATTAATTATTTTTAATTATAAGTGTTGCATAAACATTTCATTATACACTACCATGACTGGGACTTGGAGCTTCTCTCACAAGAGTCAAGGTCGCAATCCACCACACTGGTCAAATGACAGTCAACAAAATCCTTGATCACATAAAGCGTATTAAGTATTCAGAAATAGATTCATGAATATTATTACGTACATATTTTGTAATCTTTAATTTCGTGTTTATTTATTATTAAAACACCCCAATCAATCATAAATGAATGACCCCATGTAAATCTTTTAACAAAATTGTCAAGTCACGAAATCTAGGCGTATTGGAGATGGCCATTTTTGAAAGTTAGCTAATTATAAAACAATGTGCATGTATTATGAGCATTTAACACACACACATATTTGTATGACCCCAAACTGCGGTTTTCGATTTTTACAAAAATTAAGATGTAACAGATATGCCAACAAGAAAAAAAATCATTAAAATTTATTTCTCTGATCAATACTCGTAAGAAGTTTATACTCGTACTCTCCGTAGAACATGCAAGAAATATACAAAATTAATCTCATAAATTTTGACGTCACTTGCCTTTGCAAGCAAGCACTTGCAACTTGTTATTATTTTTTATTTTTTTTAAATAAAGAGTGACGAGACGAGCAGGACATGTGCCTGATGGTAAGCAACATGCCTGCCACATAACAGCACAGTGACACGCAGCTATTGGAACATGGAGAGCCCAAATCATTACCTAGCACTGCACTGCGCTCGTCACCCAGAGATCTAAGTTGTTATATCTCTAAGCCCTGTAATTTCTCTGGAAACATTGCCCTAAATCTTATTGCCCTTATTTAAAGTTAATCGAGAAATGAAAATAATTTACAGTGTTAAAATTTGTTCAAAACATTCAAGTCAAGACGATCTCTCCATGTCTTACAAATAAGCCAACAATTGTTTAAGTTTGTCCCAAACTTTGACCTACCAGACTCTATATACTATAAAGCATATCTATAGGTACCAATGATAATAAATTTGACTTTCATACAATGGTTTTCCTTATTTCAGGTCACAAAGTACTGGTCATCACTGCGCAACTTAGTCATATCGCTACTCAACTCTATGAGATCCATCATCTCGCTGCTGTTCCTACTGTTTCTCTTCATCCTCATCTTCGCACTCCTCGGGATGCAGCTGTTCGGAGGGCAGTTCAACTTCGAGGAAGGCACCCCTCCCACCAACTTCAACACCTTTCCCATCGCGTTGTTAACTGTCTTCCAGGTAAATACTGTCTTTGGCTGACCTAATAGTGACTTAGTTGGTAGAAAGTCTGCCTGCTAAGCTGTAGGTCGTGGGTTCGATTCCCAGTGCAAATATTTGTGTGACGAATACAAATATTTTTGAGTGTTTCTATATGACATAAGTATGTAGGTATTTACAACTATATAACTAAGTATTATATCAGCTGTCTGGCTCCCATATTACACAAGTTTTGCTTAGTTTGGGACTTGATGGTATTGTTTGACAGATGTCCAATATCAATTTTAATTTCTACTTTTCTATAAATTTTGCTAGAACTGCTGGGCATCGAACAATTTTGGTATCTCAATTAAAGCCAGGTTTTTTTAAATCTCTGCTCGTACCTATTTATTCAAATATCAAAGTAAAATAGGTATAATACGTATATTTATTTTTCACTAATTAGCTATGAATATCAATATGTGTTATTTCTAAAATGCCCTCTTCCGGAATCATAAAACATACCTTTCCAATGATCTATTTCTTTCATCGTGTCAGAAAACCGAAAAATTTAAAACGAAGCGTAAACAAATTGTTTTTAGTCTTTAAAATTATAAAAAAAAAAATCAACTGTTCCATTCGGTAAATATTTCGAATTTTAAAGTTTGCATTCACGCTTATGTGGGTTTCTTGCACTTTTTTGGTGTTAATTATATTGAACAAATTTGGCTAAATTACCTGAGATTATTGTCCTTGAGTAAAATATTTTCTAATAATGCTTATTATCCGAAAAACTTAGGACTATTCCGTCTATTCACTGCTAGCTTTTCAATAACAACAAACATCTTGGATTTACAGATTCTAACTGGCGAAGATTGGAATGAAGTGATGTACGACGGCATCAAGTCGCAAGGTGGCATCAAGGCAGGCATGCTGTACTCGCTCTATTTTGTGATCCTCGTGTTGTTCGGGAACTATACGCTGCTAAACGTGTTCCTTGCCATCGCCGTCGACAACTTGGCTAACGCTCAGGTGGGTTAATGACTTCAGGATACTTTTGCTTCTGTTGCTTCTACTACAAGCATCATTCTATAGGCTTCTTAAAAAACGTAACAATGCAACAAAACAAAGAAAATTCAACTTTTTAGAAAAGTAAAACACTCGTAAGTACGCTCAGTTTAATGTGGAGTATTTTTATCACAAAAACGGTTAAAAATCATTGTTCTGATAAAATCTTATATATATACTTTAAGAATGCTTGAAGTAGAATCAATTAAAGCTAGCTAAATTGTACATATATGAATGGAAAATAAATTGTTGTGTGTTTATGTCAGCGCCAACTTGTAGATCTAACCCCGCTTGGTGTGTAAATGTTGCCTTCTATCATTCCAGGAACTGACAGCCGCCGAAGAAGAACAGGTCGAGGAAGACAAGGAGAAGCAGTTGCAAGTAAGTGTCAACTATGAACCGTCAAATTCATTTAATGCTTTAGTGTTAGTATCACAGTTTGAGTCACAGCATGCTCCACTTTTCCACGAGCATCTTTCAATTGGAGTCCTATATTTCATAAAATTTTCCGACAAATTAGGAATTGGAGAAAGAGATGGGTGCATTACACGCAGTGGACGGAACCCCGCCTCGGGGAGACTTAAGTCCTTCTTCGCCGACGAGTAGGAAGGTAAAACTACCGGCGGTGGTGCTAAGCTACGCTTCGTCCTGTGCATTTGTTGCAACTTAGATATTGTTGACGTAACGAAATATAAGGTTATCCCTTACTAATTCGAAGCCGAACGGCTTTCTCGTGCGTGTACGAACAGCCGACAGATTGAAAATTGGGTATCGTGAAATTACGACTACATCGGTTTATCGACCTCGTGATCATATAGCATTAGTAAACGTGGTGTCACTTGACCACTACAATTCTTTTCTGGTTAAACAAAACTAAATTTATACTCAAACAATTCTTACGTTTGAAATTTTCGCTCTTACCATGTTACATACAATTTTTAGGTTCGATTAAAAGAAGAGGTAAACCAGTGTAGATTTGTAGGTATATAAGAATGACATAATATAACATTATTCACAACAATAATGAATTACAGACTGTTTAAGTAGGTAACTCTGGACGTTAATAGCTAAGAATAGTTTTGATCTCGTCAGTTTTCAACCACAAAGACTCTCAATTAAAAACGGTTAATTCGTTTACGAGCTCCGATGCCAGAAACAGACAGATACGCCAACTATATACACTTTCTTTATGTATTTAGTTAAAATTAATGAAATACTATGGCGCTGATTCACGCTAAAATGCAATCGTAAACAAATAATTCGGATACTGAAGATATCAAAATAAATAGAATTCCTTCAAAAAGAGGCAACATCTAATGTATATGCAATATTATCACATTTTCCTATTTTCGTGTTAGATTTTTCATAGAATGATGAGTTGGTATGGTATTGGCGTCGAATCGGTGCGACTTCTCTCTGAGTCTTCCAGCTTTTATTCACTGCACGATTTCACGCACGCTGCTGTTATACTTAACTATCCTATCTATCTGCGTTTTCTCTACTAGTTACGTCCACAATATTTGAGGTACAATCATTCAACGGGTCAATGTCGCTTTTGTGGGCCAGATAGGTGTTCTGTACTAAATTCTCACATTTTCTTATCTATAGATTGCTAACATATTATGTCAATAACATTAGTACCTATTCAATAAATTTTATTACTATTAATGGCTTATTTTGGCCAGGAACTCTTAACAATTTAAAGCATCCTCTTTAAAGCTTTTTACATTCTCATTAGTGACTTAATTTAGATACTAGTCGATGCATGTGTATTTGTTAGTGGGTTTTAGAAGCTTGGTTCATTTTAATACTTAATATTTTCTTATAAACTCTTATATGTTCACCGTGTTCAAATTCACATTATATTATTGCAAACATTACCAAAATATGTTTTATAAATTTAAAAGCTAGTTTTATAAATCATTTTAGAATAAAGTATAAAGCTAGTTAATAAACTATGGTATCGTTTGGATATTACTAGAATCATCATAGAAGTAGAAACAATGTAGAAAAGTTTGAATGATCCGATACAAATTTCAACTTTTCAGAACAAAAAGAAAGAAGAGGCCAAAAAAGAAGAAGATGAAGAAATAACAGATGGACCAAAACCAATGCTGCCATACTCGTCCATGTTCGTTTTGTCTCCCACTAATCCGTAAGTAATCCGTAGTGCAATTACTCTTTGAACTTCAGTGATGTAAGTGTATCAACAAAATTTTTCTTGTCTTTCAGAATTAGGCGCGGCGCACACTGGGTTGTAAATTTAAAATATTTCGATTTTTTTATCATGGTAGTTATATGTATGAGTTCTGCAGCTTTAGCAGCTGAAGACCCTGTAAATGAAGATAGTGATAGGTAAGTAGTTCTTTTTATTATTAGTATATGTTAATATCGTTTCCGTGGTGTTTGTAGCGAATCATTGACACTGAATGTTCTAATATTGGAAAACTATTATTATGGAGGAACTTTTGGTAAGGCAGGTTAAGAGGTCTGTGAAAGAGTCACAGTCTGCCACCTTTTGGTGTCTCATTTGCAGAATATTATAATTTTATAATATAGTCTCGATGAGTCCCATTTTCTTATTATGTTCACATTTTCGAATCGATGTAAGATTTTTATCAATTGCTCTCAAATTTATCAATGCTTGTATTTTAAAGCTCTATTAAAACACTGACTAGGCATAAGAAGACACTGTTACTGAAATAATATTAACAAAATGTGTGTGCCAGACCACAACGGCAGAAGTGAAAACTAAAATAAGAAATGACAACCTATTAAAGACCATCCAATAATTATAATAAATAGAATCGATTACATGTTAAAAATTGAATACATACACACAACACAGCGACACGACAGTGACAGATGCGGCTGAATGAGTATAGGTACATGGCCAAGGATGAATAAAAAAAACAAAAGATTTGTGTGGTCTGTGGTGCGCCAGACCTTTTCAGTCCAATGATATATTACTATTACGCTATATCTATGCTCACATCTGAAAAAACCCTGCCAAAAGAACTTTTCTGTTCAATAAAAATCTGTACTCTATATAAAGTTGAAAAAATATTTTGTTTGAACGCTCTAATCACAGGAACTACTGGACCAATTTCAAAAATGTTTTCACCGTTGGATACCTACATGATCCCTGAGTGCTATAAGTGTATAAGTTGGCAGACACTCTCGGCGGTCCCATGGTAACTCGAACAAATCTTTCACTTACAAACGTGACGCTTGAGTCCAATACACGAAAAAATTTGTGTGTGATGCGCCAAAAGAAGTTTTCACTTCAAAAAAGTATTTAAAAACATCGATCAACATTTTGAATATACCAAAACTAGCTGAAACGCGCGCGCGTTGCTACGCCATCTATCTAAAATTCATCGTACCAATTCAAATTTTGAACAAATTCGGTTACCTTAGATTCTAATGGTGCGGACTCATATGCGTCCTACGGCGAATATTCGTGTTGGCGCGATTAGTGTGGCCGGGTACATCGTGTTGTCGCAATGTATGCGCAACAAGACGATGAAGCATCGAAGAGCTCTTGGTAAACTGGCGCGAATCATAGGGATTTGTCGCGGCAATATTCGCTTGACCTACGTCAATTCAAAATCAAAATTCATTTATTTCAGGTAAGGTTCCCCATAAATTATACAATTCATACAATCAATTTCAAACGTCACAAAAGGAATGTTAAAGACTTAAGTATTGGATAGCTTTACTAGCTTTTCTGAATTTCGTATCTTTTTTAACACGCTTTTGTTAGCTTCACTTTTAGGTAACTTAGGTATGTATGTAGAAAATCTTGGAATCTTAATTTGACCCACTTCTCGGTCTTTGATTAGGATTAAATTTTACACACGCTCTGAATTCTGATGACAATACATGACTACTAAAGGAAACGTCATTACAAATCCAAAATGGCGCCCTACCCAAGATGGCGGACTGGCTATTTGAAATCCACCCCCATGATATGGGTATCAAATGAAAGGGTTTGCTGTCAAAAATACGAAAAAAATAGTCACGTGACTTAAATTCAATATGGCGGACGTCCAAGATGGTGGACAGGCTATTTGAAATGCTTTTGTAATTTTTAGTGCGTGCTAAAAGCGTGTTTTTTCGTTTTTTAAACTATTATTGGTATTTAATGGTGCGACCTTTTGTAGTAGTATTTCAAAGCCAGATGTTGACATACGTAAAAATCCAGGAAATTCCATGCCACTCTCTGCGGTTAAGCCAGATAACATACTTCCATTCCTGTGCTGTACATGAGAAAAATAAAGTGAAATTATAATTATTGGGGAGCGGTTGAGTGTAACTAGCTGGTGAATATAGGAAATGAGAAAGGCGCACAATGATAGTAAAAATATGAAAATTATTTAAAACATTTACAAAATTAATCCAAAACGGTCCTTAACCAACTTAACTAAAGCAAAAATTAAAGTCACAGGAATATAAAATACAATTAAAAATAGAAAAAGAAAATGTTCCAGCCAATCGCCAACAATTATTATACACTCACGGCTATCTTCTTGCGCCTGCGGTAAGAAGAGATTACTTTCCAGAATACTTACATCGTTCGGTTTCTATGAATAGTAGTCATCCACCATCTCCTCATTCTTCTCTTTTTCATATTATTTCGTAAATGATACTCGTACAATTTTAATAAATGATAGTTTACTGACATGTGACGCAAAGCCACTATTTCCTTCATTTTTAAATAACTGCCTACGTCTCGACGCACAACAATCTGAACAACCCTATCCGGCACAATGCCTTTGATTATTGACTTGTCTAGATGACGCGTTACGCTGTAATTGCAACAAAAATACGAGGCCAGGTTTCAAACACAAGCTATGACACAAGTTTAACAATTGTCTGTCACTATCCCTGCTATTACTGTTCTTATGTCAATGGTATGCGTGCTAAGTGATACAAGCTCCCCAAGTATTTCCTGTTAAAGTGGGTAAAAATATATTTCGATTTAGAGAGACCCATAATTCGTTTTAATTTAATTCATGGCCAATAGCCATGGTCCCGAGTTTACCCGAAGATTTCTTATCATATCCGAGCGTGACGCTAGAATCCAATTCACAGCCCACGAAATATCTGTCTAGGCGCGACTAAAGAAGTTTTCACTTCAACAAGACGTTAGAGACTGATGAACCCTGCGCAACACCCATTGTACCACTCAGGCATCGTATTCCACAGTGTAGACGTTCTTGTCACAAAAGCATTCGTCATTTGCCGCCAAATTTACAGGGTTGCCTGTTCTTTAATTTATTTTTCCGTTAGTGTACTGTTAATTTTTAACGAGAACGGGAGTGCTACTCCGCGAGATCCTGAATGCGCGCGAGCGTCGGGAGCAGGTCGCCGTCATCTTCTGCAACTTGTCCAAACTGCGACTGATTTGCATGATCTTATCCCACATCGTTTCATGGTTGATGTTCCAAAGACACGAACGAAGAGATTTGACTCTATCTCTTCGTTTGTGTCTTTTAACAGTACACTAACGGAAAATTAAATTCAAGAACAGGCAACCCTGTAAATTTGGCGGCAAATGACGCCGTCTTGAGACAAAGTTATATGTATTAAAAATCTATCGTTTACTTCTTTAACTAAATTGTAATGTAAAGGTTACTTACCGATATCAGATAATATTTTTAGTTGTTTTCAATCGTCCTTGGTAATTTATGCAGACTTTTATAGCGCAAATATTCAAATATCACAAAACCGCGCAACGTCATTGTTGCGATAATTAAACCGACAGGACGAACTTATCTTAACTTAACTTATATTTCTGATGTTTCTACGCGGAGCGGTCTATCTAGACAAGTAAATAATCAAAGCACAATACATCGCACCAATTTGACATGAATCTTCGCCTGCTAATGTAGACACCAACATCGTCTTAGTCCGAATACGATGTTTTTGTTGCGCCAACACGTTACGAATATTCGCCTCTTAGGTGGGGCCGCAGCATAATGAAGCAACCTTTCACGAACCTTTGACGAATGACACATGCTGTCACGGAACGAAAACTCTCAAAAACCAAAACTATTTCCCGTTTTTGTTACATTCTTCATTCATGGTTCGTTCCTGTTGATAGTAGCGTAATGTTAAATAGCTTATAGCCTTCCTCGATAAATGGACTATCCAACAGAGAAAGAACCTTTCAATTCGGACCAGTAGTTCCCGAGATCCTTGCGTTAAAACAAACAAACAAACAAACAAACTCTTCAGCTTTATAATATTAAGTATAGATTCTCCGTCAGATAATTACAAATGAATTAATTTTTAGGAATACGATCCTGAACTACTTTGACTACGCCTTCACGGGTGTATTCACGGTGGAAATGCTGCTAAAGATCGTCGATCTCGGCCTGTTGTTCCACCCGGGCGCGTATCTGCGCGACCTGTGGAACATCATGGACGCTGCCGTCGTCATATGTGCGCTCGTCAGCTTCGGTTTCGAGATCGGGTATGTTTTATAATAATTTAATTATACAGGGTTACTGGTAATCAGCCTGCATCCGTTTAAGCGCATGTTCTGTATATTTAAACAAACAACTTTTGTTCTACAAGTTTCGTTAAAACTTAATAGATAACCCAAAAAAAAATTGTATTTGTTGCTCTTTTTTGTACTGTTTAGCGACTTTTTAGTGTTTATTCACTTCGGTACATCATTTTTTGCGCGTTAAAGAGCGTACGCGCTCTCGTTACGAATTGTTACGAAGAGTTCGATACTTTTAGACCGTGCAAATGCACTTTTTATTTATTTTGTAAAAGAAAAAACAACATTTTTTTTTGTAAACTGTAGAACAAAAGTTGACGTATTGAATGTACCTAACATCCCCTTAAAAGGATGCAGGCTGATTACCAATAACCCTGTATAATAGTAATAACTACTTGCATAAACATTTACCTACTAGTTAACTACTCAGCGTTCACATACATTTTAAAACTTCATCACGCCCAAAAGTTTTATTTCGACATTAATTTCATTCTAAAGCCTATTTAAAGTTTTGTGTGTGTTGGAAAAGCTGGTAATGTTGTTTTTCATTTACCAATAACGAGTGTGTGATCAGAAGGGCAGTCAGGACGGATCAAAGTTAGTGATCGTTTTACTCGTGTAATTTCAATGAATTATAACACATTATACATTTATTTTTAATTTCGCGAAGGGTATCAGAACGCAACATGGGAAGCAAGAATTTTCAACGCGAGGCGGGTTGGCAATAAAATAGAAAAAAACCGAGGGCCTTTTAAAAGGTTTTTTTTAATCAATAATTTAAATTTGGAGTGTAGCTGGTGGACTAGTTTTGGCAAAAAAAAAACTTTGTTTCATTAAATAAAAACAGAACAATAATGAATTTTCAAAGGAAATTTCTGGCACCTAAAACTGGCTTGTTAAGAAATTGAAATTTCAAAATACAACAGTCATCATCACCATCTTAATTGACCCAAATTCATCCACTGCATTCCAATAATATGCCATCCTGGTCCCAGCCCGATTCTAGCCTTGACTTAATATAACAATAATAGCATGTTATGGAGAAGCGTGGCAACAACGCCTTTGCCTAACTAAGGCAGCCTATTTAATTACCTACCTCTTTTTTATAATACGAGCTTTTAAGGTACTTGACACTGTATCCAATGTAAAATCATTTTCAATGTTAAATATTTTTTATGCTTGCGTAATATATTAGAAATTCTGGTAAACCACATTTTTTTCGCTTTTATCATACCTAATTATATTTAACATAAAAAAAATGTAAAAAAAAACGTTAATTTAAAGTTGATTCCCTACCTTTACAACCTACTTGACCTAAAAACATAGTTTTCATCGTAAATTTGTTTTCTTATTTATTGCATTTTTCTTCATTGTTATACACAATCAAATGAATCAATTAAGTAATCATCAACTGCAAAATGTTAAAAAAAACATAGGAAATTTCAAAAATTCGTTTTATTTTTTACGCACGATACCAAACAACATGCTTGCCTTATGGGCAAAAATTCAAACATTAATAGCACTTACTGCACTATGCCTTTTAATGAAACTTACATACGTGCCTAATACAATTTTCTCATTTTTGCAGGGGTAACAAGAAGGGCGCAGGGCAGAACTTATCTACAATAAAATCGTTAAGAGTGTTAAGAGTGCTCAGACCTTTGAAAACTATAAAACGAGTCCCAAAGTTAAAAGCAGTGTTTGACTGTGTTGTGAACTCTTTGAAAAATGTCATAAACATTCTCATAGTGTACATATTATTTCAATTCATATTCGCTGTAATTGCTGTTCAACTTTTTAATGGTAAATTTTTTCACTGCACGGATAGCAGTAAGAATACTTTTGAAGACTGCCAGTGAGTATTGATTTAGTTTATTAAATCATCATCGCTCATAGACTTTGGCCTTAATTGAATATTGCACTACGTTCTTCAAATAAAGTGGAAACAAGTTGCCTACAGTGAGAATTATTCATTTCTAGTTTAAGACAAAGTTATAAGCGATGATTCGTAGTTAGAGATAATATTTCCATTAGATAATAATAGTTGTTATTAAGAGTAAAACAAACTAATGCTTTAAATGTGCCAATAGTAGGAATTTAATTTCAGTGGTACCGAAATATAAAAGAAAATAAAGCAGTGAACGAAGCTAGACTAGCCTCATGTATTTTATGTTTAATTTAATGCAGCAGATTCAATATTATTTTACGGTATTTTAACCGTCAATTCATGACACCATAATAAACGAAATGATAAAGTATTTCCAATATAAATACATTTGTGGGATAATTGTAATTATTTTTTATAGTAAATATGCAATATTATTCCCACATTATCTAATCCCACAGTTATTAAATTTGCTATAATTTGTACTGTAACATGTGTTTGATATATCAACGCTAAAAAAGAAAAATGTGGTGTCATGGAACACCAGGTAGGAACGAAGTTCCTTCGGATAGTACAGAAGCAGCACAATTTGCAAAAAAAATTTGTTCAATTTGCTCAATTTTGATGACCGAGTAAGGGAAGGAATTTATAATTAGAATCCTGCGAGCGCTATAGAGGGAATCAATAGACAACGAGGTGAAAAATTCTTGGACCGAATTGCAACACGTAACTTTTCATCCCACCTCAGCGAGAAAATGACTAAACGCATTGCGCATTACTTACGAGTATTAACAGTTTCAGTTAATTCTGTTGACGTCAAATGAACTTATTCGTCGTTAGAATCACTCATTTTAGGTTTTTCACTTGTTTTCAAGTTTCTTTCTTTTTGAGCTAAGGTTTTTGGCGTTAAAAGGAAATTGCGCGCAAAGCAAACTAAGAATAAAGTACAGCAAGGAGGTTCTTGGCTGTTTTTAACAAATTAAAGAATTTGCGTTCACAAACTTATTGCTTACGATGTTCTAAATTAAAATTTACTTAATTTTGTAGCGGACAAAAACGTCACTTGCGTTCTATATTTTTCTTTCGGTTCCAAGTCTCCCGTAAGGAACTTCGTTCCAATAATTTTGAGGTTGCTGTAATGGTCATATTTTGTTTATTTGAATTGTTAATTAATTCTTTCACTCCACAGAGGGTCGTATTTCGTCTACGAGGCGAATAGCTTGATGCCGAAGGTACAGACTCGATCGTGGACCACGCAACACTTCCACTACGACAATGTAGCTACGGCCATGCTCACGCTATTCGCTGTGCAGACTGGAGAAGGGTGGCCACAGTGAGTATAATAGCTAATAGACGCATAAAGATAAATACCTACACCATAAGGATAGATACTCTAAGGATAAATAAACCTTGCACGACTGCCCAAAAGAAAGAAACGTTGTATTTAAAGTTCATGAAAAGTAATTGTGGATATGTTAATAAGACATAATATGTATTTTTTAATTCTGTGATAAATATGATTTCGATGAAAGTGACATCATCAAAATCTCGTGTCAATGACGTCTCACAAACTAAAATACTCTTAAAACAGGCTAATCGTGGTCTGACGTAGACCTATCAAATATTGAAAACATACAGAAACTGGTTTAGCCAATCACTTCTACTTAAATTGAAATGAAAACCTAACACGTACCACCTAACCACGGTAACATTTCTTTACAGAGTATTACAAAATTCAATGGCCGCCACCTACGAAGACAAGGGACCCATACAAAATTTTCGAATAGAAATGTCTATATTTTATATTGTTTATTTTGTCGTATTTCCTTTCTTCTTCGTTAACATATTCGTAGCTCTGATAATTATCACATTTCAAGAACAGGGTGAAGCCGAGTTGCAAGACGGTGAAATTGATAAGAATCAGGTACGAGACATAAAATCAAACATAAAATCGTAGCATAGGGGAAAACATATCTAGCTCAAATGTTTGTTTTCAGAAATCATGTATAGACTTTACGATAGAAGCACGACCTCTGGAGAGGTATATGCCAAGTAAAAGAACGAGTTTTAAGTACAAAGTGTGGAGAATAGTTGTCTCTACGCCCTTCGAGTACTTCATCATGACCCTTATTGTACTCAACACTTTGTTGCTCATGATGAAGGTATGTATTGAAGTCGCTTCTCTGTGTTAATATAAGAATACACTAATTTCAATGAAATAATACTAATCTTATTGATCAATATACAAACACTATTGGAAAGTCAACACAGTAAACAAGACAAATAAAGCACAATGTTTATGTGGAACGTAGATAACAAACACATAATTATAAGGTAGCTGCTAAGGAATTTAGTAAAATCACGAGGCACTACAATGAGAAAAATTAGTTTAGAACGAGTCCTTGAAATTCACTCATGCTTGCACAATACCATATTAGAGAGTCTCTTATATGAGAATAAAATTAAAACTCTCTAATTTGAGTAAACCAAAAAAATCCTGTGTTGTTATATGCGTCTAATACATGTTAGCACTATTATATCCCTTAATTAAAATGATTTCTTGTTTGTACTATATGTGAAAATGTTATATATATTAAATGTTATTACTTCTATTTTCCCGTTTGCCAACTATTATTATATATATATTTTAAAGCGCCTAGAGATTAAGGGTTGTCAGATACATCAGATACATTATACACTACACATACACACTTAATTTGACAAAATTTTACGATATCACTGTATTCGGCGTCAGTATACACTGCATCGGAATGTGCCGTACTTAAAATTACTGAGCCTCTCCTGTCAAGTGTATCGCCATTAAGTTTTGATTCTCCTACATTCTGTTTTTCCTTCCGTGCCTCCTCGCTTGCTGTTTATTATTTTTATGTATCTATCAGTGTTTACTGCACGGTATACCTGTCCTTCCAGCACATTTATGGCACAAGTAACACAAACATTTTATTCGGCCGTTCGTGCTTGTGAATGCACATCTCTGGATCCGGATAGGACTAATCATGAGCCATTCAATGTTGTTCGTGTTGCATGTACTTATTTAAGACCTACTCCTAAATTATATCTCTATGTGGAAATTATGCATGCTTGGTGGAATGGCCTACTGCCAGGCGTAAATGTGGTGGCTATTGGCTGCTTTATATTCGTATTCGAAATTTACCTAAAACAGTCGAATCGCAAAAAAAAAAATTTATGCAGTACCTGAAAATATTCATTTTACTGATTTGTTACCCTTGTTAATTTAAAATTATTTTTCTTTTCTTGCAAGCATAGACATATCAACCATGAGAGTTATTTATTTTATTTCATTTCATTGTGACCCAGTAATTTGTTTTGTTGTGAATTTTCTACTTTGGCACAGATCCTCACCGAACAAATAATCACTATCCTTATGACCCTCATAATATATGTCAACTTACAAATTACTCGAATAATTATTCAGATCATTATAATATTCACATCACAATACCGATTGTTTTTGAATCCTATTTGTATGAAGTAACAAATTGTATTTTTATGGCCATGGGTTTACCGTAACTCCCGGCACTTCATCACAAATGGCAGTTCTATAATCAAGAGGACACCTACGCGGATGTCCTCAAGTATTCGAATATGGGGTTTACTGGAATGTTTTCCGTGGAAACCGTGTTGAAAATCGTCGCTTATGGTGTCAAAGTAAGTACACAAACATACAGTTTGAAGTGACACATAGGTATACTAATGCTTAAAAAGATACCACATAGGTACAAATGTACTCTTTCTATTGTTAACTTGGTTGTTTTGTTTACATGACTGTAAGGGATTTTTTGCAGCCGATTAAACCGACCTTTCCCAAGTACCTGATACTCGTTTCTCTCCTCCGATATGATTATACTAATGAATAATAATTTGTTTGCAAGTAAATTACTTGTTGAGCATGGCTTTTATACCTGCTGCATGTAGCTGTTACAAATATATTCACGCAAATATTGATGTGTCTGTAATCCGTTGTTACTAATATTCCTACATACTTAATCCGTGCAGAGGTAAGTACAACTCAGTAATCAAACAGTGTCGCAGAGATCAGCTGCTCTAAGGTAATTATCGTGTTTCATTTGCTGCACTTGTTCTTGTATTTTAGCAAAAATAAATGTGATAATTGACCACGTGCATTGCCTCTATGCATGGTTGTGTACCTTCAAATAAGCATGCAAGCACGTGCACTTTGCTACACAACAATACGAAAGCATTTTCATCACAATAAAATTTATTTTACAATCGATGAAATTAGTAACATACATACACACACATGATACACCATATAATAATAATTAATTGAGTGTTTGAAATTCACATGCCCAAATAAAGGTAGTATAGTACCGAAATACTATAATTTACCAAAGTTAAATGCTGGAAAGATTGTTTCGTTAATACTATTGCTTAAACAAAATTTATAATTGGAAATCTTGCATTTGACTTTATAATAATGTGATTAATGATTGAAAACTATTGGTATATTTTGTGGTAGTTTCACGAGGCTCCGCCTGTACTCATGGACACGTTAACATTCATGAACCTCGTCTTTACGATCTTCTTCTTTCTCGAGACCGTATTGAAGCTGATCGCCTTCGGCTGTGCGGTAAGCATTTGACACGATTTTTATACGTCCTTAAGGATCGATATACACGCTCAGATTCTGTTTTATGATAAAAAAGCGCATCGTTAATTATGAAGCCAATTTTTAAAATGTGATTGTCAACTGTCCAGCGCACCTGAATAAGATAATTACTATGAATACATTCATACAAGATGCGTGTTACACACAACCGCTCGCTTACTCACGCAATGGAATTTACAGGAGTATTAGTGAAAGGTAGCGATCGATATGCAATTAATAAATTAATAGAATTGGCTTCAAGTAACAGTGCGCATACAGTGAATCTGCGAGTATTTATTCTAAGTCTATCAGTTTTTAGGGTTTTTGTAATCCACAACAGATTTATTAATTTTGTTAAAAATAATAATTTCAAAGCTAAGAAATCATGTCTGAAGAAGCAAATATTGTATTTTCATACTTATGTTGGTAGTTTTATACAAAATACATCTATTAATATTTTGTACCTATTTACTTTTAACGGTCTGATGATCATTGGCTTTGGAATGAACTGTTAAAATAATGATTATTTTTCCTGCTGAAAGTTTGCGATGACCAGAAGCGGTAGCAATTTTTAAATATTTGCCTCTGATGCATGAAACACTTTCGTTATTATAAGTATTAAATTAGATTTGCATTCAATATTCAATATTGACTTGAATATATTGACGATTAGAACTCATTTCGATAGAGTTAATGCTTTAGATATGAGATACAATTTTAATAGCATATTTTAGATTTTTACGTAAGATATATACAATAAAGTTGTTTAAATATTGAGAGAATCCTCGATCCTTGTCCCATTCTCAACTATCCTGTATGTAAACAGTCACTATCAATAGAAAGTGTACATTTGTATGCTAATAACAATTTGCTAAACCTCAATTTAAATAGCTATTTCAATTAAACTTCTCCAGATGATTAGTATACAAGTCATTGATATCTACAGTATTTATAATAGTCCTTCTGCTTTCAGAATTTTTTCAAAGACCCTTGGAATACATTTGATTTCATTACGGTCATTGGAAGCATAATTGACGCCTTAATCATGGAGTTTGGTGTAAGTATTTTAATTTGACCTTTTTCGACGCATATTACTTGTATCACTCTCCAACTCATATATGTATATGTATTCAACTTAACCTTTTACAACTTCTTTTTACTGGTTTTATCTACATGGTGTTCAAGATTAAGAATTAAGGGTAATGTCCTCATTACAGACCGACCTTGCCGAAAACTGTGCTGACATGTCCTGTCAGCAGGTAACATTTAGACCAAATTGATTGCTAGGAATCTTAGATTTTTGTGAACTGTTTTACAATATTTGTATTCATTCTAGACAGCGTGTAAATACCAATTGAGATTAACATAAGTATTCGTAGCAAAGCTAGATTATTGCAGAGATAGTATTATTTACGATGTGTCTAGAGTTTTTAGTATTTGTAGTTTTTGTGGAAAATAAAAGCTAGGGTTAAATTAATATAGATGACTATAGTTTAGAAATAAATGGTAATACGATTTTAGATGTCTTGTAAAAATGGTGCTAGTAAATACGTGGTTACGCAGGAAGGGTGTACTCTGTAGTATAAACGCATTATGGTCGTCTTTATAAACATGTTTTACTAAGCGCTAACTATCTCGAAACCACATTATAAATCAATCGTTCTAGACATGATATCCAATGTTGATAACATTTATTATATTGAACAACAAATATTTCATGATTTCAGGGCTAGTTGTAAAATTTGTTTATCACGCTGAGTATAACGCGCTCGTTGCAGTATAGTACACCCTTTCCACACGACCCTGCAGATAATATATTATGTGTATCTAATTACTAACATTATTTACTGATTTTGAACAATATTTTGAATAGTTTCATTTTATTATGTAGCAAACTCGAGGAACACTTTTCTGATTTCAATCTTAAGTACCTTACTACTAGATCATTTATGTGTACTTCATTTTAGTTGTTATTGTTTTTTATATATATCTAAATAGGTACAATAATCATGGTGTGAATGTTTTGTATCTTTAGACTAAATGCATTGAACATTTAGAATATTACATTAACTAAATTACATGATTACTATTCCATACAACTCATAGAACTAATAACAATTAGAGTTAATTTAAAGTTGTGGTAGTAAAGTTAAGTTTTTTTAAAACTGTTTTGTAATTTCTAGGAAAATACATTCAACGTCGGTTTCCTTCGCCTGTTCCGAGCCGCGCGACTGATCAAGCTACTCAGACAGGGGTATACCATTCGGATACTTTTATGGACGTTCGTGCAGAGTTTCAAAGCCTTACCCTACGTGTGCCTTCTCATCGCAATGCTATTCTTCATTTATGCCATCATCGGGATGCAGGTATATACTTTATGACAGTTACCTCTATTTCTTTATAAAACCTTGGAGTTTTTTAGAACCAACTTTGTACTAAAATTTGGGAAATAATCTACTTTCTTTTCAACAGGTGTTTGGAAATATAGAATTATCTTATGAATCAGATATGAACAGACATAATAACTTTCGAAGTTTTATCCAAGCGCTTATGCTATTGTTCAGGTAATTACTGTTTTACGACTACAGTATCTTATTAATTAAAATATATTTTTATCGGTTTTACTAACAATAATATGTATAGCAACTGAAATGTTTAGAATATGTACAACAGTTGAACTGTATAGCAACATGACCACACACGTGTCCTTGCGGAACATTAGTGATTTTTACATTTTGTACTAATTGCAGGTGTGCGACAGGCGAGTCATGGCCAAGCATTATGCTGGCTTGCCTCAAGCCCGCCAAATGCGACAAGGAAGCTGGAAAACCACCTAATGATTGTGGGAGCACCCTCGCTTACGCATATTTTGTGTCTTTCATATTCTTCTGTTCTTTTCTAGTAAGTTTCGTGGATCAGATTAACTAAAATGAAGAAAAGGATATACCCGCCCTATTATCAAATTGCCTTAAATTTTAAAATGTGATTGTTCTTTTCAGATGTTGAATTTATTCGTTGCCGTCATTATGGATAATTTTGATTACCTTACGAGAGACTCGTCCATTTTAGGCGCACATCATCTTGATGAATTTGTTAGAATATGGGCAGAATATGATCCAAACGCAACGTAAGTTATATTTTCAAAAATATTTATCTGTGTCATTAAAAACCCACATAACACCGCTGAATATTCATCATTCCAGGGGGAAGATCCATTACACAGAAATGTATGATATGTTGAAGAATATGGATCCGCCGTTGGGGTTTGGAAATAAATGTCCAAATAGACTAGCGTATAAGAAATTAATTAGAATGAATATGCCGCTAGATGAAGAAGGAAAAGTTAATTTTACAACAACACTGTTTGCCTTAATACGTGAAAACCTTAACATCAAGATGAGATCTGGTGAGATTTATTATTATTATTATTATTATTTATTAAGAGCCCATTGTGTCCCATTGTTGAGCAAAGGCCTCCCTACCCTCCTTCCATTTTTGTCTGTCTTGAGTCAAAGTAGTCCAGTCTTTAAGGTGTTTGTCAAGATCGTCCCGCCATCGCCTTTTGGGTCTCCCGCATCGTCGTTTCCCATTTGGCTGCCACTGGGTGGTGATCTTAGCCCAGCGATCGTCTGACATTCGATAGACATGTCCAGCCCAGTTCCACTTTAAATTGCTGGCCTTTTGGGTCACATCAGCTATTCGTGTCTTTGAACGCAGTATGGTGTTTCTTATGCGATCGGTGAGCTTTACTCCCAATATACTGCGTTCCATAGCTCGTTGGCAAACCGCGAGGTCGGACCTTAGACTCTCTGTCAAAGACCAAGTCTGCGCTCCGTAAGTCAAGATAGGGAGAATGCATACGTCCATGAGCCTGCGTTTGAGGGATAGTGACATGTTGCCCTTCATAAGATCTTTCATAGACCAATAGCTCTTCCAGGCATTTTCAATACGGCGTTTAACTTCTCGTTCTTGCCTTGCCTGGAATGAGACTAATTGGTGAGATTTATTAATTTAATAAAAACATTTTCGCCCCAAAGTGTCTTAACACTTGGCACTTGGTACATACTTATTAATAAATAAGATTGAGAATGTATTGTTTTATAAATAAAATAATTTTCAGCGGAAGAAATGGACCAAGCAGATGAAGAACTTAGAGAAACCATAACACACATATGGCCACTTCAAGCAAAGAAAATGTTAGACTTGTTGGTGCCTCGAAACGACGTATTAAATGCAGGAAAACTGACCGTTGGGAAGATTTACGCAGGCCTTTTGATCTTAGAGAGTTGGAGATCGACTAGGTTTGCCCAGACTGAACCGCAAGGCGTTCCGGTAAGACTTTTTCCAATTATTGTAACGCACTGTTATTCAATTATAACTATGCATAATGTATCTATGTAAATCTGTAAAAAAAATGAAGAAGTAGAATCAAATGAAGCCAGAGTACTTAAGTTCTTATGGCTATTGCCAAATTTTGTATATAAACTTTGAGCCAAATGTAACAGTTACGTGGTTAGGTGAATACACGTTTACTAGTAGTGTATGTTGATGGCCCCTTACATTGATTCCCACATTAGATTACTATTTAAAACGTTCTAGTTAGTTATATAGAGTTGATTGTGTTGTCTACCTGTGGATGTATTGTTGTGTATATTTAACCCGTGTGAAACGTACCAAATTACCATTTTTAAAACCATCCTATGATATTTTCGCTAATATATTTGAAGATATAAATCACAAAATAATTGGCTCTACAATTGCTATCTGAAGAAAATAAATAACAACAATACAGAGTCACTTTAGTGAAAATCGACTCCTAATGAGTCGACTACATTGGTGGTTTACTTTTCAGGCATTCAACGAGAATAGCCCTACGGCCATTCAGCCGGTAGTATTAATACACTTTACGGAACGAAACTTTAACTACTTTTTCTTGCACTATTCTAGATTATTTTTGTTGGTCATAATTTTTCCGCATCGTGTTTAAATAACTTTGAATAATAAATTCGAAAAAATGCGACAACCATAACGACATAGTAATCAGAATGGTCTATCAAAGAGTTTTTTTTAAATTCATCACTAAAATGTAGCTTAGTGATATGATACAAATAATCTAATAGAATTAGTTAAATAGTGGTGCACTTGATTCTTGATAGTTTATGCAAACTTGTGCGCATATCTAGCACATTTTTGCTCATAAAATGTCCATTTGGGGCTTCGTAAACCACAAAATAGTGACCTGTCCTATAGTTGCAAAATCAGTAGTGGCAAAGTGTGTTTGTTGATAACATGTTAGTAGATTAGTTTTGTCTCTTTGTAGTATTTGTTTGTCGTCCGGATGTTACCTGTTCTTTCTCTATCGTTTGTTATTTTTCCTAGAAAGTTTACCTCTAGGCATTGGACGATTTCACGTTTGCATTCTTTATACCTATTTATCTTTAACTATTTCCTTATTCAATATCTTTCTTGTTCTGCATGATAAATTTTCATTATGTGTCAACTAATTTGTCTATGGCTTTTGAGTGTTATTTGATTTTATTACATTTTGGCTCAATCAATTTCACCATTTTAGAAGCCTATGACAACAAGAAATATGCTTAACTATGCTCTCGTTTGCCTCCTAATTTTTATACTATAGCATTTATAATGAAATTGAAATTGAATGAAATTGAACTTTCTCAAGTCTGCGCATGCTGCAGAATAAATTAAATCATAACTATTGATAGTTAATCGATACAACTGGTTTTAAAATTTTCACTGACCATCATGCCTCTGGCTTCAGTCTAATAGCACTTGATTTAATATTTAGCACATGTACTATATACGTAAAATGCTTTATTTACAGCTCCTTTGCCTATTATAATCCCGATTCAGCTGACATATACTCGACATTATACAGACCAGGAAATCTAGTTTAATATGCATTAAAATAGTTACTTTTCTCAGAATTACGTAGCCGCATTCATCTTCACAAACACTGCAGCGAAGCCATTTAATTACTTAGGTATACATTGTCCATCGCTTGGGGTTCTTCGTACACATAACAAAGACACACACACCAATGACACGTTAGAGAGCCCCAGCATGGATACGATGTATGAGATGTTTGCGCAGACTCATGTAGGCTTTAGCCATTAGTATGAAGTCCCGATCCCCCTTAGTCGGGAGGTGGTGCGACATGAGCATGCGCAAGTGTGTGTGTGCGTGTGTGGGGTGGGTGTGTGACCGGGGTGCCTGGTGCAGAAGGCGTCGTTCTTTAAATGCTTGCTGGACGTGGCGGCGGGGCTGGGCCCGGGCTCGCGCACCGGCTCGCTGAGCCACGAGGGGCCCGCGCCGACGCCCAACGAGCCTCACCAGGATGAACCACACACGCTCGCCGACCTCGCCAGGCAGCGCAACACCAGACACTCACTCAAGTAAGTAGAAACACCACTATAAATCAATTCAAAATATTGCTGTATATCCAAATTCAATATCATAGAGTTCGTGACTTCGTAAGTTTAAACAACTAAAAAAGCGATAAACTAAAAAAAACAACGCTTCTGTCCACGACGATTACGGCCAAAAGAGAGTTTATTTTCCACAATGAAATACATAAATATACAAACCGACTTACCAAAAATAAGCAGAACATTTCATTAAAATCAATGTTTAACTAAACTTTCAGTAGGCTTGATCCAATGAGACATTTTCGGAATACGAGTGTGAAATCGTAAAAAATTGTGAGTTTATTGACATTGACACGTGTTTATAAAATTTCTTTAATTTTCTTCCCGATTATCCATCCCAGAGAAAAAAGAAAAAAATGTGTACCTTTTTTATCAATCGAGTTCAAAGAGAGTAGTATTTTTTATTATCTCTGTACTTTATTGTAATAATTGGTTCAATTTGTGTTTCCTTTGTTACAGGAACAGTAAAAAGGTGAATACATTGTCCCCAAGGATGAAATGTATAATCAGATCATTGTCGTAAATCCAATCAACCAAACCATAGCTATTGTCTAGTGCGCTCGATGTACCCACCAATATCATACCGCAATCAAAATTATAAGCTTCAAATGTTTTGAAATTTAAATAATCCAATTGGAGTACGTTTTGTAAGCATATTGTGATGTTGGTTTTAATTCCGATGTTGTATGACCCTGCTAAGGAATCTCCTTAGCGACAGACCACATCGATGCATCTACTATAGATAGAGTTGATGTTGTAACAAACATTATGTTCCAAGCTTTGATTGGGTGTTTACTGACGTAAAAGTATACTTAACTCTTTATTATGTTCGTTGTCTCAATTAGATAATATATCATTGTTTTAGGAAATGTTGTGGTGTAACGAGTACAATAGGGCCTTAGGCTCATAACTAGTTTCATAAAATATTGTGTTGTTACAATTAATCGAGTATTAATCGTAAACGTGTTTAAGTTTACAGATGGTTGTTGATGTTTAGGTAAAACATTTTCGTAATAGTTGATTATTTTTCTAATTGTAGATTTGTCTGTTATTTTATCTCGAGATAAAAATAGGGAATGATTTTCCATACTTAAGTACTACTTATTTTAGTAGGGATGTTGGTCTAAATATAATATTTTTTCCCGATTCATACAAAGCACTCCACTAACCAACAGCATACATAAAAACAAGACAGCCGTATCGAACATTACACCAAGTACATTTACCCATTACATATTTACCTATACTTACAACCCAATACCCTGTACCAAACCTAGCCTAATGTCATAAATAGCAAATGCATGAGAGTTCTCGTAAAACATGTAGGTTTGGCACGAAATTAGCAATTCTATTTAGATTAATCATTGGAAAATTGGTAAGTGTATTATACGCCTATACGCACATAGCACGATTAGATGCATGATTGCAAAAAGCACGTCAGCAAAGAGCATGTGTACCTATAATATGTTGCAATAAACAACATTTTGTAAATATGGGACAGCAAAATGAAATTCATAAAAGTATTTCAAATAAATGACTGTTCTATGCGTTTCATATTGGATGATTTATTATGAGGATAATTTTTAGGTTTTGGAACTTCAGGGATCGCATCACGGCTCCATGGAGTCGCTAGACGAAGCACGATTACAGCCACCTCACACAGCGTATCAAAATGGCCACCACGGCAGATCATCGAGTCTAAGGTAAGTGATTCGCCAATCTTGATTGTTCCAATTTTATTTTCATTTGTTATTTAGTTTTTGTTATTTCCTTTTTGTTTTATAGTGCCATCGAAGAAGAGATTGCTCACAAAGTTATCGTAGTCACAGATGGTATGTCCACAAAGCACGTGATAACCCTAACTAACTAATATACCTCTAGATTGTGTATTCCAGAATTAACTTTAAATTATTACTTCTATACCAACTCCTGAATGTAGCATGACTTGTATCGGCACGCTGGATGGTGTTGGAATCTAACTATTTAAAACATGTCGGACGAAGAGCGTGAAATTTGAGAGCATGCTACTAGACTAAGTGTAGCAAAGGCAGTAAATAGTATCCAAGATATAATCGATACGGCAGGTGAAAACTAGACAAAAATTAAAGAGGCCATATTTATGAGTAACTATTCTAAATTAAGGATTATGATTCTCAAAAATGTTTCGGTTGGCTTAGATTAGAAGCAAAGGTAGAAAGTGCAATCTCGTCATCGTTTTATAGGAAGCAATCTTCTTCCCAACTGGCGATTGCCCATTTCTAGTAATATGCCCACAAAAAGCACGCTAACGGTCCGGGTTATTTTAGAATTACTTCAGCAATTTATAGAGACGTTGCATCGGTTTACAGAAGGACGCCGAGCCCACGAAGGCGAGGCCACTACGGCGGCTATCACCACGACATCGGTTTCTCGGACACCGTGAGCAATGTCGTGGAGATAGTGAAGCACGAGCACCATCATAGGCACGGGCACGGGAGAGCGCACAGAGCGCCGCATCACTATCACCCGTCGCACGGTACGTCGACTTTCTTCTTATTCGAAGCAGTGGAACGTATTATTTTCGTTCACTGTTGAAGAGCCAATATTCGATTCTTTACCGTTGTAAATCTGCTGATACGTTTATCCTTAAGTGTAATGTTTGTTACGTATTATTTTTTTCTTTAATTATTGTTAGAATGTAATCAATATATATCTAGTGATTTTAATTACCATTGAAATCTCTTTGATTTTTATAACACATTGAGATATTTAACGCTAGATTTTATGCCGTTATTTAATTTATTGTACAAAAATGTAGAATTTCATACGAAATTTTTAACGTGTCATCAGATTTACACATATAGCTTGATGCTATTGCCAATGACTAAATAATACATTTTAACAAAAACTACGTCACATATTTTCTTAGCCTTTCAACAAGCCTTCTGCCTCTTATAACATTTCATTACTTTCCTGTAGATACTTCATTACACACTATGCTAATGATCCAAAATATGGGCTTGAGAGAAGTTGTAAACAGTTATGCAAACATTTTTCTTCTTTCAATGTTACGTTACTTTTAAGGTTGTGTGAGAACACTACGCCTTGGAGACAGTAGTTGTAGCTGATCATTGTTTGTAGACGTAGACATAAGTTAAACTTTTAGTGATGTGCTAACAACATCAATAAATTTTGTATAATTTTAGTCTAAGAATACCTAAGATTGCGTGCTTGGTTTTAAATTAGAAATAGTTATTAAAGAATTAAAACACTGTCTACTGCTCGATACACTAAAATTAAAATAGTCTATTGCTTGCGCTAGAATTTATCATACACAAATAGATAAAAAGAGAAATGTCACGAAAACGTGCACAAGTACATGGTAGAAATACTTGTTTATACTTCCTCGATATGTTTGGTGTGTACTAGAACTATTGTTTTTTTTCTGTTCTATAGAATCTCACATTGCCTGCTGCATGCCAAATTGATGCTCAATAAGGATTTTTAACTTTCATTTGCACATTTTTAAAGCATTCTAAGAAAGCTTTTTGTTCAAATGCTCAAGCGTATGTATTGCTTATTATTGCATTACTTGCATCCATTAAACCATGCAGCATGCAAAAGCTTAGATATTTCTAAAACACTAATTGTAAACCTCATGCGTTATACAACTTAGATAACACAGGCCATTTTTGTGTATTCAAAGTGAATGTATCTGATATCCAAACATTTCTTACTCCAATCTGTCGTTGATCACACACTGTAAATGTTCTTTTACTCTACAATGTATTACAAGAACATATCAGTAGACACAACAAGGCTCGTATTAAATAAACGATAATGTATATATCGCAGCCAACTAGCTTAATCAGCTGTTTATTTAACAGCCTAGCCTGTTTAAATAAACAGTGCCGTGTACCTAGCGGCCTGAATATTATTCACTCGTATCGTTTGTTACAGCATTTAATAAACTAGCTGGTTATTACTTAAGCAATTCGTAGTATATAGGAAACATGATTATTGTTGACTGGCACACTGATTTCTTGTGGCCGGCGAAACTAGTTTGCAGTTCTGCAGTTCAGCAGGCAGTAACCATGCCAAATGAATGGTTACTTTGTCGTTTGTTTCCCTACGGCAACGCGATTTTCAGATTTTAAGATGCCCAAACTAAGTATGCAGATAAATTTAAAGTTTTTTCAACAGCACCGTGTCCATGAATGCCAGTGAAATATCACCCTTCCGAGTTATAGGTAAAGACAAGTATAAACACGTGATTCATCACTGTAAACAATAAGTTTAAAAAACACGTTTCTGCAGAAAATTCAACTAAAAAGAAAGAACCGATCGTTTTTATAAAACCTAGGTGTTTTCACATTTCACATATAAAGTAGGTATTTTCACATTCACTAATTAAATCAAATCGATTATTTACCTACGTGGAAACGAAACGTAGTCACTGACTATATCATATGTCAATATGATACTGATATCTCAGAAACATCATTTACTACCATTTATATCAGTATAAATATGGCTCGTAAAAATGAAATGTAAACAAAATAATTATTCTTGATGAACGTGGTAGAGGGTAAATGGTGAATGGGATAAACTGTACAAATTATTGCATTGTTATCGGTCCTTGATAAGTGTGTAGAGAGTTTCAAATCAATCCGTTAATTAGAAAGTGGTGAAAATCACGTTCAAAGATTCCGATTAATCAACCCAGTCTGGAGCTGGTTCTCAAGAAGAATATGATTCGAAGCTAAATTGGTTCCAGGAAATTCACAGTTTCATTAAGTTAGTCGAATAGTGTTTTTTTTATTTAGTTCGGTTTGGACCCGTGGTCACCTCAGCACGCCAGTTAATACTAGCCTGAAATAAAATAGTTTCGTGTGAACATAAATAACACGCTCCAAGCTAGGTAAGCAAGCCAGGACAGTGAACAAAATAAAGTGGCCAAGTGCGAGTTGGACTCGCCCATGAAGGGTTCCGTTGCAGCAAGTAACATTATATACATAGTACACATAGTTCTTGTAGTTCGTTGTAACTTTGATCGAAGTTTCAATAATAGTGTATTTATGACGTACTAAAAAAAAACTACTCATCAGATCGAGTTCAAACTAATTTTCGTTAGTAGTTTACATGGTAATGTACATCATATATATTTTTTAGATTTTTCATTCTCTTACTTTAGAAGTTAGAGGGGGGGGACACACATTTTACCACTTTGGAAGTGTCTCTCGCGCAGATTATTCAGTGTAGACAAAAATTATATTAGAAACCTCAATATCATTTTTGTAGACCTATTGATAGAAACCCCACACGTGTAGGTTTGATGAAAAATTTTTTTTTGAGTTTCAGTTCTCAGTATGGGGGCAACCCTAATTTTTCTTTTTTTTTTTAATTTTTCTGTTCAAATCTTAATGCGGTTCACAGAATACATCTACTTACCAAGTTTCAAAAGTGTAGTTCTCATAGTTTCGGCAAAAAGTGGCTGTGACATACGGACGGACAGACAGACAGACAGACAGACATGACGAAACTATAAGGGTTCCATTTTTACGTTTTACGGAACCCTAAAAACTAGCTTGCTATTCTAGCTTGAAAAAATAGCCTCGTCTAGCTAGTGAATCACTAGGAATGTGGAAATAAATTAAATGAATAAGGCTAGGTAAGTAATCGTCGAATGTAATGTTAACGATCCAAGTTTGTTGTTGGCTGAATATTATTCAGGTCGCTAGTTAAATGGCGCTGTTTAGTAAATAGGCCCTAGCCTATTTACTATGCCTATGTCGATCGAACAGCTGAAAACTTGTCACATACCTCTCCTATTATGCCATAACACGGAGTTGCAGACCTGGTTAGTGAGTTGCGGGGCAAAACGAATCCCTTAATTTAAATCACCTGGTATGTAAAGTCCTATCAAAATGATCTGTTTTTTTAAGAAACCCTATTTTTTTGGTTTATAAGGTTTATTGCAACACATTTTTGCGCTTACGTATCGTAGAAGGACTTACATATATTACGTAAAAGCAAAATGTCCTACATATTAAAACGACAAAAGATCATAATTAAGTAGTAGTAAAACGACCTCTTATCGGAATGACAATGACAAGATCAAAACGGCCTGATTGCAAAACGCCAGTCCAGTCCAGGATCCCTGGTACAATTTTTGGAATTGATTACTATCAAGCTAATTTTGCGTGAATAGGTTCATTTTGATGATACGCCCAACTATTTCTTGTAAGAAACTCTCGCTAGTAGTAGCTAACAGATACGAGCGAACAGATAGCTAGGATAAAATATTTCTGAGCGTAGGACCGGGATAATTTATCACGCAATTTGTAGGACAATATGACTGTTAAATTAAATTAATAATAGCCAGGTAAAATATTTAAAAAATTAGCTGGTTAGTAATCATTTATGACCTCGTTATTGAGACATGTTAGGAAGCCCCTCTGTCCAACTTTTTTACTTAGATAATGTTAATGTAATTTATCAGTTGTATTGTCCTACTGGTTGCGTGGTAGCGTGGTACGTTATCCCGGTCTGACGTGTAATGAACTTTAAGTTCATTAAAACCCCGACTATTTAGTCTGACTTATTATTTAACTGCAACATATAAAAATTGCATATTGCCTCAAACATTTGTATTGAAAAAAATATACCTATAGGTAGGTACATATTATGTGGATTAATTTTGCCCCGTTACTTACCAGCCAGGTCTGCAGCTCCGTTTGGGATATAGGTATAATATTAGAGTTATGAGACATGTTTTCACCTTGACTCAAATACCTACCCAAAATGTGGTGCCTGCTCTCGAAAATATTAGGTATAAGTTAATAGTAAGCTAGTTGGCTGCGACTTATAAATTATATTTTACAAATCATTAAAATTTGAAAACATATCTATTGTAATGTACAAAACGAGCGTTAAAAGTGTACACATAACTAGAAAAATGAACTTTATTAATACCAGTAAGATTACTTAAGTTTTGAATTTTATTGGAGTATTATTTTTACAAGTTTTATTGTTATAAGGTCATTAAAAACAATAATTGTCAAACGTGCCGTCTAAAATATAATTCACTAATACATAGTCTGTAAACAGGTTTAATAGACTATACCTCTAAATGTACTATTCCCATTGAACGTACAAGAGATGAAAGTAAGTACAGGTAGCGTGTAGGAAGGTACATATGAAGGTATTCCTGACAGCAGGCCGGCAGTGGAGGACGCCCTACCCCACGACCTACCACCCGAGCCAGCCCGCGTGGTCGCCCAGCCCGCCACACCGCTACACCTACGCCTACGGTGAGATTCACTCGCCTCACACTCAACGCACCTAATTATACTAAATATACAGAATATACACACACATGTGGCCTTATATGACAGACGTTCAAGTAGTATCTGTGGGAGCTTTAAGAACATTTTCATTGGTTATGTAGATCAACACGGGAGCGACAGAGTCGTACTCGTAAATACAAGGTTATGTAGAACTCAGAACTAAACCGAAAGAGAGGCGTAGGTACACATTATTGCAATGTTAACTATGGGGCCAGCCCAGAAAAATCACGAAAAATTCAGATATAGGTATTTAGGTATACCATATTGTACTTTCGATGCAGCAACGTGTATGGGACGGCTGATATTTTCCGCGATTTAAGGTTTGCCCCCCATAGTAAAATAAATTATCGACGACTATAATAGAGTATAATTTTATTCAGCTTGGTCCGGGCGTACTGTGTTATCCTGTTTATACTAGATTTACATGTATACTTGAATATCTAAAGTTCCTAAAAATCAGATTTTAGACTCACTAACAAAGTTAACGTCTCGAGCGTATTCTTACTAAGGAAGTATCTAATAAAAAAATAATTAATCTTGAGTCTAACTCGCGAACTAATATAGTTTGAGTCGAAGGTTTCGTTCCGCGAAAGTACATATTTTAGAGATATAATAATTGTAACAATATTAAAAGTCCTCTTACAAGAAAATGTGTGGGTTCTTATCATTTCAAATAAATTTATTTATTTTCCCATCATTTCGAACCGTTAATAATCATTTGCTGGATTCAACTAATCTCAACTTTTTTTTAAATATTATAACCTGAACAGTTTGTTAGTTTGAACGCGCTCAATCATCTCAGGAAGTACTGAACCAATTTCAAAAATTCTTTCACCATTCGATATGTACTACCTACGTGGTCCTTGAGTGCTTTAGGCTAAATATGTACCACGTGCTAAGCCGGGGTGCACCGTTAGTGCCGATATATTTAAAAAAAACGTAAAATGTAGTCAATTTCAGGGCAGTTAATGAAATGTACCCATATCAATCAATCTCACACGTCCACAACAACTCATTAGGTAATACTACTCACAATACATTGATAACAATATTTAAAACTTCACACACCTGTGCAAATATTGTATTATTACTTGGTAAAAACTAAATGACAATTTAAGTGTAACAAATTAAGTATTTAGTCGCAAATTCAGTTTGCATTTTCAACCACTGAAAGTCCAAATTGAATACAATTTCATTATTAGTATTCAGTGGTTGTGAAGCAAAGGGTCAAAAGTTTATTTTTGTACTCAAAATTATTAATTTACTAATCCACCATGATATGACCCTTTGCTAGTGCCATAACATCTCATTTTTGGTCGCTGTCGTCACCAGGTGGGCTGTTATGATTGCTTTATGTGTCGCATAGCGCAAATTTAGGCAAAATTACTAAGGTAAAGAAAATTGTTTGCACATCTGTAACTATTTAGCCTTTACTTATGTCGACTTATTTGTCCACGATTGGCATTATGCCTAACAGCCCGAACCAAAAGAAATTTCACAGGTATGCTTTTTGTTTAAAAATGTAGTATTTAATCAGGGTTGACTGAATAAATGATCGCATTTACTATAAAATATAACAACTTGTCGTCATCTGAATTAATGTGACACAAAATGTTACTAATGCTAATGATGATGACCGTACACGAAGAAGAGTACGCCGCACCTTAAGAATAGTATTGACATCCATTTGCTTGCAGTGGCTAAATGAGTGCGAAAAGATGTGACTTACGATTTATATATTTTTGTTGTCATGAGATATTAAATGAAGTTTGAAACGGAATGTCGAAATGATTGATGCGGGTAGTGTGGGTACCGGCAGGAGGCGAGCGAGAGCGCGAGCGAGAGTGGCGCGAATGGCGCGACAGGTCGTGGGAGCGCGAGGGCGCGCGCCGAGGCCGCGGCCGCCAGCTACCGCCCACGCCCACCAAGCCGTCCACGCTGCACGTCCACAGCGCCAAGCACCAGCCGCCCGTTGCCAGAATTAGCCATAGTCCCTCGCACGTACGTACTTCAGAATCAAAGGGTTTTCAGCTCATTGGTGTCTTTTAATTTAATTTTTTTATTGATCTACTTTGGTTAGTTTTATTTATTTAATACATTATTTTTACTTTTTGATTTCGTTGAATGGTTTATACCTTTATGCGATTTGAATATAGTTAAAATTACGTGTCACGTATTAGTTTAATACAATATGGTCTTTCAGAGTCTGCAAAGTGATATTTAAAGGTTACTAGTTTCTCCCCGCGACTTTTACAGCGTTCACAATAGAAATTTTTCATAAAGAACCTTTTTTTTTTCTTCTGGATAAACAATAGGCCATGTTTTAATTCAGACTACTGATAGTCTGAAATTCCAATTATAGACTTATCCAATTATTAGTCTCAGTTATTGTGATGTGACTGAGGTAGAAAAGTGGAGATAACACATTTATATCATCGGAAAGAAGTAGGATTTTTTGCAATATCTATCGATTTTTTCAGAACAACATTGGTAGCGTCGTATTTTTGTAAATTTCAGTTATCGCTGAGGCATACACACACGTTACGTGAACCAGTGGAACCTCTACACGACGAGTACGAGTACGGCCGAGAAGTTGAAAGACTGATACACCGAGACTATAGATCTAGAGAAAGGTGAATATAAAAAAAAATCTTGTAAAATTTTTGTTGCGAATTGTAGTGCTTGTTTGTCGTATTAGAATTCAACATACTTGAATGTTTTTAATGCAGTGATCAAGTCAGCCTCTTAGCTGAGACTCCTCAATGAGGCCGCGTCGCGGCGCTGTGCTATGTGAAATATTTCGTCGCCACGAAAGCATCGGCTCACTGGCGTTCGAGACGAGGGTTTCGCTCCAAAGTTAATGAAACGGAGTGTGTACAACGATGTTCGAAGCTTCGAGGGAGGGATGCGAAGCGAGAGCGCGGAGTCGACTTGAGAAGACGTTAATGCGCGATGTGGTTGCAGACGCGGGCGGGGCTACGAGTCGGAGCGGGAACGGGAGCGGGAGCGGGACCGGGAGCGAGAGCGAGAGCGGGAGCGGGGAGCGCGCGGGTACGACGCGCCGGCGCCGCTCAGCTACGAGGCGGCGCTGGCGCTGGGCCGCGGCGGTGGCGCGGCGCGCGCGCTGCCCTCGCCCGCAGCCGCGCCGCGCCTGCCCAACGGGTACAAGCCGCGCGCGCGCCACTCCGACTCCGACGAGGACGACTGGTGCTAGCGGCGCCGCCGCGCGCGCTCCCACAGGGACGTGCGCGCGCCCCTCGCCCCGGGTCCCGCCTCGCACACCATCTGACGCCGCGCGCGCCGCCGCCGCCGCCGCCGCCGCCGCGAGGACGATCTCGTTTTTTACTCGGCGAACGTGTGTAAATAGACGACTATCGTTGCTCAGGATTTTGGACGTCCCTCCCGGAGTGGGCTAGCCCGCTCGGCCTCCGCGAGCTATATCCAAATTCTAGTATTTACAAAGTTTTGGAAAATTTAATTTTTAATTCGCTAAAATTTTACTCTTTGATTTATATTACGGTTAAGGTGAGAGAATGATGAAACGGTGCCAGGCGAATCGTTTGCGCTAGCATTTTTACATAAATGAAATTATTAGTCTGTATCGTAAATGTAATGTTTCCGTATTAAATTTGCACTACAACGTTACAACATGCCTCCGGGGCGGACGGCGCGCGCGGCCGCGGCCGCCGCAGCCGCCCCCTAGCGACACCGTTTCATATTCCACTTAGACGTTGAGAGAACACTAGAAATTCATCGTCGGACAAATTAATACTAGTATTGTATAAAATATTTACATAGTGAATAATTTTTACTTAGTTAATATTATACTAAATAAATAAACATTTTTATTGAATTTGCTGTCCTTCCCCCAAGTGCTTTATACCTACGTTATATTTTAAATTTAAATACGATTAAATAAATAAAATGAATTATATGTAAACTTTGAAAATATATTTCCGCATTGAATTACTACCCAAGTTGTTAATCGTGTAAAATAATATTGTTTAGATTTTGTCGCCTGGTAACCATATCCACTGTACAAATTTAAGCCGATGAAAATTGTTATTTTGTTCGCGATTTGACTTGGGATGTATTTTGAATTAAAATTCTTTACAAGTTAGTAGTTTGAGACCTATATAATCTCTGAACACAATGATTTCCGATCTCAGCAGGATGCTAACGTGTCTTCTTGTAATCGATTAATATGCTGGAAATCAGATCAAAGCCCTACTACAAGGCAAAACATGTAGTCTAGTAAAGTACTACCATTTTCGTTTTTTTTTTCAGAATTGTTTGTTCAATTTATTTCATGCTATTTCTACAAATGCTTTTATTTATTTACACAAATTTATTAAAAATGATATAGAGTAAAACAGACCGTACGTGGCTTGTGTAATAATGTTGAAAAAGTTACGCGTTCTTCGAAAATGGTGCACTATTATACAGAATTTTGAGAAATAGTACACGACAGCACGACATAACTTATTTCCAGTTGCAAGTATTTCCAACCGTTGGACATATTAACACTTACTTAAAATATCAAGTAAACAAAATCAGGGTCATCGAAATTAACAAAACTCACCGGCATCTCAAATCAGCGCGACGTTGGGCGCCAAATTACAAGAAATTCGCAACTCGGTTATGTTAATGACATTATTTGACTTAACACCAGGCGCAAAATCAAATAACTTATGCAGTCTACAAGAGAATTGGTTTAATTGTTAACCTATAGATAAAATAACAAATATTTGCCAACATTTTTTCAGTAATTTATCAATTTAAGCTAAATTAATATTTTAATGCACTGAACCAATTCTGCTGGCGACTGTAGATTGTATCAAATATTTATGTCCGTTAATCGTCCTCGTCCCATTGGGTATTTTGTCATTGCATCATCATTATAGTCACTCGTTAGTTGTCCTCTCTGATACGACTATTGAGCAAGAATTTTGACTGAATTTCTAACGAACTTTATCTAAATAGTCTGGAAAGTTAGGAGCACTAGTTTTAAGATCCTTTTTGTACATGAAACGTCCGTACCTATTTAAAGGCGTCTTTAGTCGAAACATTTTATTTTCTATTAATTATCATAAATTAATTATCTGGAACCAAATATTTAATCAGTGAAAAGAGTATTGGTTTCCTCAACAAACGATATTGTAATTATTTTTAAAGTGAACCCTGTAAAATATTTGTAGTAATCTGGTCATGTGTAAATTAATAAGCCCAATAGTCGTTTTCAGAGTTGTAATCGTTCGGCGTCATGAGACCATTTGTTGCAAGGCATGATGTAGGCTACGTACGTCACGTTTAGTACGACAAAATTGTAAATACATAATTTTCTGTGATAACATGTGGGGAAAATGAGTATATTATTAGTACTGTGTGATTGCAAAGGAAAGTTGTTCATTTGTCTTAGAAAACGCCGCGTTTTTGGGAAGGAACTGTTACATGCATATTTTACTAATCGACAAAATGAAATATTTATCTAGATATAATTACAGATTGTTATGTGTGTTAAATGTTTTATGTATTCAAATTGTAGTCATTACTGGGCCAGTTGGCGTTTTGTTAATTGGATTTACGACAAAAACTAAACAGTTCATTTGAGTCGTGAATCAGGAATGAGTCATCTAAATGTGTAATTTTTATTTTGTTTACATTTTCTTTATCTTGTTGTTTTCTATTTTATTTTATGACTATAAACTGCGTTAACAAGCAATTCTTTATCTAAATGAACTTCTGTGAGACATCACTTATTTAGTTTTTAAGTTAGTTAAAACCTTAAAGGCAATACCAGTGTACCTGAAACTAAGCTACTGATGTTTCTGACTTGGCAATAATAATGTATCATTGTTAAACGCAGATTCCTTCGCAAACGCATGGCAAGCTATATTATTTATAATTTTAGTATCAAATACAATATATATATATATTGTTATAATCATTAATATTTTGACTATTTGTTGTTTGTTGCGAAGACCAGGATCTAGTTATTAAAGCTTTATATAATTTTATCAGTTATGTTATATATTTTTATAATCGTGGGAGTTAAATTTCTGCGTTGGAATCCCTTGTGGTCTTGTGCAGTGTCGTCCATATTATTATTAGATTTGTTACAGTTTTTGTGACTATGTTTAGGAAACCTTTGTATGTGATTCGATAGTTTTGAATAAATTGATATTATTAATGTCTTATTACAAAGCTACTCTAGTTGTATTAAAAACTTGGTTTTGAAAATGTTCTACAAAGAATGCGTGTCTCACAGATATAAACTTGTTGCCCTCAATTCAGAGTGTTAGATTATTATATGGTAGTTTAATTTATCAAGATTGACTCATGGGAAACCGTTTATATTGTTATTATTGTGTAGGTATGGGTATTTACGTTTCGTCATTTTGTATTCAAGGAGCTAGAAGGATACAATAAGCCGATGGACTTTCGATGACTGAGTGGCGTTAGTAACAGAGTGCGTCCTGCTTCAGTGTTTGTGGTCCCTCGTACAATATAACAGTGTTTCACTAACATACGTGTAAGATGTGTAAATATTGTAAATTTATACGCGGCCGTCTCGTAGAGGTCGCCTGTGAAAATGTCTAGTGATATGTTACTAGTTAATGTTAGCTAGGTAATCTCGTCCCCAACTGTCCTCGAATTTAAGTTGGGTGTTTCACTGCCTTAAAATAATGATGGATAATCGATATAATACCATAACTGCTACAGATAAGAATGGCGTTTCAATTATTCTTATACATTTTTTAAGTAATCACGTCATTACACTAACTATCATAGGACCGGTGGTCTAGGCCATTTCTTTCTTGACATTCATATTTTGATATAAAACACGACTAATACAATAACAGCAGCATTATGTTTAGTAATAACCCGATTATAAAGTATTAACAATGTTTTTAAGTAATGACGATTACTCTCTTAGCTCACTTCGCAACCACATCGCAGACTGAGCCACTAGTACACAGGCGTACACGCATCTCTCACATTAGTACACAGACGATAGTGACTCACAAATCACGAACTGAGTAAATATTTTAGCTATTTTAAACTAATAGGAAGTCGAAAAGTCGAAGTTTGTTGTTAAATTGTCATAGAAAACTTAATATTTGCATGCCGCAAGGTTGATTATGGAGTTGTCAATGTAACAATTTAAGATCTTGTTGCACCTACTAATTTTTGCAAATAAGGTTTTTTTTTATTTATTTAAAAAGTTACTAAAGACTTGTCGAAATCTATTTAAATTTTACTTGTATTTTACAACATTTACTTACTCATATTAACTTTAATACGTAAGATCGCATATATAAGTATGTAAATTGCATTTATGTACGTCTTTGGACTATATTGTACATTTCAGGTAAAACAACAAAAACACTTGAAAAACCCACGGTTGTTTTTAATAATACATTTCGTAATAATTCAATTTAAGATAAGCTCAATACTTAAATATTAAAACCACAAACGAAACTAACATTCTGGCGTAAAAACCTAACAATAGCCACTAATTTATTATTTATTTTACTTACTTTTATTTAGTGTAGGTACTAATGTGAGAACCGCATCAGCCATGTAATGCCGTTGAGTTACCACAATACAATATTATACTCCATTAACGATAAAGATGCTAACGATAACTTAGTCACAAACTTATACATGTGTCAAGTAAAAACTAATTGAAGTGAGATGAGAAAGTCTGAATCCAGTAATAAATTATCATGCCTGCCTTGTATCAATATAATAATCGCTTCACGACGTTCATGTTTTGATATTTAACGTTATTATTGTACCTATAATTAGCATAGAAAGTTCATCGGCATCGAGTATGTTTCTTTTGTATGTTCCAAACTTTACAGGATAGTGCAATCCTATTGATATTGTATTAATAAAGAACCAAACTTAAAATTAGTATTTAAGTAATTTATTATCCTAAAACTAAAAAAAAAAAACTATACGCATGTTTTCACCTATACTGGTAAAATGGTTATGTACAATAACGAAAGAGCTGATGTTTTATATATGAATTCTTGCTCGCCTGTAAAATTTTGCAGAATGAATCATTATAAGATTGTACAATACGAATAAATGCAAAAAAAAAGAAATTTCCTCGATATGATGTGTTCATTTAACCCTAATAATACTATGGCAAACTATGGCACTATGGCAAATTCAATGTACATTATTTCTGCTCTCACTAAAAAAACGAGTAAGTTTTTTGCCTTTGTAGTTTTACACGTGACTCCATCTCCTCTTATGTTAAGCGACGATGCGGTCTACGATTTTTTTTAATGTATATATTTATGATGGAGCGTGTTTATTTAGAAGACACCGATTCTATCTCGATTTTAAGATACCAAGATCATAACCAGCGGGAAAAACCCACTCAAGCAACGCATTACACAGCCTGGACGTCTTTTTCACAAAAGTAGAGTCAAACCTCTTCGTTCGAGTCTTTAGAACGTCAACCATGAAACGATGTCGCTTTTTCGAACTACAAGCATTCCGATCGAAAAAAGAGCAAGGTGGTAAACGATCATGCAGATCAGTTGCACACTCTCCGAAGTGTATCCGTTAAAAAATCGATAAGTTATCAATTTTACGGCGATGTTTGACTGAAGTCTTTTTCGTACAAGAGTGTCGTTGCTTATGAGCTTTTTGGCACATCTCTCGATTGATTTCAGTGCCGCCGGCTGATACTTAGCCGATCCATCCGAAAAGTGCGAATAGTATTCCATACAAGAGCGAATCTGTGCTTGGTACAAAGTGAGTAACTGACTTGACGACACCCGACACCTAGTTTTTTGGCAGCAAAATTAGCCTAGCCGTAGAATGGATATACGAAACAAAGTTGAGCATAGATGTCAAGGTAATGCCCAAATGCTCGAGATAGTCAGAAAGTGGCACGGATATACCTCGAAAAATAGAGCGTCTGTTGGAACGGACTCTTTTTTTGCTGAGTACAGACACGCCTACATCTACATCTTTCCCTCGTTAAACTTGACCAGATTGGCATTGGCTCCATTCAGAGACTGCCTCAACGGACAAGTTCAAACTCTCTCTCTCACTCAGTAGGTACCTCTGGCTCTCGCGCTAGATTTGTAACTCTCTAGCAGATGATAGCACAATTGTGCTATCATCTGCGTACTCAAAGATACCGTGAAGATATATTCGGGTACACAGATGAGTACAGTTATATCGTTGAAATGCAGCAGAGAGGGCGTCGCAGAAAGTAAAGTTAAGAAAAGTCCAGCTCTAGAATTTGCGAAGGCTTATAATATAATTCGTATGTGAGAACTAGCCTCCTCAGCGGGGCTAGCACGGGGAGTGGACAATTACTCCACCGGGAAAGGAAATAATCTCTTTCCCCCTTGTCAATTTTGTCCACTTTCAGAGCACGGACTCGCCGGTGGATAGTTATTCCACGGAGGATATACGGCGGTAGTAGCGTTGTCACTTCAGTATTGCCGTTATAAGAAAATTAAATAATAAAGTGGCCAAGTACAAGTTGGACTCGCCCATGAAGGGTTCCATTGCAGCAAGTAACATAATATACATAGTACACATAGTTCTTGTACTTCGTTGGTAACTTTGATCGAAGTTTTAATGAAAGTGTATTTATGACGTACTAAAAAAACTACTTATCAGTATTTAATATAAACCAATTTTCGTTGGTAGTTTGCATGGTAATGTACATCATATATTTTTTCATTCTCTTACTTTAGAAGTTAGAGAAGGCACACACAAGGGGGGGGGGCACACATTTTACCACTTTGGAAGTGTCTCTCGCGCAAATTATTCAGTGTAGACAAAAATTATATTAGAAACCTCAATATCATTTTTGAAGACCTATCGAAAGACACCCCACACGAGTAGGTTTGATGAAAAAAAATTGAGTTTCATTTCTCAGTATGGGGAGCAACCCAATTTTTTTTTTTTTTTTTTATAAAAACTTAATGCGGTTCACAGAATACATCTACTTACCAAGTTTCAACAGTGTAGTTTTCATAGTTTCGCCAAAAAGTGGCTGTGACATACGGACGGACGGACAGACAGACAGACAGACATGACGAATCTGTAAGGGTTCCGTTTTTACGTTTTACGGAACCCTAAAAATGACGTATTAATCATCAGTTTTTCTGTCAACGTTTGCTCTTTTTACTTTTATTTTTTTCTGTGCTGCGTTTTGAGGTTTTATATGTAGGTTTATTTTTGTAAATAACTATAAAACATTTTATAACATATTTGCTCGTAAAGGGTCTCTTATTGGACCAATTTCTGTATCGTAATGTATCTTATTACGCACTAGTGCTGTAATGTGTAATGTAAAACGCACGGTTTCAAAATGCTCCGTCCACAGACTAGGTAGAGAGATATGCTCCATCTAAAACGAACGGTACCTTTTTAAATCTTAGTAAAGAGTTTTTATGTCAGAAAAGTGTGGTCAACATTTTATGAATAAAATTAACTTTGAGAGGTAAAATATAATAAAGAGTTATTAAATTCGTTAATTTAATTAATGTAGACCATCAATTACTTTAATTTTTCTGTAACAAAACACAAAGATATTAATTTACTTTATTATTAATGGCATACCGGCTGGTTCTGTGCCGTTGCTTAAAAAAAAAGGCGCCGATGCGTGCGCATTGCTAATCTGTGATCCATAGTGATTATTTACTCTGTGCTGTGATCTGTGATCAAGTAAATATTATTCCGCGCGTTTTTTTGCGCTGTATTGTTTTTATTTGAAAATGTCGTCAGAGTTTTGTTTATTTCCTCGCAAATATGTTATAAAACGTCGTATGACATACGTGCGCTTTGATAATTACAGCCTCTGCTAATTATAGCTCTCGCCTTTGGCTCGAGCTAGCAATAAAGCCTCGGCTGTAATTATCAACTTACCGCACTTATATCATAATGTACTATTCTCATCTAAATCACATACCTTAGTATAGAGAACGCATTTAGATATAAAAATGAGTAATTATATAATTAAAAATATAGCTACAATATGCTCGCGACATTATGTTTGAGAGAGATTTACTTAAATCGCCTCCTCCAAATCAGACGATAGTTTGTCCCCTGTCATATGTCAATTGAAGAGTATTTATCTTCGTTTTCCCGAGTCCGTGCTATACAGCGGGGAGTAGCGTGATATAATGTCCATGACAAACGTCAAGTGGAAACATTTTATCCTTTTCCCCTGTTGCCATGCTATGCAAGGTGGAAATGATTATTATATCCACTGACAGGTGGATAAAAATGGTGGAAAGACTATTAGTCCACTCCCCGTGCTAGCCCCGCAGATCTTAGTCTTCAGTATATTATCCTAAAATATATGAAAAAATATATATATTACGTTCTTACAAAATATTTTAAGTTGTTTTAGTTAATTCCAGGATTGATAACTGAACTGGGCACCTATTTAGATCACACTTCTTTTGTTGTTTAAGTCAACATCTAAGCCATACTCGTATATCATGATATTTCTTAAACTTTTTAATAAATACATTTACTTTTACATTTATGTTTTTGATGGGGTATCATGATTTTTGTACATAAACTATTTGAAACAATTAATTACCAAATTATCTGTTTAATCTATTAAATTCCCAAGAAAACCATGGGCACAAAACCTTCTTCTTCCATCATCAGACACTGGTTCCAATCTAGTGCCAAATTGCTCGTCAAGACAAATCCAACGAGCTCAAACTCGTTGGGACTATGCTGTTTGATTACCAAGTTTCTATGACCACCTTCCAGCTCCATCATCAGACCCTAGTTACCATCTATGACCAAAGTACGCGTCAAGACAAATCAAACGAGCACAATCTCGATGGGGTTAGTTCGTTTAATTACTGATTTTCGATGACCACCTTTCAGCTCCATCATCAGATCCTAGTTACCATTTAGCATTTGTATGCAAACTGCAAGCGTCGCCACGCCAACGATTGGTTTTTTACCCCTCGGCTATAAATGATTCGCATTCAAAATTAAGGGTCGTACGTAGTTCGTAGTTAATTATTACCTATGCTAGTTACATAGACAGGTAGGTTCACGTGACTATCTTAAAACCTACACAAATACTTGGTGTCATTAATTTTGATATTGCTATTTTCTTTTTACAGGCACTGTAAGTCCGAATTTAAATAGGTGTCTGTTTTTTTAGTAAATACATAACAGTTTCTGATTTTGTCCTTTGTATTCACCCAATCGCCTGTCCGAATACCAAATCTGAGCTTTCTAGGTCATCTGAAACTAAATTATTTTTTTTATTTAAAAAAAAATTACATAGAAAATACCTAAAAAGTATTATTATTCTCCCACCTAACTAATCTATTTGAGTCCGAGGTAGCCTACATTTTAAAATCCGTACACCTATTAGTTCATTATCGATATCTACAGATCATTCTGAAACTGTATAAAGTTTTTTTCGCCACATCGCATCTACAAATAAATCAGATAAGTACAGTCTATCACGAAAAAAAATCAAAATAACAAATAATTTATTCCACTTTTATTCAACAACATCATACATCAACAACACTGCTGATTTCGAACCAAGAAAAATAGCACGAACCTGTCGAGGTCACAGGACGCGAAGCACCTACCTTAGGTCTTTTGATACCTGGTAAGGTTGCCACAACTTGTTGTCTGTCAGTTGTCTGAATCCGGGAGGTCGTCGGTCCCCAGTGAGCTGACATCAGCGTCCGCATCACTAGCCGATGTGGGGAGCGTTAGCGGAGTACGCCGAGACTCTCCGCCACTGAACGGCAGCGGATCTGCATTTTGGAGAGCTGAAACTAAACGAAATATTTGTAATTATAATTGTATGATTATTATGACAGAAAACTAATTTGAAATTGCCATTATTTGAACATAGCAACAAGAAAATAAGAACTGCAAGGATTGGGCCAAAATTTGGAACTTGAATATATGTGTGTTCCGGTTTGAAGGGCAATGTTCTTTTGAAAAAATTCCAGAGAAATTGCACGACTTAGAGATGTAATATCTTAGATCTCTGGGTCATGAGCGCAGTGCAGTGCCAAAGCGCAGTGCAGTGCTAAGTAATTATTTGGACCCTTCGTGTTCCAATAGCTACGTATCACTGTGCTGTTATGTGGCAGGCATGTTGCTTACCATCAGGCATTGTCCTGCTCGTCTCATCACTCTATATTATAAAAAAATCTGATTAGCCTGAAATACCACAAACATGCTACTTTTTTCCGAAAAATCGTTTTCTAAATTGTACGCGGACGAAGTCGCAGTCTGATAACTACATACAACCCTAAGTCTAATGGCATGGGTCATCAGTATCATTATGACCTTCAGTAAAAGTATAAATAATTACGGAGAAAGTCTCGTCTCGCTAGCTAATCTAAGTATAAAAGATGATGCTCCCTACGGCCCCAATTTTACTTTTCTAACGCGAAGTGACAAATAAATTATTTTTCGACCTTACAAAACTACTAAAAGTACAATATCAGATTTACCTAGCCTACTACTGACAGCGTTATCAGGATCGTTTGGATTGTTGATAGCCAGCACTACTGAACCCTCGACTGCGTCTCTCAATAGCTCAAACTGAGCAGCGAACGCTGCCGGGTCAATTAGGATCACCTGAAACAACACAATTTAATATACATTTTACATTTTTTTGTTCCTCAGCATCACAAAATCTCCCGAATACTGAAAGGGATTTCGACAACAACATCGTGCGACATTGGCATTGCTGCAGAAGATAAATTGTTGCCGGACCGCATAACGTGACTACGACCAAAACTCGATTGTTGCATCATATTATCAGTATCATTTCTATGTATCGTCGCAACTGAAGCTTCTATGCTCGGAGAGTTGGGATTGACTCGAATGGACTTGGTAGCAAGAAATACGGGATATTGGGACAGCCGAATACAGATCTCGCCATGACAAGAAAAAATATCTTAGTGTCACCGAACAGAATCCGACTTTAGTCGGATTATTAAAGACTGAGTATTTAAGACGACTGGCCGAAGGTTTTGGTTAAGACGTGCCGCTGCCGGCACTATGTAACGATTAGGCCCGATGGATCTCGTGATCGTCGTCTTCGGTGTTGTCAACCATAAACACTGCTTTAAGTAAGACCAGAATCGGTTGTATACAATCTGCATTATGCTGTGCTGGGGCCGGGTTACGGCAAAAATGTCAAAACTAAATAGACAATACAATGTTTTTACCTTTAGAATAAGTTTTGCCACAACAAAAGTTTGTTTGTTTGTTTTTAATTGTACACTGAGTGTAGTACCTCACTCGGCTGGCCGGAGGAGGTCTCGCTTGAACTGACAGATGTGCCGCGACCAGAGCTGTCCTGCGAGTTGTCGCTGTGTATCCCGTGACCGTCGCCTGCGCCCGCGCCCGCACCCGGCGCCTCCACTACGTTGGCGTTGTCGTCGAATAGAGGATCAACGATGGGTAGTTGCGCCACTAGCTCGTCAGGATGCTCCAACTCGTCCGAATTCTATAACGACGTTTTTTTTAACCAAGTTTCACTGGAATATTATGGAATAATATCGAAATAGTATCTAAGATTATAATTTCACTCAATTATTTTCAAGACTGATTCCCAATCGGAGTAATGAAGTAGGTGGGTACTTATTTTTAATATAATTTATTAGATTTTCCGATAATTATCGGTAAATACTTAAGCACTATTTGTGTAGGTAACTAATGAAAGAAACAATACTTTAGCTAATAAAGTTCTCCTTTCTGCGCCCGAATGACATTTCAAAATTTAAGTAAATCCCTATTCTTTATGTTTGAGTAGTAAATAAAAGCAAAATATAATAATTTGTATGTTAATCGTTTTATTTACGAAAGTAAATATTGATTTGTTGAAACATAAATGTTAAGTTATAGTGTATTTGTGCGTTTGTATCAATGTGTAGATGTTGTTATTATTGTAGGTACTTTGTTCATGTATAATGTATTGATTGACCTACTGCTCAGTGTACTTATAAATATACTTGCATATATTATAGGAACATGCATGTGACAGTGATAGATGGATAAATGACGTAGGACAGGCATTTGTTAATTGATAAATCTTTTTGGAGGCACTATTTTATTTCGCACAGGACAATCGTATCGGCTTCCGCGATACAGGCCTAGCCTAGTGCGGAAGCTACAATTAATTATTTTATTGGATGTGTTACTTTGGCAAATAAATATTATTTTTCTTTTTTCTTTAATATTATAAATGTCAATGTATGGATGTTTGGATATTTGGATGTTGCTCAATCACGTCCTAACGTATGAACGGATCGGGCTGAAATTTGGAACACAGATAGATTATAGTCTGGACGAACACATAGACATTAGACTATTTATCTCAGAAAACAACGAGAACAACGGGAACGGCAACTTCGCGGGTAACACCGCGGGGCGCTGCTAGTAATGATATAATTCGAAAAAATTTGCCCTAAAAACACTTGTTGACTATATTCGATATACTTAACACAGTAGGTACTTAGACACTATAGAAAACTATGATTAAGGATACTTTATACGATCTGATTTTTACCGACGCTTGATGACTAATAAGTTGAAAAAGCCAATTTGGCACTACAGCATCATCATCTAGGACACAAGACTCGAAGCTTTCTGATGATCTTGCAGAAATCAATAGTTCTTCGGAAGTCTGAAAAAAATCAATTGCTGATATAAAATACTAGCTGTTACCCGCGACTTCGTCCGCGCGAAATAAATACTGAGGTAACTCAGGCAATTACTAATTTTACACCCAGACACATTTACTAAAACCAGCTCATAATAAAACACTTTCATCAAAATCGGTTTAGTTGTTTAGGTGTGAAAGCGTAAGAGACATTCGTCCCCCATTTCAACTTCAATTTCATCCCCATACAGTGCGAAATTACAAAATTGCTAGAACAAACATTTATTGGCTTCGTGCCAAGTGCCTATATAAAGAGTTTCATAGTTTTATCTTCAACGAATGGAAGCTTCCATGTATACTTTCATCCCCCATTTCAAATTAATTTCATTCCGAAATCACAAAATTTCTAGAAAAAATATTCGTTTGCTTTGTGTCAAGTGTCTATTATATTCAGAGTTTCATGGTTTTATCTTCAACAGTTGGGATCTTCCATGTTGACATTCATCCCCCATTTCAACCCCAATTTCACCCCCGTACGTTTCGAAATTACAAAATTACTAGAACAAACATTCGTTTGCTTCGTGTCAAGTGTCTATTTACAGAGTTTCATGGTTTTATCTTCAACGGTTGGGAATGTCCATATTGACATTCATCCCTCATTTCAACCCCAATTTACCCCCGTACAATTAGAAATTACGAAATTGATGGAACAAACATTCGTTTGCTTCGTGTCAAGTGTCTATATAAAGAGTTTCATGGTTTTATATTTAACGGTTGGGAACTTCCATATTGACATTCATCCCCCATCTCAACCTCAATTTCATCCCCGTACAGTTCAAAATTGATGAAACAAACATTATTTTGCTTCGTGCCAAGTGTCTATATACAGAGTTTCATGGTTTTATCTTCAACGGTTTGGAATTTCCATATTGACATTCATACCTCATTTTAACCCCAATTTCACCCCCGTACAGTTCAAAATTACAAAATTGATGGAACAAACATTCGTTTGCTTCGTATCAAGTGTCTATATACAGAGTTTCATGGTTTTATCTTCAACGGTTGTAAACTTCCATATTGACATTCATCCCTCATTTCATCCCCGATTTCACCCCCGTACAGTTCGAAATTACGAAATTGATGGAACAAACATTCGTTTGCTTCGTGTCAAGTGTCTATAAACAGAGTTTCATGGTTTTATCTCCAACAGTTGGGAATAAGAATAAGAATAAGAATTTATTTATTGCCATACTGTGTTCACAAAGATAATTTCCATATTGACATTTATCCCTCATTTCAACCCCAATTTCACCCCCGTACAGCTCGAAATTACAAAATTGATAGAAAATGCATTTAATTGCTTCGTGTCAAGTGTCTAGATAAAAAATTTGATAACTTTGAAAATCACGTTTCATACAAATTTTTCATACAACCGTTCATCCCTTGTTTCACCCTCTTAGGGGTTGAATTTCGCAAAACCCCGTCTTAGCGAGCGCCTACGTGCTAAAAGGGACCTCCATGCAAAATTTCAGATTCCTAGCATTTGTAGTTTCTTAGATTCCTTGATGAGTGACCTTTCGCTTTTATATATATAGATTTCAGAATAGGTTATACCTACTTGTATCTTGGTGGTAGGACTCTTCATAGCTCGCCTGGAGTAATCGCCTGGAACTTTTTCAGTTACTCTACCTCCAAGCAGTATAATATGCAGATATGTATTATCGTGTCGCATATTATTATTATCTAGAGGCATCACAGGCCAAAAACCATCTTAGAGCACGGGGCGAAGAATGTAGGGCAGTGTACGGAGCACAGTGCAGTTATGGCTTACCGTCAGGCGTTCGTCTTTCTCTTCATATTACCTTTTCTTTAAAAATATCAAGGATCTGATATTATCGTGAGAAAAAAATTATGACGTGATATTAGATACACGGACAATTTTGCTCTAGTATTGAAATATCGCAATAGCCACCACCACGCAAGTACCTACCAGGTAAACTGTAATTCTAACTAACACATAGGGAAAAAATAACATCTTAAGGACATGGGTTATGTATTATCCATGTGTCAGCATAATAATGCATCAGCCCACACTCACCCATTGCTGGACAGCAATCTCCTCCACCTCTGCAGTCACCCCCGATCCTCGATTTTACGCTTTCAGCCGCTACTAGCTGCGTTTCGTAAATTGATATCCATCTCCTCTCCATCTTCCATCTCAGGGCGTTCAACACTACGTTTGTCTATTCGCGGTCTCCACTCCAGACCCCGTCTACCCCAACGTTATCAGTTCTGTGGCACATATAACCAGCCCACTGCCACTTCAGCTTGCCAATGCGCTGAGCCATGTCAGGTCTCGGGCGAGTTACCCCAAAATCCTTCAAAAAAATGTCTGGATGGGTGACGAGAAGACTCGACAAAGTGACACCATCTTTAACATATCCTCTAGCGCGTTGGATAACCATTTCGGATAAATTACATCCCCTTGTCTCACGCCTTGATGTAAAGGAATATGTTTCGTCTCCTGGTTTTGAGCTTGGATCTTCTTCCATCATCGTAAAGGCGTCATTTAGACACCTCAGCACTTCGGTGTATCGCTAGTCAACTTGGCATCGCTATATGGACTCCAGAACAGTCTAGGTTTAGACGGAGCCAAACGAGATGAGACGATGAGAAGGCTCGTAGTTCACAAACGTTAAACTAAAGGGGCCGATTATACTCCTTGGTCTTCTGTATAACGTGTGAATGTATTCTATGGTAGCAGTGCGCAAACATTGCTGTGTTTTGGTTTGAAGGGCAATGTTTCCAGAGACATTACTGGGCTAAGAGATGAGATACCTTATATCACCGGATGACAAGCGCAGTGTGATGCTAGGTAATGATTTGGACTCTTCATGTTCCAATAGCTGTGGGTAACTGTGCTGTTAGGGGCAGGCATGTTGTCTTACCATCAGGCACATGTAATGCTCGTCTTGTCACTATATACAATACTATAAATATATAAAAAAAAAATACTATAAAAAAAATAGTGTCATTACCACTTCAAAACTGTTTTGGGGGCTCCATCCATCGAGTGTTCGGGCGAGACGGTTCGTGATAATTCTTGAAAACAACTTACAGGTAGATATGGCTCAGAAGATACATGAGGTGATAATTGCTCAAAAGGGTTTTGTGTCCATTTTTGGAGAGGACGGTCATTTTGGTTTTGCTGACTACCGTACCCCCGGGCATACTTCACACCCCTTGCCCGTCACTGCCGTTACCTTGAGCGCCACCTTGCCCAGGTGTACCAGGCTGGAAACTAGGGCCCTTGATGTTGTAGTCCTATCATCAGAGGGTTTTCCCATAATCGTCACGCTGGACATGCAGTGTCCTGGACCTTCTACGCCCGACCGATGCCACATTCTACGCCCTGTCACTAGGATAAATATGTAACAGGGATAATGTGTAACGTGTCATAATATTGACTTACTGCTTGTCTCGGAATGGCGACTGCTAATAAGCTGCCAGTTTCTGAGTCGATAATATTAACAAGATCTGGTTTATCCCCAGAAACTGGGTCTTCGTTTAAAGTGAACCCGCTAAATGCTTGATCAGCTAGCGCTCCCGTGGTATTCTGAAAGATGCGAAAGTTTAAAATAAAATCTAACAATAAAGAAGAAGTGTCTCTTAACAGTTAACAGACCACTCGTATACATAGTTCGAGAAAAGTGACGTAAAAATCTAAATAATGTACATGCCACTTGACATCTTTGTAATATCAGTAACAGTTTAATCATTTTTACTTCTTTCTAAGCTACCGTTTTTCTAACAACATTTTGCACAACCATATCTACTGCAGGGTTACATGAGTGACACGGCGTAAACTGTTTCAGTACCTTATTCTGAGCGGGCTGAAGAGACTGTTTTTTCCTTTCAAATATTTCACGCACGGACATCGACGTTGGTGCAGTGACTGAGCCCGTGGGCAGTTTAACTGAACTACTCAACTCTGTATCAGCAGATAAATAACCTGAAAACTTCGACCCAGAACTAATAGATTTCAATGATAGAAAATCAAAGTCGGTGGCAGCAAATTGTGTTTCATTCAAGCTCGGTGTTGATTCTGCTCCCAAGGTTGTGTCAAAAGATAGATTTAAGGCATATTCTATATCTGTTGGTAGTAATTCATTATCTTCACTTGCAATGACGGTCTTGAAACTCATTGGAGATGGCGGTGAATCAACGTTAGCAATACTGTTACGATTAAATTTGGCTTCATCAGCACCACTATTTTCAGAAAACGGGTTATTGATAAATTCTGTAGTATTTTCAAGCGGATTGTCGACGAATTCCAAATTCTTATCAACAGAATTGTCTATAAACTCTAAAGTATGTTCAAGCCATTCTCTCACATTAGTATTAACACTCTGAATAGAATTAATATCAACAGCAACAATGGGACTAACATCAATAGTCGTTAAGTGATTTTCATGAGTAAGTTTTTCAGCACCGACATTATTTTTTGCTATAAAATCGGGGTTTAAAGAGTTCTTCTCTTTTGAATTTAAGACATTTATAGGAGTTTCGAGATCACGAGACTGCGGTTCTATTATTAAAACCATATTTGAAGTTTGGGCACATTCAGAAATTTCGTTACACAGTATGCTCGATATCGAAGCATCCAACATATCAAACGTTTTGTTTGACGGCGATGAACACGGCCAAGGTGACGATTTCTTTTCTGTTAAGCTTTTAGCAGATGGTATATTTATGTAAGATTTCTGGATTTTCTGTTTAGACGGTGTTTTAGCTGTCGATTGTAAGCTGTCTTTTATTTGAGCTACATACACATCAGCTTTCTTATTTCCTATGAAGGTGTTTTTACTAAGGTTCGAGGTGTCCTTTTCCCCAACATAAAAATGTTTTGAAGTTTGAGGAATATTTTCTTTATTTTCGCAGCTTATTTTACACCGTTTTGTACACTTTCGATTTATTTCAGGAGTTGAGTTTTGAGACCCAGCTTTAGTTGTAGCATTTAGGTGAGATGATGAGGACCGTCTACGAGTTGTTACATTTTTCGTCCGAGTGGACATTATTTTTACAGTTGTTATGCTAGATGGAGAGGAACACGTTGAACTATTCGCGCTAAATGTGGTAGGGGTTGAGGAATACTGTTTTGTTGCATCTTTTTTCCTTACCCCACTGTCTACTGTACTTTTTGTTTGTTTTCCATCGTTTTTATTTGATTCTATTTCATTCCGAAACACATAATATTCAGGTCGTAGAAGTTTTGAACGAAATTTTAACCGATCTGTATTAATTCCTTCGGTTTTTGATCTAACTAACAATTTAGGTGTGGTGGGGCTTTCTTCGCCTTTTTTTACTTTTGTTGTAACAGATTTGAGATTCAGATTTAAATCTGTTTCACTAATTGTGTTACCAATATTTACCACCCTTTGTCTCAAATAACGAGGAATATAGTTTTTTTTTATTCCTTTTCGTGGAGGATTTTCATCTTTTTTCAGTGGCGGAAATTGTTGAATAATCGGACTTTTTTTCACAATTAAAGATTTTGGGTTGTTCCAAGGTAGATTACTGGAACGTTACAAATGTGTCAGTCATAGCTCGCTAGATTAGAAATCTTTTCCATACCAAAGATAATAAAAGTGTATTTACCTCAACGGGAACTTCGAAGGCGCCTACAAGTAAAACTCATTAGTAATTAGAAATTAAAACAAAGAAAAGGTGAAATTACAACATACCTTCAGTATATTTCTAAATGGTTGAACATATGTAGATGTACACGTTGTTATTGGAAATTGTGTGCGTTTTATTTTGTGTCGTTTTGTTCCTGATTCTTGTTTAGAATTTGTTGCTATTACGCTGACACTCAATAATGGCTGTCTTGGTTGTCTTGGTGTAATACATTTGTTTCCTGTAATCTTATTAGAACTGCTTTCCTTTGAACATGGCCGGCTAGGTTTTATTATCTCCTTATCCAATACTCTTTTTTTCAAATCTGAATTGTTTGTTTTATTGGCGATAGGTATACATTTTCTTTTCGATAAATTGTTTGGCTTGTTGTGTAGCCATTGACCTTGATACATAATGTCTTCAGATAGAGCCAATTTATCTTTGTAGCTATGCAATTCAACTCCGCCACTACATAATTTTCGTTTTATATCTTTAGGTTCTTCGTAATTATTTTCTGTTTTGTTCCTAACGGTAACGTCTCGTAAATTGTACTCGTCAATTATATTGTAGGTACTATCAACATCTAAACAGTTGTCAGCCGTTGCCTCGTCGATTTTCCATGCCTTGCGTACGTTTGGAAGAGTAATTTCTTGCGATTCGTTGCACGTATTGCTTTTCAATATGCCGTCGTTTGTAGAATCATTAATGGTCACGGGTATGTTTAGATTTTCTTTACTTTCCAGTCCAACAGACAACTCTTGTAATTTTGAAATTGTTAATGTTAATTGTTTCGAAATTGATGGTAAAATTCCTGAAGTTCTTGAAACAACGTTGAATTTAGCATCTGATAAGTATTGTGTTTCAGTATGTAGCGATTCTGAATCGGAGTCACTGACTTTAATGTGAACATATTTTCTTGTTTTTTGTGGAGCATTAAGAGATTTGCTATTTTGTTTTCTTTCAATAGTGACACGTTTTTTAAATGTTGGTTTTGATAAAGATTTAGATTTCAGAAAAGATTTTTTACTCTTTGTTGGACATAAAATTCTAGTCGGTAAATTAAAATTATTGCATTCAGATACGTCACCTGATATTTCGGCTTCTTTTACAAATAATTGTTGCGAAGATTCGATTAATTTATCATATAGCTCTTGTGCATTTGTTGTACATTCTGTTTGTATAGTACTACTCTTTTCAGTAGTTTGAGGTATTGATTTATATATTTTTGTACCATTAGGCGCATCTTGTATTTGGTCAAACGGTTCATTGGTGTCCGAAGAGGACTCGATATTACATACATTTTCTGGAGTATGAATGTAAATTCCAAAACCTGTATTTCTTGTCATATGATGTTGAGCATCAACATTGTTTGATCCTTGTTTTAAAATTTTCGGCAATGCAATCAACGATGTTGTGGCAGAAAGCGTTGTACAAGTGGGCATAGACGCAAAATCTATTTTATTTATAATTATGTCAGAATCGGAATCTTTGATTTTTATGCCAACGGATCTATCTCTTGGTATAACTGTTTTGTAATTATTATCTGAATCATAAGTACATATTCCGAAATCGGTACTCGTAAGATTCGAGTCAATCGCGCAGCCACCAATTTTAATTCCGGTTTTGAACATATTTGGTACTCTGGTTAAAGAGGTAGTAGTAGATAAACTGGAATAAATTGGTGCAGCTGAATCAGGACCACATTGAACATCCATGCCACGATGTCGTATACCTTTTGATGTTGTCGGTTCATCGATATCTGCAGTGAATAATTCCAATTTTATAAATTGACAAAAATTAAAAGTCACAGGTAACTTTTAACTTTATCGCTTACCATAGAGAAATATCGTTTGGGAATGCACATTTTCAGTAGGCATATTATGCTGCCTTTCTGATACATCGTGTTCGTTCATGTACGCATTACTGACGCTTCTAATAAGAGTTTCCTCTTCAAAAACCATAGAATCAGCATCAGCGTCTGTCCCGATGGTTCTCCGTAAAGCTATAGTTTCTTGAGCTGTTGCTGTTACTATTTCAATGAGCATGCTTTCTTTGGTTTCAGCCATCTCCATATTATAAGACCTTTTATCATTATCGATTTTGGTCATACTCTCGCTTATTAGATTAAAAGGTGTGACGTTATTTTCAATCATCATTTTGGGATTACATAGTTCTATTAAACTTGTAGGTATCTATAATTCACATTTATATAGTTTAAAAATAATGGTACAAATCGGATATTACAGGTAAATATTTTAGTCTAACGAGAGACTGACTACATATTGAAGACAGTGGGTAGTGAATGGAAACGTAAAAATGGGGATGAATCAGACTGAGTATTTCTACTCATAGGAAAGCTCTATGTCCAGCAATGGAGTAGGATAAGTTGATGATAACGATGATGAGAGACTGTAAAATCGGTATGATACTAGAAAACTAGTACATAATGTGCAAAACAACTTACAGGTTTGGCAGCAGTAGGATTTGCACTTATTTGTTGTTTCCTTTGAGGACTAACTATGTAAGTCCCACAACCAGCAGACGCAAATTTGGTACCTGTAGTATGAGCTCCCGTTCCGCCGTTGCTCGACTTTTTTAAGGCAATTTTTTTATCCAATTTTGTATTGCTATTATCTTTTATTTTGTCATCTGGTCTGTGGCGCTTGTGCGCTTTTGATTGTGATTTTTTTCTAGTTACACAGTTTAACTCAACGCTGTGCTTTCTCTTGATTTTCTTTTTATAATATGTGGTAAGTTTGGCAATGTTACCGTTAGTTTCAATTGTACTGTTATCAAGAGTACAGTCGTGAATAGGATACGGAACTACTTCAATATCTTCTTCAACCCAAGCTTGAGTTCGTTGCAGCTTCGAATCTTGAGGTGCATCTTCCCTTTCAAACATTTCTGTATCAAGTACAATAGGTTCACATTCTAAGTTTGGAATGTTAATTGCATGCTTTTCTGTAAATTCAAAGTCTGTAATAAAATTTAAACCGTTAACTAAACTGTGAGCGCATCAGCAATAAAATAAAGGCTTATTGTTCAGAAATACCTTTCGCAAACTCTGTGCTTTCGATGGTGATTTCATCTTCAAGTTCAAAATCTAGATATTTGTATTCGGCATTCATATCTTCTAAAACATTAATTAATTCGTCAAAAATAAGAATTCTGACAAACAACAATTTGCTAGAAGGTTACTCGGAAAAATCTCAACTACGAAATAGTTACCTGTCTGGTTGACTAAATGTTTATATTTATCAACTATCTTCATTCTGTAACGAAATTTAAGTATGATTGGTACATAGGTAATCATATCTGCCAGGTGCAGTAAACAAAATTAACAAAAAGTACTAACGCTGTGTCATCTTCTTTAATTTTCTCCAACGCAATCATTTCTTGTGACTTCTCCACTGAAGCGACACAAAAAGTGTTAATCTATGTTAAGAATGTTTGATAATTGTTTCCCAAGCTACAAATAGTTTTCTTAAAAACTAACCACAGTTGATAGCTTTCAGGGGATAACTTTCAATAAAGTGTTTTTTTCTTCGTTCTATGGTTTTCTCCGTTAACGTCAATAAGTCAAGTAACTTGCATTGCATCCATCTCGTCGGCGGAGGAGTACCGCGCCCTATCAAAGGTAACATTTGTAAGCAAAACACTGGTAAATTATATCACGACTAAGTATGTGCTTATTCTCATATAGAAAACATGTCATGACAAACAATATTCACAATGCCGTATGAACTATTAAGAATGGCTTAAAAAGAATAAATATATTATGTGACGCAGTCACGACGCCGACGACGCATTGTATAAAAACACGGACATTAATTTTAGACCAGGTGCTGAGTGGAGTTGAGTGTGTGAAATATAAGGACCGTACCTACTCGCTGTGTGGTTTTGGACTCAAAAAAGGATGCAGATTATGATTCTGGATGTGGGCAGGTATATTGGTAAAAAATAAAGCTTCCAACATGTATCATTATCGATACATGATGGAAAGAGAGGCTTCCAGCATGTATCGATAATAAGGTAATAAATTATACCCTGCTAACCAGCTGATTTATACTTATTATTAATATTAATGTAATTTAACAGTCATATTGTACTACAAATTGCGTGGTAGGTACATTATCCAGGTCCTGCGCTCAGAAATATTTTACCCTAGCTATAGCTATATATGTTAGCTATTTCCACTTGAAAATGATTTCTCGCACACTCGCTTTGTTGACCTTTTTGCGTAGCAAAAAAATTCTTCATCTATGGTGTACACGCCCCGTCTACTAGAAGTATAACTGACCGGAATCTATACAAAATTCACGACCTCATATTTTATTTTTTTAACTTTTATAGGTTTACACATGACCGCCATCTCGCCTGATGTTAAGCGACAATGCTGTTTACGATGGAGCGTGTTTACCTAGAAAAAACCGATTTAATCTCGAGTTGAAGAGGCCAAGATTATAACTATCAGGAAAAACCCACTCCGGCAACTCATTCCACAGCCTAGATGTTCTTATCACAAAAGTAGAGTCAAACCTCTTCGTCCGTGTCTTTGGAATATCAACCATGAAGCGGAGCCGCTTCTTCAAGCTACGAGAAGTCCGATAGAAAAAAGGTCAAGGTGGTATTAGATCATGCAGATCAGTTGCACACTCTCCGAAGTGTATCCGATAAAAACCCGACAGGCTAGCAATTTTGCGGCGATGTTCGAAACTTTGAAGTCTTTTTCGTACAAGAATGTCATTGCCTATGAGCCTTTTGGCCCGCCTCTCTATCGATTCCAGTGCCTCAAGCTGATACTTAGCCGATCCATCCCAAAGGTGCGAACAGTAGGTACTCCACACAAGAGCGAATCTGTGCTTTGTATAACTAAAGTAATAGTTCAGATTTTAAATACTTTCGCACCTATTGAGAGGACACCTAGTTTTTTGGCAGCTAATTTAGCCTTGGACTTACTTACTGGGACTTATACGAGCCTAAATTGAGCGTTGATGTCAAGGTAACGCCCAAAAGCTCAAGACCTACCTTAATTTGCTGTCCACTGGCTCTCGCACTATATAGGTATGTAACTCACTACAACGGTGCTATCATCCGCAGCTTCAACAGATCGCTGATATGTAGCAGAAAAAGCGTCGCAGAGAGTACCTACAGACCCTTGAGGGATTTGAGGGGGAAGGAGGTTTTTCGTTTGGCGTGAGATGCCCCATAAGTATTATTTTACTATTGGAATAAAATTCATCGTAGATCGCATCGTCGCCGTCGTTACATTAGGCTAGAAAGTGGTAAAGTGTGAACCTTGGTTTAAAAAAACTCGAGAAGTCGCTTGCCTTTACTAGTGCGAAGAGCAAGTTTCATAAGTCTGCAAACCACCCGGTCTAGTTCCGTAGTGATGTCTTCGTCTGCAGTGAGCATGGAGCGGAGTCTCCGCACCTTCTGGTCCAGAGCGCGTCTGAGACATCGAGCTGGAGGATGAATGTTAGTACACTGACGACCTCACCCGTCGTTACTTGGTACAAATACGAAGCAAGTTGTTATTGACCAAGGAATTGTAATGACCTTTGTCAAGTAGGCAAAATATAATAAAACGTTTACTATACGATCGTACAATTGATGTTATAGTTGATGCCGCCCATACAATCATTAACAATCCGCTTCGTCCTTCATCAACCTCATTGTAGTATGTAGGTATTGCTTATACTTAGTGAGGTTGATGAATGAATGTAAGAAATGAAAGCCCATGTTCTTATTGCTGGGAGTCGAGGCCTCTTCTTCCAAGGAGAGAGTCAAAGCCCTAATCCACCACGCTGGCCCAGTGTGAATTGGAGGATTAAGCATAACCTCGAAAGATTCTTGGAACATGTTGGTTTTCTCACGATGTTTCCCTTTCCCGTTTTTAAGTTAGGGGAATTACGCACATGATTTCGAAAAGATAGCCGTGCGCATGGGTCTCGAACCAGGTGCTACGGATCGGCATTCTAGACTAGACCAGCCGTAGCTTAACCTCACTGACCTAATTATAATTTAGTCACAGTTTCCACAACCTTGACTTATTCAGACCAGGCTCTTATCTCTGAGTTCAATTAACGAACTAAACTAACCTCGACATTTTTATAACTTTTGTTTGACGACTGTATTTGAAGGGTTTGAAAACTGTCTTGGGTCGCGTACCTAAGCTTCGAATAAATTCTTTGAATACGACGATAAGGGTAGGTAGGTACCTTTTAGCAATAATAATACTATAATCAACAAGAGTACGAAATTCTGAACGTTATGAATGTACCTATTGAGAAATTAAATACGTGAGAATAGTTTTCAAACCATGAATATCCGGTACAGGGGTACTTCCATCTGAGAGAGAGGTAGAATCCCACTGTAAATATAAATGAATAATTAAAATTCAGTAGCCTATTGACTTCACGTACCCTAAGTTCAAATTAATTTAAACAGTCGTTGTAAGCTTATTGCAGGTCTGGTTTAAAAATTACAAAGACTAACTGATGCTCTGGTATTGCGCTACGGAAAGTTTTCAAAGGCCCAGGGCCCAGGCTCCTCCAAAGCGGAGACGAAACGAGAGGAGAGGAGCTGTTTTATACAACCAAGAGAAATTGTTAATTCACACTTTTCGTCTCCACTTAGCTTCAATGTGTAACACCGGTTAGAGATGTATCATAAGTGGCGTAGATGTGAGCTGTGCCTCGCAAGCTGGCGTTGACCAACTGAACGCAGCGGAGAAGAGATGCGAACGGCTTGAAGGTATAGGGTGCGCTGAGCGGCGCCGCTATCTCGCCCAGCCCCGCCTCTGACTTTCGTGTCAGATCGAACTAAACTGCATTCCAACCATCGCACACATCTCCGCTAGTCTAGTCAGTACACATCTGCGCTCAGCTTTGGTGGATATCCCTTTGTTTACACGCTGTTCTTCAACAGCTCTTCTCGTCTACGCTTCGAATATCTCTGCCCATCTCCGCTTTGATGGAGTCCGAGGATAGTTCAGTAGAGCTTGAAATACTCAACCCCCTTAAAAAATTAGTGGAAATCATTACGAAACGACAAAAATTTCTTCAAGTTGGACTTAACTATAACTAACTTTGCCAAAATCCAGAAAAAAAGGTTCTGATGAATTTTTTAAGTTCACTATTCAGGGAAACTTTGAGCATGCGACTGGTAGATGCACTTAGCACCTACTCCTATTATGTATCTATTTAAGTGTCACACATTAGGATAATGATTAGGTAATTTTCCAAAAACGCATTTAGTATTAAAATTTTAATATAAACTTTGGAAACGTAACATTACAATTTTCTTTTCTTAGCCTATTTTACTTATTTCTACGAAAAAAAAATGACACTGTTAAGGCTTAGGTACTGTCGTAAGGTCGACTGTGAATAAATAAATAATCAATGTTTACTTACAAGTTAGATATATGAACAGTTAGCGCTTATATGAACAATTATAACTTGGCTGACTGAAGTTTGTGTGATTTTGGGAGTAGGTAGCTAGACAAGGAGTAAGTAGTTCGCCAGTAAGTTACAACGCGCAATCAATATGCGCAGTATACGTACTAACGTTTTCGTTACTGACGCCGACGCTAGCAAATGTTTGAAAAGGGTTTTTATTTTTTATTGCGCATGAGTTCAAATTTAAGCACCACACGCGACTATCTAATTAAGTAAAATATTTCGTAAAAAAGTATACCTATTTTCCATACATTTACTAGCGTTTATACGACGTTAATAGATATATACCTAATAGGTATGTAAATTGGTTCCTGCACTTAAGTTTACGTGATGTATTAAAAGGTGATTACATCAGAGAGTACATCAGTGGCCTCCGGAGAGACCTCGTCTTGCGTGCCCGCGGACGAATAGTCGGTGAGCATTCGTGAATGAATTACAAAGTTGCCCAGTACTTCGTAGCCATTCCATTCTAAAAGGTCCCTGAAATGAATTATGTAAGAATGTAGCCATTATTTTAAATGGATATTAAATGGGTTTCTAGGTAACCCTGCTCCAAATAAATAAACTAAATAAGTAAATAAATATTGCTAAACATTCTTCACACAACATTAACTAGTCCCAAACTTAGCAATGCCTATGGAAAGTACTATGGAAATGTGATAGCTGATACGAGTATAACGCTTACTCAAGTGTAAATAGTAAATACATATCTACTATCATAGAAACACTCAGTATTAATCACACAAACATTTTCTTTTGAGAGGGAATCAAACCCGTGGCCTACGAGTCGCCGCGAAGGCTTACTATGAACTAAGCCATGAGGTAAATTAAACGGTGTGTAAGCGAAAACAAATGTATGATTAAAACTTCGAGCCTAAGGACTCAAATGTTTAGGGCTAGTAGGCAATGTTAGACCACAATTTCTTGGATAGAAAGGTACAGTCCCCGAGGTATAAGCTGAGCTTTGCATTAGTGTGAGTGATCACATACATACGCATCTATTACCAAAAGTACAGTCAGACAACAAACTCTTAAACAACAAGCTGACATTAACTATCCAGGATCAATATGGTCATTGCGAAAAGAAGTATCTCTTTTAGGATTCAAATGGTCAGAGGATAACAGAAAAATTTTAATGGAAAAGCATGATATCCGTCACCTACGTATAACTTATTTACTTAAAATTTCCGAATACCGTATTCAGGGCAGGCCTATCGTTTATACCAATATACAATTGATACTGCATAATAAACAACGATTTATTGAATATAAAATTGACACCTTATTAAGAGAACATGGTCACAGCGTCCTGCGTCTGACTGTACTTTTGGTGATCACTCACACTAATGCAAAGCTCAGCTTATACCTCGCGGACTGTATTTTATTTTATTTCGTGTTTTTGCCGTGATTATATTTATGGTGAGTTTGTGCCCGATATTTCGGTGCTGTTAACGTTAATAGTGTTGTGCACAACCACGACAGCTGAAAACAATTTTTCAGAATCTCTGAATAGTTTGAAAATAATAATTAACAAACTTACTTGACTTTTTCCACGTCGTCAGTGATATGTTCCACTACACGCATCAAAAGTTCTATAGGTATTTCAAGTTTACAAGCTTCGAAGGAGAAATCTTCATCGAGCTGTGAGTCTATCAGTCTGTTTATTTCATCTGATATCAAATCTAATATGCGGCATTCATCAGACTTCACCTGGAAAAAAAAAATCTCAATACCCAAGCACGGTGCGGTAATTATTAATAGGATAATTACTCTTTTCCAAAAGGGAGAGTTAGGTTCAGAAAGTGAAAAGAAAGTGCACACACCGGCATTCAAATTCGATACACTGATGTTAGTTGCGCGTGTTTTTTAAGGGATTCCTGGCAGTATAGTATTTGTAACTTCTTGCGTGGGTACATAAGTATGTACTTGTACACTTTCTCATATTTATTTTTAACTTTACCACTTCAGCGATAAAAAAAACAGAGTTGAGAGAGAGAGAGAGTTGGAGAAGTTTGCTATTTGAGTTGCCAAACCTCCATCCTCAACAATAAATTCAAATCGAACATCGTAGGGGTATGAGCGGTTTCTAAAAAAAGTGTGTGTATAGGTACGCATGTACGCACGCAAGAAGTTAGGAGTAATAAGTAGTTAAGTAGGGTACTTCTTCTCTTTATTCCTCGTACCTACTATTAAATGTAACATTAATCACGTAATAGGTAATATCTTCAACGCAAGAACTATCAACCTAAAGTTAGTTAAATTAGTTCCAATGCTTACTAAAATGTTGACTAGCTAACTACAGAGTGTCGGTTTTCCGCAACGGTGCGCGCGCGCATGGTATAAATTTACTGTCATCCTTTTTAACGCGCCAAAAGTATTTAAAAAAAAATGTACTTACCTCAAAAGGATAGTTGTATGCTTTAACAATTTTATAGTACTGGTTCCAGTAGGGTGCATTTTCACCCCAGTTTATGTTGTACCAAGTATGAAAACCATTATCTAATTGATTGTTCAGCTCCTTATTGAAATTCAGCATTTTAGTAAGATGTCTTATTTCGTCCACCACTTCTCTAGTGTGGACTAAGGTGTCCAATTTGTTCTTTGCCATCAAATTAAGAGTTGTTTTCGAGAATTTTTTTACCTCCAATGTGGTACAATTTAATCTGAAAGATAGGATCATCATCGTTAATGTCTTAAGTGTCATTGCTGAGGGAATAATTCACGTTTACGTCGTTCTTCCTAATGAAAAAAGGTAATTCGTTTTCATGTGGTAAATGTAAATGTACCTACTCGACCGTTGGTCAATATGGCCTGATAATGTTGCCTAATTTCGGTTCTAGGTTCGTGTAAGGATAAGACCGACAAATTACACTTTTTACTTGCATAAATGAATAAAAATTAATATTAAAAAAGGCCTTGATACTCTGTCACCTTTCGACTCTATGACAATACTGTCCGTAGTATAGTGCCTATACTAAATACCATAATTGTAAATTACAACGCGTTTTAAACAAATTCAAGGCCAAAATCAGTCTAGTTTTAAACCACTGCACATGGTACACATTCAAACCTGTTATAGACATCCTCGATTTGATAAATTCGATGATTATTCATTTTTCTTCGAGGTCGGAGGATATCGAAGCACATTTGCTCATAGTCAAACATCATGAAACCCCTGTCACACTCCACGTCAAGGTTGCACTGAGACATTTGGTCTTGGTAAAGGACTGTGTCTTGAGAACTGGACGATGTACTCAGGACAAGAGTAATGCTAGATTGTATGGCGGACTGGAGGTCGATGTAGGAATCCGCGCTGAAAGGACATGAGGAAGGAAACAAGCTGGGTAAGGAATTAAGTAATATTTAAGGAGAGGATGAGGTAAGAAAACTATGGATGAACTGACAGCCCACGTCGCTTAGACTCTCTCCACAGTAGGCATACTGTGAGCGGCCGATTGAGTGAGCTGCAAATTAATGGCGAACTGAAATTTGAGTTAGCTGCAAACTCAGATCAATTTGCGGGTACAAAAACCGGTTTTGTTGTAAGCCGCTGAGACAGTCGGCGCACGTAACGCTGCAAACTGCGTAGACTGAGCGCAAAACTAGCAAACTGTGGACACTCTATTTAAAACATATGGAAGGGCGTACTAGACCGATACGCCGCTAACTCAGACGGCCGCTCACAGTTTGCCTACTGGGGACACTTAGTCGGAGGTGAGTCAGCTCACGGAGCCGTATACTGTGAGTTTCGACTCCTAACCGGGATAATCATTTGTTTGTTACGGATATATGTCCCGACCTGGGTGCTTTTATTCATCGTCAGCAAATATTTACAACTTTACTTTACATTACGTATCGCAGCTATCAGGTTCCCCACAATACAAGCTTTGCTTATTTATAAACTGATGCGCTTAAAATGTTCATGTAAAGCTTCATACTCTAAAGTGAAAACGACAGTCACAGACAGGAATCAAATCAATTGGTATATTAAGTAATTACTGTTCAAAATACACTGAACTTTAATGACGATTGTCGTAATTCGTAAACAGTTCAGGGTTAAACTATACTAGGGTAGTTCTGGATTGAGTTTGCCAGTTACAGACTATGTATGACTATGATGACTATGATGTGCCGGTGGTTTGTTTGAATAGCTAATATTGATCATCTAATTGACTAACGAAATCAAATATTTCTTTGTTGGGACATGGTTCATGTAGTAGTTAAAAACAAACATTTTTATCCCATTGTGGGTTTACAATGAAATTGTTGGAAATATTGTTCTGATATTAATTAATATTTTGCTCTACTTACTTTTTAGGTGGTTCAATCACGTTAGTCTCATTAGGAACGTCGGGAGATTCCCAGCTGCTAATTAGATTGCTTATACTGTGCGGACTTGGACTTTCTGTAACAATAATCAAATATTTTTAAAAAGATTTCACAGTGACTCCGTCTGCGTGGAATCTACAAATTTAAAAAAAACTAGTCAATGAGGAACTCGGCAATCTTAATGGGATTATTCAATTATGGACTCAGCATATTTTTTGTTAAAAAATAGGTGCCAACAAGGACTTACCTACTGTAATCTGTGTTCTAAAATTCTGGCTAATCCAATTAGTGTAATTGATAAGCAAACAAATTACCTACTTGTTAATCAAGCAAAGACTAAACAAAAATCTATGAAAATCGGTTAGGAATTTTTTGTTTTTAAAATACACCTAATATACTATAACCATTTGATCAGCGCTACCTGAAACTAGGGCCAAACTGTTGAGATTCAGGTCCTGCTGTTTGTTATACTCCTTGGAGACGAACACTGCCATCTGACTGCAGCAGCCGAGATGCTGGGTACCTAATGGTCCCGGGCCGATGCCCTTGCAAGAAACCGTGTACTGAGGGTACCTGACTACTATATTACTGCACCTGTAATGTGAAAACGGTTTTGTTACACACATGATAACTTTTATAATTAAAGGCAAAGAAAGAGATATATATATCAACATCATTGTATAAATATTTTGAGCCAGTCAGTTGGAATAATATAGTTTACTTCAGTTTAGTTTAATAAATACCAAACTTATTAAACAAAACTGGCTGTTATATCTATACTTCACGTTTGTAGGTTACTAGTTGTGACTCTAAATAAAATGAAATCAAAGTATTAAATTTATTAAAATTTTATGATCTTGACAAAACATTATAGAAGTTTAAATCATGGCCCTTCAAACGCCTGGGGGGATAAAATCACAGGCCTAGTCTACAGTAGGGTATTTTACAATTTGCGTTTTAGTGTTACAGAATTTAGGATATTTATAGTTTTTCAAATTACCAATCGTGAAACTGGTCTTGGCTCCATTCAAAAAAATGATCTAAACGCCTGAGGCCATTTTTCTCCAAATTTTTGAAGAGACTATTGAAATTTCCATTAGGTGTAGTGAATATAGCAATCCAGGGTTTTATGAAACCAAACACAGTGTGAATGAGTCGATCCAGGTCATGAGGAAGCATGTGTTCAATCATCTCTATAGCAATCACAGCATCACATCCAATGAGTCTGTAGTCTGGGTCTGCTGCATTTCCTTTGAACAGCTGAAAAACAATAGGAATTGTCTTTATGCAACTAAACATAAATACTAGTTTTTTACTATTATCTAATAAAAAAAATGAAATTCTAGGATTCTCTGCAGCCTGCTTAGGAAAGTACTACACTTTTGCCAGTTATTCTGCCACCAAGCAGTAATGTATACTTAACCATGTTCTGATTTGAAGGGCAATGTTTGAAGAGATTTACAGGCCAATGAGCTAAATCATAATATCTCTAGGTGACTAGCAGTACAGTACTTTACACTTTTCACAATCAAATAGTTGTGTTACCTAGGTACCTACCACTTACCATACGCGGTCACTTTACATACATATAACATTACAAAAAAAATAGAAAATGTTAAGTGGGTTGTTTTTCAACTTGTACAATGAAGTCATTGTCAACATTCAAGAACATTTTATTCATTATGCTCTGATATTATAATACAACCAAACTTTCTGAAATAATCTTCACATATTTATGACTTTGTCATGTAGGGGTATTAGTAAAGTATTGTAATGAAGTATACTTTGAAAAGAATATTAGTATACTAGTATTTGTTACAAAAGACTGATAAAAACTAATTTGATATGTCTGAAACCATCGATATAAATCAATAGATGTGCCCTGAGCACCTTGAAATTGGTAATAAACTGCGTCTCTGTGTGTATCGTAAGTGGTTAACAAACAACCAATCTAATTGACCCCTATAATCGCTAGCGGCGAGATTTGCTGTGGTTCTAATTATTTTGGTTGTTGACAACGAATAATGATAGGTAAAAACGTCCGACGTCCACCGCGTCCTGCAACCGACTAGAACGGAAAGAGTGAGCTCACTCATCCCAACGTTGACATGATTGCGTGCGCTCTGATGTTAGGGAAAGCCCATCTTGGGTTCTACAATCTATTTCTGAAACTAGATTGATTATACATCCAAATTGATGAAAAAAATATTTCCCAAATTACTGTTTTGTTTCCATCAAATACTAAAAATATATAACAACTAGCTGTTACCCGCGACTTCGACCGCGCGAAATAAATTCTAAGGTAACTCAGGCAGTACCTATTTGTATACCCAGACACATTTACAGTTACTAAAAACAGCTTAAGTATAATAAAACAACTGTATACTATTTCATCAAAATCGGTTCAGTTTTTTAGATCTGAAAGGGTAGAGACATTCAGCCCCCATTTCAACTCTAATTTCACCCTCGTACAGTTTGAAATTACATAATTGCTACAACAAACATTTGTTTGCTTCGCGTCAAGTGTTTCACACAGAGTTTCATGGTTTTATTTTCAAAGGTTGGGAACTTTCATATTGACATTCACACCCATTTCAACCCCAATTTTACCCCCGTAGAGTTCAAAATTACGAAATTATTAGAACAAACATTCGTTTGCTTCGTGTCAAGTAACTATATACAGAATTTCATGGTTTTATCTGCAACAGTTGGGAACTTCCATATTGACATTCATCCCCCATCTTAACCTCAATTTCACCCTTGTACAATTTGAAATTACGAAATTGCTAGAACAAACATTTGTTTGCTTCATGTCAAGTGCCTATATACAGAGTTTCATGGTTTTATCTTCAACGGTTGGGAACTTCCATATTGACATTCATCCCCCATTCAACCCTAATTTTACCCCCGTACAGTTTGAAATTAATAAATTATAAAACAAAGTGTCTAGATACAAAATTTGGTAACTATGAAAATTTGTAATTTTTAAAAACAACGTAATTTTTAAAAATTACGAATTTTCATACAACCGTTCATCCCTTGTTTCACCCTCTTAGGGATTGAATTTCGCAAAATCCCGTCTTAGCAAGCGCCTACGTGCTAAAAGAGACCTCCATGCAAAATTTCAGATACCTAACATTTATAGTTTCTGAGATTCTTTGATGAGTGACCTTTCACTTTTATATATATAGATTTTTTGTAACTACATATCCTAATTGCTGAGTACTGAAATAAATAATTAATATTTACAGTTAAAAATACCAAGTTATAAATTGTACTATTTAAAAAGCAGTCATTCTAATTTTGGACCACAAAAGAGATAGGTATGTTTTATTCTCTATCAACAAGACAGTGATACCCTCGCCACCGGCAAACCAAATATGCATAACAGAACAATTCATCATTTTATTATTTTTCAATAATTTTAATATTTTTCAAAAACTGCACTTAACACAAAATATTTAATGTCCATTAGTGCTCCGAGACGTATGATATGCTTCCTGCTTCACTACTTGACTTTAGCAATCTCTTCCATATCATAAGGTGTAAAAAACCATGTGGCAAGTTAGAATCCATTCCAAAAAATTGTACTTATTTGTACTCACAGTAACTTCTAAAGGGTTTTCTCTCTTTGGTACATAATCTTCACAACCAACGAGATCAATAGAGCAACGAAGAGGAATGCTTTCCAAGTCCACTCCTAGGATGCACTTGATGCCAGGGACCTCTTTCAAGTAATTGATGAAGCTCATATCATGGTACCCAAGGTCCACTACCTGGAAGTAATAGGTTTACATCAATAAATATCTAAGCATTATAACATATCATACTTATTGGAACTGGGCACGTAACAGTTGCATACATTCTAATATTGTAGTGGGTGAATCCATGACAAATTATACTCTATATCGGTCGGCAACGCGCGGCCCGCGGGCCGCATGCGGCCCGTGACCTGCCTCCGTGCGGCCCGCGAGGGTGTTAAATAAGATTATGAGTTTTTTAAATATATTTCCAGCTCACATATATCCCATAAATTTTACAAATTGCAAATATTAATTTATACATCTACCTATACAAGTAACAAAATTTCAATAGTGCGGCCCGCTTTTTTACCATGTGGCCCATGGCTCCCAAAACGTTGCCAACCTCTGCTCTATATGATAGGACTCTTGGCAGAGGCTGTCTGAGGAAGTACCACACCTTTGCCAGTTATTCTACCGCCCAGCAGTAAAGTGCAAACATTACTGTGTTCCAGTTTGAAGAGCAATGTTTATAATGAAATTACAGGGCTTAGAGATAAAACATCTTATATCTCTGCATGACAAGCGCAGTGCAGTGCTAGGTAATGATTTGGGCTCTTCATGTTCCAACAGCTGCTTGTCACTGTGCTGTTATTTGGATGGTATGATACTTACCATCAGGCACATGTCCTGCTCATCTCGTCACTCTATATCTACTAAATAAAAAAAGATACCAAGAGTGAAAAAAATTCATTTCTTTAAAATCTGAAAAACAACATTCCACATAACATGCCACAGAAAAACCTAGAAGAAACATGAAATTTTTAAATTGATTAGTCTTAATATATGTACACAGGTGAACTGGCTGAATGACCATTGTCCCCTCAAACTATTGGAAATATGAAAAAAATCAACTATCAATCTGTCAGCAATTTTGCTCGTTATGATTTCAGGTAATTTGTTGCAGTGTTTGTGGATTGTGTCATAGTTAGGTTTTTTTTCAGGTGTTACAGTGGTAACAAAAAAACACACTTATTATGTTGAATGTTAATTAATATGACGATTGATTGTTATTTAAGTTTTATTTACTGACAAATAATTTAATTTATTTGCAACCTACTTACTTTGTTACATACCTAGAAACTAATAAAATACCCATTTTGTCTGTAAAAGGTATTTATTTTTTGTTCATACTCATAATCCTTGAAATATAACTATCTATGGTAACGCCCCAAAATAGTAAAATTGTAAGAAAATATACTAAAGTATTTGTGGCAGTGATCATGGCACTACTAACCATCTACATTAGTAAATATTATAAATTTGGAGGCCAGGAATTTTTAGCCATATCTTCCTAAGAAAATTCCCTGAATTTCATATGAAATTAAGTGAATTTCTACATAAATATATGTAACAATGGTCAGAACACAGAGGCAGAATCATGGAACACCTGAAACATACACTTTTCAACCAGGTAGGTGATGAAATTGTTATGTTATTTGGTAATCTATAAAATTTTAATTTTACAATTTATATAAAACAGCCAATAAGTATTGTAGAGAATAATACAAATAAATTAATAGAACATCAAGTATTTTAAGTACATAGAAAATATCATTAAACGGTTTTATCTTCTAAAGCATATGTAAACCCTGATTGATATCTTGATAGCAATAAATGTGTGCTACTTTGTCATATTCTGCAACATTTTTTTCAAAATTAGGTTGGGATCTGAATATAAAGAAAAAGGAACTGGAAAGGTTTGGTATAAGAATGTTATGTTACTTTCAACCTGTCCAAAATTTACCAGCTCAGAGAATAGTAGATAAAACTATTGCCCTGAACTAGTGATTGGAAGAGTAAGTACTTACCTTTGTCAACTTTCCCTTCCACTGCTCATCCATCAGACAGTCGCTGACTGCGGCGTATCTCTGCAAATACATCGGAGGGTAGAACACCACACCCCTCTCTTCATCATACTCTGCGAACACCTGTTCATCGGACTCTTCATCATCAGTAGCCTCTCCGGTCCTGCCAAACGCCAGATAAAGCTTATTGTAATATGGCCGCACCAGACGGTCTAAGGCGTTTATTAAGGATTCCCGAAAGAATATCAGAGTCTGCAGAGTTATAATCATGATTCACGTAACGGACTAGAGATTTAAATAAAACTATCTCCGAACGAGATTAAAATAAATAAGAAATTCGGCGACGTTCTATCCATGATGTTCACATGTTTTGGATTTGTCAGTAGGTATGTATTTGTTTTGTTTTGAATTTTTGATTGATCACGTTACAACAACTACAATAAGCCGTGAACAAATATTTGGTGCCGTATTCTCCAACACAATAATTAAACGACAAAACTATAATAGGAACCATAACATAACCCAGGATTAAAAAAAAAAAAGCAGTCAAAGGGACTGCCGATAGAAGTGAAAACTTATTACTCAGAATTTGATAGCTCACTTTGCCTGAAACTGAAATCGGAGGGCGAGGCTATGACCATGGCCGACGAAATCATCCGAGCTTACCGGAAGATTTCTTTCATTTACGAACGTGACGCTTGAGCTCGATCACAGCCCACGGAAAACCTGTATGTCGCGCATCAAAAGAAGTGTTCACTTCAAAAACCTATACATTCATACCCATTTAAGGTAGTTACATGATGTATTTATAAGGAAATGGGTTAAGAAAGCTAATTTGTTGATCAAGTTTTTGAGTCTGTTTATTTTTTACGCGCAAGCAAATTTATTGTAGCTTAGTTGCGCTCCTTATGCGCTAGCCGGCTAGCCCAAAGCGGAGATTTTCGACAGTCAAATTACAAGATGTTGTACAGGATAACACTTACTCTGAATTAAAACCTGATCCTGGGGCGTCAAAAGAAGTTTTGACTTCAAAAAATTAGGGACTGCCGATAGAAGTGAAAACTAATAACTAACAACTCAGAATTTGATAGCTCACTTGGAAAACTACGCGGCTGAAACCGCGGTGTGTGGCTATGACTATGACCATGGCTATCTAGAATCTAGATCTTTCGAGTTTATGTACCTGAATATTTACTGCATTTACAAACGTGAAGCTTGAGTTCAATTCACACCTCACGGAAAATCTGTAGGTATGGGGTGCGTCAAAAGAACTTTTCACTTCAAAAATTACGACGATACATACGTATAGTGCTTAAAAGTTTCGACTGACGCTGACGTCACGTCTATAATGATTTACATAATCAACGCGTAAACTTAACATTACAACCCCTACTCCGATGGTCTATTTCTTTGTCAATTTCTAATAATTTCATTAAACAACAAATACGCGATCCATATAATTAAATCAATAGTTCAATAGTTCAAAAATCTACCTGACGGACTAATAATAATTTTTGACCCAGACATCATCCCTATCTGCGATTGGTAAAAACTTTTCGAAAGTGTCATCGCGTTATTTTCGAAAGTGTACCTATCTACTAATAAGGAACTTTCCATTTTTTTAGTTGTATTTTTTAAAGATCATACTAAGACTACAATAAAACCCAGTGTTTTTATATTTTAAATATCTCAACAAATGACGAAGTTATGAAGCTTTTCCTTCCCATTTTAAAAACGCGCGGCCGGCCAAACACATAGCCGTCGTGTGACCACTACATAGTTCGGGAACTGTCTCACGTCTCGTTGATAAGAAATTTCCAATAAGAAAAATTGTATCACATGTTTGTCGAGTAGTACTTTGTATTAAACTCACTTTGTAAAGTTCCTACGCTTTTGTTCTTGTTCGTGAACCACATCGAAGCTCACATATCATGTTTTCTGAAGAGGACCAACACCAGTACCATCCTGACTCCGAACCACTTCTTCTGACTGCCGACGCGGCAGTGCAAACACCGCGATGACGTCACAAAGCACGGTCGGCTCGCGAACGACACAACGCCCAGGCGGTTGTTTGCTGTAGCTCGTAGTTAGTACTCATTAGCTCAACATAACAGCAAGCATTATCATGTAAAATAAAATTAAAATACGTTATAAGTTATAAGTACTGCATCGTGCCTAAATGTACATGCAAATCGGCGACAACGTCCGAAAACTATTCTTTTACGTCGTCAAAACAGAAAAATACGAGATACATAGGTGGGCTGAAAAATCAGTAAGTAGGTACGGTACTCATACGAATAGCAATTAAATGTAACTATTTATCTAAATCTACTGATAGAAATAATATATCAATGTGATGAAAATGTAATTATATTCCATGTTTATTTATTTGTTTCATTTTACTGCTTGACCAGTTGGTATATAAATAGACATATGGATTTATTTAAAAATATTTAGTTTACTCAAATGTCAACTGCTAGCTTTTACTTATAAAGGCTTACTGGCAAGTATTTGCTAAGATTTATGTTATGTTTATTTTTTTCAAAGACGACGTATTGTTTCTGAAAAAAGATAAGTTTGTGTGATTGCCAAATAACTCGGTTATTATATAAGTAGATACATAAGAACGGTCTACTAGTGCAAAGCGTCTTCAAACAGAGTATTTTGAAAAAGTATTTAAGTTACTCTGTTGCCCAGCATCCCGTATCTATAATTTATTAAATGTGTCAGAGTTATGAAGAAATCTAAGATCCTAAAAGTCTATGTATTTCGGTATCAATGGACTGTGTCTACACATACCACATAGTCCACATAACGTACCTAGAATAAATTATAGCTGGTCTCACACGCCACACGTACCACTTTATTTTTGAAGCCATGTGTGTAATGCCACTAACTTTCAAAAAGTGTTAAGCCGACTAATGCCTAGAATATTTCGTGGTCATGTGTCATCCACCATCCCGCACTGGATCCGCGTGGTGGATTAAGGCCTGGACTCTCCTTGCGAGATAAGGCCACGAGTCCCAACTGTGGAAAAATTTAGTGGGATCCATATTATACTATGTTATGGTCTATAGTGCGTTCCAGCAAGCTGTGTAGAAAACCAAAACAAACCAAAAAAAAGGTGATACCATAACATAAACATCGTTTAATCTTAGTATTTTTATGAAATTGCCTTAAAATATTTTTCACAAATAGGATTCGACTATATTGCGATCTTAAGTACCATATACTTAGATTTGTATTGATCAAATAATTCTATACTATCTTATTTTAAAAGTTATAGAAAGTAAGGGTAGGATGATAGAAATATGATTTTAAGTACTAGCAATTTGATCTGTGTTTCTCAAACTCTCAATGTGGCATTCAAGACATTTATACTTCTTTTCATCAAATTATTCTTATTAAGGACGCGCCAATTTTTCTAACATACCTGCCATATTTTTCTCCTGCCCATATTGTAAAAATGCCCATTTCCATTATATTCAAGTATGGATTAATTTTACTCTATTTATTTTTGTCATTGATTGGGAATTTTTAATTGCAATGTAATTTGATTTGTGGTCATAGCTCACGCATTTCTAGATGGCCATGCCATGATGTCGAGGCCACGCCCTTTCAGCATTTCCCATTGGCTGACGCATTTCTAGATGCCCAATCGCCGAGTTTACCCGAAGATTTCTTATCATACCCGAGCGTGACGCTAGAAATCAATTTACACCCCCCGAAAAATCTGTCTAGGCGCGCCTAAAGAAGTTTTCACTTCAAAAACAATTGGTTGTAATAGGAAATGCCGATAGAAGTGAACACTCATAATTTGATAGCTTAGGTACTTTGGAAACTACGCGGGTGAAACCGGAGGGTGTGGCCAAGAGCGTGGCCATCTAAAAATGCATCAGCCAATGAGAAATGCTGACGCATTTCTAGATAGCCAATAGCCATGGTCCCGAGTTTACCCGAAGATGTCTTATCATTCCCAAGCGTGACGCTAGAATTCAATTAACAGCTCACGAAAAATCTGTCTGTAGCACGCCAAAAGAAGTTTTCACTTCAATATTACCGACGCTGATATATTGACTGGAGACAACGCGTCACTGGATTCCGGCGCTCGGCGTGTCTGTCACTGGAGCCAAACCCCTGCGTTTGTGACCCCAGTGACGCACTCTCGACTCGGACGTACTATGATGTAGGATAGTAGGACAACGTATGATGGCGGACGCGGTGGGGCTGGGTATGTTGGGGCGCCGCTTTTCCTATTCTCTGCAGCTGGATGGTGGTAGGTGACGCAGCCGAACATCTTGCCCGTCGCGGAGGACCAAGGGTGCCCAGACATGAGAGCCGATCGGTCGCCGTGGTGGTGGGTCTCCATGGTGATATGGTGGGTGTGTAAGTGACGGATCATTGCTATTATTGAGGTAATGGAATTTTATATTATTTTAGTAGGTGTTTTCCACAAATCCGCCAGTGAAACCGCGGGACACAGCGAGTTATAAATAAATAATGGTGGATATTTCACACATTTATACATTGCCACTCGTTCGTTCCACCAGTTCGTTGATTTCAGAAACAGTGATCACTGTTGGATGGTATCGATGGTATAATGCTTTGTCTACTATTAAAGTATTACAAACTAGACACGTCTATTTCATCCTGAAAACGCCTTATTTAGTGTTGTTGTTACGAGTTAAAAGCCCAGGAAGCTACAACCAGCGATCTATCGATTCCAGTACCACAGATTTCAGTTTCACAATACATTTCATCAATGTAAATCGGTCCACTGTCACAGAATAGGTAAGAACACATGACACACGAACAGTTTCCGGCAAGAAATTCTAAAACAGCATTGTGCGTCTTTGTCACTTACATTCAGAGTGATAGAGATGGAGATTGTTTATGGCGTATTGTTGACCTCGTTTCGGTGCGTTCAGAGGCTACAACTTTATCAAATTTAATTTATTTATTATCAAACTTTACGTTTTTTGCAAAAAGTAGGTACCTACCTATAACTATATAAACATAATAAAACACTTTTAAAAAATGGTAGTCATAGGAACTGCCGATAGAAGTGAAAACTCAGAATTTGTTAGCTTACGTTGGAAACTACATGGGTGTAACCGGAGGGCGTCGCCTGGCCATCATGGCATGACCATCTAGAAATGCGTCAGCATTTCCCATTGGCTCACGCATTTCTAGATGGCCATGCCATGATGGCCAGAACACGCCCTTTCAGCATTTCGCATTGGCTGACGCATTTCTAGATAGACCCGAAGATTTCTTTTTACCCGAGTTTACCCGAATTTTTCAGCAGATTTGTTTCAGCGTACCTAGACGAAAAACGTGTGTCGCTAGTTTTTTAAAGGTAATTTGTGTTTTATTGGTCAAGTTGGGATTTTTGTTGTTGTCTTGATTGAGCCCTTTTTACACATGGGTAAATTTAGTAGACTGAATTTTGTCGCTACTGAATTCAGTGAAGTATTCATAAAAAAAGCATTCAGTAAGTTAGCATACTAAACTCAGAAGCGAGGATTGCGTGCATCTAAACGTGCTTTTAAATAAGTGTACATAATGACTTTACTCATCGCTAACAGTGATGATATACACTTTGTGTGATCGAACTTGAACACTTGTTCTGAACGTACCGCCTTGGTGTGTAGCTCGTAGCCTGTGCGTGTGCTCGCAGCTCGTGGTTCAGGGGTTCGTGCATGTGTATGTGCTTGTGCTGGCACTGGCAGCCATTTTGTTGATGAATTTGAGTGAAACAAAATTGACGACATTTTGACTTTTTGACAAATGACGGTTACATATTAATTTGTGAAATCGAAATAAAATGCGAGGGAGATATCAAAATTAATATAAAACTTTGGCTTTACGGTAATAATGGTTTATACTAAGGAACACCAGAATAAATCTAAACAAACAGAAGGTAAAGCAACCAATGAGATCGGGATGAACGTCGTCATAGATGATGGAGTCTATCAAGGAACCTGCGACATTTCGCAGATTAAACAGGAGCAAAGGTACTTACCTACCTTTTGTTTACCTATTGAATTGTTTACTAATCTCCGCGCGTTTCAGGATTTTCTTTTAGCCAAACCCAGAAAAATAATACCGAAGAACTAAATTCACAAACATTTCATAACCAAACAGTTGGCCTGATCTTATCACGGACTCATTTCCTCTTTGGACTCGAAACAAATAAATAAAATTTGTCGTTTTTTCGACTTTAGCCGTAATCGATTTTAAAGAATTCTTGTAACTTTTTTTCAGTGAACTTGATAGTATAATTATGGAAGGTGATATAATACTTAAAGTCCATGCAGATGGTGAGATAGACTACAGTTCTCAAAAAGGTATTTGATAATAGAAATTTAACCATTAATAGGCTTTACTAGATATATCAAAGTAACCTGTTTTTCGTCCACAGATTTTCAAGCATTGACAGGAGAGTGTGCAGGTCATGAAGTACTCTATGAGCATCAAGATGATATGCTTGTCAAAGTTGGTGATGCTTTCGATTCTAATAAAGATTTTGTAAACTATGTCAATGATCATGCTACAAGATGGTGCTTCTCGTACAAATGTACTGAGGCTCAAAATGCTGACACAGAAAATGAGGCTTATACTTATTGCTGTGTGTATTTGAAGAATCGAGACTATGCAAAAAAGAAAGTAGTTAAGAAAAGGTAAAAGGTCCAGTTTAATTCCAAAAGATGTTGACTTTAGGTTAGAAACTCTTACTAGTAACTTACTGATGTAAGTACATTGATATCTTGGCACAAGATATGCAGAAGCAAATATCCTTCAGATGCCTATGTAAGTTTGATTCAACAATGTCTACACAATTGTACAAGAATTGAAAGTTGCCAAACTTATGTGAGCTGACCCTAAAACTTTTAGGATCGTGAAAGATGTACACCGGTTCACCTCATTTGAATATTACAAGCAGGTATACAAATATGTTGTTCTATTTTCAGAAATAACAGTAAAACTGATTGTCCATGCAAAGTGAAACTGAGACGCAGACCAGGAGAAAACCTAACTGTTGAATATGTTTGCAATCATCATGACCATGAATTATCTGAAGAAGACTATTTGAAATTCCAAAGTAATAAAAAACTTCCTCCTTATATAAAAGAGATGGTAAGTCTTCCATAGAAGAAAATTAACTTATAAAGATGTTGCTTTGCTTGGTTTGTAATCTGGCCAGATATAATGAACTCAATATCACAGGAGGGTGAAATTTGGTATTAGTGTGTGTTTAATTTAAATTAAAAATTATTTGAATTTATATATTGAGAATATTTACAGACAGTAAATGATCGTTTTCATTTGCTGTAATATATTGTATCATTACAAATTAATGATTTCATTGCCTTAATTTACAAATGACAATAAAATGACAAAGAAAATATTTAACAGTAGGTAATTGATAAATCATGCTTTTAAAAATTAGTAATGAATGTCAAAGTAAAAACAAGTTTAAGGTCAAAATGTTAAAACTGTAAAATCTATTAGTATCATAAAACAAGTCCTTGAAAAGCTGCATCAATCCAGTGCCAATGCATTCCAGTGCCGGTTTACATTTGTAAGCAATCCAGCACTGGATTCGGTTGCTGGACTAGAATAATGAGAAATGAGGAGGAATGAGGGCAAAACCAAGTAAATGTCATTGTTTATGTCTGGGTAGACGAGATACCAAATATACTTCTTACGATCCGGGACTCTCCATAAGTGGCCAAAGAGTTGCCACAATTGCAGAGGCAGTGCCTTTCAAATTTCTTGGTAGAAAGATAGACTACAAAGGACGTACACCATCATTAGAGGTAGTTGTTGGAAATTTCATGAATGACCTCAATAAGGTAGACCAACAGCCTATCAGCAATATCAAAAAAGCATGGATATATGACAACTATCTCACATCACGTCTCACTTGGCCTTTCCTAGTATATGACATCGGTAAAACCCTCCTTGCAAAACTAGATGCTAATGTCATAAAGATATTGAAGTCATGGTTTGGATTGGCACATCCGGCTGATCCCTCTACTCTATTTAGGGATCACAATAGTTTTGGCCTGAAACTAAAAAAAACCATCCGAACTCTACAAACACCTAAGAGTTACAAAAACGCATGTTTTGGGAAAGTCGAAAGACAAATTAATTGCATCTCTCCCAAAAGACAAAAGCGCTTCGGACCTTGAATCTAGACTTCAATTCCACAAACAATTTATGGCAGGTGCGCAAGTAAATACAGCTGGGTTGGGTGCGAGAAAGAAAAGGGAAGACCGAGACATGGTAAAAACCTTTCTACAACAAGACGAAAATGATAGTTACAAAGTGCACACTATGAATTTAGAAATGCAAAGTGAGTGGTTAACCATAGGTGAGTTTTGTATCCCATTAGCTCTAAAGTGCCTTGCTATATGACTGGTCTCCTGCCTTGTTAAAATTTTATTTGAACGCTTTCCAAATGACCCTCCCTGACCAGAGTAACTTGGTAAGGTGGGGAAAAGCCTCTGAAAAATGTTGCTATACTTGTGGTGAGGCGATATGTACAGCAAGGCACATATTGGTGGGATGCAAGGTGCTCCTTAATAGGGGTCATTACTCACAGCGCCATGACAGAGTACTTGAAATCATACGTGAAGCCGTAAGCCTTTCGGTAGCTAGAGCCCAAAAGGGATTGACGATAAACAAAAGACAAATTAACTTTGTAAAAGAGGGCTCAACTTCAAACTCCAAGAACAAGCCTTACTCAATCCTGGGTTCAGCACCTGATTGGACTATTTTAATGGACATGTATGAAAAGCACTACAAAATCCCAGAGGATGTGGGTGTTTCGTCATCCAGACTGGACATTTTCCTTTTTTCTAGGGCTACGAAACGCATAGTCCTGGTAGAACTTACCGTACTGTGGGAAACTAATATACCTAAAGACCACGCGATGAAACAAAATAAGTATTACGACCTACAAAATGAATTAACAAAAAATGGCTATGTAGTTAATTTATACGCTGTAGAAGTAGGAGCGAGAGGTATACCAGCAAAATCTCTCTATAACCTGCTTAAAGACCTTGGATTGTCCAGAAGTGCAGTAAGTTCTATACTAGAACAAGTATCTAAAGCTGCACTAGTAGGATCATATCGGATTTGGCTGGGCAGGGAGAGAAATACGAGTAGTGAAGGTGAGTGTTGACGTACGTCATCAAAAGGGGCCCCTTTTAAACCTACGCCCGAGTCACAAGTCTTGGGGTCTACTCGAGATTTCTCTCTCTGTCACACGATGGACCCGGCACCCACACGGTGAATCCATGAAATGCTAAGAAGTACGTCTCAAATGGGGTATTACTTGCATAATTATACTCAAAAACTACATCTATTCTAGCCCGCACAAGCATAGTGATATGCAGTTATATTTTACTCCAAAGAACTATGTAGGAGGTTGTTTCTACATACTATTTTTTGTTGGGGTTAGTTTTATGATGGTGGTACTTGGATCCTTAGTAATTTCTGTTACATGGTGCTATAATTTCATCCTATATCTAATGAATAGTGATACAAAATTTTCAATTTCTTTCAGATTATTGATTTACTAGCCCTAGATGTTGAAATATCTAAAATTCGAAAATTCATTCAAATGGAAACTGGTATGAAGTTGGGCCGAAGTTATATTACTGAAATAGAAAAGAAAATGAGACTTAAAAATGAGGAACGACAGATAACTGATAAGAGGTTAAAGGAGCTCTCGGACAAAATGAGTGGTAGGTATCATGGGTTGTTATTGAAATATCAGTTTGCTGGGCTTATTACTTGTCAACAATAATGTATAACTGTCTTAAGCATAACCACTAAATGTTCTCCTGCGGGGACTCGGGGCCTTCTCTCAGAAGGAGAGGTCTCAAGGCATCCATCACGCTGGCCCAATGCGGGTTGGTGGATGACACATGACTTCTTAAGATTCTAGGCACATGTAGCTTTCCTCACGATGTTTTCCTTCACCGTTTTAATTTAGCGGCATTACGCACATGACTTCGAAAAAAGACAGTGGTGTGCGTGGTTTTCAACCCGGGGTAGACCAGCCGTAACTTATATCTCATCATCAACCGTAAATTACGTCACATTATCAGCCGTAAATGACGCACATCACTGTTTTCACCCCTCTAGTTTAGTTTTCAGTCAAAGTCTTGCTTAGTTGGTCAGTAAAATTATTCCTACTAGTTCAGCCTTTTATTTCTATTATTATATTAGTATATAGATAAATAAAAGGCACCTCAATCAAAATGTCTATTTTCTGTACATTTTTTAGGCATTATAACATGCAAGATTGAGAAAAATAAAAACTAAGGATAACCTGTCAGAAAATTAATAATAAATATCACAACCATTGGTTTATGTGGGGATATAAACATTACACTAGAAATAAATTGACATTAGTTGGTTTCCTTGCACCATTGTTGAAATCAGATGTCAAACTATATTCCGAGCAGATTTATTTGACTCTTTTACTTCTATTTATCACTGCATTGTCTGAGGTGGAGTAACAAGTCTATTTATTCTAGGGGTTTTATGGTTATTTTGGATCAGGATATAGTTATAGTAATAAAATGTTATCGGTTTCAGATATGGTTTCTGGATGTGTGATTATTTTGGATTATCCGTTATTTTCGAATAGTTTAGTTTACAGATATTAGATTGAATATAGTTCTAGTATACAAAACTCAGCAAAGGAAGATTATTTAATATAACAAAAAGCAATGTTGCAGCCTTATCACCTGAAAGTGATTCTATCTGAAACTTGTGGAACGGATACGGTTATGTTTTAAATTTTGGATATCCAATAGTTTTGGTTATGGTTACAGAGCTCCATAATATCCCTGATTCATTCTTTCATTTTGTTCTATGCTAATGGATTATTCAACCAATGTACTATGTACTAGGAATGAGTTGACTAAATAGTAATTATTCAATCACTTGAGCTCTATTGTTATTTGTAAGATATTAAATTTGTTATTGGTACATATTTTTGTAAGGTAAATTTTACTCATTTAAATAAATTATGTTGGCATCGTTGATACAATGAGATATAAACTTTTGTACGAAACAATGTTTGTGAAGGATATCTTCATCTTCAACTTTTGTTATTGCTTCAGTTTATGTCGTTGTTGCCAGTGTCTTGTGGTTGTGGTTTATAAAAAATGTCATAATCTTCTGGGGTGATAGTATCCTTTGTGCAATGTAACTTTTGACTCTAGATAGGACTTAAGACTACTAAAATAGTCAGAGTTAATTGCATTAAAAGTTTTGCATTACTCCAAGATTGATCCACAGGAAATTACTGAAAATATCTTTAGCTGAAATAAAGCTAATTTATTTAAACACAGTTTAGGTTTAATATGCATAAAGTTGAAATGTGGCAGTAATAGTAGTAATGGAATTTTAATATCTGTATGTTTTCTCAGTTGTGGATGAAATGTTCAGTGGTGATGAAGATGAGAACTCTGATGATAACTCTCAACCAAAATCGAAACGTAAGTATCCAATCATAAATGGTACCACAGATTTAGTGAAATTGCAGCAAGTTTTTGTGAAATTTATACAAATGATCACTTACCTTAGAAATGGTTGTGACAGGTGTGAAACTATCTGGCCTAGGCGGTGGTATCGTCTGCAAGTTTGAGGAAGATGAAACGGATGATAGACGAGAACTTGACTCTATGAATTCTGAAGCCCAATCCAGTTTTTGGGGGAATGACCAGTCCAGCGCAACAGTGAAAAGGTAAGTCAACATAGAAAGCCAAAAAAAATGCATTATTCTAACCCTCATGAACCTAAATTTAAATTTCGGCTGGTCGACCGACGGGAGAACGGTGACTGCCGATCCGGAGCCCCCGGGTTCAAATCCCACGCGCACCACTGTCTTTTCGAAGTTATGTGCGTAATGCCGCAAACTTGAAACGGCGAAGGAAAACAGCGCGAGGAAACCGACATGTAGGTATCTACAATCTTTCAAAGTCACGTGTCATACACCAACCCGCACTAAGCCAGCGTGGTGGATTATGGCCTTGACTCTCTCCTTGCGAGAGAATACCCCGAGTCCCATGCATGAACCTAAAAATCGGGAAATACCACCATGCTACGTAATCTTGAACATTAATGTACTTTTGAGTTATTTTAGGTTTCGGTAACTTTCAGCTGTTTAAAAATAAGTTACAGCTGGTCTAGTCGGGAGAACGGCGACTGCCACCACTGCCTGTCCAAAGTCATAATATTTATGCGTAACACCACTTATTTAAAAATGGTGAAGTACATAAATTGAATGTAGTAGAGAAAATGGTAGAGCCCTATATTATCGAAACTAAATAAATTATAATAAGAACGACACTAGGTATACTACTACTTACTACATACCTTACTATGTACATCTTACACTAAGCATTTATCTGAATTATCCATAAACCAGTGAAGTTCTAAAGTAAAGTATTTCAGTCATCTGGAAGAGGTTGCTATTAGCGATTATGAATTATCCATAAACCAGTGAAGGTCTAAAGTAAAGTATTTCAGTAATCTAGAAGAGGTTGCTCTTAGCGATAAGGTCACCATCTGGATCACTAGTTTTATGAATGTGTTCTTTGTTAAATTATTTTTGAATTATGGACTGTGAAGAGTTTCCGTTTATCAAAAAATAAAAATAAAATGTTTGTCTGTAAAGTCGGTTTACTGACGATAGAACGTGACAACGTCTTAAGAAAATACTGATGGAATGGTAGCATTTTTCAAAAGAAAATTTTAATTTCATTTGTTTAACAGATTTGTATGTAAAAAGTAATCAGTAGAATTTAGTCATTTTCAATCAAAACAATGCAAAAAACTGCAAAAAAGCTTTTAGATGCCGGGGATCGAACCCGGGGCATTTCACATGCAAAGCGAACGCTCTACCACTGAGCTACATCCCCGCTTGAACTACTAGGTCGAAATAATTAATACAACTGTAACAAACATGCGGCGAGGTAACGACCGACGGTAACGACCGACGGTAACGGTACATGACGTCATGTTTTGTGGGCGTGCAGCCGGCTTCATCGAATTATAAGACGTTATCACGTCAAAAAATCAACAAAGCCTACTACGAGCCGGAAGCATGCTAGCGGCATTACCACGCTGAATGACAATACTTACAGTTGTAACTCTATACACTTCTGATGATATTATTTTGCTTTCATATCCACTGGGGTGTGTTGCTCTTTATTTTTATTTTTCTTGCTTAAGACATGTACTAGATTTCACATTTATATTAACAATATTTTTTTCTATTCTCAGGACATCTACTTCCGAATGGGAGGAGACAACGGCTGCATCAGCCGATGACAAGACTCGGGATTACGCCGAGACTGCAGACGATTTCACTCCCGAATATACGGTGGAAGTCGAACCTGAAGCGAACAACAATGCGGAGAACACGACAGAAAATTCTTTTCCTCAGTACGAAACAGTAGTCTTACAAGACGAGTTCGGTAATATTATAAACTGCGAAAACGACGAACAGATCGTTATCCTTCAGCAAGATGAAAACGGCATGGTACAGGGCGAAAATGGAACCATCGGGTACTTCGATGGGGAGCAAATAATATACATCCCAGATCCCAATCAACAAAATGATCAAACGGAGCAGGTTGAGAGTAGTGAAGGTAATGAAAGTTCAACTGCTTGTGAGACCATGCAGACGAGCAATAATGCTAATAAGCCTGGACACTCGGTAGTCCCGGTTTTTGATGTTTACATGAAGAATGGAAATGTTACAGGATTTGTGGTGAATGATAACGCAAAAGACAGTCCCGATTGGAAAGGCGCTGGGAAAGGAGTGAGAGAACTAAAAGATCCAGGTCAAAAGTAAGTTTTTTTCTCAACGTTGTGGAGTTACATAGTAAGGGTGCTTCTTATTATTTATTACAATCATCGGGAGACACCTCCTGAAATTGTAAAAAAAATGTTACAGAAACGTTGTTTCCAAAAAAATATATATTGTGTGTTTTTATGAAACCACGGTAAAAGTGAAACTTTTTTTCGCTTCAACTAAAAATTTTTGGATACATATATGTTCGATTCAAGTAATTTAAGTAACTTAACGAGTAACGCCGCAATATTGGCCTCGGCTGCTCTGTCGAGCTCCTTTCCACCACACCGCGGCCAACCGTCACGCGTCATGCTAGACGAATAAGTATGAGGCGCTGCAATAAAAGATTTATTGTATTAAAAATTGTATTTGGAGGAGACGTCTTTTGCTAGTACGACTTTTCAGCTTTGTTAAACATTTAAGTTATTAAAATGAATATTACTTAATATTTCAGCACAGAACATTCTGAAATGGATGGTCCAGAATCCCAAACTAATACGACTGCACCGAACGCGACGCAAGAGTTCGTAACTGGTGATATATACACCAAACATGAATATATACACAGATACAACATCGATCAGTACATGGCCAATCCTCAGTTCCCTAAATACATTGATACGCTGGCGAAAAAAACACGCGTAGACGTTATGCAAATGCTCGCTAAAGTTTATAGCGAAAAAGCAATGTTTAAAATGACAACCACACAAAAAGGGAAAGAAGGCAACACCAAAATATGGTACTTAACTGACGTACGGCGTAAAGGCAAATACAAAATGAGCGATGAAGAAAAAATGAAGCGAGATAAAATCGGCCAGTATTTAACTGATATTCTAATATTAAAGGAGAGATGTAAACACTTGAAAAGAGAAAACGAAGAACTGATCACGAGAAATAAATACCTGGAAGAGGTGGCATTGCGGCTCGCCAAAATGCATGAACATAATTAAGAGTTTAGTCTAGCTATATTTAGGTATATCACGAAGTTTATCATAATTATCATTTGTTTCAAAAGAGATAACCTTGTTTTAAATCTATTTTTAAGGAAATTAATGTAGAATGTCTTAGCATATTACATTAATTAATTAATGACCAGATTTACACATAGAATTTTGGTTTAGGAAATAATTGGACTCAGAATTATGTCTCAGTACAATCGCCATTACAAATACCCACATAAGGCAGCTTACACTTGTAAGTATGCTGATGTAAATAATATGATGAGTAGATGTTTCAAATTCAGACATGGGGGTCTATAAAGGTTGCTTTTGGGAAATGTGCGAATTAAAGTGCTTATTTTACCCGAAAATTAGTAATGGTTGAAAAATACGTGAATTGGATAATAAATAATCTTTTGAGCGCCGTTGTTACATTTGAAAATTCATTGACGCACAGGGTGAGGCCCTGTGCGTCAATGAAGTCCAGAAAATGGTGGCACTCTAACAATATAAAATTCAATACCCAATAGATAATGCAAATACCCAATAGACCAATAATCCAATATACCCAATAGATATAGAAAATACAAATGGGTAATGTTTATTGAAGCACCATTTCTCAAAATAAGGCTAAAACATTCCCTCATTCAGATACATCTCAACATAAAAACATGGATTTTATTAATTTTAACTCTTTGGCGGCAGACAGGGTACGGCAGATCGTTCTTAGCGTGGCGTTTAAAAGGTTAAAGCGCCTTTTTAGATCCCTTACGCTGCATTAGTTCTCTGTCAGCTGCAATAAATCCAAAAAACTGACCGGACGAAATAGCTACCGCTTCTCTATTTTGTACTGGCTTAATTTAAAAGAACATGATCAACATTTGCAATTTTTTAAACTTATTGCAACTGATAGAAATATTACGGCCTGTCGTATCGTACAAAACCATTTTTAATTAGGCTTTTAAATCTTAAAATATTATTAATTAAGTTTAATAATTGGATACAAAAGAATCGAGAATAGTTTAGTTTTTTTAGTAAAGTGTATTGTTCCATAGGGCAATATTTTGATTAGATTTTGTGCTATTAAACTGTTGTATTTGTTTATTCATGTTTTTCTCACTCCTCATTTTATTACAATGCTAGTAGCCGAGCCCTTGTCGGACAGACAAATATTTTGTTGACGTACATTTAACCCTTAATTAGTCGCATGAAGGAAATCACACAATTAGACGCATGAGGTCTTCAGCAGTGACCCCAAATAAAATGTTGTAAAAGGATAGTAACAAATAAATAATTCAACATGTTTATTATCAATAATATTCAAGTTATCTATTGTACTTAACATTCATAAACAAACACATTTTGACTTTAAATTTAAACACAAAATTACAAACTTGTCACCTGTCTGTAAATTGTAATTTTTCGCCGAGATTCACGTTAAAAAAAAGTTAATCAAGCTTTTTGGCAGATTATTTTATTTTGCATCCGATACACCATATCCCAAAGTGTTGTTGGTAAATAAATTAACGACAGTTAACAGTTATAACATTTAGTTAGCACTTTTTTGTTGTTCTTCCTGATTTCAGTGATTCGGGGATATCGTAACTTCAAAATCTTTAATTTAATTACCAGAATCATAGAAACTATTAACAACAGTATTGGATAGGTACTGATTGTTCTTCTAAAATATAACCATCAACAACTGGCTCATCTTTGGACATCTTCTCTAACAATCGCAATATCTGTCTATCTTTAACCAGTACAGTAGTACCTAAGTCAACAAATTGAAAAAAAAACTATGTAAAAAAGCACACCAATGGATTTTTTTATACCCAGCGTATAAATAAACGTAAACTAATAAAAACATAACAATATAAAAGCATAGATGAAACATAACCACAAAAACGAAAAAAATAATTGCAAAAAAAGTTAACGTAATTAGTCTCATGGCTCATGGGGTCAGCGCTCAGCGCTATTGAGTGCAGGGGCCACTGTTTATGCGTTAATGTTTTGAACGTAGCTAATTTGCCTACCCCAAGGGAAGTTAAGAAGCTAGATAAATCACGGACGAGGTCAGAATACGCAAAGTTCTTTTTTTTTCTATTTGAAATGGCCGTGACCCCATGCGACTAATTATGGGTTAAATATATGTCAACTATAAAATAACCTACCTAACCTACCTAAGACTAGAACAAAAAAATATTGAGAGAAATCCTGTGCGAAAATAATACAGCTAAGACACGTGAAAAAAAGAAAATGTACCCAACGCATTCATTGTACGGAATAAAATATTCAGCGGCCCCAAACAAAGGGCTCAAATTTTGCTATCTATCAGAATATTAAGGTAAATTAATGGGATTGAGTAATTCTATACGAGAGTTAAATAATATACAGTAGAACCTCTTTATGTCTTTATGAACTTGATGGGGAGATGCCCCAAATATAGTTTATTAGTTTTTAAATTTTTTTTTTAATTTATTAATTTATTTCTTGTATACCCACTTGCTAAGTTCGATAAATGTACATAACTCCAATTAATTCTTGCGAGTACCTAGTAGAAGGAAAACAAGTACTGAAACGGACGTTTTGGGGTGTAATGGGAAGGGGCTTCCATTTTATTCGAGTTTAGGAGGTTTTCTACTTATCGATGTCCTACTGTATAAAATAAACAGTAATTCTGAACTTTTTAATTTTTTATAAATAGCAAAGATTTTAAGCGATGAACGCTTGTATAGCTCTGTATTGCAAAAGTTATCGTAATCTATGGCATGCGTGTTTCTGGAGATTTCAAAAAAAATTACGTAAGTATGTAATAGGTATGTAGGCATACGACTGTATAGCTCTTCTCAAGTTATCTTTAATTAACAAGATTTCACAGAGACTTTTTCAGAATAACATTTTGATGTGAGTGATAAATCGGTTAAAATTTATTATGTTAACTAGCTGAGACCCGCGGTTTCACCCGCGTCTATTTGAGGAAAATCCCTACTAAAATATACATTGCTTTAAAAAGCTATTATCAGTAAGAGAACTATAGAAAAAAAATGAAGGAACGCTAGGTAAACGTTATGGGATATAATTACTAAAATATGTTTTATAGTAGGTATTTTAAAGTAGTACAGGTATTTTAAAGTAGTTCTGTGTATACGATATTTTTAGTTTTTTATTTCTTACGGTAGAAGAACAAATTGGTTATCTCTCTAACCTGATGATCTTGATAACGCAACAGATACCTAAGTAGTTGTCCATTTGAAAATCCGTCTTGGCGTGAATCGAGCAGTAATGTGCAAACATTACTGTGTTCCGGTCTGAAGGGCAATGTTTCCAGAGAAATTACAGGGCTTAGAGATATAACAACTTAGATCTCTGGGTGACGAGCGCAGTGCGGTGCTAGGTAATGATTTGGGCTCTTCATGTTCCAATAGCTGCGTGTCACTGTGCTGTTATGTGGCAGGCATGTTGCTTACAATCAGGCATATGTCCTGCTCGTCTCGTCACTCTTTATTAAAAAAAAAAAAAAAAAAAAGATTCCTAGGCGCTTAAATGTTTGCCCCTGTGCTTTAGTAACAGTTACAGTAAACGACTCCTTAACGGGAAATTGTATTATTTTGAAATTAAAAAGCAAATGGTGCCATTTTATGTGGAGGCAATGCATTAGCATACCATTCCGCTTGAAGGGAATGGTCGATTTGTGTCAGATTCGACATGAGTGATAGGTACCGACTAAAACCTTTGCCACACCTTTGCTGCGAACACGGTTATGCTCTCGCACTCTTCTGCGAACCCGCCGCGGGATAATGCACGCCGTGATCACCTCGGTAACCAACTGCCTCGTCGGTGCCAGACATCCTCACGTCTAGACACCCTTTGTATCCCGCGGTGGGCAAAATGCCTACCATCATCCGGCTGAAGAGGACGGGGACAGCAGCTCACCGATATATCGGCACTCTTCATCCCCTACAGCCCCACCGCGTCCACCATCATACGTTGGCGACCACGCAAGGCCGCTGTGGGCAAGAAGAGCGGCGCACCATTATACCGGTATTCCTCTTCAGCCGGGGTCTCTCCTCTACGGCCACGGTTCATCGCGGCACGTCTCAGTCGCGCCGGTACCACCTACGCTGCGCAACTACCCCTGACCGAATTGCTTGGACCGCAAGTTTTTGAGCCCATGGTCTGGTTTAGACGGTAAAGCGTAGCAGACAGACAGACAGAGTTAGGTACTTTCGCATTTATAATATTAAATAAGGATTTATTGATATTGACTTATTTCGCCAATCAAATATCTCTAACAAAATGAAACATTGGCGTCATCTTTGGCGAAATTGACAACTATCTTTTACAGGTAATTTTGGACTCTGAAAACGTCTCATTACAGCAGGTCTACTACGAAAACAAACTCCGAATGATCGGATCCGACCGACAGCTGAATCGGATCTGTAAATCTCGGCATCTATAAATATTATCTATTCTATGATCTCGGTCGGAAGTTATAGACTTAGGTCGGATCGAACGAAACGGCCGATTCGATCAACCGACCGATTGTCTAACAAGGTAGGAAACGTCCATAAGTTCGGCCGATATATCGTTTATTGGACTTCGTAGTAGACCTGCAGTACAGATACAGATATAGGTACCTTTTTTACAAGAGTGTCAAATGGTTGATTTTATTCAAGGGCTTGACTAGTAGGTACAATACCTATACACTGACAAATATGTAAATAAATATTCATCCCAGGCCCGTATAACAAATATCTTAACTGCATAGTGATTTGTTTTTCGTTTTATCAAAATGTTAAATAAAAATCATTATAAATTACTCATGAGTAATTTATAATGGGTTTTATTTAACACTAGAAGCGCCCCGCGGTGTTACTCGCGAAGTTCCTGTTCCCGTTGTTCCCGTTGTTTTTCCGGGATGAAAAGTAGTATATAATAATGTAATGTAATAAATAGTAGTAAAGCCTATGTGTTCTTCCAGACTATAATCTATGTGTTCCAAATTTCAGCCCGATCCGTTCATACCTTAGGACGTGATTGAGCAACAAACATCCATACATTCACATTTATAATATTATAATAGGATTATTTTATTTAACGGTAGCTGCTGGCTGGTAGTGCAGAAATATTCCCTACGGTACTACTAGTATAACGATTTGGTACGTAGTAGAGTCGATGGGAACGAAGATGTAAGACTGGCTAGTAGTGGAGAAGGGAAATAAATCCCCACTACATTAACGCGGTAACAGCTTGGTAGCGCGGTTGATCAGAAGGGATGGCCATCTTGAGCCGATTTTCATCAAACATAGCTCACACTCCCAATTTTTTAAATTTAGTAATAAGTTTACACTTCACCGCCGTCTTGCCTGATGCTAAGCGTCGATGCCACGGATATCGGGTCGATGCGGTTTGTAACCATCGGGAAAACCCACTCAGACAACCCATTCTACGTATACGTTCTTATCACATAAGAATCAAACCTCTTCGAAATTCACTTTGCAAACAGAATCAAATCGGTTCACCTGTTCGGAAGCTACGATGCCACAGACACATCAAACTTATCTTAAAACATTCCGTCGTTTTTGCGCCGGGGGTTAAACATAATATAAAATACTAGCTGTGCCTACTTATCCTGCGCGCGTTGCTACGCCACCTGGTGAAAATTGGTGGTATCAACTCCGAAACCTTTGGCACAAGCAAAACTACTTTGATTAAGATCATCACTTGATCAAATGCATAGTTTACGATTCTATAAAGGACGCACGGACAAACATTAATTTTTATGTACAGGGTTATTGGTTATCAGCCTGCATCCTTTTAAGGGGATGTTAAGTACATTAAAAACGTCAACTTTTGTGCTACAATTTATTTAAAAAAAAATTTCTTTCCCATCTATACTAATATTATAAAGCTGAAGAGTTTGTTTGTATGTTTGTTTGAACGCAAGGATCTCTGGAACTACTGGTCCGAATTGAAAGATTATTTCTTTGTAGGATAGTCCATTTATTGAGGAAGGCTATAGGGTATTTAACATTGCGCTACTATCAACAGGAGCTGAGCATGAATGAAAAATGTAACAAAAACGGGAAAAAATATTGCTTTTAGAGAGCTTTCGTTGCGTGACAGCATTTGTCATATGTTAAAGGTTGCGTCATTAGAACCTAAAGTAACCGAATTTGTTTAAAATTTTAATTGGTACTACCAAAATTCGATAGATGGCGTAGCAGCGCGCACGCGTTCAGCTAGTAAAAAATAAAAGAGTGTATTTTCCCGGTCTATAAGCATCGAACTCTTCGTAACAACAACGCGTGCACTTTTTAACGCTCGATAAATTATGTGCCAAAGTGAAAAAACAATAAAGAGCCGCTAAACAGTACTAGAAAGGGCAACTAACACAATTTTTTTGGGATATGTACCTAATAAGTTTTAGCAAAAGTTGTTTGTTTAAATATAGCCTAGTCAACAGGTTCAAAAACTTGCTAAATAGAAATAAAGCTCCTAGCAACATGTGTGATACATCAATCATCATTCGATTCGGAATGATGTCTAGAAAAAATGGTTTTAAGGGTTTTTTAGTTCATTAAAAAAATTTATAGTTATTAACAAAATAGGATTACAAAAAGAAGGTATTTAGTTACTCCTTAATAATTTCTTAACTAATGATACTTAAGAAACTTTGAAAGCAGAAGAAAGAAAGAAAGTGTACTTGGGCCTGTACTTGTTGTATACTAGAGATATCCCAGCTTTAGACAACAGCACTATCGCAACATTCGCAGATGACACTGCTATCCTGGCAATAAGTGACACCCACGCAGATGCCAAAGAGAAGGTGCAAAAAGCAGTTAATAAAATACATGACTGGACAAAAATGTGGCGTATTAAGCTAAATGAGTCCAAACTGTTCACATAGACTTCACAAACAAGAAAAAACATTATCATCCAGTATTCATAAATGGACAATGTATACCATACGAAAATAAAGCTAAATATTTAGGCATGCCTCTAGATGCGAAGTTACGCTGGAAAACTGACGTCAAAAAAAAAAGAGATAGGAACTAACTATACGCTACAAAAACATGTATTGGTTACTTGGTAGAAACTCCGTGCTGTCAATACATAACAAAATATTATTATACAAACAAGTCCTAATGCCAGTCTGGACTTATGGTATACAGTTGTGGGGCTGTACCAAAAATAGCAACATCGAGATAATACAACGTTTTCAAAACTCAGGTAGTACTCAGGGATATTGTCAATGCGCCCTGGTATGTGAGAAATGCCAACATTCATCGAGATCTTGGAATGGATCTTGTCGGCAAAGTGATAAAGAAGTACGCAGAAGTACATGAACGCAGGCTTCATCATCATGTGAATGTCGAGGCTATCCAGCTCCTATATAACACGGACACAGGGAGAAGACTTAAAAGAACAAAACCTTTTGAGTTAGTATAGTGCAGCGGCAGTGCAATACAATATAAAACAATTAAGTGTGCTAAGTCAAGTGAAAGAAGTGACTTCCCCTTAACAGAGTCAATAAGAAAAGTGCTGATGGGCACCTTCTTATTTATAAACAATGTAGCAATTTAAGTTAGATATAAATTACTCATAAGTCTAGACTTAATAAATTAGGCTAGACTGTATATTAGATAAGTATTAGGATCCAAGGTGACTTCGTGAATAATTTTAGAAAAATAATAATAATAAAGATAGAGTTCTAAGCAAACCTTTAAATTGGAAATTTTCTCTTCTTTCAAAGTTTCTTAAGTATCATTAGTTAATAAATTATTACGGAATAACTAAATACCTTCTTTTTGTAATCCTATTTTGTTAATAACTATCGCATTTTTTGATGTGCTAAAAAACTCCTAATAACATTTTATCTAGACGTCATTTCGAGTCGAATGAGGTATCGCACATGTTTCTAGGAGCTATATTTCTATTTTGCACGTTTTTGAACTTGTTGACTAGACTAATATACAGAACATGCCCTTAAAGGGATGCAGGCTGATTACCAGTAACCCTGTATATAGAGTGGGCTGGCAAGGCGAGTGTGTAGTCTACTATTGACTGCGTAAAAGCTTGGCACTTGATTACTTATTCTATGTAACCGTTAAAGTTTATAATTATTGATCATTCCGTGTACTCGTTAGTCATACACCGTTGCGCGAACCAAGAGTATTATGGATCTTAACATTTATTATCGTGCTTAAAATTTTCATTACAGCTACGTTTGTATAAATTGAATGCGGTTGCGCCCGGGCAGAGGTGAAAGTTGGCATTGTCTGACAAAGCCTTATTGTCTGTGATCTATCACTCGACCCGACCGGTTTATTAGGCATGCAAATGACGAACTGTGATGAAATGATTTAGCCGAATCGAAATCGAAACGAGCTTGGCGCAGAACAGGCAAAACGCGTTCAACAGTGGCGTTCATGACTTATTACCGCATTTATTCCGTTGCTTTCAGCAAGCCAATTACTTCGAGGTATGTAATATAAGTGACCTATGAAACACGCTGTGAAATATGAACAGGACGTCTACTCTCTTTCTACGAAAACATAATTTCGAAAAAAACTCGCGGCTTTCCTAGTTCAGTTTTGCTGGCAGCCAGGCAAAGCAATATGATGCCCAACTGTGTCTTACCTTAAGGAAATAATCTGGATGACTTCAAATTGAAAGTAAGTAAGCTGCTACATGGCATTCTATTTATACTATGATATTCGCTTACAGTAGGTATACGTAGGTACCTATGTAGGTCTTTTTCGTAACCTTGTCTTTAGTAGAATTAGAATTTCATGAGTGACATGACTATGTAGTAAACTACTTTAGGTATGTTACCTTCCTGAAATAAACAACGGAAACACGCTTTCTAATAAGCGTAAATCCGAGGGTTAGGGATTCCGCTATGTCACGTCAATAGTGGTGTGGTTGATTATGGTGATGAAACCCAGTGGGTATAGGCACTTGTTTGTTTTTACGGCTCCGGATTGGTAAAAACTACTCTTTCATCCCACCAGCTCGGAAAGAGTACTTTTGCACCTCGATATCAGGGCGCAAAAGTCGTTTTTACCCTCTAGAGGGTAAAGTAAATTTGAATTTAGAACATCGTGTGTACAGAGGTTTTGAATTCAAAACATAATTTAACCTATTTATTTCTACCTCCTTGGTGCCGAATCCATTATACATTTATTTTTAATTTGTTAAAAAATCATACTCGGAACCTCCTTGGTGTACTTTTTTTTTAAATGCTTTGCGCGCAATTTTCTGTTCAGGTATGGAGGTTAGAGGTAAAGAAGGTTATTTCAAATGGCAGATCATTTTAAAATGTTATGAATGAATCAATTGTAATCGAATTGAAGTATGCCGAGTTGCCGAGTTAAAAATTAAATATTATTGACTAGTAAAATAGTAACTAACAGATAATTTCAACTACTTGTGCAGTACAAAATAATATAGTAAATATAACATCAAATAAATAATTACTATTTTGAGAAAACATCTAGGTACAATATATTTAGAAGTCAAAACTTCTTTTGGCGCGACAAAGACTGACAAAGATTTTTCGTGGGCTGTCAATTGAATTCTAGCGTCACGCCAGACGCTACGCTAGACTATCTACGCGGGAATGATAAGAAATCTTCGGGTAAACTCGGGACCATAGCCATTGGCCATCTAGAAATGCCTTTCCCATTGGCCATTTAAAAATGCGTCAGCATTTCTAGATAGTCATGCTCATAGCCATGCCCTCCGGTTTCTCACACGTAGTTTCTAACGTAAGTAATCAAATTCTGAGTTATAAGTTACAACTTCTATCGGCAGTGCCTATGACTGCCAATTTTTTTTTCATGAATAGGGTACCGGACTGGGTCTAAAATACACCATCCTAATTAGTCCGTCAGCTAGATCATGGAAAAATATTGGACACGTATTTTTTGTTTTTTCATTATATTAAAAATCGTCAAAGATATAGACCATCAAACTTCGAGAGTGGGGGGTCGCGACGTCACTCGTGAGTAAAAATCGTACTCACAAGTGACGTCACACGAAACTTCGAAACGCTGTATCTTCGTCATTGTTTGTTTGTGAAACAAAAGAAAAAATACGTGTACAATATTTTTTGGCAATCTAACTAACGGGCTACTTAGTTTTTTTTAGGATTGTACCCTATTCTGAATAGTACGTTTATTTATTTCCTTTAAAATGTACCTTAAGAAGAAAATTTTGCGCTGCTATAATTTAATACATTTGGGAGGACAATTTTTCATGTACACAAATGAAACTCCTTAAGTACCTCAATCGGTCAACTCTCCATATTTTCACGTCATATTGTTATTGTTAAAACCATGGCTAAATAAACTTAAAGTTTAAAACTTAGGTTTAAAACAGTAAAATTGAATACAAGTGAAAAACCGAAATACCATAATAATAAGTGATTCTAGCGACCAAGAAGTTTATTTGACGGCAACAGAATTGACTGAAACTGAAAATGCGCAAAGCGTTTAGTAATTTCCTCGCTAAGGTGGGATGAAAAATTACGTGTTGCACTCGAGCGCAAAGATTTTTCACCTTGTGCCCTTTTGATTCCCTTGCTACGCTCAGGATTCTAATTTTTTAATCCCTCGCTACGCTCGTGATTCAACTTTAGAATCCTTCGCTTGCTCAGTCATCAAAATTGAGCACGCGGTTAAAAAGCCACTTTGCACTCTTGAACAACAGATAACTATTACACGAATTGACGAACACGACGGCATTGAAATGATACAATTTTTAATGTAAATGTCGCAGCCAACTACTTACCTTAATTCGCCGTTCAATTTACAACCTAGCCTGTTTGTTAAACAGGCCGTTTGGCTAGCGGCTTGAATGATATTGAGCCGTTTGATCAAACAGTTCGGCAAATAACTTGGATCGTTGACATTTGATTTGGTGCTTATATACCTACCTATTTTGTTCATATCAATTTAGTTCCACTTTCTACCATTGTTTGTGTTCTTATTAAGTGCAATAAAGAGTTTATCTATCTATCTATCATCTAGTACCGAAACTCCCTAAACTGTCGAAATGACGTCGGCAAATAACAAATTTGATCTTTTTTTTCTAAATTAAACTAACCTACGAGCTACATGATAATCTCTTGTGTCAGATGTTTCATCGTTTTTACTTCTGTCACTTTTTCACCCTATACTTACCTACCTGCTATGGATTAGTCAATCAGTTTATTAAATGTAACAAACGATACGGCTGAATATTATTCAGGCCGCTAGTTAAACACTATTTACACACAGCGCTATTAATGTATCTTCCTATTATGTTTCGCTATTTATGTATACCCACCGTTTTATCTCGAGAAGCAAAATAATATTTCATAAATATATTGTAATGTAGGGACCTATTTATACATTCTGTAACCAACTTTAGTTCTATGACTCACTGCCACGTGCATTTTAGGTACTTTGTTGTCTAAGTATACTTTAACAATGAAATAGGAGACTTTACTACCGCCACGTCATTCGATTCGGGATTCCGGGGTTGGCCCCAATACCTATAGGTAAAAGTAGTTGGAATAAAAAGTAAAAACTAGTCATGTAAACTTGTAATAAAATACCAAACAAAACTGTAATTTGCATGAATAATAGTATTGCCAGCGAACTTAAGCCCCTTCCTCTTAATCTCCTTCCTTCTTTGGTTTCATCAGATCCTAACTACGCCTGTTGGTAACAACTATTCCAAATACATTCTTAGGAAGGTCAACCTAGATAAGCATGAGCAGCCACTTAATATTCCCACCGCTGGGACTCGGGGCCTTTTCCCATACCTAAGGAGAGAGACCCATAACCACACTGGCCAAGTGTGGGTTGATGGTTTTCACATATCCTTTACAGACGTCTTTTTTGGAACACCCCAGTTTTTTCAAAACGTTTTTCTTCACCGGCAAATTATGAATTACAAACTCGTAAAGCTCACTCAGCACTTAGAGAAAAGTTTTGAGAACAACGATTTTGAAATCAGACGATCCAGCCACTAACTAGACCATTTTAGGTAGCTTTTAAAGAAAATTATTAGATTTTGGTAATTACCAAAAATTTTATATGTATAAAAAAAATACCCATACCAAGCCCTATAGGTACGTTTACATTGGGTTCTAGGTCCTATCTACGTAGAACAACTTGAAAAACCGGGGCTTGACAACGCCGCTGTCTTACGAGCCTCATTTCCTATTTGCTAAAATTAAATTATACTTCGAAACGACTTGGCGACAGATCAAATTCCAAAGAAGACTGTCGAATTTCGAGGTTAGCGCCTTATAGGACGGCGCAGGAGATTGTGTACGCCTTCGGTAAAGGTTAGGTATATTGAAGGTATAAATCACAATACAGCGTCGGTCATTAACCTGAACCCAAGCTTGACGCAGTTTATATCAAGGAATGGGAGTTCCCTTTGTGACTTACATAAATGAGTACATGATTTATTAACTTAAAATCCCAAAAAATCCACGCCAATTTTTTGTCGGTTATGTAGTTATGTAAGTAGGTTAAATATTATCGAATTATTAACTTCAATCTAAACGAAATCTGTATATTAATACTAGCAGCATCCCGTTGTTACCCGCGAAATTCCCATTCAATTTGTTCCCGTTGTTTTCCGGGATAAAAAGTAGCATATGTGTTCTTTCATACTATAATCTATCTGTGTTCCAAATTTCAGCCCGATCCGTTCATACGTTAGGACGTGATTGAGCAACAAACATCCTAATATCCAAACATCCATACATTGACATTTATAATATTAGTAGGATATTTGAATTTTTGCAGTTTCCAGATCCAAGTGTGAAAGGGTGGTGAGATCGCACACAATACCAGCAATCGTATAAAAATTATAGCTGGTCTAGAAAGTTACAGTTAGTGAAGTACCTAAGTTACGACTGGTCTAGTCGGGAGAACGGCAACTGCCGACCCGGAACCGCTGGTTCGAATCCCACGCGCACCATTATCTTTTCGAAGTCATGTGCCGTGTGCGTAATGTCGCTAACTTATAAACGGTAATGGAAAATAACGTGACGAAACCGACGTGTTCCTAGATTTTTTCGAGGTCATGCAACCAACGCACACTGAGCCAGCGTGGTGGATTATAGTCTTGATTCGCTGCTTGCGAGAGAAGACCCTAAGCTAAGCTTTAGGAATATGTATTGGACTGCTTTTGCTATATACTATGTGTATGTTCGTATAAATTATGTTTTCTTTCATGCCTGCTAGAGGTATCGCGACAATAACGTTCTCTCTATACATTCATACTCGCGATCACTGTTGACTAAGATCAAAGTACCGAAGTTTTAGACGTTTATTTCCCTTGACACTACTGCTTGGCACTACTGGTAGTGTCATGGGAAATTTTACTTGCCCGTGGTAAAAGTAAATTTCCCGTGACACTACACCGTCTCTAGTAGTGTCACGGGAAATAATATTTCCCTTGACACCACTAGCAAAATAATATTCCCGTGACACGTGTGACTATTTTTCTTTGATATTTATTGACTTTTGATTGATTTTTCATTGGCATTTAATGGAAAGGCATCAAGGCCTTTCCATTGTATGTAAACGGGTGCATCCCAGTAATACTACTAACTGGGATGCTCCTGTTTTTATTGACTTTAGCCATACCTGTAGGTCCATAGATTTGCTGAGTCCTCATATTAGTGTTTAGTATCCCATCTGTACTATATAATACTACTGGGATGCACCTATAAACACCCTATTTTTCAAATTTTACTTCTACTAATTAAACACATTGCTATGTCAAATTTAGGTAAATTACGTTATTGCCGCCTTTGACTTCATAAAAGGACGAACCTTTTTTGTTTTGTATGTATGTTACGCGATAGTACAGCCAAATGTAAGTTAATTTTGATGGCTTGGCTATTTTTTTGTTTGTTATATTAAAGTTCAGAGTTAAAAAAATTGCTGAACACGAAGAAAAGGAATGTGTTTAAATTTGGGTTTTAGTAGACATGGTAAGCAGATACTAGTACATTTTCAAACATTGAAACGCGTTTATCTCAAAACGAGTTTTTTACCACTAAACCCATTGATATAAATATTAAAAGTTCAATTATTGAACCCATACTTTTGTTATGAATAAAATTTGGAAATAAATTTTAAAACAGTTTGTTTCTTTTAGTTTAGTTTTGTTGCCTAACATTCTTTATATAATGTTTAAACGGGCCTTTTAATTTTTGTAAACTTTAGTAGTGCCATGGGTAATGAGGTAATCCACGGGAAATTTTACAGTAGGCGTTTAATCATCCAATAAGAGCAGTAGTGCCACGGGCAAGTAAAATTTCCCATGACACTACCAGTAGGGCCAAGCAGTAGTGTCAAGGGAAATAAACGGTTTTAGAGGATATGACACTTTATAAATTAGCTGAACTCCTACTTATGAAGATTTGATTTAAAAAGGTTTACGTACTCGTTCGTTGAATATTGCATGGTAGTTTAAATCTTCCTTTTACCTTTTTGAAATACACTTGCTGTAGATTGCTTTGAATAAAATCACATTTTTGCACCTTTGTGCACCCTCATTACTTACTTCGTTTTAGAAACGTTTGTTATTTTTATTCGATAATCTTGAATGCTGTGCACGCATTTTCTATTTCTTTAAAACAATTGCAATCAAATCGCATTATCTCAAAATAGGTAAATGATAGGCGTGGCTAATTCTAATTGCTGGGCAATAAAACATACCTACCTATTTAGTTATAGTCAATTGCTCACTGGTGGCCAATTGCAAACCAAAACGTTCGTTACTCACTGTAGTTACTACCGAGTGCAAGTTATGTAACATGACACCTTTAGTTTGATATGACGTTAGGTAAATAATCTTTATAACTTCCGCTTTCGAATTTATTGCAATGGCCATTTAGCAATCACCAATATGGCGATTTATCAGAAATGTTTCGTACTACTAACATCCACTCCAAAAGACTTTGCATGTTAGATTTGGCTGTGGACGTGGCCAGTTCTTATGAGTACCTACCTACACATACACGATCTGTTAGTTTAGATATTTGAGCCTCATACTCTGTGCTTAGTTTTGCGCCCGCTAAATATATTCTACTTAAATATTAAATATCTTGTACTAGCACGCCCCGCTGTTTTACTCGCGTAGTTTCTGATCCCGTTATTTTTCCGGATAAAAGCAGCCTATGAGCTATTCCCGGTTATATTTTTTCGAATTTATAATATTAATAGGATTGTACTTATATTGTTCCTTTGTCGAGACGAGCAGAACATGTACCTGATAGTATAGGCCAGTCATCTAAGACATTCTAGGTCGCAAATAATAGCGAGGTTCTGATTTTTTGGTATGTTGTTAGGATAGATACTATTAGTGTAAAACCAAATTTGCAACCTCGAAAGACCTGTGCTAATTTCGTAGTGCTCGAGAAACCTCTTAATTTCCGGACTTTTTTCAGTTTTTGGTTTACCACTTCTAAAATATCCATTTAACAGCAAAGTCACCTACGACACTTTTATAGAAAACAGAATAAGCAACACTATGAGTGCAATTTGAGGTCTGTATGTCTAACAAATCTCAAGATGTCTCACTTCAAAAATAGGAAATTTTTCACAAAAAGTTATAATTTAAACAAAATATTGCCTAAAATACTCATTCTACGAGGAAAATAATCGGGCATTAAGTTGTAGAGCAGTTATTTAGCTTTAATTCAAGTGTAAAATAAACTCCATAGAACCAATAGTCCTCATGTTATCAGGTAATTGATTTCTTCAATTACCTGATAACATGAGGACTATTGCTTCATTTTTTTTTTAGAGATAGGAGGGATATCATTAATTAAAAACTGTTTATTTAATACAATGAAATTGAAAACAATCAAAACTATATCTCATTTCTTACAGTGAACGTTGCGAAGCGATGAACAGACCTCAGCTAAAACCTACGACAGAAACACCAATTTACCTACTATTTATTAATAAATTATAACAAAAGGGTAGGTTATAGGAATTAAATGCAAGCCAAATGTAAGCGAGACATTAGAATTCTTTCGGAAGGCCTAGGTTCATCATTCGGTTCTCCTTGAAGCTCCGGGGATCCCTACTGTATAGTTGTGTCTGTATCGAAAATGACAGACAGGAGATTTAAAAGGGGGTCGTCGAAGTCATCTTCTTCATCGGACTCAGTCATGTATGCAGGAATATTGAGGCAGGTCCTCCCCCGACATATTGTACAGAGAGCAGATCATTTCAGCCCTGCTCTCTGGCAGGAGCATCTCCCCGCTGCAAACATCTATCGAGCAAGAGTCGGACGTCTTATAAATAAGATAATAGCCACTTCAATGTCCAACAATAAATATTTAGCTAAACAATCACATTTTTATCCAAGCCTAGCCGACTACAAATTTAAATATTTTTAGAAGGAGTAACCATATTTGAAGTGATTATATCTTGAGACCTATTAGACATACAGACATGGGCTTACACTTTGATCGTTGCTTATTTTGTATTCTTTAAAAGTGAAGGTGGCTTTGCTGTTAAACGCATGTTTTAGAAGTTGTATAAAATAGAATACAAAAACTGAAAAAAGTCCGAAAATTTAGAGGTTTCTCGAGCACCACGACGTTAGCACAGGTTTTTCGAGGTTGCAAATTTGGTTTTATACTACTGCTATCTATCCTAACAACATCCCAAAACATCAGAACCTGACTATTACTTGCGACCTAACGCGATTTTTATGTCTACGGTGACAGGCCTAGTAAGCAACACGTCTGTTCCTGACAGCACGATGTCAAACTGCTATCGGAACATGAAGAGTCCAAATCATTACCTAGCACTGTACTGCGTTCGTCATCAGGAAATAAATTATGATTTATCTATGCCCTGTGCCTTGCTATGCTCTATGCCCTGTGATTTTTCTAGAAACAATATTTTTTTCTGTTTGATATCGTCTTAAATATTTTCTCTTTCGTCGGCATCGTCATTAGCCACGATTTACTGAAGAAAAGTGCAACAAAAACTCTGTCACCTTAGTTCTCCTGTCACCTGTCACCTACTCAAAGTAAATGTCTCTATTAATCTGAACGATGACTTATGTATAATATTTGTTTTTGTTTTTAGTCAACACTTCTATAAAATACCTATTTCCGGACGTCGTCTTTTCCTTATTCTAGTACTATACAAATTCTAGTTACATACATTTTTTTTAGTTGGTTCTCTCTAAGTGTACTTATTTGTTAAATAATGAGTTTCCTTGAAAACTTAGTTAAGAAGCTCATTTCCTTAAACTCAAAAGATTAATTAAAATTCCATTAGATTAGGCTTTTGACAGCTGTTGTTTTTTTTCTATGAGGAAGTTATGTGAGATTTATTTGAAAATATGCATTTGGTTAAAAATGCGCCCGACCTAGAGATACCATATTTTTCAAGCAATAATAGCAAATTAGGTAATTTGCTCCATAAAACTTTGAAATGAGAAAATCCAAATGCCTAAATTAGTTAGCTGCGCATTGAACGTTTGAAGTTTAGACTCCGTGTAAGGTATTTTATTATAGACTACAGGCCCGTGAACCAAATTTACGTACTAAATGAACCACCAGAAGACCTATGTAGGATGATAGAAGGGTTTAAAGTAAGTTAGTATTAGTATTCCATCTTCTCAGCTATGGGGAAAAGAAATTTCAGACGTTTTTGAGCAATTTTATTTTCAAAATATTTATGTACGTCTAAAATTGTTCTTGTTAAATTGCAAGACATATTATTAGCTTATTTTAATTTCTATTCCACTCGCGGAAAGCCTTTACAACGCCCAATTCCTCGAATAAGTATTCATAGTCAACTGTATTTATATGGGTACATACATCCATGTCTCCTTACATCAATTACGGGACAAATTATTATTTTCTTGGGTTTAATTTTGTTTTGAGAACTACAAGTTTTCCGGGTCATTGTCATTAAAATACGCTCTATTGATAGTTCCCGATAAACTCTTCAATATCAATTTATTTGTTACAGGTATTCTTTAACAATCGTATGATGCTATTAAAATGCAAGTCGCAATCGGCAGCACCCATCATGTGGTGAATTTTGGATACGTACCGTTCACTGAACTGGAATAATGCACTGGTTTTGTTTAGTTCTTTTACATAATAAGTACGCACCATGATGACAACGTTGGTAGAAATAGTTTTAATTTTGTTTCAAATACGTCAAATAAACAGTTCTAATTCTACAAACTTATTGCTAAATATAAAGGTGTCATTAGATTGACTATTAGCCCGAGCAAGCCCGAGAGAGGATAAATGCTACATTTTTACCAATTTAATAAGAAGAAAATTGTCGACAACTACTTAGTTACCAGAAGAGCTTTTATTTTAATTAATTTCGATATATTTTTTTTGTATGAAATCGACGGATCTTTTTAATAATCGCTAGTAGGTACGTGCCTATGTCAGTTTACAACATTTAAAAAATAATTAGATATTAAGTTTTATTGTATTTTTTAATGATTTATCTATAAAATAAGTTTAAATGACAAAGATGAACAATCAAAATGGAAAAGATTTTATTAGTATATTTCTATTCTCTACAAATGAACAAAATTTAGGGTTGAAAATACTAACAGGATAAAACCCCGTGCAAAACTACACTTAACATCTTAACTAATAAATAAGCACTGAAAAAAGTAAATAAATATACTTTCATGAAATTTGCCCTAGACTTGTTGTAGAAAATATTTATTTCAAAAAAAATCTGGATAATTAAGTTAATGGACATGATCAATTCACTTTAAATATGTTTTTTAGACAAAGATAGTTGGCATTTCACCCTTTCTTGTTTAGTGTTAAGCGACGTTGCAATCTATTATGAACGTGGTTACTTAGAAAAAACCGATTTACTCTCGATTTGAAAATAGTGGACTCTAAAACTAGAAAAAACCTAACTCCAAGGGTAGAATATTTTCAGATAAATCATTCAGACATCTATTATTTGTCATATCAGCAGCATATTCCATACTCATACTCAACTCCAAATCTTAGCACGTCATTCATCTCCTTGGGGATTTAGTTCATTGACTTGAGCACGCAAACTGGTTGAAATATTTTCGAAAAAGGTACATTATACTTATGTAGTAGGTTTATATATTTCAGGACTGTTTTCCTTGAAATGTGTGACGCGAAGCTTTTACCATTCGCTTTATTCAATTGTTTGCGTGTAAGCACAATCTTTTGACTTTGGCATAATATTGACTTTGTGATTTTTATAAAGTAACAAGACATTTTGTAAAAAATATGTGAACTGATATGTATGTGCATCACAAACAATTTTTACCGACAGTAGTAATACTATTTAAAGAGGTCAAACTAAAACGGTCCGTTTGCACTATTAGTTGTTACTACGAATGGACTAAGTAGCTATTGAAACATGCAGAGTCCAAATCGTTGCCTAGGACTGCACTGCGCTCGTCACCCACAGATCTATGATATTATATCTCTAAGCTCTAATTTCGGAAAGAATGTGCATTCTACATTAGTTTTTATGTATTTTGCAGCTGATACGGCATGAATTGCCATTGAAATACACCATACATATGTCCGATATCTTCAGTATAGGACGTAATTAGGAGACCGAAATTTATTTATTTAGATGCCATAAATTGCTATTATAAATGAAAGTACAATTGGAGTTACAATAGGAAGTAAGAACGTGTTATTTGTAATTCCTGTAAAGTGGTTTAGTTATTATTTTTGACGATTACTTGTCTCGGAATGCGAATCCTCATTAGTCAAATGCTTTTAACGACATCATCGAGGGTCATACGCGCGTAATGCCGCAGCAAATTAGTATTGTTTCACTAATAGAAGAATTTGTTAAATCACGCTAAGTGTTACCGGTTGGTTCGCCCGCGTCTGCGTCGGTAACGTGAAGAAAAGGCGCGCGCGACAGCCTCACTCGTCAGTCTCTCCAGGGTCGACGGTTGGCTCGGACCGCTATCTAGTCATTAAAAAAAATAATTATTTTTATACAAATTTGTAATCAAAAGGTCATCATGAAAGTGTTCATCGTTTTGGCTGCAGCCACCGCTCTTGCGAGTAAGTATTATACTGTGGTATTTTTGTCATATTTTCATGTAAATCTAAAGTGTACTGAAATTCAGGAGTCTATTCATATTGTCATTTTCATATATTTTTTATCATTTTAAAATAGTGAGTTTTTGTAATAAAAGCTTAGGCATCTTAAAACTAAACAGGGTACAAAGTTAAAGTGATTTTTAATAATTTTAATCAACACAGTAAAATCTTTCCAAAAACTGAATTTTACACTTTCTATTCCATACATTACATTCGTCTGATTTATTTGCGCAAGAATTTTCATATAAAAGACATCAACGCGCACCAGTCTCTGTCGTTTTATTGGCTAAATTAACTCCCCCTGTCTTAAGAGGGTTGTTAAAAGTATGACGTTTGTGTCTGCATATCTGTTTGTTTGTATTTCGTACACGAATGTCGATATTGATGCCTTTTCTTTTGTTTCAACTACCACTTCAGCTTTCAATTACTTTAAAAAATTCGTCCTCATTTAAATATCTTTTACTGTATTCGTTTTTTTAACACGACAATACAAAAGCTTAATCAAATAAGATATTTAAATATAATAGATAGATATGACAATTTAGTATATTTTGCGTTATGTGCAACACTAGCAAGCACCATTAAAATTCTTTAAAGATATTAATGTTAATGGAAAGGAGGAACAAAAAAAAATAGGAATCTCTTACGGCTTTATTTATTTAATTTTAAAATGAACAATGGTTGTGTTATTATTTGTACGGTTAATGTTAACAAAGTAAAATAAAATGAGGTCGTAATTAAAAGGTGATTACAGAGAGCAGTATAGAAATGTAATCCAAATTATCGATTGAAATTGTATATCGCACGTAATAGCGCCCAGCATTACTGTGAAACAATTACGAAAGTGTTATACAATGTATATTACAGCAGTCGACCCGGGTCATTACTGACACACTTGTACGACAAAGTTGTTCTCACGCACTTCGAGGACGTCATAAGCATGCAAATTATGCAATGTAACGCTTAGAGCACTTACTTACACTACGTGAAAATATTTGCTAATTAAATGTATTTTATAACGATTTGTTACTGCGCTTGCTTTCAATTTTGTTAGTTTAGACAATGTGTAGGCTCTTAGAAACAATTTATTTTGGGATACAGATTATACGATCTGTAGGTATCGAGTCTGTTAGATATTTTTACAAAGGTACGAATCGGGGTTGATATCATAATTATCAATGTCTGAGAAGATATTCACGACGACTTTACTACATGTAATGTTTTTAATTAGTTACTTGGCGTTACATAAAATTATTATACATGTAGCACATATAAAAATAGGAAAACAGCTGTTAATCTTTTCTGTAAAGTAAATCAGTGAGTGTACTTCTAATAAATGGACATCTACGGGCGCAATAGAAAAAAAATGCGTTAAGTTTTGTTACTACTATCGAAAAGCCATTTCACGCATTTTATAGAATAAAATAAGATAGTGCTGTCGCTAAACTTTCATTCATATTGAAACAAAAGCAAAACCATTAGAAAGTCTACCAAATCTACATCAAGCGGAAACTAAAAATAAAGTAAATATAGGAAAAGAACAGCTCGATTTTACCGGCTCCACCCTCGAGTGATTTCGCTCTTGTTTAACGGCATGGCATTGACATTCACGCTTTATTCACAGAAAAATAATACAGTCATACGAAATTCTATAAAATATTGCATGGTCAATGTCGACACCGAGCTATATTAAAATTTACGCAAATCTTTGGTAACTTTGTGAGGGAAATAAAAACTGTCACCTTTGCAACGGAGTGGAATGTTTGGATATGTGTTGGCTACGTATTGCGCCTTTGCATATTGAAATATATGAGTCACCAAACTTGAAAGATTACTTATAGCGATAAATGAGTACTATTACTATTCATAATTTCATATTTAAAAAATAATATCAAAATATATATAACTATAACTATTGATGTTTTAAAAATAATAACAATTTTACGTGACAACAAGTAATTGTGTGTACTTATTTGAAACTTATGTGAAAATTGTAAATTGTTCCGATTCTAAAAAGCTAATCTTTGTGAAATGATGTTATGACAAAAAATAAGGTGACTTTATTGTGAATATAAATAGCTAGGCAAGTTGAGCAAGAGTGGCAACCAACTTGTATACTGAGAATTCCTGGCAGCTTTACCACGAAGCTATTTTCGTATGCCTGTCACTAGGTAAAGCGATATAAAAACGTGATTGTTGTTGTTCAATTCTCGGAAAATATTGGAACTATTCGTGAATACGACTTTATGGTTCGATTATACTTTTAAAGTTACATATATGTGAAACTATCTCTACTTTTTATGATTTTTCAGAAAAGATCAAAAGTAGTGATTGTTGTCCTATATGAATAAGCGGACCATTTTTTAATGAAATGTACTTAACATTAGTCCATTATACGCTTATTATTCTATTATAAAATAATTGTTCAATTTTGGAAGTCTGTGTTCGTTATTTAATTTTTACTTTTAGTAAAACAAAACTTCTTTTTTACCCGACTGAAATGAGTGTTATGTTTTTTGCGCGTATCTTGTATGTTTGTACATTTCTTTACTCCCACGTATCTTCCAAACGGCTGGATGGATTTTGACAATTAGATATCGTTAGATACGTCTCAATCACCCAAGTGTTCTTAGATAGTACCTACAGTCGGGTTATTTAGGTTAAAGTTATCGAATGTTTTTGTTTCCTGTTTGCGGAATGTTGATACTTTTGTATTTTGCAAGTTTTGCAAAGGATTAGCAACTCAAAGAAGTGTCATCATTTACCAGTGTCAGGTCAGTCTCCGACCCTTGATGCATCAGACGATGCAGCATGTTGTAAACCGGCGACTTTCACTTTGCTCTTGCGTCAGGCATTGCGTTACTATGATCAGTTGTACCGCCTACTATATAAAAATAACACACGTCTTTATGTCGATTCCACGTGTCTGATCGTAGACTCAAAATTTTCAAATTCTCCTAACATAAGAGTCGAGTTCTGATGGCTTCCCCTGTCTACTAAAATATTTTATCTTTAGAAGACGTGTTATATTTATAATTATTTTGCTGCCCAAAAATGCCATTCGTGATCCCATAGTAGATAATAAAATTAATTGTCAAATTGTGTACGTCTTAATCACTTTTACTAATATAAACTTGTAAGTATTAGATTTTTCAAAGGCATATGTTATTAGAATATTGAAAACTATTTAATTAAATATTTATAATGCCTACTTAGCGCAACATAGTAACGCACAAAAAATGCGATATTACTAAACTTAGTATCAATACTCGTTTTCTAAACCAAGACATTCAACTTTTAAATCAAGTCAAAGGTCACTTAAATTGAGTAGTTAATTAGAAAAAAAATATGCTAATAAAAGACCTTGACTCACGATTTACATTGCAAATACCGCTATTTGAAATGTCAGCTAACATCCTTATGGATTTATTCAAATAGATTGATTGTTCACTAAAGGTTTCTGAAATGTGTTATGTTGTATTTTAAAGCAAAAAGTAATTTGCTTCATTACCTGATGCCGATTACACTTTTTTGCAAATCGTGACTTGTACGTACAACTAACAAAATAATACATACCTAGTTGGGGAAATTAGCAAAGTATATGTGAAACGTTATTCTAACGTTAACTTAAATTAAATTTATTAATTTAACTTAAATTTTGTTCAACTACGGTAGTATACACTCAACATGAGTGTTTATTTAATTAATTATTATGCCTATGTACATAATCTCGTAATCAAAATGTTGGAGCGGCAAACTAGATACAATCGAAATGTTTAGTTCTAGAAGTACCAAATGTACTACCACAGGACTTTCGTAAACGTTAAGCTATTTTTCTATCAAAGCATAAGAAAGTGGAAGAATTAGGTATTACTTATTCCTGAGGAGACAATTGTAAAGTATTTTGAATAAAAGTAGCACTAACCTGGGCTTTACTTTTTCGTGCCGTAATTTTTTTTAACCGTTAACAATGAAAACCGCACGAGCGTCTAGTCAAACAATAAGGAGTTAAATAAACGTTAATTTACAAGCAGATTTATTTGCTAAGAGAACTTCTTATGCCAATATGTGTCAGTATGTCCGTTTATGTAACGTGGTTATGTAAAAACCTGATCTGTATGTATTCTGAACAAATGAAAAGTAGCATACGGTACTAAAACATACGTCGAATCATTTTTAAATACTAAGCAAAAAAGCGTATGGATTCACTGATCTGTCAATTAATTGATCTTCTAATATTTTACAGGTGCCCAATTCAAATGCCCAGCAAAGGATGGCCAGTACGAAGACGATCGCCAGTGTGACAAATTCTACGAGTGTAAAGATGGAGCGGCCACGACCAAGATCTGCCCTGACGGTCTCGTCTTCGACCCCACCATTAGGAAGATCAACAAATGTGACCAGCCCTTCAACGTTGACTGCGGAGACAGGACTGAACTCCGTTAGTAGACCTTTATAAGTTATTTTCACACTACATTTCAATTTTTATCTACATTTGAGGAATGCATCAATTAACTAAAAACACCAACTGATTAATCAATGAAAGAGTGTAGGTATATTTTACGTAGTCAAAAAAATATACCTAATACTCCGTCTTGTGATTAATATTCTTTGTAAAGAACATACTCTAAACCTACATTAGTAATTGTAGTTAATAATTAAAGCACATATTTCTAGGTACATTATTACAAAAAATACTGGTTTTTATACTTCATTTGTAAGGTTGTTCGTTCGTGTTATAAATTACAAAGGGGTTATAATTATAAGTGGTTATTGCATTGAAAGTGACAGTAAACGTGACAACTTCTAGGTATCCTAAAGGCCGTTCTTAGTTCCTATGAAGTGAAGGTATCCTTTGACCACGCTAACATACGCGACTGGCTTTCTAGGTCATCCACTGCAACCTAGCTGTTACGCACAAAACAATTTATAGCTTAGATAACAAATGTCGAGCAATATAAAATTATATGGGCACACCATTCTTCGAATATTATTGCATTGAGGTTAAAATGTCCTTAAGGAGAACTAGTTAACTTAGGTTCAACTTATGATTGATTGACTGAATACAGTCATATCATCATGGATCGGCTGTTGAAAAAAATCAAATCCTCTAACATATTTTTGCACGCTCGGTGGGCCGATACTTTTCGGATAATCACAAATCACACTAAGTACGTATGTTATTTGTTCGTGGACAGTCTTCACATAACACTAACTAGCCTCAATTCGGTATAGGTACTCGTAATACTTATGTAATTTGTAAATGCATATACACACATGGTAACACCCAGGTTCAGAACAAATGTTTGTATGTGTTGTTGTAGTAGTTTAATATTCCGTAAATGTTAACAGTAACTAATACTTGTGACAATAGTGAAACATTTACCAGTCAAAATATACGATTTTGTTGTGGAATGCGTCGTTCTCCCGTCTGCCGCTCACCCGTGACACGTATATTAAATAGGTATAAAATGTGACACGTATGCACATATCAAACTGTGGTAAAGGCTGATGAATGTGTATAGTGTTGTAATGGTATATATTTATGTAAATACCGTGTAAAGACACGAAAGATAACTGAGAGGTAATTTTCAAAAACAACCTCCGCAGGTCTAGTTTGTTTGCAGATAAAATCAATTAAGTATTTGAACTACCTATTATTTTGACGATAGAGGTAATAATGTATTTTAAAACTTTTCACTATCACAATGGAACATAATATGCTAACAATCTACGAGGATAACATACGGATAAAACAATTATCAAAAGAAATTAAACTTGTGATATGGATAAAATTCACTTAAAGGCCCATTATTTGTAATTTGCGATACTGTATAATTTAGATGTAGCTCCTAACTATTCATAAATAAAAAAAAGCTGAGCTTATGGCACTACGATTTAATAAAAAGACATACCTTACTGTGAACAAATAGGTATACGTATGTAGATTTATCAAGGAATTTTAAGGTCCTCATTATCATACAAATTGCTATACTTTATTTTCATAGCTTGTTTATTCAAGGCTGGTTGAGGCATAACTTAAATTTCGCGATTTTATGTCAATAAATTTTAAAAAAACTTTCTCGATTAAAAGCTGACATTGAATTTTCGGGTATTTCACAGGCAGATGTAACTTTAGCCTTGAACTTTATGAAAACGTTCCACTCCTTAAGGCCGACCCTGTAAATAGAATGCATATTGGCATGCAGCGTGCATAATGGAATTGCAAAATTTTCAAATTATTATTCACACCGTCACCTATTGCATAAAAGTAACTATTTCTGAATTCCGCAATTAAGGTATGTAGACCTTGAACTAAACATAAATATGATAATTATAATTTGATCTAATTGCATAATTGATTAAAATTCCGTTGTAAAACACATTTTTCAACTATTGTAGTAGTTAGTTGGCATGGTGTTCGTTTTTATGTTTTACTAGCAGCGCCCCGCGGTGTTACCCGCGAAGTTCCCGTTCCCGTTGTTCCCGTTGTTTTTCCGGGATAAAAAGTAGCCTATGTGTTCTTCCAGGCTATAATCTATCTGTATCCAAATTTCAGCCCGATCCGTTCATACGTTAGGACGTGATTGAGCAACAAACATCCAAACATCCATACATTGACATTTATAATATTAGTAGGATATCTAAACATATGTACTATTTCGATATAACTATGCTCGTGTGCACGTTTAGATATACCCACAAGTTGTCATTTGCATCACATTTAAACACTATTATCTCTACTTTATGTGAATTTTAGTAGTAGGGTGTGTCTGCGAGTGTTCATTTCTGGAACTACCCGCAAAATTTGAAATACAAATTTTGAATTTGAGAGACTATAACGTGAATTTTGGTGTATTATACAATTTTAAGCTATGACCCACAGGAGCTGCTTTCAAGTTTAGGGCTCAGTTAGTTTGACTAATAACATTAGTGTTGTACGTAAGGTTCGATTTAGAACGAATTTTGTTTGTTACAGAGCCCCCGAAGCCAAGCCCTCAGTGCCCGCGCCGCAACGGATTCTTCGCCCACCCTGACCCGACCGTGTGCAACATCTTCATGAACTGCATTGAGGGTGACGTCACCGAGGTCAAGTGCACTGCTGGTCTTCACTTCGACGAGTACTCCGGTACCTGCGTGTGGCCTGATACCGCGGGCAGACAAGGCTGCGTCGAACAAGAGAGTGAGTTTGCATTATTTACAAGATTATAACTTCTACCCTGCTCTACTTATAGTAAATCTAGTTGTTTTATCAGATTTATACAAATTATACACCACATTTACAGTTTTACTCATAGTGAATGTTCTTCAACACAATTATGTAGGTAATCGTTTTTTAATAGGTACGTGAATCATACAAATTTAGTAAATAAAAGCTACTATTTATTTGTCATGTATTTGAACACCAACATGGTCCTAAGCGTTCGGTCAATGTTTCAAACTTATCCTTGCGCTGAACTAGTGTTGCCACATGCAACAATACGCCGAATACGCGTAGACACATTAATTCAACTGTACTCTGTGTCTACGTTGAATAAAATTAAAGCGAATTTACTAATTCAACTTTTTCGAGCGGACTACATACCTACTGCAGATAATCTTAAAAATTTAATGATGCGTTACTTTATATCATTCCGTACATAAAAACTCTCCTTTTATTTTTTTTTGGTTTTTGCACAATAGTGGATAAATTATAATTATTTTATTTCAATTTCGCAGAAAAAACAAAGGACGGCTTCGAGTGCCCGAAACAGCAGCTAGTAGATGAGAGGGGACAGATAGTAGCTCACCCCAAATTCGCACACCCCAGTGACTGCCAGCGATTCTACGTGTGCCTGAACGGAGTGGAGCCCAGGGATCTGGGTTGCCAGGCCGGAGAGGTCTACAACGAGGAGTCGCAGAAGTGTGACGCGCCTGAGAACGTGCGCGGCTGGTGAGTCATGTGCTATATAATTCTGTTGCTATTGACACTATTTGCCTAGGACTCTTTTTTAAATGGAAGAAAGTGGTAGCTTTACCTACGTATACGAGAAATAAAAATATTTTATGTAGAATTCCAGAATTGCGACAGCCACCTGCGGGAATGACTTTTTGTGTCTAAGATATTTTTAAAGCAATAATTTCTAGCTTGTTACTTGGGCAAAAACATGAATCATCTGCCATACTGCCATACATGACTGGCCTCGTGGCTTAGTTGGTTGGCTCTGCCTGCGATGCCGAGGGTCGTGGGTTCGATTCCCACCCAGTGGAAATATTTGTGTGTTGAATTCAAATGTTTGCACTGTGTCTATAAGTATTAGTATATCATAAGTATTATATCAGCTATCTGGCCGCCATCATACAAGCTTTGCTTAGTTTGGGGTCAGATGGTGTTGTGTGTGAATTGTCCACCAATATTTACTTATAATTTATTATTATTATCCAACGGTTTGAGTTATCAACACAGTTATTTGTTCAGAGTATTGCGTATTATAAACAGACGTTACGTTTACATTATGCAATCGTTTTGTTTAATGTGATGCTGCTTATTCTCGAATCATAAATTACTTTATAGAACACAAAACAATGATTAAATATGCAGTATTAGAATACATCGTTAAAATTTCTAAACTTTTGTATTTTTTCAGTGAGGACTGGTACAAGGAATCCGAGGAAGCTGCCCCACCCAAAGCGAGATCTTAAGCCCTAGTGATAATGTAATGTAGTTAAGCATAAGACTTAATAAGTTAAATACATTATAAGTTATACAATATTTGCATTTTCATTACCTTTTAATATCAAAATTGAAACCCAAAAAAACAAAAAGCAGATACAAATATATTTAACTATTATAACATTACTGTTGAAGTAACTACGAAAATGATTATACTCGTACAAAACATGATATGTTTCATTAAGAGGGCGCCTAGTGCCAGAAAACGAAAAAAGGACATTTTCGACGCCGCTCACTGAAGTTAAGGAACTAAAAACTATGACAAAAAAATATTGACTTGTGGGTACAATCAAGAACAAGCACAATAACCGAATAGAATTTTAGAAATAGAGAGTTTTTACAATAAAAAAATAAAAATGACACCGTAAAAACCCGTTTTAATTCGAGTACTCCAAATTATCAGCGATGACCCCACACATTATTTTTTGGTAATAAAATTCCTAAATGTACGTTCTAGTAAAGTAACCGAACACTTTTTGAAATGTATGTTTAATTATTGAGTAATTTAATAAAACTTGGTCAAAAATGGACTCCTGATTTAATATTGATTTTTCCTCCAAACTGTGTCATGCTATTCTCGACTTTATGTATATCAAATTAAAAAACGCGTCGCGCGGGTGAAAACTGATTTTTCCCTGGCATTAGGCGCACTTTTAATGGCCGAGCTTACACGAGGAAAACTATTCATGCCAGGATAGCAAGTTAGCGTTAGTTAGCTAGCAAGCTAGTACTTATAGCTCCGTGTAGATAAAACTAGAGTTGCGCAGCGTTGTTTACACGAATCTAGAAGTACTAAGCTTGCTAGCTTGAAAAACAAGCCTGGTGTATCTCGGGCACAAGTCACGTAACTGGTATAAATCTTGTCGACTACAACGAAATATAAGCGTTTCGTTGGTTCAACGTATAAGCATTGGCGTTAAGGATAGCAATACAACCAGTGTTGATTAATTCAGATGAGCTTTTTATGGATAGATACTTTATTCAAATATTAGATTATTAGTAGACATTCCCCACAAAACATTAACCAAAGCTTGTGGTATGAAAACCACCATAAAACTAAACTTGTAAAATTGTAAAACCTACCTAAGTAGATACCATAACTACTTAGGTAGGTTTTACTTAGAAACATTGTATTTATCATAGTATACATATATGCATATTTACCTTCGGGAATCGAACCCATGATCTACAACTCTGTAAGCAGCAAATCGAGCCACGAGGCCAGTCAATTAATCGTAGTTGTTTTTTCATTTTATCCTACTTACTTTATTTTCGCATAGTTTTTATTACACCAAAGGCAGATAAGATTTGAAAAGAATGTCACGTAAAATCTAACTTTTCCGAAATTACCTACGCAAAGGTTTTATTGTGGCTTCTTCTCTCTGACTCTAATGCCCGTATTTTACCGATCAATGAGTATGCTCATGTGAGCAGATTTACGACGGAAATACGTCATTGTATTATTTTTAATTTTTCGTCCGCAAACGATGACGTCATCGAGAATTGACTTATATTTTCCTCAGTCACATAAGGACGTACCAAGGTATTGACAGAGAGGGGCAGTTACCCCCTCCCCTTTCTTTTGGCATCAAATACTCTAAAAATACCTCCTCCCAAAGAGTTTACATATACTGCACATATACACATACTATAGAGTTAGAACAAACGCCTTACACCGAAAGCACAGGTCTGATCACCCTTGTCTTGTCGCTCTTGTGGAAGTGTCATACTTTTGACGCGGCACATCTCTATGTCGACATAGCTAACATACACCTCATCTGCTTACGATTGGTACGAAGGAACCGTGCAGCAAAACCTGACCTATTTACTTATTTTTTGTCTAAGCCTCCTCCATTTTCTCCAATCTTTTCTCTCCTTTGCTTTCTCTATCCAGTTTGTGGCAGCTAGCTTTACTCTTATTATTTCATCTGCCCACCTTTGTTTTAGCCTGCCTCTGGTTCGTTGCTTAGTGGTCCTATCAAAATTGCTATTTTTTAATCCACACGTCATTTTACATGCAAGCTATGTTCTGACCAGATCATTACAAAGTCAAAGTTATTTATTGATAATGATAAATGTACAATTAACACGTCAATTAATAAAAAAATTAAACAAAAGAAAGGGCATACAAATTCTATACATTTTCAAAGTTTGAAATATCATTTCACTGTATTATAATAACAATTATTAATTATCGTACAGAAAACTATCAAGCATTATACGAGTATAACAAATATGTTTCAAATACAATTGTACTAATAAATGTCAATTTTTTCACATTTTTATAGGAACTTTACCATCACTCTCTAAAAATTCGCTGTAACTATAAAAAGTTTGATCGATAAGCCAGCACTTTAATTTGTTTTTGAAGGTGCCGAAACTTAGGGCCGATATAACTATTTTGGGAAGAGTGTAATAAACTTCCGGTCCCTTAATGTGAGTTAACTTCCGTGACCTCGTGAGAGAGTGTGGGATAACATCCAGCTTGTCCGCGCTGCGTATGTTACGAGAATGTCTTTCTCCTCGCGTATTGTATGATTCTAGATTATTTCTAGAGATTTCAGTACCGGCTCAATTCTATACTACGGCCGTTCAGAGAATGCGTTCCTGACACGTCGCGATTGAACTGTATAGGGATGAAATTGGGATTGAAATGGGGGTGAAAGTATGCTTGGAAACTTCCAATAGTTGAAGATAAAACCATGAAACTCTGTATATCTAGGCACTTGACACGAAGCAAATAAATGTTTGTTCTTGCCATTTTGTCATTTCGAACTGTACGGGGATGAAATTGGAGTTGAAATGCGGAACGAATGTCTCTTACACTTTTACACCTAAACAACTGAACCGATTTTGATAAAATTGTGTCTGGGTATAAAAAATAGGTAAGTACTGCCTGAGTTACTTACCTTAGTATTTATTTCACGCGGACGAAGTCGCGGGTACCAGCTAGATAGATTAGATAGACTGTTTCTGCTTTTCAAACTGACATCGGCGCTAAATCGGACTTTGGTTGTGTTTTGAATTACGTTCTTTTTTATTTTTGGTGCATAATAATGCCTACACGACAAACATTGGAGCCCGTGAGTTAATCATCAAGCTGCAAGATTACTTTGAGCGGGAGCGGCAAAATTGTGGACCCCTGGTACCTGTGGAACAAGTACAAGAACGCGTCTCTCAGGCGCTTGGAGTTAGCGCAAACGAACGAAAACAAATGTTAATAAAGAAAAGTTTGGCTCTACTGGCACGGAAGATAATATTTTACGTACTCCGAAGAAGAAACGAAGAACTAAACCCGTGACAGATACTGACACCTTTGACGCCGATGCAATCAGAAATCATAATATAATTATGGTTACTATTCCAGAAATGAATATCTCAACAGGAAGAAGCTTTTGGCATCGAAGGGGGCGCCTAAAGCCAGTAAACGAAAAAAGGACATTTTCGACGCCGCTCACTGAAGTTAAGAAACTAAAAACTATGACAAAAAAAATATTGACGTGTGGGTACAATCAAGAAAAAGCACAATAACCGAATAGAATTTTAAAAATAGATCAGGTTTTTTTATAATAAAAAAATGAAAATGACACCGTAAAAACCCGTTTTAATTCGAGTACTCGAAATTATCAGTGATGACCCCACATTATTTTTTGGTAATAAAATTCCTATTTGTACGTTCTAGTAAAGTAACCGAACACTTTTTTAAATTTATATTTAGTTATTGAGTAATTAAATAAAACTTGGTCAAAAATTGACGCCTGATTAAATATTGATTTTTCCTCCAAACTGTGTCATGCTATTCTCGACTTTATGTACATCACATTAAGAAACGCGGCGCGCGGGTGAAATCTGATTTTTTCCTGGCTTTAGGCGCACTCTTAAGAGAAGCTAGACTGTTTAGCGGGGGTAAAACTGCTTTAACCAAAATGTTAAGAGGTATTGGTTGTTCGTATAAAAAAACAGACAAAAGAAAAATTTTAATAGAACGATACGACATAATTTTAAAACGGATAATTTTTTTGAGAGAAGCATAAAAATTTATAACTGGGATAATGTCGTGTTCATTGACGAGACATGGCTAAACGCCAATCACACGGTATCCCGTTCTTGGACGGATGATACACAAGCGTCGACGTCGAAAGTACCAATGGGTAAGGATACCGTCTGATAATATGCCACGCAGGTTCTGCAAAATAGGGCTTTGTGGAGAACGCGTTAGTGGAATGGATAATGCCTCCTATCACTCGGTTTAAAATACAGAAACCACCTACCCAAGCTAATAAAAAAGAAGAAATGGTGGCTTGGTTACAAGCAATTTAATACGAAAATAATTTTAAAAATAATGCGGCGGTTCATTTTGGAGGAACGGTAACGAACTCAGTGTTATGTTGTGCCCATCACTAGTCGTGACTAACTGATAGGTTGCAGGAACGCATTCTCTGAATGGCCGAACTTTAACACCGCTTAGCAAGATTATTAACGGTTTTGTATGGTGGCCTGACAGACAAAAGTGAATGAAATGCGTATTTTTCGAATTTAACATAAAACCACGAGTTTAAGCCGTCAGTCAATAACAATATTTAATTTCTCGAAGAAGACGAGACTCCACCTCTAAAACAAAGACCTCGGGATCCATAACCCACGACATCGTATCACAGCGCTGTTAAAGTATCTAAGAATAAAATGAAGCGAGGAAGGATAATAAGAGACTTTTAATACTTAATTTGATAACACAACATTTTCTATAAAACATAGAAGGCAATGAATTTTTCAATGAAACATAGAAAAACACATTCCTATAAGTACCTAAATAATAATTATATTATTATATATTTCTATTAATTATTAATAATTATATTAAAAAATAATTATGTTATATAATTATTTTCTAAAATCATACAAAACCGTTACAGAAAACCATTTGAAAATAAGACCAGACTGAAACTAGGTACGAGTACTTTACAGAAACACTGACCTTATTACATTCTATCACGTTATTATATATCTCACGGCTGGCCTGGGTCTTACGCAGAAGTAATTATTTAAATCAATGGCACCATTCGAATTCAAATCCATAATTAACTGTTAGTTAATTTTAAATTTTCATACGTCTTGTCAAGCTCAAACATTATTTTTGTAAAAAATAAACTTATTTTACTGACACAAGTCAGTTATTGTAGGCTATTATTTAGTTTAATTTGTTCAAAATTAAGTATGGTAATTTGGAGTAAACCTTACATTCGTATAAAGAATTAGTTTATTTCTGCCTGCCCCCCTTGAATAAAATCCTGGCTCCGTCCACTATGAGCACGTTTTGAATGTCACTTTTAAACTTTACTGTTATAATTGTCTATGATTATTTTGGTACGTCAAACATGTCTTCTGATGTCTTCTGTGTGTCATAACAAACACAGAAATATTTAATTTTAATTTGATATATATTCGATGGTAAAGAGCATGTAACGATAATGGAAAAACGTAACTCATTTTTAAATTCACACCTTCTTTTTATTTCAGATACCTCTAGGTAATTATGTGATAGAAATGGAGCAAAAACATTTTGATGCCCTGTGTAATAAAACATAAATATAGGTACCTAAATATCTTACAAAAAGTAATAAGCTATTAATTTAAAAAGATGAGATTAGATAAAAAATGATTCAATCGACATAAACTTGCTTATGAATGTAGTGAAGCTCAAAATTTCAGTGGAAAAACTAACGGTCACCGTGCAGAAAAATTGAAGCTGAAACTCTCCACGGCCTATATTTTGAGCATAATGTATAAGAGCATAAAGTCAATAACAGCTTACTTGTAAAGATAGTCACAACCACTATCTATTTGAAGATAACTTAACAACATGATGAACGAGTTTTTAACCTGCAAGTATCCCTTTCTATAAAATGAATAAAAAACTAGCAGCGTCCCACACTTATTCACGAAATGAGAGCCATGCTGGTGGCTGGTGTGGAGCGTTCAAAATTTCTTACCCACTTAAAAGTGTAAAATAGGCTCATTGCTTATCATATACCAATCTAGATAAATATAGTTTGGATTATATGGAAGAGAAATCATGAACTACATTGGAATTGCTAGCGCCTTCGGTTATTGTAACATACTTTCATGTGTAAAAAGTGTTCATCAAAACATATAAAAAAATTAGGAATCTGATATACTTAATTGAAAATAAAATAACGATAAGACCATGATCATTTTTTTTATTTCTTGCTGTGTGATATATATATTCATACAGATATTATCTTTGGAATAAATTATAGTTAACAAATCTAGAACAAACCACGTTTTTATTGATAGTATCAATTTCATGATTTGTTGCCTTTGTAATTTTTAGGGTCATTACGCACACTATTTCGAAAATACGAAGTAAATATAATAAGTTAGGCCACATGGTGCGTGGAATTTCTACCAGGGGCAGGAGAACAGTCACTAGCGATTCGAAGCTAGTGACCGTTCTCCCAGACTAGAAACCAGCCGGAACTTATTACCAATTTCACAATTTTTTTATGTTGAATCACAGATTACAGAAATAAAACATTGAATATTTGTGTAAAATTTCAATATAACTTGGAAAGTGTGTGACGGGTCGCAATATAGAGTTCCGTAGTTGCTTGTCATATTTTACTGTTATTAAGACTTGTTTGCATTATGATTAGTGCGAGTGTGAGTGATTAGTGCAGGGTGCAGGTGTTTAGTGATTAGTAGCAAACACGCGTGGACACCGATTGATTAGTGCGAGTGTTTAGTAACTTGCATAGTGAAGTGATTAAAAGCGTGTTCTATTTCTCACTCGCACTCGCACTAGCAGTAATGAAAATGTTAACAGGCCTTTACGTAAACAATAATTCTACATTACTAATAATAATCTATGATTACATTAGTTTCTCTAAGCAAAAAATAAGTCCCAAGTTTTAGTAATCTGTCATTATCTATCATCAGTAAATTACAGGGCAAATAATATGATATTAATATCACACAGCACATGAGCACAGAGCACAGTGTTATTTGACATTTAGTCAAAATGTATATATTGTGTCAATATCAAAATATAGCGCTGAATGTATTTTTTTTAAATCAATTACTTTATTCTGTTTTTACCATCATGTTTCATGAACTCATTGATGCTACATTTGATTAAATCTTCTATACTAATATTATCAAGCTGAAGAGTTTGTTTGTTTTAGTAGTGGCCTACTCTTGGCAGAGTTGCCCTGGGGAAGTACCACACCTTTGCCTGTTATTCTACCGCCAAGCAGTAATGTGCAAACATTACTGCTTGGCTTGGCTTGTTCCGGTTTGAAGGGCAATGTTTCCAGAGAAATTACAGGGTTAGAGATATAATATCTTAGATCTCTGGGTGACGAGCGCAGTGCAGTGTTAGGTAATGAATTTGGACTCTTCGTGTTCTTCCTGTTCTGTGTATAGCTGCGTGTTACTGGGCTGTTATCAGGCACATGTCCTGCTCGTCTCGTCACTCTATACTATAAAATAAAAACTACTGGTCCGGGTTGAAAGATTCTTTCAACTTCACTCAGCCAACACATTTCACACATTGATATAAACCATCAGATGTGCCCTGAACACCTTGAAATTAGTAAGAAACTGCGTCTGTGTGTAGCGTAAGTGACTTACACACCACCAATCTACTTGTTCCTTAGAACTGTTAGCGGCAAAGTATCCTGTGGTTCTACTTATTTTGGTTGTTGACAACGAATAGTGATAGGTAAAAACGTCCGGCGTTCACTGCTTCCTGCAATCGAATAGAACGGAAAGAGTAAGCTCACACATCCCAACGATGACATAATTCCGTGCGCTTGTTTGGAAGGGCACATCAATGGTTTATATCGATGGCTTCATAGCCTTGGCGTTCTTAAAGAGGAACGAAACCCGCTCGTTCGTATTCTTAAAACTTCCATCAAAAATCAGGCGACGCACGACACCCGCCGCAGTAATGTACTGCAGTAAATCGAGGAAATAAGTTATAGAAAGTTTTTAATCATTGTTATATAGAGCACGAATTCTATTTATGTTGGTAGTTTTTTTTTCTCAAGATGTTTACAATGGAACCCTAATTTGATTTACAATGCTGCCAGATGTAATCCAAAATTACCTCAACCTTTGTTAATGTCGTACAAAGAGGTTGTTAGTTTTAATCTACTATACTCTCTGGCCAACGAAATTTACATTAACCTAGCAGCACGTAGTTTCCAAAGGATGCACACACATTTGTAGGGTTCGGTAAAACGTAAAAACGGAACCCTTATGGATTCGTCATGTCTGTCTGTCTGTTCGTCCGTATGTCACTGCTACTTTTTAACTACAAGAACTACATATTATACTGTTGAACTACATATTATACTGTTGAACTACATATTATATTGTTGAGTAAGTAGATATATTTTGTGAACCGCATTAAGATTTTATACAAAAATATTAAAAAAACAATAAATTCTGGGGGTGACCCATACTTAGAACTGAAACTCAATTTTTTTTTCATCAAATCCAAACGTGTAGGTCTAAAAACATAATTATGATGTACATTACTATGCAAATTTCCTCCAAAAATTGGTTTGCACTCAATCTAGTTAGTAAGTAGTTTTTTTAGAACTTCATAAATACACTATTATTTAAACATCGATCAAAGTTACAACGAACTACAAGAACTTATGTATTATGTTGCTTGCTGTTACGGAACCTTCATGGCCGACTCCGACCCCCATTTGGGCGATTTAATCTTTTGTACTAAGGTCTATCATCATCAGCCTGGATTCGTCCACTCCTGGACATAGGCATCTCTAATACCCCACTCAGTCCAATCCTCGGTATTATGATTTCAACCGCCACCAGCGGTCGTTTGTATATCGTTAATGCATCTGGCCTGAGGGCGTCATACACTGTGTTTACCAATTCGCGGTCTCCGATCTAGAACCCGTCTACTCCAATAGTTATTGGGCAGCGACAGATGTGACTGGCTGATTGCCACTTCAGTTTGCAAATACGGTGAGCTATGTCGATGACTTCAGTTCTCTTCATTACGGATGCAATCCTTCAGAAACCCCAAGCATAGCTCCATAGCTCGGACTTTGAGCTTTCGAACCTTTTTGACTGTCAGTGTCCACGTTTCAGCACTGTAGCTAATAACCGATATGACACACTGGTTGCACACTTTTGTTTTGAGGCTTTATGGGATGGGCGACGAGAAGACTTGACGAAGTTTGCCAAATGATGCCCAGTCTAACTGTAGTTTTTTCATGGGCTCACTCTAAAAGCTACATCTACCTAGTTCGAGCATCTGCCGTAGGAAAACGGATCTGAAATACAAAATACAAATACAAAAATCTTTATTGCTGCTTAAGTAAGATATTTACAAGCTTGCTGTAAGCTGCTTGTAAGATTACTGCAGATCTTAGGTAAGATAAGATAATACAACATATTTTAAAAGTTGCCCCATACAAACTGGCCTCTGCGAGAGGCATGCAATATTTGTTAGTCTTAATTTTTAAATAAAAAAAAAATAATTAAATAATAGTCAGCTGATTAAAGTCTTCTTCTTCCTCATCTTCTATTAATTTCTGGTTTTTATTTATGTCATCTGATTCTTCATCTTCGATTCATTTCTGGCTTCTATTTGGTTGTGATATATATTTGTGTGAGATAAATGTTTGGTGAGCACAATTTCGCCAACGTCTTGTGTTTCATCAGGATATTGTCTTGTGTTTTTGAGTTTGATCAATATGTCCATCCAGGGTCTAAGGTCTTGCATTAGTAGATCTTGCAGTTCATCCATGTGAGGAATGTCAAAGAATGTATAAAGTGCAATAAATGTATATAATCAAAAAATCAAAAATGTCATTAATTATAATATTCATGTAAATACTCAAAGAATGTCAAAATGTAATACAGTACAAACTAATTCATCATGATTCAATATATCATTATTTGGTCTTATGTCAGTTGAATGTCAAATTTCATAATGGAATAATAATATCTATTGAGATATTAATGAAAAAAGGTTTAAAGATTGTAAAAATTTCGTGTTAAACAATGTCTAAAATATTAGTATTCCAATTAATTTCCTTATCATTTAAAAATTCAGTTACAGTATAATAACATTTGTGTATAAGCATTTACTTTTGAACATTGTTATGTTAAGTTCTTTTATGGCATTTGGCAGCTTATTATATAAAAGAGGAGCCATACAAAAAATGCTGTCACTCATAATCTTTTTTTTGCATTTGTCTATGAGCAGTCTACACTTATCACGCCGGTTACGTTTTACTTTGTCACTCAATAGAGGAAAATAATGAGGGTTATTCCTTACAAAACACATAACTTCAAATATGTACAGGCATGGCAGGGTTAATATTTGGTTGTCTATGAATACTTGTCGACAGCTATCTGTAACTTGCATCCCGAACATAGCACGAATGCATCGTTTTTGTGCTTTGAAAACTGAGGCTGTATCAGTTGAATTCCCCCAAAAAATGATCCCATATCTCAAGACTGATGCCACCAATCCATGGTAAGATGTAAGAAGAGCCTCTTTCTTTACCACTGGAGCAAGCCTATGCAGAGCATATGCCGAGCTACCCAGCTTCTTGCAGACAATCTCAACATGTGCCTTCCAATTCAATTTCATGTCTATTGTTAGGCCCAAAAATTTTGTTGTAGGGACTTCTGCAATTTTTTTATTTTGATAATTTATGTTTATGTTACTCAAGTAATTTTTTATTTGAGTAAATTGCATGAAATTGGTTTGGTTTAAATTAATTTTTAAGTTATTAATGTTTAACCAATGGATAGATGAATTTAGTGCGGCATTGATATCTTCCTCATAATTAGCTTTATCTTGACATGCTATTGTTATTGTGCTGTCATCTGCAAATAGTGACATTGGATGCTCAATTACTTTAGGAAAATCATTTATGTAGTGTTATTATGTAGTGTGTATCTCTGAACAATTTCCAATGTGTTTCACTTCCTGCAATCACCCCCGGAGCAATAAACTCGTTGCACATTACTTTGGTTTTGTCCAAATTCAAATAAAATCAAATGAAATCAATTTTATTTCGACTAAAACAACAAAAACGCCAATTAGCTCGTGAAATCAGGAAAGATCTTTGACGGGTCTTTTTGATTCTTGAAAAAGCCTTATTTTACGGTGACCGTCCCCACTTCTCGTCCTGCAGCCCGTGACACTTTTAGAACGTCGTCGTTATTTTTTTTATGGACCTATGGCAGCTAGTTTCACATGGTCTCTACTGCCTAAAGAATTTTGGGCCAGCGCAGAAGGCGCGGGCCCAAAACCTAATATTACCGTACTTAATGAATAGTAGACTAACTATTATGTTTATGCAACATTCTAGTGTCACCTGACTGATCGGGGATAGCTGTTATCGTTTGACTGATGTTAGATCTAGAAATGGGTAGCGATTCTAAATCCATTCGGTTGCATTCGACACGGAATCTCATCTCTCGGTCTTTGTCTTATCTGGTTGGCATGATAGAGACAGACTCGTTTTTGACAGACTCGATTGTCATTCCGACCCCGAACCTTTTGGAATCGCATTTAGAATCGCTACCTTGATGTCATCTAGCTTATTATTGTAAAGAGATTTAGACTGCAGGTAGGTTGACTGGAGCTAGTGTTTTGGAAAGTTTTGAATTAAGTACCTACTTTTCAAAACCTACTAGGTACCAACATTTGTTGTGGTCTTTGGATAACTTTGCATTAGTATTTCCTGTTCATTTTTCATTATTTTGGGATTCTCCCTGATGAACAGAAAATCACCTTAACATGGCAACATCGTCAATGTCATACGTCAATGACAAGATCATTTTTAATTTGATGTTTTTCACCTTTTTTTTGCTTTGCCATTAAAATATGAAAATAATTTTCTGACCAAATACAGCATATAACGTACCTACATATTAATTTATAACTTTGCATCTGTACTTTCTTGTGACGTAGGTAAAATAACTCAGCATTAATAGGCTTTATATTGCCGAGTGACTGGTGAAATGAAAATACTAACTAGGCACTAAAACTATGTATTTTATTTCACAGTTTCATTTTGTTTTGACTACATTAGGAACTGAAATAGCTAATCTCGCCCCGTAATGTATTCAACATCAACATCAACAGCCCACTAAACGTTCCCACTGCTGGGACTCGGGGCTTTCTCTCGCAAGGAGAGAGTTATGTATTAAAAATGTGTTAATAAACACAAAATATACGATTGTATTTTCTTATCATATTTTTGAATGCTGAACGAATTGAAAGTGTATGGTGCATCAGTATTTCCTTGAGCATGTTTATGTTTTGCCAACAGTATTGTCCGTTTTCATGTGGCGTTACTGTCTTATACTTGCCAGCATTTATTTGTAAAGACGTAGTTCAAGAGTTTCTTCAATTGACTTGAGGAATTAATCTCTGTATGACGCCATTGGGGGGCGGATTCCATGATTTTATTAGACATGATCAATAATGACGTCAGTCATGACGTTTTTTAATGTCATAAATGTAGGCTCACAGCTTTTTGGAACCTTCTCCAAAACTATGAAGCAGACTCAATAAGAAATTCAACCAATAAGAAGTCTTGTTATGTTGTATCTGTGACAACCTTTGATTAAACACTGGTCTGGATGAAGCACAGGTCAGGTTTCAAATACTTGTTTGCGTGATCACGGACACAAATTTAAGTCAAGTATCAATAAAAAGTATCAGTAATTGCTATTGTTCTTATGCCAGTGGTATCGTGTATCGTGATTCTGACAAGCCGAGATTTTCAGCCAACTATTATTGGCTGACATAGTTTTTGGTGTTTCTATAGTCGAGCGGTCTATCTAGACAAGTTTATAGTCAGTGGTCACAACTAACAAAATGCAATATTTGTTTATTTTCTTTCGATAATTTTACTTTATTTAATGATGTAAGTATCCGTATTTAAAACACAGCAAACCGCTCAAAAAATTTATCGCCATAATAAAATGGTGACGATGTGAATTCTTGGGAACAACTTGGTTCATCATAAAGTAATTACTTGAATTCTTTTAGCGTGTAATATAGGGGAATAACAGCGTTGAATTGCAGATGATCTGCTTATGAAGCCGGTAACTTTCAATTATCATTTCAGTCAAAACTATTCGGGTCTCCTAAAAAATAATTTTGAAAATTTTCTCAATGAATAGCTCAAGAAAATCAAAAGTATTGTTTCATATTGCTATTTTGCATGTTATACATAGATGCAATATATTGTACACACATTCAGTTCAAAAATCCCGATAGACGAAATCAAACAGCTCTCGGAGCATTTTTTAGCAGTGGTGTTTCAGGAGCTCTGTGGTATAAGTATTTGAAGTACTTAAATTTGTTGAATTAAAATGAAAACTTTAATCTCAGTTTTGTACAAAGGACTCATAGTAAACACAAATGAACTACTATGTCCTACGTGCTTGTCGAATGATTTTCAAAAGATTCGAAAATATTGAAAGAGAAAATCAGGATTTCGAGAAAACAGCCACCACAGCAATGCATTGATATACCTACTTATAAATGATAAACATTACGTCAGTAGACTATAATTAGTTTATTCTAATGCGTTATGCCCTTTTTTGCTTAACTTTTCTGTAGTTTTGTAAGTAATAAAAGTGATGCAATCACAACCAATAAATTGTTTTATTTAAATGAAGAAGAGTAAAGATCTAACGACTCTTATCAATATTTTAAAGCCATGAAAGTATCTTTAATTTTTAGTATCTTACGTATCTTACTTCTTATACTTATAATAATTGCATACCGAACACATCAGATAACGTGTACAAAGTCTTAAATATATTAAAGCTCCTAAAAATAATTTCACGATCTAGCGAGTACTGCTACTGAACCAAAAAAATATATGTAATAGGTCGTATATACATACATATGTAAAAAATTAACCAACAAGCAGTTGCAAATTTATTTAACGCCATCTAAGAAATGGCTGATACCGTGTTTTTGATAAATTGGGTTGTTTCAGCGTTATCAGTGCATTGTTAATAGTATACGTATGTATCTACTAAACAAAGATACATAGCAGGGTCATGATAGAGAAAGTAGGAGTGCACAATATGTAGGTACAATAAATCGAAATATCTGTGGACTTGTTGAGATAGAAACGCGAGAATCATAAGCAAAGGTTGCAACGTGCTGCCAACTTGCGTTCATCACACGTTGTTGCCCTTTTTAAGTGCCGTATGCCAAGTTCTCTTGGAAACTTGGAATGGATAAATATTAATTGCCTACAGGTATTATTCAATTTGTCCTCTTTGGTGTATGTTTTGAAACCTGATTTTATTTTATGACATAGACAATTTCTTTCATCTATTTCCGTCTTCCTTCTTCTGAGATTACTAGAAAAAAGCGTCCTTGATGCAGTATTAAAGGTAAAATAAGGTTCTTAGGTTTGATAAAAATCTCTTCAGGCACAAAACTGATGACGTCACACTTGGGCGTGGTTTAAAAAATGACGCTATAAAAGTAGTAAAACGTCACAAAACTAAAAGTTTCTCAAAAAAAAGGCTAATGAGCAGGGTAGCGAATGGTTTCAGAATATGGATGTAAGACTCTAAGACGTGGTCCTTAACTGTAGGCCTCATAACATAGCTCAAAGTCACACAGCGAGCTATGCTCGGAGTCTCTTTGCGCGACAGAATCCGTAATGAGGATATTCGCAAAAGAACGAAAGTAGCCGACATAGCTCGAAGAGTAGCTAAGCTGAAGTGGCAATGGGCAGGCCACATCGCTCGCAGAACTGACAACCGATGGGGAAGAAAGGTTCTCGAGTGGCGACCACGAACCGGAAGACGCAGTGTTGGACGGCCTCCCACTAGATGGACAGATGACCTCACAAAGGTCGCTGGAAACCGCTGGTTGCAGGTTGCGCAGGACCGTTCGTTGTGGAAATCTAGGGGGGAGGCCTATGTTCAGCAGAGGACGTCTTGCGGCTGATGATGATGATGATGACACTAAGACTCTTCTTTTTTTTTGGAAGAGATCGGGATCTATGGTACAATGGTAGTGGTTGCCCATAAATGGCTCCTACTGCCTATTGAACTTTAGGCTAGCGTAGTAGGTACAGGACCCTACTACTCTAAACTTACTAACTAATTATACTTTCGCACATACGTATGTAGAACTGACTCAGGTAACTGTTTGAGTGTTTATTGATATACCTAAACAGAGTATTAACACAGTTTTTTAAAAACTTATACGTATGAAAAGGTAGATACTGAAATTATACATTTTAAAGACTCCAGTTTCTTCTTCCACCGATTACGCTATGAGAACTGAGGATTTAGAAAATTTTGCACGAAATAACGCCTTAGCAACCTATTTTATTCTTATAGGCTTGAAATATTGATAAGTAAAAAGTTACACACTAAAATAGAGCAAAAATAACTCAGAAGGAAAAGACATACATACAGACACATAAATAATTAACAACCTGGCCACCTGCTACGAAATTACGATAAAACAGCTAATTTACATGAAAATATAATCGGTTACTTGTAACTTGCGATCTTATCCCTGAAAGAGACTTCTTTCAGATAACCTTGGGATGGCCGATGGAAAATCTTAGAAAAAATAATGACGTAGTGTGCAACAAAGTGACCATACAATAGAAAAAGATACAATAAAATTACGCGGTAAACATACATGGTAATACCTATTACATTTAAATTAGACAACAAAATGCACACAAATTAATAATAATAATCACATATTACATCCATATTCCGGATTGCGCGTCTGCCTGGATCATTCTTGTTCACTAAAGGCTTCTTCTGATGGAGACAACGGTTTTTTAACTGCTAAAGAGCCATTTTGTTGCTCACGGTAATATACATTAATACACAGTTAATTTTGAAAAATAAATGGATTCATACAGAAAGTTATCATTTCTTTCAAAATAAAATTTGTACAAAAATCTCGCGCTTACTGTGTGTAATTTCGTACGCAGAAACTCCCTTTCAATATTAAATCTACATAAAAACATTCCTAATGAACAAAATTTCACAAATCTTGAGCGTGTTACAAGTGAACCTACGAGTATGAGTTACTCGTTGGTACATCCATCAGCGTGAAAGCTGTACATAAAACGAGACATTTAAATATTAGAAACAATAAAACAATGACCTTTCATTTAGCTTTCTCTAGTATCAATTGGTATCAATCACAAACGCCCTGAACACGTTTCAATGGGTATCACGATGAAACTAAATACCATATACAGTTCATATTTATAAAGATGCTATTGGCTCATAGATGAACAACTTGGCCTATTACGATAATATTAGATTTACTAACATACATTTAAGTAAACGTCTTAAATAGATAGCATAAGCATAAAGTTAAGCATAAAGTTTGACTGGCCTCGTGGCTTAGTTGGTAGTAGCGCTGCCTGCGAAGCCGAGGGTCGTGGGTTCGATTCCCACCCGGTGCATATATTTGTGTGATGAATTCAAATGTTTGCACTGTGTCTGGGTGTTTCTATGTATGATAAGTATGTATTTAAAACTATATAATATAAGTATTATATCAGCTATCTGGCCGCCATCATACAAGCTTTGCTTAGTTTGGGGTCAGATGGTGTTGTGTGTGAATTGTCCACCAATATTGTCCACCATAAACAGCACTCAAATGTTCCCACTGCTGGGACTCGGAGCCTTCTCTCGCAAGGAGAGAGTCAAGGCCATAATCCACCACGCGGGCGGCCCAGTGTGGGTTGGTTGGTGGATGACACATGCCATCCACCAGCCACCAACAACAACGTAACGCAACGTCAACTCGCACCTCGAAAGATGCTAAGAACATATCATTCTATATTTTAAATAGATTAAAATTTATTGTACTTGTTATTTACTCAGTTATACGTAAATGATGCTAATGAGTATTATAAATATAACAATAATAAAACTTTATTTCTAGATTCTTCTACATTTTTGACTAAGATCCCGCTATACAACGACCTTCACCGAGCTGATTATTATTGGATGAAAAGTATAGCATTGAGTAAATCCAAAATAATAAGTTATGTAATACAGTTTTTTCAAAAATACAATCAATTTAAGTGAAAAACATTGTTATTTAGTCATATTTTGGACTGAATTTTTTTAGACAACCCATTTGCAATATATTTATAGACATATTAAATTGAATATAAAATACTTTTCATCCAATAAACAGCTCGGTGCAGGTAATTGTATAGCGGGATCTTAGACTATAAGCCAAAAATATAGAAGAACCTAAAAATAAAGTTTTATTATAGTTATAATACTCATTAGCATCTTTTACGTAACGTGGTTTGCTGGTCATGAACACGGAGCTAAATAAGTTTCTAAGATTAATTGTCGTCTAACATACATTCGATATAAAGTACGTTTTTTTTATTTTTAGAACACTTTGACCTGAGTCTTGATAATTAACATCTTTCCTTGTGTCTTAACTTCCAACTTAGTTGCAATTGTAAATTTATTTTTCTAGTTTTTTTCGACCTCCACAATCATTACGTTCACCTTGCTTAGTTGAAGACCTCAAATGCAACGGCTCCATTTTTTTTTGTAGAAAGGATCTAGCTTAATGAGATTTTGATTAGTGTTTTTTGTACTTCACTTAGCCGTTCAGAATTGACTACAGTTAATAATTAAGATGTCCATCTTTTAATTTAGAAGAGCTTGATACGATAAGAATGATAGACAGGCGCTTAAGATATAATATGTAGGTAGCTCGTAAATTGTAGCTTCTTTCAAAACCAACAAAGCAGCGAGTATTAAGATATTTTATTTTATTTTTAGGCGTAGGCTAAATGTAGTCCATCAGAATGAAAAAATGTAAAATGTTTTCATAGCATTAAATATTGGTTTTATTTTTATTCAAATTTTTCGAATCCGACTCTGACTCCGACTTCGGCAATGGATTCCACTTCAACTTCTTCCTCAAACCTTCAACGTTCCAAATTTCAACGCAATCCGTCTAAACGTTCCGACGTGAGTGAGCATAAACACCCAAACATCCAAACGTTCCCATTTACAATATTAGTAGAAGCTACGATAATATAGTGTGTTGTGCCTGATGCTAAACAACGCGCCTTCCATTACAGCATTGCCAAAAAGCTTATTGGACGTGAAGAGTTCAAATCACTGCCTATAGACTACAGGCCCGTGAACAAAATTCACGTAGTTAATCAACCACCAGGAGACCTATGTAGGATAATAGAAGGGTATAAAGTAATAAGATTCAGCACTATGCCGTCACTTGTAAGCTGTCCAACTGAGTACAGTCGAAGAGGGGGGATTGCAACCCTCGATCGTTCCTCCTTGTCGCATGATTTTCGTACGGCATTGCGAAATAATGGATTAGGAGAGGTATTGAAACTGTATGGAACCAATGCCGTACATAACCTAACACCCAAATTGAATCTGTAAATTGTCGGAAAATCACGAATTTTTCCGACAAACTAATAATTAAAAACTTAAAATTTATAATTTTTTGTGTTTCAATTACGGCGTTGCAGAATAATAGATTAGAAGAGGTCTAATCTATTATTCTGCAACGCCGTACAAAAATGATGCGACAAGGAGAAATGATAGAGGGTTGTAACCCCCCCTCTTCGACTGTACTCAGTTGGACAGCTTACAAGTGACGGCATAGTGCTGAATCTTATTACTTTATACCCTTCTATCATCCTACATAGGTCTCCTGGTGGTTCATTTCCTACGTAATTTTTGTTCACAGGCCTGTAGTCTTCTAGTAATGTACTCCAATTATCACCTAAATATTTAAGATGATTTATCTCTATGGCCTCTATTTCTCAGAAAACATTGCTCCTCAAGCCAGAAAACACAGTAAGATTTATTTAGGAAATATCCATCAATATTTATTTATTTGTTAACTACTGCTTGGTACTAGGAGAATAAGTAGTATAGTAGGAGAATAAGTAGTATAGGTGTGAGACTTCCCCAAACGGACTCTGTTAAAATTGGTAAGAACGACAACAAAAATACAAAAATACCTTTGTACTGTGCAGACTGATACCTCTACGTTCTATCACAGAATTCTTGTCATCGTGAGAAAGTTTGTCATCATTGAATTGATACGTGGAAGTCTCACGCTGTTTGTTTTTATCGTTTCTATCAAATTCTAACAGGATGTAGTATGGGATACATCCATTAGAAGATACTACACTACAGCTAAAACTATTGGAATTTATGATCAAATCACTTCCAAGAGATAACGCATAAAAACGATTCTGCAGTTGCAATTTTATAAGAAATCGTTATTAGCTGTTATACGTTACTCGTATCAGTAGATTTACAATAATTTTGGTGTTTTTTAATTATATGATGACATTTCATGTTATTATAAGATCCTTGTTTGACTGTTAATGATAAATATATGAAGAAACCCACTAATTCCAAGAAAAAATATTTCAGAGACACGCTCATTTTTTCATTTGCTCTGGATTATGACCTTGGCTCTCTCCTTGTGAGAAAAGGTACCGACTCCCGAGCTTATGCTACTTTGGAATTTCATTGAAAATTGCTGTAAAATACATACAAATACATACCATACCTTTAAACGAGCAATCCTTGTATATATGGATACTGAATCTGAATCTGAGAAGTGGTTCCAACGATTTTCATAAATTGTAGTTTCGGGGGCGATAAATCGATCTAGCTATGTAGGTTTCATTTATAGAAAACGTCATTTTATCCTAGTTTGAACCGAGCAAAGCACGCTCATCCAGATACTAGTTTTTAGGGTTCCGTAAAACGTAAAAACGGAACCCTTATAGATTAGTCATGTCTGTCTGTCTGTCTGTCTGTCTGTCTGTCCGTCCGTATGTCACAGCCACTTTTTGCCGAAACTATGAGAACTACATTGTTGAAACTTGGTAAGTAGATGTATTCTGTGAACCGCATTAAGATTTTTACAAAAGTTTAAAAAAAAAAAAAAAAATTAGGGGTGCCCCCCATACTGAGAACTGAAACTCAAAAATTTTTTTTTCATCAAACCTACACGTGTACGGGCTCTATCGATAGGTCTTCAAAAATGATGTTGAGGTTTCTAATATAATTTTTATCTACACTGAATAATTTGCGCGAGAGACGCTTCCAAAGTGGTAAAATGTGTGTCCCCCCCCTCTAACTTCTAAAGTATGAGAATGAAAAAACTAAAAAAAATATATGATGTACATTACCATGAAAACTATCAACGAAAATTAGTTTGAACTCGATCTGATGAGTAGTTTTTTTTTAGTACGTCATAAATACACAATTATTAAATTTCGATCAAAGTTACAACGAACTACAAGAACTATGTGTACTATGTATATTATGTTACTTGCTGCAACGGAACCCTTCATGGGCGAGTCCAACTCGCACTTGGCTACTTTATTTAGAATACAAAGCGACATAACGAGTAGGACGAGCGCCTAATAATAATAAAAGTGTGACAGTACAGTGTCACGCAGCTATTTGAACTAGAAGAGTTTAATTTAAGAACTGCATTTTTCTCGTCACCCAGAGAGGTATGAGATGATTTATCTTATTTCTTATAACGTGATTTTTTTTGTAATGATTATTAATAAAACAGTAGATAAGTGGCGAGAGATACTTATAAATGTATTTTTACATCATTGATTTAAAGCTCTAGTTATCATAAGTAGTCAACATGTTGATGAATATTATATAATTGAAAATCGTGGTAAGAATGAATTCAAAAATGAATTTTTATGTAATTTTTCAGGGAAACAAAAACTCCTACAATATCGTTAGAATACGATAGCGAATTTCGCCATTGGCTAAATTGCTCGGGCGGTAGAAGGGCGTCCTCAGGGTTCAGGAGACCCTGGTTCGAATCCTAATGAGTACATGCATTCTTTTATGTATGCTTAGCACCTATGTATGCTTAGATTTTTAAAACTACGTAACGGATTTTAATGCATTTTTAATAGGTACAATATTGCACTAGGTACAGTATTGTAGTACATTATTTTCATCTATCTCGTAGGGCACCTATTAAAAAATACGTTGCAATCCGTTGAGTAGTTTTAATGATCTAACCATACATAGGAACAGAAGGACAATGGCGACTTTGTTTTATACTATGTAGTGATATTTTATCAGTACGCAATTTGTATCTCTCTAAAAAAACGAGAAAAGCTCGGTTGACCAGGTACTTTATAATTATCTAAGTCAATTAGATAAATGAAAACCTATACAGTGTACTCCAAAGTCGGAACAAACTTGTGGCCTAAACTAGAACGTCTGACACAATCGTGATATCAAAATCCACCTTTAACTTTATTTATTTTTCTAAGTGCAGATGTACGAGTTTTTCATCAGCATTGGGTTATACGATGGAGGGAAACTTTGTGAGGAGACTGGAATGTTTTTCGAGGACATGTAGGTGTTCTCTACTAACCTGCACTAGATTAGCTGATGGAATATGGCCAAAATTTTTTGTTTGTGGGAAAAGGCCCCAAGTTCCAGCTGTGAGAACAGATTATCCAAATAATATTATTTATTATGAGTAATTGGAAATGTTTGGATGTTTAGATATTTGTCTTTGAATCATGTTGTTTGTTTTTTAATCACGTTGTAAACACTGAAAAAATCAGTCTTAAATTTGTAATTTAGATAGATAATATTTTGAAATAGCATTTTTTACTACGCTACTGAATATGCTACTTTTTATCTCGAGCTCACTACATTGTTCGTGCAAATTTTACACGAACAATGTCGTGAGGGGATACAAGTGTTAAATAAATAACGGCAACGACTAATCAATTGTATGGTATACACATTCAACTTGAAACTGTTTTAATCTTAAAACAGTGTTAATTTACTAGGGTATTTTATTTATATTGTTGAGTGATGAGATGAACAGGACATGCGCCAGATGATACGCAATACACTTGCCCAAAACAACCCAGTGTCACGCAGGTATTGGAACAAGAAGAGTCCACATTATTATCTAGCACTGCAATGCGGTCATCCCCCAGAGATATGAGATGATTAATGTTTATACCCTGTAATTCAATCTTATTTTCTCCAAAAGTTAATATTAATTATATATGTAGAAACTCTTTAATGAATATAAGATGTCGGGGTGTAACATTGTAGACAGAATATAATTGAAAGTGGGTATGATTGATGTGTTGACTAGAAGAGAAAGGATATCTCTACCTACACGCATCTGAATATTAATTTAACAAATGTTAATGATGGCGATAGAGTAGAGAGCCCAGTAAACTATAGTAGGTACTGTTTCTTTCCGTAGGTGCAAGTATTATGAAAATCCCTTTAGAAGTTAGTTTAATTAAACTAAGTGTTTTAGGATTACAAAATTAATACATTTAGTAAATAACGTACTAAGTTTTATTTATTGAATAATTAAACTTGTCTAACAACCACGTTAGTTTTCATAGTACCCAGCAATTATGCTAAAATAGGGTTTATTTCAAATTAAAGGATACAAGAATGGCAACATAGAATGATTTAAATGTAGGGTGTAGTGCAGAAGAGTGGAAATTTCGATTGGTACAGGACTGAGCTAAATGGTAAGAGAGACTTCAAGAGTAGTCAGGTGAGAATTTACCAAAATTTTATGTCAAAATGAGCCTGCATTTGACCACAATTCGCTAGCTGGAAAAAAAAAGAGAATCTGACCGTATCTTTCAGGAAATAATGAGCCCAGGAGAGCATTTCACGCATTTCTGGTAAGCTGTAATATATATATTTTAATTAACGATGGACGGGACGTGCAAAATACATATATATCTGATGGTAAATAACACGCTTGCCTATGACATCACAGCAATATGCTGCTATTTGAACATGAAGCGTTTAAATCACTGCCTAGCAGTGCACTACCCCGCAGATATAATATAATTTATGAAAAAAAAACCAGACCGGTATTTAGTAATGTATTTGTCATCGTTAAGTTGTAAGCACCGTCAGTTTATGATAAAATGTAGGTTATGTTAGTTTAAAATATAACGTTGTTAGATTAATCTGACCGTAACATAGTCAATTTTAGTGTGACATATTTTACACATTACAGCTTAGCGGCAGGATGACTGTCAATGGTTTGGTATTTATCTTGGTATTGGTATGGTATTTATTAAGTGCATTCTGAAGCATTTTGAAAAGTTGAACGGATTTCCTTTACAACGAACGAGTGAATTGCTTGGCTCGATGTCTCATAAAGAGGTCCAAAATAAAGGCAGTTAAAGTATGACCAAACCGGCTTATAGCTTTGGGCAGAAGATCCCATGGCCTGTTGTTCCTGCCGAGCGCAGTGAAACCAAGTCCTTTGAAATGTGTGATGATCATAACTAACGAATAAAACTTTTTATTGCAAGCGACTTATGTGTTATGACTAAGTTTCATGTTAAAGAGGGTTTATATGTTCATGTACAAATTAGTCGGTATTTGTTGGATATGACTAACGTCTCAATACTTGAACTTACTGCAATTTTATCCATTATATTATTATGACAAAAGAATTGCAATGAATTTTAACTTAATAAGTTCTATTGTCTTAGCTTAAAGTTGCATCATCGATCAATATTAGGCACTTATATGTTGTAATGCTCATAAGCATGACAATAGTAACTGCTCATACGTACACATTGGAACCTTGTCAAAATTTAATATTTGGCATAGACAGATTAAGTTTAAAATATTACTTAGGTATACATTTACAGTGATAAAGTTCTTAAAAGATGGTATCTATATTTTTGTGTGTTCGTAGTCGATAAGTAAGTAGGTGAGATCGTGAACTCACGCAACGGTAGGCCCAGGTCTAGTGTTGTGCCTAGACCAGTTTGCTGTAGGCATTTAATTGCCTAAGACTAATTGTCACATTGCCTAATTTGATTTTATCAGAACTTTCACTAAACTACGAACTCGTGTTGGTAAACATGTAAATTCCAAGACAGTTCAAGTTACTCGTATTACTTATTCATTTTGGGCAGGTAACTATTTCAATGTCATTTGTATTGGTAGATACAAATTTTATTGTATATTTTTATTGATTTACCTCCACAGTTACATATCACAAATGATTCAAAATAATAGAATAAATCTATTTCATTCATTTCTGTGCAATAAAATTATTCAAATGAAGTAAGATAAAAAACAAGATAAAAAAAAAGATTCGCCACATCTTTGTCACTGCTTAAAAATACAAGCAGAAAATTATAAATATTAGATACGCTATGTTAAGCTTTCAATGGCAATCGTTCTAGAAAAAATACAAGGCAATGATATGAAACATCTTACATTTCCGGGTAACAAGAGTACTTTTAACTTGCCATATGTAGCTTTAAGAGTGAAGGTACCATTTAAGGGTACCTATTACATGCTTCTACATACTAGTCCCGTTATTCTACTTAAAAAAAAAAGAGAATTGTGCTCGAAAACAAACGCGCTCCATCGTATGGGTTCAATTGTGGATGAACCACATGGTTGCTTAATAATATGCGACATGGCGGTTAAGCGTATGCCTATCAATGGTTAAAAAATTATTAAAATTATTGATAATTACCACATTATTATACATAGGAGCATTCCGCAGTTTCATCTACATTTTCCCGATTCTGTTTATTTTCGGGATAAAAAAATGGCCTATGATTTATTTCAGACTAGTATCTGTCTATGTAGGTACCAAACTTCATCCAGACCCTCGAATAAGTTTTGCTTGAAAGAGTAACACATCTATCACATATGGACTAAACTTTAAAGTTTTTAATATTAACGGAATTTCATGAAATTAAAATGTAATCTTTGCTACTTCTGTATATTCAAAAAATATTCTGAAGCGGATTTATACAAAAAAATGGGAATGTAAACGGTATGCCAAAAATGCAGCCGTTCGTTCGGCCTTCGTTTTGAATATGTCCATTACCGTCTTATTCAATATTGGGAGTGGGTTTATCACCTATAATTATGTAGTTATATCTATAATCGGTAGTTTAAACTGTGAACGAGTTCGAGTGCCATGAAATTGACCATGGGGACGCGAGGCTATCCGGCTTTGGACCTCGTTGCACTTGCATGCATATACTTATTATATGAGTATGTCGATATTTAGAGTCCGGACATTTATCGATACTTTTTCTTGACGACATTACACTCACCTTACAGTTCAGCTGCTTAAGCAGAGTGTGATTTAAAATAATAATACATTTTTTTTTTAATAAAAAGTGACGAGACAAGTAGGACATTTTCCTGATGGTAAGCAACATGCCTGCCACATAACAACACACGCAGCTGACGCCTGACACGCAGCTATTGGAACATGAAGAGTCCAAATCATTACCTAGCACTGCACTGCGCTCGTCACCCAGAGATCTAAGCTGTTATATCTCTAAGCCCTGTAATTTCACTGGAAACATTACCCTTCAAACCGGAACACAGTAATGTTTGCACATTACTGCTTGGCGGTAGAATAACTGGCAAAGGTGTGGTCCTTCCCCAGGCGGACTCTGCTAAGAGTCTTACCACTACAAAAAACACATTTAAAACAAATCATATGTAACTGATGCTATGTAATATTAAGAACCTATGTAAAATGTCCTAACTTGATTCCTACAGTTTGATTTGGCTAAATTTAACTTATGTTTGTTCCAGTCCTACGACGACTATTTACCTAGAGCAAAACAATAAAACTGTATCTTTCTTCATGCGCTGTCGGATAAAAATAATTACTAACTTTTTATTATCTGATTTAACCTTTTAACTTTCCAAAAAATTAAAAGTCAGCTGAAAAATTTAACATTTCGTTTTATTGTCCTTAGCATAAAAACACAGCAATTGAGCAACTTCCTATGACTTAACTAATGCTTTGATAGGTGCTTTCTAAGTATATTACCCATGAATTAACAATTTGTCTCTCAGAAATGGCAATTTAGCTTTCTCTCTTCCACACTTTACATTTTTAAAGTCAATAAATAGAGATATGAGCGTATCTTTCACAATTACCATTACACTGATGACAGCAATCACATTTGTCGAACGAGGTGTAATAAAGCTTCGTTTGCGTCGGCTACAATAGTCACTGCTCCGGCAATACGTAGCAACCTACGGAAGGAACAGCACGTATTTTAAGTAGAATTTTTTGATATTTTTTTTATAAAATTACAAAATGAAAAATTTACTTTTCGTCGTGGGACTGGCCGTCTGCGGATTGGGTAAGTGATAAAATAAATATATCGTTTTTAAATACATCAATATTTTTGCAATGTGCGTTTATGAGTCATGTCTAAAATCTAGAACAATTTAGGACGTAGTTTTCGTAATGTAGCCGATATGGGCTTCTTTATGTTTATTTCAATATTGTGAACTAGCGGTACTTGGCTAAACCACAGTGTCTTTGGAATAATTTCCTGGTTGATCAATATTTGTGTCACGAAGTGAATTTCGACTCGTTTTCTCTTCTTACGAGAAAATAACTTAAGTAGTCTTATCTTGATTTCTAAAACAATGTATGTTTTATTCAAATTGTCTTGTGTTTTAAAAGCTGTAAATTGTTCTTTATTTAGAAAACTGGCAGTAATTCCAAAAAAATAAATATGGTAGTTCTATTTTACAAATCTAAATTATTATCAAAGTAGTAGAACCTCATAGAACTGCACATTCGTAAAAAATATCAGCGGTACGTATGAGCGGTACTAAAGTTCACTAACCATTTGATTTCACGAGTTTAACATTTAAAGAATGTTCACCCCAATTCTCAATAGCTTGTTGCAAGCTGCAGTTAACAATCGAATTGCATTTAATGTAAGCATATCTTATGCAATTTAATTACCTATCTCGTTAAATTTTATATTTCGACAGACTTTTTTATTTGAAAGCTTCGTATTACACCGTTCCTATTAAACATGAAATAATATTAAGCATCGAATATATGGTGCATATCAAATTATCGCGACCGCTATTATTGGAACATGTAATTTGTATTGTGTATTGGCTGGCCTGTGGCTTAGTTTGTAGTAAGTCTGGCTGCGCAGCCGTGGGTTATGGGTTCGATCCCCACCCAGTGCAAATATTTATTATATGAATGCAAGTATTTGTACAGTACAAAGCTACAGCTAAAGTATAGCTTGGATATATTCTACATACAAGCTTTGCTTAATTAGAAGCTAGATGGTGTTTTGTGTAAAATTACCACCGTATCTAATTTTACTTTATTAGAAATTACAATAAAAACTACTCTACACCATATCATTATGTATACATATGTCATATGTCATACACTAAGTACAGCTGAATTACCCACAAACCGATGTTCAAGCCACTGACAGTTGGAAGCGTGTCCAGCATGCTGGCGGTATTACTACACTGGGTTATAATGATTATATGCTGACTTAAATAAATTTGAGTAATTTTGAAATATCACTAAAAACAACTAAAACTCAAATCGTTTAGTCTACAGAAAAATACAAATAACTACAAAATCCTGTGGTTAATTAAATGAGTAGTAAATCACCCCCATTTTTGTAGTTAATATAGCATATATAAAGTCTCAAAACTAATTGTCCAAAATTAAAGAAACCGACTCATATTTCACACCGAAAAATCAAGTTATCTCGTTTATTTGATAGTGCAATCAAAAAACTACACAATTATCCTTATGACGCATAACTAGTTGCGAAAACGTTGTTTATTATTAGACATTTAAAATAATGAAGTCCTCCAACGTCATTAGAAATTAATTTGTAATCGTCTTTAATTTAATTCCGGACCAACTCACTGTACCACAACGAAATGACTCATCCACATTGTGCTTCTAACTTACATTTAATACTATTCCTACTAATATTGTAAATGTCAATGTATGGATGTTTGTTGCTCAATCACGTCGTAACGTATCACCGGATCGGGCTGAAATTTGGAAAACAGGTAGATATTTATAGTCTGGAATAACACATAGATACTTTTTATCCCGGCATAATAACGGGAGCCGGAACTACGTGGGTAACACCGAGGGGCGCTGCTTGTAATCCTACTAATATTATAAATGTCAATGTATGGATGTTTGGATATTTGGATGTTTGTTGCTCAATCACGTCCTAACGTATGAACAGATTGGGCTGAAATTTGGAACACAGATAGATTATAGTCTGGAAGAACACGTAGGCTACTTTTTATCCCGAAAAAAAAAACAACGGGAACGAGAACTACGCGGGTAACACCGCGGGGTGCTGCTAGTAATGTTATAAATGTGAAAGTTAAGATGTCTAGAAGTTTGGGCGTTTGTTGTTCAACCATGTCAAAAGAACTTAACCAACTACATTTTATATCCCTAAAATCATTGAACGCTTTTCATCAAAGACTAAAATACACTAATTCACTAAGTCATTTAGGTTACATATTTTTCCAAATTCACCAAAATTGAACGTGATCGAAGTCGCGGGTTAATACTAGTATTTAGGTATCTTGAATGATAAGTTGCTAAACCGGTCCCTCGTTTGGATTGCATTTTGTATTTATATTATTTTATGGTGCCTTCGCTGCCATTTACATCTTCCTTAGACAGAGTTAGATTACGAAAATTCATTTGAAAAATTTTGTACCTGTAATTTATTTAATTGCTCTGCTAACGAAAGACAGAGCTATAGAAATTAAATTAGCAATTTTATTAGGCGTAGTGACTTAAATATAATAATATTTGAAAGGAAATCTTAATACACCACGGTTACAAACATGTCAGTATTTAAATGTTTAGTTGCAAATGTTTTTCTAGTTCAGATTTTTTGAGATTTTACAGTTACAGCAAATCTTTTAGAAAAAGTTGGTTAATATTTGGGTAACATTTCAAGGAATTATTTTTATCATGGCTATGTTTTTTTTTAATAAATAAATATTGGTGGACAATTCACACACAACACCATATGACCACAAACAAAGCAAAGCTGGTATTTATTTATTTTATTTATTTACATATTAGTACGGCTAACAACCAACCAACCAAAACAACCAATTACACTAATACAAAGTCAAAATTCAAGCTTTTAAAATTAATAGGTAGGTCATAAATTTAAGCAGACAAACAAAATAATGGCAATACCTCTAAACAAAACAATAAATTAATCATTATCATTATTAAAATAACAAAACTTAACTCATGATGATGGTATGATGACGGCCAGATAGCTAATATTATACGTATATAGTTTTAAATACATACTTATAATACATAGAAACACTCAGACACAGTGCAAACATTTGAATTAATCACACAAATATTTGCACTGGGTGGGAATCGAACCCACGACCCTCGGCTTCGCAGGCAGAGCTACTACCAACTAAGCCACGAGGCCAATTGTTTTTCTAGTTCAGATTTTTTGAGGTTTTTACAGTTACAGCAACTCCTTTAAAAAATGTTGGTTAATATTTGGGTAACATTTCAAGGAATTATTTTTAACATGGCTATTGCAATGGGTTAGTGTTTCCTGCTTATATCAGTCAATGCCACCGTCTCCTTTCACCCTGTACGATATCGTCCGGTTGCCAGTACCGGCTCCAGCAAACCGGCGTATGTGTTGCAAGTCGCAAGGGCAAAGCACCTATTTAGCCCGTCACGAAAATGTGCACATTTCTTGCAATAGAAAATTACGTGAGAATCAACCGTAAAAACAGCTTGGTAAAGAAATTTCGTTGTAACGCGACGACTGAATGCGGTAGTGTTGTTGAGGGTCAAGGATAAATCAACTATGGTTATTTTGGGCGTAACGCGCTCGGTAAGAGTTGAAATTTGTGTTTAGACAAAAACTCCATTGAACAAAAGTTTTGTTATATTTTTTCTAACAATTAGAATTTGACGTAAAGGAACTATTAGACAGAAAAATTTGAACTGAATACAGGAAAGTTGATTATAGACTACAGGCCCGTGAACAAAATTTACGGGTCAAATGAACCACCAGGAGACCTATGTAGGATGATAGAAGGGTGTAAAGTATTAAGATTCAGCACAATGCCGTCACTTGTAAGCTGTCCAACTGAGTGTGATTCAAGAGGGGGGGTTGCAACCCTTTACCATTTCTCCTTGTCGCATGATTTTTGTACGGCATTGCGAAATAATGGATTAGAAGAGTTATTGAAACTGTATGGAACCAATGCCGTACTTAATCAAATGACCAAATGCTCTGTAAATTACTCGTACATAAAATAATGCGACAAGGAGAAATGATCGAGGATTGCAACCCCCCTCTTAAATTGCACTCAGTTGGACAGCTTACAAGTGACGGCATTGTGCTGAATCTTATTACTTTATACCCTTCTATCATCCTACATAGGTCTCCTGGTGGTTCATTTGACCCGTAAATTTTGTTCACGGGCCTGTAGTCTATTACTTTTCTAAAGCGTATGTGAGTTTATTAATGGTTTGATGTTCACGAAAATATTCAAAAATATTTTCTTGTAAACGGTTTTCTCATGCAATTTCCATACCGTTCATTAGACCACACATAAATGATATCATACTTCCCAGTAATATTATAAACGAGAAACTTTGGATGTTTAGATGTTTGTTGCTCAATCACGTCAGAACGCTTAAGCCAATCGGATTGAAGCAACAAATTTGTCTATGAGTCATTCCGGACTATAGTCTAATGCTCCGCCTACTTCTCCACATAGGCTACTTTTTATATCGGGGAAATAACGAAAACGGGAACTGCGCAAGTAAAACCACGGCGCTCTACTAGTCATATAGGTTTATTTAGGTAATTTGTTAAATACCACAAAAAATAAGATGGACTTTATGAACTGGACTGACTGGCTTAAGTCAATACACGTTTGTTAAAAAAAAACATATCTACGTTATAACTATCGGTCAATAAAAGTTCTTGTTTGTTAAAATATTGTAAGCTTGATCAAAATTATCATTGCTTAACCATCTAGGCACTGTTGACTGATTTGGTATGAAACTAGATTTGTAACCTTGGGTTCGAGTACTATACTACTTTCTTATGTATTTGTAAAAGCGAGGTTGTTGGCATGTTGTTACATCGTATCGTGACTTGTATTTCTATTAGTTAACTTAAATAGTTAAGATGCTAGTTAATTAGAACAAAAGCTTTTTCTTAAGAATAAGAGGAAAACTTTATTCGTTTATTAAATCAATGTATTTTCAGTTTCAGGCCAAGAATTCGACTGTCCCGAAAAAAGTGGCTTCTACCCAGACCCGTACCAGTGTGATCTTTATTACAAATGCAGCAAAGGTCAGTATCGTCATGTCATATAAGTCAATTCAAAAATTGCGTAAAACTTAATCTACAGAGTTATAGATAGCATACAATATCGATAGGATTGAGAACTGAGATAATGATAATATTTTTCGTGATGGGATAGCTCACATCAATAGTGAATAGTAGTTTGATGGTTTGATTACGACCACCCGTGAAAATTAATGTTAATCGGATGAAACGAGAAGAGAAATTTGAGAATATTTTCTAAGTTCACTTTTCACTCCTTGTCAATTTGACAAAACGTGACATAGAATTTTACCATAGGTTCACGTGAAAATCACCTTGAGGTTTTGCACCGTAGCTCATTACTCCATAAGAATGTCGTAGTCAACTTGTTGGCGTAAATGCGGCAAATAGAGTGTGAAAATTCCCAACGGTTTGAGCGTAGCCAAATGTTACGTACACACTACTGTGTCCTATTCGTGACTCGGTGACTGGTTAGACGTGATTTAATTACTGGTAGATAAACTAATAGGTGGATGGCGATTATGTGCTCACATACATGCAATGATTCTTGTTTCCGTCCTAACCTGTTGAAACTTCAACTAACCATACACTTTGAAACTATGTGTTTAGTTTTTGCACAACTTGATTTTGTCGTCTCCTTTCAATCAATTTGATAGATAACCAGATAAGAAAGGCCACAGCGCTACCGGGCTATGGTGGTAGATAAACCATAGAATAGATAATATTATAAACTGAAAATTTTAAAAAACGAAGCTGGCATTCGTAACACATTCGTAATCTGTTCTGTGAAGCTTTTCTTCAACTAGTCTCTAAAAGAATTCGTGGCCGATTATTTCTGTCAGATATTATATAAATATGCACCGAATTATTGACAGCGAAAATACTATAATAATGGTTAGAAAAGAAATATTGCTGCCAAATAGTGTGCATTTATCTAACTAATATCATAAATGTGAAAGTTTGGATGTTTGTTACTCAATCACGTCGAAACGGCTCGAAACGACAGATCAGATTGAAATATGTTAAATTATAGTTTGGAAAAGAACATAGTTACTTTTTATCGCGAGATCATTACGGAACAGGAACCGCTGGTAAAACCGAAAGGTGCTGCTAGTATTTGATATAATATACTTAATACTTATACCTAGTATACAGATTATGTACCAACACCCAACCAACATCAAGATGGCCATACTGATAGAGTATACAATATAAAAAATAACCTTAGCACTGTAACCACTTAATTTAAATCATATGATTAGGAAATATTCCGCTATTTCCTGTGTTAATAGTTCAGAATGTTAAAATTAACGGATTTGTGTAATTAACTGACTGTTATTACGTAATCCACGTACATACGTGCAGTCTTAGTTAATATTAAACCGTTAACATGATTTTCACTTGTATCACCAAGTAAGTAGGACTTACTAGAAATAAGTACGTGCTACACCTTTGGCCAAAATATCGCTTTGCATTAGCTATACTATGCACTTAGATTTTTCCACGTTAGTTAATAACGTTACATACATGTTTGTTGACAGGGTACTTTACAGTAGAGAACAACACTTATTTAAATATGTCCACAGGAAAATCGGAAGCAAAGCTTTGCCCAGATGGTCTCGTCTTCGCAGATGAGAACCCCAACAAAGAACTCTGCGACATCCCATCAAACGTCGACTGCGCCGAAAGAAAAGAATTACGTAAGTTTGTAACAAAATTTAATAAAATATCAGAACAATGCATACTTTACCTATATTTTTCCATCTTTTGTGACCCTTAAAATACTAAAATAAGAAAAGCAAGCCCGTGGCTAGCATATCACTAAACCTGTGCCTTTGACACACTTTGAAAACACTTTGGAAAGACAGGAAAACAAACGGTCGAAGTACCTAACAAAATGCACAGATGTCGGCAGACACATTAAAACCGCAAAGGAAGTACAGTGCCAATCTTATCCACAAAGAAAAAAAAGTAACACCCATAAATCTTGACAAAAAAAAAACATTTTGGCGTTCGAGTAATATCGTTTTTTTTATTAACAGAGGAACCGAAGCCCACCAAAGACTGCCCTCGCCAGAACGGATATTTCAAGCATCCTGATCCGCAGGTAATCTTGTGTAACAAACCTGTTATGAACATATTAAATAACGTCCGACGCCCGTTTTATATATCAAATTCTTACGAATGGACCCTTCCCAAAATAACTTGAGGAAATAAGTCTTATAAGAAATTTACGACTCTCGGATACTTAATGAATGCAGAATCTTTGTTGCTTAGACATTTTACAAATTGAATTTGATTAACTGAACTAAATTGAGGTAGGTATAAATATTTTTTTGTGTAATTGACATTTGAAGTCGTTTAAGCCGTGACTCTGAACATAGAAGGCATACTAAAAAGAAGGCATAATAAATGGCTAATGCATGGTCGAATGTAGTTTTCCACAACTAGATATTTAAAGTAAAATAAGTAGTTTGGATTTCGTTGTATTTTTCCAATGACGTATTTGCTTTGCTATAGCTATGAACTAAGAGAATAATAAATGGTATATATCGACAAAGTTATATTATCTGAAATGTAAAAAAGCAAATAAACTGAGATAACGCTTGAGAAAAAACCACAAGCTTTTCAATGATAGCCTAGAGCCGTCTAGTAGTAGCATTTGTTATAACCACAGAAATCTAAATAATAAGGTAATTAGATTTCTGTGGTTATAACAGACTAATAGAACGATTCCTCACTTGGTAATATCAATGGCAGGTAGTACTGCAAAAAAATTGATGAGCATAACATTTTTAACAGGTTTATAATTTTCTTTTCTTGTATTGTAAGGATTACAATTCAAATATATTAGTTTTACTTTACAGGTGAAATTTGAAACAGCGCAAAGGTACGGTCAGCATAATACAACATTTTTCTTCATTACCTTCTCGATGCATTTTCAGGCGTGTGACAAGTTCCTCTACTGCTCGGAGGGAATACCCAATGAACACCCGTGCCCTCCCGGCCTCTACTTCGACGAAGAGACATCCAACTGTGACTGGAAAGATGTTGTCAACAGGCAGTGCGACAAGGTCACTAAGGGTAAGTAGATTCTTGGTATGAAAGTAGTGGTTCTAAACTAAAATTAATTTACAGAGCCAAAACTGTGACAATTAAATTTTTATACCAAATCTTCGTTTTTTTTAAATTCTTAATTTGATTTTATATACATTTTCGAGGAGAAACGTATCTGGATGCGAACAGAAATAAAATTATTTTAATAAGTAATAGTACACATATTTCATAGCAATTCAATACAAATTAAAGAAAAAAAAACGTGCAGGTTGAACAGAGAACTTACAGTTTAAAATACCGTTTCTTTGCCTTCTTCTGAATACATTTGCATTATGCATTTAAATTTTCAAAAGTGCTGGCTTATTTATCGCTAGATATCGAAGGGACACTCAACTTGAATACTAATGAAGTTTTAGACGAACATTTGAAAACACTTTAAAGTAATGCAAAGTACACTCTGAATACGATATTGTCTTGTTGATTCCTTGTGCGCTGCGTGAAAAATAAGCCATCTCTGTAGTATGGTGCTCGATACAACGGTTGTTATTTTTGCCTCTTTATCATTTCTCCTCATAATCTATCAGTAAGAATAACATATTAATGACAAATTTCAGACGTTCTTGACGATGGTTTCTCCTGCCCCGACGGCGAGGTGATGGGCCCCAACGGCCGAGCGCTCCCCCACCCCACCTTCCCCCACCCCGAGGACTGCCAGAAGTTCTACATCTGCCGCAACGGAGTCCAGCCTCAGAAGGGAAGCTGCCCCTCCGGCAAGGTCTACAACGAAGACACCTTCATGTGCGATAACCCAGAGAAAGTACCCGGATGGTGAGCAATTTTAATACAATTACAAATCTTCTTAAACATGGTTATCATAGACTATTATTTTTGAACCTGGCCACAGGTGCGACAAAATGGGACAGCCGCGTTGGGCCTAAAATTGCATTTTTAGGGCCATGCGACATGCGACTCAGTTCACAGCGGTCAGTGCGCGGGAGGGAGTGAATGAGTTTTTGCTGGCCATTAAAATGCCTCGTTGAAAAAATGATCGTTTTACATTTAACATTAACGTTTGTGTGCAGTGAATACTGGATAGTGTCATTCTCGGACAGAAAATCAAGAAATGTGTGCATTTTCGTTTTCATTATTTTTAAGAAGGAAAGCTAATAGGAAATGCTTTGAAGGGTATTGATATCTGTTTGTATTAGCGTAAATGTAAAAACATAGCGTAATTTTGGAGTATGAATTGAATTTGGTTAAAAAAATTATACATAAGATTCCGATGGACATATTTCTCTATTTCTCATATTTGAAGAGTCATTAGAAATCCATAACATCACTTGGTGTCAAGCTGTCAACCAAGTGCCACTAGTGAATAAGGGGACACTTATATGGCTGATGTGCATCTTCATCTAACTATGTTGTAAAACCACCTTTGTCTTGTTTTAGCGAAAACTACTACGAAGGCCAGCCCCTAGAGAAGAACAAACTCCCCAAGAAAGCGTGAACAGTGTCATAACTATTAGAATAATGCTTAGTTTGTAGTTATTTAAGAACCAATAAACAAACTTTTAACTTACACGGTGATCTTCTTTCATACATTAAAATTTTGATAATAATGAAAATACAATAACTATACATATACATAATATGTATTATATTGATTGTATTAGTTTTTATAGCATAACAATTTTATATTTTTTATCAAATATTAATATAAATTTTTGTGGTTACACCAACCACATAAATGTGTGGTGGTCTGCAAGACGTGGTGGTCTAGTGGCGAGGATGCCCAATTTCACAATTTCACAAAGGTCATGGGTTCGAACCCCATCTGCATCCTTGAGTATTTTTACGAGATTGAACATATTGTAAAAATACTCAGTACTCATCTCGGTGTGTCATCACACCACTTGCTGCGGTGACGAGAAAATAGATAACAAAACAGATTCTGATATGTTTTGAAGAAAGTTTTCAAAGACATGTGTCTTTGAAAGCCTCGCTAGCCACCGCCAGCCGCCAGCCGCCAGCCGCCTCGCCAGCGTGGTGGGTTATGGCCTTGTCACTTTCTCTAACTCTTTTTGATAAAAAGCTCGGAGCTCTTGAGTCGAGCCGGCTCCAAGTCCCGAGGGCTGTTTATACTACATAGGTATACTGGAACATATAATATGTACATGTCGGGGAAACATTACTTTCGTTAGTTTTCTATCAACATCAGGAGGGCCTTATCATGGTGTTAGGGCGTATCCGGCGGATCCTTATCGTGGGCGTCTGTGGGTTAGCGCTAGCTAAATTTTTTTTTTTTTCAAATAAACTGTGACGAGACGAGCAGGGCATGTGTCTGATGGTAACGCCTGCCACATAACAGCACAATGACACACAGCTATTGAAACATGAAGAGTCCAAATCAGTACCTAGCACTGCACTGCGCTCGTCACCCAGAGATCTAAGTTGTTATACCTCTAAGCCCTGTAATTTCTCATTGCCCTTGAAACCGGAACACAGTAATGTTTGCACATTACTGCTTGGCGGTAGAATAACTGGCAAAGGTGTGGTCCTTCCCCAGGCGGTCTCTGCCAAGAGTCCTACCACTACTTAAATGAAAATCATTAAAGTCTTCACAGTTTTAAATTGAGTGTCACAAGTCTTAATAAGATTACAGTAAAAGTTACGAGCAGCGTGTTCGATGGATCGATCCATTATTCGTATTTAACATACTTTAACATGTACTGCTGATCCAACTCTCACGTATAGCGAGTACTCTCCGAAATTACAGCTAAACACAACTTATCGCTGCTCTGTCAACCATACGAAATCAATAATGGAGTCACCACGACTATGCTCCAGACTCCAGACATAATAAGCTTTGTTCGAAAATCAAATAAAATGAATGAAAGGTTCGAAGCTTAATGCTAAAGGAGACTGTGACACTATAACATGAAGGTTATAAATAATGTATTGTTTGTTTGTTGATTATGCGTAGATTTTCCTCGCAGGCTCTCCCTCATACAGAATACATACAGTAGGTACATGAAAACTCTTTTATGAAGTTCGTGAGATATAATAATCTATCTTCTCCTGTTATTTTTCTGCAGTACAATTTTCACAATTTGTATATTGACATTTGAAAGGAAGTTGCTATAATAAACAAAAGAATATGTTACTCGGAGTGCTATTAAATATAATTTTAGGGCACAAGGACCTCAGGAAGGTTGTAAGGCCCAGGACATCACGCATGTAGATACCCGTATATTGCAGTTTTAACACATCTGTTCATACTCCCAATAATGTAGTAGCAAAAATGCTTGTATTAACAGTAGAAATGCTTGTATTAACAGTAGAAAATTGTGATCGTGAGTAGCCTGTCCAAATGCCGATTTTCTCACATTTTTGCTCCACCTCCTAAGTATAGGGATTTACCGAACTACGATCTAGTAAGGAACTCTATTCTCAACACGTGTGTTCGTATTTTGAATTCATTTTGTTTCAAATACGACATGGGAAATCAGATGTGACAATATGATCAGGCGCTTTGCGTTAAATCGAACATTATTTGCTTGTTTGGGCATTTTTTTAGGGCAATCTATAAAACCACTGAGCCTGCGTAAATTACCTAGTACAATTTAACATTTACGTAACTCCGAGTTGCTATAAACTACATTAGGTATCTTGATTTTAATTAAATTAAGGTGGACCACTAGTTTCTGTAAAAACATGAACGTTCCAGATGCGGTTTCTTTAATCATTCATCCATTTAACCTACTCGTGTGGTCCATCTATTGCTTACAAAACAATTGTATTAAAATGAGGTGCCTACTACAACTATTACATAAATATTTACTATGGGCAAAGTTTGGAACATTTCAACGTGTTATTTACACGAATCTAAACTATTCATATTTTTAGTACACTAGCGGCGCCCCACGGTTTTACCCGCGCAGTTCCCGTTCCCGTTATTTTCCCGGGATAAGAAGTAGCCTGTGTGTTCTTCCAGGTTATAATCTGACTGTGTTTTAAATTTCAGCCCGATCTATAGATAGGACTTCCAAGAGCGAATGTACAATTGCGTCATATTACTGGGTATAACGGTGAAGAAAAATAACGAAAAGAAAATGATACAAGGCAAGTTGCACTTGGTCAGCGTATTAGGTTATGACTATAGCTTTTATGGGTTTGTAAAGAGGGAGCTTTTTGTCTAACTGCTCACATAATGATTAATGTGAAAATTATAAAGCTGAACAGTTTCTTTGTTTGTTTGAACGCTAAAATCTCGGGAAGTACTGGTCCGAATTAATAGAGTCTTTTTTTGTTGGATAGTCCATTTATCGAGAGCCTATAGGCTATTTATATCATTACGCTACTATCAAAAGGAGCGGTGCATGAATTGAAAATGTAACAAAAACGGGAAAAATATTCATTTTTGAGAGCTTTCGTTGCGTTGAAGTCCGTGACAGCATGTGTCTATCTTTTAAGATTGCGTCATTATTACCTTTTTTATGCTATTCAAATCGCGGATAGGTAAACAACGTGTCGCGTAATTAATATAATTAAGAAATCCGAGCGAAGCCGGAGCGGGTCGCAGGTATAAAATATGTAGATTAATAACTAGAAACAGATTACCAGAGTTTACTTCTGATCCATGAAATACAAAAATATAATATTATTAAATCTGACGTTATTAACTACAGATAGTTACGGAGATAATCGCACATAAACAGATAAAACACTCCTGAGCTTTAGTTATCAGAATAGTTATCCATAGATCGTATAGTTTCTTAACAATTCATCTATTTCAAACCAGTTACCTGTAGTTGCACCTCACAAAATTAATATCTATTACTGTGAACCAACTTACGAGATCATTTAACAGAGTTAAAAGTACTTACGGTGCGAACTGGATTGCTATTGCGAATAATAATTGTAGCCATATTGCAAAAGCACTCCCTGACATGTCCATTGATGTAAGAAGCTTGAATGACTTGATTTGGACTGGGTATTATATATCTTGAATTGGAAGATATTTAATTAGACACGTCAACGGACAATGAAATGAACTGAAAATGCTAAAAGCCGGGTCACACAGAGGCGATCCGATAGCGACCCGGCCTTTATGCGGGATGTTGGCGTAAGACATTTTTTTGGATGGGTGAAATCTTGTGAGTACACGTGGTACGCTCACGCGCGAGTGCGAGTTTTTACTACTTTTATCTGTTTTATTAACCATTATAGTTAGGTTAGTCTACCTGCGGAGCCGAAGATCGTGGATAGGAATTGAACCTACCGAGAAAAAATATTTGTGTGATCAATGGAATCAAATAAATAATACTATATCAGGTATTTGACTCCTATAATCTTGTTATACAAGCTTTGCTTAGTTTGAGGCCAGAGTGTTATGTGAAGAATGTCCAAAAATATTTACATTTTTACTTATCTTAATGAAAAACTTTTACTACTTGGTCAAATCTGAAATCATGCAATATGAAAAAGTTGTACCATGTACCATATTTTTTTGTGATGTCGTGCTCCATAGTAGAATTTGTTCATTACGAAGAGTTCAGTCATATACTTAGTTACGGGAAATTATCAGCTAATTACGGGGAGTACCTACACCGCTTCCCCAATCGCTGACAGAACGCTGACAGATTCAAGTGGAGCTTCAAGCGCCATCTTGAAAAAACGTTATTGGCCGATATCTCAGAAACTATGTACTTTAAGGCAAAAGCCACAAAACTACTTCCGTAGAAAATAAAATATGGCACTTTTTGTTCTCAGTGAGTTTTTTTGGAAAACTTACTGTTTACGATATATGGCCCATTTAATGAACCCAGTTTCCGAGATAACCGACCATAAACCTTTTATCAAGATGGCGCTTAAAGCTCCACGCGGATCTGTCAGCATTTTATGATTTTATGCTCAGTATGTGATCATAAACATTATTTAAAAAAATTATCGATAATTTAACGCAATTAGAATTTTCATGCAAACCTGTATTTCTTTCTGCTGTCTTCACTCTTGCACGCATTGAATAGTAAATTGAAACGAGTGGGACGGTGAAATTCCAACTGACAGATAACGTAATCTGACAGCTAGTTGTGTAGTTAGCGTTGAACAATGCCCGAAATGATACTAGTACAGTAGAGGTAAACATAAAACTAGCCTGAAATAGAAAAAATTCCGGGGAGCGATTTTTTTTTATGAAACGTCGGGGAGGGTTGTTGGAAGTATAAATTTCGATTTTCTAACTAATCCCGGCAGAGGGTTCGCCACCATCTTGTTTTAAAGTTTTTGTGAAATAACTCGTTCATTTTCAACTTTAGAGCAAAAATGATGTTGACCAAAGTTGTTGGAAATTTAATTTCTCACAAGTTTGCTTCATATAGTTTTTACGCTAGGATCAATATTTGCAGAGTTATACTATCAAGTTAATCAAAAAAATCGTAATGGGTGCAATTTTATTTTCTTCAACTTTGGTTCTCGCACATTTTTTACTTATTTTATTTTTAGTATTTGTTGTTACAGCGGCAATAGAAATACATCATCTGTGAAAATTTCAACTGTCTAGCTATCACCGTTCTTGAGATACAGTCTGGTGACAGACGGACGGACGGACGGACGGATGGACAGCCAAGTCCCAGTAATAGGGTTCCGTTTTTACCCTTTGGATACGGAACCCTAAAAAGTGCGAGAACCGAAGTTGAAGAAAATAAAATTCCACCCATTACGATTTTTTTGATAAACTTAATGGTATAACTCTGCAAATATTGATCCTAGCGTAAAACTTATATGAAGCAAACTTGTGAGAAATTAAATTTCCAACAATTTTGGTGTCCGCCATTTTTGCTCTAAAGTTGAAAATGAACGAGTTATCTCACAAAAACTTTAAAACAAGATGGCGGCGAACCCTCTACCGAGATTAGTTAGAAAATCGAGATTTATACTTCCAACAACCCTCCCCGACGTTTCATAAAAAAAAATCGCTCCCCGGAATTTTTTCTATTTCAATGTCTGCCCCGACCGTGCTATACATGATAATGCTTGATGGAGTGGAAGTAATGGCGGTTCGAACATGACATGTGTCATTCACCTGTCATTTTAATAAGGATAACGATTGATAAAGCTCTAGGTTGTAATAGACTTTTATAACTAGACAGTATCTCCATGTAAGTAGGTGAACTTGTGAAATGCGCTGTTAATTTATAGCTATATTACAATCTATTGTTGAAATATTTCGTAAAATGTTATCCTAATTTACATTTTTTTAATTAATAAAATTAAAGCTGTATACAATTATTCTGTCCTACCTACCTACTGCCGTTCGTTTCCAAATTCAAGAACACTTTACCATGGAAAAAATTATGATTTTCTTTGGAGCTTAGACAACGACGTAAAATGATCTCTAATTACCGTGCAAGGACTCACATGCCATTAGAAACTCATTCTGTAATTAGAAACTAATAGTGAAACAAGAATTAATCGACTTTGACGAAAACCATTACTATATTTCGTAGCTCTTAAGTGCCCGTTCACCACAATGCTGCATCAAACGACAACAAACACAAGTGTTTGTTGTCGTTATTTAATTTTGTTGTCATTGTTATACATTCAAATTTATATTAAAAATGTTGAACCTCAAAAGTTATCGTTCGTGTTTAGGGTCCAAAACAACAGTTTTGTAGTATTTGTACAAACGTACAAATACTACAAAATCAATTCCTGACAAAATGTTTTTAAATGTTCCCCAAGATGACAAACGTCGAAATAAATGGATTCAAGCAGTGCACCGTGATAATCCCAAAACAAATCGTTTTTTTGTTTGTGAAGATCATTCCGATGTAAGTATTTCTTACCTTGATGCCTTGGCACCTGGAACTTGAGCAGAATTAAACTGAACGTCATTAAAAAAAAACGGTTTTAATATATATCAACAACAGGAATATTATCAGACTTTGCGTTAATAAATGCTTTATCACACATAGGTAATCGGAACCAACTAACAACTCGTTTTTTAGCAATAAATTTTCAATATTATTGTCTATAGAGTAAGATCCCAGAGCTCCCAGACGTCACCTATTTTCTGATGAATTAAATGTGGACGATTGAGTAGAGTTAGTACCTACTAAGAACACATGCTTACTCGCTAACTTGCTTAGACGGCCAATTTTGAGATATAGGGTAATGAAGGTACATACAAACATTACTTATTTCACATATTTTCTAATAAGTGATTTTCACGTATGTTGTAGGCAATATCCTTAAAAGCAAGGTCCCAATTCTCCCAGACGCTTTCCGTCGGCCGTTTTGCTTAACAACTCCAAAATAATAACTTAACTTCACTTAAATTTATTCTATTATAACTTCAATTAATTTTTTCCAATAAGAAAGTCCAATCTAAGGGGCCAATCATCCCCTAAACTCAACTATGCCTCTATGGGTAAGAGCGTCAGACTGAGTGAGACATTTATTAGGAAATAGTGACTTAAAATTTAATTATCATCGCCGTGAGAGGCGAGCTGAAAGGTCTCTCGGCAGTGAGAGGTCCCGTGAGCCAAGGAGCGAGAGTTGGAAACCTCTCATTCCTAGGGCGAGCCTGAAGAGTTGCCACTCTGGGCTCACATCCCGTCTCCACAGGACGGCCTGAGGCGTTGGACGTTTAGGGCTGTACGTCCCCCTACCTAGGGATAGGCCTTCGAGAAGGTGACGCGCTGCTGATTTCCGGCGCATCACTAGAGCTAAATGCGGGGACTGACGCCCCCGCGGCGGTGGCAAGGGTCAGGGTCGTTGACGGGAGTGCGAAAAAGTGACCCTCCGACCCTGATTCCTGGCCATGCAGTAGAAATCTGTGGAGGTTTTAATCGGTAGGGGCACCATGTCTGTCGTCATCATGGTGTCGAGTCCGACATAGCTCACCATGTCCTTGCATGGTGGGGATACGTAAATGTATTTACCACACATAAAAAAGGTGTTTAACACACATTAGTAATTCCTATTATTATGTTTGTTTATTTTTAGTGTTTGCCACTACATTTTATTGGTTAAATATTCTATTTAACACAGCCTACTCTTTGAACAATTTTTTTTTAAACAATTTCCACCTGAGGTTGCTTGGCAGAAATCGCTTTTAGCAATAATACTTTAGTTTTTATTGTTCTTCTGCTGTATTTATTTTGTTTTTGTGTATACAATCCACTTTATCTGTCTATCAATGACAATGTCTATGATCGAAATATCAAAGAGAGCTTAATTTTTAGCTGCTGAGATGGTCCACATATTGTGAAAAGTAAAAATTTCGTACTACCGGCTATGTTCGGTTAACGGCTTCGTTCTTGAGTGATGAAACAAACGAAACACCGTTTATTTCTGATATTCTACTAGTTATGGATTCAAAGAGTTGAGCCGAAAAGGAAACCTGATGCAGGCAACTTTCTAAAGGCATTTTGCATGTTAAGGACATTACATGCATTTATTTGATTTGCACAAAATCACCATCAACCACTTAAATTACACTACAAAGACAGACTTCATATATAAAATGCTATTATCATCTGGTGGTGTTTTACTACTAGAAAAATCTATTGAATCGATAAAAAACTTAACCACCAGTAAAAGGCATGACACGCTGTGTGTCTAGAATGTCCAGATTATAACCAAAACTAGGTCTGTGTTAGTTCTGGTTCCAATTAGGAATTGTGGCGTCAATCTTTATCATTTATTACTTGACTAAATGATAAAGATTTTCTAGTTTTACGAATACAATTTGGCGACCTCACATTACCTCTTCGTCATTTTTACAAAATTCAGTGCAAATTATATAGTGCTCTTACTTTTTACTTATTCTTTAACAAAATACTGCATGAGATTATACTGTTTCGGGCAGGTTTATACTAAATCTAGTACCACGATGATTGTCTCATCTCGTTCGTTACTTCAAATTTCGGAAAGAATAGAACACACCATTTCTTTTAAAGATAAGGTGTTACCAACTCCGGAGTCACTTTGGTCAAGGTCTCGAATCTCTAGATTCCATTGACTCTACCGCGTAACATAATTGTCTGTATCGTTACTATTGCTGCTTTGTATATTTCCACCAAATTAAAGATAATTCAATAACAAGGGTATACATCATTTTGCTAGGTGCTAATGGTCTAATGGCACCTTATTGATATGCCATTCTAGACACAGAAAGTATAAACGAAAATTGCCAAATTTACTTACCTATTACCAAGGATATTCTGGTAAAGTAATGATAATTTTGGCGTTTAGTTACGACTCTTATTTCTTTTCATTAAGGTTTCTAGGTATTTACATTATGCAACAAACACTATTATGGAAAACTATCAATACTTACGTAAAAGTTCATTGACAATAATCTATTTTCTCGATGCGCCGTTACATAACTAAACTATATTTTTATAGCTAGTTTGAAGAGATAATATTTCAAACTGTAGCTTAAATTTTTATAGCGCAATAAATTAAAAAAAAAGAAAAATGTGTACACTTTTTTGTTTTTAAGTTAATAAGAAGTTTATTTCAAATGTTTCTGTCATATATTGTAAGTCAAAACACGCGAGGTGGCCGTTTTCGTAATAGGTGGCTTGGTGATACACTTAGTGATATTTGCGCCATATTCATAGTCAAGTAAATTTTCGCCTGAAATCTTTGTTTATCTTATCAGAATATCTAAATACAAGATTTGTGGTTTAACTGGGACTACATTTCTTTTGAAATTATATACATTAATAGTACTAAATAATTTATGGTGAAGTCACTTACTACTTTTATGACTACTTTTACGTCGTGTCTATTATTTATTACTAGCTGTTACCAGTGACTTCGCGTAGAATTTGAGCCAGCCCGAGTGAAATTAGCTGCTTTATCAAAATTTTGCGTCGCAAATTTCAACTCAATCCGTTGAACCGTTTTTAACTGTTATAGGTTTACACACCGCCATATCTTCTAATGTTAAGCGACTATGCGGTCTACGAAGGAGCGTGTGAAAAAACCGATTTGAAGACATCAAGATTGTAACCATTGGGAAAACCCCAATCCGGCACGAATTCCACAGCCTAGACATTTCGATGTGAGAATTAACATTATGATATTTACTTTACTTACTTCTGATATTTCAGACTAAACAAACTGTATTCCAAATATCCAACCCATTTATTGTGTCCTTCTGAATTGTATTGTGTAAATTACTTAGGTAATAGTTAATATCTATTTCCTTAGGGCTCTTTAATTTTTCCGGGGTAATAAGTAGTGCATGTGGTATTCCTGGCTATCAACTATGTATATTTAAAATTTTAACTAAATCTGCTTTTTGCGTTTCCGATGTTACGTTAATTGTCTATAGTCAGAGTATGAACTCAAATCATGCTAAGCTTCATTGAAATTGAATCAGTAGTTTTGGCGTGATACGTGTTGCCCATACACACAGACAGCGAGACCTAAAAGAAAATCAGTACCGATTATAAATAATGTGCCCCCGAAAATAAAAACTCAAAATACTTATCTTTAATGTACAGAATTCGATCCATTACGGTCTTATTATAAGTATAGTAGACTACGGAAAAAAGTCTAACAGGTACCTACTTGTACATTTTTATGTTTCATTTAGTTCAAACATGAACGATAATTACGTAATAATAATACGTGCGACATTCCTGCCATCATCACCTGTGAATTGTCTCGAGTAAGTTAACCAACACATTTTTTATGCATTCTGATTGGATTAAACAAATCAAGGTTTTATAAAAAAAATTACATTTGAATAGGTATATTTTTTTTTTAATATGTTGAAATAAATAAAATAAATTTTGAATTTAGTTATAAAACGTCTGTTATGTGATAGAGCACCGTATTTCACCTGTCCACGATAGTAAGCCCCTCTACGCATAAGACTCCTGTGCCGGCGAGTGGCACCGGCGCGCGCGCACCAGTGCTACCGCCCAGACAACGACGCGCAGACGTCGACAGACCCCACACAAACATGAGTAGTGCACATCTTGCTGTTTTCCTCGCCTGCCTCGCTTATGGTAAGAACATTATTATTATTATCAACCATAGGCTTCACAGTGGCCTATATGAACTAACCAAATAAAAAAAAAGTAAAGAACACATAACTGTAGGAGCAAAGTTAGAGGTCCTCGCAAGGTAAGCCAAAGCTTTTTAGATTTGTACAAATAAATCCACAAAAGTAAATGTCAACAAGGACGTGACCTTTTGTTATACTCACAACTTGTCGTCACAAGTGAAAGAGCGATTAAGGTATTTAAAATAAATTATTAAAATTACTTTTTGTCACATAAAATGTTCTAGATTTCTAGTTATACTCGTTCGCTTGGAATGTGTCCAAATGTGTTATCATATCTTCGTAAGGTTATTAATTTTTTGAATCAAAATTATCGTCCAAATACTTAGAAGTGTTACTATGTAAAGTAAAAAACATCAAGTTTGATATAAAATATCAAGATAAATTATACAATTCATGACAAAACAGGTTTCTTATTAACGTTTGTCATTTTAAAACGTATCATCTTACAAATTAGAATACTAAAAAGCTTAGATTGATCTTATATTATTGCAGTCTTTTTTTTTTATAGCATAGAGTGACGAGACGAGCAGGTCATGTGCCTGATGGTAAGCAACATGCCTGCCACATAACAGCACAGTAACACGCAGCTATTGAAACGTCAATGGCTAGTTCCAAAAATGCTTAGGTTTTATCGGCTCTATAAGGTTGTTATGCGCTCACGCAAGTTCACTTGAGTTAATTAAAGACATTCTTGACCAACTAATTACATTGTTGTTATATTTGCATGTGACCTTGTTTTTTTATCTTTCAACTTTCAAATAGGCAACTTAATTTCAGCCGATTTTTAATTACATTGCGTTTTGTTATAAGTACATTAAACAATATAGTAATTACCCGCTGGGTATGCCCAGTGTGGCCGAGTTAATATTTTTTCCATAAAATTCATATTAAATAATGCTAAATACATCGTATGGTTCTCAATAGCTATCTACTTACTTTTTTAATAATATTCATAATTGTTTTAATAATAGGCATTAAAAAATTATCTATCAAGATTCAACTCAAAAATCCGCTCCAAATGCAAACCTAAAGCTCATTTTCAGAAGTAATAGTATTTTTACCGCAAAACCACTACAAACCATAAATGAAACCGCTTTCTAAATTGCCTAGTAGACTTAATAGGTCTTAAAGTATTCAACACCCACTTGCCCCCACTACTGTTTATTCGTTATTTTGTACGTCTATGACCAATATCCAAAAAACCGACGCTCGTTGGCGTCATAAAGTCATTGACGTAGATGAAGTGTCCCTTTTTACATTGCATTCGGTTGCTATTTTTACATGGTAGTTTGCGGAGACAGTTAGTATTCCTGTAAAGGACTGAGTATGCTTCTAAGCTGTGCGAAGAAGCATCGCGATACGTAGGATACAAACGAGGTTGTGGACGGTGTTTAGCTAAGCGTACCCAGGATTCGCAATGAATTCTTTTAATCGTACACACCACCGATTTATGCCTATCTACTCCTTGCACTCATTTTTTGCTCGGCTTCCTTTGCTTCAATAAGTGCAACACCTCGTCTTGTAACTTGTAACCCTATTTCACCTAAGCTGTGCCCGGCTGAAGGACTAGTATCCATGGCCAAGAATAAATTTAAAAAAAATAAGCTGTGCCATGTCATCAAAGTGATTATTTTGGTATCCACATTTCCTCTCACGGTATTTAGGCATCTCATTCATTTGAAATGGACACCCAACCTAAAAAGTTTTATCCAATCATGATTTATTTCATTGGTTTGCGGTTATGCACCTCTAAGATAAATATACATACTTACCTAGTACTACTTTTTGTTTAACGGGTGCAATATCGGATGCCATGTTTTTCAAAATAAACATGTCTATTGAAATGTGCATTTATGGGATCAATTTCATTGTTAAACTAAAGTATAATCTAGTAAATAACAATTAATTGTCTTAATCAAAAACATAATCAATATAGATAGACACGTGACGTTCGGGGAGACACAACACGACATCTAGGGCTTTACTTTGCGATTCAGCGGAGCGTATAGAAACTGGATTGACTAGTTTATTTCGTAACATACATGAATATCGCGTCTATGTAACATGATGATCTGCAGGATATAAGGGCAGCGGGTTTTGGCCAGTTACGAGGTAATCAATCCAATTATAGCATCGAAGAGAAACTGTGATGGATTGATGTTAGTGAAATAATGTGGATGACTGCATATTTACCTATTAGTAATAGCTACTAAACTATATGCTGGCCTCGTGGCTTAGTGGGTGCAAGTCTGCCTGCGAAACCCACGGTCGTGGGTTCGATTCCCACCCAGTGTAAATATTTGTGTGATGAATTAAAATATTTGTACTGTGTCTGGGTGTTTCTATGTATAATAAGTATGTATTCAAAACTATATAAGTATTACATATATCAGCTATCTGGCCGCCATAGTACAAGCTTTTATTGGTTTGGGCTCAGGTGGTGTTGTGTGTGAATTGTCCACCAATATTTATTTATTATATAATACAGTATGTTATGTAATAGACAATAATAAATGGATAATATATTTAACTAACAAGTACCCTAAGTGGCGATTTTGTCGATCGATGAGGGAAAAAATACAGTTTTACATCAACATAGACGAGACTTGTTGAATAAAATATATTGTTCTGAATTATGTCAGTTCCATTAAATAAAGCAGTTCGGTTTTTAAATTATTCTTAAAATTTCAAATTTGTTTCTTCTTTCGAAATTTGCGAAATTGCTTTTTAACCATTATAAACGTTCGATTATTATTATTATTTTAAGTTGTTCGCAAGGTTACGGATACCTGCACAAAATTTTAATCATATTATGCCAAGAAACGCAATTCGAGCATTAACATTAAATAGTTTTCAAGTCGAATCTCAATAACGTCCAAAGACAGACATTGGAAGTATTTTTCACGTAATCTATTACGTTCATCGTAGGTCATCCTCGTCCTATAAAAAAGCTACAAAAAATATAATTTTATAATAGATATAAATATGTACAAATATTGTTGGACATAATATAGTGTATTAATACTACATAATTACCGGACCCCCGTTATTTTCCAGGATAAAAGTAGCCTATGTTTTTTTCCAGAGTATAGTCTAACTCTGTTCCAAATTTCAGCTCGTTCCGTTCATACGCTACGACGTGATTGAGCAACCAAAATCCAAATATAGAGATGTATAATATTACTAGGATTTTAATAAATAATATAAGTATCATACACCTCTTCCGGCATTGTACACCCTTTGTGCGCAATCCTCTGTAGTCTCCAAATAACTTAAAGGTTATGCAAGTATTACAAGTCATTTATTCGTTTATGTAGGTCTGTACTGTTAAAAGAATCCATTCAAGCTCAGAAATACATGAGTATTATGTAATTGGTATTCTTATGTATAGATAACTGACCTCTGTGGTCTGCGTGTTTAAACTTTTTTAAATGTGCGTCTGCAATTTAAATTTGGAACATGCTTAGAGACAACAAATGAGTGCAATTTCAACTCGGTATAAGTAGTTTAACAGAAGTTGTTGTTTTCAATAACCGCTTCTGCTTTGTTTTTATTAAATAGGTTTTTGCGACCTCACATTCAAGTGTCACCCTTACACTAAGCTAAGCTTATTATATGCGAGCCAGACAGCTGATGTAATAATTTTACAAATGTAGAGGCATAATTTATGATACTTATGATATTATACCAGCGAGACACATAACACACATCTGTAATCATTACACAAATACTGGGAATCGAATTCCTGGCCTATAGTTCTATTAGCAAGTGTACTATCAACTGAACCTGCCAGTACTACCTGAAGTCATATAAAATTTCAAGTTTAACCACTCTGAGTAGTATTTGGATGATACTGTCTTGTCAAAGAAGTTTGCGTATGTATTATATTTGTAGCCTTTAGATACAAGTCTTTTCAACACAGTAGGTACCTTGAAATCAATAGAAGTCAATTTTGCATGCAAATTACATTTAAAGATTTTTTAAGAATCATTATATTTTTTATGTAGGTAGGTAGTTTGTGTCAAAAAATATTTTTTTTTCGCTTTTATATGCTCTAATGTCTGTCATGTCAGTTGTTTCTTTATATTATTTGTAGTTTACAAGTTATAAAATTATAGTTTGTGTAGTTAATATTATTTTAAATATGACAATCAGTGTAAAATAATACCTTGGTTTAATAAAGAGGCAATAATCACAAAATCCGAATATTGAACCAATTCATTTAATGAGACGATGTAAATAACTGGTTTTATTTAATTATTCCCAATAATTATAAACTAATGTGCACTAATAAATTAATCGACGCAAATGAAGACCAAAGCGAGTTCGTTTAAGTAAATGTGAAAATTTCAAGTCTCAAATAGAAACATGTGTACAAACCGCATTCTATTATTCAATCCTAGCGTACGAAAATACACAGATATAGAACAATTAGAAAAACAATTAACAATCGGCCTTTGCAATAATCGATGTATAGTTTCCTTCTGCGGTAGTCGGCAGTTACTCAGTTGCCCAACGATTGGAAAGGGAGCCGGAATCGAGAGCAAACCCACCAAACTCAAGGCAACAGTGTAGCGACATTTAAAAAGCATAATGTGTGAATTATATGGGCTGGTCTGACCGGTGACTTATGTTGAGAAATAAATGAATGGCCATTCATTAATGATTTATTGCAATCATGTAAATTGAGCGAAAAGTAAGATTTATGGTTATTTATTCCATCAATATTTTTGGTCTCTAAAATATGACATGAGTGTATTTTTTGTTCACATTTTAAAGTCTAAGAAAATTGAGATGATATGTGATTTATCAGTAACTAGAGTTTAATTAAGGATGAATCCCTCAGGAAATTGTACGGCTTATGTGGAAATGCGTTCAAATAAATTGGTAATCACACATTAATGTGGGTAAAGATATCATTAAAAAATGTTAGAGCCAACGTAATATTCATATTGTATTTTATTACAACTATTTCATATATTCAACTAGAAATAGGCCTACGACTGTGTTAATCTGAACAACAAAAGATATCAACGCATTCAGTTTGTATTGAGTTATGGACCTGTGGTTTTAGGATAAAGGCGGCGATAAATGATAAAATAACTATTTCACGTTTGATATAAATAGTCGATTATTATATCAAACAACAAAAAAAAACCCAGTTATGAAAACTTAAGAATTACGCTGATACCCAAATATTTTGCGATTGTATTAGTTAAAAGAGAAACGAATCAAACGTAAAATATCCAGTTATTTAATCGCCGAGCAGTAATGTGAAAACTTTACTGTGTTCCGATTTGAAGGGCAATGTTTCCAGAGAAATTAGATGTCATAGAGACACAAAGCATTTATCTCTAGGTAATGAAAGCAGTGCAGTGCTAGATAATGATTTGGTCTCTTCATGTTTCAATAGCTACGAGACATGTTGCTATGGGCGGGCGTGTTGCTTACCATCAGGCACATACCCTGCTCGTTCCTTCACTCTATGCTATAAAAGAAACAAAAACAATAGTTAAAAGCAACGTATTTTAAAAATAAATGGTAAAAAGAAATTAAATCTTCTGATTTGTTTCTCTAATATCTGAATTAGATAACAGTGGATTGAGTCAGAGGTCGAGCTCTGAATGCGAGATAAGCAGATTTCCTTCTCTAAAATGTTGCAAAACCGCGGAAGGTGTTAGAAACCTGTTCGTAGCATCTCCGTTGCGTAACCCGAGGAAACGACGCCTCGTCGGCCATCTGGGGATTTTCTTACTGCTTGGCGGTAAGCCATAACATTGTTAGACTATCAATCTGGTTGAGTTAAATCTTACAGTTGACGTAAAATTAAGGTGCGTCCCCCAGCAAAACGAGTTTTTTGTCAAGTTTTCATAGCTATCTATCCATTCATTAGCCAAAACAAATATCAACTGGTAGAAATACTTACATTAAATTTCTACAATTTCTTGGCTTCAAAACGGTAGTTTCTTTTTTTATTAATGCATTTATTGTTTATATAATCTCCACACAACGAAATCAAAAAAAAAAAAAAAAATTGTAATCATCATGCATCTACTCGAAAAACCGCCATTATTTGGATTTTGTACTTACACCAACGGATAAGCCATTCAATTACGAACATTTTGGTAGTTTTTTTTCAAAAGACCAAAATATGATTATATAAAGAGTTTATTCTAAAATTTGACCGTAAAACAGTGACAAATCCTACTGTTTCTCTTTTGCTCTTTCTTGCGGTGTGCAAAGAGGTAAGAAATACTCAAGGTCATTTGCTAGGGATACGACCTTAAGTGAATATTTTCATTACAATGTTTACTTATTACTAATTAGCTGCATCCTACGATGCAACTACCAATGTAGCTTGTACGGGGTAAAAAGCAGCCTATGTGTTTTTATCCACTCTGTTTTTTTAATGTCATTTACATCAGTTCCGCCGTTACAGACTTACGTAGCAACAAATATACACACTTATAAACACACAAACATTCTCTTTATATTATACTAATCACACGTATAGCAAATTGCTAGCGCCGGTTTGTTTAGTCTGATTTTTCAGTTTAGTCTTTTCTAGAAGAATATATTATGAGGCGGCTCAGTGAACTTAAAATTAATTACATAAGTAAATGAAATAACGTGTGAAATGTATTTTTTTTTTACTTATAGTAATTTGATTAAAGTTTCTAAACCGTGCTCTAACTGATAGCATAAAATTGTGATAAAAAATGCTAACCTTTGATTATTTACTTGTACCTATTACTTAACATTATTGTTCATATACTCGAGTAATATTGTCTAATTCATCGAGTAGGACACATAGTGCATGTATCTGTCAAATTTGAGCACACTGCGTCAATTACTTCTAATATTCTTCAAGTCTTTATTTATGTGATTTTGATTGATAGTCAGGCTTATTATACACAACCTGGTAAGTAGAGTTTAATAAGTCTTATGGGGCGTCTAAACGGGCTATATTTTACGACAATTTGTGGCTGCAATACTGTGGCCGGCAACATTGCTAGCAATACCAGCCACACTATGCAATATTTTAAGGATGGCTCGGCATTATAGCCACATATTTTTTGGTATGTCAAAATGTTTTTATGTGTAGCCGGCGTGTGGCCGAACGATCGCCTCGCAATCGAAAATACTGCAATATATCTGGGCCATCTATATTGTTGTTCTGTTTTACTGTATATGCGCGTCCCTTTCTCCCTGCGACGTGAAGTGCTTTGCTTTGCGGACACTCTGAAAAGGTACATTAAACTCTTGAAAGAATCTCCAGTCGCTAAATACCGTAGAGTTATTGCTAATCTTGTAGTCACAGGTATTGCATTCCTCATGTTTGTATCTTGCCTTTGTATGTTTGGTCCAATTCTGTTCACAAGGAATTCGAAGTCGCTCTTAGACATTCTTGTATTTTTTTTAAATAAGTATTTATCCAGCATTAATTCCTTGTCTACGGAATCCAAAGTGTCACGCCTACTTAAGTAGGGTCGAATCCACATTCGTGTCCTTTTTTTTCGTTTTTCTGCCAAAACAATGTATAAAGGCTGCGATGAGCGTCATTTAGTCGGCCATTGTTGCTGGATTGTGTGGCTCATTAAAGAGTTCTGCATCAAAGGCCATACTATTGCAGCCATATTGCAACATGTTGCCTGCAATTGATTGCTCAGCCATAAAATGCACTAAAATGTTTTTTTGATGGCTGGGCAATGTTTGCTAATAATTGCAGCCACAAATTGTCGTAAAATATAGCCCGTTTAGACGCCCCATTATTAAAACCGCAAATTAATAATTAGCCCCTTATTCTTGTGGTCGTAGTAGTCTTTGTGGAGTCTACCTGGGGAAGTTTTATACCTCCCAGTTAATCTACCGCCAAGCAGTGTAAACATTACTGTCTTCTGGTTTGAACAGCAATATCTCCGTAGAAATTACAGGACAAAAAGGTAAATCACCTCACATCGCTGGCTAACGAGCACAATGCAAAGCTAGGCAATTATTTAGTCTCTTACTATATAACACAATACATAAACCTTTTATTGAAATGCCATAAAATACAGGCTATAAATATACAATACATTTAAAACAGTTTCTTTCAAGTTCAAATAGGGAGGGACGTGGTACCGCGTTGATTACCATCTGGTGCATGTCTAGCTCATTTTTCAGTCTATGTTATAATAACAATCTGCTGACTGAATGAGATAAAATTAACATAGTAGCAATTTGTGCATGCAGTATAGTTTTGTTGCAATAATCTCAATTAACATAAATTCTGAAGTCATTGAATGAAATTCCTCAATTTAAACTGTTTCCGTGGTCGAATTCGTCCACAAACATTTAGAATTTGGTTAGATAAGTTTACGTGAATACTAAGTACAATGGCGCAATGGTCACACGTCACTTATTAATAATAAAAATTAGTAAAAAACGTTATTACCTGTAACATATACATATACATGAATACCTTGAAGACTTTGTTATTTCTTTCCGGCTCGTCTAAGTTATTTCCGCTTTATTTTGTCATGAAACTATTCATCATCTGTTTGATAATTATGTCATATATATTAGCCGCATAGTCAAAGACACTAAGTAAAATCGTTCTGACGTATCTTGGATCTAATCTAGAGCTGTACGACATGCGGCAATGTATCAAGGCTAGCAGCTTGTGGCTACTTTCGCTTATTAGTGCGGGAGGCCGCTAAAATGGTGCTTGATTAAACTTTTATTGTATGATAAGTTGATAATAATAATTATAATTATGAAATGTAAATCGAATTTAACGTTATTTTAAATTAATTTATTGTTTTTGGAAATGATAGCATGTTCGAAAAATAATGTTTGAAGACACGCCCTTCGAAATACTAACTTGTAAGAATAGATACTTGCAAAAACTGTATTAAGTTATCAGTTTTTCTTCGGGCACTACTTATAGCTACTACGCGGTAAAATAGTTTTACCTGCAATTTGAATTGAGACATTTATTTTTGTTCTAGAACTACTTACGAGTATCCCTATGCCTTTTCTGTACCTAAATGTATTAAACATAATGTAATACAGTTAACAGACAACTATTACTTCATCTGTAGCGTACTTAAGGTCATGAAAAGTGTTACACACTTGGTTGGTTCAATTATTTCGCAGTTAAATTCTATTTTTAGTTGGTTTATTTTAGAATTATTCATGTATTGAATGAGATTTACAATTTCTGTCTTACATTGAGTTTTAATTTGCTTTCGATCAATTGAAATGTCACTATGTCTACGTCAATGAACCATGTGTCAAATATTTGGATATTTTTCATTCAAAGATACTAATATTAATTAAGATTATTAAAAGGAGTTTGGGGAATGGAAAGTGAAAATTACGACCTATTTATCCAAACAAATGTATAAAACACCATTAATTACACTAGCTGTAAACCCAAAAATTTCGATTTTATAATATTAGTGTGGCAATACACTATACACTGGCTCTACTTGCATTCGAGCAACTAGGAATCTAATGACTTCATTAAAATAATAACATTATAGCAATATTTCGTTATCATTACAGTTAGTTAACTTGGTATAGTTATATATATCATCTTAATAAATAATTATACAATAAAACACCAAATTAACAAACTGAGAACTAAGTTTCAGGTATAATTTACAACAATAAAGTCTGTTCAAATTATGCTGTTGACAATACAATTACAGCTGTTAATCTTCAAATCCAATTAAGCCATTTATCTCTACATCACGTCGTATCATTGTCTCATAACAAAAGTAAAAGTTCTTGAGGTTGTTGCTTCTCCGCCCGACATCCATGTCGTGACAGTATACTTCTTGCTTCACTCACGACTTTGAACGCTTGAACTCTATGCCAAAGGAAAAAGGTCCAATTTGGAAGGTCAGTATGGAATAGAGTCAATGAATTGTGTATTTAGATGAGATAATACCGTTTGTATTCGTGATGCAAGGATTAACTTAATTTACATTTATTTAATAGTTTAATTTTGCTTACATAAAACTAATATTTATGTGAATTGGATTTCAATTGACCACAGAAACAGTAATGTAATTGAAATAGTATTTCAAAAAATACCAATGCACACGGGGCTGGCCCTAAGGCGCTACTATTCTTTAGTCTTTTATAGTCGTTATCACAAGTAAAAGAAATAACAAATAAAATGTAACAATTTAATTGTTCGTTCAGTGAAGACAATATAAATCTAGTAGACACAAATCATTGACTAGAAAGTACATATATCTTGTTCGCTACACAACACTACACATGTTACTTTCCCTAAAAATGAACATACATTGATGTAAATATACAATAAGGACAGGACATTTGTGAAGTCAACGTCACAGGGTTGCCCAACGCCACGGCTCACTGCCTCTTACACACGTTATTACAACGAAAGTGCTATTGAGCTAATCAAATTGCACCGGTTTGCTGGCAACCCTTAATTTGTAAGTTGCCAATTATCGACAAAAGCCGGCTGCAATTTGTGTGCTCTAAATGTTGAAATCTATTTTAATTATTTTTGTAGCTTGTAGCTCTATTGCATTTTCAAAATTTAATTTGATTGAATTTTAACTTGCTTATCATGCTCCACATGAAATGTATACTATACCTTTTAAAACTCAATGTTAAACTTCTACTTCTTCTAATGTCTTCGTTTTTATATATCGTGGCTACAATCAGTACGTAAATATTAGTTACATAAATTAAATAATATCTATGGCGGATGTGGAATGTGGAATGTGGAATGTTTTTCCCGCCTCGATCTTCACAAAACAGTTCAATATTGGATACTTCAAAAAAGTATCGTTTAATATTTGTTTAAGGTGACAAAAGCACTACTAATAATACCCTTAGTATAACAGTTATCTATCCATATGGGGCGGCTACAATTGACGTCATCGATCATAAAGTTATTAGTAAACTATTTCATTCAATATTTGTAACATCTTATGTGTATTGTTATTCACTTTAGTATTAAGGACCTCTCTGCGGAGAAAAACTTCCTCCATTTTAATCATATTTCTGTCGGTGGCCTTTACATCCAGTTATCTACAGCTTTTACATCCAGTTACCAACTCTCAATATTTCATTGAATCATCTCTCCACTTGTCTATCTCTTTTTCTCTTACCTTTTGGGCCTTTCCAAGTGGTTCTCCAGTTTCTCCAGCTACCATCTCTCAAACTAAATTTCATTAAGATATGTTACGTATATAGTTTTAATACTTACAAAATGTTTCTATTTTTTACAGCTAACGCAGGCATCCTTTTGGAGCACGCTCCCGCATGCCCTGAGCAGTATGGAGTTCAGGTAATACAAAACATTACATTTCTTTGTAACATTATTGTTTACAAAGAAATATTTCATCGTTCAAAGCATAGCACTCTTCACTAAAATCAAAGTCAATCTGAGTATTAAGAATGTCTATTATTCAAAATAATTTTGCAATCATATTTTGATAGAGTACATTAGAGAAGCACTTAACTATAAGAATGTTATTATAGGTTTATGATCAAGAAATGTTTGGATAATTACTAACTTACATTGTAAAAATCGCTGTCTCTCTAGGCATAAATCACTTATGAAAACGAAACGGACTATTAAGACTTAATATGTTTTATACCGTCGATTGAATAAAAACGTATGATAATAAAAATGTGTGAGATTGACATGAGTAGTTGATAAATGTTTCGTGACTTTGCTACAAACTTTCTAGTAAAGACAGCGATTAGCGTCTTACAAAATATTAACTTCTTCCATTGGTACCTATTAAGTAACTGCTGAAACCATCGATATAAACCATTTGATCGAAACTTCAGGCACACGGAATTATTTCATCGTTGGGAAGAGTGAGCTCACTATTTCCGTTCTAGTCGGTTCCAGGAAGCGGTGAACGCCGGACGTTTTTACCTATCACTATTCGTTGTCAACAACCAAAATCCTCTTTCCTCTTCACCTCAATCGGCGTGGACGTGTTTGGAGTGTTTTTGCTTTAAAAAACGTATATTTCGCATACTTTAAAATAAAATAAAAAATCAGGAGCACATAAAAGTGAGGAGCTACGGTGTTAGTGTTTTACGCACACAAACTTAACTTGTGGGTTTAATGGAATGGAGCGCACACACACGTAAGCTGCTTACAATTTTACTGTAACTCACACACCTATCAGGAACGCGCGCCGGGCCGTTCGGCTGGCCCGCACTACCCGCTTTTCATCGCTGACTAGACGTAACCCACAAAACTGCAAAAATATATAGCTGCAAGCCTGGTACCAGCTAGTAGCTCGAAGCCGGGTAACTTGTGCTACATTTTAAGGTGAAGCCCCACTATAATATATACATAGGATATAACAAATTTAGTACCAAAATGCCTGTGAACCGCTCACCACTCACCACCCAAGCGGCGTCACCGAATCCATCTGGAGTTGCTTCCCCTCCACACCATGCATTTATGTCCCCCCTGCATCACTTCCTATCGGAGCCAAATATTTCAGCAATAGGACAAGAAGCTACGCCTGCAATAAATGCCGTTTTGTCAGATAATAACATTACTAACAGAGTTAAAAATTCAGCAAAACGTAAAAGAAACGATAGTCTTGAGGGTGATAACATTAGCAAGACTGAAATATTAGAACTGTTTATAACTCTGCAGAAACAACAAGATGTAAAGCTCAGTTCAGTCTTAACCTCCATCAACGACGTGAAACAAACTGTTGAAGCTATGTCCTCCAAATACGAAGAAGTCTTGTTTAAAATTGACTCCCTTGAAAAAGAGCGGACTGCCGACAAGCGATACATTGCGGAGCTTGAAAACAGGGTAGAAAATCTAGATCATAAATCTCGAAGTACTAACCTAGAACTTAAAAACATACCACTGATCCCCAATGAGAAAAAACAAGACATTGAAAAAATTGTATTTTTTTTTTTTTTTTTTTTTTTTTAACTTCTATAGGTTTACACTTGACCGCCATCTCGCCTGATGTTAAGCGACGATGCGGTCTACGATGGAGCGTGTTTACCTAGATAAAACCGATTCACTCTCGATTTGAAGACACAAAGATTGTAACCATCGGGGAAAACCCACTCAGGCAACGTATTCCACAGCTTAGACGTTCTTATCACAAAAGTAGAGTCGAATCTCTTCGTTCGCGTCTTTGGAACATCAACCATGAAACGATGTCGCTTTTTCGAGCTACGAGCATTCCGATAGAAAAAAGGACAAGGTGGTATCAGATCATGCAAATCAGTTGCACACTCTCCGAAGTGTATCCGATAAAAAACCGATAGGCTGGCAATTTTTCGGCGATGTTCAAGACTTTGAAGTCTTTTTCGCACAAGAGTGTCGTTGCCTATGAGCCTTTTGGCACGTCTCTCGATCGATTCCAGAGCCTCCAGCTGATACTTAGCCGATCCATCCCAAAGGTGCGAACAGTACTCCATACAGGAGCGAATCTGTGCTTGATATAGTGTAAGCAACTGTTCAGACTTGAAGTACCTTCGCACCTTTGAGAGGACACCAAGTTTTTTGGCAGCAAGTTTAGCCTTGGACTCGATAAACGAGCCAAAGTTGAGCGTAGAGGTCAAAGTAACGCCCAAAAGTTCAAGACGGTCAGAGACCGGCACGGATACACCTCTAAAAGTTGGAGTCAGTTGGAAAGGACTCCTTTTAGCGGAGAACAGACACGCCTGCGTCTTACTCTCGTTGAACTTGACCAGATTGGCATCGCCCCATTTGGACACCACATCAAGGGTCAAGCCCAAACGCTCGATCAGACTCTCTCTCAGTACCTGAGTTTGCTGCCCAGTGGCTCTCGCGCTAGATATGTAACTCTCTACAACGGTGCTATCATCTGCGTACCCATAGATACCGGGCTTCAACAGATCGTTGATATGTAGCAGGAAGAGCGTCGCAGAGAGTACCGACCCTTGTGGGACTCCGGCATTGATACCCATTTGATCCGACGAGCAGCCATCAATGACGACTCGTATGGATCGATCCCTCAAGAAGTCCGATATCCAAGCAATGAACCCAGAAGACAAACCATAACTAGAAAGCTTGCTTATAAGGCCATCATGCCAAACCCTGTCGAAAGCCTTCGAGATATCCAGGGAGACTGCAAGTGCTTCCCCGTGTTTCTCAATAGCTTCACTCCAGATGTGAGTGACGTACGCTAGAATATCCCCGGTGGACCGGTTTCGGCGAAACCCGTATTGCTGGTCACTGAGGAGGTCGTTCGATTCTAGGTACGTCAGGAGCCTGTGGTTTAAGACACGTTCCATAGTCTTGCAGAGTATGGACGTGACTGAGATGGGCCTGTAGTTGACAGGGTCAGCACGACTACCTTTTTTGGGCACAGGTTGCACATTAGCAAGCTTCCAAGACTTCGGTACTAGCCCAGTTTGAAGAGAGAGTCTAAATAGGCGTGTCAATATCGGTGACAACTCAGGCGCACAAGCCTTCAATACTAGAGCAGGAATACCATCTGGGCCACTGGCTTTATTCGCGTCCAGATTGCGTAGCACTTTGCGAACCTCCTTTTGGCGAATGCGTATCTCTGACATAAAAGTCGAACAGCCAGGTGGAGTAGGAGGTGTCGCGCTACCAGCATCTAGACGCGAAGATTCCGCAAACTGAGTTGCAAACAAGTTTGCTTTCTCCGTTGCAGTGTGAGCCAGTGTCCCATCAGGTTTCAGCATTGGAGGTAGTGAGGAGCGGCAGAAGTTCGATTCGACCGATTTAGCTAGGGACCAAAACGCTTTGCTGCCCGCTGGGTACGAAGCTAGCTTGTTCCCTATTCGACTAATGTGGTCAAACCGAGCCCTCTGAAGAACCTTTTTGCATGCCTTAGCAGCCTTGTTGAACGCCTTCTTCTTCCGGTGTATATCCCTTGTCTTACGCTGTCGAGCATCAACCCAGGCTAGGTAGGCCTCATGTTTAAATGCTTCAGCACTTTTACATTGAGAACCAAACCAAGGGCGAGCTTTGCTGGATAATGAGATGTCGGAGTATGGAATAAAATATTCCATAGCCGTTCGTATTGCATTAGTCACAGCATCCGCGCAGACTGAGGGATCACCAGAAGCGAAGCACAATGACTGCCATGGGTAAGACGCAAAGAAAGAGCGCATCTCATCCCAATCTGCTGACTTGTATCGCCACAACCGCCGGTTGCCTCTAGGGCTGGGATCAGGCGGATGGTAGACAGATACAGATTTCACCAGACAGTGGTCGGAGCTGCCTAACGGCGACGATACCGCCACCGAGTAACGGTCTGGATCAGTTGTCAGCAGAAGGTCTAAGCAATAAGGTGTATGCGACTCAACGTCGGGTACTCTTGTGGCCTCTTGGACCAGCTGGGTTAGGTCTAACGATAAAGCTAGCTTTCTCGTTTCCTGCCCAGCGTGATCAGTGTCCCGGTATGGGTACAGCCATTCCTTATGATGGCCGTTGAAATCCCCCAGTAACACTAATTGGGCCGAAGGGTACTTCTGTTGAGCCGCGTCCGCCGCCTCACTTAAATACTCCGTGAGCCTAGTCGTCTCCAGATCTCCGCTGTGCGACCGATACACACAGGCGTAGATAATTTTATAATAGGTATTAGACATAGCGCAAGTCCTCAGCATTCCACTACAGCACAACGCAATAAGAGATATCTATAGGTTGAATCTGAAATCCGGCACTCAACCGATCATAGTGGATTTCAATACTGTCATAATGCGAGACAACTTTTTCAAGGCGTATAAGAGATATAATAGGAACAGCAGTCTCACTACGACCTGCGTCAATATCAAAGGACCGAACCTAACTATATATATATCGGAAAACCTCACTCAAAAGGAGCGAACACTTTTCTATCATACCCGCCAATATGCAAAAACCCACGGGTACGCCTATTGCTGGACGACCTTTGGACGTGTCTTTTTGCGCAAAAAGGAAGGTACCCCACAGATGCGGATATCCAAGGAAAGCGATCTTGAAAATCTCGACACTAAGTGACTAGCCTCGTCGTTTTTCTGTTTAACTCAGTTGCTACGAAGAAAAAAATTCACATCCCGTAATTATAATGTTGTATGTCTTTTTAACGAACCCTATTGTCTTACTTTAGTTATAGTTATCTTCACGCTATGTACTTATTCCTATAATATAGTAAATAACTTTTGCATGGTCTTAATGCTTAAACGCAAATCTTTCTCACCACAAACCAAACCAATTACCCACACTCACACAAAAAACATATTAGACACAATTATTTATTTATCATAAACTTATCTATATTTGTACTATCTTTGTTAAAGCTGATCATTATTTATATCCAGAGCGCTCGCTACTATTACCTTGATGGTACAGTTTGCCTACGAAACATTAAAACCAATTTAAATCTACCATTACAAGTTAGTGTAACACCTACCATAACTAACTTGTCTCCAGTTTTTACCCACAATTTGAACAGTGTAAACTATAATAACCGCAATACCTATCATTCAATGGTTGGGATAGTCTATCAAGGAAACGGCACTTGTAAGCTGCTAGTGTGCAAGTGTGGCCGTAGTGCTGCCCACCCAATGCTTAGAATGACCACCGTTCTACACGCAATGTACTTGCAATTTGCTCGACCGCCCCTTGTATTTTCACACCATGATTACGCCATTTCCAGATTAAAATCATTCAAAATAATGTGCCTGTTTTTGTTCACTACATACAAAAAGAGACAATATGTTAGCTGTCTGTTGAAACAAAGTTGTTGTTGCCGATGCCAATTCTCACCTAATCACAAATCATACTACTTAATAAAACACAGGTGGCCCACCTGTGTTTACACCAAAAATATAATTAAAATATGATTGGGAACAATTTTGATTTATTAGAAAGCATCGACAACACAATTTTGATAGAAAGTTCGAAAGTAGGCCTCGCTGAAGAGTGTAGCCTTATAATTGGTGAACATTCGAAGCAATTTACTATTCTGGCGCAAAACATAAGGAGTGTCCGGGCAAACTTTGATAATTTTTTACTGTACCTAGCAAGACTACATTTTTTACCAGATATAATCGTTCTATCGGAGACATGGATAGACAGTGATTTCCAGGGAATCAAATTGCCGAACTATAATTGTTACTATTCCTCGCTACTGAGGAACCAAAATGACGGTCTGATTGTTTTCGTTAAACACGGAATAGATGCAGAGGTAACCGAACCCCAATTCAACGATGCCAACTGTCTCGTTGTCAAAATAAACAATACACTGACTATCATCACACTTTATCGTAGCCCAGCGACGGACAACACATCTAGTTTCTTATCATCCCTGGAAAATGTGATCTCTTCAGTTTCAACCGATTCTGTAGTCATTACTGGCGACATCAATATCGACATCAAACCTGACTCAATAGATAGAAATGGGCCTGATTATCTTGATTTAACAGGTTATTATGGGTTTATTTCAGGACATACCATTCCTACGCGGGCCAAAAACTGTTTAGATCATTCTATGATTAGAACAAAAAAAAGGGCACGTGTAGTTGTCTGCGACTCGGACGTTACTGATCATGCTCTGGTGCTCACCGGAATAGATATCAGTCTTCCAAAAAGGGGCCCTGGACCAAAAATATTGACAAAAATTAACTACAATGACTTAATTTCCACCTTGAGTAACACAAACTGGGATGATTTTTACAAACTGCAGAACGTAGACAAAGCAGCAGAATTTCTTATAAGCTCAATTAGTCTCGCAATCAAGCAAAATTCAGTACAAAAGAAGTTGCGTAGCACTGAGGTTATCAATCAACCTTGGATGACACGGAATTTATTAAAAAGTGCGAGAAAAAAAGACTTGATACATAAAAAAGCTAAAAGAGATTGTGACGATGCTGATCTGCAAGCCAAATACAAAGAATATCGCAATCATCACAATCGATTGCTACGACAACAAAAAAACAAATTTGAGATGGAGCAACTCAAAAACCACCAAAACAACAACAAGAAATTATGGAGAACCGTTAAAGATATCTGCGACATTAAAGTTATCAAGACCGACACAGATAACTTACTTAAGATAAAAGAAACAACAAAAGAGTCCTTAAATCATACAAATAACTTCTTCTCGTCCGTTGGGAACGAACTTGCTAATAATATTCTGTCTAAAATAAATAAAACCGAACAACAACTCGCTGACTCTTTGAAATCTAACAACTTACCTTCTAACTCATTCTTTCTGATTCCAACAGACGAATTCGAAATCCGAAAAATAATTACTGGACTTAAATCTTCTTCGGCTCCCGGCAGTGACCTTATAAATAATGAAGTAATTAAACGAGCTCGACATATTTTAGCTTCACCAATCGCACATATCTGCAATCTAAGTATGACTAAAGGACGCGTCCCAAAGTGTTTTAAAGTTGCCGATATATGCCCAATCTACAAATCAGGTCCCACGCATCTCGTGTCCAATTATCGCCCTATCTCACTATTACCATCGATATCCAAAATTCTAGAGAAAGTTGTAAACAAACGCCTCTTAAACTTTTTGGAGAAATATCAAGTCCTATCTCCGAAACAGTTCGGCTTTAGAAACAACAAATCTACCGAAGATGCGGTGGTGGCTCTTGTAAATCAAGTCACTGAAAATCTGAACAGTAAAAAGAAGTGCATTGGAGTCTTCCTCGATATGGCGAAAGCATTTGATACTGTAAGCTGGCCTATCCTTTTGAAAAAACTGGAACTTGTTGGTGTTCGAGGCGTGGCCCTTGATTGGTTCCATTCTTACTTAAGTAACAGGAAACAAAGGGTCCGTATATTGAATCAATGCAGCGACTATAGCTCTGTTATATACGGAATTCCCCAAGGAAGTGTGTTAGGGCCGACTCTTTTTTTGACCTATATAAATAATCTATGTCAGTTAATGATTAATAAGGCAAATATATACACTTTTGCAGATGACACCGCAATATTGTTCCACGGTGACAGCTGGGAAGAGGTTGAAAAATTTGCTGAGGAAGGTCTGGTCTTGGTGGCAGATTGGCTTCAGAATAACTTACTCACACTAAATGCCACCAAGACCAAATACCTGGCATTTCGAGTCTCTCAGAAAAGTCAACCAAAAACAAAGCCCTCTATTAAAATACATAACTGTAACCCACTACACCGCGCTGAATGTGGCTGTCCTGAGCTTGAGTGTGTCGACCGCATCAAATACCTAGGTGTAGTTATCGATAATAAGCTAACTTTTGATTACCATTTAACTACTTTGCGTGGTCGCCTACGCAAAATGTTGCACATTTTTAAACGGTTGGGAGCAATAGCCGATCCAAAAACTCTGCGAATGGTATATCAAGCCCTATGCCAATCGATAATCAATTATTGTATAGTCTGTTGGGGATCTGCCGCTGAATTTCGGTTGACAAAAGTAGAAAGAGCTCAGAGAGCTCTTTTGAAGGTAGCATTTAAGAAACCCTACAGATACCCAACTGCAAAGCTATACCAAGACACCAACTTCATGTCCGTACGTCAGCTATACGTTCTAGCGGTGGCATTACGGTTCCACAGATCAGCTTTGGATACAACATCGCACACTAAGAAAAATGAAAAACGGCGACGAAATACCTGGACACTGCCCAAAACAAAATCTACGCACGCCCAAAATGCGTATTAATTTAAAGGTCCCTTCATTTACCAGCATCTGGATAGAAAACTGAATATTCTTGAACTTTCGCGCTTCCGGTGTAAAAAAAAAAAATTACCTCGTGGCTAATGTCTCAGGGAAACGACGAATGCCTAAAATTATTAAATATGACAAAATAACATCTAGGACCTGATTTCCAGTAATTGTCATAGTTCTCATACTACCAAAGACTCACGTCCTGCCTCTAACAATATATAATTTATACCATCCAGAGCGTTGTTTTCGATGATAGAATTGATTATTGGGTCCCTTGTCACCCCAAAAACTGAACTCGTAACTAGCTACAGTTTTTTATTTTTATTTTTTATTTTACGGCTGACCCTATCGATCCTGGCTACTTTCCAGATCTTGAATTTTTTTTTTTTATTCCGGTTAAATTTTCATAGATGCAACTGGCAAAGCTCAGCTTTAATATGTATTATTCTTAATATATATATTAATCTTTTTTAGAACTTCCATTTACTAGCCCAAATATCTATTATGAGAGTATTTGTATGTTTAATGATTGTTAAGTATTTACGAAAGCATTATACCTTATTTGTATCTAAATGACGAAATTACAAATTGGTATCCGTTTTAAAAACCTTACACTAAATTAATTTCAAATATCCAGAGTAAAGCCGCATGAAGAACCTATACCACTGTTTCGCACGCACACTAACGAGGTATCGGTCGCCGCCGCCGTGCGCCCGCGTCTAGCACAAAAAATATTCTACTGAGTCGGTGAGTCGGACTCACACGCGCTGTACCTATAAAATCGCCACAGCGATACATACATTTACGATAGGAATTCTTACTGTGAATGATATTAAGATTTTAATGATTATATTAGCTTAAATTATATAAATAGGCAATATATATGTAGTTGGTATGGCTTATACATATATGTAGTTGTATTGGAATAAATACATAGAACATTTACTTGAAATCATCACACAAATGTTGGCACTGGGCGAGAATCGAACCCACGGCCCTATTATTTTGTGTTAGTATTTTGTTGTAGCACTTGTGCAATAATGGATAAGTAATGTTTATAAAGTAGTAAATAAATATATACATTATACATAGAAGATATGTTATGTATTTATATTCATTACACACATATATTGGCACTTGGCGGGACTCGAACCTCGAACCCTATTATTTATAGTGTTTGTATCAGGTCTGAAACACATTTTGGTATTATTATACTAAATTGTTTAATTTATTGTAATTTATTGATTCATAATTTTGGTATTTTTGGTACAATAATACTAAATACTACTCTCATAATTTTGTGTATATTTTACCTAAACTATCATCACCTATCGAAATTAATTCTTATACCTATTTTTACATTGTTCTTTATTTATAATATTATATTTAATTTTATTTTTTTTTCCTTATAGTAGGTACCGTTCTATTTAGTAAGCCTTACTATTATTCACATAATTACTTACATACATCGAGTTAAATGATAATAATAGGCAACATTCACAAAAGATTTTTATTTAAAAACAAGACAACATGCATATAATTATCACACCACAGCGGTACCTACGCTCACATTTATCCTCACACGACCTACCACATTAACGCACTCACTCATCCATACACATGTATTTGTTCTGCACACACGTTTCCCGTGCATTATCGTAGGTGTATAGCATTCATTTAAACTCACTCCTTTGAAAAAGAAGCAGACCCACATATTTATGTAGGTACCTATCTAAAAATGTACTTTGGTTTCTGATGTAAACGAGAATGTTGGGTCCTAACGTTTTATTGTTTTGATTATTGTTGCTTTTTACTTATTTCGCTTGAGTTAAGATTAGTTTTGTAATCTAGTGTATGCTTCTGTCTCTTTAACACCTATTCTGTATAAGCAATTATATTTTTTTTAGATAAATTTTAAAATAATGAGGGTACTCATAATTTTAGAAAATTGTTTATTTGGTTTTCATCTTATTTTCTTTTATTTCAATTGTTTTCTAATATGTATCTACTAATTGCAATAGAAAGAGCCTGGACTCCCACAACACAGGTCACCCTAGTGTGGGGTCCAGTGCACACTAACACTCTATTCATCCGTACCACCTATTGTTTTTGTATATTTTCATGTGTTTTTATATTATGAATGTTTTATTTTGGCACAATAAACGTTTTCATTTTCATTTCATTTTCAAAATAAGTAGAACCACAGCATATCTCGCCGCTAGCGATTCTAGGGGTCAAGTAGATTGGTTCTGTGTAAACCACTTACGATACACACAGAGACGCAGTTTATAACCAACCTCAAAGTGCTCAGAGGACATCAATTAGTTTATATCGATGGCTGAAACTGATGAACTAGTCTTTCATTAGATAGTGTTGTATACTGACTCCAGGCATACGCGCACCCCGAGCTCTGCGACCAGTTCTTCCTGTGCACCAACGGCACGCTGACGGTGGAAACTTGCGAGAACGGTCTGCTCTTCGACGGCAAGGGAGCCGTGCACAACCACTGCAACTACAACTGGGCGGTCGACTGTGGCCAGAGGAAAGCCGACTGTAAGTATACGGATTGTAATGGAAATATTATATTGGCAAATATGTGTATTACAAAAACTTTACACTGACACTAGGCTTGCTTGTCAGTGAAGATGAATAAATAGTACTAGAACAAGCACTAGGCTGACTTTATCCAGGAAAAAGCCGACTGTCAAAACATGCGTAGGTATATGAATATAAAAATAATATGATTTAAAAACTCAAAAAGCCCGACTGCGTAAAAAGTGAACCAATGTACGTACTTACATACAAAAAAAACTACTAACTTAGATGTCTGGTGGTCTAGAATTCTATAAAAATAAAATATATTCTAATAAAAGAACATAACAACTGAACAGTCGGGATCCATTATTATTCGACATACAATCTAATTGTTCAATGGTCAATCCCGACTGTTCAGTTGTTATGTTCCTTTATTCGAATACATTTTATTTTTTATATAATTCTAGACCACCAGAAATCTAAGTGCTTGTTTTATTCTTTTCAGTTTTTTTATGTAATTACATACTTTGGTTCACTTTTTACGCAGTCGGGTTTTTTGAGTTTTTAAATCATATTATTTTTATTTTAAACTTTTTAGTCATGAACAATGTTATGAATGTTATGCTCAACAAAATATGCATAATATTTTGGTTTTTGACCAAATGTCTTCGTTTCTACTGATATGATATGTAAATTTTTCTACTGCGTGTTATTTGTATAGTTTTGTGTAAGTACCTATATAATTATAGATTTTCGACTGAAGTTGAGTACTAAATCGTTTGAAGTTGGAGATGGGCGACCGAAGCAGAGTAATCCGAGAGCGGTTCCGTGTTCCCACCATCAGCGGCAGAGTTGAAACCCCATGGAAGTTTTAGTAGATAGAGGCATCATATCCATACATGGTACTATAGAGTGCAACATAACCCGGCCGTGTCCCCCGGGCTGTAGGGTATGCGTAGGTAAATGCATTTCCTTCACGTACGAAAAAAGGTAGTCCAATATACCTACTAGATACTTTAGTATATATGTCCATCCACATTCACACATACAGCTAGTTATACGAAGTTTTCTATTACCTAAAAACCTATTAATGTGAGAATGGTTGTTACGCAACTTTAAATCGATATACATCCTAAACGGTCAGCCCAATCGAAAAACGTTGAGAGAAAGCTATAATTTATTTTAAAATACCTATTCAACGATACTCCTCTTGACGTAGTTTGTTGACTTTCATTTTTTTATTTGCACAATATGGCGTCCGGTTGCCGCCAAATTGAATTTACACTAATGTCATGTCTTTAGTGTCACTCGCCGGAGAGGAATCCATTGACGTGTAAATCATAAAAATCGGCCCCCAGGCGTTTGGTCTGTATAGTGCTTCAAAGGAACATACATACATATATAGACTGATAAACACATTACCACTCCTTTGCGTCGCACAATCGGGTAAAAAAATAAATAAAGTAGCCAAGTGCGAGTTGGACTCGCCCATGAAGGGTTCCGTTGCAGCAAATAACATAATATACATAGTACACATAGTTCTTGTTGTTCGTTGTAACTTTGATCGAAGTTTTAATAATAGTGTATTTATGACGTACTAAAAAAAAACTACTCATCAGATCGAGTTCAAACCAATTTTCGTTGCTAGTTTGCATGGTAATGTACATCATATATTTTTTTTAGTTTTTTCATTCTCTTACTTTAGAAATTAGAGGGGGGAGGACACACATTTTACCACTTTGGAAGCGTCTCTCGCGCAAGTTATTCAGTGTAGACAAAAATTATATTAAAAACCTCAACATCATTTTTTAAGATCTATCGATAGACACCCTACACGTGTAGGTTTGATGAAAAAAAAAATTTTGAGCTTCAGTTCTCAGTATGGGGGGCACCCCTAATTTTTGTTTTTTTTTTAAACTTTTGTAAAAATCTTAATGCGGTTCACAGAATACATCTACTTACCTAGTTTCAACAGTGTAGTTCTCATAGTTTCGGCAAAAAGTGGCTGTGACATATGGACGGACAGACAGACAGACAGACAGACAGACAGACAGACAGACAGACAGACAGACAGACATGACGAATCTATAAGGGTTCCGTTTTTACGTTTTACGGAACCCTAATGATGTGCTTGTAAGACATGACTGGCACCTAAAATAATTTGCTATGAAATTTTCATGCCTACAAAATGAAAATTAAATATGACTTGTTTCTTAACATGTTCTAGGTAAAATACAGCAACAGTGGTAAGTAGTTTATAAAAAAAAATCATAACACGCCTATAATATCCACAGAAACATAGATTAACGAGCTACCGGTCGGTCTCCTTTTGTTGTTGAGCTCTAAATCTTCAATTTTTTTTAATTAGTAAAAACAAATTTTTTTTCTACATTTGATAGCATATTAAACCTACAACAAAAACATATTATTCTGCTGTAAATTGTGTTCACGTTATGTTGTGTTATTCCAGTGACCCCTATCTCGACACCGGGCTGTGAATACCAGTTCGGCATCTACCCCGACAGCCAAGAGTGCTCCACCAGCTACGTCAAGTGCGCCTACGGAGTCCCTAACCAAGAGCCGTGCACACCCGGCCTCGTGTACGACGAGCGTACCCACAGCTGCAATTGGCCCGATCTGCTGCAGCCCTTCTGTAACCCTGAAGGTACTTACACCACTTTTCTGATTAAATTCATTTTCAATGTAAAAAAAAATATCAGCCAAAATCTGTACACACTTTTATCCTAAGACTATGTTGTGGTCAGTGGTTTCATGTGTAGCATTTGATTAACAAAACAACCAACTATCTTCTACATAGTAGAAATACCTTAATAAAACCGGGTTCACACCAATTTTCCGAGAGATAATTTCTGTAGCATATTATGGTTAATACGAAGACTCGTACCGACCTAGCTCCGCTTAGAATATCAAAATTTATAAATAAAAATTAAATATAAAATAAAAAACATTAACATACAATTTCGCATTACATGTTATCACACAAGTACAAGTATCACCGTAAAATTGTACAAACCGTCCGATTAAAATCTAACGCGTAAGATTATAATGTCAAGTTTGGTTAGGTTAATGTGTAATCTGACGCCGTTAGATTTTAATCTGACGGTTTTTACAATTTCACGGTGACGTATATTGAATGGTATACCTACATATATTTAACGATTAGGTATTTATATTTTGTTTTAATAAATTTTAGTTTTATGAATGAATGAATGAAAATTCTTTATTGTTCACACCATATAGGATACATACAATTTTTATTTGTTTTATAGTATGAAAAGAGAATAATACCACAAAAACTAAAAGAGTGACTTAAAGAGTGACTACTCTGCAACCGGCAAGAGTGTAGAACCTTTTGAAAATACTACCGGTGTATAAAATAATGTAATTAAGGTATTATCTAAATTTTTTAATTTGTAAAAATAAAATACTTTATTTCAGCGGTGATCGGCTTCAAATGCCCAACGAAAGTGCCAGCGCACACGCAATCCGCCAAGTTCTGGCCGTTCCCTCGCTTCCCTGTGCCCGGGGACTGCCACCACCTCATCACCTGCGTAGAAGGCCAGCCTCGCCTCATCGCCTGCGGAGAGGGCAAGGTCTTCGACGACCAGAACCTCACGTGTGAAGACCCCGAACTGGTCCCGCATTGCGGTCATGCGTAGTTGATGAACGAAAAAAACTTGGGTCTTCTTGATGGCAGATTTCATTTGTACATAGATTAATACTTATTTGATGACCTTTCTATTAACTCTCGAATGTTTAGAAAACGAAGAATACTTTTAAAATGATTGTCAACAAAAATTTGCTTGCTCTCTAGAGACCCAATTTTTCTGTATTACAAGGCGAAAACGATTTCAATTGTGAAAATAGATGAATAGCTATCTCTCATAGGACTACTTTGAAAATGTATTTAGATAATATTATCAGTTCATAAACATCAATGTTAAGTTCAAATATTTAGTAGTAGGTAAATTCATTTAACCTTTCTATTGTTGATCACTATTCTTCAATTACGTTTTCGTTTTGTGATATTAATAATTTTAAAATTTTACTATGCTTAAAATTGGAAAATGATATCCATCGAAACTTATTTATTTCCTACTAACTTTACGCTATCAAATTAAATATAATGGCACCGTTTTCCTTCTATGTGGGTGTCATTTTATTAAGAAACTCGTACCTTTAAAATGTGATGTCATTTATTCATTGAAAAGACACTGCCAAATATACATATAAGCAATAGTTTGATCGTGATATTAGTTACCATAGAAAACATAAATCGTTACCCTATAATATTATGTTGATTTCTATAAAGATATATATTTCATGAAGTTTTCTGTAAATACGAACTAATGAGCAAAAATGTAAATAAGATATGTGTGAGATTAAAAACATTAATTAAATATATTTTTTTCATTACCCTAATTTTACAAAATTGCATTAGGTGACTCGTGTGAGCCATATGCACCACGATTCCAGGGAGTGGACACCATCGCAGTCAGAAGTTACGGCTGATTTAGTCGGGAGAACGGCGACTGCCAATCCAGAGACCCCGGGTTCAAAACCACGAGTACTAACTACTGCCTTTCGAAGTCATATGCGTAATGCCGCTAACTTAAAACGGTGAAGTAAAACATTGTGCGGAAATCGACATGTACCTAGAATCTTTCGAAGTCATGTGTCATTCACCAACCTCCAGTGGGCCAGCGTGGTGGGTTATGGCCTTGACTCTCTCCTTGCGAGAGAAGGCCCCCGAGTCCCAGCAGTAGGAACATTTAATGGGCTGTTTATAGACACCATCGACCAGTCAACCCTAGGCCAGTCTATTCATGAGCACTTAATAAATGTATCGTAGTTTTAACCGACTTCAAAAAAGGAGAAGGTTCTCAATGCAGTTGTATGTATTTTTTGTATGTAAATATGTATGTTAAGCGATAGTTTCACCAGTTGTGAATCGATCTTGATGACTTTATTTTGTTTGGTAAATGAAACTTCAGACCCTTATAAATTTTATCTATCTCAGTGTTGGTGGTTTTTGAAATATCAACAAACTAAAGTAGCCAAGTGCGAGTTGGACTCGCCCATGAAGGGTTCCGTTCCAGCAAGTAACATAATATACATAGTACACATAGTTCTTGTAGTTCGTTGTAACTTTGATCGAAGTTTTAATAATAGTGTAAAAAAAACTACTCATCAGATCGAGTTCAAACTAATTTTCGTTGGTAGTTTTCATGGTAATGTACATCATATATTTTTTTTAGTTTTTTCATTCTCTTACTTTAGAAGTTAGAGGGGGGGGGACACACATTTTACCACTTTGGAAGCGTCTCTCGCGCAAGTTATTCAGTGTAGACAAAAATTATTTTAGAAACATCAACATCATTTTTGAAGACCTATCAATAGACACCCCACACGTGTAGTTTTAATGAAAAAAAAATTTTTGAGCTTTAGTTCTCAGTATGGGGGGCACCCCTAATTTTTGTTTTTTTAAAAAACTTTTGTAAAAATCTTAATGCTGTTCACAGAATACATCTACTTACCAAGTTTCAACAGTGTAGTTCTCATAGTTTCGGCAAAAAGTGGCTGTGACATACGGACGGACAGACAGACAGACAGACAGACATGACGAATCTATAAGGGTTCCGTTTTTACGTTTTACGGAACCCTAAAAAGACTAAAATTTGCTTACCTTTATCTGGACGACGTATTTATAAATTTCACAGAAATTATAAACCAGCCTTAATTCCAGTCAGAGTGTACCTAATTTTAAATTCAAGTCGGTTTTTGTTTTTTTGAGGAAATTAAATCATTTAAATAATTGTATTCTTAGGCTACTCCACCGGAGATGTGCTATGCTACGTTGCTGTGGATGCTTTTGATATTTATTTGTTTTATATGAAAGAATGCGTGCTATGGATGGAAGCTAAATGTGTATGCTAAGGATGAGAGCTACATATGGATGCGCGTATGGTATCGCTATTGACAGACTAGTGTGTACTACAATAGATATACGGGTGAAGGGCAACAGTGTCACCAGCGCAAGAAGGTCCCTGCGGATACCAACCCGAATGTCTAGTGTGGGTCACCAGGTCACCACAATAGGCATGCGTGTTTTGTGCGTATAGACAAAATCCTCCCATGATAGGTCGGAATAATCAAATAACGGTTGGAGTAATCGACACCATAACCTTGGAATGAAGTCATCCAATGTATAACTGTGAAGATCACCAGCTGTTGCAAGGCAGTGCTACGTATCTATATATATAAAAGTGAAAGGTCACTCATCAAGGAATCTCAGAAATTACAAATGCTAGGAATCTGAAATTTTGCATGGAGGTCCCTTCTAGCACGCTCTTTTCTCTTCGAGTTTTGCGAAATTCAACCCTTAACAGGGTGAAACAAGGGATGAACGGTTGTATGAAAATTCGTAATGTTTAAAGTTATCGTATAATTGTTTGTTTTTTTGTATCTAGACACTTTACACGAAGCAATTGAATGTTTGTTCTATCAATTTTGTAATTTCAAACTGTACGGGGGTGAAATTAGGGTTGAAATGGGAGACGAAAGTCAATATGGAAGTTCCCAACCGTTGAAGATAAAACCATGGAACTCTGTATATAGACACTTGACGCGAAGCAAACGAATGTTTGTTCTACCAGTTTTGTAATTTCGAACTGTATGGGGATGAAATTGGAGTTGAAATGGGGGACGAATGTCTCTTACGCTTGCACACCTAAAAAATTTAACCGATTTTGATGAAATTGTGTAAAATTGTTTTATTATAAGCTATTTTTAGTAACCGTAAATGTGTCTGCGTATACATATAGGTACTGCCTCAGTTACCTTAGTGTTTATTTCGCGCGGACGAAGTCGCGGGTAACGGCGGTAAGTCTAGTCCATAAACCTCTCTTTACAACGCCTTACGTGGTGTGTCTCCGAGGGTTGCGTAACTTGTGGTTAAGTTTACCGAGATATACCTTCAAAGTGGTTATGGGGCTCGCACCCTAGGAGGCATATCTTGTTTCAGATGTGGAGGTTTTTGTGATGAGCATATACGAGTATTGATTGACCTTATATCACACCAAAAGGCTCATTTCGATATTGTTATTGTAATTTAACGCAAATGAAGTTGCAGTGAACCGGTAGTAGAACCATATGTATTAGTACTTAGAAATAACAGGGAACAAATGTTTGTCGATATTACTCAGAAAAAGGCTGTTTTTGATAAAATCAAACTGTAAAGGCGCTTCATAGGAGATGAATATGGTAAAAGTCTGATAGAGAGACGATCAATAAACAGAGTAACTTAATCTTTGCAGGCAAAGAGCCTAGTATATTCATAGACACTTTATAGGCAAACGTCTTAGTGGCTCACTAGGCTTACTACCAAAACCACAAATCTGTTTGAGGTACCCTGATTATTTATTGATTTACAACCTTTAACGCGTTTTCATTGTTTACATAAGGCAGATGTTCAAACTAGGTAGACATTTTAAAACCAGGGTTTGAGTCCAGTGTGAGTGATGTCATAAGAAGAATTCAGCTAGCTAGGCTACATTTGGCAAACTTTGTGTAGTCTCGTTATAGGTAGATACATCCTATAATGTCTGAAAACGTTTTTTAATTTTATCCGAAAAAAGAAATCCAATACCAATTCATACTTCAATTTAAAATTGAACTCAGTTTCACGACTAAATTTTATTATACCAACTAAACATCTTGTTACAGTGAGACTTAGAGGTTCCGGATATGAGTAAAATAATATATTTATGATCGATATAGATACTTGATTTTTTAAACCGCTGAACCGATTTCAATCACATTTATGCCTATACTAATATTATAAAGCTGAAGAGTTTGTTTGTTTGTTTGAACGCAAGGATCTCGGGAGCTACTGGGCCGAATTAAAAGATTCTTTCTTTGTTGGATAGTCCGTATATCGAGGAAGGCTATAGGCTATTTAACATTACGCTACTATCAATAGAAGCGGAGCATGAATGAAAAATTTAACAAAAACGGGAAAAAATATTGTTTTTTGAGAGTTTTCGTTGCGTGACAGTATGAGTATATCTCTTAGGTTGCGTCATTAGAACCTAAGGGTACAGAATTTGTTCAAAATTTTAATCCGTAAGACCAATTTTCGATAGATGGCGTAGCAACGCGCACACGGTTCAGTTAGTGTAGAATAATAATACATGAATTAAAAAAATACACTGGCAATTACTAAATACATGTTAATAGGGTTGTAGTTATGGTCTATCAAACAAAACAAAATTATCAAAATTGATTCAGAATTGGCGGACATATTATGCAATATATAAAAAATATAGATCCGAATTGAGAGCCTGCTCCGTTTATGAAGTCTTTTAAGAAGAAATCAACCAGCGGATCTATTCTGACCTACGGTGCTAAAATGTGGACAAGCGAAAGCGGTCCGAGAACTAAAGTTGAGAAAGAAATAATCTAGTTCAGCACATTAGCAAACTGAAGAGGCAGTGGGCCGTTTATTTTCAAAACCAATCAAAATGGTACCTAAACCAATTCTGGAGGGGACCACTAATCGGTAAAAGCAGTTTACGACGCCATGAGACGAGATGGAGTGATGATACTCGTACACGAAAGGCAGCTAGCTGTGATTGGAAACGTAAGAATGAGGATCAGTTTGAAATGGAGTATGCCAGAGGCCTATGTACAGCAGTGGACGAATGCAGGCTGAAGTTGACGATGATATATCAGTGTCATTCGACAAGTATATGTCATGGGTGGGAATCGGACCACGCCACTGTGGGCAGATTACCAACAGAGCCACAACGTAATTTGTAGATATCTTTGTAAATAAAAACAGAAGTGGCTAAGTCATTCTCAATTTTGTATTTGTAAATGCCATTTACTATTCTATATAATAAAATAATTACTTAGGTTATAATTGAATTAGATTAGAAATTAAACACAAATGTTGCTTAAATATTAATTTATTATAACCTAATGTCACTAGATGCTTCATTACTCTTCTGCGTCGACAGCCTTGCCTTTCTGGGGGCGTTGGGGCTTGCGCCGGGAGGGTGATCCTGAAGGCTTGGGTTTGGGGGTAGGGGGATTTTCTAGCGCTTCCAGCTCGGCGTCAGTCAGCTGGTCTTTGTACCATTCAGCACTGTAAGAAGAAGGCGTATTTATTAAGAAGATCATACTCAATATTGTATTAAACATTTGGAGTTGAATTCACAATGAAAACAAAACACAAGTCTGAAACATTAGTACAATTGGATACTGATGGACAACAACTGAACTTTTTTTCGTTTCAAGTTTGCCACTTCTCTAGTGATCGAAATACATACTGTTTTTTTACTCTTGGCAAGAGATAATATAATATTATTGACCCAATTCTGTTTCTGGTTGACCAACGATCCACTAACTGCATCTTGATCACAACTTTACTACCAGTTAATTTACGACAAATAATATGGTAGTGACAGAGAGACATCTACAATAGTGAAATGCACAAGATGAGACAATGTACGTAAGATATGTGAGATACTGACAAATCAAAAGGGCCGTAAATGGCGATGGTATAGAGTTTATAAAAGTGAATCTCCCAAATCCAATGTGATTTAATGTTTACTTTTAATGATGAGAATGAATATTTTCCAAAATAAACAAAACCTGTCTTCAATTTTAACTCGATCAAATTTATACAAAACTATCACTAAGTCGTCCAGATAAATTGATAAATTAAAGTAAGTTTTAGTTTTTTGTTCATATTTTAAAAACTGCTACGCCAATTTCTATATAATTTATATGGGGAACTATGATTTACCAAACAAAAAAATAACCATCCGAACCGAACCACAACCGATCAAACCGAATCGAGAGTCTCCTTTTTTGAAGTCGGTTAAAAACTTCCCATTGTAAACTAGGGTATGTAATATTAGATACCTACTGTTTTAAAAAAAATACTATGGTAATGACAACGGTGAACTACTATGTAGGATCAGGACGGTTGATGATGACTACTGACCATTCGGGCACCTTCCGCGCCCACTCGCATCGCTTTTGGACATCGTCGAAGGCCTGGCCCAGCTTGCAGCCGGAGCGGCGCGGAGTGTTGCCGTTGATACACACGTAGAAGAACTGGCAGTCCTCAGGGTCAGCGTACCGCGGGTGCGTCAACGCGAACGACTCGTTCACAGCCGGGCACTTGAACCCGGGGAACACGTCTGAAAATTACAGAACAATTCGTTAATGTTTTAATTTTAATCTATTTAAATACTTATTTTTAGATCATTTTTTAACATTAAGTTTGGATGTTTGTTGCTCAATCGCGTCGGAATGTCTAAAGGGATCGGGATGAAATTTGGAACGCAGTTCGATTATAGTCTGGAATAAATAAATATAAACATATTGGTGGACATTTCACACACTACACCATCTACCCCCAAACTAAGCAAAACTACGGGAATGGAAAGATACCATTGAATAGGATATCACAAGAAAATAACGGGATCACTGCTAGTTGGTATATAGTAGCGTTGAGCATTTTGATTTATAAACATCCTTTACTGTTAGTATTAGGACATTTTAATCAAAGCAAATCATTTGCGAATTTTGAGGGTAGAAAGTAAAACATACCGTCAGCTCCGCATCCCGTCTTCTTAGCTTCGTCAGCCCAGGTGCAGATTCCGTTCTTGTCGTTGTACACGAGACCCGCGGGACAGGTGATCATGTTGAACTTCCCATCCACGCAGTAGTAGAACTTGCCACATTCTTTCGGATCTTCGTGTGAGAAGTAGCCGTTTTGGCGAGGACAATGTAGCGCTGGAATTGGTTCCTCTGTAAAAACACACACAATGTGATAAGGCTGAGTGTTAAGTAAGTAAGGTAATATTAAAGTTTCGGTTATATTGATTCGTACTACTAGTGAAATTTTATTATTCGGTAAAGGAAACTCGGTATTAACCTCTGTCACATGGAAAACATCAACCAATTAGACTTATCTCAAAAATGTTTGTAATTTTTTCATAGACGTTGCTGATCTTTTGAAGAGAACGTGTGAACATTGTTTTTACACTACTCGACCATTAAAATATGCCAAAAAACCGGCTCCCATAGCATTTAACATTCATCGTTCAACTAACATTTAAGTATCTCTCATGCAACATTTGTTTTGTTCACGTGTAGTTAATCTCATTTGACATGTTTCTGTATTAATATGTTGATTGTAAATAGTAAACAAATATTATGACTTTTATTTTGGGAATAACTAGGGAGTGAAATTAATGTCCATAAATAACACTTTACCAATTAACAATAGTTTCATTTATTTTTTTCAAAATATGCTAGGTATAATTAATACTATTATAGTAATTTTATTTCGTACAATCCTAAAACCACTTGATATTAATAAAATTCCTATCAAATTATTTTCTTAATTTTATACCAATACAAAGCGTGTATTCCCCACATTAATAGAAGCTTGACTTAAGTCCAATTTTGTCTCTTTAAGTTTGTTTGGCGTACTACCATCGAACATTTGTAAACCGATTTGGCATAGTTGAAAAATTTTGCAGTTTTTAGCTCGCGTAAGACTCGAGTAGGTAAGTCAAATATTTAATGTAATGACGGTTTGTTTGGATTTTAATATTAAAAACAAAAATCGCTTAGTTTTTACCGTCTCTATGTCGAAATAAATAGATGGTCATTTTTATCTTTAAACATCATTGAACATTATTATATTAAGACTAGACACTCGTCAGCTACAAAAGCTTTATGGAGCTTAGGAGTGTTTAAGTAATACACTAGACGAGGTATTTAGCAGCTAGCAATTACATGCTCTATTGGAATGACAATAAGAGCAGCCGCCCGCGCTCCGCAAGGCCACGGCTCCCTTGAGATTGGAAAGTTGTCGGGCAGCCGACCCGTGATCAGCATTCAACTGATGCCACCGAGTCGCCTCACCTACCTTGTAACGGCTGCCGACCTATTACATTACCATAAACTTCGGAAAACCCATGTGTAAAAACTCAAGAAGCTTATTCAAAAATAAGTCTGTAAATTTAAATATCTTGTTCAATATTTGCTAAAAAAAACTTAATTGCAAGTTGCATGCATTGTTCTTATACAAGTATAAATAGTCGAATAGGGCTAAATCAATAATTTGTGGCTTATGAAGCTTTGAATTCCAATACAGTTTTAACTTTTACTAGAACACAATATCTGGCTATTCCGACTCTCATTATACGCAAAAGTTAATGACAATCATTCTGATGACCCTATGTGAAGATCCAACATACGACTTTGCACTTGAAAGCTAGAGTTTCTGATATTAATTCTCGATGAGCGATATCACATTTTTTAAACACAATGTGCGAAAAGTGTTGACGAATGAAGATGAATAATACTCACGCCGCGCAGGCCTAGCAGAGCAGTCCAGGTTGAACGGCAGGTCACACTTCTCTTCATTCTGACTGTAGTCATTGAACACCATCCCGTCAGGGCACAGCTTCTCGATGATCTCATTATTTCTGCAAACATTACCCAACGGTTGTGTAGTCAACTTTACAGGGAAAACTTCTTCGAAAATCGTCAAGGAATGAACAAGCATTTGAGTGTTTATTGTGTAAACATTGTACAATAGTATGAGCACTTATATTATCCAAAAATTATTTTAGTCATATTTTTTTAAGTTTTAAAATGAAGCTTAATGATAGCGAACATAATTTCACACTAAGGTAATTAAATTAATTCTATCTATGATACTTTACACATATGTGCACAACAAAAATAATGATAATATATGATTTAGATACTGATACAAAGATCTCTAATAAAGCACATTAAACAAAAGACAGGACAAAATAAAACTGTTTTGAGTAAAATGTGTATGATTTTACCAAAAATATAAGTCGAAATATTTATCACAGTCATCTTCGAATGTTTATTCAACATAATACTTGGGAAGTCAACGAACTTCTTGAAAGCAAATCTTTTTATTGGGAAATACGATCAGCACAAAGACATAAATCTCGTTGATTTATTTTGGACTTACTCTTAGCGCATTATGATTTGGCAGTTTGACCGAAGTAAAAATTTAAAAAAAAAACTTTAAAAATGTCTGATGGTCTTCGAATGAAACATTTCTTATGTACAAACCCTTTCTACTGATGTTATAAATTTGAATTTTTTGTTATTTTTTGCACAATCACGTTGGAATCAGTCAAAAAATTAATTGGATTAATGACATTACACCCGAAACAGTAAGACAAAAGGTCATTTTATTCACAAAAAATATTTATTAATAAATTATAGATTAAATTTATATAACTCATAAGTTCTACGCAGATCTGGATAGGGGCAAATACTAGTGCAGTAATAGGTACTTATTCGTGAAGTGATAGATTTAATTTAGCACAAATGGCATTATTGGTCTAAATGTTTCGTAAGTAGCCACATTCTACCAGAAATAATTAGTCCTTCTACATTATTGGCAATAAACTGACATTGGTTATTGAACCACTATTCGTTGCATATGGTTTGAAGAAGCATATTAGAATTACTCAATTGAAACCTTAATTATTGAAAAACACGATAATTATTTGCTTGTTCGTTATTAAATTTATAATCAGCTTTACAAAGTAAGTTTTATCATATTGTATATTTGTTGAAAAAATTAGTTGGATTTGTGAATTATAAAAAGTTGTGAGTTGTAAAATCAGTATTTAACCTTTTCCGCATATATGTTGTATTGAAATACAGACCATAAAATTAAAACTACATAAACGCTAAGTTAACTCATTGAGAGTTAATTCTCAATGAGCGTTAGCGAGTAGACAATATATCAACCACGTGAGTAACCGATTCGAGAGCTAAATGATTGTAGTAAATAAGCCTATAATCATACCTGCATTCATAGTATTTGTCGCATTGCTCAGCGTCAGCAAAGAAACCATCTTCAGGACAGGAGTTAGTAATTTCTGTGTCTCTGTCAGCTATCTCAGCGATCTTCCTCGCTGGAAGATTCGCAGGTTTTCTGCTTTTTGGAGTTGCTGACGATGCTAATACTAAAACAATAAAATATACAAATTTAAGTTTCTGGTCGTTTTACGTATCTATAAAAAACTAGCGGCCCGCTCCGGCTTCGCTCGAATAATAACCTAGATATCAATTGCAGCGCCATCTGCCGGGCTGATTTGTGAATCTAAACCTTCCAGGGCCCTACCCAAACGTATACAAAAAAAAAATACGTATATATTTTTTTTTTTTAGCCGTTCAGGAGGAGTTCAATAACAACGAAAAGTGGCATTGATTTTTATATATATAGATTACTTTCAAAATAATCAAATAATATGTTTGAATGCTAATATTTACAAAAAAATACTTTTGTTTTAGTGAGGGCTAAGAATCAAATCTATGTTATAGATTTTCGTTAACTTATTATGCTTGGCGATTAAAATAAATTAACTTAGTGGCCCAGTGGCTAGCACTCGCAAATCAGAATTGCGTGGTCGTAGGTTCAAACCCCACCTGCATCCATTGTTTATTTTTTCGAGTGCCAATGTACAACTTCGTCATTACCACTGGCTTTGACGGTGAAGAAATACCTCATGAAGAAATCAGCTTGTTCTAAAAAATCAGATCTAGATCAGGCGTCATCCATAAAGCCGTTCTGAGCCATCGTGATGAGTTATACCTAATCTTGACTCTCACCTTGCGAGATTACGCGCCGAGTTTCAGCAGTGGGAACATTTAGTAGGATTTTTGTGATAATGTAATGCCTTTTTAAAGTCAAGGGCTTAATTTCATGATCTACAATACTTGTTGGGGTAGGAAGTAGGTTGTCAACACGGTTACTTGTTGACAATCTATTTTCTATCTACACCTTGCAGGAAGGTGTTCATGTGCGTGAGTTAAATAGGAGAAGTTTACATTGAAACTTTTAACTTCCTGATCTAGATTTTGACTTGATAAGGCCAGTTAGATAACCTAGTAATTAATCTCATTAAGTTTTAATTATTACATTTCAAAAAATATTACAGTTCTAAAAATATAATCTCAAATTTTACTTCCTAGATAGTAAGCTTACTTCTACTAACAAAAAAGAAGATTTGCAATTTGATTGTATTTGAAAGCAAGCTCTTGTATGTATATGCTCATAAGTACTCCACTTTACGTTCTCACTGCTGGGACTTCAAGGCTTTGATCACAAGGAGATAGTCAAGAACATCCCTCACTCGCGCTATCCGTCTGTGTGACCGATATGATCTTACCGATTTGCGCCATCGCCAATTGGGTTTCTGCGCAATGTTTTGCTTCACCGTTAAAGCTGATGATGACGGAAAACTATTACATCTGCATTTAGAAAAATACTCTAAATTACAGTCGGGGTTCGCACTTACGAACTCAAGATTGTGAGATCAGAGGTTTTTATCACTAGGTCATCTCAGTTTGTTTTTAATACGCCCCCTCTAAATTCCACCATTATATTGATGATTTTGGAAAGTTACTTTTACGTACTTCATATTAATCTAACAAATTTGTATAAGAAACGGTTCTGCAATTTGATTTTTCCGTAACGAAAAGTTGTTTTTTTTAGTATTTGTTTAATTTACATCCGCATCAATCTAGGTTGCACGGTGCGTTGTCATTCAATATCAGAGTGAGATCTAGGTTTTGCAATTTGATCTTTTAGATGCAAAATTGATACAACGTTACATTATGACCGTATTACACAATCATGTTAATGAGAGCTGTCTGTTAGACAAGATTCTATGGTTAAAATAAATTGTGATTTGAAAAAGTATTTGTTATCCACAATTTAACAACGTGAAAGTGTAGGTAATTTAATCCATAGTAGGATAAAACAATAATATGCTATAATATACTATATTTTAATCAAAAAAACTTATATTTTTTAATAGTTGAATAAATGTTGGTTGGCATCTTTTCCCATAGTAACATATAGCCCCAAACTAAGGAAATCTTGCACTGTTGAGACCTAAATACATAAAATACTACACAGGTTTGTTTGTACAGGAGATCGAGATCGTGAAACTTTTTCTTAAGGTTCTTTCCTGAGCACCGCATCGGAATGTATGTGAGTATTAAGCGTTATGTGGACAAAAGCAGTCCATAACAGTCACTTACATAGTGCGTCTATCATGATTCCGGTACGCATAAGAGATAATAGATAGCACAAAGCGCTGTGGAGCAATATTTCGCGCTGGTTTCTCTGTTACGCAACAACGCGTCGTTTTTTGTTCAACACCCGAAAGCTTCTGGGTCACCGCTTAATTAGTACTTCAAATATGACTAGAGGTTACATATTTCATAGTCCACGGTACCACTGCCGTAATGTAGATTCGAGAGCCGTGATATTAGTAGAAAAGCAGACGCAGACTAGAAACTAATTCAAATATTCTTTGAGTTATTTGATCAATCTATGTAGTTCGTAATTATGAAATAGCATAGATAGATAATCTTTATTGTTCACACTACAGAAAACAATCCACAAAATTATATATCCTTAGAGCTAGTGAAACAAATGGCGACCTTATTGCTATAAGCGATCTCTTCCAGGCAACCGAAGAATAGAGAGAAACATGAATAGAAATAGACAGGGGTAGGACCATAATTCATAGGACCGGAGTAGGAATTTCAATTTTTAGATAAAAATAAGTACATTCCAAGTAAAAATTTAATACATCAGTCAGATATCTACTTTCAATAGTCCACGATTTGCTTAGCTTAACAGTAGATAGAGTTTTACGTGAACAATTGTCAAGCTATATTATCATTTATTTATTGTTATGCTAATGTGATAAAAAGCCTTAAAACCAAACTCATAAATTTATACTCAACAATATCAAATGAAAATTTGTACTGACATAGTTTCTATCGATTAAAATATGTAGGGAGTACTTGTAGCCTTCGAAAGTTATAAGACAGCGTAGAGCTTGCAATCCAGTAAATTACTAAAAATCAAAAATCGGTTTATAATGAAGTGTGTTACGTGACTTTTTATTGCAACTTCATAATCACTGATATTTCAAATAAAAATTACCAAATTGACTTCGCCTTAAAACAGTAATTCAAAGGTATGTATTCAAAGTATGTATTTTAAAGTTTAGTTAGTAAATTTTGAAAAAATCTGATATTAATATTGTGGTGTACGTATTAATTTGGCAATGTGACGTTTTAAGAAACACAAATATGAGGGAAATAAGATATTAAGTTTTTATTAACATTGGCGAATTATTTTAAAATTTCTGTATCAAATTAACGATACCTGTGGTGCAATTGAGAATTATTTTTGACAGGATTGTATAATTCTGCAAACACTTAACTAACTGCAGTACGCAGTTCAATGTTGGTTACATTCTAATGTTTACTGAAGCGGAGTAAACTACTTTACTTTAAACTACCTTTTAAACATATCGACTTTCTTAATGTTTTGGTATTCCATTTGCAACATACATAAAATGTGTTTGTAGCAAGAGAAAGGTCAATATGTTTATATTCCGTGCTTGGAATGGGAAATGTAATCTATAAAAGTCGTTATTTATAGATGTACCAACACAATAAGAAGTACGTCGAGTATTTTATACGTTAAAGATTTCAGCCAAAAACTCTGACCAGAACCACTAAAATTTTACTGTTTGATTGGAAAGTTAGTTGAAAAACTAGTGGTCGTCATTAACACTATTTACACTGGATGGGATCGAAATACTATTAGTATGTAATATAGTTGCCGACGGTACTCTAAATCTATATAAATTATTTTCCAATTGATTTTATTTTTTAAATATACATATTTAGGTTTATGAGTGACCTGAATAGCCAGTGTAGAGATATGCTTAAGTTGCTGCCTAACAACAATTTACATGAAAAGAGTTTATTTAACTGCGCACGCGTCGATGTCTTTTGGACCGCGCAAAGAGTACCGTGAACTAAGCACTGTGTTTTTATCATTACTCATTACTATATAAGTTTTGTAAGTAGTGCAGATTTTTTTACGGTACAAAGGGTTACTGTTTAGTGAACGTTTTCTTTTTTGGGGTATCAAGGTTGTGATGTATTGTTCTATAGGATATTTTGGATTTGCATAATTTGTGTTTTGTTTAATAATTTGTTTTTGTAATAATATCACGGCGTGACTTATTAAGATGTCTTGCTCGCTCCATTTTAATTTTTCACTTAAAACTATCTAGTCCCAAAATAAAAAACTTGTGCCACGGAAAATCGACAGTTATAAAATGTAACGCTTTTACAGTTGTTTGTGAATACATAGATAAACCCATTGTTTTCTATAGATAATATATGTTTGTATTTCCATTGACATAAGTATTGTATTAGCTTCTAGCGCCTATAACCAAAGCTTTGCTTATTTTAAGACTGATTGGTGTTGTATGAAGAACGTCCAATAGTAGGTATATATTTATGATGCATAGACACACTCAACAGCTGGAGCTGAGCTACTACCTGTACTTTAAGTACTTAATTATTATACATTTTTATACGACCAGCTCGTGTTTTTATAAATTTCGTTGGATACATACGAACAGGTAATTTATGTTAGTTGTATGAGTTGTGTTATTAGACAGGATTCAATATTCTTGTTTTCAAGGTCACCCCGCTATTGGAACGTGTGGTAAAGACTGTTTATTGCCGTGTCGAATGGCAATTGTTAAGGCTGCGCTGAAATAGGTCATTGATGAATAGAGAAAGCTAATTCAGTGTAACTATTGCAAAAAGCTTTCAACACGTCCATTAATTTTAAAATGAAATAACTCCGCAAATTATATATTGCATAATCAGCTTACTAGACAACATAACTTAAGATTTAAAAACAAATTAATGTACTTATGAGGACATAATGATAATAAAGTTTCACATATGCAAAAAATAAGTTAAAAGTGTTAATAATTTAAAAAAACATCAAAGCATAATATTCTTATGTTTTGCCTTATAGTTATGGTTTAATATACTCAATTTTTAATAATAATAAGGTACTGTAATTAAGGTTTGTATTAGTAGTAGTCCGGTCTTGGTGTGTGTGTTGTAGTGAAAATAACTGGAGACTCACCAACTAAACAGCCCATGAAGACTAGTCCTACTTTCGACCTAAACGCCATCTTTACTTATTAATTCACTAACCACTTAACCCTAACTTAAAGTCACTTAGAAGTGACTTAATTTACTTTTTTTTGGATGAATGACGCCCGCGCCGCTCGCCACCGCACTGACACTGTACAGTTTTGTCATCAGTTCTTTACCAGCGTCGGTTGTAGCGAAAGGTCGGATTTACATACCTGTCTCGCTTACTCCTCGTAGCACTTAAGTATGTCCATCCTCTACGCTCGGCAGTATCTCAGGTCTCCAGATCCTGTTATTGTTTTACGTGGTCTGCAAGGAAATTAATGGACTAGATGCGAAATGCAGTTAATCTATTTATAATGTGAACATCGTTTAAGTTTTTAAATGACATTGCACAAATCTAAATAGGATGTTATTAATGCAATTTATTTGATGAGCAAGGCGTATAATATAATTAATCAACAACATAGTGACGGTACGAGCAAGACATATTCCTAATGATAAGCCGATACGTTTGCCCATAACAGCATAATACCACCCAGTTGGTAGAATACAACGAGTCCAAATCACTGATTAGTACTACACACCGCCTGTGGCCGCCTATTAGAACTATTAAAAGATAGTGTTTCTTATCAAGCTAATTTTCTAATGAAGGTGGAGTTATTTTATGTACATACTAAACTCTAGTGCTCCGCGGTTTTACTCGCCTAGTTTCAATTTCTATTATTTTACGGCAATAAAAAATCTTTGTGCTATTTTAGATAATAATCTAACTGTGTTCCAAAGTGATTGAGCAAGCAACAATCATTCAAACATCAAAATGTTCACATAATACCTAATAGTTATTTCACGTAACTGGCTATTGTAAAAAATGAAAAAAAGATATCAAAAAAGTAATATGAAATCTTTCAAGAGTATTTTCTAACCATTATATCAAAGAGAATGTATGCATTATATTTACGTAGATCCGGACTCTTACACAGACTTAAATGGAATATGCTCTGCCAGGAGCTGTACATATTGTGGAATATAACGTATTTGAACACTTTTCTATTCCGGCCCTGCCATCACGATCTGGTTACTACCTTAAGTTTGAAATACACAATCTTTTTAAAGATGAATAGTAATCCAGCGATTTTAAATTTATTTTTCCCGTTGTCTCTCGGTATGGAATCAACTTTGAGTTTAAAAAAATCCAACGTCGGATTCCATTCCTCATTTCCGAAACACTATTTATATAATTAGAGTAATGACTCATTTTATTACTCGACCATATCCAAGCTATCAGGATACGATCGTTTAATACCGTCAACAGTTTACCATGGACACATTACACCAGTCAACAAAGAATCCCGGACGTGTATATTATTAATTTTAAAATGTCAAATTGTCAAGATGTCAGCCCTTTTACAATAATGGATTGTTTAACGTTTTGTTTTATTACAATTTAATACACGAGTATTTGTTGAACTTTTGTTGAGTTAAACCACAATGTTTGTTCTGCAATTCATTACAACTCTTGTTAATGGCTACAAATAAAAAAAATAAAAGTCTGAAAAATAAAACTTATCAGATTAATTAATGGAAGCCTTTTGTATCCTACCATTCCACCGTCTCTTTGCCGCATCTAAATAATGTTAAACGTTTCTATGTAACTTGTTCTGCGTAAATCCAGCTGATACGGCGTTAGATACATACACTCCTGGTATACTATACATCTTGGAGAATTTACATAGACAACGCACAAATTTTATAGAAAAAGTTTATGGGTATGGGTAGGTTTTTCTTGGTGGTTACGATTTTAGTGTCTTTAAGACGAAAGTGGATCGATTTCTTTAAGGCATGCACGCTCCATCGTAGACTGCATCGTCGCTTAACATCAAGTGATACCAGGGCCGGATTTAGGGGAGGGCAAACGGGGCATACGTCCCGGGGCCTCCTTCACGTTAAGTTCAAATCCGGGTCTTTGCTTATATCTTAACCTAGGGGGTCTCTACACCTCTAAATCCGGCCCTGTGTGATACCCACAGCTGAATAAAAAATTTAAGGCAATTTACTACGTCTATATCAAATATTAATTGATTATTTTATAATTCAGTTTTGTTAAAAAAACATGTCAAATAAAACACATTCATTTATTTCAAAGGTCCAGGTTTCGTCATTTAGTTTCACCATTTATACAATATTTAAACTGACTCTTTGTTAAAAAATATAACCATGTTATTATGTTATATTATAGTTAATTTCAGTCGCCATATAATGAATAGTCAATATGGTCAATAGTGACAGCTATTTGAAATATAACTACGAATGTCGACAAATAGCTCGTGCGCATCACACCAGATCACTTTCCTCGCAGCGGACGCTCGAGAAAGTGATTTATACGACTGGATGGTTTTACTCTGACATTGTTTTATTATTTTATAATTGACATCGAGACTTATATAACAGATTTTTCCTAACTCATAAAAATTGTGAACAGATTGGAACTGTTGTTATTGACAACAGTTCAAATAACCTTTGGCGATGGTGACGATGGTGCTATTGCTAAAATGAATGAGCTTAAACGAAGACAATGTCGGACTTAAGCTCGATTTGGTTTCTTGAATACGTTTGACATTTGAAAATTTTCTATGTCAAACGATCAAAATGAAAGGATGTCAAGTAGATCAGTGAGCATATCCTTCGACCACATCGTCGCTTACCATCAGCCAAGTAGATGGTCAAACGCAGACCTATATGACTTGATTTAAAATAATGACTTAATGATGTTCAAACATTTTACAAGCTTTCGGCTTGTTTATTAAGTTTTTCTGGTACGGCGACGACCTTTACAAATTACCAGTAAAATTTGCGAATAACAGACAGAATAGCAGATTTTATATTTGTCCAATGGCGTGATGATATTGATGCTGATAATCTTTCAAGTTCTACGTACTACAAAATCAAATATATATGCACTTACCTGGTGGTAAAAGATACGTAGGTACTTCATTTAGGTAGGTAAGTACTTACGTCCAGTTGTCTCAATCGACAGTGTAATCAGTTTTACATATTTTCGAAACAATTACCTACTTGCTTAATCGCGAGAAAACTGCGTTCATGACAATAATTAAATAAAAAAGTACCAAGTAAGTTACTACGAATGTCAAGAACACGATGAGAAATTTTATTTTTTGTTAAATACGATCTGACCCGAGACGTTCCTCTGTTTCAATATCCTACTTACAAATGTCAATGTTGGGATGTTTGTTGCTCAATCACGTCCTAACGTATGAACGGATTGGGCTGTAATTTGGAACACAGTTAGATTATAAGATACGATCTGGAAGAATACATAGGCTACTTTTTATCCCTATAAAACAACGGGAACGGGAACTACGGGTAAAACCGCGGGGTGCTGCTAGTAGGATATATTTGTTCGCTAAAATTTCTTAATTTTATTTTACACAAAAACCTACTTTATGAAATTGGTGAATTCGCTGTCAAGTTGTAGCGAGATTGAGGAAAATAAGCACTCATATATTTAACGACGCGTTCACATTTACTTCGACTAGCTACATAATACTTCAAATTGAAGCCACACTCTTCAAAGCAAATACACTTAAACTGAATTCACATTTTTTAAATTCATTCTCAGTTCGTAGATGTTTTTGAAGTGAAAACTTCTTTAGGCGCGCCTAGTCAGATATTTCGTGGGCTGAGAATTGATTTCTACCGTCACGCACGGGTATGATAAGAAATCTTCGGGTAAACTCGGGACCATAGCCATTGGCCATTTAGAAATGCGTCAGCCAATGGGAAATGCTGAAAGGGCGTGGCCTGGACATCATGCCATGGCCATCTAGAAATGCATCAGCCAATAGAAAATGCTGACGCATTTCGAAATGGCCATGCTATGATGCCCAGGCCACGCCCTCCGGTTACACACGTCGTGTAGTTTCCAAGGTAAGCTATCAAATTATGAGTTAAAAGTTTTCACTTCTATCGGCAGTTCCTATGACTGCCAATTATTATTTTAATTTAAATCAATAGTTTTTGATTGAATTGATGAATCCTACTAATACTATAAAGGAAAATTAATGTTTGGATATTTGGATGTTTGTTGTTCAAACACGTCATAACGTATGAGCAATTCGGGTTGAATTTTTGAACACACATAGTCTGGAAGAACACGTAGTTTACTTTTTATCCCAGGAAACCGCGGGAAACTGATAATGTTCTTAATAAAAATATAAATTACGCGTTACTTTGTTTTGTCCGCGATGGACTCCTAAACTACTTGACCGATTTTAATCAAATTTGGACACCGTGTGCTGTTTGATCCATTTGAAAATAAATGATAGTCGATTTTTATAAATTTTAATTCGATTAGTAATCTTTATACAACAATATCCGAGCGAAGCCGGAACGGGCCGCTAGTATAATGTACAAACCTGAAATTCTTCGTTCGCACATTTTTTATGAATACACGGGTAACGCACGTGTTAGTCTAGTTTTTAATTCGCACGTTGAATGTTTATTGAAATCAATTACAATTTACGATTTTTGACACTGACACTGTGCTGTTATGGGCAGGCGTGTTTACCATCAGACACATGACTTCCTCGCCCCGTCACTTCATACTGTAAAAAAATATAAAAGCTAAAAAATATGAAAGTAAAACTGCTTTCAAACTCAACAAAGTTCGATAGCTATTTTTGTATGGAACAGCTGATTTTTCCAGAATTTCAGGTTTGATTTCAAGTAAATGTTGTTTAAATGACGTGTGTCTTTCATCCAGGCACGTAATACTATGCGTTATGTGTAACCTTGTATGTTTTTGCATAAAATTATGATACAATCTACCACCTATCTAAATTATATCAACTTGTCGTTTTTTCTATCGGAATGTTCGTACCTCAAAAAAGTGACATCGTTTCATGGTTGATGTTGCAAAGACACGAACGATGAGATTTGACTCTACTTTTGTGATAAGAACGTCTAGGCTATGGGATACGTTGCCCTTTCCCGAGTGGGTTTTCCCCGATGGTTACAACCTTTGTGTCTTCAAATCGAGAGTGAATCGGTTTTTTTCTAGGTAAACAAACACGCTCCATCGTAGACCGCATCGTCGCTTAAGATCAGGCGAGATGGCGGTCAAGTGTAAAACCATAAAAGTAAAAAAAAATTCGTCTTCGAATTGTAAATACCGTCAAATTATAATTTAACGTGTGGTTATAATCCTACAGTAGGTTAGGTTACTTTATCTCTGACGTCGTTAGATTATTATAATATGACGACATATAACTTGTGCGGTGACAAATATAACTCTAAGTGTTTTTCTCTTAACGCACATTGGGTCACGTTTAACCACCAACTAGGTTGTTGATATGCAACGATACGATCAAATGTTATTGCGAATTAGCTTTTTTATTTATTTAGCGATTTAGATTTTTGGCTAATTTGTCCCAATTGTGGGCAAAGACTGTTCATTAAATCCAATCTATCTTGTGACTTTAAACAAATAGAAGTCTTATTCTGGGGATAAATATCTATAGTATTTTAAATAAAAAAATTAAAAAAATAAAAATGGCAGTCATAGGAACTGCCGATAAAAGTGAAAACTTATAACTCAGAATTTGATAGCTTACTTTGGAAACTACGCGGGTGTAACCGGAGTGTTGGCTTGATCATCATGGCATGACCATCCAGAAATGCACCAGCATTTCCCATTGGCTGACGCATATCTAGATGGCCATGCCATGCTGGGCAGGCCACGCCTTTTTAGCATTTCCCATTGGATGACGCATTTAGATAGCCAATGGCTATGGCCCCGAGTTTACCCGAAGATTTCTTATCAAATCCGAGCGTGACGGTAGAATTCATTTCACAGCCCACGAAAAATCTGTCTTGGCGCGCCAAAAGAAGTTTTCACTTCAAAAAGTATAATTTCTATATACATGTATTTCAACAAACAAACGAGATTCTCTTTGTAATTCCATAATAGTAAAGGCAGACAAGTAAATTTTATTATTCTAGTGCAATGAAAATTTAAGGTCTTTCATCTATTTTAGGTCTGGTGCAAGCTGCGGTGGGATTGTAGGCGTTGATGACTCTTGCCGTTTAATTAAATAAGAAAATGCAAATCTCATGCACGATGCTATAACGCGCGTTCCTACGCACATCGAATTCTAGATAGATTACATATTCTATTTAGAAGTAATCTTCATCTAAATTGCCCAAGTTACGGCTTGGTTTCATGCTAGTTCTTTCGATAAATTGCAGTTTCTGTGAATATGTTATTTAATTAGACACACCTTGTAACTCCTGACCAATTATACAGGTGATATCCATTTTCTAAATTCGACGTATCTGCATATATTACAAAGACGTAAGTATTTTTCCAATGCTCTAACTAGTACTAGATAGTCTTCACTCCTTACTTTAACGGCGAAGGACAACATTAAAAACGCGAGAATTTTTGAAATGGACTTCTTTCAAGAATACATAACATCTGCCAATCAGCACCCGCTGTCGTGATGTCTTGTAGTTTTAACTCACTCTTTATTAGAAAAGGCTTCTAATCCTATCAGTGGAGACATAAAGTGTGCTGTATATTTATGTTAAATTAATATTTTATTAGATAGGCATTTTTGCAAACAAAATATTCACATACTTTTTTTTTAATAATTACTCGAACAGATTAAGTTTAGGCTTTGTTTTATTACATTTTCGTAATACCATTGCAAAATATTTGTTAAAAAACCCTGCTCGCATTTCATTCTTGGTAATAACAAATCGTAAACGTTAATTGTCTTAATTAAAAATTAAGGATGATTAAACACTTAACGTCAAAGTTAATTTACTTTACAGCGCTAACTCGTGATTACTGTACATGTGTGGGATAAGACGCGTATTTATAGGAGTTGACTTAGTGAGAATGCAAAAAACAAGATGCGTGAAATCTCGTAAAATTTACTTAAACACTGACTCTTTTAATGTCTCAAACTAATGAGGGATGAAAGTATTATGTGGATTAGCTCGACTAAACATTATTTAAATATTTCATATATGTGATTTGGCATTGTTATTCTGTCGATAAAACATAGTGGCCTAGTCCCAAAAACGTTCGGTTTCACCAACGTGTGTTTGAACCCGCCTGCACCTTTTTTCCAAGATTTTTCTAATTGATAGTCAAGAGATTTTTTCAAGTTCTAATTTACAAGTCTGTCATCAGGACATATACATTTATACATAGGACATAAGTCTGTCATATGAAGTATGATATTTTCCTGAGGAGTCAAAGCCTTTGAAAGCCTAGACTCCTCAGACGGCTTTGAAAATATTAGGAGGAAACCAGCATGTTTCAAGAAAGATAGGTACCTACCTATATTTCGAGGACATGTGTCATCCACTAATACCCACATTTCACACACAGATCTTGGTGGATAAAGGATATTTACTTTGGTCTGCTTAAGCTTATAATACTGTAAGTATTTACTCGATAAATTAAAACCCATGAACCTTTCGAATATGTATTGAATTTTCTAATAGGTATTTCGCAATTTTACAGCAATACTTTACACATTATGGTAATAGCTGTATGATTTTCAAATTCACTTTGGTATTTTTTGTTAGGTACTTATTTACCCATATTAATTTTGACACAATCTGGATCTAATACCCAACATTAATTTAACGATTTAAATTAATCTTAAATTAAATCCTTGACATTTTCGACCCGTACTCGTATTGTCGTTGGATTAAAAGTAACGCAAAAGGGAACCGAAGCATGAAAAAAATGACAGCCATTAATTGAATGCAAGTATGGTAATGCCAGTATACTAGAGCCACACCATCACTAAAGTCCTGTGGCCAAACTGTTGAACTAAGTTACTTTGGCACATATTTTTTCGTTCGTTATAGTACTAGACTACAGTGGCAGTGACAGTTGAAATGCAGTTTAATTTGAAAATATTATTTAACGCAATTTAATATTTAATTTATTTTACAGTCAGTCAAAAACATTACAATAAACAAAAAACGTAAACAATAAACGCTTTTTCATTTTTTTTTTCATTTTCATTTCATTTCATTTTCATTACACACAGTACCGTGTATTTAACGCACACATATACATTCATTTGTTTATTTTGAAAGTTTAGTCAAATAGAGAATAGATTAATATTGCTTTATGGTTAAAAATTTGGACCACTTGGTGACCACTAGTATTAATAAATACGGTAAATTTTATTAATAATAATAATGTAATCCCATCAATTTTGACAACACGGACAACTGAAACGAAAATCTATGAATTTCTACCCTTATAAACGTATGAATAGTGTTACCAAACTCAATTTACATTCCTATGTTCTTATACTCGCAGTCCAAACACATGAACATATCTAAAATATTCTCTTCCGCGTTTGCCGTACAACTCTTACACAAACAAAATGGCGTACAACCGTGACATGAAATGCAAGAATGGAATAGAGATTCGAGCTTGATTAATGCACTCCAGGATGCATGTAACAAGGAATCCTGTGTACGGACGTCTATGATTAAAGGATGCGCTGTCAGGAAGGCAATGGGGACGCCGAAAGAAATGTGTTGAATAGACATCATTAACTATTCAAACCTTCCTTTACTAGGTAACTAATAAATGTATATTGATACATACTTTGTTAAGTTTCTGTGTAATAGTTGAATTAGGTACAGATTACTTTTAATAGACGATCTTGACGAACAGACAGTTTTTAAAAATAATAAATCCACTTAAAATGCCTAAATTTTTATATATTTTTTTACAAAACATGCACTTATATCTAAAATATTTTGCACCTGATTATAAGCAACACACGTGCCAATAATAACACAGAAAGTAGCACGTAGCTATGTACATATTTGAATATGAAGAAAGCAAATCACTGCCAAGCACTGCACTGTTAGCCGGATAAGATTATTTATAATCTATCACTTTGCCCTGTAATTTATTTAGAAACATTTCTGTTCAGACCAGAAAACAATATAAGATTACATGTAAGTTAAAATTATAATTATTGTTTTTAGAAATAATAAAAAGAAGTTGATTTCCACATTTCACGAATAATTTTGTTGTTACAGTTTTTTTAAGCATAAGCCGATGTGTGATTCCGGAGAGTAAATGACCATCATATATTGATTTTACAAAATAAATACAAATACATTCCAACATTTAAATTAAAAGTATTGATGACATGAGCTCATACAAAAGCAGAAACAGAATAAACTATTTTTATACAAAAAAATTAAATAGACTTCAAAGCGAAAATTGAATTAATACAATTATTATAAGCGGTACTCACTCATCTATTTGAAGTCGGTGTCAGTCAAGTCAAAAAGGTAGTTAAGTTAGTCAAATAGGACCACTTGGAAAGCATAACCATGCGAACAAAAAAAGAAATATAAAAATTGATCCGAGCGTTCTCGAGAAGTCAGGGAACATACCTATGTACATAAAAAATATGGTGGTCGAATTGATAACCTCCTCGTTTTTGGAAGTCGGTTAAAAATGTATTTGATAATAACTTTAAACAATAACTTTAATAGCTTAACTGAGTATGTTAAGAACACGGGACATATTGGATGCACTACTATTTCAAAAGATAATAATTATTATGATAATAAGAATTTATAAAGTGACTACTAGTATTTTTAAACTAGTTCAAAGGAAACACTTCATGCCATAAGCATACATTTAGAACCAATACCATAGCACCTTATCTGTTAATTTTAGCCCTAATAGCGCAATATAAAAAAAATTAACTAACCAAAGATTTACTTACAAAAGCAAGTTTCCTTACTTGCTTTTATTACATGTAAATGAAGCACAATAATGTAAACAACTGTACAGCGTCGTAAAAATAAATTAACTGAACGTCATATCCTTTTAGTCTTTCGTTAAATCCCGGCTAAAACTAGAACCTACGTAAGTACCTACAGCGGGTACTTGTTTTTGACGTCGGAGTATATAAACCAGGGCCTGGTTGTAGCCCTGACATTGTCCTGCAGTCCTGCTGCCGCTACAGCCTTCCTAGCGAGGACCTAGTGAAGGGTCTTTCAAGATGCATATCGTGACGTTGGTTCTCATGCTGGCGGCATGCGCCTACGCAGGTGACAATGGACCCGCTTCTGAAGGTGGCAGACAAAAGAGGCTTTTGTGTGAGTAACTTTTGTATTTAATGAGGCAGTTGCATAATTTCATAAAATAGGAATTTTAGCTAACCTTAATTCTAAACTGTGTGGATTTCTATTTAAAAATAAATTTTCATTGTACTGGTGATCGTGTTTGGTTCTTTAAAATATGACATAAAACAATTCAACAGATGTATTTTTGAAACAGTTTTCAAATCGAGAGCGAAACGTTTTTTTTTAGGTTTTTTCTTAGACCGCATCGCCGCTTAACATTAGGCGAGATGGCGCTCAAGTGAAGCCTGTTAAAGTTAAAAAAGTCATAGGTTTAAAATGTATACTGTAGGAAGGAAATAAATTTATTTACACAGTAATTTCCAAAACTCGTAGTGAAATTATCACAACAAATATCTTAATTACTTAGAATTAAATTTATAGAGTTTGTTTGTTTATTATTTATTATATTTATTTTATTCGTTTAGTTTTATATGTTAGCTTAAATTGTCACACTACTGGTCAAGGTCTTCTTTTCTTTCCTTCTAAACAACTCTAAGGTTCTTCTTATGCAGTTAAATTTCGTCACTTTAAAAATGTTTTTTTTTTGTATATGACAAAAAAAATATTCTCCAAATACTGTTCAAATTAACCCAAAATGTAAACAAAGCTGGCATTTTAGTTATTTATATATAGTTATTTATAAATGATGTTTAAATTCTATTAAAATCATTAAAATATTTTTTACGTTTATAGTTTCAAAAAGTGACAGAAAATGGGCTCACGTAAGTTTGAATGAGTATAGAGGTAAGTTATAGATGCCTTTTCTGTAAAAAACAACGTGTTTTTGTGTAATTCCTATCTAAGACACTCCAAGTGCGCACGCGTGGGGTAATCGAGCCCTTGTGCTTATTATGTAAAACCTGTTCAAGTGACTCATCATTATACTAGCTTCTTGTTTTTGTTTTTTCTTGAACTCAGAGTCGCTTTTAAATAAGATGAGGGAATTACATTACAAACAAGGAAATGTTACCATTTTAACTGTTTAACAGGTAGACAGCCGAACACACTTAAGTACCTACATAGAGCTGAACACTAACTATAGAAACAGAACAAACAAGGATTGTTAATGTCACAAACAAAGTATTACCTTATCGCTAATATAAGAAATTAAAACAACGTATAGTTTTAAAACCGGTGATTTAACAGTGAAAATCAAACTCATAAGTGAGAAAGTCAGGCCGTTGCACATTTCCGATTAAATTAGGCTGAAATTTCAGTCGGGCTGGATCGACCATTGCACATGTGAGTAACCTGTTAGTAAATTAAAAAAATTACAAATTTGTTGCCAGAACTACAAAAAGCTCGGTATTTTGAAATTACAAATCAGTTTTTATGTATTTTGCATTAAATTGAAATAAATAAATGTAGTACCTGTTCCGGTGCCAAAGATGTGAGGTTACGTCGACGACAAGATTTTACTTTAAATAACATTTATTTGTAATTTTACTTATATTAAATGAGATATTACTTTATTTATCTTGGTGTGCAAGGTGATATCAGAACTTTCATTATTGTTATCATTACTCATGATTCAATGTACTTCTAGAAGCTAAATATCAAAAGTAGAAAATTCAACTAAGGTAAACTGTGTGAAATTTCCAGAAAAAGTGGAGTACGATAACTTATGTTCAAATGAACCTATTAACAAATTTTACCAATCATTCCTAATGAGTCAAGTTTTAATTTTTTTTCTTATTTAGATTTTTTAAAATTATAATAAATAGTTATATTTAATATGTCTGAAAATGCCAGCAAAATAATAATAAAAAATCACACGTAGCGACACACCCTCTTAATGTACGATTCCGATGTCTGTCGGTTATCGAGTTTTTTAAATTCCAGTGTAACTTTAAATTTTTCCATAAACTATTAAATTTTCTATTATCAAATACAATAAAAGTACGTAAGTAGTATAAAATAAACCTTATTTTTGCGGGGTATACGTTCCGTAAATATGCCGCGAATACAGAATATTTTTTTTAAATAAAGAGTGATGAGACGAGCAGGACATGTGCCTGATGGTAAGGAACATACTTGCCACATAACAGCACAGTGACACGCAGCTACTGGAACATGAAGAGTCTAAATGGAAGTCCAGAATATGGGACAAAACAGAATAAAAACCGTGAATAGGAAATGATAATTTATAAAGGTAGGGTTATATAGGGGATACGTTCCTAAGTGACAAAATACAATTCAAATACCTATTTAAAATCTATTTAATTGAGATTTTTAACCATATTGATTAATTTACTAACGAATGAAACAATAAAACATCTTATTGTTTTATATATAAACATCATATAAGTTGTTTATGATATATAAACATCATAAACAACTTCATCTTTCATGAAACAATAAAACACGCAAAGCGGCTCTTTCCAAAAGACAAAACGCCTAATATATACTCGTATTAAAATTATACGTTATGCATTAAGTACCTAGCTTTTCTTTTACTTTGACAATATGTTTATTTACATTCTCAAAAATACCTAAGGCGGCGGAGGTAGCTTACGTCAAATGAAAAGCCGAACCAATACAACAGCGATATCATCAACAACGTCTATTTTACTCTAATTTTAAGTATGACATCAACTATCTAGCTTTGCTTAGATTGGGGTCAGATGGTGTTGTGTGAGAAGTGTCCACTAATATTTATTACTCTTTTGTTAAGCCATTTTACGACGATTTTACAAAAGATAATGAACCCTTTTTAAATAGAAATAAACCTATGTACCGATTTGATACTCGAATAACGAAATCTTAACCTGCGAATGTCGAAATTGAGTAGCATTTTTTTATTCCGCGAATAGCGACAACGCGAATGAAGAAAGCGCGAATAAGGAGCTTTTACTGTAGTAACATCCATTTTAAAACATTTACGTAGCTAACAAAAATCTGTGAAACGGTCGAGTACTATCAAACCGTGCAACACATTTTCTACGTTAGTAACGACAAATTATTTCAAAAAGACAAAAATGAGCATAAGTCCAGTTTTATACTGCGGTAAGAGACCACTTGGCTATTTATTGATCCTGGATCCGTGCCATGTCTGAATGTCATGTTATAAAATGAACGTCATTTTATAGTTGCAGTCAGCAGTCATTGCCCCGTGTACTAGTGTAAGCAGGCATCTTACGCAGTTTTATAGCTCTGTGGCAACTAGAGGTAGGATTTGTTTCTGTTCTGAAAATAGAAGCGGAAAAATTGAATCCAAGATTTAATTAAATGCGCCTTGCCTTGTAGATTTCCTATTTAAAAAGTGTACGTATTTTATAGTTATGGAGTAAATTTAAGTGTTGTCGGATTTCAATCATTGTTTTAAATAGTCATGTTTGTTTTCTAGACCAATGAATTAGGGGATATTTACCGTAACGACATGGAAGAGCGAGTCCCCGATATTTTGCAAGAGTCTCATACACTATGCAAGGCAAGCAAGAGCTTACTGCTATCGATGTTACGCTGCAGTTTCATGTATTAAAGTGCATAGGAATAATCACTCTTATTACCTACATTACCTATTACATTACCTAAACTTTTCCTACATTTAGGTATTTTAAGGTTTATTGTAATTAATACTATTGCTGGATTTCAATCTATGAAGCTATGTGCAGTCACAAGTTCAAAATAAATACGAACATGAGGCCTAAATGCGGTAACCTGCTAATTTTATCTACGTTTTACAAAACAATGAAACCACTTAGAATTCAGCGGATATATATATATACCTGACTCAAAGGTGTCCGCAACGCTGGCGGCATTGCCTCGCTTAATGACTAACTTTAGTGGACAATATGAGCCGGAGCGGAAGTCACCGCAAATTTTCATAATTTTGGTGGCACAAATTCTTCTGATTCTAGTCGTAAATAGTATGTTGTCTTGGTAACAAACCTAGCACATTGTAAATAATGTTTTGGATGACATGTTCGATGTTTCATTTAAAGTTTACGTTAGACTTAGATTTTCTTAATTGAACATTGGTTTACACTTGATCACCATATTGCTTGATACGAGTATTAAGCGACGATGTAGTCTGTGATGGAGCGTACTTACCAATTGACTTATGGAAATGTAACCGTTAGGCCTAGTTGTATAGATAGGAATTCACAATGAAACTTACATTTTAAAGTATCATATAAGTCAGTTTAATGTTCATCATTTGATTTCAGTCTTCGACGAAGGTGGGAGTTTGGTGAGGACGTATTCCAACCCGTACATGAACCAGCTTTCAGAAAACGGTCAAAATCTGCCGTACTATGGAAACTTCTTGAATCCTTTCTTTAATTTTATTCGTGTAAGTTTTTATTTCACTTTTTACAGTCTAACGTAATTGTACAAATGTATCAATATTATCTATAAACGTGTCCTTAAAACCCGAAATCGTACTTACGAAAGCGTTCTGACGAGCTTAGGCAATATCAACGTTTTATATATATTTACATACACTTTTATTGTCTTAATATTTGACAAAAAATTCTTGAAGTCTTGAATATTGCCTTTCTAGTTTATCGTTTTTTTCCTGATACATGTCGGAGAGTGTGCATCTGGTTTGCATGATCTAATACTACCTTTTCCTTTTTTTACTTCTCGTAGCTCGAAGAAGCGACAACGATTCAAGGTTGACATTCCAAACATTCAAACGAGAAATGTTTGACTCTACTTTTGTAATAAGAATGCCTAGACTGTAGAAACTTATGATCTTGGTATCTTTAAGTTGAGAGTAAATTGAAGTGAGTGAAACGCTTTCACAGAAATCTAAATAATAAGGTACCTAGGTGAGCACGCTCCTTCGTACAAAACATCGTCACACATCAGTTGAGAAGCGAAATCATATCATTGTTTAAAAAAAATAAGATATGGATACTAAACTATCAAAAAAGTAATATCACATATATTTGTTCAGATACGCCTGGTGTAAATTCGTAGTTAGTTATGTGTATGGTACTGTAGTGTAATTTTCACTGTAGTGCCAGTTATGTTTATGAAGGTTCTGCCCGAAGTTCTCTAACTCGAAATGGTTTATAAAATAATCTAATCGAGTAACTGATCAACCGATATATGGAACATTTATTTCGACATTTTTGAGTTCCTCTGTTTTGTCACTTACCTATCTCTGTTAAAAATATAGTGTTAAAAAATGAGAACTGAGAGAAATGTGATGATCCGTTTGTTAAGAACCTACAATGTATTCTATTATATTATATATTATGTAATAGTATTATGCACCAAAAAATGTATAAGTGGAATACGCTGTGTAATTTATTATCATTGTATAGTTTCTTTCAGTTTCGTTCGAAGTTACATAGGTCTTCCTCAAATATCAAAACGGCATTTTATTTTTCGAAGACATAGCATATAGAAACATTTTCTGTTATTTTTCTCTCCCTTTTATCTTATAATAATTATTATGAAGCGATGATGAAGTCAAATGTGCTACACGGTGAGCCAGTAACCTGTATATTATATTCATACCTTTTTCATGAATATTTGTTAACACTTACCATTTTACAAAGACTACCTCGCAAACGGAACGGAGACTCAGAGCTTTAGCGTTTTATTTTATTTCATTGTGTAGAGCTTATGCCGTAGACATTTTACCGTCAAATGGTAGATGGCGTTACTAGTGCTGTCCTTTAGTGGATTGTATTTGCTAAGTTATTATTACATCATATTGATAAAGTCTTCATGGTCTTAGTAACCATTTCCATCCTAAGGTTGTCTGGAAGAGATCGCTTTTAGCGATAAGGCCGCCGCTTGTAACACTATTTTTATTGTTAGTCTCTCCTGTATGAGTGTTTTTTTGTTTATGGTGTGTACAATAAAGAGTATCTATCTATCTATATAATTAAATGATAATGATAAAACAACGTAAGTTATGTCTGGTCTAGTCGGGGGAACGCCAACTGACGATTCGGAGTCCCGAGTTCAATACCCACGCGCACCACTATATTTTCGAAATCATGTGCGTAATGCCGCTAACTTAAAACGGTGAAGGAAAACATCGTGAGGAAACCGACATGTACCAAGAATCTTTCGCGGTCATGTGTCATCCACCAACTTGCACCGGGCCAGCGTGGTGGATTATAGCCTTGACTCTCTCCTTGCGAGATAAGATCCCGAGGCCCAGCAGTGGGAACATTTAGGGGGCTGTTGATGCTAATTGCCCACCGATTAATGGATACAAAAGCTCTAAACATTTTGTTATATTATCATTTGAAAGGCAGATAGTGCCTTATATGAACGATATGTATACATATTTATAAACATACATTGAATTTGTTACTTCGATGTCTATTTAGAGTTTTAATAATTTCAATTTTTTGTATTTCAGCATTTCGGCAGCTCCCTTGTGTCTTATACTATTCCGGTTTCCAGCGCCATCATTCAAGCGATCAAAATAGATCCTACCATCCAAAACACCCTCGTAGTTATTCCTAAGAAAGATCCTGTGGTTGCACCCAACACCTTGTGCGAGGGAAAGAGAACGCAGATTCCGTCGCCAAATCTGTGCAGCAATTTCCTAAACTGTTGGGACGGGTGGGCGTTCGAACAGGAATGTCCTGCCGGACTAATGTTCTCCTCTAACGGCTACTGTGACTATGCTGACAATGTGGACTGTCATAATAGGAAAGTAGAGTGTGAGTACCTTATTGTTTATAATACAAATATTAAGCATATAAATGAAACGTGCAAACAATATTAACAGAAAATAATATCCAAACGACTACGACCATAAATGTTAAAAAAACGTCGCCAGTTTTTTAATCTTTTCACACAATGAAATTAGAACTTAAATGTAGAGAAATAAAACCTTTCCAGGTAGATTGTATTTTTTCGATAGTTTAGATTTTTAAGACTTCATTTCTGAAAAACGAATGATTATTTACTTTGATGTTACTTTATTGCCAAAACATTTAAAAACAAAAAAAAACTAAATTACAAAATTGTTAGATCAAACATTTATTGGCTTCGTGCCAAGTGCCTATACAAAGAGTTTCATAGTTTTATCTTCAACGATTGGGAGCTTCCATATTGACACTAATCCTCCATTTTAACCCCAATTTCATCCCCGTATAATTCGAAATTACAAAATTGCTAGAACAAACATTTATTTGCTTTGTGTCAAGTGCCTAAATACAGAGTTTCATGATTTTATCTTCAATGATTGGAAGCTTCCATGTATACATTCATCCCCAATTTCATCCCTATACAGTTCGAAATTACAAAATTGCTAGAACAAGTACAACAATACAGATTACAATTTCGTAGTGGAAGGACTCTTAGCAGAGTTCGCCTGGTGAAGTACCACACCTTCGCCAGTTACTCTACCGCCAAGCAGTAAAGTGCAAACATTGCTATGTTCCGGTTTGAAGGGCAATGTGTCCAGAGAAATTACAGGGCTTAGAGATATAAGATCTTAGATCTCTGGGTGACGAGCGCAGTGCAGTGCTAGGTAATGATTTGAACTCTTCATGTTCCAATAGCTGAGTGTCATTGTGCTGTTATGTGACAGGCATGTTGCTTACCATCAGGCACATGTCCTGCTCGTCACGCCACTCATTATTCAAAAAACAAACTCGTTTGCTTTGTGTCAAGTGTCTATATGCTAAGTTTCATGGTTTTATCTTCAACGGTTGGGAAGTTGGGACCTTCCATATTGACATTCATCCCCATTTCAACCCCAATTTCACCCCCGTACAGTTCGAAATTAGAAAATTGATAGAACAAACATTTCATTGCTTCGTGTCTAGATACAAAATTTGATACTTTGAAAATGACGAATTTTCATACAGGCGTTCATCCCTTGTTTCACCCTCTTAGGGGTTGAATCTCGCAAAACCCCGTCTTAGCGAGCGCCTACGTGCTAAAAGGGACCTCCATGCAAAATTTTAGATTTCTAGCATTTGTAGTTTCTGAGATTCCTTGATGAGTGACCTTTCGCTTTTATATATATAAGATTCTACATCAAAGAAAAATTTAAAACCTTTACGGATTTTTCTAAACTTACAAGCATGAATGTGTTTGTTGACGAAAGAGGCTATATTCTTGTCAAAACTTGTTATTATGTAAATCCTAATGTGTTATCTCGGCAAAGATGTCGACAGCTATCTGGAAATGTCAAGTGGGTTATATAAAATTATATGAGCATACTTAGTCTAGTTTGTTACACAATGTAGTAGCACCTGTGCGACCTTTGGAATCTAATGATAGCCATGTCTTTCTGTGTTCTGATAGTGCATGTTTTAGTAATCATTTGATATGCAAAAATGGTGCACTATCTGTCCTCACTGCTGCGTCTCGGTGTCTTTTCTCACAAGGAGAAACTATAAAGACCAATTAATTATCAACTACACTGGCCAAGTGTAGGTTGGATAGAAAAGGCATGCATGTCCTTGAAAAAAATTTTTTCATCCCACCAGCTCGGAAAGAGTACTTTTGCTCCTCGATATCAGGGCGCAAAAGTAGTTTTTACCCTCTATAGGGTAAAGTAAATTTGAATTTAGAACATCGTGTGTACTGAGGTTTTGAATTCAAAACATAATTTAACCTATTTATTTCTACCTCCTTGGTGCCAAATTCATCATACATTCCTTTTTAATTTGTTAAAAACTCATACTCGGAACCTCCTTGGTGTACTTTTTTTTTAATGCTTTGCGCGCAATTTTCTTTTCACGTATGGAGGTTAGTGGTAAAGACTAAAGAATGTTATTTCAAATAGCAGACTATTTTAAAATGCTATGAATGAATCAATTGTAATCGAATTGAAGTATGCCGAGTTAAATCATTAAATATTATTGACTACTAAAACAGTAACTAATAGATAATTTCAACTACTTGTGCAGTACAAAATAATGTAGTAGGTAAATACAACATCAAATAAATAATTACTATTTTGAGAAAACATCTAGGTATAATATATTTTGAAGTCAAAACTTCTTTTGGCGGGCCAAAGACAGATTTTTCGTGGGCTGTCAATTGAATTCTAGCGTCACGCTCGGGAATGATAAGAAATCTTCGGGTAAACTCGGGACCATAGCCATTGGCCATCTAGAAATGCCTCAGCCTTTCCCATTGGCCATTTAAAAATGCGTCAGCATTTCTAGATGGTCATGCTCATAGCCACGCCCTCCGGTTTCACACGCGTAGTTTCCAACGTAAGCAATCAAATTCTGAGTTACAAGTTACCACTTCTATCAGCAGTACCTAATTTCTTTTTTTTTCATGAATTCTGAATAGTACGTGTTTTTATTTCCTTGAAAATGTACCCTGATGCAAATTTAGCGCTACTATAATTTAATGCATTTGGTCGAACACTTTTTCATGTACACATATGAAACTCCTTACCTCAATCGGTCAACTCTCCGTATTTTCACGTCGTATTGTTATCTTCTTCTTATATATAAAATTCTCGTGTCACAGTGTTTGTTTCCTTACTCCTCCGAAACGGCTTTACTGATTTTAACCAAATTTTATATGCATATTCTGTAGGTATGAGAATCGGCTACTAGCTATTTTTCATACCCCTAAGTGACAAGGGTTGTTCACTAAGGCAAAACAACGTTTGTGGGGTCAGCTAGTTGTTTATAAAGCATGGCTAAATAAAGTTAAAGTTTAAAACTTAGATTAAAAACAGTAACATTGAATACAAGTGAAAAACCGAAATACCATAAAAATAAGTGGTTCTAGCGACCAAGAAGTTTATTTGACGCCAACAGAATTGACTGAAACTTAAAATGCACAAAGCGTTTAGTAATTTCCTCGCTAAGGTAAGGGATGAAAAATTACGTGTTGCACTCGAGTGCAAAGATTTTTCACCTTGTGCCCTTTTGATTCCCTTGCTACGCTCAGGATTCTAATTTTCGAATCCCTCGCTACGCTCGTGATTCAACTTTAGAATACTTCGCTTGCTCGGTCATTAAAATTGAGCACGCGGTTAAAAAGCCACTTTGCACTCTTGTACAACAAATAACTATTTCTTAAAATGTGTCACGTTGTTTCTACCTACGGATTTACTACGGACCTTATGCTTATAAAATTGTTCATTTCCGTGAGTGGACGTGGATGGCTTTTACTAAACATTTTACATTTGTTTTTTACTTTCTGTTCTGTAGTTATTAAAAAAATGTACTATTTTGTGAGAAGTAGGTATTTTTTTTCTATGAAAAATATTAACTATTGTCCAATTTAATCTGGTTAGTTTCACGTGACTAAAATTAAAAGAAAAAAGTCAATCTAGGTATTATTATTAAAAAGAGATCAAGCAATGACCTATCTATCTATATATTTGTATTTAATATCTTCAGCGATATTAACTTCTTCAAAATGATTTAATTTATTAATATAATTTCTTTTCTTAGAATCTAATTTCTAGACTACGCGACGTGCCGAGGCGATCAAATTAGGCGCCTGATGATAATAGAAATACCCATATCGTTAAAAACCTTGCATTTCACTGCGCGTTTTACTTGTAGACGTATGTATACGACGGCATAAATGCTTTGCAGTTTAAATCGAGACACAGCCATTTTTTTTTGTTGGCGGAATATTGCCACAATACTTCTTGATGGTGGATTTAAAGGTAAAAGCATCTCTGAGCGAACACTGTAACAAAGCTCCCTACTTTCTTCCCTCACACGTGTATCAACAACTATCAAATACACTCTAGTACTTTTAATGGTAGGTACATTTAAAGTAGAACTTTAAATAATATTTTTTCGGCGACACATAAGACCAGCCCACTGCCACTTCAGATTGCTGGTGTGCTGAGCTATGTCGGTGTCTTTAGTTGTGCCGAATTAGGTACATTCAAAGTATTATTTTTAAAATAAGTTTGCTTCGTCCCTTCCAGCTGGGCAGCCACAGCTGCAGCCGGTGTGCAGTAAGGACTTCGAGGCGTTTCGCAGCAAGACCAACTGCAACGAGTTCTTCGTCTGCGTGAACCGGCAGCCCGTCCGGTTCCAGTGCCCGGCGAATCTTGCCTACAGCCAGGTACACTGCCCAGTTCATACTCTACATACATACTCTACGTACAGTCTATTACATCATACAGTCGTTCAACGAAGCCGTCTAGACCTGCTTTGCGTACATTACAATGTTAGTATTGCAAGAGTGCGGCTCAGGGGTGACGTCTTCTGGATGTTTTAATTTTATTTTGGTGCCACGTTTTTAAAACTGTGACAACCCTACACGTGTCTAGATATTATCGGCGTTTCTCCCAAGATCAAACGCGATGAACTACTGGTAGTATTTCTTTATACTGTGCTACTATGGAATAAACCTCTTGGCAGAGTCCACCTGAGGAAGTACCACACCTTTGCCAATTATTCTACCGCCAAGCAGTAATGTGCAAATATTACTGGGTTCCGGTTGGAAGGGCAATGTTTCCAGAGAAACTACAGGGATTAGAGATATAACAACTTAGATCAATGGGTGACAAGCGCAGTGCAGTGCTAGGTAATGATTTAGACTCTTCATGTTCCAATAGCTGCGTGTCACTGTGCTGTTATGTGGCAGGTATGTTACTTACCATCAGGCACATGTAATGCACGTCTCGTCGCTCTTTATATAAATAAAAACAGTTTTACCCGAGTAGTTCCTGTAGTCATTATTTTCACTACGCGTAGCCTATGTGCTATTCCAGACTATAATCGAATGGTGTTCAAAATTTCAGTCCCATCCGTTCAGCCCTTTTAACTTGATTGAGCAAAAAAGATCTAAACTTTGACATTTATGATTTTAATAGCATTACATAATATTTATCGTAACGTTTATGATAGAGCGATTCCAGATATCTTACTAATATATGCGAAATTGGGTGTTTAGATATTTTGACGTTTCTTGCTTTGGGTTGAAATTTGGAACACAGCTAGAAAGTGGGCTGGAATAGACTACGCTACTTTTTATCCTGGGAAAATAACGGGAATGGGGGCTACGATTGTATAACGGCGGGGTGCAGTTTGTAAAACATAAAGATATAAATTGCTGGATAATTCCTCAGAAAACACTATCTAGCTCCAAAATAAACAAAAGTAAAGTTTGTATTTTAAGAGCCAGGTGGCTGATGAAGTTCATGTAGGTATAATTGGAAGTTCAGTCGTGCATAGAAACAGCCAGATAACAAATATTGGTATTTATCACAAAAATGTATTCTCAAATCCTCCTCATTCGCATTCTCAAATCTCTCATTCCATCCTATGGTTGCCTGGAAGATATCAATTTTAGTGATAAGATCGCCAATTGCTACTTTATTTTGTTTTAAGTGACTTTTGTTTATTTTTAAATTAAGTGCAATGAAGGGTTAATCTATCTATCTAAATATTTGTTCTGACAAATCGAATCCACAACATCCGGCTCTGTGGGCAGACAGACCTATCACCAACTAAACGACGATGCTAATAAATTATTCAATACAGTTTCATTAACCATGTACGTTTGAGTTCGACTACCAGTAGTAATCGTTAAAAAAGACCGCGAAAGAGGAAGTTTTTGTAACCATGCCCTTTATCAGAATATTTTCAATAAACTCTCTGCATTTATCAGTTTACTCATGAAGATAGTGCTGTTCTGGGGTTCTGATAGTTGTTAGTACGTAAGTAGGTATGAATAGTTTGTACCTGTTTGTAATTTTCACTAAAATTATATGAAAGCATAGCCTTTAATATTACGGTAATCTCATAAAGAAACAATTGTTGTCTATCTGTCTGTTTGGTTTGGCTAATTTCTGAAGTAGCTGGACTGATTTTAACGGACCATACATTGACAAATAGCTGATGTTGTAAAGTGTATCGCAGGTTACTTTTTACATGTTACAAGCGATAAAAAAAAATGTGATGTTCTAAAAGGTAGTTTAAAAAAGCCGTTTTTACACCGCAGATAGTTGCTAAATATAAAATGATGATGACGATTAATCTCATCTTAAACAGTACATTTAAGATTAGCAATAGGTACCAGTAAATAGTCACACAAGCCTTTTTCTGAGTAATTCAAGTAAAATAATAAGTTTTGTCTGTGAACTGACATTCGAGTGCAAGCGGCTGGACGACCTCGCATATAGACAGGTAGGTATAAATAAATAACAGCCGTATGTCTGACATCCGCATACCTTTATTTATCCTTACCTTTCATTGACGACCCAAGTTCATCGAAGTAGTAACTACACAACATATTCGTAATAATGATTTTAATTAATTTCTTCAACGGCCACTTAAATGATATTCTCAATAAACGTAATTATAGAATGAATTAAACTACACCAGTCAGAACCACCTATACGAGGTTACGGCAAATCCTTAATGAAAATATTTTACTAAGAAGTCATACTTACAGATATCATCAAATCTGTTTTTCAATCTACACTTCCCTTCGCAAATGGTGCGTAAGGAAAAGGCAGAGTCCAGTTGTTCATCACTTTCGTACGCTATATTGAAATATAATATTAGTCGTAGGTTCAGCTCAAAAAATCGGTAATCCGCTGTCATTTTTTTAAAACACGATTAGTCACAAGCACAATTGGCGTAAAAGAGATAAACGTTGTGGCTAAAAATGGAGCACGTAGTCTTTGGAGGTACTCACTTATACACTCTAGTTTGTAACGTTAAATAATTTAGACTTATTTAACAAAAAATATATCAATTTTTTTGATTGTAGCAATCAGAAAAATTGATTCAGAGTTCTTAAAATTATGAGTAGAGTGTGATCCTTTCAGTTTTCTACAGATATTTTGCATAACTTTGAATAACGTTATAAAATCTTTTAATCATTCTGGTCGTGTGGAACAAATGAAAAAAATAAATGGCATACATTTCTTCGTTATGTATTATGTGTTATTATGTATGTATTGTAGCTCAGACACGTTGTTTTTTTTTGTAAAACGCCTTCCTAAATACTCGCTCTAAGCTTCGTCAATAATGTGATCGTTTTATTATAATAGTATTTTTTTATTTGCTCCTTTAAAATAAAAAACAACTAAAAGTTTTGGCTTTTGCCTAGAACGTTAAATACGAGTACATTTGATCAAATACATTGTATCCACTATAAAACTTTGAAAAATTAAAAACGTCTACAAAATTGCAAATCGTGAATGGGACATGTATCAAGATGATTTGCCATTTGTATCCAGATTCGTAAGTTAAATAATTTTTAGGCAAGAATATTCATTACCTACATACAACAATAACATAACATTAAAATATTCATTGAAGTTAATTTTACATAAATGCAGCACTGCTTCATTAATGCACAATGGGTGTATGACTGTACGTATATTTCTGAAATTGCGAAAGAAACACTGAGGTAAAGAATGAATACTTCTTCAAACTAGTTTCATATTCCTTCTCTGTTTATCCATTGTATTAAATATAATTCCGAATAAAAGTAACTTCTAAATCCGTTTATATTCACAAACCTTTCCTTTTAAATTAGCAATATATATTCTAAACACAAACAAACATCTGCAACGTGTGTTCAATAAACGTGATGCATTATAATATTCTCATTTACTAAGACTAAATGCTAACGTATAACTGAAGGAAATCCTCACAGGTTCAATAAAGAATAATAACCAATCTACACTAACAAGTTATACTGTATGATTATGTGTACTTGTTTCAAAAAATATCATGTCTGCGTACTTATATAATTTTCACTGTGACGGTAATGTGTTAAATCTATGAAATTACTAGCTGACCCGGTGAACTTCGTACCACCATGTACTTTTTCGTCTACATTTTCTAACCTTTCGGCTGTACAAATCTTTTCCCGACAATAATAAATACATAGAGAAAATAATCATCATATTTGGTGCAGTCATTCAAAAGTTATGAGCGTACATACATTTCGAAGATCCATTTTTACGGCTCCGTAAAACGTACTAACTGAACCCTTATGGGTTCGTCGTGTCTGTCTGTCCATCCATATGTCGTAACCATTTTTTCCGAAACTATAAGAACTATACTGTTGAAACTTAAGAGATGTATTCTGTGAACCGCATTAAGTAAGTATTTTATTAATAACATATTTATTTCAAAGTATATAAACATTTAAAAGCTAGTAATAATCCTTTTATGCAGAATGCAGAAGATCGCACCTTGTGGCGTTCATTAGGAGAGGCCTACGTCCAGCAGTGAACGAATATTAAATAGGCTAATGATGATGATGATGATAAATACCTTTATTGATAACCAAGTTATTACCAAAAATCAGTTTTATTTTCATTGTAGTGCTTTGTGATACACGATGTTTTTTGTTTGATTACCTGGCACATAGACAAACATATATGATGGTTTTCGAAAACGGGAGGGAATATGCAACATACAATCGACCATGTGAAAAACATAGGTTTTCTAGATTAATACCATTTTAACACGCTCGGCGCCATATGTATCGTTTAGGATACGCACTGTCGTAAGGAGTGTGTTAAGTTTATGATACACACTACTCATTTCAGTTAAAACAGTGTGAACCCGAATATTTTCCCAGTGGTTTTGGGTTGGGAATCGGACAATTAGTTAAGGAGATACTAAGAGAAAAATAATAATCACCTTGAAATAATTTTATTAAAAAAGAAAGTTACTTAGAAACTAAATAACCAATTTATTAAGTTCAAAATAAATCAGTGAATATAATTGAAACATTTTTGATACAGAAAACTTTCACATACAGAGCATTTTGTAGTTGTTTGAGCTGCTCTGAAAGTCTTGCCACCAATCACTTGTCTGTCATACTTTTTATAGCACCTCTGCACATCTTCAGCGTACAATTTTCTCTCCATCTTTGTTACTTATGAGATAATGTTTTCTATTATAAACGATCTTCTTGTCATAATAAGGGCTGATGACACTTCATCTCCGGCTAACTGAGCAGATCGTTTTAGTAAAACTACAATTATTTGTTCCCTGAATTGAGTGATAGTAAGTTTCTTGAGATAATATTTGGTTGAATAATAAATGTGCATTCAAGAGAGAAACTAAGAGAAATAATATTACGAAATGTGTATCTTTATTGATACACATGACCTGGGGAATAGTTTATCTATATAAAGTATACCCAGGCCACGTCTAAAAAAATATACACACCGGTAAAAAAGAAAGGGATGGGATTGTGACGGGGCCCTCCCCCGTCACAATCCTTTATACTTTCCTTTCAGTATAGTTGCTTATATCACGTTGTTCAGTATTTTTATAGCTAACCGGTTGCAAAGACGCGGTTCGTTGATATTTCGCAACATTTTATCTACCGTTCCAACTTTTAATTGAAGATGTGAGGTGGCAATCCTGGAAAATCCAGCGAGTTCAAAAATCCCGGTGGATAGTTGTTGACGACATCATCTTGATAAATCACCGAATCAACTGATTTATAAATCCTCAGTTCGCCTGTAATTTATTCTTGAATTTTGAAATTTAATTAATTTGCATCTATCTCATTTACGTTATATTAATATTTATTTATCATGTGGCTGTCTTATTCCAATGTTGGCCAACGGCTTCCATACCCTCCTTCCACTTTTTCCTTCCAATGGCTAATAAAGGCCAGTCTTTCCGAGGTTGTCTTGTCATCGTTTCTTTGGTCTGCCGCGTCGACGTTTGCAATGTGGCTCCACCGTGTGGTAATTTTGACCCAATGATCATTCGACATGTGGCAAACATGTCCTGCCCGATCCCACTTGAAATTGGCTGATTTTTGAGTCACATCGGCTATTCCGGTTTTGGAAATCAGTATGGTGTTTCGTATTCTGTCCGTTAGTTTTACTCCAAAAATACTGCGCTCCACAGCCCATGTGTATTTAAATCATTTTGCACAGACAGGGATATTAAATTAATAATTCAAAAAAAACACTTTTGGTAACGCGGTTTGTGTTTGACTGACACCAGACTGACACTTGATATAATGACGTGAAACTGACGCATTTTACATTGCGTTCCGAAACTAAATCAAAATAAATAATGTCGTGAAGCCGACCAAATTGAAAAGTGGACGTCGATTTTTGCTGACATTTAAAATTCATTTTAAATTAATTCATTGTGACTTTATTTATTGATAATTATGTAATCGCTCTATTCAATAAAAATAATTGAAAATCATTACGAATGATCTATGAGTGTTACGTTTTGTGACTATTCAATTTGATCTGGTTCGCGATGTCATCTCTTTTGTTGAGTATATTCTGAGTGAGTTCCGGAACGGTGACATCAGATCCTCCTGTTCTGCAATGCACATACGTACACTGTTATGATAGATATGATGGAATTTGAATTTTGTGCAGCGGGAATAAAGTGCAAATTGACTCCTTGATGTTAGGAACAAACATATATTGCTTAGACATAAGTGAGTGCTTGTTATTTATTATGAACTTTATTTCTTTGAAATAAAGCTCGAATTGCCTTAACGTTTTAGTTAGAAAACGTTTGTATGGGAAAGAGCTTTATTTAATATGAACTTTTTTACATAACAATAAAGCTCAAATTGCCTTAACATTTTAGCTAGAAAACGTTTGTATGGGAAAAAGAAAAGGGCTGTTTCTAGGGTTTTACCGGCAGTTATTCGATTTATTCTCGCCGTAAAAACCATCCTTGGACTTATACGAACATTTTAAAAAAAGAATTGTCCAAATCGGTCCAGGCGTTGTTGAGTGATGCGCTTACCAACACATTTTGCGATTCATTTTTATATTATAGATAGAGGTAGATATTTAGCAGTTTCTTGCGCATTAATAATATTCAGGCGTTAAGAAATAAATCAACTAATTTTAAATTAACGAAACACTTAATGAGCATGTTTATATTTTAATAGGGATAATCTTTTATATTTTCGCCCACAGCTCACAAATAATTTTCTAATGTTTTTGCCCTCATTATGAAAATATGTTGATTTCAGATTCTCGGAGTATGCGACTACGCTGACCGTGTGGACTGTTCATCTACTGGCAGTTCAATCGTTCCCATACAACCCGCTTATCCCACACCAGCACCGACTGGTCCTATCATACCACCTTCCCCTGCAGCAGACACCCCAGTATTGCCGCAAGAGATACCTGCTTTACCTCAGATACCAGCTTTTCCTTCTATACCCACATCACCTGTTATACCTGAGACACCTATTTCACCTGAGATACCCTCTTCACCTGAGATACCCTCTTCACCTGAGGTACCCACCTCACCTGAGGTACCCTCCTCACCATCTATTCCTCCTTCTTCTTCGATACCAACGCCGCCGGTAATACCCGCTTTACCCGTAATACTTCCGTCATCTCCAGTAGACTTCCCTCAATCACCCACGATACCACCTGCGCCTGCAGCAATACCTCCACTACCTTCATTGCTACCCCCGGGAACAGTTTTCCCATCTCTCCCACCGGCCATTTACCCAGCGCAAAGACCTATTCCAACGCCTGTCGTATATCCAGCCCCCATTACTGATGTTCTGACGAATTCTAAAGATAAACTAGTGTTCTCAGATTTCTTCAACCCAGGTGAGTTGTATTATGGTTAGTTTTAGTGGGATAACCAAAAAAATCAGTGTTCCAAAGATGCAGCCATTACTATTGGACAAACTAGTATAAATACTGTAAAAATACAAAATATACTGTGGTAAACATTTTTAACTTTTAAAGTTAGTTGTGGTTGGAAATAGAAGCCTCCTCTGACTTGGGCTAGACGGTGGGTCATAGGAAAGACCTATATGCCTAGTATGCTATATGGCAGTTGACTAATGAGGGCTGATGATGATGATTATAATAGTTTAATTCTACTAGATTAAATTAAAAATATTATTACATTTTACAATTCACACTAGTAGCTCGTATATTGTTTAAAATTACTTACACTCATTTAAATTTTAGGATGTTCTGGAGGATCAGCCAACGTCGCCATGTCGCGTCTGGAAGCAATTCAACTTCTGCAGAAAGCCATAGCAACTAATTCTCCGTACTGATAATATAATGCTAGAAACCTTGATACCTTTACCACATTTTAAGTTTTTAGTAGAGCCTACTAATGGAGAGTATTCCAACAGAGAAGGATAATTATAAAACTATAGAAAAACACAAAACAGCTTAAATACAATTACAGTTGACTGATCTCTTATCTTATTTTTTTTAATTTCAAATTCAATCACAGTTGCAAATTTAGCCTTAATCGCCTTAATAAAGACTTATCGATCTTTAATAGGATACATTTCGGCGAGTATGGATATGATATTTGCGATCTATGATTGGGCGGTTTTTCAACAGAAACAATCTTAATATTTTTATGTTGAGAGTGAATAGATTTTTTTAAGTGTGCTTCATTTAAGACCAAATTGTGGCTTCACTTTTACAGCCAGCCTATCTTTGGTTAATTAAAGAGTAAAAATTGAGTAAATCGTTGAAAAATACTCCAAATTATATAACATAATGGGTTACCCGTTCAAAGACCGCATGATCTAAGACGTAAATAACGCGTTATTACCTATTCGTCACTATAAACAACTTTTAACACCAACCAACTACATGAAGAACACATACAAATGATGTTTAATACATATTTTTGCTTGAAACCTATACTTTTTCCGAATTTGAGGTTGCCACAGAGTAAGAAATTTAAAAATATTGGTCAAAAACTTTTTCGCCTGAGTTTTAATAAAAAAAAACTGATGTTCACTGCATTCCATAATATAATGATTGTTTAGATCAAAGTACGAAGTTGGAGTAAAAAATGCTGGTAGAAAAGTAATTAAATTAATCTCACTAGTTGTATGATACTTCTTCGAACCGCAATTCCAAAAATTTACTCAAACCTAGCGCCAGACACAAAGTATTCAAATATTTTAACAAAGTGAAATCGGGACAGAGATACTGTACGTTTTTTATGATGTCAAAAACTGAATAAGACAAATTGGTGCTAAGTAAAGTTTTGGTATGCGGAGGTTGGTCTGCACTAGAATAATTTATAGTTAAAGATGCCATAAGAAATAAATCGATCGAAACTCTTCGTGATTGTTTTCTTTCTAGTCTCTAATATAGATATTTATCCTTCTTTGTCTATTTATATATCATAGCCGTATTTTAAACATAGCTGTGTCATCTGGTATAGAATCTCTAAGCATTGTAGCTAGATTTAATCTAAACTAAACAAGGTGCAGACACATTTGGTTATGCGTGTCTAATTTGAGTTTCAGTGCTTATAGGTGCTACTGGTATTCTATATTTACTACGATTTATAATGTCGCCCCGCGGTTTTGCCCGCGTAGTTTATCGGGATAAAAAGTAGCCTATGTGTCCTTCCAGACTATAATCTAACTGTGTTCCAAATTACATCCCAATCCGTTCATACGTTAGAACGTTAGGACCAACAAACATCCAAACATTGACATTTATAAAATTATAGTAGGATTACCTTCATCAGTGTAGGCCGTACGCAGTTCAATGCCGTAGGGTGTAATTTGTTAATTTTTATTCAGTGATTTCTGCTAATTTTAGTGCATAGTCTTGTTTCTACATTTAAAATTTAAATAAGTAGCTAATAATATCAATAGTCACACGTGTAAAGTAATTTGGTTGTAGCTCCTAGTTAAGTATTGATGACGCAAATAACAGATTGCGTTTATTCATTTGTGTGTTCTTAATTCTACGTGAGGTTTGAGAATTTTGTGATAGAACATCTTCAACACCAAAATCTTGTCAGTGGTATAAATGATCTGTCTAAAGTAAACCTCTATATCGGAATCAACAGAGCTAAATAACCTAGGCCTAGTAAAAATGTGAAATTAAATTATTTGGTATTGTTATTAATCAAAACAAAATATTCAAGTTAAATATTTATTTACATCGTTATAAAAATATTAACTAAACTTAAATTAACACACATTATGACTAAAGCAACAGTTATTTCGACAGAGCACCAACGCACGACGAGTTGGTGCCATGTCAAGGTTACTAGATTCATTTTGAAACTTTTTGGCAATCATTCTTCGACTCTAAAATGTAAAAAAGTACCAAAAAGAGGTTTTAAATTGAAAGCAATTCTAGCTCTTGCTGATGACGAATAAGAAAAAATACACCTTTACTAAAATGAAGCATACATTTCAGAAATGTGGTAGGTACTGAGTTTAGATTTTAAAATGTAGAGAGCCAAATTTAGTTAGAGTACGTATAACAATTAAGTTTTTTTTTATAGAATTACTTTCAATCGCCACTAACCACTAAATACAGAAAGTAGAAAAAAAGTCCATTCCACACTTTAGAATCAAGCGTCTCTTCAGGACACAAAACTCATTACGCACTCACGAATATCACCAAGCTCAGACTCTGATCACGGACTAATAGCCGATGTGCTAAGACACATCTGTGAGATATCAAAAAGTTAAATTTACAACGGCATCATATCTAAAGAGGTTGGCTAAAATTTAAAAACGTATTTTTGCGGTTTCCTGACTTAAATCCGTGCATCCTGCCAGTGTAAAGTTGCTTTCGGAAATAGATAAAAGGTTAGCTTTCCGTAATCAGTGAAGTTACATCACTAGAGTAAGTCAAAGGGGTTGAGTTTCAGCTTGTCCTTGGAGCCGCCGCGTGTCATTCACAATCCCAGTTTCTTCAAAGCCTTGAGGTCGACATCACCGTAGTAATCCTCGCTGAAATTTATTGAACACTGATCAACCTTATGTTAAATGTCTGTACAAAATTGTTTTTCATTTTTGCTAGTATTTTGAAAAATAATGTTACTAAAACTTTTTTAGCAAATTATCTTTTTTTTTCAATTTCAAGCATGCATGCAAGGTCTTTTATCTTTGTTAAATAATTTGAATTTAGATATTATGACAAAAACTAAACTTGAAATACTTACCAAATATCTTAAAAATTATTCAGTTTACATAACATAATTACATATTAAAAAAAGTGAAGAAACATACCTAATATCCCATAGATTTATCAGTTCAGGTTGATTGAGTCTGTTATAGGATAAGAAAAGTAGAAAACAACATATTACACAAGATCATTGTTATAAAGTATAGAAGGATAAACTATTTGTTATCAGTTGGTGAATGGGTTAAGAGAAAGTCTGTGTAGAAAGTGTAAGAGTGATGTGAATGTTAAAGGAGAGGGTGCATTAGTGCAACTACACAATAAAATACGAAACAGTTATTTTTTATAATTTTTGTTTATTTTATCACTAAAAATAAAACTTAAGTATTACAGTTTCTATCAAAAACAACACTCAGTCGCGGCGAGACATTTCAGTACAAAAAATATTTACAAGTTTAAGTTGTATTCGAAAGTTACGGATGCTGAAGACATAACTGTGGTAGACAGAGTCAAGTGTTTAAATGCAGACCAACTCTGTTAACGCTCTGTAGTTACCAGTTACACAATTACATAACTGACGGTGCAAAGTATTAATGGTTCCCGATACAATCAAGTCGGTATTAAAAAACTAATGCATAATATAAAAATAAATATTCTATCGCTGTTTGTCTTCTACAATTCTCTTAAAACCTGCTCTATGAAACTGTTTCCAAAGAAATCTAGAACGAGAAAACTATTTGGCAACTTGAAGTGAATACAAATTCAATCGAGGCTCACTCACTAAACATTCGAAAATTTTATTTGAACCTGAACACGATCTCGCACACCAAAAACAACGTTTATTTTAACTGGGTATTTTGTATGCAGCCGGTATTGGACATCACCGGATTGTGCTCGTTGTTTGTGGTGTGTGTAGAATTGATTTCTAATTGAGTATTAAAAGGTAAAGGTGGGAGAGGGAAAATTTACTCCTTCTGGGGGCGAGGTTTGAGCTGCTTTTGTGTGGCACGAGAAGTGCCGTCCGACTGGAGACCAGCGAGGAGCTCGCTCTTGCGGATGGCCTTCAGGTCCAGATCTCCATAGTAGTCCTCGCTGAAAATGGACGGGTACCTTACTTCCTGCCACTTCTACCTCGCTTAAGTCTATTTGGGCTACTTACTTACGACTCAAATGGGTATCTCAATTTCTAGCAACTTTTACTAACCACGCAGGCAGCGTGTATTGTGTAATAAAATCTTGTTCGCGGCGAAATCAAGTGAACTGCCTTGAAACGGTAACAAGAATGATATCCGCTCGCTTTTCCAAGTAAACTTATCAAACTTTTGTTTTTCTCGCTAGAAACTAATTGATGCGGTCGGGAGCCTTCGCAAAAACTTTGCTCAAACTTGTTTTGTGCGACCTTGGCTTGGTCTGAGATGTAGGTACATCTCAGCCGATCATTCCTTTTTCGGATAAATAACACACCTATAGTCGCACTATAAATAGACGATCTAGAGAATTCGGAACGAGTACATTATTTAAGTAATGTAGATAATAGATTATGAGAAAATTGTAAACCTTTGAATTCGAGACATTTAAAGTGAGTTCTAGAAAAGTTGTCTGTGGACTAGAAACTATGACTAGTTATTGCGGAACTACGAGAACTGAGTTGCACTCGCAGCTCATGGTCGTTTAGTTACCCACATATGCAACTAGTTTAAAAACATTTCCTATTATTAATGAAAGGCATTGATAATTCAACCTTTGTCAGTACAGTTACATAGCATACGGCCAGCGGGTTGCACGAAACAAACGGTCATTACCATAAAGTATAACGATACTAGGCGGCATTGACCACGGTCGTCCGCGCATGACACTCGTATGTAAAGCACTATTTGCCTTAAGTCATGTTAATTTCAAAGACTGGCCTAAAATGTCGTAAGAGCGCAAGGCTCCGGACCGCATAGTTGCAAGCGTGAACAGAGGTGGGCGAACTTCTATCTACCTACTTTCAATACTATACCACTTCGATAAAGTGCGCCTGATCTATGTCAATAAGTGCAGAAGAATTGTTAGTCACAAGGACGACATTGGTCTTGGAAATGGATAGGTTCAACGCACTGTGATGCCACGTATATTGTTAGATGCAAAATAAGGTTGCTTAGATGGCATTACATTACGGCGCATCACACACAGTGACACGTAGAGATGTTAATCACACCGCGAGACGTTGATTATTTATTTATCACCCCAGCACCAGTGATATACCGGTGAGTTTAGAAGAAACGTATGCCATGTGCGTTCAAGTTGCACTGTCTTATTTGGACTTGAACGGAATGGGATATCCGGACTCGATTATACTCAATTCGGGCAGCGACAGTTAGAAGAAAGCTGCCATTATAGAACTGAATCAAGTACAGACATCCGGGAAGTTATGTGTGTTTTATTGGGGAACTTACCATCCGGGAACATCTTCGGGGTCTTCGCAGTTGCCGGTGCCGTCAGAGTCTCCGATCTTGAAGACGGTACCGATGGGGCAACCGTACTCGCGGGCTACTCCCTCCAGGCAGATGTAGTACTTGCGGCAGTCTTCAGGGTGAGCATGACGGCTGAACGAACCAGCGTTGGACACTTCACCGGGAGCGGGGCAAGAGAAACCGTTCGCTACTTCTGGGAAACACCAAAAAAGGTTACGTGAGAAGAGAGAGGAAGGCGAAACCGAAATGTAGAGCAGGCAGACGCTGATGTGCAGCAAGGTAGAGAATCGCTAAAAGATCGTGCTTAAAGTTAACTGTGCTAATAGATACTTAATACAACTTGGTTAATATTAAGTGCTAATAATTGATATTTTAAAGTCAATTAACTAGGAATACAGTCGGCAACACACCTGAATGTAACTTTGGTGCAAATGGAATCAATTAAGTTTTTTATTGAGTGGTTTTATAATAATTTTTGAACGTTTAAGCATCAAGGATCCTCATTACACTTCCATTAAATAAGAAAAACAAGATATTAACAAAGAATAGTCAGAATCAAAGTATTTAGGTACTTCTGTAAATTTGGCTATAATTTAGTTTCAACAATAGAATTACGACACGTACCCTCATTTTTGCACTCGGGGACCTGGTCAGCCCACATGCAGACGCGGGATTCCCTGTCGTAGGCGAGGCCGGGGCTGCACTGGTACCGGGAGGCTTCGCCGTTCCAGCAGTTCCAGAAGACGTCGCATTTGGCTTCGTCGGCGAAAATACCGTACAGTCTTGAGCAGTGAGGAGTAGTGATCGGGGGCTCTGAGGAGAAGGAAACCAGCTCAATTAAATATTTTGTCTCATAAACCATTCAAAACAAGTTATTAATTTGTATAAAAACTGGCTATTTAACTTAGATTTATCACTGTTGGGTCGGCAAATTTGATAGCTAAAACGTAATCGCTAGACTAGCACAATAAAATTCTACGAATTTGACGGCGGCGATACACGTGAATAGCAAACAAGTCACATTAATAGACACGTCTCTTCCTCATAATAAATCATCTGCATAAAAAACTCATCAGACAAAAGTGAATTTAGGAGTTTATTGAGTGGTTCTAGTTCAAGGCGAACCGATGTGATATCCTATTGCTCATCTGCGTAAATGCTAAATAGATATTCTTTATAGAGATTTTCATTTTGTGCTCATCGAGAATGTGCTTCTGGCGACATCCTGGTTATGTTTGGAATAATATTATCCTTACATTATACAGTGTATAATTATGTAAATTGTGGCCTTGACCGTCACTTAACTGTTACTGGGCGAATGATGACCAGTCTTAATTAGCATATCGTATGATCGTGTGAACTTTACGACACCCAATAGGTTGGCAAAATCAATATGGATTTTAATAATTTGACTTGAAAATAATGACCACATTGGTTTTAAATAATTTTATTTTTTAATTAGATCTTATACACCGATATCAGTATCAGTACGTATATCCGTAGTTATATGTGACATATGTATTGTGCAACGTTAGTGTTGTTTTGTACTAAAATTTAAAGTTTTCACTTCTATGGGCAGTCCCTATGATTCCTTTTTTATTCTATTATACAGTTTTAAATTAAATTTAGAATAGCTTGGTATATGATTGTTATTTTTTCGTTGTAAAAGATGTCATCGCTCACCAAGCTGTGTCCTGTCTCCACATTCAACGTTGTGCAGGTAGTCGCAGTTCTCGGTGAGGTATTTGGAGTCTGTAGCGTCGAAAGCGAGTCCATTGCCGCAGGTCTTAAGCTCAGCTGCTCCGTTGTCACACTTCCAGTATTTGTCGCATGAGACGTGGTGAGGGTAGAAGCCGAAGTCATCCGGGCATTTGAAAGACTCCTGTCCGACGGCTGTAAACAATAAATAGTGTTAAAGCAATGTCCACAATGTCCCATTAATTATTATTTATAAGTGAACGCAGGACATGGATCGATAAAACAATAACGCCCCCTGATCTAGATAAGTTTCGAGATTGATCGATACAGATTACTTGCGAAACTTAACGCAAGCATTAACGTTTGACAAACTGCCAATATTGCGATACGAAGATGAGGAAACTATGTATTCAAAACACGAGTCGTCTTGAATTTTAATTGAAATTACAAAACGAACCACGAGGGGGTTTGGTAAACGGCAGTTATTCGTTTTGCAACGCACCGGCCGGGCCGGGGGCAGGGCCGCTCTTTCTCCGCGGAATGCAGCGCGGCAACTGTTGCCCAACACCATGCGACAAATGTTGACACTATTGTGAACATTTGCTAACTATTGTTTGTTGTGGTTTTGCTTAATTGCTGAGAGCACGTGTTCAAAATGTCATTGTTCCTCTGTGAGGTAACCGTTGTCTGATGCAAATTCAATTTAAACAAAAGCTAGCATTAAAATTTGAAGCCATTACGGTTCAGAATGCGGAAATATAAAAACACGAAGAGTTTACGAAAGATTAAATCTACATTGCGGCTTTTCGCTTTTGAAACTGCATGGTTTTATGCGAGCGATCGTGAAGTCTGCCGCAGCTAATTTTACTACAACCATTAAAGTTAGGAAACTAAAATGCCTAATGTAATTATTAAAATAGGCTTCAAAAATTAAGAACTTATTCAAATTTATTTGAACATTCAGTATCAAAATAATGTTTTTCCTATTACATTTACGATTTCATATCATACTATGTTTTATTTTAGTACCTTCAGCTTGTCGAACTTATCTCGTTAGCTACATAGTTTACTTATTACATGCCCTCACAGACATGTACACCTCATTTCCTTACAAGTCGTATCACATTATGTCACCGAGTGTATGCCCGCTGGCATTTACGATACATCCAAACTATTTCGCAATGTATTGGTACATAGATCTAACACAGATACTAAGTAACTTAAATACATCAAACTTTTAGTCTGTAACAATTAAGGGACAATAAGACTTGCATTTTAATTATCGAGGGGCTTACGTAAGACCGTCATCTCCAGTGATAGGTTTTGGTTCTGCAGACTAGAAATATTGAAAGAAAATAAATAAATATTGGTGGACAATATTTATGTAAAATAAAGTACTTATGTAATGATTTATCTCCAAGTGTGTATACTACATTACTATAAATATCTATCGAGCATCCTAAAGGCGTCAATGTGTGCAACTATACGCTTAAATTTTTCGTGTCTATTGCTTCAATAGCTTACAAAATTACGTAGTTTCGTCTAATTCACTAATTTGCACTTCATACGTTAATGAGCCTGAGAATTGGGCTTCAAAGCCTTGATCACAATTTGTTTCGTTTTCCTACAATGTGAAGAAAATGTAAGAACGTGTGAAATGTGAAAGCGAGATTTCGTTATTATTTTATGGTTTTCACCGAGACTTGACAACCTGGCTCTTAATTTTTAATAACACTTTGATGAGCGCGGATATGGTTTGTTAAAAACAAATAACATATGTTATTCGTATACTCATTATGAGGTCTTGAAATAAGATCTCTAAAAAAGAATTATCGAGAAAGGATCATTCCGTTTCTCGTGAATACAAGAGCTTTTAACGATGCTTAAATTCTTAGAATTACCATATTCATTATTATAAAGCTTACACGTTTTCACGACATTTGTATTTTGTGTCGTGCACATCGCATCAACCTAACCTTGATATATCGTGCCAGAGCGATAGTCGTCTAAACTTGTTTACGGTCATCTGAATAAATATTTAACATTGCGGCCAACCTTTCTTATTAAAATCAAATAGGTGATCGAGGTGAACCACAGTCACCGCGGATGCTTAGCATTCCTGCCGAGGCCGGGATGGCAATAAAATGTTTCACTGCTAATTTTCGTATAATGTTCTCTGAAATTCAGAATTATATATGAAAATACAGTAACAGTAAGACTCTTTAATTTGATGTTTATTACAAACTCTTTGTCTCTGTAACCTATTGATATTGTTTGGCTTTCTTTGCATTGTATGGCTTAGTATTGTATGGTCACGTTATAAGCTAAAATTGATAAATTAAGCTGACATATTAAAACGTATGGCGAAATTAGCGCTTGAATGCATCCGAGGTTTGCCGTTTCGTTTTATTTAGTTAATAGCGTATGAAACAATTTTGTACCAATTAGTGACTCCAAATTAAATGGAATAAAAAATGTACATGTAATCATTTTGTTACCGTATGTTCGTTGATGCTGCAATGCTCAGGCTTTTAATAGGTTTATTAAACACGTTTCTGATCTAATAATCACCACTATTTCGTCATAACTTCTGTAATTAATATATTATGTCACTATTTTATGTCTTGTGACTTTGGCTTGAGTACTTGCCCTTCAATAAATAGTTTAATTGAATTTAAAGTAATCATATTGTGAACTTCCGTTTCCTTCCTTCTGCCCAAATGACCTGAATAAAACCAGTTTCTTTAATTTTCAATTTTGGACTTCCTGTGCCAGACTGTCCTTTATCATGGTCACATAAATACCTATTATATTAAAAGTATTATTCAATAAAATTGTTCAACGAAAACTTAAATATTTGTCCGTAATAAATATCTATGTACCAATGTTTTTTACATTTGAATGGATCGAAAATGTAAAACTATACTTTTTTGTTTTTTGATCAAACTATCTATGATTTTTGAACATAAAACTTGCTGTAATGATGTATGCTGGAGGTTAAATTCGCGTCCCACGTGTGAAGTAGGGCGGGTTGAGCGCCCAGCCGTGTCGTTAGTTCGTTACGCAACCGCTTACCAGGGGGGCGACACTTGAGCCCTGCGCGCGCGCAGCGGTGACATAATTATTGATTCGCTCAGGTGTCACAACATGCCATTTTATGTAATACATAGTTGTATTTAAGCTATACTACGTACGTTTGTGGCTATATGCAATTGCTTAGTTATGAAGTATTTAAAAAAAAGTTCAATTTAAACAAAACTACGCAATGAGGCCACAAAATAATAGAAAAAATGAAAAACTACAAACTAAAAGCGTTACTACACAACGCATTTTCAAGTTTATAAGTATTTTGATACTTATACACTTGACACAATGCTGTCTGTATACTTATTGCTCGAGACATAATATGGTAAATCTATGTATTTATTAGCGTCTTGGTCACAATATTAGAACTTAGTATTGTACAGTTATGCAAATCAACTCTCAAGCTAACTGACCTACTAACACAAGCCATTCGGCAAATACAGACATAATAGACGTCTGCGGAAAGTATATTTCCGGGACAAACAAACAAATGAAATCACACATCATCGCTTATGGAGATTACATAAAGATCCACGACGGAAAGGTCGTTACCCGTTAAGTAACACAGTGAAAGCAAATGACCCACAATTTAAAAAAAGTGCTTCTAGGGTTACTACGTTTACTCTTTTCGACTTCTAGAACAATCACACTGATAGATAGATAGATAAACTCTTTATTGCACTTCAATTAAAAAGAAAAATAACAAAAATACAGAAAAAAACCTTATAATAAAGCAGCAATTGGCGACCTTATCGCTGAGAGCGATTTCTTCCAGGCAACCGTAGGATGATAAAAAAGAAATTAATGATGGAAGACGGGGATATTGATATTGATTTGGTTAAAAATAGTGTATATTTAAATTATGTTATGCTATTAAAGTGTGTAGTCATTGAAAGCACACGCATATTAGGTACACCTTCACGGTTTTACAATTTATCGAATGTACTCGTAGAGATTTCATTCAAAATTATACATTTAGTAACTTTTACTGTAATATTTATCACTTTGATGTCTTGTGACGCCCCTAATATTCTACATATAGAAGTATAACTTTCAATTTCGATGCGCCGGCGCATTACATAGAGTCCCTCTCGCACATTCGACCTTATCATCTGTAGCACGTTTGAATTAATAGATAAATTATCTTCATCCTATTTGAATTGAATTGGCATTCATTTGAATTAATTAAGTAATTTTTGTATAAAAATTATGAAACTCCTACTCTACAGAATCAAGACAAAAAGTCTTCGACTATTTCACTTGTAGTGCTTTCTACAAAAGATAAAAAACATAATGTATAATGTAGGTTACATTTTGTTACTACATTATTAGGCGGTACTAAACATAATATTAACAAATATAATCCAATACTCTCATTGGGAGGTTTATCTGTAGGTTTATCTATTCTACATCTAATAATTTAACCGTTTGAAATCCTTCGAGTCGAGTTTAAGAGCAATAATTACGGTCACTGACATGAGTGGCCTAATCTGACGTAACCATTAGAATCATTAGATAACTCGTCTATTGTTACAAGTTACCTCTCGTACTCGCGGTGAAAGTTCGAATGCTGTGTACATTGTACCTTAATGAGAACAATTTGGAGTTTTTCAAAAAGCCAACAGGGTACCAACATTGATCGCTGAGATTCTCGTATTGATTCAAGTTCTATAAAAGCTTCATGATGTAGCAGTACCGATGTTGTTTTTTAGCGTTCCTAAGTGATCGTCAAAATTATGTATCGGACTTCGTGGTACATTTATGAGACCTACAAATGGGTAACCGGAGTGGAATTTTTAACCGAGCGAAACGGCGAGTTCGTTCATTTCGGTTGATTGATACTGAAACAAAAACCGCACGATGATGTCAGAAGCTTTTAAGTACATTTTTAAGAAAGGTTGCTCAGGACAAGTACGTTTGCAGAAAGTTTTATCATTACCTAGTATAGTGCCAATATCTATACCTAAAGTTTACTTATATGTCAAATCATGTGAAGATATTTTTTACAAATAATTTGGATATTCCATGTATTTTTTTTTTGTCAATTTGAGATGAATTTCTGAAAAGTCAATCTTTTAAAGGTTATATCGGAATGTTCAAAATCTAATTTCTCGTCATTTTATTGATGAACCTCTGCTCCACGTTTCATAAATCTTATTTTATTATTCGTTAGATTGACCAAGATAGAACTGGATTACAGTAGGTCACGACTTAATTTAACTGACTAAGTGTTAAGTATCGTTTCACAACTTAGAGCTTAGAAAATTATAGTTGCAGCCTATTGACGGGGTCCTAACGTGACATAACTAAGCAACTAACGAATTAAACAGCAATACGAATTCTTCTCATTGACGGCTGGTGTCGCAGGCACACGCGTAATCGTTGTGCAATTGCTAATTCAATTTAATCAATTAAGACTTCGTCAATTTTCCCCATTTGTACCTACCTATCTCATCGGCACTACATTGTAAATAATGCGATTATTGACAAACTCTAAGGTCTTAAGTAAAATTTAAATTATGCAATTATTATTAGAATTCCCACAGTATAAATCTCATAAATATATAGTAAAGTATGTTTATGTAAGTAAAGTCTGTATACGATAGTTATGGAAACTCAAAAATATGAACAGCGGCAGCGTAAAAAAACATGTTGTTAGTATTCATAAATTAACGTATTTTATCTCAATCAATCTATAGTTTAGTCGATTCCTTCCAAGCCATGGCTACAAACAGCCTCGACACGTTAGCGGTGGATCTTAAAGGAACAAAAACCGACTATACAATGCATAGGGCCAACGAGAGGTTATTTATATCACGTCGAAGGACAGACAATCACCGCATTGCTGATCGACCACCCATACTACCACGCTGCGACTTGTGCCTCTATATGTCTAGACTTCAACGAAAGCTTTAAAAAAATAGTGCATAGTGCTAAGATCGTTTTCAAATTTAATACAATTGATAGATTTTAAGTCAATTTGTTAATACATATCAAAATATTGTTGATATTTTAACTATGTTTGCATATTTTTTTGAAAACAGACATAACAGTAAAGTTTCAAAAATTTAGCTTAATTATTTATCAATTGTATCGCAAAAGTTTCTTGCCATTTGAGTAAACTAAAACTAACAAATTTGGATACTAGTAGATACTCATAAATACTCATAGTTCATGACATGACCGGTTGATTGTTAAATAATAGCACGCCGTGTGATATCATAGTTAATGGGACTTTTCAAGAATGCGGCTTCCGGCGTATTGTTGTTTAGAAGATCGTTAATTACTAGCCGGTTTCCGGTAAATGGGCGACCTCTCATTGTTGACTCGCGTTATCTTTCGTCAACCTTTTCAATACCATGCAGTGACCGCTATTAACCCTGTAAGATGCTAAGTCGAGAATGGATGTCCTCGTAGGTAATATATAAATAGGCTACGGACTCGCAACACCAACAGTATATTTCTATTATGTTTATTTAAGACGTACTTTTACGAGTATAACGAAATGAAAAATGCTACTTTCATTTGGTTGTAGATAGAGTAATTTAATTAGGTATACAAGGCGTTATTTGATTAAATAGTTTTTCAGATTTTATATGAAGGTGCTTTCAAATAATGTAAAACATCAAAATTACTTAGTTATTTCAGCACATATTAGAGAGTCAATTATATCATTAACTAGATAACAATCGTTGATTTCAATTTCGTCACGCGTAACTTAACATCATCGAGAGTGATGAGACATGGTATTGTTTGTAACAATAGGAATTTAAGACGTTAGCAAAATTTTTTATGTTTTATATACAGAAGAACAATCAATTGGGGATTTTAATGAATCGAATTTTAAATTAAGTAGAATTATTCAAAGACCAAGAAATTCGATAATTCACAAGACACAGTAGAATATACAGGGAAAATAATTATATTTGTATGACTTTCCTAAGTGTTAATATTGTAAGCGTACCAATACATAATTGCCAGATGCGAGCTGAAACTTCCGAGATTCACCGATATAGTCAGCTCAACTATGTATGTGCACCGGCGCACTCAAGCAAGTGCATCATTTTCACCGTATCGTCATTACTCTCGTGAAATTCAAACACGCAGATACAACATTATAAAATACCTTCACGCTTGCTATAAAAACTTTATGGAATATCTGAACGCGTGTCTAAATACCGTACGAATATAGTAAATAAGAAAATAACTATAATATGGCCATTAAATAGTTATGAATGCTGACTACACTCAAGTGTTAAGAAATAGAAGGAGCGTATGAGTTTCGAAAGTGATTTAAAATTATGACTTAAGACTGTTAAGGCTCTTGCTAATAATGTTGACCTTTTGTTTTAATGATGATTTTACGAAAGAGACGGTTTGGATAGCGATGTTTAGACACATCTATCCTTCAGATGTTTTTACAAATCGAAATATAATTTAAAGCTCGATTATGCAAATAACTTAATGTTAATTTGGCTGGATTATGCAAATAATTATTTAATGTCATTTTGAATGGTTTTCGCAACGACTGTATCGGTTCAAAGTTGTAGACAAAAATTTACATAACAATAGTAAATTAAGTGAAACTTTATAGATGCATTATTGCAACGTGAATCGAACAGTCCCAAGTTTTTCCCTCGATGAAACCATAGAAATGTCTTGCACAAGGCATATGCGGGCTCCGTGAGAATTGGGTACGTGATAGAAATCCTTAACAATAGAGAATTCCACAACGCTCATAACTAACTAACAGTGAAAATAGAACATCCTTCGATGTCTTATTTATGAGTAAATTGGTCAGTAGCGTTGCTCGGCTTAATAAGCCTTGGAAATATAATCAAAAATTGTATTTTTTTAAGAATTTTAGCTAGTTCAAAAAAATAATAGGATCCTATTTTACTTTAACGTTTTAAAATGAAATCTTACTTTAATAAATTTTTTTTCTTCGCTACTCAAGACTTAGTAACCCGCTCAGATTATTGTTATGAAAACACTTACATTTTGATTAAAAATGCAGTTTTTAAAATCATGTGCCATTGCCGATAGCAATGTATGTAAGTGCGTTGGTGGTAAAATTTCGTTTCTTACTCTATGTATGCGCTTATCTACAGATAAGAAATATATAGGTTTTGTAAATTACATTGTATTGAGATAATAAGCGACAGTTTCTAAATTGAAGGAAAGTACCGAGTGCAATTTGCTTCAGACTGTTGAACAGCGTATCCACTTTCTAAGTTCTATTTACTAACACCATCGTCTAGTTTCTAGTTTTCTAATCTATGATCACACAAATTTCATAAATGCGAAGGTTTGTTTTCGTTATTCCTTTACGCTCTAAGGATGCTATGAATAAAGTTTAAACTGGAATTAGGGGAATCTCACCTTCTGTATTGATGTTCCATTTTAAAAATTTAACGATCGAGAAAAGTAGAGAAAATATATTATAAAGCTGGCCGTGATTTATATCTACATATTATGTGATATTTATATAACTTACGCAACAGACATGCTCATTTTACGTATTCTTTGTGATTTAAAAATAGATAGCAAAAAGAGCAATTTGAAATTGGTTTTTAGAATGTTAATTTCGCTTTTCGACCTTATGTGAAAAGTATTTCAACGTTTTGCTTCATTTCAACAACTATTTACTTTAAGAGATGTACTTTAATTTATTTTGTGAATTGTAATGAAAATCTGCGTAGGTTCAATAGTAAGTAGTATTTTTCGTAGTTGACTTATAAAAGCTCCGAAAACAACTCCGGTTGTTAAAAAAAAGATCCGTAAGGGAAAAAAATTAAAAGAATCGGAGATTATACCTAAAGAAATTACAGAACTAAATAAAGCAATATGGATGGGTCATGGTTTGTCAAAACGTAAATACCGACGTAAGTTTTCATAATGATTTTAGCAAATATTACGAATAGCTGCAATATCTCTTCGTACGTGTAAAAGAAAAAGCAAGTTGATAGGCGCAAAAAAGTTCCAGTTAACACACGGATGCTGAATCATATGGTCATTGCAGTTATCCTTGATTGTCCAATGAGTCAACATTTTTCGAGAAAAATATCCAAAACTGCATTCGTGCGACCAACGTCCGTATGTCACCAAGTATTTTTTGTTACACCACATCATCATCGGAGATTTCTGTGGCCGTTGCGCCGGCGCAGCTGCAGTCGCAACGCTGTGTGGAAACGTGACTATCAATCACACTCCAACTTTCACGATGACAATAAATCGATCCATGCCACACGTCGTCACTGGGCGGGTCGCGGGCGCGCCCTAAATATTTCAAATGCTACGTACCCACGCCGAGGGCGGCTGCTAGCACTATTAAACACCGTGAATTCATGATTAAACTGTAAGTCCTTGCACGAGTAGTGGACACTGTAACGTTCTAGCACACACTGCGAGCGGGTGAATGGGCAACAGAGGCTTATATATCGGGAGGGCGTGCGCGTGCTGATGCCGGTGAAAAGCGCCGCGGCGCGCGCGCACCCTAGCGGCGCCAGCCCATCACCCTGTGACGACATAAACAAACCATTTTACATAAGAAAAATACATACGCTTGTGCATTAGGAGTCTGGTATCAAAAACATTCCGAGAACTTTAAATCTAGCGCTAGTATGGGGAAGACATTTTTAGACGTCATTGCCAACAGCTTGGTGGATTGAGGTGACCTCAGTCCATTCATGAAAATAGGTCTTCAATGTCATCGTTTTAATATCACATATTTTTTTAATGAATGGAAGGATTCCGATTCGTACTTTGATGGTTAGTTATTTTAACAGCAAAAGTTAGCAACGAACCGTAAACCATTTAGTTTCATTCTTTATACTAGAATACGTAAATTATTTATTATGTTAGGTAAATGTGACTAGACGGTGATGAAAGTCTTGCATGATTTTAACCATCTAAATAACAATAAATGATTTAAAAATATATTTATGTTCATTTAGAATCTGTAATTAATAAATAAATATTGGTGGACAAATATTATTATATATTAAATATTTTTTTTTTTTTTTTTTTTACAATGCTTGAATAGCATTCTCAATTTACTTTGTACCTACAAATGCATGGAGACAATTCCAACATGGGGTTGTTACTGCAGACAATAGTTTGAATATTAACGTATGTTAATTTTTTATTCGATTGATGAGCATTTAACCAAATCGATTGGCGTAGCGTTTTAATTAAAAAGCTTATAAAATCGATTATTCATTTCTTGTCTCAGATTAACTCGTCGGAATAACAATGCAAGGGCATGATCACCAACCAACCATGCATGAAAGATAAGAAACATGGGTGGCCAAATCTTTAAAATAGGTATTTAATTTTTTTTGCGGTCGAATATAGGTAATAAATTAATTTAAAATTGGTATTTCTAAACTAGTCTATTAAGGTAGCACAAAATCATCTTGTGATGTTTAAAATGAAAGGCAATAAAATAGATCAAGCCATTTTCACGATCTTAGCAGACAATTGCTATCGTAAACTTCACGTCTTGCATTCCGCACGCATAGTCCTCATACAACACATATTTTTTTCACACCTTATTAAGTTTCAACTAAAATCATAGTCTGTAGATATTTTTATTTTTTTTAACTATAATAGGTTCGCACTTGACCACCATCTCGCCTAATGTTAAGAAGAAACCGATTCACTATCGATTTGAAGACACCAAGATTGTAACTATCGGGACAAACCCACTCAGGCAACACATTCCACAACCTAGACGTTCTTATCACAAACGTGGAGTCAAATCTCTTCGTTCGTGTTTTTGGAACATCAACCATGAAACGATGTCGCTTTTTTGAGATACGAGAATTCCGATAGAAGATAGGGCAAGGTGGTGTAAGATCATGCAGATCATTTGCACACTCTCCGAAGTGTATCCGATAAAAAATCGATAAGCTAGCAATTTTACGGCGATGATCAAGACTTTGATTCAGTCTGTAGATTGTTCAATTCAATCAATTAGTCATTCCTTTCTAATAAAGAGATCAGCCCATGTTAAATCTGGACGCTACCTTGAGTAAACAATTCAATTGCGTAGATTTCTAACTATTTTGATTCGGATATGAATAAATACAAATATTTAATGAGTTTTTAAATCAATTTGTGACTGAAACAAATGAGTGTGTATCATTACAACACAACGAAAGAAGGAATAGTTCGAAGAAGCGACATCGTCTCAGGGTGGAAGTTCGAAAGTCCCAAACGAATAGGTTTAACTCCTTTTTCGAAAAAAAGAGTATTATCTAAACTGTAGCATACCTTGTCTGAGTGGATATTCCCTGATCGATAGTTATCTGGGTGTACGAGTATTTAAGTCGAAAGTGAATTTGATTATTCTTAGTAAGCACGCTTTATCGTAGACCGCATCGACACTTAGCATCAGTCGAGATGGCGGTCAAGTACAAAACTTACTAGTAGGTACCTACTAGCGCTAAAAATAATAATAATACACTTAATTATTATTTACATTTGATATTATTAAAATTATATTTAATATCGTTTTATCAAGGTGTCTAATTACAGAAGATTTTAAATATAAATTCCGTGAGGGACGATAGCCACTCACAATCACCTCCCTGTAAATTTAAGTAATAGGTTCATGCCTGGTCATTTATTTTCTAGAGTAAAAAATATCACAGTAGTAGAACACTTCCAAATCCATATTAGCGATGTACTTTTCAATGGGAGACTACGCAGTTGCCAAAAAATCTTGATAACATGAACAATTACCGTGTTATGAGAAGTTGACAAGTTTCTCAGGTATTCATAATACCTATTTACTTCATGCAACCTCTGCCGACTTCCTTTATGAGAAGTGCTAGAGTAATTCAAGGTTTTGGCGTAAAGGGGTCATCGATCACATAACGGATGATTCATTTCAACGCTTTCGCTGTTTCTTGGCAGGTGATAACATAACTGTGCTGAATTAAGGTGTTTATACGCTTATAATATGTATATATTGCACGTCTTAGTACTAATAACTTGGTTATCTATTGTAGACGAACATAGTAGAACAAAGTGCATACATTTGGAGTATTTACAAATATATAAAAAGCAAATGAATACAAAATATATAAACAAATTTACAAGTCGAACACGCCGTTGAGATCCCCACAGCGCGGTAGGGTACCCAGAATGCTGGCAGCGTTGCCTCTTTGGACAGCTAAACTTAGCTTTTGGGCAAAGTAAGTGTTTGGAGTTATAAGATAGAATATAAAATATTGAAAAAAGATTGCCAGGTTATATTGCTACTCTTTTTTATTGTAATAGATTGACACTTCATTACTCTCTGACCAAGGGGATAACATAGTCTGCGATTTATTGTACTAAACCAAAATAACCTACTTTGATACCTTTTTGCCCTTGGTTACACATATTAGGTTCTGCTGCTTACCGTGTCATACATTTACATTTATCATTATTACATACATTTGTCATTACTAGTATATTCCCGTTACTTCTTCAACAAAAAAAATCGAAAATTTTACATTCTTCAAGGAATGTAAAATTTTATTTATCGATATAAAAAGTAAGTTGCATATAAATATAGCCTATCCACCATCGATTATATGATACTAAAAATTCGTCTGCAGATAATGCCTACTTATCATATTCGTATAACAAAAGAAGAATGAAAAAGCTTCGTATCTCCAAAATTAGACTGAATAAGTGACAATGTTTGTTTACATCGTTACACGATGGTAAAACATAACTCACAACACAAATTTATTAAAAAAAAAAAAAAAACTGGACAATTTACACTACCACTTCCTTTTTTCCATCTTTGTTATATACCTAGATAGGCTAAATTTAAAAAAAAAACAGATTTTTTTCAAACATTTTATTTAATAAAAGAAAAAGGTTACTTCATGTAATGTAACTATTTTTCTAGGCAGACTCACATGAAACAAAACGCAGTTTAAGTAATGTTTTTTTGGATAAATATAATCCATACTATATTGTCACGCTGCATGAGCGCGATTTCCGCTAGGATATAACACTAAAAGTAATATCATAGAGTGAGAAACAAGGTTATTGGCAGTTAATTCATCCGCCCGCCTGAAGGATTCCGTCTCCATTCATCAGACTCGCAGTGTGGGAACAAAAGTCGTGACAGCGATGCATTGTTAGGGAATGCAATATATTACTCATTATTGAAATTGGGAGGGTAGAGGGTATAAATAGAATCAGGATGGTGATGTGTCACTAAAATATGGAGAGTACCTAGGTTATTTTTATGGATATGATCTGGATATTTCATAGTCTCGAATCTTGACTGAAGTTGCTGTTATGTTATTTAATAGTTTTTTATCTTTCGCTATTATACTATACTATTGTACAATGTACATATTATGCTAGAATTACGTAAGTCCGGATAAATATCGTTATTATGATACTCAAAAATCAATTACTTTGGGTGATTAATAAATGATCAATTTAGTAAATATCTGCATTCCTTTAAACTTTTGCGAATGATCATAGAAAATGTATATTTAATTAATCAATTATGTTTATTTCCTGTTGCAAAATCGACTACTCACCCTATATCGTTCTCGTATGGTTTGAAAAATAGGAAATAGAAGCATAGTAAAACAGCAAGAGAAAGAGCAAATCACAAATGAATATAAGCTATGAAGAAAATACTAGCAGTGGCCTACGACTTCACCTGCGTTGTACCCGATCTCGTTATTTTCCTGGGATAAAAAATAGCTTACATGCTATTCCCGATCATTATCTATCTATGTACAATTTTTTTTTCAAATCTAAGAAAGAGTAAAAATCATACTTACATCTATCATCCCAATTAAAGAGAACCTACTAAACATATGTACATCCATACATTTTTACAAAATTTTGCGTTTATAACATTAGTAGGATGATTGAAAATAAAGCCTGCGTTGGTCTATTCGTAACTAGGTTGCTTCTCTTAGGAATTTGAATTTTAGTTTAGTTTAACACTAGAGTTTAACAATCCATAAAAAAGACAAACACCCAGATTCGTTTCAGGAGCAAAGGTGACTAAAATATTAGTTGTATTACCACGGTTAATGGCAATTGTTATCATCTGTATCAATAACAAGGCATAGCGGTAGTCATCAATCTAGTCACGCAAGCGATGCCCAATTCCAGGGACGAAGCCCTTAGCGTCACTTTCTGAACAGCACTAAGTATATCAACAGCAATAGCGACAAAATTATATTAGGACTCCAAATCTGCGTACTTTTGTCGCTTCTCATATGTAGAGTATTTCGTTGCTGCAGCCAAAATGTGGATGCTCCCGGTCGAAATATAGATGCCATTTAGATAAGATGTAGGAAGATCTTCGTTGTTATTTTAGCTCGTTTAGTTTCTATTTCATATTCATTTTTCCAAGGAAAGGAAGGTACTCGTACGAGTACCTTTAACTTTCATCGTAGAGCTTACTTTAAAAATATCAATACGTAATCTGAATTTTATGTAAAATTTGTAATTCATTAAGTTACTTCCCAAAATAACATAAATGTCGTTTTGACCCTCACTGTCGAACAACATATTCCGAAGTATTTAGCGGCAGGCGACCTTGGTGGTGTGCAGTAAGCATGCGGAAAATGCTATTTAAATTAGCATCAAGTACTCATAATCGAATTGAGTTGTACTACCTCTGATTTTGGTGATCGAGAAAAGAGTCCCATACTATTTATGAATTTTTTGTCAACAATAACACTGTTTGGTTAAGCATAGAAGAAAAATTCAATCGTACCAATTAACATTAGTGTATCTTGATATTTTTATAGATCTCAGGCAATGTTATTTATTTACCTTTGTAAATCACATATTGTATATTTATATCATGAGGCTATAATTTCATCTGTATCATAATATTGAACCGTTTAAATTTTGCATTCAGGTGCAGGTATTGTACATTCATATTAAAAGTTAAAAACTGTCTAGTACGAGTATATTGGTGTCAGTTCTATGTATGTTCACTTCTTCAAATAAACGACATATCCCATTATTAATATTATAATGCCGAACGTCTGGATTTTGTGAAATACACTAATTTTAGAGTGAGATTTCACTGGCTGCATTAATTTGTTTTATGTTTTAATATGAATTCAAAATTAGCCGTGATGAGCCCGATTTTTAGTTTTTACTCAGTTACCGAATCCGGTAGTGTTAAAGTTAAAAGTACTTCATTGGATTTGTTTTTGTAAAAGATTTAGCGAGACATTGTGGAACTCGCCCGAGGTCACGAAGATGCTGAGACTAATTGCAGGATTTTTTGAAATTACACACCGTTTCTTTCACTGGTATTTCTAAGTGCGTCTGAATAGGAATTATCCGCACGACAATAGAGCAGATGCATAAATGTGCCGAAATGTTTTGTAACCAATATGCAAAAATAATTGTTAGACAATGATCCGCATAATAATTTTTGTTTCAGTTGATTTTTGACATTTCAAGTTAACGTATCGATTGTTAAGATTGTGTGTGTAATTTTTGATGGCTAATGTTAATGACTTTGTGTATTACTTAATTATTGAAGCGAAAAGCTTTCGTAACAGTCGAAATGAAATACTACTACTCGCACTTTTATGAAACGTCGCGTAAAGTCTAACAAATGCATGGGATATGGTAACTTTACGTCCACTAAGGGGATATGTCCGTAGTGATACACAGTAGGTACCTACACAATTTATATATCGTTAACTGTAATATTGATAGATAACATGAAATTGTATTGCCTCTTAAATTAACCTATTTTCATGTAAATTAAGTGTAGTACGATGTAATCATTTTTATAACGTTGTTTGGACGTTACTTGATAACTCTGAAACAGCATAGGTACCTGGTTCTAATTCTTGTAACGGCATTAGGAGAACACATCAATACTAATATTATGAAGCTGAAGAAGATTTATGGTTGAACGCGCTAATCTCAAGACCTACTAGACCGATTCATTTCAAAAATTATTTCAATGTTGGATTTGCACGTGATTCCTGAGTGCTATAGGGTGCTATATTTATTTATTTATTCAGGTATACAAAACAGAATACAGTTAAAACTTAAATATATAACAAGGTACAATTTCGACCTAAACTATATTCCTAACTGTGTATACACAACATGCTTACATCTCAAAAGAAGTTAAAATTAAAAATGAGTTTCTCTTAACACAATCAAATTAAATGGTTTTTTTTTAATTATGAAGTTTGTTTTGAATTTACATAATCCGTGAACTCAATATTTTGGACATCATTTTTGAATTTATAAATTTTTTGACAGAAAATATCAATCGAATTGTAGTGTTTGTTTGATATTTCATTGAACCTACTATAGGTGAGTGCTATATATATGTACCTACCACGGGCGAAACTGCGACAGATTGCTACTTATTTATGACATAGCCACTTTTTACTACGTGCATTAGAATGTATACAGTTTGTACTATAAACGATACATAGGTATTCTAAAGTAACATACTACCTATATAATTTTTGTCTGGTTGTTTGTTCCAGCTAATATAGGTACGTGGATAAACTAACTGGCTTGATTCAACGACCTACAGTGGGTCCTGGCCGCTGATAATAAAAGCAGCCACTTTTATCTGCCTTGAGTCTTTTCTAGCCAAATATGACAGAAGCATAAACCTCGCGTCTCGTTTCACTTGGCCAAAGACGAACTCGTTAGTGTCGGTCGGCCCTGTGTGTCGCTTCTCCATGCTCGCTCCACTCAGGACCTCCCTTGACCTTCTGGCTCCCGCATTTTTTTTATACACTCTTGGGGTTTTAGCGACAAGACTAGGTGGATAATATTGTATACGATTTTTTCATTACGGCTAGCCGTGTTGAATGACGTATGGCATCGAATACATTCCGGCTGTTTTTTAACCAGCCGTATTCAATCCGGCTAATCGTTAAGAGTGCGCCTAAAGCCAGGAAAAAATCAGATTTCACCCGCGCGACGCGTTTCTTAATGTGATGTACATAAAGTCGAGAATAGCATGACACAGTTTGGAGGAAAAATCAATATTTAATCAGGAGTCCATTTTTGACCAAGTTTTATTTAATTACTCAATAACTAAACATAAATTTAAAAAAGTGTTCGGTTACTTTACTAGAACGTACATTTAGGAATTTTATTACCTAAAAATAATGTGGGGTCATCGCTGATAATTTCGAGTGCTCGAATTAAAACGGGTTTTTTCGGTGTAATTTTTATTTTTTTATTGTAAAAAACTCTGATCTATTTTTAAAATTCTATTCGGTTACTGTGCTTCTTCTTGATTGTACCCACACGTCAATATTTTTTTTGTCATAGTTTTTAGTTTCTTAACTTCAGTGAGCGGCGTCGAAAATGACCTTTTTTCGTTTTCTGGCTTTAGGCGCCCCCTTAAACCGCCCCTTCACAAACCGGCCCTGCTTTTCAAAACGGCCGTAATGTAATACCGAAATTAGGGACTCAGATAAATGAATTATAGTTTAGACTAACATATATAAGGTAAATTCAGGTTGCCTTAGGGAATATCCATTTTTAGATAGGTACAGCGCAGGCAAAATCATGGGCGGATACATATAGGATATAAACTAAGACTAGGTTTCGAAAACGTAGCGTTTTTGTTTAATCGGAAGTATAAATATTCTTAGAAGATGATGCACAAATAATATGGACTCCGTTAAAGTCGGGTAAACGCTTAGTAAATGTGGCGTTCCCCATAACATGCCGTTTTGCCAAATTATTTTGACTTAATTTTATAATCCAAATAAATTTTAGCAAACTTTTTTTACACTAATGTAGCATTTGGAATTATTTTAGTATACACATTTTCATTTGGTAACATTTTTACTCGGGAGTATATTACCAAAGATAATGGTATTAAGTAATTTCAAACGAAAATAAAGACTTCTTAAGATTTTATTGATACCTTATTTTTTATTTTATTAATTCATTTATTTCAAGTATCATAGACTCATAACATAATCAAACATACATTCATTTCGTCACATCACAATAAAAACATAAAAAACATAAGTCAATAAAACATATTTTACACACAAACTTGTCACAACACATACAGTAACAAAAAAATTAAATAATTCCCAATGTCACACCTAGGCAGGCTTGACTCAAAAATATTTCTGTCTGTGTTCAACGTGCTGTCTACAGAAGTGATTTAAATATGGATGTCGAGCCTCCCCGCGAGCCGCTTATGTAACCTTTCTTTATCTTCTTTTTTTAAGGGACCTATGACTCCAGTTGGCCTCTACTGCCGACCGATCTTTGGGATAGTGTAGAAAGCGCAGAGACCCTACTAAAATAAACTTACTAACTATACTTACGTATCTGAAAGCATACATGAAGCATACTCGAAGCAATCTGAAAACATTAGCATACTCAGCGAGTATTTTCTGTTCTAACGTTACCAAGCGTACGTAAGCAACAGCTATCAAGTAAATACCCTATTTAGATGTAAGTATGTAGTTCATTTTAAAATTGTTTCGTTTTTTATTTTGATAGAAAATCTATTATATAGTTAATTTTGTTTTTATCTAACCATAAACCCTGATGTTCCAACGGCAATAACGAGATATTTCACAAGCGTGAGATTAAGTTCGAATTACGGCTGCTTCTCTGATTTTTTTCCAGGTGTATAGTGCAGACACTAGTTTTAGTAGATACTACTTTGTTTCCGAGTGTAAGTGTCGTTGGCTTTAAAGGTTAAGGAAAACATCGCGAGGAATCCAGAATATTTCAAGAAGGACATCTTTAGAAAACACGTGTCATCCGCCAAGCCGCGCATCGATTATGATCTTGGATTATGATCCTTGGATAGAAGGGCCCTAGTCTCAACAGTGGAAAATGGACTAAAAAATCTTGTTCAATAAAATGTTTCTGCTTTCCTTTAATATTTGTATTCCATGTTTTCAACAGTAAATTTTTCTGTTCCAAAAACCCTTAAGGGTCAAAAAAGGATACTTGCATGCTTTAAGCATATTTATTTATTGAAATTCAGTTGCCTTCAGTCCTTACAGTATAGGTACACCAAAGCGCACTGAAAGCCATATGAATCATAAGCAGAGCAACTGTACAAAATTACTAATTTTTTTTACCATATTGGCAGTACAAGTATTTGTATTTTCTAGAGTATTAAAGACCCCATGTACTGAATTGTCTTAATTATTTTATCAAATAATAAATTATTAAAATGAATAGTAATTTTCAAGTTATCCAAGTCTTATTTTTTTTAAAGTCCTGTCTCTTCGCGCATGCGCTGTCGTAACTAACTTCGACCGTAACTCACACGCATCCCAATAAGTTGAAATAAAACGGTACTGTGCGTTTTAATATTCACGCTTGCTCCAAGCCAAATTGCACTTTGGCGCGACGAACTTCCTTATTAAAACTATGGTACTACCAGAACCTAACATGATTTATTATGGTATTAAAACATTCTATGAATTGAAGTACCTAGTTGTCTCAGTAATAATAAAAGATTAATAAAAAAATCCATGCATAATATACATATATTAAATTATAACAATTGGTAACTTATTAACCTATTATTATACAATTACATTTAATACACTTTGAAATTTGGTTTATAGTTCCAAATTCTATTTTGTAATTAGTTTAATTAATATTTGTTTGACTTATCCATTACCACTATTATACAATTACATTTATTAGACTTTGAAATTTGGTAGTTATAAATTCTATACTGTAATTAGTGTAATTAATATTTTTTTACTTATCCACTACCTAATTATTTAATGCATGGACCCCGTTCGGGTAAAAGCCTTCCCACCAAGGAATGCCATCCCTCTCTGTCATTAGTTCTGTCTAGCCAACTTCCACCTGGGCACGCTACAATTTCGTCTGCCCATCTGGCCCTTGGTCGGGCAAGGTACTCTGGTAAAGTTTTTTTGGATTTAGTTTGAACATTGTATTTATAATTTTTGGGTTGTACTCTTGCGCGTATTGAATTAGTCTCGTACCTCGAACGTTTCTGTATTTTTCGTTTGGATAATTGTTGGGAGGTTTTGGTCTAACTCTCCCGCGGTGACCGGCCGTACTGGGAGATTATGGGTTGGAAGAGGGTTGTCTCAGTAGTAGTACATAATCCCAATATTCCCAATATGTTTATTTTATTTTTACGTCTACACAGATTATGGCTATGCCAGACAGGCCAATGACGTTCCCAGTTCAAAAGGTCAGGATTCGATTACAAGTCATCGTGGAAAGACGTTGTTGACTATAGAACAGCTCCAAGCGCGATCTCTGACGTAGCCGGACTTATTGACCTGATTCAGAAGGAATCTATTGAAAAATAATAGATAATGTAATTAAAACTTTTAAACCTAGTCTTCTCACTTATGCCCTGTAAATAAGTGGTTTATCACATGTCATATCATATATCTATTGGCTTTATCGTTTAATCCAAAGAGTTTATTTTTTAACCACATACTCGTACTTTGAATTCAGTGTACGTTTCATAACGTAGAAATAGTAGCTCATATCGCACTTGTAGGTATTTCTTTTAATATTTCGTACACTGTAATAACGGAATATATCATTTGGCTCAATATACATAACTTATTTAATGAACCAGAATTTTCCAGAATGTGACGAAGAAACCAGTAACATTAACTAACTAGCTAGTTTAATTCATCTACGTTTTACGAAATGTGGTTGTTTTAGGATAATAATAATTCATTCACCGGTTACAACACTTGTTATTAGGTTAAACTAATTTTGTACTAACAGATTTTAATACGATTTGTTTAGATAAATATACCACGGATAGTAGGCAAAGGTATGTATTATGATCTAAGTATGTAACGATTGGCATCACAAGTTATCCATAACCTGGGTGCTTACAGATCAACTATAAGCAAAAAAAGTTTCTTCTAGATGAGAGTACTACATCCTAGAACGTGGTGTTGTTTAACATCAAATAATTTAGGGTATATTTGTTAGTTTTATGGGTTGATATTTTAGGTGTGTCGGTATTTTTTAATTATTATTTCACCAATGATGTTTAGGCATGGTGTATTGTAAATTTATTATTGACGTGTGTACTTCATATCTTACCGCGGTAATGCCGGGAAAAGAACTAATAAAGATTAACTCCTTTCATCGAATGTGAATAGTTAGCAGATAATGTTCAGATGTCAAGTGACAAAGCGATGTGAAGACACGAAACATCGACTTCACTTAAACAGATAAGGACAGAATTCACAACCTATCTGGTCGTGGGTACGATTCCTAACCAGAACAAACATCTTTGTGATGAATACGGATCTTTGTTCTGTATGGGTGTTTAAAACAAAAACTACGTTATTATTACATCATTTTGATAATTTTTTCATTGTAATTAAATGATAATAATTAACCAGCGCAAGTTACAGCTGGTTTACAGCTGCAGGTCTACTACGAAAACAACCTCCGAATAATCGGATTTGACCGACAGCTGTCCGAATAATCGGTAAGGTAATTAAATGCTTTCGGAGTAAGGTTTACGACACAAAAACTGTCAAATCTATGTCGGTCGGAATTCGAAATTAACGAAACGCCCGATCCGATCAACCGACTGTTGTGTTTCGTGGTAAGAAATGTCCATAAGTTCGGCCGATATATCGTTTATCGGACTTCGTAGTAGACCTGCTGGTCTAGTCGGGAGAACGGCAATCCGGAGCCCCGGGTTCAACATCCACGCATACCACTGTCTTGTCGAAGTTATGTGTCTAATAATTTAAAACGGTTAAGGGAAACATCGTGAGTAAACTGACATGTACCTAGAATTTTTCGAGGTCATGTGTCATTCACCAACCCGCACTGTGCCAGCATGGTGGATTATGGGCTTGAATTTCTTCTTACGTGAGTAGACCCCGAAGCCCAGCAGTGGGAACATTTAGTGGGCTATTTATGCTAAGTAAATGATTGGTAAAGTAACATTTTTTTATAAAATAAACGCCTGAACCAATACTTAAAAATTCTTGTTTCCAATAAATCTTGTCATAGTTTTAGCAATGCCACTAAATGTTACAGTAGTATTTAAATTTACTTTAGAAGATTCATTTTCGAATCAGATTTAAATTTAAGGCAAGCCGACCAGTTTCCCTTGAACTTATAAAGATTGATGAATAAATTTGGTTCTTGTTCATCGTAAAAATAAATTACAATAACCTATTTTTGAACTTCTAATAGGTTAATATGTTCTTGCAAAAATTAAGGCCGTCACGATGATGTTTAAACTAAACACTATTCAAATAAATCATTACCGGTGCCCAGATCTTACGTAAATGAGCCAAGTCAAGGGCTCACATAAATAAATATTTAAGTAATAGATGTGTTTGTCGTAGAAAACAATTAAATTATATAATGTGGCCCAAGATTTATCTTACGGGATCCTCTTTTTCATATAAGTAATGTCCACATTACAATTATTTTTACAGCTACACTACACAGTCTACACACCTAATTACTTACTACTCTATTTTCATTTTGTACATCTGAAATATCCAAACAACGATCAAAGACTAGAGATAATCCAGGTTTTCAAATCAAAGTGTTCAAATCAGTTTTCAAATCAAAGTGTCCAGCATGCTGGATGCATTATCACGCTGAATCGCAATATTCATTTATTTTATCAATTGTTTATTTGCGTTACAAATGTAAGAATTTATTAAGTAATATTATAAAGTCATTTATCTACCATTTATTTATGACATGGTATGGTTTTGATGAAAAATTGATCTAAACTCTCCTTATTCGTAATATATTATGATTATTTTATTGAAATAGTCGCTTGCCAAAACTATTCAGTATAATTTTATGTTTTTGAGCCTTTGTCTAATGTTGAAGAAAATTTCTGCATCGATTAGACTTAATTCAAAATATGACAGTGCTATTTGAAAATGCAAATGAAAAAACGTTTATTTAGACAAATACTGAGTTTACATAGGTTGGCTGACAAATTACATAAGTAATTTTATTATCTTAGGCTTCTTAGGAATCTTAGGATTTGGCTAACGTAGGTAAACCTTAAGTTAATATTTAGAATACGGAAGCAAATCTCAGTATAAAAAATCCCATCATACATGTCGCTAATGTTACGTTTGACGCTATTGTTGTAATTTGATAAATACCGTAGAAATGAAACGCCTACAGAATAAAAATCGCAAACAACGTTATACGGCAAAAATTGCTAGTTGATAAATTAGGTGTCGAGTATTTTACTTGAGTTATTGCTAAATTTTTAATGTAGTTGTACGACTATATGGATATGTTTCTGTTATCTGTTATTACTGACTTGCGGTAAACTCGAATATGAAATGGCTCCCAGGTTAGTAGTATATTTTCCCAAGAATCTTGGCCCTTGAACCATCATCTGTGAAAAAGTTGTGGTGGCTCATTAGTTATAATGTCCACTTACGTGAAGTCGTGAGTTCCGATGCCCCCTACACATCTGAGTATTTTTGTAAGTGTAGATGTATGAGTTTGTTTTTGACTGCAAAAGAAAACAACGTGAGAAAACTGGCCTGTTACGCGAAAGAAAAAGTTACGGCTGGTCTAGTCGGGAGAACGGCGATTGCCGATTCGGAGCCCCGGGTTCAAATTCCACGCGCACAGCTGTCTTTTCGAAATCATGTCCGTAATGCCGCTTACTTAAAAATGGTGAAGGAAAACGTCGTGAAGAAACCAACATGTACCTAGAATTTTTCGAGGCCATGCGTCATCCCTACCAACCCGGACTGGGCCAGCGTGGTGGATTATGGCCATGATTTTCTCCTTGCGATAGAAGGCCCCGAGTCCCAACAGTGGGAACATTTATTGGTCTGTTTATGCTTATGCTACATGATAGATACATATTTCAAGAACACACCAATCCGCACTTGGCCAGCGTGGTAGAATTTGGCCTTGATTTCTTTGGCTTGACTTGTCAGAGAAGGTCTCTAGTCTAGTCCCAGGTCCAGAAAGCATAAAGTAGGCTGAAGATGCAGAACCATCATCACTTCACCAATCTTCGCACTTCTCTGTACATATTAACAAACTTAGCAATCAGGGTTCACAAAACAAGTCTAAATGAGTTCTAAGTAATCCGACGGGGTCAGGCGAGTTACATAAATGCACTTTTATCGTAACCCGAGGTGTGTATAATTACTCAACGGCTGACATTTGGCAAAGATGCGCCTCACGAAAGGTCATTGGTATCGTGCAGGCTCGGTTAGTGACCTACAAGCGCAGTTCGATGGCCGGATGTGTTCCGCGTTAGAAAAAAGGTTTCGAGGGTGATGTAACAGAATATGTGTCCTTTACAATAAGTATAGGTACCTATTGTGTCCAAGATATGGACGTGCATGATTGTTTACACTCGGTATCCCAAGAAGGGTATATATTTTTCGAAAGTATGTGTACATTTATACAAAATTACCCACGTAGAACATCTGTATTATAAGAGACTAATTCGACTCATCATTTTAACTATTATTATTGGCTTCTTTTGCTATTGTTATTAACCCGAAAACACATAAATACTTGCCAAGTACGAGTCCGACGTGTTCCGTGCCATTAACTCAATAAAGTAGCCAAGTGCGAGTTGGACTCGCCCATGAAGGGTTCCGTTCCAGCAAGTAGCATAGTACACATAGTTCTTGTAGTTCGTTGTAACTTTGATCGAAGTTTTAATAATAGTGTATTTATGACGTACTAAAAAAAACTACTCATCAGATCGAGTTCAAACTAATTTTCGTTGGTAGTTTTCATGGTAATGTACATCATATATTTTTTTTAGTTTTTTTATTCTCTTACTTTAGAAGTTAGAGGGGGGGGGGACACACATTTTACCACTTTGGAAGCGTCTCTCGCGCAAGTTATTCAGTGTAGACAAAAATTATATTAGAAACTTCAACATCATTTTTTAAGACCTATCGATAGACATCCCACACGTGTAGGTTTGATGAAAAAAAAATTTTTGAGCTTCAGTTCTCAGTATGGGGGGCACCCCTAATTTTTGTTTTTTTAAAAAACTTTTGTAAAAATCTTAATGCGGTTCACAGAATACATCTACTTACCAAGTTTCAACAGTGTAGTTCTTATAGTTTCGGCAAAAAGTGGCTGTGACATACGGACGGACAGACAGACAGACAGACAGACAGACAGACAGACAGACAGACAGACATGACGAATCTATAAGGGTTCCGTTTTTACGTTTTATGGAACCCTAAAAACGACAAAAATCAAGACTGTTTGTTGAATGGGGCTTAAGGTGCTGACAACACATAAATGAAATTCACAAATTCAAATTTAAGCCGCGCCTCTTTAAAACTTCGATAAGACAGCGCCCCCACATGCAAACCGCGTTCAGCCGACGACATTATTAGTTAGTATTGATGGAAACAAAAAGCTACCGCGCGAAGATCATAGATGACGCTTTTAAAAATATTTTGTTATTACAAAATATTTTTTTGCACTTTTTCAGATTGTGAAGAACATTATCGAAATTTTATGAGTAAAGCCTATAAATAATAACTAACTTTCCACCGCTTACAGACATAATGAGATTTCTTTTCGCCAGATTGTCTAATTTTTGTCTAATTATTTTAGTGAATGTACGGTATACAATTACAATAATACACAATTACCAATTACTAATTAATTTATTTTATACACAAAATTAAACCGACTTCAAAATCACCAATAAGCACTCGAAAAATAAATTAATTTAATTATTATAAGCGCTACTCACTCATCTATTTGAAGTCAAATAGATTTATTCGACACGAACATTAATTGCATAAAAGTAGCTACAGCAAAAAGCCAACATTACATAGTGTTCCCATTCCCAGGCGGTCACCCATCTAAGTACTGACTACGCCGGCCGTTGCTTAACTTCGGTGATCGACGAAAGCTAGTGTTTTCAACGCGCTATGAACGTTGTCAATCATTAAATACGTATATTTAAATACAACCATAATAGTTATCATCATCATCAATAGACGAGCCCGCGAGTTAATAATCCACAACTATTGCTCATTACAACACGAAAAACAAGATTTTACAACAATACCAGTTTGCTGCTTTGTAACGAAAGGTCCACAAACAAAATTTTACAAAATTATTTTTATTTCATCAGTTATTATTATGTTTTAAAAATGTAAAACATGCGAAACGTTTGTAAAATGAAACATTTATAAATTGTAATGGAAGAGATTTTGGAATAGGCTTTTGTACTAAATTTAAAAAATTGGTTAATAATATAGCTTAATGTTGATAGTATTCCGAAACATCTATATTTTTGAAAAAAACTTACATTTACAATATGTATTTTGCATTTCAAAAAAGCAAACAAATTTCTGCACAAAAACGCTCCAGACTGTTATGGCGTCTTGAATGATGTCACGCCGGGGCAAACATATGTGTTTGTGTAAGGACTTTGTCAACGTTTTTAATTTAAAATGAATCCCTCGTATTACAAGAACTGCATAGTGCCCCAGTTTACAAGCACAAGTATAAATACGCCAAAAAAATTATTCATCTATGTTCCAAACGATCCACAAATGCGAAAAAAGTGGCAAACGCTTGCGAGGAGGAATGATGGCCACTAAATCAAGAATGTATTTTTGTGAAGATCATTTTGATGAAAGTATTTGACACAGTATATATAATCTTAGTAATGTAAATGTTAAAAAAACTGTCACTTTTCCTCAAGAATAGTGGTAAAACAATAACAAACTAGTTCAGTTAAGCGGCTGAAGAACTAGTATCCATGGCGAAGAATAAATAAAAATAAAAAATAATAATATTAGTACTATAAAAATGTCAACAACATTAGTAATGTCTAGTGATGTTTAGTACGGTGTGACGCTGTGACGTCACATTTTCTGATTGGTGTTAACTATCACGTGACTCAATGCCTATTTTTTCAGATTTTCTTTACTAAAAATATTCATAATCTTTACTTATTTTGATAAACTGTTTTATTTTTTAAAATCTCTATATCTTAATCAATAGTAAGAACCTCTAATCCATCCAATTAATTCTTAGTAGAAACAAGCCTATTTATATCATGCAAATAGTTAGTTTTAAAATGTCAAATAACAATGTAGATATTAAAATTTCAGCTGTAAAGGAGTCTCGTCAATTACAACAACATTTGTAAAAAGGCTTTGTGAAAGTCAAAGTTACAAAAAATAATTATTACATTCAGTATACATAATTATATATCCTACATGAGTACAAATTCGTTTTATATAAAGGGGGTTGGGTAAAGTTGGCGTCGTTTTTTAGGGTTCCGTAAAACGTAAAAACAGAACCCTTATAGATTCGTCATGTCTGTCTGTCTGTCCGTCCGTATGTCACAGCCACTTTTTGCCGAAACTATGAAAACTACACTGTTGAAACTTGGTAAGTATAATGTATTCTGTGAACCGCATTAAGATTTGAAAAAAAAATTAAACAAAAAGAAAAATTAGGGTTGCCCCCCATACTGAGAACTGAAACTCAAAATATTTTTTTTCATCAAACCTACACGTGTGGGGTTTCTATCAATAGGTCTTTAAAAATGATGTTGACAAATACAAATACAAAAATCTTTATTGCTGTTTGTAGGTAAGATAAGATAATACAAAACATTTTAAAAGTTGCCCCATACAAACTGGCCTCTGCGAGAGGCATGCAATATGTCTGGCAAGACAATTTGTTAGTCTTAATTTTTAAGTAAAATAAAATTAAATAATAGTCAGCTGATTAAAGTCTTCTTCTTCCTCATCTTCTATTAATTTCTGGTTTTTATTTATGTCATCGGATTCTTCATCTTCGATTCATTTCTGGCTTCTATTTGGTTGTGATATATATTTGTGTGAGATAAATGTTTGGTGAGCACAATTTCGCCAACGTCTTGTGTTTCATCAGGATATTGTCTTGTGTTTTTGAGTTTGATCAATATGTCCATCCAAGGTCTAAGGTCTTGCATTAGCAGAGTTCTTTAGAGAGTCTTGCATTTGAGGTCTCTAAAACCATTTTCGTCTACACTGAATAATTTGCGCAAGACACACTTCCAAAGTGGAACTTTCTCTAACTCTAACTTCTAAAGTAAGAAAATGAAAAATCTAAAAAAAATATATGATGTACATTACCATGTAAACTACCAACGAAAATTGGTTTGAACTCGATTTGATGAGTAGTTTTTTTTTAGTACGTCATAAATACACTATTATTGAAACTTCGATCAAAGTTACAACGAACTATAAGAACTATGTGTACTATGTATATTATGTTACTTGCTGCAACGGAACCCTTCATGAGCGAGTCCAACTCGCACTTGGCTACTTTATTATGCAATCAGATTTGCTGTAAGTCATATCGGAACTAAGTTATGGCTTTTGTTTTTCTGTGTATTTTTATACGGATTAGTGGCGCCATTTCCTTCAGCAACCAAAGATCTGTTGTCACTTTTCTAAAATATTACCTTACCTCAGGGGTATTGGTTCAATCAGATTTAATGTACCTACGTCAAATTGGAGCTGAGTAATGGTCTTTCAAAGTTTTTTTACATGGACTGGTATAGCCATATTCTAAAGCGGCCAAAGATTCGTTGTCACTGTAATGTTTTTTTTTAATTACCCAAAAAAAACTTTGAAAGGGAATAATTCAGCTCCGACATAACTTACAGCAAATCTAATTGCACAAATACCCTTGATGTAAAGTAATATTTCAAAAAAGCTATAACACATCTTTAGCCGCTAAAAAAACGAAGCCACTAAGCCCATACAAAAATCCAAAAAATAAATAACTTTGATAGCCCATAACTCAGCTCCGATATTACTTAGAGTTGCACATAATATATAGCATTAAGGTTATTCACTGATATATTAAAGTGATAACAGATCTTTGGCCGCTAAAAAAAACCGACGCCACTAGTCCATACAAAAGTACCGAAACGCCTTTGTTGTTGTCAAATTTCACTGATTATGTTTATATTTGAAAAAAAAAATGTACAATAAATTGTACAAATGTATCTAGAATAAATTATGGCTGGTCTCACACGCCACACGCACCACTGTAGTTTTGAACTTTAAAAAAGTGATGAAGGAAAACATCGTGAGGAAAGATTAAGTGTGGTGGATTAAAGCCTGCATTCTCCTTGCGAGATAAGGCCCCGAGTCCCAACTGTGGGAAAATTTAGTGTGTTACATGAGAGTGTTACGGCTAGTTGGGATAACGGCAACTACTGATTCGGAGCCTCTCGTTCGAATCCAACGCGTGCGCACAAAAAAAAAAAAAAATAATAATAGAATGGTAGAGAAAATTGGTAGGTAAATAATGATTAACTTTTGTTGAAAGTTTGATTGACACTTCTTATATATGCACTTGATTACCACGGATTATTACCTAGTTTAAAAGACCAAAACTTTCGCCTGTCGACTATTGGTAAATTTTATTAGACTGTCCGCGCACTAATGGGAATTAGGTCATAGTCTAAACTTTACGTCAATTTTATTAATTTAAACTTCAGATTCAGATTCTTTATTTCAGACCTTAGGTATAACAGATATACACTTGGTAGCGTCATTTACAAAATTCTAAGAATAGTTTAAAAAATTTAAATTATTACAACAACAATTTTACAACAAATTTAAATTATACATATTCAAGTTATAAAGAAGTATATAAAAGAAAATAATTTAAAAATAAATAGCGGCTATTTAGTTGGGCCTAGTCAGTTCAATGCAGCTGTAGAGAGGCGTTGTCAGAATGTATGAAAACAACATAATTATATAAAACTTGAATTTTAAAAAAATATATATAAAAGAGATATTACAAAATTTATGTCAATGTACGAGTAGAAAATGATTTTGTCCAATTGTTTTTGTCTTTTAAAAATTGTTTGTCTTCATAGTAAGCCCTGCATACCAGATATTTTTTGACTTCATTTTTAAACTTCGTCTCATTTAGGCTTGTTACCTTTTCTGGAACAATGTTATAATAACGAACACTGTTTCTTATGAAAGAAATGTCCGTCTCGTGTAATCTACAACGCGGATACACAAGTCTATTTTTATAATGCGATGCATCGGACTTATTAGCATAGTGACATCTATTTTTTCTAGCATACATGATGCACTCATATATGTAAAGCGATGGCACTGTGAGGATTCCAATTGTATTAAATAAATCTCTCAAAGATTGTCTCGGACCTAACTTATAGATAGCGCGTATTGCTCTCTTTTGTAGCACAAATATTGTATTTCTATCTGCCGCCGAACCCCACAATAATATACCGTAAGACATTATGCTGTGGAAGTATCCATGGTAAACAAGCCTGGCAGTTGCCACATCTGATATTCTTCTTATTTGGCGAACAGCATGTGCAGCTGAACTAAGTTTGTCCGCCAATTTATTTATATGAGGACACCATTGGAGTTTGGAGTCAATGGTTATTCCTAAAAATGTTGTGGATTGGATTGGTTCAATTATTTGACATTTTATGGCTATTTTCACGTTAAAGTTATGTAAATTTGACAGTGAAAAACATATACATTTTGTTTTTCCCGGATTTAAAGCTAAGTTGTTGGCATCGAACCAGTTGCTCAAAATATTTAAATTTTTTATTTATTCTACAGTAATCCATTTGCCCCCCTCTCTTAACTTGAAATAACACAGGTATCGTCTGCGAATAAAACAATTTAAACTATGACAATAGTCTCAATGCTATACGTCACCACATTCGAGATAGTATTAGCACGAAATTTTGGTTTCTCTGCCGCGAAATCAGATTCTATTGCGTCCTTTCTAACCTACAGTGTGACCGCGTCGTAAATCGTGACGTGAACGGTGACACGGTGAACGCGCCGCGCGGCTTTTTGATTTTTAATTAGTAATTTTAAAATGTTCACAGATTCGTCATTTATTGAGATATCCAAGTATTTTTTGCAGTTTGTATAATTTATTTCTGTTATCTTTAAATCGATGTAATTATTTTTTGATTTTATGCAATTGGAAACTTCCTTATTGTAAAAAAGTGTCATTAATACAAAACTTCGTCGATTCGACGAGTCATGGTTGCTGGTCTGGCTCTCACAGGCCTCCCATATAAGAAATATTACCGTGTGTTATGAGGGGAACGGCCCAACTAAGATTATACGGAAGCAGCAATGGGTGTCGCACCCATTGCTGCTTACTAACTTAAAATTTAGATAATTTTTTTCACATTCGCATCGTCGAGCCGACGGTTGACGGTTGACGGCCGAATGGGTTTTAGAGGGCTAAGAGACTAATTACACGGTATTTTTACATGACACATAAGATGTATCAAATGTATATAAAATAAGCCAAGTGCAAGTCGAATGAACGAATGAAGTATTCCGTACCAATATCTATGAAAACGGCAAAAATCATGTCTATTTTATACAAACCCCACTTCCACACATTTATATTAATTTTATTCTTATGATTATTAATTTTAACACAATGTAGAAATAATCAAGTAATAGCCAATATAAATACATAGAGAATGGTAGAAAATCGTCAGAAGTAGGAAAGTTGAAAAATAAAATAACTGAATTTTGAGTTGTGGCTCTTTTGTCTCAAAGCAGCGATTTATTTTCAATACATCGCCAAATTTAAAAATGTAGTATTAAAGAAATGACGTCTCTTGCAAAATTAAACTACGTAGGGCCATCTTTCAGCTTAATCATCAGACCTGGTTACAATCTGCGTAAGCAACCCACTATTTGTTCTCACTGCTGGGACTCGGGGCCTTCACTCGCAAGGAGAGATCTAGGCTGGGGCTAGGTTATAAATCCACCACGCTGGCCAAGTATGGGTTGGTAAATGTCACATGAGGTGTACACTCTAGGTACTTACATGTCGGTTTCCTCACGATGTTTTCCTTCATCGTTTATAAGTTAGCGGCATTACACGCTGACATCGAGTGGTGCGCGTGGGGCTCCGAATCGGCAGTCACCGTTCTCCCGAATAGATGAGCCATAACGTAGACTTTAACAGCGACTTAGAATTTAACACCAATGTACTCGTTTAATTACTGTCATCCCTTAACCACCTTCCAGCACCTTCATCAGACCCTGGTTACCATCTAGCACCAAAGTAGTACTCGTCAAGACAAATCAAATGATCCCAAGCTCGATGGGGTTATTGGGGTTACGTCGTTTAATTGCTGGGTTCCTATGACCACCTTCCAGCTCCATCATCAGACCCTGGTTACTGTCTAGCACCAATGTAATCGTCAAGACAAATCAAAAGAGCCCAAACTCGATGGGGCTATGACAATTAATTGTTGAATTCCTATGACCACCTTCCAGCTCCATCATCAGACCTTGGTTACCATCTAGCACTAAAGTACTCGTCAAGACAAAGAAAACGAGTCCAAACTCGGTGGAGCTATGTCGTTTAATTACTGAGTTCCTATGACCACCTTCCTGCTCCATCATCAGACCCTGGTTACCATCTATCACCAAAGTACTCGTCAAGACAAAGAAAATAAGTCCAAACTCGGTGGGGCTGTCTTTTAACTCCTGAGTTCCTATGGCAACTTTCCGGCTCCATCATCAGATCATCAGCATCATTCAATTTTCATACCATTGTTTGCAATAAAATTTACACACGTACCTATAATGCGAGATTTCAACTTTTTGCAAGATTTGATAATAAGCATCCGGTTTCGTAGTAACTATTTTCTAATCTGTGGCTTCGGGACAGGTGAAACTAAATTTTAATTTATAAAAGCTTGAAAACATCGGAGAAAAAATCTAACAACAACGTTATGAAAAAAAACATGCAAAAAGATTTCACTGTGGTGAGGTTCGATCTCAGTGCTACATCCGTCCCACCGCTGACGTAAGTTGCTCTCTAACCGTTGAGCCAAACTTCCTAATTACTAGGGTATCAAATTTTTAGACCATATGAACTCTATTAACGTTTGTAAGAATTGATTATTTTTATTTATTGAATATTGAACGGCGAACGGAGCAAAGAGCGACGTGCGTCCGTGTAGCAAGACGTCTCTTCCGACACTGTCAGATCTTATAAGAGTGAAAGAGAAGGAAGATGCGATACGTTTCGACTTTTTAAAAACAATTAAATAAGTGTGAGTTTTTTAATTAAACCAAAATATAAACCAGCAATGTCCTTTGTCAAAATATAATACGTCATAATTTAAAAAATTACTAGTGTCCGTCTCCTAATTACACTGATATCTAAGTCTAAAACTAATTTTTAGAGGTTTGTTTACGATTTTTTTCTATCGTGATTTTTTTACCAAATCTTGTATTTATGACCTCGGGTCACTCATAAATATGTTCAAGAATAACATATATTTTACTCATTATCTCAAACCATACACATTTTGCTAAATTGGTATTGAAAAAAGTGCCATTTGGCTGTTGTCAGCGTCTTAAAAATTTGTTTTATTTTAATTATTTGTTTTGAAAGTGAATTTACTGCCAAATATTTACCTATTTGTTATACACTTTTTTATATAGGTACTTTAATCAAGCTTCTACCTGTTATTACATAGCGTTATTGATACCGACAAAAAAATCAGGTTTGTCGTATGGAAGCTATTTTATGTTCTCTTGTTCCACACATTTTTAGGGACTAAAAGTCACTATAGTCCTAAACAAAAAAAAGTACAGGTGTAGAGTATAATCGTGGTTTTACATTTGGCTTTGTAGTGTAATAGTTATTTGTTGTACAAGAGTGCAAAGTTGCTTTTTAACCGCGTGCTCAATTTTGATGACCGAGTAAGCGAAGGGTTCTAAAAATTAGAATCCTGAGCGTAGCAAAAGGGCACAAAGGAAAGAATCAATGCACTCGAGTGCAACACGTAATTTTTTATCCCACCTTAGCGAGGCGAAGTGACTAAACGCTTTGTGTACCCATTATTAGCAGTTTCAGTCAATTCTGTTGCCGTCAAATAACCTTCTTTGTCGTTAGAATCACTTATTTCAGTTTTTCACTTGTATTCAATTTTCGTGATTTTAACCGAAGGTTTTGACTTTGAGTTGATTTAGCCATGGTTTTAACAATAACAATATGACGTGAAAATATGGTGAGTTGACCGGTTGAGGAAAGGAGTGTGATCTGTGTACATAAAAAAGTATCCGCCCAAATGTGTTAAATTATGGTAGCGCTAAATTAAGGAAATTTTTAAGGAAATAAATAAACGTATCTACCTCTACTATGCAGAAATATAGTTTTTAAACTTTCACGATTTGTATACATGATGGATAAATGAATATAATAGGTTAAGCAATTATTTATATCGTGATTAAGCCCCGTACTATATCAACATTAAGTACTATGCAGAATTAATGAAAAAAAAATTGGCAGTCATAGAAACTGCCGATAGAAGTGAAAACTTGCTGTTGCCCTGGTACTGGTAGGTACCTAGGGGCAAACGCAACTCTTTTATATTTCTGTTGTCCTGGTATCTGGAGATAAACGCTGGGCTGTTGGAGGTAGGTAATCGAAACTCTTTACTGTTGCTGTTGCCCTGGTACCTGGCCGTTTTTACCGAGTTTACCCGAAGATTTCATATCCGATCCGATCCATTATCATATCCAAGCGTGACGATTGATGAATCCATTTTACAGCCCACGAAAATTATGTCTATAGCGCGCCTAAAGAAGTTTTCACTTCAAAAATTGGCAGTCATAGGAACTGCCGATAGAAGTGAAAGCTTATAACTCAGAATTTGATAGTTCACTTTGGCAACTATACACGTGTAACCGGAGGGCGTGGCCTGGCAATCATGGCATGGCCATCTAGATATGCGTCAGCATTTCCCATTGGCTCACGCATTTCTAGATAGCCATGCCACGATAGCCAGGCCACCCCTTCAGCATTTCCCTTTGGTTGACGCATTTCTAGATGGCCAATGGCCATGGTCCCGAATTTACCTACTTGTACTTACTTATTTTTGAAAATAAGTAGGTAAGTATATTTGCCCGCGCTTCTACCGCCTCACTAAATCGGCTATCGCTTTGCTAATGCTGTCTCTATCATTTCAAGCGAAAAGAAAAGAGAGAGAAACATCAAAGCGATGACATTTTTCGGTAGACCCCCCGGTCTAAACCCATCAAAGTCTTCGTAACACGAAAGCGCGCACTCTTAAACGCTCGATCAATATTGGTGCTGGACAATTCACACACAACACCATCTGACCCCAAACTAAGCAAAGCTTGTGTGATAGCGGCCAGATAGCTGATATAATACTTATTTAGTTTTAAATACATACTTATTATACATAGAAACTGTGTCTGGGCACAGTGCAAACATTTGAATTCATCACACAAATATTTGCACTGGGTGGGAATCGAACCCACGACCCTCGGCTTCGCAGGCAGAGCTATTACCAACTAAGCCACGAGGTCAGTCAAACACATTTTTTTTTTTAACTTTAATAGGCACTTTACACTTGACCGCCACCTCGCCTGATGTTAAGCGACGATGCGGTCTACGATGGAGCATGTTTACCTAGAAAAAAAACTGATTCAGTCTCGATTTGAAGTCACAAAGATTGTAACCAGCGGGGAAAACCCACTCGGGCAACGTATTCCACAGTCTAGACGTTCTTATCACAAAAGTAGAATCAAATCTCTTCGTTCGCGTCTTTAGAACATCAACCATGAAACGATGTCGCTTTTTCGAGCTTCGAGCATTCCGATCGAAAAAAGGACAAGGTGGTATTAGATCATGTAAATCAGCCGCACACTCTCCGAAGTGTATCCGATAAAAACCCGATAGACTAGTCAGTATGTGTTTGACACACTCCCATCTCCCATAAAATACTCTTTTGTTTGTTGTTAAAATCTGAAGTCCAATTGAGAACACATTAATAATGCTTTATTTAAGTTGGATTTCGACCAGTTGGCGCTTGGCGACCACTAGTACTGCATTAAGCACGACCCACGTCAGGCAATGCACAGTTATGAAGTATTAGGACGAGTTCATTGAAATGCGCTTAGTCAGCCCAATCGGCGTTATTTATTGGGATTTTCGGATATACTGAAATAACATCATGACTCGATGCAACCTTTTTAAAAGACACCGTTTCCTTACAGTTACTTCTCGGAACTTCCCTTTATTACATTTATCTATACTATCTTTTACCGGAAGACGCAGTGTTGGACGGCCTCCCACTAGATGGACAGATGACCTCACAAAGGTCGCTGGAAACCGCTGGTTGCAGGTTGCACGGGACCGTTCGTTGTGGAAATCTAGGGGGGAGGCCTATGTTCAGCAGTGGACGTCTTGCGGCTGATGATGATGATGATACTATCTTTTTACATCTATATTATTTTAAATCTATATTATCTTTATCAACGAATCACTTCATCAAAAACAAATTTACCAACAAATCGAGACAAATCATATGGATCAGGTTGGGTCTTTCATCGAGTCTCAAAGCTGTGAATATGTTTCAAGTTTGAAGAGGTGCTCGTGTAATACCAAGCACAGATTCGCTTGTGAATAGAGTATTGTAGTGCACCTTTGGAATGGGTCAGCTAAGTACCGGCTGGAGGCTCTAGAATCGATCAGTCGAACTATTTGTAGCTCCAAAAACATCACATATTCATGGCTAAATGCTCAAAGTATATTTATGATTGACGTTCCTTAAGACTCGAACGAGGAGGCTTGACTACACTTTCATATTAAGAACGTCTAGGCTGTGAAATTGTTGCCAGAGTGTTTTTTTTTTTCGGGATAGAAAGTAGCCCTTGTACTTCAATCCATTCTAACAATTTCATCTATGAATGTACCCATGCTACGAAAATAAATAAAGAAGAAAAAAAATCTTTACTTTACCATTTTAGACTATAATCTTTCTCAGTTCCGAATTTCAGACACCCGTTTAGTTATTGCAATGTGATTGAGCAACAAACATCTAGGCATCTAAACAACCGAACATCCAAACTTTGTCATTTACAATATTTTTTACTAAAAAAATCGTTTAATAACTACACCAATATTAATTTAAACTATTAATTTCGTTGCTTAAGAGAAAAAACTTCTAATTTGTATGTAGACCTCAGACTTTCCCAATGAACACCTTCATACGTTCATTGGGAAACTATAACGAGAAGTTTTCCATTTTCCCGTTTAGGATTATTTGTAAATAAATTTTATTTATTTGGATTTTGAGTTCTGTTGTCGATAAACTGTAATGCGAATGAATACTCGAAAATGGTCCTTACGAATCGTATTTTATTAGAATTCAAGATCATGATTATGAGATGATATTCTCAATGGATCAAGTAATTCCCATAAACATTAATTTATACATATTTTACTTAATTTACTTTTATTTATACACGTTCACTGCGTGTCAGGCCGATTTCGGCACACCGCGGGACTTCAGCTGGTGCGGACGAAGAAACCTATGTCCCTCTCACCTGTGCGAAACAATTATCTCAGGTGTTTGTAAAAATTCAACAGAGACAAATATATATTTCATCTTGTGGTCAAAATTGTAGGTATTCCCCATCAAAATATAACGGTAGGCTTTTATCGACCTACCACGCACTGACGGTGAAAAACATCCGCTGAGTGCGGCAGTGAGTGGGCCTATTTCGGCCCGCCTCCCTATCAGGCAGCTAGCGACCCCCTACCGCACAGAGCGCGCGTCCCGCCATTTAGTGTTGTGCTTTCTAACTGATCTGATGTAGCGTGTGATCAACGATGGCAAACAATAAAAGAAAAATACAAATATTGGAAAATACAGTTATTCGCCCCGCAGCTATTGACAGCGATAGTGACAGTAGTGAAAACATATTTTCCACCAAGAAAAATAAAAAATATTGGGAAACAAATGTGCACGGAAAACGAAGCACAAGCGGTAAGTTTTGTTTACTACCTATACATATCAACATAGCAGCGTTAGACTCATAACGACGTGGGGATTTTTTATGTAATACCATTATTTTTGAAAATGATTATTCTCAAATTGTTTATTTGCTTTTAGTATTATAGTATCTGCCAAGCATCTGTGAACATCTTTCCACATTTTATGTTTTGATTAATGTTTTACTTATATTACTGTAAAGTGTAATCTAAATCCGTTCAGTAGTTTTTCCGTGAAAGAAAAGCAAACATAAATACATCTAAACTTTTACATTTTAATTTTTAACATTAGTGTTAATATTTATAAATTTTAACATTTTAACATCAAATTAAGAAAAAAAAACATTTCAGAAAATCATGTAAAACCTAAGGACAATTACCATGTCCTTGAGATGAGCGCTAAACGAAGAAATTGTGAAGGGAGCTACGACCTAGCAAAAAAAGTTAATAAAATAAAAAAATATTGCTGGAAACGCAACCAAAAATGTTAAGTGAATAAAAACAGTTTTCAGTTATTTTACGATAATTCTGTTTTATTTTCGATATCCGCTTATTTTTCTCTGTCCCATCACTACTAAAAATACTTTCTAGTGCGGTTCAGGTCGATATCGGCCTCCCGTTTTTCCTGCTTTATTTCTCATTTCCTGCTCGGCAGATCCCAAGGCGAATCAAACCTAGGGAAGTTGGGTTCAAGGTCATTCTAACGATATAAAAAAATATATACATTATGTTTCCACAAATTTAGAGCAATTTTTAATCTATCCTAGTGCTGGTGGGTCTAGAAAGACCTGCCACGCACTGACAGAAATATCATGGGAGGCGCATTTTGGCCCACCGCCGCACCAGATGAAAAATTATGATTTTACTTGCGCAGTAAACGTGTTAAACATTCTAATTTTGTGCGTCGATGTTTGGGGACTGAGTAACTGCCTATTGATTTATGTACTCGTATCTATACTGTAGCTGATATAATACTATCCATATATTTTAAATAGGTACATACTTATTACACATAGAAAACACCCAGGCACAATGATAATCATTATAATATGGACAATGTACATGTAGATATTAATAATGTAGATATTAATTTACTGATGTCAATCTTCTCACCTTGAATTTAGGTCATACCTACTACGTGTCAGTAATTAAATGTACCTTACGCACGCCCAAGAAGTCTCTCAAGTAGGTAGAGCGTTTAACGCGATAAATTGTTGTAACTTAGCTGATGTTACGAGGATGGACCTCGTCCAAAGTAAAAAAACTAGTGGTCATTTTTTTTTCAATAAACCTAGTACCTAAATTGATTGACGCCACTGGTAATAAATTATGCTTGAGTTATCTGTGAGGGGTCGATTATAATCAATCCCACAGTATAAATAGGTATGTAATAACATTAATAATTATTTATTGATCGAAGTAATCCGTCAGAGATCCAAAGTCACCAATATATTTTTTTTACTTTTTTTTATAGAATAGAGTGACGAGACGAGCAGGACATGTCTGTGCCTGGTGGTAAGCAACATGCCTGCCACATAACAGCACAGTGACACGCAGCTATTGGATCATGTCCAAATCATTACCTAGCACTGCACTGCGCTCGTCTCTCTCTGTGCGCGGTTTGAAGGTCAATGTTTCCAGCGAAATTACAGGGCTTAGAGATATAGGTAATATCTCTAAGCCCTGTAATTTCGCTGGAAACATTGACCTTCAAACCGGAACACATCAGCAATCTAAAGTGGAAGTGTATCGGTCTTATCCGTCATAGTACCAATAACCATTGTCGTAGCCGTGTTATCAAGTGGAAGTCAAATTGTTAGACGAGGTATATGATGCTTTGTGACTCGATGAAGTAACGATATCTAACAATACAGTAAAGTGGAAGGGAAAAACCAAAGATTAATAAATAATAATAAATATTGGTGGACAATTCACACACAACACAATCTGACTCCAAACTTAGCAAAGCTTGTATGATGGCGGCCAGATAGCTGATATAATACTTATATAGTTTTAAATACATACTTATTATACATAGGAACACCCAGACACAGTGCAAACATTGCGTATCATGTTAGAAGTCTATGCAATAGTTCAGCAGTGTACAGATGTGGACTGATGTCTTAACATAACACTGGCGATAAGAGAGCCCCCAGAGAACATGGTTGGCTAAACAGCGCGGAAATAAAGCTAACATTTTAGCGAACTTTGCAGTCCGACACTAATTGTTAGATTCGCATGAAATATTTTTTAAATAAGAGTATTATTAATATATTACAATTTGAATATTAAACAAATGTATTTACTTATTAGTTCTTTCAACATTGACTTGAATCTCTATTAACAATATTATTAGCACATTAAAATCAATTAAACAATTTACGCTTAAGCTTAGTTACTGTGGCTAACTTCTTTTTTAATAAATCTAAGAAGAATATATTTGATTTTTTATGGCACGTTGCTCCGCTTTTCACCACCAACTGCTGATGGTAAGCAACGGTCTAGGGTGTACTCAAAAGTGTACTTACGCAATTCTAGACGACTCTTATTCACTGTCATCTTGAAATGTAAAACATTTTTAACATTATAGGTAAAGTTTTTTAAACCCTTGAGGGGTTTAAAAAACTTTATTTATATTTTAATTTAACTTTAGTTTAATTCAGGTTTCAGGTTAATTTAAAAATAAGGTTTGTCGAAAAGGGATACCGCAAAATGTAATTTAACATACGGCTTACTACACTTTGAGAGGTTGATTATAAATAGGAATATGAAAAAAATAGCGAAACTCAAAGACTCAGATATTTGATGAATCAAGATAAAAAAGTGATCTAATAAAAGAAGAACAAAAATACGAAACTACAATCTTACAAAACAATTAAATAGAAAAGGGCTATTTTTTAGGTACTACTTAATGGTGACAACTTATACTAATTTGTGATCGGAACTACTTAACTGTTATTGTAAATTAGCAGCACCCCGCGGTGTTACCCGCGTAGAACCCGTTCTCGTTGTTTTTTCGAGATAAAAGTAGCCCATGTGTTTTTCCACACTATAATCTGTGTTCCAAATTTCAGCCAGATCCGTTTATATGTTAAGACGTGATTGAGCAACAAACATCCAAATATGATACATTGACATTTATAATATTAATAGGAAGTTGGATGGTTGATCATATGAGTATTTTGTAATTAAAATGTATCACATTTGTCATAATCCTAAAAGCCATGTTTGAGCGTCATTACCCCGTAGCCTGAACGGTATTGCCCAGAGTCAGGGGGAATGCCGCTCAAACATGTTTTTTTCATAAAATGTTTTCCTTTTTTTTTGTGGGGGAAATACTTTTTTGTATCCTCACCATGCAGGGACATGGTGAGGTATGTAGGTATCGACACCATGGCGACGACAGACATGGTGCCCCTGCCGACTAAAACCCCCACAGATTTCTCCTGCGTGGTCAGGGGTCAGGGTCGCGGGGTCACTTTTTGCATTTCCGTCAACGACCCTAACCCTTGCCACCGTCCTTGTGAACCCGCGTCGCGAGGGGCGTTAGCACTCCCGCATTTAGCTGTAGTGACGCGCCGGAAATCAACGACGCGTCACCTCCTCGAAGGCCTATTCCTAGGTGGGGTGCTGGACGGCCCTAAACGTCCGACGCCCCAGGCCTTCCGGTGGAGAAAGGGTGGGAGCCCAGAGCTCTCTGGGCTCGCCCCCGTGTCCACTTCCGCCTCAGTAGAGGAACGAGAGGCTAAAACTCTCGCTCCTCTAACTCGCACGATCTCTCACTGTCAAGCATCACGGCGAAGACGGTCGACAGCGAGAGGTCTATCCTCACCACCGCGGCTAGGGATAGCCGCGGTTTTGCCTCTATGGCCGCACCGCGGTCCTTCCACGGACCTGCAAATCAGAATGGTCGTGGAGGACCTTCATCTGGAAGACTTAGGAATTTTAACCTTAACCTTCCCAAGTCTTCCAGTCCCCCTTCCCAAACCTCTACACGCACTGCTCAAGGGGGTGAGGAGCGCGTGTAGAAGTTCCCAGCCCCGGCCGGGATTCACCATCACACAACAAGATGCCACCGAGGCAAGTTGTTGTGTGATGCCCAGGGTGCACCAAGTGGAGGTTCCCGAGCCACGCATCCCATAATGGTTTCCTACTTCTAGTACGTATAAGATAACTGCCATGATTTTTTGTAATTTTTTTTATTACCAGATCATTAAAGATTGTGTTACATTTCTTAATTTTGATTTACTGTAAATAATTTAAATAATATATTAGTTTAAGGAAACTAAAAAATAATGCAAAATTACTTTTAATTATCTGAACGACGACGTAGTGATAGTTTCATATGAAATTTGCTCAAGTTCAAATGAAATTTGGAAATTTGTTCAATTTAATTTTAAATTGAAGTCATTTTTTTTTTTCGGGGAAAATAAATTATGTCAGATCCGAATGAGATTTATGGAACAGCCGATGAAAAAGCCTCAGTTCAATTTGTTACAAATGAGACGTAGGTATACCTACTATTCTCACATCCCGACATTTTCGAGTGTCTAAAATCACGCCTTTATATCGAATCCTACCCAACACGACATAATAGTATAGTGCTGAGATGCTCAGACATATTAAAGTGCGCTAAGCGTACAATTAGAGAAGAACCTTGTAGAGGTCCATGTTCAGCGCCAAACTAAAAGATCGAGTTGGTAACGCCGAAATCTTATCATATCTCTGTATAAATAAAACAAATAAGTAATCATAGGTATAAATAACAAAAATTCGACACTATGGGCATCAAGTATAGTCTATAACACCTAAGTGGGGAAAAAATTATAAGTACTTAACACTATTATTATACGAGATAATAATTATATAATTTGTATGTGGCGTGTAACATAACGTGACGCTTCCGGATAAATCTTTTCCATGACGTGTGATTGATGGTTTTATTATGTTTCGTTTTGTCTACGGACTACGGATTCTCTCATTACGGTTGCAAGCCTATTGAATTGTATTTATTTTAAATAATTTGTACATCATCATCATGACCTCTGTTGAATGTAGGGTATATTATTTCTGTTGAGTATAGGCCGCTCTTCGTGTACGACACTATTGCGATCTTGCGCGAATATTATCATCATCCAATTATGACTGGCAACTTTCCGAATGTCATTCGTGGTCGTATCAACGGTATCAAACGAACTCAAAGACACAATTACAAAAGAGCATTGTAGCAAAAAAGTAGTAGAAAACTTCGTAAAGTCCAGAGCAAATCCTGACGCATGATCCCACTATCTGTGTACAATCTGTGTACAATCCATTCCCCCACGTATTGCTATAGGTGTGCTTAAGGTGCGCTTATACGGGCGACTAAAATTGCTCAATTTTATTCCAGTCAATACTCGTCAACTATGACGTCACGACAACATCAAGCAATTTATGGCAACGGCAACAAGCATCAAAACTGCGCAATACAATATTGAGCGATATCGCGCAACTTCATCAACTAAGCAATACTGTCCTACACGAGCATTTCAGTATTCGCTCGCTATGGACGACATTGTTCTTGCTGCGGCGGCTTGTAGCGCCACCCGACCTCTCGCGCTCCCCGCGGAAGCAAGACGGCAAGCCGCAAAACAAACAAGAGCGAATGAGATATATACAAAAATTGCTAGGAATTTCCAAGCCCATTGGATATTCGTCAATTCGTATCGGCGACATTAAGCAATATGAAATATCTGGAGCAATTAGAAGCAATATCGCCGAAATAATTGCCGCAATTTTGAAATTGCGTTTAATTGCTCCATTAATTGCTCCAGATCGGTCCATTCGTGTCGCCGAGCAATTATTGCCCTCGTGTAAGCGCACCTTTATTATTATTGACAGGTAAGCAGCTGATACTTGTATATATATTGTACAGTTTCAGAAGTTGTGCTTGTTCTTCTTAACTACAATATCTGACTTAGTGATTTATCTATTTCTGTAAATAATATACCAAAATTTGTAAGAATAATTGCTACTAGATAGGTACTTGATTTTGTTTTGATTTAATTATAATATTGTACGAGTACATGACAATGAGGCATATCCAGAATGTAAAAATACCTGGCAAAAATATTTATCTATTTTGACAAAAGGGACGCCAACATTTATTTTTTAAGAATTTTTTACATGCATAAACGACTATGCCTATAATTTGATATTGATATATTATTATATTTTCACTTATTTTATTAATACATACCTATGGTTCGCCAACACCTCATTCTAAAAAAAACGCCTCATGCTATTTATGTAGTTCCTTCGTTCACATAATAGCATTTTCCTTGTAAAATTGCAATAATGCATTACTATAATAGGTTACATTTACAGTGGTTTCTTGTTAACCTTGTCCATAATATGCAATGAAGGGCAATGTGCAACGTGGTATCAGCAAAGTTTGCAAATTATCCTTTTTATCTAACGTGTTTCTGCTACTCTTAAAAAAATAGTAGCAAAAATGCTTCCTGAATACATTATTTTTTTCGACAATAACTATGCTAATCTCTTGATAAAACATTGTAAATCCTTAACCACCGCATTCCAAATATTCACTCAAGGCATAGAATAGATAATATAGATAGAACGGACACTCCCCACCCCCCGCCAATTTCAAGCTTCCTCCCCCTCGCGGACGCGAGGCGGACTCAACGAAGGGTTATTATATCGGACGATAATTTTCTATGAGAATACGACCATGATGCTGTATTATTTAACAAAATGGTACCAAATTTTTCGTCTATTATACGAAACAAGAATAAGAGATTTTTAATTTCATAAGAATTTCTATAAAGATCATTTTTATAAACTGTGTTAAGATATTCTGGTTAGAAGTACGCGCCAACACTGAAGTCCTGTGACGAAATTATTAAACTCGTTGTTTTTAAACTGCGGCTTTCGTTGTCAGAATTGAATTGTCAGAATAGTATAGTACAATATAGCACTTCTCTTTCTCTTTGGGTAAGTGTACTTAACTAAAAATCAATTCGTACATGGTACCTTTATTATCTCCTATTTTGTTTTAAATCTTCTCCCTTCTGATTGTTGATGAAAGTTATATTTACCTACATTAAAGATCGAACACTAACTAGGTAAGATTGTAAGCCACTTAACACAGGCAGGTGAACTCACGGGTCACAGCTATTCCATAAAATAATTTAGTAACCCTAGATGACACGCACACATGCGTAAATGTGTTCGAACGACATTTGCGTAGTTGTGTGAGTGTAGGTATGTCGACTTCACCGTTTGTTTGAAGTTTAGGCCGAGTGTCCGGGGTGTGCTCAAGGCTTCCGCGAGCCAAAAACTTAAAAATCCTTGCAAATTTGAGAATGCTGTACGTTCAAATTTTGAAAGTTAAATTAGCTCAGCGGCAAAATTTTAATACGGCGGTGGGCTGATCGTCATATCTATTTTTTTTAGTAAATAAAAGTAATGCAAATATTTTTCGAAGTCAAAAGGTTGATATTTTTTGTAAATTATAGGCTATCTATGTTAATTGCTATGTTTAAATTCTCCAAATAATAGGATTGTTTAAAAAACATGTTAAATGACAACTGTAGCTATAAAATAACCTTCAATGTTTTTGAATGAAAGCTCAAGAAGATAAAAGTACAAAAAATAAAGCTTTACAAGTAAAGTATACCGGAAACACCTTTGCTCAAAGAAATGTAAAAATATTCCACTAAATACCTAATGCGTTAAATTGCATATTAAACCACTTGAACGTTTTAGAAATAGGTAATTAACATACGTTTGAAATTGATAAGCAAATCACACTGTAACAGTACCGATAAGGGCTAAATGCGAGGAGAGCACAAATTTTCTGTGAAATTCAGTTGCCTGAATCTAATTTCTATTTACTTATACTGTTTGTCCGGGGGATTCAGATAGTAGCGAAACCTCGGTGTACACCGTCTCGCAATTCATCGGCCGTTATCACTGCAACAAATTTGACACTATGTGTAACTATTTTCTGATCTGTGACTATGTCGGTGAATTCATAAACATTACTAGCTGCACCCTGCGGTTCTTGTTATTTTATCGGGATAAAAAGTAGCATATGTGTTCTTCTAGACTATAATCTATCTGTGTTCCAAATTTCACCCCGATCCGTTCATACGTTAGGACGTGATTGAGCAACAAACATCCAAATATCCAAAGATCCATACATTGACATGTATAATATTAGTAGGATATATATTTTAAGATGCTAATGTATATAGGTCATCAAAATAGGACAATAAAATAACAACTTTACTTCTATTGAAATAAATTTGAAACTCCGTTGGTACGGTTTTATTCTTTTTAACAAGTTTGCTTCAAGTAGTCATTTAAAAATGTTAAAGGTAAAATATTAATTAAATTGTGTATAATGATAAACGAATCACCTGCAAATAATAGTTTTATTTTGTGTTTTATAAATACATCAGATCACTAGAGTACGCCCGCTGCTTTATTCGAATAGGACGTATATCGCACATCAACAGCGGTGAAAATTTGTGTGTTTTGAAATGTTTATGTTTGTTCCTACGTATCCCTGTATCTACTGAACGAAATGAAATTAGATTAACGTAAATTGCCTGTATTTTTCCATAGGCTTCATGCTTACATGCTTACATTTTATCTTGTTGAAGTAAGAGGTTGTTAAGCCTTTGGGATAAGCCGTGAGGCGCAGCTAGGACAAAACAATGCTCAAGAAACGGTCTAGCGTAAGCCTGTAAATGATTAAAAATAATCTAATTACCATAGCTATCTTACGACAATGGCATCTAATAGACTAAAAACCAGACTTTGTCCAATCTGTTAATTTTGATAACCTTCGCATTACACTGCGAAAAGCGCTATTGGCACCACAAATCAGAGTTAACAAAACTACACTAATTAAAACATAAATATAGGAAACACACATATTTAACACTATTACAATAAACACAATTAAAATGTTAATATACACACAGATTGATATAATACCTGTGCCGGAATCGGCACGTTCATCGTTATATACAATTATAACAAAGGGACCATCCCGACCAATTAAAAACTAGGCTGTTCTATACAAAACATTTTCATTTTTGGCCCAAACAAAATGTATCTATGCGGCAACTATAGCATTAGTGTTATAGTAAAGTGGCACAATATTTTCCCTTTCAGGTTTTTTTAATATAACCTCGCTACTTATCAGTAGGTATATATTTTCAGTATCACAGTACAGTGTCACGAAGCTATTTGAACATAAAGACTTCTAATCTCTGCCTGGCACTAACTTCTCTACGCGCCTCTTTCTGAAATTTAAGGTGATTTATCTCTTTGTCTTGCTTGTATTCTTTCTAGAAATGTTGATCTTCAACCCAAAACACAGATTTGCACATGGCAAATGTATGGAACCCCCAAAATCCCCAATCAGACTTTGCAAGGTGACCTGCCACTACATTCAAAACATCTTACTACTACACAAGTGCTCATCGTTGAAATAAACAATTAAAAAACATATATTTTTAATATCACGTAAAGTCTGAAAAAAAATCTTGTTATCACGAAATATCATTTGTTCTTATGAATATTTACGGAACACAAAACACAAAAGCCAGTTTCTAAATTACTCATATATACATATCGACAAATACCTAAGCTTTTTTTGCTACATCACGATACCCTGATATCATTTCGCACTTTGTCCTGTTCCATGATCCGAGGCCTGATTTAAAGGCCAAACGAATGTTATAAAACTGGACACTGATTGAGATCGTATCCACAAGTTTTCATGCATTCTGCGATAAAACAATTACCATGAATTTATTTCTACGCGCAAACCTTATTCGCGCACTTGTCTTTGTGCTGTTGAATGATATTTTTGTAACAAGAGGAACGCGAACAAAACCAAAACTCGTTCAATATTCTATTCCTGAGAATCGTGCTTTGAAGATGACTTTGGGGTTCAGCCAAGACACATATTTGAATTTTACCGAACTAGTGACAAAATATGGTTACCCAAACGAAGAACATAATGTGATCACCGAAGACGGATACATTTTGACTGTATTCAGGATTTTATCGAAGTGTAGTGAAGTGCAGTTAAGATTTCATCCGGTACTTTTGGTACATGGACTTATGGACAGTTCTGATTTATGGATACTTCCCGGGCAAGATACCGGGTTGGGATATGTGTTTGCTAACGAGTGTTATGATGTCTGGGTCATCAATCATCGAGGTAACCGATACTCTAGAAAACACATCCGCTTAGATCCTGACACTGATGTTGAATACTGGAACTTTTCATTCGATGAATTTGGGAACTATGATGTTCCGGCTGTAGTAGATTACATTCTATATACCACGAAACGACCACGGCTTTATTTTATCGGACACTCACAAGGTACCACCAACTTTTTTGCAATGAACTCCTTGCGACCGCAGTACAATAACAAAATTCGGCTTTCGATTCACTTAGCACCAATAGCCTGGTTTAAACATTTTAAAAGCCCTTTACCACTAATTTTAGCACAGAATACAGAACCAATTTTAAAAATTTTAGAAGCTGCTGGTTACAATGAAATTTTAGCACGGGATCAAATCTTACACACTCTGTTAGAGTTTTTGTGTCAGACGTTTCCTGATGAAATTTGCGGAGAGATCTTCAGATTGACCACAGGATTTAAAGTGGGAACGATCGACAAGAAAACGTGGTCTATAGCTATGGGTCATCTAATAGCCGGAGCATCTATTAAGACCTTAGCTCACCTTGGGCAATTAATCACGTCAAAAAAGTTTCAACGTTATGATGAAGGTAGAATAGGTAACATAAAGCGATACGGGTCTCCTAAGCCTCCAAACTACAATTTGTCAATGATAACGTCTCCCGTAGTGTTGATAAATGCAAAAAATGATTTAGTTTCTTCTTTAGAAGACATAAATATATTGCGGTCCAAGTTACCAAACGTAGTGGAAAACTACGTTGTACCTGAAAAATATTGGAGTCATCATAATCATTTGTGGGGAATCAAGGCACCAACTCGCGTATTTTCGAAAATTTTAAACTACTGTAACGAGTTTGACAAGTATCACATAAAATGAACGGGAGACATTATATTATTAATTTAAAGTTACGGGTAATTGTTATAAAATATATGGCGAGAGCTATTAATTGAAAACATATATTATTATTAACTTTAAAACAATCTGAACTGATTGACACTACTGGTGATAGAAAGTCTGGTCCTTTTTAATCAAAGAAAATTTATCTATAGATGTAATTAATTAATAAGAATATTTTGTAAGAAAAATCCAACAGTTCCCAAAGTAACTAGAGAACTAGTAGGTACTTAGCGCGTGAATAAATTTGCCAAAATTAGACAACACGTTTTTATATTGTGAAATAGTTTTACATAAAAAATTGCTTTGTTTCTCGTATTATTCAAGTTTCGTTCTATCAGTGGTTAAATGTAAGAAATCACTGCGAGAGATAATGCTGCGATTTATGGCACTAACTACAAATAGTTATCGGTATCGTTTTCACTGTATTTTTCTGGTGGATATATTCAAGTGTTTCTGTCTTTATGTAAATACAGATTATCAACATTACATTATTTAATATACAGGGTTATTGGTTATCAGCCTGCATCCGTTTAAGGGCTTACCCTGAGCAAATGACCTTAAGTATTTCTTACCTAATGGCTCACCGCAAGAAAGAGCAAGAGAGAAACAGTAGTATTTGTCACTGTCCTACGCTCAGATTTTTGAATAAACTTTTTATAAAATCAGATGTTGATCTTTTGAAAAAAAAAGTTTTATATCATTATGTTCGTAATCAAATTGACTATCCGTTGGTGTAAGTACAAAATCTAAATAATGGCGGCTTTTCAAGTAGATGCATGTAAATTAAAATAAATATATTATAAAGATAATGTGTACTCGTGTGTGTGTGTTTCTTTATTAATGTTTAAAAGGGTGTTTAATGTTTATGCGTCGTTTTTTGTTTTGTGTGTTCCATGTTCAGTATTCACGCTATAACATAGCACGATTCGAATCATATCGAATATTAAAAACAAGTCAGATTATAATACTAGTTTTTTTCTTGTGTTGATAAATTACCGATGTTGTGAACGGCCAAACGAGTGATTTTTTCGAAAAAAAATCCATAAAACATATTTATTTTGTCTCGAAATTAGGTCAATATTTTTTGTTTTTTTTTTGTATCAAAAGGTTTTTCCTTGACATTACAGAGTACTTACAGTGGTTCATTGCGTTTTCTTTGGCCACGATTAACTTGGTCAAGGTATACATGTGAAGTTAAATTCACTGTCTCAACAAATGTGTGATGTACATTTTAGTGCAAAAGAAAAACAATAAACACTTAGAATGAATAAAGTGTAATGGCTATAATAGGTATATTTTATTTATTATTTATGCTGTAGTTAGCCTAATGTACATGTATCCATCAAATGCGTTTATTGATTATACATTTGGGGAAATATCAAAACCACACAATTTAAGTACAACTCAGAGCCGGATCCAGATTTCCACCTTCAGATCCGGGGGGAGGGGTCACATGGCTCCAATTCTCATAGTCGAGGTCATGTCACAAAACTGTGCGATAAGTACATGCATGCTTAATCAGTGGTCCACCTAGGTACTGGACCCAATACCCCTCCCTCTAGATCCGCGCCTGAGTACGACTATGGTATGGGTAAATTACAGTTGCAAAGATAATTCAAGGTATTTTTATATGAAGTCTTTGCTAATCAAATGTGATGTTCAAAATGTTTAAATACTCGTGTACTATAATTTGTTTTCATTTTATTTTATTTTAAGAAATGAGATGGAGATTTGCAATAAATAAAGTCTTTTATAAATTAAAAGTGTCTTTTGCAAAAAAAAAATGAAGTTTCAGGAAAAAGTTATTTAAGTAAGCAAGTAAGTAAGTCAGGCTTCTATGGACCTCCATTTCAATGGACTAAAAACCACTTTTGTTTGATATTTTGATATCGGGAACCCAAAAACGAAACTTTCGGTAATACATTTGGCATTCAAACGGACAGCGTGCATTCGCGCGTACTGTCCCTGAAAAAGGACGCCGAAGGCCGAAACTTGAGACTGATTAGACCGATTATATCACACGTGTGTTACCCGTTGACTTAATTAAATATGTGTAACAACCATGTCAGTTTTCATACTGAAACGCTGTTCAATTTTATCAGTCAATAAACTTTGGTTCAAATCCCACGCGCACCACTGTCTTATCAAAGTCATGTGCGTAATGCCGCTACCTTTAAACGGAAAAGGAAAACACCGTGAAGAAACAGACATGTACCTAGAATCTTTCCAGGTCATATGTCACCCGTACTGGGCCAGCATAGTAGATTGTGGCTTTGACTCCTTGCGAGAGAAGGTCCCAAGTCCCAGCAGTGGGAACATTTAGTAGATTGTTTATGCTTATGCAAGTACCTATTGAAATTAATTAAAATTATGGAAAGTTTGCTGGAGTACGCAGTAGCTGTACTATGCTGAAAAGTGAAAAGATCGTGTTCTACTCATCATTACAAACAACTTTTCGCATCCTAAAAAGTATACTGACATAACTCAAAATCAGCAGATTGGGAGATTTTAGCATAGAGTGAAATAACTTTGAAAGACGCAGCGATCAGTCCAATCACTAAACGAAATCGCCAAAAACTTGCTGAGATATAAGCTCGTCCTTCTCTCTTTCATAAAAAAAACGTGATAAGTTGATTCCGGTATTATACACAATAGTGCATTAACACTAAATAAATTTATCTTCTATTAAAAAAAAAAAAAAACAGACTTGTTCCTCTAGAAAACAGAATGAAGTCGCAAAAAGTGACACAAAAACTATGAAACATTTCAAATGAAACATTCTGTTTTCTAGAGGAAAACTATGAAACATTTCAAATGAAACATTCTGTTTTCTAGAGGAAAACTATGAAACATTTCAAATGTTTCATAGTTTTTGTGTCACTTTTTGCGACTTCATTCTATTTTCTAGTTTTTTTTTGTGTAACGTTACATTTCAAAATATAGAATTATTTTTGGAATACTGCATCAAGTATTCCAAAAATAATCATATATTTTTAGCCATAAACTGCACTAAATCTAAAATTTCTACAATTTTTGTAGTATTTTTTAAACAACAGTGTAACTACGAACTTTTTTTTTAAAGCGTAAATTTATCTGTGTTCCAATACAATTTTTTCTATATTTCACAACAAGTTAAATGCATTTTTCATAACTTCCTTTAAAACTGACCAATCAATGTTAACTTCTTTTAAATTAACACGTTGGCTGTCCGTGCACTATATGTAGGGCATTGTGTAGTTAGCCATGGCATCCGTGCACTACATATAGGACACCATTCCGCTCAAACTTAACGTGACTTCTTGAACTGGACGTAGAAACAACACTATTGAATTTGAGATGGATGTGTGGATAAGGCTTTGGGTAAAAAACCCCACGAAGGACTTACGGGAAATTTTAAATATTTTTTACGGAATTTGAGGGAAATGTGGGTAGAAAATAAAACATAAAATATTGTAAAATCAGCAACTAAAGCAAACAAGACTTATAATTATAATAAAAAGAATCATTTTACACATTTTCAGTGGCATTCGTTGAAACAGGGCAAAGAGAAACCTTTTTTACTTGTAATGCATTCAGTGTCTAATAATTCGTATATGCGTTTGGTATCCTTTTCTTAGGTTCATTTACCGGGTTTCCAGTTTCCTTCAGTTTTTTATAGCAACCTGCGCATCGTTTTTGGCCTTCCTTTGGAACACAGGTGCTTTATAGATAGTGCACTAAATTAAAGCTGCAGAATCTGTGCACTACAGCCGAGGAGTCCGTGCACTATATATAGGGCATGCTGAAATTCAGTCTGTAATATATTTTCAAAAATCCTGGAGGTAATGACGTTATTTCAAGAAGCTAGTAGCATCATTTTTATTAATTTGGTCTAAAAAAAGAGCGGACGTAGTGTGTCACTTGACCAAATCAACTTGGACAGCCAATGTGTTAATTAATAAAGTGTGATGTGCAAATGCATACAAGTTTGAATGCGTTTCCCCAAAACTCTTAAATTTTGAGTTGTTTAGTATACTTTTAAGGGATTAATTTTACTATGGATTACATTAACCCTGAAATTTAGAAAGAAAATTTCATAAAATATACCAGTTTTAGATAGAGACACCATTTTTTTTCACTGGTAATTCATATTTCTTAACACAGGTTTATTTTAAAGACGATTAAAGTAAAACCCGTAGAATTTAACAGATTTTCTGAGTAGTCATATAGAAACAGAAATACCAATTTTACACAAAACAAAAATACACTGCAAAATCCGCCAAAAAAACTTGTCAGTGACAGCAATTTCTTCCCATCAAGCTTATCTAAAGTATTTCTCTCTACTTAGTCTGTTTGGAAATAATTACATAGAAAAAAAAACATAAATACAACACAAACTTATAAATAAACAAATTAGTGGTTATACAAACTAGACATGCAAGAATTACTTGCACAGACGTTCAACCTTCTGAAATGTTTGCCTTGAGAGTGCATCTTCACCTACACCGTCTGTCTTCATTGGCTTTCTCTTGGGACCAAGTTGCGTAATTGTAGGTATCAATTGAGCATTTATTATTTACTTTTAACAATAGGTTGTAATATTTATATATCATAATTGCTTTGGTATTTTTATGAAACTCGTACGTGAAGGAAGAAAGTAAGATAGTCGACACGCGTTGTGCTTGTTAGTACCTACCCGAAATATTATAAGTTTATTGTAATAATTAATAAATAACAAACTGAATTAAATTGTTAGATCTTCTGAACATGCACACTAAAAGTGGTACATCAAAATTACGAAAACTTTAATAATGCCATAGTGATAATTACATACCACGCCGTTGTTAAATTGCAAACAAAAAATGTATAATTGGCTAACTTGAGGAATAAAAACACTCTATATAAGAATAAAAACTGTAAGCTCCATAGTTGTACATAGTAAACATACCATAGCAAATCTTAATAGAGAACACAAAGAATTAAGGAAATGGTTAAAAAACGCACCAATAAAAATATTACTAATCCCAAAAAAACTGTCTCATCTCAAAAAATCTATGTCATATGACATATGGCTATGTCAGGTATTAAAAAATGAAAATGAAAATATGGCAATTCCTGGCGGAATCGTGAACTTCTCTGACGGACAAGATTGTCAGAGGATTCTGCCTTTTCTTCAAATAACAATTCAAGCTTATCCTTTCACCAAAGTCAAAGATTAATTTTATGTGTAACTAGCAGTGCCCCGCGATTTTAACCCTGTAATTTCTGTGGTTTTCCGGGATAAAATAGCCATGTGTGTTTTCCAGGCATTGTTGTGACTGTGTTCCTAATTTGAACGTGTATTTTTTTAATTGTATAGGTTTCATATTTATAACTACTGTTTTTGTAAATGTATTTATTTCCTTTCTTAAGCCTAAGTTTTTACAATATTCATATATAAAACATCATAAAAACATTATAAATGTATTATTATTAAATTTTCTACGGCGACGAACTACCCAATATTTTTATTTATAAGTGTTCTCATGGAAGTGATAATTTCTCATATGAGAATAAATGTGTTTTAAACCTTGTATAATATAAATTAAGAATTAATTAATAAAGAATTTATTTTGGTAAAAATGCAAACGTGACAAATGTACCTATACAAATAATATGTATATTACCATCGATATAAACCATTTGATGTGCTCTGAGCACCTTTCAATTGGTAGTAACATGTATCTGAGTGTGGAGCGTAAGTATTTTGCACACCACCAATTTACTTGACCCCTAGAATAGCGGCAAGATATTCTGTGGTTTTACTTATTTCGGTTGTTGACAACGAATAGTGATAGGTAAAAACGACCAGAATTCACCGCTTCCGGCAACCGACTAGAACGGAAAGAGTGAGCTCACCCTTCCCAACGATGACATAATTCCGTGCTCCTGGCGTTTGGGAGGGAGGCAGGGAGGACCCATTCAATGGTTTATATCGATGTACATAAATTATATTACTGTTTGTTGATGCTGCCAACCATCATGCAGAAGAAGCAATTTCTTCAACGTTTACTTCCTCCAAAGTTAGTTTCCTTGACATCATTATTTCATATTTTCATAGAACTTATTTTAATAATTAAACTATAAAATCGCAAATTTGTTTAAAAGGCGTAGGAGACAACCGACGCTACCCATTTAGGACGTTATAGAAATTATGTCTGGACCGTACGGACAAACTAACTTAGCAAAAACCAAATCAGCACGCAATGGGCATGAAAATAAAATGAAAACTTCGTCTTAAAATTAAAAAAAAACATACCCACGTCAATCTTAACCTGAGTTTGTTTTTACCTTGAGAGATCCGCTGCTGTCGAAAGTCTATCCGAGTTTTTAACTGATGGGCTAATAAATCTCCAGGATGAAACACTTAATATATGACTGTGGAAATAGAAAGCTTTGCTCCAAGATGATTACCATTGTAATGCCTAAATGGGGTCCTATGTGTTACGACTCCTCGTTTTATCAGTGATCTTTTCTATCAGTAACATACTGAAGCAATAAACAATTGAGTACCTACATCTTGAAATATTAACCGGCTTTTAATTGCAAAAGACAAAGAAAACCAGTATTAAATATAAGCGACAGAAACACATATTTTTTCCTAATGACATTCATAGCTAATAAAATATACCTCACCCCATTAAATGCCATCCGAATATTTGGATTACCTAACGGTGACTGACAACACTCTGTGAATCAAATTACTACTGGACGCTTTTGTGAAATCCGGGGCGTGTTTTTGAATATTTATATATCGTTCAAGGTCCCATAAATAACGTTAAAAATATATGGAGAACAAAAGTGCATGATCGAATGCATTCGACTTGCTGTGCATTGAGAATGTTAAGTTTTGAGAAATAATAGTAGCTGTAAAATCTCAGTTGCATTCATGACTCAAAGTCTGAAGCAGTGCTTTAAAATGTAAACTCTTTCTAAAAATATTTAAACCTTACAATTACGTAAAGGCCGTATGTGTCAATTCATATTATATGCATGTTGCTGGGTGGCTGATTTTTTTTTTCCTTGAGAACCTACGGCAGTTGACTTCGTATGGTCTCAAATGGTCTCAAGTGAGCATAACGAAATCGAATCGAATATCTCTAATTAGAATAGGCAATCCTGGCAATCATTCTGTCCAATTATTATTGTGGTTGGAGCGTTATTCCAAATATTGAGAGCTTTTCCGCTGCTTCGACAACCTAATTCTTTATCTACGTACCTACTCCTTTACTAATCAAGTGAAAATGGTGAAATTATATTTTTACAATCATAATACTTGTACCCCATGCAAAGGTAGAATTTATTTACTTTACTTGTAGACCATTTGATTATTCAGACAATATTGGCGTCAAGCGCGATATATTTTTTTTATTTTAAGTAAATACTTGTTTTTATTTTAACGTCCACCACTTTTGAAATATGTCAATCTGTGTGCTGTTTCCATACAAATACTGCCCCTGTTACTGCAGACCGCAGACACAATGCGACCCACAAACGGTCCCCATGGGTAAAATGTCATAGTTATATCAGTCTAGTGCAACGGAAGTGTGGTGTGACATGCCTAATAATTTACGGTTTGCCCCAGTGGCCTCGCAGGGTTGGCGTATGGCCTTCTTACATTATCCCAAGATAGTAACATCGGCCATTGTCCTTGTCATATTTGGGAACGAGAGTATATTACTAAACATTAAGGTTACTATAAATTGAAGATACAGGTCGGAAGAGCTTATTAAAATGACGGATTATGAGTAGTACATTCATCATTCTCAAAGCACACCCATGTTCAAATCTCACAATTGTAGATCAACATTGCGTTATATTTGTATTTTTTTCGTATAGGTAACTACCTACTCAGTAGAATTACGAGAACATTAAAAATTTACAAAAGTAACTGTATCAAATTATAGCAAATCATATCATATAGCTTACATCAGCATAAGCACACCGGCACAAACAAACTTGTAACACTCTTTTTCATCGGCAGTGAAATAACTGAAGCAAATTTGTACAAAATGTTAAAACCACAGCTACCAGCAAGGCCAATCAGCACAAAAATGTTAAAATAATTTCTATACATCTTTATTACCCATGGGTTTAACTAAATTGTACATTTTTTCTCCTCTAAAGAGGTAACCCTGAGTGATCTTGACCAGGTGCAATGGTAATTCAATGAAAATGACTGTGGTTGACCAATACAACAAGTTATTGCAGACCGTTACCTACACATACTAGATATAGAACTATAGGTGAATACATAATGTCTCACAGAATTCTTCGTATTTTATTTCGTTGGCTTTCTGCTTTGATGGTTGATTTATGTTTTGGGGTAGTACAATCATTCTGTACATCGAAGATATGCCCTTATATATACAGATGACCTATAGGTATTCCTTCTTTTACTCATGCCAACTTTTTATAAACTACTTCTTCATCCACGGTGCAGGTTGTTCTGTTCCGAAATGGTCGTCCTCTGTCTATTTAACTAGCTAAGTCTATTCACATTTTAAAAAATCTTTCTTGTGAACATTATTTTTCCTCTTCTTAATAGATCCGCTTTAACTCAAATATTTTTATATTTATTCCTACTACTATCCTATTAATATTAAACATGAAAATTTAGGTGTTTAAATGACGTTATGATCATTTTTAACACTTTTGTTATCTTAGAATCAATGATTTCTTCTAAAACTTGGAACTTAGATAGATTATACCTAGTCTGTCTTTTCATCCGGAAAATTGTATAGAGTTCCTTTAGGGAATAGCATTTTTATACGCGGGCGAAGTTGCGGAAAGATGTATTTAAAATGTTATGTACAGGTTCAGATAACAGGTATTTATTATGTTAAGTTACACTACATACATATTTATGTACAGTGCACGAAATCTTGCCTGGAAATCACTTTGATTAATTATGTCGTTCTTTGCACTGTATATTATGGATTGTTACTTTTTGGTTTATTATAATAAATGTGTATTCAAGCATTATATTATTATTCGGGGTAGATAATGTACCATACACACGGAAGATTGCGAAAACACACCTGTTTAAAATAATTGCAATTTTATTATTTTCCTACCAAATATGAACTAAATATTTTCCAACTGCGAGATATGTAAGAAATAGATCAGCGATTTCATGAATAATGCTATTTTACTTGAGAATTAAATAAGTTTATAATGGACTAATTAAAATTTTGCGTAATGCGTAAAAGCGTAATGCCGCTAACTTAAAACGGTGAAGGAAAACATCGTGAGAAAACCGACATGTACCTAGAATCTTTCGAAGTCATGTGTCATCCGCCAACCCGCACTGGGCCAGCGTGGTGGGTTATGGCCTAAACTCTCTCCTTACGAGAGAAGGCCCCGAGTCCCAGCAGTGGGAACATTTAGTGGGCTGTTGATGATGAATTAAAATTTTGAAATGACAACTAATTTATAAAATATTTATACGAGTACCTAATATCCACTTACTGACATTGTACTTAAGAATTAGCAGCTATAAATAAGCAACTTACATTATCACATGGATTTTAATGATATGTTAATTATGTCGTTACAACTTCTACGAAATTAAGAAACAAAGAACGAATCTTATTTTTATTCATAATGTTCTAAAAAAATATTTAAATTAATAGAATACCTTAAGATGTATGAATAATGCCATCAGCAGCAATGTGCTTTAACCGGATAATAATCCATTTTACCGCTGGTATAACAATAAAGCTAGATTTGTTTTGTAAGTATTAAACCGCGTCCTGGGTTAGTATCGATCAACAAACCAGCAGTACCTGGAGAGATTCCAAAGTGACTGTGATTGATGTTGATTTGTTGCAGACCATCTTAGTTTGTTACACAATCCACGTGCAAATACAAGTAAAATGATAATGTTATTTCAAAATGAAATTACTTAGAAGATTGTTTTAAGAGGCAAATGTAAGTTCTACTTGATCAAATAATAAAATCAAACGTCAAATAGGTTAGAAAATGATAAGGGATTATTCCATCGAAACAATACAGGATTTAGTCGGAATCTAATTACCATTATAATTTAGACCATGATTATAATAAATACTGAGTAACATTTTCAATTTGAGTCCAAATCTAGTAAAAGCTTTAAGTGTTTTTTTGTTTAAAAAAAACGTACCTCTTGTGAAATAAACAATCTGTATAAAGAAGCTGTAGATTGCAAGCCAAAGGTATTTCTTGTCATGATAAGTATACCTACCATTAAACAGGGGTTATAATCGAAAATTTCTCGAAAACTACCTCATTCATCTGATGCGGTAACAGTGCATTACATTACAATTTCTGCGTAATACACATCATGGCGCATGTAATTCACTTTCTAGTGTTTCTTAAATTTAAATAAGTTTCTCGTTACAATTCTGTAGTCGTCGCACGGTGTGAAGATTCGGAGGTCTGCGCTCGCGCTGCCGGAATAGGAAGACGTAGAGACACAACTTTAATCATTAGATTATCGAAAATAAACATTACACTAATCGTACAAATATTTTAAAAAGATTATTACTATAATCTTTTTAAATCTTTTTCAAATTTTTTATCCAACAAAGATTGGTACGAGTATGACAGTATACAATATACTGTCATACTAATTTTGTTTATTTTAATAGATCTAGTTTAAACTAAACGAGGATCAGTTAAGTTGGGCTTCGTCTGAGTTAAGCCCGGGCAGTACCTAGTGAAGTCTCCGCACATCCAGACTACTCAGCTGATAGGTTATCTTAACAGATCGCGTTCTGCTGGAGGCAGCCATACATAAATGAATAATTTTCTCCTTTTACTAAACATTTTGTATAATACCATTAATCCATTTAAACAAATGCAAACCATTAAAATGGTGAGGGGTATGTCATTTACACTGTACTTAAGTTCACACTGTGTGGATAAGAATTATTGTACAGCTAATCGAAAATCTCACAATGTACAATCTGCGTGTTAATACTTCGTTGTACATTTTTAATACAACTTAAACAGCTTAGTTTTACGTTCCACTGCTGGCAGAATTTGAACCAATGGCCTCATAATTTTGTGATGGGGTGGATATTCATGCCGCAAACCAATACGCCTGCCAAAAAAGTTCGCCAAATCAACCAAAGATGATGTGGTAGATCTAACAGTAATCCAAATTTCTAGGAGATCAAAATTTTCGCAGTTGTTATGTTAGTGGGAAGTAGGATGTATTAACATTTATAATAGTACTACTTTTTGCCGCGAGAAAGAAACGGGATCGAGAAATAAATAAAATAAATATTGGTAGACATTTCACATACAACACCATCTGACTCCAAACTAACCAAAACTTGTACTATGGAAGCCATACAGTTGATATATAATACTTACCTACATAGTTGTAAATACATACTTATTACCTATACAACGAAACACCCAGACACAGTACAAATGCGCATGTAATTCCGCGAAGCGCTGCTAGTATAATATAATTGGTATTATAATATAATTTGTATTATAATTTAATTAGTATTATATTATATTATACTAGTGTTATGGGTAATTGAATTAGCATTCAGTTTATTTCTACATCTTTCCTTTTTAAATCTGTGTCTGCGCAAAATGTCGTTGGGAGAAAGGTGCGATCCATCTTCTTACGCGTTTTTACTTTCGGATGCATTTGCAGTTTTATTAGATAAAATTGACTGTTTTATTGGTAACTTTTATGGCATAATTATAGTTGTAAGGAAGAAAATCTTTCGTGTGGTTAGATAAGGTAAGTGCGGGTCGTATAGAATAATAACAGTGAACGCAATTATAAAAGTAAGTTTTTATTTTATTTAATAGGCATTAGTTTTTTCTTTGTTTGTTAATGAAAATACTGTTTCCATTTTTTCGTGATTTCCATTCAGGAGACACTATTTCGTTATTCCGTTTCCATAACATTTGCTAGTGTTCCTGTAAATTTGGCGTAAAATTAACTATAAGAATATAGTTAAGCTAAAGTTTTGATAACTAATGAACTTATTCATTTTGACATGTTATTTAATACAACCATGCTGTGATAGACGGTGACCAAAAACAGATGCATAAATTGTTTGAACGAAGACATGAAAAGGACAAAAAAATACGGAGATAGGACAAATGGAGGAAACGGAGATTTTGTACTAATCCTACATAAAATAAAAGATTACGAATTACGAATGATAATGACGAATCTGATGTCAAGACTTTCTTGTTCAAAATACAAGTAGATATATTATATACCTACGCTTCTTTTCAAATCGCGAAAATTCAACAGGTCGACGACCCATTGAATTTGTATGTAGGAATGCGTACTAACTCGTCAATGTATGCGTTAACCAAGTTGTGTGCACATACGTCCTTGTAACTTGCCTACACATTTCTTTATGTAACGTTGGTGACCGAAAGAGTATTTACAAGGCGATCAACTGCTGATAAATACTAAATGAAGACTAATTTCTATAAACATGTAGTGAATTTTGAACAGCTCCTTCAAGAACAAGTTCTGTTTTAACGAATCTATGGCCAACAGATATTATTGGCCGCAGATGGTCTCTACTACCTAGCGAAGTTAGGGCCAATGCAGAGGGTGTTGGCTTTAGCAGAGGGCAGAGGGCTTTAACTAACCCACATTGACTAATTATACTTACGCAAATCTTATTAATCCTACTAATATTATAAATGTCAACGTATGGATGTTTGAATGTTTGTTGCTCAACCACGTCCTAACGTATGAATGGATCGGTCTGAAATTTGGCACATAGGCTACTTTGTATCCCGGAAAACAACAGAAACAACGGGAACGGGAACTATGCGGGTAACACTGCGGGGCGCTGCTAGTATTATAAATATGTCAATGTTCAGTTTAGATGTTTGTTGCTCATGTTTGTTGTTTCGTTAGAACGTCTGAATTGATCGGGTTGGCATTTTACAACACAGTTGGATTATAGTCTGGATAGGCTACTTTTTGTCACGGCTAAATTATAAGTAAGTACTACGCGGGTAAAACTACGGAGTGCAATCTGAGCCTCTTTTTGTTTGAGACATTAATTTCCGGAAAATCCTGACATCCCTATATTATTATTCAAACGATATGTTTAAAATTTTTAAGTAGCACGCTTCGATCAGGGTCTGAAGTGGATTTTGGAGGGTATTCTCAATGTTGAGCTGGATAATTCGCAGTGGTCTCAGGCTAGCCTGCCAATTCGTTTCGGTGGTCTCGGGGTGCGTCGACTTCAAGAAGTAGGACCTATTGTTTTCTGGCTTCAGCGTACGGGGTTGCAGAACTTGTCACTCATATTTTATCTGGTAACGGTGACCTGATTCGCATTCCGTACGCCCCAGAGGCACGTGGCGTATGGTCCAACCTATGTGCTGACATAGATCTGCCAAAGAAACCGGAGCAACAGAGGGGCTGGGACGACGCGCTCTCCAGGAAAATCTTTTCAAAACTGCAGGACGGGAGCACTGGTGTCGATCTGGCTAGAGTGAGAGCTTCCGCCCAACCGGAGTCAGGCGCCTGGCTGCACGCCCTTCCTTCACCGCACGTGGGCACGTTGTTGGATGATGACTCCCTGAGGGTAGCCGCTGCTCTGCGGTTGGGTTGTGATGTGTGTGAGCCCCACACGTGCATCTGTGGAGTAGGCGTAGAGGCCAATGGCCATCATGGTTTGAGCTGCACACGGTGTGTTGGCCGCAGACCTCGTCATCACGCCATAAACGAGATTTTGAGACGTGCTCTCGTTGCTGCTGATGTGCCAAGTGTGCTGGAGCCACCGGGTCTTTCCCGGTCAGACGGGAAACGGCCAGACGGTCTTACGCTGGTCCCATGGCGAAGAGGTCGCTGCTTGGTGTGGGACGCTACGTGCGTGAGTACGTTTGCATCTTGCCACCTCACGGGCACGCAGAAGAGCGCTGGCGCTGGTGCGGAGTTGGCCGCCAAAAGCAAACATCTCAAATACGCATGCTTAGATTCTGCGTATGATTTCATCCCGTTTGCCGTGGAAACTGCAGGGCCGTGGAGTGCTGAAGCAAAAATGTTTGTGGTGGAATTGGGACACCGTTTGAGGGAGAAGTTGAGTGACCATCGGGTAGGTTGGTTTTTAACGCAGCAGATCTCCCTGGCCATTCAGAGGGGGAACGCAGCGAGTGTTCTGGGCACGTTTGGGCAGGGGTCAGTGCGCGGTGGTCTCTTCGACCTAATTTGATGTGTATTTTTTTTTTATTTATTTTTTTCTACCTCTATTATAGATCTTATTGTAAATTTAACAAATAAGTTAAACGATCTGTTTTGCAAATTTAAAGTCCCTATGTCCAGCGGTTTACGTTGGGCAATGTTATCAGTAGGACAATCCGACATTAAATTAAATCTTTGCAATATATCTACAGATGAAGATCATAAAATATGAAATTACTTCGTTACTGAGAGTAGTAATTATTGTTTTTGTTATTTTAATCACTCTAAAGCTCTTCACACGGTCGTTGAAGGATGCCGACGGTCCAACACAAGGTCAAACCTATTTCCCGCAGAGTTAGTTTAGGTTAGGTTGTAAAAAGCGTGCAAAATTACATATAGTAGGTAGTATTACATATAGTAGGTACTCAGTAGGTAGAGTATTAATCGTATCAATTATTTCACCCATTACGTAGCATAACAAAAGCAGTCCACTAAATGTTCCCACTGCTGGGGCACTAGGCCTCCTCTCGCAGGAGAGAGTCAAGGCCATAATCCACCACGCTGGCCCAGTACCAGTTGGTCACGATAACATATGACCTCGAAAGATACATGTCAGTTGCCTCAGGATGTCTTCCTTCATCGTTTTATAAGTTAGCGGCATATCGCACATGACTTCGAAAACACATTAGTGGTGGGTGTAGCGTTTGAACCGGGCACTGCAGATCGGCACTCGCCGTTCTCCCCACTAGGCCGACCGTAACTTAACCATAAAGTACCTACAAAGTTCTAATTACATTATTTGTTTTATAGAATGGTCGCCAAGTAGTCAAAATTCGACCATAAAGCAAAAGTAATCCATTCTCAATTTGATCACAGATTTTAAGAAAAAATAACAGAGTATTTAATAATGCGTGTCGTGTGTCAAATATCGTACCTACCTACGTAATCACAATAATACATAGTAGTGTGTGTAGGTACTGTTTATTTATTGATTTAATTTAATTTTAGCATAATTTAAAAAATGAATTTGAATTATAAATTTAAAAAATTAAAATCGTCCTTGGAACCCCTTTATAAATTTGTCCCCATCGCAGTGGAGACGCTGGACAGTTAGGGCACTGAGGCGCGGGAGCTGGTTAGAGAGTTAGGACATCGCATAAAAATGGCGGTGACTCCCGCTGCGGATTGTACCTGGCATAAAGATTGTCCATCGATATTCAGCGGGGTAATGCTGCCAGTGTAATTGGGCACCTTTCTGCCGGGTACCGTTAGGGGTGGGTTATGTGATTGAAATTTTATTATCGTTATTTTTAACTGTGTAATTGTTTTGAATATATGTAAGTACATTTTTAAACTAGGTAGGTAATTTGTAATCATTGTACATAATTTATTTGGTATGTTAATTTAATTTCTATTTAATCTTTGAAATAAAAAAAACATGAATATACATTAAAAAAATGTTAGCATTCTGCACTCCTTCTCTGTTTAAACTATAAGTGTGCAAAATTTTATACATATACAAAAAGAGGTACCTACACAGTTTTTGCTTCACGTATTGATATTATGTATATGTATAGATAATATACAGTACTTTGGAACGAAAAGTTACTTTAAAGCCCTGCTGTTAGCTTTATGGTGTTCTTTCTTTGTTTAACGAATATTGGGTTGCATCTAAGACAAAAATCACGACTGCAACGGTACCGCAAACCTCAGTTCCAGCGAACGATTCGTCACCCTAGATGTGACAACAGCGCAGATGTGTCGATTTCACGGCCTCCACGGCTACCTACGTCGAATCTGACAAAAGCCCCGGGTGCTTTGCCAACCGATGTTTGGCGAGAAAGCTCCGCAGACAGCATGCTAAAAAGGCTTTTACGCAACGCGTGCCTGCGCCGGCGCGCGGCAGGTTGCGTCACGAGGAGGGAGCATCGCGGATTTATGTCACTTGACGTTAATAATAGCGGTAAGGACACATCTTCGATTTTTACCCATATTCGTGGAAACTCCAACCGTTTTAATATTATTTTCTGTTTCTTGTATTAGTTCTAATAGGCCCACTTGTACCAGTTGTTGAACCAGATTCAGAATCATGAGGTTCGTTCCCAAGTTCGAATCCCGCTTGCACTTTTTTTTCAAGTTCAGATGTATTTTGTGATCACCACCGGCTTTAACGGTGATGGAAATCATCGTGAGGAATGTTCTAAGAGATTTTCTTATCTCCCGAGGATATGCATTATTTATCCAACAATCTGCACTTGCCGAGCGCGGTGGATTGCAAGAAAACGAGGTCCAGCAGTAGAAACATAAAGTGGTCTGCGTATGCTTATGCTAAGCATAAACTTAATTATCGTTCCACTACATAACCACGATTAATATCTTGTAATTAACAAGGCCGACGTAGGTAAAAATAATTTAAATTATTAGAGTTCTCCCCTCTAACTTCTAAAGTAAGAGAATGAAAAAGCTAAAAAAAATATATGATGTACATTACCATGCAAACTACCAACGAAAATTGGTTTGAACTCGATCTGATGAGTACTTTTTTTTTAGTACGTCATAAATACACTATTATTGAAACTTCGATCAAAGTTACAACGAACTACAAGAACTATGTGTACTATGTATATTATGTTACTTGCTGCAACGGAACCCTTCATGGGCGAGTCCAACTCGCACTTGGCCACTTTATTTTTAATACGTCAACAATCAACATAATCTTTTTTTCGGCCCAAACACAAAATTAACATATTTTTTACACAATGAATACGAATACGAAATAGTAAATACGAATTCCATTATTTATTTGTTATATTCGTAAATATTTATCTGATTATGATAAAATTATGAATGGAATTTTTAACTGCACACCATACACTAAATTTAAGTAAACAGGGTGAAAATGAAGCAACAATTAAGTATTGATTGTGACAATTTACGAATTTTTATATTACCTACTAAGCAACAAAAAGTACACTTGTTGGTTGAACCTAAAAACGATTACATCAACAAAGTTATCAAAGAATACACACATGAAATTATAAATAAAAAAAAAATTGGCAGTCATAGATGGGTAAGAGTTGGATATATCATATCATTTTCCAATATCAATTTCCCATTCGCCTTCGTCAGAATGCTCATGTACTTTCGCTGCTCTACAGTGTGCTTTTTAACCCCGCTGCCCCCCGTTACCTAAGAGACTGGACTTTTGGAGCAGCTCTCAGACACGTACTCTGAGTACCTACGTATAATTTAGTACTTCAAGCTCCATCTGCACGCTGTGAAAATTTCTTTGGCAAATCGTTTGCGTTCCAAGCACCACAATTCTGGAACTCCTAGCCTGTGGAAATCAGGGTAGCTCCTTCGCTTGCTGTATTCAAGAAACACGTGAAAACCTTTTATTTGACCAAGTCCTGCTAAGGTCGGTCTGTGGATGTACCTAAAGGCCGATTTAAACTGAACGAACATAGAGCTAGAGCTGGAACAAGAGCATTCTTTCTCGATCTTTTAGTGTAAACGAAAGATCGTTCTTAGCGTTTTCCATATTAAATATTCCATAGAATCTTTGCGAACGCAAACAAAACAACGAAAGAATGTTTTACGTTTGTTTACACTAAATGAATTTGATACAGTGGGGATAGAATGATCATTCGCTCGTCTGATGTAAATCGGCCTTTACACTATTACTGAATATTCTTGTTAGCTTGTTACATTTTGTCAACTAGTATTATAATTGTAATCGATTATGTATTAGTGTATACTGTAATGTATTTATGTATTGGAATGTATGTTTATCGTTAATTAATGATAGTCAACAATTATTTAATACATTGTTTGTTTTAGTAATGTATGTAGATATCGATTTACTCCTATTTTTCGATTTGTTCTTTTTTTGTGAACCCGCGTCTTCCTTTATTTTTAATCATTTTCCACACCGCGGTTGCCTGGAAGAGATCGCTTTTAGCGATAAGGCCGCCAATTGTTATTAATCTATTTTTTTAAGTTGTTGTGTCTTACGATTTTTTTGTTTTTTTTTTGTTTATTTAGTGCAGTAAAGAGCTTATCTATGTATCTATCTTATGAGTTAAACCTTAAAGTGTTCACTTTTTGTAATATAAGTGTGGCAGTACTAGCGTATCAAGTTTGAGTACCGCATGTTGAAAGGCTCCTTACTAGTTATTATATGTACTGCGACTGTGATGTGATATATCTGCATAAAATATACCACTCTAAAGGTCTCGTGTATCGATGAGGATTCAAGTGTAAGCCAAAAGTATTTTGGTGCGACGGCTAAACATTGAACCTCATATTTAAATGTCAAAGTGACAAATTTCCTGATTGTCTTTAAAATACGTGTTTATCACTTTATCATGGAAATTCTACATAAACGAATTTTTGTAAAACTTTACAGGTTTTCAGTTTAAATGTCTGAATAGATAAATAAATAATCATCGACATTTTTCATACAGCACCATCTAGACTCAAACTAAGCAAAGCTGCTAACTAAGTAAGTAATAGGAAAGCAGATAGCTGAAAAAAAACACTTTAACTAATAATAATTGATGATGATGATGATATCTTCCTTCAAACACCGTCAGCGCGCAGTGAAACTTTTTATGGCAAGTCATTTGGTTTTCAAGCTGTCCAGCAGTGGAACGCTTTACCGGTCAACATTAGGCAAGCTCCATCTCTTGCTGTCTTTAAAGACCAAGTCAAACAGTTCTATTTGTTGCAGTCATCAGCAAGTTGAATTCATTATTTATATTATTTTCCTTATTGTTTAATTTGATTGTAGTAAGTACTTGTTTTTTCTTTTCTTTATGCATATATTATTTTTCGTTATATATTAGTTTATTTTATATTTATTTGTGTATTTGGATGTACAATTATTAATATATAATATTGGTATATTATTGTATAGAATTAAATTAGATATATGTAACTATTTGTTGGTATGCTGTTATAAATAAGTATAAGTATCTTTATACTCAAAATTGTACCCCCGTCTTCCATTACTTAAATCTTCTTCACCATCCTACCGTTGCCTGGAAGAAATCGCTCTTAGCGATAAGGTCGCCTATTGTTACTTTGTTTTAAGGTGTTTCTGTATTTTGTCTTATTATTTAAGTGCAATAAAGAGTTTATCAATCTATCTTCCAGCCGATTTTGGGTACGGCGACTGCTTCTGATTTTTTGAAGTGAAAACTTCTTTATGCGCGCCTAGACAAATTTTTCGTGGGGTGTAAATTTAATTCTACCGTCACACTCGGGTATGATAAGAAATTTTCGGGTAAACTCGGGACCTTGGCGATTGGGCATCTAGAAATGCGTCAGCCAATGGAAAATGCTTAAAGGGCGTGGCCTCGCCATCATGGCATGGCCATCTAGAAATGCGTGACCCAATGGGAAATGCTGACGCATTTATAGATGGCCATGCCATAATGGCAAGGCCACGCCCTCCGGTTACACCCGTGTAGTTTCCAAGGTAAGCTATCAAATTCTGAGTTATAAGTTTTCACTTCTATCGGCAGTTCCTATAACTGCCAATTTTTTTTATTATTACCTACATATTTATGATTTAAATGAACACCTATAGGTACACAGAATATACATTATTCATCACGCAAAATTTTTTACCTGGGTGGAATTGGAATCCACGACCTACGGATTCAGTGAATAGACCCACTACGAACTGAACCACGTAGCCAGTTCAGAATAACACAAATACTATAAGTAAGTTACTAATTTACACACAACGTAGACAATATTGCGAAAAATAAGTAACCAGTGATACACGTGAATATCAAACATGTTACACTCAACACACGTGTTCGAAAAGCTCAACCTATTTTAAAATTAATTATTTATCTATACATATAATAAAAATGTAACGGATCGCTGTCTGTACGTGGGAGATTTATTATCAGGAAAAAAATTATAGGAGACCTTTATCAATGCAATAGCACCCAAAACAATGAGTCTGTGTGTTTATGCACGCTAATCTCAGAAACTGCTTATCCGATTTAGATGTGATTTTCACTACCATATTGTGATAAACTGCTGCAGTTAACATTTAGTGATTGTTTCTTGTTAATCGATTCATAAATGAAAAAGTTATGCCAATTTAAAGAATTACGTCGAACCTGCTAGACGTTTGTTGACTGTAAACGCCAGCGCACTTGTAGGTAGGTTCTGCTTTAATCCTCGATAGCTACACGTCTAATATCGTGTATAGAGATAGAAGCATTACTATGATTTCGTTTTTTTTAATACCCAAACTAAAGTGTTTACAATAAACTAAACAGTAAACATATATCTATCTATCTATAGAAAGATTTCAGATTCGCTCCTGCATGGAGTACTCGCACCTTTGGGATGGATCGGCTAAGTATCAACTGGAGACTCTGGAATCGATTGAGAGACGTGCCAAAAGGCTCATAGGCAATGACACTTGTGCCTAAAATACTTCAAAGTCTTGATCATCGCCGCAAAATTGCTAGCTTATCGGTTTTTTATCGGATACTTCGGAGAGTGTGCAACTGATCTGCATGATCTAATACTACCTTGGCCTTTCTTCTATCGGACTTCTCGTATCTCAAAAAACCGACATCATTTCATGGTTGATGTTCCAAAAACACGAACGAAGAGATTTGACTCCACGTTTGTGATAAACGTCTAGATTGTGGAATGCTTTGCCTGAGTGGGTTGTCCCCGATAGTTACAATCTTGGTATCTTCAAATCGAGAGTGAATGAATCGGTTTCTTCTAGGTAAGCACGCTCCATCGTAGATCGCATCGTCGCTTAACACCAGGCGAGATGGTGGTCAAGTGCGAACCTATAACAGTTAAAAAAAAGAAAGAGTTAATCTATCTCTCTATCTATATCCAAAAATGCTGCCCAGAGTAACTTTTCCATGCGGACGAAGTTGCGGGCACAGACAACAGTCAAAATTATGTCAACGAGTATTTTAAAATAATACTCGTTGACATAATTCTCCATTTATCCAGTCTGAGAGGATCAAGTTCTCGGATGGCAACGAGCTTGTGGTTCGCCAAATATGTAGGTATTCAGGTCGACATGACATTTGTAATGAAGTTATGATGATTAGGGATCGCGCCTTCCGTCGTTAGCAAATAGTGGTTGGTTCATCTCGAACATTGCGAGAGCCTATTCTAATATTTGTTTAGGTACAATATTTTGTATTACGTGTTTTTTAACCAACTGCCTAAGAGAAGTGTGTTATTTTTTTTAGGGTTTAAAATATTTATGAATTTTGTAAGTTACTGGTTACAAAACTCAAACAAGTTATGTAGTTACGAGTATTTCTTAATGTCATCAAAAAGAATTGAACTCAAGCGTCCATATTTACAAGTGGAATCATAATAAAATAACCCATTCTTTGCTCAGTGAATATTTTTATAAGAATGGCAGCGTGAACATGAAACATACATTTATTGGATAAGAAAAAACCAGAGATCACAGTAGAAAAATGGTTAATCAATCATAATTTAAAACTTATTGAGTAGGGTTTTAAATGAAAATAAACTAGTTGCTTGTCTGATCGGCTAGTGCATTCTAAGGTTGAAATAATTATCTACATACAAGAACCTTCCAGGCATACCTACCCCAGAGTATCTCTCTACTTAGTCTGTGCCTACCCCTGGCGTTCATATCTTATAGAATGTATTAATTCGGAGAAGAAATCAGTCGCGAGTTTATTTGCTAATCCTCAATAATATAGGTTTTTCAAGCTCACGAGAAAATGTGGAATCGACAGTTAGTATCTGTAAGAAGTAGATAGATACTCTTCATTGACACGTCAAAGAAAAAAGAATAAGTACAGAAAAATATAACAACAAGTTGTAAACTAGTGGGATGATGATGATGAATTAAAGAAAACTCTTTTTAGGGTTCCGTAAAACGTAAAAACGGAACCCTTATAGATTCGTCACGTCTGTCTGTCTGTCTGTCTGTCCGTCCCTATGTCACAGCCACTTTTTGCCGAAACTATGAGAACTACACTGTTGAAACTTGGTAAGTCGATGTATTCTGTGAACCACATTAAGATTTGTACAAAAAAAAAATTAAAAAAGAAAAATTAGGGTTGCCCTCCATACTGAGAACTGAAACCCAACATATTTTTTCCATCAAACCTACACCTGTCTATCAACACCCACATGAGGTTTCTAATATCATTTTTGTTTACACTGAATAATTTGCGCGAGAGACACTTCCAAAGTGGTAAAATATGTGTCCCCCCCCCCTCTAACTTCTAAAGTAAGAGAATGAAAAAACTAAAAAATATATATGATGTACATTACCATGCAGACTACCAACGAAAATTAGTTTGAAATCGATCTGATGAGTAGTTTTTTTAGTACGTCATAAATACACTATTATTAAAATTTCGATCAAAGTTACAACGAACTACAAGAACTATGTGTACTATGTATATTATGTTACTTGCTGCAACAGAACCCTTCATGGGCGAGTCCAACTCGCACTTGGCCACTTTATTTCTAATATATTTAGTGATGGTATTTAATGTTGTTAGAGTTCAGGATACAGTATTTTATAAGTACCTACAAGGAAGCTCTTCAAGGTGAATGTCAGAACGCCATTTCGATCTAGATTTAAGTATGAGACTAACACGTCGTGACTGAGCTGGTCAAATGGCTTCCTTCTGACGTCATCGTCCAAGGCCGACTGCATTGCGGGCCAGTTCATGTCATAGCCTAGATAGGACCAAAGCTGCTAATAACACAGTTATGTACAGTTACACAAACATGCCTGCAGCTATTTGGGCGTGAGATTTCGGTAATAGGTAGGTAGGTATGCTGTAATTATGTGAAATTAAGTCACAGTGTGTTTGAACGAGTTATGAGTTAATTCGATTGAGTTTCAAGCTGTTATTTTAAGATTTGGCATTACTAAATCTACATATTATGGATATTTGAGTATCTACATAGCATTAATAATTATCATATTTACTTACAACATTGTTAACGGATACATTTTGTTACAACTCAATTTTAAAGATTAATTGCATCATTAAAGTTCAAAGTTGTTCAAATGTATTACTTAATGCCACAGAAAAACTCATCAACTAAATAAAACTTGAGTATCTTAAGAAAGCCAGTTGTTTATTTAATATGTTTTATTTATTTTAAGCGCTATTTAAATTTCAATAAATAAATAAATATTGGTGTACAATTCACATACAACACCATCTGACCCCAAACTAAGTAAAGCTTGTACTATGGCGGCCAGATAGCTGATATATAATACTTATATAGTTGTAAATTCATACTTATTATACAAAGAAACACCCAGACACATAACAAATATTTGAATTCGTCACACAAATATTTGCACTGGGTGGGAATCGAACCCAAGACCCTCGGCTTCGCAGGCAGAGTTACAACCCACTAGGCCAGTCAGTTTAAATCCTATTACACTTGGAAGAGATTGCTCTAAGCAATGTGGTCGTCACTTGTGGTGCCTATGTATAAATGATTTTCTGTATTGTGGATATTTCTTTGTGTCTCAATAAAGATTTTTCAATATATATATAATATATTTTTTTTAAAGTAAAGTATTACCAGATAAATTTCTAAAACAACCCTTATAACTTTTTTTATAAAAGATAGATTTGCATTTGCATGCCGCGGCGGTTTAATATTTGTTGTAGTAATTTCTTTCATAATAAACACAGAGTAAACATGAAACCATGCTTACAAATATCTAAAAATATAAATAAAGATTATTTATAACATAACAGGAATTTATTAATATACTTAATACATTTATAAAACAAACACATCGTCGAGATCGCCACAACGCAGCAGAATTTCCAAAACACTGGCAGCGGTTTACCTACTCAGGGTCTCTAAAACTAAAATTGAAAAAGTCATGTCATCGTCGTAATATAAAAAAAAACTACGGACGCAATCTAATTAATAAACAATTACAATAACTGTTGAATGAAAATGTTAAAATACTACGTAAACAATTAGTGATTAATAGATTGCATAATGAACAAGTTAGTACAGCATCGTAACACTACTTTTGTGGTAATAGTGTGAAACCGATTGATTAATTTACTTTGTATTTCGTCCACCGTTGGTTTGAGGCTATAGGTTACACCTATATTTTATATTCTGTTAGCAGTATAACACCTCAATGTGTTCCAAAACCAAATTCGACAGACATCAAAGAAAACTACCGCCCTCGCGCCATTAGCTCTCACTGTACGTAGGTCGTAGGTGTCCTAACTCATTGTTCGACAACTACAATAGCTTCTGCAATATGGGATGCGATAATGTATGCAGGAGTTGCACCGATGCTCAAGGTGACGATGACTCATCTGTTTTGAATGGCGCAATGTAGGATGCGAGAGTCTGACGGTGAATGCAGACCCTGGAATGAAGTACATATTCATTTTCTATAAAAAGTTTAAAGACACTTCGTTCTAGGCCAAACATGCAGATGGTAGACCAAGTGGTAGGTGGCAACCATATCTTATGGATGTCCTTCAACGTAAAGGGCGATGATTCTGATTCTGGCCCACCACGCACGCATCATAGGGTGAACGAACTATTTTTGTACATAACTATGAGCTATCAGCACACTTTATTCCTAAAGGAAAAATAAGGGACATTGGGAAGACTAGAGATCGTTCTGTCCGCTACTAGAGATATGTTCAAAATAGGTATACCTATTACTGTTGCCAACAACAACAACAAGAAACATGTTGTTGAGAAAGCCCTTGTAGCAAGACTGTTCTAAATAGACTTTTGTACATAGGGCGATTTCTTTGTTAGAAGTGATATCGAACAAAAGATAAAGATTGTTACTGAAATTAAATTTACCTATATCGAAAAGTTTCTGTCTGTGTGACATTTTTCAACTTTTGATCCCGAATGACACTTACACAAGCGAATAAATATATCATTGATGTAAATCAAGCTATAAAGGACTTGTCTTACGCTTATTATGTGATAATGTTACGCAAAGTTTTTCCATGCTATAGAACCTGTCAGCAAATGTCGTTGTCGGTATTTAGAAGATGTAGCAAAATTAGGTATTAGGTAATTGATCTTCCGCAATCTATTGTGGTATCAAAAAAAGTTACGGTGGTCTAGTCGGGAGAACGGCGGCTGCCGATCCGGAGACCCCGGGTTCAAACCCCACACACGCACCACTGTCTTTTCGAAGTCATGTGCGTAATGCCGCTAACTTAAAAACGGTGAAGGAAAACATCGTGAGGAAACCGACATGTACCTAGAATCTTTCGAAGTCATGTGTCATCCGCCAACCCGCACTGGGCCAGCGTGGTGGATTATGGCCTTAACTCTCTCCTTGCGAGAGAAGGCCCCGAGTCCCAGCAGTGGGAACGTTTAGTGGGTTGTTGATGTTGATGTAATCTATTGTGGGGGAGGTCTGGAGCTAGACCCCAAGGCAAACCTCTTTGGCGGGGTAGGACTCCTAGAGACTCTGTTCCAGGGGATTTTGGAGTCAGATTAACAGGCTTCGTCTAGCTTTTTCATAGTATCAGGGCTTGGTAATACTAAACATTAGAAAAGTTTCGATTTAGTCGATCGCGCGTCAGATTAACCTTACTTTGTGGATCACCTCTACGAAATAAAATATACTCTCGTGTTAGGGTCCCACGAGTAAAACAACTAAATAAAATATCAGTACCTAGGTACCTAAAAAACATTTGACAAAAGTGAATAGTCAACTTGATATTTTAAAACTTCGTTAATTTCTTTTTGGTTTTTATATAAAAATTAGCGCGATCATACAAATAAACTCTTCAGCTTTATAATATTAGTACAGATAACGCGAATGATATAAAATAAGATATTTAATTTACAGATTACATTCGGCAAAAAGAGATCGTATAAAATGTTTAGCTAGTGTTGCTCGCCCTATCGTATTCTATCACTCGAACACTCGATATTATAAAAAAACTCTACATTATTCATTCTGTCCGATACCGATGACTGAATTCGAGGACCGCCTTCATTTACAGTAAAATATGATATTAAAATGCAAGAACGTATGCGTCGAGTACCGTTAGGTCAGACAATGAATTGTATAGGACGGTCCCAGGGGAACTTGAGCCGAATTTCAATTTAAAATCTAGTAAATTAGGACAAACATGGACACAGATTCATGTCCAAATGATTCTTTGGAGTCGTCACGTAGTGACGTGACCGCCAAATTCATACCACGGTCCATTTGATAGTTTAATTTATTTCCGAAGTCGAATAATAGGTCTTTAAATGAACTAAACTATGCTATGAATCTAGTCGGCGTATTGAAATTCCAAAGGCATATTATCGGTAATGGAATAACTGGAAATAGGTTGCCCTGGGTGTCAAATATGCCTAAGCATTTAGTAGCATTACAAAACTGTTTTGACTTGTTGTCAGGCGTCATTAGAATTGTATTATCGGGTAAAAACCAAACAAAATAATTCAATAAGAACAACTATCCCTATTTACTTGACCGAATAAAACTAGGGTTTCGAAAACTTTGCCATCTTCCTTATTTCCTGAGACTTACAACTTAGATGTCTTCAAGTTGAGAGTAAAGTATCTTCTAGAAATACGAGCTCCATACAAAACCTACCGCAGAAAGCATAACCTTAGGCACTACTAACCTTATACTTATTAGCTTATTACTAACTAATTAGGTAGGTAAGTAACACTTACGCACATGCGTAGAGGTACCTTTACGTTACATATAGGTATTACATTTCACTAATAATAATAATGAAACTCATATCATCTCATAATTGCGTATTTCAGCGGTCACACATCGAGAAAGCATCAATTTATATCCAAAAACTACTTACGTTAACCCCGTTAAGGAACGACTACGATTTGTTTAAAAGCAGGTTAAGAAAAATAATGTCATTACTAAGCATGTTATTAAAGCAAAGCAGCGTTCACACATACAAACTATCTCTCAGCGTGATTACGTTTATAATCACCGAATTACGTTCGTCACGTAATGAGATTTCGATCGCTATTTGTTCAACAAATTACACGAACGATTTAGTACTTTATCGCAATCAAGTTTTTTAAATTCTCGATTACATAGAAACGATAGTCAATTATTGTTATTGTGGTAAAGTACAGTACGAAAAAAGTAAGTGTTACACGACTAGTGTGCTGCGTCGGGTTAACATTGATACTAAAGCAGATAAGCCTAACTTATGGGACGACATGGACGGAATATTAGTGCTATATGAACAGTTAATTTAAATACATGGAATAGTATGATACAGGGAGCATAACGGAACATAATGTAATCGCCATTATAGACTAGTTTTACTAAGTGTAATCCTCCAAATTAATTTAAAAAAATTGGAAAAAAACCTTCCACCTCCACGAAATGTATGAGATAGCGTATATTTTCTTTTTGTAAGATGTAGTTTTGATTCCACAACCATAAAGCGGACTGTACGCTTATTGCCACAAAAATCGTCCTTGAAAAAAATGAGAATAACTTGGCCTTTTTGACAAGGGTGATTCAAGTTTTCTGTGGTACCTTTTATTAGATCCTAAAACGTGCTTCCTACATTTATTATCTACTAGCAGAGCTCCGCTTTTACTCACGTAGTTCCCGTATCCGTTATTTTTCGGGATAAAAAGTATGTTAAGTATATATATTATAATCACAGTATAAAGAAAAACTAAGTTAGGTTAGCTAACTGCATTCCAAATTTCAACCCGACCAGTTCAGAAGTAATGATATTATTGAGCAACAAACATCCAAACTTTGACAAATATAATATTAGTGGGGTAGATAGTATTTAAATTATCACATCACTTCTTGGTCGCCTTTTCTGGATTAGCCCTGTGTGACAGTCTAACTGATGAACATACCTACTAATCTGTGGCCAGTCTTCTACAACGAAAACCCCAGAAAGTGACGAATCGAGCAGTTCTATAATTTTAATGAGTTTTATTCGTCTGACATTTTACTATAATTAATGTTTCTTAATGTTTTTTAATTTGTGAATTTTATCTTTCTAATTTGTGCCGATACGTATGCGACTTTTAAATTACATTGAGTTCATCATATTTTTTGCTTATTGTAGGTACCTATGCGGTTCACAATAATGAAGTCAAAGGTCTGCGGGATGGGTCTCCATCAAAAGGATGGAATCCCGCCATCATCTCGGAGTATTTTTCCATGTGCAGATGAATTCTGTATCTATTTGTTTGTCATCACCATTTGCTTTAACGGTGAAGGAAACCATCGTAATTTTTAACTCTAATTTTTAAGCCTTAGAACGAGATAAATAGAAGAATACCTTCATCTTGCAGTGTAACAAATCTGACTAAACTAATTATAATGTCATATAGATCATCACTACCAGTTTGTGTTCCGTCGCCACCGAGTTCGTCATCGGGGGGTGAAGTTTTTGTGACTCCCCGCGACACCAGTGCTTCGGTGAATGACGAGCTGACGAGGACACGACGCGGACCGCGCCGCCCACAAGACCAGGGTGTCGTGGCCGTCCGCCGCTGCCGGCATGCTTGGGGCCTGTGAGGCATTCTGCCTCGCGGCCGACTCTCGCTACCGGTGGTATAGCGCGTCGCACGCGATGGACTCAGCAAATGAATGAGAACGGCATGCGCGGCTATTACAGGACTACTGATGGAGGAACTATCCTGACCGCGTACTGTGCCATGATGCTGCTTCTGTTTCAGGCCCCCGAACCGACCGTCGCCGTCGTTGCCGTGTCCGGCAAAGGGTCTTAAAGCCAAAAGTATCGACCAACATCGACTTTTGACTTTCGCTAGACGGTTGCCTCGACTCAACACGCATCGTCAGGAGGTTCCTCACTCTGCAGCCCTAACCACCCTTTTGGGCTCTGTCCCGCAGGCGGCTAACTAGATTTAGATTTTTGTAATGTTGTTTTTTTTATTTTAATACATTGATTTTGTAAAAACCTAAACTTAAAAAGGAATGACGTATAAAATACCACAAACTTATGTACCTAATACGAAGAGTTCAAATTGCTGCCTGGCGCTGCAAAACATTGTTTGCGGTCTAGCTTCCATCCGCTGAGAGCGTGTAGGTACCTAACTTCGTTCCAATAAAACATACTTACACATTGTTATTTCGATCTAGGGTGGCAGAGTCTTCCACATTTGGTTTCGGGAACAAAACATTATTTCTAAACTTTTTAAAAACCTTAAGTTAATCACTTTTACTTAAAGTCAATCAATCTACTATTTTCTATTCATGGTTGGAGGTTATACGTTGAGACATACCTAATATGTCGGTAGGTACCTAATTAAAGTTGCGGACCCTGATTGAACCACCTATCCAAGACTTCCACCGGAAGCTTGGGAAGGCAGATACCGAGAGCACTCATTTCCGTGTGACATTGGACTCTTAAATTATTTGTAATATGTAGCAAGGCCAACGAGATTACTACTTTTACTTGTACTGGAGTTCTCACTGATTGAGGAAGAGATCGTAATATGACAGCAAAAAATATAAAGAAAAACTGGTAGACATATCGCTTTGATATTCGCAAATCAATTCAAACAACAAATTCGGAGGCGGTCAAACGCTAGCCTTATTTTACGTAGGTGGACCTAATAAGTTTCAATAAAAAAATGTATGAAGCTTTATTACTTGTGAACAAAAATAGAACCAAAAAGTTACTGACCATCTTCCAGCTCCAACGTCAGATCCTGGTTACCATCTAACACTTAAGTGCGTATTTTGGTGCTAGATGAAAACCATTTGGCGTGCGTCAAGACCAATCAAACGAGCCGAGACTCGATGGTATTTCGTCGTTTAAAGAAACGACGAAATACCGAGTAAATACTGAGTAAAGACTCAGTTCCTACGATCACCTTCCAGCTCCACCACCGCACCACCAGATCAGACCCTTCTAACCGTCTAAAAATAAAATACTCACAAAGACGAATCAAATTTTAGGGGTTGCCTCGTTTCCTATCACCACCTTCCAGCTCTATCATCGGACCCTTGAAAGACAAACTATTTGTCAATGCGATTCAAACGAACCTAAACTCGGCAAACTTCAAAACTAAAACTGATTTACTCTCGATTTGAAGAAACAAAGGTTGTAACCATCGGGGAAAACCCACTCAGGCAACGTATTCCACAGCCTAGACGTTCTTATCACAAAAGTAGAGTCAAATCTCTTCGTTCGTGCCTTTGGAACATCAACCATGAAACGATGTCGCTTTTTCGAGCTACGAGCATTCCGATAGAAAAAAGGACAAGGTGTTATCAGATCATGCAAATCAGTCGCACACTATCCGAAGTGTATCCGATAAAAAACCGATGGCTAGCAATTTTTGGGCGATGCTCAAAACTTTGAAATCTTTTTCGCACAATAGTGTCGTTGCCTATGAGCCTTTTAGCACGTCTCTCGATCGCTACAGGAGCAATGTCTTGACTTAAATTTTGCAAAAACTAAAATAATACAATTGACCCCCACAAAAAAAACCTCTTGACATTGAATTTTACTATAATTAGTTTGCAACACGAAATTGTATTAAAACTTGTTTTGCACTAAAAAGGATAAAATAAATTAAGACTTTGACTTTGACTTTCCAATTTCAAATTTATACAGCTATTTAGGTATTTCTTTTAGTTTTTTTTTTGTTTAGTTTTTTTTAGGCAATTTTAGCTTGGGGCTGAAGGGGAGTTTTCACTGGGGTTTTAAAAATGAAATTTAACTGGGTGTCAAGTTCGATCCTGTTTTTAAATAAATAATCCTGAAATATTTTGTGATAACTTTATATTTTTTTCATAAATTTTAGATTAATATTTTGATAACTAAGGGATGACTTGGCTAGTTTTCATACACTGGATTTCATACTTATTCGCCATTCATTTCTTTTAGACATCATCATATTTAAATACGTCATGTCACAAGTCATGGACCAATTCTTATGTTAATGTTCACGAGAAGAAAAAAAGTCATCATCATCAGCCGCAAGACGTCCACTGCTGAACATAGGCCTCCCCCCTAGATTTCCACAACGAACGGTCCCGCGCAACCTGCAACCAGCGGTTTCCAGCGACCTTTGTTAGGTCATCTGTCCATCTTGCAAATAAATGTCCAAATAAATGTATTTCACGTGAAATTAAATTCACAAAAATTGGTTTTACTAAAAACCAACAACTGCAATCTAAAACTAAGTCAGGAACTTTTTTCTACTGAAAACGGCTATTAGTTCCTTTGAATATTATTGCCTTTGAATAATAGTTCAGTCATTATAGTAAGTTCCCCTCGGAATTCGAGATACCCAGCTGTAAGTCTGTAAATACTTGTATATTGACACCCTAAAAGTTGTCTCAAAACCTACATATGGTAGATGGTAGGGTGTACGCAACTACCTATTCAATTTCAAGGTCAAAAATCACAAAAATCGTTTTTTTTGCGCTTTTGTTGTAAATATTTCATTTCCTATGGGTTTTTTGCTATTTGTAGGTATGTGTGTTCAATATTGTAGAATAAAAAATTCTCTACAAATTTGGATAAAAACAATTTTTATACGGTGAACCGTTTTTGAGATACCTAGAGGGCGGAGAGCGCGCGGTCCCAGCGTCACTTCAGGTCAACCGGTGCCACCGGTCGAAAACGTGCCTTAAACAGTTGATGAACTGTCAATAAATCAATTATAAATATTTGTCCATTTTTATTACGGTCTTACAACGGTAAGTTGTCTCAAGGTTTTGAGACAACTTTTAGGGTGTCAATATACCTACAAGCATTTACAGACTTACAGCTGGGGGGTATCACGAATTCCGAAATCCTTACCTAATTTAAGCTTAAATTACTGGACTATTAATTTGAAACTCCATTTATTAGGTGTTTTCAGAATACGAATATACCTACCTGCCTGTAAATGGTGGAAATGTAAACGATAGTTCCCAGTTTCGAAATAGGTGGCGACAAACAGTGTTCCTTTTTGTTAAAGATCAAGCAACAAAAATTAGTAATTAGCGCTGTCTTTGGCAAAACTGAGAACTATCTTGGACTAAAGGACTGGTGCCTACATTTTTGTATTCTGAACACGCCTCATTCATCTACTTGCCGTTAGATGGCGCTAAAAGCTAGAGTTACATTCAGGGGGGCACAATAAGTGACGTCACGACTTGCGGAAATGAGATAGTCTAATTATCTATCACTTGTGAAAAAAAGAGAAAGAGATACTGATTTTCCGTCCTTATCACCGTGGCCGGCTTTTTCTCTGGCTAAATTACAAATCTGACATGGCGTTGCCATACAAAAGTCTGTTCAAAGCTCAGACTCGGATTTTTTATGTTTTATTAAATATTGTGTGTATTTAAAGAAGATTTAAAGCTTGTTTGTGAAAGACTGTTAAGAGATTGGTGATATTTATGCCAAACAATATGCGTTGTGTAGTGTTATAAGCTGCAATAGCCTCTGTGAAAGAAAAATCAGTGGAATCTCATTTTACACGTAAGTAGACAATATTTGTTATGACGACTTGATAGAAATTCATATTAATGCCTTCTAGATATCTACGTGAATTAAACTTATACAATAACGGCAGTATCTAATCCAAAATTTGCAAAATATGTAAAATGTAAACATAACCTAAATAACAAAACAAACAAAAAAGTGTGACCAGTTATTTCTTACAAAATTACCCATGAAATATACAAGTCGGTACATAATTGACAGTTTATTTACTGACCGTTTACTAATAATACTTACTAGATTTTGCCTGCGGATTCGCATTTGTTAGTTTTTTAAGTGAAAACTTTCTTTGGCGCACTACATACAGATTTCTCGTGAGCCGTGAATTGAACTCAAACATCACGCTTGGGAATGAAATAAATCTTCGGGTGAACTCGGAGCTATGGCCACAAATGCGTAAACATTTTTAGATGGTCATGGCGTGTTACCATGGTTACCATTATACATATCTAGTCTAGATGGTCATGACGCTTCTGTTTCTACTCTACCACTGCCATTCCAACTCTTGTTTTCTGGAGTAGGAATTGCATCAAACTCCCATTAACTTACACTATCTCACCTCGCTAACAAGATAACATCATGCTTTTAGTGTAAACCCTACTCACTACACCTACTTCATACCCACTCACACAAGAGACCTATCTATTGTGTGAGTAGATATGAAGCTCTAAGCTTTCAAAATGAAAGATTATTCATACACATTTTCACCTCTGATTTAACCCTTTTGTTTGAACTTTTACAGAAATAATTATGCAACTTAAATGTATCACTAGATTTCTGGTAATAATTTGGGTTGTTTTATTTATTCAAATTAATTATTATTTCGCAGATGTGCCGTTCCGAAGAAGAGGATAAAAATATTGTGTGAATAATAAAGCAATATTTTTCATGAAGTACAGATTATCAAATAAATCAATCATTCTGAATTACCACAACATCTAAATAATAGTAGCCTGTCTACTACAACAAGGTCTAATAACATTGAAATGTTTTATACCTAAGTTCCGAGTTGCCCCGTGCGAAGCCTGGGCGAGCTGCTACTATGATATAAATATGACAGGCAAACTATATTTTTATAACGTTGAATGTAAAGTACAATTTGAAATAAATGTTTTATTGCCCTGTTTTTGATTAGGTATTTATTTAAGTACCTCCTATTTTAGTTATATTATATTAAACCCCTTTTTAAAATGTAATTTTAGAATGCATAGAACACAGGCTGAATTCATCAAACTATCGCAGCACTACCCTTACCTAGTGGAATATTTTCTTTATGGCAATACTTTTTGAGTATTGAATTGAAATTGAATTGTAATTGAGAGAACGAGAAGCACTATAGTAGTCAGGAACTTTGTAACTCTACATTGTATTCCTTACTCTAAGGTTACATTCATTCAATCATAGACAAGCCGCATCAAAATGATAATATTGCAACACCGGCTAGAGCTGTCAATGTCAATGTATCAATCTGACTTCATTCTTCAAAGTTTCAAAGCTTCAAACTCCATTTTGAAGTGTCATTCTGTCTGATTCTGTCTGGCTACGAATTGTTTTCAGTTTTATTTTTCAAGAGTAATTTGCATTTATCGCTACAATAATGGGCTTGGCTACTGTAATTGAAAGCGAGACGCATTTCCAATCGGAAATGGCCAGCGCTGGTACAAAACTTGTTGTTGTAGACTTCACAGCAACTTGGTAAATTCTGGTTACTCCGCTGATCAAATATCCTAGTCATGGTGCACCAGTAGAGGTACAATGTTTTTGATTTTTCTGATATTTTCAGGTGTCCACCGTGTCAAAGAATCGCACCGTTTTTCGAGCAACTGCCTGCCAAATATCCTAGAGCAGTTTTCTTGAAGGTTGACGTGGACAGATGCGCGGAGACTGCAGGGGCTCAAGGAGTCAGTGCCATGCCTACTTTCATTTTTTACAGGAACCGAGTAAGTGTTTTTCATAAAACAAATAGACGTAACAACGAAAATGAAATGATCTTGAAGTAACGAAAATTACACCAAATTTACCTAGTTATGGCATTTATAATTCTTTTCCAGACAAAGATTGATCGGCTACAAGGTGCTGATTCAGCAACACTTGAAAGTAAAGTGCGACAATACTATGGCACTGATGATGCAGGTGATGATGACAGTGCTGTTGCGGGTCATGTAAGTACAAATGTTTGCTGTAGTTCAGCTATGCAAAATACCTAGATTAGTCATCCCTATAGTTATGACTGGTTTATCATTGAAAACAATCTGAAGTCCTTTGTGATACTTTTACTAATATCATTGGAGTTACAAGTGTTTTGAATATGAAAATAACAAATTAGTTGGATTACTTTTAACTCACCGTGCCTTTGCAGAATAAAATTTCTCCCAGTTTTATGAAAACATACACAACATTCATCATCATAAAGAACTTGCATACTGCAATTAAAATCTAATTAGTATCAATTTATTATAAGTGTCTTTATTCCTAATTTTTTTTTTTTTCTATATTAGAAAAACTTGAGAACTATGTTCCATTTATTTCCATGCTGGCTTTCCCATAGCTAGCTTTGTTTATTTGTAATACAAAAATTAAAAATATTCTTATCACTTTTCAGTGTACAATAATAGTAATTATTCCTTTTTGTTCTAGATGGACTTGACCACATTCATAACGAAGAGTGAATGCGAGTGCCTTAATGAATCGGACGACCATCCTATGGCACACTGCCTCACTGGTGCTGGAGGATACTTACAGAGTGATTGTGATGAGCAACTGATAATAAATATTTCATTTAATCAGGTATGTATTTAAATTTCCTTTTTTAAAATACTACTTTTCATAAACTACACTAAAAACATAATCATAATTTTAGAAATTATCCTAGTAATTGAAAATTTGGTTGTTTGTTGCTCAATCAGATCAGATTGTCTGAATGGGCTGGTATGAAATTTGGAACACATTTAGATTAGCCTGGAATGGGATATTGTAGGCTTTTTACTGTGGGAAAACTATGCAAGGGCTTGCTAGTGTATAAACATAAATTGGACATTTCTCACACAAAACTATCTGGCCACATGGCACATACTAAGCAAATCTTGTACTATGGGAACTGAGAACCATAGTACAAGTTTTGCTTAGTACAAGTTAGTATAAAGAAAATGCCTGTTTTTGTTTAGTATCTTGTTTAGACCTAACAGTTCATTCATTGAGTTCATCATATTATAAAAAGCAGCCTACTAAATGTTCTGGGGCTTTCTCTCACAAGGATAGAGTTAAAGCCATAACCCACCACGCTGGCCCAGTGTCGGTTGGTGGATGACACATGACCTTGATAGATGCCAGATACATGTCGGTTTTCTTACAATGTTTTCCTTCACTGTTTGAAGGTATCGACATTAGGTAAATGATTTCAAAGACAGTGGTGTGTGTGGGATTTGATCCTGGAGGAACCTCGGGAGAAAGAACCGATCAGGAGGACAATCGCCGATCCGGAGGGCTATCACCGTTCTGCCAACTAGAAGTTTACAAGTGAATTCTTTTTTATTTTCAGTTGGTGAAACTTCATTCGCTAAAAGTAAAAGCTCCAGGTGACAAGGGGCCGAAAACAATTAAACTCTTCATCAATCAACCACGAACTCTTGACTTTGACCAGGCTGCCACCTTTCTCCCTATTCAAGAGCTACTGTAAGTAATTTTGTTTTATGGTCAACTTTGTGAGTAGCTTGTAGTTAACAAGCTGCATAAACAAAACTTAGCTTTGTAGTTTAAAGTGTAGCAATTATTCTTACAAATTTTGGTATATTATTTACAGAAATAGATAAATCACTAAGTCAGATATTGTAGTTAAGAAGATCAAGCACAACTTCTGAAACTGTACAATATACAAGTTGATACTTGTATATTGTACAGTTTCAGAAGTCAGCAGCTGATGCTGCTTACCTGTCAATAATAATACGCAATTCAATTTTGAAATATTTTGATAATATCTAAATCTTGTGTCACTGTTTCATGTTTAGGTTATTAGAACTGTTACCAAGGAGTCCAAATGTTAATTTTGTTCATTATGATTTATAGTGATTTTGGGCTCGGGTTATCCATTTATTCTCAGCGAGTACAAATTAATATAACTTTGTTTTTGTTACAGGGTCTCTCCAAATGACATAGAAGGCAACCCCATCCCTCTCAAGTTTGTGAAATTCCAGAATGTTCAAAATGTCCAGCTGTTTATTAAGGACAACCAAACTGGTGGTGATGTTACGCAAATTGATCACCTAGCTTTCTATGGATCTCCAATCTCAACCACAAATATGGGAGAGTTTAAGAGGGTAGCTGGAAAGAAAGGAGAAAGCCATTGATCCTATGTAGACTGCTCTTCTACCAAAAACTCTTAAAATGTTGTTTATTTTTTTCAAGAACTTCCTATTACTGTGCTCAAAGGTACAAACATTTTTATTGGACTCTTTACTAGATCTATGTAATATTGACTATATACAGTTATGGATCTGCCTGCATGTCCATAATATCAGCATGTTGTCCCAAACTTAATGATGCCAGTGATTTTTATGACAAAACATTGAGTTACTATATACAGAATGGCAACCACTAAACATGTTTAGACCTTTGTAGTGATTACGAATATTTTTTCGAGTTTTTGTTAGAAGGAATTAAGGGTATGCGAAATGTATATTTCCGATGTCTATTCCCTTTTTTAACATTGAATCGATGGGTAATTTGTGTCAAATGAAATGTAATTTTGCATAATATATTTACTTACCAAGTATTTATAAAATGCATTGTATTTATGATTAAGCTCAACTGGCATTCCATGAGCCATGAGTGTTGAATGGAATTCTTAGCAAATTTCATGTCTAATGTAATGGACATAACCTTTAAATAAAAGAAATGGCAATAGTATTTCTGTTTCATTTACTCTCACAAGTTATGTCTTAATTAACATTTTATTTACACTACTTACATCCTAATGATTTCAGTCCTGCTTTAGTTCATATATTTGAATGTAAGCTTCTGTAAGAGTGATCATCTGTGGTAGAATACTGGTTACATGTAGATCTTGCATTTCATACCTGAAATGAAGATAAAATTTATTTATTCTCTTGAGCGTGCTTACTTAGAAAAAAAAAACGATTCTCTCTAGAATTGAAGACACCAAGATTGTAACCATAGAGTATGTTTCCAGTGAAATTACAGGGCATAGTGATAAAACATCTTATATCTCTGGATGATGAGTGTAGTGCAGTGGTAGGTCATGATTTGGACTCTCCATGTTCCAATAGCTGCGGTTCAATGTGCTGTTAAGGACAGGCATGTTATAACATAAGGTTAGAGTTTTATTTCTAGATTTATGATCGCTTAGTAAGCTATCTAGGTGATATAAATACATGATATACAAACCACTGCTGTGTTGGCTTATGCAGTACATGAGCTCTGTAAGTTCCCTTCTCTGGTGTACCATCATGAACTATGTTGCCAACTAATTCATATGTAGTTTTGTTGTTATGTTTTGCTTTTATTTCTGCCGTTAGAATATCGCCAAAATCTACGTTTCTGAAAAGAGTACAAACAATTTACTTATCAATCAAAAGTCCTGAAGTAAACAACTAACACATGTCATGGAGTATGCAGAAATTGCCAATAAATAATATTACTTTAAATGATATTTTAAGGCTTGTGTAATTGACAGCTTGTGGCTTAGAAGACCCATTAGTTACTGTCTAATTTTAAAAAATCTAGCCGAAAAACTAGTGTTCACGATAGCAGTTGCTAGTACAGTCTTCATTTGAAACACTTACTTGACAGGAAAATTGACTACAGTAGGATTCTTTTCCACAAAGAATGTATTCTTTGTAAACCTCTTGATGTAGAGAATGAGGTAAGGAGGCAGTTGTGTGATCTCAAATCTTTTAAGGAAGTTCTCTTTATATGTCTTATATTCTTTTGAAGTTTGTCCATTAAACTTCGAGAGGAGCTGGTAGAGATTCACCTGAAATTATTAATTTAAAAGGGTAATGAGGTATATTGGAGTGTGCGTTCGCCCAGCAAAAAAGCACCGCCTTTCCAGAATTAAATGATGCAGATAATTAGTGCCCTATCTCGTGTAAATGTGCCCGAAATTTTAAATTTGTGCCTCCTAAAGTTTCCGATTTATTTAAGAAATAGTGATGCTGCTGCACGAACATTCGCCCAGCAAAAAAATTTTGAAATGGTGGGTTTAGGTAGACATAAAATATGCAAAAAGATAGGTTATATACGGGTATAAATGTGCCGTGAAACCCAAATATGTGCCTCTTAATATTTCAGTTACTCTTGAAATAGCGCACTAATTATTATTGAAACTTATAATAAGCCAGCTCACATAAAAGTAGTGTTTTCATATTCTAAGTAATTTCATTCAAGATAACCTCAAAAAACAGACAAAATCGTTAATAACTCGCCAATGATATTTATGTAGTAGATCGGCAAAACTTTACAGGATCGTGTGAATATAATATGATAGATACCAGTCGGCACTAACGCGAAGTTCTTAGTTCGTTCGAAAGCTAAAGCCTTTTTCCATTTTTCAGGAAATATAATAATAACTCCTGAACTATGCTAGTCATGTTAATGAAAATTCCGGCACAAATATGCACAAATTTACTGTATCTGTATAAAAAAAAACATGATTGTGCGTCTAACCGTTTCCGATATATAGCAATCGCCAAAACGTTCGCCCAGCTAAAAACGACAAATCTCTGAAATCTTAAGAGGCACAAATTTTACTTTCATGGCATATTTATACCCGTATATAAATAAGCTATATTTTTGCATATTTTATATCTAGCTAAACCCATCATTTACACATTTTTTAGCTGGGCGAAAGTTCGTGCAGCAGAATTACTATTTCAAAAATAAATCGGAAACTTGGAGGCACAAATTTAAAATTTCGGGCACATTTACACGAGATAGGGTACTAATTATCTGCATCATTTAATTCTTGAAAGGCGGTACTTTTTTGCTGGGCGAACGCTCACACATTGGAGCATTCTAAATATTATCTCAGAAACTGGATACAACATTTTCACAGTCTGAATACAACAAGAAAACACATAAACTGGACATACAGTCGTGAATCGCGACCAATGTTTTGCGGTTAGTGACGTCATGTCAGTCGTTATTGTATTAGCGGGAAAATTCAAAATTAATCTATTATTGTGTATTTACTCATTGAATATATATTATGTACTAATATTTTTAATTTTTTTTTTTTATGGTAAACAAGTGTCAATCTTCAAAATAAATGCAATTACGAAAAATTGTTAATTATTCCTAATCTATACAATAATAATATTATAAACTTATCTCTTTAGAAGACACATTTTTTTTTAAGCTAATGTCGTTAGTGCAACAAAAAGATTTTTTTTTCATTTCTACTGAGCCAGTTTGCATATCTATTCATATTATTAGAATCCTTCCAAAATGGTCTAACATCAAAATTTTCTTCGACTACGTTATTTAGTAATAGGGTACCGGACTGGGTCAAAAATACACTATTTTAATTAGTCCGTCAGCTAGATTATGGAAAAATATGGGACACGTATTTTTTGTTTTTTCAAAATATTATAAATCGACTAAGATATAGAACTTCAAACTTCGAGAGTGGGGGGTCGCGACGTCACTCGTGAGCAAAAATCGTACTCACAAGTGACGTCACACGAAACTTCGAAGCGCTGTATCTTCGTCATTTTTTGTTTGTGAAACAAAAGAAAAAACACGTGTATAATATTTTTTAGCAATCTAACTGAAGGACTAATTAGTTTTTTTGAGGATTGTACCCTATTGAAGATGCCGCTAGTTGTTTTTATTTCGTTCCATAATGAATTCTTGACAACAATTTACATGATCACAGACAGATTGTTGATTCAGATTTACTAAAGTTGTACCTGTGGAATGATATTTTCTCTAAACTCGTCAGTGAAGAGAGGCGTCGGCGGGAGATCGCACGTTAGGTACAGAAACGGTGATTCCGTGATCATCTCGCTGTATTCTTCACTGTTCAAATCCACTTTCGCCGCCTCTTCAGCATCAGGTGGCGGTAGTTTTCTGGAAGTATACTTATTTTGTAAAGCTGAAGGATTGAAGCATACATTATCTCATCATCATCATCATCAACAGCCCACTAAATGTTCCCACTGCTGGGACTCGGGGCCTTCTCTCGCAAGGAGAGAGTTAAGGCCATAATCCACCACGCTGGCCCAGTGCGGGTTGGTGGATGACACTTGACTTCGAAAGATTCTATGTACATGTCGGTTTCCTCACGATGTTTTCCTTCACCGTTTTAAGTTAGCGGCATTACGCACATGACTTCGAAATGACAGTGGTGCGTGTGGGGTTTGAACCTGGGGTCTCCGGATCGGCAGGCGCCGTTCTCCCGACTAGACCAGCCGTAACTTACATTACGTACCTATGTTTGTAAAAACATGATTCTAAATTAATTTAAAAACTCGCGACTCGAGACACTCGCAAGATAAACTTCTCATTTTACTCTACAGGATCTATATTGGACTAAGAGCCCATGAACCCCAGACCTTCGTTATTTTATAAACGCTGAAAGTTTGTCAGCGTATGCTCCCAACACAAGTAAAAACGATGGCCTATATGATGAAGTTTGGATCATCCTGGCTTTGGCAGATAAACGGTACTAAAGGTGTACCAATCTAAATTTGTCAAATTATAAAGTCTGATATTTTGGTAATACCTTTAGAATATTATTAAAAATCACACCAATAATTGCTAGACACCTAACATCGTGGTAAACACTTGCCAGACACCCATGTTGTGTTAATGTCCATGCAATAAAAATTCTCCTTGCGTCATAATATGCGCGCTGGTTTTTATACATAATACTTGGGTTACAATTAGCAGCCTAATTATCATAAACAGCCCACTAAAAGTTCCCACTGGTGGGACTCGGGGCCTTAGTACCGTTTATCTGCTAAAGCCACAATGACCCAAACTTCATAATGGTCCATCGTTCTTACCTGTGTTAGGAGCATGCGCCGACAAGGTTTCGGCTTTTATAAAATAACGAAGGTCTGGGGTTCACGGGCTTTTGCTCTATATAGTTAAACAACTTTGGGTAAAACTCAATACAACCCAAAAAAATAGTGTGTGTTGTCATTTTTAGCACTGTTTAGTGTTTATTCACTTCGGCACATCATTTATCGAGCGTTAAAGAGCGCGCGCGCTCTTGGTACGAAGAGTTTGATGCTTTTAGACTGGGCAAATACACTTTTTTTTAATTTTGTATGGGAAAAAAAATACGATTTTTTATATGTAGAACCATAGAATAGATAATACAGATAGAACGGACACTCCCCACCCCCCGCCAGTTTCAAGCTTCCTTCCCCGCAAGCACCGCGAGAAGCACTCAACGAAGGGTTATATCGGACGATAATTTTCTATGAGAATACGACCATGATGCTGTATTATTTAACAAAATGGTACCAAATTTTTCGTCTATTATACGAAACAAGAATAAGAGATTTTTGATTTCATAAGAATTTCTACAAAGATTGAATCATTTTTATAAACTGTGTTAGCTATTCTGGTTAGAAGTACGCGCCAACACTGAAGTGCTGTGACGAAATTATTAAACTCGTTGTTTTCAAACTGCGGCTTTCGTTAATCGTTGTGAAATACGTCAGTGGCGCCAATAACGTATGGTAACGAGTGATGGCGCGGAGAATAGTTCGGAATTCACGAAGTCACTAGTCACTAGTGTTGCCAATTTAGTGGATTTTTGTACTAAGATTGCTACTATTCAGATTTATTGGTAAGTGATTATTTCTTAGCATTCAACCGACTCAAAAAAAAGAAAGAGGTTCTATATTAGACTATCTGTACTTTTATGTGCGTCCATGTATATATTATGTCGGTCAATAGTGAACAATGAATATAGGATTTCATCTAGTAGTATGCTTATTTAAGATTTCGCAAAAACCGTTCATTAAAAACAGTAAGAGGATACGAGTACATTGACTATTGGAATGGATAGTTCCAAAAAAAAATTAACGATATTTTTAAACTAAAACTTATTCAGTAATTAACGGCTTTGACATTGACTTATAAACTTTACCGGTTCTAGTACTACCGGTACTACTACGATTTAGTTTAATTTTTAACCAACTTCAAAAAAGGAGACGGATCTCAATTCGTTTATATGTTTGTTACGTGATAGCTCCATTTATTGTGAAACAAAGGACATAAGCCCAAATCACATTGAAAAAACCCAGGTGCCACACCTGGGTTTTTTGATATACCTCGGATTTTAAGTTATTAGTAATAATATTCTAAACTATCATCATCATCCGTTTGAGTGGCTAACCTGCGTTTTTTTGCCTGTAGAAGTTTTGTAGAAGTTCGTGTCAAAAGCTCGTTTTATGGAACAAAATATATTGTATAATTTGGTGTTAACTCTTCAATTCCCATGTCCAAAATAATGAAGTTTTTATAATTTTTAGTTTAGTCATCAACTAAATATGTGTTTAACGAATAGAAAAAAAAGAAAAATATACTAAAAAGCACCCCCCTCCCTTTTTATAGGGGGGTCACCTGTAGGTGACACTGGGCATTGTACTATACGATTTATGAGGTATGAAGCATCATTTTGACAGGAATGAAACACCGGTTTTGTTTACATGTACCAAATTTATTTATGAAAGTATGGTAACAAAAAACAACAGAGTACTGTACTGTTCTGTTACTAGTAATATACATACATGTTCCACAATAAATAAACCTAGAACTAGGTTTTGTTTACTGTGGAACATAAGTATACCAACACTTGAGGTGCAAATGAATGTTGCATTTAGCGCACATTTTTCTAGTATGTTGGTGACAGTTCCCACATAGCCGCTGAGAACAGTCGACTTCTGCGTGATCTTCCTCTGTTCCTGCACTCCTCACCTCTTTAGACACTGTAGGCTCCAGAGGAACGCCACCGTCAGAATTGCGATTTGGAGGTTTCCCGATTTTTTAGATAAGTGGTGGCAATATTTCGAGGGAATTACTACGTCTATTACTATAATGTCACTATAAAGCAATTCAAAGTATTGAACAGGAACTAGAACCTTCTGACAGTCCTGGGTGACAATTTTTTCGTCACAATCACCTATGCCCCAAGTAGTAAATGAAGAAACATTATTGAACCAGCTCTTTACTGTGTGATACTTTTTCTTTATTGAGACAGGTTGAGGTACTTCCTGCAAATGGTCTTGTTCTCTAGAATCTGATGGTTGACCAAGTAATTTGACTTGAGAACGAAAAACGAAAGAAAAAATATTCGTGTCGTTTTCTTCTCCACTGTCTTCATCAGTAATTTCACCATATTCAGGAGGGAACATAATGATATCACCTAGGTTTCCACCGGTCTGTAACACCTCAGCAACTTTATCTAACATCCAACATGTAAAAAAACACTTCAGTAACAGTATTTTCATGAACAATATAACAGTCAGTAAATAAAAAATAAATTGGAATTCATAGTATAATGCCCAGTGTCACCTGTGGGTGACACTGAACATTACAGGCGCTACAGTTATAAAACTATCAGTTATTTTTAGAAGTAAATATGTGTCAAGTATAGGTACCATATATAACTATAACATATAATAACAAAAATACCAATACTTACAGTCTAGATATTTTTATAGCACTTTTTATCACAGTAGATAGCACAAACTAAGTTTCTTACCAATTGCCGCTAAATAACCAAGTGATATTGATAACTGATAAGTGATGTGTGCTACCACATAGAAAAAATATAAAGTTGTATTCCATGCAATTACTAATTATAAGATAAAATCAAAAAAATAATATTTGAAATAGTTTAAAATCATAACTAAACATATGTCACCTACAGGTGACACTGGGAATTGAAGAGTTAATGATACAAAAATAATATATACCGGCTGAGTCATAAAGATATATATCAAACAATGCACGAATATGCTTAGGTTCTTTTTGCGATGGGTGGCCTTGGAATTGAATTCAAATTTAACGAGTGTAAGTAAAATAATTCATGATAATACGCTTATTTTTGGTAATGTACTTTGGACTTTGTATTCAATTATCAGTATGCTTACATCGCGGGTCAAATCTGGACAAGTACTAGCACAAGCACAGCACTAGCATAGGCCTGGGATATGAGGCGTACTTGAAGAGAGGTATATGCTAAGATGTTATGATGATGATGATTACATCGGATTGCAAACAGTATTGGTGAACTTTAAAAAAAACGCCTACAAAACTACACTAATAAAAAACATGTTAGCCACTAATTTGGGTTATGGGAGTGGTGTAATTTTTTTTCGTAAAATATATTTACATACAGTTATTAGATTTTTTTGAGATTAGATACAATTATTTTGTGCCGAGGTCAGGGTACGATTTGGGCCATGTCTCCTTTGATGTTTCTTTTTTTTTGGTAGATCATAGTTTTGAAACATGAAAACAAAACTAAAAATTACTTTCGTTTATTTTTGTTCAAGTTTTTTATTACCGTCGTTGAAATTTGGTCAATTAAGTTTCTGAATTTAATTTGAAATTAAAACTGATTTTTGTTTATTCGGCGCAAATAAATTATTAAGTAATGACTTCAACCTTAAAATGTGATTTGAGTATAATAGACTCACTCACTATTCTCACAATATTTAAAGTTTTATGCGATCCTTACTATAATGCGAATAAATAAATCACTATTTATCAACATACAAAAGTTATATTTTTTTAAGCAATTAGTAAAAAAATAAATCCGGAACTAGCAACATTATCCCGCGAGACACAAGGCGGCCATAGTAACAACAATTCGTAATGTTTGTTTACAAAATTAAATTGTAGTTTTGAAGAATTAGAGTTGAAAAATTATGTTGTTCTTTACTGTGGTGAGAAATGCGATGGAAATAATTAATAATTAGTTTGTGCAGTGTATACTCTGATTATAGTGAACTGTGTGTAAATGCAACTTATGGACGTAGTTTTACCATCTAATGTGAAATACACGATATGTGGAGTGATTAATTAATATGTTGTCAGATTAAAGTTTTCTCTTTGGGTAAGTGTACTTAACTAAAAATCAATTCGTCCATGGTAGGTACCTTTATTATCTCCTATTTTGTTTTAAATCTTCTCCCTTCTGATTGTTGATGAAAGTTATATTTACATTAAAGATCGAACACTAACTAGGTAAGATTATAGGTCACTTAACACAGGCAGGTGAACTCACGGGTCACAGCTATTCCATAAAATAATTTAGTAACCCTAGGTGACACGCACACATGCGTAAATGTGTTCGAACGACATATGCGTAGTTGTGTGAGTGTAGGTATGTCAACTGCACCGTCTGTATGGATTTTAGGGCGAGTGTCCGGGGCCTGGTAGAACAAAAGTTGACGTATTTAATCTACTTAACATCCCCTTGAAAGGATTCAGGCTGATTATCAATAACCCTGTATACTTCGATGTACATAAACATTATATTATTTCTTTTTACCTGGTGTATATCCTCATGTGCCCAAGGAAAGATTTGTATATGATGGAACTGCTTGGCTTCTTTGTGCCATTGAGTGCTATATGCAGAGAGTTCAGGAACCAAGACATAAAGTCTATGGGGTCACCTGGAGCAGAAAATCAATACATGAATAGGTGATCAATATGAATAGATTAAGGCGAAATAGACTTGACGTTTTAACAATTGGAACAACTCTGAAATCGTGAAGAAAATCGATATTATGGTTTCATTTATGACTTCTAACTTGCCGTTATTAATAAAAAAATGTTTTTAAATATCACTTGTTCCATATTGTAACGGAAGCGTTATCGACAGGCCGCTGTTTCACCAAGTTTCATGCCTAACTGGCACGTTGGAATATCCCCTGAACGTTTACGTGTAGTGATATATCACGTGTATTTTTTCTTCTTTGAACGTGCTAATTGTAAACCGAAAAGTGGTTCCTAATTAGCTCCCCGTTACTTGCCAACGGGGCAACGATTTCCCCGCGCACTTGCCACTTGCATCGTCAGATAATTGCCAGACGTAAAATATAAAGAGACGAGAGCTAATGAGCTTTTGGGCATTATGGAATGGACTATTGTTCGCACCTTTGGGATGGATCGGCTAAGTATCACCTTGAGGCTCTGGAATCGATGTCTGAGTGGGTTTTTCCCGATAGTTATGATCTTAATGTCTTCAAATTGAAAGTGTTTCGGTTTCTTCTAGGTCTACGATCCATCGTAGACCGCATCGTCGCTTAACATCAAGTGAGATGGCGATCAAGTGTAAACCTATAATAAAAAATTGGCAGTCATAGGAACTGCCGATAGAAGTGATAACTTATAACTCAGAATTTGATAGCTCACTTAGTAAACTGCGCGAGTGAAACCGGAGGGCGTGGCCATGACCATGGTCACCTAGAATTTCTAGATGGCCATGGCCCCGAATTTACCCAAAGATTTCTCATTATTCCCGAGCGTGACGCTAGAATTCAATAGCCCACGAAAAATCTGTCAGTGGCGCGTGACGCGACAAAAGAAGTTTTCACTTCAAAAAGGTAAAACTAACTCTGCTTGATAAACTGGAACCGCTTCTTGGACCAGAGCACGACGGCCTGTAGCATCTCGTGAGGCGACACGTGCGCCTTGAACGCGCGAGGGTCCCACAGCTTCCTCAGCAGCTCACCGAACCGCTGCACCAGCAGGAACTGCGAGTCGCCCGGCGGACGCTTCACGCCCGAGTAGTTCTCTTCGCGCAGAAAGTAGTTCCGTAGAGGTGTCACTTGGGATAGGCACTGGAACACGATGAGCTTGTCAGAATACAAGATTTGGGGTATTATTTTTGTTCCTAGAAAGATATTGTATTTCGTCCATGTTACTGGTATACAGAAACTTTTAACATATTATAAATTATGAGTAACAAACTTAACAAAACTTTGAGAACCAGTAACAAGTTACGAGAAAATGAGGTTTGTGCAAATCTATACTAATATTATAAAGCTGAAGAGTTTGTTTGTTTGTATGTTTGTTTATTTGAACGCAAGGATCTCTGGAACTGCAGGTCCGAATTGAAAGATTATTTCTTTGTAAGATAGTCCATTTATCGAGGAAGGCTATAGGGTATTTAACATTACGCTACTATCAACAGGAGCCGAGCATGAATGAAAAATGTAACAAAAACGGGGAAAAAATATTGCTTTTAGAGAGCTTTCGTTGCGTGACAGCATTTGTCATATGTTAAAGGTTGCGTCATTAGAACCTAAAGTAACCGAATTTGTTCAAAATTTGAATTGGTACGACCAATTTTCGATAGATGGCGTAGCAACGCGCGCGCGTTCAGCTAGTTAAATTACAAACTTTAAACTGCGGCCGGTCTTAAGTACTTTTTGCACCATGCTCCTAAAAGGTTGCTGACCCCTGGATTAGTGCATTAAATATAATGACCTAATTAACTTATTTAAAGGCAATGTTTCCAGAAATGTTAAGAGATAAAGTATCTTATATCTGTGGGTGACAAGCGCAATGCAGTACTAGGGAATCATCTGGACTCTTCTTTTGGTGAAAACAAATTTTTGTAAAAAGCTGATTTAAAGTGTTCACTTGGGTAGATATGTTACGGGTTGCAAATGGGTATTCCCAGTTCAAATATGTAACCACATCCGAGGTTTGCAAATTAGATTAGCAGAATTAATTTCAGCTGAATTAGCCACTCCACTAGGCCTACTATTGTTTATGGAAAATCTGATGGCACTAAATGATATAGCATATAGGGCATGGCGGTATTGGACTTCTGACAAAACCGGTATTTTTTCGGTATTCAAATTTTTAAAACCGGGATCCCAGTTTTTCGGTATTATACTTCAGCTATTATGTATAGTAAATCCGGTACCTACCTACTTAATTTAGCATTTCAAACTCTAAAGATAAACAAATATCAATATATACGCATAAATTTTAAGCTAGTTTACGCTCGTTAGTTTTATACGAAAAATTAAACCAACTTCAAAACCACAAAACAGCACTCAAAAGCGACAAATAAATTAATGTAACTATTATAAGTCCAACTCACTCATCTATTTGATGTCGTAGCCAGTCAAGTGAAAAAGCTAGAAGGTAGATGTTATGTACCTAGTAAGTAGTGCAATTACTTGTAGGTAGATGGTATTTATAAATAAATATAAAAAAAAAAAAAAATATGGATTGGTATGGCTGGTACCGACCTCAAACAGATGAGTGAGTAGCGCTTAAAATAGTTATAATAATTTATTTTTGGCTTTTGAGTGATTATTTGTGGTTTTGAAGTTGGTTTAGTTGATATGCATCACAAGACCAAAATAAAAAAAAATGATTTACCCCCGACTACCTCGAATTTGTAATCTGTACGACATTCTACTAGTCAAGTCCTTTCTTTTGATACCCATATTGAGGTAGTAGTGAAAATAATAATGTAATTCGCCATTTGTTGTGGCGGCCATCTTGGATCGGCCAAAACTTGTCTGTGTACAGTATTTTACTAGTCAAGCCCTATCATTTGATTACCCATATTGAGGGAGGTTGTGAAGAAATTTTGTATATTTTTTAATAAATTTAGATACTTTGTGGAGGCGGCCATCTTGAATCGATATTAACTAAACATAGCTAAAAACCACCGCACGGGAATTAACCTTTAAACAAAAAAACAGCATAATCGGCCCATCCGTTTGAGCTCTACAGTGGTACAGACAGACACACACAGAGACAGACAGACATCGACGTCAAATTTATAACACCCCTTTTTTGTCGGGGTTTTTAGTGCAAAACAAGTTTTTATTAATACATTTACAGTATTTCGTGTAAACCATGAGAAAAAATGACGTAAGACTGCCGCTCATCAAGTTTACAATCATAAAATGAATTGCAATTGATTATTGATTGTTATTTTCGTAGTCTAGAGCTGCCTTATGGGTTTTATTTATGAATTTAATTTATTTATTCATAATACCGAAAAACCGGTATTTACAATTTCAATACCGGTATTCAGAATTGCCTCAAATAGTCCGGTATTACCGGTTTTTCGGTAATACCGAATACCGGTATCCATGCCCTAATAGCATATATGTCTCAGTCATCTGGTTGAATTTTCTATTAGATTGAATGACTTGTGCATTCCATTGAATGACGACATTTAATTGAATGACTAGGCGGAACGTTGATTGAACAAGCGTCATTCAACGTCCAACTAATTAGCGTATTGTAACATAGCCCTTTGAACACAGCCGTGTGAATCAGTCAGGTGATTGTAATTTAAGTTAGGTTATGGTCACCCTAACCAAACATTACAAAGTTGGCTATATCCCATTCAACGACTATGCTAAATGATGTTCAGTCAAGACGTTGGACGTTACATTAAACAACTTGACGAGTTGTCTTTTACTCATTCAATTAAATTAAATTAAATTCGTGATCATTCATATTCATATAAATTTGTGAATATGCTAGTCATACAATAAAAAAAGCAGATTGAACCTGCTGACTGCGACATATACATTTTACTGAACATAAATTTCTTTTAACATAAAGTATCTACAAATAAATCTGGCTTACCTGAAGAATAACATTACAGTAATCATTAGCCTTGATGTTATTAAGGCCCACTATCCCAGGCATGTACATAGTACCGTCAATAGCTCTCGACATTTTAGTGTTGGTGTCTAGCTGTTTTATCTGAGCCAGAGTGAAGATTGGATTCAATACATATTTTATGTCACTTAAAGATGAGTCTGGAAGAAGAAATAGCAAATTAAATCAAACTTTAGGTGGATCATTGTCATCTTATCTATTATAGTTGTGTCAAAATGATTCATAAAAATAAACAATAAATAATGACCCACATAGCCAATCTTTTTCTTTTTATAACAATCATAAGTTTGCACTTGACCATCATCTCGAAATACAAAATAACAGATAAATAGTATTACAAAATTTATTTTTAATTTTTCAAAACCACCATATACAAACTAATATGGGACTCTGAACTATCATCTACTAAACAAACAAGAAGCATCTAAATCAATTCACAATTGGTGGGGTTATCTCGTAACATACATACAAAAACAACTACTAAAATAAGTTTGGATATTTGGGTGTTTGTTTTTCAATCATTATATCATATTATGGGACTGAGTGGGTCTCCCTCAGGTTCGTTCGGTTAACACGGTAAGAGGGAACAAACATCATGAACAGGATCTTATACATGTAGTTAAGCAATGTTAAGATACTGGGTATAAATCTAACATAAAATGTCTTACCGATAACTTCATAATTGTCTGGCAAACAATAGAACTTCAATGTATGAAGATTCAGAAATACGTGATGGCCATCAGCTACAGAATGTGTGTAGGCATGTGTGTTGGTTCCTCGGCCCTAAAATATAATGAAATTTAAGATGGTTCACATAATTACAAAATAATATTAATATTTACAGACTCACACATGTATATATCTGAAAAAGATACCAACATAAATCAAGTTTAAAGCTATATTACTGCCGATTATGAAATAAAAGTTTTTCTTTTTTTTTCAAAAAAAATTTAATGAATGATTCGGGTTTAGAGGTCCACTCCGGCTTCGCCCGTGGTACATAATATATCCTATAGCCACAGACTTATATATAAGGACCTGGCCAAAGGTGCGACAAAATGGACCAACCGCATTAGGTCTAAACTTGAATTTTTAGGGCCATGCGTCCTGCGACTCAGTTCACAGCGGTCAGGGATGGAGTGAACGAGTTTTTGCTGGCCATTAAAATGCCAAAAAATGTTCAGTAAATCACGTTTATCCTTTGAAGTCATTGCCTATAGCATTCAGGGATCACATACATACCCAACAGTGAAAAAAAATTTGAGATCGGTCCGGTAGATCCTGGGATTAGCGCGTTCAAACAAATCAACTCCTCAGCTTTATACATGTATTACTATGTGTATATAGATATATAGGTATTCTTATGACTATTATGATGTTATGATACTGAGTAGTATGATATTATCGACGTACCTGGAAATACTTTCCACATACTAAACAAGCGTATACGTTAATTCTTGTTAACGAAACTGAGCATAGCTTTTCGAAATCAAAGTCCAAAACATGCCTGTTGATGGTATCTAAATACGGGCATTGTATATGTTTGGACTTGTTAGCGGGTTCTGTAAAATAGAAGAGATTTATGTAGCGATAGCAAACATTTTGAAAAACATTTAAGGTTATGAAACAAGAAACCTACCCATAGCTTCAATGCCATTTTCTTCGGAGAGTTTACGTTTCAAAGATTGCTTTTCACTCATTATTATTAATAAAAAGTACCTTAAATTGTAACTCTTATTGGTTTTTTACAAAACCCAAGTTTCATACACAAATACACAACATATACACTGAACGGAAGAACGACAAGAACGTATGACGGTATGAATCACAGATTACTATAATTTACTAAATAAATTGAACGAATACATCACAGATTAAAGATCATACTATCACCACAGATCAGAAAATAGTTACTTCGTAACAGATGCATCACTTCCATACAAAAGTGCAAATACCTACACGATAATAACCTAAACTGTCGTATACTACTTACCTACTGTTACTTGTAAGCAAAAATACACCTTAACACACCCACGCAGAGTTGTAAATGCCGTGCGCACCGTGTGACTTGTCGTCTGTTTACGTCATTGACCAAACGTGCTAGGGTTGTACGAAATGGTGGTAGGTGGTAGTAGTGGTAGAACTCTTGGCAGAGTCCGCCTGGGGAAGGACCACACCTTTGCCAGTTATTCCACCGCGAAGCAGTAATGTGCAAACGTAACTGTGTTTTTTTTTAAATAAAGAGTGACGAGACGAGCAGGACATGTGCCTGATGGTTAGAAACATGTCTGTCACATAACAGCACAGTGACACGCAGCTATTGGAACATGAAGAGTCCAAATCATTACCTAGCACTGCACTGCGCTCGTCACCCAGAGATCTAAGATGTTATATCTCTAAGCCCTGTAATTTTACTGGAAACATTGCCCTTCAAACCGGAACACAGTAATGTTTGCACATTACTGCTTGGCGGTAGAAGAACTGACAAAGGTGTGGTACTTCCTCAGGCGGACTCTGCTAATAGTCCTACCACTACAGTACTCCATTAGACAAGCCCATTCATTTGATACCCATATAGAGGTAGGTTGTGAAGAAATATTTTGTCAGCGATTTTGTGGAGGGGGGCATTTTGAATCGATATTAACCAAACATAGCTAAGAACCACCGCAAAAAAATATACCTTTTTTAAAAAAATCGACGTCAAACTTATAACACCCTTTTTTGGTCGGGGGTTAAAAAATGGTTCACAATTAGCTGAGCTATCGCGAAACATACTTACATCCAATAAAAATTAAGCCCAGAACCGCCTCCTTCTTTGGATTCGGTTAAAAATTCTATAGCTTTTTTTAAGTAGGTACGTTTTATAGTCAATTGATACTATACTGAAGTTTATTTTGGTTATACAATGTAGGTAAATTACGAAAGCTGCAGACGGAGGGTTCGGAAAGGAAACAAGAATGTCTTAGAACGAACTTTACTGTACTTAAACTGACATTATAATATGTTAAACTTATCTAACCTAGACGCGAATGCGTTCGATGTGAGAACGACACCCACATCATAGGATCTTAAGCCTATCTAACTTAGGTGCGAATGCCTTCGTCGATCGAGTGACACTAACTTCTTTATAGAAACCAGCTTTAATGAAGGGTTATCTTGGTCACAATTTAATGAGGAGCGTCAGCGAATAGTAGTTGGTACGAGGCAGGTCATTGCTACCGCCGAGTTCTGTAGAATTTGCTGACTTGACCCTCGTGCTGGAGTGCAGCTCACGTTGTACGGACATGTGTAGGTACTGGTACGTAACAGGTAGTTGTAAGTTGTTTTCATACCGTCGAATAAATAAACAAATTAGTATCATTAATGATGTATATGAATATTAAAAAAAGTATCTCGTCAAATTTTTTATTAAACTTAATGCGACATAATAAAAATGGGTAAATGACTTCTACATTTCAGTTTATTGCTATTGCAGCCATTCAATAACGCCGCGACATTATTTATGCGCGCACTCGGCGTTCGTTCGCACGTCAACTCAGGCAAACGGCCGGCGGCCTTGTGATTTTAGTACACCCGGGAGGACGCGAACAAGTAGGTACTAAGCTCGCGCCGTTTAGCCAGTGACGAGGGTGTGTATCACCTCAGAATAAGGAATACCAATACACTATCACCATGAATCTGTATATTTGTATACGTTCGTGGCTATCAGGCTATCACAGATTCACCAACTACAACTAAGTGGGCAGGGCTGCCAGCCGTAGAAGAAATTCCCTCGTATATATTGCTGCAGCAAAAAAAATCGAATTTTGGCCTTCATACCTCTTACCCTCTTATACCCTGTTTACATTATTCCAGTCCAGCGACCGAATCCAGCGCTGGATTGGTTACTGGAATAATGGAAACCGGTACTGGAAAGCATCAATACATTACGACGTTAACAACTATCATACTATCTGAGATAGGAATACTATTGTGCGCTCTGAAAACGCCTGGTTATCAGAATAGATAAATACCTATAAGTTGCCATTAGAGGTATGTTGAACAAAAAACATTATCATACCTACTAACGTACTAGCCCGTCAAGCGGCAGGGAGCCCATATGGGCTCGGCGCCGGATATGACTCATCAAGTCATCATGTGTCTCATCATATAAAATGAAAACAATTGTTGTTGTCAAATGGTTTTAATTTATAACAATATCTAAGCGAAACCGGAACGGGTCGCTAGTTTAATACAATACTAGCAGCTCACCACAGTTCTGCCCGCGTAGTTCTTGATTCTTTCAATTTCCTGGAATAAAAATAGCCTATGTGTTCTTCCAGACTATCATCAGTGTTTCAAATTTCAGTGAGATCCGTTCATATTTTACGACGAGATTGAGCAACAAACATCCAAACATACAAAGAATGACATCCTACTAATATTATAACTAGCAGTGCCCTGTTTTTTTTTTTAGAATAGAGTGACGATACAAGTAGGACATGTGCCTGGTGGTAAGCAACATGCCTGCCACATAACAGCACAGTGACACGCAGCTATTGGATCATATAGAGTCCAAATCATTACCTAGCACTGCACTGCACTCGTAACCTAGAGATCTTAGATATTATAAATCTAAGCCCCGTAATTTCACTGGAAACATTGCCCTTCAAACATAAACACAACAATGTTTTCACTTTACTGAGTGGCGGTAGAATAACTGGCAAAGGTGTGGTAACTCCCCAGGTGGACTCTGCTAAGAGTCCTACCACCACTAAATTCCTACACTACTATTTTTCCGGGACAAAAATATTGCGTGTTAAAAGATGTGCCTATGCCTAAGTATTCTTCCAAACCACACTCTATCTATCTTTCGAATTTCAGTCCGATCCGTTCCGACAATACGACGTAACGAAGGAACAAACATTGTCATTTAGAATATTACTAGCAGTGCCCCAAGTTTTTAGCCGCGTAGTTGCCATTCTCTTTATCTTCAATATTTTTGCGCAACAAAAATAGTCTTTATTATTTTAGACTATAATTTATGTTCCAAATTTCAGCCCAGCCCGTTCTGACGTTACAACGTGATTGAGTAACAAACATCAAAACATTACATTAACATTAGGGAAACTATGCAGGTAAAGCCGTAAAGCACTGCTAGTAACTAAATAAAACTAATGTAGTCGGTTGTCTTTATTTGTTAAAAAACCCATGATAATAGAATATTGCGAATAGATCATATTCTACAATAATCATGTTTTCATTTTACAGCGTTGATATCTTGAGATATATCTAAATTACTAGCTGTTACCCGCGACTTCGTCCGCGCGAAATGAATACTAAGGTAACTCAGGCAATACCTATTTGTGTACCCAGACACATTAACGGTTACTAAAAACAGCTTATGATAACACAATTTCATGAAAATCGGTTCAGTCGTTTAGGTGTAAAAGCGAAAAGATATGGGGGATAAGGACATTCGTCCCCAATTTCATCCCCATATAGTTTGAAATTACAAATTTGCTAGAACAAACATTCGTTTGCTTCGTGCCACGTGTCTGTATACAGAGTTTCATAGTTTTATCTTCATCGGCTGGGTACTTTCATATTGACATTCATTCCCCATTTTAACCCCAATTTCACCCCCGTACAGTTCGAAATTACGAAACTGCTAGAACAAACATTCGTTTGCTTCGTGTCAAGTGTCTATATACAGAGTTTCATGGTTTTATCTTCAAAGGTTGGAAACTTCCATATTGACATTCATCCCCAATTTCACCCCCATACAGTTCGAAATTACAAAATTGATAGAACAAATATTTAATAGCTTCGTGTCAAGTGTCTAGATACAAAATTTGATAACTTTGAAAATGACGATTTTTCATACAACTGTTCATCCCTTGTATCACCCCCTTAGGGGTTGACTTTTGCAAAACCCCATCTTAGCGAGCGCCTACGTGCTAAAAGGAACCTCCATGCAAAATTTCAGATTCCTAGCATTTGTAGTTTTTAAGATTCCTTGATGAGTGACCTTTCGCTTTTATATATAAATAAATAATATAGAAGATAGATTAAGTGAATTTAAAATTAAAACGAGTTATAGGTCTTTCTAAATCTAATGGATGTGTGTGATGCAATTTTAACATTCGATACATGTTATAATTGATTTCATTAAGTGTATTACACTACAACAAAGTCAATTTGCCTATAAAATAAGTGAGTCACACGGGGTATATTATTGTTTCGAAAACTGCAGGTCTACTACGAACTCCGATAAACGATATATCGGCCGAACTTATGGACGTTTCCTACCACGAAAGACAATCGGTCGGTTGATCGGATCGGCCGTTTCGTTCGATCCGATCTTCATCTGACCTAAGTCTATAACTTCTGACCGAGATGTATCGAACCGAATTTTTTTTCGCGGTAGGCTACAATCCGATTCAGCTGTCAGTCGGATCCGATCATTCGGAGTTTGTTTTCGTAGTAGACCTACTGAACTATGTAATTCTGACACCACGTGGGTTTTGGTATAGTTGAAAAACAAAGGTTGTTGTATATTTTGTATGAAGACTAATAAAGTCTTAAAAATAAAAGCTTACAATAGCTAAATACTGCCTCAGTTACCTTAATATTTATTTTGCACGGACGAACAATCGCGGGTTATAGGTAGTATGTATATACTTTTGTTAATGATTTATAAATTATACAGTCATGTTTACCGCTAATTAAAAGATTTTACGTATGGGTGTTAACTGTGTACAATTTTTTTATCGATATATTGTGTTAATTTATCGATAAAAAAATTAAATTTTAAAGTAAATATCTCATCGTTTATTTTTGGACAAGTAAAATTGGACCGTCACAGCACTAACTCACGATCGCTACCTGCGGCTGTACCATGGAAGATTAGAGGTTATGACGATGTCGTTCATTTTACATTACATTGCTGTTTATGCTTGTACCACTCTAGATGTTAATTAAGGTATACAGCAATGGTATGCAAAATGACGATAACACCAAAAATGAATAACTATCATAGTGAATCATTGGGCTCCGTTTATTTTATAATTTTTGAATTTTCAATACAAAATACATATACAAATTTACAATTTAAAATACAATTAAAATAAAATGAAATACCTACCGGTGAAATATAATCCCATTATTGGTATAACTGCAAGTTGTGGAAGAACTTCCACAATTGTTTATGCTGCATAACACAAGTATTAAAGATGATCCACGCCTGCCGGTTCGAAGAAGACTAAACTACAACTCGAGCACTGGTGGCCTACAAGTCACCTGTGCGGCGACAATGTCACGCGGTCATGAGACTTCTAGTACCTTATTATTTAGATTACTGAGGTTTAAATATGTACATATGAATGGCTAAATAGTGTCCGATACCAATAAAAAAATTGTGAAGAAAAATATTAAGACAGTAATATTTGCGTTAAAATTTCGAACAGGCTTACCATTTTGAAAAGGTTAAATAACACTTAAATACCGCGTCATTTATCGAAGTTTTAAATATGTAATCACATCTTCTTCTTCTTCTTCGTGTCGATGATGTTTCTTCTTACTTGCTATTGTTTTTATTTCCTTATTACCTATTTTGTAACTATACCTTCTATCTAAATCTAAATTTTTTTTATTTTTTTTTAATGTAATCACATAAGGTTTTACCGAAAACTTTTTTATAAATGATTAAATGCCATCTTTTTGGGAAATTTCGCCACTATCACCGAAGCCGTGGATCGTGGATAAACACCCAGGTCAAATATTTGTGTGTTGAATACAAATATCTGATTGTGTTGCATGAGAAATGTCGACCAATATTTATTCTTTTATTTATATGGCTTATGTTTATTTATCTTTTAAATGGCGAATTACACTTTTATTTACTTACTACTTCCTCAATATGGGTTTCAAATGAATGGACTTCTCTAGTAGAATACTGTAACAAATTTCAAACCCAAAGCAGTCGGGGTAAAAATTTAAATGTTTAATTTTGTTCTTGTTATAACAAAAGAGACTAACTTGGCGTGCGGGTACAGCACGAGCATGAGGGTGGCGTAGTAGAGCGCGCCGTCCGCTTCGTGCGTTGACTCGAGCTGGCGCGCCGCGGGCCAGGCCAGCGCGGCCTCTAGCGCGGACACCTCGCGCGCCGCCACGCGGGACCTGCCGGCGACACATGCAACTTCAAATCAAACAACTGCAAATCAATCATATAATATAACAAAAAAAATGGTAGTTATAGGAACTGCCAATAGAAGTGAGAACATTCAGAATTTGATAGCACACTTTGGAAACTACGCGGCTGAAACTGAAAGGCGCTGCTAGTCTGGAATAAATCTTCAAATCATTGTTGTCTAAATAAGTCTTCGAAGTATGGCCATGGTTAGATGTGTGATGGTAACCGTGGTAACACGCCATGGCCATCTAGAAATGCTGACGCCATGGGCCCGAGTACACTCGAAGATTTATTTCATTCATTAGCGTGACGCTTGAGTTCGATTCACAGCCCACGAAAAATCTGTGTGTGGTGCACAGTGCAAGAAGTTTTCACTCCAAAAAATATTATGTGATCTCAATATACCTATATATACCTATAAAGTTGAAGAGTTTATTTGTTTGACGCGCTAATCTTAGGAACTACTGAACGGATTTAAAAAAACTTTCTAATTTTATCTGTTCCCACTCACCTGTAGAGCCGACCAGCCGACTCACGGATGCAGCTATAAGCTATAACGCTTAAGCTTGAGCCCTAAGCTGAACCGCAGCTCAAGTTTTTCTAGTGAATTATCCATCATCAATGGTTAATTCACACAAGTTCACATGACATGTTTATATCACTTGGCACGTCGTGCAAGTGAGTATTTAAAAAAACCTAATGGTAAGCATAACGCCTGTTATGCCACATAACAGCATTGTCTTGTGTTGGCCTGAATTCGCCCCTTGGAACTGCAAATGAAACGCAATCGCCAGCTAACTCGACACTAGCGCCATCTAGTTACAGAATCTGAAGATGACATAGTTGAAACAATCAATGGATTAAATACATAATATCTTAGTCATAATTACCTTAAGTATTACGTAACGCAATTTGTCTTGCAAAACGTTACGGTCTGGCATTAAAGTATTTTTTTATTAAAGAAAAACTAGTAATAAGTAAAAGGCGGATAACTCAAGCTTAATGTCGTTGCTGTTATGGGCATAACAGGCGTTACGCTTACAATTAAGTTTTTTTTAGAATATCCCTTGCACGACGTGCGAAGTGATAATAACTTATAAGTTAAACTAACACTGGTTGTAGTGTGGTTACCGTTAGGTGTTTCAATTCAATAATCCAATTCAATAATAACCATGTGTCGTTGCGGGTTTTTCTGATAACGGAACGTAAACGTTACGCATATCCAAATAGAGGTATCATAACTATTTATTTTGATAACTATCATTTTGGTATTTCACTGTAACGGGATTCACTTTATTTTAGGGTACCCAAAGGGTAAAAACGGGAGCCAATTACTGAGACTTCGCTATCAATCCGTCCGTCTGTCACCAAGCTGTATTCTCAAGAACGGTGATAGCTAGACAGTTGAAATTTTCACCGATGATGTATTTCTATTGCCGCTATATAACAACAAATATTTAAAATAAATATTTAAGGGGGCTCATACAACAAACTTGATTTTTTAACGTTTTTGGCTCGATACTAATAACGGTCACAGGTAGACCCTTTAACTATTCACAGAATATTTAGTTTTTTAAATATAATTAATTAAAATAAAATGACTAATTAAGGGGGCTCCCATATAATATCGTACGGAACCCTTCGGGCGCGAGTCCCACTCGCGCTTGGCCGGTTTTATTTTTTTCTAGATAACTTTTGTTTTAATTACAACTTGCTTTGCTTGTTCATATATATACTTAGTATTTGAGTAAGCAATCACGATTAATCTAATACAAGATATTATATTCATAGCGGCTTGTTCGACTTAGGAATTGAAAACTGATTTAATAAAACAGTTTTAAAGAAAGAAAAGAATAGGCAACCTAACGTTTGCATATTCTATGGGCTTCATACTTTCGATTGGTATAGAATTTGTCTAATAATCAAAACGATAAAAAAATGTTTTTTTTTAAATAATTAATCAAACTTTGGAAAAAAAATTGTGAGGCAACCCATTTGCAATATATTTAACCCTTAATTTGATTATGTAAAGTATGCTTAACAGTCTGGTTGAAAAAAAAAAACGAGTTATGTGTGAGTTCAAACAGTTATTTTTCAATCGTATGTGATTTTTTTTTTTTTTTTTTTTTTTTTAACATTTATAGGTTTACACTTGACCACCATCTCGCCTGATGTTAAGCGACGATGCGGTCTAAGATGGAGCGTGCTTACCTAGAAGAAACCGATTCACTCTCGATTTGAAGACACCAAGATTATAACCATCGGGAAAAACCCACTCAGGCAACTCATTCCACAGTCGAGACGTTCTTATCACAAAAGTAGAGTCAAACCTCTTTGTTCGTGTCTTTGGAACATCAACCATGAAACGATGCCGCTTCTTCGAGTTACGAGAAGTCCGATAGAAAAAAGGGCTAGGTGGTATTAGATCATGCAGATCAGATGCACACTCTCCGAAGTGTATCCGATAATAAACCGATAAGCTAGCAATTTTCCGGCGATGTTCAAGAGTTTGCAGTCTTTTTCGCACAAGAGAATTATTGCCTATGAGCCTTTTAGCCCGCCTCTCGATCGATTCCAGAGCCTCAAGCTGATACTTAGCCGATCCATCCCAAAGGTGCGAACAGTACTCCATACAAGAGCGAATCTGTGCTTTATATAATAAAAGCAATTGTTCAGACTTGAAGTACTTTCGCACCTTTGAGAGGACACCTAGTTTTTTTGCAGCTAATTTAGCCTTGGACTCGATATATGAGCCAAAGTTGAGTGTAGATGTCAGGGTAACACCCAAAAGCTCAAGATGATCAGTAACCGGCACGGATACACCTCGAAAAGTAGGAGTCTGTAGAAATTGACTCCTTTTTGCGGAGAACAGACACGCCTGCGTCTTTCCTTCATTAAACTTGGCCAGATTGGTTTCGCCCCATTCAGAGACTGCCTCAAGGGCCAAGTTCAAACGCTCGACCATACTCTCTCTCAATACCTTAGTTTGTTGACCGCTGGCTCTCGCGCTAGACATGTAACTCTCCACAACGGTGCTATCATCTGCGTACCCAAAGATACCGGGCTTCAGCAGATCGTTGATATGTAGCAGAAAAAGCGTCGCAGAGAGTACCGACCCTTGAGGGACTCCGGCATTGATACCCATTTGGTCCGACGAGCAGCCATCAATGACAACTCGTATGGACCGATCTCTCAAGAAGTCCGATATCCACGCAATAAAACCTGGAGACAAACCATAACTAGAAAGCTTGCTAATAAGGCCATCATGCCAAACCCTGTCAAAAGCCTTCGAGATATCCAGGGAGACTGCAAGTGCTTCCCCGTGTTTCTCGATAGCTTCACTCCAGATGTGAGTGACATACGCCAGAATATCCCCAGTCGACCGGTTTCGGCGAAACCCGTATTGCCGGTCACTGAGGAGGTCGTTAGATTCTAGGTATGCCAGGAGCCTGCGGTTTAAGACACGTTCCATAGTCTTGCAGAGTATGGACGTGACCGAGATGGGCCTGTAGTTGGCAGGGTCAGCACGACTACCCTTTTTGGGCACAGGTTGCACGTTAGCAAGCTTCCACGATTTCGGTACTTGCCCAGTTTGGAGAGAGAGTCTATACAGGCGCGTTAGTACAGGAGACAACTCAGGTGCACAAGCCTTCAACACTAGGGCAGGAATTCCGTCCGGGCCGCTGGCTTTATTCACGTCCAGATTACGTAGCACTTTACGAACCTCCATTTGGCGAATATGCATTTCCGGCATCAAAGTCGGACTGCCAGGTGGAGTAGGAGGAATCGCACTACCAGCATCTAGACGCGAAGATTCCGCAAACTGAGATGCAAACAAGTTTGCCTTCTCCATTGCGGTGTGAGCCAGCGCCCCATCAGGTTTCAGCATTGGAGGCAGTGAAGAGCGGCAGAAGTTCGATTCGACCGATTTAGCTAGGGACCAAAACGCCTTGCTACCCGCAGGATACGAAGCTAGTTTGTTCCCTATTCGACTAATGTGGTCAAATCGAGCCCTCTGAAGAACCCTTTTGCATGCCTTAGCAGCCCTGTTAAACGCTTTCTTTTTGCGGTGTGTATCCCTTGCCTTACGCTGTCGAGCATCAACCCAGGCTAGGTAGGCCTCATGTTTAGATGCTTCAGCACTTTTACATTGAGAACCGAACCATGGGCGAGCTTTGCTGGATAATGAAACGTCAGAGTATGGAATGAAATATTCCATAGCCGTACGTATTACATCAGTCACAGCATCCGCGCAGGCTGACGGGTCACCAGAAGAGAAGCACAGTGGCTGCCATTGGTAAGATGCAAAGAAAGAACGCATTTCGTCCCAATCTGCTGACTTGTATTTCCATAGCCGCCGGTTGCCTCTGGGGCTGAGATCGGGCGGATGGTAAACGGATACTGATTTCACCAGACAGTGGTCGGAGCTGCCTAACGGCGAATATACCGCCACGGAGTATCGGTCTGGATCAGTTGTCAGCAGAAGGTCTAAGCAATAGGGAGTATGCGACTCAACGTCTGGTACCCGTGTCGCCTCTTGGACCAGCTGGGTTAGGTCTAACGACAAAGCCAGCTTTCTCGTTTCCAGCCCAGCATGGTCAGTGTCCCGGTATGGGTACAGCCAATCCTTATGGTGGCCGTTGAAATCCCCCAGTAACACTAATTGGGCTGATGGGTACTTCTGCTGAGCCGCGTCCGCTGCCTCACTCAAATAATCGGTGAGCCGAGTTGTCTCCTGATCTCCACTGTGCGACCGATAGACACAGGCATAGACAATTTTGTCGATGCCTGTGTCTATCAGCGCCCATAGAACAGAGAACCTGGTGTCCTCAAGATTACGGAGACGCCGACAGCAGATATCGTCACGGGCGTACAGGCACACTCCAGCACGCGGCTTGAAGTTGTGCTCCAAGGTATACCCTGGATAGGTTAGGTACGCCACGTCCGACGGACATCCTATCTGCGTCTCCGTAAGAAACAAGAGTGACGGCTGCTCAGTCTCGAGGTGATGGTGGACTGGGGTGATATTAGAGTGCAGACCTCGAATATTAGTGAGGTGCACTTTGAGAGACAAGGAGTGCAGCCGCTGTTTCACTATGTTTCTGTTTTTACTTTTCATATTAGTTTTTGAGAGTGATTGTCGGTGGGAAAACGGAAGTAGAACGAGGCTGCACACTGCCAACCAACGGTCACAGCACACAACACAAATACACCAATGGGAAACTAGTCTGGAGACTGCGGGGACGCCCGAGCCCCCCCGGGGATGTCTATCTGGCCTTGTCATCCGGTCGCCAACCGGCAGGATAGCGCATCCCGGGATTTTTCGCTAGATGGCGGGGCAGCCTTTCATGAGTGGCTAGCTCACTACTTGGGCCCCCAACTATCTGCGGTCGGTAGCGGCAAAAAACCGTGCCTCGGATCCCGCTACCCTCCATGACTAGCTTCCCGATGTAAAGTATTGGTGTGCAACTATCTGGTCTTGCAGTTATGCAGCAACTGTTCTGACCCGTTTTCCCTAACGGCGTCACCAGACTACATGCCGGAACACGGCTAGGCCGCTTGGCGGCACGACTCAGTCTGGCGGGTGGTCACCAGCCACGGCCAAAGCCTACCACCGGTATGTTTGTCACCCGATTTGCACCACCCAGGGACCACGTGTGGGGGGTTTCTGTGTACAGGTGCTTCCCCACGGACGGAGGTGACACGGTGATTTCTTATGTAATCTTTTTTCGGGTTATTTTTTAATATTACCGTGTAGTAAGAATATATTAGAGATTTGAGCGTCAAGATGACGAGCAAACGACGAGCTCTTCGAACTATTCAAGTATTTTTTTTTTTTTAATAAAGGAATGTGCATAAAATATAAAAGTAACGGTTTAAATCGGTTGATGTGTATTTAAACTTTGTTTCGATTTATTTTTCAAGCGTTCAACTCATGAAGCAAGGATATGGTAAGCCTCTGACAAATGTGTTAAGTCCACTCAACAAAGTTCGATGATAAGTAAACGGCGCTTAGTTTTTTGTGTTGGGTATTCTCAACAAAAGTAAGAAAAAGTACAATTTACCATGTGGTAAATTGCACTTTTTCTTATTTTATTAGATCACACAATCACACAATCCTGTTGTATGTGCTTGCTTAACCTACTTGGCTAGTCTTGCACTTGACCAGTTAATATATTATACTGGCCAGCTGTTTATTGCCTTACTACCTTCTTACCAGCAGTATGGAAACCTCTTACACTTTCTACGTTCTACAGTTACGGTAAACCTACCTACACGGTATTGTCCCGTAGATAATGTCACATTTGAGAAAATCCACTATTTTCCAGAACATGGAATAGGGTATGGTCTATGTACATACAGCAAAAAAGGTATCACGACTGTGTATTGCCTGAAATGCAACGGTAGCCTTTGTTTTCTCAAAGAACGTAACTGTAATTTTAATTATCATTACAAAACGAATAAAATTTGCTACCTTTTAACTACATCATTGAACAAATAAATAAATATAACACTAAGTGGTTTTGATTTTAAACTATCATTTTATGCAACTTGTTAAACCAGCTTAACATAATTAACAGTAAGTCCACATTTCAACATCCGTTTTTGTTGAGTATAATTAACACGCATTTTCCGGAAAACCTTTAAAGGGAGATTTTTTTTCACATTTTTTCTTTATTATTTAGGGTAGCAAAAAACAGGTCTATTGAAAAATTACTTCGTTTTTTCATGTTTTTTTTTGCCAAATTAAGGGTTAATGACCTATTAGGTATGTTCAATATAAAATACATTTCATCAAATAAGAATCTCAGTGCAGGTCGTTGTATAGCGGGATCTCCTACTATTATGTATTTTAATTTCGCCACTTTTTTTATATTACCTTCAAGCCGACCGTAACTTTTTATAAGCAAAATATTGCGTTACGTAATACTTGAGGTCATTATTCACAGAACAATATTACTCAAGAAGAATGTCAACTCCATACTTCGTAGAAAAGTGGCTCCATCTATTTGTAGCCCCCTTCAAACTTCTTTCAGTGCGCAAGGCGGGAAATTTTAAAATCTACCATTTGCGTAGGCGGGAAAATTTAAAATGTTATAGGTAAAAAGGTAGATTATAAACCACACGGAACTACAGCCCAACTAATATAAACAAAACATACTTGCTTACTACTTGCAAGTAAGTTTTGTTTATATTAGTTAGGCTGTAGTTCCATGTGGTTTATAACCTACCTTTTCTTTTTCTTCTCTTAATATAAATTCATGGCTTGATGTGGTGTAGAAAAAAACATGTGTGTTGAGGTTTAATACATTTATTTCAATTAGGTGTTTGGAAAATACAATCTTGAGACTTCAAAATCAGAACATGTACACCACTACCCATTAATAAATTAAATATTATAACAATATTTTTATAATACTCGTAGAAGCACATTTTTTCACACATTTTTGAGGAGTACATACTTGAGTGATTGTTTCCCATCTTCAGTTCAGTTCATCTCAGCATCTGAAAGTTTTATTTTCCTCATGATTATATATTTCATCATATTCGAAACTAGTAAATTGATTTGTTAGTGTTTGAAGAGCATAATTTCCAAAGAAATTACAGGGCATAGAGATAAAACATCTTAAATCTCTGAGTAACGAGAGCAGAGCAGTACTATAGTGCGTTCCAGTAAGGTGTGTAGAAAACCAAAACAAACCAAAAAAAAGGTGATACCATAACATAAACATTGTTTAATCTTAGTATTTTTATGAAATTCCCTTAAAATATTTTTCACAAATAGGATTCGACTTTATTGCGATCTTAAATACCATATACTTAGATTTGTATTGATCAAATAATTCTATACTATCTTATTTTAAAAGTTATAGAAAGTAATGGTAGGATGATAGAAAAATTATTTTAAGTACTAGCAATTTGATCTGTGTTTCTCAAACTCTCAATGTTCAAGACATTTATACTTCTTTTGACTGGCCTCGTGGCTTAGTTGGTAGTAGCTCTGCCTGCGAAGCCGAGGGTCGTGGGTTCGATTCCCACCCAGTGCAAATATTTTTGTGTGATGAATTCAAATGTTTGCACTGTGTCTGGGTGTTTCTATGTATAATAAGTATGTATTTAAAACTATATAAGTATTATATCAGCTATCTGGGCGTCATCACACAAGCTTTGCTTAGTTTAGGGTCAGATGGTATTGTGTGTGAATTGTCCACCAATATTTATTTATTTATTCTTTTCATCATATTATTCTTATTAAGGACGCGCCTATTTTTCTAACATACCCCTCTCATGCCCATATTGTGAAAATGCCCATTTCCATTATGATCAAGTATGGATTAATTTTACTCTATTTATTTTTGTCATTTATTTGGAATTTTTAATTGTAAAGTAATTTGATTTTAATGTAATGTATTATTTGATTTTTATTGTAATGGGATTTTAAATTGACGTCTGTTTCTTTAATTATTGACTTGTATTGGTAATATTTGAATATCTTGAATATTATGACTCGTTATCAATAAAAGAGTATGAGTATGACTAAAGAACTCCGAGCAAAAGGTTTCTTGTGTCGTAACGAGTTGGGAGAAAATCGCAAACCTCTAAATACGTGTTCCAAATTACGCTGTTTACTATCAAAAGCTTGTATCATTTTCACTCCAAAATGCGATAAATTTTGTGTTATTTTGATCGAAACTTTTGTATGTGTTTCCAGAATATTACATCATAGTGTTATGATCAGTTTTGGGTAGTACGAGGACAATTCGAACGAGATTTAATTATTGTTAAAAATAAAAGGAACGTTTTCATGTAAGGAAACATCTAAATTACTTTTCTAAGTCACTAGTTCTAGTGTTACATTCTTCTCCGAACTCAAATGCCTTTCCTTTTTTTACGTGGGGGAAATAAATGTACGTATGCCCGCCATACTCTCATTATGAAATGAGAGGAGATCTCCATCTACCCTCATTTGGCCCTCAAAAATCGCAAGGTGACCAACACTACACACAACACTAACCATATCAGGTTTCTCCAAACTCAGTGCGCTATGCACACATTTATTTATTAGAGGATTCCGCGACGCCGATAACCGTAAACCGGGTAGTTTTCGGTTATTGGCATCGTGGTCATCGTCGTAGTTGAAATATATACCTATGTTTTTTATTTTCCAATGCTTCCCGAACCATTCTTGCGTAGTAATGACATTCGGTAGATAGAACCTTTGGGTCGTGGATCTCGATCCAATGACCAGTTTTAGCATCAATCAGATGTTCAGCAATTGCAGATTCTTGTGTCTGACGATTTTTTACAGCGGCAATGTGTTGATTGTTCCAAGTCCCAGCAGTGGGAACATATATTTGGGTGTTTATGATATCCATACTCCATACATATATAGCCTTGTTTTGCGACGAAAATTTAAAAGGGCAAGCAATGAAAGGTACTACAAACTATCTTGTAAAACAAAGGTTGAGAAATGCTGGTCTGTCATATTGAGAGTGACATTGGTTTGTTTACCTTTTATTCACAGAAATTTGGAATGAGGTATAGGTAGTGATTTAGACTCTTTATGTAGCTGTGTAACTGAGTGTGTAGCTGTGTAACTAAAGTGTGTTGCTCACCATCAGACTCATGTCCTGCTCATCCTTCTAAACTACAAATAAAAGTCATGGGTAGAAGCTTGTAATAAGACACAGTAGTATTGAATTAGTAAAATGTAGACATAATGATGCCGACACCAAATTCTAACACAACTACAATGTTATTTTTTCTGATTTCAGCTTTATTTTTAGATAACTTTGATATACCAACCTCACAATTTTCTCATATAGGTAGTAGTCACTGGCTTTATGTCAGCCTTTGTTGATGAACCTGCGTCATGTTCAGTAGTCGTATTACCACTGCATGTATGTCAGTATTCAAAATATTGATGTTTTCTAGTAGGAGCTGCTTTGTAGATGAACCTGCTTCAGTTCAGTTATGTTCAGCATCTAAAATTAAATAATTTATACTATTTTACCAAGCACAACATACACTAAATTATTATTTTTTATCTTTTAGAAAACAATTAAAATATATTTACCTCATCATAGCTTTCATCGGGTGTAGCAAATTTTATAAGCTGTTTTCCACCAGAAATTAAAGAAGATGGCTTGAAGTGATGGGTATGATGGATCCTTCTTCTTGGCTCTCGTACAGCTGTTCTTGGTTTGAAGCCCATTCTTAATTAGGATAGCAATACTTAGCCCACAACCAGCAACTGAAAGCATAATTTACAAATATGTATTAGTTTCCGCCGGGCGCCCATAGGTCGTCAAATACATGATAATATCATAACAATATTCGCGATTTGGCGAACAACGTAAGTATTTACCGTAAAAAAATCCTTTTTCCAGGTTTAGGAAAACGATGTAGTGTGATGGTAGAATCACCAGCAGGCGATCTGCCACACTTAGCACATTTTCGTTGGCTCTCTTTCATGACGAAATACAGCGGAAATATATGGATACAATGTAAATAAACTGGATTTTAGCAAAAAAAACAAGAATAAAGCACGTAAACAAAACACGACGCCATTTTCTTGTGGTCGTTTTAGACTTTTAGAGATACCTACGTAATGACACCACGAAAATGTTTGACTCGATACTTATTTTTATTGTTATTTTACTAATCGAGTTATCAAGAGAAATTGAGAAAAGAGAGGCGTTCCGTCGGTAGATGTAATTTTTGGTACAAGTCGCAGTTAATGTTGCAGTCCTATGAAATCGTAGGACGACGGACATACAATAATGGTTTCAACATCTAGTTTTTATCGAGAAATGGTACTAATTTTATGAGAATTATTTATTGGTTCAAAATCGATATTTTTGTAAATTAACAACAAATCGTATATCGTAAATTAAAATCGTAATTTTTCAATGGTTACTTATCTCTAAAATGAAACGTTAGAAAGAGACGCGCGTATATATTGCCACTACTCGTTTGGTGCCCCCACGTGTATGTACTTTTGTCTAACACGGCCCTAAGAGAGTCGACCACCCCTGTCATTTTTACTAAGATTATATGTCATTATTCCATTGATTGTTTCAATTATGTCATCTTCAGATTCTGTAACTAGATGGCGCTAGTGTCGAGTTAGCTGGCGATTGCGTTTCATTTGCAGTTCCAAGGGGCGAATTCAGGCCAACACAAGACAATGCTGTTATGTGGCATAACAGGCGTTATGCTTACCATTAGGTTTTTTTGAATACTCACTTGCACGACGTGCTAAGTGATAATAATAATTATGGACATTTGTGAATTATCCGTCCGTTGGTCATGGGTCATGGATAATTCACTAAAAAAACTTGAGATCAATTACAATAATTTAAATTTTTATTTATCTAAGACTAGCGGCCCGCTCCGGCTTCGCTCGAATAATAACCTAGATATCAACTGCAGCGCCATCTGCCGTAGCCTATGTTACTCGGGAATAATGTAGATTTCCAAAGGTGAAAGAATTTTTGAAATCGGTCCAGTAGTTTCGGAGCCTATTCATTACAAACAAACAAATCTTTCCTCTTTATAATATTAGTATAGATATAGATAGATATAATAACAGCGAGCAATCACGAACCATTTGTGTATGTCGGTCTAACTTTTTTTTGTCTTATTACTCTATATGTTATTCAGACAGTAAGACTCGCCGAACCCGATCTTGCTATCTGAATTCAGAGTCTAATAGTCAGACGCTTATTACAACACGCTACTTAGACTAAGACTGTCTTGGTGAGATTGGATCATTTATATCGGGAATAGTGATGTTTTATTTTGGAACACTGAGTCAAAGTAATGATAGTAAATAGTCAGTTTCAGAGAGTATAACATTGTTGAACAATGATATTATGTTTCATGTGGAACATTGCGTTAAAGTAATCATTTAGATAGTAAACAATATGTTTCAGAGAGCGTCGAATTGTTTATTAACAGTTTTTAAACAATTCTAATATACACTTTCACAAAAGTTAAGTTTGATTAGTTTTTAATATTGTTACCCATTTATTTACATTTTATACTACATTGTTTCATCACTGTTTCTAAACAAGTTTAGCATTACAAAACGTACTATCACATTATTCACACTCAAATAAGTTTTACTTATCATTTAAATATTCGCAAAATATTTACGCTACGCAATTTCGAAACACTGTGGAGTCAGTGTCGCAACTCACGTGTTGATGACGTAGAGCGCCATGTGCAGCAGCGCCGGCACTAGCTGCATGTTGGACAGCGGCCCGCCGCCGCCCGTGTCGTCGTGGAAGGTGCGCCCGCGCGCGAACCGCGCCAGAAGAATCTTCAGGTCGTGGATGGTGCACGTGTGCCCGGTGTCGCTGTGTTTCGTGCACTCCTAGGACAACAGCATATTTATATTATAAACAGCATATTACAATTTGGCCAAACGTAATTTGGCCTTGGGCAATGGTCTCTTTCATTCATTCATTCCCTCGACTTAGTACGGTGCTAAGATTCAATCTTCCAATCTTTTTTAAGCACTCCGAGATTGTCTTTCCATCGCGTTGGAGGACGATCGTGGGGTCAACTACCCGATGGCGTCTACTGTGTAGAAACATTCTGCATGGGGTGCATTCTGCTCATATGACACGCCTATCCGTATTAACCTTGGCAGACGCGACATATTCGAATATCTAAATATTACGTCCTACCTGTAGATAAGTGGTGTGTCTCGCCAAGCAACTGGCGTATGCCGATTCGGGAACATGCGGTCCCCAGAGCGGCAGCAAGCCGTTGCAACGGGTCGACGCATTCTGCAGAGCAGCGCTCTCCCACTCATCCCTGGAAAGTAAACGTATCTACGGTATAGTATATGTAAAGATATTTCAGTAGAGATAATGTCAAAGAAGATGAGACCCCGAAAATTTTAAAGATCAAGTTAATGAAAATATCTATTAATCTAAACGTAAAATAAGTATTTAAGACTCAAAATTAATCAAAATAAAAACATCAAATGTAAAAACTGCAGCAAAACTGATAAGAACCACTAACAGCACATGGCAAAGTGTATGCGTACGCTTAAGTGACATCAAAATATTACAGGAAAATAATCAAATATTTTAAAAGACCAAAGGCGCCACCGCTTTGTTTCTCGCTGAGACCGCAACAGGAGAACGAGACCCGTGACCGCGACAGGCAGTTAGCATTATAGATTGTATGGGCGCCAGTTCACGCCGTGACCGCGACAAGTGTCTCGGTTTTTACAAAATGTAGTCTGTATAACATTAGTGTGATACGAATCCATTTGCGTACACTGTATACGTATCCGCAACGTAACCGTTCGACAGTTAGTACACGTTTATCTGTGTACAATAGTTGGGTGTTACCTGGCGCGCGCGAGCCGCACCGCCGCCATGTGACACTCGACGTGCACGATGTTGTAGTGCGACACCGTGGTGTAGCCGAGCGTCTTGCGCGCGCGCACCTCGAACTCCTCCACCGGGCAGCGCTTCGTGAACGTGTAGATGCCGAGCACCTGAAACATTTTGTCCACAACATTGGTACAATACAGTATTTGGGCAGTGCCGGTTTTAGCACTATTAACTCCCTGGGCGAGGTTTATACGACACTCCCTAACTGCATGCAAACCTAACTGAAATTTCGATTGTTAAGGCGCGGTCATACTACCGTAACCCCGGCATTGGTATTGGGCGTTTTCGTACTGCGACGATATCGCTATCTAGCGGCGCCCCCGCAATCCTGGTTCACTTTGCACTGTATCGGCTCCCGATATCGTTATTACGCATTAAAGCTTGGGAACACATCTAAAATAATGAGATATAAGGGAAAGTTACCAATAAACTCCTGAAATTTGAACAGTGCCTGATGTTGTTAATTGATCACAGGTAACTGTGAATTAAATTAAACTACCGTATTCACAGAAATACGATCTACTGATAGAATAGGGGCTGTTTGCGGGAGCATGAAACTGTGGAGCGCGTGCTCTTACGCAGGGACACCACAGAAAGTATAAGATTACTTTCGGGTAATTCGGCCCACAGATCGATGTGGTTACCGGAGTGTGGCCGCTGCGTACACTGCAGCTACGAGGAGCCACCAACGGAGAGATTATGAGCGGCTTAAAAGTGCAGTCAGTAAATACGTTCTCACTACCGATGTGAAACGACCGACGTTTATCTGAATATAAGGCACTAAAGAGCCACCCACTACACCCCAGTATTTTGCCTAAAGGTGTGTTTTATTCACAGCTGAAGGAGGGAAAACGTACTCCTGGAGGTCAATATCTTCGCTACAAAGATGTCTTAAAGCGACATCTTAATGCATGCAACATGCCATGCAGTGGTTGGGAAGAGCTGGCAAAACAGAGACCAGTGTGGCGTCGCTCTGTTCATCAAGCTGTCAAAAATTTCGAAGCGAAGCGTTTACAAGATCTAGACGCAAAACGTCTCACAAATAAGACCCGTCCGAAGCCTTCCTACACCTACACGTACAATTCGAATGGTCTATTGCATTGTACGTCATGTGATAGGACCTTTAAAACAAAACTTGGTTTTGCGAGCCATGTTCGCGCGCATAATCGTGCTTAGCTGGGTTCGCCGTTGACGAAGACGTCAAGGAGGACTATATATTTATATATTAAAGTATACATTAGTATGCAAGCTTCCGTCAATGTTTGATTGTTATCGGTGCACACGCACACTACAATGAATAGACTAATCAGGAGAGAAAGAGAGAGAGGAAACGCGATCCCCTACACATTTTAACATAAAAATTGGTGGGGCGCGTCGTCGTGGATTGCACTATCTGTAGGGTGTAGGGGATTGGTAGGGGAGCTTATATTGATATAAGCACGCATATCACTAACATAATAACAATAATAGCAGTGACAGTGACAGATAATTGTTAAACTAGTGTTTGAAACCTGGGTAGCGGATGCGTGTGTGTGTGCGGAGTGGTGGATACTAAATCCATTCGGTTGCATCCGACACGGAATCTCATCTCTCGGTCTTTGTCTTATCTGTTTAGCATGACAGAGACGGGGATTGTCATTCCGATTGCGAACCATTCGGAATCGCATTTAGAATCGCTACCGTGCATAGTGATTCTGTGGGTAGTGGTTGCACCCGACACGGAATCTCATCTCTCGGTCTTTGTCTTATCTTTTTAGTACAGCGAGCAACACGGAAGGGGAGTAGCCTTAGCTAAAAAATATTGTTCAAATCTTTCTGTCATTTCTTGCGGGAGGGGAAGTTGCACACTAGCGCAAAGCCGCACTATTACATACAAAACATACCTGTAACGATCCATTGCCGATCATACTCATACAACCAAATCACTAACACATAAAAAATAAAGCACCATTCACAAATCTAGCCCCGCCCTCACGCCACAGTATATTATCAAACTCCATGGTCCACGCGGACTTGTACTTTGACAGAGGGGAAACGCTGTGTATGCCTACTCCCTTCCGTGTTGCTCGCTGTTTTAGTATGACAGAGACAGGGATTGTCATTCCGATTCCGAACCATTCCGAATAGTATTTACAATCGCTACCCAGAATACATAACAACAACATCTGCATTTTAAATTTTTATATTTACCAAGATTGTCGAGATACTTGTAATCAAAGTATAAATATTCGTGAGAAATTGGGATAATGACTGGGTCAAAAATATCCCAATCTAATTTTTATTCCATCAGGTATATTATGGAAAAATATGAGACATGCTTTTTGGGTTAATTTTCATTATTAAAATTGTTATTTCATTGTTAAAATGCGACAAAGATTTTAGATCATCATACTTACAAAGTGGGGGGTTGTTACATCCCGTCTTGAAAAATTTTATTTAGACGTGACGTCACATGAAACTTTTCAGGGTAGCGATTCTGAAACCATTCGGTTGCATCCGACACGGAATCTTATCTCTCGGTCTTTGTCATGATAAGACCGAGAGATGAGATTCCGTGTCGGATGCAACCGAATGGTTTCAGAATCGCTACCCAGCACTTTATCTGCTTATTTTTGAAGTGAAAACTTTTTTAGGCGTGCCTAGACAAATTTTTCGTGGGGTGTAAATTGAATTCTACCGTCACGCTCGGGTATGATTAGAAACCTTCGGGTAAACTCGGGACCTTGGCGATTGGGCATCTAGAAATGCGTCAGCCAATGGGAAATGCTGAAAGGACGTGGCCTCGCCATCATGGCATGGCCATCTAGAAATGCGTGAGCCAATGGGAAATGCTGACGCATTTCTAGATGGCCATGCCATGATGGCGAGGCCACGCCCTCCGGTTACACCCGTGTAGTTTCCAAGGTAAGCTATCAAATTCTGAGTTATAAGTTTTTACTTCTATCGGCAGTTCCTATGACTGCCAATTTTTTGGTAGGAAAGAAAACAAAAAAAAACAAATGTTTGGTATTTAATTCAACTGACGGACTTATAAATGTCATCTGGGTAGCGATTCTGAAACCATTCGGTTGCATCCGACACGGAATGTCATCTCTCGGTCTTTGTCATGCTAAACAGATAAGACAAAGACCGAGAGATGAGATTCCGTGTCGGATGCAACCGAATGGTTTCAGAATCGCTACCCAGGATGGAACTGCTTGAATACTTAAATTAAATTTATAAAACCCAACTGCAAAAGTCAACCGATAAAAATAACAATTTATGGTACAATATGCTATCTAAAGACACTTGGGTGATTGAGACCAATCTTACGATATTTTAATCGTCGAATTCCATCCAGCTGTTTAGAAGATTGGAAGACGTGGGAATAAAGAATTTTACAATCATACAAGGGTAGCGATTCTGAAGCCATTCGGTTGCATCCGACACGGAATATCATCTCGCGGTCTTTGTCATACTAAACAGATAAGACAAAGACCGAGAGATGAGGGTAGCGATTCTGAAACCATACGGTTGCATCCGACACGGAATCTCATCTCTCGGTCTTTGTCTTATCTGTTTAGCATGACAGAGACCGAGAGATGAGATTCCGTGTCGGATGCAACCGAATGGTTTCAGAATCGCTACCGAGATTCCGTGTCGGATGCAACCGAATGGTTTCAGGGTAGCGATTCTGAAGCCATTCGGTTGCATCCGACACGGAATCTCATCTCTCGGTCTTTGTCATACTAAACAGATAAGACAAAGACCGAGAGATGAGATTCCGTGTAGGATGCAACCGAATGGTTTCAGAATCGCTACCCAGAATCGCTACCAAGATATGCGCGAAAAACATAATCCATTTTTCAGTCGGGTAAAAAGCGCTCATTTTCCTTAATCTGGGGAACATTTTTTTGAACATTTGGCAATTTGTGAAAGTAACTGTCACTGTCAAAGGTGTCAGTTAAAAGAAATGTCAAAAATTGTCATGAAATGAAATCGACGAAATTGAAATTGACTCATTTCTCATTTCTTCCCGAAAAATGGCCGCTTCTGTAGGAAATATTGAATGGTCTACGACTGTAAAACCGATTTTAACTGCGCTCTACGGGCCTTTTTTCGACAAAAATGATGCCGTGGAGATAATACAAGCCATACTCAAAAGGTAGATGTTTGTTATTTGCCGATGTCTAATGTACTGCAATAATATTTGTTTGCTTCAGCTGACCTACAATAATAAATGAAATGTATTATTTTTATTTAGCTGCATCATCTGCTGCATGTCATTCTATGCATTATGTATACTGTAACATTTTAGCGGATGTTTGAATTGCAATACTATCTAGAATATTCTTTCTTGTCAAGTGAAGGTAGAGTGATAATGAAAATTCTTTGAAAAACAATGGGGAAAATATAAATTATTTTTTGTCATAAATACGTCAACAGGTGTGATACCTTCGTATCACACCATAGGTAGGATAAGGACAAGTCTGCCTATTTTATTACACTACATATTCATTATAGCCCAAAGCTACAATACGCCATGAAATAGTATGTTAGATATTGAATAGTTTGTCTCGATCAGTAATATTATTGTTTTAATTTCAGTGAAAATGAGTTCCAGAACCATGAAGATATCTACGACTTATTCTACACATGCTTTGCATGCTTGTCTGCACATTTTATCAGCATCAACGCCAACAATTGTAAGTTTACAAAGTAATAAAGACTCGTTGTGAAAAATGTTTATCTACATGTAATTAATTATTTATCCATTCATATTTTAACAGTAATATGCAATCCACAAAACTGAATGTTACCCCTCTTTCCTTATAATATTTTAATTTTAACTTGTACCAATGATTCTAAAGCAAGCTAGCTGTGAAATATAAACATTTTTACATATATTGTGCATTTTGAATTAAGTTGGGAATTTATGCTAAAAATATTTGTGGGACAGCAGTGCATTTAGTACAATGACCAACATATTTCATCTTCGTGGTCTAACGAAACGTTAAAATAGAATGTGTCTGGTCCATGTTTTTTGTACACTGACACCTCTTGGCTGAGTTATAACTAAACTTCCCATCCCCTTCAGCTAGTAACAAAGAAATCTATTGCAAATAATTTTCAAATGTTTTGTAACCTTGTTATTTCTGTAGTCCTTTTATACATTACATTGTACATTGACTCATAATTACCTACCTACATAGACATCTGTCAAAATATTGTGCAAGAAATGAACTGAAGCAAATTTTGTACATGTTATTTATTATTTTATTAAAAAAGGGTCATAAAACAAAAGTTTTTTCTAAGAACTTGTAACTTTGTAACTCATATAAGCTTAATTTTTCAAACAATTTTAGTTGTAGTATGTTTGCTTCTCTGCTTGTAATAATAGGAGTAATATTAAAAAATGTATACAGCTTTAGTCAAATTTTATGGTGATGCAAACGGTATCAGTCAACTTTCTACATGAGAGAGGTGGAAGCACACATATATTATAATATGTTACTGTATAACTGTAGATACAGTCAGATTGAAATAAAATGTGAGATTATAAACCTATGGTAGGGTTAGGTTAATGTATAATCTGTTCGATATTATATTGTAATCAGGCAGTATTTATAATACACATCTATAATTTTGAATGGGAGGTTTTATAACTTACTATTATATAAAACAAGCAATTAATATAATAATAAAAATCTCATAAAAGTGACATGACAAAAGTAATTTTTATTCCAGTGCCCAATGATCAACTAAGTGCAGCTCAGGATGCATTCCGAGTGATTCTCCGGCAAATACTGAAGAAGCTCTTGGAGGCAGGCCTGAGCTGTGATGACACATCCACGACTGCTGCACCTAATGTCTCTGTTAAGCAGGTTAGTAATACTATAAATCATAACCAAAAGATGACAAAAACCCAATAGGAATATGGAATACTGCAATCAATCATATAGGAATTTGATTGGGAGAGGTTGTGTCAGTAATAGATGCTGTTGTGGCTGCAATATTAAAATCTGGGGAATTTTTTATCTTTATTGAAAAGAGTAGGTACCCTTATACTGTAAAACTTTTTTCATTTGAATCGCCAATATCTATTTGATATGGTGTTGAACATAGGCCTGTCCAGTGACATAATTTTGAGCATAAAATAAATGTATAAATTGTGATGCAGAAACACCTAGTTGTAGTGGTAGGACTCTTAGCAGATTCCGCCTGGGGAAGTACCACACCTTTGCCAGTTATTCTACCGCCAAGCAGTAATGTGCAAACATTACTGTGTTCCGGTTTGAAGGGCAATGTTTCCAGAGAAATTACAGGTCTTAGAGATATAACAGAGAGAGACGTACTTCTTAGCATTCCATGGATTCACCGTGCGGGTGCCGGGTCCATCGTGTGGCAGAGAGAGAAATCACGAGTAGACCCCGAGACTTGTGACTCGGGCTGTAGGTTTAAAAGGGGCCCCTTATATTGACGTACGTCAACACTCACCTTCACTACTCGTATTTCTCTCCCTGCCCAGCCAAATCCGATATGATCCTACTAGTGCAGCTTTAGATACTCGTTCTAGTATAGAACTTACTGCACTTCTGGACAATCCAAGGTCTTTAAGCAGGTTATAGAGAGATTTTGCTGGTATACCTCTCGCTCCTACTTCTACAGCGTATAAATTAACTACATAGCCATTTTTTGTTAATTCATTTTGTAGGTCGTAATACTTATTTTGTTTCATCGCGTGGTCTTTAGGTATATTAGTTTCCCACGGTACGGTAAGTTCTACCAGGACTATGCGTTTCGTAGCCCTAGAAAAAAGGAAAATGTCCGGTCTGGATGACGAAACACCTACATCCTCTGGGATTTTGTAGTGCTTTTCATACGTGTCCACTAAAATAGTCCAATCAGGTGCTGAACCCAGGATTGAGTAAGGCTTGTTCTTGGAGTTTGAAGTTGAGCCCTCTTTTACAAAGTTAATTTGTCTTTTGTTTATCGTCAATCCCTTTTGGGCTCTAGCTACCGAAAGGCTTACGGCTTCACGTATGATTTCAAGTACTCTGTCATGGCGCTGTGAGTAATGACCCCTATTAAGGAGCACCTTGCATCCCACCAATATGTGCCTTGCTGTACATATCGCCTCACTACAAGTATAGCAACATTTTTCAGAGGCTTTTCCCCACCTTACCAAGTTACTCTGGTCAGGGAGGGTCATTTGGAAAGCGTTCAGATAAAATTTTAATAAGGCAGGAGACCAGTCATATAGCAAGGTGCGCCACTTTAGAGCTAATGGGATACAAAACTCACCTATGGTTAACCACTCACTTTGCATTTCTAAATTCATAGCGTGCACTTTGTAACTATCATTTTCGTCTTGTTGTAGAAAGGTTTTTACCATGTCTCGGTCTTCCCTTTTCTTTCTCGTACCCAACCCAGCTGTATTTACTTGCGCGCCTGCCATAAATTGTTTGTGGAATTGAAGTCTAGATTCAAGGTCCGAAGCGCTTTTGTCTTTTGGGAGAGATGCGATTAATTCGTCTTTCGACTTTCCCAAAACATGCGTTTTTGTAACTCTTAGGTGTTTGTAGAGTTCGGATGGTTTTTTTAATTTCAGGCCAAAACTATTGTGATCCCTAAATAGAGTAGAGGGATCAGCCGGATGTGCCAATCCAAACCATGACTTCAATATCTTTATGACATTAGCATCTAGTTTTGCGAGGAGGGTTTTACCGATGTCATATACTAGGAAAGGCCAAGTGAGACGTGATGTGAGATAGTTGTCATATATCCATGCTTTTTTGATATTGCTGATAGGCTGTTGGTCTACCTTATTGAGGTCATTCATGAAATTTCCAACAACTACCTCTAATGATGGTGTACGCCCTTTGTAGTCTATCTTTCTACCAAGAAATTTAAAAGGCACTGCCTCTGCAATTGTGGCAACTCTTTGGCCACTTATGGAGAGTCCCGGATCGTAAGAAGTATATTTGGTATTTCGTCTACCCAGACATAAACAATGACATTTACTTGGTTTTGCCCTCATTCCCTCCGTCCATGTACAGAACTCATCAACATCATTCAACAATTCTTGACACTGTTTGGGATTTCGTGTAAGTATTGCAAGGTCGTCCGCAAAGGCTAAAATTGACTCAGTGTACTTATTGTTGATTTTAAACCGGTAGCCCCATTTCTTATCTATCTTTAGATCTCTGGGTGACGAGCGTAGTGCGGTGCTAGGTAATGATTTGGACTTGTCATGTTCCAATAGCTGCGTGTCACTGTGCTGTTATGTGACAGACATGTTGCTTACCATCAGGCACATGTCCTGCTCGTCTCGTCACTAATTATATAAAAAAAAACCTAGTCTGTGACTAGATGTGTTGCAGTCACAGACTAGACAGTCATAGTCAGTCTGATTGGTTTTAAATTGTTGTAGTTGTTCACTATGTTAGTATTATTAGTTAAGGGATACTACCAGCGCTCTCTGGTTTTATCTGTGATTCGGTGTGGTTAGTTCCCGGTCCCATTATTTTCCTGCAATAAAAAGTAGTCCTATGTGCTGACTGTAATTGTTATGACTGTGGAACACAAAAAAATTAAATCCTTCATACCACTGTTTCAACATGATTGAGGAACAAATATCCAAATTTTGAAATTTATATTTGTTGGATTTAATGTGGCTTTATGGTGGTAGTTTATCCATGAACAAAGTCTATAAAACTACATTCAAATATAGGCACTCTGCCATATAACTATGGTGAATATCTTGTTATTATTAATACTATCATAGTGAGACTTGTAAAAAAGACCAGATTTGTAAAAATCCTTGGAGTTTTCATCATATAATTGTAAGTAATACCATCAGTTTGTAATCTAATAATAAGCTTGAACACAGCCATCCTTTTGATGAAGTCAATACTTCTTTTCCAAACCATCATTAGAAAAAATCAGGGGAAAATTTCTTCAGACCTAGACTGATATAGCTTTAAACTGGAGAACTGATTTGCTGCCTTGGAAACTACAGACAATGTTTAACAGAGCGGTGGATATCCTGTGAGACCAGAAGATGAAATTTAGTAAAGTGGGGTGCAAATACTGAGAGTTGGAGCTGATAAGACGTGACCTCCGATTAGCTAACACATTCTTCTTTATAAATCAATTGAGCACAGGGGACATGACCCCCCCCCCAAAATCTGAGGCTGTGTATTGGTGACCCCCTCCAAAATGCGACGCTGCAACCGCGCCTGCCTCTATTAGTGAGAAATTGAACCTTCTATGTAAAATAATTGTGGACCCTCAAACACCTATATTTTGTAAACACAAATCCGAACAAAAAATCGCCAACCCTTAAGCTCTGACTTCCAGGTTCAACTATTTTGTCCAGTAAATACTTTCCTATGTATTAACAACTATCAGCATAGTTATCGTTATCGTTACCGTTTCCCGCGATAAATTCTATATGCTATTTCATACTATAAACTGTGTTCCAATTTTCATCCCAATCTGTCCTGCCGTGAATGGAAATAAGCATCGAAACTTTTGCATATTAGGTAGGATTTTAGGCCAACTGATTTACTCAGTGAGGCTCATTTGATTTGTTAAGATACTGAATTTCACACTCCTTTAGACTTTGTCATTATACAAGATTATGTGGACTGCCCCAATTAAAGTGAAAGGAATCTCATCTATTGTGACTGTATGTTTCAGCTACTTCTGCCCATTGTGGGGCTCTGTGGAATTGACGGTGGTGGCTACCCCCAATCTGACCTAGTAATCTTGACATCACTGCTGAAAAATGCTAAACTACCAGCTCATGTTACTGTACAAGGTAAGTTCACCTATTGTGTGATATCTACTAATCCCATGATTTTTTACTAATATTCGATAGCATGATAATAGTGTTGTAATATTTAAAATTTAAAAAAAAATGTTAAAAAAAAATTGTCAGTCACAGGAATTGCCAATAGAAGTGACAACTTACAACTCAGAATTTGATAGCTTACTTTGGAAACTACGCGGATGAAACCGGAGGGCGTGGTTATGAGCATGCATGGCCATCTAGAAATGCACCAGCATTTGTAGATCGCCAATGGCTATGGTCCCGAGTTTACCCGAAGATTTCTTATCATTCCCGAGCGTGACGCTAGAAATCAATTCACATCCCACGAAAAACATTCACATAAATCTTTTACCCACCAGTGTAAGTTGATGTTGATATGCATGTCATATTTTAAGTTTGATTTTTTGGACAGATTTTCATACCTTAGCCTTACACTGTAAAATGATTCCAATACATCATTTTTTATTTTTTAACAGAAGCTCAATCGACAAAATCATCCGTCATATCGAGCCCTATAACATCATTGACGACGACGACCGCCGCGTCCGAGAAACAGCCCCCGTCGAACGCTCAGCGGCGCTCGGACGCGCTGCTTGAACAACTGACGGCTCCTCTGAGGAGCCCCATGGCTACTGTGACGTCGCAGGCCCAGCCGGCGGGTGCGGCCGGCACACCCGGAACCAAAGACAGTGCAGACACAAATAAAGACTCTGCTTCGCAACAAGCTTCTATTGACATGAAGGTTAGAAATAAATATCATTGATTCCATTGATATAAACCACTAGATGTGCCCTAAGCATCTTGGAATTAGTAATAAAATGCGTGTGTGTGTAGCGTAAGTAGTTTACACATCTACTTGACAACTAGAATGGCAAGAGAGCTTAATCTTCCCTATGATAACATAACTCCGTGCGCCTGAAGTTTAGCACATCCAATGTATAATTTATTGTCCATGCTTGATTCATCATATTTTAATGTTATATACATACATTTGAAAAACAATCTCATTCACATCTGTAATGTGACCAGCATCTGGTCAATAATGTGACATCAATTTATCAAAGGAATAGAATTCTATTAAAAAGTAATTAATTCTGTATCTTAATCTCATGTAAATAATACTCTAGTTCTGTTTTGCTGAGAGGCTCAGGTATTTGTAAACTAACACAAAATTGTTCCCCTTTCCTATTTTAAGTAAATAGGTATATTTAAATAACTATGAAAGAAAGCAAGAGAAAGTTAATCTGTACAAAATACTAATTGTCCTAATAGAAATGGGTGTCGTCAACCTGTGGATCCCTGCTGATGGAGCTTCGCGCAGGCACCATCGTGTTGAAGGTCTGCTCACGACTGCCCTGCCTGCAGCGCTACCTGAGCCGGTGGCAGAGTGCGAAGGAAAGCGGAGTGACGCCGCAGTTCACCTCTGATGGATCACTGTGAGTAAATTGATAGTTTGTTGGATTTTTGTCAGGCACATGTCGAAGAGTCTGCAACTTATTTTTTTTTTTTTTTTTTTTTTTTTTTTTTTTTAACTTTTATAGGCTTACACTTGACCGCCATCTCACCTGATGTGAAGCGACGATGCGGTCTACGATGGAGCGTGTTTACCTAGAAGAAACCGATTCACTCTCGATTTGAAGACACAAAGATTATAGTCAACAGGGAAAACCCACTCAGGCAACGCATTCCACAGCCTAGACGTTCTTATCACAAAAGTAGAGTCAAATCTCTTCGTTCGCGTCTTTGGAACATCAACCATGAAACGATGTCGTTTTTTCGAGCTACGAGCATTCCGATAGAAAAAAGGGCAAGGTGGTATTAGATCATGTAAATCAGTCGCACACTCTCCGAAGTGTATTCGATAAAAATTTTTTGTGTATTTCACCTTAATTTTTCTTTAATGGACTGCTTGTAGCTTGAAAAAGTGTCATCGTTTTATGGTTGACGTTTCAAAGGCTTGAATGAGGAGAATTGACTCTACTTTTGTGAAAATAATGTCTAGGCTGTGGAGTATGTTGTCTGAGTTGGCTATCCCTATGGATTACAATCATGGTGTCTTCAAATTTAGAGTGAATCGGGTTTATTCTAAGAGAGCACTGTCCATCGTATACCGCATTTTGGCTGAAGATTCAGCGAGATGACGGTCAAACGCAAATCTATAAAAGTTAAAGACAAATCTTGGGGCGAGATTTTAAAAAATCAAACAGTGACGCCGGAAACAAATGCGTCTTCTAGGCCGCAAGCTATCTGTCAGTAAAGGTAGCGGTTCGCGTGGAAACCGCGACACGAGTATGGGAAAGCAATTTATTTAATATGAACTTTATTTCATAGCAATAAAGCTCAAATTGGCTTAACATTTTTGTTAGAAAACGTTTGTATGGAAAAAAGAAAAGGGCTGTTTTAAGGGTTTTCCCGGCAACTATTCGATTTTTTTCGCCGTAAAAACCTAAAAACTATCCTTGGACTTCAAAGAACATTTAAAAAAAAATTGTCAAAATTGGTCCAGGTGTTGTTGAGTGATGCGCTTACCAACACATTTTACGATTCATTTTTATATTATAGATTTACTTCACAACTTCATATATACTTTTTGTTTCAGTCTCCATTTCCTGGTGAATGAGGTGCACGTCTGCCGCCTGGCTCTCTCGTTGCCGTGCCTGGAACCGTTCACTCCCGAACGCATTTTGACGCTTAGCGATGTCAGTATCGCCGCTCTTCTATGTGCAACTGCACAGGTATGTATATATTAATTTACTAATGTAACAGAAGTTGTACTAAAGATATTTTTTGATTGTATTTAATGTGACTAGTAGTTTAGGAGAAAAATAGCAACATTGATTGGGACAAACAATTTTTATAGTTTTGTGTCGCCCTTTTGTACCTACCTACTTATAAGCAGCCCCCTAAATGTTCCCGCTGCTAGGTCCCGGGTGAATAACGAAGTCTAGTTAAAGTTTTATTCTTTCCTCTGGAAATTGGTTTTCCCGATACAGGCTTGCCTAGTAGGAAACCAATGCATAAGTACCACTTTGTTTTAATAGTTGCTTACAAGAATTTTCTACTTTTTTCTTACGTACGTACGTACGTACGTACTTTGGCTATTTTCTGGTATTACTTTTTTATATTTAAATTTATGAGCTCCGCACGTAAATTTTGCGATAGAAACTTGATTGGATAGAAAAATAGTTATTTGAGTTTTTTTCTTTGTTAACTGGTGATTTGGCTACAAAATGGCTATTTGTTAAAGCTTTAATATTTTACTCTGCCAGGCATCTTTGCACCCAAAGGATGAAGAATATGAGCAACAAACTGCCACACTGGTTGAGAGTGCACTCAGCCTTTACAACACCGTGGGCGAGACGTTCAAGCAATCTACACGCGCTGGTGGCTATGTGAGTATTTTATATTAATACTAGCGGTCCCTTTCGGTTTCGTTCGGAAATTGTCATATTTATAAATACCATTAATTGAAATAAATACTATTCGACCTCTCAAGTTCGATCAAATTACAAATGTCAACTCTCGTGAATATCGGTCGACTTGGTGACCCAGTACACTGGGAAAAAATATGACACTGGATTTTTGGATATTAAGACATAAGTTGAAACTCTGTTTGTTTGTTTGACCAAATTTTAGAAAATATGAAAGCTGTTTATCTTTGTTTGGTTGCTAAGTTCTCTGTGCAGCTCGTTTGCAGCAATGGCAGTTATAGGTACTGCCGATAGAAGTGAACTAAAAACTCAGAATTTGATAGCTCACTTTGGAAACTACGCGGTTGAAATCGGAGGGCTTGGCCATGGCCATCTAGAATTGCTGACGCATTTCTAGATGGCCATGGCCATCTAGAACTGCTGACGCATTTCTAAACTGCCAATGACCATGATCCCCAGTTTACCCGGAAATTTACGAACGTGACGCTTGAGTTCAATTCACAGCCCACGAAAAATAAGTCTAAGGTGCGCCAAAAGAAGTTTTCACTTCAAAAAAATTTCATGTATCCTTATCAATATGAATGATAATTTAATGGTTTTGCGTGGCAGGTGTACCAAAACCACCTGATGATCGGCGGCTGGGTACTCTTGTGCGGGTTGCATCACGCACTGGCCGGTGCGCCGTGCCCTACCACGGCTCCAGGGAAGAGCCCCGCCAAAGTGCCGTCAAGGCCCTACAACCTGCAGAAAATGTGAGTTGATTTGTGCATGTCCACATCTTTGTTCAGTATGAACATTTATTTGTAAGCTACCTTCTTTATGTAAGGAAATTATATGTTAGGTTAGTAAACTACATACATTTTGTTCGCTTGTCCTTTAGAAAGCTCTCTATGTTTAATTTCGTAACAGGAAGTGTCTGAATTCCCACAAGTAACCATAGTAGTAGACTCACCGGTAGACTCTTACGTTCACCGAAGTAATACTTAGTTTATTACTTTTGTCTACCTTCTCGTATTAATTTAATCAGCGGCCGTTCCTACTCTAAATTTATACATGCAATTAAACGTGTCTATTAATGTTGTTTCTGTTGTCCAAAATTTATTATAAATCAGGTGTAGTAGAGTCAGCTGAATTTTGGCGGCTCGTTACGTGATTCAGATACGTATTTAATCACGTTGAATTTATTGCAGTACTAATGTATGAGGAGGACAAAAGTAGCTCCAAATGGTTCGTGTAATATTACACATGATGCAGCTCGCCAGTTTACTTGAATGAACTTGGCTGACCACAAGATAAATGTGTGTATTTATTTTAAGCCTCGTTGTGAAAAGAGCTCCTTAACGAATAGACCGAGTTTGATACTTTTTTTATTGTATCAAAGCTAAATTAAAATTGTTAGGCGCTTTGCAAACGACTGGGCTGTCTTTTTGACCGCAAAGTAATAGCCGCCAGTACACGAAGGGACGCAGGTGGCGCGATCATTTTGCCTCTCGTCACACAGAGGCGGGAAGTGCGGGAAAGCGATCGCGATCCGGGACGGGAATTTTTTGTAATATTCGAATTTGTATGCACCCTGACACATAACAAGCGGGCGCTATCCGGCTGCGCCGGTGTGTTAGGTTGCATAATACAAATCTTCCCGTCCCGGATCGCGATCGCTTTCCCGCACTTCCCGCCTCTGTGTGACGAAAGCTTAATGTGCGTTGGTAGTATAGGATTCCCTTTGCGCTATCGTTCGTGGTGAGTTTGACCGACTCGCCCCGTCGTACCGTTTTTAAACCGCCTTAGAATAAGCAGTCCACTAAATGTTCCCACTGCTGGGACTTGTGGCCTTCTCTTGCAAGGAGAGAGTCGCAGTCATAATCCACCACGATGCTCCAGTGCGGGTTGGTAAATGACGCATGCTTTCGAAAGATTCTTAGAACATGCCGCTTTCTTTACGATGTTTTCCCTCACCGTGTGTAAGTAAGCGGCATTACGCACATGCTTTCGAAAAGACAGTGATGTGCGTGGTAACCGTATCAGGGGCTCCGGATCGGCAGTTGCCGTTCTCCCGATTATACCTACCAGTCGTACCTTACAAGCGAAGCGCCTTAATGTGATACATTTTGTCGTACAGGCAACAAGGTCTAGGCGTGGTGTGGGTGGCTCTAGGGGGGCGCTGCCTCGCTTGGGTGGGCGCTTTGCTAGCCGACGCTCGCCTCGAGACGCTCAGCTGCGGAGAAGTGACTGACGTGCCGCCCGCTCCGCTGCATATACTCGCTCAGCTTTCGGCTCATCAGAGGGAACTTCGACTGGCGTCCGCTGCGCCTTTGCATCAGGTAAAGTCCATAGTCCATAATGAACTTGTCCATTTTGAACTGGTATTTAGTTTGCCCTGTTTAAGTAGATTAGCTGCTGTTTCTTGGAAAATACAATTTGATTATTCATTGATATATTCGGTTCACTTTAGTTAACTATAGTTAGTTAAAACTATGGTTTTAAGCAAATTGCACTTTGGATATCAATGATAACTTACACTTAAAACTTCAAAAAAAGGTGTTAAAATGATTATATTTGTTAAAGTTGTAGGTAGATTCGTTCCATTTCTAATCTTGTTTATGCACCTCGTTTTCTGACTTTTCTTTCCATCCTAAGGTTGCCCGAAGTGTTCGCTTTTACAGAAGAGGCTGCCAACTTATCGAACTAGTTTTAAAGTTTATCGTTAATTCATTTTGTGTATCATGTGGGTTTTAATTGACACAGGTATTGACAAAATTCTCTACGCCTGTGTATATCGATCGCACAGCGGTGACCAAGAGACAACTAGGCTTACAGAATATTTAAGTGAGGCGGCGGACGCGGCACAACAGAAGTACCCTTCAGCCCAATTAGTGTTACTGGGGGATTTTAACGGCCATCATAAGGAATGGCTGTACCCATACCGGGACACTGACCACGCTGGGCAGGAAACGAAAAAGCTAGCTTTATCGTTAGACCTAACCCAGCTGGTCCAAGAGGCCACTAGGGTACCCGACGTTGAGTCGCATACACCTTATTGTTTAGACCTTCTGCTGACAACAGATCCAGACCGTTATTCCGTGGTGGTATCTTCGCCGTTAGGCAGTTCTGACCACTGTCTGGTGAAATCTGTATCCGTCTACCATCCGCCTGATCCCAGCCCTAGAGGCAACCGGCGGATGTGGCGATACAAGTCAGCAGATTGGGACGAAATGCGCTCATTTTTTGCATCTTACCCATGGCAGTCATTGTGCTTCACTTCTGGTGATCCTTCAACCTGCGCGGATGCTGTGACTAATGTAATACGAACGGCTATGGAATATTTTATTCCATACTCCGACATCCCATTATCCAGCAAAGCTCGCCCTTGGTTTGGTCCTCAATGTAAAAGTGCTGAAGCATTTAAGCATGAGGCCTACCTAGCCTGGGTTGATGCTCGACAGCGTAAGGCAAGGGACATACACCAGAAGAAGAAAGCGTTCAACAAGGCTGCTAAGGCATGCAAAAAGGTTTTTCAGAGGGCTCGTTTTGACCACATTAGTTGAATAGGGAACAAACTAGCTTCATACCCTGCGGGTAGCAAAGCATTTTGGTCCCTAGCTAAATCGGTCGAATCGAACTTCTGCCGCCCCTCACTACCTCCAATGCTGAAACCTGATGGGACACTGGCTCACACCGCAATGGAGAAGGCAAACTTGTTTGCATCTCAGTTTGCGGAATCTTCGCGTCTAGATGCTGGTAGCGCGACACCTCCTACTTTACGTGGCTGTCCGACTTCTATGTCAGAAATACATATTCGCCAAATGGAGGTTCGCAAAGTGCTACGCAATCTGGACGTTAATAAGGCTAGTGGCCCAGACGGTATTCCTGCTGTAGTGTTGAAGGCTTGTGCGCCTGAGTTGTCTCCAATACTGACGCGCCTGTATAGACTCTCTCTCGAAACTGGGCAAGTACCGAAGTCATGGAAGCTTGCCAACGTGCAACCAGTTCCCAAGAAGGGTAGTCGTGCCGACCCTGCCAACTACAGGCCAATTTCGGTCACGTCCATACTCTGCAAGACTATGGAACGTGTCTTAAACCACAGGCTCCTGACGTACCTAGAATCTAACGACCTCCTCAGTGACCGGCAATACGGGTTTCGCCGAAACCGGTCCACCGGGGATATTCTAGCGTACGTGACTCATATCTGGAGTGAAGCTATCGAGAAGGACGGGGAAGCACTTGCAGTCTCCCTGGATATCTCGAAGGCTTTCGACAGGGTTTGGCATGATGGCCTTTTATGCAAGCTTTCAGCTTATGGTTTGTCTCCAGGCTTTATAGCGTGGATATCGGACTTTTTGGGGGATCGATCCATACGAGTGGTCATTGATGGCTGCTCATCAGATCAAATGGCTATCAATGCCGGAGTCCCTCAGGGGTCGGTACTCTCTGCAACACTCTTCCTGCTACATATGAACGATCTGTTGAATCCCGGTATCTTTGGGTACGCAGATGATAGCACTGTTGTGGAGAGCTACATATCTAGCGCTAGAGCCAATAAACAGCAAACTCAGGCACTGAGAGAGAGTTTGATCGAGCGTTTAAACTTGACCCTTGAGGCAGTCTCTATATGGGGCGATGCCAATCTGGTCAGGTTTAATGAGGGAAAGACGCAGGCGTGTCTATTTTCCGCAAAAAAGAGTCCATTCCAACAGACTCCTACTTTTCGTGGTGTGTCCGTGCCGGTATCCGACCATCTCGAGCTTTTGGGCGTTACTTTGTCGTCTACGCTCAACTTTGGCTCGTGTATCGAGTCCAAGGCTAAATTAGCTGCCAAAAAACTGGGTGTCCTCTCTAAGGTGCGAATGTACTTCAAGTCTGAGCAGTTGCTCACGTTATACCAACCACAGATTCGCTCCTGTATGGAGTACTGTTCGCACCTTTGGGATGGGTCGGCTAAGTATCAGCTGGAAGCTCTGGAATCGATTGAGAGACGTGCCAAAAGGCTCATAGGCAATGACACCCTCGTGCGTAAAAGACTACAAAGTCTTGAACATCGCCGTAAAGTTGCTAGCTTATCGGTTTTCTATCGGATTCACTTCGGAGAGTGTGCGGCTGAATTGCACGATCTAATACCACCTTGCCCTTTTTTCTATCGGAATGCTCGCAGCTCGAAAAAGCGACATCGTTTCATGGTTGATGTTCCAAAGACACGAACAAAGAGATTTGACTCTGCTTTTGTGATAAGAACGTCAAGACTGTGGAATACGCTGCCTGAGTGGGTATTTCCCGATAGTTACAATCTTTGTGTCTTCAAATCGAGAGTGAATCGGTTTCTTCTAGGTAAACACGCTCCATCGTAGACCGCATCGTCGCTTAACATCAGGCGAGATGGCGGTCAAGTGTAAACCTATAAAAGTTAAAAAAAAAAAAAAAAACTTTTTATTTTTGTGTGTGAAAGTGTACAGTGCGACCACTTTACCTGTAAAACGTAGCGATGGCGCCACGATCGAAGAGTGCTGTCACCTATTGTTGCAAGATTAGACTAATTCTGTGTCCGTGTTGTATGGGAGTCACTAGTAAAGCGGAACTTCGCTTTTGGCCGTTCTACAGATAAGTTGGGGGCACTGTCTATCTGTTATTATTCATCTATCATTGTTTCAAGTTTGTAATGTGGAGTTTTATTGTCTGCAGTTGATGGTAGCCCTAGGCGTTGTGTGCTACCGCAAAGCTACGAACCTGAAGCGAGCTCAGAAGAACGACACCGAACACGACCGTTCCGACTCCACTGTCTACTTTCAGGACATGATCCTCTGCTCTGAGGACTCGGAGACTGATGACGGTAGGATTACATTAGATATACCTAGATTAGATGCAATCTTCATAACATACTGCTGTTTTGCTTGTTTTCTGCGATATGTAGCGAGTCCATGTCAGTCATTTTTTTACGATCGGGTTTGTGAATAAAACTTCCATTCTGGTCATTCAATGTCCCTTTTTGTACATAAAGAAAATGGAAATCCATACTTACGACACAGAAACATAGATACACAGAAACAAGAGTTAAAAGGTTTTTTTTATTATTATGAAACAATCACCTCATCGCCTCACCTCAATCACCACAATCACCTTATCTGCTTATAATCACAGACATGTTAAAAAAAAAAAATTTACAGTCGAAGGGCTGCTGATACAAGTGAAAACGAATTAGCTCAGAATTTGATAGCTCACTTCAGAAACTACGCGGGTGAAACCGGAGGGCGTGGCCATGACCATCTAGAATTCATCCAAGCTTACCCGAAAATTTAATTCATCTACGAATGTGACGCTAGACCTCAATTCACAGCCCACGAAAAATCTGTGGGTGGTGCGCAAAAATATTTTTTCACTTTTTCCCAAAAAAAAATGGAATCATGCAAACTAACCCTCATGCCATGCCACTACTAACCCACTCCTCGTAGTAACATGATGCGAGTGTGTCTCCGTCAGTAGACAGCGAGCCGCTGCTCGGGCAGTGGTTCGAGTCGACGCTGGTGGCGCCGGACGCGGCCGACAGCGGGCTGCTGCTGCGCGCCGCCGAGCCGCCCGCCGCGCCCGCGCACCCCGCGCGCCCCGCGCACGCCATCGTGCCCGACAAGGCGGAGCCCTACTCCGTGAGTTACATCTATACACTACATGTTCATTGATAAAAGATGCTTTTACACGTCAATTTCATAAATCCAAAATCAGTACTGACTGTAATGACAAAATCAAATGTCAACAGTAATACCTAACAATTAGACCATTTTATCATATGGTTGGAGTATTTGGTATGTCTATTACAAATAAAGTATACTACTATCATTAGATATGGAGATATATTTATAATAACGACAACAGATTTCGTGAGTTGTGACCAGGGCCGGATTTAGGGGAGGGCAACCGGGGCAGGCTACATCACTCGCAGAACCGACAACTGACTCACTCAGTAAGGGTATCAATAGGGTACAATCCTAAAAAAACTAAGTAGCCCGTTAGTTAGATTGCCAATAATGCAGCATGCTAGCAGAATTCTATAACACTAATAAATTTCAAATCCAAGATGGCCGCCACTACAAAATGGCGAATAACATTTTTTTTCACTACCTCCTTACTCAAATGAAAGATTGAGTAGTAGAATTCTATAACAAATTTCAATTCGAAGGTAGTAAGGGGTGAATATTTTTAAATTTTCTTCTTGTTAATATTTTCATATTTATCGTAAAGAACTAGCAAATTAAGAACAGGAATAAACGAGTGAATGATTTGGCAGTACATATCGATGGCGACGGAGGTGTTCTCGCTGCTGAACGCGGAGGTGATCAGCGAGGGCGGCGCGCGGCTGGGCGCGGCGGCGCTGCAGCTGCCCGAGGCGCACCAGCAGCGCCTCGCCGAGCTCGCCAAGGACCTGGACCGGGAGACGGCGCGCACCGACACCGGTAACTGCGATCTGTAATACTGTGGCGCGGTACATATCGATGCGACGGAGGTGTTCTCGCTGCTGAACGCGGAGGTGATCAGCGAGGGCGGCGCGCGGCTGGGCGCGGCGGCGCTGCAGCTGCCCGAGGCGCACCAGCAGCGCCTCGCCGAGCTCGCCAAGGACCTGGACCGGGAGACGGCGCGCACCGACACCGGTAACTGCGATCTGTAATACTGTGGCGCGGTACATATCGATGCGACGGAGGTGTTCTCGCTGCTGAACGCGGAGGTGATCAGCAAGGGCGGCGCGCGGCTGGGCGCGGCGGCGCTGCAGCTGCCCGAGGCGCACCAGCAGCGCCGCGCCGAGCTCGCCAAGGACCTGGACCGGGAGACGGCGCGCACCGACACCGGTAACTGCGATCTGTAATACTGTGGCGCGGTACATATCGATGCGACGGAGGTGTTCTCGCTGCTGAACGCGGAGGTGATCAGCGAGGGCGGCGCGCGGCTGGGCGCGGCGGCGCTGCAGCTGCCCGAGGCGCACCAGCAGCGCCGCGCCGAGCTCGCCAAGGACCTGGACCGGGAGACGGCGCGCACCGACACCGGTAACTGCGATCTGTAATACTGTGGCGCGGTACATATCGATGCGACGGAGGTGTTCTCGCTGCTGAACGCGGAGGTGATCAGCGAGGGCGGCGCGCGGCTGGGCGCGGCGGCGCTGCAGCTGCCCGAGGCGCACCAGCAGCGCCTCGCCGAGCTCGCCAAGGACCTGGACCGGGAGACGGCGCGCACCGACACCGGTAACTGCGATCTGTAATACTGTGGCGCGGTACATATCGATGCGACGGAGGTGTTCTCGCTGCTGAACGCGGAGGTGATCAGCGAGGGCGGCGCGCGGCTGGGCGCGGCGGCGCTGCAGCTGCCCGAGGCGCACCAGCAGCGCCTCGCCGAGCTCGCCAAGGACCTGGACCGGGAGACGGCGCGCACCGACACCGGTAACTGCGATCTGTAATACTGTGGCGCGGTACATATCGATGCGACGGAGGTGTTCTCGCTGCTGAACGCGGAGGTGATCAGCGAGCAACTGCAATCACTTTACATCACGTGGACAAGTTTGTGTCAAACAAAAGTTACAAATAAAGTCTCTTTATTTCATCTACTAGGGGGTTGGCCCAGCTTCGGACGCGGTTTCACATGTTTAGCCTGTAGCACATATTCAACGGTGAAAAAATTTTCGAGTTTGGTGCAGTAGTTCGTGAGATTAGCGCGTTCAAATAAATTAACTCTTCAGCTTTATAATATTAGTTCAGATGGACACAACGTCTCAGACAAAAGTTACAATTAAAGTGTTTTTATTTCATCTATACGTACTTAGATGGTTATTGATGAATTATGATCCCAAAAGCTTAAAATACTGCTCTATTACCTGCCAGTAACACTTATTTTGGATTGACGAGCTTACACGTTCTTACAACTAAACTATTTTCGAATTAGTCTCAAATTAGCATTAAAAAAAATCAACGAGCTTATAGAGTATAGTAACGAGTATAGTAAATGCTATGCTATGTTATATTAAATAATGCTAGGTTATTTTAAAACCTTTACACACGTAACACCCGTGTAGTTTCCAAGGTAAGCAAGCTATCAAATTCTGAGTTATAAGTTTTCACTTCTATTGGCAGTTCCTATGACTGCCATATTTTTTTTTTTTAGTTTTGCGCAATTTTAATATATTTTGGTTAAGCCGTTGTCAAGTAATAGCCTGATCAGCAGGAATAGGGGCTATATATAAACTAAAGTTAGTTAATTAAAATAGTTGCTAAAGTTAGCTGTATTTTCCACAGGCACCATTTCCCCGTGTTTCGGCCCGCGTCTGGGCGGTCTGTACGCCGCATTCAGCGCGGCGCTGGTGCGGTATCTCCACAACCTGAGCGGTTCGCCCGCTTTCGCCTCCTTGCAGCCGGCCCTGTACCAACAGCTCGCTCCGTCCAGTTCGCATCAAACGCCGTTACAAGTAAGATTCGCTGATTGATTGAGACTAAAATTTATCGATAGAACAGTTGTTTTTTTTGTTTTCGATTGTTTGTAAAGGTTGGTAATTTGTTTTATTTCAATTTAAATTAGTAAACTGTCGTGTTTCATGGATTTAGTATTTTTATATGTGTTAAATAAAAAACACAGGTGTTTGTGTAGAGTAATAACTTGAACTTGGCTAGCCACACTACCGTTTGTCTCCCACCACTGTTTCCAGCCTCCACCAAACGGTTGGAAATGGCGAGACCAAGGATCGGGCTGCGTGGCAAATTATGAGGGGCATATGTATGTCCAGTTGTTTGGACATATGTATGTACTATGTATACAGGTTGATGATGGTGAATATCCCACAGTAAAAAAGTTAATCATTTCCCATAAAAATAACTACATAGTTCTTGTTCTATTTTATTGTCACAATTTAAACACATGTGAGAAAATGTGTTAATACACGCGTAGCCACCGAGACTAACCAAGCCAAGCCAATCCACGGACTGCTCCTTGAGATTCCAAATACAAAAGTACTTCTAGATTAACATGCCTTACCTCCACAACGACGCTAACCGTTAGGCGAGTGGACGTCAAACATATTACTATTAAAATACATGAATTTTATAAAACAAACTATTACAACTATACTCGGTTATATATTTGCTATCTAGTTATTTCTGTTTCACGTCTGCCATATTTATATGATAGTTCAGCTGAAATAAAACTAAATGTATTGTCCTGTTAGGTTGGACCTCGAGTAGTGAAACTGATAGGCGGCATGGTGCTAAGCAAGTCGGCCGCCGAGCGGGAGAACAGCATCCTAGCGATGTGGCACAAGATAGTGAATACGCTGCAAGAGTGTGCGTTGCAAGCTCAACCTTCGCAGGATCATGATTATGAAGGTATCACGTTTATATATTATTATTTACATTATATTTATTTTTACGATGATGCGGGTCTAAGAAGTCTGTTAAACAAATAACTACTAAAATATAATTAAAAACTACCAGAAATACCTTTACATACTGCCAACAAGTAACGTGTATAAGTTTCAGTAAAAATTATAATATTAGGTAATAGTCATTACTTCCTTAAATACTGCCTACCTTGTATAAAAATTTATGAAATATTTTGTTTTTAGATCTCAACGTGGAACACGCCCAATTATTGGTCTACTTGTTCCATTCATTGACGCTTATGCAGAAAAAGTCTGTTCTGCTTATGACGTCCAACGCCATTATCAAGGTATGAATATCTATAAATTTTTATAATAGGACTTCATTGATGTTGTCTCATCTTACTTGTAGAATATCAATAAATCTGTCTCATTTCCGCAGGTCGTGGAAACACTAGCAATCAATGACAGGAAGAAAGCCATGAGTCTCGCTCCACACCAACTGTTGCTCACAACCAGACTAATGCTGCTTCTGGAATACCTGATGAGGCACCTTTATGATGCCCCACAAACCTTACTGCAACAGGTAATATTAAGCATTGTGCGCCTTAGTTGTCACCGATACTGACGCGCCTATTTAGACTCTCTCTTCAAACCACCTAGTTAGCTAGTACCGAAGTCATTGCCTGAGTGGGTTTTCCCCGATGGTTACAAAAACAAAACAAACGCGTGTCAAGTGTCCAATATTTATATAGACTAAAAACAAATTGTATCGTCAAACATATTACATGCCTTTCGATGAGACCAATTTATATGGGTCAACTTTTTAAAATGTGTTTGTGTCATCTTAACTTTGGAAACAGCAATAAAAAAAAATGTCTTTGTATCCCTACAAACAGCAATAAAAAAATGTATTTCTACAGATCGAATGGAACTTGGTAGTAGCTCCCGGGCTAGCCACACCTCCCCCTGACGCAAACGAGAACGGCAACAAGCAGCCGACGGCGACGCAGATCAAGTCTCGCATCTACTGCGACGTGCCGCACATCGAGCAAGCGTACCGTTGGCTGTCGCACGACGAAACGTCTATGCGGCCCAAGTTTTACGCTCTCACTAATGCTGAGATCAACAACCAGGTTTGGATACTCGATATTACTCCAACACGACAGGTTTGTGCAGAGACCCCGACACGAGACCGCGACAGGAGACCGCGATAGGTACATAACGTCTCCGGTCTCAGTCTCGTGTCGCAGTCGCGGTGCGAACCTGCACCTTTAAAGATATACGTATGAATATAAGTTAATATATCTTTATTTCACTAATAGTCTACTAGTCAAGCCCTTTCATATGATACCCATTTAAAGACATTAGTGAAAAAAAAAATGTACCTAATTCGCCATTTTGTGATTTGAAATTTGTTATACTGTATAGTACTCTTCTAGTCAAGCCCTTTCATTTGATACCCATATTGAGGTAGATTGTGATGAAATATTTGGTCCGCTATTTGGTGGAGGCGGCCATCTTGAATCGATATTAACCAAAAATAGCTCAAAACATTAACACATATCTATACTAATATTATAAAGAGGAAAGATTTGTTTGTTTGTTTGTTTGTAATGAATAGGCTCCGAAACTACTGGACCGATTTCAAAAATTCTTTCACCTTTGGAAAGCTACATTATTCCCGAGTAACATAGGCTATATTATATTTTTTTTAAAAATAGGGATCCTTACTAAAACTCCAATAATGTAACATAAGGTGTAAAAAAATGACCTGAAAAATTCCTTACGTCGCGTGCGCTGCGAAAACTATTGGTGATAGAACAAAATCATTTACTACGACTTTGCAGAACTCATTATTATCTACAAAAAGTGTCGCGACAGCAAATGTCTAAATATTATAGTTATGTCACAGTAAGCAGTTTTTATTCTAAAATATTAATGTATATATGCCGCCTCTTGAAAAGGCTCTTCATTTGTACCTTGGTATTAATCCTCATCAAAATAAATTACTTTATATTTAAGACGGCTTTAATACCTTTTTATAACTTTTTAAATTATTCAATTCGGACATTTAATTCGGAAGATATCACGAGTTTAAAAATGCAAGTATTAGAAAAAAGTCGCATGGTTGTCGCTCACCGCGCTCAGCTAGCCAGCATGCGATGTAGGCTCCATGTAAGCGTCACTGGGGTACGGGGGGAAGTCAATGTAATAAAATAGATAAACTTCCTTTATAATTTTACTTTTTTTTTGAAACCCGATGCAAAAAAAGGGTGTATGTGTGTGTGTATGTACCCGTGCGAAGCCGGGGCGGGCCGCTAGTCTTCAAATAAAAAAAAAAGCATCGAAATCGGCCCATCCGTTTGAGCTCTACGGTGCCATAGACAGATACACATACAGGCAGATACACATAGAGACAGACCTGTATGTGTGTCTGTCTGATAGACAGACAGACTTCGTCAAATTTATAGGTGTTATAAATTTGACGATTTTTGGCCGGGGGTTAAAAACCACCGTTAACTGTGCCATAAAGTGGTTAAGTTGGAGTTAAAATATTGCAAAAAATTGCGATGTTCGAAAAAAATTATAAACTTTGAAAGACTTATTCTCAGAAACTATTGGGTGTACAGAGATCATTCTAGTATCATATTGTAGCAAATTTAGTCTACTTTATAAACGCCAAAAGAAAGTTTTGACAAAGTTGCGTTCGTCGCTCGAGGTCACAAACTTGGGATAATCATTAGGCCAACATCATAAACAAGTCTGCAAAAAATCAGATCTACCGGATTTAACGCATCCTACTCCTTACTTTCAGGCGACAAAGTTACTGGATTAAGTCTTGCTGCAATTAGACAGACGTATGGACGTTTTTAGCATTGATCGAAATTAAAGAAAGAACGATTTTAAAACTTTCTATTGAAGGTACATACGTATATAATTTCGCCGACAGTTAAGCTTCTTAAGTTGATTTTTGACTGTGCTTAGAAAAATACTGCTGAACCTTAGCAAAAGGTTTGACTCATCTGTTCATCTGTTTCTTTGTAGGAGAACCCGAAGTTCGACGGATTGGCGTGCAACTTCGTACTGGGCACGCCTCACAAGCTGAAGTACCCGCTGTTACTGGACGCTTTACTGGCGCTTCTGAACTCTGCGTGCGTGTGCGATAACTCGCAGTACCAGTCCTCGCCGGCCGCACTCGCTGCTGCGCATTACTGCTTCCAGACCGCTTGGAGGTAAGATCTGAAAATATTAAAATATTGCTTGAATCTTAGGGGAAAGTTTATCCATTCAAACTTTTCGAATGAGTACACGTAGTACACAAGTAGGCATGTAAAAAAAAGGTTTTAATGGTTTTTGTGTAATGTTATTTTTTTCTTATTTTCTTTTTATTTTTAAACCGGTGCGCAAAATTTATAAGTGGTAAAATGTGTCCCCCCCCCCCCTCTAACTTCTAAAGTAAGAGAATGAAAAAACTAAAAAAAATATATGATGTACATTACCATGCAAACTACCAACGAAAATTGGTTTGAACTCTTATCTGATGAGTAGTCTTTTTAGTACGTCTTAAATACACTATTATTAAAACTTCGATCAAAGTTACAACGAACTACAAAAACTGTGTGTACTACGTATTTTATGTTACTTGCTGCAACGGAACCCTTCATGGGCGAGTCCAACTCGCACTTGGCCACTTTATTAATTAATTCACGGGTAACTCATGCGTGATATAGTGTGTTCCGTCCGACTTGAGTTTTAGCTCCATCCGTTGGTCTTTTTCTAGCAAAGTGGATGTGACCGCTGCTGATTTAACACTAATTATTATTATTAACAAGAGTCTTGTTCCCCAGGCTGGTAATCAGCATGCCGCCGGCGACCCCGCACATCGACAAGCTGGCCGCGGGCACGAGCGCGAGTCTCCCCTCCCCGCTGCCGCTGCACGCGATCGTCTGGGCGCCGCGGGCCGACAACAAGAAGGTCTTCAATCCGTGGCTGAAGGACGCGCTTGTCAAGCAGGGCATGTACACTCAGGTAGGGCTTTTTTTGACGTGTATGCATCTTCGAAATTGCTTCCACAGAGAGGCAACTGAAAAAAAAAAATTATAACAAAATAATAGAAAATATTGGTGGACATATCACGTACAACACCATCTGGCCCCAAACTAAGCACAGCTTGTGCTATAGGAGCCAGATAGCTGATAGACTAGCCTGGTGGCTTAGTGGGTAGTAATTCTGCCTCCGAAACCGAGGGTCGTGGCTTCGATTCCCACCCAGTGCAAATACTTGTGTGATGCATTCTAATATTTGTACTGTGTCTGGGTGTTTCTATGTATAAGTATGTATTTAAAACTATATAAATAATATCGGCTATCTGACCGCCATAGTACAAGCTTTGCTTAGTTTGGGGTCAGATAGTGTTGTGTGTGAATTGTCCACCAATATTTATTTATTTATAATACTTATATCAGGGGGATACAATTATTGGGTGTTGCAGCTTCGTAACATTATCTCTATCCCAAGTCAAAGTCAAAGTTCTTTATTGATAAGTGTACAATTTACACGTCAATTAATAAAAAAATAAAACAAAAGAAAGAGCATACAAATTGTATGGATTTTCAAAGTTTGAAATGATCACTTCACTGTATTATGATAACAATTACTAATTATCGCACAGAGAACTGTCAAGCATTATAATACGAGTATAATAAATATGTAGGATACATATAAAGGAACTTTGCCATATCCTAAATTACATAACAGCTTTGGATAGCTAAACGAAAGTATTAACTATACCGAGTGTGGATTGTGACTTGTGACACATCGCGTGCGGTGTAAGGGTAAGCGTACACAGCCACACGAAGGTACTTTGTGTACGTAATCACGTAGAATTAACGGCCGTGTCTATGACACAGTCACATCCACTTTTTTTGAAGTGAAAACTTCTTTAGGTGCGCCTAGACAAATTTTTCGTGGGGAGTAAATTGGATTGTACCGTCACGCTCGGGTATGATAATTAATCTTCGGGTAAACTCGGGATCTTGGCGATTGGGCATCTAGAAATGCGTCAACCAATGGGAAATGCTGAAAAGGTGTGGCCTCGCCATCATGGCATGGCCATCTAGAAATGCGTGAGCCACTGAGAAATGCTGACGCATTTCTAGATGGCCATGCCATGATGGCGAGGCCACGCCCTCCGGTTACACCCGTGTAGTTTCCAAGGTAAGCTATCAAATTCTGAGTTATAAGTTTTCACTTCTATCGGCAGTTCGTATGACTGCCAATTTTTTTTTAAATTAGCCACTCCACACGGACTCAAAAAGAAGTGGAAAAGGGCTGAAAGTACGGAACATTTTTACAGGCTGGTGACAAATGGACGGACAGACAGACGGACAGCCAAGTCCCAGTAATAGGGTTCCGTTTTTACCCTTTGGGTACGGAACCCTAAAAATATCTAGATTCTATTCCGAATCGAATGAGACCTCAATCATAATGATAGGAGAAGGCGAAAAAATTCTGACCTAAAAAGCACTTGTTGACTAGACTATAAGATTTATACCCAGTGAATAGTATAATTGATCGTAATAATAGTATCGTATAATACTTGTAACAATGAATCTATAAGAGTATAAGTATTTAGATATTAATATGCTTACATTGTATACTGTTTTTTTTTTGCAGTATGCCGAAACTCTACTCGGCGCTGTAAGCGAATCCTGCGATAATATCAAGTACACAGCCTGGCTTGCGTCTGAAACTATCAAACATCTGAAACAGAAAATCGGTCGTAAGTAATTGTTTAAATGGCTTATTATTATCTATCACCTATAAAGCCCCTATATGTTTCATAATTGTTCCACAGAGAGTGGTTTGCCGTCGCTGCTCGACGTGATATCGTGCGACTGCGCCCTTGTACGCTTGAGAGTATGTCTGGCCGATAGCGCAGCACCCACAGACGCACAAGAGTTCATGCCCGATCTGTTGGACCTCATGGAAACTATTCTGGAGTGCTGTCGGTAAGTGCTATAAAATCTAATGTATCTGGTATCCATGTTCTCGTCTACACATCAGAAAAACTGGAGAAAGATGTCTAAATCTGCAAAATGTTTCAAAATATAGCGCATTATAGTACTTTTATCTCACGAAGCGACGAGATAGTCCATTGAAATGTTACATGAGCTTCGCATTTTTAGAGGACGCAATTTTATTTTTAGAACATGTGTGGGAGTCAATAGAAGCTTAAGCCCAAGCTTTTGGGGTTGCCTTTTTTTTTTACATTTATAGGTTTACACTTGCCGCCCTTGTCCCTCGGCCGCCATCTTAGAAAACATCTTTTTCGATATATCTTGTAAACTACCAACTCTAGAAAAAAAAAATTAGATATAAAATGGTAGAAAATATTTTTTTCTACGAGTTTTTCCTAAAAATTAAAAAATAGAAAAGTTTAAGGTTTTATGTCCTTAAATTATAACGTTTCCATGGAGTAAGAGCTTTACTTGTGGTATCGATGCTCACAAACTCGCTGTGAATGTGTGTGTGATCGCGGGTAAAGGGATTTGTTTTCACGCACACATAGTTAGCGTGATTTTACCCTTGGACACACACAAGTAAGGCGCTCATCGCTTCGTGAGATAAAGCTACTATAACAAATTACGTTCTTTAGGTTGTGTGCGGGTGACGAACTCGAGACTCTGATGGAAGTGCCAAATACGCCGAACGAGCTCGCCGTGTGGTCTGCTCGCATGCGAGTGTGCAGTACTTGCGGGCCTCTGGGCAATGCCGTGGGCAGCACGCCTCCGCCCGCTATAGGGGCGTGGCTGCGAGCGCATCTGCCCACAAACGTGGCCGCTGCCTTGGATCGCTTGGCTACGCCGCCGCAACTGGCCTGCACCAATTTAGTAAGTTGCATTACCGAATTGCTTATCATATCCGCTTTTAGCCATATTCAATGACAGTGTTAACAGTTTACAGAACAGTGTGTTTAGTGGATATTACTGCCGACAAAATTTCATCAAGTATCCGAGTTTACCTTTAAAATGAAGCCAGTTTTTATTTTTTAAGAAAATTAATTATTTCTAACATGTAACCTTCTTGTGTTAGTTATATTTTTGTATAAGGGCTCCCACATACCTTACCTTCAACGGTAGTCAGCCGTGTTGGACGTGTTTTTCGGAAGCGTAACATGGATTGCAAAAAGATTGTTGTACTGCTGTTATTGTTAAGTAAATATGAAAAAAACAAAGATTTAGGTTTCGTACACATATTACGAATATGAATGCTGATGGTAACTATTTTACTCGCAAGTATTATGGGTTGAGAATAGAATAGTTTTTTTTTTGATTATTTTAGAATGAGCATGTCTTCATTTAAAGAGCGTCTTTCTCGTCTTCTGTCTCAGAGCTGACTAAAATGGTGTTGACACCATTATGCCCAGTATGACGTAATATCGGAGGAATGCGCGATGCGATTAAAATCGGAAGTTCTTGTGATGCATTCGTGCAAATTCGTAGATATTTCCGATGCGATGCGAATTCGTGGTTTTGTGCGAGAGCCCTAATTCAGAGTTTGTTTATATTGGTCCTTCTTTTGTTTTTGTTCTTGTTATTTTTTGGTAACAAAAGTAAGTAGTAATAAAAGTTTATGACGGATTTTTTGATCAGTCACATACATGTTTGTATAGATGTAGGTATTTAGAGCATTCAATAATCTTCCAAAAACGATTTTTGTATAATAAAAAAACTAATTGTTATCATCAACTTTTTAATCCAATACACCATATGATTGATATCGTTTATATTAAAAGTAGCAATCAAACTACTTTTACAGTTTTTTTTTGTTATTTTGATTATCATACTTCTTCATACAAAACTAAACAATGAATAAAATAGTTACAAAGCTAAAATTATCCTATTGCAGGCCTTCTACACATCCCACATCATACCATCCGAGAGTGCGGTGCTGAACCTAGTGTCTTCACACTGCGAGCTCATCAGCGCTCACCCAAAGTACTCCATCGGAATGTCACTGATGATGCTGGCCTACTCTGCGGCCAAACTCTTGGAGATTGGGGCTTCCAGACTGGTGGATGACTCGGAACTCATGAAGAAGACCATAGATCTCGTCGTACCTGCTTTGGTAAGTGGCAATTGGTTGACGATTTAGCACAGATTTTTTCACAATTTTTATAAATAAAATAATAATCTAAGTACCCCATTTTTTATGTTAAAACCAGAAGTTTTAAAATTTATTTGAAGTCCGATACCTTTATTAATTTCATAGCAATGAAATGAAAAATATTGTACACATTTTAAAACTAGTGTTGTAAATGCTTGTATCCATTCTAAAGTTATGTTTTTATTGAACATATATATGGGTAATGTGATTAGTGACAGATTATTTATATTCTTTGCAGACCGATGGGCGTCTAGAATTTATTGCAGAACCGTTGGGAGGTACTTTGAATGTGCTGGTGCCTCAGGTGAACCGCGCGGAACAATTACTACATGAACACATCCTTCGCACCACCTACCCTGTGTTGGTGGAAAATCTACAGCCGTCTACTGAGAAGACTTTACGGCATATGGTAAATCTATCGCAATCGATAACAAACATAAAAATCTTTACACTAATATCTTAGTCTGATAAATCATACAATCGTTGGACAAAGAAGTGCAGGACGTGCGCGGCGAGGCTCGGAAAGTTCGCTCCCAAGCTGCGTACACGAAAATGTTAGCAGTTTGGGAGCTTGGTTCGGGGCTGACGCTTGTCCCATATTTGGATTATATTTAGTTCATAATAATTGTAATACTATACTACTATTATCATTACATTATTATGTTTCATTAGGTGAAATACTGGGAAAAAATCTTGGACAGAGCTCCAGGAAAAATGGCGTACGAGAGCATTTTCACCGATAACTCTGACTACACGCTCGGCTTAATACTTCTCTCCATCACCAATGCGAGGCCTGGGTATGCCGAGAGGGTTGTCAAGTAAGTAACACGTTATTTTCTTGTTGGTGTTTTTAACAACATAGATTTATCACAAGGCACATTTTTTATGGCAACTGAAACTTTTAGTCATGTTAGATATCTATTATTAAATAATTTTTGACCTATATGGAGGGTAGAGTTAGGATCGGAAGTCGCGATCACCGCAATATGCAATATATAGGTACATCAATTAGATTTTGCAATACCCAACAGGACTAAGTTTCTTTTTAAAAGTTTTTTAATGCACCATTAAATATTAAACTAGTTTTGTGAGCAACTTTTAGCTTCAAACAGTGTTTTTATTATTAACCTTTGGTGTACTAGGTGGGGTTTGACATACCCCAGTCCTGAAAAAATCGAAATTATTTGAAAAAAAAGAAAAAAAATATGAGACCGCGGGAGTACGCTTTCCGAGTAGTTTGAGATACGGCATTGCCACGTCGATTGTCACCATTACTTGTTCCGGTGACTGTTGTGTGCTAGTAACTTGTGTGTTAAGTGCGCATAGGCGTCATCCACTCCACCAAGTTTGGCACATTTTTTAAAAAATTGGTAGCATAGTTTACGATTTTTTTGTCTTTTATTATTTGTTTAGTGTTCTATAACAACATTAATTGATACAAATATCAATTTATAGAGAGAATGTCTCAACTGACAAAGTCAGATATATTTTAATCTTAAAACTCGAAATAGTTACGTTTCTATTCTTTTATTGATAAAATTTATAAAAATAAAGAAGTACTTCGATTTGTTACAGGTTTAACCTGTTGATTACAATGTATAAATATTATTTCATAAACGAAACGCTCAAATAATTAAAACATTCTTGTTTTATGTCATCTTTTGTAGGTGGGGTATGTCATACCCCACCTCGTATGCGAAGGGCTTTTTAGTCACCTCGTACACCAAGGGTTAAGGGTTGTGTCTATTTTTACAGATTATTCGTGAAGATCTTTTTGTCATGCGAAGTGGGTGACCAACTGAATAGCGCCTTGTGCATATCTGTCTGCAAATTCATGGGAGTTGCAGACCAAAGACGACTCGCAAGTCTGATGCATCAAATATGCTTTGGACCTCCAGGTAAACTAGACAATGTTTATCATTATACACTGCTAGGGTATAAGTTTTCCAGTATATTCAGGATAGACAAGGTCTCTATAATAATAATTATTCCTGTGTATACTTTACTTATAAAAGTGTGTTTAATACATTATGAGAGCACAAATAAATCTATGAGGGTTTCTATATTTGCTAAAACCTAATATTTACACAAACCTTAAAACTTCAACTCATCCTTTATTGAATACTATTAAAGTGCGTCCCAGGTCTCAGTATTACATAAACATCAAATGTGGACGAAGTTACCTTAGCTTTGGTCAGTCTTGATGACACAGGTTTAGACGGAAAGTCTTAATAAATAGCAAAGGATTTCTAAATTTGTAGTAATTATACAGATGCTTGTATAATAAAGGGACTCATATTGTTAAAGGGATAACAATCCCTTAGCTTGTTTAGCTTCGGTCATGAAGCGATTTACAATAATTTTAGTGTCAACGTTTTCAAAGTGGTTATTACCAAATAATAGTTAGTTAATTAACTTCTAATGCTGTGCTATGTTTGGTCCAGCTACTCTGTCGAGCACGTCGAACGGCACGCCGACGGAGACGGAGCTGCCGACGCCGACGTCGGCGGCGCCCGAGCCGGTGACGGGCGCCAGCCCCGCGTCCGTGGCGCTCCGGAACGCGCTCCGCAGCGTGTTCCGCTCCGAGGCGGAGCGACAGGCCGACGCGCAGCGGAACGACGCCGACCTGCCTGTGTTTGATGCACCGTGAGTTTTATTAGTTAGTGAGTTACATTACTAGAATCACTCCACAAAGGATTTTTAATGACAAATGTATGAAAAAAAAAAAAAACTACGTGGGACACTCAGAAAGTTTTGAGAAACTAAAAAACTAACTAGTATGAAAAAAATATTTGTACTAAATTTTTTCAAAGAACTCTCCACCAGCCTCTATACAAAATTCATGCGTCTGAACCAATTTTCAAAACATTTTTTCCAGTCCTCCGCAGACACCCCTTCCACGGCCTTCTCAAACGCTGTTAGCGCGTCTTCCGGCGATGAAAACTTGTATCCCTTTGAGCTGATTTTTAATTTGAGGGAATATAAAGAAGTCACACGGAGCCAAATCAGGACTGTAAGGAGGGTGCCCCAAGACTCTGACCGGTGTGGAGTCCAGGAAGTCCCTCATTTTGATTGCAGAGTGCGCAGCCGCGTTGTCGTGGTGAAGTAAGACCCCGCGGAGCCCGGTGTTCGGTCGCTTGTTTCTCATTGCAGAAAAAACTTCTGGGAAGCATTTTATGCGGCGTTGATACTGCTTTGGTCTCAAAGTGGAATTGAAATTAGGTACCCCGTCAAAGTGAAGAAACTAGCGATCAAAATTTTTCTTGCGTTCCTCGATCGCTTCACTTTCGTAGGTGTTGGTTCATTGTTAAACACCCAAACTGTCGACTGACGCTTTGTTTCTGGATCGTATAGATAAATCCAGGATTCGTCACCTGTCACAATGTCGCAAACGCGCCGTGACGAGCCTGCATCAAATTTTTGTATCATATCACGGCACCAATCCACACGGGCCTGCTTCTGAGCTTCGGTGAGGTTGTGCGGCACCCAGCGGGAAACTATCCTCCTTACGCGAAGGTGCTCGTGCAAAATCTTGTGAACACTTCCTGAACCAATCTGCAGAGTATGCTGAATCTCTTCGTACGTAATGGGTCTGTTTTCTTGAATTTTTTTTTTACTGTTAGCACACTTTCTTCGGTGACAGCCGTCGTAGGACGACCACTCCTTTGTTCATCCCCCAAAGTAAAATGACCGTGTTTGAACTCGCTATACCAGCGGTAGATGGTTGCTTTTGAAGGTCCTTCATCCATAAAACCAATTCGAAGTCGTTCAAATGACACGTCAGGTTTTAAGTCACATTTGAAATCGTAAAAAATCATAGCACGAAAATGTTCTAGACGCAGATCCATTTTTAATGCACCGCTCTCAAAAAAATGCGGGGGAAATTTGAAAATCGAACAGATGTATTTTTACTTTTAAATAATCGAAGTTTTCAATTTTTTTTTTTTTTTAATTTATTATATACATGGCTTGGATGCTTGTCCATGAGCCGCGAAGTTTTCAAAATAATAACAAGTGACCAGTATCTTATACATAAAAACTTTTTTTCGCAAAACTTTCTGAGTTATCTGGTATATACTTTTAATGTACCCTATGTATTATTAATGTGACTTGTAAATTTGATTTATTAATAAAATCTGTATCTGTAGACGCGTCGGTGGAGCTACGCTCTGTGGCTTTGATTGATTTTGCCCCGCTACTCACCAGCGGATAATAGGGTTTGACAAGTGACAAGTTTTCGCCTTGCCAAAAGTACCTACCCAAAAATTGGCGTCGGTACATATCTGACCGAAAATGCGTCGCGTATTATCAGTCGCGTAACGCCAGAGCAGAGAAATGTTTAAATAAATAAATAAATATTGGTGGACAATTCACAAACAACACCATCTGACCCCAAACTAAGCAAAGCTTGTATGATGGCGGTCAGATGGCTGATATAATACTTATATAGTAATAAATACTTATTATACATAGAAACACCCAAACACAGTGCAAACATTTGAATTCATCACACAAATATTTGCACTGGGTGGGAATCGAACCCACGACCCTCGGCTTCGCAGGCAGAGCTACTACCCACTAAGCCACGAGGCCAGTTTGTAATAAAACATCCAACCTTTCACACTCAACCGGTGATGCGTTAGTACGATCGATGATACGCTCGACGCATTTTCCGTCAGATGTGTACCGACCCTTGATACCCAGCTTGCGGAATACAATTCCTAACCCCACATCGGTGGAACAACACTCTGTCTTTTTGTTACTGAATTGTCTTTCAAACAGGAACGGACAAATATTTGCAAATTTTTTATAAGGTATAGTGACAGGACGAGTAAGACATGAACCTGACATAAGCAATACACCTGCTTTTAATAAAAGCTCAGCTATGATACCATTTGAACATGAAGTATCCAAATCACTCAAATTCTAGCATTAGAATTGGGAAGTAGAATAACTAGCAATCTAGCAAAGGTGTAGCATTTCCCTAGGCGGACTCTGTAGAGTCCTGTCACTACAAGGGCTTTTTTAAAGTCTTATTGAATATTTATAATTAAACATGATCATAATTGTATCGTTTCTGGTTACAGGTCTGTAGCACCGAGAGTCCAATCTGAAAACGGACAGCAACCTGCAGTTTCAGGTTAGAATTAATAATTTTAACTTAGACTTCTTTTAGATCTCTACTAAATGGAAGTGGATAAGCATCTGTCAAGCCTATTATCGCTTGAGCAGAAATGTTGTGCAATGATTTTCTTTCAACATAATGAAAATATTTTGGTGAAAGAATCTTTTTGAAGAAAAGATTTTGTATAGATGTGTAGTTTGAACTTGACGCCCTACCTGCAATAGTAGGACAATATGATCAGAGTACAACGTGTAACATAATTATGTTCTCGGATCACCTATTCACTCTTTAGCATAACCCACTAAATGTTTCTACTGCTGGGACTAGAATCAAGCTGGGAGTCAAGGTTTTAATCCGCCACGCTAACCCAATCCGGGTTGATTGATGATGAATGACTGGATGAAACATTCACTCTTTACACCTGTTGTATTTGTAATGTACAGATATAAGCTGGTCGGAAGGCAGTAAGGACGGCGCCGCGGCCGCTGCGAACGGCGCCATCACCGACGCGCCGGTCACCCTCGCCGAGTCTTCGTATGAGCATGCGGCGTTGCTCAATCTGCTATGCAAGCACGTCGTCACTCACTGGTAAGCATCGATTCCATTTGGCTGTTTTCATGTCTCAAGCATAAGCTGGTCTAAAGCAGTAGGGCTATCTAACTTATTATATTCTGCTGGCTCAATTAGTCTCGGCGGTTTAAATGTTGTGTTATGTTGTATAATATAGCATAAACTTGCATTTCCAATGTGTCCTTACATTTTAGAATACAAAAGTGGGATTAGTTATAAGTCAATGTTAGCTGAAGACCGTCACGAAATCTATCATGTAGGTCAACTGTGGGTTGTTCGATGTCACATTCTCGAAAAACATTCTGTCTTTGAATGTGTAGGTTGGTTCACGATGTTTATTTTACCGGTAAAGGTAAGGGATACTAACAAACAACTGTAGTGCAAGTCCTGCAAGTATATTTAGCCGACCTACTTCTTAACGATTTTTGTTGTTTAGACTTTTTATCTTCTTTATCTCAAGACGAAAACGTTCTTTGATTTTGAACTATTTTGTTGTTTAGTTCGTTCGAAGTGAGTGAGCGTATGATATCGACTCTGATCGGGATCTGTGGCGACAACCCGCCGTCTCCGATCATCCTGCGAGAGATGTGCCGGTTGGCGGACGCGCACTCCGGCCTCGACCACAAGCAACTGTTCCCCGCTTCTATCAACTGGCTCTCTGTCTGGTGAGTTTCTACATATACCATGGGTCTTGATACCAGCCTTTCAACCGCCTAACTAAATCTGCTTGGGTTTTGATATTGCTGTTTCTTTCATTTCAAGCGAAAAGAAAAAGTATTATCACAGCCCAACACATCAAATAGGGGTTATAAAAAGCAGCCCCTACAACTATCTTTTTCTGTTTAAAATATTATGTAATCATGTAGACCCTCCGATCACTAATAAGAAGAACAGGTGATTTGACTGGTATAATTTGGTCTTTAAGACTTGCTCCGATTTTGCGCTACTGTAAAAAAGTGACAGTAGCGTGTGTTTGTGTTTTATTAATTGGTCAAAATAAGCCCAGCTGGTAGCTAACGTCACCAGAGAAACTATTCCAAATGAATCGAACATTTTATGGCTAATAGACAAAAATAAAATATTCAATAGTACATCTTATATATAAAATTCTCGTGTGACAATGTTAGTTACCTTACTCCTCCGAAACGGCTTTACTGATTTTTACCAAATTTTATATGCATATTCAGTAGGTCTGAGGATCGGCTACTATCTATTTTTCATAAGTGATAAGGGTTGTTCAGTGTTCACCCCTAAAATATATTTTTTTAAAGTTTTGGACAACATTTTTTGTTTTTATTTTATTATAATGTGGCTTTAAAAATACATACAACCCTACATTTTTACCCTTTTATCACCAACCCCTATTTTTTAATAGCCATTTTAGTAATTTAATATTTTTTCACCCCACTCGATAACTGATCAATTATCGTCTTTTTTGTAAATGTTTTTCACGCTATTTCGATTTAAATTTCCCGGAGCGTATGGCAAATCTAAAATCTCTATATATAAAAATGAATTGCTGTTCGTGGGTCCGCTAAAACTCGATTACCACTGGGCCGATTTGGCTGATTTTGGTTTTGAAATGTTTGTCGTAGCTAACGGAAAGTTTAAACGGTCAGAAAATATTGAAAACTTGCGAAGAAGATAGTTAAAACAACAATTTCATTTTCTCATACAAACCGTTCTACATAATTTCCAGTCAAACATTTGACGTTACCAATCAAACATTTTTTTTCGAGAGTTTTAATCAAAGAGTATTTATTACCTTTATAGTCAAAGAGTATGAAGTGAAAACTTTTGGCGCGCCTAGACAGATTTTTGTGGGCTGTAAATTGAATTCTAGCGTCACGCCCGCGCCCGGGTATGATTTCGTAGTTAGTTTATTTTAGTTTAGTAAGTAGTTTATTTAGTATCAGTATTGCACCCGTGCGAAGCCGGGACGAGTCGCTAGTTGTTTTATAAAAATAAACATTAATTTTTATTATTAAAGTTTAGGGTCGCCATGGATGGTTTTGATTCACAAACCAGCCCGGCAGGTGGCGCTGCAGTTGGTATCTAGGTTATTATCCGAGCAATGCCGGAACAGGACGCTAGTATTACTATAGTTAAAAAGTAAAATAACTTCTAAGTTCCTCAAATTGGCCAAGAACAAAGTGGTTCCAGCTCTAACGCACGTTATAAACTTGTGCTTTGCTTCAGGTGTTTTTCCTAAACCATTTAAAAAGGCAATTATTTTGCCCATTCACAAGAACGGTCCCAGAGACGTGATCGGTAATTATAGACCCATCTCTATATTACCAGCTTTGTCAAAGGTCATCGAAAGGATCCTAAATAAACGTTTATCTGTTTATCTAGAGCAAGAAAAGCTGCTATCAAATTCACAATTCGGTTTCCGCTCAAGTAAATCTACCGAACAGGCAGTTTCGAGTTTGACAGACTACATTGTTGGTAATCTGGACAGAGGAAAGCGAAGTTTGGGTATCTTTCTTGACTTGGCTAAGGCTTTCGACAGTGTCTCTACCACATTATTACTGCAATAACTGGAGAACATGGGAATAAGAGGGATCTCATTGAACCTGTTTCGGTCATACCTAACTAACAGAACTCAGCGAGTAAAAATAGAAGAAACGATCAGCGATTATGAGCATTTAACATACGGAATTCCTCAAGGATCCATTTTAGGTCCTACTCTCTTTCTCATTTTCATTAACGACCTTTGTGAGCTAAATCATGAAAGTGGGAGAATATTTGCCTTTGCTGACGATACGGCCTTAGTTTTTGAGGGTCGTACATGGGAACAATTATATAGCCACGCGGAACTGGGATTGCATAAACTAATCATATGGCTGCAACACAATCTGCTATCCCTTAACGTGACAAAAAGCAAAATTATCTTATTCAGACCCGGAAATAAAACGTCTACTCGAGAAATCTGTACTGGACTCCAAGCACATACGTGTAGCATGACCTTAAATGGAGTCTGCAACTGTACTTATCTAGAACGAGTAAGCAATGCCAAATATCTGGGAGTGATTATTGACGATGGACTATCCTGGGTACCACATATTGCGTCTTTGGCCTCTCGTATAAAAAAACTCATTTGGGTATTTAAATCACTCAGAGATGTGGCCCCAATTAAATTGCTTAAAAACCTTTATTTAGCTATTTGCCAATCAATACTATGCTACTGTGTATCTGTATGGGGTAGCGCTTCTAAAACCCACTTAATCAAGCTTGAGAGAGCGCAACGCTCGGTCCTTAAAGTTATGATGCGGAGACCATTCCGTTACTCTACTGAGTATCTATATCGGGATGCACAGGTATTGACCGTCCGTCAACTTTTTATAATGCATGCTCTACTTGCACAACACAAAACACTTGAATATGACCCAGAGCTCCCAAAATCCCGACTGTGCAGAGCCAAAGTATGTGAAACAACTAGAATATATACGTCATTTGCGAGAGATCAACTATACTATTTAAGAGCATACCTTTACAATAAAATTAATCCTATCTTAAACATGTACTCCATGAATAGACACTTATGTAAGCAAACAGTAATGAAATGGCTTCTATCCCTGAATTATGAGGAAACTGAAACAGTCCTCAAAGTATCTTTATAAAATACTAATTTAAAATGAAAAATTAATTAGAGAATACTCGACAAGTGGTAATATTAATGACTTTCCATTCCCTTTTTATATCCCCGTCCATTGTTCCTTACCTATCTCCAGAATCCCTTCCCAATCATCTACCTATATCAATATAAATAACTAAAAATTAATTAAAATTGCGTACAATTGATTATTATTATTATTCTGGCTTTTTTGCATGTCCATGATTTTGATTATAACATCTCATTCATATTAATATTGTTAAGTATTTGTTAATAGTATAAAACTCTTGCAATTTCGATTTAGACTTGCATGTCTCCATTGATAATAATCAGATTATGTTAATTATAAAATTCAATTTATTTGCCTAAACCAATAAAATTAAAATGTGGTTAACTAAGTTTATGTTGTCGGGGGAAGGCCTTGGTATCCCATCGCACAGGATAATCCTAGTTTGGGTGCCAAGTTCGTCCTACCAAGTTTACAGATATAATTATTGAACAATTTAAATGTATTCATTGATCTACCAATGTTTGTTGATGAAATAAATTATTCTATTATAGTTGTATGTAGTGGGCCTATGTTTTTGTCAGAAGATTTCATGACATTAATATTGATATGCAATAATAGTCTGTAGAGTGCTGCGCATGGACACCCTATTTCTCTTGATCAACTATCGATGCGAAATGCTATAACTATGATGGAAATGTCATTTTTAAAACAAGATAAGAAATTAAACTATAACATGATGCTAACTAAATACTTATCCCCTAACAGCGTGGACAATCTCAGTAGCACGGAAGTTCTAGAAATACTCGATGGAGGACAAATAGACAGCCATTTGGTTCCGATGATAGAATCCGCGTGCGTTCTCCTTTCGTACTTGGCTGATTCTCTGCACACCATCAACACAACCCAACCGCAAAGTAAGTTAATATGGAGTATACACAAATTACGAGTTATAAAAATGTACTGTTACAACAATCTTTTCTTGTTTAAAATATGTAAGTGTCTGTAACAACTATAAGAGTTGCCATTTTACTTTTTTGGCAAATATTTGGATCTGATAATTTACATTTTGTAACGGTTTTTATGTAAACCAGATATGAACTATTATCATATTCACATATACATATTTTATGTGGCTTTAAACTAAAAGAACAAAACTAGAGGAAAGACATTCCTTCATTTCGTTTCATTTATTCTTCTAGCATGGCGTTCTGTGAGTCCTACTTGGGAATCACCTTCAGACCTTGGATTCGATATTGAATACACTGACGAGCAACAGGACGACGATGATACGAGTGCTGATGATTCTGTGAGTATTATTCAGATAGTACTTGTAAATATATTTAGTGTTACGTAAGCTCATAAAGAGTCTATGCTCTCAATAACTGTTTGAAAGCGATGTCTAGAACAGTCGGGTTTGAAAAAAAACATTTTTGTATCTGATATGACGTGTCACCAAGAAGGCTGTAGTTATGAAGTTAATCATCGCCTGAAAAATGTAGTAAGTTGAAATTAACAGCATACCAGTGTTATAGGCAATATATACAGTAGCATAATCCGTCGTTTTACTATGTAGTTTCCGTTCCCGAAATTTTCCCGTGGCGAAAACCTATGTGCTATTTCAGACTATCCGAAATTAAGTTAAATTGCACCGTGATGGGACACAATACACAATACATCTAAACTTTCACAATTATAATATTAGTAGAATTAGTGGTGTAAAGCGAAAATTCGAGTGGATGTTCAAAAGCTAAAATTTGTGTTTGTGTTTTAGGACGAAGACAGCATGCTCCAATACAAACTATGCACGTTCACTGTGACTCAACGTGAGTTCATGAACCAGCACTGGTACCACTGCCACACGTGCAAGATGGTGGACGGCGTGGGCGTGTGCACGGTGTGCGCGCGCGTCTGCCACCGCGGGCACGACGTCTCCTACGCCAAGTTCGGGAATTTCTTCTGCGACTGCGGCGCTAAACCCGACTCAAGGTGAGACATGGAAACTAAACTGTGAACATTCACCGTGACTCAACGTGAGTTCATGAACCACTACTGGTACCACTGCCACACGTGCAAGATGGTGGACGGCGTGGGCGTGTGCACGGTGTGCTCAAGTACGACATTATTCGCCTCGTAACACCAGCAAATTAATGGGAAATCGAAACGACGTAAATATTTACACGTACACATACACGTATTCCTGTATAGTACGAGGAAGACGGTTTTTCATTGCATGAAAACACGAATAAAACGACGTTTTTAATATATTAAAAATCGCCCCGCAATTCCCTGCGTACAAAATTTCATGAAAATCGCTAGAGCTGTTTCCGTGATTTAGATTCTATATACGCATACATAAATACAACAATTGCTTGTTTAATATTACTGTATATTACAGTAAATTCCTGGTCATGGAGGATTTAAATAAACTCAATATTTTTAAAAACGTATGTGAAAAAAAAGTCCATGAAATTGTAATCTATTAATCGTTAAATATTTTAATTTGTTGAACATGTTATTATTAATTAATTATCTATTAGTCTATTATTATAAAATTATTTGTGTATTAGGATGTAAAATCGATATATGTGATATTTATATATATATTGTTGTATTATAAATTAGTTGCTAGTTATTCTAAATTGTTACTACTCCTAATTGTACTCCCCGTCTTCCATTATTAATTTATTTATGTTTTTACCATCCTACGGTTGCCTGGAAGAAATCGCTCTCAGCGATAAGGTCGCCAATTGCTACTTTAATATAAGTTTTTTCTGTTTTTTTCTTTGTTATGTAAGTGCAATAAAGAGTTTATCTATCTATCTACGTGTAGATTAACTATTACATTATGTTTGCAGCTGCCAAGCGCTAGTGAAGCGCTCGGTGACGCTCGGCGGCGGCCGCGGCCCCGGCTCGGACGAGGTCCCGCCCGCGCCGTCGCTGCGTCGGCGCCCCTCCAGCCCCACCCCCCCGGCGCTGCTAGCTCCGCCGCGCCGGCCCGTGCTCGCTACCAACATACAAGGTACTTGTATTCTACATTAAGATTATATCAGCTATCTGGCCGCCATCATACAAGCTTTGCTTAGTTTGGGGTCAGATATATTTATTTATATTTATTTATTATTAGTTGTTACCTAAATCTCTTGAATTTATTACACAGGTTGTCGTCAATGGCTGACCGCGTACGGCGGCTGGGGTGACTGCATGATGCGCGTCCGCCGCCTCCTCGAAGCGCTGGGCGAGGCCGTGTGCGCGGCGTGCAAGCGGCGCGCGCCCACGGGAGCGCACGCGCGCGCGCAGCGAGCGCTCGCGATGCTGCACCTCGGCGAGAAGATGTTCACGCACACCGACAACCTTATGCTGGCGACGTTGGGTGGGTTCTACTCTGACACTGCTATCGGTACTTTTTGTGTTTTTAGGTGGGTGTTGATCGGTGATAGTAGTAGTAATGGTGAACGCTTTAAACAAGGTTTAGCTTCGTGTTTTCTCTAAGTTATGTATTTATTTTATAGTTTTTTTAAGTTTACTTAAACAAAAAAAAAACTAAATTTAGACTCGCTTCATGTACCACGATGATCAGTAAAGATTTGAGAGATACCTTGCTGTCTACGCGTCTACTCAACCAGTTGAATGATTCTTAGATATTTGAAGTGAAAACTTCTTATGGCGCACCATATACAGATTTTCCGTGGATTGATCTTGAGTTCAATTCACAGCCCTCACATATACAGATTATCCGTTGATTCACGTTCATTTACGAACGTGACGCTCAAGCGTCATAGAAATCATCGGGTAAACTCGGATCTAGATGGATCATCTAGATGGATCATCTAGATGGTCATGGTCATGGCCACGCCCTCCGGTTTCACTCGCGTATTTTCCAAAGTGAGTTATCAAATTCAGAGTTATTAGTTTTCACTTCTGTCAATGACTACCAATTTTTTTTATTTTTTTTTTATTATTTACTGTATCATAAATAGAAAAGATGCCAACACCTTAATTAATCCGTCAATTAGACTATCAAATTTATGAATAATAATAATAATCTATATATAATTAATAATTTATACTTAGACCATTTTTAATAATTTAATGAAACAAAAAAATATTTCTAACATATTTTTACATAATGGGCTTGGTATATTCTTGACCCAGTCGACATCCCCATTGATTGAATTGTAACGGCAATGTACCTTGTTTGCACCAGGTTCCCAAGAAGGCGCATTCGAGAATGTTCGGATGTCGTACACGGGAGAGAACGGGCAGACGATCCGTCAGCTGATGTCCGCGCACAAGCTGCGGCGCGTGGCCATGTGCTGTCTGGCGTCCCCGCAGGGCCGGCGGCAGCACCTCGCTGTATCACACGAAAAAGGTAATTAGAATAGAAGTATATTTGAGATCGCTAATGGCATGATATACAAACTCAAAGTTGCGCAACGGGCAATGGAGAGAGCTGTACTCGGAATTTCACTGCGTGACAAAATCCGAAACGAGGACATCCGCAGAAGAACGAAGGTCACCGACATTCAGCTCTTAAAATTAGCAAGTTGAAGTGGCAATGGGCAGGGGCCATCATATTGCTCGCAGAACCGATAACCGCTGGGGAGTAAAGGTTCTGGAATGGCGACCACGAACCGGCAGACGCAGTGTAGGACGATGGACCGATGATATTGTCTCGGTCGCGGGAAATCGATGGATGGAGGCGGCACAAGACCGGTCATTGTGGAAATCATTGGGGCGGCCTATGTCCAGCAGTGAACGTCTGCAGGCTGCAGATGAGATGAGATATTCGAAGAGTTGGCGAACATAGAAGGTACATTCGAGAACGTTCGCATGTCGTACGCGGGAGAGAACGTCAGCTGATGTCCGCGCACTAGCTGCGGCGCGTGGCCATGTCTATGTATGAGTATCGATCTATATAAATGAACTTGCTTGCATGTACAGTACCCGGCGATAAGTATTGCACATCGGCCTTTGGAGGGAGACAGTCGGCTGATTTCGGCTTCGTAGAGCATTGTCTCTGTCGCACACTACCTATGTGACGTTTTGTCAGTCGTTGTTTAAGTGCGATAGAGTGCAGTCGCGTCCAGTTCAAATTATATAATTAGAGTTGTTAACACCCCCAAATTTAAATAATTTAAAGTTGTACTGTGGCATCTTTAGGAAAAAAAGGGAAACCTTTACGAGGTCAGTCACGCCAAATTATATACAATGTTTATAAATGTTTTGTAACCGAAGCTGACAGATTAAAAAAAAATGAAGATGAAAATGTAAGTTGTTATTTTAAGAAGGTTCAAGCGCAAGTTGCAAATCCCACTGGAATTTCAAGAAGAACTTTGAACAATATATTAAACGAAGTCAGTACTGAAACACATTCTACTGAAATTAAGTTTAGCACTCCAAAGAAAGGGAGACCAAAAAAGCAATTTCGTTTGGATATGGACGATTTTGATCATGATGTTGTTCGAAGAATTGTGTATGATTTTCACTTACGATTTAATGAACTGCCAACAATAAAATCATTAAAAGCTAAATTGTCTGAAGCTATTAATTACAATGGGTCTGAAAAGACGTTGAGAAAAATACTTCACGAGATGGAATTTCGGTTAACTAAAATGGAAGATAATCGAAAAGTTTTAAAGGAAAAGCACGATGTAAGTCTCAAACGAATGGAATATAAATTGATAAAATACACAAATTTCGCGAAACAGGAAAAAATATCGTCTACATGGATGAGTCTTACATACATACATCCCACACTAAAGGGAAATCTTGGAGTGATGATAAGAAAAAAGGAGTAAAAAAGCCAATTTCAAAAGGTCGACGTTTGATAGTACTTCATGCGGGAAATAAAAAAGGCTTTGTAACCGGTGCCTTTTTAACGTATAAATCCACGGATACTACAGGTGACTACCACAATGAAATAACGAATAACGATAACTACGAGAAATGGCTGGTTAATCAATTAATCCCAAATGTATCCAGTGATTCCGTTCTAGTTACCGACAACGCACCCTATCACAATGAATATGTTGAAAGACCCCCCCAACTCAAACACCATTAAACAGGAAATGATCAACTGGTTAAACAGACACGAAATTCCAGTTGATCAAAAATTAACAAAACCCCAGATTTACGCTATTGTGTGTATTACTACCTATGTCAGCACAAGGAGAGGTATACAGAGTTTTCCGTGAACAAAGTACTTGCCGAACATGGGCATACTGTGTTTCATCCGGATTTTAATCCAATTGAAAATATATGATCTCAACTAAAAGGCTATGGAGCCTCTAGAAATGTGGGTATGAATTTAACTACAGTAAAAACGTTATTGACTGAAAAAGTAAACATGATCGGGACTGAAGAGTGGAAAAAGGTTTGCGATCACACGATCAATGTGAGAATGAATATAGAAGCATTCAACACGGTTTAGACAATTACACTGATAGACTAGTGATAAATACGGCTGATAGTGACAGTGATATTGACCTCTTTGAGAGCACAAATAGTGAAATGGAAGTAATTGAGAATTATAATAATTATTATTTTTATAACAATGTCTCACTTTAACAATAGGTACAATGGTGTTTATTATGTATACTACAGCTGTCATTTTCCAAAGTAATTAAATACGTAAACATAATGTGAACTTTTTTATTTTATTTAACCCGAACCTAAAGCCATCACTTATAGAAAAAATTGTATTTTATACAAAGAATAAAAATAATAATTAAAAGAAACAAATTAAAATTGTTTTAACAGCTCCTAATAGATGCCGGACTATTTGTATTTCGTGCGACAGAGATGACGCTCTACGAATCCGAAGTTGGCCGATTGTCTCCTTCCAGGTGTCGATGTGCAATATTTATCGCCGGGTACTGTAGGAAAGTATTTGTAAATCTTGGAACAGATATCTTATTAGTCAAAATATTAAAACTACCTCACGCGGAACCTGTATAAATTATGATATATTGTCCACAGGAAAGATCACAGTACTTCAACTATCAGCACTGCTTAAGCAGGCGGACTCTTCGAAACACAAACTCACGCTCACGCGCCTGTCGTCCGCTCCCATTCCCTTCACCGTGCTGAGCCTTAGTGGGAACCCGTGGAATGAAGACTTGCTAGCTGTTTGTGGACTGAAGGAATGCCATGTGCTTACTTTCAACAGCGGAGGTCAGTCACTTTTGTATAAGACTTCTCTCGCCAGGAGAGAGTCAAGCTTTAATCCATCAAGTTCGGGTTGGTGATACATGATCGCGAAAGATTCTAGGTACATGTCGGTTTCCTGACGTTTTTATGTTACTGAGTCATTACGCTTATCACTTCTGAAAGGTAGTGTGCGCGTTGGATTTGAATCTGCTTCGGATCTGCAGTCGCCGTTCTCCCGACTAGATCCGCCGTAACATAATTTCCTCTGCTAACCTTTGAAACCAATATATTTCGAAAATCTTACTAATCCTAGTAATATAATAAATTCGAAACTTTATATATACACATTGTATGGATGTTTGTTATTCTTTTAAGCAAAAACTATTATCGAAGGGATCTGGATATTTTTGTGACATAGATAGACAAAGCCTCTCAGTAACATTTCCCATCATAACAAGTTGAAAAGGCTGCGATTCCCGTTCCGCGGTTTCACCCACGTAGTTTCCGACCCCGTTATTTTCCCGGGATAAAAATAATTATTGATGACTGTTATTCCAAACTATCGTCTGTCCGTGTGCCAAATTTATCTAGATATTTTTTGTAGTTTTTGCGTAAAAGAGCGACGAATATTGATTAATTGGTTGCCTTGTATAACCTAAATATTTTCAATAGGTGCAGTAGCAGACCATCTGGTCCTCAGCACAGGCTTGGAGGCCAATAACTACGTCATTAAATCGATCTGGCTTCCCGGCTCTCAGACGCAACTAGCTCTCGTCACCGCGGACTTCGTGAAGATATTCGACCTTAGCAAGGATTTGAGTAACCCTATGCATTTTTTCTTGGTGCCTAGCGGAAAGGTGAGTGTAGGAATAATAGCTAATTTAAATGTACCTCTACAATTTCGTTATACCATTACTATAAAGCATGCTTTTAAACATTCATTCAATGGTTGAAAAACGTTTGATAGCGTATTGTGTTTTTTTTTCTGTTCAATTGAAGCATGCGACTTATATTAGTTCCATAAACGTAATACATGCATGAACTGAGATGAGCACGGATTTCGGCCCTAAAATTGCTAATTTATCAAAGAAACTGGTTTTTGAGTGTCATTGACAAGATCGATAAACCGCGTCGTGGACGCGTTACAGAGGCGCAAGCCCGGTAGCCCCAGAAGCGGCCCTCGCCGGCGACAGCATCGAAGCGACGCCCCCTTCTACCGGCCCAGCCCGCCCCGGCCGAAGCTCAACCGCCTCGCTCCGGTCAATATCGGGATTGTTCAGTTTGTTATTCAGTAGAAAGTAGTTGTGAAACGACTGTCTCTTCCTCCTCAATTACAAACTGTACAATCCCACCATTCCGTAAACAAATTATGACGGATACTTATATGGATACCCGTATATCTTTTTAAATATAAAACGCGTAAATTTATATTGAATCTTCTCAACCATGTGGATTTTTTTAATGAGGATTCCAAATTATTGAATGTGCGCGTGACGAATCCCAACATTCTATAAGCCTCCTTACAAATATTAGTTACGTGGCCGAAGATCGACAACACCGCTATCGGCCGTTAATTAGATATCTCATCGATCACCAGTTTATGTAGACTGGAGACTTTCCAGCAGTCTACTTACGTCAAGGAGGACGACATAATATAGATTTATAGAAAACTCTCATTATTGTGACACAAACAGAATTATTACAGCAAAACATTTATTAACTAGCGCAATAAAAATAAATGTGTATCATTATGAAACGGACGAATTAAATGCAGTCGGGCCTGAAAATGCTGCACGCGAACAGAACATCTCATGGCACGATAATCGTGCAGCTTGCAGTGCATATTCAAAGCACAGGATTAGATTTAAGAAAATACCCAAGAACTAACTCATTAATGTCAGCGAAAATTAACACACTACTGGGTATAGGTCTATATTATATGATATACTAGCTGTAACCCGCGACTTCGTCCGCGCGAAATAAATACTAAAGTAAATCAGGCATTACCTATTTGTTTACCTAGACACATTTACGTTTACTAAAACCAGCTATAATAAAACAATTTTACACAATTTCATCAAAATCGGTTCAGTTGTTTAGGTGTGAAAGCGTAATAGACATTTGTCCCCCATTTCAACTCCAATTTTAACCCCATACAGTTCGAAATTATAAAATTGCTAGAACAAACGTTTATTTGCTTCGTGTCAAGTCTATGTACAGAGTTTCATGGTTTATCTTCAACGGTTGGGAACTTTCATATTAACAATCATCCCCATTTCAACCCCAATTTCACTCCCATACAGTTTCATGGTTTTATCTTCAACGATTTGGAACTTACATTTTGACATTCATCCCCCATTTCAACCCCAATTTCACAGTTCGAAATTACAAAATTGCTAGAACAAACATTCGTTTGCTTCGTGTCAAGTGTCTATATACAAAATTTTTAAAACTTTGAAAATGTCGAATTTTCATACAACCGTTCATCCCTTGTTTCACCCTCTTAGGGGTTGAATTTCGAAAAACCCCGTCTTAGCGAGCGCCTACGTGCTAAAAGGACCCTCCATGCAAAATTTCAGATTCCTAGCATTTGTAGTTTCTGAGATTCCTTGATGAGTGGCCTTTCGCTTTTATATAAATAGATTTAATAATTATGAGATAATGAGTAGTATCCAGTTGTGATAATCTGCTGTGCTGCCCCACAGACCGTGGTCATACTGTAATGAAGTTGATTAGGATATTATATTGTTAGGCGGTGTGAGCGTAGGTGAACCAAATTTTGTTATAGAATGGTGGCCAGGTATAGATAGTGTAATCCACGAAGACGCGCCCCACCAATATTTTTCTCCACCAATCGCATTTGCTCCGAGCGTCAGTCGCGAACCATTCACCAATCATTGTAGTGTGCGTGTGCATTCATAGGTAATTAGTGTGTACCGATAACACTCAAACATTGACGGAAGCTTGCACACATATACTATAAACGGTTAGGAGGAATAGTGGGGCGCGTCTTCGTGGATTGCACTATCTGTAAAGTAAATGGACCGTCTGTCATCCATCAGAAAGATTGGCCGACGATATTTTAACTATGGTGTATCGAACTGGGACTCCATTGGCATAGGATTGAGGCAGATGGCAAAGACGAGAGGCTTATACCCAGCAGAAGTAGTAGTAGTAGTAGACAAGACTGGATGATGATGATAAAATCGTCGTGTCATACTGGGTTGTTCAGTCGAGCAGTGAAATAAAATTTAATTATACAAAAAAAATTTTTGACAGCTACAGAATTAAGCTACACAATTCAAGCTTATTAATTACATATGGGGAGAGGCCTATGTCCAGCAGTGGACGACTGTGGGCTGATTATGAATAATTAAAACTCATGAGTGTATGAATTTGAACTTCTATTTTGAGTATTTTGTATCCCTTACTTAAGAGCCTACCCTGAGCAAATTACTTTGAGTATTTCTTACCTGATCTCACACCCCAAGAAAGAGGATATTATAAGGATTTGTTTCTGTTTTATGCTCGGATTTTAGAATAAAGGCTTTATAAAATCAGATTTTGATTTAAAAAAAAAGTATTTCTACCAAAATGTTCGTAATCAAGTTGACTATCTGTTGGTGTAAGTACTAAATCCAAATAATGGCTTTTAGAGAAGATGCATTTAATTTATAATTATTTCTAATGTTTATGTTTTCGTTTTGACGAGATTAATTTAAACAATATGTTTCATAACAAAACAAAAACTACCATTTTGAAGCTAAGATTTTGCTGAAGTTAAATGTATTTTATACCAGTTGGTATTTGTTTTGGATAAAGAATAGATAGCTCTGAAAAGTATAGAAAAAACTCGTTTTGCTCGGGGACGCGCCTTAACACCTGTGTCTTGTCTTCCATTATGAAGTAGGCATTATACTTGTATTTATATTAATGGACAATTATTTCAATCAAGGTTCGCGACGTAACGTTCGTGAATCAAGATAACGTGATGCACATGCTGTGCATGAGCTCGGCTGGACACATCTACTGGCAGCCGATGAGCGAAGAGTCGCGCGCCACTCTAGGGACCTTCTACGTCACCAACACCTTGGAGGTGTTACACCCTGAGATACAGGTAGGAAACTAATATTTAATTAAATATTTATTTTCATTCTAAAAATGCAAATGTTTTTATTTATACCATAAAGAAAATTAAATACACAAATAATGTGATTATGTTGTGTTTACTCAATTTTTTTTTTTTTAACCTAAGATCGAATTATGTTGTAAGAAATTCTTATCTTGCGTAACAACCTAACGTTTTTAGGCAAACAATTGGGGCTTGTTTTAACCATCAACATTTATCCAAACTTCACGGAAACAACTTGCAATGGGAAATGTATTAAATCTAACTGGTTTCTTTTTTTTTATTAGGATGTTGCGGGTCTGGTCGGCGGTGGGGGTGTGTCCATCTATTACTCGCACACTCTCAAAGTATTGTTCTTCTCGTATGCACAAGGCAAGAGCTTCCTGGCTCCTCTTAATACTGTCGAAGAAAGTGTACTAGGTATGATTTAATTGTTATTTTAAGTCGTAAAAATAAACTAAAAATATGCGGTTTTTTGCAATAATTAAAATTAACAATACTACAATAATTTTACTTACTCACCTAATTTTAATTTAATAATTTTGGAAGGAAATGCATGAAATTGATTCTCGGACCTGCGATATTTTAGTCTCGTACTTTGTTACGAAAGCGTTAAAATGTGAGGAAATTAAAACAGCACAACACACACGGACATAAAAAACACTATTTATCATACATATATTGCCATTGTAAAAGTTCAGCAGTGATCACTCTTATTGATATTTATAGGTACAACAATGATCACCCTGTCGGGCGGTAACACTCCCAAGGAGGGCGGCGGCGGCGGCGGCGGTGGCGGCGGCGGCCGCGGCGGGAAGCAAGCCGCGCAGTCGCTGTGCCAGTGGGCCGAGGTCGCCGGACACCCCGGCCTCGTCACCGCCGTGATGCAGGCCTCCAACAACCCTGTCGTACTCATGGTCAATCCTACCAACATATTAGTGCAAGAAATCAAGGTAAAAACAAGCGCACACAAGTCACAATACCTTAAACAATGCTCATTGTCAGATCAGTCAATAAATTCATGCATGCGTAACATAAGTTACATAAGGCTAATAACTCAAGGAGCGATTTTCAGCCTCCCTAGCCGCGGTTGCGGGCCCGCTGCTACTGTAGTATGCAGATATATAATATGTCAAAAATTAAAGCATAACGCGCATAGCTTAACGCGCCCGCGCGGTCGCCCGCAGACTCGGCGGGTGGCGCCCGCGCGCTCTGCGGTCAGTTGGCGTTGGTTGGACCTCAAGTAATCGTTAACCCCCCGTCGCCCGCCTCGTTCGCGGGCGATTATTATCTCACTCGCAGCGGTTGCTAAACCGCGAAAATCAGCGGTCTCGCGAGTTTTGGAAATAAAACCATAGTTCCGCAACTGCGAATGGCGCGGGTGAAAATCGCTCCTTGAGTTCTTAGCCTCAGTGTTCGATCTAACCTAATTTGTTCCTACCCCCGAACAAGACGAATCTGTAACTCCTTTGAGTTACATATTAATCCAAATCGGTGCAGTAGTTCGCGGACAAACATATAACGCGTAGTTTATAAATATATATGTATTAAGAAATTAGCTATCTGGCTCGCCTACTACAAGCTTTGCTTAGTTTTCCTAGATGGTGTTGTGTAAGAAAAAAATAAAAAAATGTTTATTTCCAAAATTACAACACATCACAATACAAAAATACATGATCAAGGGTAACACAATTTTAAATCTTATAGATGTATCGGAGGGCCCCAAACTAGGCAAAGCCTGTGTCTTGGGTGCCCAATAATTTCAATAAATAAGAAATAAGAAAAAATAGTGTAAGAAATGGCCACCAATATTTATTTAATTTTACTAAATTTCGTCGCAGGTGATACCAGCCAAAGCGAAGATCACGGACATGGTGGCGGTGCGGCACTGGTGCGGCGCGGGCGGCGAACAGAAGAGCACCCTCATCCTGCTCTGCGAAGACGGCAGCCTCAGGATGTATGCCGCCAACCCGGAGTGCACCGGCTACTGGCTGTCGCCCATCATACAGCCGATACACGCGCCGCGCCGCAAGCCGCGATCTATCTCGCATCACGCTAAAGGGAAAGCGGCACAGGTAAGAGAATCATAGTATTTTTCATTTAGATTTTTTTATAAAATAATTTAAAATTTGGTCCAATAGTAGTACATATTATTATACATATTTAAAAAGAGGGTGTTCTATTTTGACATAAAATTCTTATCACAGTTAAACTATATTTATGCAAAAAAAAAACATAAATGTAATTGAAAACAATAAAAGCAGTGAAACAACCAGTGGCATTATCACTTTAATCGATTTGTTCCAGACATCAGATTGACATCAATCATCTGAATAGTGTTTGGAATTTCAAATTGTACTGTTAGATTCAGATAAGGGTATATTTTATGTTGTGCATATATGTATATGATATCTATAAACTTATGAACATAAATGGCGTATATAATATACCTTTTATAGTAATACATAGAAATAGAAAAGCTGTGTTCTGAGATGCAATTAATTATTTTTATAGGCGGTGACGAAATCCAATGCGAGCGGCGCGCCACAGTTCCCTATAGATTTCTTCGAGCACTGTGTTGCGATGACGGACATCGAGTTTGGAGGGAACGATCTTCTTCAAGTGTATAATACCGCTCAAATCAAACACAGGCTTAACACCACTGGTGAGTTAAACTGTCTTGCTAATATTTGTTTATAAAACTCTACCTGTTACCCGCGACTTCGGCCGCGCGAAATAAATACTAATGCAACTCAGGCAGTACCCATTTGTATACCCCCAGGCACATTTACGGTTACTAAAAACAGCTTATAATAAAACAATTGTATACAATTTCATCAAAATCGGTTCAGTTGTTGAGATCTGAAAGCGTAACAGACATTCGGCCTCCATTTCAACTCCAATTTCATCCCCATACAGTTTGAAATTACAAAATTGCAACAACGTTTGCTTCGTGTCAAGTGTCTATATACCAAGTTTCATGGTTTTATCTTCAACAATTGGGAACTTCCATATTGACATTGATCCCCCATTTCACCCCCGTACAGTTCGAAATTACAAAATTGCTAGAACAAACATTAGTTTGCTTCGTGTCAAGTGCCTATATATGTACAGAGTCATGGTTTTATCTTCAACGGTTGGGAACTTCCATATTAACATTCTTTCCCCATTTCAACCCCAATTTCACCCCCGTACAGTTCGAAATTACGAAATTGATAGAACAAACATTCGTGTCAAGTGTCTAGATACAAAATTTGATAACTTTAAAAATGACGAATTTTCATACAACCGTTCATCCCTTGTTTCACCCTCTTAGGGGTTGAATTTCCCAAAACCCCGTCTTAGCGAGCGCCTACGTGCTAAAAGGGACCTCCATACAAAATTTCAGATTCCTAGCGACCTTTCGCTTTTATATATTTATATAGAAGATGCGCTTGATGATAAGCAGCACTCTTGCTCATAACATAACAGTGCCACCCAGCGAATTGAACATGAAGAGTCCAAACCACATCGTTATCTAGCACTCCGCCCGTCACACAGGAAGTGTAAGATTAAGATTAAACACCTCTACGGGTTGGCAAAACATCGTCGGTATCTTTGATTTTGCAGATATTCATAAACGACGGCTGTCGCTTACCATCAGGCGAACCGTGCTGTACTGTGCTTATTACTGGTTTTCCAATGAAAAATATGTTTCTCTTTGCCCTGTAATTTCTCTGGAAATATTGCCTTTCAAATCCAAACAAAGTAGAGTTGCTAGAATATTAATAAATAAGAATGTTTATAAATCCACTATGTACTACGAAAACCTACACGATATAGAGTTATCCTTTATATCTAACCTTTTTTATATGTTTCAGGCTTATACGTAGTATCCACCAAGATGAGTGGCTTCACAATGGAAATTATCAACTCTGATCCCAACACGGTCGTTTGTGGCATACGCATACTGCTGGGAACGCAAGATGTGGCTAGAACCCCATCATTCGTTGAAGTAAGTCAATTCAAACCTTACTGTCTGTTTATAAAGTATATTTTTGAACTTTTTGTAAGTAATCGCGGATGATTTGTAATGACTAAATGTTTTAGGTGTATGGGAGAACGATTCAGACGATTGTCGTCCGTAACCGTTGGTTTGACATACCCATGACAAGAGAAGAATCATTGCAGTCAGATAAGAAACTGGTCATCAATTTTGGACCTTCTCAAGATCCGGATGGAGTGACCATGGTCGATTCTGTGAAGGTATGTTGCTGAGCCATAATCATGTATTTGTGTTTTATGGAAAGTATTTATTTCACTCATGTTTTTCACATTGTTAAAGGTTTACGGCAGAAACAAAGAGCAGTTCGGTTGGCCAGAAGAAAACGAAGACCCATCGGCGTGTACATCTACAAGCAAAGTGGCTCAAGTAAGGAATTATCACTAATATCCCCTGATTTAATGAAATGTTACTGTGGCATGTCAGTTGTACATAATTTCTTGACAATTAACGACGGGTAAATTATTGGAATTTTTTTCATACAAAATTAATAAAATCGGGACTCAAATGTGCCCTAAAACCTGAACGAGAGTCACGGCTTAGGTTACGTAAATTAAATTAAACGTTCTTAGTAAAACATGTTCGTTGGGTAAAGTACCAAATATGTATTTCACATTGACTTTTTAATTATTATGTCACGTGTGTAATTATTACATTACGTCGTGTTTCGTATAGGAGTCCGAAGCCGGCGGTGGCGCCACTAAGCCTAGCGCCCTTGAGCGTCTAGCGTACGCCGCTCTCGAGGCGCTCGAGTTGGGAGCCGGCGGGGGTGCCGGCGCGGCCGCTGCGGCCGGCGCGGAGGGCGGGGCCGACGCCGCGCGGAAACTGCTCTGTGCGCCCGCCAGTGCGTTCCTGCACGCGCGAGCGCAGTGCCTGCTGCGCGCGCTGCATCATAACCAGTACCATCAGTACAAGGTAAAGAGTTTTACGAATTGCGGGGTATTATACTTGGCAGTCGGGTTCAAAACCAACATTTGGTGTTTTAGACTTGCGTGAGACGTGCGAACCGTGATTATGATTAAAGGTTCACTATCACAGTTTGTTACTTTAGCGGGGCCTTTTCCGCATCTAGCCTCTTTATTGGGTCATTGTGCGTAAGGTTCACTATCACATTGCAATCACTTTAAATCGAAATAGGTACACACATATTCAAATCTTCATCTAATTGTTGTCCAAAAGGTGCACAATCATACTGCAATCACCTTAAACCGAAAAAGATACACATTTTTTAATCTTCATCAAATCACTTTCAAGATTCACTAGCATACTGTAATCACGAAAAATATAGTCAAATTTTCGATTTTTTTATCTAATTACCTGACCTTAGTGGAACAAAACTAGTTCCTCCTCTTACTGAATAAGTAGTCAAGTTTTTGTATCTCATCCAGGACCAAGCGATCCTGAAATACGTGTGCACATCACTGCGCGAGCTGCGAGACACGTCTGACGCTCACAACATCGACCCCGAGGCGTACTTCCGGCTCGTACTACTCGCCCGAGGAGTCGCCGTTCCTCGCCCGCAACACCTCGTCAAGTACACTGCGCCTGCGCCGCCGAGACCTGAATCCGGTAACTGAGTTTACACAACAAATTATTCCACTTTTTAGAAATATTTACAATTTTTATTTCAATAAAACACTTAATAGTTTGTTCAGGGTGAGAAAAGGTGTAGTTAGATTAAAGAAACGCGTTCCACTTATCAAAATAATGTTTGCTGTTGGATTCCTGAAATCGCAAACACAAATGTCACGTAGATTGGAAACAACTTTTGTTTTGGAAATCTAATTATAATATATTGATGATCATAGCGTGATTTTATGCGTACCACTATTTTTCTCTTTGCTGAACTCAACTTGCCCCTGTATACCATGTTACATTTTTCAGGCGACTGGTCGTTGTATTGGAAGGAGGGTTCTCAGGAGGACAAGGATAAGGATCCTCACTTATGTGCTCTCCTCACGAGCGTTTTGTGGCGTCTGACGAATTGCAAGACCCCGCCGGGAGGGCCACCCGCCGTGCTGTCGTACGGGCTGCGTCATACTGAGCACACGCTGCACGCTCTAGCCGACACCGTGCACGCTTTCCAACTGCACGGAGACGCGGACTGTGTAAGTAGTAATATCACACTTTCAATAGGATTGTAGTTGGCTATTTATTTCCGTATCGCAATGTAACCGATGAACTAATAATAACTGAGTCAGCATAAGTACGTTCGAACGTGCACGTGTACGCAAGCGTGTGCGTAAGAGTGATCCATCAAAAGAAACTAATTTTTTTTTGGTAATAATGGCTAATAATTTCCAGTACCAACACAACTTATGAATATGTTCAGGATAATACTGAATGTTCTTCTAGAGTTTATAATTTTATCTCAATGTTTCAAAAAGGTTTTCGTGTAGACGTAATAAGTGTTTAAAAACATTAGCGAATCTTCGAAAATCATTGATAACTGCATGAAATTGTTATTGATTATAAGTATATTTATGCACAATCAATGAAGGGCAAAAACATTCCTGTGTTTTAATGCTAAGTAGTAGCTAGAAGTAAGTTTTAATTTTCAATTCTAGATCGAGTTTGGAAACCAGATTTACCTGTCGCTTCTGCTAGCTGAAGATCAAACTATCAGCTTCGGTGCTAAGACAGCTCTGATGAGAGTGCTTCGCCCTAGAGTCAAGAGGCGTCGTGTTTATATTCCGTCTCCGCCAAACACACCAGGTTAGTTTGTAATTTGTATTGTCATAAGTTGAGACGCTAGTTTCGGTTTTGCTATCCTGCAACATAATATTAAAAACATATCACAGTGTAACGAAACGGGGTCTTATTGCTAACAGTAATATTTTCAGAAATACAAGGATAAGATAAAATATTCTGAATGTATAACAAGTATTTATTTACAACTAAATAAGTATTATGAGCTACGCCTGGTCTAGTTGGAAGAATAGTGGCTGCTGATCCGGAGCCCCTGGCTAGAATACCACGCGAACCACTGTCTTTACGAAGTCATATGCGTAATGTCGCTAACTTGATTACAAATATCGTGAGGAAACCGACATGTTCCAAAATTCTTTCGAGGTCATGCAACATCCACCAAACCGCACTGGGTTTTTTTCCTTGCGAGAGAAGACCCCAGTTTCCTGCAGCGAGAATATTTAGCGGGCTGCTTATGTCATTGATGCTAAGTATTATATCAGCTATCTGGCTCTCATAGTACAAGTTTGCTTAGTATGGGGGCTAGATGGTGTAGTGAGAAATGTCCACCCAGTATTTATTTTAATTGTTTACATAGGAGCGACATCGTCAGCTACAACAGCCGCGCCCGGTGGCTCCATAGCCGAAGCCGCGGGCTCTGAATCCGACGTGGCGACGCGCGACGAACAACATCCCAACGAGTTCATGGATGTGGACGATCCGCTTGAACCCATGGTCATGCTGCCTCCTGAAGGTAATCACCATGTTACAAATTAGGATACTTAGAATAATTTTACTTCGGGGCTACGTAAAACATGATTTTCGTAGTAAAAAGCGGACTATACTTGAACTGCCGTTTCGATAACCAACTTTAGAGAGTTCATCTCAATATGGATGAATCAAATTCTAGAAAATGATAGTCATGAATGCAGTTCCGCTATCCATTGTTTGGCATGGAAGTGAATGGTCGAAAATCTACTTGAAATTCTGTCTGATTGAAATTTTTATTTGGCTTTTTGAAAATATTTTTAAGTTCTTTGATCAGAACAGTTTGATGTAAGCTGTATAAACGGGAACTGCTGGAGGGTAGTAACTTAAATTTCTTTGTAAGTATGTTTTGTAAGCTGGTCCCTAATGGGGTCAAATTGGGTATGATATTGTCGATATTTCTACACAGTTGATGCTGTGAAAAGAACTCAATTGGATTATTTTTAGGGCGTCCGCTGCGTTAAGCGGGCGTCAGTCGCGGGTGTCCGTCGCGGGGACCCGCGCCGTGCTCCGTCGCGGACAAATTTCCCCGTCGCGGACGTCAGCGACGGACTCCCGCCTCTCGCAGCCCCGCCAGTACAATTTCGATAGCACGGGTGTACAGTCGATATCATGGATTATTTATTACCTAGACAAAAAACGACGTAGACAAGAGCGACAGCCAATCAGCCCACATATCACGTCTAGATTGTTGTGTGGAGAATTTGTATCCAAGTTTACGTTATTAGGAGAAGATGCGAAGAAATTTATTAATTATTTATTATTCATTTTAAAATGTCAACGTCTACATTTGACGAATTATTTTTAATTAAGTACATTCTCTTTACATAAGTCATTAGACATATTATCCCATAAAACGGGGTGACTTTGGACTTCTAAAATAACACGTACCGTGTAATACTATTGTTATCAAATTATGGAACAGACTGTACAAGCACGGAACGTGCGACACGGATAACACAACAGCGCTCACTGATTTTCTTGAAACGTCTCCGCTCGCGTGCTCCGTCACACGGACACCCCTCGACCGCTCGGCGGTTCCCGCCGCCCGCGCCGCGTGCGCCGGGGTACCCGCTGCACGCAGCGCTGGTCTATGAGATTACAAGAAACAGCACGCCGCGCGGGCGCTCGCGCCGTGGACCCGCTTAAAGCAGCGGACGCCCTTAGATCGACATGATTCCTTCTCTGCATTGCTTGCCATCATCGTTTAGTGTTCAAGTGAAAGACCAAGACCACGCAATTTTCTTCTTATTTTCCAACGAAAACGCAATGCCATCCAAATTTTACAAAGCTACAGCACAAGACAAAGGAAACTAAAGAATTATTGCAAGTTAGACATTTCAGTTGGCGGCGTTATTGCCACACAGATCATATTTTATAACATTTAGCACTCCCATTTGTTTTTCTTGTATTCACAAATTGTACTGTATCAGGTTTGGAAGCTCTCCTGGACATCCCCCCGGACGCGGACGACGAGACCATGGTCGAGCTGGCTATAGCGCTGTCGCTGCAGGAGCAGCCGCGGCGCGCGCCCGCCGCGCCGTCCGCGCCGCCGCCGCCCGCGCCCGGCTTCAGCGACGTGACCGCCTCGTCGCCGGGGTACTAAACTACATTATAGACATCTAGACGATTCTGTAGGACACGGTTCTACGTTAGGCCTACTGTCCACGCACGCGTCTTTTGTCGAATGCATGCATCCTACGAACAAACGCAAGACGTGCGGCTGTCGTGTCGTTGTCGTTTCGTGGACACAGACTTCATTATTTGTACGCAAGATGCAAACATTCCTCTTGCATCCGACAATTGTCGAAATCATGCGGATGTCGTGCAGCTACGTGGACAATTGGCCTTAATGATGCAAGCAGTTCCCAAACAAAATTTTATAAATGTCAATGTTTCGATGATTGTTTCTCAATCACGTCGTACCCTATGAACGGATCGGATTGAAATTTAGAACGTTTGATTTTGATTATAGTCTGAAAGAACACATAAACTTTTTATCGCGTGAAAATAACGGGAACGGGAACTACACGGATGAAACCGCGGGAGCGCTGCTAGTAGTCAATTATAACTGACGTTGGCATATATTTTGTTTATTAGTTTATGTATATAGTGACCGGACGAGTAGGATATGGTGGATGTGCAACATGCATCCCCTTAACAGCACTATAATAATAATAATAGAAAAGTCCTGGGCCGGACGGATTGCACAACTTCTGGATTAAGTGGTTTCGATGCTCACATGAGCGTTTGGCAACACAATTCCAAGAAGCCCTCGAGACGGGTTCTCTTCCCAGTTTCATGACCACCGGAGTCACCTTCCTGCTCCATAAGTCTGGTAGTACCACGGAACCAAAGAACTACAGACCCATCACGTGCTTACCTAACATCTATAAGCTGCTTACATCCATTCTGAGAGCAAAAATTAACGCGCATATTGTCGCAAATAACGTTTTGGCCTCCTCTCAGAATGGATGTAAGATTGGGTCCCGTGGTACTAAGGAGCTGCTCCTCATTGACACGACCATTTGCCAACAAGTCAAACGAAACAAAGGAGCCCTCTCCGCTGCTTGGATTGACTATAAGAAGGCCTATGACGCGGTGCCCCATTCGTGGCTAGAAAGAGTTTTAGAGTTGTACAAAATAAATCCAACTCTAAAATTTTTTCTAAGCAACTGCATGGGACAGTGGGTCACAGTCCTTCGTCAACCAGGTAGCGTAGATAGCTCGTTTGTTTCGGAGGACTTGATAAAGATTGAAAGGGGAATATTTCAGGGAGACAGTCTGAGTTCCCTATGGTGGTGCCTAAGTCTGAATCCTCTCAGCACTCTGCTGAAAGATTCAGAGTTAGGCTATCGTCTTCGTAGAGGAGGTGAGGTTATATCTCATTTGCTGTACATGGACGACCTCAAACTTTTTGCACCGAAACGCCAAGACTTGTTGGAGCTATTAAAAACCACAGAGGTTTTTAGTAACGCCATCAAGATGGAGTTCGGTGTCGACAAGTGTGCGGTCATGCATGTACAGCGAGGGAAAGTAGTAAATTCAGAGAATTTACAACTTTCCGAGACTATAACTCTCAGATCCCTCTCCGAAGACGAGACCTACAAATATCTCGGTATGTCACAGTCGTTGGGTATATCAGCAGATGACATTAAGAAATCGGTGAAGGAGCGCTTCTTTTGCCGGCTGACAAAAGTACTTAAAAGTCTTTTGTCAGGCGGTAACAAGGCGCGAGCCTTCAACGGTTGGGTAATGCCTCTGCTGATATACTCCTTTGGCATACTGAAATGGACTCAGACTGAGCTCGACGCCCTGGATAGAAAGGTCCGTCAACTGCTCACAACACACCGCATGCTACACCCGCGCTCGTCTGTTATGAGACTGTATATCCCGCGGAAATGGGGAGGTCGAGGCTTTTTAAATGCCAAAAACCTTCACAATCGCGAGGTATGCAGTCTCAGGGATTATTTCCGCAACAGCGAGTCCGGGATGCATCGTGATGTTGTGGCAGTTGACAGGAGCTTCACGCCTCTTTCATTGGCAAACGAGAACTGGCACAAACCATCGGTGCTCAGCACTGATGATCGCAAGGAAGTGTGGAAGAGCAAGGAGCTGCATGGGCGTTTTTATCGGGCCCTGACGGGACCCGATGTGAATATGCTCGCGTCGGTGAACTGGCTGCGCTTCGGGGACCTCTTCGGAGAAACCGAGGGTTTTGCCTGTGCAATTGCAGACGAAGTTATCAAGACGAACAATTACCGGAAATACATAATGAAGGACGGTACGGTCGACATTTGTCGGGCATGCCGCCGTCCAGGCGAATCTCTTCGTCATGTTATTTCCGGTTGTTCGCATCTTGCTAACGGCGAGTACTTGCACAGACATAACCTAGTAGCCAGGATCATTCACCAGCAACTTGCTCTTCGACACGGTCTTGTCGAGTCTGAGGTGCCGTACTATAAGTACGCACCTCTGCCAGTTCTCGAAAATGGTCGTGCGTTGCTCTACTGGGACCGCTCTATCATCACGGACAGGACTATTGTCGCCAATAAGCCTGATATCGTGCTGATAGACCGGTCTCAGCGCCGGGCTGTGATCATCGATATCACCGTACCACATGACGAGAACCTCGTGAAAGCCGAGAAGGACAAAATGAGCAAATACCTTAACTTGGCTCATGAGGTTACCGCCATGTGGGATGTTGATTCGACGATCATAGTCCCGATAGTCGTGTCGGCAAACGGCCTTATAGCGAAAAGTCTCGACCAACACCTTAAGAGACTTTCGCTAGACGGTTGGATCAAGGGTCAGATGCAGAAGGCAGTCATCCTTGACACAGCGCGCATCGTCAGGAGGTTCCTCACTCTGCAGCCCTAACCACCGGTAGCTTGGGCCCTGCCCCGCTGCTGGCGGCACCCTAGTTTTTAAGTTTTTTTATAATGTTTATTTTATATATCTATTGTAAAAAACTTAGAGATTAAGAAGAAAAATAAATAACGGAATAATAATAAATATTGGTGGACAATTCACACACAACACCATCTGACCCCAAACTAAGCAAAGCTTGTGTGATGGCGGCCAGATAGCTGATATAATACTTAAATAGTTTTTAAATACATACTTATTATACATATAAACACCCAGACACAGTGCAAACATTTGAATTCGTCACACAAATATTTATTTAACTATTTATCCCTATTGCAGCAGGAAGACCCCAAATTGTTGGATTTAGTTTCGGCTGGTTTGATTTAGTGTGACTATTTGACACTCGTCTTAGATAATGTCCAGGGACGATGAAATCGGATAGTGCATACTGCAATTTAAAACGAATCGTTGCTAATTCTTACATTATGAGTAAAAGCTTATTTTATGAAATGTTTTGAAGGTTTTGGGTGTTGTTTTACAACAGATGGTCACATACTGCTGAATTCTTTACATGATGGCGTGTTTAATTCTATCGATGCGCTTGTTGTTATTGGACAATCTTTTCGTGTTCAGATCTGACGACGAGGGCAGCACGGCGGCGACAGACGGCAGCACTCTCCGCACCTCGCCCGCTGAAGCGGCGGGGTCTGCTGGCTCCGAGAGCGGCGGCTCCGGTGCTGACAGCATTGGAGGCGTCTCCGGACGCAGCAGCGCTTATGGTAACTATCTATAAGGTTGTTTTTACTATTACAGGTTGATACTTGATACCCATCTCGCCTAATGCCAAGCGAAGATTCGGTCTACGATGGACCGTGCTTACCTAGAAGAAACTCATTCACTCTCGATTTGAAAACACCAAGATTGTAACCATCAGGAAAAACCTACTCAGTCAACGCATTATAACAACTTAGATGTTTTTTTATCACAAAAATAGAGTAACCTCTTCGTTCGAGTCTTTGGAACGTCAACCATGAAATATGTCGCTTCATTTACACGATTGGTCTAGTTTAATTGGCGACGGACCCGCGTAAGTTCGAAAGCGATCCGGACGGCGATATATTGCAGTGTTTCGAGTACTAGCCTATTGTTAACAGTACACAAGACCCAATTTAGAATTAACGTGATAGCAGAGTAAGTAATAGTGTTTGCGCTGCTTACAACAGTATTTACTCTTGGTAGATGTGTTTCCTTGCACAGGTTTAAATCTTAACCAATCTTAGAAACTACGCTTTCCTCTTAAATTGTTGAGGACTGTAAAAAAAGTATGCGTACTTATGTACTGTATACGCACGCAAGGAGCTAGTACTTCTTCTATTTATTCCTCGTGCTAAGAAGTCTATCTTCAACCATAGAATAGATAGTATCTTCAACACAAGAAGTATTAACCTGAAGTTACAATTATTGCTAAAATGTTGACTAGCTAGTTTCAGGGTATCAGTTTTTCGTGACGGTGTGAAAGCGCATCGTAAAACTTTGTAATTGTAATCTCATCATCATTTTCCTATCGCGCCAAAACAAGCATAACTTCAATAAATTATGCGCACCGATTTCTTCCAATTCTTCTGGTATAATTCCTTTGATACCAGAAAAATTACATATTATCTGTAGTAACGGTTTAGTCTCATAACCTTCGTCTAAAGATCTCGTTATAATGATCTTTTACGTTTTTCAATAATCTATGAAGGCGGATGAAGCCAAATTCCGTAGTGTACGCTTGCGATTTAGTAGTATGCTAGTGTGTGTATGCTTGCGTCTCTTGCCTGTGTGTACGTGAATGTTTGTGATGTTATAGGCGACATGACGGGTGCGGCGGCGACGACGTCTAATATCGCCGCGTCTATTGCACAAGCAGGCTAGTAATGTTTATAATGTAATTTAGAACACGTAATGGGTATTGCTTACACCTATGCAAATGCTATGATTGTTTTACTAAAGATTTGCATGGTTTTACAAGTCGCAGCTTAATCTATTCAATTAAATCACTACTTTGTTTTGTTAGCAAGTTAATATACGTTGTGCTTCATTTTTTTGGCTGTATTGTGATGCCGTCCCGTAAGGATTGTTTCTCGCGTACGTATATTTTTTGACAACCTATTCGCAAATACTTGACTTGTTATTGCAGTCATTTATGATTTTTTTTCTATATTCTCACTAACACTATACTAATATGGTAATGTATGTTTTGTTAATTTATTACCCTGTTTAGTCTGCTTGCACTTTGTAACTATTTACAACAAATACGATTTACTTAATCTTAACAAATTATCATCAACCCTGACAAGTTTCAACACGTGGTATTGCGGTGCGACGAACTTTTCCGAGTAGGAGTACTGTGGTTGTTCAGAGAGATCATGTAATATTGATATGAATATTTATATATAAAAAATCAGAGAGTTTCATTACGCTACTTTTCATACCAAAAAATGGGTAAACCTGTTCGATGCCCAGTATAAGTAAATGATGCAGCGTTTCGACTATTCTTTATTTGACTTAATTATTATTTTAAATTTTAACATACATATGTATCGCTTACTTAACTTTTTAATTCGTCCATATTTTTGCTACGCCATAGATAACAATTAGCTTTTATATTAATCGGCCAATTTGATATATATAGCTGGACCATCGACGTCGTCGTCGCAACCGGTGGCTGCAACCGCGCGCACGCACGAAGCTGAGACGGAGACGCGTAAACTGCACGCACTACGCCTTTCCCTGCTGTCTGCTGCCTTGGACTCGCTGCCCACTCTGCGGAAGCTACCCGGCGTCAGAGCTATACCGTTCCTACAGGTCGGTCACTGTCTATAATCATATCACATAGGATCAAGAGTATGACGGAGATGAGTACATAACACCCTGTGTCTCTAATTGTGTCCATCGTTTTGGACTTACTACTAAATTAGCGAACCCTGCTGAAAGTCGAAGCTATGCCGATTTTACAGGTTACTTTATGTTTTGTGTAAATTTGTACAAAATTATTAATACTCGAATTGTGAGAGAAGTGCTCCCATTTAAGATAATTTTTAGTAAATGAATTTGGAGGCATTATCAGGGGAGACCGTAGCTTATGAGGTGAGAAAAGGCAGACTGCCTTTTCCCCACTTCAAAAAGCAAGCAAGATACTAATAATTGTCTTGTCTGGAAGAAAGCTGTTAGTGAAAAGCCCACCATTTATAATGGCATTTTGTAACATTTTTAACTGTTCTGGTGTGCATAAAAATATATTTTTTTAATACATTTTTGTTGTAAAGTATATCTAGTCTAATTTACAAGGGTTCGGGGAATTTGAGGCTTACTTCACGTCCCGACAACTTCTGTTTCAACGTGTTTCTTTCTGTGTCCAAATCACCGCAGGTGGTGCTAATGCTAGCTGGAGATCTTGACTCGAGCGTGGAGAACGACCGCGCGGTGCTGGACCGTCTGCTCGAGCTGTTGGTGGGCGAGCTGGATATCAAGCCGGAGCAGGCGGAGCCGGACGCGGACAAGAAGGAGCTGCAGCTGGCCATCGCGCGCCTCGAGCTGCTGGTCTCCGAGCTGGACGGGGAGGAGCCCAGCGACCCGCCCGTGCACCGCCGCACCAACCGCCGCGAGCTGCAGCTAGTCATCATGCGCTTCCTCAGTGAGTACACAACTACACCATCTGCCAGCGCTCGTGTCATACCCCGCCTTGAGCTGCTGGTCTCCGAGCTGGACGGGGAGGAGCCCAGCGACCCGCCCGTGCACCGCCGCACCAACCGCCGCGAGCTGCAGCTAGTCATCATGCGCTTCCTCAGTGAGTACACAACTACACCATCTGCCAGCGCTCGTGTCATACCCCGCCTTGAGCTGCTGGTCTCCGAGCTGGACGGGGAGGAGCCCAGCGACCCGCCCGTGCACCGCCGCACCAACCGCCGCGAGCTGCAGCTAGTCATCATGCGCTTCCTCAGTGAGTACACAACTACACCATCTGCCAGCGCTCGTGTCATACCCCGCCTTGAGCTGCTGGTCTCCGAGCTGGACGGGGAGGAGCCCAGCGACCCGCCCGTGCACCGCCGCACCAACCGCCGCGAGCTGCAGCTAGTCATCATGCGCTTCCTCAGTGAGTACACAACTACACCATCTGCCAGCGCTCGTGTCATACCCCGCCTCGAGCTGCTGGTCTCCGAGCTGGACGGGGAGGAGCCCAGCGACCCGCCCGTGCACCGCCGCACCAACCGCCGCGAGCTGCAGCTAGTCATCATGCGCTTCCTCAGTGAGTACACAACTACACCATCTGCCAGCGCTCGTGTCATACCCCGCCTTGAGCTGCTGGTCTCCGAGCTGGACGGGGAGGAGCCCAGCGACCCGCCCGTGCACCGCCGCACCAACCGCCGCGAGCTGCAGCTCGTCATCATGCGCTTCCTCAGTGAGTACACAACTACACCATCTGCCAGCGCTCGTGTCATACCCCGCCTCGAGCTGCTGGTCTCCGAGCTGGACGGGGAGGAGCCCAGCGACCCGCCCGTGCACCGCCGCACCAACCGCCGCGAGCTGCAGCTCGTCATCATGCGCTTCCTCAGTGAGTACACGGCTTACTTGAACATATATCTTTTTAGCCATTAATACATAAATTGAACATTTCTAGTGTACATTAAAACCTAGACATTACAAAAAGTAATTAACTGTAGATTATATCATTTCATTTTACACCAGCTGGCAATGTACATGCTATATCCTACCTCCATTGTTCACAAATCCCACCAACCGGATTTTCGTTGTCACACTTTTTTTTTACATAGGAATAGAAACAATCAAAAATACATGAGATACTTTTAAAGATTGATAAAAACTACAAATTCAGATAAGTACCCGTCTTTAAAAATGTTGTGGAACCGTAACAAAGTTATAAAGGCTCTTAATCTTTGTTTCCGCAGGTGTCCTAATGGCTCGTTGGAAGACGTCAGGTTCCGGCGGCGCCCCCGCGCGCGCGGAGGTGACGGGCGGCGCGTGCGCGGCGCACGTGTCGCGGCTGACGGCGACGGCGCTGGTGCGCGCCGGCGCCCCCCACCACTGCTACCGCGTGCTCGCGCAACTGTTGCCCTACTGGAAGGACCGGATTCAGAGTGAGTTCCTACAGGTGTCCTCATGGCTCGTTGGAAGACGTCGGGGGTCGCACGTGTCGCGGCTGACGGCGACGGCGCTGGTGCGCGCCGGCTTCGCCCGTGTTACATAAAATAGCCTATAGCACTCACGGACTCACTCGCACTTGACCGGTTTTATTTGATTTGACATTACAAACAAACTAAACTAAACTAAAAACTAAACGTAAAAACGGAACCCTTATAGATTCGTCATGTCTGTCTGTCTGTCTGTCAGTCCGTTCGTATATCACAGCTACTTTTTGCAGAAACTATGAGAACTATACTGTTGAAACTTGGTAAGTAGATGTATTCTGTGAACCGCATAGACATTTTTACACAAAAATATATTTAAAAAAATGTTTGGGGTGCCGCATACTGAACGCAACTGAAACTCAATTTTTTTTATCAAACCCATGTTTGTGGTTTGTCTATGGATAGGTCTTCAAAAATTATGTTGAGGTTTCTAATACCATTTTTATCTACACTGAATAGTTTGCGCGAGAGACACTTCCAAAGTGGTAAAATGTGCCGCCCCCCCCCCCCCCTGTAACTTCTAAAATAAGAGACTGATAAAACTAAAAAATATATATGATGTACATTATCATGCAAACTTCCAACGAAAATTGGTTTGAACTCGATCTTGTAAGTTGTTTTTTTTTAATACGTCCTAAATACACGATTACTAAAAGATCGATCAAAGTTACAACGAACTACAAGAACTTATGTGTTATGTTACTTGCTGCTACGGAACTCGTCAAGGGCTAGTCTGACTCGCACTTGGCCGCTTTTATTTTAAAATAAATGTCATAGGTATTGTTTTTCTTCCGAGAAAGTAGTTTAAACTAATTAGAAAAGGTTGAATTACTTTACTGCGTATTTGAAAATATTTTTCATTAATATTTTTATTGTAAAATATAACTATCAAGGTTTTTATTTAAAGTAATATTCCTTACATGTTTACATCGTACTGAGAAATACCTCTAGCATATAAACATCAGCAGTATCATAAACAATGCTTTAGCATCCTGGAGAAGTTCTTAAAGATACCCTTATAAATAAATAAAATCCTTAGTATTAGCTGAATATCGATATCTAGACAGTCTCACTCATCTCTTGCCTATTCGTAACAACCACAAGCCATCCAAGATAGCTGGATTCATCACCAATGTCAACCTGTATCATTCCACTGCCGGAGGTAAGCTCGCTAATTCTCTTCTCGCTTTTTATTACCAACAGCCGCCAAATTACAAACAAGAAATGACAATTTTTTTTATTGAGACTCCATTGATAATACCCAAATTTTTCGTTACAGATACCAGCACTACACCAACAACCCAGCAACTTCTGAAGCCGCAACCGCCTCTGCCGCTGCCTGATATGCAACCATTCTTCGTCAAAGAATACGTAAAAAGTACGTACCACACTCGTTTTCTGACTGAATAGCATATTTTGACGATTTAATTTTTCAAGCTTTTAACTATATCTTGGTTTTAGGCTTCAAGTTTTATTTGTAAAGTGACGATATATATAAACAAAACTGAATAGCTTGTTATTATATCCTTATAAAATAGTTTATAAGGTATTTTAAAAAAAATATAAGCACTGCCTATTATTAGCATTCGTCTACGAATTGGAAATAGACACGGTAATTTTTGTTACAGTTTGTACAGTATTTGTACCTTGAACTATCAAAATACACTGTGCCACGTAAGAAAATATATATCTTGATTCTTCGATAATGTGCTGTTATTCTGTTTTTCATAAATGTTACTTTTGCAGGTCAAGCCCTGGAAGTGTTTGACAGCTACCCTCAGCTGCTAATGGAGATGGCTCTCCGGCTGCCGTGCCAGATACACAAGCACTGCGATCCTTCGCATTTCGACGCGCGCTGGAGAACTCTGCTCTGCGAGTATATGATGAACCAACAGACGCCACTTAGGTCAGTTATCGTTTACATTGTGTATTTAATAACTGTACGTTATGAAACCTCGTTCTTTTTGTCTTTTGCTGTAAGAAAATCTTGCCCTCATTGGGTTCGTGACAGGTCTTGATTTTGGAATCTTCATTTACAAGTAGTGGTGAGGCATAGTGTTGTTATAGGAATTCGTGTTGCCCACGATTACGCACATTTCTTGCTCGTCCGTCACTTATATTCTAGTCAACAAGTGCTTTTAGCACAATATTTTTTCTTCTTCTATCATTATGAGGTGTTATTCGATTCGGAATAGAATCTAAATTTTTTGAGAAATTTCTAAACCCGCTCGCAAAAATTGCAATAGTTATAAAAAAAATAGTGAAAATATAAAATAGTGTTAAAAACCTAAAAAAAAAACCTCAGTAAAATTGTTAATAACAAAACGACCAATAATATTTTTTTAGGGTTCCGTAAAACGTAAAAACGGAACCCTTATAGATTCGTCATGTCTGTCTGTCTGTCTGTCTGTCTGTCCGTCCGTATGTCACAGCCACTTTTTGCCGAAACTATGAGAACTACACTGTTTAAACTTGGTAAGTAGATGTATTCTGTGAACCGCATTAAGATTTTTACAAAAGTTAAAAAAAAAAACAAATATTAGGGGTGCCCCCCATACTGAAAACTGAAACTCAAATATTTTTTTTTCATCAAATCTACACGCGTGGGGTGTCTATCGATAGGTCTTCAAAAATGATATTGAGGTTTCCAATATAATTTTTGTCTACACTGAATAATTTGCGCGAGAGATGCTTCCAAAGTGGTAAAATGTGTCCCCCCCCCCCCTCTAACTTCTAAAGTAAGAGAATGAAAAAACTAAAAAAAATATATGATGTACATTACCATGAAAACTACCAACGAAAATTAGTTTGAACTCAATCTGATGAGTAGTTTTTTTTTAGTACGTCATAAATACACTATTATTAAAACTTCGATCAAAGTTACAACGAACTACAAGAACTATGTGTACTATGTATATTATGTTACTTGCTGCAACGGAACCCTTCATGGGCGAGTCCAACTCGCACTTGGCTACTTTATTTATTTTTCCAACGGAAGTCTATACAAAAACCTTTGAAGAATAGCTCCGCAAAAGGAAAAAAACCTCAGATTAATAGTTTAACATTTATCACACTGCGTTTGCCGATTCGCAGTTTCCACTCCAAAACCGGTCTACCCCAATATCGATTGTCGATAAACGATATGATTGTAATCTGTATTCTGTATCTAAACCCGTAGGAAGCAAGTGCGCAAGCTGCTGTTACTCCTGTGCGGCACGCGCGAGCGGTACCGCGCGCTGCGCGACGTGCACGCGCTCGACACGCACCTGAACGCGGCGCGCGCGCTGCTCGCCACCGACCTCGCCTACGACAAGCTCGTGCAGCTCATGGACCACCTCAAGGTAACCAGTGCCAGCTCTGTATATACTATATATACACTTGTAGATTTATCTACAAGCTGGTGCTGCAACTCTTCGGAAAATAAAAAAAGTACATTCGTTTTTGGGAGAGTGAACAACAGATTCGTTCATTCTAAACAATAAGAAATATTTTGTGTTTTTATAGTGAAACTTTTATTACATCGCCTCAAACTTTTTCGTCCATCTATTGCATGTCTCGTGATGGTCGGCCGTGGAGTAGGGGTAAAGTGAAAGGTTCTTGATAGAGCAGCCGAGGCCAATATGGATGCGTTTACTCGTTAAGTTACTAAATTAATTAAGTTCGAATCTTTTTCCAAAAAAATGTAGTCAAATGTATAAAATGAGAAAAAAAAAACACTTCTACCGTGGTTTCATAAAACAACCACACAATAATTTATTTTCATCCTCACTAAAGAACCTACATATTTTTTTATTTAACATGCGTTCATACTAAACTTACCTGGAATATTGTCATTTTCTGTTTTTATAAGATTTTATTCTACTTGCCCTGTTAGTTTGTTAGTATGGGACAAAACTTGCAAGTTAAATTAGAACCACTTCCTCTCGTTACATTAGGTTGAAATTTGGTATACTTACGTAACTACGGTGACAATGCAATAATATGGCACTTTTCTTTGTTTTAGAGCATAAATAAAAACTTGTTTTAAAAATATTTTTTATTTAATACCTAGTGTCGAAAAATGTAAAAAAGAAAGGCCTCATTAACGGCGTCGTATTCGTATTCCGTCAGGCGTGCGCGGAGATCGTGAGCGCTCGCACGGGCAACTGGCAGACGACGTGCTGCAACGAGCGGCGCACGGCGCTGTCGTGGCTGGTGTCGGTGGCGCGGCGCGTGCACCCGCACGTGGCGCCCACGGTGCTGCAGCTGCTGCAGTGTGCGCTCTGCGCGCCGCCGCAGCCCAAAACGCAGCCTAAGGTATGACAACTTTTTTTCAGAGAATATTATTTATGATGGCTGTCGATTTTACGATCAGGACGTCTACTCTGTTTCAACGAAAACGTAATTTCGAAAAAAAACTCGCGACTTTCCTGCTCACGTTCTACTTCGTTTCGTCCGATACAACATTGTTTGACGTTTAAATGTTCTAAGCATACTCTAATTAGTGTAGGTTTTGAACATTTAAACGGACGAAACGACTGATCGAAGTAGAATCGGAATTAGAAAATCGCGAGTTTATTTCGAAATTACGTTTTCGTTGAATTAGAGTAGACGTCCTGAATCCATGTCCATCCATCACTAACGCACGAACAAAGGCAACGAACGAAGAGATCTCACTCCACGTTGTGATAAGAACGTCTAGGTTGTGGAATGCGTTGCCTGAGTGGGTTTTCCCGATAGTTACAATCTTGGTGTCTTCAAATCGAGAGTGAACCGGGTTCTTTTAGGTAAGCACGCTTCATCGTAGATCCCATCCTCGCTTAACATCAGGCGAGATGGTGGTCAAGTGCGAACCTATTGTAGTTTAAAAAAAAGCACTGCTCCAGTTTGTTTTCAGAGAAATTACAGGGCATACATAATGTACACTTAAAAGGTCCGAGATGGACTACATGCTGGATGGACTGCAACCGCAGTCATTACGGCCTACAGCTGTGTGCTACCTGCTGTCGCGGTTGCGTGCCGCGGCTACACAAGGCATGATCAGTCACTCCAGTACATTACCATATACAGATTTTTAGGGCATAGATATTAAATGGTCTTATATTTCTGGGTGACGACTGCAGTGCAGTCCTAGGAAAATAATATCCATAAGAGTACAAGTCAGAATACGCAACGCAAACAAACTCTTAGAAACCTTATTTATTTTACAGTTTACTGTAGGGGTAAGTCTTCCGAGGGTTGCAATTTTTAGTTAGCATGACGTAAATGATGTATATTTGTTAATAATTTAGTTTTATGTATTTCAGACAACAGCGTCGGAGCCTGAGCGCGAGAAGAGTTCTGAGAACGATAATTTCGTCTCAGATGGCTCGAAGTTCCAGGAGGCGCGAGTGCCCACACTCGTTCAACAGATACTCAAACAGGTAATTCCTTCAACTTATGTTCTAGCGGCCTGATCAGATTTCGTTCGTGTTGAGCAACTTTTATATGATATAATGTCACCTTAAAACTAACCTTGAGATTGATATTGTAGGGGCTCTATTCCTTAAAAAACGTTTTGGGATTACTTAGTACCAGAACTCAGTGGAATTGTTTTTTAATCGGAAGTTGACACACTTTGAATTGTCGGTTCTTTAGTGGTCAGTATTTGTAAATATTGAAAGACGCTGGCTGCTTGTTTAGAGCTGTTTCACAATTCTAAAAAGTCATAAATGTGATCTCGTTTGAAACTGAAATAAATACAAATTTTGTGCAGGTATCTGAAGACGAGTTGAAGATGTTTGTGAAGGCATTCCTTCTGGAAACCAATACTACAACAGTTCGCTGGCAAGCGCATGCGCTGCTACTTGCTATCTACAAGTAAGTTAATAGTTCCTATCTTATTTCTGTATATTTTCTATTCAGTTACTTTGATTGTGATTTAAAATGTGTAAAATTCATACTTAGGTAAATTCATATTTATATTGTTGTTTTTTTTTCAGTAATTCGACTCAATCAGACCAAGCCTCTTTGGTTTCCTTACTTTGGTCCCTTTGGCCTACTCTGCCACAATATGGACGTAAGGCCGCACAGTTTGTTGACCTTCTGGGATACTTCACCTTGAAAACACCCGATATTGATACAGAGGTAAGTTACCTTACTATTTTACCATGATGGAAAAACGGATATTGTTATAAGTCTTAAAATATGATGTCAAAAAAGGTGAACTGAATGTGTAATATGTACTTAACGTGTGTAAGTGGCTCACATACTCGTAGATGGGAAAGAGATAATTATTCGCCATAAAAATGCACACGTCGTTTCATAAAGCGTATTCGCTGACCATTTTCTAAGGCTTTCAGATATCAGTTCTTACAAAGCTTTGATATTAATGTAATAGCAAATATTATAATATTTCCTTGATGTCCACGTCTGTGCGGACATTTTTGTAGTATTTTTTTTATTTTTGTAAGTTTACTCTTAACCGCCATTTCGCCTGATGTTAAGCGACGATGCGGTCTATGATGATTACCTAGAAAAACCCGATTCACTCTTGGTTAAAAATTCGGTAGATAAAACGTTCGTATGTCCACAGAAATACATCGGCAGCGCCGTAGAGCTCCTCCACAACCAGAACTCGCTGCTGTCGTCGCACGGCAACGCGGCCCTGTACGCGGCGCTGGGAGCGTTCGTCGAACTGGACGGGTACTACCTCGAGTCGGACCCGTGCCTCGTCTGCAACAACCCTGAAGTGCCGATGGCTACGATCAAATTGCCCACCATAAAGGTACGACACTCTTTTACTCTTGCAGGTCTTCAGTTACTGTAATACAGCGACTTACGATTTATCTACCGCCTAACTAAAACTGTCTTAGCTTTGATATTTATCTCTTTTTTGTCACTTGACATTATAGAGACAGCAGCAGCAAAGCCAAAGCCGATTTAGTTAAACGGTAGAAAGACGGTAGTGAATCAAGGAAGGCGGTATGATATAGTGTAGCTCCGCAGCACATGCTCCGTAATGTGAGTTAATATAACGTCATTCGTTCCAGATCGACTCGAAGTTCACGACGACGACTCAGATAGTGAAGCTGGTGAACAGCCACATGATCAGCCGCATCAGCCTGCGCATCGGCGACATCAAGCGCAGCAAGATGGTGCGCACCATCAACTTCTATTACAACAACCGGACCGTGCAGGCGGTGCAGGAGCTTCGGAACAAGCCCGGTAAATACATAATATCCTTTCACAGGCATTACCACTATTAATAGAGTGGTCGTGGTCATGGATCCAAATGTTCCCTTCACAATCCAGCGCCATTCGTCGCGCATTGGTGCTTTTCTCGCACAAACGGTCACAGAATCCACAAGCACAGCTCTCATCTGATCAGTTCAACGCAATGGCGAGCTACCGCGTGATCTAGTGCTCTCAGTTTTATCTTGAACCACAAGGCGCTCTACAGAATGATCACCCTACCGTACAATATGCCTAAATGACTTGAGAATACGAGTTTGAACGATGGAGGATTAACGCTGTTTGATGCTCTGGAATAAGAAGATTTATGAGGTAGAAATTCTGTCCACAATTTCTTCAAAATTCTTCTTTAGCACCATTTTTCGAGTGATTTCAAATTCTCACTTTCGTCCACCTAAAATTTGGACTAGTCACATGGGATCATGACTACAACTAGCCTATTTGTACTAATCATTAAGAAAAACCAAATTACTTGAAATGATTTTTTGCCTTACATCGTACTTACCATTATTATAACATTAGTTTGTAAATTCTCGAATCGCACTTTTCGTTTTTACGGCAACCAATTGAAAATTTTTGCAGGCATGTGGCACAAGGCTAAACGTGTGCAGCTGCAATCGGGCCAGTCTGAGGTGCGGGTTGATTTCCCTCTTCCTATCGTCGCCTGCAACTTGATGATGGAGTATGCAGACTTCTATGAAAACCAGCAAGCTACAGGTAAGTCCTATTTGAAATGTAACAATATAATTTTTTGCGCCTTCAATGACAATTATTTCAAGTTTATCTGGAACTATATAAAGATAAATGTCGGTGCAGATACTCATTCACAAAGCCGAAAGTTCGGCGCATATAATTAAACGTACGGCATGCGCTTCTCGGGCGGAACAGATGTACCCGAAATGTTTTTTTTTTTACTTCTTTTCGTTCTATAATGGCCAATATTGTAATACATTTCATTTATCTGGGCAATTGAATACGCTACAGCCGCACACCACATGAATGCACATACCGTCTGATACACACACATACAACGCCGCGTAGCGTACTGAACAAGACGCCGCGTTTGTGATCGTTTGGTTTGTCGTACCAACGGAATACTACGACTAAAATTTTATCCGTTTAACTTTTGGCGACGAACCTTCGGCAGATGTGTCGCTACACTTCTCTTGAAATTGACGATTTGTTTCGCCTTTCGCGTTTAAAACTTGTCTTGAGTTTCTTAGTTGAGTAACTCTTAAAGATTACTAGTCCATTTCGAGAATATATCGTGTAGATTCTTATTTACGGTTATGTTTTGATGTGGAAATAATAATAATGTGAACTTTACAGGAGAATCGCTGCAGTGTCCGCGTTGCTCACAGTCGGTGCCGGCCAATCCTGGCGTCTGCGCCAACTGCGGTGAAAACGTCTTCCAATGCCACAAGTGTCGGTATGTAATCATTTGTATTTTTATTTGTATGTACACTCTTCTATCCTGAATTCACATATGCTTAATATGTGTGTGGATTTAGGATAAAAAAGTTATATTCTATTCATAAATTAATTTTAGACAATATAATTTTGTTAGAATTAAACAATTTACCCAGATATCTATGACAATTATTAATCTATATCTACAATATACATAATATAAATATAAAAGCTCTGGTTTCCTAGGATAGCGGTGCCGCTAAATAGCGGCCGTAATACAGCGGTTAATGAGCGTCACTAGAATGTTGTCTATGTACAGGGCCGGATTTAGAGGTGTGGAGGCCCCGGGGCAGAGCATTTGGGACGTTAAAATACACACCCCGTTTTTTTCCCTAAGTGTCTGTTGTGGAGGCCCCGGGGCATGTGCCCCGTTTGCCCTCCACTAAATCCGGCCCTGTCTATGTAAACAAAATGGCATGGTTTCCTAGAGGACGATGATTGACACCGTAACGTAAAAAAGCGGTGCCGCTATTTGAATGACGGCCGTCTTGACGGTGTCGGATAGTTGGTGAACGTAAGTGTATAACGCCGAAGCCATTTCGATATATTTTGAGTTTTTTTGACTGGGCCCGATGTCCGTACGACGTCCAAAATGAGTTATAATTCCAACAGGAGCAGCGACGACGTACTAAAATTTCAAAAGCGCCTTCTGTACCACGCAATTTGAATAAATTGTATTCTACCCTACGATTATTTTCCTCTTGTGATAGTTCATCCTCCAAATGATTCTCCTGTAAATGATTAAAGCTATATTTTACTATACTTGTTTAAATCACGGTCGTCCAATTTTCTATCCTGCTTGTTGAGGTTGGTTGGTAGCTGACGGCGTAATATAACGGCAGTGAAACTTTCCACATGTCGTCACCGTAAAGACGGCCGTCTTTTAGCGTCCGTAATATTACGGCCGGTATATGACGGCACCGCTATCCTAGGAACCCAGAGCATAATTGAAACGTCTGTAATTCAAAATTAACAGCTTTGTCTGTGTCTGTCTATTGTTTCCTGCTAATATTTGAAACGGCTGGACCGATTGTAACGGGACTTTAACATGCTAAAAACTAATGTTATAGAAATAATTTAGGCTACTTTAGGGATAAATATGGAAAACTATCATTATAGATGTTTAGATAAGACGTTGGTCTTATTTTATAATAGAAATAAAATTATCAACGGGTGAAAGCTGGGGCCTTGGGGCTACTTTAGAAGAAAAAAAACTTATTCTAAAAAAAGTTTTTTTTTTTAGTTAAACTTACAAAAATATTCAATTTTAATTCATAGACAGACAAATTTACAAAATCTTATTGTACCACCGCAGTGCAATCAACTACGATGAAAAAGATCCGTTCCTGTGTCACGCGTGCGGTTTCTGCAAGTACGCCAAGTTCGACTACACTCTGACCGCTCGGCCGTGCTGCGCCGTCGACACCATAGAGAACGACGAGGAGAGGAAGAAGATGGTGCAGACCATAGGGGCCTTACTCGACCGTGCCGACCGCGTCTACCGGCAGCTAGTCGCCAACAAGCCTGTGCTGGAGGTGAGTTTGATAAACCTTCATAGTATGTGGCGCCACCGTGCTGTCGCACACATTTGCCATTCACGCACACCAGTGTGTGGTTGGGTACATGCGACGGCTCGCGGCAAGCGGCAACACCACAACGCCGGCCGCCATTAGCGTCCTTACGTCAATACACATTACACACGGTCCCGTGTGGTGTACTTAATAAACATAAGTGGCCAGAACCGGTGTTTCATTAGTAACGTGCGGCATGCACGTTACGGACAGTTATCAAGGATGGATCCATGGGGGTCATGAGTCATGACCCCACCCTTGACTGGGTCCAGAACTTAGGCCTTATAGTCCAAGATCCCAGAGCCGCCAGACGTCACGTATTTTCTGACGAACGAAATGTGGACGATTGAGTAGAGTTAGCACGTACTAAGAACACATGCTTACCCGCTAACTTGCTTAGACGGCCAATTTTGAGATATGGGGCAATAAAGGTACATAAAAACTCAGCTTACTTCACTTATTTTCTGACAACTGATTTTTACGTATGTTATAGGCAATATCCTTACAAATCCATCCATCTGTCACCAAGCTGTATGCTGTGAAAACTGATTCAATTAAACGTTGTTAACAGAAAGACAGTTTTAAAGTAAGAAAAGAATAGGCAACCTAACGTTTGCAAATTCTATGGGCTTCATACTTTCGATTGGTATAGAATTTATCTAATAACCAAAACGATGAAAAAAAAAAATTTTTATTAATAATTAATCATACTCTGGACAAAAATTTGTTAGGCAACCCATTTGCAATATATTTAATGACCTATTAAGTTAAATATAAAATACATTTCATCAAATAAGCATCTCGGTGCAGGTCGTTGTATAGCGGCATCTTCTACTATTATGCATTTTAATTTCGCCACTTTTTTTTAAATTACCTTCAAGCCGCCCATAACTTTTTATAAGCAAAATATTGCGTTACGTAATACTTGAGGTCATTATTACTAAGATTATAATATGTCATTATTCCATTGATTGTTTCAATTATGTCATCTTCAGCTTCTGTAACTAGATGGCGCTAGTGTCGAGTTAGCTGGCGATTGCGTTTCATTTGCAGTTCCAAGGGACGAATTCAGGCCAACATAAGATAATGCTGTTATGTGGCATAACAGGCGTTATGCTTACCATTAGGTTTTTTTGAATACTCACTTGCACGACGTGCCAAGTGATAACAATAATTATGAACATTTGTGCATTATCCGTTGGTCATGGATAATTGGATAAATTCATTAAAAAAACTTGAGATCAATGAGGGAGTTTCCGACGAGACAAAAATAGTTCCAACGGACGCACTAGATGGCGATTGTTCGAGATGCAGATAGATCTGTCTCTACCATAGACTCTCAAAAGTGTAATCACAACGAAACCCCTCCCCATTTTCAAGGAAAAAATCGAATCTAAATTATTTGTGATAATTTAAAATTTTAGAGTTTTCGTTAACACATCAATTATTTATATACTTAAATTTAGATACATCTCTTCTTAGCTTAGCTGATTAGTTTAGTATGTCTACCTTCTATAAAAACCCTAAATACATTAAGGAATTTCATACTAAAACAATTTTTATATTGTGTAAATCTTTTAAAATATTGGGAATAAACATAACTAATTAGGTTGATAATGTAATAAAAAACCGTTACTGATCACATTCCCTTTTCAGTAAAAATCTTTAGAACTCCCGAGGCAATAGACACCAACTAAGCCAAAAGTAGAAGGAAAATTCAAAGATATAAATAGCAACACTGATACGACAATATTTTATCCACAGACTAAGTAGAGAGATACTCTCTCGGCTGAAGGATTAGTATCCATAGCCAAGAATAAATTTAAAAAATAACTATTTTGTCTTTCATCAGGTTTACGAATTTGTTTTGAAATTTTGAAGTTTTGATATAGTTTTCAATGTTTTCATTCGAATAAAATGCGTATATGGATAAAGTAGTTTATTATTTATTACTAGAAGTCGTGCTTTCGCAAATTGAATGAATTGAGTCCCATTATGCCTACCGCTTTTGACTTTGACAACCAAAAGACCTACAAGCGCCTCCTATTATCGTTTTATTAAACCATATCTTTTTGTCTCGTCGGAAAACGGCTCATTACAATAATTTAAATTTTTAAGAGAATTGTGAAAAAAGAAATAAATTTTTACGGTAGCGGCCATCTTGGATTTGAAATTTGTCATAGTGCATAGTGTTCTACTAGTCAAATTCTTTCATTTGATACCCATATTAAGGTAAGCTGTGAAGAAATATGTTGTCCGCCATTTTGTGGAGGCGGCCATTTTGAATCGATATCAACCAAACATAGCTAAAACCACTCGCACGGAAATCAACCTTCAAATAAAGAAAACCGCATCGAAATCGGCCCATTCGTTTGACCTGTACGGTGCCACATATTTTGGGAGTTTTAAAGCGTCTGTTAAGGAAAACGGCCGACGGAAAGTGTCTGGGAGTCATCATCATCATCATCAACAGCCCACTAAACGTTCCCACTGCTGGGACTCGGGGCCTTCTCTCGCAAGGAGAGAGTTAAGGCCATAATCCACCACGCTGGCCCAGTGCGGGTTGGCGGATGACACATGACTTCGAAAGATTCTAGGTACATGTCGGTTTCCTCACGATGTTTTCCTTCACCGTTTTAAGTTAGCGGCATTACGCACATGACTTCGAAAAGACAGTGGTGCGTGTGGGGTTTGAACCCGGGGTCTCCGGATCGGCAGCCGCCGTTCTCCCGACTAGACCACCGTAACTTCAGTAACGTCTGGGAGTATTGGGGCCTTATTTGTAAGGATATTGCCTATAACATACGTAAAAATCAGTTGTCAGAAAATAAGTGAAGTAAACTGAGTTTTTATGTACCTTTATTGCCCCATATCTCAAAATTCGCCGCCTAAGCAAGTTAGCGGGTAAGCATGTGTTCTTAGTACGTACTAACTCTACTCAATCGTCCACATTTCGTTCGTCAGAAAATACGTGACGTCTGGTGGCCCTGGGATCTTGCTCTATTAGGTAAAGCACGCTTGCACTTATCGGACGATCTTGTGACTTGACCACGATTATGTGGTCAAGACCACAACTACGCCAGGGAGTCCTCCTCTGGTGCCAAAGCTGGATCTGCCCTTGACAGTAATGTTAACTTTGGCATGTCAAGTTTTCTTGTTGTTAATAACAAACATGTTTATAATTTTCGATACTTTTATGTAGATTTTTTTTGTTGTTGAAGACTAGTCTACAATATTGGTGGACATTTCCCACACAACACCAGATGGCAAACTAAGCAATGCTTGTATTATGGGGGCTAGATAGCTGATATAATAGTTATGTATTTGTAAATACATACTTATCATACATAGAAACAAGTAGACACAACAAATATTTGTAATCATCACACAGGGTGGGAATCAAACCGATAACACCATCAACCGTCAGGCAGACTTACTACCAACTAAGACACTAGGCTAGTCTGTAAATAGGATTGTTATTAAAATTTGTACTGTATTCCACAGTCTCTACTCCACAAGATAAGCGAACATCGGCTGGAAGGACGTACGGGCGACGAGAACAGCAACGCTAGCACGACCTCGTTCGGCGGCGCTCAGATCAACCGCGTCATCCAGACGCTGGCCCACAAGTACTGCGTCGACAGCAAGACGCATTTCGAGGACTTATCCAAGATTATACAGAAGGTGCTGGCTTGCAGGTGAGCTCAATGTTCATGTCACACTCCTTATCTCCCGACTTTTTGCGCGGGCGTCGCGACCTCATACTAAAACCGTCGGCCACATTTGGCCGATTTGGATTTTGCGGGTTAAAATTGTAACGTCTGAATTCGATACTCTGTACACAATTTATACAATAACGCATTATTCTATTTCATTTCAGTTCGAAAGTTACTCATATGTGTAAACTTCTAAAATATTTACTTGTGAATTTGGAATTGAAATGGGATATAATTTTTATTTTATTTTACAGAAAAGAATTGGTATCCTACGATAGATCACAGAGTGAACAACTGAAAGGTGATACAATGCCCGTTTATGCTGGGCTTGTACAGAATTACGATGGAGAAATTACTAAAGGTAAGCTAAAATTAACACAGATTCTTTCTAATCAACTGATCATCCAATGTATGATGATTTGTTCTTAATCAATTATACTAAAGTACACTATATAGGTAGGACTCTTGGCAGAATATCCTTGGGGGAAGTACTAAACATCTGTCAGTTATTCTACCGTCAAGCAGTAATTTGCAACCATTACTGTGTTCCGGTTTAAAAGGCAGTGTTTCCAGAGAAATTACAGGGCTTAAAGATATAATGTCTTAGATCTCTGGGTGGCGAACGCAGTCCAGTGTTAGGTAATCATTTGGACTTTCATGTTCCAAAAGCTGCGTGTCACTGTGCTGTTATGTGGCAGGCATGTTGTTTACCATCGGGCACATGTTCTGCTCGTCTCGTCACTATGCTAAAAAAAAAGAGACTGAAACGCTAAATTCGTTTTTATTTTCGTAAAAATAGCTTATTAAGTAAAGATTTATTTGCGTATAAAAAGTTACGGCCAGTTATGTAATAAAGTAAAACCCAGTAAAGGTGGTAGGACGTCAAAGTGAAATCACTTAGTGCGAACTCTCACAGCTAGTGCGAAACATAACGAGTGAAACTTTTAAAATGTATGATTTGTATTTGGTGTTATATCATAGTGTGCATTAGGTCTATATTGAATCGCACGCTTCCAGAGTCCGGCGGCCGCTGCTACGGCTGCTCGCTGGCGTGCGCGGAGCAATGCCTCACGTTGTTGAGAGCGCTCGCGTGGCGGCCCGAGCACCGCACGCGGCTCTGCCGGTTCGGGCTCGTTCAGGAGCTGGTGCAACATAACCTGCATCGCGGGACCCCGCAGGTATGTGTATCTACTTAGTAGTGGTAGTGTTCGAAATTGTAGATTGCAGGAAATTAAAAAATGGCAGTCATAGGGACTGCCGATGGAAGTGAACTAATAAACTCAGACACTTTGGAAACTACGCGGGTGAAAACGGAGGGCGTGGCCATGACCGTGGCCTAGAAATGCGTCAGTTGCTAATGGCCTTGGTCCCGAGTTTACCCCAAGAATTATTTCATTTATTAACGTGACGCTTGAGCTCAATTCACAGCCCACGAAAAATCTGTCTGGGGTGAGTCAAAAGAAGTTTTCACTTCAATTAGGATGTAATAAACATGTTGCCAATGCTCTTTGAAAAACCAGTTCGCCGCAGGTATGCCGCTATTTCTCGTACTACCGATCAAAACGGTCTATTACAGTAATTAATTAGGTTGTAAAAAAATAATAAAGAATAAGCTTTTGTGTGTTTTTTAAACCCTAAAAAGTATTAGCCGAAACTTCACATCGAAAAAATTTCATAGTTTTCTCCAAAAGCCAGTAAACTGAACTGGCTTTACTATAAAAGGCTTTACTATAAAATAAAATGTTCTCCGTGTCGATGGCCAACAAAACGAAATCTGATTAAAAAACAACTTTTTTCATAAAAAAACAAGTGTGAAATTTTTACGGCATCAAAGATGAGGCGTTAAACTTTCAGAATCAAGTCATAAAGTATGAGAACTTCAAATATATCTAACTATTGCTTATTCTCCAGAGCCAAGAAGAAGTGCGCGCCCTGATCTGCCTGGTGACGCGCGACAACCTGCCCGCGACCGAGCAGCTGTGTAACCTGCTCACACAGCGCATCACTCTGTCGCTCATGGGCCACGCCGCCTCGCAGGACCATAACAACTCGGTAAATCACTTATTCCAACTGCTAATAACACTTATAGTACATGTTGATTTTTCATTACTGGTGATATACATATAAAGCTTCAGATGGTAGATGACTAATAACCTTTTATGACTTTACGTATAGTAGATTACTCTACAGGATTATTGGTAATCAGCCTGCATCCTTTTAAGTTGTTAAGTAAGTAAGGGATGTTAAGTAGATTAAATCCGACAACTTTTGTTCCACAGTTTTAGTATAGTTTTAAAGTTTTAATTTTTCCATTAAATTAAAAAAAATGTGTAGTTGCCTAAAGACTTTGTATGCAACAAGACTAAATAGACAAAACTATTAGTAACAAGAGCGCACGTGTTCTTTAACGCTCGATAAATGATGTGCCGAAGTGAATAAACACTAAACAGCCGTTAAAACAGTAAGAAATTACATCAAACACTTTTTTTTTGGAATACGTATTGAGTTTTAACAAAAGTTGCAGAACAAAATTTGTTTGTTTAAATATACAGAACATGCCTTTAAACGGATACAGGCTGATTACTAGTAACCCTGTATAATCACCGAGAGTAGATTACTGTGTAGTCATTGGTAAGTAGTTCCTATAAAATTCCAAACAAAACAGGGTATCTGTTATGGTGGGGTAATTTCAGAATGTTAGATGAATGCTAAAACCTGTTAAAAATAGTTCTCAATTGCAGTATTGTTTCATACGGGATAAGTTTTGCTATGTTGGCAAGGCTAAAGAAACATCAAATAGTTTATAATTTCAATCATTAAAATAAGTAATCATTGCATTCAGGTGCGACCACTGGTGTTACTGCTGGGGTCTTTGGTCAAAGTCCAAGACTCTGTGGAATGTTGGGAGGCGAGATTACGCTGCATTGTGAAGCTGTGGGTCTGGTGAGTGATACTGATTGATATTAATATTTTTTCAATCCATTAATAATATAATTATTTTTATAAATGGACATAAAATAATAGTGCAACAATGTTGCACTATTATGTTATTCGATGTTGTAGCACATTCGATGTTGTTAAAAAAATTGACAGTCATAGGAACTGAGAATTTTAGTAATAAACAGCACTGATGTTGCGCAAAACGTCACCTGTATAGCTACAAATTACACAATAAAATACAATTAGCCATGTTGGTGATGTGAACTTATAACACTTCACCTAACGCTAATGTCCCGTTCCGCCGTCGCTCCGACGCTCAGATTAGATACCCTGTTGATCGGCGATGATACGAATTTTGCCTACATTCACAATTCACCGCGCCTGTCCGCGCTTGGGATTAGCCGAATATTGTACTAATTTCCACGAATGATCGGACAAAACGAGATAGAGTTATACAAACTTCAAAGGCCAGAGCAGGATGCAAAGAAAGACATCAGCGGGTTCCCATTGTGCTGAACTGTGCAATCGTGCTACCAAACGCCGAAGGAGGGGAAGTCGTAGGTACGATCTGTCAAGTGGGTTATTGTCTTTGCTCCGAGGCGACGTCGCTACATTATCATGTAGCTGACGCGACCCCGTAAGATTTTCCACTACCAAAAAGTGCTCAACTCAGGCAAAATAGTTTTCACTTCAATACAGATACAAATAATACTTTTCTGTCTATCAGTAATGTTTATCCAAAATATTGTTTTCCAGGTGTTGCCCTCAGTTGACCGAAGTGGCTGGTATAGCGCCGGCTGCCAACGCCATTCTGAAAGCGGAGGCTTTGTCTAGCATTCCCGGGATCAATACATCGTCGCCTAACTGTGAGTACACTTTATTCTATCACTAGCTGTTACCCGCGGTTTTACCCGATCCCGTGGTTTTCGCGGTACAAAAAGTAGTCTGTGCTGTTTCAGACTATTATCTATGTTCTGAGTTTTAATCCGATCCGTTCAGACGTTCCGTGATTCAGCAAAAAACATCCAACTGTCACTTTAAAAATATTAGTAGGATTGAAATTGAAATATATCATGATGATTGTTATTGATTAAAATAAATAAATATACATATATTTGGGGTGTCCATAACTTTGTTATACATACATTTATTATATAGCAAATCCGAAAACGTCCTGAGCACGCCGTATTCCCGCTATATTATGATACTAACATGACCACTGACCACTGAAACTACCACTGACATGTAATATTAGTAGACACACCTCCTTTGATCTTAGTAATTGCCCCATATTGCGTGTGCACTCTTTCGTGCTCTGTACCATTTTGCAGTTATAATATACTAGCTGTGCCCCGCGGTTTCACCCGCGTCTGTTTGAGGAAAATCCATACTAAAATATCCATTGCTGGCCACTTTATTACGTTTTAGGGAACCATAAAAATACGTAAATAAGCAACAATGCATTGTTGTAGAACAAATTTGATTACTTCAAATGACACAAACTTCAAATGTAGACACGCGCCGTCACAGACTTCAGCAACCAAAGAGAATTTAAATTCACGGAACTAAAGCTCTCGAAGAGAAATATTTTTCCCCGTTTTCTTTACATTCTTCACTCATACTCCGTACCTATTGATAGTAGCGTAATGTTATATACCCTATAGCCTTCCTCGATAAATGGAGTATCCAACAAAAGAAGAATCTTTCGTATCGGTCCAGTAGTTTCCGAGATCCTAGCGTTCAAACAAACAAACAAACAAACTCTTCAGCTTTATAATATTTATTATAATATATAATTTCTATGAGGTAACGTGTTATAATGGTTTGATTTATTATTCCAGCGCACCAGTTCGCGTTGCAACAAGTTGCGTTGCCCTGTCTGAGGTACATGCAACAGATCATGGCGCCCCCAGCCGCTTCGTCTTCCACCACTTCGGCTGACTCAGACCAATCTAAAGACTCTAAGGTTAGTAAATACTTCGCAGATCAGTTTATAATAAATACTTAGGTTAAGGTATCTGAAACTACAAGTTGGACAGGAGCATAGAATAGATAATACAGATAGAACGGACACTCCCCACCCCCCGCCAGTTTCAAGCTTCCTACCCCGCAAGAACGCGAGAAGCACTCAACGAAGGGTTATATCGGACGACAATTTTCTATGAGAATACGACCATGATGATGTGTTGCTGTGTTATTTAGGTACCAAATTTTTCATCTGTTAAACGAAACAAGAATAACAGAGTTTAAATTTCATAAGAATTTCTATAATATACTAGGATTGAATCGTTTTTCTACTGTGTTTTGATAAGTTTACAATTTACAAAATCACTAGTGTTACCAATTTAGTGGATTTATTTACTACGATTGCTGCAATTCAGATTTCTTGGTGCGTGATTATTTTTTAGCGTTCAAACGACGCAAAAAAAGGAAAAGGTTCTATATTAGACTATATGTAGTTTTATGTGCGTCCATGGATATGTCCGTCAATAGTGAACACTGAATATACGGTTTCAGTACAGTTCAGGTACTTATTTAAGATATCGTAACAGCCGTGTCAATAAACAAGTAAGAGGATACATTGACTGCTGTTGGTTATAAAAACCGACAAAAAAAGGAAAGAGGTTAGTTAGGAGGAGAGGAAAGACTGTATGTAATTTTATGTACGTTCAGAAATACTAAACCTATAGTTTGACTGGCCTTGTGGCTAAGTGGTTAGTAGCTCTGCCTGCGATTTGCGTGGGTTCGATCCCCACCCAGTGCAAATATTTGTGTGATGAATTCAAATGTTTGCACTGTGTCTGGGTGTTTCTATGTATAATAAGTATGTATTTAAAAACTATATAAGTATTATATCAGCTATCTGGCCGCCATCACACAAGCTTTGCTTAGTTTGGGGTCAGATGGTGTCGTGTGTGAATTGTCCACCAATATTTATTTTATTATTTATTTATTTATAGTTCCATTTGATAGCAGGCTAGACTTATTTGATTATTTGTAAATCGTCGATATATTTCATCGGTATATGGATAATTCAGTTATGCTTAGTAAATTTAGTGTAGTTTAGGTTTGATATAGAGACTCACTAAAGGTCTATTAACTGGTTTTTGTAACAGGCGTGTCAATAAACAAGTGACTGGAAAAATTGAGTACTATGTAATAATAACTACAATTATTTATATGCTAATAATTAAGTTTTTACCGAAAATACAAAAACTGACATCAATTTAAAATTAAACAGACACTAGACTACATTTTATAATTTCTGTGATATCTACAATAGCGTCGTCCAGTTAAATTCAAGTTATTTTTGTTGTAATTGCGAAAACTGCCACACCGATTTCAATCCAAAATCGCATGGAACTGGAATGGAAACCTTGGAACAATAATCTTATCAAACAATAAAAAGATCTAGCAAAATCTATTCACAATTGGCGAATCTATACCGTAACATTCATACAAAAAATAAAAATGTATTTGAGAACTTCCTCCTTTTTCAAAGTCGGGTAAAAATAAAACTTCGTTATTTTAAGCTTTGTCTTTGACATTGACATTGGCTCTTATGTTTGACATATACAGTTTCACTTGTTGTACTTCTAGTTTTTTATGTCAGGCGATATACTTTAATTTTATAGTGTGCTTTGAATATAAATACACTATCACTACACTATTCGCAACATTTAAAATTTTATGCGTTCCTTTCAACAAATGTGAATATTATGTAATTCGCCATTTGACATGAAATAAGTGATTCTTGAAGCAAATCGGAAAAAAAATGTGTGCGCTTAAAACCGCACGGCAGAAGTTAAAACTAAAATAAGAAATACTTAACTATATAAAGACTACTAGGTAAATAATTTTAATTTAAAACTTTTACGGCTGAATGATTAGTATCCATGGCCAAGAATAAATTTTAAAAAAATAATTACGCGGGTCGAAAATGCCGTTTGACTTAGGTACAAGTTTTTAGTGTTTGCTATTTAGTTATGACATATTTATGTATTTCGCTAAAAATGCATAAATATGTTGTGTTATAGTGTATTTGTGTAAGCACTTTCTTATGAAAATGGGTATCATTTTGTGTGTTTACGTCGTGTAAGTGCTATGATAAAATATTACAACCATAACTTTTTTGCAATGGACGTGAAATGCAAATTTAACATTTCGTGACAGGTTCAATTGATGTTGTAAGTACCTAGAAGTTAATGTCGTGATAAAACAGTTTAAAAATTCGCCAGTTTCAGCGAGAAAGTCGCTAAGGTGTCAGTAAACACTGGTAGTGAGCAGCGAGAGAGATTAATGTATTGTCCCATGTCCTCCTCTAACAATTATCTTTCTCGCTCTAGCATCCCGAGTTTACCCGAAATTTCTTATCATATCCGAGCGTGATGATCACGTGATCATGAGTCCATTTCACAGCCCACGAAAATTCTGTCTATAACGCGCCTAAAGAAGTTTTCACTTCAAAAAATTAAATCCGGAACTGGCAACACAAAGCGGCCAACAGCTGATTCTGCCGATTTGTTGCATTTCGCGCGTATACTAAGTATATAGTTTCATGTTTACAAACTTTAATTTGAGTTGCAAAACCATATTAAATACTTGTACTGTTCGCTGCCGTATTAGATGTGAATACCTAATTCGTGTGTGCATTGTAACTTAGCGTATGATTTGAGTGAACTGTATTACAATGCGCGTTATACGTAGATTACAAAATGCAACCAACGTATGCACGTAATTTTATCTAATTCGATGTTTTGAGATTTACAACGAAATAGGTATGTGTGTGTGTGTGGAGTGATTAATATTTGGTCAGAACAAAGTTTTTTCCTTGGGTAAGTCCCAAATGTGTCCCTATTAAAAACCAATAGGTAGGTAATACTTTTTACTTAAAGATCTCGGTAAGATTGTAGGCCACTTAACACTGGCAGGTTAACTCACGGGTCACATCTAACTATTCCATAAAATAATTCAGTAACCCTAGCCGACACGCACACATGCGTAAATATGTGCGAACAACATCTGCATTGTTGTGTGGAGAGTAGGTAAGTCCACTGCACCGTTTGTTTGGAGTTTAGGCCGAGTGTCCGGGGTGTGACAGGAGTTAAACTGCATTTGTAGCAAATAAAGTGGCCAAGTGCGAGTTGGACTCGCCCATGAAGGGTTCCGTTGCAGCAAGTAACATAATATACATAGTACACATAGTTCTTGTAGTTCGTTGTAACTTTAGTCGAAGTTTCAATAATAGTGTATTTATGACGTACTAAAAAAAACTACTCATCAGATCGAGTTCAAACTAATTTTCGTTGGTAGTTTACATGGTAATGTACATCAAATATTTTTTTTAGATTTTTCATTGTCTTACTTTAGAAGTTAGAGGGGGGGGGGGGACACATTTTACCACTTTGGAAGTGTCTCTTGCGCAAATTATTCAGTGTAGACGAAAATGATTTTAGAAACCTCAACAACATTTTTAAAGACCTATCGATAGACACCCCACACGTGTAGGTTTGATGAAAAAATTTTTTTTGAGTTTCAGTTCTCAGTATATGGGGGGCAACCTTAATTTTTCTTTTTTTTTAATTTTTTTTGTTCAAATCTTAATGCGGTTCACAGAATACATCTACTTACCAAGTTTCAACAGTGTAGTTATCATAGTTTCGGCAAAAAGGGGCTGTGACATACGGACGGACAGACAGACAGACAGACAGACAGACATGACGAATCTATAAGGGTTCCGTTTTTACGTTTTACGGAACCCTAAAAACAAATGAGTTAAATGAAATTGTGTTGTGTAGTATGGTTAGCTCAAATATTTTAGTACAGTAACCTCAACCAAATTTTAGGTAAACCGTTAAATCCAGTGATGATGGCATACATATTCATCTGAATTTGGAAAAGTACACAGAGGTGTGGGCAGGACTTGACGAACGACCTGAGGGTCGTTCGTCGGTTGTGAAATTGTATTATTTATAGTACTGCCAAACAATAATGTGAATCACTGTGTTCTGGTTTGAAGAGCAATTTTTCCAGCAAAATTATATGGTTATGGTATATCTCATATTTTCCTTTTTCTACTACAACCAGCCCAGGGTGTCCCAGAAAGCCAGCATTCTTTTCAGGGACAGATGCTGGTGATTGGAGGATTTCTGCCTGTTGATCTGCCACACTACTTTACTACGTTGAACTGCATTCCCAGTACCTCCCACATTGTAAACCGTTGTAACATCGTCAGGATCCGCCACCATCGAGCACGCCGGCCACGAACGCAGTCTCTCAGTATACAGAGCAAGCGTTCAGTTTACGCATTTTGACTCACTTTCAACAATGATCTCGTGCGATGGTCACTCAAGCATTCCATTATCAAGAGTATAGTTCCCTCATTGTAAACCGTTGTGTACGAGTATCTCCAGGATCCGCCTCGGTCAAGCATGCCGGCCACGAACGCAGTCTCTCAGTATACAGAGCAAGCGTTTAGTTCACGCATTCTGACTCACTTCAACTATCTCATGATGTATTTTTTTTTGCTTTTATAGGTTTACACTTGACCGCCATCTCGCCTGATGTTAAGCGACGATACGATCTACGACGGAGCGTGTTTACCTATAAAAAAAAATGTGTGCGCTTAAAACCGCACGGCAGAAGTGAAAACTGAAATAAGAAATATTTAACTATATAAAGACTACAAAATAATTTTAATTTAAAACTTTTACGGCTGAATGATTAGTATCCATGGCCAAGAATAAATTAAAAAAAAAAAAATTACGCGGGTCGAAAATGCTGTTTGACTCACACTCACAAGTTTTTAGTGTTTGCTATTTAGTTATGTCATATTTATGTATTTCGCTAAAAATGCATAAATATGTTGTGTTATAGTGTATTTGTGTAAGCACTTTCTTACCTTTCTTATGGGTATAATGGTATAATGGGTATCATTTTGTGTGTTTACGTAGTGTAAGTGCTGTGATAAAATATTACAACCATAACTTTTTTGCAATGGACGTGAAATGCAAATTTAACATTTCGTGACAGGTTCAATTGATGTGGTAAGTACCTATAAGTTAATGTCGTGATAAAAAAGTTTAAAAATTCGCCAGTTTCAGCGAGAAAGTCGCTAAGGTGTCAGTCAACACTGGTAGTGAGCAGCGAGAGAGAGTAAGAGTATGTATTGTCCCATGTCCTTCTCTAACAATTATCTTTCTCGGTCTGGCACGTTTGTTGACCACATTATCTTTCTCGCTCTAGCATCCCGAGTTTACCCGAAATTTCTTATCATATCCGAGCGTGATGATCACGTGATCATGAGTCCATTTCACAGCCCACGAAAATTCTGTCTATAACGCGCCTAAAGAAGTTTTCACTTCAAAAACTAATTCACTCTCGATTTAAAGACACAAAGATGTCAATCAAGTTTTCAGTGTTTGCATTGTAAACCGTTGTAATATCGCCAGGATCCTCCTCCATACAGAGCAAGCGTTTAGTTTACGCATGCTAACTCACTTCAACTATCGCACGAGTGAATTCAAGCATTCGGTTCCCGCATAGTTAATCGTTGTAAATTGTAATATGTCCAGGATCCGCCCCCGTCGAGCACGCCGGCCACGAACGCGGTGTCGTCGTCGACCGGCAACGTGGTGGTGGACCTGGCCGCGTGGCTGGCCGGCGACGTGCCGCACTCGCAGTGGCGCCGCCTCGTGCCGGCGCGCGAGACGCCGCCCCCAGACGCCGCGCTGCCGCCCAGAGACAACCACCTCGCGCACAAGTACCTCGCCAAGTGGAGGGAGAGGGTCAGTACGACTGCATCTTTTTTTGAACTGAACTTTATGGGAATAATTTTGAGTCTAATTTCAGTTAATTTAAGTCTTCCAATCCTGTCCTGAACTAGTGATAAAATAATAAGTCCATTGGGTAGATTTTGGAAAAATGTGGGATACCACATATTTTTTGTTTTTTGTCTTATTACATATTAATAATTAACATAGATATAGATCATCAAACCTCCGGAGTGGAGGATTCTGACGTCACGTGTTAGTAAAAATCGAACAATGAAGTGACGCCACTCGAAACGTCTAAGCACTGTATCTTCGTAATTTTGTGTTTATGAAGCAAAATAAAAAATATTGTACACTCTCTGACGGAATAATTAGTTTTTTTGTCATTATGCATAGTGTTAAGTAACTCTATAGATAGATATAAATTTACTATTCGTAGAAAAAGAATTTATTCCATGGTTCTTTCTATACCTAAATATAATGAGATAGAAATAAAAGATAATGGATGAACTATTTTACACTTACAGGCTCCCAGTGAACACGAGTGATACCCACGGTCTTCAATGTAATGATTATAATATTGTAATATTGGTGTTGTCAGACGTTGCTGTCGCACGGCATGCGGCCGCTGTCGCTGGAGGCGCGCGGCTGGCTCCGGCCCGTCATGTTCGACCCGAGCTCGCGCATCGCGCGCCACGCCGCCTGCCAGATGGTGCGCGAGCTCTGCGACTCGTACGAGCGGACCAAGGCTGTGAGTATACTGTGTATCATCGCGAAGCTACGTTCTTAGAACATACCGGTTTGCACATGTTTCCTTGTAAAGGGATCTGTGGCAGTTGGCCTTACCTGCAAGAGTGACTTTCCTCTCTCAACTGCCTACCGAACTTTGTGGTAGCCCAAAAGACGCAGGGCCCTACTAACCTAATCAAACCGTACTCAACGAGTAGATGTAGTACTCGTACACGTCTGTTTTCCTTCACCGTTCCTACCTTCCTTACCAGGAAAAACGTTAAATATAAATGCATGAAAATATACTTAGATTTGTCATGTCTTACTTCTGAGGATTCAATAAGTTTTACCCTGACTATATAATCCTGCGTGGCCCAACCCTTATACAGGTGGAATTAGATATGTCTATTTGTAAATCTCAGTCTTGATGTTTTTCTTTAACAGGTATTGATTTTGCTGACGAGCTTTTTACCTGACGTCGGAGCCGCTGGTGAAGCGAGTGAACAATTCTTACAACTGTACGAATGTAAGTTGATTTTCCTATTCGAATGTGTAAACACATACGTCTTCATACATAAATACATGTTACATACTTTAGTTGTTACACGTGTTGTCTAAATAAAAATCGTTCTGTACAGCTCTCGCTTCGGAGGCCCCTTGGAAACAGTTCTTGGCTCTCCGCGGCGTATTGCAGCAGATAGCAGATCTAATGACCAAGGAGATCGAACAGTTGCATCGTCTGGAGGAGACCACTCTGACATCTGACCTCGCTCAGGGTAAGCATAACCAAATAGCTAAAACTTTCAATTAAATGGGATGCAACATAGAATCGTCCTTCTCTAAATACATATTATTATATAATTTAAAAATACAAATGCATAATGATGAATATAAGTTATAATGAGTTCGATGACTGTCACAAATTTATTTGTAGCTGTTAGGTACATATTTATCTGAAAAAAACTTATTTGTTGGGATAGCTTTCGATTCATACTAGAATTTAAATATGTAACTGCATACAGCCCCTTTTACATGTTTTAGTTCTAAATAAGCTAATACAATAGCTGAGCGGCGTTTCATGGGAGAGGTCTACGTCCAGCACAGGACCAGGGTGGCATTGTTAAGATGGCGATGGATTCTAAGGCGATTAACACACTGCCACGCACCACGCAGCGTAGTGCGTGAATGCGTGTTCTAACGTTGCTTGTAAGTACTTCCGTTTATATAGAAAACACGCACAGTTTTCCATAGAAACGAGGTGGTTACAAGCAACGTTAGAACACGCATTGACGCGCTTCGCTGCGTGGTGCGTGGTAGTGAGTTAATCGCCGTAATAAATATTTGTGGGTGTCTCTAGCAAATGCAATAAATTCTCAAATGTAATGTAACTGAATGTGATAACTTGTTGTCAGGTTACGCACTAAAGCGTCTGACGGAGCTGCTGGCCATGTTCCTGGAAGAGGGCGGAGCGCGGCGCGCGTACAAGACGCGGCTGGTGGGCGCCGTGCTCGGCGGGTACCTGTCGCTGCGGCGCCTGGTGGTGCAGCGCACGCGCCTCACCGACGACACGCAGGAGAAGCTGCTCGAGCTGCTCGAGGAGATGACCACCGGTACCCCGCACCATACCCACCACACTCTATACACCCACTGCCAGTTCACGCCGAGACCCCGACACGTCTCTCGCGACGCGTGTCTCGGTCGCGGTCGCGGCGCGAACTGGCGCCCATAAAATTCCATAATGTCAAGTGCCTATCGCGGTCTCCGGGCGAACCGCTACTTTTAGGAGAGAGGTCAGGTGTAGGTTAACGGGTAACACCACTAGATGACCACCGGTATACCTTACAAAACCTTAACCACTAACATCATTTTACATACTCACTATTGAGACTTGGGGCTTTTTTGTAGTAAAATTTATTGACAATACGCCCAAAACTTCCCTACACATAAATACTAAAGAACTATTGCAATAGTACTCTTTTCAAACACAATAAGCACTTACAATAAGCGCTTCTGTTTTCCTATTATTCTCCTAATTCAAGACACATACAAAAAAAATAACAAACGACAAAGTTCCCGGGATATGGAGTCTGGGGTGGCTAATAAAAAAAAAGTGTAATAAACAAGTGTAATCTTAATCACACTTTTTTTTCACTTCTGTGAAAACTTAACTATCTGCACTTTTCTCAAAAGTCCATTGCATCTTTTGTCTGCTAAATCTAATTATTACTATTGTTATGTATCACTCAGAACCAACATTAATGTGCAGGAACCGAAGCGGAAACCGCCGAATTCATGGCCGTCTGCATCGAGACGGTGCAGAAGTACCCGCTGCACGACTACCGCACGCCCGTGTTCATCTTCGAGCGGCTCTGCTCCATCATCTACCCCGAGGAGAACGACGTCGGCGAGTTCTTCCTCACGCTCGAGAAGGATCCTCAGCAGGAGGACTTCTTGCAGGTACTGGAATGGTTTTGATGGGATAACACGCTCTCGATTCGAAGCCATCAAGGTTGTAACCATTGGGTTAAACCTAAGGCAACGCTACAATAGTTAGACGTTCTTGTCACAGAAATAGAGAGTCAAACTTCTTCGTTCGAGTTTTTGCATTTGGTACGTTAAAGTGAGCATTCAAATATTGTGTTCCGTGTTCCACTGTTTCAGCCGTTGATGTTAGATGGTTTTAAAGCTTTCGGTGGTAGTTGAGCTGTCATAATTATGTAGTTCAATCTGCAATTTTGCATCAATAGTCAGATTATAGTCTCGCTATTCTCCGCGATTCACGTTTACATTTTTTTCAGATTTACGTATTTATAGTATGGGGATGAGGTACGACGGTATACGCCGGTGGTCCAATGCAAATACAATCTGTTGTTAATTATTATTTTTATTTTGTCGAGCACCAAATCAATGAATAAAAATTAATACATACTCGTAGACATCACATATCTTTTTCCCTGACGTTAAACTTCAAAACATTCCTAAGTTAAATATTTACTAGTGGCCAGAGTGGCGCGTGAATGAAAACTTATTAGGTAAGTATAAAGTATTTGCCACAATAGTGTGAAACAAAAATGGCAGAGTTGGGTCTCTATGGAGACTTTACAGAAAAACTTAAATAGCTAGCCTACCTATTGCCAAATATAAAATTACCTCGCAGAGGTGTTGTTGAAGTGACATAAATTACAAAAACAAATCGCTAAAACGGTAAATTAAATTGGTCTTACAGTGTATATCGTTATAAACTTATAACTATCATCTTTCTCCAGGGTCGTATGCTGGGCAATCCCTACTCCTCGCTAGAACCGGGCATGGGCCCCCTGATGCGCGACGTGAAGAACAAGATCTGCACCGACTGCGAGCTGGTCGCGCTCCTGGAAGACGACAACGGGATGGAACTGCTTGTCTGCAACAAAATCATGTCGCTGGACTTACCCGTCAAGGATGTCTACAAGAAGGTAGCGTCTTACTTAAAGTACCTCTTAGCTTTGGGCTGATAACAGATTGACAGCCCAGGAAATCGTGATACTGCTCAAAGATTTGAGAAAGATTACCATTTGATGTCAGTTTTTAAAGTTTGATGTGACAAAGTTTGGCAGAAAATGCCCTCTTTTGTAGAGTCCACTAGACTAGAGTACTAACCTATTTTCTAGCACCAAGTAGACCTGTACAGATATTACTGTATTCCTTAACCCAGTTGACATCATCTTCACAGTTTTTTTTAAACAGCATCAGCCTTTCTTAGTCCACTGCTTGACATAGGACTCTCCCATGGCTCGCCACTCCAATGATGTCAAATGCCATCTAAGGCCGTTTATTCTTTATTGTAGTTGACCCATGCCAGATACCATCCATCTGCATCTACTGGTTACCGTGGTTTGGCTTATCGTAAAAGTCGTAGCGTATCTAGTCATGACCGTCAGTAATGAGGAAACGATCAAGAAGAAGAAGAATCTATGGACTGGGAGGACTGGCGGATAGAATTATTGTTTTACTTATAATTTTGTAAATGTTATCCCAGGTGTGGTGCACGTCAGGCGAGGCGGTGGACGCGATGCGTGTAGTGTACCGCATGCGCGGCCTGCTCGGCGACGCCACCGAGGAGTTCGTGGAGACGCTCAGCCAGACCAACGCGGAGGCCGTGGACGACGAGCAAGTCTACCGCATGGCGAACGTGCTGGCCGACTGCGGTGAGACCACACCCTGCCTCGCATTCACCATACACTGTTGATTGGGCATGTCCGCTACTGATAGGTTGCATGGCAACTGATTTACTGTTAGTGCTCCCATAGATTGGTTTTATGTTTTATGATTTTTTTATTCACTTTCGCTGATGCACGTATGTGCACGTTATTATCCAACTGGATAAGGACGTCCTGTTTACTCTTTAGTATTCTACTAATAGTATAAATGCGTGATGTTTGTACGGATGGGTGGTGTATGGATTTTGTCGATTTTTAACATAAAATTCGAGTCCCATATTTGTTCATATTCTACCTGACGAATTGATTTATTAAAATGGTATAATTTGACCTAGTCACCATCCCAATTGTATGTTGTGTGCCAGGCGGTCTAGAGCCGATGCTGACACAATACTTTTTATACACGTCATCGTCATCCACAGCCTTCTCTATCCCACTGCTGGGTATAGGCCTCTCTTTTCCCACACCATCTTTCTCAGTCCTGTGTCAATTGAGTCCAGGTTCGACAGGCGATAGAAACGATATCGTTGATCCATATTGCAGCTGGATGTTCTACTTCACACATATTAAAAAAAAAATTGGCAGTCATAGGAACGGCCGATAGAAGTGAAAACTTATAACTCAGAATTTGATAGCTTACTTAGGAAATTACGTGGGTGAAACCGGAGGGTGTGTCCATGAGCATGACCATCTAGAAACGCGTCAGCAAATGGGAAATCCTCACGCATTTCTAGATAGCCAATGGGAAATGCTGACGCATTTCTAGAAAACCAATCGCCATGGTCCCGAATTTACCCGAAGATTTCTTATCATTCCCGAGCGTGACGCTAGAAATCAATTCACAGCCCACGAAAAATCTGTCGTGGTGCGCCAAAAGAAGTTTTCAATAATGTTGTATGTTATTGTGTCAGGCGGTCTGGAGGCGATGCTGGTGCGTCTGGCGGCGGTGCAGCGCGTGGGGTCGGCGCGCGCGCTGTGCGGCACGCTGCTGCGGCTGCTGGCGCTGTGCGCGCGCGTGCGGCGCTGCGTGCGCGTGCTCACCCGCGCGGACACGCGCGCGCTGCCCGTGCTGCTGCACGCGCTGCACCTGGCCGCGCTCGAGGCGCGCGACGTGCAGCTCGTCTACCAGCTGCTCGAGGCGAGTCTCATCATCACTAAACGTCAAGCCGCTTGATACACGGCCGTGTAATATATTACACGTAATGACGAAAACCAACAAACTTAACTTTACAGTTGGGTTTTTGACGGGATTGTTTTTTTTTCGTTTTCTTTTATTTGGTCAGGTATGCCTATAAATTTAAGTTTAATGGCGTCTAGTTGAACCGGCATATATTTTGACATAAAACACATTTAGATAAAAGTAAAAAAAAATTTTTTGAAGAATCTAATTTATGCTATTTTTTGTTTTTCCCTGTTTGTTATAACGTATACAATGAATTAACCCCTAAGGCTCTTATTGCAATCATATATCACTGGGTAACATTTGAAATTTATTGCATATGAAAAAGAACGTATTAGCGAAGTGTCGAATTTTCTTCAGATAATGGAGCGCATTTTGTCGGTGGCGGCGAGCGAGAGCTTGGAGTCTTTCCTGCAGTTCTCTTTGACTTTCGGCGGCCCTGAGCACGTGCAGGCTCTGCTCAACTGTACCGATTGTCCAGGTAAGATAAACCAACTCAATTCAATTTATTTATTCGAACCATAAACTCATAAGAAGACTTGGTAACATCGTTTACAAAAAAACTTAAGGATCTGTACACAATAAGTCCCTAACATTAACTGTCCAGAAAAATATAATTAAATCGATATTCAAACTCTCAGACCCCAATTAAGATAATTGTTAGCCAAAATACCCCGGAATAGGCCCAGTACAGATCTATTGTCAGTCTTCATACATCGGCATTCAAATTCGGCTCATGAGGTAGTTTTATTACTGCCAAGCGAAATAGGTCGTGAGACGTACTTATTTGGTATTTGTCCTTGAGTAAACTCACTGGAGTTTTTTCCTCCTGATTTGTGTATTCCAATATATTAGTTTAAATAGGAAAGGAATCATAACATTGATATTAGTGTGTAGTTATCATATAGGTGAGTCAACGTTGAAACTGGTAAAAAACGAATACTGAGAGAAACGTCAAATTCAAGTTTATTTTTTTAACTGATGAATTAATTTAACATAATATTTCTATTTTATTCAAATGTTACGTAATATTCGTTGCAGGGATCCGCACCAATTCTCTCGCCCTGGGCCACCTGACGCGCGTCCTGGCCGCGCTGGTGTACGGCAACGATCTGAAGATGGCCATGCTCGTGGACCACTTCAAGCCGGTGCTGGACTTCGACCGGCTCGACTCCGAGCAGTGGACCGACGAGGAGTTCCGCATGGAGCTGTTCTGCGTGCTCTGCGCCAACATCGAGCGGAACTCCATCGGCGGGACGCTGAAGGACTACCTCATCTCGCTGGGGGTGGTTCGAGATGCGCTCGAGTATATCGTGGTGAGTTTACTGCTACTGAAACAATTTAGTTTCCAGCTCTCTTCATAAACCCACTTTAGTTTGCTGTTGATTTGCTCAGGCCAGCTACAGAGCAACAATTCCGTTACTGCTCTAAGCATAAACCCACTGTTGTGCTCCCATTTGTTAAGTCAGTTCAGGACTATGGTCTCGACTATCTTTCAAAGAGAGAGTTGATCCACCACACAGGCCAAGTACAGGTTTGCGGATCTAAATGTCGTTGAAATGTATTCTTTTTGTTGCTATTTTTTGTAGTGATAAGACTCATGCAGATTTCACTTGGGAAAGTACCACCTACCTTTGCCAGTTATTCTAATGACAAACAGTAATGGGCAAACATCACTGTTTTCCAGTTTGAAGGGCAATTTTTCCAGTAAAATTACAGGGAATAGAAATAAAGCATCTTATATTTCTGGGTCACATGCGCAGTGCAGTGTTAGGTAATGATTTAGACTCGACATGCCACGAATATTCGGCTACTATTCGGTATTCGGCCGAATAATAGGTACTATTCGGCCGAATACCGAATACCAAATCATGAGGAAAAAAGACACATCATATTAATCCACCTCTTGAAATCTTGCTACTACACAGCAAACAATTGGCCAGTTTATTGTTTTCACTACAAATCTTATAATATTCCCATATGGCCGATTTTTTAATAAATCGGTGGCATTTTTTAATGAACAAACAATTGAAAAAGAACTAACGAACAAACTTTTCTGCAAAATCGTAAAGTTTTATTTAATTTGTTATATATATTAATCTGACAATGCGTGCCGTGACGTGATTTACTCGCAATTGAAACAGTCGAATAGCCTCACACCGCCCGCGCGCGTTTGAGACAGATCGCAACCTCTCGTATTAATTATTATTCTTTACGCGGTCCACTAGCATGTACTTTGTGCCGAATATTCGGCGCTTCGGCCGACAGCGTTGCCGAATATTCGGTCTTCGGCCAAATCACTATTCGTGGCAACTCTACTTTAGACTATATGTGGTCCAATAACAGCGTGATATTATGTCGTGTTGCTTACCATCAGCCGTAATTATATTTAAAAAAAATACCTTTTTTCTCTTCTCCCTTTCTCTTGCACAGTCAAAAAAGCGATCTGCAAATCATGGATCGTTTACAAACGCAATGATACTCAAAGATCGAGATCTGAGTATAGAACCAATTACATCACCCTAGACATGAAAGTTTATTGTTATCGTATATTCTAATACTAGCGCTAATATGTGTGCCCGTACGCGGTATATTAAGGTAATTCGATATAAAAACCAGAAAGGTATTTTCCTGATTGTAAACTACTTGTATCCGTTTATTCTTTTTTTTTAAATGAGTGTGTTGTTGACAGAAGCACGCTCCATGCGTGAAACCCACTCTCGTGTGCACCGATTCTGACGAGCTCAAGGAATTCATTAGTCGTCCCGCTCTCAAGTACGTCTTGAGATTCCTCACGGGCCTGGCCAACGATCACGAACCAACACAGGTAACTATAAAACTTATTACAGAAGAGTTGTCTAACATTTTTAGATTTGTGTATTTTTTTTATTGTGTCTCCTAAATTTCAAATTCCTAAGAAATTTGTGTGGTAGAGCAACATTTCAAACATTAATTATTATATTATACTGCATGTTATTCATCTAAACTAAACTGTATAAACCACAATAAGCTATTTAATATAATTTATAAGTTATTAATAAGTTAAGTACAATAAGGAGTTACTAACACTTACCACACCTGCTTACACATACTTAAAAAAGTGATGTATGTATCCTTGTGTCTGTCTGTCTGATAGCTCGCAAAGAAATGGATCAATTTTAATGTCTTGTTTTTGTTTGGAAACTGATGTGATCGAGGTGCTCTTCTATGTATAACATATTTGTTGTATATGTCACCGTAAAATTATAAACACCGTCAGATTATAATCTAACGCGTGAGATTATAATTCTCCAATAGTTGTAAATCTTGGTGTCTACAAATCGAGAGTGAATGGGTTTTTTCTAAGCAAGCACGCTCCATCGTATACCGCATCCGTCGCTTAACATCAGGCGAGATGGCGGTCAAGTCTAAACTTATAATAGGTAAAAAAACCGGTGACACATAATAGTCAAGTTTTACATTAAATAAAACTTGTATTATTGAGCAGAGACGATGCACAGCATCTATAGTGAGATTGCGCTGTTCTTCTTTCTGGCAACACACAGGAAATACGTCACACTTCTGGTAACTTTAGTCTATGAAAATGGCATGATGCTACCTGATTTCCGGTTCTGGTCACCTGAGCTCGAGCTAAGGCGATGTACCCTCATAGAAGTCTCTCACTCAGCAGGAGCCCTGAAAGGGATGCTGTGCATCGTCTCTGCTCAATAATACAAGTTTTATTTAATGTAAAACTTGACTATTATATCGGCATGTGACGATGCACAGCATCTATAGTGAGAGATGTGTTTATTAGCTCCTGGTGACCACGACGACGCTATGTGTAGAAAAGAGTAAAAAATAAGTTAGGTTATAATTCATTTTACAAACAGCATAAAATATTAACTTTGCATTAATAATTGAAAATCATGTATATATTAGAAACCAGGAATTTCTCGAATCAAATGATTCGGTATTCATTCAGATGAAATAGGTAGGAGGCGCTACCGTTGAACTAAAACTTCCACCTGCGTATTGGCATCTGAATAAATTATCATTACCCAGTTACCGGCAAATTGACACGAAAAGGGAATTATTACCATCAGCTGTGTGTCTATCTTTCTCAATTCAAATTTTCTTATTTCAAAATAGGACAGACGTCTTTGACAGAATTGGGATGTTCCAAAAGTTTCCCAACCTGATTGAATATACAATTATACATGTATCGGTGTCAGTCTTTGAACCAAAAAACTGGCCATGATGTTACGGCCTTACCGATGGGTAATCAGCCCATCCCAACACACAAGTCTTGGGTCTATTCGAGATTTCTCTCTCTGCCACACGATGGACCCGGCACCCTCACGGCGAATCCACGGAATGCTGAAAAGTTCGTCTCGTCTCTCTGTTTTGAAGATATTCTAAAAAGAGTAAGGTCATGCATTAAACAAATAGTCACCTACGTGTGTATGACCCGGTGCCTGATGCTGAAAGATTATACAACTATGCATGCGATACTTCAAACAGAGTAATGATACACGATAGATTATTGTATCACATGTGAACATGTCGTATGGGTTCCAACTTAAGTTGTGTCGCAAAAGGCTTTTGTCAAGCTATCTAATTTCAAAACTTTTCCTCATAAAACATGTTTGTTTAGCAAATGAGCACCCAGATCAGTGTTGTGACTGGCTAAGCAATTGTGCTAGATACCTTCCCAACGAGTTTAGATCCGCGAGTTTATAATTATAGTTGAAATTAATAGCTGCTCACTACTCTATGCAAAGGTTATAAGCTGGTACATAAGTTTTAAGAGTTGAATCTCGCCATCTCGCTCTTAAGTAGGTTTCATTCTACGTCGGACCTAGACTCTAGTAAGTTAGTTCATCGCCAACATTCTGTAATTCTATAAGTAAATGTGGAAGAGTCCACTTCTACAATCCACGTCTCATCATCAACATCATCAACAGCCCACTAAACGTTCCCACTGCTGGGACTCGGGGCCTTCTCTCGCAAGGAGAGAGTTAAGGCCATAATCCACCACGCTGGCCCAGTGCGGGTTGGCGGATGATCCACGTCTACTAGGACTTAAAATGGGCGGGGCAGACCAATAATAAGGGTTCGGCCAGATTGTACTGCGAGAACTCGGCGGCGGTGCGTGCTGGCACGGTCCGAGGACATGACCCCCCCTAAAAACGTTTAACTTAACTGGAGCGGCAAACTTACAGGCAAAATCGTGTGGCGCTACCAATAAAATCTTTTGTACTCCACATCTTGTCCTATTATTGGTGCCCCTGAATTATCAGGCTGCACCTGCGCTTGGTGCGTATTTTTCGCAGACTTCAAGTGATGTTCTCTGACGTGGAGAGTCTGATACGGTGGAGGAAATACACGCGCATTATGAAACACTGCCGTTTTGTCCGATTGATTTTTGGTGGCATAATCTCTCACAATTTTGGTTGATGTACATTGAACTTCAGAGACGCTGAAACTAGAGCTGGCCATAGTAATTGCCATTCTGATATATATTATATTTCCCTCGGGACAACCCGTCGGCAACTAAGTTTAGTCTGCCTGGTAGGTTAGGTCTTGTAGAGCAACGGGCTTCCTCCCGTCCCTACGCCGCAATCGTTTGCTTGTCTGTCTATAGAATTACACAACATTCTTACCTTACCTTACATTCAATTTGTGTATGAATGCGATATTATGCAACACCAATGGAGTTGAGACTGGTCTCACCTGCCATATATCAGAGAGCTTTTAACCGTTGTCTGCTGCATCGGCGGCCAAGATTGATACCAAATCTGTTGTAAGCGATTGTTCGGCTACATTAATTCACCATTATAGATCCGTTCTTACTGCTGGTGGAATCTGCATCTGCTGCAGGGCAGATTTGTGCTTAGGATCTAAGCGCCTTCTCCCCAGTTGTTGCATGTGACGACATTGCAGCCGGGGTGTTTCGAAAGTTGTGAAGTTTCAAAAGCTCTGCAGAATCTGGCTTTCTTTCAGAGACGATTTGTCCCTTTGCAGCACATAATTTCACCTTTGTACGATAGTCCGTACAGGGACCGGTTTGGTATTTTGATATGTGTCCTAAACCAGATCAAGGTATTCGTATTTCAGGAATCGAGATGGTCGCAGGACCGATTTCTCATAGTTTATAGACCCACTACACACACAGTACCCACATACCTGTGTTCCGAAGAAACGACGCCGTCCAATTTGAGAGAGCGGCAAAGTGCTTTTGGCGCACATGACAGTCCGAATGGAAAGCTGGTCATTTGCAGAACCTCGTGCTTGTGTATCAGCCGAAGAAACTTCCGGTGGGCCTCTGCCATGAGTGATCCAGTGGCATAATTAGTTGAACAAGCACAGGCTCGGAGATAATAGCATTTAACGCTTGCTGAGGGGCCTACGGAGCCCGGAGCCACTGCCTCTGATAAGATCGAGAGGACAGCCTCCTTGAACATTGTGTGTGGGGTTATACAAGCACAGGCTTGGAGGTAAATGGTAGACGCCTGCAGTAGGGCCTACGGAGCCCGAGGCGTCTGCCACTGTCTCCGATACGCTCAGAGACAGCCTCCTTCAAAATTCCGTGTGAGGATGTGCTATTCATTTGCGGTCATGCTCTTTCTTTCCTGACGGATTCTCCGTCCTTTGCAGCATTCTTGACAGGGAAGTTATAAACCACGCTCAACGGTTTTGGGGCGCGCTGTGTCAGGGTTTTGAAGTGAAGGACTGTTTTTGTCAAGAAAAGCAGTAAATTTAAGTCTTGGGCCTTGACCGGAACTTCTAAGGTCCTTGTTTTCGGCTAAACCACAGCCAAATCCGCCCGTCTATACTACCTGTGTTTTTCAAGTAAGTCTGTCATTGACAAGATGCTTAGTACTCGGGGGAATTTTACGCAGATTTTCTCAAAGGGTTTTGGTGGTAATTTCTATCATGATATTTATAAGCATATCATTTTCAGCAACCGTTTTCCGCAAACAGTCTGCACGACTTCCTCACAAATTTTGAAATACTTTGATGTGAAACTTAACAGTTGTGAACAGTCTAAATACACCAAAGATTTTTAAATACACATACATTGTGTGACACTGTTGTAAAATATTGTAAAAATTCTAAAATGAAAGGATGCCGAGATTTTATGCAAAGCTTCCTGAAGAGTTTTGATTGTGATTTCCATCAGGATTCGCTCTCTACGAATTTCATTGCAATCGGCTCGTTTTCCGCAAACGACATGTACAACTTCCTCGCTAGTTTTGTGAAACTTTGAAGTAAGGATTAATTAATTGGTAAACAGTGTTGAAAATATTATTACGTGTTAGAGAGGCATTATACATTCTTACTAACGCCTTTTTCTTAGAATCTAGGCAATCTCTAGCCTTTAAAAGTTGACAAAGTCGGTCGTTAAATTTGATGTTGTAAAACTGGGGGTAGCAAAAGTTGACTTTGGTCATAGGTGTACCCGACATCTTTCTCAGATGATTCTCTCAAATTATTTCAGATTTTGTAGGCGGTTCAGTCCAGTAAAACCTACATCGAGTTTCGAAAGAATGTCTCGATTGTTGTCTGGTCTGTTCCATAGCACAAACGATCTCGGACTTTGTGGTAGAAAAAAGTTACTGTTCAGAAAAGATAGCAGGCACCATCCGTTCACTAATCCACAAAAACTCCGGAATCGCTCGTACTTCATCAAGAAATTTACAAAAAATCGCTGTGCATCTCACTTACCTGCTTTTCTTCTTTACCTCTGCTCTTTCATAGTAGTTTGATGAAGCCAGCCGCTTGTGACCACGTGGCGGTGGTTCATCGTACGATAAACCCTGCCGTTTACTCCAGCCACGACTTGTCCTCGGACGAAGCCTGCCGTTAGAGAGTGTGTGACACTCGCTCATCCTCGAGCCCCACTTCCAAGGCGGGCGAGGACAATCTATTTCTTACCGGTACCACTAGGTACCCGTTTCAATAACTACAATTGAAATCACTAATTGCACTTAACGCTTGATCAGTTATTTTCACTTTAGTATAGCACTCGCGCGACACACTAGACAAATAAATGACCATAATCAGATTAAACTATTCGAATTACCGAAATTTTCTCAGAATCGGTGAGAGTTTCGGCTTGAGTTGTTGCTTCAACGAAAGAATACGACGCTATGAGGGTACATCGCCTTAGCTCGAGCTCAGGTGACCAGAACCGGAAATCAGGTAGCATCATGCCATTTTCATAGACTAAAGTTACCAGAAGTGTGACGTATTTCCTGTGTGTTGCCAGAAAGAAGAACAGCGCAATCTCACTATAGATGCTGTGCATCGTCACATGCCGATATAATACGAACGTTACTTAGAATTTAAAATTTGATCACATAGAAATTATTTGACAATAACTGTTTTTCAGATGTTGGTATGCGAGAAAGTGATTCCGATCGTGCACCGGCTCGAGCAGGTGTCGTCGGGCGAGCACGTGGGCTCGCTCGCGGAGAACCTTCTGGAAGCGCTGCGCTCGCAGCCGCAGTGCGCCGCTAAAGTGCAGGAAGTGCGAGATTTCACCCGACAGGTTTGTTACAATTATAACATGCTCATTTTAAAATGTATGAGATAAATTTGACGCGCTTGTAGTGTCTACGAAAACTTATGTTATAAACTGTGCACAAACTGTGTGATTTTATTTTATTCAAATCTCCACCAACTTTTACATAGTATAGTATGAGTTAGATAGTTAAAGTAAAAAAACTGTAAAAGTGTCAGCTGATTTTGACCACATTTAACACCATCATGTTATGTAAGTGACACGAAGTTTCACAAAATAAATTCGTATGATAGATTGTGTTTCTGTAAACAAAGATTTGAATATTTCTTTGTTAGATAGTGCTTCTGTAAACAAAGATTTGAATATTTCTTTGTTAGATAGTGCTTCTGTAAACAATGATTTGAAAACCCCTTTGTTAGATAGTGTTTCTGCAAACAAATATTTGAAAATTCCTATGTTAGATCGTGTTTCTGTAAATAAAGATTTGAAAATTCCTATGTTAGATCGTGTTTCTGTAAACAAACATTTGATAATTCCTATGTTACGTCGTGTTTCTGTAAACAAAGATTTGATAATTCCTATGTTACATCGTGTTTCTGTAAACAAAGATTTGAACATCCCTATGTTAGATCATGTTTCTGTGAACAAAGATTTCAAAACTCCTATGTTAGATCGTGTTTCTGTAAACAAAGATTCGAGAACTCCTATTTTACATCGTGTTTCTGTAAACAAAGATTTGAAAATCCCTATGTTAGATCGTGTTTCTGTTAACAAATATTTGAAAACTCTTATGTTAGATCGTGTTTCTGCAAACAAAGATTTGATAATTCCTTTGTTAGATAGTGTTTCTGTAAACAAAGAATTGAAAAGTCCTACCTCAAGTGTTGTGTCTATATCGCACGTCGCGTCACGTGTATGTTCCAGGAGAAGAAGCGTCTGGCGATGGCGGTGCGCGAGCGTCAGCTGGGCGCGCTGGGCATGCGCAGCAACGAGCGCGGCCAGGTGACGGCGCAGTGCTCGCTCACGCAGCAGGTGGCCGACCTGGCCGAGGAGGCGGGCGCCGTCTGCTGCATCTGCCGCGAGGGGTACAAGTACCAGCCCACCAAGGTACGCCCTACGACATAAACCTTTATAGCTTGTATAATGAGGTCCTTTATAGCTAGCTTGTCAGGTTTTCATCGGGAGCATTTCGGATAGTGTCCAGCTGATCTGCATAAATTATTATTCGTCACACGTTCAGGCAAATTGTTTTCATTAACGATAACGGTTTCTAATTCGGGATGGGGGTGATTGATCTGCACTAACGTCCCGCTAGGGGTATATTGTGCACTTCCCGGGCTAGCCTACCCAAACCAGCCGAGCTCTTTAAAATAGCGGAGCACGGCCATGGGTCGCTGACATACTAGATCCACTCCCATTTTGTCAGGTGTTGTTTCTTTGCATACTTCATTTAGAGTTGTTTCAAGTAGTCCCGAAAGTAATCTTATACTTTCTGTGGCGTCACTGCGTAAGAGCACGCGCTCCACAGTTTCATGCTCCCGCAAACAGCCCCTTAACTATCAGTAGATCGTATTTCTGTGAATACGGTAGTTTAATTCACAGTGACCTGTAATCAATCAACAACATCAGGCGCTGTTCAAATTTCAGGAGTTTATTGGTAACTTTCCCTTCTATCTTACTATTTTAGCTGTGTTCCCAGTGTTAGCAGTTCCCTGTGTTTTAATGCGTAATAACGATATCGGGAGCCGATACAGTGCAAAGTGAACCAGGATTGCGGGGGCGCCGCTAGATAGCGATATCGTCGCAGTATGAAAACGCTCAATACCAATGCCGGGGTTGCGATAGGATGACCGCGCCTTAACAATCGAAATTTCAGTTAGGTTTGCATGCAGTTAGGGAGCGTCGTATAAACCTCGCCCAGGGAGTTAATAGTGCTAAAACCGGCACTGCCCATATACTGTACTAATTGTAATTGTTATTGTACCAATGTTGTGGACGGAATGTTTCAGGTGCTCGGCATCTACACGTTCACGAAGCGCTGCCCGGTGGAGGAGTTCGAGGTGCGCGCGCGCAAGACGCTCGGCTACACCACGGTGTCGCACTACAACATCGTGCACGTCGAGTGTCACATGGCGGCGGTGCGGCTCGCGCGCGCCAGGTAACACGCAGACATAGAATAGATAATACAGATAGAACGGACACTCCCCACCCCCCGCCAGTTTCAAGCTTCCTACCCCGCAAGAACGCGAGAAGCACTCAACGAAGGGTTATATCGGACGACAATTTTCTATGAGAATACGACCATGACGCTGTGTTATTTAAATTTAGGTACCAACTTTTTCATGTGTTCAACGAAACAAGAATAACAGATTTTTAATTTCATAAGAATTTCGATAATATAGGTACAAGGATTGAATCGTTTTTCTACTGAGTTTTGATAAGTTCACAATTTTAAGTTAAGAATAAGAGATTTTTGATTTCATAAGAATTTCCACAAAGATTGAATCATTTTTATAAACTGTGCTACTGGTTTTAGAAGTACGCGCCAACACTGAAGTCCTGTGACGAAATGATTAAACTCGTTGTTTTTAAGCTGCGGCTTTCGTTAATCGTTGTGAAATACGTCAGTGGCGCCAATAACGTATGGTAACGAGTGATGGCGCGGAGTATAGTTCGCTTAGTCACTAGTGTTGCCAATTTAGTGGATTTTTTTACTAAGATTGCTACTATTCAGATTTATTGGTAAGTGATTATTTCTTAGCATTCAACCGACTCAAAAAAAAGAAACAGGTTCTATATTAGACTATCTGTACTTTTATGTGCGTCCATGTATATATTATGTCGGTCAATAGTGAACAATGAATATAGGATTTCATCTAGTAGTATGCTTATTTAAGATTTCGCAACAACCGTTCATTAAAAGCAGTAAGAGGATACGAGTACATTGACTATTGGAATGGATAGTTCCAAAAAAAATTTAGTTATTAACAGCTTTGACATTAACTTATAAACTTTACCGGTTCTAGTACTACCGGTACTACTACGATTTAGTTTCATTTTTAACCAACTTGAAAAAAGGAGACGGATCTCAATTCGTTTATATGTTTGTTACGTGATAGCTCCATTTATTGTGAAACAAAGGACATAAGCCCAAATCACATTGAAAAAACCCAGGTGCCACACCTGGGTTTTTTGATGTACCTCGGATTTTAAGTTATTAGTAATAATATTCTAAACTATCATCATCATCCGTTTGAGTGGCTAACCTGCGTTTTTTTGCCTGTATAAGTTTTGTAGAAGTTCGTGTCAAAAGCTCGTTTTATGGAACAAAATATGTTGTATAATTTGGTGTTAATGATAGAAAAATAATATATACCGGCTGAGTCATAAAGATACATATCAAACAATGCACGAATATGCTTAGGTTCTTTTCGCGATGGGTGGCCTTGGAATTCAAATTCAAACGAGTGTAAGTAAAATAATTCATGATAATACGCTTATTTTTGGTAAAGTACTTTGGACTTTGTATTCAATTATCAGTATGCTTACATCGCGGGTCAAATCTGGACAAGTACTAGCACAAGCACAGCACTAGCATAGGCCTGGGATATGCGTAGATGGGCGTAAGAACTTGAAGAGAGGTATATGCTAAGATGTTATGAAGATGATGATGATGATTACATCGGATTGCAAACAGTATTGGTGAACTTTAAAAAAAACGCCTACAAAACTACACTGATAAAAAAACATGTTAGCCACTAATTTGGGTTACGGGAGTGGTGTAATTTTTTTTCCTAAAATATTTTTACATACAATTATTAGATTTTTTTGAGATTAGATACAATTATTTTGTGCCGAGGTCAGGGTACGATTTGGGCCATGTCTCCTTTGATGTTTCTTTTTTTTTGGTAGATCACAGTTTTGAAATATGAAAACAAAACTAAAAATTACTTTCGTTTATTTATGTTCAAGTTTTTTATGATCGTCGTTGAAATTTGGTCAATTAAGTTTCTGAATTTAATTTGAAATTAAAACTGATTTTTGTTTATTCGGCGCAAATATGATTGTGATTTGAGTATAATAGACTCACTTACTATTCTCACAATACTTATTTAAAGTTTTATGCGATCCTTACTATAATGCGAATAAATAAATCACTATTTATCAATATGCAAAAGTAATATTTTTTAAGCAATTAGGAATAAATTAAATCCGGAACTAGCAACATTATCTTTCCGGCCGGTTCGTAGTTTATTTTCACAAAATTGAATTGTGAGTTTTGAGTTGAAAAATCATGTTTTTCTTTACTGTGCTGACATGAGATGTAAATAATTAGTTTGTGCAGTGTATGATACCTACTCTGATATACCTAGTGAACTGTGATAACGCCTTGCAACTTATGAACGTTGTTGTACCTAATCTAATGTTCTGTGACTAGCCTACCTATAATGAAATACGCGATATGTGGAGTGATTAATTAATATATTGTCAGAATAAAGTTTTCTCTTTGGGTAAGTGTACTTAACTAAAAATCAATTCGTCCATGGTACCTTTATTATCTCCTATTTTGTTTTAAATCTCTTCTCCCTTCTGGTTGTTGATGAAAGTTATATTTACCTACATTAAAGATCGAACACTAACTAGGTAAAAGATTATAGGCCACTTAATACAGGCAGGTGAACTCACGGGTCACAGCTATTCCATAAAATAATTTAGTAACCCTAGATGACACGCACACATGCGTAAATGCGTTCGAACGACATATGCGTAGTTGTGTGAGTGTAGGTATGTCAACTGCACCGTCTGTATAGATTTTAGGCCGAGTGTCCGGGGTGTGACCCTGATAAACGTGTACTAACTGTCGAACGGTTACGTCGCGGATACGTATACAGTGTACGCAAATGGATTCGTATCACACTAATGTTATACAGACTATGAGACTACATTTTGTAGGTTTGTGTGTGTTTCTTCCCACATACCTTTGATACAAACTGAAAACTTGTCACTTACCTCTCCTATCTACACGGAGCTGCTGACCTGGCTGGTGAGTAGCGGAGAAAAATAAATCCCTGAGGTCTTAAAACGGCGGTTCGCGCCGCGACCAAAAACCGAGATACTTGTCGCGGTCACGGCGTGAACTGGCGCCCATACAAATCTATAATGCTAACTAACTGCCTGTCGCGGTCACGGGTCTCGGTCTCCTGTGGCGGTCTCAGCGAGAACCACCGCCTTTGGTCTTTTAAAATATTTGATTATTTTCCTGTAATATTTTAATGTCACTTAAAGCGTACGCATACACTTTGCCATGTGCTGTGAGTGGTTCTTATCAGTTTTGCTGCAGTTTTTACTTTTGATGTTTTTATATAATGATATTAGATTTATAGATATTTTAATTACCTTGATCTTAAAGAGTTTCGGGGTCTCATCTTCTTTGACATTATCTCTACTGAAATACCTTACATGTACTATACCGTAGATACGTTTACTTTCCAGGGATGAGTGGGAGAGCGCTGCTCTGCAGAATGCGTCGACCCGTTGCAACGGCTTGCTGCCGCTCTGGGGACCGCATGTTCCCGAATCGGCATACGCCAGTTGCTTGGCGAGACACACCACTTATCTACAGGTAGGACGAAATATTTAGATATTCGAATATGTCACGTCTGCCAAGCTTTATACGGATAGGCGTGTCATGTGAGCAGAATGCACCCCATGCAGAATGTTTCTACACAGTAGACGCCATCGGCTAGTTGACCCCACGATCGTCCTCCAACGCGATGGAAAGACGATCTCGGAGTGTTTAAAAAAGATTGGAAGATGGAATCTTAGCACCGTACTAAGTCGAGGGAATTGAAAGAGACCATTGCCCAAGGCCAAAGTATGTTACCAAAAAAAATTATCCAAATCTCGTTTTTCTCGTTGAAACTCGCATTCACCATCATTTTTATTCCAGTACATAGTTATTTTCAGCATTAGAATGTAGTAAGATGCATGCATTTGAAATTGAACGGTTCATTAGTCGTCGTTCGCGTTTATAATATAAATATGCTGTTGTCCTAGGAGTGCACGGGACACCGCGACATCGGGCACACGTGCACCATCCACGACCTGAAGCTTCTTCTGGCGCGGTTCGCGCGCGGGCGCACCTTCCACGACGACACGGGCGGCGGCGGGCCGCTGTCCAACATGCAGCTAGTGCCGGCGCTGCTGCACATGGCGCTCTACGTCATCAACACGTGAGTTGCGACACTGACTCCACAGTGTTTCGAAATTTCGTAGCGTAAATATTTTGCGAATATTTATATGATAATAAGTGAAACTTATTTGAGTGTGGATAATGTGATAGTACGTTTTGTCAATGCTAAAATTGTTTAGAAACAGTGATGAAAGTGTGAAGTATAAAATGTAAATAAATGGGTAACAAAATTAAAAACTATTAAAGTTTTAACTTTTGTTAAAGTGTACATTAGAATTGTTTAAAAACTGTAAATAGACAATTCGATGCTCTCTGAAACATAATGTTTACTATCTAAATGATTACTTTAACGCAATGTTCCACATGAAACATAATATCATTGTTCAACAATGTTATACTCTCTGAAACTGACTATTTACTATCATTACTTTGACTCGGTGTTCCAAAATGAAACATCACTATTCCCGATACAAAGGATCCAATCTCACCAAGACAGTCTTAGTCTAAGTAGCGTGTTGTAATAAGCGTCTGACTATTAGACTCTGGAATTCAGACAGCAAGATCGGGTTCGGCGAGTCTTACTGGCTTACAGTCTGAATAACAAGTAGGGTAATAAGACAAAAAAAGCTAGACCGACATACACAATTGGTTCGTGATTGCTCGCTGTTATTATATCTATCTTAGATACTTAAAATTATTGTAATTGCTCTCAAGTTTTTCTAGTGAATTATCCATGACCAATGGATAATTCACATATGTTCATATTATTATCACTTGGCACGTCGTGCAAGGGAGTATTCAAAAAAACCTAATGGTAAGCATAACGCCTGTTATGCCACATAACAGCATTATCTTATGTTGGCCTGAATTTGCCCCTTGGAACTGCAAATGAAACGCAATCGCCAGCTAACTCGACACTAGCGCCATCTAGTTACAGAATCTGAAGATGACATAATTGAAACAATCAATGGAATAATGACATATAATCTTAGTAATAATTACCTCAAGTATTACGTAACGCAATATTTTTCTTATAAAAAGTTCAGAGTATAATAGACTCTGAATTCAGACAGCAAGATCGGGTTCGGCGAGTCTTACTGGCTTACAGTCTGAATAACAAGTAGGGTAATAAGACTAAAAAAAGTTAGACCGACATACACAATTGGTTCGTGATTGCTTGCTGTTATTATATCTATCTTAGTATCTTATAATTTGATCTCAAGTTTTTCTGGTGAATTATCCATAGCCAATGTATAATTAATTCACAAATGTTCATATTACTTAGCACGTCGTGCAAGTGAGTATTCAAAAAAATCTAATGGTAAGCATAACGCCTGTTATGCCACATAACAGCATTATCTTTTGTTGGCCTGAATTTGCCCTTTGGAACTGCAAATGAAACGCAATCGCCAGCTAACTCGACACTAGCGCCATCTAGTTACAGAATCTGAAGATGACATATAATTGAAACAATCAATGGAATAATGACAGATAATCTTAGTAATAATTACCTCAAATATTACGTAACGCAATATTTTTCTTATAAAAAGTTACGGTCAAGCTTGAAGGTAATTTTTAAAAAAGTGGCGAAATTAAAATACATAATAGTAGGAGATCCCGCTATACAACGACCTGCACCGAGATGCTTATTTGATGAAATGTATTTTATATATTTAATTTAATAGGTCATTAGATATATTGCATAGGTATGGGTTGGCTAACAAATGTTTGTCCAGGGTATGATTAATTAATAATAAAAAAAAACATATTTCACCTTTTTGATTATTAGACAAATTCTATACCAATCGAAAGTATGAAGCCCATGGAATAAGCAAACGTTAGGTTGCCTATTCTTTTCTTACTTTAAAACTGAATTTCCGTTAACAACGTTTTATTGAATCAGTTTTCAATTCCTAAGTCGAACAAGCCGCTACGAATATAATGCGAGTATCTTGTATTAGATTAATCGTGATTGCTTACTCAACTACTAAGTATCTATATGAACAAGCAAAGCAAGTTGTAACTAAAACAAAAGTTATCTAGAAAAATTTAAAACCGGCCAAGTGCGAGTGGGACTCGCGCCCGAAGGGTTCCGTACGATATTGTATGGGAGCCCCCTTAATTATTCATTTTATTTTAATGAATTATATTAATGAGAACAAAACTAAATATTCTGTGAATAGTTAAAGCGTCTACCTGTCACCGAGCAAGAAACAGTAAAAAAATCAAGTTTGTTGTATGGGAGCCCCCGTAAATATAAATTTTTAGTATTTGTTGTTACAGCGGCAATAGAATACATCATCGGTGAAAATGTCAACTGTCTAGCTATGACCGTTCTTGAGATACAGCCTGGTGACAGACGGACGGATGGATGGCGAAGTCTCAGTAATTGGGTCCCGTTTTTACCCTTTGGGTTCTGAACCCTAAAAATCTAATAAATAATAAATAAATCTAAAAAAACCTAAGAATCTAATCCCGTTACAGTGAAATACGAAAATTAGTTGTGAAAAATGAATAGTTATGATACCTCTATTTGGATATGCGTAACGTTTACGTTCCGTTATCAGAAAAATCCGCAACGACACATGCCTATTATTGAATTGAAAGTGGTTATTGAATACCTAACGGCAACCACACTACAACCAGTGTTAGTTTAACTTGCATGTTGGCCACATTGTGTAAGGGATTTTATGTAAACATCCTAATAGTAAGCAAAACGCCTGTTATGCCCATAACAGCAACGACGTTAAGCTTGAGACATTAAGTTATCCCCTTCTTACTTTTTACTAGTTTTTCTTTAATAAAAAAAATTACCTTTATGCCAGACCGTAACGTTTTGCAAGACAAATTGCGTTACGTAATACTTATTACTAAGATATTATGTCTTTATTCCATTGATTGTTTCAACTATGTCATCTTCAGATTTTGTAACTAGATGGCGCTAGTGTCGAGTTAGCTGGCGATTGCGTTTCATTTACAGTTCCAAGGGGCGAATTCAGGCCAACAGAAGAACATTGCTGTTATGTGGCATAACAGGCGTTATGCTTACCATTAGGTTTTTTTGAATACTCACTTGCACGACGTGCTAAGTGATAATATTATGAACATTTGTGAATTAATTATACATTGGTTATGGATAATTCAGTAATTCACCAGAAAAATTTGAGATCAAATTAAAAGATACTAAGATAGATAATATAATAACAGCAAGCAATCACGAACCAATTGTGTATGGCGGTCTAACTTTTTTTAGTCTTATTACCCTACTTGTTATTCAGACTGTAAGCCAGTAAGACTCGCCGAACCCGATCTTGCTGTCTGAATTCAGAGTCTATTAGACTCTTGAACTTTTTATAAGAAAAATATTGCGTTACGTAATATTTGAGGTCATTATTACTAAGATTATCTGTCATTATTCCATTGATTGTTTCAATTATGTCATCTTCAGATTCTGTAACTAGATGGCGCTAGTGTCGAGTTAGCTGGCGATTGCGTTTCATTTACAGTTCCAAGGGGCAAATTCAGGCCAACATAAGATAATGCTGTTATGTGGCATAACAGGCGTTATGCTTACCATTAGGTTTTTTTAAATACTCACTTGCACGACGTGCTAAGTGATAATAAAGTGAACTTGTGTGTATGTGTAATTAACCATTGGTCATGGTCATGGATAATTCACTAGAAAAACTTGAGCTACGGTTCAGCTCACGGCTCAAGCGTTACAGCTACATCCGTGAGTCGGCTCTATACTCTATAGGTGAGAGTGGGAACCTGGGAACAGATAAAATTAGAAAGTTTTTTAAATCCGTTCAGTAGTTCCTAAGATTAGCGCGTCAAACAAATAAACTCTTCAACTTTATAGTTATAGTTAGGTATATTGAGATCACATAATATTTTTTGAAGTGAAAACTTCTTGCACTGTGCACCACACACAGATTTTTCGTGGGCTGTGAATCGAACTCAAACGTCACGCTAATGAATGAAATAAATCTTCGAGTGTACTCGGGCTCATGGTGTCAGCATTTCTTGATGGGTATGGCGTGTTACCACGGTTACCATCACACATCTAACCATGGCCATACTTAGAATACTTACTTAGACAACAATGATTTGAAGATTTATTCGAGACTAGCAGCGCCTTTCGGTTTCAGCCGCGTAGTTTCCAAAGTGTGCTATCAAATTCTGAGTGTTCTCACGTCTATATCATCATAGTCCCTATAGCTGTAATTTTTTTAAGTGAAAACTTCTTTTGGCGCTGCACAGACAGATTTTTCGGATTGAATTCTAGCGTCACGCTCGGGAATGATCAGAAATCTTCGGGTAAACTCGGGACTCTAGAAATGCTTTAGCATTTCCCATTGGCCAACTATATCATGAGCATGGCCATCATGGCTACGCGCTCCGGTTTCACCCGCGTAGTTTCTAAAGTAAGCTATCAAATTCTGAGTTATACGTTTTTACTTCTATCGGCAGTTCCTATGACTAGCAATTTTTTGTTATATTGTATGATTGATAAAGTTGCATGTGTCGCCGGCAGGTCCCGCGTGGCGGCGCGCGAGGTGTCCGCGCTAGAGGCCGCGCTGGCCTGGCCCGCGGCGCGCCAGCTCGAGTCGGCGCACGAAGCGGACGGCGCGCTCTACTACGCCACCCTCATGCTCATGCTGTACCCGCACGCCAAGTTAGTAGCTTTTGTTATAAACAAAAACAAAATCTAACATTTTAATTTACCCCGACTGCCTTGGATTTGAAATTTGTACAGTATTCTACTAGACAAGTCCATTCATTTGAAACCCATATTGAGGGAGTAGTAAAAAAAAGTGTAATTCGCCATTTAAATTATAAATAAACATAATCCATATAAATAAAAGAATAAACATTGGTCGACATTTCTCATGCAACACCATCAGATATTTGTATTCAACACACAAATATTTGACCTGGGTGTTTATCGATCTCCACGATCCACGGCTTCGCAGGCAGACTTACTTACCGAGCAAGCTACTGGCCAGGCCAGTGATTGTCAATTCTGATAAATAAAGCTCGGTTATATATTTTCATAAAGTCTGTAAAACCATATGTTAATACGTATTTAAAACTTCGATAAACGACGCAGTATTTAAGTGATTTTTAACCTTTTTCAAAATGGTGCCTTATTCGAAATTTTAACCCAAATATTACTGTTTAAATATTTTTCTTCCCAATTTTTTTTATTGGTATCGGACACTATTTAGCCATTTATTGTAATTTTTTCACTAGAGACATATTTATCATTAATACATTTCGGCCAAATTTTTGGGAAATTTCGGTACTCTGTGCGTCGCTACAGATAGTGCAATCCACGAAGACGCGCCCCACTATTCCTCCTAATCGTTTATAGTATATGTGTGCAAGCTTCAAGCTTCAAGCTTCAAGCGTCAATGTTTGATTGTTATCGGTACACACTAATTACCTATGAATGCACACGCACACTACAATTACTGATGTATGGTTCGCGACTGACGCTCGGAGCAAACGCGATTGGTGGAAACGAAAATTGGTGGGGCGCGTCTTCGTGGATTGCACTATCTATAACGTGTATTGTTCGTGTCAGATGGCGGTCGCAGAAGCTAGAGGTGCTGAAGCGGCTGGTAGTGTGCGGGCACGCGCGCGCGGTCAGCCCCGCCGGGCCGGCGCAGCGCGCGCTGCCGCCCGACCAGCGAGCCGCGCGCGCCTGGGCCGACTACAAGCCCTACGCGCTCTTCGCCGCCGTCATCGACCAGCTCTACAACGTCATGTTCAAGGTAAACACACATATATTGGAACTAACTACCTAGCCGCTTGCTACACTTTTGGCGAATCGATTTTACAATTTTGGCGGGAAAACGGGTGTCAGGTTACTTTAGTGCGTTTGTTTACGCTTCGGCATGTGAAGTGCCGCGTTACTTGTACGTGTTTAAGCCCATTATTCTCAAGAGCGTTTCAAGACGCATCTAGCGGTATAGTTTGTGTATAATTAATGTACTTAAAATGTAAAGTAACATTTTTGACACTTGAGATTTTTTTTGCGATTTCTCAAGTAGTCGATCAGCTATTATATTAATAAAGAAGAAAGTGGTTTTATGGCTTGAATGTGTTGTATACGAAATAACAAACTCGAAAAACCAAAAATAACTGCATTCGATAGCACAAATTATTTTTTTAAATTTTTTCTATACTTGGGGCCCATTTTCCCGCCAAAATTTTTCATTTTTTGTTTATTTTTTATTTTACGATGTTTTTATGTAAATGAACTCTAATTTTAATGTGATATATCAAAATAAAGACCAGTTCAAGTAGACGCCATTAAACACAAATTTATCGGTATACCTTCCCAAATAAAAACACGAAACATTTTTTTCCCCGCCAAAAACCCGACCGCAAAGTTAATTTTGTATTTTTTCGTCATTCGGTGTAATATAGTTACCAAAGTGTATCAAGCGGCTAGAGACGAACTTCTTAAGCTGCATCTACGCTAGGAGAGCCGAGCACGAGCGGAGCACAAGCGGAGCCGTTCTCGGCTTCGTCGTTCGCGGCGTCAAGTGTGGACGTACAACGAACCTACAACGATCACTGTCCTCGAACGTCCACCAGCGCACTGCGAGCGCGAAACAAAATCTCTTTGTGTTCGTCAAAAAACCGACAACAAGCGGAACGCACCCGAGCACGAACGAAATGCTCACAGCGCGCTCGTTCGAGGCTTGTAAGTCGGTTCACAGTAGACGAATAGTGTTCGGCTCGTGCTCCGCTCGTGCTCGGCTCTCCTAGCGTAGACGCAGCTTTAGCATTCCATGGATTCACCGTGTGGGTACCGGGTCCATCGTGTCACGTGTGGCAGAGAGAGAAATCCCGAGTAGATCCAGAGATTTGTGATACGGGTGTAGGTTTAAGGGGCCATTTTCTGACCACCTATAGAATGACGAGACGAGCAGGACATGTGCCTGATGGTAAGCAACATGCCTGCCACATAACAGCAGAGTGACACGCAGATATTGGAACACGAAGAGTCCAAACATTACCTTGCACTGCACTCGTCACCCAGAGATCTAAGATATTATATCTGTAAGCCCTGTAATTTCTCTGGAAATATTGCCCTTCAAACCGGAACAGAGCAATGTTTTCACATTACTGCTTGGCGGTAGAATAACTGGCAAAGGTGACAGACTTATGGCAGACTTAGAGACAGGGATTTTGCTGCGCGATTAAACAGAAAAAAATGTGAGACTAAAACCGTAAGATAAATATTACGGAGGCGACGTCACCAGTGTTGCCATCTTTATTGAAGTGAAAACTTCTTTCGGCGCACCACAGACAGATTTTTCGTGGGCTGTGAATTGAATTCTAGCGTCACGCTCGGGAATGATAAGAAATCTTCGGGTAAACTCGGGACCATGGCCATTGGCCATCTAGACATGCATGAGCATTTCCCACTGGCCATGCTCATGGCGACGACCTCCGGTTTCACCCGCATAGTTTCCAAAGTAAGCTATCAAGTTCTGAGTTTTAAGTTTTCACATTTATCGGCAGTTCCTATGACTGCCAATTTTTTTTTAGATGATCGCACCATTTTTTTTTGCAAATTCTGTTGCTTCTATATCATCTGAAGCAACTTCGTCCGTTCCTGGTGTCTTATAGGACAATTTTGTTCAATACAAGCGGTCCACTTCCGGCTTCGCCCGTGATACATATATCCTATAGCACTCAAGGATCAGGGACATATTATACATCGGTGAAAGCGTTTTTGAGTTTGATAATATTACTTTAGATAGGGAAGGCCGTATTCAAAAAATTCGTGGTCGCCTAATGACGAGAAGGTCCTATTTCCCTAATGTCAGGTCATAGGTTTATTTTTGTTAAGAGATATTTAACAAAGTGAAACATTGGCGCCACCTTAAATACATCGATTGTTCCAGAACGTGAATGCGACTACAGTGGAGCAGTGGCCGGTGAAGCTCGCGGAGTACATCCGGCACAACGACGAGGCGAACGCGAAGGCGGCCGAGAAGATAGTGACGAGCCTCACGGACGAGCTGCTGCCGTGCGCGTCGTTCGCCGAGTTCTGCGACGCGGCCGGCTACCTGGCCGACGTGCCCGAGCCCGACGACTTCCTGCGCGCGGCGCTCGACGCGCTGCCCTGAGCCCGGCCGCCGGCGCCGCGCTGCGCTCCGCCCGGGTGCATGGCCTGCTGAACCACGGCACCGCTAGCACCACCGCTACACTCTTCCCCGTTGTCGCGTCAGACACCACTTTCATATATAGCTTTTATATCCAATACCGCCGCCACTCTACCCCGTTGTCACATCAGACGCTACTTTCATACATACAATAGCTTGTATAATATAGCGATGTAGTTTTCGAAATTTTAGTAGAACCTAATTGTTAATTACGTACTCAATCGTCTGTATTATAGATAGTACGGATTGTTTTTGATACGTAAATCGTAATTGTATCTATTACAAACCACATTCTGATGCTACCTATTCTGTAGTTGTCGAAATGTGTCGTATTCAAACTCACAGTACAAATAAACTGTGGTTAGTTGTTTAATCTATTTTGTCACGGTGGTGCTTTGCGAAGCTCTAGGCGTTCGAGCCGTAACGATGGTTCTTCAGTAGTGTAGTGCGTGAACCGATTCGTCAACGGTTCAGTTGTAGCGAGGCCATTCATTCATAGGCACGGCGACCGCGTCCTTTCACCGCTCTGAGACGTCACGTCAATGAAGCTAAATTAAACTTTAAAGTCACACATTTATCATAGAGGATTGTAACGAATTAAATTATTCAATGTTTATTCACAACTAGTTTGGTGCTTGAATTCTATCGCTTTCTTTTGGTTGTATTAATATAGAGTTTCCGCTTTACATCTGACTTTTATTTTAATTACCTTCCTACTTTACATTATGTTAGTAATCAGGAAATCAATTTATAATTAATAATAATAGCAGGTAAATTGTGGCGACTTTAGCCTTTTCGATCCATACTACCTTTTATATTAGTAATCAGGAAATAATTTGAAATGAGCAATAGCAGGTAAATTGTGGCGAATTTAGCCTTTTCGATCCAGTAATTTCCAACATTCAGTGTAATTTTTAACCGTATAGTTTTAAAAATAGTTGCGCTTGGTTACGTTTCATATTTTAAATACCTCTTTTCCTCATTTCATTTAATTATTTTCAAATTATCATTTTGTCACATTTGACAAGCCTCGTGGCTCAGCACTGAGTCTGGTCAATGAGGGTTATGCCCGGTTTACATTATTCCAGTCCAGCGATCGAATCCAGCGCTGGATTGCTTACTTTAACAGTCTACTTTTGAATCCAGTGCAACTGGACTGCGTCTACATTAGTCCAGTTGCACTGGATTGGTCACACGCCAATCCAGTGCCATTCATGTGCCAACATAGTAAACACTCTTCTTGAAATCATCGTCACTGTAGTGTTCACGCTTCAATGGCTTCTAAATAACTGTAATCATGTAGACGTTAATAGCAATGGACTGGATTCTCGCTTTTCACTTGACTGGAATAATGTAAACCCCGGGCATTATAGGTGTGGGCTCGATTCCGATTTTACCGGTGGTAGGCTTCGGCCGTGGTTGGTGACCACCCACTAGACTAAGTCACGACGCCAAGCGGCCTAGCCGTGTTCCGTCGTGTTGTCTAGTGACACCATTAAGAGAAAACGGGTCAGAACAGCTGCTGCATAACTGCAAGACCGGTCTGTCACACACCAATACTGTACATCGGGAAGCTGGTCATGGAGGGTAGCGGGATCCGAGGCACGGTTGCCGCGACCGACCGCAGATAGTTGGGGGCCCAAGTAGTGAGCTAGCCACTCATGAAAGGCTGCCCCGCCATCTAGCGAAAAATCCCGGGATGCGCTATCCTGCCGGTTGGCGACCGGATGACAAGGCCAGATAGACATCCCCGGGGGGGCTCGGGCGTCCCCGCAGTCTCCAGACTAGCTCCCCACTGGTGTATTCGTGTTGTGTGTTGTGACCAATGGTCAGTAGTGTGCGGCCTCGTTCTACTGCCGTTTTCCCACCGATCCCCTCTCAAAACCAATATGAAAAAAAGTCATTATAGAAACAAGTTTAAAAAGCGGCCGCACGCCTTGTCGGTTAAAGTGCACCTCACTAACATTCGAGGTCTGCACTCAAATCTCACTGCAGTCCACCATCACCTCGAGACTGAGCAGCCGACACTCTTGTTTCTAACGGAGACGCAGATAGGTTGTCCGTCGGACGTGGCGTACCTAACGTATCCAGGCTATACCCTGGAGCACAAATTCCGGCCTCGTGCTGGAGTGTGCCTGTACGCCCGTGACGACATCTGCTGTCGGCGTCTCCGTAACCTTGAGGACACTAGATTTTCTGTCCTTTGGGCACTAATAGACACAGGCATAGACAAAATTATCTACGCCTGTGTGTATCGGTCGCACAGCGGAGATCTGGAGACGACTAGGCTCACGGATTATTTAAGTGAGGCGGCGGACGCGGCTCAACAGAAGTACCCTTCGGCTCAATTAGTGGTACTGGGGGATTTCAACGGCCATCATAAGGAATGGCTGTACCCATACCGGGACACTGACCACGCTGGGCAGGAAACGAGAAAGCTTGCTTTATCGTTAGACCTAACCCAGCTGGTCCAAGAGGCCACAAGAGTACCTGACGTTGAGTCGCATACACCTTATTGCTTAGACCTTCTGCTGACAACTGATCCAGACCGTTATTCCGTGGCGGTATCTTCGCCGTTAGGCAGCTCCGACCACTGTCTGGTGAAATCTGTATCTGTCTACCATCCGCCTGATCCCAGCCCTAGAGGCAACCGGCGGATGTGGCGATACAAGTCAGCAGATTGGGACGAGATGCGCTCTTTCTTTGCGTCTTACCCATGGCAGTCATTGTGCTTCGCTTCTGGTGATCCCTCAGTCTGCGCAGATGCTGTGACTAATGTAATACGAACGGCTATGGAATATTTTATTCCATATTCCGACGTCCCATTATCCAGCAAAGCTCGCCCTTGGTTTGGTTCTCAATGCAAAAGTGCTGAAGCACTTAAGCATGAGACATACCTAGCCTGGGTTGATGCTCGACAGCGTAAGGCAAGGGACATACATCAGAAGAAGAAAGCGTTCAACAAGGCTGCTAAGGCAAGCAAAAAGGTTCTTCAGAGGGCTCGTTTTGACCACATTAGTCGAATAGGGAACAAACTAGCTTCGTACCCTGCGGGCAGCAAAGCGTTTTGGTCCCTAGCTAAATCGGTCGAATCGAACTTCTGCCGCCCCTCACTGCCTCCAATGCTAAAACCTGATGGGACACTGGCTCACACTGCAACGGAGAAAGCAAACTTGTTTGCATCTCAGTTTGCGGAATCTTCGCGTCTAAATGCTGGTAGCGCGACACCTCCCACTCCACCTGGCTGTTCGACTTGTATGTCAGAGATACGTATTCGCCAAATGGAGGTTCGCAAAGTGCTACGCAATCTGGACGTGAACAAAGCCAGTGGCCCAGATGGTATTCCTGCTCTGGTATTGAGGGCTTGTGCGCCTGAGTTGTCACCGATTCTGACGCGCCTATTTAGACTCTCTCTCCAAACTGGGCTAGTACCGAAGTCTTGGAAGCTTGCCAATGTGCAACCAGTGCCCAAAAAGGGTAGTCGTGCTGACCCTGCCAACTACAGGCCCATCTCGGTCACGTCCATACTCTGCAAGACTATGGAACGTGTCTTAAACCACAGGTTCCTGACGTACCTAGAATCGAACGACCTCCTCAGAGACCAGCAATACGGGTTTCGCCGAAACCGGTCCACCGGGGATATTCTAGCGTACGTCACTCACATCTGGAGTGAAGCTATTGAGAAACACGGGGAAGCACTTGCAGTCTCCCTGGATATCTCGAAGGCTTTCGACAGGGTTTGGCATGATGGCCTTGTAAGCAAGCTTTCTAGTTATGGTTTGTCTCCTGGGTTCATTGCGTGGATATCGGACTTCTTGAGGGATCGATCCATACGAGTCGTCATTGATGGCTGCTCGTCGGATCAAATGGCTATTAATGCCGGAGTCCCTCAAGGGTCGGTACTCTCTGCGACGCTCTTCCTGCTACATATCAACGATCTGTTGAAGCCCGGTATCTTTGGGTACGCAGATGATAGCACCGTTGTAGAGAGTTACATATCTAGCGCGAGAGCCAGCGGGCAGCAAACTCAGTTACTGAGAGAGAGTCTGATCGAGCGTTTGAGCTTGACCCTTGAGGCGGTGTCCAAATAGGGCGATGCCAATATGGTCAAGTTCAACGAGAATAAGACGCAGGCGTGTCTGTTCTCCGCTAAAAGGAGTCCTTTCGAACTGACTCCTACTTTTAGAGGTGTATCCGTGCCGGTTTCTGACCGTCTTGAGCTTTTGGGCGTTACTTTGACATCTACGCTCAACTTTGGCTCGTATATCGAGTCCAAGGCTAAACTAGCTGCCAAAAAACTAGGTGTCCTCTCAAAGGTGCGAAGGTACTTCAAGTCTGAACAGTTGCTTACATTATATCAAGCACAGATTCGCTCCTGTATGGAGTACTGTTCGCACCTTTGGGATGGATCGGCTAAGTATCAGCTGGAAGCTCTGGAATCGATCGAGAGACGTGCCAAAAGGCTCATAGGCAACGACACTCTTGTGCGAAAAAGACTCCAAAGTCTTGAACATCGCCGAAAAATTGCTAGCCTGTCGGTTTTTTATCGGATACACTTCGGAGAGTGTGCGGCTGATCTGCATGATCTGATACCACCTTGTCCTTTTTTCTATCGGAATGCTCGTAGCTCGAAAAAGCGACATCGTTTCATGGTTGATGTTCCAAAGACACGAACGAAGAGATTCGACTCTACTTTTGTGATAAGAACGTCTAGGCTATGGAATACGTTGCCTGAGTGGGTTTTCCCCGATAGTTACAATCTTTGTGTCTTCAAATCGAGAGTGAATCGGTTTTTTTCTAGGTAAACACGCTCCATCGTAGACCGCATCGTCGCTTAACATCAGGCGAGATGGCGGTCAAGTGTGAACCTATAAAAGTTAAAAAAAAAAAAAAAAAAAAAAATCCCACATACTCGATTTTTAGTCCAAAATAAACAATTTCGTGCTGACAACGGATGTGTCCTGTGCCTGGGTGTTTCTATGTATCGTAAGTACCTACCTACGTGCTTATAATAAACTTCTTCAATCAGTTACACGGCTTCCACATTGCAAACTTTGTCTACTTAATTGTAGTTTAAAGTAGTTCCAATTAAGCAAAGTTTGCAATGTGAAATATATCGACCTTTACAAAATTTGGAATTTTTGAAGATGTTCAAGAAACCCACCCATTCGCAATTTATTCTAGTTCAAAGATTTGAAGAAAATTAATATTTTAAACCAATAAAATAGAACTCTGTAAATTGAAAATAAATGGTCTTCTTTTTTAACTGTTATAGGCTTACACCTTGATCGCCATCTCGCCTGATGTTAAGCGACGATGCGATCTGCGATGGAGGTCTATAGGAATTCTTTTAAAAAAGTTAGCTTATTAGGCGATACTCATTTTAACCTAGCAGGAAGAAATTTTATGGACATAGATAAATTCTATAACTTCTACTGATATCGTACGGCGTATGACCCATATTCATAAATCTTCAAAAGCTCATCACGGCCAATTCGCTGTGTAACCTGTCATAGTACTTGAAAACGTGCACTTACCTACCTCAAATTCAGTGTTAACCTTTGTTTATACCCCCAACGTAAGCACTCCATAAGTAGGTCACAGTGAGCCCCCTCGTCAACGCGTGACGACCGCGTCGTGCCGACACGGCCTTGTGGCATTTTTAATAGTTTATTATATAGTACATGTGAGCACAGTCTATTAAATCATACAGTCGTTCGACGAAGCCGTCTAGACGGGGCAATCGTGCGGGGTGAGACGCGGGAAGCGCGCTCCTGCATTGCCTACATTACAATGTTAGTATTGCAGGAGCGCGGCTCAGGGCTGACGTCTTCCGTATGTTCTAATTTTATTTTGGTGCCACGTTTGTTTTTAAAATTCCGTCAACGCTACCCGTGTCTAGAAATAATCGGCGTTTCTCCCAAGATCAAAGGCGATGGACTACTGGTAGTCATGCGCGGTCCGAAGGGGGTCACAGGGGGCATGACCCCCCACCCCCCTGTGTACTGGTGACCCCCTCCAAAATTCGAGGCTAGGACCGCGCCTGCTGGTAGTATTTCTTTATACTGTGATGTGAGGTTCAGAGGTACACAGCGATGCGGCGATGTCGCCCGCGATTACTCGGAGGAGTCACGAGGTGTTGCGAAACGTGTCTATAAGGTCTACTAGGAATTGAACCGGAGTCCTTGTGCTTTTTGTTGTGCTCTATTGGAGATCACGGTATGATTATCTGTTGTGCGATAAGTAGGTACGGTTCCCTATTCAACTGTTTACGCTATTGCAAGATGCTACGCACGCACGGCACACGTGTCATTTGTCAACGTTTTGTCACAAAGCAATCGAGATACAGAAGTAAAACTCGCGTGAAATATATTGTCTACTTAACTTTCCATATCTACGCTTGTCGGGCGAGCTAGATTTTACAACACTGCCTTAAGCGAAAAAACTATTGTAGGTATTATTAGTGATGCTCTTATTTATGTAGTATGATTCATTGTTGAGAATAAAACGGGAACAACAGAATTGCATAAATAAAAGCAGCTCACTATTTATTTACTGCTAGGACGAGTCTCATCAGCGTAGAGAAGGCCGAGGCCTTTTTTCACAAGGAAAGAGGCTTTACCAGAAGGCTTTACCTAATCCACACCGCTGGGCATTGTTTGGCAGATGACGCATATTCTCGAAAGATATGTTTTGTAGTGGTAGGACTCTTTGGAGCTTTTCAATGCACCTACTCATGACTGCTTTCTCTCCCGGCCAGGGTTATCACACCTCGATGCCTCCATGGCAATTTGTTGGTAAAACAATTTACTTTTTGAATCAGTTCAAATAGGTTAAAGAAGGTTCCAAGAAGCCATTCTTGGCATTATGAGGCAGAATAAACACCTGCAAGATGTTGGTTATGTTTTTTTTGTAGTATATAGAGTGACAAGACGAACAGGATATAAGTATGCCTAATGGCAAGCAACATGACTACCCAAAACAGCACAGTGACACAGTAGCTTTTGGAACACAAAAAGTTCAAAACATACCTCACTACACTGCGCTCGCCACTCCGAGATATAAAGTGTTTTATCGCTTAGCCCAGTAATTTCTCTGGAAACATTGCCCTTAAACCTGAACACAGTAATGTTTGTACACTTCTGCTTGACAGCAGAATAACTAGCAAACGTGTAATACTTCCCCAGGCGAACTCTGCAAAGAGCCCTAAGATGACCACTACTAAAATGAAATGAGCCAAACATGGCACGGACTCGGCCCGCTCATTCCTTTCTGTCATTTTGACTTTTGTTCTATTGTGGATGCCAGTTATATTGGACTCATTGTCATAATATATAAGATTTGGAGATTATCCAATATCTAAATTATCAATAGCCAAATGAAAACAAAAATGTTCTTAATAGGCCCGCCGCTACCTGTTTTGTCGCCCGAGTGCAGTACAACTTCAGTAGTTGTAAGATGCATTCGACCTTCGGGCTCTGGCACCACCATTGAAAGAAAATAATTTAATCGCCCCTATAGAAGTCACTAGAGTTAGGAAGAATCTAAAGGTGAAGAAGTCACCTGGCCACGACGGTATTGGCATATCGGCATCATTTTACTAGCAGCATTGGGTGTATACCCAATATAAAGCTTGCCGATATAAAGCTTGGTGTGTCTGGCCCGGCTATTCAATGCATTCTTCAAACATTTTCCCTCAATATGGAACACTTGCAAGGTAAATAGTACTACCCTACTACCAAAACCTGGCAAAGATCCTGGCTCTTTTCGTTCTCTTTCAAGCTGCTGCTACGAATCAAACTGTGCATATACTAGACCTGCATTCATACGCGTCTTACCTATAGTGCGGCGGAGTCATACACTTTTTGTAAGACCAGTCAAAAAAATAGACTTCAAGTATTACATATTATCACCCTGAGGATAATTCCAGAAGCCTTATGAAACTTACGAAAGTTTCACTTATAAATGCAACTTAGGCCAACTTAGGCGGTACTTATGAAAAGTTATGATCACCCAAGATTTGAACAAAACGGTGGAGGTGTGGTTAGTCTGTGCATGACCACACAGACTATGGGCCACATCCACACCTACAAAACATCGCGGAATCGAGGAAAGAAGAATTCATGATGATAATTTTGGATCGGATATTATGACGATGACTTGAAATACGTGATGAGTCGCTCAGTTGCTTTACCGGGGCGTGTGGCGTGACGCCAGTGTGCGGTGCGGTGTTCTTGTGCCATTTTTATTTATTATGTGGTCAAATTTAAGTCATTGTTTATGAGTTGCCCATTTGTCTATTATGAGTGAGTTTTGGCGCCCCCCTGGGCTTGCCACCCGGGGCACGGGCCCCGGCTTGCGCCTCCCCTAGATCCGGCACTGACGCTTATAAAGAACAGAATTAAAAACGAATAATAACTAAAATAAGTAATTTTGTATGTCATAGGTAGGTACCTATTCATGTTAACGGAAATGTATATAATCCGTCATTATACCTACAATTCCTAGGAAATGTATGTCATTCCTAAAATAGCCCGGAAATGTATGAAATAAATTATATTAATAGACACATTTCCTAATCCTAATTTCCGTAAAACAACATACAATGTAAAACACATTTCCTAATGGCAATCGGAAATGTAGTAAAACATACAAGATAGCCCGCCTCGGAGCACCTCGACTACAGCTAGTCTTGTTGCTACTCCCTATAGACTACAGGCCCGTGAACAAAATGTATGGGTCAAATGAACTACCAAGAGACCTATGTAGGATGATAAAAGGATATAAAGTACCTAATAAGATTCAGCACTATGCCGTCACTTGTTAGCTGTCTGAGTCCAGTTGAAGAGGGGGGGGTTACAACCCTCGATCATTTCTCCTTGTCGCAATGATTTTTGTACGACGTTGCGGAATAATAGATTAGAAGAGGTAGGTATTGAAACTATTTTATTTTTTTATTAATAGTTTGCCGGTAAAATTCATGATTTTCCGACGATTTACAGAGTAAATTTGGTCATTTGATTATGTACGACATTGGTCCCATACAGTTTGAATACTTCTTCTAATCCATTATTTCGCAATGCCGTACAAAAATCATGCGACAAGGTGAAATGATCAAGGGTTGCAACCCCCCCTCTTCAACTGCAGTTGGACAGCTTACAAGTGACGGCATAGTGCTGAATCTTATTACTTTATACCCTTCTATCATCCTACATAGATCTCCTGGTGGTTCATTTGACCCATACATTTTGTTCATGGGCCTGTAGTCTGCTAGAGTGTATTAATACAATGCGTGAGCCAAAAGCTCAAGGGAGATCCTCGGCGACCTCCGTAGTGTAGTGCAGGTCGAGTATGGAGAAGCGACACTCAGGGCTATCCCGGGCGCGGTCCCAGCCTCGAATTTTGGAGGGGGTCACCAGTACGCAGCTTCAGATTTAGAGAGGGGGGGAGGGTGACTAGTAGAAATACAATCAATCTAGTAAAAAGGCTTTACTAGTAGGGCCCCACGATACCCGCGTAGTTGGCGTTCCAGTTGTTTTCCCGCGTTAATTTTTTTTTAATTAAAAAAACAAAATGTTTTAGGGCCAAGTTTAACGAGGGAAAGACACAGGCGTGTCTGTTCTCCGCAAAAAGGAGTCAATTTCAACAGACTCCTTCTTTTCGAGGTGTATCCGTGCCGGTTACCAACCATCTCGAGCTTTTGGGTGTTACCTTGTCATCCACGCTCAACTTTGGCTCTTATATCGAGTCCAAAGCTAAATTAGCTGCCAAAAAACTAGGCGTCCTCTCAAAGGTTCGAAGGTACTTCAAGTCTGAACAGTTGCTTGTATTATATCAAGCACAGATTCGCTCTTGCATGGAGTACTGTTCGCACCTTTGGGATGGTTCGGCTAAGTATCAGCTCGAGGCTCTGGAATCAATCGAGAAACGTGCCAAAAGGCTCATAGGCAATGATACTCTAGTGCGAAAAAGACTTCAAAGTCTTGAACATCGCCGCAAAATTGCTAGCCTATCGGTTTTTTTATCGGATACATTTCGGAGAGTGCGCGACTGATCTGCATAACTTAGTACCACCTTGCCCCTTTTTCTATCGGACTGCTCGTAGCTCGAGAAAACGACATCGTTTCATGGTTGATGTTCCAAAGACACGAACAAAGAGGTTTGACTCTACTTTTGTGATAAGAACGTCTAGGCTGTGGAATGAGCTACCAGAGTGGATTTTTCCTGATAGTCATCTTGGTGTCTTCAAGTCGAGAGTGAATCGGTTTCTTCTAGGTAAGCACGTTTTATTGTAGGCCGCATCGTCGCTTAACAACAGGCGAGATGGCGGTCAAGTGTAAACCTATTCAAGTTAAAAAAAAAGGGTTACATTTTTTTTTGGTAGATATTAATATTATATTTTTAGGACTCCGTAGTAGAAAGATCCATACTAGAACTCTATTGCTGTCACTCATCATCCATCCATCCAGCGTCTTCTTTTTCTTTCTTTCCTTTTTTTCTTCATTCGGTAATGATTCAATAAATTTAAATAATACAAATTTACTCATGAAATACAGAGCTCTGTCCAAATAAAATTTACGCCGTTTTTAACGCCAGCCGTTGCTCGTTGCCCGTTCAAGTGAGCGATGCGTTGCTTGCACGCTCGTTGTATGTCGCTTGCCATCTATAGGTACGTACCTACAGTGTTACTGATTGTTTTGTGGTTTTGTCGTATATGACGTATTTTTTCTGTGTAATGACAAGGGCCAGAATCTGGGTAACTGAACAATGTGCTAAATTACATCTACAGAGCATCTTCGGTGTTTGATGGTTACCGGTAGATATTTTTGTTTCATTAGACTGTATGCAATTCCAACAATGCTGCTGTTTCTTTACGCAGCACTATCACCAACCTAACGTATCCCACAAAACAAAGATCTTCGTTCATCAAAACTCTAACTATGAGCATATGATGAGCATCGATAAAAACTTTTATAGGATTACACTTGACCGCCATCTCGCCTGATGTTAGGCGACGATGTACGACGCGATTTGCGACTATGTGCGACGACGGTCTACGATGAAGTGTGTTTACCTAGAAGAAACTGATTCACTCTCGATTTGAAGACACAAAGATTGCAACTATAGGTAGGGAAAAACCCACTCAGGCAACGCATTCATTGGACAATCTAGACGTTCTTATCACAAAAGTAGAGTCAAATCTCTTCGTTCGTGTCTTTGAAACATCAACCATGAAACGATGTCGCTTTTTCGAGCTACGAGCATTCCGATAAAAAAGGGCAATGTGGTATTAGATCATGCTGATCAGTGGCACACTCTCCGAAGTGTACTTATCCGACAAAAACCGATAAGCTAGCAATATTGCGACGATGTTCAAGACTTTGAAGTCTTTTTGCACAAGAGTGTTGCCTATAGGGGAGGTCAGCTCAAAGCGGACACCTTAACTTTAATCTCAATAATAGATGACAAAACAAGCGATATTCTCACAGAGTTTTTGATGAATGGATAAAGAGTTAATTATATTTTCATAACATGTAAGCCGAATCCTCAAATGTGCGTTGTAACAAAATCCATTTAAATTTTTTGAAAAGTTGACAAAAATCCGCTTTGCCCAAGTGGTCGCCTAAAGCGGCCACAGGGAATGGGCAAAGCGGCCAGCACTATTTTGTTTTAATTAGCAGGGCATTCTTTGACATTTACGAGTACCTACTTCTTCAGATTAACCGAGATCAGGTGACGAAGGTCTGGTGTCGATTTTGATAAAAATTTGTTCGTTTTTTGTATTTTTTTATTGTGTATCTAATCAATAGTGCTGATTGTCCATAATCCACAGTTTGGGTTTCAGTTTATGATTACGTAATCTCCTCGCCTATAATATAAACAGATGAAATCAAATGCTCAGATATTGGAATTATGGCAAAGCGGACAGTGGCCACTTTGCCCGGACCGCTTTGCCTTTTCAGGCATTTAGTTTTCAACGTAAATTGCACTCACTCTTCCTCTACTTTGAAAAAAATGCAAGGCTACACGACCGTTCGCAATGATTCAATCAATTATACAATTAAATCAAAAACACTAAAATATAATAAGATTGGGCCAAATCAGCAAATATTTATCATGCATTTTTTTAGTAGTACGGATAAAAATCATTCGCGCCACACCACGGTTCTACGCATCTTGCGAATACGGTAAAGCGGTAACCCGGTGCGGGGAAGGAGATTGCCTATGCGTCCCAACTGGCAAAGTCACGATAATATTGAATATAACTGAGTTATAGACCATGGCCTCTTTGCCTCCTATGGCCGCTTTGAGCTGACTTCCCCTAAGCCTTTTAGCACGTCTCTCGATCGATTCCAGAGCCTCCTGCTGGTATTTAGCCTGTCCATCCCAAAGGTGCGAACAGTACTTGAACCATACAAGAACGAATCTGTGTTTGAAATAACGTTAGCAACTGTTCAGACTTGAAGTACTTTCGCACCTTTGAGAGGACAGTTTTTGGCAGCTAATTTACCCTTGGATTCGATATATACGAGCCAAAGTTGAGCGTAAAGGAACACACAAAAGCTCCACATGGTCAGAAACCGGCACGGATACACCATACACCTCGGAAAGTAGGTGTCTGTTGAAATGGACTAATTTTTTCGGAGAATAGACACGCCTGCGTCTTTCCCTCGTTAAATTTGACCAGACTGGCTTCGCCCCAGATACCGCCTCTCGGTATCTGGGGCTCTCGCGCTAGATATGTAACTCTACAGCGAGTACCGACCCCTGAGGAACTCCGGCATTTATAGCCATTTGATCCGACAAGCAGCCATCAATGATATCCACGCTTCAAAACCTGGAGACAAACTATAAGCAGAAAGCTTGCTTATAAGGCCATCGTCCCAAACCCTGTCGAAAGCCTTCGAGATATCCAGGAAGACTACAAGTCCTTCCCCGTACACCTATTATAATTCCGATAATGTATATAGTAATCTACTAAGGCGCCAGGTAGCTAGGTAGATGATATATTCTTAGTTCCATAGTAGTGGCTTAGTACCTAAATAGTACCTATTCCTACTACTAGTCTATCGTTTAACTAAAATGATTGGGTCTGTGACGTTAAAAAAGTGCTCACCACGTGAATCATGGACGATCCCTAATTAAGTACCTATACATAATTAGGCGGCAGAGGCTCAAGAGTTGGACCTAATGAATGTTTTTTGGAACGAATTTCCTGACGCTGCCGTAAGTTCGTTTCAAAAGTAGAAAAAGAAAGACGGAATATATTAAATAAAGTTTTATTTTAAAATATCTTCCGAGATTAAACATTTATCATAGATATAACTAGATATTAATCTCACAAAAGCAATATTATCATCAATCACAAACAGACAAACACTCGAGCGGGATAAATAAATACTTATCCACTTAGATCATTCAAGAAATCACAATATATCCTATTCACAATATAAATAGCCTTACAGTTAAATCTTACTTAAATTAGGCATTATCTTACTTAATACATTTAATTGTATAGAATCGGTATGCTTGCTTTAACATTTTTAACCTTTGGACATAAAATTAAACATGAATGTGAATTCGAACCAAAAAGAACAAAATAGTTTCGTTTATAAACTCGACGATATTTCCTTTCCGTGGTGATTCCACTAAACTGATAAATCAAGAAGTGGAATATATCATTGAGTTTATAGTGTTGCCTCGCGCATTGACACAATACAAGACACTGATTGTGAACGATATAGGAATTATAGCCAGCGCTGGCCGATTTATATTGAAACTCGCGTGAAAGTTGAAAGTGGTCAGGAGAAAATATTTTGAAATATTTATTTGTTTTAATAGAATATCGACGGACTAACTTTCAGATAGAAAGCAATAAAATCTAAATAACTGATCGTGATTTTACGAGTATTTTTAACTTGTGTCATAGAATAGATAATACAGATAGAACGGACACTCCCCACCCCCCGCCAGTTTCAAGCTTCCTACCCCGCAAGAACGCGAGAAGCACTCAACGAAGGAACGAACGTAACCCTAGATGACACGCACACATGCGTAAATGCGTTCGAACGACATATGCGTAGTTGTGTGAGTGTAGGTATGTCAACTGCACCGTCTGTATAGATTTTAGGCCGAGTGTCCGGGGTGTGCTTGTGTGACAAAATGACTTATAAATCGTAGCTAAGGTTCTGTAGTAATGCGCGAGGCAAAATAAAGGCACTATAGTAGGTATCGGAGCAATCAGTATCGCGTCTTAGCCTAGAAGTCGTAGGAGCCACTCTCGCCTTTCTTGCCGATGCGGAAGATGTACTTGTAAAGAAGGCCGGCGATCACACCGCCGAGGATAGGGCCCACCCAGTACACCTGGAACAAATTCATACATGTAAACTCAAATTATCTCATGTAAATTATTTTGTATCTTTCATAGATAGGTTTTCACTCTAATAAATCAAACAAGATTAAAAAATCGTAAAAACCATTTCTACTACATCGTAGGATATTTTTAAATAACATCAGGTGGTCTACCGCATAACTAAAATAGTTTAAATAAATAAATATTGGTGGACATTTCACACACAACACCATCTAGCCCCAAACTAAGCAAAGCTTATACTATGGAGCCAGGTAGCTGATATAACACTTAGGTATATATTTTTAAATACATAGGTACTACATGTATGCATAGATAACAGCCAGGCACAGTACAAATATTTGTAATAGTTTTCATCACACAAATATTGGCATTGGGTGGGGATCGAATCCATGACCCTAGTTTAGCCTGATCATTGATTTTTCTCTTATTTACAACGAACATAAAAAGAGAGCGATGCTGCTAGCAACACCTCAAGCAATTAAGTTAGGCGATGGAGGCGCGCGACATAAACATAGCTTGCTAAAAACACTTGTTCAAGTCTAGTGACTTGACTATTCTAGTGAATACTCTGAGTCTTTTTTTTTTCGTTTTTACTTTTATAGGTTTACACTTGACCGCTATCTTTTTTTTTTTTTTTTTTTTTTATAGCATAGAGTGACGAGACGAGCAGGTCATGTGCCTGATGGTAAGCAACATGCCTGCCACATAACAGCACAGTAACACGCAGCTATTGGAACATGATAGTTCAAATCATTACCTAGCACTGCACTGCGCTCGTCACCCAGAGATCTAAGATATTATGTCTCTAAGCCCTGTAATTTCTCTGGAATCATTGCCCTTCAAATCGGAACACAGTAATGTTTGCACATTACTGCTTGGCGGTAGAATATTTGGCAAAGGTGTGGTACTTCCCCAGGCGGACTCTGCTAAGAGTCCTACCACTACTAAATCTCGCCTGGTGTTAAGCGACGATGCGGTCTACGATGGAGCGTGTAACGTGTTTACCTAGAAAAAGCCGATTTACTCTCGATTTGAAGACACCAAGATTATAACTATCAGGGAAAACCCACTCAGGCAACTCATTCCACGTTAGACGTTCTTATCACAAAAGTAGAGTCAAACCTTTTCGTCCGTGTCTTTGGAATATCAAACATGAAATAATGCCGAGCCGAGAGAAAGTCCGATAGGAAAAGGGCAAGATGGTATTAGACCATGTAGATCAGTTGCACACTCTCCGAAGTGTATCCGATAAAAACCCGATAAGCTAGCAATTTTGCGGCGATGTTCAAGATTTTGAAATCTTTTTCCCACTAGAGTGTATTTTCCTATGAGCCTTTTGGCACGCCTCTCGATCGATTCCAGAGCCTCGAGCTGATACTTAGCCAATCCATTGCAAAGGTGCGCGCAGTACTGCATACAAGAGGGAATCTGTGCATTGTTTAACAAAAGTAACTGTTCAACTCAAAATAGGTTTATCCGCTAGTAATTACGATGCCAAAGACATTCTTAAGCCGTAAGCTTAGCGTTGTACCCACAGAAATCTAAATAATAAGGTAATTATTTAGATTTATGTAGTTGTACCCTAACCCCAAACCTAATCAATACATAGTGATTCAAAATGAAGCCTGAAGAATTGTGAATCAAATTGTCCGATCCTGATAAAAAGTAGAATAGAAAGAGAAAGCGTGATAGGAAAGTGACATTCAAACTATTTATAATTAACGTTACATAAATCACGAGCACGACTCGTAATCCGTGTCCGGTACAAAACAACAAAGGGATTTCACGCTTTCTTCAACTAAACAAATATGGGAAGGTTGTGACAATAGGCCTAAACTATCACTATACTAGTTCCTTAGATCGGTAAGATTTGACAAATAAAAGTGATCGTCGAACAATTCTCAGTAATCGAAATTTAAATATATTTATTATCCTCTGTATTTATATACCTATCTAGCTATGACAACGTTTCTCCTCGGTTAATAGCAACTATCAGAAATCTAGAACCAAAATATATAGATTAACTCTTAATTGCATTACAATTTTTAAATACTGAAAAATAAATGCAAACATTTAAAACAAACACACGAACATTTAATTTATGTTTTTATTATCCTGTAACGTTAGAGTATCTAAGTGCAAGTACAGTAGAACCTCGATAAGTTAAAGTCCAAGGGAAAAACAAAATATTTTAAGTTATAGAGGTTTTAAGTTATCAAGGTTCTGGGCTTTGGGCTCTAATGGGAAGGAATATTATCATATTATTTTTTGAAGTTATAGAGGTTTTTAAGTTACGGAGGTTTGAGTTATCGAGGTTCTACTGTATTAATTTATACGGGTAGAAGACCAGTAACGATTAAATGTTTGTAACTTTATATTTTCACAATTTGTAATTTGACAACAATTTGTAAGCATAATTACATAGGTATACGTTTTACTTGGGGTTGTGGAAATCAGGATTGATCGGCTAACTTAAGTGCTTACCTACTTAGTTTACTTCATAACAATGTTGTTATGAGCACATCAGGTTATTGTATCACGTTAATACACTGCCTACCTACATCAATATAACAATTAAGGTGGATCTAATAAGTACCTATGTCAACACATGCCACTCGACTTTCTGAACGAGTTTAAATATTTGCAACAAAGTACCTATACCTAATTCACAAATACTTATTTAGCGACACAGGGCGTTAACTGATATGACCTTTAAACACGTCTGTCGACGAACTGTCCATAATTGTATTAACTGCTATGACGAGATGTCATAATAATAATTTAATTTGTACATTATGTAACACTTCCCGTGGTTATGTGCTTATATCCTAGCTATGTCTTACGGTTATATCAACTTATCAACCATACGGTAGGATTAGACGAATTTGTCGATATTAAAGTAATAAATCTAGTCTTTCTCAGCGCTCTACTCCAAAAACGGTTAATTTTACAGAAAAACGCAGCAGACATTTTTGTATATAATTTTACGTCAAACAACTTTTAATTATTTTTATTGACCTCCGATAGGGCGCGATATATTTATATTTGCTACTAGCAGTGCCCCGCGGTTTTACCCGCGTAGTTCCTGTTCCCGTCGTTCCCGTTATTTCCCCGGTATAAAAAGTATGTATTCTTCCAGACTATAATCTAACTGTATTCGAAATTTCATCCTGATCCGTTCATACGTTACGGCGTGATTGAGCAACAAACATCCAAACATCAATACTTTGACATTTATAATATTAGTAGGATAAACTGATTTTAGTCACCTTTTGACCCCTATAACTTTTTAGCCGGCACGATATCAATGTCGATTTTTCGCATATTCATTACAATTTCGTAATAAAGATGTATGCAAAAATTCAGCCCACTAGATTGTTTTCTTTGCGCATATAAAACCTAAAATGACTGGACTATAAGTGATTTGAAGTCAATTTTGTAACAATTCCCATGTAATTCCATTAAAACAATAAAACATGTGTCTAAAAGCTTATGCAAGCCTGAAGATTCATTTCCAATGTTTACGACTATTATTGTTGCTTTACGTAAATGCCACATCAATATAAGTTAGCAGAATACAAAATAATCGTGATATTTTAATAGCCTAGTAAAGACATTGGCGGAGGCATCTCAACTGCCGAGCTCACGTGATGTGTGAAAGTGGTTATGTAATCCTAATGATATGCCACACGTTTCCAAGATCGGAAATAAATACCCATATTCCTAGATTCGTATGCAAATATAATGCTTCTACGTTACCTACTACAATGTCCTGACTGGCTCTGGATTTAGTTTCGTAAGTGACAGACTGTTACGATAGTTTTATGTGGTATCATGTAATAAGACGAGCTTTTATTTTTAACTTGTTGAAATTTGTACGTTTTGTAACAGTTCACTTAGACTTTGGACTAAGATTGCACAAAGTTCACTGGGGAACAATCCAATGGACTTTAAGCCCTTGACAAATTATTTGGGATTGTTCACACGCAGCGTGAATTGAATTTGTTTATTGTATAATTTTGTCTTCATTGACACGATACAAGGAGAGAAAGGCTCATTTACAAATAAAAATATGACATGTCTATGGTACATAGACTACGACCACTTAGAAGCGACAGTTACCCAGAGAAAAATGACCCGATTGAACAAATAATTTAAAACCTATAATTAAGTAATAGTTATTAAGCTTACCCAGTGTGAGGCCCAGTCGTTAGCAACAAGGGCCGGGCCGAACGAACGTGCAGGGTTCATGCTGGAGCCAGTGAAAGGAATCTGCCGAAAAACAAGTTCAAAGTTAAAAAACGTAGTTTTAAAACATTCAGTCACATATTCAAACGTTTATTTCGAGCTCATGATATATCTAATGACCACAAAAAGTTGGAAACAATACATACATGTATTGTTTATTCTAACCTAACCTTCCTTCATGTAGGGCGAATGCCTAACAAAAAATTCAAATTAATATTTGTCATAAAATGAGTTTCACACAATACGAGTAATAATAGCGGTATAAATAACATGTCATGTACTAGTATATAACACAATAAATATAATTATGATTTCAATGTAAATTTAGATAAGGATTATGTAACTTTAGCGTATAATTAGGTACCTATATTTAATGTAGATAAGTTTCGATGACTTTGTTGAAGTGAAAACTTCTTTAGGCGCGCCTAGACAAATTTTTCGTGGGGTGTAAATTGATTTCTAGCGTCACGCTCGGGTACGATAAGAAATCTTCGGGTAAACTCGGGACCTTGGCGATTGGGCATCTAGAAATGCGTCAGCCAATGGAAAATGCTGAAAGAGCGTGGCCTCGCCATCATGGCATGGCCATCTAGAAATGCGTGAGCCAATGGGAAATGCTGACGCATTTCTAGACGGCCATGCCATGATGGCGAGGCCACGCCCTCCGGTTACACCCGTGTAGTTTCCAAGGTAAGCAAATTCTGAGTTATAAGTTTTCACTTCTATCGGCAGTTCCTATGACTGCCAATTTTTTTAAAATTTAATATTTTACTCATCACAAAGAAACCGGGGTGGCCTAGTGGCGAGAACGCCGGAGTGCACAATCGTCATGCCATGGGTTTGCATCTCGCCGCAGAGCAGTTGTAGTGAGTTGTAGTTGTAGTGAGTGATGAGTTTGTCATCATTTTTAGTTTTACAGTGAAAGAAAACACTGAGAGGTAACTGCTGTACTCCAAGCAAGACATCTTTCGAAGATATGCGTCATCCGCCAATCTACTCTTCGCCAGTGCGATCCTCGATCCTCCAGATCTTGAATCTTGACTCTCTCATTGTGAGAAAAGCGTGTCCCAGTAGTGGGAACATAAATTGTGCTGCTTATGCTTACACATTAATTCGTCAATTTGTCATCCGGGCATATTTATAAGGCATATTATTATCAGGTACGGTTAAATTTCAGGTAATGTCAAATAAACGAAATGAAACAATGCATAATGATGATTAAATACACATACATATACGTAGAACCTACAACAAAACATGAAACATACACTAGAAGCATACCAAAAAGCTTACCACCATACACGTTCAACTCAAGTAGCGTAGTCAACAAGTTCTACGAGTCAAGAAGTTCTACGTCTGAGATAAATGCTAGCCGCCGTACGATATGTACGACGCCTAGTATTAATTAACTCAGACGGTAAAGTGACAGAAGGGTAATCTACTAAATGTATTAGACTAAAATTTAATAACGAATAGAATCGTTAGTGTAACTTACGCAAGCGGCGTGGCAGGCGGTGATGCTGAGACCGATGGCGAGGGGCGCGGATCCCTTGAGGTCGCTGCGCCTGCCGTCGCAGACGCCGTGCACTACCATCACCAGCACGAAGGTGATCAGTGCCTCGATCAGCACGGCCTGGTAACGCAATATTATTTATTTAGCCTGCATCCAAGCGGCCGCAATTTTGAGTTGTGAGTCGCGTTTTTTTAATAAATAGGGAAGGGACGAGGTTCATATCCGACTGATGGTAGCATCACAGTACTACGCAGCTATTTGAACATGAATACTAAAAATTGCCTAGCACTGCACTCCGCTCGTCACCCAGAGATACAAAATGATCGAACTCTTTGTCCTCTAATTGCTCTGGGATCATTGTCTTTCAAATCCGCAACACATCAATGCTTGCCCTTTGCTGCTTGGCAGCACATTAACTGGCGAAAGTGTGGTACTCCCCCAGATGGACACTGTGAAGAGCCTATGGATAGTAAAATTATTCGCATAATTTCAGTAGCACTCGGATATGGAGAATAAATTATTTTAAACGAAATTTAATGTAAAAATACACTGGTTTGACTCTTAAGTCTCTGAGGCTGAGCTCAGAAACGTCTTTTTCAAACAACCACTTCTAAATCTCAAAGCGAAGACGTCTGGAGATGGGAGCATGCACGATTTTATAAATAATTTTGCCTCTGTCGATATTTTAATGTTTACTTGAAATAAATATCGATAGCACGATTTTGTTGATCTACTTTTGAAATATTGGTGATTAAGATTTCGCACTACATTTTACATTTATTTCATTACATTTGTACCTACATAAAAATTAGATTTTCCGAGCTGATTGATATTAAACTATTTCTCAAACACTATTAATTAAGTTTTTTTTACCCCAACTTAATCACTTAAGTGATTAATTAAATAAAATGTCGAATTTCTTGTTGCGAAAATAAATTCTTTACCGGGTTCAGGTGCTCATTGTTCACATTATTGTACGTATTCCACAAATAAAGTAAAACAAACTATTTCAGAAATGACATACCCTATGTATCATGTTGTGTGTTGTACCCAAATAACAGTAAACCTAGTGTTGAATTCCCTGATTAAATTCATGGAATACTCATATAATTGCACGGACAGTGATCACCTTATTGCGGGATCACACATATAAATGTACACTTTTCATGAAGGTAAGTCCTTCATAACATCAGGCCAGACGAGTTAAATAAGACAAAGCCAACGAATAATAGTTGTGAATTTTGTTAGAACATTTTTTTATTGTTTACCTCCAAAAACATTTATTGTTTACCTGTCCATCTGATACACCTACACCTGGCTGGGTCACTCCAAATCCTTTAGCAAAGCTCCACTCTGGTACAGCCAACTACAAGAAACAGAAATTCACAATTACACACCAGTTATCGTAATAAAAGAATACATAAAAATATTGCTCTATGCAGCAACAACTAGACCAAAATCTCTATTAAATTGGATGGCAGCTTTGAGTTTATTGCGGGTTTAAATGTAATTTAAGTACATCGTAATTATTTGCTTATTTTTGTGTATGATTTATTTCGTTTCAGTACAAAATGAGAAAAACCACAGATGTATGTAATACTTTTTAATAGGTGATGACTGTCATCGATTAGCAGATAGAGTTTTGAACTATTTAATTCAAAATATCTTTGATGGCGCTCCATCATTAATTACGTTCGAGTTTGACCCTTATCTTACGAATGATCGACTATGTTACTCATTGTATCTAGTTGCATAAAACTGTTTCAAGTATTACTTTTTTTATTTAAATTAGCCATTCCACAAACTCCGAGGTCTGTGACCTTTGTCATTTCAATTCTTTTTTATATTATTTATTTCAGAGCCTCCACTACGGTCTGATGACCATCTGTAGGTAAGTAAGTATTATTTCTCTGTACCTATCTTTAGTTGTTATTATTTCAATACAAAACGTGACCGAAACCAATTCATCATCTGACCGAACTCTGGTTAGTCGTCTAAGATCTGGTAAGTCGCTCAGGTTAACCTGAGGTGAACCGAGGATGTTATTTATAAATTAATTGCTTGCGTTCTCGTGTTTGCGATGATTAATTAGTTCACGCGCTAAGACTTGAAATGTTAAACCTACGTCACATTAACATTTAGAAATATATTATATAAGTTAAGAATCAAAGAAGATCTGTTCAATCACAAATTAAGTATTATACTCGTATGTTCAATAGTCATAGAGAAACTCAAAATTCGAAGCATTCAATGCAATTTACAGAAAAAAAAATTGACGGACTTCAGGACAACCACAGATTACAGAAATAATCCTGTAATCTATGAGAACAACGTATAATCTTTAAAAAGAGGCCCGTTTTCACGTTTGACGAGTACTTGCAATCAATTTATTATATTTCTGTTATTTCACGCGTCAAAAAATGTATATATTTTTTACCCTTTAAGTAATTAATTAACATTTTATTGCTCCTTTCAGTTTCGTTCCAAGTTACATTCTAGGATATTTCTCCAATATTACAACGGGCTTTTTATTTATAGAGGACTGTAAGTACTTATTTAGCTACTGTATCTATACTTGAGAACATATTTAAAATGATCCAATTTTAAAACATTTCTGGTTTCGAGAATAATTCTTCGAGATAGGGGCTTAAAATTGAAGATAATATTTAAAATGTTTGTTTTCTATGAATATATCCTCATATATATATATCCTCAATGTTAAAAGCTCGGAGTAAGCTCATGTTGCGCATTGAGGTCGAATCCGATCCGCACCTTATTCTAAGATCATCAGTGTCAGGGCGAGCGAGACAGTTTTTATGAACTGTACTACAAGTAGACATAGTTTATATTTAAAACTAGCCATGTTAGCGCGTAGGTGCATTAACAAGTGAACGTGATTGTATGGTGAAGATGTGGAGCACATATTCACACCCACTCATAACTATAATACTCACCAACTGAATGAATGATTACTGAATTAGTGTATAATATGTTTTATAAAATACTCACCAACTGAATGAATGATTACTGAATTAGTGTATAATCTTATATATAAAATTCTCGTGTCACAGTGTTTGTTTCCTTACTCCTCCGAAACGGCTTTACTGATTTTAACCAAATTTTATATGCATATTCTGTAGGTATGAGAATCGGCTACTAGCTATTTTTCATACCCCTAAGTGACAAGGGTTGTTCACTAAGGCAAAACAACGTTTGCGGGGTCAGCTAGTATGTTTTATAAAATATTAAGAAACAACAATTACAATAATTTTATATTCAGGTACAAAAATAAATAAATATCTAAACTTACTTAGTTTACCAAAAATAATAGAAAATTGTGTAGTTACTTCCGAAATTATAAAAGAGTTCAATACTTAACTAAAACAAGGGAAACGGTATCGGACATTTATTATCTACCGTCAAGTATACGGACATGTGTTTTTTCAATATCAAAAGTGTAGGTGTAACATAATATCAATGTCAGGCTTAAAAAGTGTAAGACATGATCAAACCACAATTTGCTATAACGTCCCAGTTAATTATTACTAATTACTGGGGAAATACTGTCCCAGAGTAAAATGAAAAATGAGCCCTTAACGAAGCTCGCAAGATTTTGTCGGGTTGGTGTTAACGCTGACATTTCATTCCTTTCTTGTATTAAATGTCGCGTCGCCTATAAGGCGGTTTTTGTCAAAGTAAGTCAAAGTAAGTTTGTAGTCCCCATCCTTTTCGCAACGTCAATGCGATTCTTATGGAATATTCCTTATCAAAATTCTACCCGGACAAAGACTAAGAATATGTATTTAGTTAAATACTAGCTGACCCGGCGAAATTCGTAGCACCATCGTTCTTGTATACAAACCTTGTTTTGATAATTACACATAAAGTAAAGATTCATCCAATTTGGTGCAGTCATTCAAAAGCTATGCGCGTACATAGGTACATTTGGGAGATCAATTTTTATATTATATAGATATTTGGTTACCCTGATGAAAGCCGCACCAGCCACGGCTCCCAGGCACTGGACGATGATGTAGCAGATGGCCTTCACCAGCTTGATGTCGCCGGCGACGAGCAGTCCACACGTCACGGCCGGGTTGATGTGCCCGCCCGACACGTGCCCAATACTCTGAGGACAAAACGAACTTTCATTAGATTGTGGTGAATATTTCGTATGACACCGGTTAGCTGACATCTTCGACGGTTTAAAATAGATTATTTTATGTGCTAGGAATACGCAATCTTTCTCGGTGATGAGATCTACGTACCAGGAGACCACATTTGCGAGGAACGGAGTACATACCTGGAAAAAACTGATGCACATTCGATTCTAAAGACCCACATAGACAATACATTTTACTAGTTTTGCAGAACTTATACAAAATAGTAACATATTGCTGCGTTGGAGTTTTCACTCAGACTAATGTTCAAAGAGTTTTCAGAAATATAAAACAATGGCGAGCTTTTCCAGTTACCGATAGAAAAAAGAGTTTAGTAGGATTAGACCACATAGGTCTACCGTATAAATCCTAAAAAAAATGAATTCATTTTTTTTGGATAAGTATTTACAATCTCTACAAATATATATATATAGCAAAATAAGGTTATTATTATATACTACCTACCATATAAATAAACAAAGTTACAAATTAAACACGCCGTTGACATCACTACAGCACAGCCCACAACGCTGGCAGCGTTGCCCCTTTGGATAGCTAAATTCAACTTTTGGGCAAAGTAGGCCCCAGCTCTAACAAAGCGGAACCAAACGTTTAGAAATATCTTTACAACATTTTTGGTAATCTTAAAATATATAAATTACGTGTCAAGAGGTTTGTCTGTGATGAACTCCTATAAACTACAAAACTACATAACCGATTTTAATAAAATTTGCAGAGCGCGTGCAGATTGATTCAACTTGAAAGATAGAATAGTATCTATTTCGATTAATAGTTTTTATATCACAATATCTCAGCGAAACTGGAAGAGGCCGCTAGTGAATTAAATAAAAAAAAACAATGGGCTAGCAACTTTCCGACTATAATAATAAGCTAAGTAGGTGTCATCAAATGTTTAATAGTTAAATTTAGAGACCGAAACATGCAAAGATCATGTCGTTTAAATATAATTCTCGATAAAGCGAGCTTTATGCAATTATCGTGTAAGATATTTATCGATTGACGTCTCTGGTTATAAATTTCAATTAGACGCCAATGAACAAAATGGCATGTAAATAAAGAGTATCTGTTAACGACGTTAAATATATATCTATCATTAGATATTCCACGTTTAGACGTTAGGCGAGGCCTGTACTCGAAACAGTACAGTAGACTCGTCTACTGACGACCTTATAGCTCCTCCTCAATTCATGTAAACAAACTACTTGTGATTTTATGTAAGCTCTCTACTTTTTTAAATAAAACTAAAAAATGCAAATTTTTTTGGAAGATTAAATAAATAGAAAAAGTTATGGGTTTTATAGAGCCAGTTATAATAGGGAGGTAGTTACCTACTTATAGTAAAGCAATCGTGATGAATGCGCGTGAGCAGGGCGCGCGTCGGTCCCTGACTCACGGCTAACGTTATGTCATAGGTCAAACACATGCACTCTCAATAGGTACCTACCTCGCAATTAAAACAACGGGTTTGTACGCCGATATTATATATAACGATTTTAGGTTAAGGACATGGCCGTTCGCAACTTAATTATAAAAAATAACATTAAAAAAATGGACTATGAGTCACGATCCCGATAATCGTCGTAAACCGACATCGAGATAAACAAATAGCCGCTTCAAAATTAAAAATGCGCCCATTTAGTTTAATTAATCGTCTGCGAAATCAATATCGGAAATGAGTGTAATTTTTCATCGCTCCCGCCACGAGTTTTAATGGACATTAATTACTAATCGGGTATGTTTACCTCAGTAATAAATCTTCTCATTGTCATTGAAAATTTAATGAAAAGGTTAGTGAGTTTCAACAGACGAGTAGAGCCCCGTGGTTTTGTTAGTTTTCACCAGAATTTTCTTTGATTTTTGAGAATGGCCTGCATTCGGTTATCTCATAGTTCCTCGTATATAAATATGAAATATTTGGTCTGCCATTTGGTGGAGGCGGCCATCTTGAATCGATATTAACCAAAAAAAGCTCAAAACATCAACACAAAAATTTATCTGCAAATAAAAAAAACCGCATCGAAATCGGCCCATCCGTTTCAGCTCTACGGTGCCATAGACAGATACACACACAGACAGATACACATAGAGACAGACCTGTATGTGTGTCTGTCTAATGGACAGACAGACTTCGATGTCAAATTTATAACACCTCTTTTTTTGGTCGGGGGTTAAAAACCGCCGTAACTGTGCCACAAAGTGGTCAAGTACGAGTTAAAATATTGCAAAAAATTGCGAAGTACGAAAAAAATTATAAACTTTGAAAGACTTATTCTCAGAAACTATTAGGTGTACAGAGACAATTCTAGTATCATATTGTAGCAAATTTAGTCTACTTTATAAATGCCATAGGAAAGTTTTTACAAAAACTAGTCGTTTAGGGTTATAATCGCCAAAATTTTAAAAATAAACGATTTTTTCGCGGTTTTTTTCGATTTTTGACAAAGTTGCGTTCGTCGCTCGAGGTCACAAACTTGGGTCAATCATTAGGCCAACATCATAAACAAGTCTGCAAAAAATCAGATCTACCCGATTTAACGCATACGGTAATGTATAAAGTTACTACACTATAAGAGGAACTTCAGTTGTCATGAAAATAGTATTAGTGTGATTTTCTTTTGTAGATATATACATAATTATAAAGAAACTTATTCTAGATAACATTGAAGTACAGCTTCCTGTACAATTAGTTTTAGTACATTATTCATTATTAGTCCATGACATTGAATAAATTACATCAGAGTGCCATTAAAATTGGTCTAGCACAAAATTCATAGTCGTGGATCAATTAAACCTTGAATAACATTTTGTTTAAATAATGTTAACATCCACAAATTACGGAAAAACTTCCGAGTACAGTAAAATAAATAATAATAATTGATAATTAATAATTTACTATTGATAAATAACACCACACTTAGCACAAACATTCACACGTATGCACATATAGGTACATATGTAAATAACATATTATATTCATACCGCAATCGCTAAACTAAATCAATTTGAAAATAGGTAGCGTAGGAAAGCGCCGTAGATTAGATTCATCCATCATTTCATTTCCAAATGAGAGAAAGAGATATTTTTTAATGTATAGAAAGCCGAGACGAGCAGGACATTAGCCTGATGTTAAGCAACACGCCTACATTTGACAGCACAGTGGCCCGCAGCTATTGGAACATGAAGAGCTTTTATAATAATTACCTAGCATTGCACTGCTCTCATCGCCCATGGGTAAGATGGTTTATCTCTATGCCATGTAATTTATCTAGTAACATTGTCTTTCAAACTGGAACACAATGATGTTTGCACATTACCTACTGCTTTGCGGTAGAATAACTGCACTTACCTAGGTGGACCCTTTTTTTTTTTTTTTAAACCCAACAAAAAATGTTTATTCTCACTAAGTTCTAAATTAAATGTAGCATCATATGTGCCACGAGCAGTGCAACTCTCGAACTTTAAATCGATTTGTACCTAAAGTCGTGAAATAATCATGTAACGTCTATCAATGTTTCGAGTTTCCGAGGTTACTGAAAACGACATTAGGATCACTCGGCACAGATTTAAAATAACTAGACTGAGATTGATGAGCGGGTTCCTGTTAATGTGAAGGCAACATTCAAATTGGCAATTAGAGGAATGCAAGTATTTGATAAAGTGATTTTGATGTAGATTAGATCATGTGATGAGACTCTAGGTTAACAACTCTCATCAACTTTGACGGAGCAGACAAATAAATAGAACCACATTAAAGTTAATTGATTGAATATTTCAATTGAATCACTCTGAGACATTCGTTTCTTTAAGAAATTGACGATATGAGATATGTCAAGCTCAGATGGTCTTAATACTGTCATACTTTCGTCTCCGAAAAGGAAATATTAACTCAAAAGGATGTCTCCTATATAAAGGATATCGTTAAATTACTACGTTTCTTAAAATGTTTAAATAAATACAGGGGTAACGTTTGATATAGTCAGTTAGTCCGAGTCATTTAAAAAAATTGTTTTTATCTATACATATATAATAGGTTGGCGATTGACATCAAGAGACTCTTGATGTTGAGCGACGGTGTGGTCTACGATGTAGCTGAGTTAGTGAGTTACATAGAAGAAACCGATTCTCTTACGATTTTAAAGATACCTAGATTATATCTATCAAGGATTGTATTAAACCATTTCGCTTGAATCGTCGGTCTACCATGGAACGATGTCGCTATATAGAGCTATGAGCAGTCTGATAGAACAAAATCAATGAGGTATTAGATCACGCTCTCACTCTCCTAAAAAAAACGCGACAAAAAAACTGATAAACTAGGTGGTGTTCAAGACTTAGTACCTAGTATTTTTGTATAATACGTTACTCCTTCGTTCTTGACCGGTTAAATGGATAATTTTAACATATTTGGATGTTCATTTTGGATTAATACCCATATTAGTGTTCATGTCAATAATGAACGGGTTCAAGTTGGCTGAGAAATAACAATTATGCTTGTTGCTTTTCGTTTTGTCATCATCATCACCATTCCCACTTTGTCATCGCCAACTGCTAAACGTAGGCCTATCTTTATGTAAGCCACTCGTTTTGCAGTAAACTTGAATACTAATCTATAACTTACACGTAAATAAGTAACATGTAACCGCACTTTTTGCACAAGAATTTGGTAACTGACTAATGCCTATGTACGGATAGTTCCAGAATGTTCGAATTATAATCTAGATCATTGCAAGGCGCAGTGCGTTGACCATAGATCACGTAATATGCGACGCATGCTCACACGCATGCGTGCGATCAAGGGCGTCTACAATCCCTAACACAATACCGGCGCTGTTAGTTCAGTGGGAAAACTTTTAGACGTTGTCAAAAGAGTATTTAACAATTTACAATTTTGACAGACAGACAGAAACACTTCATTATGCACACCAGAAGACATATACAGTGAAAAAACAATAGCAAATAAAATAATGTATAACTAGTGGCATAAATGGCGGCCTTTATAACGATTTCTTTCAGGCAAACAAAATTACAAACCTTACTCTTGTCCAATGAAGAGAGTGAAAATTCACAGCCCCCTATATTTTGGGCACGTGAATGAGTGAAGCTTCTTGGCATAGCCAACTAGCATAGTAAAACGCGCTAACGCCAAAACAAAATAAAAGCTATTATTTCGTAGTAACGCTTGGTTTAATTCTAATGAACTGCCTAAGTGCAACCATCGTATTATTTGGACCAACAGTTCATGGCATTGCACTCGTTAGCCGAATATATATGTTCGATAGTTAAAATATTAACACAGTCATTTTGCTAATTGTAAATTATCCTTTTCATTTATGTAAGTAACAACTCCGATTATGACAATAATGACAAACAAAGACTTTAAACAAAGGAAAAAGTTCTAACAGTTTTGGGTGTTTTGGCAAAATATTCTATGAAATGTACTGCTATAGAGTCTGTACAGGTTTCATTTTAGTAAGTAATGAATCAAAAGTTGACGCTAATGAAGTATTTTAATAATTCCTTATGGTTTTCGGTTAGTGATCCTTCACCACTTCCGATAATTAAAGCTTGCTACAAATTTAATGGACCATTAGAAAAGTTAATTACTTTATTTGTAGGAAATTCGCTTATTGAATGTTAATATGTATAGTAAGACAGCGAGTTAAACAGAGACGGAGATACATTTTCCTGGTGTGTAACATTGTAGTAACATTGTGTGTTTAGGAATAGATATCATTTAGAAAATAATATACAAAGTATCTGTGTGCAAAACTTTATCACTGAAATATTATTGTCCGTAATATAATGAGGTTATGGTAAGGTGTGCTTTCCATTTGCAAAATATACCTACCTGATGCGAGTAATAGTATAAGGAAAGTTCGTAAGAAAACTCGATTAAAGAAAATATCCAAAGGTTTTAACACTAGTTTTGGCCACGACTTCGATCGCATGCTGTTTAGAGAAGGACTATTCTTTAAGGGATTCTAAATTTTTTATGGATATAGTACGTAGCTTAATCAATAATATTAATAATTATGTTCTATTACATACTATAATCTTCTTGTTTCTTCTATGTGAGTTTCAAATTTAAAACTGATTAGTTTTTACAATACGATTTAACAACAAACATTCAACATTTTCATAATTACAATAATAAGTAGGATCCTACTAACTAACCAAGACTTAAGCACAAAAAGACTTAGTAAAAATGTAATTATAAAGAATATTAAATGTAAACAACTACAATGACTACCAATATAACTTTTGGTTACAGATCACAATTTGGGTCACATATTACATTTACGTCCGTTCACCTGACGCAAATAAACACAGCTTTAGTTAGGTGTAGAAGTTGGAACGAATGGAGCTGTGATTTATATTGCAAAAGTTTAACGATTAATTTTCACTTGAATACAACTGATTTGCTGAGTAGGGTTAACTGATTTATATCATCAGTAAACTGGACAAATTATTACGAGATTAAAATCACAAATGTCTTCCGCGACTTTGCATGCTATGTAACCCACTTGATAAGGTATTCAAAACCGTTACTGGCCATCACCACGCAGATCAGAATAGCGGCAGATGGACAAATTAAACAAAAATTTTATGTTCAAGATTGTTCAGTATTCATACTTTAGTTAGTATTCTTAAAATGAATATTGTTATAGTAGGTCACTTATTCGACCGATATTTTTTTTAAATATTTTGTTCATGATTTTTTTCTCATTGCATCGCTCAATTGCATCGCCGTAAATTTGCTTGATTTTATCGGTTTTTTTCATTCCCGATAAGCATTTTTAACGTTTGTCAAGAAGATACGATTACATTTCTGCTTCTGTCTCTGTTTATATCTTTCTTAATCTGTGATTACTGCATTACGATTCTACGTAGTCTTTCTTTACATTTAACTGTATTCGCAAACAAGTAATAAAAAGCTCTTTGGCTACATGTGCCGAATGTAATTTACCTACTGCTGAGATTTTTTCTGGTTTTTATGTGTGCTCTTATGCGAATTTCGATGCAATTTTACTGTATCCCTTACCTTAAAAAAAGTTGTAAATCACTGGATAAGAAAAGTATAAGTTTGTGAAAGTATTATTGGTTTTAATTACTCAAAGCTAATTATCGTTATTATTTTGTTTGTCAAATAAAAAAAGAACATTTATGTACTGATGTAAGTTAGTGTGTAAAAGTACCTAATTACGTAAATAATGAAGGATGAATATGTAAAGTTATAATCTAACTCTGCACGTAATACTAACGTTATCTACGCATCAATTATTGCCCAGCTGGTTTCTTGCAACACTTAAAAGGAAAACATCACCTGTCGCTATCTTTGAGCCCCATGATGGATGGCAACCATCAGGTCAGGCAGTGCGCATCTATCTATGTACACGTCACTTCAATTAAGAAAATGGACATATTAGTAAACAACAGTATAAATGACTTTCAAACTGCACAAAATCAAAAGAACTTTTTGGTGTTATAGAAATGATTACAAGAAAGTTTTAAAAAGTATTTAGGAGGAGTATTTTCCTATATCAAAAAAATAGGTATAGGATAGGTAGGCGTCTTTTTTTTTGTGGCACATGTGTAGTCACTACTTTGTTAAGAAAATTACCTATAAAGATAAATTAATTGATTGCACAACCCTTTGGGAACGCTCTTTCACACGATCAACTTTCCACAGCTTGGGACGTTCCTTTATTAGTCATAATATTAAACAGTCTAACTTATTACTGAGGTTTATGATTTTTTACTCAACATTTAAATTTATCATTCGAAAAAATGAACAAGAACCATAGAAAAAAAATCAAATCAAAATTAATAAGTCATAAAATACTATGGGAAAGGACTTTAAAATCCGTTCAAATTGTTCATAAATAAAAAAATTCAATAATATTTGTACTAATTTATTAACCATATTGATTTATAATAACAGGACGCAAATGTAATAATGAGACAAATGAGCAAACGTTAACGCTTAGAATAGACATCAACGCGCGATACCTTTCGAATAATCGAATATGAAACGACGAATGATCTGCTAACTTTCTGATTTAAACACTTTCAGCATCATTTTATTTTACATAGGTATTTATTTTTCAATTAGATATAGTCGTAACCACTTTATAACTTTCAAAACAATAGTAATACTCTATGAAGTATCAATATTCGATTTTAAAAATAGGTCTATTAACAGCGCTTAATATTTTTGAACCGCAGGTGGCGTTTAATAAGTATGCACCGAACACTAAAAGTATAACCTCTACACTTCTGTTATAATATGTATATGTATAATCCGTTATGTATGCATTTCTACTGTCGCAGCATGCATTCCTCCAATATTTATAGCTGGCATTGACTATAAAATAGATTTTACGAGTGTTAACTGCGGTTTAAACTGCATAAAAATGCCATAAAGATTACGCCGGTTGTAACCCGCACATTAACGCTTGATATATGATAAGAGCTTCATATTTTCACGTATCGAAGGGTCAAATCAGAGAGGAAAGGTTGGAAATACGACGACTTGTTTAGGTCGACGATCTCATAATGATGTAGAAAAAGATAAGCTAAGGAACGCAGGAATGTTATACTTGCAAAATGATATTGTCGGTGCGTTTGGTCCCTGGTTTTTAACCGACTTCAAGGAGAATCTCAACTCATAGGAATATGATATTTTTGTTTATCCTAAAAATTATCTGTCTCACTGTAACAGCGCTTTAGTTGGAGTACCCATTTTATTTGATTTCACAAATTTTAATAAAATTAGTTCAAAAAGGCGAAAAATAATTATATGTACTTACCTAATAGGTAAAATTTAAGAAGTATTAATAATATAAGAATTTCAGCTAAATAAACAAGACCAAAAACAAAATCGTAAATTGAAAACACGGGTCTCATTTTCAAATTTGTTCGCTTTTTTCGATAATTTAGTTGCTCAAATTTCAATAATTATCGATATTGTTTCTATTTTTTTTATTTTTTTTTTAAATAAAGAGTGACGAGACGAGCATGACATGTGCCTGATGGTAAGCAACATGCCTGCCACATAACAGCACAGTGACACGCAGCTATTGGAACATGAAGAGCCAAAATCATTACCTAGCACCGCACTGCGCTCGTCACCCAGAGATCTAAGTTGTTATATCTCTAAGCCCTGTAATTTCTCTGGAAACACTGCCCTTCAAACCGGAACACAGTAACGTTTGCACATTACTGCTTGGCGGTAGAATAATTGACAAAGGTGTGGTACTTCCCCAGGCGGACTCTGCTAAGAGTCCTACCACTACAAAAAGTTCTATAAGTAACTCATCCGTTTACACTCGATACAGAACTAGTTGAACTTTGAAAGAAGCTTTCTATATTTGAAACCGTGGCAAATAAAAAAACTGAAGAACTTGAGGGACTTTTGTTCCCCACCACATGTGATATTAATAAAAATATCCACTAGCTATGGTCACCTTTTGTAGTAGGCTGATTAGGGGTCATCCATAAATTGCGTCACACGTTATGCGGGAGGAAGAAGGTCGACGACGGGAAGTGTTCCAAATTGTGACCCCTTATGGTGATATATCATGGTAATATTTGCAAATCACATAGGTACCATAGTTTGTGTTTCGACGAATTCATAGATATAAAAGTACTGCTTGCCCTAAAGAAAACGTTTAAAGAAAGTTCAACACTTATTTTTGGCAACAAAACAAGAGAACATTGGCAATTCAGTAGGTACGACAATGTTCTTAAAACAAAACGTACATTGATACTAAATAAAGTTTAACGGTTGTTAAATTCTAACACGGTTAGGCAACAGTTAGCATGCAACTTGCGAGCCATACGGTTAGTGGTTCAGTAGGTTTACAGATTTATGTAATAGAGCTATTATCAAGTTCTCTGACCGAGACACCCCACGTGGCATGACTGACAGTCATTTAGACGCATATTGTAACGACGCTATTGTAGCATTTAAAAACTTTAATTACTAAACTGTGTCAATTTTTGTGTATCGTATAATTTCTTGTAACTTGATTGAGCAACAGAGAAGAAGAAAGTTACGAAGATTGTTTATTTGAAGAATTAATATGCATATCGACTCCACTTATAACTACCACACAGAAAATCGTGATAACCTCACCAGCTTCATTGATTTAAACTTCGATTTAATATGTAACTTATATCAAACGATGCATCATTAATCATTATTTCTCATCATCTCGAATTTGAATTTAATAATCAATTACCTAATTATGTACTGCAATACCTTCAAATGATTATTTATTAATTATCGCAATAGTTGAAATGATTATAGTCTCTGATCAAGCACGACTAAATAGAGTTATTTATTATTTAATCATATGTTTAGTTTAACTGTCATACAGCTATCATAATACTGAGTATTTGGCAGATCGATGGTGCTAAGCAACATGGTAGGTTACTGTGGTATTTTGTTTCGATTTATCCACTTGTTTAGTTTTGTATAATAGGTATTATTTCCGTAATTATATATGATTTTGGACAGTTTTTCTACGGAATTTGAATAACAACAGAATATTTACGGGACGTATGGTGTTTGACGAGTACTTGGCAAAGATTTAATTTACGGCAAATATATGACGGTCAGTTTTACAATGTAAGAGCTGAGTAATCTTTTCCTGTTTTTCGAGATCGAACACCGCTTTTGTATGACCTGATAACCTTCCGAAGACAGCAATACCCTTCAAACAAACAACTTGACGGTCAATATCAAACCAATGAATACATTTCATCGCTCAAATTACTGGATAGTATCAATACTTACCTAAAGCACCACATACAATAGAGATGATAAATATTAATTTCTGAGTCAATTGATTTACATATTTGAATATGACATAAGAATAAAACTTTAAGAACTAGTTTAATGTCTGTGGAATAAAGTTCTAAATTGATTACATAACAATAGCTAGCACTAATCGATTATCGTCTCGTTTGTTAGTGTACAATCGATAAGAAGCGATGGCCGATTATTATTGATCGATTGTATTCATACGAGTAACACATTTGTATTCGTGACCATTCCGACACTGAGCTGCTAAATGCTTTAACTGAGTGATTAAACAACGTTCGATGCGTGATTTTGATAAGCCTATACATTCATATGTTGATTTAAAACATAATATTTAAGCGGTGGTTCACAAGCTATTTTCGTGATGTGCAGAAAATGATAATCAAAAAGATGGATCGATTAATCTAAAAATGGCAATTATTATCTATGGAGTTAAAAACATTCTGATAATACCAGCTACGCCCGCTATAACCCGTAACTTAACAGTTTTTCACAATAATTCATCGTCAACACGTCAGTCACATTTTATGAAACACGACTGTTACAAATTAAATTATTTATCAAACATTCGATAGGAATTACTCTCTATGGATTACTATCTTGTAGGAAGGAAGTTCATGTACTTACGTACATACGTATGTAATTTTATTCAAATATGTTTGGCCATAACAGAGATAAGTGGGAACAAACATGCACACTTCTAAGCGCACAAACATATACGTTTATTATATTAGTAGGATGGGTTACATTTATTCTATTTTATTATACTACATATATATGATATTTTTTATATATTTTTCTACTACAATTAGAAACAAGTTGAAGTAATAATTTCGCTTCGAGACTACTCGACTTTGGTTATTAGATAAAAAAAATGTAGATATTAAATATTAATACGTAAAGCAAAACCTTTATACTCTTTTTAAGAAAATCGCGTGGAAACTTCGCACACTTTTAGTTTATCTATGTATATAAACTAAAAGTGTGGGAAATTTGCTTGCAGAACGTTAAAATTTAAAAAAATCTGTATAAAAATACATTACATCAATAAAAAATATTAAGCACATTGCCTCTATTTGACGTACGCGCAAAAGGTCTAATAAATCAAAATATCTTTTGTTCATTGTTAAAGTGTGTTAAAATCGAATTGAGAATAGACTAGACTATTTTATGGTGGAATTTCGACCACATGGCGACAACATTTATTTAACTACGATCCAAATACGATGAGACACTTATTTTGTACAGCCTTACTCGTCGAGGTATGTGCAAAATAAGTGTTTCTTTTGCAAATCTTATAATAGCAACAATTCTAATAGAGAAAGTGTCACAGTAATAGCAAGTCTCTTTTACTTTCACTAATAAAAGTCTCAAACTTTTTATTTATATATAGATAGGTTAACTTTCGTTCGTTGACCAGTTTTGAATTCATTTGATTTGTCCAGATTCGTTCCGATAAGTCCTAGAGTGGTCAATCATTGTAAATCATCAACAGTTATGTGTTAACAAATGGTTTTATTGACGACTATTTCAAATACTTACTATTGTGTTAAACGAGGTCGTAACGATTGAAAGAAACGGTTACAGTGAAGAGAAAAACTCAAAATACAATTTATCGGGTGATTCTGTCAGACTATCGTTACCAATAATTGCATTTAAAAATACTACTTTTCTATGATTTGCTACGTCTACAAGAGAAGAAGGAACACTCAACACACAGAGTTATGTAGTTCGTCTACTCGTACCTTACTATTTTGCTACCTTTCACTACAAATACTACAACGTTTTTATGGTTAAGTAGATAGATGATCTCAAAAAGTAAAAAGCAAAGAAGTTTCCTCGTACTAACATTAGAAATATTTTACTCAATGGTTTTAAAAATATCATGAATTATTATTATGCAGAAATGATATAATAATTTATGATTTAAAATACACACTTCTGTTATATAGAAACACAGATAAACATAGAACAGTCATCCGACTATGTACACGTATATATGTATTATGCATTCGTCACACAAATTTTTTGTCCCGAATTGGCAACGAATCCACGACCTATTCCGTCAGGAGCTACTAAAGCACGAGGCCATTCAAAAGTACGGAAAAGCTTGATCTGGATTGTTTAGTTTGAGTCGCAAGGTCGCAAGTCGTTGTGATCGAGGAAAGCAGTGAAGGGTGCACATAGGAAGAGTTCCGGCAGCCGGGCCGGTCGCGGCCGGCGCCGGAGGCGGCGGACCGGTCGCAAGCGGGTCAAGTGCACGCGCCACTCCGCCACCGCGACTTGCTACGTCACGCCACTAGCCCTAGAACAGCTTTAACACTTTTATTTCACACCGGCAGCCTCAAAGGTTTTACCCGTGTGATTCCCGTTTACGTTACTTTCCCGCAATAAATCTATGTGTTATTCCAGACTATATATAATCTAACTAAAATGCAAATTTCAACCCTTTACGTTCAGCTGTTGGATGGAGCTATAAACATTCAAACTTTTGAATTAGTAGGAAGTAGTTGAAGTTAGTACCTATCAACTTTTTAAGCTATTCACTACGCACATTTTATTACGGGTTATTTTACCGTTTACTAAAAGTTTACTGAGCGAGTCCTCGATATTTTAACGCAGTTTCATGCAGCATATTCACGGGCAAACAGTTGTCGCCAGTTAATCCATGAACATGAGCGATGACATACGGGTATAATTGAGACTCGCTCCACCATCTGATCCCAGTAAATATTCCGTAATTAAAAATCTGCCAGGGCAGAGTAGTTTGAAAGTGATCTTTCCCAATAATGCATAAGATATAGGTACGTTACAAAAATTAAATTAATTTCAAAACCTCCTCTAATTAAGAAGAATTTCCCACTTCAAAAGAAACATAATTATAAAATGTCTCGTTTTATACAAACAACGACTGAGATATTTCCTGATTAGTGACTCATTGAACGGATGCCTAAGTAGGTACCGGGTTTAATAAGTATTTCGTCTATACGAAAAAATGTTTAACATTTTTGGTTTTACAAATTTTTGGCCGAAGTGCAACACGGCCTGTGTACACGCTCCCTTTATTTCATGCGTAAAAATAGAATAATTAATTCATAGAACCTTCCACATATCGCATCTGGTAGTTTTCTCTGACATATTCTGTGGCAGCTGCAACGATGTGTAACACGTTCTCATAAGTCGAACTAATCTCTAGTTGAGTTGATGAGTGTTAGTACAGCTTACAAGCACTTTTCTATTCCCACTGATAGGACGCGAAGTCTTTACGCATAAGGAGAGAATCCAGCCCATAGTCCACAACGCTAGCCAATTGTGGGTTAGCGGTTGACACATGTCCCCGAAAGAGGTTTTTCTTGGAGCGTGTCAGTATTACTCACAATTTTTTTACCATTCAAGCCAGCGATGAGGTCAAACTCGTAAATCTGCCCTTGAAAAAAATTTCAGAGGTACAACACGAGATTCGAATCTACGAACAAACGCTTGTGAAATTGGTTCTTGCCACTAAACCACCATGGCTTGTAGTGGCTCGGGCTAGGCCACGATGGCTTCCTAACTTAACGATACGCAAATAACTACACAAACTTCTATTTTTTTTCTCTTCTAATCTTTCATTTCTATAGACCTCTATTGTTAATTCACGCATTTCAAAGACTTGTACTTACCCCATTGATGGGAAATAAATGGGCAATCAGACAAGTGGGCGGTATCGATTTGTTTTATGGGTCTGAAATTTACACCGGCAATTTAGAGCAATAAACATTACCGATTTCAATTGAAATCTAAAAGACGGACTGTAAATTTGATGATATTTGATAAAAAGATAAAAACATTTACTAAGCTGTAAATCATTGGAACGAATACAATATATTCCAGTAAAGTGTAACCACACTGACATCATTATTGCACTCACTGATAGTTTAAAAATAGATTCGAATGTGTATCTGTTTATTATGTCCAATTATTTTGAGTTGTAAATTCGTCCTTGAGGTTTACATTGATTTTTAATAAACTGGACATAAATGGTTTGTTGTATCCCACAAAATGTTACTATTACTATTTGTGTGGAACCACTGGTGAAATTGTAGTAGGATACGGACAGTGACAATATTGAAATATAGACAGTTTCATGCTCAGTATCAATTCAGCAAAATAGGAAATTAGGTATTGGCTGCTTATGTTTTTTCATTGATTCATGTTTATTTAGTCTAGAACTATAAAATAAAATACTAGCAACACTACACGGTTTTAACCGCGTAACTCCCATTCCCGTTATTTTCCCTCGATAAAAAGTAGTATATGTAGACTATAAAATCCATCAAGACTATAATCTGACTGTGTTTTAATTTCAACCCGATCCATTCAGCCGTTCCGACGTTATTGAGCAACAAACATACTACCTTTGACATTTATAATATTAGTAGGATTACAGAAACATATCTTATCACATTCTATTACAGTATTATTTTGATTGGAAACGCAACAAGGTTATCGTTTCAGCGCAAACAAAAACTTGGAAATTAACAATTTTTATACAAATTTTCCTTGATTGTAAATGAATATCATAGAAAATTAAAAGAAGAAACACACGTGATGCATATCATACCCGTAGAAGGCCAAGTCTAGCTGTCAAACATCGTTGATTACAAATAGATTCTTTGAAATACAGTGGCCGAAACGCAATCATACCATTGTCAATTATGACTCGCGGCGATGCCAATCTAGACCATTATCAAAAACCTCAAATAAATAATAAAGTTCATTTGAAAATAAACAGTTAAGGCAAGGTTGGCTTCATCAAATCCAAATGCAAATCTTCTCGACTACATAAAGATAAAGCAGTTAACTATGTTCACACAGAATATAATAACAACAATAATCTTGTTCAAAATATGCCACCTTTTCTTTGTAGCAAACTAATATCAGCCCGCGACTTAGTCTACATAAAATTGCACTTAAATTTAAAGTACCTACTCTGTACATCATTTTGCGGGATGAAAAACCTGTATTGCAGTAGACTATCTATTTGAGTTCTTCAGCTTCATCTCTTCAGCTCTTACGACATCCTTGAGTTTAAAGATTCAACTTTTAAATCTGTGGTATTTGTACGATATAGCGTATGTTATTTCTGGATATTGTGGATTAAATTGCCAAATAATAATTTTAACTGATTCAGTAATTTTAAAGATTCTCGATCACAAACAAACAAATCGATCCCCATTTTTTTTATAAGTAGGTAAGTATAGAATGCGTAAATATGAAACGATACATATTATGTATATTTTTTAATGTCTGATTATCGTTTCGTATTTGATCGATTGCGATGTGAAGATGTGATACTCGCGTTTGCATTTAGTCTTTCACGAGTCAATATGGGTTAAGGTTTGAAGATAATATACTGTTCATCATGTTTACTGTGTATTGTCAGATTAATTTTTAATTGGACCGGACAACGAACAACATTTGTTAAGCAGAATCGATGTTTTGATAACCGCAAAATGCTAATGAGACGATGTAGGCACTCGTACCTACGTTATCGAAAGTGAAGGTGGACCTTCACCTAATTTAGATTCGTATTTATTTTAAATTGATAAGTGTTATCTTTGTGTTATAATGAATTGTCAAAACGTAGTGAGGACACGACTAAATATTTGTTCTGTCAAAAAGTTTACACACTTGCTAATATCGTGAACAATTTACCTTTAGTTATATTAAGTAGAGGTAAGTAAATACGCAGCGTCATATTATTTCAAGCAAACATTTCTTATAGTTTACGTTTATAAAGAGAAGAAAAAAACAGAAAATTTAATGTCCGATTTAACTTAATAGAAGCTCAATAATCCCAGGAATTAGTTAAATTAGTTAAAGTTTAATAATTAAAATACAAAGGAAGAAAATGTTGAACGTATACTAACGTTAGTTACTGTTAATTGTACAGGATGTTTTTTCAACGGAGTTCATTAGGATACGGTGATCATTCAACTGACATTTCAAGTTTTCATACAACTTCAAAAATATCATTAATTTTAATTTTGATACCCACACAATGGCTCAGCGGGTTGTGGACCTCTGAACGAAAGTCAGGGTTGTATACTTGACAAACACTTCTCTGACAATGAAATAAATAGACACTCTATTAAACTTTGTCAAAATGAAAACAATTTTAAATTACCTAGTTGCTGTTTGGGAACTCCGAAACGTTTAAAGTGAAAAGGTTTGTTAGTACAAAAAGTATGATACTTACATCTGTACAAAGTCGGTGAAGCGTTGCAGATGAAGATTTATTGTATTCGTGTGTGCGCCAAAAATGTGAGGTCTCGGTTCAATGCTCGAAAGCTTTTATGTAGGTTACTGTTTACCCACTTAGTCAAACGAGAAACAGTTTACAAATGCGTCGTTATAAATACTTACCTACTCCATTTTCTAATTTATATAAAGACAATAATTGGCCAAAAACTGATAACAATAAACCGTGTTTTGAAAATTACGATGTTATCTGAGAAATTAGCTAAATAAGATTTTAAAATAAGCGTGCGCTCGGAACGATATTCGTACACTGCTATAACAGCGTATATAATAATTAAAAAAAAACTATTAAGTCCGTCAGTTAGATTGCTAAAAAATATCGTACACGTATTTTGTATTTTTTTGTTATTTTGTTTCACAGGCAAAAAGTGACGTAGATACAGTACTACAGTGATAGAAGTTTCGCGTGACTTCACTTGTAGGTACGATTTTTACCCTCAAGTGACTCTGGAAGTTTGATTTTCCATGGTCTAGGTGACGGACTAATTTAAAATGGTTCATTTTCGACCCAGTCCGCTATCCTACTACAGCAAAAATTGTCGGAAAAAATCTTATTACGCTTTTTGCGGCCTCAGTTCAGTGGAACGTGTGTAAGTGTATTAGAAACATATGTAATTCCGTGCTAGATTATTATTGTATACCTACCATTGTATAACAATAACGTAGTTTTCTTAGCGGATGATATATGTTGTACAAATAAATCAATCAGAGTGAATGTGAACTAATGTACATACCTGCATAGGTATATTGTTCGATTTCATATAATAATCTGTACAGCACGCATCAGACCTACCAAAGCGGTTGCGGCTGAATGATCGTAAGCGGATTATAGGATAAGAAGATACTCACAAACACCACTAATCTTAATGGTGTTCAATTTATAAGGATCTCAAATAACACGGAAGTGCTCTAAGTATATATTGCGTCTTTCAAATTAACCATAATAAGCAAAAAATACGGAGTGATTAATATTTTCGCTTGTATTGCAAAATTATGTCTACTACGTAATTAAAATAGAATTTAAAGAACAGTTAATATAACAAGAAAACAAAACTTTGGCATTACTACTACAATTAAAAATTACAGATAATCTCATTAAAATTCCTTTCGGACGATGCACTAGTAAGGTGACAAGTCGACAAGGGACTTAATAATTAAAAAAATGTTGAAATCGGAGCGAATTACAGAAATTTCGTTAAATCCCTGCAAGTTTTCGAATGAAACTTGCGAAATATACAAAGGTCACGGTCAGATCAAAGTGATACGGCAAGTGCTAAAGGGCACTTATACTTTACCTTCTTAATCATGACAAAATAACAGTGTATTAATAATCATAATGCAAGATTTAATAACTTATTTGGTAGCTCGATGGCTCTGATTGCACATATCAGATTGAAACTTTACTTATATAAAAAAAAACACGTTAATAAACATGAACTTGGGTTAGTTTTTAACGTTTTAATTAACTTTTAGAGGTAGAGTTGGGCTCATATTTTTCAGAGCACTAGGTATGTAAGTTTGTTAACACATAATAATAGTTTGTTGAATGCTTCAGCGAATAAATTGAAACCTAACAAAAACACTTTTGACTAACTACTTCTTTAGATGTCGTTAACGTACGTTTTCCTACTCATTTTTCGAGTACTGATTGACTCTCGATAGTAATAAACAAAGAGTTTTTTCACCTAATTCTAGCAGTACTTTTACTAAGTGTGTTACAACAGAAATCTCACTTTGAGCGTTTATTTAAATTGAAACAAGTTTCTTGAGCTCTCATTAATAAAAACATTAACAGGAAAATGTAGTTCCAAGTCGAAATAATGTAGTTGTAGGGCTACTTTACCTATTGCCCAACTGGCACCAAGCTGTCTGACCGCAACTTACGCATGTTTAAATATCTACGTACGATATATATTTATTATACGAGTAGTTACTTGGCGCTCTTTCATTTGTTATTCCGATAATACTTTTCGGAGTCAAAATTGTTTTTTTATTAAAATTTTACTCTGACATTTGCATACCTAACCTCTTCTAACCTTTTATACTATTTTTTTCCACCCTAAGGTTGCCTAGCAGACAGCACTCTTAGCTATGATTCCGCTATATGCCGCGAAGTTTTAAGCATTTCTAAAAGTTGTGAATTGTTTTATTTGATGTGTTCACTAACGTGTAAATGTATATTATGTATATTTATCAATGAAAAGAAAGCCGTGTCGATATAATGATGTACACCTCAATTCAATTACACTCAAAGTGATTCATTAAAGCTCTACAAACTAACAAAGATGATAACAAATATGAATAGCCGTAGACGCAAACATTCACATTTATAAAAATTTTGTGCGATGAAGTAATAAATATTATATTTTATAGGTTAATTTCTCACAAAACTGCCACTTTGTGATTGAGCAAACAGATTGTGATACTCGTAATTGTAGTTATAACGCGTGAAAGATTTTCTTTTTGATTGGTGTATGTAATTTTGTAGTTCAAATTGAATTGTATGGTTTATAATTGCAGAATTAGCATTTTGTTGTTGTTTTTTAGGGTTCCGTAAAACGTAAAAACGGAACCCTTATAGATTCGTCATGTCTGTCTGTCTGTCTGTCTGTCTGTCTGTCCGTCCGTATGTCACAGCCACTTTTTGCCGAAACTATAAGAACTACACTGTTGAAACTTGGTAAGTGTATGTATTCTGTGAACCGCATTAAGATTTGTACAAAAAAAATAAAATAAAACAAAAATTAGGGTTGCCCCCCATACTGAGAACTGAAACTCAAAAATTTTTTTTTCATCAAACCTACTCGTGTGGGGTGTCTATCGATAGGTCTTTAAAAATGATGTTGAGGTTTCTAAAATCATTTTCGTCCACACTGAATAATTTGCGCGAGAGACACTTCCAAAGTGGTAAAATGTGTGTGTCCCCCCCTCTAACTTCTAAAGTAAGATAATGAAAAATCTAAAAAAAATATATGATGTACATTACCATGTAAACTACCAACGAAAATTAGTTTGAACTCGATCTGATTAGTAGTTTTTTTTTAGTACGTCATAAATACACTATTATTGAAACTTCGATCAAAGTTACAACGAACTACAAGAACTAGGTGTACTATGTATTTTATGTTACTTGCTGCAACGGAACCCTTCATGGGCGAGTCCAACTCGCACTTGGCCACTTTATTGTATCTTAAGATGCTGCGACATCTGGACAGATGGATTGCAAAATTATGAAAATAATCTTATCCTAGTGAGAGTAATTTATTTTTAAAGAGTTTTAATGTAATGCTTAAATATAATGACTAAATATGTATGTACGTAATCCACATTTCTTGATTACAAAAATATCGGAAACTGTACCTATATAAAACCACGTACCTAATTAGATATATGAATTGTGTGTGTTTATAAAGTATCATTGACAATTTTTTATATGTAAACTTACGGCATTTGGCCATGGTTGATAACCATGCCTACAAAATGTTGAACTAACGCAGAAGGCGCCAGAGTACCTACTACTACTTTACTAACTTAACTTACGGTCATTAACAGAGCATCAGTAGTTTAAATACCGCTAAATTGATGAAAATTATTAATTATCCGTAACTTGAAGAGAAACTGAAAGAAATAGTAAAAACAAACAAATGTTCGCCCTTGTTGGATAAAATGTGAATACTTATCGCGTTTTCGACCGGACGTTTGGTGCTACAAGCTGTGGAAGTACTTTACTTCCAAGTAAATATTGTAATTAGTGTAACATGTAATAAATTAATCCGCGTCGTGACAAGTTAAACTTGCAGTTAGACCTCGTGTCGATTAGCTAATAATCGGGTACGACGGTAAACTGCAATTGGAGGCGCTGGACTAGTACCTACCTAGTACCTTCTAGGGGCATAAGTACGAATAGGTAGCAAAAATGTACCTACATATACGTCACGTAGCACTGGTATATGTATTTATGAGAAATTAGAACAAAGCTTATAACGGACGTGAAATGGCCTCTATTTTGCAAAAAAATCCTGTGGCACATTTCTTCTCACAAAGCAAAAATTTCACTATTCACATGTTGCGATAACCTCAACCTAAAAAACTTGTTGAACTAAGAACATTTCATGTACTTATTACTTTCATGTACCGATGTTTCAATACTGTTACTCTGATTCCCATAACACAATATTTGATATTAGTGTAGTTAAATAGTGTTATGTTCACAAATATTTATTCACCTAAAAAAATAAATATTCAATAGCTCTAACGAAGCAGGCGAAGTAACGCCATTTGCTAAGCAATAGGGTTCAGTTGACTGACAATGATGACGTTCATGCAAATTATTTTACTCATACAAACGACAAGACAGTAAAATTATTTGTAGATTGTTTACACAAAAATACTAAAGCATAAAAAATGAGGGAAAGATGGATGAAAAATACTTCATGACCTACCAATTGCACAAAAAAAAAATTGGATGCGCTATTTCGGAGAGATATGACCACAAACACAGTGATACGAGATTTTTCTGAATAGCATATTCTGCTATCCTAATACATATTACTGAGTATAAATGCGAAAGTTTGGAGGTTTAGAGGTTTGGCTGTCTGTTGCTCAATCGCGTAGGAACGTCTTAAAAAAGGATTGGGTTGATATTTGGAACAAAATCAGAATATAGCTTTAAATAGCACATTTTTATAGCGAAAAAAATACGGGAATGGCTACAACGCGGGTCGAACCGCGGGGCGCTGCTAATAGTTAAACCAATAAAATTCAAAATTATTTCAGTACAAAATTAATTGCAAAAATATCACAAATATTTTAAAATCAATAATCCCATTATTATCACGTATAAACTACATGTATTAACAGTCTATCTCATATCTATGGAATTAGTCGCAGATGTTGGTTAAAAGTAGTTTCATAAAAACCAAGAGCATTAAACTGTAAGTGCATAAAAAGTATATTAATCACACACGTTCGCAATGATCCATAAAAAGCAGCCAAGTTGAAGTGACCGCGTTACCGTTATACCAACTCACAACGAACGAACCAAACGCAAGTCATTCACAAAACGTACGAGGCTTTTCGTCTCGCTTCACTTACACCTGTTAGTGACGGAATGACAGTAGCTCGTCTTACAAATTCTTGAAAACTATTTAAGTACTAGCAGCGCCCCGCGGTTTTACCCGCGTAGTTCCCGTTCCCGTTATTCCCGTTGTTTTTTCGCGATAAAAAGTAGCCTACGTGTTCTTCCAGACTATAATCTATATGTGTTCCAAATTTCAGCCCGATCCGTTCATACGTTAGGTCGTGATTGAGGAGCAACAAATATCCAAACATCCATACATTGACATTTATAATATTAGTAGGATAGTAGGAAGTAGGATTAAATCAAAAGTCAATATCCATTTAATTTATGCACACAGCTATATACTATCGACTGAACTCGTGATACTGACTGAGCCGTAGATCGTGGGTTCGATTCCCACGCAGGACAAACATTTGTGCGATGAATACGGCTGTTTCTTCCGTTTCTGGGTGTCTATGTATTATTGAAATATATTTCAAACTATAAATGTATAATATCTGCTATCTAACTTTCACAGTACTACAGCCTATGCGTAGTATAGGGCTAGATGGTTTGTGTGAATAATTTCGACTAGTAGGTATATAGGTAGGTACTCGTATTTTATTTCAATCAATTGCTAGAAAAAAGCTGGTGTATCTCTTTGACGTAACAAATATTTTATCAATATTCTAGTCGATTATCGTTGGATGAACTGCAACTAGTTTGTGGAATAATATTATGAGAACTTATTAATCATTAGTTCGAAAGGAGAACACCGAGGATGTTGATGATAATGATAAACATTTAAATAATTTACTCGATTTTTTACATTTTCCTGTTTAATAATAATTTTGCATAAAGTTTCATCAAACTCGTATGCGGTGGTCATTATAGTATCTCGGTTTTATAATGCACCGCGACAAACACAAATAACCAACAGCAGTCAGCTCCTTAACCCTGATTACTTATCTTGAAAAAAGCGTGTTTACCTCACTAATCCCCATAAACAGTTTACATATTTATAGTTTTTATAGGAAATGTGCCACGGCCATTATGACGAAGGATAATAGCACACAGTACATTTAAATAGTAAATAAGCATATACGTGTTAGCAATTAATTATTTATTTAATTATAAGTATTTCAAATAAACTTAAGCGCAAAACCTCTAAAGCTTTGAAGTTGCCTAATGAGATGGCACCGACACTGCTAAACACTGCTAATTGTCTACTCAGAAACATTAGCTAGCTTCGCTCGGTGTTTCTCTAGAGTTCATCTTAATAGGCAGAACTTATAAATGTTATACACAAACAATAATAACTATTCTGCTGTTTCAACAAACATTACTAAGTACTTGTTTCTGTGTAGATAAACGTAACTTTATTTTCTTTTAATCCTGTATAAAATATTCAGTTTGGACATACATGAGACCACAACAACTAAAAAGATAAATTAATTTACTTAGAAAAGGCGAAAGCCGATTTCAATTTAAAATTAAACTCAGACATTCGACTAAATTTCATATTTTTTGTGAAATTTACAAATATGTAGTTCATGTAAAAATAAGCAAATGTTAGATAGTTGTTGACTCAGAATAAGGAATACAAGTTGTTGATATTTAAAAAACCGACTCATTTTGATAAAATATGTCACTCCATCATTTCTAAAGTATCACCTACCAAATAAAAAAGAACCATCAAAATCGATTGACTATTGGCGGAGCTATCGCAAGATCGCAACATAGAATACTAAATGGTCTAAGAGCCTGTGAATCTTCGATATTTTAACAAACCAGAAAGTTTGTCAGCGCATGCTCCCAACATAGGTAGGTAAGAACGACCATTTACCAAGGACCATTATAAAGTTGGGGTCATCCTGGGTTTGGCAGATTAACAGTACCGAAGGTGTGCGAAATACCGATCTAAATTTGTCACACTATATATAGGTAGTGTTTTTTAAACCCCGACCAAAAATATGGGTGGTTCTATCTAATATCTATTTACAAGGACTTAATCAACCTCTAAGCTAGGCGTCTGATATTGTGTATTGATTTTATAGTTGTTGACTTAGCTTGTGTTAACACTCAGAGTTAAACCTCTTAAGTGCGCTACTTAAAATAACGTTATAGACAAATAAACTCAAAGCTTTAACGAGCTCAACCATGGGACTGCAAAATTTGTGAATAATTTTAACTTACTAATTTATATTATGTACACATATACCTACTTTTAGTTCTTACGTCAAACGAAAGCAGTGTTACAATTTAAACGTCGGACACATAATTGTCTAATATTTGTGAACTGAAACTACCAAATCGATTTTTCATGCCGTTGTTACAGCTGAATAAATAATGAATCACTTTATTTTCGTATTTAAAATGCGTGAAGTTATCTTCACGCACGTCAGTTTACGTTTAAATTAATAATAGTTTAGGCAGATTTATTTTTCATAAATGAGAATTCAGGTTTTGTAAGTTTAACATAATGTTTTCAACAAATAATCTAATTGTATTTATATTGATAATAATAACAGATCAGCGACTGGTGACCAGATAGCAACAGCCGTAGTGAAATCAAACTTGACTGGCATCATGGCTTAGTGGGTAGTAACTCTGCCTGCGAAGTCGAGGGTCGTGGGTTCGTTTCCCACCCTTGTCAAATATTTGTGTGATAAATTCAAATATTCGTACTGTATCTGGGTGTTTCTATGTATAATAAGTATGTATTTAAAATTATGAAGTGTTATATCAGCCATCTGGCCGCCATAGTACAAGCTTTGCTTAGTTTGGGGTCAGATTGTGTTGTGTGTGAATTGTCCACCAATGTTTAAAAAAAGCACTTTAATAAACTATTATTTTATTTCATACAGGTCGGTAACATTTGCATCTAAGGCATGCTCATCGTCAGGATGTCACTTTATGACAGCTTTAATAAATCCATCATATTTTCGAGTTTGATATAGGAGGTGCTCCTTAGGAATCCATATCGGTAGAGACGGGCTTGTTTAGCTAACTTCTGTGTTGATATTAATAAAATTGAATTGGTGTTGTGTTCTGTGTACACACATGTCAGTCTCCGGAGAGCACTGGATGTCATTGTCCCATTGTGATGCTAATCCTCGATTGACAGATGATTATGTTGCGCAAGACCGTGCGTCGACGCAATGTTCACGAACCAGTTGTTCACTATTGGGCCAGAGTAATGACTGCATACAAAGGTCATGTGGTGAACAATTTTGCAGATTTATTGACGTTTTTTTACATATCTACTACAATTTAAATGGATAAAATGAGATGCTTCAGCTGATTTTACATTAGCATATTCAAGTAGGTACAGCGTAAACCATCGACATCTATTGACAGCGACTCAAGATTGCTTTTTTTTCAAAACAAGTACAAAAGGTGGTCTAACATGCTAATAATCACAAAATCAGTTTAAATCTCGCGAGCAAGAGAAAAAATAATTTTGGTCAAATTAAACATAAAATAACATGTAGGTAGTAATTTACATCTACATAATAAACCCTTTATTATAACCTAATTGAGACACTTGTCACACTTATGTCAAAAACATAAAAAGCTCCCAATTACGTTATTTATTATCTTACGAATTTTACAACTCTTGTTCTGTTACAGCCGTATATGTCGTTATACAAATAAACGCGTTTAACGCGTTTTTAATAAGAATATTAGCAAGTTATTTTTTTAACATCGGGCACGATAAAAATTACTCAATACAATAATTAACCACGAAGTATTATTGTGAGTTTAATTTGAATGATGGAGGTGTTTGGTTACACCTATCACGTATTATAAACACTTGTGTTAAATATCTTTCTGGCTGGATTCGTCAACTCATTCATTAAATTGTTGTTTTAGTTAAAAATTAGGTATCTTTCCTAATAGGTAGTACTATTGCATAATGTCATTGTGTTTTTATCAAATCCCAGCATCAACTTGTTACAAACTACAATCTTAAAATCTAATGTCACACTTCACCAGAATGTGCCACTGGATCTGTCTGTACACAAAACCACATTTTAATCTCATAAATCATTGTGTCCTACTAATTTATCTTAATGACTTGTTTATCAAAATTAATTGTCATGGTTGTATCTACAATCTGCGCATGTTCTATTTACACGGTACAACATGTTCTTTTTATTATCGCTAGGGCATTATCGATGTCTTTGTAAAAGACTTATCTTAATTCATCATTTTTGTCCGATTGATTGGAATAATTTAAATCTCGTTTACAAATCTGTCTGACCTTCGTCTTATTGGAGACAAGTAACATTCGCTTACTATGGGTAGATACTTACGGTTCCATAACTTAATTATTTATAACGCAAGAAACGAATGTGATTTATGAATTAGAAATTGATTGAAAAACGTCAGTAAAATCCGTTAGCCCAAGACGTTATAAAGAAATGACGATACAATTTTCTGTCCTTACATCTCGACCTTACACGATGAATTCAAAAGATACGATCAGAAGACAACAACACGCTATTGCCAATGTCAAATGATAGAAAGAGCATATTGTCGATACTACATTACATGTGACTTTTAATGTTAGTGTTAAACTGATGCCTACCTGTGGGAGACATGATTAAATTACGTACCTATTCTGTATTAAAACACTTACAATAGATCAATATATATTCAATATATAGATCAATAGATATTTTACTTCTCTATACTTCATTTCTGACTATGAACCAAAAATGCACTGAAATCTATTTTAAAATAATAATTAAGATCGAATCAAAATCACATCGCATATTACCTTCCAGTGTTCGATCTATATAATTCAGAATTAATAGCAGAGCTGTAGAAAAGTACACAAATCGGAACCAGTCCGTATGTCAAGGTTAATATTACTATATTTGCATATTGGCCTTTTAGACATTGAATGTTACATATGATATATGCCTATATTATGTGTACATAGATATAAACGGGTGCAGGTACGCGACCGCGTGGGAAAGGACGGTCGTTGAAAAGTTGCTGCGTTTTGAGTATCCAACGGACAATCGACCACTATCAATCTGTTTCGAGTAGGACTGCTCATTGTTACGGGTAAAGTGGGTGAGTCCCGAATAGTAAAACCTCGTAGAATATACAGAATATTCACAATTACAATGAAATCGTAAAAGAGAATCGCTTCTTTATAATTTTGAGAGACAGGACAAGCAAAACATGCATCTGATGATAAGCAACACTACACTTTTTACAGTGTCAAACACCTATTCGAACATGAATATAATCCAAATTGCTGCCTAGGAGTGTACTGGGCTTGTCATCTAAATATATTAATAGATTTATCTCTTTGCCACGAATTTCTCATGCAAAAAGCATTGTGCTTTCTAACCGCAACACAGGACACATCTGTATACCTATTAGCATATTGCTACTTAAAATAAAATTACTGACAAATTCGTAGTACCTACTTCTTTAGGAAACTATGTAAAGGCTTCTACTATTAAAAAACAAAACAATATGATACCTTTCTTATATCTTTTTCAAATTATTTAAACTATCTTTCTTGTAGAACGCCGAAGAGTAATTCAAAAATTATACTATAAAAAATGCTGTTCATTCGAATAATATTGTTGTTTGAGTTGGTATAACTAATAAATAAATAAAAAGTATGACTTATGTCATTGATGTCATAAAAAACAATAACCACCGCATAAGCACACACAACTATAATTTTATTTATGACAAAATGGTGAGAATACTTTATGATGGGTATAACAGTGAGTTACGAGGTATTATGAGCAACTTAGAAAAGCTGACGCATTTTACGGTAGACTGTGATAAATTGTTGATTTCATACTTAAAACACTGAACGAACACAGCGCATCTACCGGTTTTTTTTTTTAGTAAGTGATTTACTGGGAAGAGCAACGAAATCGTTTAATATCGAATGGTTCATAATCTCTAGAACATACAGTTGTTCTATACAATCTCGGGAGTTTTGATTTTTCAGTCTAGATACGTCCATAAGTATTTCGTTTATTAGATATTATTATTTTATCAACCTAAGGACATTCATGCTCACACAAAGCACCTGTGCCAACAGCTAACCAACTTTTGCATTCCAACCCCGAAATCTCGAAAACAAATTAGTTGTCATACGTTTTGCCGAATCCAATGTTTAAAATTAGTACGAAGCATTTTATTTTACGAAGCACAACAATTTTACCGAGTAAAAAGCTTACGAAGGATCAAATACAGCCGCCGTTCGAGTTTTAACCGATCGTTTCGGAAAATATGCAAATATACACGCAAAAAACCTTCTCGAAGTTTCGGTAGAGCATCGAATCGATTCTCGAGTCCAACGCACGATTTGTAACGGAAGTGGCTGCCTGTTCCTATTGATTGCAGACGTTTGTTACGCTAATGTTCTTATTTGTCGAGATAATGACACGGCTCTCTACAATTTAATGACATGGAGAAACTTGATTCACGTGTCGGTATTCAGTGAGAGCTTTCTATGTTTTGAGTTGAATTCTAAACTGTTAAATAGTTCTTGTTCTATGATTAATTAAAACTAGTGTTAGCTGAACTTATTTTGTTGTATTTACCTCTAGTTATAAACAATATACATCTATAACAACTTGATTGAATCAATGGCAGTTGGCCTCAAGTTTCCTACCGATCTTCAGTCAAGCACAGGACGAGCAGAATCCACTAACCTGTTTGAAAATATCTACTAGACTACTCACGAATTGTATGCATGTCTAATGTAGACAAATTGTGTGCCCCGGTTAAATTATTATTTATCAACACATGACGTTACGATTATGAGATTCATAATTTAGTATAACGTTCAGTATTTTTTTATGACATCTGACTAAATCTACATAAATTGTGGCTATCCTTAATAGTATGGCCGTTAATCTTAATCAAAGTAATATCCGCCACATCCCTTCTGCTTTCTCTGTATAAATTATGAACACAACCTTTCTCTAATATCCGTACCTCATTGGTGCTAATATATTATTCATAATTAAATAAATAGAAATGTAACGGATAGGTGATTAAGAGCCCTCAAAAATTTTAGTCTAGTAGTTCAAATCGATTTTCTTCAATGACAAGCTGAATATGAATTTGGACCATTTTGCATGTGGATATATCATATATCGATAGCTTGTAAACAACGTGCCCGTGTTTGAATTGTTGTTTTAAAGTTTGAACTGTTGTGTGCTTGTGTGTTTATCCGTGAACATGGTGCATGAGACTGTGTCGAAATATCGAGAAATAGCTTCATCATAAAACCACGGCAAATATTTAGTAATTAATAATACCTGCTAGAGCAGATAGCAAAATCGCTGTAACACATCTTAAAACGAGTAGCTATGTATAAGTACTAATAGCTATGTTTTTTTTTTTTATTATAGAGTGACGAGACGAGCAGGACATGTGCCTGATGGTAAGCAACATGCTTACCACATAACAGCATAGTGACACACAGCTTTTGGAACATGAAAAGTCCAAATCATTACGCACTGCACTGCGTTCGTCATGTAAGATGTTATGCTCGTATCTCTAAGCTCTGTAATGTACTGTAAATACTGACCTGGACAATGGAAGCGACGAGCAAGCCGAAGGTGAGCGCGATGGTGGTGGTGTGGGGCACGTTGGCGGAGTTCTCGATGGTGATGCAGGAAGCCACGCCGACGGACACCAGCAGGAAGGTACCCGCCAGCTCCGCCACCAGCTGCCTCCAGATCAGCTTGTTGTCGGTCATCTCCGACAGCCCTATGATGCTGCTGGTCCCTGAAGAACAAAACACACTGTTAGCAGTGTTGATATCATCAATTAAGAAGATAACGAACAGCATTCTACTATCCTAATGTTATAAATGTCAAAAAGTCAAAAACTTTGGATGTTTGTTACTCAATCACGTCGTAACGTATGAACGGATCGGGCTGAAATTTGGAACACAGTTAATAGTCTGGAGGAACACATGGGCTTTTTATCCCGGGAAAATAACGGGAACGGGAACTACGCGGGTAAAGCCACGGGGCACTGCTAGTAATATCATACATTTCGATTTGGTTGCTCAATCACGTCGGAACGGCTGAACGGATCGGGCAGAAATTTAGACCAGAATATTGCCTGGAATATAACATTTTACTTTTAGGGTATTAGGGCTTTTAATTCCGGGAAAAAAATAAGAAAGGAAACTACGCGGGTAAAACCGCAGAAAGCGGCTAGTAAGTTATAAAAGTATAAAGTGACCCAAAAAAAATCTTAGCGTTAAGTGAGAGCATAAACTTATTGAAAAATTGTGTTTGTATAATTGGAACTGGCTATGACTGACTGGCTATTTGACTGGCCTCGTGGCTTAGTTGGTAGTAGCTCTGCCTGCGAAGCCGAGGGTCGTGGGTTCGTTTCCCACCCAGTGCAAATATATTTGTGTGATGAATTCAAATGTTTGCACTGTGTCTGGGTCTTTCTATGTATAATAAGTAGGTATATATTTAAAAATATATAAGTATTATATTAGCTATCTGACCGCCATCATGCAAGGTTTGCTTAGTTTGGGACCACCACCAATATTTATGCTCTGTTGTTTCAACGACCGCTTTGCTTAAAAGCGATGAGTGTCCGAGTTATTAATTATTAAGTACGAGTAATTTATAATAATATACTCTGTAAAAATTCAATTGGAAAATTACAGGAAAAATAAATAATTAATCTAGCCAATAAATTACCATAGTATTGACGTGTAAATTGCACATTTATCAATAAAGAACTTTGACTTTGTCCATGGCTAATAGCCGGCGAACAAAAATATTGTAACTGGTATTTTTTGTAAACGTAATGTTTTCTAGATTTATCGAAAAACTATTTTTATTGAGTTGAATTATTTAAAACGTACTTAAAGAGAATTCAGTAAAAAAACACAGACATGGCTCAATAGCGTGGTTTATTCCTTGTCCACACTAAATTAAATTAAATACATACATAAAACATTTGTGTTTCCATAATGACATAGTTAGGTAGTTAAAGTTTCGATAGGCTTGGCTTGTTCTACTAAACTTTATAATAAAATATAGTACCGAATCCGATCAGGAATTTCGCGTTTGCGATCTTTCGTACTGAACACGTGAGCTAATAATATAAATATAAAGTCATGTATGGATGACAATTATTTTATTTGTCCAGTGATTGTTAAATATAAAATTTGCTATATGTTTACAGGTCATAGGTACATAGGTAGGTATACCTATGTACCTACTCAAAAATAACACAACTTGTTCGCACTTAGAAATTTCACACTAAGTATTTGTTTTATGGAAAGGCAAATACGCAAAATACGGGGATAAATCCGAGGGACGCTGCTATTACTCTAAATAGGTATTTAAGTGTATTTTTTAAATCATAATACAGAGCGACGAGACGAGCAGGACATATGCCTGGTGGTAATCAACATGCCTGGTACATTTTATGTTATTATGTATGCTTGTAGCCTTATTTAGGTACGTGGTCATACTTCACAAAAATAAAAATGTAACAATTAAGTAGGTAATAATTAATTTTCCTAACTTTCTGCCATTGTCAAGGTAACGAAAAACAACAGTTTGTAGTGGTAGGACTCTTGGCAGAGTCCGCCTGGGGAAGGACCACACCTTTGCCAGTTATTCTACCGCCAAGCAGTAATGTGCAAACATTACTGTGTTCCGGTTTGAAGGGCAATATTTCCAGAGAAAAAACAGGGCTTAGAGATATAACAACTTAGATCTCTGGGTGACGAGCGCAGTGCAGTGCTAGGTAATGAATTGGACTCTTCATATTCCAATAGCTGTGTGTCACTGCGTTGTTATGTGGCAGGAATGTCGCTTACCATCAGGCACATGTCCTGCTCGTCTCGTCACTCTTTATTTAAAAAAACATACGGATATTTTTAATAGCGAAGTCATTGCCTTTAAGATAATATATATAAGACACATACTTTATATCAATAAATATACAGATATTATATACCTAAACAAATAAAAGATCAGCTGTGTGGGTTACTTTAAAATGGGTGGTACCATTTTATTTATACGTTAAATTTATATACATACATGTCGAATCAAGTCGTTATATTTTTAAAAAAACTTGTTTCCAGAAGGAAATAATAGTTCAAAGTTGATGCCTACAAAAAACGAGTTATGAACAGGTGTTATTCATGAAAATAAAAATTAGATTTATTATCAGATATTTTTAACCTCCTGTTAAATTATGCACATATATTTCATGTCGTTTATCAGTAATGATTTTAACGAGTGTTAGTCGTGTAATTTTACACGAGTATTCGTATTATATTGTATGCTTACTGTTTTTATCACGTAGATATTAATTAGCATTACTATCAACCTGCATTGGTCCACCGCTGGACATTAGGCTCTCCTATTGTACTCTGCTCAGTCTGATTTTAATTTAACTTATAATAAGTCATTTTAACTTAGAACATACGATGTAGAGATATTGTTTTTCATAACAGTTTCTCTGCAACAGTAATGTAGTTAATTTCAGGGTATAGTGTGGGTTGGCCATAGGTAAGTAGCTAATACTCGTATAGGTACTGTAGGTACATAATTAAAAAAAACATTTATTTTTGTATTGTGTCTAATACACAAAATAAACTTTTGACGATCGTTTCTAGGACTTTTTTTTTCATCGAAAATAGGCCTTTTTTATAATGTGATTTAATCTCCACATACATACATATGTCATTCAAAATCGTTTTTTATCAATGTCGTCAACTTTTCATAATCCAGATTTACCATCAACAGTTGTTAACTTTATTTTTTTATAATTTTTAAGTCAAAAAACATTTTATTATACATAGACATTTGGATTCAGTTCACGTGAGCTTAGTTTAATTTAATGTTTCTGAGGAAGATCACGTTTATGAAATTTACGAGCTTCCAATTCCTGCGGAGGCCGAAGACTATTTTTACCAAAATCCATTTTTTTAAATTAACTTTTATGGTTTATACTTCACCGCCATCTAGCCTGATGACGATGCGGTTTGCAATGGAACATGCTTACCTAGAAGAAACCGATTCACTCTCGATTTGAAGACACCAAGATTATAACCATCGGGATAAACTCACTCAGGCAACGCATTCCACAGCATAGATCCATGTAGGTATCATATCATATCACACACTACCTTTGACGTAAACGCGTCAATTTTATGTCAACATTGTACCTATATTCCATCAATTTGGGCACTAAAATGTTCAAAAATAATGACTCAATTATTTTAATATGAGATCCTATTTACTTATAAAGCGACTACACTTCAGAAAATTTTATTATTTTTTAATTAAAATATTTCTCAATACTCCTAGTCGTAGTAGAGCCTTCATATTTATGATAGCAATGGATCAAAGTCGCTCACTATTTTTTTAACAAATCAAATTTAAGATACGATAAGATACAGTCCGCGAGGTATAAGCTGAGCTTTGCATTAGTGTGAGTGATCACATGCATACGCATCTATTACCAAAAGTACAGTCAGACAACAAACTCTTAAACAACAAGCTGACATTAACTATCCAGGATCAATATGGTCATTGCGAAAAGAAGTATCTCTTTTAGGATTCAAATGGTCAAGGACAGAGAATAACAGAAATATTTTAATGGAAAAGCATGAGATCCGTCACCTACGTATAACTTATTTACTTAAAATTTCCGAATACCGTATTCAGGGCAGGCCTATCGTTTATACCGATGAAACATATATTGACACCACTCACACTTCATCAAAATCATATTCAGATGGCAGCACTTCTGGTTTGAAGAAACACCTTATTAAGAGAACATGGTCACAGCGTCCTGCGTCTGACTGTACTTTTGGTGATCACTCACACTAATGCAAAGCTCAGCTTATACCTCGCGGACTGTACCAGGTTTTTAAATATAAGTACCTAATTAAGTATTTTTATAACACAAAATCTAAAAAAAAATATTTTATATCGTAAAAAACAGTTACGTAAAAAACAGTTACGTAAAAAATCGGTGAGACTCAACAACTACATGAAATTAAAAATTAAATATACTAGGCAACATAACTAGAGACATTGTGCTCTAATAACTTTATGCAAATATTTGTAGAACATTGTATTTTATTTAATAAATTATATATTATACTCATGTAATAAAAAGTCAACTGCTCCAAATACTTTATGTAATAGACAGAGATATTTCGGCATGCTTGCCTTGCTTACTATTTATTTACTACATATTACTGAGGATTTAATGTAACACATTTTGCAAACAGAGTATTTTTATTTATAGATAACGTGATTTAAGTGGTTTTCATGATGTTATTATCATTATCCTGAGGAGTGTAGATTTAGTACAAAGTGGCGAAGTGACATATTTTTAGTGTAATTTGTATCAAACACGAAAATTAAGGCATTTTTACATTTGATTATTATTTTCTTAGATTACTAGTTATTTTCATAAGAAGACATTTTGGAGAAAGTATGAAATAAACAGACGTGAAACAATATTTTCTCTCCATGTAAAAGGAAACCGTTCAATTAGAATCTGTCCATTCTGAATGATGCATGTCCATTATTTACTTGAAATTTTGGTGTGATAACAAAACTTTCTTTCAACTATTTCCTACTTCTACTAACTGAGATAATATTTGTATGTCGTCAGATGAGCATAAAATATGTATACTAAAAAATAAAGAAGCAACGATTTCAAGTAAAAATACCGCACTTACTCTTCTGCATCTCATCCATAGCGTAATCCGTTTTCATGTCGGAGATTTACGAACACTTTCTACTGAAACCCGTCGGCTCGAGCTTTAATATCAACGCGACCGCACTGTTTCGCCAGACAAAACTAAACACTACTTAGAAAGTGTAATTTATTTAATTGAAAAATTCCGAAAATTCCGAAGACGATTGCGGAGTCCGCGGCGAGTACTCGTACTTGAGTAACTTGGGTTAGTCGTGTCGTGACAGCGTGTGGGTTGGAGAGGCGACCATTCGACGTGGAGGCATGAACTCGAATGTGGCAGACGGAGAGATCTCGGGGATGACAGCCACCGGCGCCGGTGCTGGACTCAGAAAGTGCACCTTACGAATACTTTTTAATTCACAACATGTTTCGATGCACCTCCACACAAACTGCGCGCAAATCTGTTATTTGTACGTGCCTTGACTTAAAACATATTTTGGGCTCGGCAAACACGATTGCGATCTATAGATTGAAAATCAGCACTCTATTTTTTTTTTTGGTTGATTTGATTGTAGTCTTTTACCTAATCGAATTCATTGATAAATTTTAGGCGTCGATGGCTGAAAAGTGTAATTTACACGCTCAAGTTGAATTGATTGATACATAGGTACATCAATTACATCCTATCAAAGATAATAAAAACATTTGCTGACGTATTAGTGAACTATTAATAGCTAGTTTTATCAATAGGCCTGTAAAAATGTAATGAATGTATACTACTTTCAGATTCTTATCTAACTGGCGTCTAAATACTTATTCTAAAATCCAATGGGCTTGAAAATCGCGATAATGATTCCACTTGAGGTATACGATTACAATTGCAATTAAAAGCAAGTAGACCGTGATAATAAGATCGTTGTTGAGTTTTCGTGTTAGTCGAACTCGCTTGACGAGAAATCGGAATGTAGCACATGTCGTGCAAAAAATCTTCCTAAAAAGTGAACCAGCCATCTAAAAAGTGAACCAGCCATCTTAACAGGATTAGCGACCGGGGCCAGGAGGTTTAGCATGAAACTTTTATATACTAGGTCTATTAGTAACCTACACTAAAACAGGCTTAGCACTATGGTTAAACATCTGTTGTTTTAATAACTAATCGGAGTTAGCCTCAGATGGCCTTCGCTGCGTAAATGGTAGTTAGTTATTCATATCAGACCGTTTCATAGGATTACACTTTGACGAATATTTACAATTCTAAAAGAAATTCTAGGTCTCGATTGTAAACTGAAACTGCCATAAAGATATGATAATTTGAAAGAAATGGTTAATAAATAATTATTTACGTGTCTAAACACGCAAAAAATTAATGGTAATTTTATTTATTTTCTTCTTTTCACCAACTTAAGAACGAAACACCACGTTTATGTTGTGTTAGGTATGTACGTTCAACTTTATTATTCAGCGTTGGATAATAATTCTTACCAACGCGAAGTGCCTACACATACAGGTTTTACAGCTGCATTGGCCGTAACAGAAATATTTCATAGAAGGCTTATCGCGAGCAATAAAAATCAGTAGCAGCAGTATGTTTGCTCGAGATAAGTGCGTGTTGTCTTAGCCTCGGGTTGAGACAACATTGCTGTTTGCGTGCCACAGTTTTTCTAGAGCTCTACCTTCAACAACTTAATCAGGAGAAGAAAGGAGTGTTTAACGTTATTATCTCTTGTAAATAGGTATTTAGTAATTAATAACTACTGCAGTTGTTACATTAATAAAAATGAAAATGAAATTGTACCTATATGTATTTATGGTACACTAGTAGCATCCCGCGGATCCTATTATTTTTTCGTGTTAAAAAGTAGTCACTATAAATATAGCCAATAGAAATAGAATACCACTCTAACACCGACGTTTAATATTTGTTGTTTCTATCCTTTCTTCAGTTGCCTAGAAGTGATCGCTGTTAGCGATAAGGTTGCATTTGTTTCACTAGCTTTAAAATGTGTTTTTGTAGGCAATAATGAGTATCTATATCTATCAATCTAGTTCTACGTGTGTCCAGCAACTTCCCTGGTGACGGATGATAAAGACGAATTGAAATTAACAAGATTCCCGAAAATAATAGGGTAAAAATTTAAATGTCTTGCCATCAAGGGAATAATTAAAATGTTGTGTTTTTCAATATTTTTCCCTGTCTTACATACTCGTACCATGCTCTAATGTTATGTTTATATAAACCTACTATGTACGCCCTCAATATCTACCATGGCCTTTTTGTTATTGAAGGTCTACTTTAAAGAAAAAATAGTTACAAAAATAAATAATCTTTGGTTATAATTGTATACACGTCGTTACAGCCTAGCTGACTAATAGCAATTGTAACCTTTTTGCTTCCTTATTGTTGGTATTTTAGGGCATTTTCAATGACTCAATAGCAAAAAATATACGGTAACATTAATGTAACATTAGTCTTTTAATAAATCCATTTGGTGCTTTTTATATCTAGTAACTTAAGTATGTATCTGAAAAATCAGGTTGTTATTGCGTTTTAGGTTTTTGCATAATTTTTTAGAGATATCTAAAAAGCCATACCAGCGATTTATCAAATGATTTTATAGATGTACGCGTACAATTTGCTAATGGCAGTCATCAATTAACAGTTTATTTAAGATTCAGTATTAATATTAATAAGTTAAAATTACAAAAAGTCCGTACCATTTTTGAAAATACCTACCTATTGGTAGACATTCTTGCACACAACATCTAGCAACACTACGCACTGCTTGAACTCTGGGAACTAGCTGATCTAATAATAATGAAGATGGCTAATTCAATAAAAAAATTAAACAATAGTAAATCCATGATAAAGAGTAATACATAACAACACCCAGACACAGAACTATAATAAAAGATGTATCTGTTTATCTTTCATTAGACAGTATTTTAGTTATTTTGTTTTTTTACCATTGCTATTATTGTACCTATGAACTTAAATAGTTATTTATATCCCAACTAAAAACAAAATTGTATCCAAATCGTATTTAAAGCATTAATACGAAAATAGTCTTTAAACAAAAACACATGTAATAATAGATTGAAACACAAACACATGTAATTTATTCTCAACGCGAAACACAGGTCAAGTTAAGACCAACATTGTTTTCGTGTCTTGAAATAAGACATGTTTATAAAATGTATAAAATTATATTCTAATCGACGTTATGTTTCCGTATTGCTGTTTTTACACGATTACGCAACTGTATTTTGTTATTTAAGGGAGAATCTAGAATTTACGCAAAAGGCGTAGGGTCCATCTAACCTAACTTACTAACTATAGGTACGTATACGAGTATAGTATACTCAGTATAGGTACGTAGTGGCTACCTAAAACATGCATGTGCTGGTGTAATGTGTTTATTATTTTTGTTTGTGTATTCCTTTGTGGTACTCTAGAGACCAAACACATGAAGCAATCTTAATGAAAATAGTATTGTTTGAATTCTTGTACTGTGACAATACCTACTTATGTATATCAAAATTGATTATCCAATCTAAACTAATTTCTAAAGGAATTTATTTTAAATCACCGGTGTCTTGGCTTAGTAAGGTTCGAATTCCGGTCAGGATAAATCATTATGCGATGAATACTGATGTTTCTATGTCTAAGTATTTTTAAATACATTTGCACATAATTATGTATTTTAAAATGTGTATAAGCTATAGCACAAACTTTGCTCGATATTGGTATGGTACATGTCCACAGATTTATTTATACTTAAATTTATCATATTTTATCATCTAGAATCAAACCTATGAATCTCAAATATATATGAAATACTGATAAAATACAAGAAATGGTTTTCGGTCAAACTCTAATAAATATGGGCCCATGTTAGTTATGCCTAGGTGTGCGGTGTATCTACATATGTGGTATACGAGTTTCTCCCGTAGGTGACAAGCGCGCTGATTCAAAAACCCGGGTTAAAGGTACCTATTCAGATTTTTTGGTTTTCAAATAACACGATCGTTTATTTAAACTGTAAAAATTGTCAAGAATACATCTAACTAAAATGTGAAAGTTATTACTTTTAGGTGTATGAATGTTTGTTGTTTAATGCCGCCGGAAGAACTTAACAAATCAGGCTGAAACGTTAATAGATATAAGGCTGGAATAGCACCATAGCTTTATCCTGGAAAAATGCAAAGCCATTTAGGTAATAGTTCATCTCTAAAGAAACCGAATTCACGCACTTCTACGCACTCATGGTTTATCTGAGCTACAAAGGAATACAAGTCGAAAGATTTTTTTTGTTATAATTATCAGGCTTGGTAGTATTATTTGTAAATATTGAAATGAAACCAACAGGATGTTCTACAGGAATCATTCAGCACAATATAGGATTACGGTGTAAACCTAAAAACAGAATATATTACATCCAAAAAGTGAAGTGAAGTTAGCTGAACAGATTTGGAATGAAGAGAGTTTAACTTTTCTTTTAAGATTTCAATATCGGTGCTGTGGATAAAATTGTTAATATCGGTGGGTAGAATTACTTTAACCATTATTAGGCACCCTGTAGAACACAAATTGGATTTTCCATTTATTTACAGGTACCTACATAAAACTGTCATGGTTTTACCATCTCATAAAGGAAGCTAATGATTATGGAACCAAATTGAGGTGTCCTTACTCTGCTTATCAACGGTTTATGGATGGATTGATAACGCACTTAAACGACCAGTAGCGAGGGGGCATTAGTTAATGCGAGATCAGTACAGTCAAATAATGTACTTACTGTTCTGTATTGCCTAAAAGCCATACTCTTTTTAGTAAGTATCCATGGCCGTATGGAAATAACAGTTGCATCCAAATAAACTAAATAGTTAACTTATCCGAAATCAAGAGACTGTAATCTAAATAATATACTGCAACCTAGGTATAGTAAGTTAATGAAAGGCGTGTAACCAACACGCCTTCTGACTTCTGATGCGTACCTACTGTCTGAAGTACGTGTTACATAGATCACATTCTATTGAGTTTTCAATGTAATTGAAGTGATAGGACGAATGTCTCTAGCTAAATTACAGGTTAAAGAGATTAAATAATCGTATAAATCTGGGTGACGAGCGCTGTACAATCCAAGTCAGAGATTTGGATTCTTATAGAGCCGTGGTAATGTGATGATATTCTACTATTAGGCGTAGATTACACATTACACTTTAAATTATAAAAATCTTTTGTAATGATTTAATGTATTGTCATTAATTCAATCCGGAAGGAATACACTAGCAGGTACAGTAAACAGTCTCAACAACCGAGCTTTTTATCGTGGAAGCCCCAAATTGCTGGCTATCGCAAGCATCATTGCTGCAGTGATTTAATATTATTATGTCATGAGAAGATACTGAGGCAACATACAATGGGTGAGTTACTGGGATAATTTAAGCAAATTACATATTACAGCACCAGTATACAGTCGGAATACAGTGGGCCTTCCTATTTCCCTGAGAACAAGACACTGAGAGATTGTAGAGTATGCAGCGCACAAGCGCAGTATCCTTTGTGGTTATAATAGTTATTCATGGATGACAAGGCGACATCAAACCTTCAACTTCTACAGTAACTAGTAAATCATCTTACTTTATGGAAGAAGTCAAACGCACCCATTTTGCGTTGGGATAACTAACTGTGTCTTTTAAATTTTTTGTATAGGTATCTTTGTTTTCTTGTCTTATAATTAAGTGCAATAAAGAGTTTTTCTATCTATCTATCTAACTGACAACTCCTTTGGAATCTGTAGTGTAATTCCCCCCTAAACTGTTTCCCTCTACAAAAGTTCACCCGAGCTAGCCTCGCTCCTTGAAATATTGGAATGCGTCTCTGGACCACTCCATTAGTGAAGATGGAGATGTTGATTGGCGTTGGGACTACGAGTATCTAACTTCTATAAATATGAAGTGCGGATTGTTGAGTTTGAATCTACAGCTTTTAGCCAACATCCGAACTGTCAAGTCTTAAAATAATATCTGTATTATACCAGAATACTTAAAGTGTACTTAAAGAAACGATTAATGATCCTCATTTATACTAAACTGCACTAGGATTATAGTAATTATTTCCGCTACAAACAAATAACAACGCGCCACAAAAACAATAAGGAAAATACGTAACGATTAAAAATTTGCACGCTCGTAAAAAGTTCAGTTCACATTGTGAACAACAAGTTCAAGATCAACTAAAATTGAAAGTTATTATGAGTCAACTTTGGTAATATATTATTATTAATGCAATGTAAACCATAGAAAGTTTCCATCATCAATCAAGATTTAAAAAGTTTTGATTAGCGAAATCGTAGACCATCTTCGCAGCAGTAGTAAGTATGAGTAGGCCGAGTGTTTATACATAAATATATTATTATAACCTCTATTAATTTTGTTCAATCGCTTGGCAATAATAAATAGATTAACTCGTTATTTAATAAATGTAAAAGAAAACAACAAAATAAACAACATTTTAAATTAAAAGTAACAGTTAGCAACCAAATCGCTAAGAGCTGTTTCTTCCAGTCAACCACAGGATGGAAAAGAAAATATAAAAAATAAGATGACCCCTGTCTTTTAGTACAAAGATGGAAGACGGATGGATAGAATGTATACTTTTATTTTTAAATTACTAAAATATTGCAACTTATTGCTTAAAATATGTATATTCAAATTAAAGCGATCAAGTGCGAGTCGGACTCGCCCGTGAAGGGTTCCGTAGCAGCAAGTAACATAATACATAAGTTCTTGTGGTTCGTTGTAACTTTGAGCGATGTTTTAATAATAGTGTATTTATGACGTACTAAAAAAACTACTAACTAGATCGAGTTCAAACCAATTTTCGATGGATGTTTGCATGGTAATATATATCATATATTTTTTCTAGTTTTATAATTCTCTTATTTTAGAAGTTACAGGGGGGGGTGACACATTTTACCGTATTCAGTGTAGAAAAAATGGCATTATAAACCTCAACACTATTTTGCAAGACCTATCCATAAACACCACACACGTATGTGTTTGCTGTTTTTTTTAATATTGTTGTGTAAAAATCTTAATGCAGTTCACATAATACATCTACCTACTTACTAAGTTTTATTTGTATAGTTCTTTTAGTTTCAGATAAAAGTGGCTGTGACATACGGACGGACAGACAAACAGACATTACGAATCTATAAGGGTTCCGTTTTTACTTATGACGGAACCCTAAAAATTGCATACGTATATGATACTATTAATATCTACTCATATATTAATGATTTTAGATCCTAATACATTAAACAAGCATAATGCTCCGGAGCAGTTGTTATAATATTCCATGTAGGTATCATAATATTCATTATACAACGTTATCCAACGGAGACAAGTGTACGGTGAATGCGTATGGTAAAAAATATATGAAATACTTTCGGGTATGATTTACGTACGCGAAGTATTGTAGTAAGATTAGGTTAGTATGGCCCTGTGCATTTTGCTTTAGCCAACATTCGGCAGGTCACCTGAGGACAACTATCATAGGTCCCTTAAATAAAGAGACTGGTGTTTGCAATTCACCTAGGTACTGGTACCGTAAGAAATCATGGTCGTTTGATAATCTCATGCTTACGTCTCAAAACAATCGACCTTGACAATGACTGATGGGAGATAATGACAGCTGTCAGGTGATATTCAGCATTGTTTATTTTATGATTAGGTGGTTGTGTGGTTAGTAGTCGGTACTTAAAGTTATGCTAGCTATATATTAATGACGTCGAAACAATAGCGGCGTCAGCTTCGGAAGTCATCAGTGGTTTTATCGTTACATGACGAAGCTAGAATTGAGAGGTTTTTATTTCCCCATAAGGATGGACTACATATTAAAGTTAACAATCAGCCATTGTGTGTGTGTATTTTTTTGTTCAAATTTAATCCTTTCCATATTAGTAATATGAGAAAATCACAAAATTAGCATTTTTTGTTTAAAATATAAAAACTCAAATACTACAGGATTGATTATAAACACTTTCACAAGTATTATGCTGTATTGGCACGGATTAATAATGAATCATGAATGAAATGTGGACGATTGAGTAGAGTTAGTACGTACTATGAACACATGCTTACTCGCTAACTTGCTTAGACGGCCAATTTTGAGATATGGGGGTAATGAAGGTACATACAAACATTACTTCACGTATTTCCTAATAAGTGATTTTCACGTATGTTATAGGATATCCTCAAAAATAAGGCCCCAATACTCCCAGACACTTTCCGTCGGCCGTTTTGCTTAACAACTCCAAAATAATACCTTAACTTCATTTAAATTCTTATACTCCGTTTGTAAATATGTTCGTCAGACAACTATTTTAAAGCTTGGTCTAATAAGACAGACCAATCTAAGGGGCCAAGAACGTCTAGACTGTGGAATGAGTTGCCAGAGTGGGTTTATCCCGATGGCATAAATTGGTGTCTTCAAATCGAGAGTGAATCGTTTTCTTCTAGGTAAGCACGCTCTATCATAGACCACATCGTCGCTTGACATCAGGCGGTATGGGCCAAGTGTAAACCAATAAATGTTAAAAAAAAAAATTCGTCCTGTTTGAATTCGCTTGAAAAATAAATGCCGTCCGTGACAATGACAGTGGCAGTCTAGTTCAGCACGAAGGCGCTAAATCGTTAAATTAACGGTGACACAACAAAATTGTTACCACTTTGTTACCCTGTTGTTAACCAATATCGTAGTGATGTAACTTCAGACTATAATGGAAATAAAAATCTATAATTCAGCAAACGAGACGCTTTTAGGCGTAGATACCAACTTTGAGGAAGCAGTCGTATTTTTAACCGACGGATGACCTAATGTCGCTAAATTTATTTGGGTCTGACTTCAAATCGTGTAGTGGAGGGGGAAATTGCTAATCGTAATAATGTTGAATATTCTGGTTCTATTTAACATAGGGAGGGACATTGAAGTACTAAGGGATAAATAATATTATAGCTATATCAAAAAGCAAATAGTTTAGATACATAGCAAATATGTGGTTATAGTAAAATTGTGTGGAAGAATTGAAACAATACTAGCGACAAAAAAAATTTACATAGCGATAACCATAGAAGACCATGCTCATGGGCACGCCCTCCGATTTCACCCGCGTAGTTTCCAAAGTAAGCTATCAAATTCAGAGTTAGGTACTTATAATAAGTTTTCATGTGTCATCCGCCAACCCGCACTGGGCCAGCGTGGTGGATTATGGCCTTAACTCTCTCCTTGCGAGAGAAGGCCCCGAGTCCCAGCAGTGGGAACGTTTAGTGAACTGTTGATGATGATGATGATGAATAAGTTGTCACTTCTATCGGCAGTTTCTATGACTGCCATTTTTTTTTTGTTGCGGATGGCTGGCGGTATTATTGTAATGTAATGCTCTAAATCGAATCTATGATGTTACATTACACGCCAGTGCTTGTTGCTCATAGAAGTAGTATTGTAATGTCATGCTCAAAGTTGAATCTATAATGTTACATTACACGCGAATGCTCCCGGTGAGGGAGCACCTTAAAATTATTTTATGAAAATCATTTGGCAAACATGAAACTACAAGTCACTTCACTATCCACAACATTCTCGAAGTGGCTATATAAGCAAAATGTAATAGCACTAGATCTATTTATTTTTTATTTAACTTGTTAACGTCTACTATATAACAAGAATAGAGCTCGTGAGAAGTTCATTGTCACGGCCGAAAACACTCTGTGTGCTTAGACAGCTCGGAATTCGCGCGTTTTACGCGTTGTTGCACGATTTTTAGTTATTTTCAAAGCTCTTCTCATTTGAAAGTATTTTGGCTACGTTTATTGACCTGTGCAACATATACATTATACACGTTCAAAGTTTAAGAGTTTGTATTACCGATACCGATACAACTTAGGGATCTTAGTTTTTAAATACCTTTTCTTAATTTTACTCCTACTTGCTTCCAATTTTTAAATCTATTATTTTTTCTTTTCTTTTTTGTTTTCGAGCTTGTGTCTCTATGGATTCTAATTAACATAAATAAATGTACCATTGCTTTTAGTTTAGGTAAATGTCGAAATATGTCTGTTAATTTCTACCTTAAAACTAACCCCTAGAAATAAAGGATTTTATTAATATTTATAATTTATCAAAACGAAAGGTATAAAACCGATATCCGTGAAATGCAAACAAAAAAGAGATAATCGAAATCAGTCCATGATAACGACGAACATGAAGGTTAAAAAAAATACTAAGCTTCCAAGAATTTAGTTCCATTAATTCGTTTCGTTCGGAGGAAGTACTCGTAGCTAGTTTTTGTTACGTTAACATTTCAATCATTAGCAATTTTTCAGGCTCACGTAGCCGTAACCTAAACCTTCACGGAGATTGTAAACAATCGGTGGCAGGCGCTGGTCGGCGCGTCGGCACGACATTGTAGAGCCTTGTGCGCGGTCACTGGCGTAACGCATAGACTCTAGCGATTTATATTCTACATTTTTTTAAATATAATAATAAATAAATAAATATTGGTGGACAATTCACACATAACACCATAGTTTTAAATACATACTAATTAGACCTAGAAACACCCAGACACAGTGCAAACATTTGAATTCATCACACAAATATTAGCACTGAGTGGGAATCGAACTCACGACCCTCGGCTTCGCAGGCAGAGTTACTACCAACTAAGCCACGAGGCCAGTCATATAGGTTTATATAGGTTTACACTTGACCGCCACCTTGCCTGATCTGAATAAGAGAAGAGACGATGCGATTTACGATGGAGCGCGCTTACCTAGAACAAACCAATTCACTCTCAACATACTCTGTATTAGATAATGGAGATCAGTCGCACACTCACTGAAGTGAAACCGATAAAAAACGATACTAGAAATAGCTAGAAATTTTGCAGCGATTTTCAAGACTTTGAAATCTTTTGAAGACTTTTTCTAATTCGCTACCACAGTTGGAAATTTATAAGATTTTTTTTAAGTTAGAGTTTAACACCATGGTGGCCTAATCTTTTCCTAGAACCTCTAATTTCATACTTGTGAAGTCGTAGGTTCGAATCACACCGACACTCTGAGTTTGTCATTCATAACAACTGGTTTTAACGAAAAACACCTTTCGGAAACATGTGCCATCCACCAACACGCACTGCTGGGCCAGTGTGAAGAATAATGCTTATGAATTTATTACTTTTTCACATATCTACGAATCTACGTGCAGCGACAACAATAAAATTGTACAATGGTATGTCAAGTAAATTCGCTCATAACTTTTTATAAAGCGAACCCTAAAAGGCGAAGTTTAGAGAAGTGTGCTACTTCAATGCATGCGGGTAACAATAACCTTAGAGGTATGCAAATGCACTTAAGCAAAATATTTTCTGTATAAGTAGAGCGTGGATAACTACATTGTTGTTGATTGTTTAAGACTTTAATTTCCATAGGATTTCGACGGGCTTTGACTGTTGACAAAAGCATCCCTACTTTTGTCTTTTTTTAGGGTTCCGTAAAACGTAAAAACGGAACCCTTATAGATTCGTCATGTCTGTCTGTCTGTCTGTATGTCTGTCCGTCCGTATGTCACAGCCACTTTTTGCCGAAACTATGAGAACTACACTGTTGAAACTTGGTCAGTAGAGGTATTCTGTGAACCGCATTAAAATTTCAATAGAAAAATTAAAAAAAAAGAAAAACTAGGGTTGCCCCCCCCATACTGAGAACTGAAACTCAAAAAATTTTTTTTTATCAAACCTACACGTGTGGGGTGTCTATAGATAGGTCTTCTTAAATGATGTTGAGGTTTCTAAAATCATTTTTGTCTACACTGAATAATTTGCGCGAGAGACACTTCCAAAGTGGTAAAATGTGTGTGTCCCCCCCCCCCTCTAACTTCTAAAGTAAGAGAATGAAAAATCTAAAAAAAATATGTGATGTACATTAACATGTAAACTACCAACGAAAATTAGTTTGAACTCGATCTGATGAGTAGTTTTTTTTTAGTACGTCATAAATACACTATTATTAAAACTTCGATCAAAGTTACAACGAACTACAAGAACTATGTGTACTATGTATATTATGTTACTTGTTGGAACGGAACCCTTCATGGGCGAGTCCAACTCGCACTTGGCTACTTTATTGGAACTTTGTTTGGAACGAAACTTTTCTAATCAAGTGTTGAAAAAAAATATTTTTGTCTACATACCTACCTAAATAAAAATATGATCCAACATTTTTGTTGCTTTAATTTATATTCATGTACATAATTTCAGACATTCCAACCGTTAAAAGAGGTCGCTGATGGGCTCCAAACTAAAGGAAAAGTAGTATGCGGCGAGACCACTGACCAGGGACCAAAGGCGTCCTGAAGCGGGGCTTTAGCACCCATTTACTGGTTACAGTAAGGGTTACCTTGCCGTAAGAGGCAAAGGTTGAACCCCGTGGAAGTTCTGGTGGTATAACCCAATATATCTTGTATTTCTCTCACTATTAACTTAAAAATGGAAAACAGTACCTGTTATGTAATGTAATAACTGTAATGTTACATAATATTAGATTTGAATTACAACAATTTCGAGTTAAACCAACGTCAGCGTTTGCTTTAGGCCACCGTTCAGTCCAGTGATCTGTCTATTACAGGCTCGCGACAAAAGCCAGAAACGCGCGTAGAATTATAACAACGCGTAATTTCCTGTCGCTTACTCTAATCAGCCGGAGAAAATCGAGTTATTGTTCTTTCAAACGCACACATTAATGGCCACATTGAAATGGTTATGAGAACTCTATAAATAAAGATAACTGGTATTAGATACGCAAACTCTTGCGCGGGAAATCAGAAAAACATCTTTATTCTCATTTACATGTAGGTACTTGAAGTCGCAACTTGGAAAATACTGCGAAATAACGTCATAAAAGATTATAAATGAATTTACAAATACAGTTCCCGAATGGATACATTTATTAGCAGACGGCAACACGGCAGATGGTGCAAAACAATTCTACTCGTTAAATAAGAATCAATTTAAGTAAAAGTTTAGAAAGTTTAAAAAAATAATTTAAGTAAAAGCAAAATATCAACGGAGACCTACTGCCAAGCAAATTTGACGCTTTTTTAAGATGGAAAATATGTGAAAAAAGTATTCTACACAGCGACTCCACAAATGCGATGGTCACATGCGATAATTTTCGTGACTACTTTCTCATGATTGTCATTTACATTTAGAACAAACGATGATAACTATTGTATTTTCTAAACACCATCTACAACATTTAAGTAAATCATGATATTCAATTTAATAAGTTATTGCGGACTATAAAATTTAATTCTAACATTTCATGAAGCAATTATACAATTTTGCCAATATATACTTAGTCGTACTCGTAAGATATCTTGTTCGTGTCTCGTGAGTATGACTTCTATTTCCTAGTTGTTGCATAAAAAAACTTAATGTTTTTTCTATTTATGCTTATAAGAAATTGTATCTTTTACCAGAAAAAATAAATTTAAACAATCCTGTCCGGATGACCCAGCTAAATTTAAAGCCATTAACAGTACCTACATCCCACAATTGTTGATTACAATTCCATTGGAATACCTCATGCCTCTACAACAAAGGAATATCAAAAAACTTTAAAACAATGACAGATTAGGTACTAGGCGTTTGAACACATCCTGTGGCGCAGTTTAGAGCCGTTTTTGCTTAATTTAATAGCTATATCATTTGACTTGATCTTCTAAATATATATTCTTTTGACCACGATGCCGTGTTGTTTATGTATCTTCGAGTGATAAGTATTAATACTTCTGTAGGTTATGTTATGTGTCATAATTTTGAAGCAGAAAATGTTTATAAATTGATAACAGGAATACCTTCTGTAGGTACAATAAATTCGACTACTTTAGCTAAAGTTAGGTGAAAACAATGTTTGTTCTATTTTCATTAATTATATCTCAAGTAAGTATCCACAAATCAAACAAAAATTCAAAGCCAGCCAATCATATTTAGGCATTTAAACCAAAACCTAAAGTGTGTAAGAAAAACATGTTTACTACCAAACTTCAAAACAACATAATATTAACTTAATCATAAAACAAGCCCCTTTGCTGATTTATGCAAGAGTAAAAAAGGTTCCAAATTACAGTCAGCATCATGCTATTATCACCGGCGCTGGATTGACGTCAACATGCTTTGGAAACTAATTTTGTTCTTATTTTCTTTTCACAGAAATATTCTAGTCCATTGACGTATTTGGATTTCTGCAACTATTACATTTCTAAGAAAAATTTAGTAAACCGCAGTTAGAACAATCTTCTCGACTCATAAAGCTATTACCGTAAAGTCTATTTTTGCTGCTATACCTACTGTGTCAACTTTGGAACATGATATGACCCGTGGTTTTGATCATTACTCCGATTCAGACGTGAGATTAGTCTTGGCAAGATGTGCGGACTTTCCTGGTACCGTGAATTTGTTAAACTTGACTCATTTGTCTTCGGGAAATGTAACATTTGGATTTGTTTACAAAGAGGAAATCATTAATTAGCAACAGAGGATTTTCCATTGCTGCAACTCTCACTTTTAGAACTGAACCGTGGACTTAGTCATGTGGTTGTCACGACTTCGTCTATTCTAAGACTGCTCTCAACTTTCGACACGTTCATTTACCTTACCTTAACAAGGATTAAGTTGATTATCATTACCTACAAGGGATAATGATATCCTATTGTCCACTAGCAAACTCGAATGCTCATAATTTTCTATGAACAAAATTTTGGAACAATGTCAGAAAAACAGTAACGTCTTTATTTTGATAACAAAATGGAACGTAAACATTTCTACCAATTTACATACTTTCATTTTCGATTTGACCTTCATATTTTTCATAGACACTTGTTTTTATTCATCATCAGTAAAAGTGAAAATGGCTCATGGTTGCTATTTAAATATCTGAATAATATATTTTTAAAGAACGAAAAAAATAAATGTTGACAGACGTAATGCGTAACTTATTGAGTGATATTCCAAATCTGAAGTTTAATAAAGCTGACTATGACTAACCGGTAACCGGCATCTTGATAACAATAATTATGAAAAATTTGCATCGAAATATTCCATTCAGAGCACTGTATACATTACATAACCACTATACATCTATTGTTTTCAAATGACTCAATATAAAAATAAATGAATATCGCGTTCATAGATTTCAATAGAAGGAATTATGCAAGAAGAAATCAATGCATTAGTCAATTATGCATTATTCAGAGAGGTTTGGCATTTCAAAAGATAGAGTGAACAGAAGAGTTGTCGTTGAAACCACTATGTACACAACACCCGCGTGGGATTTGGTACCTAAAACCAAATCATAAATGCTTCGGAGGGCATATTATGAGACCTGTCATTTGAAGTCATCGCACCCTACCTAACCATTCCAAAACAAATATCAATGATCTCATCATCACGAGAAGATCGTTTTTCAAGTGAGCCCGATTACTCTGATGCCATAAACCGTATGCAAGCCCTCGAGCATTATCTGCCTACTCGTTTTGCCCACATTTTTAATGGCGTTTAAGGATCCGCTAAAATAACTTTTGCGCACTCCTACGCATTTCTAGAGGCGGGCATTGGCCCAGTTTTTGTGGTTCTGCTATTCATCAATTCTTGAGCGACCCCACTCGTGCTAATACTGACTTTATACCACGGTCATGTTTGCCAGAATTGATAATTTAAATTGGTTTCATAAAATTAATTCAGTCGTAATGGATCTATTAGTTTGTAATAGACAATTTTCCATCGCATGGTTATGACGAGAACGAATAAGTTATTACGATAATCTACATAAAGGCAGCCTTTGCTTTACTGTGTTTTTAATTTAAATAAATAAATATCTGTGGACATATCTCAAATACATACCTACTTATTATACATAGAAACACCCAGACACAACAAATATTTGTTACTAGTGGTCCGCCCTGGCTTTGCTCGTGGTACATAATACATTTACAGACTATAGCACTCAGGGATTACGTAGGTACCTATGAGCGGTGAAAGAATTTATGAAAACTGTCCGGTAATTCCTGAGATTTGAACGCGTTCAAACAAAAAACCTCTTCAGCTTATCAGATTATTATTTGCACTGAGTGGGATTCGAACCCACGTCCTACGGCTTCGCAGGCTTACTAGACTTACTACCAACTATTTACACAAGGCCTACCAAATGTTTGCATTTGCTCAATTCACTCAACTTCAAGTTATCTAGTATTACATAGATACATGTTTCCTAGAATGAATCTGAGGGAACTACTATTTTACAAGCATTTTGTTGTATCGTGTCGATCGTTCTATCTATTATCTATTAAATGTCTGCCTGGATAATATTGGACAGCAGGTTTCATGTAATTCTCACACCACAGTATTTAAATGTCTGAATACTATTATCTTGTTAGTCGTGATAATTCCATCCATACTTTTAATTTACGTCATCGTAAAATAGGAGGGGGATGAACTCATTTTGTTCCTTGATCTGGTGGTCTTTCTTCAATTGTTCGCACCACCAACACACCACCAACTCGATAGATCTTCGGTATTATGTTTTCAACCACCACTAGAAGTAGTTCTTATATCACGATTCCACCTAGTCTTAGGGTATCCTACACAATAATTGCCGATTAGCAGTCTTCGCTCTAGAATACTCGGTAAATAGCGTTCATAAATTACGTTACGTACATATATCAAATTCTATAAAAATTCGGTACTCTGATTTTTTTTATTTATGTGTATTTTTAATTTTCTTAGTAAACTAGCTCCGCAATATATCTTGATATTAATATCGTTAAGAGATAACACTACTTCTCAACGTCAAACAAGAGCAAGTTAACGGTAAATGGAGACTATTTTCTAACAAAACCGTTCTACATCATGAAAACATGATTTTAGCCGACCTTCTTACGTCTCACCAGACACATGTTGTTCAAAAAACGAAGGTCGATGTTCCCCAAAAGCACATCCAATAAAGCAAGAGCAATTTATTTGAAGACAAACATTAATTTTATTAGTAGAGACAGAAACACATTGTGTCTAACGGTGAACCATCAAGGTTTTTTATCTCATGGACTTTGATGGGACGTTGTTACTATCATAATACTTGTGTCTCAAGCGTTTCTCATATATAGAGTTGACGATACTCAACAATAAAGAATACCTTGCTGTCCTCAAGATGAGACTACTTGACTCACTGTGCACGTACCTAGAGCTTAAAATTTGTGCAATTCTGAGGCGAATACAGAACGCATCGGAGACAAGCATTCTATATTCTAAAATGTAAATAAATAAACAACGTGAGACAACTGTTTACAGACGAACTAAAATATTGTCGTTGTGTGCATTACTACGAAATTCACGCAAAGGATGTGCTAACCCAAATATCCCATGTCACAGAATAGTAACGTATCTGGGACATAACTAGTCTGCTAGTGTGGGAGATGTCGTTTTGTTTAGTGTTTCCTTTTGCTATTTATAAACTGTGATCCAACGGTTGTTTTTTTATTCAGCCAATTATGCTGGAGTTGAATTATTAGATAAACCATTTTAAACATTATGTTGTTTAAAAGTAAACTTTGTACTTTCGCCATATCCGTCTGCTTGCATTTGATTTTTGAATTGTGTTTATATGCAAAGGTAACTTACCCTCCCCTCTCTCTCCAATCTAACATAGTGAGAGCTATGTATAATTTAAATTCCATTAATGTGATATTGTGATCCCGTAGGACGAGCTGAAGGGATCAAACAAAATTTTGGAACCCAAATTGTCCGGAATAACACAAGTGGGCTTGCTCAGTTTTATTATTTTTAGACCTTTATCTGTCTATGAATCACTCTAATGCACTTAGTGTAAATTGGGTATAGTGTAGTTTTTATAGTAAAACTCTGCTTATTTTCATAATTTACAACATATCAAGTTGCGCATCACAAATCACAATATCATTCGTGTCATAGGATGGGCAACAGTAACTACACTGTGAGTACACACACCTGGCCGAATTATTGATATAAATATTGTAAGTCAATGTTTTTCTCTCTAGTAGTTAAGCGACAATGCGATCCATTGGTGGAACGCGCTAACCTAATAGAAATGGATTCACTATAAAACTTGGTAAAAAAAGTTACAACGTTACTTGAATTTGTGCCTTTTCGTTTATATCACGCGTATGTACATGTGTGTATAATACGAGAACGACTGACGGCGAAGTGGTGGTGGGTGATACGGGTTCTATGCTCGGTGTGAACAAATAAGGGTCTGGTACCAGAGTAAATATAGGAGTGGTCGGTTAGGGGTGTCACCTACCTATTGTTCCAGACAGACGATTGCGGTTGAATGCCAGTAGGTATTCATCGCTTTCCTCTTTCCTCAAATGTTATTATGCCATTTTTATAAATTTTAGATTCTATAATTTGTTTGCCTAATACACAAAAGAGTGATGTTATCATTAACAATAATATTGTCCCGATATCGTCAACCACATACAAAAGTTTAGAAACTGGCCATTTAGAGAACTGTTTATATTTATATACCTACATCTACTAAATAGTATTCATCATATTTGTTTTATAAATTACTAACATTGTATCTAGAAAACCACACCACTGCCACGACTTAAAACAAATGTCCCAATAACTAAAAGGCTACCTGGAAGTGATATATACGACGTTAACGATATGATCGAGTTTTGTGCCCAAAATGTTTTTATTTTCAAGTTTAATCTCTTTTTTGTGACATGTATAGCGTTTCTGTATTTATACAAACTTTGGACATGAGAACGTTTTGAAATAAGGCCCTTCACGCCGTATAGCTTCCTAATGATGTAATCTGTTATACAATAAATAATGTAACAATGATGGGGAATGGTATTAAGTGGAGACTTTCACGTGTCCTTTCACCAGTTAAACAACATCTCTATCAATATTTTGATTATACACATTGAACTTTATTCCCGATAGTCTAAGCCTCTAAATTAGATAATATCGACTGAGGTGGAATAAAAATCAATAGATAAAATAAAACAAGAGTTGTTTTCGTTTTGAAATAAGTTAATAGACGCCAAGTAGAAAGGTAATGTTTTGTGACTTATCCGCTCCAACTTTAGCATGATTGAAGAGGAGTTTGTGATGTAACTGTTTGGTTTACTGGGCTAATTTATCCGGTTAATTGTTTATCTATAAACACTTGGGTAAAAACTGGATGATCTGCGTGATGGTAATCGGTAAAGACTGCCTTGGAGCACCCCACAAGACCTTAATGCGTTACCATAGTGGTTATTGCGTTGCGTATTTCAGTGAACCGTACCTATCGATAATGTAGATGTTTGCGATAAAATCGTCCTACATTGTTTTCATATTTTTAATAGGTAAAAATATTACAAGTATTAGAGGTTGCAGATCTCAGAGGTCTAATATCTCTGGATAAAGAACGCGGTGCAGTGCTATAGGCACTAATATTGTTTACCATCAGGCGAACGTCAACGTCTCGTCATCTTTGAACGAAAAAGTAATCATTATCAAGAAAGTCAGATTATCCGATTAGGAATTATAATTAATACAACGAATTGATTGAAAACCGACAATTTATATCGCTCCATCAGTGTTTATCTTCTATTTTTATCGTTGTTTTACATTAAAAATACAATTACCTACTGATACAGTCTTGTTACTTTTATAATTAGTGTTTTTCTTATCTCGATAACGTGTAGTGTATCATGTATTTCTTGACTTCTTTGTATGTATTGTTGTAAATATAGAAAGTGCCTTAGCTCGTAGCTTCGATTATCATCCAGGACGAATTAATGTATGATAAATACAGATATCTGTATCTAGGTGTTCATATGTATTTTATGTATGCATTTAAAGGTATCATATCAACTATCTGACTTCCACATAATTTACAACTAGCGTGCAAGCTTTTGTTGGTTTAGGGCTACTTACATGATAATGTGAGAAAAAAATTGAGCAATACATATTTATTTATATTTTACAACGTGTGTTGTGTGTCTGCTTTTTTTGTTTCTAATATGTACCTACCTACCTTTAATTTTAAATAGCTGTAGATCATTAATAGTTATTATTTATAATGAAACGAAGGTACATCATTTGCATCAATAGTTTCAACGTATTTCTTATCGTCATGTGCCTCTTGAGTATTTTTTTATTTTTTTAATATTTTGATGGAGATACTTAAAAAGAAGCATCTAGTACAAGAGACGACAACTTGTTTAGTAGTATACCAATTTGATGTTCGCGACAAATTTATAAACATGTGTAGGTTTTTTATGTTGACGCATGCTTCGACAACAAATCAATACAAGTCACATTTAGTATAGGACAGACCAGATTCCTTACATAACAAGAACACCAGCAACCACTACCTCGAATGATGTTCTAGTTTCAAAGGTGAGAGTAGTCGTAGACACCTTAACTACATGATTATACGGTGCTTTGCGTATCATGCCATGCTCTTATGTTGTGAAAACCGTGATGAGACCCTATTATAATGGAATATGTAGACCGAAGATCAACATTACATTGATGAAATAAAAAAGAATAAATATTATGATAGTGTGTCCGTTCATGAGAGAAGAACCTACCACTGGTAAATAATATGATAATGATTGTGATTGTGCCAAGAATGATACTGCAGAAATATATATGTCAAAACAGAACGAACAGGAAGGAACCTTTAAAATACAGCTCATATTTTACAGTCGTTTAAAATGAAAACAAAATTTCTAAACGCAAACAGTTTTAGACAAATGACTTCATTCTCTAGGCCTTCTTGTTATCATTGCGTTGACAAATACGAGTACAGTATAACAACACAACAATTGCCCAAATAATTTTGATCTTAGCAATGTTTGCTGTTTCAATTAAAAACTATAAAAGATTATAAAAAAAAACGATACAATTCCCATTCAAAACTCGGATGATACGTACACATCATAGGAAATACACAAAATAGCCATAACTTTTATTGTTTACTTTGATGTTCTAGTACTGTAAACCAGTAAAATCAATTATAGTTCTAACTATTCCGCAGTTAATTTACTTAAAATAGGTAAACAGGCTATGTACAAGAATTCCAATAATATGTCACGTTTATAAAACAGAAAAAAATAAGACGGCACAGTGTTTGAAGCCCCTCATGCCATGCAGTGCATCTGCATATATCATCTTACCAGGTCGGGGCTTCGGCGGCGGCGCGGGCGCTCCGCCCTCAGGCGCGGCCTCGCCGCTCTCTACATCTGGAATCACAGGCAACTGTTGCTGAGAATTTGACGGTAAAATCCGAAACTTCAACCCACATGTTAATAATATTGAAGGTACCTATATCGCTTAAAATATTTTTTCTGTAGGTTTTAGGAACCTAGCTAAACTTAAAACTAGCTATTTAAGTAATTAGGTAAATTTGTGAGCAGTAGAAATGTAGTAGTAATTAGAAATCTGATTTAAAAGCTCTTTGCTTCTGACAAGAGCATAATGCGTGGTTGTATTTTTTTAACAGAAGTACTAACACCTACCTGCAACACACTTTCAATAGTATGTTGATAAATGACATTTTTTAAATTGATCTAATGACGAATATTAAATTTTGTGGTACAATCCGAAACAAAAGAATAATATAAAGTAAAAGTTAATAATGACAACGAACTAAAGTGGGTAAATAGAAATTGTTCTAATGGTATTGTATGACAGAACAGATTAATGACAGTTACTAATGAACATGGTCTACTTAGTTTTGTAAGATAAAGAGGCAATACTTTCACTACACAATAATTATAGTACACAGTAAACAAGAAACAAAGACATCGAAATGATGAGTAGCGTCGGTAAGTAGGTAAGTAGGTACTGTTAATTAAATAAAATAAATAATCTTTTTGTCATAATATTAAAATGCAAAGAACTACCCGATAGAGGCTACCTGTTAGTGCCCTTTCTTCTAGGTATAACCAATGGAAACAGTAACCTACCTTGCTAAGTCAAATACTTTATTAATTAATCAGATAAATTAAAAACTTTGTCCATACCCGAACTAAATACAAATATGTATTTTAGACAGAAATTTTAATGAACTAGAGATATAGAGGTGCTGCCTTAGTATCTTAGGTACGTTTCTCAAAACTAAAGGTAGTATTAATAATCTGTAGTAGGTATACTACATATACCACAAATAATAGAATACACTTCTATATTGATATACCTAAAGCTCAAAAGTTTGAAATCTTAGCCTCTATGACACTACCGGTCGGATTAAAAAAATAATAATACACAGCTCAGCCTAACGAAAAGGCTTTTAGCTATTTTGAGCTACATAAATTAATTATAGGCGTTGCCGTATGATTCATGGAAGTATTGATATCATTATCAAGAAACGTGAAATTGAAAGAATAAGGAAAATCAATATTATTTTTAAAAAGTTACCTAACATATATACTTGTTTTACCCAAAATATATCAATATACCTGATTATATCACAATTCGACTTCATTGTAGAATTGACCTGCAAATTTATTTTTCACACGTTTTTTGGCTGGCGAATGGCAGGTTATTATTTCAACAGAAGTGTTATTTATAAGTAGGTATTCATTTAATTTTATACATCAACAGTGGCCATTAGAAGCTCAACAGCCGTGGCATTGGGATTCCCAGTTCTTAATTGGACTAAGATGCACAAAAAATGAAAACGTCAGCCGAAATTGTTTGTTAAAGAAGGTTTAGGTTATCGGTAAAATCCCAGAACTTGCATAAAAAATCTGCCGGTGACGGACTTAGGACGGCAATAACTTTCGACAGAAATAAGGAATTCTATAGTCAACATAAATAGGGTTGTACGTAATAAAACAAGTATAAATAAAGCTGCAATGGATAACATAATAACGTATAGGGTGTCCACTATTAACTTAAATTAACGTATCAGAATAATAATCACTGGTCCATAATTTGTTTAATGTTTAGATACTAATTCAAAGAAATTAGGATACTGTTATTGCAACGTAATTTAATTTGTATTGAAATAATAATACACACAACATTCAGCTTTTCTAACAGGGTTAGAAAAGCTGTTACTAGCACTACACACATAACTTATAGCTTTACCATACGTTTAAGCTGACATCACAACACATACAATCTCAACTCGCATACAGAATGTTCCCTGACACGCGCTAAATAAAGAACCTACTCGAATCAATCATGATTTATAAAAACAGATAAACCAATACCTATTTATAAATAATCCCACAAAAACTCTGATTCAATTTTCGTTATGAGTATGTATAATTCATTAGATGATAGTAAAAAATCATAATACTTCATCAATTAATGCTTCTGATACCCTTTTGATGTCAAAATACAATGCCCACACGCCATACTTAGGTGGTTTGCAAAAACTAAATATTTGGTTTTCATGTTTCATAAAAACGGGAGATTACCTACTCTACCATTTTTTTGTAAATAGGTATACTGTACCTATACCTATTTCTCCATCGTCATGTGAGATTTAAAAGTATATTTTGTATTCAAGAGCCAGTTTAGTAAGTATGACTAGATCATGGATATGTTCTTCATTGTTTCTCATAATGGACACTTGATGATACTCTTTTGGTACTATTTATTGATCAATAAAAGATAACCGAATGGATAAAGTTCCTGGTCTATAATTAAGTAGAAGTTAGATACACCAAGTTATATAAATTATAAATTAAAAAAAAAGATACAAACATACATACATACATAAACAGCACACTAAGTGTTCCCAATGCTGAGACTGGGGCCTTCTCCAAAAAAAAAGAATGCGAGATGGGTATTATTAATTAATTAATTTATTTTTTATTTATTTTATTTCAATTAGTAGCGTTTTACATAACGAATTAAGTACACTAATGACACTTAAATTAAAGTTAAATATTGAATATTATGATCTAGATGAATAAATAATTCACAACATGCCAGGAAATACTCGTATTCAGGTTTCAGGTGATTTAACACCTGAAACGAAATAGTCTCCCCGTTAATCGAATTGTCTAGATCGTGAAGATTTAATTACACATCAGTGTATGATGATGTATAGTGATATGAATTTGTATCACTTTAATAGTTCAAAAATAATGCCCAACAAATTCCTCTCAATTCAACGGGCACTACTAAAAGTCGTTCGGTCAATTGAAATGTAATGTAAGATACAGGAAATTGTGCGATGTTTAATAAATAATTCTTAGTTGATTCTCATTTAAATAGATATCGTTTAACACTAGGTACTTACTGTTCTGGCTGAAACTAAAGAGAAAACAAAACATAGTAACACTCCGGAAGTGCCAAAAGGGAAAACGTGAACAAGTATTACGCACTTTATGTACATCCTAATCCTATTAATAATATAAATGTCTATGTTTGGATGGTGTTGCTCAATCACGTCGTAACGTATGAACAGATGACTTTTTACCCCGGGCAAAACAACGGGAAAAGCAAATACGCGGGTAAAACCTCGGGCGCTACTAGTCCTACTAATATTATAAATGTCAATGTTTTGGATGTTTGTTGCTCAATCATGTCGTAACGTCTGAACGTATCGGCACAGAATAAATATTAGTACAGAAGCCTCACTTACCGAAAACAATTATATAAATAGCGACTCTTGCTGGGACACAACAAAGTTCAATTCAGCTCGCAATACCTGTCGCGATTTTCAAATAAACATTTGCGCTCTTTCTAACGCGTAACTCTGTCCCTGTCTAGCGCGGAGGGTTGTCGACATATCTAATAACAATATGCGCGGGAAACGTGTTGCGCGAGCGCTCAGCCGTGCGTCCGACAACCGACTGGCACTTGTTCCCTGGGAGGGACGGTCTAGCTGTAGGCTAAAACCGCGCGACCTTGAGCGAGTGATGATGCACTGGTATCGGGCTGAAATTTGGAACATAGATAGATTATAGTCTGGAAGAATACATATCTCGAAAAACTAACAGGAATGGGAAATACGCGGGTAAAACTGCAGGGCTCTGCTAGTGCAATTTATGTACATGCTTTTATTCAGCGGTGTCGGTAACGGTTACAGTTTCGCGAGTTCAATTTCTTTTTTCAATTTCAAAAAATACCCAACGCGCTTAAAGAAGCTATTACTTTGATATTTAAACATTGGATACATTTTTTACTTTGAAATTTAGGTACAATACAAAGTTCTGCGTTAAATCAAATACATTGTTAGCATTACTAAAACAATTGAATTCTCAGTTGCCATTTTAATGTAAATAATCTATCAAAATAATATTACTATGACGAAAGACATTTTAAAAGAAAATATCACGGAGATTATTATATCTTAGATACGTTAAATGTAAAAAGGTAAGCTGGCAAATCTGTTGCTAGATTGAAAATGTTACGGTTATTCTAGTAGTGATTTGATTCGGTCCGTCTCTATCGTAAATATTGAAAACCGTGCGAGCGTACTGGCAAGTGATGCAAACTACTATTGTTCTAGTATCACGCCGAGGAACTTTGTTTTTCTTCAGAGTTATTTATGGTAACACTAGCAACGTCAGCGGTTTTACCCATCCCGCTCCCGGTATTTTTAAAAATGACTATTGTGTTATTTCACACTATAATCTAACTGAATTCCAAATTTCAACCCAATCCATTCGGAAGTCCCGACGTGATTGAACAACAAACATCCAAACTTTAACATTTATAATATTAGTAGGATATCTAGTAGTTCAAAAATGTATAAATTGCGAGGAAAAACTGTTATATTAGTTTTTTTAGATAACTAAAATATATTGTATTAATATATCTAATAAATATTTGTTTTACAGCGAAATCAAAATTATATGAAGTAAACTTGGTTTGGATTGATTCCTACTATTTCAGGGCTCACCAGATAATTGTCTTTAAGTGATATTAATTAATTTTCAATAGTAATTTTAAATGCATATTTATATAATTGCAAAATTTCCGATTTTTCATGTCTTGCGTCACATTTGTAGGTCGCCCTACGTTCAAATATTTTTAAACAGTCACACTTCAATTAGCCAGTTTTATTTTCACAACGGATGAAACGTTGTGTAGCTATTATATTCACGAAGCATAGCTAAATTTACATCAACAAATTCCATACACTTTTATATCAGACAAGTGTTCATACGAATAGATCTAGCATTCAGTTTTTTATATTGTCACTAATTCATATGCACCGTAGAGTTACAAGACGAGACCTATGAAAGGAAAGAACTCTACAGATGTTAAGACACCTGTAGAGTTCTTTTCATTAAGTAAGTCCCCCAGGAGCGTCGCTATAGTCGGTTAAATCACAACTGTACTCATTTGGATCCTTATGTTTAATACGGGATATTCTATATGAAAAAGACTCTAGATCACAGATTCACGAATACAAATCTGATCATGTAATTTATTCGACGTTGTACAACTACCTTTTTTCAATTAGATACTTCTATTTTCAATGGAGGACGGAAGGTCATGACGTATCTTGCAAATCTAAGAGCTGTATTGTACAGATGAAAACAAAACCCACAGCTAGGGCTCATCTACGTATCTAATCTATGTAGCGTATCATGTATTCAGACATGTACATTTTGAAAAGCACTTAATTGTTTTTGGGCTGTTGGTACTAATGACAGCAACGAAATTTACAACTTATGCGAAGAAATGGTGTACTAGCAGCGCCCCGCGGTGTTACCCGCGAAGTTCCCGTTCCCGTGGTTTTTTCGGGATAAAGAGTAGCCTTTGTGTTCTTCCAGACTATAATCTATCTGTGTTCTAAATTTCAGCCCGATCCGTTCATACGTTAGGACGTGATTGAACAACAAACATCCAAACATTCAAATATCCAAACATTGACATTTATATTAGTAGGATTATTTTCTTTTATACCTAATGCTATTATCTTTGTAAAGGATTAAACTTTTACCTCACGTTTTAAATCAATCTTGGTTGATAATTTTCTTATCGATTTTGTTAAAAGCAATTCACTAAGATAATTCATAGAAATATTATCGGTATCTACTGGATAAAAAATGCTAATTTCTTTCAATCCATTTTGTCATTTCGAATATCTATACTATTGAGGATTGTACAATCCTTGTTGTATTTACTTTTGAACAAATATCGTCATTGCCGGTATTCCAAAATGTGCGTAATTACAAATCTCACCACTTTTGAGAATCAACGCTTACACAAAACAAAACGCTATTATAATGACAAGAGTGAAAATAAACATAAATATTTTTAAACATGTTTCGTTACTGGAAATCTCTGAATCCCATATGAACTCTACAAAGTAAGGTAATTCATAACAAATATGTTTGTACATCGGTAACCGTTCGGTATAAAGTCTCACAAACTAAAACACTTAAATCGAAAATATATCGATAGTCTCATTCAGTCGGTGAGTCAAATATAGTGAAAAAATATGTCAGTACCGAGCTAGTTACAAAATTTTTAATATTACTAATAAAATAATATTATAAATGCTAAAGTTTGGATGTTTTTTTTATTATTCACGCCGGAACGCCTGAATGACTCTGGTTAAAATTTGGAACACAGGTATATCATACCCTGGAATAGGGTACCGGACTGGGTCAAAAATACACAATTCTAATTAGTCCGTCAGCTAGATCATGGAAAAATATGGGACACGTATTTTTTGTTTTTTCAAAATATTAAAAATCGACAAAGATATAGAACATCAAACTTCGAGAGTGGGGGGTCGCGACGTCACTCGTGAGTAAAAATCGTAGGCACGAGTGATGTCACGCGATACTTCTAAGCGTTGTATCTTCGTAATTTTTTGTTTGTGAAACAAAAGAAAAAATACGTGTACAATATTTTTTTGTAATCTAACTGACGGACTAATTAGTTTTTTTGAGGATTGTACCCTATTACACATAGGCACATCATTTTCATCGCGGGAAAATAATAGGAACGGGAACTACGCGAATAAAACCACGAGGCGCTGCTAGTAATTTATAATTTAAATTACGTTATCCCTGATGTATTTACGTACATTATTACGCCGTAAAATGAATTGTCATTTGACAGGAAAATTTGTGATCCATTGAAATTGTGTTTTATCCATTATATATGTACCTAGGTATGTTTACACATGACTATTTTCTCGCATGATCTTAGGCGATGATGTTAAAAAAATGTATATAAGAATATTATGTTTTCTGTTCATTTGAAGAAATAAGTTTACCGCAATATTTAGAACAAATTACTGGTTCAACACCATCCCAATGTTTAATAGCATTGTTTAAGATGAAGTATTTTAGATCTTATATTTGTATAGCCTTTAACGTATTGTTCAAGATAGCTTAGCAGAACGGTTCGTTGGTAATATTGAATTTAGCTTGTTTATTTTAAGCTAATCAAATACACGTACTACCAGGATCTGATAAGTGTGGTTTATATCTGTATAACAGGTGTAGTATGATATGGTAGTAATATTGCAAATTTCGGTAGGATTTAGAATAGTACATGACTATTTAGGGCTGTGAAACAGTAATTAACTTAAAGTTTATTACTGTTTCACAGTTACAAGTTTTTAAAATAAATTGTTATACGTAGGTAAAAAACAATAAAAAACTTGTGCGGAAATTTATATCTATAATAGATCGGTGGAAAAAAATTGCAAATTCATTCATTAATAATTGTTTTGCATTTGGGCGACAACAAACCCTTTACTTATAAATGTTTAAGGGTCGGTATATATCTGACGGAAAATGCGCCGCGTATTATCGGTCGCGTAACGCCAGAACAGAGAAATATGATACAATAAAACATCCAACCTTTCACACTCGACCCATGATGCGTTAGTACAACCGATGATACGCTTGACGCATTTTCCGTCAGATATGTGCCGACCCTTACGTTTGTTATAAATGTCGAACTGAAACACTCAAATTATTACAAAAGGTGTTGGTAACTACGCATTGAAGTATATATTATGTTTACAAAAATACAAAATTGAGGGATTTGGTAGTCTTTACTTTGTACTAAAATGGTAATTATGCACTGATAATACGACTCATAAAATAGGTATTTCGTCCGTTTTGACATTTAGTGTGTTTTTCTTTTTATCAGACGGCGTCATGTTGAAAAACTAGCGCCACTGATAAGGGCTTTCTACACGTTTGGGTAAGAAAATTCTCAAACATTGGCTTACAATATTCATACACATATTTTTTTTAATCTATTGCACTTTTTTACTCGTGGTTAAGCCAATTGCTGATTAAATTACTACCTTGTACATAATTTACTAACTTGGGGATTCACGTAAAAAATATATCGTCATTTTTGGTACTGCAAGTTTAACCCTTGTCACACGTTTTTACAATATCGATGACGTAGTGGCGACAACGTACGACTTCCAATCGTGAAGTTGTACGTTCGAACTCCGTCTGCGCCTTTCAGTATTGTTCCATGTGCTGATGTACAAGTCTTTCAATACCATTGACTTTCACGGAACATTACGAGGAAACTGACATGATTAAAGAACGATATATTTTGAGGACATATTTCATGTCATCTAGCCTGCCAACCTGCACTTGATCAAAATTATGGATTTAAGGCCTCGTGAGAGAGAAGCCGGAGCCCCAGCAATTGAAACAAAAAGTAAAGAGGGCTGTTTATGCCTCATCTTCAGGCTTCTTGATCCTACTTCTAGGTAAAATCCTCGCAGTGTGTCATGTAGGTACGTAGTGTGTCTTATTGTGTCAGTCGACCCTTAGTTCAGCCCATGATAATATAAATATACAGTAATTTTAATGATATTATGAAATAAAAATAATATATTTATATAAATACTAGCTGACCCCGCAAACGTTGTTTTGCCATATAAATAAAGGTATGAAAAATAGCTAGTAGCCGATTCTCAGACCTACTGAATATGCATATAAATTTTGGTTAAAATCAGTAAAGCCGTTTCGGAGGAGTAAGGAAACAAACACTGTGACACGAGAATTTTATATATAAGATATGCAAATTTAAATGGAGATCACGATATTTTCACTTCAGTAATGTATCGTGCGTGGGTTATAGCAGGGACCTAAACTTTAAGCCCAAGAGAAAAACAATCGTGTCATTATTTTTACATTGATTATTTAGGTAGCTAAAATATCTTTACTGAAATTATTTTATTAATAATGTACCTATGTTATACAGCATAGTTTTTTTTTATTTTAAGAAATAATTTACAACTATTAAATAGACTAATCGGTATTAAAAAAATCTAAATTATCTAGATGAAATATATATCAAAAAAAGATTATGTGAATAACTTAAACCTAATTAAAATGCAGAAACGCAATAAAACGGTAAGAATTTTCTTAATTTTTTAAATTGTTTTTTGTATTTGTAACAAAAAAAAACCAATTTAATAAATCAAGAAAATTCTAAGCCAACCTGTGTGTGTCTACGTAAAAAGAGCGAATAAAATAAAAGGTTAATTTAAAAATGTATATAAGTAAAATGTCACGTTAAAACTCACTGTTAGCTCCCTTCGTTGACATTTTTCTTCAAAACCCGCAGGCAGAAATCGGAAAACACAAAATTCGAAGCCCTCCGGAGTCCACTGAAACACGGCGCGCGCTCTCGTAGACGACTGCTACGGTTTCACAGCTACGCGGCTCGCCAATAAAACTAATTATTATTTCAGATAATTCGCGCTGAAATATTATTTGTAAAAATAATCGTTTTATTATTTCGGGCGCGTGTTGCTCGCACGTAGTCCGGACTCGCAATGATGTTCCCGGTCAATTTCGTTGGCAGGGTGTCGCGGTAGGTAGCGAATTATAAAATAAACAATGTCGTTTATAAAGATGGATCAGCTACCGGTTAGCTCATGCTCTATAATGGACTAAACGCAGCTATGAGGCTGTACGGCTGTTAAGGCACGTAACGGCCAGCAGTACTGACAGTCTGCAAGTGCCTACATTATGTACCTATTAGTATATCAACAACAGGAAGACGCAGATGAATGTTGAGGAAAACGCAATCAGTATAACGCATGGGGTTTGCACAATGTTGGAATGTTAATTATATTGTTAATTTTAAATTTAAATCTACTCGTTATATTTAATTAAAAACATACTTTTATAAATCGCTCTACATCAGTAGAGAAAAGGTAAATAAATAATAATTAGTATAAAAAATATAATTAACTCCAGTAGGTGACAGGCGTTTATAGCGACAAGTTAGTCAACTTGTTTGTTGGTGATTATTAATTACACATTGAAAGAGGATTGATTAATTATTTATTGTAACTGTTAGTTTATTTACGTCTTTACAGATAATTAACACGGTATTTTAGATTTCTGATACAGAGAACTGTGAATAAACCCAGAAAATTATCATGATCAATGATCATGAAAAGCTTCTAGGTATACCCAGGCTACGTAGATATGTCCTTGATTAAATGTCATCGAAATTGATGGTATAATAAAGTAATGGTACGTTTTGAACGTAATAAGGAGAGTTTTAAATTTATGATACAATAAGTATATTTATGATATTCCATGAGAACGAACATACTGGTGTTATCAAAGAACATCCGGTAAACACTTTATTTACGTAAGTCGTGGTCAGAAAAACTAATTTACTATATCATGGTTCGAGAGTGTTCTTTTAAGAAACAGTTTAGATTTTAATAATTTTTTCATAGTCAAATATGACTCAATGTCCCCAAATAAAATCAGATAAAAAAAAGTTTTCAATAGATGAATTCCACACAAAAAGACAAGTATATGTGTGTGTGTGTAGTGACAATGTGCAGTAATAATTTACTTCACTTAAAATAAACTTTAAATTGGGTTTCACGTCTAATCAGTTTAATCTATTTTAAGAGCCCTCAGTACAGTACCACTGCATAATGCCATAATCAAGATTTGTGTAATAAAATGAATCCTAATAGCATTTCTAATCCAAATCCGTTTATTTACGTATTGCATCTATTAGAAATATTTTTATCTCATAGACCTAAAATTAGGATATTTACTGATATGGCCGGAAAGTGATAACCGCTTAATGTTATTATGTAAACTAATTAGCGCATACGTATGTGCGTTAACAGATTTGGTTATTAATAACATTAGATGTAGGTATCATTCATAAATGACGACATGAATTAAACTTTTGATAAATTTAAAGTGTTGAGTTTTATTTTTATTATACACTGGCAGCGCCCCGCGGTGTTACCCGCGAAGTTCCCGTTGTTTTTTCAGGATAAAAAGTAGCCTACGTGTTCCAGGCTATAATCTATATGTGTTCCAAATTTCAGCCCGATCCGTTCAAACGTTAGGACGTGATTGAGCAACAGACATCCATACATTGACATTTATAATATTAGTAGGAAATAGGATAGTTAAATCATGTTCTCTGTGATAGTTTTCTATCTGTTTCGAACCTGTATTGGAGAATTATTTTCTAATTTCGAAACACCTGATGCATCTAATGAATTATTATCAGACTAATTTTACTTAAACACTTGTTTTCTGTCCTAACTCGTCAACAAAACAAAGTGCCTCAAACCCAGAAAAATAAAAACTGACGTAAAACTGGAAAAATATACGAGCTATTAAATTTGCAGCATGCTATACTTACTGCAAGTGAGCTGGGATACCTACTGGTCCTTTCTGAGTGTGCAAATGATCTACATGGTCTACATACTCGTAAACACCTGTATCTAATGACTTAATAACCTTAACCTTGCCCTATTTTCTATCGGACTGCTCGTAACTTCAGAAAATGACATCGTTTCATGGTTTATGTTTCAGAGACCCGAGCGAAGGGAGTTAACACAAAGTTTTATGTTGCGTTGTCGTGCGTTTCCAATGCTTTGCCTTAGTGGGTATTTCCTGATAGATATAATCTGGGTATCATCTAGTGTTGGGGGTATAGATTTCTTCTATGTTAACGGACTCCTTAGACAGCATCGTCGCTTAACATCAGGCGAGATGGCATTGGAGTGCAAATCGTTACAAAAAAATATTATTTAGTGATATATTTTTTGAATTAAATCTACGGTGTACAATATTTTCTTATTTTGTTGCCTGTTTTTTTTTATAATATAGACAAGTTGCCTGTCGAGCAAATCATGTGCTTAATGGCTTAAAACCAGTGTGCCAATATTAGCACAGTGATACCCAGCTATTGGAATTAGAAGAATCCCAAATCTCAAAATTTTCAAGCCGGAAAATTTCCAAAGTTCCACATTATCCACCTGTTGTTACATTACCTGCCTACCAAATCCATCTCATGTAGATTCGGTAGGTATATTATGTACCTAAGTTCCTTCTATTCATCTCTATCACTCAACATTTCAATAGTTTTGCACAAATATCCTCATTCGTACGGCTCATCCAGACATCCGTCGGTCTTCCTCTACTACTGTACTCATTAAAAATATATTTTTGTTGTAATAAGATAGATGATCTTATTACAACACTAGCTGAACCCGCTACTTCGTTCGCGTACGTTGATCTTGCGACCTTATGCATTCGTAGTACTTACGTAAAAATATTTGGATGGGTGGTCATTACACAAACCGAGTGATTTGTTTTTCCACACAAAAATATATTTATTTAAGTTTAACAACTTCATATTTTATATTTTAAGCAAGATCAAACACACTCGTAGTAAGGTTATGGAGTATCGAACATAGCCGCAGTGTTAAGTTTGTAGGATTTTTATAGGATACATTATAAAGAGCCCCTAGCTGATGTGCGTGATCTGATACTTACCCACTTGTACATTTTTACAGGATGATATCCTAAGTAGTAGGTGAAAGACTTATTAGCCGATGTAATATTTAAGACTCTAAACCATGTGTGTTTCAAATGTCAATCTAATTGGTAATGTCATTCTGTCGTTAATATTTGTTTCGTTAAGTCCCATGCTTTTTCCGAGATGATAGGTAGTATATGAGACTATATAAACTTTATGTGTTTCAAATTTCAACCAAATCAAACCTTTACATAATATATACATAATAATACTTAGTAAGATAACATTTTATTCAATTTTAGAAAAACAACGTTCTGCTTTGGTCCTGCACCGAAGCTTGTTGAACACTAAATTTAGTACAGTATTTGGATTGAAATAATATCCGAAAAAACAATAACCGACTTCAATTATTATCATTTCACGTCAACTAACTAATTTCTAGTCAAGTAAAAAGTTCACTCGACTAATTTAAGAAGCTATGACTACGTCGTCCAGATAAATAGATACTGGTGAACAATTCACACACAAAACTTTGGCTTTTTCCACCGTCAATGTCTCAGCCCTACTCCAACCGAGTGATCTTACGCGTGACGATGGCAAAAGACCTGACGGCATGAGTTTTTTGCCTTGGAAGTTGAGTCGGCCCCTAGTGTGGGACGCAGCTTGTGTCGATACTCTGGCACCATCACTTCTTCAAGAGACACATGGTAGGGCCAGTGCGGTGGCTAATTCAGCTGAGTGTCTCAAACGGCGGAAATATGCAAACCTCGGTAGTGGTTTTATATTTAAGCCTTTTGGGGTTGAGAGTTGAGACATCGTGTGTGTGAAGGCCGGGAGCTGACTTCATCTTCAAAAGCCTTTCCGAGAGCTTCGCCGACGCAACGCGTGACCAAAATGCTAGCGTTTATTTGGCCCAACACATATATATCGCTATTCAGCGTGGTACTGCCGCCAGCATGCTGCGCACGCTTCCGACTGGTAGTGGGCTTGACCATCTTGTCATCCAGTTTTTGTTAATATTTAAAAAACCGCCTCCCTGTTTTCCATCTATACTAATATTATAAAGAGGAAATATTTGTTTGTTTGTTTGTTTGTTTGTAATGAATAGGCTCCGAAACTACTGGACCGATTTCAAAAATTCTTTCACCTTTGGAAAGCTACATTATTCCCGAGTAACATAGGCTACGGCAGATGGCGCTGCAGTTGATATCCAGGTTATTATTCGAGCGAAGCCGGAGCGGGCCGCTAGTATAATATAATTATGTACATGGTAAAAACGGGACCCTATTACTGAAACTTCGCTGTTCGTCCGTTCGTCTGTCACCAGACTGTATCTGAAGAACGGTGATAGCTAGAGAGTTGTAATTGTCACAGATGATGTATTCTTATTGTCGCTATAACAACAAATACTACATTACACATTTTCTAATAAATATCAGATTGTGTTTCGTACCCTGACCTGCCATTTTGTAAAAAAACTTAAGACAGGTTCTGTCATATTATTACCTGACTATAGATGACGGATGACGGATTTGAGTACTGTGTGTACCAGGAAAGAGCTCGAATCCGACTCCGATAAGTCGGAACTTCCGATTGCTATTAGACCTTCGGTTCCGACTTCGGCTCCGAAACTTTTAAAACGAAGGTTACAATCGGAGGTAATGTGTACAAATATTGCAGATAATCCTTTATTGTGGTGAATAGTAAATTAAAATACAAAATCCCAACTTCCTATATCAATTGCTCGTTAATGTTAATCGTGTCCACGTGTTTGGAAAAAAAAATATACCCAATAAAAATGTATCTCCTGACGCCACTTCTAATCCTGCCTATGCCTCCGACTTCGGTTCCGACTCCGATAAATCAAATTTTAAAACTCCGACTCCGCCTTCGAATCCGATAAAATGACCTCCGTTACATCCCAGCAGGTCTACTACGAAAACAAACTCCGAATGATCGCATCCGATCGACAGCTGAATCGGATTATAGCCTACCACGAAAAACATTCGGATCGATACATTTCGGGTCGGAAGTTATAGACTTAGGTCGGATGAGGGTCGGATCGAACGAAACGGCCGATCTGATCAACCGACCGATTGTCTTTCGTGGTCGGAAACTTCATAAGTTCGGCCGATATATCGTTTATCGGACTTCGTAGTAGACCTGCTGTTGTTTACATTGTCACAGAATACTTAGAAGTTAGTATATGCCGAACTTATTAATTCCGTTATTATTTAATTTCTATGTTATTTCCGAACCACACGACCAATAATGCTAAAATTTTGATGAGACTATTTTAGAAATGTGTTCTTTCTAACAAAATAAGAATTAACGAAATTGAACAACGCAAACATGAGTTATAAACTAAAATTACATTCTGACTTTAACTCCTTTCTGCACGAAAACCGTGCAAAATTTGGGGATTAAAAGTAGACAGCTACCATCTACTTAGTATGATGTTAAATCATGTCAAGTTTCATTTGAATTGAATCAGTAGTTTCGGCGTGATGTGAGTTCCCTATACAGACAGACAGACAGACAGACAGACAGACATGAAAGAAAAAAAATGCAGTTTCGCCATCAGTATCGACTATGGATTGCCCCCAAAATTTTTTTTTCAAAATATCTTCAATGTACAGAATTCGACCCGCTACAGTTTTATTATAAGTATAGATTACATGATTATATTACAACATTACATGATTATCTGCGATTTCAACAACAGGCCGTTTTACCTGTCAAATTATATGTATGTATATTAACCATTCGCGTTTTTGCGCGGTTGGAAAGCCAACTTGTATTAAAGAAGAGTCAATCAGTTTTCAATCTACTATTATAACATGTAAGAGCCGGTTTTCACGGAGCGGTTGCCAACCGCGCCCGCGCGCGGGCGCGGTTTGTACGTAAGTTTGTACGTAAAATTGAATTCAAAACTCACGACGCGGTTTACGGCGGCGGCGGCCGCGCGGCGCCCGCGTGGTTAGCAGTGATCAGTGATAGTCATACATACATACGTGTATGTATGTATGTATTATATGATGATAGTTTGTTGTTACTGCGTTAATACATTAATTCGTTAACAAACAAATACTCGCGATAACCAAGTAGGTGAACGACTTTATTGTTATAATTAAAATGGAAATAAACTTGGAAAGAAAACATAAATAGTCACGTTTAACTTACGTAAGTAACATAAAAGATAAAGGCAAACTGGTTTGCAACAAAACAACAACTTGCAACAAAATTTCCAGAACATTTGTCCGTGCCTTCTCTTATAGAAACGTCATCACATAATAGCCAAATTATTTCGAGGCAAAAAGAACTTGCGTCGAAATACGGTTTTCCCATTCTGTTAAAAAAATAGACTCGGGTCGATATTCGCCCGTCTTAAATTAGGCACTACTACGCGTTCTAGAATCCATTTGTTACTCATTGTTATGCGACCCAGCCTCACCAGAAACTAATGTACAAAACAATGAAGTGACCTTGTAATTTTTGTTTTAAATTTTAAAATCTTAATGTTCAAAATAAGACCAAACTGTACTAGATACAATTAAATGTTACTTATTTCCATAATGAATTAGTTCTAGTATAGGAAAAAATAAGGCTTTATGATAAACTAGCTGAACGCGCGCGCGTTGCTACGCCATCTATCGAAAATTGGTCGTACCAATTCAAATTTTGTTCAAATTCGGTTACTTTAGGTTCTAATGACGCAACTTTTAACATATATGACAAATGCTGTCACGCAAAGAAAGCTCTCCAAAAGCAATATTTTTTTTCCCCGTTTTTGTTACATTTTTCATTCATGCTCCGCTCCTGTTGATAGTAGCTTAATGCTTAATACCCTATAGCCTTCCTCGATAAATGGACTATCCTACAAAGAAAGTATCTTTCAATTCGGACCAGTAGTTCCAGAGATCCTTGCGTTCAAACAAACAAACAAACTCTTCAGCTTTATAATATTAGTATAGATGTTTCTCTTAAAATCGATTATCGTGTCGTTTCATAAAAATGAGATGGATAGAAAAGTCTTTATCGTGACACAAACAAAGATACAATTTATAATAGAATTAGCACCACTAGTGGCGGCGGCTCTTCCAAGCAACCAGCATAAAGAGGAACCGCCTACATACAAGCCTACAATGAGTTTTATTTCAAATCAGTTCAAAAAATTTAGGCGCAAAAAGATTTCAATATTTAGTTGTACCTAAGTACATTTTTGAAAGTCTTTGAGGATAGTTGGTCTGAATTGAACTTAAATTTAAATTAGGCAATTTATCTAGTTCTGAAAATAGCCGGAGCAGGCCCTTATAGTATACCTACCTATGCTTTGGGTTTGTTGATGATACTCGAATTGTTTTACACATACACCATACACCCCTGGTTCGCAATGGACACCACATCTAATCACGCAACGATTAGTCAGAAAATAGATTCTCTTTATGGACACACCAAAATAAGACTGCGGAATACACAAAAAAAAAAATTTGCTTTTGCTTACCTCTCGACTCGACCTTCAAGTTTGGTGATCATTGCAACTTTTGCTGTTCCCGCTGTAAAGGCTTAATTCTCCTTGGCGATCACAGGTTACAATACTGATCATGTTACAAAGGCATGGCATCTTGAGCTCGTGGTCGGTTTCAAAAATAAAAACAAATTTGATGTTTTTAATGGCACGACTAAAAACGTGCACAATACCAATCGCGGCAATTATATGGTACCTACCTACAAATCTAAGACTCGTACATTTTCATTATCAGACGTTTAAAATAATCCAACTCGTAAGGGCACATCACTGCTGGTAACTAAACAAAACTGTATAAATTACTTCTCCACATATTTTAGGCATATATTTTGTTTAAGGTACATGTTTACCAGTATTACCAGGAAACTACATAATTCCCCCATTCCTTGAGTAAATATATCTTCCACATATTTTTTCTATTATATTAGTTTCACTATTCTATAGGCAAACTAAATTTAAGTGGATCCAGAGCTAGCTTATCTTCACACAAAGTATAATTTAAATCTCTTTAGCCGTTTTTGTGCATCTGAATATAATTAAACATGGTAATTTTTAATAAATGTAATTGATAACAATTTGAGCAGGATCGGCAGTAGATACCTGCTAGAAAGGTTATACGTTTTTAGGTTATCAATTACATTGTAAATAATAAGTAAATATAAAAGTAATAATAAAATACATTTTATCAACATTTTTTATGTGGGTATCACTTATCACAAGGCTAACCTTTTTTTTTTTTTTTTTTTTTATCTGATTTTATTTGGGGACATTGAGTCATATTTGACTATGTCAGTCCCGTATTTAACACACAAATTACATAACAGCACCGATTAATAATAATTAGATACAAGAAATTCTATTTTTAAACAGCTGACGGGCCGACATATAAAGCATTCTAGCAACGTCCGACATAGGCTCGGCTAAGATGCTTTGGATCATTCCGACATCTAGGCTGTTTAATTTGTATGTGTCCACTAAGTTATTTCTCATAGATGCGCTGTGGATACACTCCATTAAGAAGTGATGAATGTCTTCTACAGCGGCACCACACATATTGCAACTGGGGCTATCAATGAGTCCCATTAAAAAATTGAAACTATTCAGTGGCATGTGTCCAGAGCGCAATCTATGAGCAATTGTAATATTTTCGCGAGTTAAATTTACATAATATGTCCACCATGGCACTTGAGGAGGTTCAGTTTGTATCGTGCGATACCATATACCCTTTGCTCTTGAAACCTTATCAAAATAATCTTTCCATTGTAACTTCATACAAATTTTATAGTTGTTTAGTATTTCTGTGAATTCAGGCCTCAAGTAAACTTCAGTACCATTTGATATTGCTTCCTGAGCAAGCCTATCAGCCTCCTCATTACCACACAGACCAATATGCGAAGGAACCCATTGCAACACCAAGATCACTCCCTTACGCAACAGAGTTAGGACTTTATTTAATATTGTGTATGCTATCGATGAACATCTGTGACCAGAGGCACATCGTGCCACATGTTGCAAAGCACTTTTGCTATCTGACAAAATAACGGTATTTTGAAATCCTGCACTGATCACATAAGACAGCGCCTCGGAGATCGCAAAGAGTTCGACAAACATAATCGAATAATTTGAAACATTTAATTTAAATCGCTCTTTCACACTGTGCTTGGGATCACAGAAGGCTGCACCGCGACCTACTTGTGTTTGAGACCCATCAGTGTAAATTTTATGCCAACCGTTGTATTTTACATTTAGCATGTGCAATGTGTTACACTTTAAAATTAAGTTATCATAGTTTTTTTTTGGTTCTACTATGTTTTCTATTTTGGTTTGTATGAAACTTGTGTCTATATTAGAAACCCAAGTATTCAGTGAGAACATCGGTAAAGGATAATTATTGTTAATCTTTTCTGTCTTTGTCTCATTATAAACTGATAAGAGTAAAGGCCACTTTTTTAATTTTGTTAAGTTTAAATTTATAAAATAAACCAACCTGTTAATTGTAACATTCTTGGCCCAGGCTTGCGCTCTAAGGCAGTATTTAGTTGCCAGGTATTTTCGACGCATGCATAAGGGAGGTACATACAGTTCATATTCCATCACATGAATAGGTGTAGTTTTAATAAAGCCGCCTACAACACGCAATGCCGCATTTTGAAGTCGGTCTAATTTAAGTAAATTTGTCTTAGATGCATTGTCATATATAAAACACGAATAATCAATTCTACTCCTAATTAAAGATAAATAAAGTCTCCGAAGATGTTTTGGATGCACTCCCCAAGATGACCCTCCTAAAACCATTAAAATGTTCAATAGCTTAACAGATTTGTTATAAATTTCGTTAATATGTCTGGTCCAAATCAATTTCCTGTCCAACCATACTCCCAAATATCTAACACAATCTACTACTGGGACAAGATTATCATCTACTCTTATTGATATTTGTTCTCTTTGTCTACTTTTACTAAACAGACATAGTTTAGTTTTCGTGAGGGACACTGTCAAGCCTATTTCGCTCAAACATGAAGATATCCAAGCTACACAGTCTTGCATTTCCACTACACATTTGTCTAAATTTTTGTCCTGTATATAAAAAACAAAGTCATCTGCATATTGTAAAACATACAACGAATCCGCGAATTGACTGATCATAGTTGTGACTAAATTAAATAATATAGGTGACATAGGGTCACCTTGAGCTAATCCTTTACTTGTCCACCTGCATATGCTATTGCTATTATCGCTATCGTCTTCTATAGTGAGGTATCGCAGACTCAGAAATTTAATTAAATAATCACATATTTTAGCACCAAACCCCAGTTCATCCATTCTCACAACAAGTTGATCAATAAGTACATTATTGTAGGCACTATCAATATCTAAAAAACAAGCAAGAGTGGGTACTCTTTCAACAAAACCCGATTGTATGTGTAGTACCAATCTCGTTATACAATCCACACTAGACTGACCTCTACGAAAACCCGATGTAGTACAGGCCAGTATATTATTACTTTCAGTGAACCATTCTATCCTCTTAGTCAACATTGTGTGGAGTATCTTACATATACAAGATATCAATGAGATTGGTCTAAGTTTTGATGTAGAATTGTTATTAGAATCTGTCTTGGGAATAGGTAGAACTTTGATCTGGCGCCATTGATCAGGTATTGAAGCTTTCATGTATATTAAATTATAAAGTTTAAGCAGTAGACTTTTACCCACCAAAGGTAAGTGGTAAATCATACTGTATGTAATAGCATCTGTACCCGGCGCAGTATCTTTTTTCTTAATACAGTTGTTAAGTTCCTGCAGAGAAAAAGCACTATCTAATTGCATGTTTTCTGAACTAAAAATTGGTAAAGGAGGTTCAACAAAATCTGGCGCCAATGAACATAATAATTCCTCTTTTTTGTCTTTAGATACATGAACCCCTGTTTTTTTCACTCCTTTAATCCATCTCATTTTTTGCCACATGACCGATGCATTGGTAACACCATCTATCTCTCCGCAGAAACTCTTCCAACTATCAAATTTAGCCTGCCTTATACATTTTTGCGCTTTAGATATTGTTTCATTAAGTTTGTCAAAATTGTTTGGGGTTGGGTTTGATCTAAAAGTTTTAAGTGCTAGGCGACGCTTAGCGACGGCATGAGAGATGTCTTGATTCCAGTAAGGTTTTGGTTTGAATGACCTTGTAGGATTTGTTTTAATGTTTACATATGGTATACTTTTATCAGCAGCGTAATTTAGTTTTTCAATAAAAAAATTGTAAGTTAACTGAATATTATCTTCGTTCAAAAAAGTTAGGTTGTCATCAGAAAAACTTTTTTGACAGGCACCACGATATAAATCCCAGTTAGCTAATTTATAATTGCGCAGCCTTTTACAGGGTGACGCGTAGTTTTGTTCTGAATAAAATTTTATGAATATATGATCACTGCCAAGGCACTCCTTCGTAACATTCCAATTAAAATAGATAGCAATATCTGTAGAAACAAATGTAACATCTGGTGATGATGTATGTAACCTACTATTTACTAATTTCAAATAAGTACATTCACCATTGTTTATACTTATAAAGTTATGGTTTGCACTAGCATCATATAATTGTTTACCTCTAGTTGCACCACTACAAATTACATTGTTTGACCAATTAGAATGATGGGCATTAAAATCTCCAGCTACAATTGATTTTTCTCCAAAGTTAGACAACAGTTGATCCCAGTCACATTGTGAAGTTTGGACAGAAGACGGACAATAAATAGATGCTATGTACTTAACGTGTTTACAATTAAAAACTTCTATAGAAACTATTTCAATGCCAGAGTTATTTAAAAAAACAGGATACAACCGTGACTTAATAGAATTATGTACTAGTATTGCAACTCCTCCATTTGCCTCATCCCTGTCTGTTCTATATACGTTATATCCATTGATTTTAAAGTCACGGTCTGCCGTCAGCCAAGTTTCACTAAGTAAACATACATGAATTTTATCTTGATTTAACAATAGCTCTAATCCAATTTTTTTGTTGTTTAAACTTCGGGAGTTCCACTGCCCAAAACACAATTGAGTAGCAGAACTATCAAAGTCCGGAGTGACACCGTTGGTTCTATGAGGTACATTATCCATTATGGAAAATATTAAAAAATTTGGTAAACATATCTCCATCGTTAACGGTTCTTAAAAAAAGGTTCTTAATTTCTTCAAGTAAATACTTAAAAAACCTTGTAATTTTCTCTTCGAAACTAACATCTGCAAAAAAAATATTCCGCATTTTTTCAATCAAATCAAATAAATTAAAGTTTCCAGTTACTTTTGGAGTATTCTCTTTTCCTTTAAGTTCTTTTGTACGAGTATGACTAGACGAGTGTGGACGAATTGTATCTACTTTATCTTGTTTTTTAATTTTGGTAACGTCTGAATAAAGGGGCTTGATACTATCTTTTTTCTGCTCCTTAACTTTTTTTTTCAACTCTTTATTTACATTTTGTTCCCGTGAGTCAGAACTTTCATCGATCTCACACTGTTTGGAGGAAACATGTTCAATAAGAACCTTCTCTGTTAATAAATCACCAGATACGTTTGTTCTGTTAGTTTTATTGTTCAAATTCACTCTGTTTGTTTTGCTTACGTCACTGTTTTGGCCCAAATACTCATCTAATGCTGCTCTATATGTGCAGTTTCGTTTGCTCATGATTTTTCTAATATATTTTTCTTTTAAAAATGTTGGGCAGTTTCTGTCAAAAGCAACATGTTCACCTCTACAGTTTGTGCATTTAAAGTTATTAGTCTCACAATTTACATGTTCTCCGCTACATTTTGGGCATATCTTCTTTTTGGACGGACAAAATTTTGCCAGGTGACCGTAATGCCAGCAGGATAAACATTGGGTCACCGGAAATGTGTATGGCTCTACCTTAAAGCGACATCCAGCTCCGTACACATGTGTGGGTAACGTCGCTCCTTTAAAACAGAACCGTACTGTCTCACTCTCACTCCATTCTCTTTTTTCATTAAGGCGTTTAAGTCGTTTTATTGAAAGTATCTCGGTTTCGCAATCAAAAAAATTAACTAATTCCTCTTCTTTTAGGTCTTGTTCTATATATTTGACTACTCCATAGCTTATATTAACTTCGTTAGTAAGACGGCATCTATAGCCTAGCTCTTTAAAAGTAGCATTGCTTACCAAACTGTGTGCGTCTTCTTTATTTTCAAACTGAATTAACAGCTTATACGGTGTTTTGTACTTAATTTTGGTCACGTTCAATATTTTTTCGCATTTCAGTAACTTTGCCAATTGTATTTGTTTCGGTAGTATTTCCGTGGCACTTACACAGACTTCATATGAACCTGGTACACTGGATTGTATATTCTTTAATTTGTTTTGTGTGTTATTACTTCTTTTAGCGTATTTTCTGCTTTGGACTGGGATAAAATGGAGGCTATCACTGACATCTTCGTCACTATCTTCTCTTGATCTTTTATTCTCGGGTCTCGAAGTAAGTGTACTGTTGCTACTGTTGCTATCCAAGGTACATGATCGAGGTCTGACGACCTCGTCCATGTTTATCCCCAGTAATTTTATAAAATGAAAAAAATCACCAGAATTGTTTACAAACACTTATGTCAAACCGTGCGCCCGCTGTCAAGGACTGCGCGCGACTGATCGAAGGCTAACCTTGAAAATCGAATAGCTATTGTAGATTATAAAAATTCGAACAACAGTAAAATATTCGCAAAGAAACTGATTGAAAGATTGCAGTCACGTAAAATCATTCTACAGATAAAACAAAACAAAAGAAATGTAGGTATTATTAATCTTACCTCGGAATTTGCAGATTGGATGTGTATTTTTGGTTTAACCTCGGGTTTTAAATTCATCATAGTGTATTCTACTAATCAACCCCTTTCATGCCATTGTTAGTGGCAGCTATTTTAAATTTTAAATTTATTTTTATTGTATTTTACTACTAAAGTTCTTTAATTTGATACCCATATTGAGGTAGTTGTGAAAACATATTTTCTCCGCCATTTTGTAGCGGCGACACCTTGGTCTGATTTTCATCAAACGTAGCTAAAACATTCCCGACTAATTCATAGTTCAAACAAAAAAAATACGAAATTTGTTTATCCGTTCGGGAGCTACAACACCACATACACACGTTGACCAGTAAATCTTATATCAACGGGGTATTCTCTATATCGGGATTAAAAAGGGACGGAGATGAATTACAAGAAACTGGGAAAGCCATTTGATTTGAGCAATGAGCGCGCATGATGGCGGCAAGTTGGCGCTGATATGTTTTTCTTTTTTAACCGAGTTCAACAGGACGAGGTTATCAATTCGGCCGGTATTTTTTATAAATATAGTGACAAGGCGAACAGGACATGCGCCTGATGGTAAGAATGAAGAGAAGAGAGAAGGAGAACGCAAAAATTGTGCCCTTACAAAAAAAAAAAACACGTCAGACATACTTACACATCACATGTGACTACACATCACATGTAAGGCTCGCTCTTTTTTAGAGTTCCGTATACAAAGGGTAACGGGACTGTATTAATTACTGAGACTTAGCTGTCCATCCGTCCGTCCGACTGTCACCAGTCTGGCTGTATCTCAAGAATGGTGATAGCTAGACAATCGAAATTTTGACAGAAGATATATTTCTATTGCCGCTATAACAACCAATACTAAAATAATTATTTATCCCATTCAACAAACTAGATTTTTTACCGTTTCTTGCTCGATTAGTCCATCCCAAGCAAACTAGATGGCGCCATTAGTAGAATAAAACGCGCTATCGACTTTGTCGTTAGAATCATAGATAGATAGATAAACTCTTTATTGCACTTAACAAAACAAACTTACAAAACAAAGAATCTTAAAAATAGAGTCTTAATCATAAGGTAAAATCAAAATCGTAGTGATTTTTTTGGATGAAAGGCTGTCTGTGGAATCTGGGATAGACTATCTATACGGAATTCGGAATAAAGCCGAAAATGTTTTCGCCGTTTATTTGCTAATAGTACGGAACCCTTCGTGCGGGAGTCTCACTCGCACTTGGCCGGTTTTATTTATTTATTTTCACCTATTATTTTATTTTTAGCTAGCAAAACTATATCCAATCCTGCACTTGTTACAACAATAGAATTATTAATATAATAGATTACGAGTTACAAGATAGATAGTCATTAAGACTGTGTTATCCAAGATTAAATGTCTCCTGATTAAATTTCGCACCGCCATCGTGTGTCATTTTATATTATTATGTATTACTAGCAGCGCCCCGCGGTGTTACCCGCGAAGTTCCCGTTCCCGTTGTTCCCGTGGTTTTTTCGGGATAAAAAGTAGCATATGTGTTCTTCCAGACTATAATCTATCTGTGTTCCAAATTTCAGCCCGATCCGTTCATACGTTAGGACGTGATTGAGCAACAAACATCCAAACATCCATACATTCACATTTTTATAATATTAGTAGGATTCGCATTTGTAGTAGCGTCGCGTCGATTTGAACAGAATTGTAGGTACCTACTGCCAATTTTTTGTCCGTACGCAACAAAAAATATGTTTGTCCGGTGAAGGTGAGACGGCAATAACAAATAAAGGGAGGAAACAGTAATTACACGCAAAACTAAATTAAACCTTTGGGTAACATTTATAATTAGGTGATGTTTTTGCTTTTCTGAGAGACTTCGTGATTCATATATAGATAGGTACCTAAGCTTTTTTTATTTCAAGATAAAGATGACGTGCAAAATTTCGAATAGTATTCAAAAGTACAATATTTTTGAAGTGATAACTTCTTTAGATGTGCCACAGACAGATTATGGCCTCCGGTTTCACCGGCGTAGTTTCCGAATCAAGCTATCAAAATCTGAGTTATAAGTAGTCATGTATTCACTTCTATCGGCAGTTCCTATGACTGCCAAATTTTTTTACCTGATTAGGTATTCAGATTATATATACTATTATTTAGATGGACAGATGACCTCACAAAGGTCGCTGGAAACCGCTGGTTGCAGGTTGCGCAGGACCGTTCGTTGTGGAAATCTAGGGGGGAGGCCTATTTTCAGCAGTGGACGTCTTGCGGCTGATGATGATAAGGTATTCCGTTAGAGATTTTATTTTTAAATAAAGAATGACGAAACGATCAGGTCATGTGCCTGATGGTAAGCAACATGCCCGCCACATAACAGCACAGTGACACGCAGCTATTGGAACATGAAGAGTCCAAATCATTACCTAGCACTGCACTGCGCTCGTCACCCAGAGATTTAAGATGTTATATCTCTAAGCCCTGTAATCTTTATGGAAACATAATGTGGATATGTTAAATTCCAGATTGGATAGGCTTCTTATTCTATGTCCACTTGATCCATCGTATACCACATCGTCGCTCATTATGAAAACAAGAAGACGCGCAAACTTAAATAAAAAAATGTTTATTTCAGGTAAAGTAAAATAACAATTAACAACATTACAACCCATAGATTAAGTTAAATAAAGTGAACGGTAAAAATACTATTAAAAACATATTATTCCATTCGTACAACTTCGTCATATATCGTCATACATTTTTATCTATTTTCGATTTGCACTCTGATGCGTTATCCTCCCCAACTTAAAAAACTTAGAACTTAGAATGAAAACTTAGAATGTATTGATCGGTATTTTAGCAAAGTTCGCCACACCTTTGGAAAGTACCACGCCTTTGCCTAGCTATTCTACAGGCAGGCAGGTATGTGCAACCATAAATGTGTGTGTCCGGTTTGAAGTTCAATGTTTTCAGAGAAATTACAGGGCAAAGATATAAACACTTTATATCTCCTGATGACGAGCGAAGTGTGATGCTAGGTCATGATTTGGACTCTTCATGTTCCAATAGCTGTACTGTACTGATATATGTAGGCATGTTGCATACCATCAGACACATGTCCTGCTTCCCTTGTCACTCTATACTATACAAATTAAAACGTCTCTGGGTAACGAGCGCAGTACATTGAGATGTACAATTCATATTCCAATAACTGCATTGTGATGTTATGGGCAGCAGACGCAGTAGTTATTCCGTACATACGAATTTGAGTTGAATCCGAAGATTTTTTTTTTATGGAGCATGTGATTTTTTACGCAATTTGACGGTTATTGACACAATAACGCTTATCTATAATAATAAATACAAGTCGCCTCTGTAGGCTTATGATAAATAATCCTGTATTTTTACCCGACTGCAAGAAGGGTTATGTTTTTCGCACGTACCTATCGTGAATGTTTGTAAATCTCTTCCAACGTAAATCACTTAACTTCTTTCCCACGTATCTTCCAAACGGTTGTATGGATATTGGCAATTAAAGATATCGTTAGATTCGTCTCAATTACCCAAGTGTCCTTAGATAGGTATTAAATAAAATAATCAACGTAGCCAATATTTGAAGCAAAATTGTAAGTAGTTGAAAATTGTTTTTAATCTAGCATAACGAGTCTCAAAATTAAGTAAATTTAAAGAGCATTACAAATATATACATTTACATATTTATGTTGTGCAGTTATATATATGTCATCTGGAATAATTAAAAGCATTTTAATTGAATCATTCGAATAAATTTGTTTTTAATGCCTTTAGATGACTCTGTTGTTAAAAGAAGATTGATAAATCCTATTGATAACGTGTTAAACAAAATCCAAACGAAAATTATAATTGACGTAAGTGATTCAATTTCTCAAGAATTTTATGAGTATGGTTTAACTAGCCACCATCCGGTATTTGTGTAAGTGTCGAGCCTTGTACGTACTGCTGAATTTAATGCTTTGCGTGGTCAATTGGTAAAGGAAAGATCGAGCAACATAAATATGCTTCCGCTAAGTTTGAGTGATAGTAGGTAAGTCAATCTGGGCGGTTACTATCCATAAATTGTAATGCTTATAATTTTTGACCGGGCGGTTGTTGATTAAAACAGCCATCTTTTCGCAAAAGGTCAGTTGGCTCAGATCCAAACCAGATCACTCTGGGGTCTCGGTTAGTTCACTAGACCCATCGACGCAGGAATAAATGGACGTCGGGTCTCAAACATAAAACAAAATATATTACAAACAAATACAAAATCCTTAAAACTGACACAATATCGCACAAGTGATTGCAATCACTTGTGCGATATTACGAGCGGCGTATTTTTTTTTTTATATTGGCAGAGCCTTTATTAACAAAACTAAAATACAATGAGAACTACACTACGCTACATACCTAACAACTACTTACACTAAGCACACCTGAATTATCCATAGACCAATGAAGGTCTACAGATAATCAAGATGTTCAAGCCCACTACCAATCGGAAGCGTACCCAGCATGCTGGCGGCATTACCACGCTGAATGGCAATGCTTATGCGTTGGGCCAAATAAACGCCAGCATTTTGGTCACGCGTCGCGTCGACCAAGCGCTCGGAAAGGCTTTTGAAGATGAGGTGAGGCCCCCACGGACCCAATGTCTCAACCCCAAATGGCTCAAATATGTAACCTCTTCCGAGGGTTGCATATTTGCGCTGTTTGAGTCACTCAGCTGAATTAGCCGCTGCACCAACCCTACAATGTGTCTCTGGAAGATGTGATGGTGCCAGAGTATCAACGCAAGTTGTGTCCCACACTAGGGGCCGACCCAACTTCCAAGGCAAAACAGTCATGCCGTCAGGTCTTTTGCCATCGTCACGCGCAAGCCCACTCGGTTCGAGTATTGCTGGGACATTGGCGCTGGAAAAAGCCCGGCCGGCGTATGATGCCGTTCAGGCTGGCGTGGCGGCCAATACGACCCGCGCTTTTCGAGCAAGAGAGACCGTGGCGACAGAGTTGGTCGACGGCAGTACCACAATGGCAGTGATGGGCTTCATAGCACCTCGCACCCAAGCGCAAGCTAACAGCTAGACGAAATGCAGTTGGATCTAATAGGCTACCGGTATTGAAAGATGGCAAAGCTTGTAACCAAAAGCCCGATTCCCACACAGACACAGCAAGGATACGAGCACGATCCGCGATACTAGGACACGTATCGAGAAGAGAGTTCCGTGCTAGATCGCAGATCGGTCGATCCCACTGTCTCTGAGATGACAGACATCTGGGGAAATCGTTGTTTGGACAAGCCAGCCTCTAAGCATTCTTAGCCTCGCACAAATTAGCTACTACTACATCAGAATATTCCGAATGGCCTAAAGAGGGTGCGAGAATTTTGTCTATTAGATTTTGAGTACTATGAACTGAGGACAAGAATGCCGGTAAAGCTACACTTGAAATTTGGCGGACCCCTAGGCCTCCCAACCGTTTGGGTAGTGAGGCTTGTGACCAGCAGGCCCTCCCACTCAGATCCACATTCAACACCGATATTAGAGATTCCTTTACGACATTGTCTAAGCTCCCAAGGAGCTCACCAAGTTTCCACAGTGGACTACATCGTAAAGCGTACATAAATTTCGGAACAAAGAGACATTGCCGAATAATTGTAAACGCCATATGGGCGTTTACTTTTAGTAGCCTATCGGCTCTCGTGAAATTTTGAATTTTTTCCTCGACAACGTGGTAACGACTCATCTAAAATCGGTGAACCCAGGAGGCGCAGGTGACGTCACTATTGAGGCCACATCGCAAGAGGTTACGGCTGCGATTACATGTTGGGGGCCAGATATTTATTGTTTTTAAAATCGCATGAGCATTGAGCACCAATTGCAAGTAAGTATTTTATCCACCATTTCCTAGCGGCGGTCATCTATAATCGATTTTAACCAAAAATTGTTAAGAACACTCTCTATTAATTTAACGTTCAAACAAAACAAAATCAAAATCGATTCATCCGTTCGGTATAACTTCCGAGCTTATCAACAAAAAAAAAACCAGTACACCCGTTCGGAAGCTACGATACCACAGACAGACACACACATACATCAACGACAAACTTGTAACACTCCTCTTCTTGGTCGCCAGATTAGGAATATTGGTACCGGCTTAGTTATACCGGATCCACCAGATTATCAGATTCATTTTTCCAGATGCCATATTAATTTTGACACGTTACATAGGTACGTGAAATTGAAGTGGAACAAAGAATTGCTTATACATTGATTTTTTAGTAATAACTTTTAAATTCACAAAATAATTATGTGTTTACTGAAAATATGATACACCATCACGCTTTTTTTGTTGTATTTGCACGATAATATGACGTAAAACATCATGTTAAAGGACTACACAATGCGGCCGGTAAGGTTTTAAGTCCATAGTCCATACAACGACTGACGTAAAATTAGCCTCAGTCTGGCGTTTTGTCTCTTGTTGAGTGGGGTTATTTTTGAACGCTGACCTAACAACACTGACTTAAAATCCTGCGTTTTGACATCGTTGACCCTAAAAAGTTATAGTAGGTAGGTAGTACCAGATCAACCCCACGACCAAAACTCGCTTCAGATATTGAACTGCTAACGTTAATAATAAATAATCCCTTCAAAAACATAAACATAAAATGAGACCCAAGTTCAATATTATGATAAATGTCTAGGTTATTGGATATTAGACTAGACAATGAACTTTAAATTGGCACCTGCCAAGTGCAATTATATGTCCTTAAATCGATTTATAACAACATTTATGTAAAATAAGTATGTATTTCGTTCATAGGAGACTGCCGAAAGGAACACTAAAAAGTACAAAATAAATAATAATTATATTAATAATAACAATTTATATATTAATAATAATAATTTTAAAAAAACACCCGCCTGAAAAAAAACAACAGCTATGAAAAACACTACAAAGACAGACCGAAACAAGATTGACAAAATAAAGTACTCGTAAGTAGGTACTAAAACATTACTACATTAATAGCTGAAAGTCTAAGTCAAAGTTTTCTAGTAAATAAATTACATTATGTTAGTAGCAGGCGGAGCCCATACATTTTTTAACTAAATACATAAAAACCGAGGTGCCTTGGTAGCGAGAACGTCCCATTTCATAATCGTAAGGCCGTGGATTTAAATCTTTCAGCACTTCTAAATATTTTTGCAAGAGCAGTGTATGAGGTTGTCATCACTATTAACTTTAACGGTGAAGGAAAACGTCGTGAAGAAACCGGAGTATTCCGAGAAAGACATCTTCGACGACATGTGTCATCTTTCAGGATAAAATATAAATATGATTTAAAAACTTTTTGTTAACACCACAAAATGCAGTTAGCAATATTACTCATAGAATACCAAGAAACCCGGTCTATATCGAGGACTATTGTTTCGTAAATATTTTCCTTAATAAAATAAAATGTCTGTTACAACAAATCCCTTTAATTCAATGCATAAGTTTTCAAGGTTTACAGGAAAATGAAGTACCTTGCTACATACCTCCTAGCTACACAAGCTTTTGTACTTACCTACAAGAGTTTGTTGACTTATGTACAAGGTATATGTATATTAATAGCGGTGTCATGATGTACGATGTACGTACAATCAAATAAGGTAGGTAGGTACTATGCATAATGACTGTAATAAGATATATGTTTTATAGATTTACCTGATCGACATCTCGTCTGATCTTAAGCGACGATGCGGTCTACGATGAAGCGTGTTTGTTTACCTAGAAGAAACAGATTCACTCACTTTGAAACAGATTTGCAGACACAAAGTTAGATTGTGCATACATACATAAACAGCCCACTAAATGTTCCCACTGCTGGAATTCGGGGCTTTTTTTCGCAAGGAGAGAGTAAAGGCCATAATCCACCAGGCTGGCCCAGTGCGGGTTGGTGGATGACACATGACTTTGAAAGATTCTAGATACATGTCAGTTTCCTCACGATGTTTTCCTTTACCTAATCTCCATACTTAAAAGTCGTGATGGCGATATTCGGGAAACATCGTAAGGAAATCCGCGTATTCCAGGAAATACCTCTTTCGAGGACATGTGTTTTTAAAATTATTATTAATTATGTTTGTTAACCCGTAACATCAGCGTCGATTATGGTCTCGACTCTCTGCTTGCAAGAGTAAACCCCAGCAGTGGGAGAATTAAGAAGTTTAGATATTCTATGCTATTATACTTTCAATTAACCAATTTTATTAGGATACTAACACTGTTATGGCAAATAATATGTCTATTCATTAAAACACTAGCAGCGCCCCACGGTTTCATCCATGTAGTTCCCGATCATGTTGTTTTCCTTGGATAGTAATAATTAGCCTTTGATAGTAATTATTATGTGTTATTCAAGACTAATTTAATACTACATTTCATCCTTCAGCAGTTTTTGCATCAGAATAGTGAAAGAGCAACAAACATCCATTCCTACTCACAAACTTTCGCGTTTAGAATATTATTAGAATTAGTAGGATTTGTCTTTAAAATTACGATTTCATAAGTAGTAATCAACTGTGACAGTTGTTTAAAATTATGAGTATAACACGCACCTTTCGGTTTAGTATACCGTTTCTGAATAATACTGTGTTGTGTAATTCCCCTTTAGAAATCATACCCCGTGGGTGCGGTAGGCGCGTTAAGTGATGTGTTCATATCCTCAAATTACTCCCACACGGCGTTCTTATTGGAACTAAAATGTCTATTGAATTAGAGCTATTTTCATACATCCGTAGTCCAAAGCAGTGTCCTATCTACTACTCATTCCTATGTACTCATTGTTAGGCGATACATGTTTCAAATTTGTTTATATGTTTTACAACAATCCAATAGTGTACCCAATAGCTAATGGAATTGTTATGTTCGGAAATATCTTACTAAATAAAGTTTTGATGTTTGTAGATTTGCCAACCTGTTACAAATACTACCTTGCGATTTCAATTATGATTAAATCTTGAAAATATTGGGCTTATGTTTCCCGCGCCTAGTAATCGAAATTTCGAAGTTCAAAATAGCATAGGTATTCGGTTTAAATTCCCTTAGTTTTATGAAATTAAATTTCAGCGCTCTATTTAACAAACACTTAAAAACCAACAACTCTAAGTAACAATTTGCAATTGGCCGTCAATTACTAGGTAAGTACACATGAATTGGAATCATGATTATCGATAATACCGTAAAACAAATCTATGAATAAATCTATTTACATAAGCAATCCATCACTAATCTGCACACGTGTGCGAACCCAGATTAGTCATTACAAGAGCTTTGCATAAAGTAATGGCGCTTTGTAGACGTGACGCAGTTCGCAGTGCCCTGGCGCACACAAATCACATCAATTTATACTACTTATGCACATCTTAATCGCTGCTTGGTACGTTAATAATGCGAGCTGGGTCATCTATTATTCAATACCTGGTAGTGTGTACAAGGTGTAGTAGTGGGATTAATATGTCTCTTACCGATATCAAGCTGCATTAAAATTACTGTTTCAAGTTCAAATATTATTCCATCAACCGCATCGATTCACACCCAGGACAAAAACACTAATTTCACACACATTTTACAATATTAATATTATAAAGAGGAAAGATTTGTTTGTTTGTTTGTAATGAATAGGCTCCGAAACTACTGGACCGATTTCAAAAATTCTTTCACCTTTGGAAAGCTACATTATTCCCGAGTAACATAGGCTACGGCAGATGGCGCTGCAGTTGATATCTAGGTTATTATTCGAGCGAAGCCGGAGCGGGCCGCTAGTTTTACAATAAAAAAAGAAGTTACCAATCCAACATCTTAATTTTACTGTATTTGTTTGACAATATTAGTGGACATTTCACACACAAAAATATCGTTGCAGGATATGAACTAGCTATTATAATGAATTTATTTATATAATGTTGTATGTCATTGGTGGTTATACATTTGTATCAAAATTGACTCAGCAAAAATTACCAAAATCGAGTAAAGTGTAGGTACATAGCATAAGGGTGTATAGCTTTTTTTGACTCTACAATGTCAGTAGGAAGTAGGATTGAGTTAGTAGGTACATACTCGTACCTACTTGTTGCACCTTGTATATCAAGCAGATCTCGCATACAATCAAGTCCTCCATCAATATTAATTGGTATTTAATTGCGCTAAGAGTAGATTGTGTAGGTGCCATCTACATAATAGAATATTCTAGAAAAGTTATGTGATTGGAGCCCGTAGCTGTACTTAGTAAACGAAACATAATACAAAACCCACGAGTACTTTTTTTCTGGATATTTTGGAAGTGAAAACTTCGCAAATTTTTCGTGAGATGTGAGTGAAGTTCATTTTCACGCTCTTTACGAGCGTGTAGTTACTATTGGAGTTTGTTGCTCTTTCACTTTACTGATGCAAAAACTGCTGAAGGATGAAATTAGTATTAGTAGTAGTATTTAATTAGTCTTGAATAACACATAATAATTACTATCAAAGGCTGATTATTATTATCCAAGGAAAATAACATGATCGGGAACTACATGGATGAAACCGTGGGGCGCTGCTAGTGTTTTAATGAATAGAAATATCATTTTCACGCTCGTAAATTAAAGAAATGTTCGGGTAAACTCGGGACCCAACACCCATCGCATTTCTAGATGACCATGCTTAGAAGACTTATCTAATCGACCATGTCTTGAAGATTTATTCCAGACTAGCAGCACCCTGCGGTTTCACCCGCATAGTTTCCAAAGTGAGCTATCAAATTCTGAGTTACTTATAAGTTTTCACTACTATCGGCTGTCCCTATATGACTGCCATTTTTTTCTGTTTTAATGAATTCCGCAGAACTGTTCTTGATGTAAATGCTGTAGCAGTCACTTTAAATTAATTTCGTCGTCCAAAAACATATTTTATTTTATCATAAAATTGGAATAGTCAGAGGGGTTGTCAGAAATTGTTTTTGTTGAAATAAATAAATAATCCGAATGTAATACTTGTGAACGTCGGTAGTTCACCTGAAAGTTTCTTAGTTATTTTTTCTGTAGGTAGTAAAAGACATCCACTTCTTATGAATTAAAATTAACGTGGTCGTTACACATATTTATTGGGTAAACGGGTAACTCACGTGTAATATGGTCGGTCAATCCGACTCGAGTTTCGGCCGCGTCCGGCGCACTCAAGCTCAACGACTATTGCCGGGGTTCTTTTGAATTAGTTCAATTTGAGCGTTTCTATACCTCAACACTAATTTAGTTTTCAGAATTATATATACGAGTCATCAATGGATCAAATAAAATGTAAAATCTATACTTATATTAGGTATTATTATAAACAATTCTTAATTTAGTTTTAAAGTTGCATAGTCATTTACATGCAAATAGGTTAAAACAGTGATCAGATCGAAACCTAACGGCGTGATGTAGAGATAAACCAGTAGCAATTAGACTTTTTATACCCTTATAATGATAGTCAGGGCTTTCCATCTATAATCTACTTGCCCACACGCGACCTTTAACCGGTTACTAGAGAAAGCAATAACCCTAGCCTCGTGTAAATTAATGATAATATAGATAACAGAAAAATCTCAACATGACGCAATATGTGCCCATCGTCCAGATAAAGCGCTGTTGTCGTACGGCGCCGCTTGATCTTTATCACAAATGTTTATTCTGCAAACATTTTCTCTACGCCAAGGTCATGTCCTGACGACTTGCCCAAAACAAACACGGCTTTCAGCGGCAGTTTTTTGGAGATCGAGTTTAACTCGTAGCAGTAAATCAAAGGACAAGGCCGGAGTTGCTTCTTACTGACGTTTAGAAATCCAAAAGGAAAATGATTGTAAATCAGCTGATTATAAAATCGTCCGAAAAATGACCCAAAACGTCCCTGAGTTGACAACGGACCCACAGTTGGTCGACGGAGGTGACACCATAATATGTTAGTAACTTCGGACACCCTATTAGGTCCTGGAAAAGGCATTTGGTATAAATACAATCAAATAACCCGCATTATGGCACATCTTTCTTTACATTTGGTTTATGTTGGTCTTTACATCAATCAGCGTTATTCAAATTTCAGTCAATAAAATCAAATGATTGTTACTCTGATGATGCTGAGGGCAATCTATGGGCATGCTTATCTAATCTGTGTTAATCGGACCGCTCTACCCCCCATAGTTTAAGTAGGTATTCAACCAGATAGCTACAAAGACGATTTTGAGATGGGCCGACATATTCGCACCGAAATTTTCGATATTTCGATTCGATTGCGATCTGTAAATATCGGTAAAAAATAAGTAGATGGCATAACTACTGGTAAGTGTTAAATAGTGGTGCTTTGTGAATCTGGAAAAGTTTTTAATGAATTTTGAAACAGGTAATTCTTATTGATTAGGTAAACGGGTAACTCACGTGTAATGAGGTCGGTCAATCCGACTCGAGTTTCCAATCAGATCAGTGCCAAACGGGAAGCCATCGAGCGCGTACACTCTCCTTGCAAAAGGCCGCCGGACGCGGCCGAAACTCGAGTCGGATTGACCGACCTCATTACACGTGAGTTACCCGTTTACCTAATCAATATGTGTAACAACCACGTTAATTTTAATACAGGTAATTCTTCTTGATCAATTATCATACAAGTCACACCTAACGCCAACCGGAAATGGGTGAGATGGATTATGACCTTAACACTCTCCTGGCGAGAGAAAGCCCCGAATTAGAGCAATGCGGGGAACAGTTAGCGGACTGCATATGACACCTAAGCGATTTTATTAAAGGCCCGAAAATATATAAAAGGATAAGATGACTTAGTGCCAACGCAGGGCATAAACTATAAAGGTTAGAAACTTGAAATTTTGCACAGGGGTTCCTCTTACAATGTACTAAGAAAGAATTTTTGAAAATTTCAAATATGCTACTTTTTATCCGGGGAAAATAACGGGAACGGGAACTACGCGGGTAAAACCACGGGGTGCTGCTAGTCTTAGACATAAATATATTTATTGCACTAAATCAACCAATTTGTATATTGGCACTATGTTCCCTATTTCAACATAAATATACAGATATGTCACAGCATCTTATGGAATCTTCATTGTGGTCTTATTACCTATTGGAAATATTAGTTAAATTTACCTATTTTAATTTTATTATTTCAAGAATTTTTTCAAGTGTTATCTGATGTTGGATAATCTTAGATTGTAATCCTTAATTAGCCGCAATATACAGAGCTATGAACTCTGTAATCAGAGTTCGTAATGGAAATGTACAAAATTCGTGAGATATCTCATCATTTCATGGTAAATTTCTCGTTCCTATCTCAAATATTGACTGATAACATTCCCACCGATTTATGAGATCAAATGAGAGTTTTTGATGTTACTGGTAAACCAATGTCGTACAAATTATAACAATCAAGAAGTTTTTAATCAAATTGAATTTCAATATGGAAATGGCAAATATGTACCTACCTACCTATATTGAAAGTGCCGCGCCGAGCACGAATAAAAAAAACAAAACTATGAGGTATAAACGAGGTAAAATGTCTTCATTGTTTTTTACTTTGCAAAAAATTAAGTCAACAATTAAGCTTTTTGAGGCTAAGAACTCATGGAGCGATTTATGCTGTTTTTTCAATGGTTGCGGGCCCGTAGCTTCAAATATGCAGATATACGTATAATTAAATGTAAAAATTTAAAGCATAACTCACGACACCTCACGACTCCTAGATAATAACGAAAAAATATTTTTGTTATTATCTAAACAAAAGCCAGGCATCTATATTGGGTAAATTAATTGCATTTTATACCAAAACATTAAAATGTTAGCACATCACCTATATATCTACTACATATACATTAACGAAAACTGCATAAGATTTTGATCACAGTATTTCTATTTCTAGTTCATAGGGCCATCAACCTGCCCACAGTATATTTGCAAGTAGAGTGGCACGCGAGGACGCGTTCCATAACAGGGGATAAACAATTCTGAGTCATTATACAGAACGATAATCTAGCCGCAATAATAACTAACAGGAATGTAAATTATGTTTGGTAGAAATTGCACTTCGAAGAATTTATATCACGCAATAGTTAACAGACAATGTGGAAATGGTCCGGTCACGTCGCTAAAACTTGCTTTTTGAAGCAACAGACTCTACATTGGTATCCCAGGGCAAGCGAAGCTGACATCATGGAGGCAGCGAAAGTTATTTGGACGCGAATATCTAAACGGACACTATTATCATAAGGATTTTCAAATGCTAATTGTCAATAAAAATAAAAACTTTTCAAATATTTTTATGTAGAAATCTTAATGCGGTTCACACAATACATCTACTTACCAAGTTTCACAGTATAGTTCTTATAGTTTCGGAAAAAAGTGGCTGTGACATACGGACGGACGGATAGACAGACAGACAGACATGACGAATCTATAAGGGTTCCGTTTTTACATTTTACGGAACCATAAAAAACTATTAACAAAAATCTGTATTTTGAAGACAAATTTAACTACATCCCCAATGGTGTTCCAACTAAGGACTAAAAGATATGTAGCAAGGAAAAACCCGACATCCTGGCATACCTACTATCTATCTTCTTACCACATCGCACATGGCTAATAAGAATATAGAGCACTTAACTATTTATGCATTAAACATTTGTGTTCAAGTGAGTGGTTGCATATTATTAAATCCAACCCCTTAGGTGTTTTAGACTATCCTATATCTAATAAAATATTCAGTTTACGTCCAGAGTCTAATATGATGGTCTAGCAACCGGATATCATAAGGAAAAACCTATAATTAGATAAAGGAAAGAGATACGTGCCAATGGGAAACAACGGCCAGGAATAATGTTGCGTGGAATTTTGATTAATAACGAGTCTCGAGGCCTCGTGACCTCTAATAGGTATAGTGGATAAAAGTACCAAACTAATACCAATTTCCTAAAAAGTCCCTCCCACATAGACACTTGGATCACGCTTAGTAAGTAATTATAAAAGTATCACATCAGAATTTTTGTATATTTTATAAATTAGTAGAAAGATGCCGCCGCGTAATACATTTAGGAAATGTGAGTATATATAGTTAGCAGATTAGCCCTGTACCTTCAACGACACCAACACTTATGTAATTAAATAACCTTTATCACCCACGAAATACCCCGGTCTGTCCACCTTAAATCCATTTTTTCTAAATATCTCCTCTAATCTAGAAGTTAAAAGTTTAGGAGGTAATGGGCCACCCTGATTTACACCTTAACTAATTAGAAAAAAGGGTCAATCCTATTGTATTATAAATTTAATGCTTGAAGTACTGTTCTATTAAATTTTATAAAGGAGCGTAATGTAGGTACATAAGTGCTTTCTATGTTTTAATTATTATGATCTTTAAGAGCAATAAATTCGATTTCAGGACCAGTATCTCTATTTATAATCTCATTCATCATCATTATCTCTTAATTTAGCATGAGTGTTTTCGATACCGTCTCGTAGATTAAAACGACCTTATCTCATTGCACATTTTATAACTAACTTTTCTAGATACTTCCTACTAATATTAAAAATGCCAAAGTTTGGATGTGTTAGTTTGGAACGGTTATCATGTACCTATAGTCTGGAAGAACACATAGGCTACTTTTTATCTGGCGAAAATAACGGGAACGGGAAATACCCGGGTAAAACCGCGGAAGGTTGCTAGTGTTTACATGAATGAAAAAATATTCACGTTAGAATAGGTACAGCGCGATGTATAAGTACACCTAAGTGTCTATGTTGCAAAATACCTAGGTAAAATACCGTCTGGTTCGAAATTCAAATTACCATTTGACATTAACGCTAGAGGACAATGGTCCAGATAACAATACTTTAATTACAAAGTATTCAACCTGTTGTCAAAATGTATGGAAAACAAGTTTTTTTCCGTTTTCACCACTACAAAACAAAATCATAAGTACCTATTTTTGTTTGCATCATGCGGCGAATTACTACCCCTTATTATCCGAAGAACTGGCGTTGCTTTCTTTATAGCCAAGTGAAAATATTTGGCAGTTGAAAATGATTTTTTGCATAGCTGGGGGCCGTTGATCGTCGAGGAAGCGACGTCGGCATTGAGTGGAGCCAACAGCAAACTAGCCGCATGCGGGCTGCGTACACGCGACATCCACTTAGCGACACGTGGGATGCATTTACGTGCAGATTACCTTGCCGATCCATGTTTATGGTCCGTGATGAATTAAAAGGAAATTTCCGTTGTGAAAGGAAATAAAAAACGAATAAAATATGCAATAACATACGGGTGCGGATGACACTTCTGATAAATAATTGTTTTATTAAAATAAATTACTGGCCTTCTGTGTAGGACCAAGAGAAAAAGTCCTTAAAAAGACAGTTTTCATTTTTCAATACCTGTATTCAATAAAATTCGGTAAACAGATACGAGGCACACGAGGGCACTTAAAAATGCAAAAAATTAAAATATTGATTAATCATATAGTGATTATGCCCAAAAACGGAAACGAGCTCTGCGACCATTTTTTTATTTTTTTTACTCTGTACCACGGTACGCGACACATTTCTGATTGTATACATGTCAACAAAAATAAATAGAACTATATATTTAGTAATGGTAGGACTTTTTTGCAAAGTCTCTCTTGTGGAGTACCACATTTATACACTATACCTACTTCAAAACCGTAACTGGTCGAAGTCTGACATTTAAAGATATTCTCCTCTTTTTTATCTTTTATAGGTTTACACTTGACCGCCATCTCGTCTGATGTTAAGTGACGATGCGGTCTACGATGGAGCGTGAGCCTAAAAGAAACCGATTCACTCACGATTTGAAGACACAAATATTGCTCTCTCTTAATATTCGCTCGAAATTCAATAAAGAGCAGTTAGGTGCCAGAGGTCACAGGCTGTCAGCACTGGTGCCTCCGCGGGTTCGAACGAATCGGTATCCGGTCTTCAAGTCGAGAGTGAATCGTTTTCTTCGTTACAAGTAGGTACACTGCATCCTAGTCGCTTAACATCCGCCGATATAGCGGTCAAATGCAAAACAAAACTGTTATGGTTAAAAAAATGTCGGAAAACGTTGCTTATTAGTATATAACACTATGTATGTATTAGAACAATGAAAACCGTTAACCGGATTATCCGTCTCGGAGCTAGGATAGTGCAGACAAACAAAATTATGCAATGCTTACTATAGCCTATGACATACATAGGTATATATAGTAGCCCGGTTTAAAGTAACATTATCGTGTATCTGTGTGGTTCTACGAGAAAATGTATAAAGGGGGCTAACCTTAGCCTACTAACTATACCTATATAGGTACTCATGCATAACTTTGATTAGCGCTTTATTCAATAATTTTGGCAATTGGATTCAGTTTCGTAAATATTTACCGTGCATAGCGGTGACGGATTGCTGCTAAGGAGCATACGTTTTCTAGTCATTCTTCCCTAAGTACTTAGTAATCTACTACCACCACTTTTAAACCTTATTGTGTACAACTTATGTAGGCTCAGGTAATTTCACTCATACGGTTCAAAAACTCGTACCTATTGTTTAAAAACTGTAAGAGAGGCATAACTTAACAAAAAAAAAGTCAAAGTAGTTTAACTAAAGTAGTTTATGGATAAATCCATGAAATATATAGGGGTTAAAATTTTACATTTAGTGTTTCTTTAATGGCACTAAAATACATGTTTGTAGTGACTATGATAAATAGCATCAAGATATTTAATAACTGCGGAAGATGAGGATCGAGCACAAAATCATAAACTTATTAAGTTACAATGGCGTCATTGCATCTCAAAGAAAACCTTGTTCATATTTTTTCTCAGAGCTGACAGTTTAGATATTATATTACTTCTTTGCGGCTTCTCAGAACTGAGGAAATCTACCGATCTGTCTAGATCTCATTGTAGTCGACATCATATTATATTTGCTATTAAATTAATAACACCTAATAATTATTATAAGACGTATGCGTCGCCGTAAATGGCAATAATTTGTGCTGTTGAGATTTCTAGATTATCTTGATATACTCCACATTATAAAATGAGTTAGAGCTAAGAGTAGTTGGTCTGAGAGTTAGACAGATTTACGTCTTATGAATAAGTACTTGACAATTTACATTATTATAAAGCCATTATACCTACGTAGCGAATGCAGAAGGTATATTTGTATCATAGTAAACAATCGAAACCTTGTTGGATCATCTTTCTGATGTAAACAATGTGTAAACTTTACTTGAAAAACATTAACAGGAAATGAACGGGATGTATTTAATTTACATGGAACTGCAGAATAAATAAGTATACATACCCGTACTAATCATTTATTACTGAGAATCTGAGTCAGGATCTGTCTGGATCCGGGGGTTACCTGGGAATATAGCCAGGAGAGAAACGTTGTTGAAGAACGCAAAGCTTATGTATACTTACTACTTTTGGTTTCACCCTATTGCAAATTAATTCTGGAAGAAATACATCCATTTTCAGAGAATTATGATAAAGTCGTTAAGTAAAAACCTGCCAAAATAAGTACGCTCTATTTATTTACTCTATCGATTTAAAGTAATTAATTGTGCTCATATGCTCAATGTGCTATAAATAGCAGTCTGTAAACAACAGAGTTGTTATACAACACGCATATTAATGCTAAATTAAGACTAGCTATTATAACAAAAAATAAACTAAAAACAATGTTGCGTGCTCGCGTCGATTACCATCTACCTCTACATTATCTCACGACCGGTGGGTTCGCAGTTTATTTATTCTAGTTATTCCACTTATTTGCAACCTCGAGGCATCCAGACTTCTCAAGAAGCCTCCACAAGAGTAATAATACATAAGCAAATGAAACAAATATATGTTTTAAAACAAATATAAGTATATTTAATTTGAAGCCTCAGTTGAAATCTTGCTAATATTTTAAACGCGAAAGTCGTAATGGCTGAAACGATCAGGTTGAAATGTGAAGCACAGTTAGAATATACTAGTTGGAATAGCACATGGGCTATGGGCTACTTTTATTGCGGGAAGATAACGGGAACGGGAATTGCGCAGGTAAATACGTTGGACGCTGCTAGTTATTAATACATACTTTATTCCAATCAACACAAAACTTGTAAACAAATCTTCGAAGGAGTTATCGACGCGCTAATATAGAATCTGTACTCTGAAGTGATGAACAGATGAACGTTCCCAATTACAAAAATAGAAACCGGGAACAGTAGCGTCGTCGCGCTTTCTCGGCCAGTTTCACTGTACCAGATTTTAATCTAAGTAATAGTGTCCTTTCAAAAATGTCTGAAGAGAACGATGGTTTCTTTAAAAAGTTTCACGAAAGCATAAACAGTTCCCTGGACGACGTTACGACGAATAACTTCGTCAATTTGGAGACAAATGCAAAGCGAGTATCGTATTTGTGCGGTTTGCCGGCCGTGAAAGAATACGATTTGACGGTCGATGTGGAGAAATGCCAGTCCGGCGGCGTTTTCCCGGTCAGGAAAGACATTGACAAAGCCCGTCTGCTCAAGAACGAGGGTAATAAGGCGGTACAAAAAGGCGACTGGGGTAGAGCAATGCACTTCTACGGTCAGAGCATGGTTTACATGCCTGAGAAAGAAAGTAAGTTCACATGTTCCGGTGTCAAATATCACCACTTATATCATACTCTGTTGATACCTATATCTACGCAAATAACTTTGCCTAATAGGTAGATATATCAAGTGTTTAATTCCCGACATTTTCGTGATTATACCTCTACAATTCCTAGGTTGCTTTAGCAGACTTGAAAAATTAAGGTTACCTATGTGTGAAACTGAAATGAATGTTATTTCATTAGACCTCTTGAAATTACTTACTACGTGCAATATGTTCCTACGTTTAGTATCTACGTAAAAAAATAATTTCAAGTTCTTTGCACTGGTTAATTTACAAAAGCTTTCAGTTTTGATAACTTTCGAAATAATTTTGGATTTGTATAAATAAATCATCACTAAAAATAGAAGTAACATATATTTTTATAAATTAATATAGGTACAATAATAATTGTAGAATGAAATCAATACGTACGAGACTACAGGCCGTGTACAAAATTGATGGGTCATTTGAACCACCAGGAGACATATATGTAGAAAGATAGAAGGGTATAAAATAATAAGATTCTGCACTCTGGCGTCACTTGTTAAGCTGTCCAACTGAGTGCATGTGAAGAGAGGGGTTTGCAGCCCTCGAACATTTCTCCATGTCGCATGATTTTTGTACTGCGTTGCGGAATCATGGATTAGAAGAGGTATTGCAACTGAAAAAAAATTCAATTTTTATTTTTAATTATTTTTACTGTCGGAAAAATGTTAATTTGCGTTGGGCCGTCTGTTCTGGGCCTAATAGATATAAAACCTTCAGGAACTTTTCAACATAGGTAAACTTTAGCACATTCGTTGATACTGGATTAAGAACAAAATAGTATTTCATCATCCTCTAACTAACTAACCTACTATAGTTAAAAAATATGTACATTAGAAACGTTTGTTTGATTTCCAGACAAAAACAAAAAATATAGGACAAAGAGATAATTAATTCATCACTAATCCTTAGGTATGTGACGAACACAGCCAAAAGTCTGACAAACTTTTCGGGCAAAATTAAATGGGTAGGTACTAGTCCTTACTCCTTACTTTCCCTAGCACTGCACTGCAAATTCGACGGTTTTGATGTCATACATCAAAATTTAGCTCGAGTCAGATTTTGCCACATGACGGTAAACCGTTCAGTATCGTATACTAGAGTATACTGAACACAATAAATAGTACCTGGGTGACTGAGCTTTGCTCGCTTTAAACACTGAGATACAGATAAAGGGCTCCCAGTAATAGATATTTAAAAGTAATATAAGAAACTTGAAAAAAGAGAGAGCCGTCTAGATTCGAACCCGGAACTATAATTTCGTGACCGTCCATTTTCCCGCCTGAGCTTATACTTACTTACCGACGCGCAACGCGGCGAAATGTACCTTCGCATTCTAATGTTAATGTACCTACCAGTTTTTCATGGTCTAAAAATGCGCATAAAACGACGTTTTAAACAAATGAAACCTCGATTTTTGCGCCCCCAAAACCAAATTTCATGAAAATCGTTCGAGCCGTTTCCGAGATTCAGATTCTATTTACACCTACATAGGTAAATACAATGATTGCTCGGTTAAAGGTATAAGATTAAAAATATACCTTAATTAAGTACCTAAATAGACGATTGTTAACGTATATCTAATCATTATTATATTGTCCATTTCCTCTTCCTCATAAAATTCCCCGTACAGCAGTGAAGAATTGAGGATATGCCTATACGAAAACTTTTTATTTTTGTAAAACCACATTTTACAATATTAAATGTGGTTTAACATATACCTACACCAGACAAATGACGAATACAAATTATTCGCTACAACAAAATGTTCAAATAAAGGCCGCTAAACAACAACCACTATTTTTTGGGATATGTGTTGAGTTTTAACAAACATTTTTTGTTCATATATACAGAACATTATTATTTATATTTATTTATTAACCGGATGCAGGCTGATTGCCAGTAACCCGGTATATACATGCGCGGCTCCGGGGGGGGGTCACGGGGGACATGACCCCCCCCCCCCAAAATCATATACCTGGCCACTCAGAAAGTTTTGCAAAAAAAAGTTTTTATATACAAGACACTTGTAATTATTTTGAAAACTTCGATTATTTCAAAGTATAAATCGCCGCAAGATTGCAAGCTTGTCGGTTTTTTATCGGATACCCTTCGGAGAGTGAGCGACTGATCTGCATGATCTAATACCACCTTGCCCTTTTTTCTATCGGACTTCTCGTAACTCGAAGAAGCGGCACCGTTTCATGCTTGATGTTCCAAAGACACGGACGAAGAGGTTTGACTCTACTTTTGTGATAAGAACGAAGAACGTCTAGGCTGTGGAATGAGTTGCCAGAGTGGGTTTTTCCTGATAGGTAGTTAAAACCTTGGTGTCTTCAAATCGAGAGTGAATCGGTTTCTTCTAGGTAAACACGCTCCATCGTAGACTGGATCGTCGCTTAACATCAGGTGAGATGGCGGTCAAGTGTAAACCTATAAAAGTAAAAAAAAAATATATAATTGGTTTTATGGATGAAGGACCTTCAAAAACAACCATCTACCGCTGGTATAGCGAGTTCAAACGCGGTCGTTTTACTTTGGGGGATGAACAAAAGAGTGGTCATCCTACGACGGCTGTCATCACAGAAATCTAAATAATAAGGTACTAGATTTCTGTGGCTGTCACCGAAGAAAGTGTGCTGGCAGTAAAAAATTTAATTCAAGAAAACAGACGCATTACGTACGAAGAGATTCAGCATACTCTGCAGATTGGTTCAGGAAGTGTTCACAAGATTTTGCACGAGCACCTTCGCGTAAGGAGGATAGTTTCGCGCTGGGTGCCGCACAACCTCACCTAAGCTCAGAAGCAGGCCCGTGTGGATTGGTGCCATAATATGATACAAAAATTTGATGCAGGCTCATCACGGCGCGTTTACGACATTGTGACAGGTGACGAATCCTGGATTTATCAATACAATCCAGAAACAAAGCAGTCGACAGTTTGGCTGTTTCAAAATGAACCAACACCTACGAAAGTGAAGCGATCGAGGAGCGCAAGGAAAATTTTGATCGCTAGTTTCTTCACTTTGACGGGGTACCTAATTTCAACTCCACTTCGAGACCAAAGCAGTATCAACGCCGAATGGTCCAGCATAAAATACTTGCAAGAAGTTTTTCTGCAATCAGAAACAAGCGACCGAACACCGGGCTTCTTCTTCACCACAACCGCGCACTCTGCGATCAAAACTTCCTGAACTCCACACCGGTCAGAGTCTTGGGGCACTCTCCTTACAGTCCTGATTTGGTTCCGTGTGATTTTTTTTATTCCCTAAAATTAAAAATCAGCTCAAAGGGATACAGTTTTCAGCGCCGGTAGACGCGCTAACAGCGTTTGAGAAGGCCGTGGAAGAGGTGTCTGCGGAGTACTGGAAAAAATGTTTTGAAAATTGGTTCAGACGCATGAAACTTTGTATAGAGGCTGGTGGAGAGTTCTTTGAAAAGATTTAGTAAATATTTATTTTTCATACAAGTTAGTTTTTTAGTTTTTCAAAACTTTCTGAGTGTCTCATGTACATTAGATTAAAAATCTAAAAAAAAAAATGTCTAGTAGTACATAAACTATTTTTAAACGCGGGAAAACAACTGGAACGTCAACTATGCGGGTAAAATGGGGCGCTACTAGTAAAGTCTTTTTTAGGGTTCCGTAAAACGTAAAAACGGAACCCTTATAGATTCGTCATGTCTGTCTGTCTGTCTGTCTGTCCGTCCGTATGTCACAGCCACTTTTTGCCGAAACTATGAGAACTACACTGTTGAAACTTGGTAAGTAGATGTATTCTGTGAACCGCATTAAGATTTGAACAAAAAAAATTAAAAAAAAGAAAAATTAGGGTTGCCCCCCATACTGAGAACTGAAACTCAAAAATTTGTTTTTCATCAGACCTACACGTGTGTCTATCGATAGGTCTTCAAAAATGATGTTGAGGTTTCTAAAATCATTTTCGTCTACACTGAATAATTTGCGCGCGAGACACTTCCAAAGTGGTAAAATGTGTCCCCCCCCCCCTCTAATTTCTAAAGTAAGAGAATGAAAAATCTAAAAAAAATATATGATGTACATTACCATGTAAACTACCAACGAAAATTAGTTTGAACTCGATCTGATGAGTAGTTTTTTTTTAGTACGTCATAAATACTATTATTGAAACTTCGATCAAAGTTACAACGAACTACAAGAACTATGTGTACTATGTATATTATGTTACTTGCTGGAACGGAACCCTTCATGGGCGAGTCCAACTCGCACTTGGCTACTTTATTTACTCGATTGATTCTCCAAATCTGAGGCTGCGTACTGGTGACCCCCCCCAAAATTCGAGGCTGGGACCGCGCCTGATATACCTACAAAATAGTTCATTTCTTCATCTTCGAAAACAGATGTAAGGTCGTCGGAACGTCACATAACTCAAAAGGATAGATTCAATTCACTGTAACTTCTAAATCGAAGAATAACTTACTAGAACAAAAATGATTAGTAGGTACAGTTTTATTTGCACAAAGTAGGTAGGTACTATAAAATTCTTGCCATTCAAAATAATTCTTGTTTTGTCATTCCACAGCTGAAGAACTGTCTATAGTGCTGGCAAATCGTTCAGCAGCACTCAACCATTTAGAGCGATACGAAGAATCACTAGCGGATATACGTAGATGCCTGTCCTTACCGTATCCAATACACTTGAAATACAAGGTTTATGAGAGAAAAGCAAGAAGCTTACTGGTTTTGAAAAAAAACCATGAAGCTGTCAGAGCTTTCCAGTAAGTAAATTTGCAATAGTATAAATATTCAATACTGCAATAAAAATGTTATAAGTATTTCTAAAAAGGTATAAAAACTCAAATAATTTTCATATAATTTCGCAGGGACACTATTAGCGCTTTAGATGAAGCAACGAAACTTGATAAAGAAAAACGCCAGAAAATGCGAACAGATGCTAAAATGATGCTTGAAATCTTAAACAAGGGACTCGTACTAGCAGGCTCTCGGAGAGATCCAGAACCTCAGAAGAAAACCCCACCCAAACCTAAGTTACCTGGAAAAAATAATTCTGGATACCCAGCAGCATCCGATGCCATTCAGATAGATCAAGATGAAATCAGAGGAAGATTCGCAGTAGCTGTAAGAGATATACAGGCTGGAGAAATCTTGTTGGTAGAAAAATCACACAGCGGTGTTCTTCTGGCCGAATATTCCAAAACTCATTGTCAAAACTGTTTCTCGAGGTAAGATACTCAAATTGAAATATTTTTCACTTCTTTTCATTTAATATAACATTAAAATGTACTTGTTTCTCAGATGTCTGATCCCGTTAGCGTGCCCAAAATGTCCCAATGTAGTGTTCTGTGATGAGAAATGTTCAGAAACCGCACTAAAATCTTATCATGCCTACGAATGCCACATACTTCCCCTTTTATGGAAGTCAGGGTGTTCCATCACATGCCAAATAGCGCTCCGGATGATTACGCAACATCCTAAAGACTACTTTACGAATTTGGAAGACTTAGATACCAAACCCTCTGGGCCATACAAAACGAATGACTACAGAAACATTTATCATTTGGTATCACATGAAGATAAGAGAACAAAACAAGACATCTTACAAAGAACTGAAATGACAGCATTTCTTGTGAAACTTTTAGAACTCAGTGGTTATTTTGAAGGCAAACCGAGAACAAAACTTATTGAGATTGAAGAACTGAAAACAATGGCCGTAGCCGACAAATACAGAGATGAAGTCGCGTTTATTGGAGGTCTGATTCTGAAGAACCTGCAGGTTTTACAGTTCAATGCTCACGAAGTATTTGAACTGCAGTGTCCAAGTCCAAAAGTTGGGAAGAATATTTTGAAACATGGTGGTAAATCTGTTTTCTTAGCTGGTGCAGTGTTCCCGACGCTTGCTCTTTTCAATCACAGCTGTGAGCCTTCTGTAGTAAGGTGAGATATCATCATCAAGTGGACATAGGTACTTATTACTTATTAACTTTTAACTTATTCCAAATTGAATAATATTTTGGGTTTTAGGTACTTTGTCAATGCAAACATCGTTGTCCGCGCTGTGAAAAACATCAAGAAAGGCGAAGAAGTCTCTGAAAACTACGGACCGATTTTCACTACGGTACCAAAAGGAAAAAGACAGTCAGATCTCAAAGATCAGTACTGGTTCGATTGTAACTGTGCGGCCTGCAAAGACAATTGGCCTTCTTACGCCGAGATGACAGAAAACTACATGAGATTCAAGTAAGGAAGCATTGGAATAAGTTTCCGGGAAAGGTTAATTTGACATAATGTATAAAACATTATGGAAGTCGTTTTATGCATATAAATGCAAGATAACGCAACGTGGATGACTCGTGAGGTCATGGATGTGCGCTGCACACTAGTTAGGGTTCTCATAACATATTTTACATGATACGTAACATACTCGAACTAGTACCCTTGAAATTGGTCTCAAACGTTTGACTTTCTATCGATGCAAGTATGGAACCATAATCTGTGACCTCATAAGTTATTATAGAAAACCATACAAATTTTGAATTTCGAAATTGTTATTTCTTACGTAAAGTCTTTTCAATTTGGCCGTTAAAAAACATTTTTCGCTGCAGGTGCGCATCAGACCAGCCATGCTCCAACGTGGTGGCGGTGCCATACGACGCCAAAGATTTCATGGTACAGTGTGGATTGTGTCAACAATACACTAACATTCTGAAGGGATTGAAATCACTGCAAGTAAGTTTCTACAGCATTTGTTATGATTTTATGTGATAACAGCACTAGCAGTGCCCCGTGGGTTATTATACAAAACTTTCCTCGTGTAGTGGTAGGACTCTTGGCAGAGTCCGCCTGGGGAAGTACCACACCTTTGCCAGTTATTCTACTGCCAAGCAGTAACGTGCAAACATTACTGTGTTCCGGTTTGAAAGGAAATGTATCCAGATAAATTACTGGGCTTAGAGATATAACACCTTAGATATCTGGGTGACGACTGCAGTGCAGAGCTAGGTAATGATTTGGACTCTTCATGTTCCAATAGCTGTGTGTCACTGTGCTGTTATGTGGCAGACATGTTGCTTACCATCAGGCACATGTCCTGCTCGTCTCGTCACGCTTTATTTTAATTGAAAAAACGACGATTTAAACGATATCTAGATCGACAGTTTGTGAGATGAATTTTCAACACTAATTTTCAATAACTACTAATAGTAGATAGATAGAAACATAAACTCTTTATTGCACTTACATAACAAAGAAAAATACAGAAAAAACTTATAATAAAGTAGCAATTGGCGACCTTATCGCTGAGAGCGATTTCTTCCAGGCAACCATAGGATGGTAAAAAATAAACCAATCAATAATGGAACACGGGGAGTAAAATTAGGAGTACTAACAATTTATAATAACAAACAACTAATTTAAAATACAACAATATATACATATAATATTATATTTATCGATTTAACATCCCAATACACAAATAATTTCATAATAATAGACTAATAGATAATTAATTAATAATAACATGTTCAACCACAGAAAGCTAAATTATTATTTAGATTTCTGTGTGTTCAACGAATTAAAATATTTAAAGATAAATAGATTACAATTTCATGACGATTGGTACTTAAAAACAGCAAGAGAAGGAGCTTATTACCGGAACACCATATTATTATGGTGTTCCGGTTTGAAGGGCAATGTTTCCAGAAAAATTACAGGGCTGAGAGATATAAAACTTAGATCTCTGGGTGACGAGCGCAGTGTAGTGCTAGGTAATGATTTGGACTCTTCATGTTCCAATAGCTGCGTGCCACTGTGCTGTTATGTGGCAGGCATGTTGCTTACCATCAGGCACATGTCCTGCTCGTCTCATCATTCTTTATTTAAAAAAAAAAAAGCTTGTCTAATATTGACGGGCAAGGCGTTCCACAACTGGACAGCTTGGAAAGCAAATGACTTGCCATAAAAAGTTTCGCTGCGCGCCGGCGGTGTTTCAAGGAACAAGTTATATTTTGACCTGAGCGGTAGACCATGTGCATTGCTCCAAAAAGTGAAAAGTTTTTTCAAATACCGCGGAAAAGAGGGGTTAAATAATACGCTATAGAGAAAAGACAAAATATGAGCATTCCGACGAAAACGATACATGATCATTTTGATCATACTTGCGTAAACCAAATATAAATCTTATACAATAATTTTGGAGACGCTCAAGTTTATCTAGCTGATCTTCTTTGAGGTCAAGAAAGCAGACGTCTGCGTAGTCCAGGATGGGGAGAAGAAGAGATTGTGCAAGCGCAATTTTAGTAGCAGTGGGTAAAAAATTACATAATCGTCTCAATGCCCGATGCAAACAGCTTACAGCTGATCGATTTCAGGTGTGACTCCCAGCTCAACGTGCGATCAAAAACAACGCCAAGATTCTTAACTGATTCGCTATACGGTATATTGACCCCATTAAAAACAATCTTAGAGATTGCGGACCAATCGATAGGCGATTAGTAATAGGTAGGTTTTACCCAAAATATGCTTTTGATTTTCAATTAGATAACAAAACCGAAACAACCTTTAAATGCAATTCATTTTCTTTGAACTTGATGTCTTCAAGGGCGTAATAAACAATAGCAGCCAATACGTCGCATGACTCGCATGCACTTCAACACAAACAAGGTATACATTTTTACTAAGGAAATTAATGACCTCAGTCTTTTATTGTTTGTAAACTCGGACAAAGAAAAACGATAACAATTTCTTGATAAGTTAACTAGGAATGCACTTATTACGAGATTCTTTTTTTTATTTTAAAGAGTGACGAGACGAGCCGAACATGTGCTTGATGGTAAGCAACATGCCTGCCACATAACAGCACAGTGACACACAGCTATTGGAACATGAAGAGTCCAAATCATTACCTAGCTCTGCACTGCAGTCGTCACCCAGAGATCTAAGGTGTTATATCTCTAAGCCCAGTAATTTCTTTGGAAACATTGCCATTCAAACATTTCAAACCGGAACACGGTAACGCTTATACATTGCTGCTTGGCGGTAGAATAACTGGCAAAGGTGTGGTACTTCCCCAGGCGAACTCTGCCAAGAGATTGTGAGTATTGTTCAACTCTACTTACTTCATTAAAATTATAGTTGATACAGCGATTGTGTTGTTAAAGGAAAATTCGTTTTGGACCGATTTTAAGAGCAGAAGATTATAATATTGGGCTGTATGTATTTTTCAAGTGAAAACAAAGTTTGTATGTACAAGACACGTTACCAGGCGGAGTGCGAACTCAAAGAGTCTTTTTCGGGCCGCATATATACTCGTATAAGTAGATGGATACCTGTCAAATATTGTTCTTAATTTTGGCAAAGATGTATAATTTTTGTGAGTAATGTCACGAAATGAAACATTGTCGCCCCCCCTTTAACGTAATTGCGAACTATCATTGACATATACATTTACCTACATCCTGAAAACGCCTCACTGCAGTAAAACTTAATAAAGACCAATTGTTCTCATACAGAATGTGTAATAATGTAAACATGAAATTTAGAAGATAACTAGCGGCCCGTTCCGGCTTCGCTCGGATCATAACCTAGACACTGTCTGCAACGCCATCTGCCGGGCTTATTTGTGAATCTAAACAATCCTCGAATCCACTTGTAAACATACAAAAAAATCATTCAAATCGGTCCCGCCGTTTAGGAGGAGTTCACTGTCAAATTACTAAATTACTAAAATGGCTATTAAAAAATAGGGGTTGATGATAAAAGGGTAAAAATTTAGAGTTGTATGTATTTTTAATGCCACATTACTTATTGATTAGGTAAACGGGTAACTCACGTGTAATGAGGTCGGTCAATCCGACTCGAGTTTCGGCCGCGTCCGGCGGCCTTTTTCAAGGAGAGTGTACGCGCCCGATGGCTTCCCGTTTGGCACTGCGTTTGGCCACATTACTTTTAAAAAAAAAACAAAAAGATGTGTCCAAAAATTAAAAAAAAAATTAGGGGTGAACAACCCTTATCACTTTGGGGTTGTTTTTTCTTTTTACGTTGGCTTCAAGTTTTTCGGCCTTCCTATCATTGCAATAACCTTAAAATATGTGATTACCTACTTTATTTCCCCAACATTCCCAACATTTACCCAACATTCAACGTTTAACAAATTGGAATGCATTGTTAACACAATGCAGAATATTTTTGCTCGAACTCATACTAAATCATTGGTGATGCGATTACATCAAAAACGCCCTTAAAATTTTAAGGTGACGGTGTACCTAGTTAATCAAGACAAATACTTTATAAGTACAATATAAGACAATAATATAAGACAATAAGTAAATGCATACGATTCCTTTGAGTAAACTTTTTTTTTACATCGCACTCTATTTATCGGAGAGAACCCAGTCCTTATCTGACGGCTATAATTTTCGCACTAACAACGAGACATTATTTATTTAAACAAACAAGTATTTAATAGCATTTAGTACTCTTTGAATTTTACATAATACCATGTAACATTTCGGAAATACGACATTCCATATCAAAACTAAACTGTTGACTCACGGACTACCTGAAACTATTGTATTAGCACATCAAAAATAATTCAAAGAATCCGTGTACAAATTTGAATTAGTACGACCATGAAAATCACACAATAAATAAATCTTGCTCAGTACATTAAACACGAGTAAAATAGTGAATTTCGTTTTGAGACATGCGATTTAGGACCTATGCTCTAATTAAATATAATTTTTTGTACAAACTCACGTCCCGGTAGAATATTCCGTTGCGTAATTTCTTAGCAACTGATAAATAGGTACACACTATGTTATGATTTTGAAAATAAACAAATGTGTCTAATGAGGGCGTGGCTGGCTTTACACTAAAAATGTACTTTGTGTACGCAACATGAGAAAACTACTGAGCACTGAATTGCAATCAAAGGTAGGTTTAAACCATGTTGTAGGTACGTATTTACGTAAGTATGTGCGTACGTACATACAGCTTGTAAGATTAGGTTAGTAGTTAGTAGGGTCCTGCGCCTTCTATAGCTCTAAGAACAGTAGGCAGTAGAGACCTCTCGAGGACAAATGCCATAGGTCCCTTTATTCACAAAAAAAAAAGTACAATTTCAAATAAACATCAACTGTTCATACAGAACTAGAATGAATGTGAAAAAATAATAATTTAAGATTATACTTCAAGTACCCTTAGCTCCTAGAATAAAATAATACGGGCGTAGCTTTATATAAATTAGCTTTTATTTTATTAGCTGTTGTAAAAAAAGTGTCTGTTGAATTGACGTTAAGATAACTGTGTTGCAGCAAATTAACAACTAAAAACGTGCATTACTTACCTACATCTCAGCAGTGAAGAATTTTTAACTAGCTGAACCGTGCGCGCTTTGCTACGCCATCTATCGAACATTGTGGTACGACCAATTTTCGATAGATGGCGAAAAGATAATAATTCAAATTTTGAACAAATTCGGTTACCTTAGTAGACTACAGGCCCGTGAACAAAATGTACGTAGTAAATGAACCACCAGGAGACCTATGTAGGATGATAGAAGGGTATAAAGTAATAAGATTCAGCACTATGCCGTCACTTGTAAGCTGTCCCCAACTGAGTACAGTCGAAGATGGGGGGTTGCAACCCTCGATCATTTCTCCTTGTCGCATGATTTTTGTACGGCGTTGCAGAATAATAGATTAGAAGAGGTATTCACGCAACGAAAGCTCTCAAAAAGCAATATTTTTTCCCGTTTTTGTTACATTTTTGATTCATGCTCCGCTCCTGTTGATAGTACCGTAATTTTAAATAGCCTATATAGCCTTCCTCGATAAATGGACTATCCAACAGAGAAAGAATCTTTCAATTTGAACCAGTAGTTCCCGAGATCCTTGCGTTCAAACAAACAAAGAAACAAACTCTTCAGCTTTATAATATTAGTACCTATAGATTTCGAACTGATACTGATTTGTTCGTATATTTTTATATAAATGTACTAGCGGCCAGTTCCGGCTTCGCTCGGATTTTGTCATATAAGGACTATTAATCGAAAAAGAAACTATCCTATCTCTCAAGTTGGACCAGACTGCTCACGGTGTGCCAATTTAATTTAAAATCGGTTAAGTAGTTTAGGAATCCATCGCGGACAAACATCGTGACAGAAGATTTATATATATTAAGATATTCGTTCGATAAGTAAAATTTATCGAAATCTAAATATCTCAACTAAATTGTCATTTGAGAATACCAATTCTGCCAAAGAAATAATTAATCTTCCGATCAAAACCGATAACAGGGACCTGAAAATAAAATCACTGTTTTCGTAACTTACGTGCTAGTTTGAAAAACAACTCGAATAAAAAGTCTAATGTAAATAAGTTTTCATGAAATCTATTTCATTATTCATTATCTATAATACCCATGCGGTTTTTACTAAAAGATTATTTCAGATTATTTGTTTCTTTTCATGCATTTGTATATTATTTTACGATATGTGACTGTCGCAAAATAATCTACGAGATACCAGGCAATGACAATTAAATTCGGATTATGCAATAAATACCTTTATTTTACGTCAATACACGAAAGTATTAAGGTTAAGTTTAATCTAAAACTTATCAATAACGAACTCTAATATACCTAGCATTCCTAAGTAACTCGAATGAGTGATGATTTCAGCTCGACCTAAAATTGAGGCGTATTGGGAGGTTTTTCCCGGGCCGTTTATTTAACAATTTAACAACTAGCTGTTACCCGCGACTTCGTCCGCGCGAAAAAATAAGTTACCACAGTATTTTTTCAGGCAGTACTTATTTGTATACCCAGACACATTTACGGTTACTAAAAACAGCTTATAATAAAACAATTTTATACAATTTCATCAAAATCGGTTCAGTTGTTTAGGTTTGAAAGCGTAAGAAATATTCATCCCACATTTTAACCCTAATTTCACACCCATACAGTTCGAAATTACGAAACTGATAGAACAAACATTTATTTGCTTCGTGTCAAGTGCCTATATACAGTTTCATTGTTTTATCTTCAACGGTTGGCAACTTCCACAACATTCATCCCCCATTTCAACCACAATTTCACCACCGTACAGTTCGAAATTACAAAATTGATAAATAAATAATAAATAAATATTGGTGGACAATTCACACACAACATAACATTTAATTGCTTCGTGTCGTGTCAGATACAAAATTTGATAACTTTGAAAATGACGAATTTTCATACAACCGCTCATCCCTTGTTTCATCCTCTTAGGGGTTGAATTTCGCAAAACCCCGTCTTAGCGAGCGCCTTACGTGCTTAACCTTTTGAACGCCAGGACTAAATAGCATTGCTGTGCCCTGTACGCCAAGCGAACGTCATAGCACAAAATAAAAAAAAATCACAGCACCCATGGTTTTCAGCAGGGATGTAACGGAGGTGATCTTATCGGAACCGAAGTCGGAGTCGGAGTTTTTAAATTTGATTTATCGGAGTCGGAACCGGAGTCGGAGGTAGGGTCAGAAGTAGAGGTAGGAGAGAGATTTTTATTTTAGGACAAATAAAACATTCATTCAAACTTTTCATTGTTTTGTTTCATGAAAAATCACAAAAAATGAAAAAAAGATGGAATATTCAAAAATAAACAAAAAATTCAATTAATTGAATCCCAAATATAAAGTATGTTAAATGAACAAAAGCTTTCAAACAAATCAAATTAAATACATTGACACCAAAAGTGTGTATAAATATGTACTTCATGAACATAAGCTTTGAAGCTGTCTCAGTCTAAGATATTTCTTAAGAGTGCGCCTAATGCCAGGAAAAAATCTGATTTCACCCGCGCGTGGCCCTTCTTAATATGATGTCCATAAAGTCGAGAATAGCATGACACAGTTTGGAGGGGAAATCAATATTAAATCAGGAATCAGGAGTTGACCAAGTTTTGTTTAATTACTCAATAATTAAACATAAATTTAAAAAGTGTTCGGTCTAATATTTATTGTTTGGTTTGGTTACTTTAATAGAACGTAAAATTAGAAATTTTATTATCAAAAAATAATGTGGGGTCATCGCTGATAATTTCGAGTACATTATAATTAAAAATAGTTTTTTCAGGTGCCATTTTAATTTTTTTCTGAAAAAAAATCTGATCTATTTTTAAAATTCTATTCGGTTATTGTGCTTTTTCTTGATTTTACCCACCCGTTTTTTCGTTATAGTTTTTAGTTTCTTAACATCAGTGAGCGGCGTCGAAAATGTCCTTTTTTCGTTTTCTGGCACTAGGCGCCCCCTTGTAGATTAAATCGACGCCACCAAAAAGGTGTTCGCTCGCTACCGAGCCTGGTGGACACGATAATATTGGCGGAAATTTAATATAAGGTCCTGGAATTTTGCGTTTTTCTATGTTGTGCTCATTTAGTATACTTTTCATTACACTCGTGCGCGGGAGATTCCCTGCGCGACATGTTCCTGCGAAACTGTTCGTTACTGTCGGCGCAGGGCGCCGCTGCTAAGTTATGCTTCGACATCCGATTAACCTCCGATTCAAAAGTTTCGGAACCGGAGTCGGAACCGGAGGTGTAAAACTAATCGGAACTTCCGACATAACGGAGTCGGAGTCGAAGCTCCGTAACATCCCTGGTTTTCAGCGACTAGTTTCGTACATTTACACGTTTTGCCGGGACTTTCTATTTAAGGACAAGTTAAGTAAAAAAACATATCAGTACTTATACATTTTTAATTAATATTTTGGTAAAGTGCGTTTTTTAATTTTAGTCAACTATAGACGTCGTTGGCGCTCAGTGCTCGCTAGCGCTTGTCAAGTGTAGGTGACTCTGGCGGTCAAAAGGTTAAAGGGATCTCCATGCAAAGTTTCAGATTCCTAGCATTTGTAGTTTCTGAGATTCCTTGATGAGTGACCTTTCGCTTTTATATATACAGGGTTATTGGTAATCAGCCTGCATCCTTTTAAGGGGATGTTAGGTACATTAAATACGTCAACTTTTGTTCTACAGTTTTTAAAAAAAAGGGTTTTTTTTTTTTTTTTTTTTTAAATTAAAAAATATTTGCACGGTCTAAAAGCATCGAACTCTTCGTAACAATTCGTAACAAGAGCGCGTATGCTCTTTAACGCGCAAAAAATGATGTGCCGAAGTGAATAAACACTAAAAAGTCGCTAAACAGTACAAAAAAGGGCAACAAATACTATTTTTTTTTGGGTTATCTATTGAGTTTTAACGAAAGTTGTAGAACAAAAGTTGTTTGTTTAAATATACAGAACATGCCCTTAAACGGATGCAGGCTGATTACCAATAACCCTGTATAAGATAGATGTCAAACTAAGAGGTAGGATTTTTTTCAGTACGCAAATATTTTTTTCTAATAAATTTTGACAATAAGTAAGGGCGCCAATGTGTGCCATTAATTAAAATTTATCTGAAAATTAAACTATTTTGTTTAACATTGGTGCCACCTACGGCGAAATTCAAAACTATCTTTGACAGCGATATTTATATCCTAAGGGCGCTTCGTTAACAGAATGAGTCGTTTTCATAATGTCAGTTGACTGCAAAATTTTCGATTGCGCCATAAGTAGAATAATATGTTTTTTGAAAAAAATATTAAACAAGAATGCGTACTTAATAATAATAGATAATAGCTTAATAAGAATAAGCGTACTTCAATATAATTTGACAAAGGTATTTTGTTCATCTACTTTTCTGTTTTCTGTACTTTTCTTTTTTTTGTCTGTCACCCCTCAAACGTCTCATTACGTTACGACCTCTTCTTCGTGTCCTATGACTAGAGTATGAATTAAATTTAACTAGAGAAGTGCACTTGAAAACTGACTTATCACGACTACAAGAAATCTATAATACCTACTTATATACAAGGTTACGCAGTAAAAGTATGCGCAACAACATTGATCAGGCCAACTCCTCGGCAGTAGAAGCCAGCTGAGGTTAACTGTGATAATTTTCCTACAAACATTTATGAAGCATCAATATGAAAATATGATTATGGCTTAATATGCAAAGCTGTCAAATAAATGAGACCTTTTCAAGATGCAAATATACCTGTCAAAGTTAGTTCAATTTCCCAGAAGGTGGAGCATATTAGCACAGTAAAAATAGACTGTGATGTCTGTGATAATAGGTAGGATAGGCTTCACCTTCTGATTATTAACCCATGTTAGTAATTAATAATTATTATGTTTCATTTTGCTTGAAAATTTCACAAAATGAAACATTGACGCCGTCTATGGCGAAATTTTGTACTTTTGGCAGATATATTTGCATTTAAAAAACTGTTCATTACACACGATTACGTTTAGAAATTCTGAATAAAACAAAAGCAACGCCAGAACAATACAGCAATGCACTACCTGCGTATCATATTAAGATTTTTACAGGCGTTAAACATACAAGGTAAAAAAAAAAGCGCGAATCTCACTTTACGACAAGTAAATCAGTCTATTGTAATCACTGAGTAATTACACAGTATTACAGTATTAGCGTTTTTTTCATCCGCAAGAAATAATATACGTAATAAATTGCAGTACGTAATTTTTCTGATGTGTTTTCGTAAAACATATTGTAGGTACCTGTAATAAGTGAGCACAACACAGAATCTGAAAAGTACTGAATTATTCTCCATTTTAATTTATGTTCGGTGCTTCGGTGTAAAAACGTCTAGCCGAGGATATGCAACTTAATTCCAAACCGACGTACTTTTGTTCTGAGGTTTTTTTTTTTTGGAAATAAAGTATTATTTCTACATTTGTTACGCGCCAAAAGCGTTTTCATACGAACACAAAATTAGTAGGGTTTTCGTTCTATCAATGTACATTATAAATGAGACTATCAATACACATATACATAGCATAAACCACTGTATAACAGAACATCGTGTCGTTCCTATTTAACGCGTTTTTGTTCTGAGAATTATCTTTTTTGGAATAAAGTATTATTCGTCACGCGCCAAAAGCTTTCTCATAAGAACACAAAATTTGTGATGTTTTCGTTCTTTCAATGTACATTATGTATGAGACTATCAATACATATACATAGCATACACCACTGTATAACAGAACATCGTGTCGTTCCTATACAAATCGTCGACGTAGTCGTCCGTCTCGGGGTCCCACATCAACCGGAGACCGCTCTTGATGCCAGCTCCTTTCATTTCTACTATTGTGGACTGCACCACGATTTTATACCTAAAACAAAATGTCACTATGTTTTTTCTCATAAATTCAATTTTATGCTAAATTTAAAAAAAAAACAGCTGAAATATCTGGCAAAGTGTGTTAGCAGTAATAAGCATTATCTAAGAGTCGGTAACCAAACGAATCCGTTTCAGTTTCCTTTTAATCATCGTCATGTATTATTATTTATCGTTTTAATTTAACCGTCAGTAAACAATGAAAGCTATCCGAACCTATCACGATTCGTATTTACGACGTAATGCATTGGCGTGAAAATTACGTATTGTATTATGTAAGTATTTATGTACCTACTTAAATACTTAATGAAACGTCGAAACAAAAAATAAATACCTTAATACCTTAAACATATTTTGTTCAAGTTTCTCATTTGTGAGATGTTAAACGGATATTTTGTCGAAAATAAATTTTTTTGAAGAGAACAGTTCTTTAGTCGCGTTGATTACTTTTTGTAGTGTAAAACATTGTGAGTTCGCGTCCCCGACATACGTAATAGCTAAAGTTCTGTAGCGGTTCCAGCCTCGAATTTTGGAGGGGGTCACTAGTACAGAGCCTCAGATTTTGGGGGGGGTCACGAGTAGAAATACAATAAATCGAGTAAAAAAGACTACTAGTAGCGCCCCATTTTGATGTAACGTATAGGATTTTGAAGGGGATCATGTCCCCTGTGACCCCCCCCCCCCCCCCTCCCCATCTTCGGACCGCGTATGTCTACAGTAGGTGACGTACTGTGCAAGAATAGTGTTGTTTTATACTAAAATTAAACGTTTTCTCTTCTGGCGGCAGACACCACGAATGCCAATTCTTTGTTTTGGTAAGGCTCCAGTGTTACAATCCATTCCAAAACTGTGACTGCTTTTTGAAACTCCATTTACTTTTAGGCATAATAAAGACGACATGGAATAATCTGTAGTTTATTTAAATTATTGTACCTATTATATTTAAAATAAAATAAGCAAATAGTAATAAAATAACCACCGCTGCGCCGGCTAGTCAGTACTTTAAGGCTTTTACACTTGGCTAAATTTAGTCGTCAGAATATAGTCGCCACTGATTTCAGTTAGGCATTCAGCAAGCTAGCGTCCTAAATGCAGAGGCGAGGATTGCTTGCTTCTAACTTGCTTCTGAATTCAGTCGACTAGCCTTGCTTCTAAATTAACTAGGTACCTTAACGGTAGAATACTGAATTCAGTCTACTAAATTTAGCCAAGCATTAGACACAATTTTTTTTGTTCTGAGCAAAACGGTTCACTCGGTTATACTCGCTTATTTTTATTTTTTTGATTGAGATCGCTTGTATGATGTCGTCAGTTTTATGTGAGGTAAGACTAGTACTTACTTAACTGACGCTTGGCAGAGTCCGCCTGGGGAAGCACCACACCTTTGCCAGTTATCCTACCGCCAAGCAGTAATGTGCAAACATTACTGTGTTCCGGTTTGAAGGGCAATGTTTCCAGAGAAATTACAGGGCTTAGAGATATAACAACTTCTCTCTGGTCTCTGGGTGACGTGCGCAGTGCAGTGCTAGGTAATGATTTGGACTCTTCATGTTCCAATAGCTGCGTGTCACTGTGCTGTTATGTGGCAGGCGTGTTGCTTACCATCAGGCTCATGTCTTGCCCGACTAGTGAATCTTTATTTTAAAAAAATAACTAAAGTCTATATGCACGAACCTCTTCATGTTAAGTCCCTCAACCCGCTGCCGCACCCCATTGGCGATGGTTTTGGCCCAACGTGGCGCTAAGTCGGACCTGTACTGCCGTCCCATCAGCTGCTCTTGCATGCTCGACAGAATTATGTACTTTACATTCGCCGACTGAAATCTGAAATATTATAATACAGACATTGTATAAAACTTTAAGCCGCCATCTATGAGAGACAGTTCAGTATCAATAGTGTTAATAATGTGCAACAATAAAATCAGATATTGCTAGTGTCGCGTCAGACACTAAGCAACATCGCGGTATCGAAATACTACACGTACGCACGTACCGCAGGTAATCCACGTGAATTGTCAAATAAACAAATTCAGAGGACTAAATGAAGTGTTATACTTAAGAGTGCGCCTAAAGCCAGGAAAAAAACAGATTTCACGAGCGCGACGCGTTTCTTAATGTGAAGTACATAAAGTCGAGAATAGCATGACACAGTTTGGAGGAAAAATCACCAGGAGTCCATTTTTGACCAAGTTTTATTTAATTACTCAATAACTAAACATACATTTAAAAAAGTGTTCGGTTACTTTACTAGAACGTACAAATAGGAATTTTATTACCAAAAAATAATGTGGGGTCATCGCTGATAATTTCGAGTACTCGAATTAAAACGGGTTTTTTCGGTGTCATTTTTATTTTTTTATTGTAAATAACTAATAAACTCTGATCTATTTTTAAAATTCTATTCGGTTATTGTGGTTCTTCTTGATTGTACCCACACGTCAATATTTTTTTTGTCATAGTTTTTAGTTTCTTAACTTCAGTGAGCGGCGCGGCGTCGAAAATGTCCTTTTTTCGTTTTCTGGCTTTAGGCGCCCCCTTAATAGTATCTCTGTAGACCCACCCTTAGGACTGTATTGTTCAGACATAGAATATAAATATATAATTTATACTTAGAATGTATATAATTATGCCATAGAAGGGTGTTTTGTGTAATGCAGATAATGTCGTCTCCGTGTTGAAAGTACACATAAATACTATTACCTAACCTTTTGACCGCCAGTCACCTATACTTGACAAGCGCGAGTGAGCCCTGTGCGCCAACGACGTTTATAGTTAACAAAAAAAGACATTTAATACATGCAACAAAAACTTTGTACTCTTTTTCACCACTATTGCACGATCGGAGGAATATGATACTTCCCATACTATATTTTTTTCCATCTCAGTTGCCTGAAAGAGATCGCAAGCAGATACATGTCAGTTTACCCACGATGTTTTCCTTCACTGTTTTAAGTTAGCGGCATTACGCACATGACTCCGAAAAGACAGTGGTGCGCGCGAGATCTGAACCCGGGGCGCCAAATCGGCAGTCGGCGTTCGTTTGGTTAGACCAGCCGTAACTTACTAGACCACCCGTAACTATCTATATCTAGATTAGACCAGCTGTAATAGCACAAAAAATAATTGTGACTACTACTTGTGACTACTATTAGTACTTTTGGTGACTATGTACTACTTCACTGACATTGGTCTATATTTAATAACTAGCTGAAACGTGCGCGCGTTGCTACGCCATCTATCGAAAATAGGTCGTACCAATTCGAATTTTGAACAAATTCAGTTACTTTAGGTTCTAATGACGCAACCTTAAAAAGATAGACACATGCTGTCACGTAACGAAAGCTCACAAAAAAGCTATATTTTATCCCGTTTTTGTTACAATTTTCATTTATGCTCCGCTCCTGTTGATAGTAGCGTAACGTTAAATAGCCTATAGCATTCCTCGATAAATGGACTATCCAACAGAGAAATAATCTTTCAATTCGGACCAGTAGTTTCCGAGATCCTTGCGTTCAAACAAACAAACAAACTCTTCAGATTTATATTATTAGTATAGATAAAGTCTCACTTCTCTCCAAGTCCTGGCCGTACTTCATATTTGGGCGGAGCTAGAGGCTCTAGTTCATTTTTATCAGGAGTCACTACTTCTGGCTCGTCAGCGATCACCGCTGGAGTGTCTTCCGCTATCACTGAAAATGTACAAGTTTATGAAAATTAAATGCCACAAGTGTCAAACAAGCAAACTCATTTCAAAAAAGGAAGGAAAAGAGACTTAGACAGTCACAGATGCTATGGACAGTAAAGTTTCATTTCATATAAATTATTGTATACTGAATTTATAAATAATCTATTGTAAATATGATTGTGTTATTAATATTTATCAGTTTAGTTACCTTCTTCATCATCAGCCATGGCTTCCTATGGAGATACACCTGAAATACTATCAAATAGTCTTTATTAATAAAAAGAAATTTCCATTAAGGAAAGATAATCCCAGAAAAGAGATGTGACCAAATCAGCAAATTGGAATTATCAGTGCCAGGAATGTTGTGGCATAAATGGACAGTATCAACATCAGACATACTCTAATCTACCCAAAAACTATATAAATAGATATATATATTCTACATGACTAATTGTTATTTTATTGTTTCAGGATACTGAAATACTATATCGCCTCGGTCGATCGGCGATGGAGACAGGTAACTATGGAGAGGCCGTCAAAAAGTTCACTGAAGTCTTGAAACTTTATGATGAAACATTACTGCCTCCATATCGTTCATACTATGACTGTGTACAAGACTTACGGCGTTGTATGCTCTCATTAGGAAATTATAGTATCGTCTAGCAATGTATGTCAGTTTGAATGTTATTTATTTACTTTGTTCATTAATTCTCATTATGATTATATTTGTGTTTTGTAATAAACAATGTTAACAAAAATATTGTTGGGTTTCAATAAGGAATACTTCACATTGACCATAATGATAATGACCTCTTTTTAAAAAAACTTACAAGATGTTTCTAAGTAGATTTTATGTAGGTAACTGGTAAGCAGTAAGTAATGTGCTAATATTACTGTGTTCCAATTTGAAGGCTAATATTTCCAGAAAAATTACAGGGGTTAGATATAAATAAATAAATATGTCAGTGAACATTTCACACACATCACCACCTGGCCCCAAACTAAGCTCAAGTACTTTAGGAGCCAAGTAGCTGATATAATACATATTAAAATAGTTGTAATTACATACTTTTATACCTACATAGAAACACCCAGATATAGTAAAATTATCTTATATTTATCTCGGTAACATTCACAGCGCCAGGTCATAATTTGGACTCTTCAAGCTCCTATAACAGCGCGCAATGTGCTGTTCTGGTCAGGACTCAGGGGTCTCAGGAGTGTTGTTTACCACCAGGCGCATATATTAAACGTCTGGTCACTCTATTAAAATAAAACGGAATATGATGATCCAGAGATCAATCACCGAAGACATTTATGAATAAAGGACTTTCATCAATCCCACATCACATCCAGTTTGATAGAACACACAGCAGAAGCTTTTCCTCAGATTCTATCCTATGGACTACGGATAGAAAATTGCACACCACGAAAAATAACCTCAAATTCTCTAACGATGATTTAGGTAGTTTCATTGGTTTTAATTATCACTATTATTTATTTATTTAATAATACACCTTTAAACTTTCTAAAAAGGCAAACAAATCCAGTGGTAATCAAAGTTATTTGATTAGCCGCTCGAGTATACAAGATTGAGATATAGTCGAGTTGTTGCTGATGTTGACCCGACCAATGTTTCAAAGTACACCTCCTATTACCTCACTCGTCACTGTAGCAGTCTCCAAACTCCAAACCTAGGATCTAATTACAGCCTAGTTATGAAAATCCAATTTAATTTTGCTGCGTCCACAAACGTACGTAAACAAAAACATTAATTTTTTTTTGTTGCTATGACAACTAAACTAGACAACTACATGTCAAAGAATGTCACTGTCATGCCTAACTACGTGGATTTTAACCTACATGGATCATAGCGATTCAGGTGGGTCTTTATCAAAGGGCTCAAAGTCGAATATCATTGCGGCATTTCCGCAAGGCCTAAAATCATCCAGGATCACGCTGGATCGCGGGATCCCACTTTGCTAGAATGCAATCCAATTGAAATACTCAGCACAGAGTGAATAAAATTCTATGTGTATTTCATGATTATCGGTAGGTACTGAAAACAGGTTATTTAAATTTTACACTTCGAAGAGTGTGCAACTCATCTGCATGATCTAATACCCTTGCCCTTTTTTCTATCGGACTTTCTCTCGGCTCGACATCGTTCCAAAGAAACGGACGAAGAGGTTTGACTCTACTTTTGTGATAAGAATATAGTCGATAGGCTGTGGAATGAATTGGCCGAGTGGGTTTTCCCAATAGTTACAATCTTGGTGTCTTCAAATCGAGAGTGAATCGGTTTCTTCTAGGTAAGCACGCTCCATCGTAGACCACATCGTTGCTCAACATCAGGCGAAAAAGTGTAAACCTACAGAACTTTTACCTAGTTTACTAAGATGTCTATTTGTCTATTTAATTAAAGTAAATCTTTCTTTCACAAACCATTTCGTTAATCTAATACTTTTGTATGAATGCCATTACAACATTGTAATGGCATTCTTCTGTATCTACGAAAGTATTAGATCAACGAAATGGTTAGTGAAAAAATACTTATAACTTAGATATCCATCTTAATAAACAAGGTAATTAATTAAATACCCTGTTTCAGTGCTGATAAGCATACAGATATAGTCCCTATAGAATTTTATTCAATCTGTGCAAAGTTTTGCAAAACTGTAATATGCTGGAATAAATTCTTACAAGAGAGCATAATAAATCAAACAAATAGTTAAATTAAATGAATATAATATGACTAAACAGAGTTGAACATCTACCAAACTTTAGTTCCAACCCATCAACCAATCTACTTTTCGCAAAAGTAATAATGAGGTCCATCAATAGGGTATTGCTTTGCAGTCACTGGTCTTCCGATTTTATAATCCTCCAGGTAAAAATAAAGAAGGAAGGTGCTAATCATAACACCAAAGAACCATGTAGCTTGATGTGCTACCGAAAACCTTGGCCTCATGCTGATGTCATAACGATCTCCTCCAAATATTTCAGCCCTAGCATGAAGCTGAAAGAAAAAACATCATTAGCATTCCACACTTTATAATAAATATATTAATAAATTTCAGCCATTCCAAGGACAAAATAATTGGTTCATACACAAAACGGAAGTGGCTACATATTTGAGCCATTCGGATTTGAGACATCGGCCACATGGGGGGGGACCAACAACTTATCTCATTTTCAAAAGCCTTTCTGAGCACTTGGTTGAAGCGATGCATGACCAAAATAATGGTGTTTATTTGGCCTAACATATAAGCAATGCCATTCCGCATAGTAATGCCACTAACACGGCTAACATGCTTCCCACTTGTAGTAAGTAAGTAGGCTTCAGCATCTTGGTTATCTTTAGACCTTCATTGGTCTATGTACGAGTATATTGGTTTTTAATAGTGGTAGGATTTTTGCCGAGTCTGACTGGGGCAGTACCACAGCTTTGCTAGTTATTCAACTGCCAAGCAGTAATGTGCAAACATTAATGTGTTCTGGTTTGAAGTGCAATGTTTCCAGAGAAATTACAGGGCATAGAGATAAAACATCTTATATGTATTTCTGGTGTCACCCAGACACCAGACTTCAGACAGAGCTCAGTGCAGAACTAGGTAATGATTTGAACTCATCGTGTTCCAATAGCTGCGTGTCACTGTGTTATTATGTGGCAGGTATGTTGCTTACCATCAGGCACATGTCCTGCTTGACTCGTCACTCTAGACTCTATACTATTTAAAAAAAAGTATAATTCAGATGTCCTTAGTGTAAGTAGTTAAGAATGTAGTATGGTGTAGTTCCCAATGAATATTGTTTGTTAATAAAGGCTCTGCCCATTAAAGAAAAATGCATTTAGGTAACTAGTTCCCTAATATTTATTTTTAATAATAATTCACTAAAATGTATACAAACTGTTAAAACCAAGATGTTAGACAGCTTGACACAATTACTCCAGTGGTAAATGTAAAAGCATTAATGCTAAATTTTATTGTGATCCATGCACAAAAGAAATATATTATCTGTGGTTTGCATTTTCACATTCAGGTGTTATGCAGCCTTTTCCCATGAATCAGGTCATTCAATGCAAATTTTTCAGTTTCAACTGGTAGTTCTAGAAATCAGCATGTTTCAAACAAAACTCTTCAGCTTCGTTTGTTATGTACCTAGACAATGTACACAATGGCCCAATAAAGAGGTTAGGTGTGGAAAAGACGATTTAGGCGCCGAGTGCCGACTTTCGCACTTAGCCAACTTTTGCAATATTCAATACAGATTGCAGCGGACTGCCGACTTTAAACAAATCCTATGTATTTGTTCGCTGATTGCCGACTTATTATAAATTTACGTATTTTTTAGTACTTTGCCTACTATTATAAACTTCGTTACTTCTGAGAGCACGATACCGACTGTGGTACAATTAAGTTTAAAAGTGTTAGAGATACAAGGGGCAAGCTTTTGCGTTACTTCAGTTTTATACTTCCGTGGGCACGCTTGTATTGTTTCTATTTAGAATGCATTGAGATTATATTTATTTCATAGCTCAGTATATACCTAACCTTTTTGTTATTTATAGTACAGTCGAGGTAGACATAAAACTAGCCTGAAATAGAAAAAATTCCGGGGAGCGATTTTTTTTTATGAAACGTCGGGGAGGGTTGTTGGAAGTATAAATTTCGATTTTCTAACTAATCCAGGTAGAGGGTTCGCCACCATCTTGTTTTAAAGTTTTTGTGAAATAACTCGTTAATTTTCAACTTTAGAGCAAAAATGATATTTACCAAAGTTGTTGGAAATTTAATTTCTCTCAAGTTTGCTTCATGTAGTTTTTACGCTAGGATCAATATTTGCAGAGTTATACTATCAAGTTTATCAAAAAAATCGTAATGGTTGTAATTTTATTTTCTTCAACTTTTTTTCTCGCAATTTTTATTTTAGTATTTGTTGTTACAGCGGCAATAGAAATTCATCATCTGTGAAAATTTCAACTGTCTAGCTATCACCGTTCTTGAGATACAGTCTGGTGACAGACGGACGGACGGATGGACAGCCAAGTCTCAGTAATAGGGTTCCGTTTTTACCCTTTGGGTACGGAACCCTAAAAATTGCGAGAACCGAAGTTGAAGAAAATAAAATTCCACCCATTACGATTTTTTTGATAAACTTGATAGTATAACTCTGCAAATATTGATCCTAGCGTAAAACCTATATGAAGCAAACTTGTGAGAAATTAAATTTTCAACAATTTTGGTAACCATCATTTTTGCTCTAAAGTTGAAAATTAACGAGTTATTTCACAAAAACTTTAAAACAAGATGGTGGCGAACCCTCTACCTGGATTAGTTAGAAAATCGAAATTTATACTTCCAACAACCCTCCCCGACGTTTCATAAAAAAAAATCGCTCCCCGGAATTTTTTCTATTTCAGGCTAGTTTTATGTCTACCTCGACTGTACTATAAATAACAAAAAGGTTAGGTATATACTGAGCTATGAAATAAATATAATCTCAATGCATTCTAAATAGAAACAATACAAGCGTGCCCACGGAAGTATAAAACTGAAGTAACGCAAAAGCTTGCCCCTTGTATCTCTAACACTTTTAAACTTAATTGTACCACAGTCGGTATCGTGCTCTCAGAAGTAACGAAGTTTATAATAGTAGGCAAAGTACTAAAAAATACGTAAATTTATAATAAGTCGGCAATCAGCGAACAAATACATAGGATTTGTTTAAAGTCGGCAGTCCGCTGCAATCTGTATTGAATATTGCAAAAGTTGGCTAAGTGCGAAAGTCGGCACTCGGCGCCTAAATCGTCTTTTCCACACCTAACCTCTTTATTGGGCCATTGTGTACATTGTCTAGGTACATAACAAACGAAGCTGAAGAGTTTTGTTTGAAACATGCTGATTTCTAGAACTACCAGTTGAAACTGAAAAATTTGCATTGAATGACCTGATTCATGGGAAAAGGCTGCATAACACCTGAATGTGAAAATGCAAACCACAGATAATATATTTCTTTTGTGCATGGATCACAATAAAATTTAGCATTAATGCTTTTACATTTACCACTGGAGTAATTGTGTCAAGCTGTCTAACATCTTGGTTTTAACAGTTTGTATACATTTTAGTGAATTATTATTAAAAATAAATATTAGGGAACTAGTTACCTAAATGCATTTTTCTTTAATGGGCAGAGCCTTTATTAACAAACAATATTCATTGGGAACTACACCATACTACATTCTTAACTACTTACACTAAGGACATCTGAATTATACTTTTTTTTAAATAGTATAGAGTCTAGAGTGACGAGTCAAGCAGGACATGTGCCTGATGGTAAGCAACATACCTGCCACATAATAACACAGTGACACGCAGCTATTGGAACACGATGAGTTCAAATCATTACCTAGTTCTGCACTGAGCTCTGTCTGAAGTCTGGTGTCTGGGTGACACCAGAAATACATATAAGATGTTTTATCTCTATGCCCTGTAATTTCTCTGGAAACATTGCACTTCAAACCAGAACACATTAATGTTTGCACATTACTGCTTGGCAGTTGAATAACTAGCAAAGCTGTGGTACCCTACCGAGATTAGTTAGAAAATCGAGATTTATACTTCCAACAACCCTCCCCGACGTTTCATAAAAAAAAATCGCTCCCCGGAATTTTTTCTATTTCAATGTCTGCCTCGACCGTGCTATTAATGCGATGTCAAAGATAAGAAATTAACTTACGTCAATGAATTTTATTGCTCTCTTGTGTCTTTCTTCTTCTTTGCTCTCTTGAATGTATCCATTGATATACGGAAAATGAGTCAAGATGTGTTTTCTCAGGAATAGATTGGTAAATATGTAAAATACTTCTTATTTTTAAGGTATTAATGTAACCTCCCGACATACCTATTAACTAGTATACAAAACTAATTGACTAAGCTGAAAGTGACTCCCGCTCTGGCGCGTTCCTGGAGCAAAGGTTGCCCATTGCCATTCAACGTGGAAACGCGGCGAGCGTCATGGGCTCTTTTGCGCCGGGAACAGTTAGGGGTGGGTTATTCGGAGATTAGTTTTAATATTGTTATTAGTATCAATCAAGCAGACATCCGCCTGATATACATTTCATTAAAACTATTAATGTTCTTAGGGTGGACAGACGCTTTGGCGTATGGGCTACAGGCACACATTTGAGAAAAAATCTCTGCCTGGGATGATGTCGTTGGCTACTACCAGGCCCGCCGTAAGCACGCGTGCAAGGCGTGCACAGCACGCGGGCGCCACGCTCAGGGGGGCGGCAAATCGAGGGATTAATCACGCAATTCAAAATTAAAAGTTCTCAAATTATGATTTACAATGCTACGATCTACCATGTTCAAGCAAAGGCTAACTTATTTAGCTATAGTTTCAACTACCTACTACTTCGTTAACCCGCTACTTCATTCGCGTACACAGGTGTTGTGGGCGTATTAGTAGGATATAAAAGCATTTTTAACAACCTAGCCCGTTTATTAAATCAGCAATTTCGTCAAACAGTTAGGCAAATAACTTGGATCGCTGACAAGGCCAGTTTTAGAACTACTTAGAGATTTTTAACGGCGCCCCCTTTCTTTATAAACGCGTAGGAGGAAGGAGCGCCGCCCCGCAAGTGAACTTTGTGTACGGCGCTCTGGGCGGTCGTCCTACCTTAGCTTTACCCTAACGTTACTGATATTTGATATGTAATTACTTGCCTATCCTGTTCATTTCATTTAGATTCACTGTCTGCCTCCTAATGCCGAAACTCCCTAATCTGTCAAAATGGCGACGGCGAACAACAAATTCGACATGTATTTTTTCTATCTTACCCCTTTTTGTGGTGGATTTTGTGGGGTGTGGTCACACCACCTGGTAGAGACGGTCGGATTATGTCGGACTCGATATCATGGGTGGCCATGGTGTCTCTACTGACTAGAACCTCAACGGGGTTCCATTTTTGGGTGGGTTCCCAACGAGTCACACCAAACGAGTCACACTGTGACTCGTTGGGAATTTTTTTTCCCAACGAGTCACACTGTTACTCGTTGCAACTTTCTCTACTAGTTTACATTCCCATCGAGTCACACTGTTACGCTAGTGTGACTCGTTGGGAAAAAAAATCCCAACGAGTCAGTGTGACTCGTTTGGTGTTACTCGTTGGGAACCCACCCATTTTTGCCGCTGACGACGGGAACGCGGGGCTGCTATCGCATTCTTCCGCGAAACCGCGGCATGCCCGTCTCTGGGCTCTCCTATGAGGTACAACCCCGTCACTGACGCACATGAACCCAGGATACGACGCGACCACCTCGGGAACCAACTAGTAAATGGGTGCCAGGCGCCCCCGCGTCTTTTGATCCCCTGCAGCCCCACCGCGTTTGCCACTTGAAGTTAGGTCCAATGTTTACTAGCCAACTACGGGAAATCAGTTTTTGTGACAGTGTTTGCGCGTATCGTAAAAAATATTCTCATCATTTTACACTTACGCACCAAAAGAAGTACAATTTCAAAAAATATTAGATTCATCACATTACTCCCTTCTATTTGTGTACAAATTGAAGGCAAAAACGATCTAAAAGTTTTAAATTGTAAATCGTAAAAGCAGAAAAACTATTAAGAAAATAAGTACGTCGAGAAAGACTTTGTGAATTTTTATTGTTAAAAAAATTGTTTGGTTTTGTTATTTTAAAAGAATACATGTGACTCATAACAAATTTTTTATTTATTTTACCAATTTCAATATGATCACTTCTCCCGCATGATAAAGTCCCAACCAGTCACACTGTGACTCGATGGGACTTTTTTTCCCAACCAGTCACACTGTGAATCGTTGCAACTTTCTTTACTAGTTTATATTCCCAACGAGTCACACTGTTACGCTAGTGTGACTCGTTGGGAAAAAAAATTCCCAACGAGTCACAGTGTGACTCGTTTGGTGTTACTCGTTGGGAACCCACCCATTTTTGCCGCTGACGACGGGAACGCGGGGCTGCTATCGCATTCTTCCGCGAAACCGCGGCATGCCCGTCTCTGGGCTCTCCTATGAGGTACAACCCCGTCACTGACGCACATGAACCCAGGATACGACGCGACCACCTCGGGAACCAACTAGTAAATGGGTGCCAGGCGCCCCCGCGTCTTTTGATCCCCTGCAGCCCCACCGCGTTTGCCACCTAACGTTGTCGCCCTCCGTCAAGGCTATGGCGCGCTGGGTGAGCGGCTTACCCTAATACTAACTGTGCTCTCCTGCTGCAGAACCTACAACCACGATGCCCACCCTCCAACATTGTAGCCCACCCTGAGGTGGGCTACAATGCGCACCAGCCAACTGATTGCGCTGGTGCGCATACACCGTACAACTTACATGGACGCATCGGCGCCAGCTTAGAGGCAAGGCCTACACGAGCGGCCCCCCTCGAGATTTCTCTTAGCTTCACTGTGGAAGACCAAGCCACGACGACTGAGCCCTCCACTTCGTCAATGCGAGAACTCTTCAGGAGGGTTTCTAAATTAACCTAACCTAATTTACGGGGTCCAAGTCACGGCGTCACGTCTCGCATTCGACCAACCTTGGCCTACCTTGCTGGGCTGGCCTGGCCTCACTGGGGGACGGAATCCGCGCATTTAGCTCCAGTGATGCGCCGGAAACCAGCGGCGCGTCACTGTCTCGTCACCGATGCACCTGAACCCAGGATACGCCGGAGACCTACCAGTAAGTGAGTGTCAGACGCCCCCTCATCTGGACACCCCTGGGCCTCCGACGGGTCAGGTCTGTGGTCCCGGCGCTTACCACTTTTCGGTTGCAGTGGATAGGAACAGCGGTGCACCGCAATAATGACAGTCCTCTTTCCCTGCAGCCCCACCGCATTCGCCATCTAACGGTTGTGACACTGTCAAGGCCGTGGCAGGCAGGGCGAACAGCGCAGTGTAATTCTGACCATCCTCTCCCGCCGTGGCCTCCACCTCACAGCCGCGATGCCCACCCCTAACCGTGCACCGTGCAACCCAAGACCGCGTTGAACCGATTTTGATGTTTTTTTTTTCATTTAAAGTTTCCTTGCAGTGGTTTTTAGCTATGTTTGGTTAATATCGATTCAAGATAGCCGCCACAAAATAGCATATTTCATTTTTTTCACTACTCCCCTCATTCCCTCCATATGGTATCAAATGAAAAGGCTTGACTAGTAGAATACTGGACAAATTTCAAACCCAAGGTGATTTACATGATCTAAGTAGCGATTCTGAAACCATTCGGTTGCATCCGACACGGAATCTCATCTCTCGGTCTTTGTCATGCTAAACAGATAAGACAAAGACCGAGAGATGAGATTCCGTGTCGGATGCAACCGAATGGTTTCAGAATCGCTACCCTAGTCTTTTTTTCTATCGGAATGCTCGTAGCTCGAAAAAGTGACATCGTTTCATTGTTGATGTTCCAAAGATTCGTATCTTTGGAACATCAACCACGAACGAAGAGATGTGACTCTACTTTTGTGATAAGAACGTCTAGGCTGTGGAATACGTTGCCTGAGTGGGTTTTACCCGATGTTTTTTTTTTTCAATTACATTACAATCTTTGTGTCTTCAAATCGAGAGTGAATCGCTTTTTTTCTAGGTAAACACACTCCATCGTAGACCGCATCGTCGGTTAACATCAGGTGAGATGGCGGTTAAGTGTAAACATATAAAAGTTTAAAAAAAAAGGTAGTCAGGAATTAATCGAAATTTTTCACATTTTTGACGTGACAACGTCTTATAAATTGGTTTGCCGGGTGACACTTCAAGAAACTGCGTTACGCTCCGCTCACGTTATGCGCTCACAATGAGAGCGAGTGAGAGGGACGCGTGCCTTTCACTTTTTATGTCTGTCTCTCTCGCTCTTAGGCGGGCTAACCATGCCCGAGTCGCCGATTCGCTTAGGCGCCTGCATACAAGTTTACACGTTGCCAGTTAATTGTAAAACGATTGTGTAGTGATAATGTGACAGACTACGAATGAATATTCACATTAAAATTATTTTACCACTCAAAGTCGTTGTCACGTAAAACTTTCGCCCGTATACCGACTTTACAGGCAACCAATTTTTTTTTTTTGTTATTGACAAAACTTAGAGTAAGTAGTCTTGGGGCGGCATAATCGGTATTGCACGCGGGCGACGAAACAGCTAGCGGCGCCCCTGGCTACTACGTTAAACAGTGGATGAAATATGATACTGTGGCAATCATGAGCTGTTACGGAAGACCTCATCGAACCACAAACGTCGTAGAAGGATGGCATTCCAGATTAAATAAAATCGTCGGATCGAATAAGCCACATCTTTTCCCTATCATAAAAAATCAAAAAAACTAAAGTGTTCATTGCGATTACAACGTTAGAATGAATAACATGCATTTACCAATTTCCAAAAAATAATTAAACAAGTTTAAATTAAGAGACGACCGTATAAAGAAGATCACTGATGATTATTTAACAAACAGGATCGATGTAAATACTTGTTTAATGAGACTCAGCAAAGTGCGATTTGTAAAATAAAGTTTAACTGCATTATAACCTTTTCAAACTTTATTACTATAACTATAATACTTTTTACTGCCTCAATTTTTACGTGAAATCTTCTTGACTGTACATAAATTTGGTAAACTGCGAAAATATACACGACATAATTTAATAGTCTACAAAACGCCACCGATTGCATAAGCATAACAAAAATCGGCACTACGCGATAGTAGTCGATAAGCGATTAGTTGCATAGGACTTTCCAAAAGTCGGCAGTCCGCTGCAATCTGTATTGAATATTGCAAAAGTTGGCTAAGTGCGAAAGTCGGCACTCGGCGCCTAAATCGAAGACCCCACTAAACTAACTATGTACCTAGATAATATAGAAATAATGGATATTACCTACTTGATGAATATCATCAACACACAAACACAGTTTGTACATGGATAGGAGATCCAACTTTTCATATCCAATACTCTTCATCTTTCAATAGATTAGCTATTGGCGACACAGCGATGTGCCGCAACAAAAGTATGACACTTCCACAAGAGCAACAAGACAAGAGTGATCAGACTCATTCTTTCGGTGTTAAGTGTTTGTCCTAACCACAGAAATCTAAATAATAAGGTAATAGAAATGGCATAACTCTCAAAATCCTTGCAAAACGCTTGTCGCCACATTTCCCCTACCCCCGCGATCACTACTACATGCGCGTAGTATTCAAATAGAGCTCCACTCACACACCAATAGCTGCATATTATCAACCTGGGTCTGTGATTGCACCACACACATCCATAAACGCTTATCAGTGAACCTACTAATACATTGAAAAATTAACAATTTTTCACATATACGCTAGTGCTTGACAAAAATTAAAACATATCGATATTTCAAAGTACGGTCCAATTTTAACATTCGATAAAGGTTATTATTGATTGCATTAATTAGGTGTATTACACTACAACAAAGTCAATATGCCTACCTATAAAATAAGTGAGTCACATGGGGTATACTATTGTTTCGAAAACTAAACTATGTAATTCTGACACCACATGGGCTTAGGTATAGTTGAAGAACAAAGGTTGTTGTATATTTTGTACATCGAGCAACTCGATCTTCCGCGCAAGCACGGAAGGGAAGTAACCTTTGCTAAAAATTATTGTTCAAAACTTTCTGTCATTTCCTGCGGGAGGGGAAAGTTGCACACTAGCGTAAAGCCGCACTATTACACACAAAACATACCTGTACCGATCCATTGCCGACCATACTCACACAGCCAAAACACTAACGCATAAAAAATAAAGCACCATTCACAAATCTAGCCCCGCCCTCACTGTATTCCACGCCACAGTATATTATCAAACTCCATGGTCCACGCGGACTTGTACTTTGACAGAGGGGAAACGCTGTGTATGCCTACTCCCTTCCGTGTTGCTCGCTGATTTTGTATGAAAACTAATAAAGTCTTAAAAATAAAAGCTTACAATAGATAAATACTGCCTCAGTTATCTTAATATTTATTTTGCACGGACGAACAATCGCGCGTTATAGCCAGTATGTATATACTTTTGTTAATAATTAATGAATTATGAAGTAATGTTTACCGCGAATTAAAAGATTGTACGTACGGGTGTAATGTTAATTGCGTACAATTTTTTTTATCGATTTATTATGTTACTTTATCGATAAAACTATGTAAAATTAAAAATTAAATTTTCATCGTTTATTTTTGGGAAAGTAAAATTGGACCGTCACAGCACTAACTCACAATCGCTACCTGCGGTTGTACCATGGAAGATTAGAGGTTATGACGATATCTTTAATTTTACATTACATTGCTGTTTATGTTTGTACCACTTTAGATGTTAATTAATGTATGCAGCAATGGTATGCAAACTGACGATCACACCAAAAATTTATAACTATCATAGTGAATCATTGGGCTCGGTTTATTTTATTAAAAAATACAATTAAAATGAAATAAAATACCTATCAGTGAAATGTAATCTCATTATTGGTATAATTGCAAGTTGTGGAAGAACTTCCACAGTTGTTTATGCTGCATAACACAAGTTTTTAAAGATGATTCACGCTTGCCGGTTCGAACAAGACTAAACTACAATTCGAGCACTGGTGGCCTACAAGTCACCTGTGCGGCGACAATGTCACGCGGTCATGCGACTTCTAGTACCTTATTATTTAGATTTCTGTGGTCCTAACTCTACAAGTAGTATATAAAACATTATTCAAACCAGAACCAAAAACTGTTACTGTAACTTACGGGCTCATTGAAGTTTCTCTTTAACTCCGGAAAGTCATATGGATAGTGAGGATCCTTAGAATCTTCACCAATGTCAGGCAATTTCGGGTAATCACCATAGCCCATATCCTCCGGGTATGGACGATATTCTTCAATTGTCAACCCATATTTTTTAGCTGCAGCAGCACGCTCATCAGCAGTTTTCGGGTATGGGCCCGGTTTGTATTGGTAATTCCAATCTGAAAATTAGTGGAGTGACGTAACATTCACAACATCGTATCGCAAAACCTTAACCTAAAGCTATGAAACATCAAGAGAATTCTTACGGTTTCTCAAAGCTGTACTAATTATTCCTGCTGTTTTTTTAACCGTCTGTGGATTTGAAAAAATGGCCCTTTTCAACAAACTCGAGGCCATTTTTTAGATTTTTGAAAATAAAGTGAATTCGAAGTTTTTATTTTCAATTTTTGACGTCCTGCGTCAAACAGATAATGACACTCGAGTCTTTGATATTTTGACAGTGACATGTAACATAGATTAAACTTTCTTCTCACAAATCGTAAAACTTCACTCCGTCCGAATTCCGAAAGAAGAAGTTTTTTCACTTTAAAAACTAGATCGCCACCTTGTAGTGCAGCGGCGCAGAGCCTGAGGTACCAGTGGCTTAGGCTGCAGCATAGACCAGCAGGCTGTGGAAACTTCTTACGAAATGTAACATGTTCAGCATAGTTATTCTGAAACCAGTCGGTTGCACCCGGACCGACACGGTAGCGATCCCGAATGGTTCGGATTCTGCGATTCACGACGCCAATCGAATTGGCGTAGGAATGTCTTTTGGCCAGACCAAAGACAAAAGTGACCTGTCTAGTTTTCGAATACCTTTTCAAATTTGGTAGAAAAGTTAACTCATGGTAGAAAAATACAAATCATCAAATAACTGTATTTCGGATTTATTTTGCGGTTTTGAATGACTACTTTACATAAAAACTGCATAATAAACAAGTAAATCGAACAATAACCTCTGGAAATTTGCATCTGCGATACAATAAATCACAGTTTACATTCTTCGTTTTCACCTTATACTAGTCAATCTGTTAATGTTGTCAAAGTCAACGGAAGAACGGATCCATTGTTTGTTTTGTTTTGACCTTTCACAACAAAAAGTATTAGTTTTATAGTTTTAACTCATAAAAAACTCAACAACACATTAATGTTACTGTTCCTGTAAATGTGATTCACTCTATAAAACGACTTGTGATGTCGCACTTACCTCAACTCGGCATTTGAAGCTACACATGATGTGATACTCGATACTACTTTACAAAGCTTATGGGAAATTCATAAAATTGTCAAAGAAGAGATGAAGAAAAGAAATTATGATACTATACGCTAGACACAAGAAGCCAGCTTGTTTTCGTTTTGTTGTTGAACTAATCTTATAGAGTAAAAATATTAGCTTAAGTACTATATGGTAGTAACATATTAACCTACAAGGTTACTCAGTAAGCTAATCCTAACTCCAATTTCATTTCTTTTCATTTCAATAGGTACAGTACACATTAACATCAATTGTGATATAAGTTAAATTAGTTTTTGCTTTATTTAGGTATTTAAATATCCCATCCATTATGTAGAGAAGACACACTGCAACTTTTAGTAATGTGCATACATGAATATTATGTAATTAGTAAATTCATCTGAAATATTAGTATCTCCTTGTAAATAAAAATCCTTGTAGTAAAAAAAAACTTGGGATCGTTGTTTTTTATCGGATCGGAATTTTAATAGCTTTAGAAATTACACAATAACTAGGTATTATTATGCAAGTTAGTATTGAAAAGTTAACTGAATTAGCTAGGATTGTATTATGTCTATAATTAGTAAAATGAAACGTGGTATGTATAAAAAGTCTAAATGTGTTATTGCCTCCAGGTTATGTTTTTTGTGTGGAGAACATTTTATTATTAACTAATTTCTAGAAATGTTTATTTGGTATCTTATTAACAGTTGTCCTAATGGTAAAAAAGCACTGCTTATTGTAGTCGAGTACACTATCTCTTTTTTTCAACTTTATTGCTAAATGATGTAGATTTAAATTCTTCAATGATTTTTAAAATACTTACTGAAATAAATGATCTTTCATTTGATCATTTAGTTATAATAATCAATTTGTATAGTAATAACGAAGAAATTACTGGCCCTTTTGTTAAATACCAGGAAACTAATCAATTTACAGCAGCAAAGTTTTAACTTGCAGAAATAAATACTAATACAAATAATAAATACAGGTACAACAGACGGTCAGGGCCGGCCTTAGCCATCTAGGCGCCCTAGGCGAGCCATGCACCCTAAAGGACAACACTACACTTTAGGGACGTTGAAATACACCCCCCCCCCCTTTCCCAGCGCCCTTGTAGGATCCGGCGCCCCGGGTGACCGACCCCGTCGCCCCACCCTAAAGCCGGCACTGCAGACGGTATTAGAATCTATGATCATACGATTGTGTCTGACATTCTCGCCACGAGGCCACCACGGCTTTATAAATAGGTATATAATAATATTTAATGTAGGAAATATGTAATGTTCCTAGATTACATATTCAGTAGGACAAAATAATAGATAATTTGTGGTCTACATGTTACTTTTATTTCCAAAACATATCTGTAAAACAACACAGTAATATCTTGCTATAGTAACTATAACTGTTAGACGGGGCCTTTTCCACACTCAGTTTCTTAATTAGGCCATTGGACGTTGCTCATACATCCCTTCTACTCCAACCATTCCAGACTATCTCAGAAGGCAAGCATGCAAGCAATCTATTCAGGTTGTTTTAGGCCTCTGAGACTGCTGCTAGGAGTGAAAGAATTATGTCCGTTAATCTGCCACGCTTCTGCACTCCACAATCACATTCTGTGGCATTACTTCTTCCTCCATGCATCCTGCACCCTGCATAGAGAGCTGTCTGTCACACCTATATTTAATAAGTGCTTGTTTAGATAGATAGATAGATTAACTCTTTATTGAACTAAATTTAAAATAAAAGACATAAAAACTTAAAGACTAAAATTAAAGTAGCAATGGGCGACCTTATCGCTAAAAGCGATCTCTTCCAGGCAACCGTAGGATGGAAAAACAGATATGAAAATAGGAAAACGGGAAGTACAAATAAAAAGAGATGGATACTTCTATAACATTACTAAAAAAAAATGTTAAATCTCTAAAGTTTAGAGGACAATTGCCAGTCATAGTACCTATAACTTAGGGGATTTTGTCCCTATATCTAAGTCTGTAATGTGGGACATAGGTAAGTTAAATGTCTGTTGAATCACATGCCGTACACCAGCAAGGTGCTACTTTTATGATGTACTGGTTCAACCGGTTGTTGCCATTACAGATAACTATTACTTCTGGTAGAAGTTACTTGCTTCATCTATAGGTAGATAGAGCTCCAGTCGAACAGATACGAAAATACTGTTTGTTATACAAGGACCAGAGGGGGTCCTGGGGTCATGAACCCTCTTGGGCTGGTTCCAGTACCTCCGTGGACCACTAAGAAAAACGTTCACACGGTTTTCTGACTTAGCCCCGACTATGTGACCACCACATGGGCCAAAGCTGGATTCACTCTTACTATTATATCGTGTATGACGTGATGTAGATACGAGAATGTTCCAATGTTTCTTGGTGATTTCTTGCCTTTTTGCTCAAAAAACCAACATGTTTCATCTTTTCATCTCAAAAAATAAACAATAACAAATCAAATAGGGCAATAATCCATTTCTAGCAATTTTTTTGAGCACAAACTGCCAACTTTAAAAATTTCAAAACCCAAAATTCCAAAAACTAAACACATATTACACACTAAAGTTAAGAAAAACTCGTTTACTGTCCATAATCCTACAGAAATATTGAGAAAAATATAGAAAAATTAAGTAAATACAATAATCTGAAAATCAGATTTAGATATCCACGAGTAAAAAGCTGTCCGAATCCCAACCGATTAGAAAACAGCTGGTAGTCGGATGCAAACGTCAAAAGTAATCGGAATTGGCGTTCAAAAACGCAAATTGCCCAATCCTTTCGGTAGCGGCCAGTTTCCGTGGCTCAGTCCGACCCGAATGGTTTCAGAATCGCTATGCAGGATGACTGCTTTTTTTATAGAATAGTACCACAGACTAAGTAGAGAAATATTCTACTATACAATGTAGGTACATTGAGTTTTGACTCAACATAATTATTGCCGTTTTCGCTGGTTCTGAGTGTGGCACATCAAATATGCATACGCGCCTGGGTAGCGATTCTAAATCCATTCAGTTGCATCCGGCACGGAATCTCATTTCTCAGTCTTTGTCTTATTTGTTTAGCATGACAGAGACAGGGATTGCCATTCCGATTCCGAACCATTCGGAATCGCATTTAGAATCGCTACACTGGACGTCTACTCTCTTTCTACGAAAACATAACTTCGACATAAACTCGTGATTTTCCAACTCCGATTCTACTTCGATCCGTCGTTTTGTCCGTTTAAATCTTCTAAGCCTACTCTAATTAGAGTATGCTTAGAACATTTAAACGTCGAACAATGTTGTATCGGACGAAACGAAGTAGAATGAGAGCGTTTTTTTTTCGCAATGACATTTTCGTGGAAATAGAGTAGACGACTAGACGTGCAGATTTGATCGTGTAACAGCGAAGCGATATGATTGCGGTGCGTACCACGCACCATTTTCAGGCGTCGGTTTTAAACGACAGCAACGCGTGAAAATGGTTCGCGATGACCCACGAATCGATTCGCTACCGACAATAAAAAAAAGCATTTTAATGAGGCGTTTTCCGACGAGACAAAAAGATATGGTTCAATAAAACGATGATAGGAGGCGCTTGTAGGTCTTTAAATTAGTTGTCAGAAGCGTTAGGCACAATGGGCCTAAATTCATTCAATTTGCGAAAGCACGACTTATTGTAAACATAGGAAAGTATTTTATCCGTGTACGCATTTTTTTCGAATGAAAACTATATCACAACTCACAACATAAAAAATTCAAAACAAATTCGACAACTTGATGAAAGACAAAATATATGTTTTTTAAAATGTATTCCTGGCTTTGCTAGTATCCATAGCCTTCAGCCGAGAGAAAATTTCTCTACTTAGTCTGTGGATAAAATATTGTCGTATCAGTGTTGCTATTTATATCTATGAATTTTCCTTCTACTTTGGCTTAGTTCGTGTCTATTGCATCGGGAGTTCTTAAGATTTTCACTGAAAATCGATTGTGATCAGTAACGGTTTTTTATTACATTATCAACTTAATTGGCTTTTTTATTCCCAATTTACATAATAATATATATGAGTTTAACACAAAAGGTAAGTTTAGTAAGATTGTTTTAGTGTGAAATTCCTTAATGTATTTAGGGTTTATAGAAGATAGACATTCCAAACTAATCAGCTGAGCTAAGAAGAAAATTATAATTTAAGTATCAAAAATAAATAATTGATGTGTTTAGGAAACCTCTAAAAGGACAATGTCCATTTTTGACCCGCCAAAATACTTGTCGTGCAGACATACGAGTTATATATTAAAAAATCGGTGATTTTTTATTGTACTCGTGTGCGAAGTTATAAAACTTTCTAACATTGCAAAATAAAATAATTTGCATTTGTTTAAATTAAATCTACCATTTACCAACAAAGCTGACTTGGAAAATATTGCAATAACGAAACGGTAAGTACTTGCGTTTTGTTTTAGTGATCCGCGTTAGATTGAAATTAAATATGAATGTTATGTATATCAATTTTTTTCACAATGTCGTTTATTTACTACTTTTTCATATTTAAATAACGATATGTATAAATACGGCGACAAAGAAACTATCAAAGCTTTTTATTCCAATGTAAACGAGGAAGAAGTTGGCATGCAATTGTGAAACGAAACGTTTTCACCAAATCCAAATACCTAGGTCAAAGATCAATGTCAAATTGTCAAATCAAAAAAAAGTTAACAAGCAAAATTAATGGTTTACTTCTTATTTTCTAAGCGGTGTAATATTTATGCATTATTCACCACAACAAACTCCGATTACCAGATCAAATAATGTTTCACTGACGGAATTTATATTGGTTTTAACAAAACTGAGAATTATGTGATTCAGTGCCCCTTAATAACTATGTGACTGTCTCAAAGAGGCCGGCCAAACATTCCACAAACGGATTCTATTCTGGATATCTTCACTGATTTAAATAATTTTTTGGTAAGCAATGATAAGATGAGCGATACATCTGCCTGATGGTAAGCAAGAAAACATGCTTGCCTATAACAAGACAGTGTCATAAATTATTGGAACATGCAGACAAGTCCAAATCATCAGACCCTGCACTTAGTTAGTTTAAGCCTTGTGTAGCCTATGATAATTCCATCCGAGAACTAATTTATAGTAATCAGTTGGTAGTTAGAAGTACTATTATTTCTATTTATTCTGATAAGAAGTATGTATATCTTGAAAGATAATACCATAGTTCTTTATTTTCTTTTCTGTTCTAATCCGAAAGAAAACAGATTTCTAATAATTTATTTTGACAGTAAACATAACCTTACTTATGGTTTAACTGTAACTAATTTTTGGTATTTAGGAAATGAAAAACACCAACAGCAGACGTTTTTAGAAGCATTGACAATCCTAGTTAGACACTATTCATCTCTACGCACTTTCAGTATCATAAAAAGTTTGACAGGTTTTTCAATGTATGGGACGTGGGCATTGTCCTTTTAAATTATCACAAATAATTTAGATTACACTTTTTCCTTGAAAATTGGGAGGGGTTTCATTGTGATTACACTTTTGAGAGTCTATGGTAGAGACAGATCTTGTTGAATCTACACTATCGCCATCTAGTGTGTACGGTGGAACTATTTTTGTCTCGTCGGAAACCCCCTATTTTAATGTCAAATGTAAATTCCCTTTCCTCGTTTCGAATGTCGACTTGTTCACAGCTGTCATTTGTCAACTTAGCAGCCCATCTTCACCAACACAACACATTGATTGCGTTTGAGTATCGCGAATTTCTTTCGCTTTCGCAATAAATAAAATTTACAAACTGTACATGTTTTGCTGAGTAAAACTCAAACAACTATAGACGTAAAACGTAATTCATTTAGATCGTTTGCTCATCGTTTACGAGATGTGGCACTGTTATTAGGGAATCCTAATGATGGGTAACGAGAATTCGCAGTTAAGTGGGCTTGAAATCGAAGAAAAGGCTGTAGAGATAACAGACTTCTGGTGCCATTATCAGGCAAAAATCAACGATAGCTGCAGGTATTTCAGCTTGAAGAGCGATGGATCTGTTTCTGTGTTTAAAGGAGAAGCTGCAGCAGGGCCCTTGTGGACCGTATCAACTCCCTTGGAAAAGTTTTCTAACGTAAGTCCTCTGTCCTCTTAAGTCTTGATTTTATTTAAATATTTAATTTGACGAAATGTATGAATAAGGTGTCTAACAACTAGGTGTTTGAACAATATGAGCATAATGTATAGAGTTTGGTACAAATTCATATACAATAACAAGCGAGAAGCATTGTATTTATAGTGTACATCCTGAATAAATAGTGTACATTATGAATGTATGGATAAATGTTTGTTACATTTCACACAAAAACTACTGAAGGGATTTGGATGAAATTTCGTACATAGATAATGGTCTTAATAACACAGGCTATTATAAATCCTGGGAAATTAACAGGACCGGGAACTACACGGTTGACACTGTATGCTAGTGTTTAATAATTTATACTCAATTAAATATAGTATATTAATCTTTTAGGGATAAAAAAATGCTATATCAACTTAATTAGCTTGATACATTTCAGAATTTGTTGAAATACCGGCATCCCTGCATAGTACGGTATATATCAGCTTGGCAGCAGAGGTCCACACTGCATTTGGCCACTGAGTATGTGCAGCCTCTGGCTCATGTCCTCAACTCTCTTACACCTTTGCAAATCTGTATTGGACTGAACAATATTTTGCAAGCTTTAGTGTTCTTACATGATCAGGTATGTATTTAATTATCATCAACATATTTTTAATGAACATCTCGAGTCAGAATGAGATATGCCCCTGTTTGTATCATAGTTATAAGCTAAGAGTCGCATAGCAAATTGAAATATAACACCTTACGATAATAGTAAATTTTTTCACCATTACCTGTCTCATAATGTGATAGAAATTATTCTAGCATAGTTAAATGATGCTAAAGATAACCCTTTGTTTCATAATTCATCAAATTCAAAATCTGGTAATAACCAGCTGTAGTTGATAACATTTACTTTCTAAGATCACTGTTATTATTAAAACACTGTTATTCAGTTTATATACTAGTACATATGTATATGCTCCCATATATATCTGTAATGGCTTGATTTAAATTAAAAATATGTAGTGAGTGAACCTCATATAACACATAGGCCACTTCATATTGTGTTTACCCCTTTAACAGTTTCAGTCCACCAGTGGTCATGCACATCCTATTTTTAAATCTAAATTCCTGTTGATTGAGTTTAAATTTGCTTATCTGGGCGTTGTTCCCTGTCCATAAACAGGTTAAAGTTGTCTCTTGTCAGTATTGAAATGTTTCATTTGCAAGAATAATATTTAGTGAAACAAATTATTGTGAAAACTGTAAAGGTGTTTTTACACTATGAGCACAGCTAGTACATAATTCAGATGATATCAATATTACAACATCAACAGCCCACTAAACGTTCCCACTGCTGGGACTTGGGGCCTTCTCTTGCAAGGAGAGAGTTAAGGCCATAATCCACCATGCTGGCCCAGTGTGGGTTGGCGGATGACACATGACTTCGAAAGATTCTAGGTACATGTCGGTTTCCTCACGATGTTTTCCTTCACCGTTTTAAGTTAGCGGCATTACGCACATGACTTCGAAAAGACATTGGTGCGTGTGGGGTTTGAACCCGGGGTCTCCGGATCAGCAGCCGCCGTTCTCCCGACTAGACCACCGTAACTTATCCGTATCAATATTACACCTCGCCATTATTACCCTTTGCAACATTAAAAATAAAAAATGTGTAATGTGGTTTCAGGCTCGCATGTCACACATTAATGTAAGCATAGGTGCAATATATGTCACAGGAGATGGACAGTGGAAGCTTGGAGGTCTACAGTACTTGTGTCCTTTTGCTGAACTAACACCAGCTTACTTGAAGCATTCCAGAATTCATAGGTAACATGATCAATTAATAACTGATATAATTAATGTGAATCATCTGTGTTATCAGCATGTGACAGATTATAACCTGTATACAGCAGTAGCTACTTTAACACGTTGGCTGTCCACGTTGATTCAGTCAAGTGACACGCTACGTCCAATTTTTTTTGTAAACTAAATGAATAAAAATGATGCTACTAGCTTCTTGAAATAACGTTTTTACCTCCAGGGTTTTTGAAAATATATTACAGGCTGAATTTCCGCATGCCCTATATGTAGTGCACGGACTCCTCGGCTTAATTTTTGTGCACTGTATGTAGTGCACGGACTTTGCAGCTTTCATTTAGTGCACTATTTTTAAGGGTACCTGTATTTTTTGTATTTTTTTTTTGCGTGGGGCATAGACAAAAAAGTGTCAGACTCAACTAACAGCCGTCAAAAAGTTTTACTGTAGGTAAAAATTGTGGGTATTCTTCTATGTGGGATAGGCTTCTGTTTGCCCTATTATAACGAATGCCATTAAAACTGTGTAAAGTGTTTTATTTTTCATTATAATTACAACAAGTTTTGTTTGTTTTCAGTACTAATTTTGCAATAAAACATAAATAATTTTGATTTGGCCTGTCATTTTACTTTTTGTTTTCTACCCACATCAACTGCCGTACAAATAATTTATAAATTCCCGTATGTCCTTCGCGGGTTTTTTTATATACTTCCTAATCCACACGTCTATCTCAAATTCAAAACTGTTATTCGTACGTCCAGTTCGAGAAATCGCGTTTAGTTTGAGCGGAGTGGTGTCCTATATATAGTGCACGGACGCCATGGCTAACTTCACAATGCCCTACATATAGTGCACGGACAGCCAACGTGTTAACTACTGTGCTGTAGCTGTGGTTTAATGTTTTGAGATCAAATATTCTTGGCTTTGGGTCATGGCTTTTATGTAGTTATGATGTAATAGTAATTGTTAAAAATAAGTTTTCCAATTTCCAAATGGACTAAACATAAAATAAAAAAAAACCCGGGTGCAGTATTTTTTTTTATACTTTAAATTTGACCTTACTTCATAGAATCCAAGGCGGAATGCCAAAAATGTTTGATTTCAAAGCTTAGGTGTTGACATGCGCGGCTCCAGGGGGGGGGTCACGGGGGACATGACCCCCCCCCAAAATCATATACCAGGCCACTCAGAAAGTTTTGTAAAAAAAGTTTTTATGTATAAGACACTTTATTTACGTAATTATTTTGAAAACTTCGATTATTTATAAAAGTACTAGCTGACCCCGCAAACGTTGTTTTGCCCTAGTGAACAACCCTTGTCACTTAGGGGTATGAAAAATAGCTAGTAGCCGATTCTCATACCTACAGAATATGCATATAAAATTTGGTTAAAATCAGTAAAGCCGTTTCGGAGGAGTAAGGAAACAAACACTGTGACACGAGAATTTTATATATAAGACGAGAATTTTATATATAAGATAAATACAACTGTTCGATTTTAAAATTTCCTTCCGCATTTTTTTGAGAGACAATATTTTTTTTTGTATTATTAAAAAATGGATCTGCGTCGAGAACATTTTCGTGCTGTGATTTTTTACGATTTCAAATGTGGCTTAAAACCTGACGAGTCATTTGATCGACTTCGAATTGGTTTTATGGATGAAGGACCTTCAAAAGCAACCATCTATCGCTGGTATAGCGAGTTCAAACGCGGTCGTTTTACTTTGGGGGATGAACAAAATGAGTGGTCGTCCTACGACGGCTGTCACCGAAGAAAGTGTGCTGGCAGTAAAAAAATTAATTCAAGAAAACAGACGCATTACGTGCGAAGAGATTCAGCAAACTCTGCAGATTGGTTCAGGAAGTGTTCACAAGATTTTGCACGAGCACCTTCGCGTAAGGAGGATAGTTTCCCGCTGGGTGCCGCACAACCTCACCGAAGCTCAGAAGCAGGCCCGTGTGGATTGGTGCCGTGATATGATACAAAAATTTGATGCAGGCTCGTCACAGCGCGGTTACGACATTGTGACAGGTGACAAATCCTGGATTTATCAATACGATCCAGAAACAAAGCAGTCGACAGTTTGGCTGTTTCAAAATTAACCAACACCTACGAAAGTGAAGCGATCGAGGAGCGCAAGGAAAATTTTGATCGCTAGTTTCTTCACTTTGACGGGTTACCTAATTTTAATTTCACTTCGAGACCAAAGCAGTATCAACGCCGAATGGTCCAGCATAAAATGCTTGCCAGAAGTTTTTTCTGCAATGAGAAACAAGCGACCGAACACCGGGCTCCGCGGGATCCTTCACCACGACAACGCGCCCGCGCACTCTGCGATCAAAACGAGGGACTTCCTGGACTCCAAACCGGTCAGAGTCTTGGGGCACCCTCCTTACAGTCCTGATTTGGCTCTGTGTGATTTTTTTTATTCCCTAAAATTAAAAATCAGCTCAAAGGGATACAGTTTTCATCGCCGGTAGACGCGCTAACAGCGTTTGAGAAGGCCGTGGAAGAGGTGTCTGCGGAGGACTGGAAAAAATGTTTTGAAAATTAGTTCAGACGCATGAAACTTTGTATAGAGGCTGGTGGAGAGTTCTTTGAAAAGATTTAGTATTTTTTTTTTCATACCAGTTAGTTTTTTAGTTTCTCAAAACTTTCTGAGTGTCCCATGTACATTAGATTAAAAATGTAAAAAAAATCTAAATGTCTAGTAGTACATAAACTATTCAACTACGCGGGTAAAATCGTGGGGCGCTACTAGTAAAGTTTTTTATACTCGATTGAAAAAATATTGTATTTCTACTCGTAACCCCCCCCCCCCCCCCCCCAAATCTGAGGCTGCGTACTGGTGACCCCCCCAAAATTCGAGGCTGGGACCGCGCCTGGGTGTTGAACCTAGTCTTCACATATGGTATGTTTTTAAGTGCAGCTGTACGAGTCAAGATCCACTCACTGGATTTAACTGTGTACATTCCAAAAAACATTTATAAAAATATCTTTTAGGACATGTGATATCTACAAACCTGCACTTGGTTGCCATAATTGGTTATGACTAGAGTTGCCGCGAATAGTGTTTATAGCGAATAGTCGAATACCGATTAATCGCCATTCACTCATAACTCGAATGTATTAAATTTAATTTTCCATTTTTAAATGCTGGCAACCCTTTTCTTGTACAAGTCTTTCTATTTAATTTACGGGGAATACCCTAAGAATGCCACTGCTGAAGAAATCGCCAACTACATCGCATTAGCAAAGGCTGCCAGAAAAATAAACCCATTTGAATGGTGGGCTTTGAGTACCAATAAGAATAGATTTCCTATTTTAAGCAAGCATGCTAAACGATACTTAATCACACCAGCAAGCTCTGTTTATTCAGAAAGACTATTTTCCGAGGCAGGTTTAATTTACGAGGAAAAACGAAACCGAAGAAGAACCGAACCGAACGAAGAATGTGCAGAAAAAAATGTTTTTTTGCACCACAATCTGCCTCTGTTGGATTTTAAATATTAATTAAAAAGCCTTACTAATTTAATTTCATGAATATGATAGGCACAGGCACATATTACAGATAATAATTGATATTGTGTATTGTTTTATTAAGGAAAATAATTAAAAAAATGATTATTTTTAACTTCTTAATTCTTTTGTTCGTTAAAAGTTTATTTTCGACGACTATTCGCCGAATGCCGAACAATACCAGCTATTATTCGGTATTCGACGAATATCAAAAAAATTACGAGTAATACCGAATAATAGCGAGTATTCGCGGCAACTCTAATTATGACCCTGTCTATCTTCTTGTGAGAAAAAGCCAGAGTCCCAGCTGTAGAAAAGTATAGTAAACTGGTACTTTATGGTACATACAACTGTTATCAGGATATTTGGAGTCTGTTTTTTTTTTAAATAATATGTAGTTTCGGATACTTGTCTTATTTTTTATCGTTTTTGAAGGTATGACAAGGCAGTGGACCCAAATGAAGATTCCTATGAACTCACAACAAAAGTGGACCAGTATAGTTTTGCTGTTTTAGTTGATGATGTTTTTAAAGGACGCAATGATGGTAAGTTTTTATTAATATGTAACTGGAATTTCACCACCAATTGTATATTTCTTTGACTACAATGTGTATTGTAAATGTCAGAGAAGAGATTTGTAATATTTGTATCCTAAATACATAGCTATCTTTAGAATATTATCTTTAAAATTGAATATTTAATGTGCCCCTCAAATGCTACCTTGGTTTTTGTCTTATTACTAGGTATTTCCTCTGTTTATGTTTTACAGCAATAATTAATTATTTTCAGATGATGTCCCACATTTGATGGAATTTAAAAAATACTGTCACAACCAGCTCCAACACCAAGACCCCACTAAAAGGCCAAATCTATCTGAAGTACTCCTGCACAATTTCTTCAACCATGAATTTATATCTATCTACAAGTTTCTGAACTTTCTACCCCTAAAGTCTGAAGATGAGAGATCAAAATTCTTCTCGAGCATATTAGAAAGTCTAAAGTGTTATGATGAAGAAACAGTGGCCAAGCAACTAAGTGGTCTACTACTCTCTAGACTTACTATGTTGGATCAAACGGCTAGAAAAGATGTTATACCTTACATTCTTAAACCAAAAAATGGTATGCTTTTTATTTATACTAAGCCTTAATTTTTGATAAATGTCATCTGATAATAGCTGTTAGATATCAATGATATGCTGCTCACACATCCAGAGACTGAATGATTATCTTTAGTAATTGCTTGAATATTGAATTAAACCATAATAAATATGACGTGTTATACATTTTCAGAGAGATCACAAAATGGTGAAAGCATGGGTTTTTTCAACCTTTCAATATTCAAAGACCATGTAAAACCCAGATTGATGCAACTTTTTGGAGTGAGAGACAGCCAAATAAGAATGTTGCTGCTAGTTCATTTCTCTAAGTTTGTACATGTCTTCTCACATGATGAATTATCACAACATATTTTGCCTGAGGTTAGTATAGCCCAATGAAAATTAACATGGTTCCTGATTACCACCATTTTGTAGTGACACATCTGCCGAATCAGCGGCTAAAGTTTCGGTCGTAATATTCCGTTGGTATAACAAACCTAGGGTTGCCATCTCCTAAGGCGCTGTCCATTAATCACGTGATGTTTTTTTAACATTTTTTAGCCCCTGCCTCCCCCTTGGTGATACGTGGTGAGGTTTAAAACTAACCCCCCTCCCCCCACCAAATTCACGTGTATTTTTAGTACCTACAAAGAATCTTAAAATTTGTATCATCAACAGCCCACTAAACGTTCCCACTGCTGGGACTCGGGGCCTTCTCTCGCAAGGAGAGAGTTAAGGCCATAATCCACCACGCTGGCCCAGTGCGGGTTGGCGGATGACACATGACTTCGAAAGATTCTAGGTACATGTCGGTTTCCTCACGATGTTTTCCTTCACCGTTTTAAGTTAGCGGCATTACGCACATGACTTCGAAAAGACAGAAAATTTGTATACCTAATATTATTTTTTAATACCGGTAAAAAGTATAATCTAATCCTATTCTAGGTACGCGAAGGTTTCGTTCGTTGCCTGGCAACGGCGATTCAAGGCTACACTACACGCCGCTTTTCGCTTTAAAAATCACGCGCTTGACGAAAACATAAATGCACGTGATATCTTAACCTGGCAACCTTAGACAAACCAAACGATCACATTGCGCCACGTGGCATGGTCGTTGCGGTCGCGTAACGCGCTGCGTAATTTATCGCTTGTTGTGTAAATTAATTTTCGCTGAAATATTCCCTCGATAGAAGGTTCGGCGCTACGCCGAACGTGACGTAGTTTCGAGTGATGTGTTATAGGGAACTTGAAAAACACTGCAAGCATATTCAATCAAACGTACATTCCTCAGATGTGTCTCTACACTAAGGGAATTCAAATGTAAGATATTTTAATTTGCTTTGCAGCTTCTTCTTGGTATTAAAGACACAGATGACTCTCTTGTGGCGTCTACGTTGATCTGCTTAAGTCAACTTGTCCCTATTTTGGGAGCAGGTACTGTCATAGGCGGTAAGAGATCCAAATATTTCACTGATGGCAGGCCAAATTCAAAAATTAATGTTGTATCGACGAAAATTAAAACACCTGAAAGAATACCCTACTTGCCTGAAAAATCACTACAAGACTTGCCTTGCTCAGAGGTCATATATGACCACACCAACAATGATATCGAGACATTTGAAAGTGCGTTAACTCTACATGAGAGACCCTCACCAGTTGGTGGTGAATCTTTAGAAGAAGAATTTATCGCAACGGACAAAACTACTGTTATAACCAATGTTATAAATCATTTTGAGAGTGAAGATGATTGGAGTGACTGGGACAATTCGAACAGACAGCTAACTTTTGAACCATCACATTCCGTCAATGAAGAAATAATTGAAATAGCAGCAGAAAGAGATGTAGCTACAATAGACACCCCTCTATCGCCCCTTATAGCGCCTATTACATCAGATTCAAAACAAGAAGTTACTTCAAGAACTACTTTATTACAGAAAGCAGCTCTTGAAGCAAAAAAAAATATTTTAGACATTTCCGAATTGGACATAAAAAATCAAAAGACAGACAATACAAAGAAAAGTGTTGACGAATTTGATTTCTTTGCAGACATGACACCTGTAATAGAAAAACCTACTATTGCTACAATTATTCCTAAGGCTCAAATTCAGGATACAAGCAGCAAACTAAACTTTGTACCAGATGAAAGTTTAGAGGAAAATGAAGCTTGGGGAGAGAATTGGAATGAATGAATAAGATTTATTTATTATCTTTATTATGGAGAAGAAAATATATTACAAGCTAAGTTTAACAAATAAATAGACACAATTTATTGGAAGTTCAAAGGGGTGACTTTGCTCGCTTATTTTATAAGTATCTTACCATCTACTTATTTTCATTGAAAGCAATAAATTATTACCTATGTGAGATTTATTATGTTACGTAAGCACCAATGCGAGTGAGAGTATAGTTATATAAATAGGTAGGCAACAAAAGTATTCCTATTGGGGTAGTGCAGTAATTTAAGGAATTTTAGAGGAAAGAAAAATTACGTACCTTCTAAATTGATTAATAATTACATTAAGTGGTTGTAGGCTTGTCATCAACCACACCAAGCTCCAATACTTGGCTTTCCCAAACATCAGCAAGTTCATTATTAAAGGTGCAACAACTAAATCGTGGATGAAATGGCTGAAATATGTTTTTTGCAGTCATTAAGCCAGATAAAACCAATTTAATCTACGTTCTTAGAAGAGTGTTGATTAAATTTGTAACCTTATGGTCTGATTCCATCCAATAGGGTACAATCCTCAAAAAACTAAGTAGCCCGTTAATTAGATTGCCAAAAAAATATTACACGTATTTTTTCTTCAGTTTCACAAACAAAAAATGACGAAGATACAGCGCTTCGAAGTTTCGTGTGGCATCACTTGTTAGTACGATTTTTACTCACGAGTGACGTCGCGACCCCCCACTCTCGAAGTTCGATGGTCTATATCTTTGATGATTTTTAATATTATGAAAAAAAAAAAATACGTGTCCAATATTTTTCCATGATCTAGCTGACGGACTAATTAGGATGGTGTATTTTTGACCCAGTCCGGTACCCTATTTCTATTCAATAAAATTTAAAACAAACTTTTTCAATAAGTAGTTGTTTGAACTAGGCTGTCAGCTCACAGCACTTAGGGGTCATTCAAGTGTTGCGGAAATGGATTCAAACAAATTTTTCTGTCTCTTTCTACCCCTTGTCAGCAAAAGATGTATATTCTTTCAAAATTTAATTAACATTTTTATGCTGACATTATCCTTTTATCTTTGTTCCGGTCTCGCCACCTAAAATAGGCAAATCAATCCCCACCTCCTTTGCGGACCTCCTTTCCACTTTCCTTTCGGAATCCTTGAATGGTCCCATAATTTTCTTAAACAGTGTGAAGAATGACATTTTTTAAATGATGTTCATGTAACCATAATACATTTGATCTTTTGATTGTGTGTAGAGTATATACAGGGTTATTGGTAATTAATCAGCCTGCATCCTTTTAAGGGGATGTTAGGTACATTCAATACGTCAACTTTTGTTCTACAGTTTAAAAAAAATATGTTTTTTTTTCTTTTACAAAATAAATAAAAAGTGCATTTGCACGGTCTAAAAGTATCGAACTCTTCGTAACAATTCGTAAAGAGAGCGCGTACGCTCTTTAACGCGCAAAAAATGATGTACCGAAGTGAATAAACACTAAAAAGTCGCTAAACAGTACAAAAAAGGGCAACAAATACAATTTTTTTTTGGGTTATCTATTAAGTATTAACGAAAGTTGTAGAACAAAAGTTGTTTGTTTAAATATACAGAACATGCCCTTAAACGGATGCAGACTGATTACCAGTAACCCTGTATTGTAATAAAAACTGAAATGCAGGGTTATTGCTAATCAACCTGCACCCTTTTAAGGGCATGTTAAGTATATAAAATATGTCAACGTTTGCTCTACAGTTTTTCAAAATTCGTATTTTTTCGCATACAAAATTTAAAAAAAGTGTATTTGGCCTATCTAACTATCGACTAATAACGTCGAACTCTTCGTAAAAAGAACGCGCGCACTCTTAACGCTCCATGAATGAAGTGCCGACGCGAGTGCTAGAGAGGACAACATATCCCAAAAACAAAACATTTAAATATTTTTGTTTTTGGGATTTGTATTGAGTTTTGACAAAAGTTGTAGAACAAGAGCTGTTAATTTAAATATAAACTTAATATATATTTTTTTTATACACTTACTGCATAACCCTGAATTATGATAGTAGGTACAGACAACTTCATTTTCCACAACTTGTTTCGGACTCCGTGGTTCATTCCAATGCCATATTAACTAATCTATCTCTCTATCGTGTACTCGACTTGCACTTGATCAGTTTTTGATATTTGTTGTTAGTTTGTTACATATCAAGGTAAGTGAGTCTAATAACCCTACCAAGTTTGAAACTTGTGTGTTAAATAAATGATATTTAGGTATAGAGGTAGAAAAACTCGCCTAAAACTACTTTGTTATGTGGGGTTGGGGTCCCCATAATTCGTTTTGTATTTTTTTATTCTTTGTGTGATCTTTCAATAAAATGTGAAAATTTGAATCCTGTTACGAATCGAAATCGATTAATCTAAATAGGGCGGAAAACCCGACTGACTCGTATTTGGTATGGCGAATTCAATAATTACATTTTTGAATTTACGGAACCCATATGATTTATCGATCAGCACCTTGACGACAGTTTTTTAAAAAAAAATGCAATTTATGTAATAATTCTTTCGGATTTGGGAATTATTGTCTTACAACCGGTTCTAAAATAAACAGCCTGGATGAACAAGCTTTACTTGGTTCCATTGCCTGAAAACACGGATAAAATGACGTTTTCTACAAATAAACCCTACGTTATATATCTATGTTACCGGCCAAACCCGATTTTAGCAGAAACAAGTAATTCCTTAGTCAAATCGGGTCATCCTTTAGCTTTAGGCGATAGGATAGACCGGTACAGATTAGGCTAAACTGGTTCGTCCTATGGCCAATAGGAGAAACTAGTTTATCCTAGGCTGAACTAGTTGAGCCTAATATATGTAAATACAGTTCAGGATTAACTGGTTTCGTTTATAAATCCATTAACCTAACCAAACTAGATCATCCTGAAGTGTAGGTATTTAAAAACTAATTCGTCCTAAAATCGAGTTGAAGTAAATGTATATATAAATATTGGTGGACAATTCACACAAACTAAGCCGGTAACATATTATATGTACCTACATTGTACAATGTACATACTGATAATGCCCACATGTGATCATGTGAATACAAGAATTGCTCGTTTAAAGGTATTAAATACCTACGTAGAAATTTGGGCATTTCACAATATGTAAAATACATATACCTATTTATTTCTAACTATTAAAATAAAACATTTGTATTTTTGTTTTTCATTTTATCCACAAAAAATTTCTCAATATAGGTATGTACCTACGTGTTCATCAAGATACCTGCGAACCTATCGTAACAAAATAATCAGTGTCCAAGTGCCACAACACCAAAAATGCTATTATTCAGGGATTGTATCACGAGCTTAGATCTACTGTTATCGTAATATTTCTGTGTTGTGTCTGTGTTTGTACAAGTCGTTTGAAACGTTTGGATTAATTTCAATGAGAGTATCATAGTCTATTGAAAGGACCTAATATTGCATTTTTTAGAGGACGCAATATTATCTTTGGGACATGGGTCAATAGAAGCTTAACCCAAACTTTGTGGGGTTGCCACCCTTGTCCCCCCGGCCGCCATCTTGGAAAACGCCTGTTTTAAATATCTTTCAAACAACCAATCCTACTAAAAAAAATATCACTACTCTCTCTCTCTCTTCCTGGCTATATATCCCATATGGTGGTGGGGTCAGCCTTCCTGCTATTTCTTCTCCACTTCGCTCTATCCAAGACATCGTCATCAGACAACTCGCATTCTCTCATGTCCCTTTGCACTACAGTCCTCAATTTGGTTTTGGGTCGGCCTCTGGATCTTCGACCAGGGGCGGACAACTGCAGAGCCACGTTCCCTACGTAGTCAGGGGGCCTTCTTTTCACATGTCCATACCATCTCAGCCTACTCTCCTGTAACTTGTCGGCAATGTCGAGCACACCCAGGCTACCTCGCACGTACTCGTTGCGGATTTTATCGAGCCTGGTGACGCCGCACATCCACCTCAGCATTTTCATTTCGGCAACTTGAATAGTGTGGACATTATTTTGTGTAACGGGCCAAATTTCACTGCCATACATTAGGACTGGTCTTATTACGGTCTTATAAATTAAACCTTTTAATTTTACTGGCATTCTCTTATCGCATATCACTCCAGTCACTTCTCGCCATTTTAACCACGCTGCGGCTATTCGGTGCTGTATGTTATATTCCACGTTCCCTGTGCTATGTATCATACTGCCCAAATACTTATATTGATCACATGAGGTGACCACTTGTCCTTCGATAGAGATTGGGCTGTTAATACTCAGACCGGGTTCATTGAATGACATAAACTGGGTTTTTGCAATACTTAACACCAAGCCACCAGCTTGTAACTGCTGCTTCCATGACAAAAGTGCCTGCTCTAATTCAGTACGACTCTCTGTGCAAATGGCCACATCATCAGCGTAAATAAAAGTCCAAGATGCCGAATTTTGTGCCATCTCGGTTAATGAATCAAGCACTAAACAAAACAGAAAAGGGCTTAAAACTGAGCCTTGGTGTACTCCTTCCGTAACTGCTATTGATTTTGTGTCGCCCACCACTGTCCTAACCATAGATCTCGCATTCTGATACATGTCGGCAATGATGTTTACATATAGTTCGGGGACATTTTTCTTACGAAGGCTCCACCAGATCGAACTCCTCGGGACTCGATCAAATGCCTTTTCCATGTCCAAGAATGCTACATGCAATGGTCGGTTTTGAGTGCGGTATTCTTCTGCAATCAAACTCAGCGCAAACATCGGATCGGTTGTTGAATAGCCAGGGACAAAGCCATAGTGATTTTTAGATAAAGAACACTCTGATCTTAGGCGGCTGTCTATTATTCTTTCGTAGAGTTTCATGGTATGACTTAAAAGTTTAATACCCCGGTAGTTGTTGCATTCGTATTTACTGCCTTTCCCTTTATAAATTGGTACTATGGTGCTCAGTCTCCATGCCTCTGGCATTTTAGAGGAAAACATCACGCAGTTAAAAAGATTGGTAAGTAACACAACTCCACGATCACGTAATACTTTCCATGCTTCTACAGGGATACCATCTGGTCCAACGGTCTAAAAAAAATATCACTACATATAAAACAAATACTACAGTATATTCCTGCGTCTGTCCGTCCCTATATATGCTTAGATCTGTAAAACCACCTAGCGGGTTTTTTAATAGATGGAGTAATTCAAGAGGAAGGTTTATATTTATATGTATAATAATATAATATGAATAAAATAGCAGAGAAACACTGATAATTTTAAAGGTTTCTAATGTCATGTCATAAATAAACATGTTTTTCGCGCTTACACTGCAAACGCTGGCTGAACCCTATAAGCTAGATCAAAATAATGTACAGCAGTACTGTACCCCTTCAAAAGGTCTAAAAAAAGTATGTAGGTAATAGTATATGTCTATATCTTGGGAATAACGCACAATAACCATTGTTATTTTTGTTGATTAGTATATTTAGTATCAGCATTGCACCTGTGCGAAGCCGGGGCGGGTCGGTAGTTAAGAAATAATTTGTAGCGAACAAATTTTTCAACGAATTTGCTTATATGATTTTTTCCTGAAACTTCAAACATAAAAGAAGCTGAAATCCGTGACAGCATGTATCTATATTTTAAGATTGCATCATAATAAACCTTTGCTAATCTTGTTCTGAGTTGGTACGACCAATTTTCGCAAGGGCGTAGCAACGCGCGCAGTGTCAGCTAGCTAGGTAGGTTTTTTTTATTTTTTTTATAGTGTGACGAGACGAACAGGTCATGTGCCTGATGGTAAGCAACATGCCTGCCACATAACAGCACAGTAACACGCAGCTATTGGAACATGATAATCCAAATCATTACCTAGCACTGCACTGCGCTCAGTGCCTGATTAAGAGTTCTGACCGCCCTAGGCTAATTATGAGGACGCGCCCCCACAAGAGGGTCTACCGCCAAACGGAAAGTGCTTAGCTTTAGTATCGCTATCTCTTTTCTTTTCGTTTGATTTTATAGAGATAGAAATGGGCAAAACCGATTTAGTTAAGCAGTAGAAAGGCAGGTATGTTATGGTCGGCCTAAAAAGTACTAGGTACTTTTTAGGTACTTTTAGATACTTGTTTATATTAGTATTGACTTTGTTTCCTTGTGTACAAATTTTAACGTGATATGATTTATGCCAGGGCTTTTTTAAAAAGGCACGCAAGAGCCTACAGTACCCTCAAAGGATTCGAAAGTATACCCCGGATTTCTCCGGCAGTGATTTGGTGACTGATTCGCGAGAGCGCTCTCACACTCGACAGCGACCTTATCGCTGACTCTATCGTAGAGCTGTCACTGACCCTGTCGCGGGGGACAGAACCCTTGCACACCAACCATGCAACGGAAACCAGCAGTACTTTAGCGTCACCTTTTCGGGAGGGTCACCATCTCACCTTCTGAAATAGGGTGCTGGACGGCATTGAACGTCCGACATCTCAGGCTCTGTAAGTGGAGATGATGTAGGTACGAGCCAGAGTAGCTCGCTCTCGTCACCACTTCCTCCTTCGCGGAGAAGCGAGAGTCCACCTCCTTTTTGCTCCTCAGCTATCTTCATCTCCGACTTCTGCGAGATAATGATTTCTCAAAAGGAAACCGCCGCCTCCCATGACCTCTCACTGTTAAACATCTTGGCTAAGGTACCTAGTAGGCAGTAAGAGGTCCGTCACTGCTACATCTTCAATGCGTTTTGATCGGTGTGATCTGCGCAATTGCACCGGTGACACACCAGCCTTTCTACCGCTTAACTAAATTGGCTTTGGTTTTGCTATTGCTGTCTCTATAATTTCAAGCTAAAAGAAATAAGGTACCGTCTGATGCACCTGCGCACTATAGTATCTATGTCGCTCTCACTGAACCCACTCAGCGTCGGTCCTGAGACAGTTCACTCTTCAGGTTGACGCAAATACGCCCCAAACTTCCATCTAATCAGCTGATCTTCTGTCAAATATACCGAAATGTTACAGTGTCAGCTTGCCAGTGACAGACACGCCACACAGCCACACACCACAATATTAGAGGCAGAGCTTGCAGGTGCAGGTGAAGGTGTCCGTCAGAAACCACGGAAACAGATGGCCTCCAACTTGTGAAAAACCACCTCTAGGCCGATGCTCCTAATCCTGGCTACCACTCGCCAGCACCGCCACCTCGTGAAACCTCCACCCCTCTCACAATAACCAGCGTGCCGTTGGCATAATAAGCGACAATAGCGAAAGACATAAATATTCCAAACCAAGTATTAAACAATTATATAGCAACATTAGACAAAAAGAGTTTGACTAATTTCTTGGAAACTGTATCAAACGTTGAGATGTCTGAAGATTCTTTTGTACACAATCTTTTAACAATATACACAGCATATAAAGACTGTCAGAGGACAGATAAGATCCAAACGTATGTCGAAAAGAGCTTGATAAGACACAGTGACAACTGTGCTTCGGACAGGACTTACGGAAGATTATTTTTGTTGTTTTTACAAACAGCAAAGTCATTAGACCATAAGATATCTAAACCATTAAAAGATTGCTTAGAAATACACCATTCTCCTTTTAAGAGACCTTGTGCGATGGTAATAGAAGAAATAGACCAAAAAGAATAAATTATCAGATCTATGAATAGAAAAAAAATGTTTTATTTTATGTGGCTTAAGATTCTTTTCCTTTTAGTCCAGTCATTTTAGTAAGTTCACCTTGGAATTCGAGATACCCAGCTGTAAGTCTGTAAATACTAGCTGTAAGACTATTAAATTTCAACGTCAAAGTTCACAAAACCTTGAAATTTAATAGTTGCTCACACCCTACCATATGTAGGTTTTGAGACAACTTTTAGGGTGTCAATATACAAGTATTTACAGACTTACAGCTGGGTATCTCAAATTCCGAGATTCTTACCTAATTTAAGCTTAAATGACTGGACTATTTCTTTATGCTTTGAGAAGACATTTACCGATGCAACGCAGTTCCGCAAGTTGTAAGTCGGCCCACTACCACCCCTACACTGTGGATATTCCCAAAATCCGTAAAAAACGGGTTGAATCCACTTTTCTCGTACGTACAGCTTTAGAGTGGTATAAGTTGCCGGCATCCTTATTCCGTGAAAGATACAATCTAGAACTTTTCAAGGTCAGAGTGAATAGGTACTTTCTAGGTTAACGTCCGTCATCTTCGACCACACCGTCGCTTACCATCTGGCGAGTTGGTGGTCAAACTCGGATCTATACGCGATAGAAAAAAAAAAGTTTGCACTGCTCATTTGTAACCGAACAACCGAAGTGCCACAGGGGTAGCGTAGGAGCAAACTCCTGTCGAACCCCACTTGACATGAGGATAAGCTCCCTCTCTTTCTATTGTTGGGGACACCACCTCTCTGTGAAAGCGGTAGTCTCTTACGATGCGCCATAGATATTGGGGTACTCCATCACTTATGTTGTGTTTGTGGTGTGGTTGATTGGGATGTAGAACGCGTTTACTATGTTTGGAGACACCGTAAACAATACGCCGCCACTGGAGTACACCTTCCTTTGGACCTTCAGACGAACGGCGTCGGTCGTGGAGAGGTCTTTCTGAAACCCGAACTGTCCCTTCGACAAGTCCAGATGATTTCAGCGCGCCCCTCCAGATCCTCGCGCCCTAGGCTGCAGCCTAATTAGCCTAAGGGTTAATCAGGCCCTGACTGCGCTCGTCACCCAGAGATCTAAGATATTATGTCTCTAAGCCCTGTAATTTCTCTGGAATCATTGCCCTTCAAACCGGAACACAGTAATGTTTGCACATTACTGCTTGGCGGTAGAATATTTGGCAAAGGTGTGGTACTTCCCCAGGCGGACTCTGCTAAGAGTCCTACCACTACATAAGGAGGACATATTAGGTAAGTGTAATAGAACTGAAGCGAGATGAGAACGGTATTAATTATTTCTCAGTGATACCTAACTGTGAGTTAGTGAGTTGTTTGTTTAAGTATACAGAACATGCCCTTAAACTGATGCAGGCTGATTAGCAGTAGGTACCTAACCCTGTATATTATTAAAATCTTACTAATATTATAAATGCGAATGTTTGTTGCACAACAACTACGTCGGAAAGTCTGAACGAATTGGGTTGTTTGAAACACAGATTATAGTCTGGAAAAGCACTGGCTACTTCTTATGACTGGACACAACGGGAACGGAGATTGCTTGCTTGCCCGGGTAAAACCCGGGTAACGAATGCTGCTATTAGCGTATAAATCAGTAAAACTCAAACTAAATTGTCGTCAAACTGAGGGAGTTTGCAATCGGGACAATTTTACGGGTAGGTATAACGTAGTTTTTATTTCTTGACACTCGTAAAATTTAATGAGGTTATAGGCATGTACCTATGGATCTACTCTACATCATTCTAACTTAATCTTTGGTTTAGCATTGCATAATTTAACTATTGCACTGGCAAACGCGATAGGTACACGTCTATTTATTGTATTTTAAATATCCTTAACCTACCTGTGATATAAGTAGCTGAACATTGCCTACGTAAACACAATATAAATTCATGATCATAATATACTAAAATGACATTAAGACTATTCTGAAGGTACCTACATTATAAAAATAAAATTTTAATTAGTATTGCTGAATAAAGACTACGAAAATTTTATGAAACTTTTAATAATAAAATCTGGAGTCATAATATTTATGGTCTCTACATTCTAGTTGCATTCTTAGATTCTTACCCATTCTGTAAGTATGTCCATGGGCTAGCTAAATATTCACTTAGGTAGGTAGATAGTAGATACCTACGTAGTGCCCGCCATACACGCTGCCGGTCTGCCGGAGAGGTCTACCTGTGCAGTTATGCCTGCGCAGTCCAACCGAACAGAATTGGTTTTCGATCTTGCTCCGGTCGCCTGTGCAGGCTTCCCACACACACTCCGGTCTACCTGCGCCGTCTACTGCACAGGTAGACCTCTCCGGCAGACCGTAGCGTATATGGCGGGCATGAGTTGAATCCAATACAACATTAAAATGTCTTATATTTCGTGCTGACGAGCGCAGTGTAAGATTAGGTAGTAAATTGGAGCGCACTGAGTTGTTTTAGGCAGTCGTGCTGCTTACGATCTGGCGTATGCATTGCTCGTCCCATCACTATAGTGTCTAATAGTACTTACGAGTAGGAATGTAAAAAAGCATATTTGTATGCAATCCTAGGCCTAGCTTATCAATTAGGGTTTAAATAAATTGTTGCAATATTAGAAGTTACAGATATTTTTAATACTTATTTATAGTAGAGTATTAAACCACGTTCCAGTCAAATTGGTCTTTCAGTGATTTTAAAATATCGTTCAGTGTTCAAAGATTTTTAATCGATGCGTAGCAGTTAACTAAATTATTTTTAAAAATATTTACACAACTATACTTCTAGTAATGGGCTAAAATATCATCGTTACTAAGTACATTTAAAAAAGTTTTATTTAAAACTAGGTACTTAGTTTACAGGTGAGTAGGTACCTATTAGGTATATGTAAGTACAAACTTAATTTAATAAAATTCGAAAACTTAAACAAAGCTTATCTACTAAATTCAACCAAAGTTATTAATACATTGTATTCACGTTTATGAATTTAGGAAACATCTTAATCTGTCTTTAATACATAAACATTGCCACACAAACAATTTCACAACGTTATTTTAAGTAATCGCGGTTGTTCACTACGCTTACACATTAATCACATTATTGTTTACGAAGTATTGCTAGTCGTGGTGAAACATGTTTCACGGTGAAACATTTACCGTGCCGGGATCCCGATATTTTGATCCAGTTTCATGATTTCATGCTCCGTAATACATAGACCTAATTTTTTAAAACATTCTTTACGCACCACCACGGTAATTATTCTGTATCGAAATAATAGGTATTAAGTACTAGTGTTGTAAACACAGGAAGCGAACTCTCCTACTACAGACATAAATAGGTACCTATGCTTAAAAGGAGACTCAAATTATATTTGTTTTGGAAGAGTGGTGTTTGTAAGAAATCAATATAGGTACCTATACTCTATACTAATAAATAAATAATCGCAAGCACGGTAAACAACGTGCTCACATCATCCATTCCATTACACATTATTCATTTATCAATTACCTATCACGGCACAAGTTTTTCTGTCTATTACATACAAATTCCGTACAATTAAGAAAAAACTATTACCTACTGGTTTTAATCTGAAAATATGTATCTTCATAGAATAGGTAGGTAGCTTGTACTGGGATCCTGCCTTTTCGCAGAAAATTATTTGGCCAATTATCACTTGCTAACTAACGGTTCGCCCATTTTTGCAAAATGTTTGTATGACAACGTTTCATACTGTAGAATGATTGTTAAGCTGATTATTATAATGACACTACACGTTAAGTGCACTTATCATTTGCCAAATCCTAGGCCAGACAACTTTGCAACAGGGCACTTGATATGTGCTACATTAGAAACATAATTATGAAAAAAAAAATTCAATATAGCAGCTTTTTCGAAATCTTACACACAAACTTACCAACAATGTATAACAAAATGAATAAAACTGAAACATTCGCTACTTGAAACTTGGCCTTTTGAAAAGTGTCATTATAAAAAGCAGACGAAACGTACAGTTAGGTTAGTTAGGCAACTGTTAGGTTGGAAAATAAAACAAAATTATGTGATAAGTTTGGCAAATGATTATTCGACGAAATAAAATTCTGCGAAACGTTAGTTGGTACCCACGTGATAATCGGCCAAAAAATGTTCTGCGAAAAGGCAGAGAACCGTAGGTACTACCCACAACACATTAAGTAGAAGTGAAATTTCAGAAAAGTAACCTACAAGAGAACGAGATAAATATAGAGAGAGTATCAGTACTTGTCCTAATAGTCCTGATATTTATTATTTTAATATTATAAGTAATTTTGATAAATTTAATTTTAGATATTTTACATACAAAAGTTATTCAAATTAAAGCATACCTATTTTAAATCATTGCCATTAATTAATAAACAAATTTTGATATGCAAATGTACAAGACACCACGTTGACACGTTTTCTGAAGGGTTCGTAGTAGTGAATAGTCCCGGGAAATCCCGGGAATTAGCGTCGGTTTAACAACCGGAATTTTACTAACTAAATCCCGGTTCTTTCGGTACTTTCGGGAAAATATACTTACTTCACCTATTCAAACCTATGGAGCTGTGGAAACTATTTTATGCCTGGAGTATGGTCCGGGGAGTACGGTGTATGTCTTAAACATTCCAATTGAAGTTCCTAATTTGGTGGCCGCCTGTTATGCAGTGTATTAGTTAGTATAACGTTGTCTTGAAGCAGCAGTGGGCTAAAGCGATTGACCAGCCTCGGATATTTAGCCTAGCTCCATCATAGTTTGCAGTTGCTAGCAATAGACATCTGCTGTAACCGTCTGGTCAGATTTAAGAAAAATGTAGTGAACGATATTGACACTAGTCCACCAAACTTACAACTTTATTAGTCAATTTGCGCTTGGGTCAGGATTCAGCCATTCCGATGAGCGTTTCCTACTATCTACTATGGTACCTACAAGCGATCCACTTTTCATGATAGCTAATCATTCTATTTTAAATCATTTCGCGAAGTGCGTTTGTCGGTTTGTTGTGCGCGATTCATGAGGTACCTACCTTTCAAGTTTTTCACCTTCGCAATTTGCTTCAGGTGGATTAAAACAGTTTAAAACTAAGACCGCAGCCTGCAGCTAACTCGGACGTGGTTTGCGATGGAGCTTTATTCCGGAATAGCCTTAAATTCTTCATTATCAACTTTGGTATCCGGCCATTCACGGGACTTGTTCTGCAAGTCCAAATTCACAGAACGAAAACGTTGGAACCAAAAACGCGAAACCAAATTTTCTTAATTTTCATTTCATTAATCGTTCGAGCCGCAACGCTGGTGCCACGATGAAACTCGTACTCGTAAATAACGCGTATAGGTCCTTACATATTATGCAGAACAAGCTCTCTATAGACGGCCGGAGGCCAAAATATATAATGAAGAATTGAGTACCGAATGGGAGCCACGACGAAAAAGAAGAAGAAGAAAAATTGAGTGCTATTTTGGAAGCAGATCCATCGCAAACCACTTCCAAGTTAGCTGCAGGCTGAAGTGTAGATGATGTTGTTTAGATGCACTTGAAGCAAATTGGGAAGGAAAAAAAACTTGAAAGGTGCGTACCTACTTACCTCATGAAATGAGAGCATCAAACCGACAAATGTGCTTGGACTGCTGTGTTACTTTACCTACTCATACGGCTCAATGAGAGATTTTAAATTTAATCATTACCTGTGATAAGAAGTGGATCCTGTACAATAATTGGAAATGCTCATCGCAATGGCTGAACCCTGGCAAACCAGCCAAACCATGACCCAAGCAAAAATTTACTGAAAAAAATAATACTAAAACAACTTATTTTAAATTAATTAAACTTAAACAAATGAATTACGTTTTTCAAAACGCCAAAGCATGAGTAACTAGCTGAAATATGAAATTGGAATTCCTAACCAAATAGGAGACATTTGAGATCAAAGTGGCTAGTACGACAAAACACCTATTTCATAATATGTGTAAGGACCAAATGATTAGGTACAAAAGTGTTGCTGGTAGAATATAGAAAATGTATAGTTCGTGTAGTTACCAGTACAATTATTGTACTAGTTAATTCTGATTTTGTGACTATAAAACAAGAAATAAAACGTTAATTTGATTTGAATTACATATCTCACTTTCGGCGTTTCAACTCTCAAGTTTGCTATTTATTTTATAACAGCGTCGAAAGTAGCTGGAATCCCGGTTATTTAGCCCGAAAGTCCCGAAAATCCCGGTTCTTCAAAACTTCAACCGGTTCTGCATTCCCTAGTTCGTAGTGGGCCAGTGTGCAGATCTCAAAACACGTGCTAGCATACGTAGAAACAAAAAAAAGAGACGATGATTAAAAAAAACACTGCATACTTGTATTTTATCTCATTCTCTCGCAGATTCATCCTAATTTTATATACTTAGGTATTTTTGTCTGATTTTGCGCCGCTCTTTTGTTTTATTAAAATTTCGAACAACGATGCTAAAGAAGTTACACTTCTAATTAAATGAATAGTCCAGTAACCGACTCTAGTAAAATGCCGTAATCCAATTTCCTTCCTTTCAATAGTTTATTATCTTTTTCCACATCTTTACAATACCCAAAGCGTGTTCACTGAGCTTGTGGCTCGCAAATCCAATAATAGACATAATTACATATATACACTAAATATTAGCTTATAATAATTACCTACTTATACAAGTATGCTATTAACTAGGCTGTGCCTATACTATTTAGAAACGAATATCTTTGGTTTTAGGTTTTGGAAGGACTAGATTTAAAAACAACCTAATGCTAATAAAATTCAACTACAAAATTAGCTAAAAGAATATACTAAGTCGAAATACTCTTGACAATTAAAAACTTTTTCTAAGATTAGTATAGGTATAGCCAACAGCCGACCCTGAAATAGCGCAAAGTTCCATCATAGTACCTATAGGTAGATAAGTTTAACAACCTATATGAGACGAATGAACTACCGATTTTCTCACGAGTAAAGGCTTATTCTCGAGATTAGGTACAGGTTTTTCCACGTACCTACTTAAAGTTGCTCATAAGAACTGAAACATGAGTATTTTTCGACTTAGTACACATTTTTCCACTGCTGCTTATATACATAAAACATAGGTCAAAAACCTTTAAAATTGAAAAAAAATACTCTCATACGCCAACTACATAGAAAAGAAACTAAACCGTTTGCCGTCTTAAGGCCAATAGACTCGCTTATAGCGTCAGTAGGGACATGATGTGGATAGGAATCTATAACAATAGATGTTTTTTGAAAATGGAATGTCGGAGGATTTTAAACAGTCTAAAGGCCTGTTCACACCTAAGCGGTATTCACTGCCGCCTGCGGTAGTGAAAACCGAGTGTTCACACCAAAAAATACCGCGTACCCAGGCGGTACGTACAAAATACCGCGCGAAACCCACGCGGATCCCGCGCGGTATTACCGCTACCCACAGCGGTAGAATAGCGCTCCGGTGTGAACAGGCCTTTAGGCAAATCTAAGTAGGTATTTTTAGAGGTTGATTACAGAGCTACGCGTGTATTTATGTACATGTCCAAGCTGAAACAAACGCATTATGTAGGTAATCGATATTATGGACTTTCAAAACTGAAAGCGTTATAACCATCGAATATTCAGAACAAAAATTGTAAAGTGTGCATGAAAACGGTCATTCATAAGAGTAGGTACATCGGTATTTTTCGAGTATTATCTACACCTTATTTGCCTAACTCTGTAGAATAAAGTACCTGGTCGCCTGAATTGGCTATTATAAACCACACACCGTTTCATAGTATTCATTAAATAGCAATTTTCTTTTGCATGACCAGATCCTTGGAAGTATCGTTGAACGCCTCTATCATTTGCTGGCGAGCGATTTCTGATAAAGTTTCTAAGTCATCGCGAGTCATCCCTTTAGTCGGTATCGGGGGTAGTGTAGTGATGACCACTTTACCTGAAAACACCATAATATATAAATAAGTCTAACTTAAGGCTGGTTTTACGCTAGTATATTTATGTCGCTACAGCAAAAAGTGAGTCGTAGTCGTGTCGTAGGACTATGTTTGGTAGCGCGCACGCTACGGTAGCTACGCTACGCAGCTCTACAATATCGTCACTGATCTATACCATCTATATCTAATATTATAAAGCTGAAGAGTATGTTTCTACGCTAGGATCTCGGGAGCTACTGGTCCGAATTGAAAGATTATTTTTCTGTTGGATAGTCCATTTATCGAGGAAGGCTATATAACATTACGCTACTATCAATAGGAGCGGAGCATGAATGAAGAATGTAACAAAAACTGGAAAAAATATTCCTTGTTGAGAGCTTTCATTGCGCCCGCTGACGTGCGCCTAAGTCCGTGACAGCATGTGTCTATCTATTAATTTTAAGGTTGCGTCAAATACAACCTAAGCTAAACAAATTTGTTCTAAATCTGAGTTGGTACGACCTATTTTCGATAGGTAGCGTAGCAACGCGCGAAGGGTTCACCTAGTTACTAATAACAATATTTGCTTGTCATTCGCTACATAGGCACATGCTTAAATCGGACGTGCTATCAAATTTATTTTAATGTCAGTGCACCAAACTCTTATATCGTCTCGTATAAGATAAGAAAAAACTCTTTATTACTCGTAAAAGCCGAAAAAAATACAAAAGAAGCTGGCAGCCTTATCACTTTGCGCGATCTCTTCCAAGCAACCGTGCACGGATAGGATACGAGTATTTTTTACACTGTATCGCGGCTCTTAATATATTCGGTAAATTAAACGACAAATTAAATAACCAGTGATTAATGTAGGTACCATACCAAAATACACGGACACTAGTGAGCAAAAGACATCAGTATTGAACATCGCCGCAAAATTGCTAGCTTGTCGGCTTTTAACATTTCGGAGTGTGTCACTGATCTGCGTTATCTGATTCCAACTTGCCCTTTTTGCTATCGGACTGCTCGTAGGTCAAAAAAGCGACACCGTTTCATGTTCGATGTTCCAAAGGCTCGAACAAAGATATTTGACTCTACATTTGTGATAAAAACGTCTAGGTTGTGGAATACGTTGCCTGAATGGATTTTTCCCGATGGTTACAATCTTGGTGCCTTCCAATATCGTTATCGTATCGTATCGTATCGTTATCCAATGGTGAATCGGTTTTTTTCTAGGTAAGCACGATTCATCGCAGTCCGCATAGTCGCTTAACTCAGGCGATATGGCGGCATAGATTAGACCAGGACGTCTACTCTGTTTCTACGAAAACGAAATTTCGAAAAAAAACTCTCGACTTTCCTGCTCTCGTTCTACTTCGTTTCGTCCGATACAACATTGTTTAACGTTTAAATGTTCTAAGCATACTCTAATTAGAGTAGGCTTAGAACATTTAAACGAACAAAACAACGGATCGAAGTAGAATCGGAGTTGGAAAATCGCGAGTTTATTTCGGAATTACGTTTTCGTTGAATTAGAGTAGACGTCCAGATTAAACCTATAATAGTTTTAAAATATAAATAAAACAAACGGGGTGAGCTAAATAAAACCGTTTAAAAACCAAGATATAAGTAACAATTTTTAAGAAAAACCACTGAAATATCTTAGCAAGTATTTGCTTGTGCTGAAAGAGCACATCATAAAATCGTAGTGCCATCAAACCCCAAAGCAAAAATAAAGTTTAATGGATTTTGAATGGTTGGCCAAAATTATGAGCATCAAAATAGAATCGGGAAGTAATATACTCATTCGTACCTGGTTCGAACGTCTTGGAGTCGCCGTCAAGGAAATAATATTGACTAAATACGACGGGCATTATCGGAATCTGCGCATCGATTGCCAAATAAAATGCGCCCTTCTTGAAGGGCTGGATGGTACCTTTGTTGAATCGCGCTCCTTCTGGGAACACCCACAATTTAGTCTGAAAACGAGACGAGCACAGATGAGTACAGTAGTTAACAAGTTCTTAACTTCTAATCTGTACACAGATTTATACCTACATTAAATTATCTCATTTCATTTTGTTTTTAACCCCGACCAAAATGAGGGGTGTTTTTATATTGACGTACTTATATGTATTTCCGTGGATGTGTCTGTCTGTGGCACCGTAGCTCTCAAACCTCAAACGGACTGACCAATTTTGCAGCAGTTTTTTTTCATTTGAAAGCTAGTTTCTTTGATGCGATTCTTAGCTACGTTAATATCGATTCAAGATTGCCGCCTCCACAAAATGGAGGATAAGATATTTTTTCACAACCGCCCTCAATATGAGAGCTCAACGCGGCTACAGGAGTTTTCACTTAAAAAATTACAAATTTTTTGGAAGCACTGATAGTAAGTTCCGATGGTCCATCATCAAATCATCATCCATTAATTTCTTTACCTTTCATCTGAGTAATAGCTTTCATCATCAAGCTCTCAATTTACTATCTGGGGGTCTACCAGCTGAGGAAAACTGCCTCAAATTTGAGAAGAGCACTTCTTTTTTCTTTTCGCTAGAAATTGTAGAGATAGCAAAGCCGATTTAGTTAAGCGGTAGAAGGGCTGGTCAGATGCAATCGAAATAAAACTAACGTTAACGGTAGGTATAGCATAGCATCATTTACCCTTGCCTCGATCCTGATAAAATAGTTCTTATTTAGCACATTCACACACGGCCCACTTCATACACACGTCTGGGAATCCAGGGTAGCGATTCTGAAACCATTCGGTTGCATCCGACACGGAATCTCATCTCTCGGTCTTTGTCATGCTAAACAGATAAGACAAAGACGGAGAGATGAGATTCCGTGTCGGATGCAACCGAATGGTTTCAGAATCGCTACCCAGGTCTTCCCTTATAAATGGAGAGTCAAAACCACAATCCGCCACGCTGACCAAATGCGGGTAGGTAGTAATAGTATTTATTTATTGGTTGTATTATTGCCGTTGAAGCCAACGGTAAAAGGCAACCATTGTATTAGTGCCATTGTACATTTACACTTGGTAAAAATTCTGAAGTAACGCTCTATTCCACAATGTTTGAAAACTCGACTTTTTAACCAATGTGATTCACCCACTCTTAGGTACTCGTACATACGGTGCTGAGACATGGACGCTTACACAGGTGGCTATACAGTCGTGTATAGCCAACTGTGTAAGCAAAGTAAAATTCTCACCGGTGTAGACGAGGTTCGAACCTACGGCTTCACGCTCGTTAAATTCTCTCACCTCTGGGCCACCACTGATTAGTAGCTATTACCTGATAGTATATCTAAATGAAATAGTAAATCCCTCACCTTCTGTCGTATTACACGATCAGTCGCCTCTCTCATTAATAGTCGGGCTTTCTCCGTTTTTAATCTGTCAATGAATACGAGTCCGGAGAGCCAAGCTCCAAAACCGAATGCTCCTGTAAACATCAAAGGCCTTTTTGCGACGACAGTGCATCGCTTCATGCGAGGCCACATTTCAAACATGCCTGAAAATTGTTTCATTATTATTGGAATTATCTGTATACTACATTTAGGTACCTATGTACTGCTCGTGGAGTCTGTCTGTCTGAAGAGGGCTGATACATAAAATATGCCCACATTCGTTTGGAAATATTAAAATCAAATGTTCGTCAAAGCTAATATTTGATTGATCATATTTTTTCAATAGATTTCCTACAGAAGGTGCTGATGACAAAGGTAGGTAAGTGTTCTTACTTTGTAAACGGAAAAGCGGGCAAAAATTAATTAATTTAATTACACTCATTTACTGCATAAAATTAATGAAAACTTAATATTGAAAACGACGGGATATCAGCGTATAATTCTATGAAGAGATATTTTCAACTAACCTAATATATCTAAAGAGCTCTGATGATTAGATATCACAATGTAGCATTGCTCATTATCCCAATGTTCCATCCCCCGCATCTCCCATTCTATTCCAACTATATACGAAGCATATCTACAAAATCTGGAAGCAACTCTGCAAGAAAACATAGGTACATTAAGTATTTATACCTGATTCCTACATCCCAAAATAGATTGGCATTTATTAAGAATAGAAAATAAATCAATAACTTACATTAGATTTGTAACATCTCGAGGATATATTAACACAACAGGTAATAACACGGTACATGTTATTAGAACATACGCGTAGTATAAAAAAAACTTTAGGTAATATCGAAACACATTACTTTTTTCATACAAAAAAGGCAAGGTAAAAATAAAACCCGCCAAAAATAATTCAGGATATGAGTAAGAGGAAGCCATAACTACAACTGTAATGAATGAATGAGTTAAGGATCAATACATATTACAGACTACACAAGACGGAATTTTACTGAGCAAAGTGAGTCTGCGCACTGGCGCAGTGTATTCGGCAGTAGTGCGTGCAAAGAATACATTCGGTCCTAACTGCTTGTGTTGGAATCCATTATTCTAAGCTCGAACTTAGTAGAACCAAAAAGAACGAAACACGTAGGTACCTACCTAAACCGATATTCTCTCATAACCAGCTTATGAGGATTTATTATGAAATTATGGTATTATTTAATAATAGTAGGACTCGTTAATAGGGTCAGCCTTTTTTATAATTTAGAGTGAAGGAACAAACAAGACATACCTACGACTTATGGTACGAGTAACAACACGTTTGCCCGTAACCCGTAACAGCACAACGTTATGTAGCGATTTGATCACAAAGAATACGAATCAGTGCCTAGCACTGCACTCGTCACCCAGAGATATAAGACGATTTAAATCTTTGATCAGTAATATCTCAGGAAACTTTGCATTTCAAACCGGAACCCAAATAATGTTTATTGTTTAATTGTCTATAAGTACATTATTTTTTGGTGGTAGAATAACTTCCGGTAAAGAGTCGTTCCACTACGAAATGCCTGGGTAAGTATTACACCTTTCTCAGTTCTTCTACCCCCAAAAAGAGTGGATATGCAAGTATTACTGTGTGAAGGTCAGTTGTTTTCAGAGAAATTAGGTACAGTGCAAACGCAGTGTAGTGATAGGCAGTGATTTGATTTTTTAATAGACTTCAAAAAAGGAGAAGGTTCTAAATTTGACTGTATTTTTAAAGTGAAAACTTATTTTGGTGCACCATTCACAGATTTTTTACGTAGGCCCTGGAGTGACCCTGACCCATGAAGCTCTGAGATGAAAGGCTTGATAGGATGATAGGGTGAACTCGGAACTGCCCCGCAAACCCGAGCGAGAAAGATACGGTTAGCTACTCTTCACAGCGGTGTCGCTGTGTTTACTATAATAGTTATCATAATTAATTTTATTATAATGAAGCTTTCACGTCTACTGTGCTGTCTTAAGCACACATATTTCGATTGCATAAAGCATAAGCAACCCACTAAGTAAATGTTCCGACTGCTGGGACTCGGGGCCTTCTCCCGCAAGGAGTGAGTCAAGGACATAATCCACCACGCTCGCTCAGTGCTGGTTGGTTAATGGCACATGACTTCGAAAGATTCTATGAACATGTCGGTTTCCTCACGATGTTTTACTTAACCATTTTAAGTTAGTTACTTCGTTCCAATAATCACCTAAACTTTAACGTCGATATCTTGGTGGAATTTACGACTGATTTTTTTAAATATTACTTACTTCTAAGTATGCTTATTGTAAGTAAGTATTGACGTCGTTGATAGGTAGTGATAGAGTGAGACAGAGTATCTCTCTACTTAGTCTGTGAATGAGACTGTAGTAAGTACCTACTAAGAACAAAATTTAAAAAAATAATTTACCACCGACCATCTTGGTTTTGAAATTTGTTACAGTATCTCTGAGCGCTGTAGCATGATCAGTATAACAGTTACGACCTTTCGTAACACGACACGTTTCATGAAAGTTGCCGTTAATTAGTTAGTTTAGCGGGGCCTTTTCCGCACTTTTCCGCTTTATTGGGCCATTGTGCGTGACTCATACTTCCCTTTACTCCAACCAGCCCAGGCCGTCCCAGAAGGCAAGCATCTTATTATGGTTGCGACAGGCATCCGGAACAGATGACGGAGATTGGAGGAATTCTGCACGTTGATCTGCCACACTGCTGCATTCCACAAGTACATGCTGTGTCGTTTCTTCTTCCTCCATGCATCCTCTGCATAGGGGACTGTCTGTTACACCTATGGTATATGAGTGCTTATTTAGGGGACAGTGACCATTATACCTATAACTTTACGAATTTTGTCCCTGTTTAGTCTGACGAGCTAGGGAGCGAGCTATGCTCGGAGTCTCTTTGCGCGACAGAATCCGTAATGAGGATATTCGCAAAAGAACGAAAGTAGCCGACATAGCTCGAAGAGTAGCTAAGCTGAAGTGGCAATGGGCAGACTACATCGCTCGCAGAACTGACAACCGATGGGGAAGAAAGGTTCTCGAGTGGCGACCACGAACCGGAAGACGCAGTGTTGGACGGCCTCCCACTAGATGGACAGATGACCTCACAAAGGTCGCTGGAAACCGCTGGTTGCAGGTTGCTCGGGACCGTTCGTTATGGAAATCTAGGGGGGGGCTATGTTCAGCAGTGGACGTCTTGCGGCTGATGATGATGATGAGTCTAATGAGGTTGCGGGCAAGTTTTTTAGATGCTTCCGGAATAGCATTTTTTGTTTGCCTGCATCCTTCATTGTTATTCCAATCAGTTAAATGGCCTTCTTCAGTATTTCTACGCAGCCGTGTTTTTATTTGAGCCTGGGGTATAGGCATAAGTGGTTCCGGTCCATGTACCTTTGTCTTTGCTCCCCTTTTGGCCAGCTTATCTGCTGCGTTATTACCTAGTGAGTCGCTGTGTCCTTTAATCCATTGGAGGGTCACTTTGTTCGCACCCGCTATGGATCGGAGTGCATTGTGGCATTCCAGTATAAAGACAGAGGTTATAGTATTATTTTTAAGGGCTTGAAGCACGGAGGCGCTGTCGGAGACAATTTTGATGTTTAGGTCTCCAACATCTCTGGCTGCGACTGCCTGTGCTGCCCTGGTGATGCCGATACATTCAGCTTGAAATATTGTGTTTAAGCTGTTTGATATCCTTATGTTTAAGTCATTTACGAAGACACCAGCTCCTGTGCCGCATGCGGTTTTGGAGCCATCAGTATATATCCTAACTTCTCTGCTGCCAGAGCTATCTTTCGATTCTGCATTAAGTTGGATATTGTATCTACGATCAAAGACATGTTGGCATATTGTTCTGTCCATGGGTGCCTCAAGAAGCGGTATGTCTTTCATAACCCGTTGTAGGACTTTTGAGTGTCGTGTATCAATGTTTTGTTTCCACAGTCCGTTTGCTCTTAGTCTTAGGGCGGCTGCCGTGGCCTCCTCCTGTATGACTAAATGTAGAGGTCTCAGGTTTAAGAGATACTCTAATGCGGCTGCGGCGGTGTGGTTTTGATACATCCAGCAGCTGTTACACTCGCTAGGCGTTTATCTTTCGCTGTGGTCAGTTGTGTTCTGGGCCACCACACAACTGATCCATAGGTCAGAGAGGGCCTGATAACTTACACATCAGTTATCAGGCCCAAAGCGTGATTTTAGGATTGAGACCCCATTTCTTCCCAAAAAGTCTCCGGCATTGCCAAAAAGTCATGCAGACCCTCTTTATTTTTGTATCGATATGGCTCGCCCAGTTTAATTTGTTGTCAAGAGTGACACCCAGATATTTCACTTCAGATGGTAGGGAGAGTTTGGTGTTAAATAGTTTTGGTAGGTGTAGAGTTGGTAGGTTCTGGTAACTTCCTTATGTTGGTGAAAAGAATAAGTTCTGTTTTTCTTGGATTTACTGACAGTTGATGTTCGTCACACTATTTTTCTACAATCTGAAGCGCTGAACGCATAACTTTGCATAGCATGTTTTACGCGCTCCCGCTTATCAGTATTGTAAGGTCATCCCCATAACCAATAGTAGTGTACCCTTTCTCGTTGAGTGCCTTTAGAAGGCTGTCCACTACTATGTCCCATAATAGTGGTGATAGGACACCCCCCTGGGTGCCCCCAGGGGGGTGTCCTTCCTCCCTCCCTTAACTACTTTATCGCTTGTAGTGGTACTCATCACTATCTGGGCCGCCCTCTTGATGACCAGTTCAGTAATCCAGTTCCTAATGACTGGTTCAACTTTGAGTCTTCGGATGGCGAGGTTTATGCTGTTATGCATGGTTTTATCAATGCTTTTGCAAAATCGAACGTTGCGAAAGAGGGCTAGACGGAAAAAATTAACACCAAAAGTTGTAACGACACTTACATGTGATAGAAAACGATAACAAATTTCGCCACTGAAAATAATGACTAAATAGCTCAGGTGGGAGGCGACCGCTTTAGAAATCAGGAGTCCCCGGTTCGAATCCTGACATTAATAGTCTCGTGACTTCTTTTTTTTCCTGAGAAAAATCATTACTGGGAGCCCTTTATCATCACATTTAATTCGTATCTAAATAGGTACATTTTCTAACAAAAACACTAAAAAAAATCCTACTGGCCATTTATCTCCACAAGCTAACTGTTGTACTTAACAATAGATGACGTTGCACAACTAAGCCTATGAGTATTTTGTTTGAGGCTAGACCAAAAATAATGATCAATTATTCGCTTATATTATGACAAAATAGTTATCTTTTTAACCGACTTTAAAAAAAAGAAGGAGCCCTTCAATTCTGTTGTATGTTTTTGGAGTGAAAACTTCTTTAGGAGCGCCTAGACAAATTTTCGTGGGCTGTGAATTCGATTCTAGCGTCACGCTCGGGTATGATAAGAAATCTTCGGGTAAACTTGAGACCTTAGCCATTGGTTATCTAGAAATGCGTCAGCCAATGGAAAATGCTAGAAGGGCGTGGCCTGCCCACCATGGCATGGCCATCTAGAAATGTGTCAGCCAATGGGAAATGCTTACGCATTTCTAGATGGTCATGCCATGATGGCGAGGCCACGCCCTCCGGTTACACCCGTGTAGTTTCCAAGGTAAGCTATCCAATTCTGAGTTTTAAGTTGTCACTTCTATCGGCAGTTCCTATGACTTAGTATCCTACTGCCACTTTTTTTGTATGTATGTTACGCGATAGCTCCGCTAATTGAGGATCGATTTTGATGTTTTTTTTTTCATTTGTTTGGTACGTAATACTGACAGGTGGTTCCATTTAAATTTTATCGAAATGGGTGTGGCGGTGTCCTAATAGTCGACGTAGTCATAGCTTTTTAGGGTTCCGTAAAACGTAAAAACGGAACCCTTATAGATTCGTCATGTCTGTCTGTCTGTCTGTCCGTCCGTATGTCACAGCCACTTTTTGCCGAAACTATGAGAACTACACTGTTGAAACTTGGTAAGTAGATGTATTCGGTGAAACGCATTAAGATTTTTACAAAAAAAAAGAAAAAAAGAAAAATTAGGGTTGCCCCCCATACTGAGAACTGAAACTCAACAAATTTTTTTTCATCAAACCTACACGTGTGTGGTGTCTATCTGTCTATCGATAGGTCTTCAAAAATGATGTAGAGGTTTCTAATTTAGTTTTTGTATACACTGAATAATTTGCGCGAGAGACGCTTCCAAAGTGGTAAAATGTGTGTTCCCTTTCCCTTCTAACTTCTAAAGTAAGTAAATAAAAAAACTTTAAAAAAATATATGATGTACATTACCATGCAAACTACCAACGAAAATTGGTTTGAACTCGATCTGATGAGTAGTTTTTTTTAGTACGTCATAAATACACTATTATTAAAACTTCGATCAAAGTTACAACGAACTATAAGACCTATGTGTACTATGTATATTATGTTACTTGTTGCAACGGAACCCTTCATGGGCGAGTCCAACTCGCACTTGGTCACTTTATTTTTTAAATTATGTCGTGTGTCTGAAATAAATTTTAAATTGAAGTCGGTTTTGGTTTATTCAAAGGTAATCCTATTCTTTATATTTGTATAAGTACCTTCAAATACCTTTAAACGATCAATTATTTATTAATATATTTTCTTTGGTAGTTGAAATTTTTATTGTGGATTCTAAACTACTTACTTAACTTAACTTCTACTTACTATAATACCATGTCAATCAACTAAAACAAGTCAAAAAAAAAAATTTAAACAGTCCCGCGATCGTCAGATCCCCGCCCAAAAGTACCCATTAAACTTGCGGCGTTCCCACGCTGGATCGCCAGGGAGACATTCTGAACCAGAAAACGACCGGACCGGGGATCACACCCCTTATCTCTCAGGAGTCGACCCAACGCATACACAAAATCCTTGGCCTCCGCACCCCATGGGCCCGCCGTTTCCACCGCGAACGGAACAAACTCATATGCAGACTCCAATGCGGAATACTTCAGGTGTTTACCTCTAGCGGCCGCTTCTGCACCCGCACCTGCAACTCGCTGAGTTGCAGGGAGATGGCAAGACGCAAAAGTGCTTACGCACGTGGCGTCCCAAATAAGGCAGCGACCACGTTGCCAAGGGATTAACGTGAGTCCGTCCGGTCGTTTTCCGTCCGACCGGGAGAGGCCGGGAGGCTCGAGGACACAGGGTATGTCGGCTGAAACGAGCGCTCTGCGGATAATATCGTTTAAGGCGTGGTGTCGCGGTCTTCGTCCTGCACAGCGAGAACAGCTGAGACTATGCAGTCCAGTTGCGTCCACCATCGCACCGCAAATGCAAACATGTGTTTCGCATATAGCGCAGCCGAGCCGGAAACCCGTCGCTACCCTAATAGAGTCGTCGTCAAGGAGCGTGCCCAATTGTGGGGAAGGTAGGGCATGCAACCAAGCACCGGACTCCGGCTGAGAGGCAGCATTGAGTCGAGCCAATCCGACTCCCGATGTTTCGCGTCGTAACTGTGCCAGAATGTGTGCTCCTAACAGGTTATCCCAGTTTCTCTGTATCTCAGGCTTTTCAGGGAGAACACCCTCGGGATACAACGAGGACCACGCGGTGAGAGCATCTTCTTGAAAAGGTACGCACATTGCGTCTCCGAAGCTCGGCAGCATAGTGGCAACCAATCCGGCAGCCCCATGCGAAGAAGCAAGAAAAGCGATGGGGCCAGTTTCGTGCAACCGCCGCAGCCCCAAACCGCCAAAACGGACTGGCAGACTAGCCTGGCACCACTGCGTCTCACTCATGTTGACATTCAACATCTCTTCCGCGATCCTTTTTAAAGTGTCGTCAAACATTTTCACTTCATTACTAAAATTATTGAATGTATATTTATACAAGCTTTTACCCGCGACTTTGTCCGCACAAAATTACAGGCGCAAAATAAATATTAAGGAACTTACTTGTACACCCATTCATTCACGTTTACTAAAAACAGCTTGTATTTTAATTAACATTTTCATACCATTTCATCAAAGTTCAGCGTTTGTAGCATAAAAATTATCAACCGCCAAACTAGGTTGTTGATTAAGAATAAAATTTACTAACCAACCAACTAGGTGGATAGCGTGGTTGGTCGGTTAGTAATAGACGTAACCGACAGTTTGAGTTACTTCCACATTCCACATTCCACATCTATATCCATCTATCCATATCTATACTTATAATAAAACGGGGGTAGCGGGTCGAATTCTGTACATTGAAGATATTTTGAAAAAAATTTTTTCGGGGGCACTCCATAGTCGATACTGATGGCGAAACTGTATTTTTTTTCTTTCATGTCTGTCTGTCTTTCTGTATAGGGAACTCTCATCACGCCGAAACTACTGATTCAATTCAAATGAAACTTGACTTGATTTAAGATCATACTAAGTAGATGGTAGCTGTCTACTTTTGATCCCCAAATTCTGCACGGTTTTCTTGCAGAAAGGGGTGTTTGAATGTGAAGTAAGAATGTGTATTTGGTTGTAACTCATGTTTGCGTTGTTCAATTTCGTTAATTCTTATTTTGTTAGAAAGGACACATTTTTTGTATATTTCCATCAAAATTTTAACATTATTGGTGCTGTGGTTCGGAAATTACACAGAAATCTATACTAATATTATAAAGCTGAAGAGTTTGTTTGTTTGTTTGTATGTATGTTTGTTTGTTTGTATGTTTGTTTGTTTGTTTGTATGTTTGATTGTTTGTTTGTTTGTTTGTTTGAACGCAAGGTTCTCTGGAACTACTGGTCCGAATTGAAAGATTATTTCTTTGTAGGATAGTCCATTTATCGAGGAAGGCTATAGGCTATTAACATTACGCTACTATCAACAGCAGCCGAGCATGAATGAAAAATGTAACAAAAACGGGGAAAAAATATTGCTTTTAGAGAGCTTTCGTTGCGTGACAGCATTTGTCATATGTTAAAGGTTGCGTCATTAGAACCTAAAGTAACCGAATTTGAACAAAATTTGAATTGGTACGACCAATTTTCGATAGATGGCGTAGCAACGCGCGCGCACTCAGCTAGTTATAATAACGGTAATAGTAAGTTCGGTACACACTAACTTCTAAGTATACTGTGACACTGTAAACACTAGAGATGTGATGGAGGTCATTTTATCGGAACCGATTTCAGAGTCGGAGTTTTAAAATTTGATTTATCGGAGTCGGAACCGAAGTCGGAGGCATAGGCAGGATTAGAAGTGTTGGCAGGAGAGATATTTTTATTGGGTATATTTTTTTTGCCAAACACGTGGGGACACGAAAAACATTGACGAGCAATTGATTTAGGAAGTAGGGATTTTGTATTTCCATTTACTATCCACCACAATAAGGTATTTTCTGTAATATTTATACACCTTTCCTCCGATTATAACCTCCGTTTTAAAAGTTTCGGAGCCGAAGTCGGAAGTCAGAACCGAAGGTGTAATAGTAATCGGAAGTTCCGAGTTATCGGAGTCGAAGCTCATCCCTGGTACACACACCGCGCTCAAATCCGTCATTCGTCATCCATGGTCAGCTTATAATAATATTACAATACCTTTCTAATGTTTTTTCACATTAACAGATGGCAGCTCCTGGTACGAAACACTGATATTTATTAGAAAATATTCACAATCTGATATTTATTAGAAAATCTGTAATGTAGTATTTGTGGTTGTAGCGGAAATATAAATACATCATCTGTGAAAATTACAACTGTCTAGCTATCATCGTTCTTGATATACAGTCTGGTGACAGACAGAAGCACGAACGGACGAACAGCGAAGTCTCAGTAATACGGTCCCGTTTTTACCATGTACATATATTATATGGAAGACAGGGAGGCGGTTTTTTGAATATTAACAAAAACTGGATGACAAGATGTTCAAGCCCACTACCAGTCGGAAGCGTGCCCAGTATGCTGGCGGTAGTAACATGCTGAATAGCAATGTTTATGCGTTGGGCCAAATAAACGCCAGCATTTTGGTCACGCGTTGCGTCGGCCAAGCGACTAAACAAAACTAGACAATATTCAGACTCTGGATCTGTGAGAGGAAGCTGCTATTTGATACAATCAATGCTCTCTCTGGGTAGTGATTCTGAAACCATTCGGTTGCATCCGACACGGAATCTCATCTCTCGGTCTTTGTCATGCTTTAGCATGGGTGGACAAATAGGTTATATGTTCTATTGTAACATTTTATTGATTTTTTTGAAAAAACAGAACAAAATAAAAAGTAGCCAAGTGCGAGTTGGACTCGCCCATGAAGGGTTCCGTTGCAGCAAGTAACATAAGATACATAGTACACATAGTTCTTGTAGTTCGTTGTAACTTTGATCGAAGTTTTAATAATAGTGTATTTATGACGTACTAAAAAAAAACTACTCATCAGATCGAGTTCAAACTAATTTTCGTTGGTAGTTTTCATGGTAATGTACATCATATATTTTTTGAAGTGAAAACTTCTTTAGGCGCGCTATAGACAGAATTTTCGTGGGCTGTAAAATGGATTCATCAATCGTCACGCTTGGATATGATAATAGATCGGATCGGATCGGATATGAAATCTTCGGGTAAACTCGGTAAAAACGGCCAGGTAGGTAACAGAAACAGTAAAGAGTTTCGATTACCTACCTCCAACAGCCCAGCGTTTATCTCCAGATACCAGGACAACAGAAATATAAAAGAGCGTTTGCCCCTAGTTGCAATAATTACGTTGATATAAAACTAGATGGCGCAACCATCGATTTAGCTGGCGGTGTTGAAATTAAGCGAATGTACATAGACCTACGATGGTTTAACAAATAATTTGTCTTCTAACAAGGTAATAAATAAATTAAACGATTCAATTAAAAGTGAAAACATTGGAGTCACAAGTTTTCACTTCTATCGGCAGTTCCTATGACTGCCAATTTTTTTTAGTTTTTTCATTCTCTTACTTTAGAAGTTAGAGAGGGGGGGGACACACATTTTACCACTTTGGAAGCGTCTCTCGCGCAAATTATTCAGTGTAGTCAAAAATTATACTAGAAACCTCAACATCATTTTTGAAGACCTATCGATAGACATCACACACGTGTAGGTTTGATGAAAAAAAAATTTTTGAGCTTCAGTTCTCAGTATCGGGGGCACCCCTAATTTTTGTTTTTTTACAAAACTTTTGTAAAAATCTTAATGCGGTTTACAGAATACATCTACTTACCAAGTTTCAACAGTGTAGTTTTCATAGTTTCGGCAAAAAGTGGCTGTGACATACGGACGGACAGACAGACAGACAGACATGACGAATCTATAAGGGTTCCGTTTTTACGTTTTACGGAACCCTAAAAACAGCAATTTCATTTATATTATTTTATTTCTTTCTCAGTACATAATTAGAAAATCAATTAAAACGGTGAAGGAAAACATCGTGAGGAAACCGACATGTACCTAGAATCTTTCGAAGTCATGTGTCATCCGCCAACCCGCACTGGGCCAGCGTGGTGGATTATGGCCTTAACTCTCTCCTTGCGAGAGAAGGCCCCGAGTCCCAGCAGTGGGAACGTTTAGTGGGCTGTTGATGATGATGATGATGAATTAGAAAATAGTATTACTAAGAAAAAACAAATCGGGTGACATATCTGTCGCAATATGATGTGTATTTGTAGGTTGTAGATCGATAGATAGTTAGCAAATTCGTTTATTCACTAATTGTCAATGATATTAAAACTATGGATTTTATGTCGGCGTTCAAAAACGGCTCTACTCAACAACAGACAAAACCCCTCAAGTCAGCTAACTTTAGGTCAGTCGTTGTATGACTTTGCACCTTAGCGGTCGCATTGCGTACTCCCTTAAGATGGTGTTTTGCATCGTAACATCGTGCAAAAATTATAACAAAATGGTGAAAAAGAGAGAATCATAATCATATTTTCATATTTCAGAGAGAATCATATTTTCAGTAAGTACATCTCATTCTGTCAATTTTGGGTCGTTAATACTCGAAAAAGCAATTTATAAACAATTCTTTATTATACTTCAATTCAAAGTACGTAATGTATCCAATAGGGATTGCCATCCGGTAAAACGAATTTGATATTCCGGTGATTCCGGCATAAGGTGTTATCCCGAACGGATGAATCGATTTTATTTTTGAAGTGAACATTTCTTTGGGCTCACCAGCTCACCACGCAAAGATTTTTCGTGGGCTGTGTGTGAATGAATCATCGTGACGCCCGTAAATGAAAGAAATGTTCTGATGAACGAGAGGGAGCAAGAAAGAAAAAATCAGCTGCTGTTGTCTGGCTGCTGTCACCGTGTTTTGACGTGACACCGTCTCATAAAGCGATGAACGCCGGGTCAGTGAAAAAGTGTCCCGTTATGATCATTGTCCCGTTACGCTCATTGTGAGCTTACACCGCATCTAATTTAACCCTCAACCAAAAAATGGGTGGTGTAAGTTTAACGTCGATGTCTGTCTGTCTGTCTGTGTGTCTATCTGTCTGTTGTCTGTCTGTCTGTGTCTAAATTTGTTTCAAGGAAACTAATATTGTTTACCCACTTTGAAATACATTCTGTGTACTAAATATCGGGAATTTCTCAATAAAACAAAAATACAAATTATTCATCTAAATTTATTTTATCGCCTTCAGAGTAGGCCCCATCGCTTGCAATACAACATCTCCAACGCTTCACCCAGTCTTCCATACATTTTTCATAGGCTATTTGCGGTATGGCCTTTAGCTCATTCAGCGAATTTTCTTTTATGGCTTCTATCGACTCAAAACGTTTTCCTCGAAGTGGTAATTTTAACTTGGGAAATAAAAAAAAGTCAGACGGAGCCATATCAGGTGAATACGGGGCTTGGTCGAGAACTTTTGTTGAATTTTTCGCTAAAAACTCTTTCACTATCATGGCTGTGTGTGAAGGTGCATTACCATGGTGCAGCATCCATGAGTTGTGTTGCCACAAATCTGGACGTTTTCGGCGGAGACTCTCACGCAAACGCTTCATGACGCCTAAATAATATTCTTTATTCACTGTTTCTCCCTCTGGAAGGAATTCGGTAGTAAAAAAAAACTGTCAGCATCACCTTTATTTTGGAGCGACTTTGCCGCGGTTTTTTGGGTTTCGTCTCGTGTTCGAGACGCCATTCTGAAGACTGTTGGCTTGTTTACATGTCGTACTCATAAACCCATGTCTCGTCGCCAGTTATTATACGTTTCATAAAGGTCTGATCCGTAGAAGCTCTGGAAACCATGTCTTCAGCGACATGCTTTCGCTGCGCTTTTTGAACAAAATTGAGCTCTTTTGGAACTAGTCGAGCGGCGACGCGTTTCATTCCTAAAATGTCAATGAGAATGTTGTGGACGGACTTAAAAGATATGTTCACCTCACTAGCCAACTCTCTCAGACTCATACGTCGATTTTCGAGCACTAGCTTCTTGATTCAGTCGATGTTTCCTTTGGTCGTAGCGGCTGAAGGTCTACCAGAACGAGGCAAGTCTACTACTACTTACTTCTCGGCCTTCTTTAAAAGCCTTATACCATTCATAAGCCCTTGTTTTCGATATACACGATTCGCCGTAGGTATTTCGCAACATTTTTAGTGATTCACCACATGAAATATCATTCGAAACACAAAGTTTAAGGCACACTCTTTGTTCAACAATATTTTCCATTGTAAAAATCGCCGAGAACTCAAAACTATGACCAACAAAAAGTGTAGTCTATAACAAATTAAATGACACATCCCGCTCAAACTTTGCGCGCTAAATCAGTACAGTGCTACCAACTACCAACATGCAGTAAAAAAATTAGAACGACCTCTTTTACACGGGTCTTTTTATTGACATATTCCCGATACTTTTTACACAGAGTAGTACTTATCAAGCAATTTTAATCATACAGCCTAACCAACTGGATCACGTAACCACAAAGGCTACAAATATATTATGGTAATGCACTAAGGCCGTAGGTAGAGACTGGGGACTTAAACTAAAACTGTGTCGATGGATGTACACACGTACAGTACCGCAGTACCCGGCGATAAGTATTGCACATCGGCCTTTGGAGGGAGACAGTCGGCTGATTTCGGCTTCGTAGAGCATTATCTCCGTCACACACTACCTATGTGACGTTTTGTCAGTCGCTCAGTCGTTGTTCAAGTGCGACAGAGTGCGGTCGCGTCCAGTTAAAAAAATATATATAGAGTTGTTAACACCCCCAAATTTAAATAATTTAAAGTTGTACTATGGCATCTTTAGGAAAAAAAGGGAAACCTTTACGAGGTCAGTCACGCCAAATTATCTACAATGTTTATAAATATTTTCTAACCTTTTCAATATTTTTAAGCTGACAGATTTAAAAAAATGAAGATAAAACTGTAAGTTGTTATTTTAAGAAGGTTCAAGCGCGAGTTGCAAATGCCACTGGAATTTCAAGAAGAACTTTGAACAATATATTAAACGAAGTCAGTACTGAAACACATTCTACTGAAATTAAGTTTAGCACTCCAAAAAAAGGGAGACCAAAAAAGCAATTTCGTTTGGATATGGACGATTTTGATTATGATGTTGTTCAAAGAATGGTGTATGATTTTCACTTACGATTTAATGAACTGCCAACAATAAAGTCATTAAAAGCTAAATTATGTGAAGCTATTAATTACAATGGGTCTGAAAAGACGTTGAGAAAAATACTTCACGAGATGGGATTTCGGTTCACTAAAATGGAAGACAATCGAAAAGTTTTAATGGAAAAGCACGATGTAAGCCTCAAACGAATGGAATATCTCGATAAAATGCGCAAATTTCGCGAAAGAGGAAAAAATATCGTCTACATGGATGAGTCTTACATACATACATACATCCCACACTAAAGGGAAATAGACTACAGGCCCGTGAACAAAATTTACGGGTCAAATGAACCAGCAGGAGACCTATGTGGGATGATAGACGGGTACAAAATAATAAGATTCAGCACTATGCCGTCACTTGTAAGCTGTCCAACTGAGTGCAGGTGAGAATTCAAAAGTGCAAGTAGAGTGGGTACATTTTGATCAATTGTTTCTGCATGGCATTCTTACCATCCCATAGATCCGTGAAAAATAATGAGAAAACGCGTAGTGCCGTACAAAAATAGTGATCCACAAAGTCGGAAACATTATTGATAATCCGGAATTTTTGAGGGAAAATTTGGTCATTTGATACTGTACGGCATCGGTTCCATACAGTTGCAATACTTCTTCTAACCCATTATTCCGCAACGCCGTACAAAAATAACGGTCCAAGAGAAAATGATCGGGGGTTCAACTTCCTCTTTTCAGTGATCCGGAGAGGTGATTTGAAAAAGTACGGCATCGGTTCCAAATGATTATCTAGCACTCAAACGGGCAATTAAAAATAATGCCGTATAAAAATTACTGTTCAATTGAATGTTCACCGATAATTACATTAATTTCATCGTATACTTCATTTATAAAGGTGGTAGGTCATTTGATCCTGTGCGGCGTCCTATTTTTCTACATGACATTGCTAAAAACTATTGTTGTCTAATAATGCCGTACAAAAGAAAGTGTTCTAAAAAAAGTAACAGAGGAATACAAAACATGCAAGTTTTCAATTATTTGAATAACCATACAACCATGCCGCTGATAAGAAGAAGCGAAAGTATGGGATGTTGGTGTCGCAGTACGAATTTGTACCTGTTGCCGTGGAGACCTTGGGTTGTTGGGGCGCAGAGGCTAAAGGGTTCCTCTCAGAATTGGGGCGCAGGCTCAGGGATAATACGGGTGACTCCCGCTCTGGTGCGTTCCTGGAGCAAAGGTTGGCCATTGCCATTCAGCGTGGGAACGCGGCGAGCATCATGGGCACTTTTGCGCCGGGAGCAATTAGAGGTGGGTTATTCGGAGATTAGTTTGTTAAATTATATTTTTAGGAATCAGAAGTGTAATTCTAAATTTTAACCATAGATTAATTAACTATAAGAATCTTCAACATATTATCATTGTTTTAAATAGTATTCAAGTAAATAAATTGGAAAAAAATAATGCCGTACATTTTAACCCTTAATCAAACCCTTTTTAACGTATAAATCCACGGATACTACAGGTGACTATCACAATGAAATGAATAACGATAACTACGAGAAATGGCTGGTTAATCAATTAGAATCAATTAGTAGAAATGTGGGTATGAATTTAACTAAAGTAAAAACGTTATTGACTGAAAAAGTAAACATGATTGGGACTGAAGAGTGGAAAAAGATTTGCGATCACACAATCAAATGTGAGAATGAATATAAAAGCATTAAACACGGCTTAGACAATTACACTGATAGACTAGTGATAAATACGGCTGATAGTGACAGTGATATTGACCTCTTTGAGAGCACAGATAGTGAAATAGAAGTAATTGAGAATAAGAATTATTATTATTACAATGTCTCACTTTAACAATACCTACAATGGTGTTTATTATGTACACTACAGCTGTAATTTTCCAAAATAATTAAATACGTAAACATAATGTGAACATATTTTTAGGGTTCCGTAAAACGTAAAAACGGAACCCTTATAGATTCGTCGTGTCTGTCTGTCTGTCCGTATGTCACAGCCACTTTTTGCCGAAACTATGAGAACTATACTGTTGAAACTTTGTAAGTAGATGTATTCTGTGAACCGCATTACGATTTTTTCAAAAAAAAAGAAAAAAAAGTAAAATTACGGTTGCCCCTCATACTGAGAACTGAAACTCAATTTTTTTTTCCATAAAACCTACACGTGTGGGTGTCTATCGATAGGTCTTCAAAAATGATGTTGCGGTTTCTAATATAATTTTTGTCTACACTGAATAATTTGCGCGAGAGACACTTCCAAAGTGGTAAATTGTGTGTCCCCCCCCCCCCCCTTCTAACTTCTAAAGTAAGAGAATGAAAAAACTAAAAAAAATATATGATGTACATTACCATGCAAACTACCAACGAAAATTGGTTCGAACTCGATCTGATGAGTAGTTTTTTTTTAGTACGTCATAAATACACTATTATTAAAACTTCAATCAAAGTTACAACGAACTACAAGAACTATGTGTACTATGTATATTATGTTACTTGCTGCAACGGAACCCTTCATGGGCGAGTCCAACTCGCACTTGGCTACTTTTTTATTTTATTTTACTCGAACCTAATGCCATCACTTATAGAACACTTATTGGTGTATTTTATACAAAGAATAAAAAGAATTATTAAAAGAAGCAAATTAAAATTGTTTTAACAGCTCCTAATAGATACCGCACTGTTTGTATTTCGTGCTACAGAGATGACGCTCTACGAAGCCGAAGTTGGCCGATTGTCTCTTTCCAGGTGTCGATGTGCAATATTTATCGCCGGGTACTGTAAAATCCTAGATCGTGCGAAGATAATTATCCCAGAAGTATGCCATGGCACAGACCGTATAGCAAGCACATATTTAGATGGGAAGAATTTTGGGTTGGCTACAGAGGACCATACCCAAACAGACACAGATTCTAAATGCATTCGGTTGCATCCGACACGGAATCGCATCTCTCGGTCTCTGTCATGCTAAACAGATAAGACAAGGACCGCGAGATGAGATTACGTGTCGGATGCAACCGAATGCATTTAGAATCGCTACCCTGTACGGATGGGTTTTGTTGTTGCAACCGAACAACCGATTGCACGGTCTGTGTTCTGTGCGATCGTCAGACAAAACAGGGTAGCGATTCTGAAACTATTCGGTTGCATCCGACACGGAATCTCATCTCTCGGTCTTTGTCTTATCTGTTTAGCATGACAAAGACCGAGAGATGAGATTCCGTGTCGGATGCAACCGAATGGTTTCAGAATCGCTACCCTGAAGACTGTTTTGCTAGTATCGTAAATGTGGCCTACAGATTAATCGTAATACCACGTTTATTAGACTGTGATAATACTTTCTGTAAACTGACTATGATATTACACTTAGAATAAGGAATATTACTTTCGCTGGTGAAAAACATGAATAAACAGCTTTGTCTCTAATAAATTTGTGTTATCTGTATCAAAATAACATGAAAACATGAATACGCGCGAAAATTAACGTTACTTTTGACATAAACAACTAACATTGGTAGATTACTAGCCCATTACTAGCTAGGTATCTAACTAAATTTAAAGTTTTGTAGCAATTTAGCGATATTTAATCATTATTGTCGCAGTATTGTATGTATACCATTTAATAGAAACCAGAGACATTACAAAACACAAAACTACCATCTGAAACACCATCTCAGGTATGGCTACAGAGCTTAAAATTGAATCAGGAGTTCAACTACTTGCGCGTCTGACGAAAAGACCCAGCATCGAAAAGTTTTACCCGCAGTTATTCCAGACTGGACCAACAGGTGGTGATCTTATTGAGATTTATAGTGACACCTGCACCTCACCTATTTTAACAGATATTGTAACTGAATTACTAATCAACACCAAGCCAAAGGAAGTATCAGCCGAAGTTCTCATCTTTGACACTGACGGAAATTTAAATTATGAGGAACTTGTAAATGGCTTAAAGAAGAAAATACGAGCTGCATTAGGTATTACACATAACATGTCACCAGACTACTATAAGGAAGAAGTTGGCAAAGCTTTAGCCCGCTTGCATATTTCAAACATAATATATGACGCGACACAGTTTTACACAACAGTACTCAACTTGGAAAACTCTTTGATTGAACATCCTAAGATATCACTGATTATTTTTAATACTCTAACTGCCTTCTATTGGTCAGAACAAGGTTTCAAAATTACAAAAATGGATTTATATACAAAAAGTTTAATAAATATTATACAAAAAATTACAAAAGAATTTAAAATAACATGTATGTACACAAGACCAGTATATTTTTGTACAAATAAAGAGTTTGAAAATGTTCCCACAGTAAATTACCAAGTACAAATGTTAGAGAATGATAAAGGCCATTACCAGATCAACTTAAAAACTGGGGCTATGAATATGACCAAATTTTTTAAAGTTATAGATGGTGAATTAAAATGGATTTTATAAAGGTCTGCATTTTTGTGGACCTAGTGTGTGCAAGATAATCTGTGTGGCCAACACCATTGTCAATTCTGTCTCCAATTTGCACAAACTTTCCAATACCGGTTTTCCTTTCAGATTATGATCTCATATTTCTCGTTTGTATGGATGATCTCAGACTTCCAAAAACCTTACTGTAAAAATATTAAATAAACTTTCGGTAGTGGTACTCTTACTCTTGACAGAGTCCACCTGGGGAAGGACCACACCTTTGCCAGTTATCCTACCGCCAAGTAGTTGCTTACCATCAGGCACATGTCCTGCTTGACTCGTCATTCTTTATTTAAAAAAATAAATAAAAAAAAACTAGTATGCAAAATTAATTCAAATGATAAAAATCAGTTAAAGGATATCATTGTCACGAATTACACGCAAACTTATCTTGCAAACACCACAACACAGTTGTGAAATGTGATATTTCAAATATATTTTGTTTGTAAGATAGTGTATGATAGTGTGTACATAGTGTGTGCAATCCACGAATAGGCGCCCCACCAATTTTTGGTTTAGGGGATTGCGTTTGTAGTGTGTATTCTATTCATTGTAGTGTGTGTGTGCATTCATAGGTAATTAGTGTGTACCAATAACACTCAAACATTGACAGAAGCTTGCACACATATACTATAAACGGTTAGGAGGAATAGTGGGGCGCGGCTTCGTGGATTGCACTATTTGTACATGTACCTATAATTCAACATTTAAAAAAAAATAGACCAGCAGCATGATACTGCATTATTCTTAGTAAGATGGATAATTACTACAAGTTTGTAACATTGTACTTAAAATATTATTAATACTAATGATTTCTGAGTAACATTAACACTGCTACTTTAAATACTATCATAAGAACATATTTATGTTATTGTAAAAATATACTACCTTTAGAGAGATTACAGAATACTGGTGACAGAAATATCTACTTAATTGTACTTTTAAACTTATTTATAACTCCTTTCACTATTTAATCAGACTATTACAAACTAATGATAATTTGTGCATTAATAATCCATGATTAATTAATTGATATAATCCTTAAAATTATTATCTTATTAAATATTGTACAGCTTTCCTAGCCATTCTAATAAGCAAAAGCTCATAATCCAACAAATAAAATTATACATAGAGATCATCAGTATTTGAGATTCAATTAAATGATACCACATTACATCATTAGATAAATCACATACAGGAATGCTGAAAATCCATGACTAAAAAAGTTCAGATTTTCCCATTTTTTCATGGTGTGGAAATATGAGTATCCTGACTCTTGTACAGCAAACGATGCTTCAAACATAACTCCTAAATATGCAAGATGTACAACAGTTATCAAAGAAAAAATTGAGTTAACAAACACAGCAAGAAAACTGTTCTCTTTGAATTTATGGTCACATTGTTTTATACATGGATTGGCAAAGCAACATACTTCTAGTGCAGACGCTACTTTGTGACGTAAATTATATTCCACAAAAGAGAAAGTACCTATACTGAGGAGTACAGCAGAGAATTGGAAGTTTAAGCCATGCAGCAATGATGATACTACATAAGTTATAAAAATTGCTGTGAATTTTCCATAAGGTTGGCAAGCTTTGAATACATAATTTTTTAACCACTGGTGCATCGGTATATTCCAGTAAATCACCACTTGGACTAATGATCTCGGTAACTCAATAAATAGAGGTTTTGTAACTTGAAGTTCACTATGGCAGTCATTAGTCAATCCAAAGCCAGCTGATGTCATTGATACTAAAGACATGCTGGACACAAAATAATGTGACATTCTGAATGCTTGAGCGTCTCTGTATGCTAACAGCCATTTAGTCAGTTCATCATCAATGAACCATGGAACAATACAATTTGATAGCACCAAAAATAACATAGAGAGGAACAAATTCACTACAATTATTTTTATCCATCTTTTATTTAAAAATTTATAATCCAAATAACGGTTATATGTATGAAAAGATATCCAGGGACCTAAAATAGAGTTAGCTGGACAAAGTATGTAACCACCAAATTCAACAGGATTCAACATCTGCTTGAATAAATCCCTGTCTAATTCAATTGCAACTGATATTATCTTCATGGCTGCTATCATTTGTATTCCTCGAATTTGTTGCCACATTTTTGGATTTAGTACATATGCTTCACATAGTAATAAAAAGGCAATAACAGCAATTGACACTAAGAGCCCTCTCCAACGTTTGGTAAGGAAAGACAACAATATTATTAGAATATATGAACCTGCACACAAACCAACTGTCCATAAAAAGGGTGGTCCGATATTGTAGTAAAGTAAAAAGCCGCCGATGACTAAACATATACTATGACGAACATTTTGAGGTAAAGATACTAATTGAACGATGGCCCGCAGCAAAATGTTAGCAATAATTAAGTCTTTCGCAAACTTGAGACCTTCATATAGGGTTGGTTCACCACACAAAGTTAAATAGTTCCATGTAGACTCCACATAATCTTCCTCTTCCATCGTTACTTTAGTGCTAGTAACACGGTTACGTTTTTAAGCAGCGTGTATCAGAATCAAAACAAACGTTACAGAAATCGATAAGTACGAGTAAAATGTAATACGCATCACCCGGTATTACGGGCAAACTCTGTACCCACTACCTCAACCTCAAGTTTTCTTATGTCACGAAAGGTATAAGGATTGTCCAACGATAGTTTACTGGTATAGTCTATTTTAAAATTGTACTAAAATTCGAATTCCTTCCGTCCATTACATAGTTACATAGGTTTATATTATTTAAAAGTATAGGTATTTTAAAGGATAGAGGATAGAGGTGCTACAAAATAATAGAGGTGGGCGATTATGAGATATACTAATGAAATCATTCGATTTTGGGGATGTTTCGAGATATTTCGATTTAACAGTTTGTAGTCACTAATTAGTAGTCAGTCACGCACGCGCGCGAATCGATTCACTCACGCAGCACAGCACAGCCGCGAGGAGTGAGGAGGCAATATGGCAATAATACCACAGATCACTAATAATAACACGATGCGGTCTCTCGGCGGCGTGGTATAAAAGCAGGAGAAGAAAGAGCAATAAGAGTTACCTAAAACTAAGTCTAAAACAATTTATCAACACAAAAATCAGTAAACTTAACGTGAATTAAATCCACATATTAAAAAGTGTCACGAATTACACCACTGTAATAAAAACAAACCAAATTCGTGCCGGATGAGACGCGGGAAGCGCGCTCCTGCATTGCCTACATTACAATGTTAGTATTGCAGGAGCGCGGCTCAGGGCTGACGATCTTCCGTATGTTTTAATTTTATTGTGGTGCCACGATTTTAAAATTGCGACAACCCTACCCGTGTCTAGACATTATCGGTGTTTCTTTCTGCGATGAACTACTAGTAGTATTCCTCTATACTGTGGTACTAGTTTACTAGTTAGTAATCGTTAGATTATGGAAACAAATTAGTTACTAATTTCAGAATCGATTTTCAACATTAGTAATCCATAATAATCATTCATCATCGCCCACCGGCACCGATAAGCACACAGTGATATTTAAATGTCATTGACAGTGACAGTAAAATGATATTATACAGTAAGCAGTTGTTTTATCTTCTGTGCAGTAAAAAAAAAATTGGCAGTCATAGGAACTGCCGATAGAAGTGAAAACTTATAACTCAGAATGTGAAGCCTACTTTGGAAACTACACAGGTGTACCGGATGGCGTGGCCTGACCATCATGGCATGGCCATCTAGAAATGCATTAGCATTTTCCATTGGCTCACGCATTTCTAGATGGTCATGCCGTGATGGTTAGGCCACGCTCTTTCAGCATTTTCCATTGGCTGACGCATTTCTAGATGGCCAATGGGCGTGGCCCCGAGTTTATCCGAAGATTTCTTATCATACCCGAGCGTGACGCCAGTGATGCTAGAATTCAATTCACACCCCACGAAAAATCTGTCTAAAAGCGCGCCTGCGCGCCAAAAGAAGTTTTCACTCCGAAATACTTGGGAGGTGTCAAGGGACATTCTGACGGAACGAAGTTGTACAAAATATTGCAACTCTTTACTGTTTCTGTTGCCCTGGTACTGGTACCTAGAGGCAAATGCAACTCTTTTGTATTTCTGTTGTCCTGGTATCTGCGTAGTGATTCTGAAACCATTCGGATCGGGCTGATTCACGGAAACTGGCCTCTACCGACTGGTTCGGGCAATTTGCGATTCTCAACGCCAATTCCGATTACTTTTGACGTTTGCAATCGACTACCAGCTGTTTTCTAATCGGATGGGATTCGGACAGCTTTTTTGTCGTGGATAGCTAAATAGGATTTTCAGATTATTGTATTTACTTGATTTTTCTCTGTTTTTCTCAATATTTCTGTAAGATTATGGACAGTAAACGACTTTTTATTAACTTTAGTGTGTAATATGTGTTTAGTTTTTGGAATTTTGGGTTTTGAAGTTTTCAAAGTTGGCAGTTTGTGCTCAAAAGAATTGCTAGAAATAGATTATTGCCACATTTGATTTGTTGATATTGTTTATTTTTTGAGATGAAAATATGAAACATGTTTGTTGTTTGAGCAAAAAGCCAAGAAACCACAAAGAAACATTGGAGATACGAGACATCACGTCAAACAACGATATAACAGCAAGAGCGGAAACAACTTTGGCCCCAGTGGTCACAAACATAGTCGGAGCTAACTAAGTAAGAAGACCGTGTGATAAGTGCGTGCGTCTATAATATTACTTAGTGCCAGCCCAAAAGGGGTGACCTACGAACCCCTCTGGTCCTTGTATAACAAACAGTATTTTCGTACCTATCTATTCGACTTTAGTTCTATCTATAGATGAAGGAAAGGTTACTTAAACGTACTTCTGCCAGAACTTATTGGTCCCCAATCCCTATAATGACAACGCAGACCCCGTAGGTGTATATAAAAGTAGCACCTTGCCGGTGTACGGCATGTGATTTAACAAACATTAAATTTACTTAGACATAGCTAGATATGTGGGACAAAATCCCCAAAGTTATAGGTACTATGACAATTGTCCTCTAAACAAGCACTTATTCAATATAGGTGTGACAGAAAGCCCTCTATGCAGGGTACAGGATGCATGGAGGAAGAAGTAATGCCACAGAATGTGGTTGTGGAGTGCAGGAGCGTGGCGGACATAATTCTTCGACTCTCCAGCAGCAGTCCCGGAGGCCTTCAACAACAATTCAGATGTATGAGCAACGTCCAATGGCCTAATTAAGAAGCTAAGCGTGGAAAAGACCCCGTCTAACTAACTATAGCAATATATTACTGTGTTGTTTTACAGATATATTTTGGAAATAAAATAACATGTAGACCACAAATTATCCATTATTTTGTCCTACTCAATATGTAATGTAGGAACATTACATATTTCCTACATTAAATATTATTATATACTTATTTATAAAGCCGTGGTGGCATAGTGAGAGAATGTCAGACACAATTGTTTTATCATAGATTCTAATACCGCCTGTTGTACCGGATTATCTATTTCTGCAAGTTTAAAACTTTGCTGCTGTAATTTGATTAAAGTTTCCTGGCTATTAACAAAAGGACCAGTAATTTCTTCATTATTATTATACAAGGTGATTATTATAACTAAAAAATCAAATGAAAAAACATTTATTTCCGTAAGTATTTTAATAATCATTGAAGAATTTATTAATGCTTTATATTCTACATCATTTAGCAATAAAGTTGAAACAAAGAGATAGTGATTTCTTCATTATTACCATACAAGGTGATTGTTATAACTAAAAGATCATTTATTTCAGTAAGTATTTTAATAATAATTGAAGAATTTATTGATGCTTTAAATTCTGCATCATTTAGCAATAAAGTTGAAAAAAGAGATAGTGTACTAGACTAAAGTAAGCAGTGCTTTTTTACCATTGAGGACAACTGTTAGTAAGAGACCAAACAAAAATTTGTAAAAAAATATTTAATAACTAGCGGCCCGCTCCGGCTTCGCTCGAATAATAACCTAGATATCAACTGCAGCGCCATCTGCCGTAGCCTATGTTACTCGGGAATAATGTAGCTTTCCAAAGGTGAAAGAATTTTTGAAATTGGTCCAGTAGTTTCGGAGCCTATTCATTACAAACAAACAAACAAACAAATCTTTCCTCTTTATAATATTAGTATAGATAGTATGCCAGTAGATGTATTAGCTCACATATATGCATATTAATAAATTGATAACATTACATTATAATATATTAGTATTAGTTTAATAATAAAAGCCTAAAAATATTTAAAAATAAAACATTTAGACTTTTTATTCATACCACATTTAATTTTTCTAATTATAGACATAATACAATCCTAACTAACTGCATAATAATACCTAATTGGTATTTTGTAATTTCTAAAGCTATTAAAATTACAACAATCCCAAGTTTTTACTAACTACAAGGATTTTTCAAATCAAATCAAATCATTTATTTCCTTGTGGGCCTAGGTTATACAGATTTTAATTAGGGTTAGTAACATTCTCCAGGTCCTGCTTGGTTAACGTACAAGTCATAATTCAAAGTTACAATTACCAGGTACATCATAGATACATTGTTACAACTATAAGAATGTTTTCAAAGAAATATTAAGTCATTCTAACAATATCAAAATGTATTAACAAATAAATATAAATTCAAATACAAACATACATCAAATTAGGTAATTTAATGAGTGTCAAAGCTATATAAATATAATAAAAAATGTTGTCATGAGTTCAGTGAAACATACATGTCATTTATTTACAAGGAGATACTAATATTTCAGATGAATTTACTATTTACATAATATGCATTTATATACATTACTAAAAGCTGCAGTGTTTCTTCTACATAATTGATAGGATATTTAAATACCTAAATAGAGCAAAAACTGATTTAACTTATATCACAATTGATGTTAATATGTACGTACGTATTATTTTCTTACGAAATGAAATTGGACTTAAGATTAGCTTACTGATTAAATGTGTTACTACCTTATAGTACTTAAGCTAATGTTTTTACACTATAAGATGAGTTCAACAACAAAACGAAAACAGGCTGACTTCTTGTATCTGGCTTTTTTTTTTTTTTAAATAAAGAGTGACGAGACGAGCAGGACATGTGCCTGATGGTAAGCAACATGACTGCCACATAACAGCACAGTGACACGAAGCTATTGGAACATGGAGAGCCCAAATCATTACCTAGCACTGCACTGCGCTCGTCACCCAGAGATCTAAGTTGTTATATCTCTAAGCCCTGTAATTTCTCTGGAAACATTGCCCTTCAAACCGGAACACTATTATTATATGTAGAATAATTGGCATAGGTGTGGTACTTCCCCAGGCGGACTCTGCTAAGAGTCCTACCACTACAAAATTATACTATTTACTACTTACGCTTATGGTATTATAATTTCTTTTGTTCATCTCTTCTTGACAATTTTATGAATTTTCCATAAGCTTTGTTTAGTAGTTTCGAGTATAGCATCCTGTGTAGCTTCAAATGCCGAGTTGAGGTAAGCGGTATGCGCGACATCACTAAGTCTATAGTTATTCTGAACGATTCCCACCCAGTGCAAATATTTTGTGTGATGAATTCAAATGTTTGCACTGTGTCTGGGTGTTCCTGTGTATAATAAGTATGTATTTAAAACTATATAAGTATTATATCAGCTTTCTGGCCACCATCGTACAAGCTTTGCTTAGTTTGGGGTCAGATGGTGATGACTGTGAATTGTCCACCAATATTTATTTACTTATTTAGACCATTGAGAACAACATTTAATAAGAGACCAAACAGAATATTGTAAAAATGAATTAAACATAATAGCTCTCCGTACAAAAGTCAGTCAATAAAACATTTTTTTTTTGTTCATACCACAATGTTTTATTTTCCTAATTAATTAATACATAATACAATCATAGCTAATTCAGTTTACTTTTAAACTTCTAAACATATTAAAATTATAATGATCACAACTCTTTAGTGACTAAGGGCTACCAGCTAACACAAAACTGTGATGCGAAGTGAGTGTCCATGGATTTTTAATTACAAAGAGAAAGACAAACTTCTTAGCATTCCGTGGATTCACCGTATGGGTGTCGGGGGTCCATCGTGTGGCAGAGAGCGAAATCCCAAGTAGATCCCGAGACTTGTGACACCGGTGTAGGTTTAAGGGGCCCTTTTCTGATGTACATCAACACTCACCTTCACTACTCATATTTCTCTATCTGCCCAGCCAATTCTGATATAAACCTACTGCTTTAGATACTCATTCTAGTATAGAACTTACTGCACTTCTGGACAAGCTAAGTTCTTTCAGCAGGTCATACAGATATTTTGCTGGTATACCTCTCGCTCCTACTTCTACAACATATAAATTAACTACATAGCCGTTTGTAGGTAAGTAATTAATTATTTATGTAATTATATACACTAATATACAGTCTAAAAAGTTACCATGGTTTGTCACAAAATTAACAATTATTGAAGGGATATATTAAAATACCTAAATAGAGAGAAAACTAATTTAACTTATATCACAATTGATGTGTGTGTACTGTACCTATTATACTTATATTATCTTTTTCTCACAAAATGAAATTGGATTATAGGTAAATCAGTACTAAAGCGAATATTTTTACTGAAAATCTGCTTTAATTTTCAAGGTGAGTCAACGAAAAAACGAAAACTCTCTGGCTTCTCGTATGGAGTAAGTATAACATTATTATAACTTTTCTTCTTGACCATTTTATGAGATCCATGTGCTTTGCGAGTTGAGGTTGGCACGACATATAATAAGTCGTTTTAAACAATGCATCACATTTGCTGGCTTCTTGTATTAAACTATAACTTATCTTCTTGACCATTTTATGAGTCTTCTATATACGATTTGCTTCACAGAGTAAGTAATCACTTGATTTGCTTGTCCAACTTCAACTTTTTCATATGGCTTCCATTCGGTAATTTCACCGGAATTTCGCCAGTGTCTAGCGTTTCTCCGTTAAGATAGTCTTCTGAACTTTTCTTCATTTAGAGTTTTAGAGGTAGGAATCTTGCTACAGATGATCGGTCCACTTCAGGTAGTCTTCAGTTTGATGACAGACTTCTGGCATATGTTCAGTGAAGATGCAGGATTATTGATGATCGGTGGAGTGTAGATACTTTTGTTAGTGGTTACTTTTAGATGTGTTATATATAACTGTAATGGACAAACACAACTGTGAAACCATTACTTTTTGTTGTTATTTCCAAACCATGAACACGAAGTATACAGATTCATGTTCCAAACAAAACAAACAATGGTTCCGTTGACTTTGACAACATCAACAGATTGACAATTGAAGGTAAAACGAAGAATGTAAACTATGATTTATTGTGTTGCAGATGCAAATTTCCAGAGGTTATTGTTCGATTTACTCGTTTATTATGCAAATTCTATGTAAAAAAGTCATTCAAAACCACAAAATAAACCCGAAATACAGTTATTTGACGATTTGTATATTCCTACCATGAGTTAACTTTTCTACCAAATTTGTATCTGTATTCGAAAAGTAGATGGGATAGCTTGTCTTTGGTCTGGCCAAAAGACATTCCTACGCCAACTACGCCAATCCGATTGGCGTGTGATTGGCGTTGAGAATCGCAGATTCCTCACCATTCGGTAGCGGGACCGCTACAAAATGAGTCGGATCGGGTGCATCCGACTGGTTTCAGAATCGCTACTGGAGATAAACGCTGGGCTGTTGGAGGTAGGTAATCGAAACTCTTTACTGTTTCTGGTACCTACCTGGCCGTTTTTACCGAGTTTACCCGAAGATTTCATATCCGATCCGATCCATTATCATATCCAAGCGTGACGATTGATGAATCCATTTCACAGCCCACAAAAATTCTGTCTATAGCGCGCCTAAAGAAGTTATCACTTCAAAAACTGTTTCGCTTGAACAGCCAGCTTTATACAATGAGGAGGTTTCCGACGAGACAAAAATAGTTCCACCGTACGCAATAGATGGTGATAGTGTAGATTCAGCAAGATCTGTCCCTACCTACCATAGACTCTCAAAAGTGTAATCAAGTGTAATTGGCAGTCACAGGAACTGCCGAAAGAATTCAAAACTTATAACTTAGAATTTGATAGCTTACCTTGGAAACTACACGGGTGTAACCGGAGGGCGTGGCCAAGCCATCATGGTATGGCCATCTAGAAATGCGTCAGCATTTCTAGATGGCCAATGGGCATGGTCCCGAGTTTACCCGAAGATTTCTTATCATACCCGAGCGTGACGGTAGAATTAAATTCACACACCCAACCACAAAAAATTACCAGTCATAAGAACTGCCGATAGAAGTAAAAACTTATAGCTCAGAATTTGATAGCTTACCTTAGAAACTACACGGGTGTAACCGGAGGGCGTGGCCTCGCCATCTTGGCATGGCTATCTAGAAATGCGTCAGCATTTCTCATTGGCTGATGGGTTTCTAGATGGCCATGCCATGATGGCTTGTCTACGCTCTTTGAGCATTTCCCATTGGCTGACGTCTTTTTAGATGGCCAATAGCCATGGTCCCGAGTTTACCCGAAGCTTTATTACCATACCCGAGCGTGACAAATGAATTCAATTCACAGCCCACGAAAAATCTGTCTAGGCGCGCCTAAAGAAGTTTTCACTTCAAAAATCTGTATAGGCGCGCCTAAAGAAGTTTTCACTTCAAAAATATATATTCTGTCTTTCATCCGGTTACGAATTGGTTTTGAAATTTGCATATTGTGATAAAGTTTTCATTCGAATAAAATGCGTACATGGAAAAAGTAGTTTATTAATTATTTCAATAAGTCGTGCTTTTGCAAATTGAATGAATTGAGTCTCATTCTCTCATTTTGCCTATTGAGTCGCATTTGACAACTAAGTGAAAGACCTACAAGTGCCTCCTTTCGCCGTGTTAATTTTATTGAACCGTGTTTTTTTGTCTCGTCGGAAAACGCCTCATTGAGTCCCATTATTATGAGAGTATCTCTCTACTTAGTCTGTGTTATTATGCGTAACGCTTTTTTTTAATTTTGTCTCGTCGGAAATCGCCGCATTACTTTATTTTTATATAATCTGTGATTTTTCTGTTGTTGCTTGTTACCGTCACCGCCGTCACCGTCTACCGTCTACGGCGTCAAGCGTCAACCGTCAATGTCATAATGTCAAAAAGCGACGCAAGCAGAATCATAGAAATAAAACTGAAATACCAAATTAATGAAATTATTAATCACTTCTGTATAATGTGTTAGATTTCCTTTGTGTAGTGGAACTAAAAACGTGCGCAAAATAGTGTGGTTTTATATCTTAAATCGCGATATTATGGACGTTTAGAAATCGTACAAAGATGGCTAGCCCGTCACCTCAGAGTAGTCCGATGCCGCCGCCTCAAGCACCGAGTCCCATGGGGCCTCCAACGCAGAGCCCTGCTCCGCCGCAGTCGCCGCACAGTCCATACAGTCAGCACGTCAACGGACCGCCCCCGTCGCATCCGCCGGGTGGTGCTCAACCGCCGATGCCTAATCACATGTCACCATCCGGACCGTCTCATCCCGGACCACCGAATAATAACGGACCCCCAGGACCACCACAGCAGCATCCATCGATGCCTCCAGGGGGTCACCAAATGCCTCCACATATGGTAGGGCAACACATGCCTGGTCCCCCGGGGCACCCAATTGGCCCTGGAGGCTCACATCCATCTGGCCCAAATGGACACCCCTCAATGCCAGGAGGTCAACACCCCAACATGCCCGGTCAAGGCCCACCCCATGGATACATGCAACATCAAATAGGCCACATGCCCCCAGGACAGGTAAATAAACAAAATTCTTCTAATTGTTGTTATTTCTATAAAAAGATATTTCTTTTATAAGACTACAATAAGCTATGCACTTGGTTAACAGCATCCAATCTCACACATCCACACGAGACATGCTCAATTGATATTATGGATGCATAGCCTCTAGATTTCTGCACTAAATAACAAAGCAAAGATAACTTGATTGTTTATAAATGAAGAGAAGTAGTAAAAAAGATTTTATTTTTGAATAATTAGTATTATTTACAATAATTGTGGCTTTTTTCCTAGGCAAGCTAATAAAATTAATTAAATGAAATAAGTGCAGTGACTATGATCACAGTAAAACGTAGTTGAATTGCATGATTAAATAGTGGTCCATAAATGTCATATGCCAGTAAGAGTGTTTCCTTCACTATGATTCCAAATTGTTGGAATAAACTTGATATTTGTTCAACTTGTGGCAGAAAAGAGCTGGCTTGTTTCAGATACAAGGTGAATACTACTGGGACGTTCATGTTTCTCTTCACCCAGTCTGGTGCATTACCAGTATAATTATCTGAAAATAAAAAAATTGTAGAATTACATTTTGGTATAACTAATAATTCAATTTTGGTTCATTATATTATATTTTACACATCCCTAATTGAGACTAACTAAGTCTAATAACTAATTGAGAAATATATCGGCTACATTTTTTTCCACAGCACTATCCAACACCAAACTAAACAAAGCCAGATAGTTATGTAGCTTTCAATATATAATAAGTATTGTTATATTATATTTTATAAATATGTACATATACTTTGAGATATGCAGATACAAATCAAACATTCATCAAACAAATCTCTGTATGAAGCTAATGTAACATGAATAACTGCTCAGCGGGCAAATTCACTGCTGTGCTGCATGCATGAGGCCAGTTAAAATTACTTTTACTATTAGTAACCTTCACAATTATTATGGTTTCACCAGTGAATTTCCTGTTATTTTCCTGTGATTAAAAGTAGCCTATGCGTGATTCCAGACTATATTCTATATGAATTCCAAATTTGACACCAATTCGTTCAGACATTCCAAATTTGATTTGAGGCCAATTCGTTCAGATATTCCAAAGTGTTTGAGTATCAAACATACAAACTTTTGCATTAATATTCAGTATGATTGTAAACATTAAAGTTTGTAAACATTAAAAATAAATCTTTGGTTGCATTGTTGTCTGATACTTTACTTTTCATTTGGATTAAGCTTTACTTATGATGTTGATTATGCATCAAATAAACTACTTTTGTGCCAAACTAATTGCTCAGTTCTATGTATAGGATATTGGTATGGCATGGATAGTCGAAACTTTAATCAGGTTAAAATAAATAATACAAAATTGTGTGTGTTTATTATTGTTCACATTGTGTGAAGGTATAAAATTATCTTATCTATAAGAATAGATAAATAATTCAGGGTGACATGACATGCTTTGTCATCATTCCACTGATATTTTCTTTTATGTTGAGTAGACTTATATTTGAGTTTGAATTACCAAATAACATATCTATTTCTGCCGGTCATCTATGCATAAATGAATCAAACAATGATTTTATTGATACTCTCAACTTAAACTGTTATGATTTACAAGTATTTGCCTCCAATTTTGTTTGTGTAGGATTTTGTAATTTTACAACTGGATATTCTCATAGGATACATGCATTTTTATGGCATTTAGTAGCTTATTCCAGACAGTAATCTACCTGCGATCAAAATTGCAAAAACAATTTTACTTTTATTCTATCCAGTGTAGTGAGCTAAAACTCCACATTTGCAATATAAGTAGGGTTCATGCAAGTGTCTGGATGAGTCTTCATTTACTATATTAGATTTTTGAAATGTTTGGTGACATATTTTCTGTGTTATGAATTTTGTTTGATGAAATCCTGGATATCAATGTGACAATTTGGATGTTTGTTGCTCAAACACATTGGAATGGATCGTATAGATTATGATTTAGAATTACTCATAGGCTATATTTGATCATGATCATATTATGGGAAACAAGAATAATGTGGGTAAAGCCGTAGGATGATACTAGTAAAGCCACCTATACACACTGGCCCAGTGGAGGCCAACGCCAGTGTGTGGAGGGTCGTTTTGTGATCACTCGCGTCGCTCACCTGGCTGGCCGAGTGACGGCAAGTGGCCAGTGTGTATAGGGCTGTTTTGCCTCGACTCATCTCTTGTGACCGGTGTCGGTTTCTGTGCACAAAACAAAGCTACCTCGCTTTTGCCTGCGCTCGGCCAGTGTGTGGATGCTACGTTTTGTCTCGTGCCGTTTTGTCGGCGCTCGCGTTGGCCTGCGCTGGGCCAGTGTGTGGATGCTATCTTTCGTCTCTTGCCGTTTTGTCGACACTCGCGCTGGCCTCCACTGGGCCAGTGTGTATAGGGGGCTTAACAAATAAAATATTTATCAACACTTTTACACCCAATCTGGATTCAATCTAACCAAAGTAAGTACTAAGTACTATTGAACCTAAATGTTAAGATGTTTACTCACAAAAACAATTATGTGTGCTACACAAATTGCAAGACACGTTGTACTTGATGAAGGCAGCATTAGATGCATGCAATAACATTTCACTCTGAAAGTAAAATAAAATAGTAATATTAGGGTAATTTTTTTATCAATAATTATTTTGCACTGGACTGTCATCTCGTTTGATATTGAGCAATGATGTGGCCCATGGTCCATGATGGAGTGCACAAACTCAGAATAAATTAACCACACTACAGAAAATTATGCAATACTGCTTACTGATCCGAAAGGGACACATGGGAACAACCAATAAAAAAAAATTACCATCACCAATTAACATCTTAGAGCACAGAAAAAAGAATGTAGTTAGTTTTAGGGTGCTAAATATTTGTGTCACAATTTTTGCACACTTATAGATAGTTTATTATTTTGTTTTCTTCATTATGTGTGATTATTTATTCATATATATTAGTAAGCTTGGGTAGACCTCAGGTGACTTCCACTCTGGATCATACTTGGTGCAAAGGTTGTGCATAACTATCCAGTGTTGTAACATATCTGCCAAAATAATAAGATAATAGAAATTATATAAATGTGTATGAATTACCAAAACTGCATAGTTATTGGCAAATTCATTTGGTTCCGCATATGGCACAGTGAGCAATGATCCAAATCCTCTCACATTAATAAATGCCATTAAGTTCTCAGCCAATGAATTAAGAAACATAGATAAAGCTCTTGATTCTTCTTCTGTTAGTGGTTCGTGACCAACAAACACTGAATCGCATTCAGCCCCTTCAACTAGGAATAAAACAAAGCAGTGAGGCTTATTTTTAAGATTCAGTCTTTTAAATTAATTTACACTAACTAAATCTAAAGCTGTAGTGATTGTAAATTATTTACAAGTTAATATTATTTTGATTAGTTTTATAGTGGGTTTGTTGGGTACAAATCCATACACCTTGATGTCACTTCATAAACAAATAGAACTCACTGTCTATACATTGATGTTGTTTTTTTAAAATAAGACAAGGCAAGCAGCTCATGTCTCTGATGGTAAGCAACATGCCTGCACATAACAACAATGTCACATAGCTATTGTAAGAAGAAGAGTCCAAGTCATTACCTAACACTGCATTCGCCCATGAGATGTAAGATGATTTAGTTTATCCCTATGTCCTGTAATTTATCTGGAAACATTATCCTTCCAACCAGAGTACTGGTATTTACTGCTTGGTGGTAGAATAACTGCCAAAGTTGGAAAAAAGGTTCTGCTGGTTACGAAAGAGTTTGAGTGGCTTAATATTATTCTGATTTATAAAATAGAAATGTTAGGATGTTTCCCGGGGTAAATATTAACAAAAAACTAAAATCGCTTTGGTAAACTGGCCATCAATAAGATTATAAATGATTTATAAATGTTTCCTTGTTCATATCTAATAAAAAAGTAAAATGGCTTTGGTAAACAAGCCAACAATAGGACTAAACAGAGATTGATATATATGTTTCCTTGTCCCTATTCTATTATTATAATTAATCAGAACAATCATGCTCAACTTACCATACCCAGAATTTGTCATGAACCAGTTCCTGTCCACATTTACTCCAATAGTTACCTTATCATCATATTGAGGACATGTCTTTTCAGGGTAGAAATGTTTTCTGTTCTTGTTCCATAACCATGCCTACATTAGAAAAGACTCATAATTTCAGAACACTTTTTATACTTACACAGTAGTTGTACTAATTTAGCTCTTTTTATTTATTGACATACTTATACTTGACCACTATCTCATGTGATAAAAAAATACAATGCTGTCTATAATGAATGAAATAAATGAAAATTACTTTTCAGTTATGCTCCATTACTTGTATCTACATACTCGCCATCTGATGAGGTGTGTGCTTGTTTTGTTGTCAAAAAAAATTGTAAAATAACAAACTTAGTCTAATGATTTACCATCTCCATACTAAATTGATATCCGTCTGGATTGAAGACCGGCATCAAATATATATCATAAACATTTGTCAATCCCAAATATGATTTAGTTGTAAGAATACTATTCAGAAAGTTAAGGATTATTGACACGGACATTTTGTCTCTGCCTTGTTCTCCACCCAATAGAAATACCGCAGGTTTCGGTCCTCCAGTTGATAATTTTAACACAAATAATTCCTTGCCTTCGTATGTGGCACCTATAGTTAGCTTTTTTAATGCGGAAAACTTTTTTAAAAGATGCCTAATCCACAATTTGATTTCATTCCAGTTTAAAAATTCTTTGTCCAGTGACGGTGGAACATTTTTCAGATCATCTGCATTTTGAATATCAGCTTTAATTTCATGAAACTCTTCTAGTCTGTAAGAGGTAATGACAGAAAAAGTGATTACAGTCCATGGTCAATATCAATATCAAATTTAAAATTTTGTATGTTTAATGGGCCTTTAATAACAAAATTACAATGAGATCTACGCTATCTATGCCACATTCCTAACCACTAACACTAAGCAAATTTGAATTATCTATCTATTATCAATTAAGATCTAAGTTTTGAATGTGATATTATTTGAAAATGAGCTTGTAAGAGTAGCCTCTTTTTTGTATTCAGCTTGTATAATGTCGCTCTTGAACTCAGACGATGCATACTGAATTTCACTCTTCATTGTTTTTCACTTTTGTCCTGTAGTTTATATTGGTCAAGTAATGCAAATTTGCAACATAGCCAGCCGCTCTTACATTTTGACGTCTTGTATGGGGCAAATGCACTAATTTTTATTATTCACTACTCTAAATTGAATTGAAGAAATCTATCACTTGGTGGCTGTCCCTGTGGCTTAGTCGGAAGTAAGTCTCCCAACAAAGTTCAGTTGTGGGTTTGATCCCCATCCAGGACAAATATTTGTGTGATAAATATAAATATTTATACTGTTTCTGGGTGTTTCTATAAATAAGAAGTTAATAAGTATGTATTTACAATCATATAAGTAGCTCATAATACAAGATATGCTTAATTTGGGGCTAGTTAGTGCTTTGTATAGAATTTTGTCCAATAGCAACTTATCATAAACTTCTACATTAAAAAAGTATGGGATATAGGATGTGGCTGAAGAAAATCATCTAAAATAAGAAAGCCCAAGTTAGTCCAGTTCAATTTTTTTCCCCACAATTTTTTGTCTAACACTAGCCATTCTCGAGATATCAAATTAAACGCGTTTTCATCGAAATGACCTTGAGCTGACCTTGCCAGAATCCCTCAAATTGGAATATATGCTCAGAATACACCCCACTATCGATCCTTCATAATCCCCAAACTACATAATTTTATGTTTATTTATTTCCGTAGGTAATTGCACTGGACTAAGTAGTTTATTTTCTTTACTTACACAGAATTTTTGAAAACTTTGACATATTCAATGCCAGCTTCATTTAATTTCCCTGAAAAATCTTCTGTGCAGCAATCACTCACAATCACATACATAGGAGATGAGATAATATTTGTGACACCATTTAGGAATATCACTGCATCATTTGTTGTCTGCATGTGGTACAGTATTGCCCTCTCTCGAGTGTTGAAAGCTGTTATTTCGAACATTGTATAATTATTCTCAATGCCACCCCAACCTATTTGGGCGCAGTATACACTGGGCAAAATTAATAAAAGGCTGTTGAGAAACATGTTTCATGTTATTCAAAGTTAATATAAACAAACTAGGCAACTCCTCAATCACTATGGCTATGGTATCAGAAGGTTGATGGTGTTATTTAGACAGATTTTTTTCTTAAATATTAACCCACTTGATTCCACACAGGTACTAAACAAAACGTCTAGTTGGCACAGATTTGAGGTAATGGGTAAATAAATATTTCCTGAATATTATTAGCTTCTGAAACACAGTTCTAACTAGTTCGTTTTTTTTTTTTTTATAGCATAGAGTGACGAGACGAGCAGGTCACGTGCCTGATGGTAAGCAACATGCCTGCTACATAACAGCACAGTAACACGCAGCTATTGGAACATGATAGTCCAAATCATTACCTAGCACTGCACTGCGCTCGTCACCCAGAGATCTAAGATATTATGTCACTCTGGAATCATTACCCTTCAAACCGGAACACAGTAATGTTTGCAGACACAGTTTTTGTATAGTGCCATTTTCTATGTTTCAAATAAATGAATTTTAGTAAAGTTCTGGTGTTCTTAAAGAGGTACTCATTCACAAAGCTTTTTTTCAAAGCTTGTGGTCCTGATGCTCATCAAATATCTGCCTTCTTATATACGTATAGTATTGCTCACCGAAATATTTAACACATGTCTACTACAAACCACAGGTCTGGAAGATGGCTAAGGTTATTGCTGTACACAAACCTGGGAAAACAGTTACTGATCCCTCATCCTATCGCCTCATTACTCTTCTTCTGTGTCTGGGAAAGGTTTTTGAGAAGATTATCTCTGTTAGATTGTCTCAGGCTACTGAATGCTTATTACTTAATGAGCACTTCAGATATAGAGAGGGCCATTTAATGGTACAACAATTAGCTAGAGTAGCTGAATCCATATTTCACAACCTGAACTTGAAGGAACCAACTGGTATGATTCTAGATAACATTGAAAAAGCATGTGACTCAGTTTGGCACGATGCTTTGTTACACAAATTAATAAGCTCCAATGTTCTCATGCCGTTAGTAAAGCTGGTGAAATCATATCTCTCGGATCGTTCATTTCGTGTTCATATAGATAATTTGAGTGCCTCAGGGATCTATTGTGGGACTTAAATTGTTTGTAATAATCTTTATAAATTGCATTCCTATACAAACACGCACTAGTATAGCGTGCTTCGCAGACGACGATACTGCTTATACTTCTTCAGAAGACAAAGATTTGATTGTAAGTAGACCCCAATTAGCGATAGAAGAACTTGTTACCTATTTCCATAACTGGAAACTAAAAATAAATGCTTCGAAAACTGAAGCTATAGTTTTTACAGGACAGAGGTCTCCCAATTCGTAAATTGGTGATTGAGGGTTGCAAAATACCCTGAAGTACTATGGTCAAATATCTGGGCACAATTTTGGACAGAAAGCTAAACTGGAATACATCCCATTTATTTTCCCATTTATTTATGTATTATGCATGAAGGGTTAAAAGTCTCCAAATGCCCTGAGACTGAGACCTGTACCCAATAAACTGTCTTGTCTCAGTAGCCACACTAAGCCAGGTATTTATCACACTCTGATCCGTCCCTGTCCCTGCATTACTTATGCATACCTACAAATATAAATAAGTTACAAATTATACAGAATAAAGCACTAAAGTTCTCCTTTAATACTCCTATGTCCTATGTACACAAATTTAAACCAAAAGCATGAAGAAATTGGCTTCCCAACTTATATAAATACATATATAAACTAAAAAAAAATTTATCTTGAAACAAATCACAATAATAAAATTATAAACGAGATTTGTAATACTAGAAAACATTACTTACATTTTATGAATAAATATAATTGCTACAAACAGTCCACCGACCGCTCATTAGGCGATGAATAGGTTCGGTTGACCGCGCAAGCCCGGCCTTCGGCGACCGGCGGCCTGCGCGCAATAACCACGATTGCGATTTCCGGAACGGATCAGTGCACGGGTCACTCATCTGAGCTTGTGTTCGCTTGCGCGTTCTACTATACGCATCTAGTATACTGAGTTGCTGCTGCTACCTGTGGATCCCTCTCGGACGTGTGTTTGAGAGTACTACCCTCTAATTGTGATTAAAATGAATCAAAACAAATTAATAAACTATTTTTAAATTAATAGGTTATAAAAAAATACCTGCCTTAAATGTAACTCCATTTCGTGGTTTACCTACATGTTAAAAATTATTATTATATTATTCTCAATTCTAATCCACCCTTAATAAATTTTTAATAGGCCCATACTTATAAGCGTGTAAAATGTAGATTTTTTTGTTTTTTTATTACTAGAATTTTGTACTCTAGAAATGTTCAATTTATGTATTGATGGTAAATAATAATATTTTAAAATGACTCGTTTACAGGCCCCGTTGCCGCCTCCGGGTAACGGTCCGCAAGGGCCGGCGGGTCCCCCCGGCGGGCCGATGGGAATGTCCGGGCCGGGAGCGCACGGCGTGCACCCCGGGCAAGGCATGCCGGGCCACATGCCGCCGCACCACATGATGCCGGGCCAGGGCGGGCAGTACCACGCGGGGGGTGGGGGCGGGCCGCCCGGCGCCGCGCCCGGTGCGCCGCCGCCGGGGTCGCAGCTACCACCCGGCGCCGCCACGCCGCCGCACGGGCAAGCACCGCCGCCGCCCACGTCTTCCGCGAACGGCGCGCCGCCATCATCATCCCCCATGGCGGGCTCGCTCCCGGCGCCCGGGCCCGACAACATCATCGCACTACAGCGCGCCATCGACTCCATGGAGGAGAAGGGTCTGCAGGAAGACCCGCGCTACTCGCAGCTGCTGGCCCTGCGCGCGCGCTCGAACGCGGGCCCGGCGCACGACCCGTCCCGCGGCATGTTCTCCAACGTGCAGTTGTCGCAGCTGAAAGCGCAGATCACGGCGTACCGCAGCCTCGCGCGCAACCAGCCGCTTTCGCAGCAGATCCTGATGATGGCGGCGGGCAAGCGCTCGGACGGCGCGCCGCCGGAGTGCCCCACGCCGCCCGGACAGCCTCCCTACGGCGACGGGCAGGGCGCGCCGCCCGCGGCGGGCGCCGGGCCCCCCGGAGGGAAGCCGGGCGGCCCGGGCGCAGGCGGGGATCCCGCGCGGGGAGGTGGGGGGGCGCCGCCGACTCCCTTACCCATGACGGGGCAGATGGCGCCTCCGACGCAGCTCACACCGCCTCTTGTTAACCCGGTAATGATCTTTATTTGTTAAGTATAACTGAGAGATATTTGAAGAAATTCGAACGATCTTATCGGGTTCTTACACTATTGATTAATGTTTGCTTGTTATTTGCAGCCAATGGGTGGAGGACCGATGCGAGGGCCGGCGCCGCTGCGGCCTCCCGGCCCGGGTGCTCCGGGCGCACAACCTACCCAAAATCAAGTAAAAACAGTTACTGATTTATTAATTAACCATATTACCTGTATTTTTCAAGATCAACTTTTCTCTTTCGCCGTGATACCACACGTCAATGAATGTATTTAATTACATATTGCTATATGCATAATTTCATAATGCTTTCCTGGAGCAAAGGTTGGCCATTGCCATTCAGCGTGGGAACGCGGCGAGCATAATGGGCACTTTTGCGCCGGGAGCAGTTAGAGGTGGGTTATTCGGAGATTAGTTTTTTAATTATTATTTTAAAATTAATTTTTTTTACTTCAAAAAATTATTTCAAAATTTTTTTTTTTTTATATTACATATTTATATTATTCTCTCCATTATAGATGGACTTATTAATTTATATCAGTAGGCTTAGGCAGACTTCGGGTGAATCTCGCTCGGGCTCGTACATGATGCAAATCCTGGTATCCAACATGACAACATAGTCAGTGTTATGGGCACTGGTATAGGGCGGGTTTATTGATTCTTGACGAGCGTTATGTAGTACCTTACCATGAAGAACTAAAGATAAATAGCACATAGGATTTAGGGAGAATGTGGATCACCTAACAAACATTGCTTTTAAAAATATTATCTAAATATTTATAAATGTACATCTTTTAAGAATACTTATAATCGTTTTGCAGACGGGAGTGCTTGGTCCAGGGGCTAAACAGAATCGCATCACAAGTATACCCAAACCTGTGGGTATTGACCCGATTCAGATCCTCAACGAGAGAGAAAACAGGTATGAATGTTCTTTACGACTTGCAGAAATATACAATTTACTATAAAGAGCTGTTTCTGATAACTGTGACATTACATCGCTTACCAACGCCTGGAGACTGCTTTATAGTGACTTGACAATAGGCATAAATAGTCTACTCATAACTGCTGAGATTCCTAGCCTTCTGTCACAAAGAGAGAGGCAAGGTCATAATCCACCATTTTGGCCTAGACTGGCTTGGCGGACGACGCATGACCTCGAAAGATTATAGGAACGTGCCGATTTCCTCGCGATATTTTCCTTTGCCGCTAAAACCATTGGTGTTAACAAACTTCTACATTGCACTTGGAAGAACACTTAGTGGTGAATCGCGGAATCGCACGTTTTGTCCGCTAGACCACCACGGCTATTTTACTATGGTGACTAAACATTTTTGTTTCTTCTCTATTCCCAAACAACTATTGGGAAATGCTCAAACCATAATCGACCTTCAACTTCAACTTCTTTTTCTTTTCTGGCTTCCATTCGGTTGTATGACCATAATTTCGCCAATGTCTAGTGTTTCAGCAGGATATTCTTTTGGAATTTGGTCAGTCTTCAGATTGAGTAGTGGTTCTTGCAGTTGGTCGGTGTAGTAGAGATACGTTTGTTATTGTTTAGTAGTTGTATATTTAATAATTAGACCTCTGCAATGGACAAACACAAAGAAAACATCACAAGATAGACATCACAGATTAAAAAAATATGGGTACAAATAAAAATACAAATTATCACACTTAATAGGACAACAATTAAAGTTTGATATCATTATTTTTTATATATTTACTGAGGACATACACAAACGGGGAATATACTAATGGAAGGAGATTGGAGAAGTTAACAGGGCGGGGAAGGTCAGGAGGGATCATATCATAGAGGGAATCAGGATGTCTGGAGCATTCCAGGAATATGTGGTCGGTGGTGCCGTCAGCCAGGCCACATTCACATAGGGAACTGTCACGGATTTTAATTTTTGCTAGAAACACCGCAGTACAGGCAAAACCTAAACGTAGGCGACAGATTGTGGAGGTGATTCTTTTGTTGATATTTTTGAATTTGCAAAACCAAGGTTTAGGCGGAATGGACTCTTGGACTTGACCATAAAATTTACCCTTAATGGTCTTGGACTGTAGCCATAATTTATTCCAGGACTCCACTAGTTGGGGTTGGCATATTGTGGATAGATCATATGTGTATACGTGGTAATAGTCTTTGCTACCAGTAACCGTTGCTTGTTTGGCATGATAGTCTACATTTTCGTTTCCTGTAATGCCGGCATGTCCAGGAATCCATGCTAAAACTATTTGAAGTTCAAGATTATGTGATTTCAGCAGTTCCTCCTTAATTTTAAGTACAATGGGAAATTTAGATTTCGATTTGAACTGGTTTGACAATATAGCCTGTAAACAGCTTTTGGAGTCGGTAAGTATAATAGTTTTATCTATGGAGTGAGACGAGACATACATTATTGCTTCAAGAATGGCAATAGCCTCTCCAGTGAAAACAGAGGCTAGAGGAGGGCATTTGTGTCTTAAAACAACATTGTACTTAGGGATCCAGACAGCGGCTCCAACATCTCCATTTTGGTTCAGCTTTGATGCATCTGTATATACCGGTAGCCAGCCAGTCCAATTAGTTGACAGTATTTCACAGAACTTACGGTTGGAGTGTGAAGATTCTTTATCGACTCCCAAATTTAAAACTATGTGAGGCTGAAAGGTTAAGGCATGATACATAGTCGTAAACAAAGGATTAACAGGGAACTGAGCAATAGTGAAAGGTAGGTTCGTAAACTTGACATAACTACGAAGAATACACGGAAGGTTTATTTGGTGTCTGATATCTAGAGGGGGAGTGAGTCTATGGAGTTCTTGTAGTTTTAGCCACAGAGGGTGGTCTGAATTGTGGAGGATTTTGGAATAAAACCTATCAGCCAGAAATTGTCTTCGTAACGGTAAGGGTGGATCTCCACAAACAACTATTGGGAAATGCTCAAACCATAATCGACCTTATAACTATGTTAACAGGATTGCGGCTCGCATCGCCCATCGTATCGACATGCTGTCCAGTCTACCCGCGAGCATGCCCGACGATCTCCGGCTGCAGGCGCAGATAGAGCTCAGAGCTCTGCGAGTCCTCAATTTCCAGAAACAATTGCGTGCTGAGGTAAAAAAAATGTACATATTTGTATGCTAAAGTTTTTTTTTGCTTTATTCTAAACGGAAAACAAACAGAAAAAAACGAGATGAGTAGAAACACTAAAGCCTAAATAAAAAAATAATCACGTAAATCGGATCATTATTCTCGGAGTAACCGATGTACATACCTCTACATACCAACTATACTCACAGGCAAAATTAACCGCCCACTTATTTTTCATTACACTGATGTTTTTAACAAAATTATTGTTATTATTAAAACCCGTATTTTTTTTTCAATGTCTTTGTTTGTTTTCATTGTTTAATGACAACTTTATCATCTAAACATTTTTGCGGCAGCAGTATAAAAAAAAGCTATGAACTAGTGAAATCAATTAATAGAATTTGTCTTAAAATGAGTCTCAACTGTTAAGGGGAGCTCCCAAAACAACAACCTTGATTTTTCACCGTCACTTTCTCGATATTAATAAAATTTGCAAAATTAGGTTACAGATCACGGCACCCTTCGTGCGCGAGTCCCACTCGCATTTGCCCGGTTTTTAAATGAAATAAATATTCATTCGTAATTAGATCCTCGGTCAAATCCGTCGCGACACGACGCTAGAGACGGCCGTCAACATCAAGGCGTACAAGCGCACGAAGCGCCAGGGCCTGAGAGAGGCGCGCGCCACCGAGAAACTGGAGAAACAACAGAAGCTGGAGGCGGAGAGGAAACGCAGGCAGAAACACCAGGAGTTCCTGCAAACTGTTCTGCAACATGGTAATATTATTTGTTCTTTTAAATATAATGTGTATTTTTTTAATTTTAATATCTCAGTTCCACCGACTCCAGGGTCTTATGTCTTTTTATATTATTGTAAATTTTAAATTACGATGCGCGTGCGCACCTAAATTCAACAAAATGAAGTTAGTTGAGCGTTTTAAAGTGAAAACTTCTTTCTGGCGCACCGTGAGCTATCAAATTCTGAGTTAATTAGATTTCACTTCTATCAGCAGTCCCTATGACTGCCAATTTTTTATTAAGGGGCCAATGGTAGTTGGCCTCAAATGGCTTTTACTGCCCAGGCAACGATGGGCTAGCGAAGAAAGAGCGTTAGTTATGGGTTAGCTTGAATAAATACTTCCTAAAAACTTAAACAAGTACAGATTCTTGCGTACATACACTTTTTTCACCAATCTATCACTCATATCTGTCAATCTGTAAACGGCTCATTCTCATTTCACATTCTCATGCCATTCGCATGGCCTTACAAAACAAGATCCAATTAGAAATCTAGCTAGATTTCTGGGCAACCTTACTCGAGATACAAAACTCTAACCAAGAATTCTATGCTTAAACTTTACCGCCGTGCAGTTTTTGATTACATTACTTTTGTCCTTCACAGCCAAAGACTTCAAAGAGTACCACCGCAACAACCAAGCGAAGATGTCGCGCATGAACAAGGCCATTATGAATTACCACGCGAACGCAGAGCGCGAACAGAAGAAGGAACAAGAGCGTATAGAAAAGGAGCGTATGCGACGGTGAGACGTTTAATACTAAAATATAAATTTTAGGATATTGGATAGTATCTTAACAGTAATTAAATAGTTGAACAGGAATGACTGATGTCGTAATGAAGATATATTTCGTCCAGATCAGTACGGAAGGAAGACAAAAAGAACTTTCGTTAACGTTGCGTAATCTTTTTTTAAACTATTCTTATAACTACACAAATAAAACTGAAACTATTTATCAAAGAAAAAACAGTACAAACTTGAAAAGATTTTATACAGAGATTGATTTTGTACAATATATTGTAATAAAATTAAATGCGCGGCAAAAATCTAGCGCGACAGCCAAAAGCGGCAATTTTCTCGGTATATTTTAATTTCGATGGCGTTTAGCGCCACCGACGCCGACGGCTAAATACGGCAACTTTCATGTGGCACATTTCGCATGAGAAAAATCTTTTTTTGGATTGATCAATCACCCTTATCACTTAATGAAAATAGTATACTTATTGAAAATAGTGAACGACCTATTCTCATAACTACGGTATTTACAAAAAAAAAACATAAAAATTAGTGAAGCCGGATTTTGGTTACTGTGACACGAGAATTTTATATGATAAACTTATCCGGTACTTTCGCATTACCACAGTTTGATGGCGGAAGACGAAGAGGGCTACCGGAAGCTCATCGATCAGAAGAAAGACAAGCGTCTCGCGTTCCTGCTCTCGCAGACGGACGAGTACATCGCCAGTCTCACCGAGATGGTCAAACAGCACAAGCAGGAGCAACGGAAGAAACAAGTCGAAGAAGAGAAGAGGAAACGGGTTTGTCATCAATACTAATATTTGAAGTTACAGAAAAGTTTGTTTATTTGTTTGAACGCTAGGATCTCTGGAACTACTGGTCCGAATTGAAGGATTATTTTACTGTTGGATATAGTCCATTTAGCGAGGAAGGCTATATAACATTACGCTACTATCAACAGCAGCAGAACATGGATGAAAAATGTAATAAAACCTGAAAAAATATCCTTTTTGAGAGTTTTCCGAAGTCCGTGACAGCATGTGTGTATCTTTTATTTAAGGTTGAATCATTAAAACCTAACCAAATTTGTTCTAACTCTTAGTTGGTACGCCCAATTTTCGATAGGTGGCGTAGCAAGGCACGCAGGGTTCAGCTAGTATCTTTATAAAACCCGTAAAGCACAGGTAGCCCATTTGCTCGCTCCCCTATCGCACCAAGTGGCGCCCGGATGCTTCCGTGTAACTACGTGTTCCGTATGACTGATCGGTTGACGTTCATACTTAGTAGTATCCAAAAATCTTAAAATAACCACTTAATAACAGGCGCCATTTGGTGTGCGGTGTTTTACGGGGTAATATGCCTACAGCACCAAATTATACTTATGAAATATTACTATGAAAATTAACGTTGTTACACATTTTTAAACAGATTTGATTTTGTTTGTTTTTTTTTCGTTTGAAGGTTTGGGAGTGTTGAGATTTGAAATACAAAGTGTGAATGGACGATTCAAATGTTACATTTTGTTTTTTTTTGTGTACCATAATTCGTATTGAATTCTTAATGCTGTTTTATCTTTGTATAGAAATCACGGAAGAAGAAGCTACTGGAAGGCGGAGAGATCGACGCGACGGACGACAGCTCGCAGACGTCAGACTCGCGCGTCACCGTCATGGATCCTAAAACGGGAGAGGTACGACCTATTTAGCTGTAAAGTGTAGCGATGGCGCCACAATTTAAAAGTGTTGCCACCTATTAATACAAAACTAGACTATTTCTATGTCTGTGTTCCGTGGCCATATGTAGTTCCGCTTTTGTCCGTTCCACAGATAAGTTAGTAATCGCATTAGAACGCATTAGATAAGTAGATCGCATCGTCCCTTGACATCAGGGGAGATGGTGGTCAAGTGCGAACCTATTAAAAAAAAGTTGGTGTAGCTATTTGGCATTTTCTTAATACCATGGAGGGAACAGGTAAGGAGAACCATATTTGTATGAAAAAGTGTTCGTCGAGAAGCGTCGAAATTGTAGTGGCGCTCCGGTAGCAAGAGATGAATTTTGAAGATAGTAGCAAAGTTTATTAGAGTAGTTAATGAAGTTGATTCAATTGTTTGTGTGTCATGATATAAACTTGTGGAAGCGAAAGCTTCTTTTGGCGCACCCATATACATTTTCCGTTGTCTGTGAATTGAACTCAACGTCACGTTCGTAAATGAAAGAAATCTTCGGGTAAACTCGGATGATCTAGATGGTCATGGCCACGCCCTCCGGTTACACCCGCGTAATTTACAAAGTGAGCTATCAAATTCTGAGTTATTAGTTTTCACTTCTGTCGGCAGCTCCTATGACTGCCAATTTTGTTTTTTTTTTGTCCTTATTTCAATTTAATAATAAGAACCATATTGAATTGATTCCCAGGTGCTGAAAGGCGAAGAGGCACCGCTGCTATCTCAGATCAAGGACTGGATGGAGACGCACCCGGGCTGGGAGGTGCTGTCCGACTCGGACGACTCCGACGACGATAGTCAAGACGATGAAGGTTAGCGAGATAGATAGATAACTCTTTATTGTGACACAAAAAACAGTAACCAATTGCAGAACTGATCTTTGAACTTGGCACCCATTTACATCTCACTCCTTTTGTTGTTGAAGTCGACAATCAAGCCATATGTATATCATAGTATTGAACTTGGATGTCATTTCACATTTATGTTTTTGATGGGATTTATTATACCTTGAATGGAGTTCTATCGTCTTTAGCCTAATATCTACCACAGTAATTCTGCTTTAAACTTCATACATTGTTCTTCATACCTCAGTAAGTTTGTTGTGACCAAATCGTGGATGGTCGGACCTAATCAGGTCTTATAATAAATTAATTTCAAAAGATAATGCTTAGGCCAAGGACGTATAAAAAAAGCCAGAGGTAGTCTGGCTAAAACAAAATCTGTGTCTATAAAGTCGGCCAGTGCCCTGCTCACATGCAGCCTGACACGCACACAAAAACACACCAGTCGGCCATTACGCGCGCAAATTTGTGTGCCACACATATACAGCGCACTGGCCGACTCTATAGACACAGTTTTCGTTTTAGCGAGGCTACGTCTGACTTTTTTATACCTACGTCCATGTGTCCACAAGTAAGTAGGTATAAAAAAGTCAGACGTAGCCTCGCTAAAACGAAAACTGTGTCTATACTATACTACAGCGCACTGGCCGACTCTATAGACACAGTTTTCGTTTTAGCGAGGCTACGTCTGACTTTTTTATACCTACGTCCATGTGTCCACAAGTAAGTAGGTATCCAACCAGCAATTATTGGTACACAACCTTGAAAGTAAATAAGCTGGCATCAAATCTTAGGTAAGTAAGTACCTATTTACTCATTATTTCTTCTTTTTGCGATTTAACCTGACAATAAAAATTGATTTTCATATCAAAGAACAAATAACCCTCGACAAAGAACAAATAACGCTCGACACCCAGGGAAATACAAAAGATGGTACCTACATTTATTATTTTTGCTTCAGAAAAGAGACACAGAAAGGACGAAAGGAGCGACCGTGAGAAGTCTGATGAAGAAAGGGCTCGTGAGATGATCAAAAAGGCTAAGGTTGAAGATGATGAATATAAAACTGAGGAACAAACATACTACAGGTAATAAAATAAACAAGTTCTTTTTAAATAAATACACGGGTAACTCTAAAAAAACTCACGTTTGACATAGTCAGTCCAGTCCGGCTGAGCGATCACGCGCGCGCCTTGAAAAAGATCGCCGGACGCGATCGAAACTTGTGTCGGACTGGACTGACTATATCAAACGTGAGTTACCCGGCTATTTATTTAAATTGTCTTATAACATTAGTTAGTTTTCATACTAAAACAAGTTCTTAAACAGTGCTCTCTTTAACAGTGACCACTGTTGACAGTTGATTCATTATTGGCACACTCCTCGCAAACTATCCCATGAAATTCGATAAATTTTCAACTTTGCGACACTCAAGATTTTTCAAGTCTTTTTCGGCAACAAGGCAGTCATTGCCTATAAGTAGCATGTGTCTTGGTTAGTTAAACATTTTTGATGACTGTGAATGTATTTTTCAGCATTGCTCACACTGTCCACGAGTCTGTCACGGAACAATCCAGCATTCTGGTCAACGGGAATCTGAAGGAATATCAGATCAAGGTAAGTTTCGAAACTGCTATCTTTGAGTAAACTAAGCTATATCTGATGACTTTGGGTTGATATTGTTGTTATATAAAATTTGATGCGCAAGTATAACCAGCCCACGTTAGGTTCGCAATGATTGAATTCCTTCTCTTTCCTTCTCTCACAAGGAAGAGAGTTAAGGCCATAATCTACCACGCTGGCCACATGCTGGTTGCAAATGACGCTGGTCCTTGAAAGACGTCTTAAAACATGCCGATTTTTTGCTATATTTTTCTTCAATCCATCATGGCTTAAAATTTTATGAAGAGCTCATAATGTTATGATATTCTTTAGAAGTGGGACATTTGTATACCAGAGAGATTTATACGCAACATTGTGCCATACCAAATTGTTCTTTTACAGACTTATAAAATCTTATTTATCTGAATTTAAGTATTAACTTGCACTTGGTTAACTTTTTAGGGTCTAGAATGGCTCGTATCGCTGTTCAACAACAACCTGAACGGTATCCTGGCAGACGAGATGGGTCTCGGCAAGACCATCCAGACAATCGCACTGGTCACATATCTCATGGAAAAGAAGAAAGTCAACGGCCCGTTCCTGATTATTGTACCGCTCAGGTAACTTGCTTCATGAACATGAACGAAACTCAAAACATCCAAATATCCAAACTTCAATGTACTAGTATTAAAAATGCGAAAGTTTGATTGTTTGTCGCTCAATTACGTCTTAAACGGATTAGATTAAAATTTGGAGCACAGGTAGATTATAGTGTGGAATAACGCAGGCTAATTTTCATCGCGGGAATGTAGACTACACTGGTGAAACCAAGGCGGTGCTAGTTTATAATATTAGTAAGATATTTACCCATATTTAATTAGGTAATCGGGTATGTCATGTGTGATATTGTCAGTCCAATCCCATTGCTGCTTCGCGGCCATTGCGGTTCTTCGGATTGGACCGACTGATAAACTTGAGTTGGATTCGACCGACCATACCACACGTGAGTTACCCGTTTACCTAATTAAATGTGTAACAACCACGTAAATTTTCATACTAAAATGATATTTACCGATTCTATCCACTGAAGGTTTTCCACAATTTCAGTACACTGTCGAATTGGGTGCTGGAGTTCGAGAAGTGGGCGCCGACGGTGATCGTGGTCTCGTACAAGGGCTCGCCGCACTCGCGCCGCACCGTGCAGACGCAGATGAGAAACACCAAGTTCAACGTTCTGCTCACCACGTACGAGTATGTCATCAAGGACAAGGCCGTGCTCGCTAAGGTAACTAGTCTTTAGTTCTTTTTAACCCCCGACCAAATTTAAAATTAGATAAACGGGTAACTCACGTGTGATATCGTCGGTCCAATCCGACTCGAGTTTCGGCCGTGTCCGGCGGCCTTTTTCAAGAAGAGTGCGCGCGCGCGGTTGCTGCCTGTTTGGCACTGCGGACAACGGCGGGGCGCCCACGCAAGCTCGACGGCTACGTACCAAATCAAATATGTGTAACAAGTAACAACCACGTAAATTTTAATACTAAAAAAGAGGGCTTTTATTAGTTTGAACGTCGATGTCTATCTGTCTGTGTTTGTGTGTCTATCTGTAGCACCGTGCCGTAGAGCTCAAACGGATGGACCAATTTCAATGCGTTTTTTTATTTGAAAGCTAGTTTCCTTGCAGTAGTTCTTAGCTATGTTTGGTTAATATTGATTCAAGATAGCCTCCACAAAATGGCGGATGATATTTTTTTCACAACCTCTATCAATATGGGTATCGAATGAAAGGGCTCTAGTAGAATCATCATCATCAACTTCACCATCAACCCGTATTCGTCCACTGCGAAATATAGGAGTCTCCCATAATACTACTTGTAGAAAATTAGAATACTATACACTATAATACATTTCAAATCCAAGATGGCCGCTCTACAAAATGGCATATCATATTTTTTCACAACATCAAATGAAAGGTCTTGACTAATAGCACACTATGACAAATTTCAAATCCAAGATCACTTCTCCAAGATCCTAGATCACTTAAAATGTGTAATTTTGTTTTCGTGTTTACCTCCAGCTACACTGGAAGTACATGATAATCGACGAGGGTCACCGCATGAAGAACCACCACTGCAAGCTGACTCAAGTCCTGAACACGCACTACATCGCGCCACATCGCTTGCTTCTCACCGGCACACCGCTGCAGAACAAGCTGCCTGAACTGTGGGCGCTACTCAACTTCCTCCTGCCGTCTATCTTCAAGAGTTGCTCTACCTTTGAACAGTGGTTTAACGCACCCTTCGCTACTACTGGGGAGAAGGTGAGTAGTATGAAATGCCTGCTAGCTGATACAGGTGACCGCTGCAGAACAAGCTGCCTGAACTGTGGGCGCTACTCAACTTCCTCTTGCCGTCTATCTTCAAGAGTTGCTCTACCTTTGAGCAGTGGTTCAACGCACCCTTCGCTACTACTGGGGAGAAGGTGAGTAGTATGAAATGCCTGCTAGCTGATACAGGTGACCGCTGCAGAACAAGCTGCCTGAACTGTGGGCGCTACTCAACTTCCTCTTGCCGTCTATCTTCAAGAGTTGCTCTACCTTTGAGCAGTGGTTCAACGCACCCTTCGCTACTACTGGGGAGAAGGTGAGTAGTATGAAATGCCTGCTAGCTGATACAGGTGACTGCTACAGAACAAGCTGTCTGAACTCTGGGCGCTACTCAACTTCCTCCGGCCGTCTATCTTCAAGAATTCCTCCACCTTCGAGCAGTGGGAACACACCCTTCGCTACTACTGGGGAGACGACTGGGGAGACGAAAATAACGATTCATTCTTGATTTGAAGGCACCAAGATTGTAACCATCTGAAAAAACCACTCTCGCATTCCACAGCCTAGACATTATTATCACAAAAGTAGAGTCAAACCTCTTTGTTCGAGTCTTTAGAACGTCAACGAAAGTAAGGGCGCCTTCACATTAGGTCGCAAGCAGCACGGTAGTAGCAGCGCGATAGTCGCGCTGTTCTCAGGCGGCAAACACGACAGCCGCGCGACGCGCGACATGTAATTGTCATAGCAGACGGCAGCGCGGCCGCCGCGCCCTATCAGTCGGCATCGAGCCAGTGTTGCAAACGCTGTACTTGTAGTGAGAAGGCATAAGGCGAATAAGGAATAAGGATGCTGCTGTCGCGCGGCTGCTGCACTGCTTTCGACCTAATGTGAAGGCGCCCTAAAACGAATTCGCTTTCTCGAACTACGAGCAGTTCCATAGAAAAAATGGCAAGGTAGGATTAGATCATGCGAATCGGTTGCATACTCTCCGAAGTGTATCCGATGAAAACCTTATCGAACTTACTGCCTAAATATACTAATTCAGAAATTAATCATAACTTAGCAATTTTACGGCGAAGTTCAAGACTGAAGTCTTTTATATATTTTCGTAGGTGGAATTAAACGAGGAGGAAACGATCCTGATCATCCGGCGCCTGCACAAAGTCCTGCGGCCGTTCCTGCTGCGCCGGCTGAAGAAGGAGGTGGAGAGCCAGCTGCCGGACAAGGTCGAGTACATCATCAAGTGCGAGATGAGCGGCCTGCAGCGAGTGCTATACAAGTCAGTACCTTATATCATTTCTTCTCCTAATCTTCCAGGAAATATGTTAAAATAATAGTACCCAAATGACAGAGGTCACGGACCCCAGAGTCTGAGAAGCGGCTAAATTAAATAAAAAAACTGGCAGTCATAGGAACTGCCGATAGAAGTGAAAACTTATAACTCAGAATTTGTTAGCTCACTCTGGAAACTACGCGGGTGAAACCGGAGGGCGTGGCCGTGAGCATGGCCACGGGCCACGGCCGAGCCAATGGGGCTGTCGCAATTCTAGATGGCCAATAGCCATGTTCCCGAGCTTATCCGAAGATTCCCGAGCGTGACGCTAGAATTCAAATCAGCCCACGAAAAATTTGTCTGTGGCGCGCCAAAAGAAGATTTAACACATGTAAATAATAATAACATAATTATGTATGCGTGGAGGAGTGTTTTTTAAAGAATAGGAAGGATAGAATTATATCAGCTCACGTAATAAAAAAAAAAAAAAATTGGTGTACAATTCACACACAACACCATCTGACCCCAAACTAAGCAAAGCTTGTGTGATGGCGGCCAGATAGCTGATATAATACTTATATAGTTTTAAATACATACTTATTATACATAGAAACACCTAGACACACCTTTGCTTAATTTGGGGATAGTTAATGTTGTGTGAGATATGTATATGTCCAATGGTATTCGCTAACCTTCTTAGATTACAATAACGTAGCCCTTCATAATTGGCATATTGACTGAGTCAAACTATAGGTCATCAAATTTCGTTAACATAACACGTATAAATCGGACCTTATAGTGACGTCACTCTCGTCAACTTCTAAGCTCTGTATCTTCGTATTTTTTTGTTTGTGAAGCAAAATCAAAAATACGTGCACAATATTTTTTAGCAATGTAACTGACGGACTAATTACTTTTTTTTTGTCGTCTCGCCTTTTGAGTCTGTACCCTCTTTTTCACATTCATCATAAACACCGTTCATTTCAGACACATGCAGTCGAAGGGCGTGCTTCTAACAGACGGATCAGAGAAAGGCAACAAGGGCAAGGGCGGTGCCAAGGCGCTGATGAACACGATCGTTCAGCTGCGCAAACTGTGCAACCATCCGTTCATGTTCCAGCACATCGAGGAGAAATTCTGCGACCACATCGGCACCGGAACTGGAGTTGTCTCTGGGTGAGAAATACTACACACACAATTTAACTTCATTTGAATGTATTTGACAGGAAGTGAAAGCTAAGAAGAGTAACAAAATTAAGCGTATCAAAAGAAAAATGTTTATTAACGCCTTATCAAATGTTAATAAACATCGGTAAGCAGTAAGAAACTAAAATCAAATCTAGTCAGCCGCCGAGACATGCTTGGTAAAAATGACAATCAGTCTGCCAACATCAGATAATATTCAAAAAATATATTTTATAAATTAGCTCTACATACTGCATACCAACTACAACTCGGCATGTGCTAGATTCTCCCCACTTGGGCCGTAGGGCACCTTCTAGGATGCCAGGTTGTTCCTTGATCTTCCCTATCGGCGGGAACTCAAGCCGAGGTCGTACTGTCTGAGGTGACCATACGCTAATCGTCGCTTGAGGCGTAGTACTTGTTGAGTGCGCTATGATTCTCAAACTCAAATTCCTTTATTGCTTAATCTGTGTATCACAATGTGGATCCATCGTCTCCGAACTAGTTAAAAACTGTATTTCGGAATCCGGTGGCCTCCTCCTAAGGTACATAAGGATTTCTAATATGTTAAGCAGCAAATAAATTATATTACAAAATAAAATTAAATTACAATTCAAGTTAAATAACAAACAACAAAACCACAGCCCTGCGTCTTTTGCGCGTTGTCGATTCCCTCCCGACGTTACGGTCGTGTTACAACGGCCACGGTGGTTGCGGAAAGACCAAGAACGCGAGGTTGCTTTCAACAGGAGTAAAAATTGTATACTATTTATTATATTTGTGTCATCTATAGGTAATCGAGAATGTTAATAATGTGGAATTGTCTGTTCAGGCCCGACCTCTACCGTTCATCGGGAAAATTCGAGTTGCTAGACCGCATCCTGCCGAAGCTGAATCAGACGGGGCACAGGGTGCTCGTGTTCTGTCAGATGACGCAGTGCATGACCATCATCGAGGACTACCTCTCATGGAGAGGCTTCCAATACTTACGGTGAGTGTCTGTGCTTATTTTAAATTTAATGATTTAATTTAAACTTGTACTATAGTGTTCTTTTTTTACGTGGGGAAATTGTGTTAAGCACTTTGTGTTATTGCGTTTTACCTAAAGGGAACGAATAGGTTGTGTCGGATTCGACACCATTGAGTGGGGTTTTCTGACTAAATCCCGGACAGGATCTATCATTGCCGCATAAGGCGCGTCGCTGACTGGTAAGTCGAGGCGACGTCGCGTTAGCGGCGGCGCGGCGTCGCAGCACGGGCGAGGATAGGTCTCTACGTAGAGTCGAGGCGCAGGCGGCTGTGCGTCCTTCGCATTTTACGTAATTTCACGTTGGTTTTACGTAATTTTTGAGTTTCACATTGGTTTCAAAATCGTCACGCATGTTTAAACGCAGCTTCGCACGAAACCAAATGACAAAATGGCGGTAGAGTCTAGGTTCGGGCACACTTGAGCGAAGGCACAGGCGCAGGAGGGCCTGCGCCTGCACCTTGCCGCCGCGCCGCCCCGCCTTCACCTCGCCCGCGGCGGAACTCTTGTATATGAGCGCACTGCCATTCAGTTGTAAAGAAATCTTTGTTGCAGCGTGCCGCTTATACGCCCGCGCCTCAACTCTACCTCGACTGTTGATCGTTAATGTTCAGCGGACATTTTATCATCGACTTAGCCGCAAAATTTAATATACCTCTGTTCTATCTCTCTGCTCGTTTCTGGACACCTCACTGGGATAACGCTCAGTCCCACTTTAGCACAAGTTCGAGTCCTAAGATAAGACCGACGCTCGACCCCTATGCGCTCTTCTAGACAGACTTAGAACTATTACATGGCCAGATATAAATATCAGCCAAGGAACGTTCCTAGTACTTCCAGTAACGGGTAACGGTAAACCACTTAATCCGGCGGTCAACGCGATGCGGGCTGGACGTGTGCATGCACTATGATAGCACAGTATAAAGAAATACTACCAGTAGTTCATCGCCTTGTAAGAAACTTCCTTAATGTCTAGACACGGGTAGATAACATCGAAAACTGAACTGCGCTCACGAAATACTAACATTTTAATGTTGGCAATGGCGGGAGCGCGGTTCTCGCGTCTCCCACCGCACGAACGCCCCGTCTAGACGGTCTCGTTGAACGACTGTACGATTTAATAGACTGTGATGATAGTGAGTTATGATGAACACTACAAATACAATGGTGAGTGTATGTGAACACTAGAAATACAACGTTAACACTTGTCGCAGGTTGGACGGTATGACGAAGGCCGAGGACCGTGGCGAGCTGCTGAAGAAGTTCAACGACGCGAACTCGGAGTACTTCATCTTCCTGCTGTCGACGCGCGCCGGCGGGCTCGGCCTCAACCTGCAGAGTGCTGACACCGTCGTCATCTTCGACTCGGACTGGAATCCGCACCAGGTACGCGCCGCTAGCGCCGCCAGTACATAAACGGGTACTAACCAAACACGGTGGCCTGGAAGAGATCGCTCTAAGCGATAAGGCCGCCAATTAAAATGTCTAGCATAAGTTATTTTTAAGTTTCTTTTGTGATTTTGTTTTTTGTATGTATGTGTGGCTTTTAATGAAGAGTTTTCTTATCTTATCAAGGGCGGATCCAGGGTTTTTTTTTGTACAAGGGGCAGACAGGCAAAAATTCAACTTCTGTCGATGCGTGAAAGGGATGCAACAAACAAAATTCGCAATTTCATCCAAAAATAGACAAGATACACTTATTGTTCACTCAAAATAATTGAAACATTTTGTATTTTAACAACTCTAATAATAATTTGACTTGCTTCGATGTGCTGTGATGGTGTATGTTAAGTGGTGGAATCTCCATAGTACTCCAAAATACCGCCTAAGGGTCGCAGTGCCAAATGTGATATGGTTTGTCCATTCTGACTTAAGTTTCAACTACTTTTCAATCACTGGACTGATCATACCCCTGACCATACCCAGACAATAACTCTACTATTATTATTCTAGAGAACGAGTCCCAACAGTAACAAAAGTATGCTAGACTGGACACTAAATGAAGCGAGACTTGATTTTCGGTACTGTACCCTGTATGATGTGAAACGCCTTACTATCTATACCTCTTACCTTATAACTGAGTCCTCGCTTGCGGAGTCAAGGGCGGGGATGTAGGACGAAAACGGGGATCGTGTGAGGTCCGGGCGGCGGGCGATCTCAGCTGTCCTGCCGCCCGCACCTCACGCGACCCCCTTTTAGTCCTACCTCCCTTGTACCCCGTAGGCGAAAACTTAGTTACGCGGTTTAGCTATATATAACCTATTAAGTTATGTATTGACACGATTTTGTTTGGTAGGATCTGCAAGCGCAAGATCGTGCGCATCGTATCGGGCAGCGGAACGAAGTTCGCGTGCTCCGGTTGATGACTGTCAACTCTGTGGAAGAGAGGATCCTAGCGGCGGCCAGGTAAACATCACTTGGAAATTGAACATCCGACTATTTATCTCCATTTTTTATAATGTTCCTAAATTTCAACTCATTCCCACCAGCCGTTCTGACGTGATTGAGTAATAAACATCCAAGCTTTCACATTTTTAATATTAGTAGGATTTGGACAGAGTGTGAGCGAATATAACAAGAGAATACCTTTAGTGAAAAATTTGGCTTGATTGTGATATCATTGAACTCCATAAAACTTTCTGCGTCTTGGAAACACAAAGTCAAGCAAATTGTCTGCATTCTCGGATAAAAAACGAATTCTATTACTAACTCTGTATTTTCGCTATACTACTCTCATTTCCTTACTTTCAAATTAAGATAAGTTTTGGAGAAAAATCAAATAAATATCTAATTGTAGAATTACTATTTACTATTCCTAGAAAGCAAAACACCATACCGCCTGAGAGTCTAGCGAAAACTGCAGTACTTGTAATCTTTAATTTCTTATTAAAGCATTTCCTTGGTATAACTCCAGGTATAAGTTGAACATGGACGAGAAGGTCATCCAAGCCGGTATGTTCGATCAGAAGTCAACGGGGTCGGAGAGACAGCAGTTCCTGCAGAGCATTCTGCATCAAGATGGAGATGACGAAGAGGTAAGTTTCCACATTTGTGTAAAATTACATAGGTATTTCAGTCTGTTCAGGCGTTTTTTTACAAATATACAACGTGTGGCGGAAAGGTCCAACAATATTTATGGTACTTCATCTATACTAAGTATCGAATCACATATTATGTGAATATTAGACACGACAGCACAACATTTTTTTTCCATATAAATTAAAAATCCGTTGATTTAATATTCTATTTGACAACCCTCACTGGCGGTCAGTGGCTTTATTGCAACTCTACCTACCTACTACACTCACATAGACATAGAGCATCTTAGTAGTGGTAGGACTCTTGGCAGAGTCCGCCTGGGGATGTACCACACCTTTGCCAGTTATTCTACCGCCAAGCAGTAATGTGCAAACATTACTGTGTTCCGGTTTGAAGGGCAATGTTTCCAGAGAAATTACAGGGCTTAGAGATATAACATCTTAGATCTCTGGGTGACGAGCGCAGTGCAGTGCTAGGTGATGATTTGGACTCTTCATGTTCCTATAGCTGCGTGTCACTGTGCTGTCATGTGGCAGGCATGTTGCTTACCATCAGGCACATGTCCTGCTCGTCTCGTCACTATTTATTAAAAAAATAAAATAAGTGCATACCTGATATCATTATGTCTTGAAACCCTTACAACATAAATATTTCATGACATAAGTAGAGATTTACTACGATAACATGACCCGCCCCTCCAGAATTCAAACCGTTTGAAAGTATTTGTGAAAGTATTTACAACGCATGTGTGCGTACTGCTACTGCCGTCAAACACCTAGTCGAGCTAGCAAATCTATAGATTTGTTGCTCGACTAATTACAACTACATACAAACTCTTTCGTAAGGATGTGACTACACACATTAAAACAGTAATTTGGAGCGGCGGGCCATGTTATCGTAGTAAATCTCTAGTAGTGAAATGTAATTTAAAATCTAACTCATCTAAGTATTGGTCCCACCAAATCCAATCGCTGGTACTATGCATCTCATAGATTAATAACTTTCAACGAATTGAGAAACGCATAATGTGATCATAATTTTCAAGATTTAGTTTCCACGCAACGACGGGCAGGAACCACTTGGGACACACCACAATGTTTTTTTTTTAACTTCCACCGCGTAGTGAAAAAAATATGGACAAAGTGTAGAATTATAGATCGTCTGTATTTTTAGGAAGAGAACGAGGTTCCTGACGACGACTTGATCAACGAGATGATAGCTCGCTCCGAAGACGAACTGGAGATCTTCAAAAAGATAGACATTGAGCGCAAGAAGACGGAGACCAAGTCGCGTCTCATCATGGAGTCGGAACTGCCCGACTGGCTCGTCAAGGAAGACGACGAGGTCGTCTGTAACAAGGTTAGTTGAACGCCCATCTTACAGGTACCTACTCCGAGGAACTAGAGGTCTTCAAACAAGATAGACGGAGACCAAGTCGCGTCTCATCATCGGAACTGCCCGACTGGCTCGTCAAGGAAGACGACGAGGTCGTCTGTAACAAGGTTAGTTGAACGCCCATCTTACAGGTACCTACTCCGAGGAACTAGAGGTCTTCAAACAAGATAGACGGAGACCAAGTCGCGTCTCATCATCGGAACTGCCCGACTGGTTCGTCAAGGAAGGTGACGAGGTCGTCTGTAACAAGGTTCGTTGACCGCCCATCTTACAGGTACCTACTCCGAGGAACTAGAGGTCTTCAAACAAGATAGACGGAGACCAAGTCGCGTCTCATCATCGGAACTGCCCGACTGGCTCGTCAAGGAAGACGACGAGGTCGTCTGTAACAAGGTTAGTTGAACGCCCATCTTACAGGTACCTAATCCGAGGAACTAGAGGTCTTCAAACAAGATAGACGGAGACCAAGTCGCGTCTCATCATCGAAACTGCCCGACTGACTCGTCAAGGAAGACGACGAGGTCGTCTGTAACAAGGTTAGTTGACCGCCCATCCACCCACCCATCTTACACCCATCTTACAGGAACCAACTTGTACCAAAGGGCTTGCATCTTCAAATACGAATGAGCTATCTAAGATCACCTATGAGATCAACACAGGCTGATAGAGACTGGAAAACATGACTGTTTTCAAGTAGCTGTGTCAACAATTACTCCAGATTTTTTTACTATTGCACATGTCACATACATCACAGTAAACTATTATATTCAACTCGCACAAGTAACATTCCGTTGTCCAGGGTCAAGGCTGGAACTACCTGGACGAGGACGAGACGCTGGGGCGCGGGTCGCGGCTGCGCAAAGAGGTGGACTACACGGACTCGCTCACCGAGAAGGAGTGGCTGAAGGCGATCGACGGTGACGACGTCGACGACGAGGAGGAGGACGACGACGACGACGACGAGGTGCTCGACAAGAAGCGGAAGAAGGGCAGGAAACGGCGGTGAGATCATCTTCCCTATGTATTGTAATAATCAGTTTTGAAACTGACTTTTTATGGCTATGGTTACACTATGTTTGCCGTTAACTTAAAACGGTGAAGGAAAACATCGTGAGGAAACCGACATGTACTTTTTTTTTTAACTTTTATAGGCTTGCACTTGACCGCCATCTCGCCTGATGTTAAGCGACGATGCGGTCTACGATGAAGCGTGTTTACCTAGAAAAATACCGATTCACTCTCGATTTGAAGACACAAAGATTGTAACCATCGGGGAAAACCCACTCAGGCAACGTATTCCACAGCCTAGACGTTATTATCACAAAAGTAGAGTCAAATCTCTTCGTTCGTGTCTTTGGAACATCAACCATGAAACGATGTCGCTTTTTTTTTTTTAGAAACTTTCGAATGCATGTATCATCCACCAACCCGCACTGGCTCAGCGTGGTGGATCATGGCCTTGACTCTCTCCTTGCTAGAGAAGGCCTCGATTCCCAGCAGTGGGAACATTAAGTGGGCTGTGTATGCTTTTATGCTACACTATGTTTCTGAGTCTCCTATTTATTATTACACATCATCACACTTAAACACGCCAAAGTGATGGAAAGATCTGTTGTTCTCGTATTACTCACTCATTTATTTTTACATAGACTACATAGTATTTTATTCGTTATCATTTATGCTATATGTCAGACTTAAAAAATATTGTAAACAATAATAGCTCGGATTAGCCCTGAAAATTAATTACATTAATCATGGGAACTTAATTACAATCATAAATATACATGTCAGGTTCAAATAATGATTTGAATACCTATCATGTAGTTTCAGCTGTTAAAAACAACTAAATAAATAAAATAACTTAAACCATAGAAACTTTCAGTCTGTTCAACATGAACTTAGTAAGTTCTGCTCGTTGGTATTTTGGTTGTGATACATAATCACCACTACACCACTATCTAGCATATTATTAACTTTTTTTTTCTTCTGAAAATGTCCCTTTGTTAGAGGGGTATATATATACTCTTTATAACAAAATTAAAATAAAACAATTAAAGTAAAAGAAAACAATAAAAACATTGAATCTGAACAATCAAAGCATATTAAATGATACTGGCGACGCCATGAATTTCGATTCAGTATTTAGCACATTGGTCAAGACATTTTAATTTTTCACAGTAGGCAGGATGATTCAGACGAAGATGAGCCTCCTTGCTCGTCCAAAAAGAAGAGCAAAACTGAACTCAACCAGCTTAAGAAGAGATTTAAGAATATTATGAAGAAAGTCATCGACTACACTGATGAGTAAGTATTTTTGTCAATTTACTTCCATGTCACGAAAAGTCAGAGCATACATGGCTTTATCGATTAGCCTTCACGATCTTATTTTTCATTATTTCGAGATTAAAAATAGCAATTTTGCAGGTGATTTTGCATTAAAATGATTCCAATGAGTTGGCTGTATGTCTGTATGTTTTTTTCTGAATCATTGCATCTAAATTACCCCTGTGCAAGATGTAACATGATATATTAATTTCGACTGAGATACTGCCCATTTAGATAGATAACTCTCTATACACAAACAAGCAGAAATATTACAGTAAAACACTTACGAACACCACAAATGACGGCCTCATTGCTGAGAGCCAACTCTTCCAGGCAACTAGCTTAGGCAGGGCGCAAACGTGGACATATTTTTCATGAATGCTACTAATACGACATTTAGTGTATCTAATGCTATTATTATACTAAATTGGCACTATTGTATAAAAATAAAAGTCTTACCTTTCGTCTAATTAAATTACTTCAAAGATTTTTTTTATAAATTCTGTGATTAAATTCATCTGACATGACTCTGGTCTGCAAAAATTTAGACAGTACGAATGTTATTATGTTAACCAATATTTGGAGAGACATTTTTTTTCGCAGACCAAAGAATTGAAAAGTTCATATAGTATATAGTTACCCAATGCTTTGATTTACTTCCGTACTTATTGAAATTTGTAAAATTGTCATAGGGGCGGGAGAGTGCTCTCGGAGCCGTTTATGAAGCTACCGTCGCGACGGGAACTTCCCGACTACTATGAGGTCATCAAGAAACCTCTCGATATCAAGAAGATTATGAACAGGATTGAAGAGGGGAAGGTAAGCTTTTTTTTTTGTACTAAGATGCGACGAGACGAGCAACGACATGTGCCTGTAAGCAGCACGCCTGTTCATAGCAGACAGATAAGATAGATAAACATCTATCTTATCTTCTTTATTGCACTTAATTAAACAACCAACTTAAAAAAAACAATCTTAAAATATCGTACCAAATGGCGACCTTATCGCTAAAAGCGATCTCTTCCAGGCAACCGTAGGGTGGAAAAGAAGTTAAAATATAAAAAGACTAGTAATGAAATAAAGAGTAATTTGATATCTTTCTAAAAATAGTTAAAATGGGATACTAAAGTAGCAGCAGCAGGGTATCGTCAGCTAGATATAATTTATTTATTGAACTAGCAGCGCACCCTGCGGTTTTACCCGCGTAGTTCCCGTTCCCGTTGTTTTATCGGGATAAAAGTAACCTATGTGTTCTTCCAGACTATAATCTAACTGTGTTCCAAATTACAACCCAATCCGTTCATACGTTAGGACGCGATTGAGCAACAAACATCCAAACATTGACAATAGTAGGATAATAGGCGAGCAGCATTAGCTGATATGCCCTATATCTCAGGGTTGAAATAACAAAATTATATGTTGTTGAAGTGAAAACTTCTTTAGGCGCGCTATAGACAGAATTTTCGTGGGCTGTGAAATGGATTCATCAATCGTCACGCTTGGATATGAAATCTTCGGGTAAACTCGGTAAAAACGGCCAGGTAAGTACCAGGGTAACAGAAACAGTTTCGATTACCTACCTCCAACAGCCCAGCGTTTATCTCCAGATACCAGGACAACAGAAATATAAAAGAGTTGCGTTTGCCCCTAGGTACCAGTACCAGGGCAACAGAAACAGTAAAAAGTTGCAATATTCTGTATAATTACGTTGATATAAAACTAGATGGCGGAACCATCGATTCAGCTGGCGGTGTTGAAATTATGCGAATGTGAACATAGACCTACGATGGTTTAACAAATAATTTGTCGTCTGACAAGGTAAGAAATAAATTAGACAATTCAATTAAAAGTGAAAACAATTGAGTCCCGAATTTTCACTTCTATCGGCAGTTCCTATGACAAAATTTTTTTTTGTTATTGTCTGTAAAATGCCTAAAATGATAGTGTCTTTCAGTTTTTGTCAACACAATTTGCCCAGTTTGTTCTTGAAACGAAAGAGTTCAATGATTTTGCCGAAATAACATCCTCAACCTGTTGTAAACCACTTTGTTGCTGAGGACGTGGTGTGCAGTGTTTGTCAGTGACGGTGCATGGGACTACTGGTACTTATGACGCCGACTGTCTATGATCCTTTATCTATACGCTGTATCTCTGGAAATCATTTCCCTTCAATTAGTTTATTTATAATATAAAAATCAATGCCACTTTTCGTTGTTATTGAACTCCTCCTAAACGGCTGGACCGATTTAAATGATTTTTTTTGTATACGTTTGGGTAGGGCCCTGGAAGGTTTAAATTCACAAATCAGCCCGGCAGATGGCGCTCCAGTTGATATCTAGGTTATTATTCGAGCGAAGCGACAACGGTTTACGGTGACAAAGAGGGAATGAGGCTATCGATATGTTTCCAGTACAACGACATAAGCGACATGGAGCGCGATTTCTTCACTCTGTGCGCCAACGCGCAAACCTACAACGAGGAGGCGTCGCTCATCTACGAGGACTCGGTGCGCCTGCGCAACGTTTTCATCGAGCTGCGGCGCCGGCACGAGGCCGGCCAGAACTCGGACGACTCCGACGATAACGAGAAAGGTGACGCTGAATTGAAAGTTAAGTAGACTATTTTTGATGCCAGTTGATGCCACTGTATACTGACGATAGGATACTTTATAGGTAAGCGTCTACAGGCCCGCAGCGCACGTATCGGACGCATCGCATCAAACGGATAATTATTAAGAATGAGCGGTCCGTACGGTGCGGATCAGTGGACGCTGTATGAGTTTTTATATAAGGCAAACTAAAATCCGTTACGTGCGATGCGTCCGACACGTGCGATGTGGCCCTGTCGACGATTACCTTTAATCAGCTATCTGACCGCCATAGTGCAAGCTTTGCTTATATTTGGGATTAGATGGTTTTGTGTGTGAATAGACAAACATGTTAACCATTTTTTTCGAATTTCTTTTATTATGAACATTGGCGCTTGTTTACTATAAATAAAATATTTTATTTAAAAATGTTAGCATTTTCGATGAGTAAATATATACAATAATAAAGTAATTTTGAATTTTCCCGCTAAAACACTGCCTGACATGACGTCACTAACCGCAGAACATTGGTCGCGATTCAGGACTCATACAGTCATGAATCCAGTTTATGTGTTTTCTTATTTTTACTTTAAATACAAACAACCGAAATCGTCATCGCTAAGATCGCAAACTATCATAAAAATGCAGAGAAGTAAACATTCTAGGCAGTCTTCGACAGCTTCTTTTGCGGGTAGTGACGTAATTAGCCATATTGGTATTTGCAGTCACGTGACAACAGATTAAAAATATATCACTAATATTAAATCATACAAACGTGATTTTCGATATTCTATTAATTCAAACGATTATAAAATGAACACTAAACATTAATTTGTGATAAGTGTTAACATCCCTATTGTTCACCAATATTTCTTAATTTATATTTGCTGGGGCTTAGGGCCTTCTCTCCCTAGGCTAGAGTATAAGCAGCCCACTAAATGTGTGTGGTAAAAGGACCAGCAGTTCCCACTGCTGGGAGTAGAGGCTTCTCACAAGGAAAGAATGTAGACCACAGTCCACCAAACAGGCTCAGTGCGGGTAGACGGATGTCACTTGTATTCGGAAGGATTCTAATAAAAAAGCTGACTTGTTTCTCATTTATCGTATTAATATGGTCCATAATAATACCGCAGTCTAATAAATCATAGTAGATAGTATTTTTAGGGTTCCGTAAAACGTAAAAACGGAACCCTTATAGATTCGTCATGTCTGTCTGTCTGTCTGTCCGTCCGTCCGTATGTCACAGCCACTTTTTGCCGAAACTATGAAAACTACACTGTTGAAACTTGGTAAGTAGATGTATTATGTGAACCGCATTAAGATTTGAACAAAAAAATAAAAAAAAAAGAAAAAGTAGGGTTGCCCCCCCATACTGAGAACTGAAACTCAAAAATTTTTTTTTCATCAAACCTACACGTGTCGGGTGTCTATCGATAGGTCTTCAAAAATGATGTTGAGGTTTCTAAAATCGTTTTCGTCAACACTTAATAATTTGCGCGAGAGACACTTCCAAAGTGGTAAAATGTGTCCGTCAGTCCCCCCCTCTAACTTCTAAAGTAAGAGAATGAAAAATCTAAAAAAAATATATGATGTACATTACCATGCAAACTACCAACGAAAATTGGTTTGAACTCGATCTGACGAGTAGTTTTTTTTAGTACCTACGTCATAAATACACTATTATTGAAACTTCGATCAAAGTTACAACGAACTACAAGAACTGTGTGTACCTACTATGTATATTATGTTACTTGCTGCAACGGAACCCTTCATGGGCGAGTCCAACTCGCACTTGGCCACTTTATTTATTTATACTGTGATCATACCACATAATACAAAATTGAGATAATTAAGTTTTCACTTCTTTTATTAAGTTCTTCTTCGTGCGCCGTGCGGTCACGGCACCACTCATTTTTTTTTATATTATAGCAGAAAAACGTTTGCGAGATCGACTAGTAACATAACATTAATGTAGTCAATGTATACTTACACGAAATAATGTCCAATTTTCCACTGCAGATGAGGAAGATTCCGACGGCGAGTCGAATAGGTCCGTGAAAATGAAGATCAAGTTGAAAGCCAAGAACAAAAACACGCCCACTAGGAAGAAGAAACAGCGCAAATACATCTCCGATGACGAAGAGTACGAGGAAGATTGAAGGTCACGATACAAGCGAGATGGTAATATAGAATTAAGTCATGTAGTTGTGTAGACTAAGTCCGTGAATGCGTTTCAGTATCAAATGTTGGTCTCATTACGTAACATGGTAGTGTTTGTGCTGAAAGAAACTTCTCGAAGTTGCAGCTATATCCAAGCCGATTTCACGCTTTCATATCGCTATGGTACCTTACTTTGGCTTAAAACAATAAATATGTTTATAGTTGTTCTTCGTGGTAGTCTGACCTCCGATATCAAAATTTGCTATCTTCTCCTTAGTTTTTAAGTCTTATTTCAGGATCACGCAGAAAACGAAAGAGTTTTTCTTCTTACGATTCTTACGATTGTGTCAACCCTGACTTCGCGAGAAAATAACCGTGAATCATAAATCAATCAAATACTTAATCAATTAAAAAAAATAGAATCAAAAATAATGATTTCGTATTCGTCGAATTTTTTCTCAATCCTGTAATTGACATTGTACTATTTTTTTTATGTTTATAATGTAGTGATGGGACGAAAATAAATGAAATGCGCCTAATAGTATATACAGGGCCGGATTTAGAGGTGTGGAGGCCCCGGGGCAGAGCTTCGTTGGGGACCTAAAATACCCCCCCCCCCCTCCCCTTAGTAGTACGCCTGCTCCTAACAACACAGTGCCACTCAGCTATTTGAACATGAAGTCAACAAAACAGTACCTATCACTGTACCGAGCTCGTGACCCAGAGATGTAAGTTGATATATCACATGCCCTGTAATTTCTTTGTATTGATAAGTAAAATGCTATCTTGTTGGCGTAGTGGAGTTGTTTTGCTTAGTCCTGTATTTACACTGATAAATTATAGATAATGCCCTTTGCTGTCGGTGGTCAGGACCCACTTTGGTCGCTGCATCTGTTATGTTGATGCAACGACTCAAAGTGGCTCAAGTCATATATCGTTAATTCAGATTCGGTACGTCAATAGGCCGTGGTAGATCAGACTGGCTATCGCGGCTGTCATTTCATAGCAATTGTATAGTGTTGCGTAATAGACCATCAGATAATAGGATTACGTCAGATGTATACTGTACACTACGAATTTTGTCGACCTCTATCCATCAATGAAAAAATAAACAACAAACTATATTTATCATTGTAAAGGTGGCAACAACTATCTCTGTATTATTCGAGTTTTAATTATCTACATACTAATGGAATGGATTAATAGAATCGGTACATGCTATTTATTAGTGTTTAGGTACAGTTTCCTCCTTATAATTTAAAACCTATTATAATAGCAATTGGAAACTGAACATTTTGTGAACTGAAAGTTTAGGTATTTGACATATTTCTATTTTGTTTTGCATATTGAATATGGATGAATAGAATATAATAATTTTACATTATAATTTGGTATAATGAAATTGTAATTTGCACTTATTATTCGTAAATTAGTTTATAGGTTTAGATAATTAGTAATATATTAGTCAATAAGAGAATTTTTGAGAACTCACATTGACGATGAGATACATAAATAAATAGATAATTGCAGACATTCGTGTGAATTTTGGTTAAAACAACTCTATAATATTTGAATAACTGAAGGTTTAGTGCTGACTTATAATATGAACATTTTATTTCTAGACTTGAATCTTTATAATGATTGACATTGAATCTAATTAGTGTAATTAAATGTGCTTTTTTGCATTAATAAAATTAGTTTCCTTACTCAATTCTTGTTTTATTTGAAGTTACTTATTAATTGCATTTAGGTAGGTACTTTTTTTTTTTTTTTAAATAAAGACTGACGAGACGAGCAGGTCATGTGCCTGATGGTAAGCAACATGCCTGCCACATAACAGCACAATGACACGCAGCTATTGGAACATGAAGAGTCAAAATCATTACCTAGCACTGCACTGCGCTCGTCACCCAGAGATCTAAGATGTTATATCTCTAAGCCCTGTAATTTTATGTACTTTTATCCCCTCCCTATTTCACCCCCTTGGGGATGGAATGTTGATAAATCTTTTATTAGCACAGGATAGTAGACAGTATAGGAGGAACATGTGTGCGGAATTAAAAGTTAACAATGAATAAAAAGTTTTATACATAGGTATTAGGTAGGTACTTTTATTCCCTCCCTATTTCACCCCCTTGGGGATGGAATGTTGATAAATCTTTTCTTAGCACAGGATAGTAGGCAGTATAGGAGGAACATGTGTGCGGAATTGAAAGCTTCTAGCCCTTACGGCTAGAAGCTTTCATGAATGAATGTATACCCTGTGCCTGTGCGTTTATGTAAATCTTTCATCCCTTATTTTACCCTCTTATACCCCGTTTACATGATTCCAGTCCAGCGACCGACCAGCGCTGGATTGCTTACTGGAATAATGTAAACCGGCACTGGAATACATTGGCACTGGATTGATGCATTCCAGTGCCGGTCTCCGTTATTCCAGTAAGCAATCCAGCGCAGGATTCGGTCGCTGGACTGGAATCATGTAAACGGGGTATTTAGGGGCTGAATTTCGCAAAACCGCATCGATTCACACATATCAGTGACGGCTCAGTGTCCACTCAGTTAGTTCAGTTTCAGTGCTTCAGTGTTGCGTCAGTGATTCAATTCACACGTCAGTACTCAGTTCACGGAGCTTCAGTGAAAACGTGTCCGTCGTCAAGTATCGTGATCGTGGCTCTTTGTTCAATACTGCGGAGCTAGATAATACAATAGGGTAAATGTTGTAGGGTTGCCGCACTTTTTGAAATAGACAAATAAATGATAGAATATGAGTTTTCATAAAAATTAAATGATTGTGATGTGTTTGTTGTGTACTTATTAATGAAATAAATAATTAAAGTAATTTAACATTAGTAGTTGTATTTTTGAAGTAAACACTTCTTTAGGCCCGCCTAGACAGATATTTCGTGGGCTGTGAATTGGATTCTAGCGTCACGCCCGGGTATGATAAGAAATCTTCGGGTAAACTCGGGACCATGGCTATTGGCCATTTAGAAATGCGTCAGCCAATGGCAATGCGGCGACTCGTATGGACAAATAAGATAACAAACCGGTTTCTTACTTAACTAAAACGCATACGGCTATCTTGGGTGCGCGCGCGCGCAGATATTTGCATTATTTATTGTAATTTTTTAGTTTTTGGTGTTATTTTTATAGACATATACATATAGTTCACTTTTTTAAGAACCATTTTGAGAACTATATAGTTGTCCTAGACAAACCTTGTTGAGGTTTTAAGGGCAAATTTATTCTTGTACCTATGTATTAATTATTGTTTCCGAAATAAATTGAAAAAAAAAAAATGCTGAAAGGGCGTGGCCTCGGCATCATCCCATGGCCATCTAGAAATGCATCAGCCAATAGGAAATGCTGACGCATTTCTGGATGGCCATCTAGAAATGCATCAGCCAATAAGAAATGCTGACGCATTTTTAGATGGCCATGCCATGATGCCGAGGCCACGTCCTCCGGTTACACACGTGTAGTTTCCAAAGTAAGCTATCAAGTTCTGAGTTATAAGTTTTCACTTCTATCGGCAGTTCCTATGACTGCCAATTTATTTTTTTTGGTACAAAAGAAATAAAAAGTATTATAATCGGGGATAGATGCCATAATGATGATATGGCTTGTGGGATAGATGCCCTATGCATATAATTAAAGATTATCTTACCTAGATTTATTTATTTTTAATCAACAACTGTTACATTTTCATTTATAAGCATAGTCATATTTGGTTTAATATTGAAACTGAGATCAATTTTAGTATCTAATAATACAATATTAGTATAAACATTAAAAATGGCAACTTCTGATACGTTTTAGACGATTGATTTAAATTATTTTACATTTTTTCATGGCGCAATTTGAATCGCTTGCAAGGATTACAGTAATCACCGTACATGGTACAAGTTTCATGCAGACATTTTTTACACATGACGCACTGGATCCAGTCTGCCGTTGATTTTGTAGATTTGGGATAGATGCCTCTAGGGGCATCTATACTCACAAAAAATTAGGCATCTATCCTTTTTCGAGGGGATAGACGCCGCTCAAAATATTGAAGTAAATATGATAAAACATACGTAAATAATAAACAAAATCTTTTATTTAATACATCTAGGTACACGTAAATAAAACAAAAATATAGACACTTACCTCATAAAATCAAAAGTTTCGAGCACATCAAAATTTCAGACAAACCAAATTCACGAATTAATTGCCGCAAAAAATGTTCGTTGTCTCACAATTCGCAACACGTCCGTTCCAGCTAAGTGCGTGGCACTGACTGAAGGACGGGCGGGGGGCGGGGGTAGGGTTACGTTTAAACAAAACACAACGGGTCTAATGTTTATACATGTCGCTACGTGTTTACTGAGGCAACTATCCCACTGAGGCGTCTATCCCACATTTACCCTACAACTAATACATACATAAATAAAGTAATGTAATAAATAAAGACGAAAGTCTTCAATCAGTGCGTGTTGCCAGTGATGACTTACGGAACTGAGACGTGGTCCTTAACTTAAGAATATTTCGCACTGTGCCGGTACTGTGACTTCACTGATATGTGATATGTGTGAATTTGGTGTGAATCAACCATCAACCTTCCGTCCGTGATTGCCGGTGTCGGTACTGACACTGAGAGCACTTTGTCGTCACTGACACTGACAAGTGTGTGGATGCGTTCATAGAGAATGTATGAAAGAATATTTCGCACTGTGCCAGTACTGCGCCAGTGCATCCTCACTCGTTGCTCACTCGCTCAAGCTCGCGCGGTTTTAGCCTACAGCTAGACCGCTAGACCTCCCAGGGGACAAGTGCCACAGTACCATTCGGTTGTCGGATGCAGGGCTGAGCGCTCGCGCAACACGTTTCCCGCGCATATTGTTATTAGATATGTCGACAACCCTCCGCGCTAGACAGGGACAGAGTTACGCGTTAGAAAGAGCGCAAATGTTTATTTGAAAATCGCGACAGGTATTGCGAGCTGAATTGAACTTTGTTGTGTCCCAGCAAGAGTCGCTATTAAGTGAGGCTTCTGTACTAATATTTATTATGTGACTGTGCCATCACTGATATGTGTGAATCGACCTTTAACGAGCGCCTAAGTGCTAAAAAGCAACTCCATGCACCATGCAACATTTCAGACTCCTACCATTTGTAGTTTCGGAGATTTCGTGATGACCTTTAATTTTTTTAAATTTATATAGATAAACAAGGAAACATTCGTTATTTTGTTTTGAATGTAGATTTTATTTTTCAATTTGTGTCAAAATTACATTTTCGAGACCATCATATTTTATGATTACATAACTTACCTATCTCTGTTACGAAGTCAACAAGTGACTTACAATTTCTCAATTTAGATAATAAGAATAATTTGTCGGAGTTTCTATACGAGGCGTTTTCATGATATCAATAGACCTCCATTTTCAGAAAACGTAGTGTGTTAATGGCGCCACCTTTGCAGAGTCCGCCTGGGGAAGTACCACACATTTTCCGCTTTTTCTACCACCAAGCAGTGACGTGAAAACATCACTGTGTTCCGGTTTGAAGGGCAATGTTTCCAGTGAAATTACAGGGCATAGAGATAAAACATTGTATATCACTGGGTGACGAGCGCAGTGCAGTGCTAGGCAATGATTTGGACTCCATGTTCTAATAGCCGTGTCACTTTGCTGTTGCATGTTGCTTACCCTCAGGCATAAGACCGCATCTCATCACTCTATACAATAAAAAAAACCTATGGTGAAATTGAAACCTGTCTATTCCTCTATTCGAATCTTGAACTCCTCATTTTATTCAAATAAAAAACAAAACTAAAGCATAGTAAAAAGACATTTCACACTGTTTTCAGAGGAAGTTTCTTCATTCTGGCTTCTTTCTGTTTAATGTCACCCCACTTGTACTGGACCCCGTGCACATTCAGCATGTGTTTGTTAAGACTGTTGCTGTATGTGAACTTCTGTGCACACATCTGACAGGAAAAAGGCTTTTCACGGGTGTGGACACGCATGTGGCGCTGTAAGTCGCCTTGTGTGTAGAACGCTTTGTCACAGAAGTTGCATTTACATGTCTTCTCACCAACATGCCTGAAAATTAATATAATAAGCTGATTATATAGGTAGGTTTACACTTGACCGCCATCTCGCCCGATGTTAAGCGACGATGCGGTCTACGATGGAGCGTGTTTACTTAGAAAAAAACCGATTCGCTCTCTATTTGAAGACACAAAGATTGTAACCATCGGGGAAACCCCATTCAGGCAACGTATTCCACAGCCTAGACGTTCTTATCACGAAAGTAGAGTCAAATCTCTTCGTCGTCCGTGTCTTTGTAACATCTACCATGAAACGATGTCGCTTTTTCGAACTACGAGTATTCCGATAGAAGACAGGACAAGGTGGCATTAGATCATAATAGTCAGTCGCACACTCTCCGAAGTGTATCCGATAAAAAACCCGATAGACTAGCAATTTTACGGCGATGTTCAAGACTGAAGTCTTTTTCGCATAAGAGTGTGTTGCCTATGAGCCTTTTGGCACGTCTCTCGATCGATTCCAGAGCTTCCAGCTGATACTTAGCCGAACCATCCCAAAGGTGCGAACAGTAGGTATTCCATACACGACTGTGCTTGATATAATTTAAGCAACTGTTCAGACTTGAAGTACCTTCGCACCTTTGAGAGAACACCTAGTTTTATGGCAGCTTGTCTAGCCTTGGACTCGATATACGTGCCAAAGTTGAGCGTAGAGGTCAAAGTAACGCCCAAAAGCTCAAAACGGTCAGAAACCGCCACGGATACAACTCTAAAAGTTGGAGTCAGTTGGAATGGACTCCTTTTAGCGGAGAAAAGATACGGCTGCGTCTTACTCTCGTTGAACTTGACCAGATTGGCATCGCCCCATTTAGACACCGCCTCAAGGGTCAAGCTCAAATGCTCGATCAGATTTTCTCTCAGTACCTGAGTTGCCCACTGGCTCTCGCGCTAAACATGTAACTCTCTACAACGGTGCTATCATCTACGTACCCTATAGATACAGGGCTTTTACAGAACGTTGATATAATATAGCAGGAAGAGCGTTGCAGAGAGTACCGACCCTTGAGGGACTCCAGCATTGATAGCCCTTTGATCCGACGAGCAGCCATTAATAACGACTCGTATAGAGAATCCTTCAAAAAGTCTGATATCCACGCAATAAACCCAGGAGACAAACCATCACTAGAAAGCTTGCTTATAAGGCTATCATGCCAAACCATCCAGAGAGACTGCAAGTGCTTCCCCGTGTTTCTCAATAGCTTCACTGCAGATTGTAGTGACGTACTCTAGAATATCCCCGGTGGACCGGTTTCAGTGAAATCCGTATTGCCGGTCACTGAGGAGGTCGTTTGATTCTAGGTAAGCTAGTTTGTTCCTTATTCGATAATGTGGTCAAAACGAGCCCTCTGAAGAACCTTTTTGCATGCCTTAGCAGTCTTGTTGAACGCTTTCTTCTTCTGGCGTATGTCCCTTGCCTTACGCTGTCGAGCATCAACCCAGGCTAGGTAGGTCTCATGTTTAAATGCTTCAGCACTTTTACATTGAGAACCAAACCAAGGACGAGCTTTGCTGGATAATGGGACGTCGGAGTATGGAATGTAATATTCCATAGCCGTTCGTATTACATTAGTCACAGCATCCGCGCAGACTGAAGGATCACCAGAAGTGAAGTATATATGGTCCTCCTCATCGTTTTCGATGACGGCGACCCCTACTGTTTCCGAGCGTGTGCCCTAATGTGGCTCGCAAAACCAAATTTAGTTCTAAATATTCTGCTGCAAATATTACAACAGAGTGGGCCGTCAGGATTGTATGTGTAATTGTAGATGGGTTTGGGTCTATCTTTGCGGATTTGCCGCTTTTGGTCCAAGTCGATAAGACGATTCTCCTCAAACGCATTCACATTTTTGTGGACTGTAGTTCGCCACGATGATCTCTCCGATGCAAGCCCCTCCCACGATGTTGACTCTATTCCACAGGCGCCAAGATGTCTCTTAAAGACGTCCTTATAGCGAAGGTGCTGACCTCCATGTTTTCGCTTACCCTCAGCCAACTCAGATTAGAAAACAGCTTTAGGTAAGCGATTGTCCTCCATACGCAGCACATGTCCACACCATCTGAGCTGACGTTTCATCAAGAAAGCCTCAATGCCGTGCATCTCAGCGCGTCGTAAAACCTCGGAATTAGACACTTTGTCTTCCCATTTAACTTTCAAAATGGACCTCAAACATCTAAGATGAAATGTGTCCAACTTTTTGATGTCTCCACGATAAACGCACCATGTCTCTGAAGCATACAAAAGTACTGATAAAACCAGTGCCTTGTAAACATCCATCTTGGTTTTCAGTTTAAGGTGGTGGGATCTCCACACACGGTCACTTAGACGCCCAAACGCAGCGGCAGCCCTGGCAATACGTGATGGAATCTCAGATGCCAAGGTGTTATCAGATCTAATGATGCTCCCCAAATATGTAAACTGGTCTACTTGGTCGAGTGGTTTCCCATCCAGACTAAGTACTGCACCATCAGCAATCCTCCCCCGGGGCGGCTGTTTGAGGACTTGAGTTTTTGAAGCACTTATGACCAGACCAAATCTCTTGCAAGACTCGGCTAAAGCATTCACATAGGCCTGAAGATTTGTCATGGTGTCCGACATCAGACAGACATCGTCCGCATATAATATCTCAACAATAGGGATCTCTAAAACCTTGGACTTGCTTCTAAATCTTGAGATGTCAAACACACCCTTCTCAGTTCGGATTCTAAGGCTTATCTGGTCACTGCAGGATCGGAGTGCGTCCCTCACCACAACAGCAAACACCAACGCAAAAAGAGAAGGAGCCATCACGCAACCTTGTTTTACTCCACTGGTAATAGAAATTTCGTCAGAAAGTTCATTTTCATGTTGTACCTGTGCACGCATACCGTCATGAAATTGGCGAACCAGGTTGATGAACTTCGTCGGAAAACCAGTTTTTTCAAGGACCATCCACAGAACTTCACGTGGGACTCTGTCAAACGCCTTTTCGAGGTCAACAAAGCACATAAACAGAGGCCGCTGGTGCTCAAGGCTCTTCTCCTGGATTTGCTTTAGCACAAAAATGGCATCAATAGTACCTCTAGAAGGCCGGAAACCGCATTGGCTTTCAGGAAGGTAGGTTTCTGCTATTGTGCTAAGACGACCATTGATAATATGGGCAAGAACCTTCCCAGCACTGGAAAGAAGCGATACTCCTCGATATGAGCTGCAATCGGAGACATCTCCCTTACCTTTGTACAGCTTGAAAATAACCGCATCCTTCCAGCCCTGAGGAATATTCTCGCTCTCCCAAACCTTGAGAATAATGTCGTACAGCTTATTGACAACAGCTTGGCCAGTGTATTTAAATGCTTCAGCGGGAAGTTGGTCCTTTCCAGGCGCTTTCGCATTCTTAAGGCGCTTGACTGCTTGCACAAACTCATCAAAAGATGGCGGATCGCTCAAATTGTCACAAACTGGAAGTTGTTCAAGCGACTCACTGTAAGAAAGGTCAACGCTTTGCGTAGCAGGATTCAAAACATCGCTAAAATGTTCCGCCCAGCGAAGCAAAACATCGCCTTTGCTTGTGACACGATGTTGTTTGTCACGGGAAAACATTGGGGCAGTTTTCCGCATACGTGGGCCAAATATCGCTTGAATCCCTTCAAAAAACCTACCAGTTTGGTGAGTATCCGCACAAAGTTGCAATTCAGCTGCCTTTTCACGCCACCACTTGTCCTTAACGTCACGCACTTTAGATCGCAGCTTACATTGAGAGCCCCTTTTGCCGGTTGATGATCTGGAGTTTAATTCACGTCTATGTTCTTTAACTAACTTAGAGATCTCAGCATCCGATGCATCAAACCAGTCCTGGTTCCTCCCATGTTGTCTTCCAATGGTATCCAAAGCACTATCGTAGAGAGTTTTTGAAAAATATTTCCATTCATCATCAGTCCCAGACATTTCCACAGCAGCGGAGGTGGTCCAAGCAGCTACAAACGCTCCATCCACCCGCTTACCCAATTCCGTAGAATGCACCAGACTCTGGAAGGCCAAACGTGGAGGGACTCTATGGGGTGCCCGACGTGACGCTTTCAGCATTAAGAACATCTTCGATCTTATAAGCCGATGGTCAGTCCAACCCACTGCTCCTCGCATCGCTCTGGTTATCATAACATCACGGAGATCCCTTCGCCGTACAATTACATAATCTAAAAGGTGCCAGTGTCCCGATCTAGGATGCATCCATGAGGTTTTAAATTTATTCGCGAGCCGGAAGAATGTATTAGTGATGCTCAAACCATACTCAGCACAAAGTGACAGCAGCAGCAAACCATTGGCGTTACATTTGCCAATACCGTGCCTGCCGAGAACCCCGTCCCACGAAACATGTTCCACGCCTACCCTAGCATTAAAATCCCCAAGCAAAACAATTTTATCGTGTCTTGGTATGGTGTTAAGAATTAAACGAATTTGGTGGTAAAATTCCTCCTTAGCCTCATCCGAGGACGGCAACGTAGGCGCATAGGCACTAACAAAATGGATATATTTGCCACTCGCAATTGGAACACGAAGAGTCATTAAACGGTCACTAATCCCTTTCGGTACTTCACTCAAATGTTTTACGAGTTCATTGCGAATTGCAAACCCTACACCGTTTCCAGCTCTTTCGCCACATGGGCGGCCGCTCCAGTAATAGGTATATCCACCAAGCTGCTCACATAACTCGCCACAGTCACTCAAATGGGTTTCACTCACAGCTGCTATATCTACTCTATAACGATCCAACTCTCTTGCAATAAGAGCCGTTTTTCTTTCTGGACAAAGATTTTTAACATTATCTAATAGGGTACGAACGTTCCATGTTGCAACGTTAATACGTTTAAAATTGAATTTATAAAATAATTTCTGTTTATTTCGACCGCATAAGTATGGTGTCCAAGCGCCCGCGGTTTGGCACCCAGATAAATGGTGAGATGAACTATTTTTGGGCCACCTTTTCTAGGCCCCTCCTCTATGCAGAGGAAAGCAGAGCGCTCCTAATTAGGAGCGCCTCGTGCTTTGTCACCAGTAGTGCTGCCGAACTCAGAATCTCATCTCTGTCGATTCCGCGAGCGACCACTCTCCACGGGTCGCCTGTGTGCAAGGCATTAACTAGAGCCTCGGTACACCAATATCTAAACCCCACCGCTACTACCCCATCGCCACAGGACTTTTTTTTGATAAACTCAATCCGGAAAGAATAGCAAGGGTCATCTGCGCGTGAAATATATTTATAGTGGATGTGCGGTTGCGCAGGTACACCTCCACTCCCTCTTCTCACCTCCCTGTTGTCCAATGGAACAGAAAACTGATACGACTGGCAAAGAGTGAGATGCAGTGAATGACCGTCTGTCATTAAAAGATCCTGACAGAACGCTCTTTAAGGCATTCCACGCAGCCTTGCTGTATCGCCAAAGGTGGCCAAAGACAGTTGCCTATCGACAGTGCTCGCCCATCTTGCCGATACAGACTCTGTGTACTGTACGGGGGATCGCCCGATAGCTGTGATTGCTCACAGCCCCCTTCGCTAGTTTAGCCCACGGATCGACGTGGTTACCGGGGTGTGGCCGCTGCGCACACAACAGCTACTTGGAGCCACCAGCGAAGAGCTTGCAGGGAGTCAAAGGTAGATGTGTACAAAAACAAATACTTACCGTATCAGATTACGGTCGATCAAGTATTATAAAGATGATCCGAAAAGAAAATTCCCCGCTACACCCCTAACAATGACTGCCATGGGTAAGACGCAAAGAAAGAGCGCATCCCGTCCCAATCGGCTCTTGTATCGCCACAATCGCCGGTTGCCTCTAGGGCTGGGATCAGGGGGATTGTAGACAGATTTCACCAGACAGTGGTCGGAGCTACCTAACGGCGAAGATACCGCCACGGAATAACGGTCTGGATCTGTTGTCAGCAGAAGGTCTAAGCAATAAGGTGAATGCGACTCAACGTCGGGTACTCTTGTGGCCTCTTGAACCATCTGGGTTAAGTCCGGCCCAGCGTTGTCAGTGTCCCGGTATGGGAACAGCCATTCCTTGTGATGGCCGTTGAAATCCCCCAGTAACACTAATTGAGCCGAAGGGTACTTCTGCTGAGCCGCATCCGACGCCTCACTTATTATATAATCCATGAGCCTAGTCGTCTCCTGGTCTCCACTGTGCGACCGATACACACAGGCATAGATAATATTATCTATGCTTGTGTCTATCAGTGCCCAAAGAACAGGAAATCTAGTGTCCTCAAGGTTACGAAGACGCCAACAGCAGATGTCGTCACGGGCGTACAGGCACACTCCAGCACGAGGCCGGAATTTGTACTCTAGAGTATAGCCTGGATACGTTAGGTACCCCACGTCCGACGGACAACCTATCTGCGTCTCCGTAAGAAACAAGAGTGTCGGCTGCTCAGTCTCGAGGTGATGGTGGACTGCTGAGATATTGGAGTACAGACCTCGAATATTCCTGAGGTGCACTTTTACCGACGAGGCGTGCAGCCGTTCTTCTGACCATTGGTCACAACACACAACACAAATACACCAGTGGGGAGCTAGCCTGGAGACTGCGAGGACGACCGTGCCCCCCCCCCCGGGGATGTCTATCTGGCCTTGTCATCTGATCGCCAACCGGCAGGATAGCGTATCCCGGAAGCGGATTTTTCGCTAGATGGCGGGAAAGCCTTTCATGAGTGGCTAGCTCACTACTTAGGCGCTCTACTATCTGCGGTTGGTCACAACAACCATGCCTCGGATACCCTCCATGTCTAGCTTCCCAATGTACAGTATTGTGGTGTGACAGACCGGTCTTGCAGTTGTGCAGCAACTGTTCTAACCCGTTTTTCCCCTGCCTGATGGCTTATTGTTTTTATAATTTAGAAATTAAAATAATGAATCGGTTTTTCAACCTAAGGGACCTGTTTAATATAATTTTAAAGGAAATACCTAGGTACAGTAAGGGTCAAAGTCCTTATTGTGGCATTACACAAACACTACAGCAGTGTTACAGAGTTACATTCTTCTCCTTTTTTCACTGGTGTCTGTTGATGGATACTGCATGCCGCATGCTATCAACCCAGTGACCAGTGGAATCTCTGAGACACTTAAGATTGGTGGCTTTCTAAGCTTTGTTGATTATCTGGGTTTTAGAGTGCAGTTATGTATTCCCTTTGGAAAAACATGGGTTTGCATAACTTTTGACAAAATTAAGTTAAAAATGAATTACTTAATCATCATTTTTAACACTATACTGCATGCTTTAATAAAGTAACTATTTTATTACTTATTATCTTACCTCTTTACATGAACTAACAGGCTTTTCTTAGTTTTTGTAGCAAAGTTACAGATATTACAGACAATTTCCTTAATGGAACTATGCTTTAGCCTGTGGTTGTGTAACTCAGCAGACGTTACAAATGTGTTCCCACAATCTTCACAGTTGTAGTTAAATATTTTATAGTGACGTTTCATATGAGCATGTAATGATTCCTTGGACTTTAACTGTTTTAAGCAAATACTGCAGTTGAATTGGTGGGAACCATGAACCCGTAAGTGGTTTTTTAAGGAAAATGAATGCTTGAATTGTTTTCCACACTCGGAACACGTATAATATGATGTTGTGCTATGTGTTTTTCTATGGGCTGCTAAACTTGACGCTTGTGTAAAATTTTTACCACATTCACAGTGAAATGGTCTATCCCCATTGTGGCGTCTCATGTGGTTCACGAGGGTTTGACTATGTGGAGTATTATAAGAGCAAGTTGTACAATGGTACCGCCTTGCAGTGCCATACCCTGTGATTTTACCTACATGTCTACGTTTCTCATGCATACGAATAACATGGTTTTCAAGTGATTTTGAGGATTTTAGAATTTTATTACACATTTCACATCTATAATTGCTATCTTTGGGTGGAAAGTCTGATATGGCATCAGATTCGATAGTATCTCTATCTATCCCAGACAGATTATCCTCAATATCAACGCATTCTGTTTCAGTAGTCGTTTCATTCGCTGTTTTTTTCAAGAGAGTTTCGTAATATTCCTTGAACCGTTCATTGATGGTCACACATTTTATCCTGAAGTTATTGGCATTCTCTAGTTCTACTATACAGCGCTTGCAAATAGCACACGGTAAATATTTCTCGGAATTTAGAATTATTTGAAAACACAAAGATATCTTTTTCCGAATTTCGAGAGACTCTTCACTTTCACAAAACAAATCTTTGGCTTCACTAGCATCAATCAAACATATTCGACAGATATGTTGTAAATCTAAGTTAAGATTACTCATTGCATTGTCCATTGTACAAAAAATGTCGTAAACGAAATTATTTCGACACTTCTAAAATTTTAACAAAAACAGATTTCGTTTTCGTCAAGCGAAATGTAAACAAAAATAACCAATAACCCAGGGTTGCCATTTAAAAAAAAATGACTGCCGTGTTTTGGATGTCGAATTGCCGTGTTTTGAGGCAAAATTTGAGAAATTGCCGTGTCTCGTATATTTTCATAAACAATGTACTACTTTGTAGCTCTACTGTCCCTAATGAAAAGTTTAAAGAAATAAAATAGACACATATAGCTGTTTTACTCATTAGAACCATCATAAAATAAATATGTCACTTAAATTTATTTCTTCTTCTTCCTCTTTCTTTAACATGTATTTTGAACTGTAGGTATGTCTTTCACGTAATTTAGCATTTCTTTAGTTGGTTTAAAATTTGTGCAATTTCCTTTAGACTGAATGTATTGTTTGGCGAGCAATGTATTGTTTATAGTGAATGTGATCATTTTGTTACGCTACAAAAAATTCTCTCGCAATCGGCATTGGCATGAGGCAGTGACAAGACATTTAGTACAAATTTTGCCAGGTTTTCACATGTATCATTCAGCTGGGTCAATATTTGTGACCAACAGACATCGACTTTTAACGAGATCCCTCTGTGAACGAAATTTTTGAGCCACATGCTTTCGATTCTTTCATTTTGCACGGTTTCAATTCTCACACATTATAGACATCAACGTTTACAATAATTAATATTACGAACAAAGCAAATAACGAGTTCAGTGTTTCGGGGGTGCCCCTACTAGTGACGTGGTCACCAATAATCGACTACACTTGAAATGTTACTCGTCAAGTGTTGTCGATTACCTATACTTTTATCGATTGTGTTCTTTACTGTATTCGATTTAAAGTAGGTTGCTCTGATTGCCGTGTTTTATGATACGGCAATGAAAGTTCTGCCGTGTACCGTGTTTTTTTTGCCAAGCCGCCCCAATTGCCGTATAACACGGCAATACGGTGTTTGACAATGTTTAAAATATAGCATAATTTATGATCATCCTATCAGATAACACATTAAATAAACATATTTCACTCTATTATGGAATATATAGTGTGTATCTTTTGTATAATACGCCAATGAAAATTGTACAAATACTGAATTATAATCTGCGACGTAAACGCTGTTTCTAGTCACGTGACGCGCGTGACGTCACCTGCCCGTAAATATTCAATCTACAGCAAACGGTTTCTTTGAGAACACTGCTTTGTTTACTGGCAGGTGACGTCACGCGGGTCACGTGACCAGAAACAGCGTTTTTGGCGGGGTTTTTGAACTTTTTACTTTAAACATTTATTTTTAATGGTAAAACAGTGAATCTTGCGGAAATATTCATGTAGTATGGTATATTGTGTAATCAAAAATCATTTAAACGGTTTTACAAATTTAGTCAAATACCGTATTGCCGTAGCAATGGCATCGCTGCAATAACCATGGACTAAAAAAACTTTTAAAATCTATTTTGAAGATAAGGCATCTATAGTTGTTTCTACCGTCCTGGAAACAAGTTCTTTTAGCTGTAGCGTAAAAATAAAATAGGTTGAAACATCTCTCTACTTACAGTACCTAGTACCCGGCGATAAATATTGCACATCGACACCTGGAAAGAGACAATCGGCCAACTTCGGATTCGTAGAGCGTCATCTCTGTCGCACGAAATACAAATAGTCCGGCATCTATTAGGAGCTGTTAAAACAATTTTAATTTGTTTCTTTTAATTATTATTTTTATTCTTTGTATAAAATACAATTTTTTCTATAAGTGATGGCTTTAGGTTCGGGTTAAATAAAATAAAAAAGTTCACATTATGTTTACGTATTTAATTACTTTGGAAAATTACAGCTGTAGTATACATAGTAAACACCATTGTACCTATTGTTAAAGTGAGACATTGTTATAAAAATAATAATAATTATAATTCTCAATTACTTCCATTTCACTATTTGTGCTCTCAAAGAGGTCAATATCACTGTCACTATCAGCCGTATTTATCACTAGTCTATCAGTGTAATTGTCTAAACCGTGTTGAATGCTTCTATATTCATTCTCACATTGATCGTGTGATCGCAAACCTTTTTCCACTCTTCAGTCCCGATCATGTTTACTTTTTCAGTCAATAACGTTTTTACTGGATTGTATATGATTCTGATTCGATATTATAATGATATGATATGATAGTATCTCAAACTTTTTTGAGCAAAATGATCTATTTGCCAAGGAGCAGTTGGGTTTCCGGAAGAACCGCACAATAAATCAGGCGTTGCATAGGTTTTTAGAAGTCATCATAACTAGCCTTGATAAAAGAATACCCGCTTGTGCTTTGTATATGGACTTGTCAAAGGCATTTGATTGTGTTGATCATTCTGTTTTACTAAATAAACTTCACAAGTATGGGGTTAGAGGAAATATTCATAATTTAATAAAGTCATACCTAACTAATCGGCAACAGTGCACACAAGTGAGCAAGGTTTGCCTGAAATTAAAAAAAGAAGTAATTTACTCATCTAAATACAAAACGGTGAAGTATGGCGTGCCGCAAGGAAGCGTATTAGGCCCACTTCTATTCATCATTTACATTAATGACCTTCCCACCGTCACAAATCACCATACCATCCTGTTTGCCGATGACAGTACTGTACTATTAACAGGCAAGAACAGTTCAAAAATAAAAGATGAAATTGAAATTGTAATAAATAACTTTAATAAATGGTTGACATGCAATAATTTTAATTTGAATTTAAATAAGACGAACATAATGACATTTAGAAACAAAATTAATAGATTAAATGATTTGTCCATTAGTTATTCTGGAAATAAAATAAAATCCGTTGATACAACTAGATTCCTAGGTTTAAGCATAGATTGCCGCTTGAACTGGAAGGATCATGTCGAGGGCGTGATTAACAAATTAAACAAAAGCGCTTACGCACTACGTCTGCTTTCAAAAACTGTCAACAGGCCAACTGTTCTGACAGCTTATAACGGACATGTTTCGTCTCTGCTTAGGTACGGCATTATATTTTGGGGTAACAGTACTAAAAGAGAAGTTGCTTTTAGAGCACAAAAAAAGTGTGTTAGGGCCATTTGCAAGCTACGCCAAAGAGATACTTGTAAACCACATTTTAAGGCGTTGAAAATACTTACACTTCCATGTATCTATATCTACGAGTGTGCGATGTTTGTGCGAAAGAATTTGAATCTGTACACGAGTTTCACTTGTGAGAGACTAAAACATAAATTGAACCTTCCTATGAACTGCACAGCTTTGTTCAATGAAAGCGTCTTATGTATGGCACCAATATTGTACAATCATTTACCTAAATATATAATAGACATAAAATTGACTCACAGTTTTAAGCACAGACTCAAATGTTTTCTTTTGGATAAGGCATATTACAATGTCAGCGAGTATTTGAATGAGAAATTTTAGTTTGACATGTAATCTTTTTTGTCATAAATTTAAATTATTAACTAATTCTTTTTTTATGAACTCTGACATGTTAATTGCCTACTTATGTTGTTTTTTACACACTAACAGTCTTATGATTTTGACATTTGATTATTATGTTGACTCCATGATTTTAATTATTTTTGTTCGCATTTTTACTAGATTGTATGTATAAACATAAAAACTGTTTTATCTTAAAATGTAAATTTTGCACGCCGAAAGGCAGATTATGGCGCTCTTACTGTTATGTATACCTACATCTATTATTTATTGTACCCATAAACGCAAATAAAGATTATGATTATGATTATGATTCCACTGGAAGACGTGGGAAGAACTTAAAATATCCCAGTCGTGTAAAGACAACATTAATGACCAAAAGTGTGTTCTGTACGGCACCTCTTGTCTACAATAAACTGCCCCTGTCTATACGGGACAGAACTGATATTAACAGTTTTAAAAAACTTTTGCATAAGTTACTAATTTCAAAGGCATACTATTCCCTTGAAGAATACTTAAATGACAAAACCATATGACTGCATAAATGTTATTGATTTATTTGTTGAATGAATTGTATTGTATAAGCTTGTATTGTGAACTCGACTGACATCTGTAATTTATGTGACATGGGTAACTTATTTTATGTTAATGTTTATTGTTTCAAATTTCAAATATTAATTTTGTGATAATTTTAATCCAACCTTGCCAATTTGGGCCCTTGTATGCAATTTCAGCGAGACCTAGTGAATCGATCGAACATTATCTGTACAAGAACTTTGTAACCTAGGCCTACAAGGAGAATAAATGATTTATGATTTATGTAGTTAAATTCATACCCACATTTCTAGAGGCTCCATCATGCTCCATAGCCTTTTAGTTGAGATCATATATTTTCTATTGGATTAAAATCCGGATGAAACACAGTATGCCCATGTTCGGCAAGTACTTTGTTCACGGAAAACTCTGTATACCTCTCCTTGTGCTGACATAGGTATAATAGCGTAAATCTGGGTTTTTGTTAATTTTGGATCAACTGGAATTTCGTGTCTGTTTAACCAGTTGATCATTTCCTGTTTAATGGTGTTTGAGTTGGGGGGGTCTTTCAACATATTTATTGTGATAGGGTGCGTTGTCGATAACTAGAACGGAATCACTGGATATATTTGGGATTAATTGATTAACCAGCCATTTCTCGTAGTTATCGTTATTTCATTGTGGTAGTCACCTGTAGTATCCGTGGATTTATACGTTAAAAAGGCACCGGTTACAAAGCCTTTTTTATTTCCCGCATGAAGTACTATCAAACGTTGACCTTTTGAAATTGGCTTTTATACTCCTTTTTTCTTATCATCACTCCAAGATTTCCCTTTAGTGTGGGATGTATGTATGTAAGACTCATCCATGTAGACGATATTTTTTCCTGTTTCGCGAAATTTGTGTATTTTATCGATTTATATTCCATTCGTTTGAGACTTACATCGTGCTTTTCCTTTAAAACTTTTCGATTATCTTCCATTTTAGTTAACCGAAATTCCATCTCGTGAAGTATTTTTCTCAACGTCTTTTCAGACCCATTGTAATTAATAGCTTCAGACAATTTAGCTTTTAATGATTTTATTGTTGGCAGTTCATTAAATCGTAAGTGAAAATCACAACAATCACACAATTCTTCGAACAACATCATGATCAAAATCGTCCATATCCAAACGAAATTGCTTTTTTGGTCTCCCTTTTTTTGGAGTGCTAAACTTAATTTCAGTAGAATGTGTTTCAGTACTGACTTCGTTTAATATATTGTTCAAAGTTCTTCTTGAAATTCCAGTGGGATTTGCAACTTGCGCTTGAACCTTCTTAAAATAACAACTTACATTTTCATCTTCATTTTTTTAAAATCTGTCAGCTTCGGTTACAAAACATTTATAAACATTGTATATAATTTGGCGTGACTGACCTCGTAAAGGTTTCCCTTTTTTTCCTAAAGATGCCACAGTACAACTTTAAATTATTTAAATTTGGGGGTGTTAACAACTCTAATTATATATTTTGAACTGGACGCGACTGCACTCTATTGCACTTAAACAACGACTGACAAAACGTCACATAGGTAGTGTGCGACAGAGACAATGCTCTACGAAGCCGAAATCAGCCGACTGTCTCCCTCCAAAGGCCGATGTGCAATACTTATCGCCGGGTACTGTAGTCTGTGATCCAGGGTAGCGATTCTGAAACCATTCGGTTGTAGAGGTGGGTCGTTGACGGTTTTGGCGTCGACGTAAACGAGACCGTTCACCGTCGACAGTGAACTAGTCTAAGAAACCGTTTAATGTTCGACTAGTTTACTCCATGAACGGAACAGATGATTACGTTTAATCGTTTATGTTTATTGGTAAACGTAATAAACGCTCAGAATAGACTAGGGTCAAAATCAACTGATTAAATTTTCGCACCGATTTTAATGTAAAAAAAATCTCGTGAAATGAAATCAGAAATCAGAAAAATTTATTGTTGAACTGTGTACAAACTAGTTGGTATACAATATTTCCAGTACTTACAACAGTCTGCCCTTTGCGAGCATACAATAATAGTTAAAGTAAAATAAAGTTCTAATTAAGATTACAAGTCGTTCAAACTGATCAAACTGCTAAATGATCTAAATACCATTTCACCATCCATATTATGTACTATGCATAATGTATTTAATAATTATTTACAGTAAAGTACAGTTACACTTGCTAGTCGTTCAGATATTCTATTAGTTTATAATACGCTTTAGAAACTAGCCAGGTCTTTAGCCTAATTTTAAAATGATTATCAACCAGAGTTTTAATATCTGTTGGTAACTTATTATAAATCTTTAAGGCCATAATATACGGACTATTATGGTACATACTGTTATTTATTTGTGGCATAAAGATGTTGTGTTTATGTTTTTTCCTGAGAATCTCTGATCGACTAGACTTAATTTCGAAAAAGTAGTTCCTGTTGCTTTTGACAAAAATACAAATCTCATAAATATAAATACAAGTAAGAGTGAGGATATTGTTACTTTTGAAAATGTTACGTAAACTGTCCTTAGCGTTGAGCTTGTATATTGTTCTTAAGCAACGCTTTTGAAGTATGAAGGTTGATTCTATTTCAACAGAATTGCCCCAAAATATCACGCCGTAAATTAATTGAGGGTAAACATAACCATAGTAGGCGTTCAATGCAATTTCCTTTGATGATATATTACTGAGAATTGCCAAAACGTAACAATATTTTGATAATTTATTATTGACTTTATTTACATGTGATTTCCAGTTTTAGTGATTATCTATTGACACTCCTAAGAAATTTGTATTGTCAACGACTTTGACTTTATTCCCTCTATACAATATTTCTAAATCTGTTGGTTGTTGTTTGTAGTTTCTAAATTGAATTATTTTTGTTTTCTCCGCGTTTAGGTTCAAGTTAATTTCTCCTAACTTAGTTCCTACTGTGTTTAGTGTTTTGTTTATTTCTCTATTAAATTCTTCAACATTACTGCATTTAGGTATGTAAATAGTCGCATCATCTGCGAACATTACGCATAAGTGTTCTGTAAGTTTTGGTAATTCATTTATATACGGTAAGAATAATATTGGCCCTAAAATACTCCCTTGTGGAACTCCTATAGACATTATCTCTGATTTGGAATATATTTGTTCCACAGTTTTTGTAGATCTGTTGTAAGTATCTAACGCAACAATTTGAGTTCTATTGCTTAAGTAAGACTCTATAAGTTTTAACGCATTACCTCTAATTCCTGTTGATTCTAATTTGTTTAACAATGTGCTGTGATCTACAGAATCGAATGCTTTAGACAAATCAAGAAACAAAGCAATGCCAGGTTTCTTTTCATTAATATCTTCACTTAGTTTTTTTATCATTTTGAATATTGCACCTGAAGTATTCTTTCCTTTTCGAAACCCGAATTGGTTGTCATCTATAATACCATTTTTGGTAAAAAAAGCCGTGATCCTGTTATATATAACCTTTTCAAATATTTTTGAGATACACGAAAGAAGTGCTATAGGCCTGTAATTGTTCGCGTCGTCTTTTGCACCTTTCTTATGAATAGGTTTTATCAGAGCTACTTTAAGGATATCAGGAAATATGCCAGTCTCTAGGGTTAGATTAATGATGTATACGAGAGGTTCTATAATAATATGGATACTTTTTTTTATTACTTGCATAGATATTTTATCATGACCAGTAGTTTTTTTGGCTTTGAAGCTCTTAACAATCTTAGTTATTTCTGAATAGTCCACTGGCGCTAGAAAAATAGAGTTACAATTTTGAGGATTACTATTCACGTGTATATTTTTTGACTGAAGATCGTTTTGAACTTTTGAAAAATGTTCTACCAACAAATTTGCTATTTGAATAGGTTCATTAAATGTTGTATTGTTAATTTTTAAAGTGTCAATAGAAGTTCGAATAGCATTAGTTGCTGCAGTATGTTGTTTTATTAAGCCCCAAGTGGCTTTCGTCTTGTTGGTACTCCTATTTATGTATCTTATGTTTGCTATCTTTTTTGAACGCTTTATTATCTTTTTAAGGGTGTTCGAATATGTTTTGTATTTGACAGATTCAATTGTGTCATTTTTTGAAATAGAATTTAGGTAAAATGTTCTCTTATTTTTGCAGGATAGTACAATGCCTTTGGTTTTCCAATTAGGTTTCTTTCTGTGAGACATTTTTGTTTTTTCAACAGGGATCGAGAGCTCAAAGATAAGTGTGTATATTTCTATGAAATTATCAAAGGCCTCGTTTGGATTTTCAAAATTATATACATTTGAGAAGCTTATTTGACTCATATATTTTAAAAATATATCCATGTATTTATCAACGTTTCTTCGTTCTACAAACCAATACCGTTCATAAAAACTTAAATTTGTTTTCAAATCTATTTTCAACGCAGAGTGATCAGAAATTCCAACATCTAATATTTCTGCTTTGTATTTTTTGACGTTTGTAAAAATGTTATCTAGACACGTTTGACTATGGGAAGTACATCTCGTAGGATCAGTAAATGTTGGATGCATATTAAATGATTTTAGGGTTGTCAAGAATTGTTCAGATCGCCTGTTATGTTGAATTATGTCAATGTTATAGTCACCGAGTATAAATACTTTCTTTCCGTTGGTTCTGTTTCTCATTAGTTTAATTAACATCGTTTCAAGAGTATGTATGAATAGGTTAAAGTTTCCTTTTGGTGCTCTATATAAACAAATTATTATGTAATTCAATTCAGGAACACAAATACCACAGCTTTCGAAGTGTGACTCTATGGCTAATTCCGAAACCCAATCTAATTTAAAATACGTTAAATCATGTTTTATGTGAATACTGACACCTCCTTGTTTTTTGTATTTCCGCGAATAGTGTGTGGCTTTTTGAAAACCATCTAGTTGAACAACATCAATATGCTCCTCTTTAAGATGTGTTTCCGAGAAACAACATACATCGAATTTGTGCTCTAAGTTAAGTATTTCTAATTGGTCAATTTTAGATTTAAGACTTCGGACGTTTAGATGCATGATACTAAATACATTTTTGGGCGAGTTAGAGTTGGAAGAAACGTTAGCATGATTAGTCTCGAAAAAGCTGGTTGCGTGATAAAGTTTTTGATTTTAGCTTTTTGAAGTAATATGGTATTGTTCCACGTATAGGCATTACTTCATTTTGAATTTCATTTTTTGTAATTTGAAGGTCATTAGACGTAGACTCATTTATTTTATTAAAGTAGTATGGTATTGTACCTCTTTCGCTATTAGACATATTGTGATGTTTACCTACCACCGCAGGTTCATCTGATTTGAAATCAATAGTTTTAATATTTTTTCTTATATTTTTACCCAAAAAGCTTGTTTTATAATCATGCGTATTTATGGTATTGTTGAGAAGATCACAAAAAGCTCTTCGATTTCGTAATGTATTTAAGGTAAAGCGTAGGAAGTGGCAATTCTCAAAATTATTAGAAATATTTTTTAGGTAATAGTTGAGTTTACCTTCATTTAAGTGCGGGTTTTGTGTAACATTTGCTATTATTATATTCATTTTACTAAACCTTTTCAAAAAAGTAGATATTTCAATAAGCATTTTAGTAGGATTAACATCATTAGATCCCATTGACAAAATTAACCAATCGTCCTCTCCGAGATCTTGTTCATTGAGTTTGATTTTTCCCAAGATGGCGTCAACTGGTGCCTCTGGATAGCTGTACGTGATGATGTCATATTCTTTTGTTGTGATTTGATTGTCTCGTAGTTGCAGAAGTGTAGATGATATATTTTTACAGGTCTGGTCTCCAATTATTATTATGTTTTTCTTAGTTCTTTTTGTTTTATTTGGCAGTTTCGGGTTTGCTTCATTTTTAATGTTTGCTGGAGTATCCTTTCTTTCAATGTTATTATGACTGTTGCTTGTGTTGGAGGTATGGGTAACATTTTTAACGTTGCATAAATGTTCTGTCCCTGTTTTTTGTGAGTTGTTTTTATTTGGGTTTCTTGAAAATAATGTTTTTTTTCTGTTTGTCATACTATTTATTTTTGGTCCCGTTTCGTTAGTTATGCAGTAGCTTTTGGTTTTTTCTATAAGTTCTTTGGTCTTGTCTGATACAGGAGTGGAAGTTTTTCTTAGGTCGCCGAAGCTTTTGTTCCGTAATTGTGTGTCGTTTGCCATGTGATTTTTCTCATCTTTTAATATTTCAATTTCTAATAACAGGCTATTTATTTGTTCTTTGGCTTTTGCGAGTTGCTCCGTCATTTCTCGAAGTTCACGTCGAAGTTTGAACTGCGTTTTATTATTATCTTTGTTCAGAATATTTTCTGTCGGAGTATCAAGTTCTGATGGAGATATATTGGTACATCTTAAAGTTTTATTCAGCTGACTGATACTATCATCAGTTGAATCGCTGGATATTGAAATATTGTCAAGTGTTGATCTCACTCTTGGTTTTCGTATAGTTACATTGTTGTTGTAATAGTGGATGCCAACTGGGGTATCATCATTTTGTAACTTTTTGGTTAAGCACGGTTTACATTTCCACGCTAATTTGTGTTCCCGTGTCATTCTCAGAAAGCGTGCGTCGGATACATTGGCACAATTTATATCGTATATTGTTCCACATTGGGCACACTTAACATATTCTCTATTTTTTATTAGAATAGTACATCTTCCGCAATTTAAAACCGAATTAGGTGTTCGCTCCATTATGCATTAAAGTAGAGAAATATTCTAATTAAATAATTAGGTAGCAATGTCTTGGATGACGAATAATTTGGTCATGCTATTTTTATCTCTTACGAATAGAATTTGTGTTGTTCGATTTTCTTCTTAAAGATTTGTTCTTGACAACGAAAGGTAAACCTATTTGGTAGGTACCTACTAATGTATAGTTATAGTATAGGTGTGACGTAATAGTAATAGGTAGGTACATTCGTTCAGTCTAGGTTTTCACAATTCCCAAAAGAATAGATAGGTATTTAATTGGTGCGTAATTCATCATCCTCTATTAACTGCTTAGGAATGTTGCATGCAAATGTGAAAATAATAATTTAAATCCCAATCGAAGTTCGTAGCTGGTCATTTTATAGCATCATAAGCGCTTGATGAAGTAATGCATGCATATCAAGCGTAACTACACCGTCTAGTGCTAAGCGGTTGAAGCGCCTATTCTCATAATACGCGGTGTCTCGCGTCCCGCGTAATTGCTCGCGAGAAGAACGTAATAAGCGCCTAGCGGTATTCGTTACTTACGCGCTCGGGCCGTATGCAGTTTAGGAATGCAAAAATTGGTGAAGCATTCTTGACCTTGGGAACAATTAATTAGCAATTAGATTGATTTATGTTTGAACTCACTATTTAACCATTGTACATTGTTTTTCACTATAAAACCACTGTTTGTTTGTCACTGAACATGAAATATACATTTGTTTAATTATATTTCATCTTTTAACATTTTAAAACAATAATTATTCGGGAGCAAAATGCAAACACACGCTCACGCACACGCTCACCCGGGAGTCTCGACAAGTCTGGACAAAGTATGAACTTCCCTTCATACTTTGTCCAGGCTTAGGACTGGCAGGTTAAACGTAGTATTGCACAACCAACATCGTATAGATTGATGAGATTTAAAAAAAATACATAATGTATGTAGTTATTTATTATTTACACTTTTTTACAGTTTACTTATTTACACTTTTTTACAGTTTACTAATTTACACTATTTTACAGTTCACTAATTTACACTTATTTTACGGTTTTATTTACAAATTACAATTATACAAGTACGATATGTAAATTTTCTAGACGAATTTCAAGTTACATTACCTACGCGTAACGTATTTCACTCGAAACTAAAAAAATATGTAAACAAAAATAAAAACAATTCAAAACCACAAGAAGTTTTAAAGAAATATGCACCTTTTTAAAGGGCATTAGAAACTATTTTGATTTTAAAGCGTTGACTCGGTAAAATAAACAAGTTTATACTTGTTCCGGTATGATATTCAGTTTTGCAATTCATCGAACGTTTAGTATGACTGTATTTTACTCTTTTATGTTTATGCGCGCAATGTACAGCAAAATCCATCCCACTGCGCCATAGTGACTCTCGTCTCTCGTCAGTATTTTTGTCTCTCTCGCACACGTTGCATCGCCCTTTGTTAAAAAGCATCGACAAGTCCACAACAGTCTCCTTGCTTGATTACGCGTATAGTTCATTCTTCGACTAGTTTACCGGAGAACTGTAAACTAGTCTATCCGTTCATGCTTAGTAAACAGTTGAAATGAACTGTTCGTTGATTCAACGCCCACGTCTATTTGGTTGCATCCGACACGGAATCTCATCTCTCGGTCTTTGTCTTATCTTTAGCATGACAAAGACCGAGAGATGAGATTCCGTGTCGGATGCAACCGAATGGTTTCAGAATCGCTACCCTGGTCCACTTTCGTTGTGGCCGTTTCTTGAAAATGGAGTTCATCATAAAGAGGCTCTCCCTTTTCAAGAAATCAGCTAGACGTTGCCCTCTTGGGTTCCGCTGCCCATATCCGAATTGCCCCACTCTCAACTCATCACCGCTACGTTTGCCTAGTTTCGCGTTGAAGTCTCCCATCACAACTGTGAAATGTGTTGGCGAGACATGTATGGCTTTGGAGATGTCCTCATACATATGGTCTCAACCTCTTCGTCGGGATGTGTCGAGGTCGGTGCGTATACCTGTACTTATGACCTTTAATGAATACCGGTCGGTTATTTTAAGTACCTACAAGGTATACAACCCTGCTCGACACACTCTCGATCATTAACACGTTAACGAGAGACTTGCGGACGATAAACCCGACACCCCCTTGGGATTGTTGATCTCCCTCCCGGTAGTAGAACAAGTTGCCGGATTCGAGGGTTATCCTGTCCTCACCCTGTCTACGGACTTCGGATAACCCTATGATATCCCAGCGCAACTTGTTCACTTCTTCTTCCAGCTCCACAATCTTTTCGTCAGCCCTCAGCGTCCGTGCGTTGTACGTTGCCAGGTCGAGTCGTGGGGTTTGGTGGCGGGGCGTCTGCCGGGGATTCTTAGAACCCCATGCTCCGCCGGAACCAAGGCTGCCACCAACGCCTGGAATAACGGAGCCGCCGGGGACTAGGGACCGTTTCTTTTTTGTGACCATCATATGGGAGGGTGTTTGCCATAGTCACCGCGCTTGGCAGGCGGGTTGGTGACCACGAAACCAGTCCTTTGCACCGATGACGCCGCTGCCCGTCACCGGCCAGGTCAATTTAGGACTGGCTTTTATATGGATATACCGCCATGGGTTCGGTCGTCAGAGCCTCATTAGTTGGCAGCAAGGTGTACTGCGCGCAGGAGAGGTTGACATTTGGGGAAATTAGATGTTTAGCGCTTCCCACTTACACCCCCAAAAAAATTACTTACTTCACGTAAATTCTCCTGATTTTCACTTCTATTATAGGCTATCCTTAACAACAAGTCGCCAATACTCGCAGACACAGTCCGTGTACCGTTTTACTTTGCAGACGCTTTAAAACTTTCAAGGTGATGATTTTACGTAAATTCTGAAGCTGCATTTTTAGGTACCTATGTCTACCAGACAACTATTTCAAAACCTGCTACAAGAAGACAGACCGTTCTAAGGGGCTAATCATCCCCTAAACTAAGACATGGCATAAAGCCCATAATTATTTGAGTGATGTTTTCATTTTTATTTGTCGGGTTCGGGACTCCGGGAGCGGAGTCGTATAAGTGGGTTACGACCTTCACACCTTTGATAGGTACATCCAGTTTTTAGTTCTTATCTACCGTCTACCTCCTGAACCGTGGAAGTTTTTTATTTACAACGGTTAACCTGTCAGATAAAACTTGAAAGCTCACACTTGATTTTGGTACCTCCACCTAAGAAATATGGTGCTCAAAACGTATCATGAAACGGACAAAAGTTTGTGTGAAAAAAGTTTCGTTCGTTCACACTGGGGACGAGTGGGAAAAAAAGTTTCGTTCGTTCCCACTGGGGACGAGTGGGAAAAAAAAGTTTCGTTCGTCCCCACCACTGGGAACGATTGGAATTTTTTATTTCTCATTCGTTCCGCTATTGACCGAGAGTCAAAAAGTACCTAGGTAACGATCACAACATTTTAGTTAAAAATAATTAAAAAGGTCTAAGTTCTAATACTTTATTGTGGTGTATTATAAACATTCATCGTAATCCCACTAATGTTATAAATGTCAAACAACATGTTTGGATATTGGGATGTTTGTTGCTCAATCACGCCGTAACGTATGAACGGATCAGGCTGAAATTTGTAATAGGTACAGTAAGATTAGTCTGGAAGAATCCATACTTTTTATCCCGGGAAAATAACAGGAACGGGAACTACGCGTCGCGGGTAAAACTGCGGGGCACTGCTAGTTTCCAATAATTTACGCAAACATTAAGGAAATACAAACGTTAAAAAAATACGTAGGTATTAATTATAAATATTTTTTTTTTAAATAAATATTTGAATCACTATTTATGAGTTCCAATCGTCACCACTGGGGACGAACAAACTTTTTTTTCCCATTCGTTCCCAGTGGGGACGAACGGGAACAAACCGATAAACTAAGAACTGACAAGAGGTGGATTCGATGGGCTGTCAGATCTGTGTCCTGTGTAACCTAACCAGTCTGATTTGGTTGTTTATTAAAACATGGTGGACGCCGGGAAATACGTATTTCTGATTATCTCGTGCAAAAGAGTAAGACGTCCTGATTCGCATCGCCCCATGGCTTTACAAACGCCGTTACAATGAACGTAATAATTCTAATACTAAAAAAAATTTTGTAGGTTTTATACAGGTTGAAATTGAAATATTATTTATGTACATCAGTCATGGGATTTGATATACCTACCTACTTTTATAGGCGTGAGTCATAGAAATAGAACATTAATCAAAAAACAAAAATCTGAGTCAAGCCTTTATTTTGAAAAGCTTAAGCTTCAGCGGCCTGAGCTTGCGCCCTCTTGATGAAGGAGGCCTTCTTCTGCTTGATTCTGTTCTTCCTCTCAGCCAGGGTGAACTTGCGCTTGTTCCACCGTTTCTGCTTAGCCGGATCCTTCTTGCTGTCCTTCTTCTTGTGTGCTGGATCAGATCGGATGCCTTCATGTGCTTTCTTGTATAGTGTTTCAATCTAATGATAAAAATTATTCATAATTAGATAAACAATTCACTGTTTTAGCAGATACTAAGTTTATATTCATTGTTCATAAAGAATATGAAAAGAATTCAAGCAAAAATGTTCCATGTAAAATGTAATAGTTTTTCAGCTAAAATGATTCCTTACATAATTCAAAAAGTAAATTAATTTCAGAACTAGGACACATCAATACTATAACACAACCAACAACGATACTTAGTAACACTTCTTATTTTGCTTCTATTAAAAAAATATTATTGGAAAATAAACCCAGCAATATGTTTGTCATGCATCAGACAATAGTCAATATAATTCAAAATGTAGCAAAATTAGTGAAATTTCAAACTAATAATAGATTCAAACATAACATTGACTTATTTTGCAATAATGTTGTCCAAAATCGACACCACTCTAATATTGAAACAGAGTAGTAATTTGTTTGGACGTATGCATGTAAAATTTATAAAGTTACCTCATCAGCAGCTACACCCAATTTGATGTATTTGCTGAATTGTCTTCTGAAGATGTCGTCATCATCTGCTTGCAGGGTTTTCATGTAATTGGCGACATGCTGACCGAATATGTGTTCTCTGTAAGACATAAGAGTAATTAGTGTTAATAGTGTTTTTGCTTGTTTTCAATCATTTTATATTCTGTTAATCTCCCTCTTTCATATACAAAGAAAACTCTTTCAAATGATGTTAGGTAGTGAATCAGTTTCTTCTGGGCAGTCAAGAACAAACAAATCTAAAAAAACTCAACAGCTTTGTAAAATGCATAGCGTGTTGTGAACTGCACAGAAGATACATAAACAAAAAATAGTTAAGCAGTTAGATAAAGTATGTCTTCCAGACCGGTTTTAAAATGTTTCAACAACAACATCTCATCACAACCAAAAGCCTGGAAGGTTGATATTGCTCCAATATGGCTGTCCAATGAATAGATGAAGCTATTATTTGGAGGATGAAAGGAGCTACATTTCTTCAAAGTTTATAAAACAAACTTACCTGTGGACCTCCGCATTGAACTTCTTTGCTTCGGCATCATAACCAGGGAATCTCTTGACAGAGTGGGGAACATTTAGGCCACCATCTACAGCACCCTTCATAGCTCCGAACACTCGGGCGCCAGTGGTGGTGCGGGCCAGACCGACATCCAGGTAACATCTGTAAAATTTAACATTTTTATCATAACACTTTTTAAGACATTAATGTGGCAACATAAATTGAAGATACTCAGCACATTACGAAACAACATTCTTTGATAGCATTGTACTTGCTTTCAGTCCGCCCGTAATCATTTCATCATTGGATTTAATTTGAATTTAAGTTATTAGACTTCTAAAAATGTCATTATCATTATAGGTCACAATAATTAACTGACATTTTCCAAACAACAATCGTATATCATAAAGCAATATTGGTCAGCAGCTATGATTAATGTGTTTTGATCTTGTGTCAGAACAAGTCCAATGCTTGTTCTAATTTGCATAAGTAACCCCTAAACTTCTCAGTGCACATGTGCTCAGGGAATAAGAAAAACTCTGATGCTTTATAAAAAGTGAAAATGTTAGGTGCATGTACATGAGACTGGGTAACATTTCTACACCTCAATAAACTTGAATGGAAATTAGCTTGACTTATAATATTCTTTATTGTATCTCTAAATTAACTGTTTAGTGGAGCAACAGTTGTTTGTAACTTCGGATTACTGATTCACAATAAAAATGATTGCTAAGACCCAATAAAATTATAATTCTGACATACCTGAATGCTCCAGGTCCATTGTCTACAGGTTCTACATTGTATTCATCACCAGTAACCTCAGTGGTGCCAGTGTACAGGGTATCCAGCCCCAATCTCTGCAGAAGTCTTCTAGCGAGGAGCAGTCCGGTGCAATACGCAGCAGCATAGTTGGTTAGTCCAACCTACAACAACCATCTGTATATTGAAGCTGATTTGTACATGCACATTAATAAGTAAAATTGCAAGTATTCAAGTCAGTAATGAACATATAACAACAAGGTTTTATGCCTTTGTACGTTAGCTTCAGACCGCCCGTTCAAAATCATCATTTAAAAATGTTTGTTTACACAATGTTTATTACACACAATTACTAGTCAAACTTACCTTGATGCCATAGCGAGGGAGTTCATGAGAGTACGCAGCACAGACCATGTGGTCTCCCTCAATGCGAGAGTATGCAACCTGGCAGGTCACATCTTTGTTGGAGAGACGGACAACCAGGCGGTACTTGGGAGTGTTGTATTTGTTCTTGTCCTAGAAACAACAACAATGTTAACCTCAAATGTAATGTAACCGTTGAGGTACCCGCTACGGGTCAAAAAATTAAAAAGTAGGAAAAGTAAAGGAAGAATAACGAGAATTACCTGAATAACAAGGCGTTTCCGAGCATAGTAGTCTGTCTTTCCCTCACGACGCCTCTTGAACTTGACCTGGTACCTCTTGAAGTACTGCTTGTTTTTCACAACTTTCACGAAAGCCTAAAACATGAACAGTTTGTAATATGTGGTATTCACAAATGATAGATCAGCCGAGGATGGCGTAAACTCAGAGACACTTTATAATCATGAATGCTGCTAGTGATAACAAAATATCTATACAGCGCACATAGAACACGGCACTGCACTTCAATTTTGTTTCCTTTACAGCATCAGATGACGCGCATGTGTCGGTGTTTCATCATAGAAGTTGAGGTTAGAACGAACACATAAATGATTGAAACAACTCGTGGACAGAGATTCTGCACTTGAAACTTTTACATTGCTAGCTAATTCCTAAGATAATATAAGGTTTAGCCGTATGCAGGATATAATGTATGGACTAAGTATCCTTTGCATATTCACTAACACATCTCAATCCATTATTATTTACACCATCACAGAAGTTATTTGGTAAATATTTAATCGCACATACTAAATGTATTCGTAATTTGAATTAGAAGTAATTATTTCTTTAGATTGTGCTCACCATTTTCACTTAAAAATATTAAAACTGTCGGGCGTCCACGCAAGGACACCACCGGAAAAAGAAAGATTTTTTATATTTTAAGCTTAGTGTCAGTTAGACTGTCAGTTGCGATGCTAGACATTGACTCATTGACATTACAACACAGACATTACAATATTACAAAGACTTGAGAAATTATTTTTTTTTAATTTTTGTGTTAACTAAGTTGTGTTGTCATACAATATAAATGTAGGCTGCTATAGCAATCTTGTAGAGTAGGTTTTTACTAGTAAAAACTTTTCCTTGGCGCGCCACAGTCGTCTACTACAATCTACAATAAGGTCTTCTGACATTGAAAAAGGTATAATTTGTTCTAAACCGAAGTTCCGAAGTTAAAATTTGACAGACAAAGTATATTATTATAATATTGAAGGCAAAGTATTTTAGAAAATTGAATTAAAGATATATAGGTATCTTTGAATTTTCCTTCTACTTTGGCTTAGTTGGTGTCTACTGTATCGGGAGTTCTAAAGATTTTTACTGAAAATGGATTGTGCTCAGTAACGGTTTTTTATAACATTATCAACTTAATTTGCTATTTTTATTCGCAATATTTTAAGAGTTTAACACAAAAGGTTAGAAGAAAAGTTGTTTTAGTATGAAATTCCTTCATGTATTTAGGGTTTATAGTAGGTAGACATACCAAACTAATCAGCTGAATGAAGAAAAAAAATATAATTTAAGTATCTAAAATAAATATCTATCGGCAGTTCCTATGACATCCAATTTTTTGTTGTTGTAATTTTTGCAGGATATTACCAGATTACGACGCAAAACACCATCATAGGGGAGTACGCAATGCGGCCAGTAAGGCGCTAAAAGCCGGGTCACACAGAGGCGATCCGATACCGAGTATGGGATCGCGCCCGCTTGCTGTGTCAGCAGGTCAACTACGAAAACAAGCTCCGATTGATCGGGTCCGACCGACAGCTGTCCGATTAATCGAATTGTAGCTTACCACGAAAAACAATCGGATTTGGGACAGTGTACCAAATTCACAAAATGACGACAAAAAGTAAGTAATTAATTCATTAAAGTAGGTTCAATTACAACAGTACGACAGAATTATTATTATAATGTGGGAGTGAGTAAAAAAATATTACAAGTGAGCCACACTGTTGCAATTATTTGCTTTAAAAATATATATATTTCTTACATCTAGTAGATCTAGTGGTGTCTTTGTACTAATACATAAATACTTATGTAATTTATCTACATTTTGCATATCTCAATTTGCTTTATTATTCTAGGTATGCACAGATGAAAAGGTATATCACTCAGAAAACGGCAGCGGCCACGCTGAACTATCTACCTATATCATAACTATCTTCAACAACTTTTCCATCGGGAATAAACAATGATATTTATAATGGGAGATGATTTGGCAAACCGCACACATCAGCAAGAATGCTGGTTTTTCCCGAGGTATTTATATATTTTTTGAAGTGAAAACTTCTTTAGGCGCGCTATAGACAGAATTTTCGTGAGCTGTGAAATGGATTCATCAATCGTCACGCTTGGATATGATAATGGATCGGATCGGATCGGATATGAAATCTTCGGGTAAACTCGGTAAAAACGGCCAGGTAGGTACCAGGGTAACAGAAACAGTAAAGAGTTTCGATTACCAGAAATATAAAAGAGTTGCGTTTGCCCAGTACTAGAACTTTTTTTGAACAGTAAAGAGTTGCAATATTCTGTATAATTACGTTGATATAAAACTAGATGGCGCAACCAACGATTTAGCTGGCGGTGTTGAAATTATGCGAATGTACATACACATACGATGGTTTAACAAATAATTTGTCTTCTGACAAGGTGATAAATAAATTAGACAATTCAATTAAAAGTGAAAACAATTGAGTCACAGGTTTTCACTTCTATCGGCAGTTCCTATGACTGCCAATTTTTGAAGTGAAAACTTCTTTAGGCGCGCTATAGACAGAATTTTCGTGGGCTGTAAAATGGATTCATCAATCGTCACGCTTGGATATGATAATGGATCGGATCGGATATGAAATCTTCGGGTAAACTCGGTAAAAACGGCCAGGTAGGTACCAGGGCAACAGAAACAGTAAAGAGTTTCGATTACCTACCTCCAACGGCCCAGCGTTTATCTCCAGATACCAGGACAACAGAAATATAAAAGAGTTGCGTTTGCCCCTAGGTACCAGTACCAAGGCAACAGCAAGTTTTCATTTCTATCGGCAGTTCCTATGACTGCCATTTTTTTTTTTTTTTTCTATTTTTATAAATCCTAAGCCCAGATGTTTAATAATGTATAAAAGGGAGTACCTATCCTTTTCTATGTTTACTTGTCAGTGTTGAATAGTTGGTAGCCATCCTTGTCATTTAAAATATCTATTGCAAAACTAATGTCTGAAATCGTAAACATTGTTTCTAAAAATCACACTTAAACCTTTAAGCTGTCAAGTTTTATATAATGTTACTAGTTTCTTATACGTGCAACAGAGAGAGAGAAGGCCGAACCCCAACTGTGGCTACAAAAAGGTGGTCTCCCTAATGCTGAGCAGCATAGACTTTCATACCTATATTAAAATTAAAAGTAATAATTGATCAACTATAATGATTGCTCTATAGGTTCACTATATACCTATTCCTTGCAACTTTCATCATAGATTTGTTTTGTCATAGGTCCCACCAGTCCAGAGAGCATGTATAGACTGATGAGACGAGCTGGATATGTGCCTGATTGTCACATACAAGCAACATGCCTGCCACATAACACATGCACAATGACACGCAGCTATTGGAACATGAAAAGTCCAAATCATTACCTGCAGCACTGCACTGAACTTGTCACCCAGAGATATAAGATGTTTTATCTCTATGCCCTCTGTAATTTAACTGGAAACATTGCTCTTGAAACCGGAACACAGTAATAAATAAATAAAGAAATATTGGTGGATAATTCACACACAACATTTGACCCCAAACTAAGCAAAGTTTGTACTATGGCGGCCAGATAACTAATATAATATGTATGTAGTTTTAAATGCATACTTATTATAAATAGAAACACCCAGACACAGTACAAATATTTGAATTCATCAAATATTTGTACTGGGTGGAAATTGAACCCACAGCCCTCGGCTTTGAAGGCAGAGTTACTACCCACTAAGCCACGAGGCCAGTCAATGCAAAGCAAAGCCGCCAAGCAGTAATGCTTGCACATTACTGCTTGGCTGTAGAATAACTGGCAAAGGTGTGGTACTGCCCCAGGCGGACTCTGCAAAGAGTCCAACCACTAATAACTTTAACTTAAAAAACCGACTGCAAAAAAGCAACTGGTAAAAAACATTATATGCTATCTAAGAACATTTGGGTGATTAAAATAAACCTAACGGTACCTTTATTATCAAAATCTATCCAGGCTTTTCGAAGATACTGAAACGCGCGAAAAACATAACCCTTCTTTCAGTCCGGTAAAAGCATTACTAATTTAATTATAGTTTTGTCTTGTTATAGGTCCCGCCAGTCCAAAGAACATCGGCGGCAGCTATCACGCCTATCTGATGACTCAGTACCGGAAAGGCTGTTCTATTCATCATCATCAGCCTGTGTTCGTCTACTGCTGGACATAGGCCTCTCCTATTATAGGCCACTCAGCCCGATCCTCGGCCTTGCGTTTTCACCCGCCACCAGCCATCGTATATCGTCACTCCATCTGGTCTCAGAACAAGCTTGTCAGAAATGCACCGGCAAAGAATTGAGCAGCTGGCGGGCATCAAATCCGATTTTCATGAATGATGTAGGCTTTTTCAGCAAACTTCAAATATATTAAACCAGAAAAATATGAGCCTTTTCTTGTTTTGTCTAAAATAGGCTTGCGTACTCAATTTTAAAAATTGGTTTATAATATAGTTTGATGTTTATATTATTCCGAAACACCTATATTTTTGAAAAATACTTACATTTACAATATGTATTTTGCATTTCAAAAAATCAAACAAATTTCTGCACAAAAACGCTCCAGACTGTCATGGCGTCTTGAATGACGTCACGCCGTGGCAAACATATGTGTTTGTGTATGGACGTTGTCAATGTTTTTAATTTAAAACGAATCCCTCGCATTACAAGAACTGCATAGTGCCCCAGTGTACAAGCACAAGTATAAATACGCCACACAAATTAATGATCTATATTCCAAACGATCCACAAATACGAAAAAAGTGGCAAACGCTTGCGAGGAGGAATGATGGCCATTAAATCAAGAATGTACTTTTGTGAAGATCATTTTGATGAAAGTATTTGACACAGTATAATCTTAGTAATGTAAATGTAAAAAAAACTGATATTTTTCCTCAAGAATAGTGTTAAAACAAAAACAAACTAGTTCAGTAAAGCGGCTGAAGAACTAGTATCCATGGCGAAGAATAAATAAAAATAAAAAATAATAATATTAGTTCTATGAAAATGTCAACAACATTAGTAATGTCAAGTGATGCCTACCACGGCGTGACGTCACATTCTCTGATTGGCGTTCACTGTCACGTGACTCAGTGCCTATTTTTTAAGATTTTCTTTTCTAAAAATATTAATAACCTTTACTTATTTTGATAAACTGTTTTATTTTTGTAAATCTCTATATCTTAATCAATAGTAAGAACCTCTAACCCATCCGATTCGTTCTTAGTGGAAACAAGCCTATTGTGTAAGACTAAGATTAAAATTATTTGTTTTACTTTATATAGGTACATATTATGTCATTCCAAATAAAAAAATCGAAATTAAAGTTCTATAAGTTTTATTCAGTAATAAATTTGTTTATTTTAATTTATTTATTTATTTATGACTGGCCTAGTAGTTTAGTTGGGAGTAAGACTGTCTGTGAGGCCGTAGGTCATGGGTTCGATTCCCACCCAGAGCGTGTATTTGTGCGATGAATACAAATATTTGTTCGGTGTCTGGGAGCCTTTATGTACAATAAGTATGTAGTATGTATTTACAACTATGTTAGTATTATATCAGGTATCTAGCTCATATAATACAAGTTTTACTTAGTTTGAGGCTAGATGGTGTTGTGTGGACAATATAATTTTTAAATATTTAATATTGCTCTAAGCTATAAGGCCGCCATTTGTGGTGCTAGTTTGTAAGTGTTTTACTGTAATGTTTCTGTTTTTGTGGCACAATAAAAAGTTATCTATCTATTGGTGGTGGACAATTCACACACAACTCCATCTGACCCCAAACTAAGCAAAGCTTGTACGATAGCGGCCAGATAGCTGATAAAATACTTATATAGTTTTTAAATACATACTTATTATACATAGAAACAACCACACGCAGTATATTATCTATTCTATGACGCAGTGCAAACAATTGAATTCATCACACAAATATTTGCATTGGGTGGGAATTGAACCCACAACCCTCGGCTTCGCACACACGCCACAATGTCCACCAATATTTATTTATGGCAGAAAATTTAAATTAAAAAAACTCTATTGACAATCATAACATTAATATGAACAGTACATTTATGTTTTTTTATTGTAGCATAGAGTGACGAGACGAGCAGAACATGTGCCTGATGGTAAGCAACATACCTGCCACGTAACAGCACAGTGACATGCAGCTATTGGAACTTGAAAAGTCCAAATCATTACCTAGCACTGCACTGCGCTTGTCACCCAGAGATCTAAGATATTATATATCTAAGTCCTGTAATTTCTCTGGATGTATGGATATGTAATTATATATATTTTACCATGAATGGTAAAAACCGATAATAAAATTTACAGTACATAATATATTTGAGTAATAATACTTTGTTGTAACATTACTTACGTCATCACCATTTTACATGGATTAATTTTAGTCAAGTTACGGCTGGTCTAATCGGGAAAACGGCGATTGCCGCTCCGGAGACCCAGGGTACCTAGAATCTTTTTAAGTTATTTGTCATCCACCAACCCGCACTGGGCCAGCGTGGTGGATTATGGCCTTGATTATCTCCCTGCGAGAGAAGGCCCTTTGTCCCAGCAGTTTTTAGGAGCATTTAGTGAGTTGCCTATGCAATATTAGTCGATTTTTAAAGATACAAGCTTTACACGATAGTCGCACGACTAGAAATTTGTTATCGTGGATTTAACGACGTAACTCTTGTCAAACTCAAATATTCGGTCGGACAAAGTGCTTTCGGAGTAACATTTATGACACAAAAACTGTCAAATTAGCGTCGGTCGGAAAATAAGTCGGAAAGAACAAAACGACCGATCCGATTGTCTTTCGTTGTAGGAAACGTCATATGTTCGGCCGATAATATCGTTTATCGGACTTCGTTGTATAAGTGCTCGCAGTATAAGTCTGCGCGCGACTGGTGGCGTACTTAATGTTGCCAGGTCAAGCTAATAGGTTCCCTTACCGTTCATTGGAAACGTACAACTTCATAAAACAGGTACGGGAAGGGATTTTTCAGGGAAGCAATTTAAGTAACTACACGACAACTGAGACTCAAGAACGAATGTCTCGAAGTAATGAACGCCTTTGCAGTGCTGGTTTGGTTCAGTATGACCAAGTATCATTGGTAATTGATACAAGCTGTTTGAGTCTCTTACCACCAGGAAAACTTTATTATAGTTTATTACATTATAAAAAATCTATCATTTTCAATCTACACTAAAATCGAAATAACAAGAATTTAATTTAAACTTGTAAATCTTTTATTGAGACCATAAAAAACACTATTTGAAAATTTGGCGCATGAACGTTATTTTAATGAGTCATTGGCTTCCATAGAATCATCATCTTTTTTTCATCATCACGATGAATCACGGCGGTAACCGCAAAAGTTCCTGTCCATGTTCCTTTAGCAGTTATTCTACTTGGTATTGTGGGTCTTCTTTGTGCCTCTTCTTTGCTGCCTTTTCTGCTTTTGTTCGAGTAACTGCGGATTTGTCCTACAATCGTCGAAATCTATTTCATTTTTCTTAAGCCACTTTTGGCTTTCTTCTTTTACATTGCCCATTGTAGCCGCTTTATTTATCTGAGTGCAGTGGTATAATGCGTTGTCCATTACCACGTGACAGTACGTTCTGAAACGCCTATAATAAAAATACAGTAATTAATACAGAGTTAAGGATCAAAGAGCATCCAATATACGTTGAAAAAAAATTAAGTAAAATTTGTGTTGGCGCACCGCCCACAGATTTTTCCCTTAAGTGGTAAGTAAAGCTGACGCTGTTAGGTGAAAGGGTCGATCAGGTGAACATGGAACCGCCGGCGCCGAGTGTACCCGAGCGAGAAAGATACAATCAGCTGATCTTCACTGCTGTGTCACTGTGTTTTCTATTTTGATTTGTATATTATGAAAAAAAAACATTTATAACTAGTTTCTCACATTAGGCCTTAAGCACTCACATTTTCTCCCACGGGTAAATTGGCGATAAAACAATCAAACCCAAAGCCGCACCTCAACCTAAAGCCTCAGCTTTAAAATATGCCGCTAATAGGTGGAGATTTGATTGCTATGGTATCCCTACATATTCGTTGTCAAATAGCTCTGCGTTTGGAAAACTGCACTTTTAGCCCGTTATTGTATCGTTCTTCTTCACAACCACGATTGATTTTCAAGAACCAGCCACGGCCAGCACTTTTAATCACTTTCGGCATAATAAAAGCTATTAATTACTTTGGAAATTAATAAATTCACCAAACGTAAACAAACTTTTGGCAACTGACGTATACAAGAAGTTGACGGCCTGTCAATTAGTTCCATATTTTGCTACGCGCAGAGTTATATTGCGAGCACCCTGCTGTTTCTGTTGGTGATCTGTGGATTCAAATTTCAAATTCACAGACTATATTCTACCTAGGTAGGTAGAGTTCAAACTTCAAACTTCAAACCAAAATTCAAATTGTGAAATGTGAAAGATAGATGTGGTGAATTGGTGATTTACAAAATTTAAATTCAATAAAATGAATTATACTTTAAACTAATGATATAAAAACCTAACGTTTTAATTTTAGTGTTTCCTTGTAATTGTTATTGGACCCGAAAAGTTACGCCGGCGAAGGCGCAAATATCACCAAAAACTACATTGTAGATGAAAACCAACTGATACAATACTTCATGCCACATAATGAAAATAATGAAAAGTTACTGGTTCTGCGTGGTCGCCGTCAGCTTATTTACCAGAGCAGCTTCAGAACTTATAACAATTTCGTTAATAGGAAGTGCAGTTTTTGCTGGCGGTTGGTACAAATGGGATACAATAAAAGATAACACGGTTTGTAAAGTGACTGAATGCTGTAATGATGCACATATTCCATATGATATGGACAGTAAGTAATAGAAATATAACATTTGACTTTAAAATATTTATTTCTTGTGATCTATTGGCTGTCTACTGTGTATAGCTGGAATCCCCCATTTCACTTCATTAGAGTGAGGGTCTCGGTCATAGATCAAATGGCCCTTCAAGTTGTGTCATATAATAACAACAACTAAATTAGCGAAGTTGCGGCAAAGCTTTTTTTTTTTAAAATGAATAGTGACGAGACGAGCAGGACATGTGCCTGATGGTAAGCAACATGCTTGCCACATAACAGCACAGTGACACGCAGCTATTGGTACATGAAGAGTCCAAATCATTACCTATGCACTGCGCTCGTCACCCAGACATCTAAGATGTCATATCTCTAAGTCCAGTAATTTCTCTGGAAACAATGGCCTTCAAACCGGAACACAATAATGTTTGCACATTATTGATACTGCTTGGAGGTAGAATAATTGGCAAAGGTGTGGTACTTCCCCAGGCGGACTCTGCCAAGAGTCCTACCACTACAGAAGCCAAAGATAAAAGTTGAAGTTGAACAACAACTAAATAAAACAGAACAATCTGAGTTTACTTCTTTCATGTTCATGTCTTCTTTCACACAATTCATTCAACTTTGTTGATTAGTAATAATAAATGTATGTATGAAAGAATATGCTTACATTAATTAAAATTATGACTAAAGTAACAAAGTTACATAACATAATATTTTTTTATCATAAAACACAAAGTTATTAAACATACAAATATATTTTTTTTAGGTATGGCTGCCATGAAAACTGTTTATTTTCGACATGTCAACTTATTCATGCCTCAAATTAAAATATTGTTCACAGAATTGAAACAGTTGTTATCGAAAAAGATGTACGGCCAGCCTTTAGTCAATGAGTTGGTGAACATTCTCACTGCCCATAAGGAGGCCATAATAAATGGCAGCAACAAGAAAGCCCTCGTCATCAGCCTGCACGGTTGGTCTGGTGTGGGCAAGAACTATGCAACTACTATGATAGCTGATGCTCTATATTCAAAAGGAATGCACAGTAAATATGTGAAAATGTACATGGGCAAAAAAGATTTTGATTGCACAGATTTGGATAGGAAAAAAGTATGTATTCTGTTTTTAAGTTACTAATGTTACAAATAGGCTTAATCTAAAAGACAGCAATAGCATAATATCACTAACACAAAGATTACACTCAGTACTCAAACTTAATAGTTCCAAACTTTAAAATAGCAGTTAGGATGAAGCTTCTTTAAAATATTTCACCATAAAACCAAAATTACTTTAATGTGTGAAAACAAGTAGCCCTAATCATTTAGAAAATGTAATAATCTTTATATGTATACATAAATATTTAGTGATAATAAAGTATTGCTAAACAACTGGACCAATTTCAAGGAAGTTCTTTTCTTTGTGTTGTAACTTTTTGAGAAATATTTAGACTAACACATTTTTGTATCATCGACGTGTGTATAGAGGACTTCTATCAGGACCTTTACTTTTCTGTATATTTATTAAAGATTTAAAAGCTTTTGCAGTAGATTACTCCAAAAAATTTAAGTTTTATTTGTTCTAGAAATTAAATATTTTGAGTACATAACTTATATACTCAATGTTACTAACTAACTAACTAATGTTACTTAGTAACATTAAATTATGTTTTCTTTTTACAGCAAGAGTTAATAGCAACAATTAACCAACTTGTCAAAAAATGTCCAAAGTCATTAATAATCTTTGATGAAATACATGAAATGTGTGCGTCTGTACTGGATGTTATCAAGCCAATGCTGGATCACCATCACGCAGTAGATGGTGTAGATTACAGGTAATTTGTGTATACAATACAATAAGATACAAAACACTTTATTATACCACAAAACATTACAAAACCATTGATTAAAAATTAATTGTATATGTGTTTGAAGGTTAGCATCAGCATAAACAGCCCACTAAATGTGCCCACAACTGGGATTCAGGCCCTCTATCCATTTTCATTCTAAATTGTAGTATGGATACCATCTGGATATCTTCAAGTCGAGAATGATTCTGTTTCTTCTTGGTCAGCATGTTGTTTGCCTTTACAAATTTGGGGGGGAAAACGGGTGTCAGGTTACATAAGTGCGGTGTTTATGCTTCGGCATATGAAGTGCAGCCTTACTTGTATCTGTTTGAGCCCATTTATTCTCAAGAGCGTTTTAAGACGCCTCTAGGGGTATCGTTTGTTTATATTTAATGTACTTAAAATGTAAACTAACATTTTTGACACTTCAATTTTTTTTTGTGTTTTTTTTTTATTTTTATTTTTTTATTTAATTTAAACACTCCACAGACTCCGGGGTCCGTGACCTTTGTCATTACAATAATCTTTTTTTTTATTTACATAGATCTTGGATTAGGAGAAGAAGAGGAACATAAAAAGGGGGGGGAGTAGGGGGGTGGTGAACATTTTGTGGTTTCTCAAGTAGTCTATCAGCTATTACATTAATAATATATAAATGAGACAGTGGTTTTATTTTATGTTGTGTTGTATACAAAATAACAAACTCGAAAATCCAAAAAAACTGCATTCAATAGCACAATTTTTTTTATTAATTTTTTCAATACCTTGGCCAATACTTGACCATTTTGAGACCCGCCAAAAAATTAAATTTTTGTTTGTTTTAATTTTACCATTTTTCTATGTTCTATGTTTCAATGAACTCTAATTTTAATGTGGATTTTAAAGCAAAATAAAAACCAGAGATGCCATTAAACACAAATTTATCGCTATACCTTCCCAAATAAAAACACAAAAAAAAAATTCCCGCCAAAAACCCGTCCCGCAAAGTTAAGTTTTTATGTTTTCGTCATCAACCAAGTTTTTGGGTATTATATTACACACCGATGTATCAAGCGGTTATAGTTTTTTTTTTATTCCACAAAGTTATCAGTTAGTTTAAAAATCAAAGTAAAGTATGGTATGGTATAAGTGCCAAAGTATCATAGTACTAAACTGAATTTTTCACACAAGTTTTTATAACCTTTTTTAACATAACACTTTTTATAATCCTTTTTCAGGGACAGTGTATTTGTTTTTATATCAAATATTGGAGGACCAGAAATATCAGAAACATTACTAGACCTTTATGATAAAGGTGCAATGAGAAATGATGTAGAGTTTCACGATTTTGAATCTATCATCAGGAGAACAGCATTCTTTCAAGGTTTCAAATTTTAATGTTTCTCGTTACACAATGTATCCTGCTAACACCTATTTTAGATGCGAATGTTTATTGCTCTATCACGTCGAGATGTCTGAAGGGATTGGCTCAAAATTTGGAAAAATAGAACATGACTAAAAATAACACATATGCCTGGGAAAATAACGACCACGGAACTGGAACTACCCGGGTAAAACCGGGGGGCGCTGCTAGTTTAGTAACATGAGTAATGCTAACTACCTACTATTTTAGTCACTTGAAACATTAAACAATTCCCTTAATTTATATTGTAGTAGGTATGCTACTTCACATTTTTTATAAAACATATGCTACTGTAGTCTGAAATTGTTTAATAAAAAAAAAATGGTTGTCTGTAAAGTCGGTTTACTGACGATAGTTGAACGTGACAACGCCTTAAGAAAATACTGATTGTGTTAAGCGCCATCTAGGTAAAACATTCTGAAGCGTTTTGAAAAGCTGTTCAAAGCGCCATCTCTGGGTACATCATTGTACTAGCACAAGTTCTTAACTTCATATCGTCGCTTTTCTAAAACATGGACAGACTCCTTGAACGTAATACACATTTCACTCACTAGATGGTGCGAAAAGTAATAAGGCGAGGTAACGGTGGTAAATATTATCTATTCTATGGCGGTAACGTTACATGACGTCATGTTTTGCGGGCGTGCAGCCGGCTTCATCGAATTATAAGACGTTATCACGTCAAAAGTATACAAATTATAACATTTCAATCCTCCAGATATTTTTACAGAATTTTTATTTCAGTTAAGAAATCAACCCTACAAACATGATTTTATTAAATAGCACCCTGGTGTTTTACCTGCGTAGTTCCCGTTCTCGTTATTTTCAAACAAGATTCAAAATTTCAACCCAATCCTTTCTTACATTACGACGTGATTGAGCGACAAACATCCGAACTTTGACATTTATACTATTAGTAAGTCTATAAAAAGCTTCAGGAATGTTCAATGCAATATGCAAAGAGTTAACAAGATAGCAGTCTACTAAGTGTTCCCACTGCTAGGACTCTGAGCCTTCTCTATCAAGGTCATAATCCACCACGCTGGCCCAGTGCCGGTTGGTGACTTCGAAAAGACAGTGGTGCGTGTGTGATTTGAATCCGGGGGCTCCGGATCGGCAGTCGCCGTTCTCCCGACTAGATCAGCCGTAACTTCAGTATGTATTGTAAATGATAACTTGAGTATATAGAATCTACTTCCTCAGCTTCCTAATTTACCTCAACTCGCCCATACATTTAACGCTTCATCATCATAATAAGCCAACATTCGTCCACTGCTGGACATAGGCCTCTCCAATGATACGCCACTCAGCCCGATCCTCGGCTTTACGTTTCCAACCGCTACCAGCTGCCTTCCGTAAATCGTCACTCCACCTAGTCTCAGGGCGTCCTACACTACGTTTGCCGATTCGCGGTCTCTACTCCAGAACTCGTCTACCCCAACGGTTATCGGTTCTGCGACAGATATGACCAGCCCACTGCCACTTCAGTTTGCTGATGCGCTGAACTATGTCGGTCACTTTGGTTCTCTGACGGATGCGAACGCTGCCCAACCCCGCTGAATTCTCCTCATGGCTTTACTCTCAAAGCTATTTTTACCCAGTTCGAGCGTCTGTCCTAGGTAAACATATCTTCGAACAATCTCTAGAGTGGTTCTATTTACGGCAATCGGTCCCGGAGCAAAGAACTCGTTGCACATGACTTTGTTTTGTCCAAGTTCATCCGGAGACCGATGCGTTGAGAAGATTTGGCCAGGCTGTCCAGCATCCGTTGCAAGCCTTCCAGCGATTCAGCCATCATGACGATATCGTCTGCAAATCTTAGGTGGGAGATGCATTCCCCATTGATGTTGATACCACGTTCAGCCCAATCCAGCGTCTTAAACATATCCTCTAGTGCGTTGGAGAACAATTTCGGGGAAATTACATCCGATTGTCTCACGCCTCGATGAAGAGGGATATGTTTCGTCTCCTGGTTTTGAACTTGGACTGTCGTCGAAGCGGCGTCATATATACACCTCATCACCTCTATGTATCGCCAGTCAACTTAGCATCGCTGCAAAGACTCCAGAACAGCCCAACTTAGTGTATTAGCAAACCGAAGTGGCAATGGGCCGGTCACATCTGTCGCAGACCCGATAACCGTTGAGGTAGGTCAAACGGGTTCTGGAGTGGAGACCGCGAATCGGTAAACGTAGTGCAGGACGCCCGGAGACTAGACGGAGTGACGATATACGAAAGACGGCTGGTGGCGGTTGGAAATGTAAGACCGAGGATCGGCTGAGTGGCGTATAATAGAAGAGGCCTATGTCCAGCAGTGTGCGAACACACTGTGTTTGTCCACTGCTATCACTGCGCTCAATCTTGTATCAGGGCGTCCTACACTACGTTTACCGATTTGTGGTCTCCACTCCAGAACCCGGCTACCTCAACGATGATATTGATATGCCGAATGCATGATTTAGGCCCTGATCACACATGCTACTTTTTGAAACGGGATGCAGCGACTAGACGCCAAGCGCAGCTACTTTTTGAAGCGCGACGCAGCGTCTAGATGCCTGTCGCCGCTGCTAAAAGTAGCTAGTGTGATTTGACATGTTAATGATTTTATGTTTACTAATTTCCAGGTGGTTTTGAGAAAGCAGCAGTGATAGCCCACCACCTGATCGACCACTACGTGCCGTTCCTTCCGCTGGAGCAGGTCCACGTCGAAATGTGCGCCCTCACAGAGTTCCGCGCGCACAGCGTCTATCATCCCACGCAGGAAATGATGGCGTAAGTTATCGTGTTATACATTTGCATAGTAACGTTTAATGGCATATGCAGCTTATCTGTGGAATGTGGATATATGTATATATTTTTAAACAATGTAATATATTAATAGTAAGACCTACACGATGTACATTGTATTTTTTTTTTTTGTACCTACCTCATTAAAACAGCCACACTGTCTTCCATGTCTAGAGTGTTCTCGTGAACCAATCAACGTAGATAAGCATTGTGAAATCGGTAATTGGCTGTCGAGAAGGCTAAGGACGGACAAGACCCTCCGTGTACCTCCATCCTCCATCTTATGAACCACGACCACTCTGTAAAGAGTGTCCGACTCTCCGACTAATATACTAGCTAATAGTAAGTCTTACGAAACTAGCAGGACATGTGTCTGATGATACGCAACAGTGTTACGCAACTAATGATACATGAAGAGTCCAAGTCGGTGCCTAGGGTCTGTGCTCGTCACTCAGAGAATCGCTATACGCTGTAATTTTTCTGGAAACATTGCCCTTTAAACTGGAACACAGTAATGTTTGCACGTTACTGCTTGGCGATAGAATAACTGACAAGGTGCGGTACTACTTCAGGCGAACTCTGCAGAGTAGTACCACCATAAAATATTAACAGATTCTTGGATTTCAACACTACATTGTTTTGGTTGGTATACATTAGACACTATAATATTATTTGACTTTTTGTTTCAGAGATGCATTATCAGTGATAACGTACGGGCCAACAGAGCAAAGACCTGTATTTGCCAATAATGGCTGCAAGAGGTTCACTAAACACATTCCTTACATTGTACAAAAATACAAGAAGAAGGCAGAGGCAGAACTATAATGTGTGGTGACTTTTAGGTTGAGACTCCAAGAAGCGGAGATGTGCGAGCGGAGGCGAGATGTTTTTTTAACAACCAATAGAATTTCTTTATTCACACAGCTCGTCTCCACTCAGCTCCAGTGGAGACGACTAAGCGGAGATTGTAATATTTATTTGTAAGGCGCGATGAGAGCAGAGATGTGAGCTGTGCCTCGCCGACGTGCAGCGGAGACGAGAAATGTACGCAGGCGACGAACGGCGTACGGCGTACGGAACGGCGGAATGTACGGAGGCGTCTCCACTTCAGACATCTCCGCACATCTTCGTTTTGGTGGAGTCTCAGCCTTACAGTTGTGATATTTTTTTATTGAATTGTAGCTTGAAGCTGTAGACTATGTGCAGGGCCGGATTTAGGGGAGGGCAACCGAGGCTATGCCACGGGGCCTCCGCCCCGCCGGTATGCAGAGACTTCGGAAAAAAAATATTCAAATTCAGAGTAGTAAACATCTTTTACGTTAACTTTAAACCATTTGAGTCCGGTATGCTGAGTGCGAGTTTTGTCGACAACAAAACTCGTTCTACCGTGAGCGCGTAAACATAACATTTGTATGAAGAAATCCGACGCCGCTAGACATATCCCATATCCTCATACAAAAGGCATGCTTACGCGCTCACATAGCGCATAGAACGCGTTTTGATGTCGACAAAACTCGGTGTATTTCAACGTTCCCCATTCAAGCCCCGGCCCCAAGGCCTCTACACCTCGAAATCCGGCCCTGATTATGTGCCTTGTACCTGATTTTGTGTACTAGATACTCTTTTTATGTTTACCTAAGCTCAATCCAGTTTTAATGTTGATTTGTCTCCTTTGTGGTAAAATTAAAACTTGTAAGTTCAAAAATTTTAGCTAAATTATAAATATCTTATGAAACTATTACTCTAAAACAGACTTGACAATCAGGACATTATGTGTCTAGTGAGAAGCTAATCTGCTTCACATACAAGTTTTAGAGATTTTTTTATAATATGTGAAGGAAAAACTTTATACCTCTTTGTACGAAAATTGTGGACGGAGGAGTATGAAATTCTGCACACTTGTAGTTTATGTAGGGAAGGAGTGCAGATTAGTAATATTTTTTTAAATTATGCATAAAAAATATAATAAATCAATAAAAAAAAGATTACACACCCCTACCATATATGTATTTGATAAACATGCTCTTTTGTCTATCTGTGGTCAAATTGAGAATAGATTAATATTGTTTTATGGTCAAATTTCGACCACTAGTTACAATAACTATGAAGTGAATTGTATTGTATTGTCCATTTTACGTAAATGACTAACCAAGGAATAGCAGCAAGTAATAGGTAATGGTTTCCATTTAAAAATCATGTGAAATGAAAACCCAGATTAAATTATTATCAATTTATTGCAAGCTGTACAAATACATGTAATAATTTATGTATGTATTATCTTTATTGGTATAATTATCACAAATTAATGTAGAGTAGCCATACTGTGAAGCAAAATAACAATCTAGGCATTTCCATAATCTGACACACTTATTCACAAATTCTGTATAATCATTTTTAATATGGAATTAGTAATAAATAAGAGTTTTCTGGCTCATCAATAAGTGAAATCATTTCATAACAAATGAAAATGTAAGCTGCCATATTATATTTGAATTATAGTATATTATAATAACATTTTAACCAATTTTTAAAATTATTTTTCTAAGTTGTATTGTGCATCAGTCCTTCCGACTATGAGCAGATGTGTTGTTGAGGCTTTTGTATATCATATTATGTTTATTGTGTTTAAAACAAAAACCAATAAATGTATGGCACATTTTTGAACATTATTGAGTTAAGTATAAAATTCAAACAATCAAGTATTGTGATCTCAAAAAGCAGCAACTATTATAATAAATTTAATGTGAATAAGTGTACATGGCCTGTGCTCTGAGCTCTTGAAGTACATCAATTTCTGTACAGTCACTGTAAAGATAAAAGTGACTTGAATTGAAGTATCTAAAATTTGGAGCCAATATTATCTTAAAAGGATGTTAACAAGAGCTATAGGTACTAGCCCGAGGCAGTTTTTCCCTAGATGATAAATTATTTTAACTTGTTAACACAAGCACAAGTGTAAGAAGTTATCCGGATAGCTCATGTGTTCCGACAGCCATTGCAGTGGAGTGTCCAGTGGGACTACTATTCCATGTGTCCTTAATTTTACTGAAATGAATTTTTTATTTGTAAATAACTTTTTTATGTTGTTAAAAAAATAATAAATAAAAACATTGAAAAAAATAATACCGTCTCTTTCTGGAAACAGTTCTGTGATCATTTGTTGAATGTTTTTTCTGCTGCCATCATCATTCTTTGGACAGACTAGTTTTTGCTGGCAGATTCCATCATCACAGTATATTTTAATTGGAATGTGTTTGAAGCCTTCATTATCACCATGTGACTCCATCAATCTTCTATTTATTGCCCAGAACTGATCAAACTTGTCTGTAAATATTAAACTTTCTGCACATTACATATTTTTGGACAAGTTTAGGATTAAAATGTAATCATAATCTTTCTTTGCATTTATGGATACATTAAATTGATGTATACATAACAGTAAGAGTGCCATAATCTGCCTTTCGGCATGCAAAATTTACATTTTAAGATAAAACAGCTGTTTATACATTGCGAACAAAAATAATTGAAATCCAGAAATCATGTTTTCTTTTCTCTAGTATAGCTTAATGGGTGGAGCAAGATATGAGCCTGATAGTAAACATCATGCCTGCCCATAACAACAAAGTGCCATGCTGTTCTGTGAACATGAAGAGTGACTCACTGCCAGCACAGTCACTCAAATATATAAATAAATTTATCTCCACCCTGTAATTTCACTACAAACATTGCCTTTTAAATCCAGAACATAGAAATATTGTTTGGTCATCCCTTGGTTAAAAATATCCTTTACCATTCTGTAATCCAAGCCACAGTTGATTATGGTCTTTCTTCTGCATAGTTGACATAACTTGTCCTCGATGTTTCAGTACATCTGCCTCTTTTACTGTTGACATGAAATGTGCTTCCACAACATCCCTGTCAAAAGAAATTCATAGTGATGTGAAAGAAATATAAAATAGGTATGTGCATACATAAAATATTATGCCTGTTGTGTTGCATATTATCAGATTTAATAATGAATTATGTTATATGAACAAATTGATGTGAATGTACTTGTTAGGGCAATGTAGAAGAATTTCTTCAGGAAACTTGGAAAAGTGTACTGTCAATATCCAAGGCAATTGAGGCTCATTTCCACAGTACAAGTCGTATAGGAATCCAATGGGATAGTGCCACTTGAGAGGTTGACCATTGAAGTCCAACCACATTTCACTGTCAGAATTTTCTTGAGAAATGAAACGCAGAAAGTGCCTCTTCATCTGAAAAGGATATAGAATGAGGTGTTCAGGAACAGTTAACGATTACAAGCAGATGAAATTTGCGTTGATGGTAACAAGCAGTGAAAATTACTCTCTTCTTAATATTTATCAAGTACGTAGCAATTTCAAATGGCAATGCAGATTAAAGTGACAAGTAAGTAAAAGCCGTAGGTAAAAACTTACTTTATCAGTAACCAAAGGGAAATAGCTCAATCTTGGGACCATAACATAAAATGGATCTGGTTGCTGTATTTCCATTATTTCTTCTTGAGCTAGTTGAAAACATATTGGTAGCTTTCCGTCCCAGATTTCTCGTAAAACTTCTCTATCATTAGCCATGTTTAATTACACAAAATATTGCTGAAAATAATGCTATTTTAAATTATTTGGATCTTGTAAATATCGCAATGTTTTTGATTTTGAGCACGGCTTGACAGATCTTTGCTGAATATGACTTTCATGTTTCATGTAAGTAGCTGACACTGACAGTGACTTTCATTATGGTTTGACATTCGACGGTAGCTGATTAAAGTAGGGCTGTTTCTGAGTAGTAGGGTGTAGGTATTTTGTTATGCTGATGCTGGTGCGTTCCATGTTCCATCGGAGATCCCGGCGTCCTCTTCATAGGCACAGATGTAGGCCACCGAGGGGGTTTTAGTGAGTAAGATCTCACTTAACTTACTTAACTAATACAGCTGGATATCTACAAAGGATTTCTTTCCACCCCGTAAAAAAAAATTGGCAATCATAGGAACTGCCGATAGAAGTGAAAACTTACAACTCAGAATTTGATAGCTAACTTTGGAAACTACACGGGTGTAACCCACAGACTAGACTCGCCTGGCTATCATGGCATGGCCATCTAGAAATGCGTGAGCCAATGGGAAACGCTGATGTATTTCTAGATAGCCAATGGCCATGGTCCCGAGCTTACCCGAAGATTTCTTATCATACCCGAGCGTGACGCTAGAATTCGATTCACACCCCACGAAAAATCTGTCTAGGCGCGCCAAAACGAAGTTTTCACTTTAATAAGGTAGGTATTTTGTTAATTTTGCAAACTGAAATTAAATCGATGGTTTGTAACGAATTACGAATATGTCAATGTCAAATTGTCATTACTCATTTGAGTCATTTGTCAAAAACTCAAAACAAAGTTCAACCAAGTTAACCTGATCACACGTGTGTTTATTTTTATTTTTCATACTTATTATTAATAGTATTCTATTAGTTATTTAGCTCTAAATTGTGTTATCCTCTCAATTAGTCACGGATCTAATTTGGGGTGGTATATTTAGATCGTTTGTCGTAAAGAACTAAGCTATGGGTAAGAAACGTAAGCTTCAAACTAAAGATGATGAATTTGAGTTTGATCCCATACCGAAGCACCTCGTTACGGCACATATTAAGAAACAAGAGAAACGTCTTATTGTTATCCTGGAGAACGCTCAGTTAGAAACTGTAAAAGTAAGTATAATATAAAAAAGACCGTTCTTCATAACCTATGTGCATCAACACTATTAATCATTTGTGGAATTGAAAGTGTGTGTAGTTTTTAGTATGTAACATCAACTATTGTGCAGAATTTGGTTTTATTTATGGATAGTTTTTGTTTTCAGTCGGGTAACAGTTTTGAGTTATTGAACTGTGATGACCACGCTCACATACTAAGGAAGAATGATCGAGACCCGGGTTCATGTCGGCCCGATATCACGCACCAGTCGCTGTTAATGCTTATGGACTCTCCTCTGAACAGGGCAGGTCTTTTACAAGTGTATATTCATACAGAAAAGAATGTTCTCATTGAAATAAATCCTCAGACAAGAATACCACGAACATTTAAAAGATTTGCTGGTTTAATGGGTGAGTGTATATAGAGTCATTTAATTTTTTTAGTATTTTACACATCATAATTCTAATTTTCCGTCTCCGTTTTAAGCTAGCGGGGTTGGGTTGCTGTGATCAAATAATTTATGATGAGGAAACAGACATGTACCTAGAATCTTTCAATGCCATGTGTCATCCACCAACACATACTGGACCAGCGTGGTGGATTATGGCTTTAACTCTCTCCTTGTGAGAGATGACCGTGAGTCCCGGCAGTGGGAACACTTAGTGGGGGCTGTTTATAGTATGCTAACCCAACCCCTCAATCTGAACCCTGAACACAGAACCTTTGTGGTGTGTTTTGTATTTGTGAATAGAAACAAAATCATTTTGGTTTAAATCAATTCAATAAAAAAAAAAAATTTATATATAGTTACATCATTAGGGGTGTTTTAAATTTTTATTTGTGCATCATGTGGTTCGTTCATTACTTTTAGTAGTGGAGAAGTTATCTAGAAGTGATATAGTTGAAAGACTTAATTCAAATTAAGTCAACTGAAATCAGAAACAAGTAATTCTCGCTTATGAATGTAGTAAGCTAGCTTACCGAATGCTATTATAATTTGCTGAATTCAGTAGCAACTAAATATAGCGAATTGTAATAAGCTTTTAGTCTTACACTTTGTTTTATTTTATCGAAACTTCCTTGTTCTTTTTTTCAGTACAACTACTCCACAAGTTTGCAATCAGAGCATCAGACGGCCCCATGAAATTGTTAAAAGTAATAAAGAACCCAGTCACATCACATTTACCTGTCGGAGTGAAGAAAATCACAATGTCATTTAGTTCGAAAGTTGTGACAACTACAAGAGACTTAGTGCCTAAGGACGAGCCTGTAGTGATGGTTGTCGGGGCAATGGCTCATGGGAAAGTCGAAGTGGATTACTCAGAAGATGTGATATCTATAAGCAACTACCCTTTGTCAGCAGCATTGACTTGTGCAAAGTTGTGCTCAGCTTTTGAAGAAGTTTGGGGTGTAGAATCATTATAATATGAAATAATATTACTGTTGTTTAATTTCCTAAGAATGTCATATCATTATTAAAGCACTAGCCGCGCCTTGCGGTTTCACCCGCTGGGATCCTGGGATAAAAAATATCCTATCTATCTAGGTACCAAATTTCATCCAAGTCGCTTCAGTAGTTGTGTTTATAATAAATTATACTCTTATACAAATGTACCTACATTCTTACAAACTTTTTTATAAAATGCGTTTTATGATATTAGTAGGATAAACATAGTTTTATCACAGTCTATTAAATTATAATTATAGTCGTTCGACGAAGCCGTCTAGACGGACCTATCGTGCGGGGTGAGACGCGGAAAGCGCGCTCCTGCATTGCCTACATTACAATGTTAGTATTGCAGGAGCGCGGCTCAGGGCTGACGTCTTCTGTATGTTTTATTTTGGTGCCACGTTTTTAAAATTGCGACAACCCTACCCGTGCCTAGACAAGATCAAAGGCAATGAACTAGGTACCTACTGGTAGTATTTCTTTATACTGTGGTTTTATTAGGTGTAATTTAAACTAACCTGCCCAATGGAACCTGTCAGGCGCTACGAGAATATGAGAGAGGAGCATTCATTAATTAATTCATTAGTGCCAGTGCCACCCATCATACTATTAACCATTTTTTTTTCTATGCCATCAGGGTCGGTAGATTTTAAAACAGTGCATGACGGGACGACGCGACGCTTCGATAATGCGATATTAGTTCGTTATATTTGCGGTAGATGGCGCTACCTATCATTTCAGTAACTGTTTTTGAGTGTTATCGTATCATGGTCATAGTACTGTTCGCATCTTTATTTGGGATGTATCACCTGGATGCTCTGGCATCGATCGAGACGTGCCAAAAGGTTCAAAGGCAACGACACTCTTGTGCGAAAAAAAAACAGAGAGTGTGCGACTGATCTAATACCACCTTGCCCTTTTTCTATTGGAATGCTCGTAGCTCGAAAAAGCGACATCGTTTCATGGTTGATGTTTGAAAGACACGAAGGAAGCGGTTTGGCTCTACTTTTGTGAAAACAATGTCCGGGGTGTGGAATGCGTTGCCTGAGTGGGTTTTTCCCTATGGTAACAATATTTGTGTTTTCAAATCGGTTTCTTCCAGGTAAACACGCTACATCGTAGACCGCATCGTCGCTTAACATCAGGCGAGATGGTGGCCAAGTGTACTCACAGAGTAAAGTTTTTGCTCTGTGAGAACACCTAAAACCTATTCAAGTTAAAAAACAAATACTTAAATCCATTTTTAAAAGATACTTAGCAGAAACGTATCCATTATAAATTATAATCAATATGCATAAGATCGAGTTCTACAAATAATTTTCATTTGACAAGGTTCATTTGACCCGTAAATTTTGTTGACGGGCTTGTAGTCTAGAACCAAAACTCACGCAGCGTTAATCAAACTCAGAGTAGGTAATTTCAAATGTTAAATTGGCATAGCTTAGCAAATGAGAAACACGCGTGATGTAAAAAACCGTTACCCAATTTGCAACGGAAGGAGGGCGACATCCGCCAAATTAGTATCTACCAATTTAGTGACTGACAACATACCATTTGCCACCTTCCTGCCATCAAACGCCACATGTCTAATTAGTATCTACACCATCACCAGTCATGAGATGGTATTTTTTTTATAAAAGAGTGTCGAGACGAGCAGGACGTGTGCCTGATGGTGCAACATGCCTGCCACATAACGGCACAGTGACACAAAGCTAGAACATGAAGAGTCCAAATCGTACCTAGCACTGCACTGCGCTCGTTACCCAGAGACCTAAGATATTATATCTCTAAGCCCAGTAATTTCTCTGGAAACATTGCCATTCAAACCGGAACACAGTAACGCTATTATGTCGTTGATTTCGTTTTGGTGCTGATAGTAGACAGCTATCTTAGCTTTTTACACGTTGTTCTTTCAACATTGTAACTTACTGCCATCAGCGCCGACGCATAGCGCTAGCGCAGCCTCCTGACTGCTCCCATTTCTAAGAGCATCAATCTTTTTTTTTTTTGTATCACATTCCACTTAAAAGTTGAACCCTGAGGTTGAACGTTTTATATCTTGACTAGGTACCTATCTTGATGGAATGCAAGGGCGGGTCGGGAACCGGGAATGCGCTCGTATAACATTTTTTGTTTAGTAGAATAGGATAGGAACAAAAAGTTGATGTCTTATAATTGGTGAGCAATAGACCTCTGTTGTTGCGTACCTAGTTAAATTAAATCGAAGAAATAGAGTTTAGTCAATGGAAGTAACGTTATTGCGTAAAATCATAAATCCGGATAACCGTAGAACGTAGGTAATGATTGTTTTATCTACAGAAACTTATTTTTTAAACAGAAGCTAATCTACCTATACAAATAAATAAAATGGAAGTGTCTCAGCTTATTTAATTTATCGTGTTAGAAATGAATATTGGAATCATTCGAGATTCAAACGTTAGAAAATGAATAATAAAACCGCCAAAGTGCGAGTGGGACTCCCGCACGAACGGTTCCGTACCATTAGCAAATAAACGGCGAAAACCTCTTCGGATTTATCCGAAATTCCTAATACATCGCAATTTCCGCAGACAGGCAAAAATTTTCTTTAAAATTTCTTTAAAATTTTGATTTTTGCCTCATGATTCTGACGATGAATTCGATATCGCATTTTATTTTTACTAGTGGCGCCATATAGTTTTCTTGACACGGACTAATCGAGCAAGAAACAGTAAAAATCAAGTTTGTTGTATGGGAGCCCGCCCCCCTTAAACATTAATTTTATTTTATTTTTAGTATTTGTTGTTATAGCGGATAGCGGCAATAGAAATAGGTACATCATCTTTGAAAAATTCAACAATCTAGCTATCACCGTTCTTGAGATAGGTACAGCCTGGTGACAGACGGACAGCCAAGTATCAGTAATAGGGTTCCGTTTTTGCCCTTTGGGTACGGAACCCTAAAAACTAACTTTACAGTTAGGATTAGATTTTGTAGTTTGTTTTGTACAAACATCGATGGTTTTGTAAGAAACATGTGTTTATAAAACTGCTAATGCTGATTAAAGTCTGGAATAGCTTGTTCTATTCCTTCTGGAATACAATATTTTCACATTCAGGCGGTTCAGCAAACAACTTTGGATGTTTTTCCTCAATAAAAAAAAATCCACTTATATATTTAGAATACTGGTAAATTTAATTGTGTGTGTAGGTACATAAGTACAGTCTTGGACATTATTCATAAAGGATATTGCCTATTATGTTTGACGTAAGCGATGGTGGAGTCGTGCAACGAAAGTATGTATCAGCGCGCCCAAGCCCATGCCGCCACTGGGGGACTAGATTCTCGGCAACATGCCATAAATGGCGTATGGCCACTCTAGGCCAATTAACTTCACAATAATGTAAACGACTACCTAGGTAGCCGGACTAGAATGTACCGCACGCCGCGCTTAATGATAATGAAACGCAAGACCATAAACTAGCCGGCTGAGTGATGGTGGATACGAAGTATACGAACCTTTTTGGTAATCCGCAACTTTATTTTGCTTTAAAGGGACTTAACCCTTAATAAGGCAAAGGTATATATATTACCACTTTCTGGTTTTCTACTAAATTTGAGATATTTAAAAAACGGTAACATTAAATATTAAACCATGTTCACATTACATTTTTTAATACATTTACTGTCATAATTTTAACACTTCATAAGTTGTCAAAGCCATTTGGCAATCTACGCTACTGTCAAAGTTGACCAAACGAATTTTGGTGGCAAAAATTCAACGTTTTCGTGGTCGAGTGCGGATTTTGTGCAAATTTGTTCTACAATAATTCTGGAAAGTGATTTTACGATTCAAATTTATAAAATAGTATATGTTTTCTTTCGTTTTACGTATTAGCAGTTTTCAGGAACAATTTTTTAGTACATTTTCGATATCATATTTAAGTGGTAAAATATTTACCATTGCCCGATTATACTTACTGAAAATCGTCGGTATCACTATATATAAAATCAGTTTGTTTGTTACATTTTTTTTAAGTTTTATATTGTGACATTTTTTCGTTGCTGTTACAGAAATTCAGTACAATTTGTCGAAGAAACACGGAAGGCGTATTTGTTTACTTTTTAAAAAACTTCAAGACATACCGAGTGGACAGGTATCCGTTCTTTTGAAAAACTTTTTTTCACAAATCTACACCTGATAACCAACGTTCGACAAAGTCACGGGTCGTCAAATGGTTATTACACAAAAAAATATTTAACAAATTGGTTATATCTCAAAGTATTTATTTGACAAACTTTCATTCTATAACGTATTATTTGACAATCGATTTCTTTAATATTTTAGTTAGTTAACAAATGTTTAAAAACAAAACCAACACTTGACACATTTTTATTTTACAAAGTGTTGTTTGACAAACAATTCAATTTATATCTTAATTACTTAACAACTTAAAAATAAAAACACTTAAATATGTTTTTAATTCCTCGGACCGGTTAAGTGTCTTAGGACCCAGATCCGACTCAGAGCACCCCGACTCCACCTAGTCTTGTCGCTACTACCCCTAGAGTGTATATAAAAAGTGCGGGAGCCAGAAGCACAAGGGAGTTCCTGAGTGGAGCGAGCCATGTGAGGCCAAGCGTAGCGAAGGGGGGAGGTGGCGAGCGAAGCGAGCCGGCGACCTCTGTAGTGGAGCGCAGGCCGAGTATGGAGAAGCGACACTCAGGGCTGACCGCAGAGCTTCTGGCGGGAGCCCACCCGGAGTCAAATCTCAGTGTTAGATCCTAATCGGACCGGTTTGGTCAAAAGTATGTGACAGGACCTAATCAGAACGGTTAACTCACATGGACAATTTATTGGGTACTTTTAAGATTATGTATTTAACTTCATAACGGAAGATATCCATTTTCTCGAAAATTATGGGTTTCCTTACTTTTTTCTTTAGGGGTATCTTTTTGCATCCCTTCCCCCCGCTACCGCAGGGTACTAGAGCATTACCAACAATAGCGAATCTTGAAAATGACGATGACGAAATGAATGATGAAGTTACTTTATTATAGGAATACCCATCTAGATAGATTTTGGTTCCACCTGTAATCAACCTAAATAATGCAAAAAAATCCGCATTATTGGACATTCTCATCTTGATTTACTCTTGAAATTGGGGCTTTTACATTCAAAATATTCGTCGTAAAATTGGATTTTGGTAAATGATAAATTTGTAAAATGAATGGTATATGAAACAAAAAGTGTGCAAATAACAAAATATCATTGGATGCATTGTCTAAATGTAATATTTGCCATATAAATAGTTATAAAATGATGGTTTGTAAAATAAAACATTTGTTCATGTAAGATATTTTTGAAATAAATATCATGCAAAACGTTGTTTGTAAAATGAAACATTTTTGTATTGTAAAGTTTTTGCAATGAATATTATGCGATTAGTTGGTTTTAAAGTGATGTTTTGTCAAAAAATGTTTGTAAAACATTAGTGAACCGAGTGGACAATTTAGAAGATTTGTCTGATTTAAAAATACTTGGAACTACAATAATATTGTATGAGAATAAATATAAATTAATGCTTAAAACAAAAACAATTCTTCAAATTTTTTGCTGTAGTTATGTTCTCCATGAATTTTGAAATGAAATGGGGCATTAGCAATCCGTTGTATTTTGGCGGCGGCGTTAGTTCCCATTTCGGCCATGAGCCAAAACACCCCGGTAGCACTCTAGGTATATACCAAAATGTAAATCTTACTTGTTTTCAATATCAGTATAGCCAATATTAACAAATGAAATAATAAGGTAATAAGTACATAGATTTAATTAACAAAAAAATTATGGCAAATACATAATATGAAACCACTAGTCTTAAAATAAAAATGCATCAGAAGGGGCAATGGTAACAATTTTACCACCACCCCGCAATTTTTTGAAATTGTCAACGGGTAATGGTAAATTATTTACCACCGAAAAAACTACCCCTAAAATTCACCCCCTATAAACCATATATAGAAAAATGTAATCTGTGGCCTATTTTTAACCAGATATCAGTGTTTCTTTGAAAAAAAAGCACTCACAGGCTCGGGTCCTATTAAGGGTTAAGGCAGTTGGCGTCAGGACGTCTACTCTCTTTCTACGAAAATAGTTATTTGTTGTACAAGAGTGCAAAGTGGCTTTTTAACCGCGTGCTCAATTTTGATGACCGAGCAAGCGAAGGATTCTAAAGTTGAATCACGAGCGTAGCGAGGGATTCAAAAATTAGAATCCTGAGCGTAGCAAGGGAATCAAAAGGGCACAAGGTGAAAAATCTTTGCACTCGAGTGTAACACGTAATTTTTCATCCCCCCCTAGCGAGGAAATTACTAAACGCTTTGCGCATTTTCAGTTTCAGTCGATTCTGTTGGCGTCAAATAAACTTCTTGGTCGCTAGAATCACTTATTCTATTTATGATATTATGGTATTTCGGTTTTTCACTTGTATTCAATTTTATAAGTTTTAAACTTTAAGTTTATTTAGCCATGGTTTTAAAACCATGCTTTCACTCTCCATATTTTCACGTCATATTGTTAACAATATGACGTGAAAATATGGAGAGTTGACCGATTGAGGTAGGTAAGGAGTTTCAAATGTGTACATGAAAAAGTGTCCGCCCAAATGCATTAAATTATAGTAGCGCTAAATTTGCATCAGGGTACATTTTAAAGGAAATTAATAAACGTACTATTCAGAATTCATGAAAGAAAAATATTGGCAGTCATAGGCACTGCCGACAGAAGTGGTAACTATAACAGAAGTAATAACTCAGAATTTAAGGATTTACTTTGGAAACAACGCGTGTAAAACCGGAGGGCGTGGCTATGAGCATGGCCATCTACAAATGCTGACACATTTTTAAAAGGCCAATGGGGAAGGCTGACGCATTTCTAGATGGCCAATGGCTATGGTCCGAGTTTACCCGAAGATTTCTTATCATTCCCGAGCGTGACGCTAGAATTAAATTGATAGCCCACGAAAAATCTGTCTTTGGCGAGCCAAAAGAAGTTTTGACTTCAAAATATATTGTAAGTACCTACATGTTTTCTCAAAATAGTAATTATTTATTTGATGTTATATTTACTACATTATTTTGTACTGCACAAGTAGTTGAAATTATCTATTAGTTACAATTTTAGTAGTCAATAATATTTAATTATTTAACTCGGCAACTCGGCATACTTCAATTCAATTACAATTGATTCATTCATAGCATTTTAAAATGTTTTGCCATTTGAAATAACATTCTTTACCTCTATCCTCCATACGTGAAAAGAAAATTGCGCGCAAAGCATTAAAAAAAAAGTACACCAAGGAGGTTCCGAGTATGAGTTTTTAACAAATTAAAAATAAATGTATGATGAATTCGGCACCAAGGAGGTAGAAATAAATAGGTTAAATTATGTTTTGAATTCAAAATCTCTGTACACACGATGTTCTAAATTCAAATTTACTTTACCCTCTAGAGGGTAAAAACGACTTTTGCGCCCTGATATCGAGGAGCAAAAGTATTTTTTCCGAGCTGGTGGGATGAAAAAGTAATTTACAGATCGAAGTCGAACCGGAGTAGGAAAGTCGCAAGTTTATTTCGAAATTACGTTTTGAACTTTTGACGTTTTGATTACGTTATACTCTGCAACAATAATAGTACCACAGCCTATTAATTTCTTTATACTGTGATATGCTGTGATAGTACTAAGACCATACCACAGAATATAATAGGTAGCAAGCTATAAATATGCGGGGATATCCGGGATCCGGGAAGGAATGCTACATTCTAAATTCTAAGGAACATAGACAGCTAAATTCTAAGGAACAGAGCAGCAGCATTGTTTTCAGTAGTATTCGGTTAAATAGTAAAAGTTTCTAGACCAGGGCTTCGGCCTTCTTTTCATGCGGCCCGCGATGCATGTTTCAATCAGAAAACAATGTCTGAAAAATCTCTTCTTCATGCAATGCATAATATTGATATGATTGTTAGTTAAATTAACGAAGAACCAATAAACGTGTAAATAAATGATTATTATTACCCTGTATTTTTTAAATTGAAAACAATTTATTTTTTTCTGCGGTCCTCCAGCTGTTGTAGTAAATTTAATTAGCCCGCGAAAGTAAGTATGCAGTTTGGACAGCCCTGCTCTAGACATTTGTTTATGTAGACAGATAGGTACTGATCTTACCATCTAGTCTCAAACTAAGTATTCGCCGATATAATACCAATTTCACTTTAAATACATACTTATGATACATAGGATAACAGAACAAACATCCGTACCTACATATTTTGTACTGGATGTGGGGTGTGGGATTCGAACTCTACCTATGGCTCACTGAATAGGGTTACTAGCGTCTGAACCACGAGGCCAGTCAGTACAATTATGTAAATTACACAAAATACGAATTATTGTAAGTGTTCTCTGGATTAGTTAAGTAGGTACTTACATCTTTTTTGTTGGAATAGGTAACTATGTACTGACTTCTGACTTATTAGTAGTAGTTATCGACTCTGACTAGTTGTTACTAGCGCAGTATAAAGAAAAAATAGACTGTGATACTAGCACAGTATAAAGAAAAACTACTAGCACAGCCTATTAGTAGTAGTATTTCTTTATACTGTGCCACTAGATTATGATACTAGGTAGGAGGAAAGATCAAAGCGTAGCGTTGGCCAGAGAGCGCAGGCGGCGCGGGCGAGTGCTACAAGGCTAAGCGCGATTCTTGGAATCACAAACACCGAGTGACCGGTGCGCCGGTAATGATATCCATTCCGAATAACAACAATATATCAAGTGGTTTTGAGGGCGTTGTCGGTACCTAATGACTTCTAAATTAAAAAAAAAACAAGGACTTAAACTTAGTACAAAATTACTTGTACTCACATTATCGTAATCGAGCCACGAGCCAGTGTAGGCTGGCAAATGTGTGCGTAAATCTAGAGTTCAAGAGCAAGAAATATACCCCGTGGTTTAGAACCCAGCGATTTCTGTCATCATCATCAACCTGTGTTCGTCTACTGCGATTTCTATACTCACCTAGAAAATACTTAAGTACCTACTTAGTTGGACAATAAATTTGTGGTCAAATCTATGTCACTAAAAAGGTTACCCCTTTGGTTATGGAATATAGGTTACCCTCTTTCTTCTTCTTTGGGTTGGGTTATTGTAGTTATTACTTATTACCACCTTGATACCCCGCACGTATTTTTGCCACAAAGATATCTATGACATAATTGACAGTAGGGCTCAACTGCAAAATGCGTTGTTCTTTCTAATTTCGAATTGTCTGATAGGTATCCAGTCAGTATTTTTTTTAAATACTTATCCTATGGTAAATGGCCTCTACAATCCACTGAATTTAAGGATAGAGTGAGAGACACCGGGCTCTACTAACTTCAACTTACTGATTAACTATTTACTGACGCACATATAGAGATGATACCTAAAAGCATTCCATAGTATGTTATATTAACTTACCATAGATACTCATCCAGATTTCGAACAGTTCATGCACAAAATAATCATGATTGTTTTGGCGTTAGACTAGACTCTCTTTCGACATTTCCGGCATTTTTTCCGATTTATCGCAAGGAAATTTCTTAAATGTATCTGCCTTTTTTGAAAACCGAACAAGTGTTAACTTTCGACAAAGTGGATATACTAAAGACCTTTGATAAAACATTTTAAATCATTATTTTCGCGAAATTCAAACTAATAGACATTTTGTTCTCGGGCCTACAGGGCCCACAAAATGTATGGGCCAAATGAACCACCAGGAGACCTATGTAAGACGATAGAAGGGTATAAAGTAATAAGATTCAGCACTATGCCGTCACTTGTAAGCTAACTGAGTACAGTTGAAGAGGAGGGGGGGGGGGGTTGCAATTGCAACCCTCGATCATTTCTCCTTGTCGCATGAGTTTTGTGCGGCATCGGCATTGCGAAATAATGCGTTAGCAGAGGTATTGAAACAATGTCGTACATAAAATCCAAATTACCAAATGGTAAATTGACGGAAAATCATGAATTTTTCCGAAAAACTAATAATTAAAATTAATAATTTGTACAGTTTCAATACCTCTTCTAATCTATTATTCCGCAACCAAACTACATTACAAGCATTTTTTATGTCATTTTGAATGTGTGTTTTCTCTGAATTCCACAGTTACACACCGAAAACATTCTCTTTCTTATCCCATAGGTGAAAATCGATAAAATTAAACTTATTTTCAACGTAACCCAAAGCCTGTACGATGGAAGCCAGGTAGCTAATAAAATACTTATGTATATTGGTCTATAATTTTAATAGTACATTATGATATAAGTGCGGTAAGTTGATAATTACAGCCGAGGCTTTATTGCTAGCTCCTAGCTCGAGCCGAAGGCGAGAGCTATAATTAGCAGAGGCTGTAATTATCAAAGCGCACGTATGTCATACGACGTTTTATAACATATTTGCGAGGAAATAAACAAAACTCTGACGACATTTTCAAATAAAAACAATACAGCGAAAAAAAACGCGCGGAATAATATTTACTTGATCACAGATAACAGCACAGAGTAAGTAATCACTATGGATCACAGATTAGCAATGCGCGCGCATCGGCGCCTTTTTTTTTAAGCAACGGCACAGAACCAGCCGGTATGCCATTAATAATAAAGTAAATTAATATTTTTTGTGTTTTGTTACAGAAAAATTAAAGTAATTTGTGGTAAAGTAATGTGTGGTAAGTAAAATAAATTAACGAATTTAATAATTCTTTAATATATTTTACCTCTCAAAGTTAATTTTATTCATAAAATGTTGACCACACTTTTCTGACATAAAAACTCTTTACTAAGATTTAAAAAGGTACCGTTCGTTTTAGACGGAGCATATCTCTCTACCTAGTCTGTGGACGGAGCATTTTGAAACCGTGCGTTTTACATTACACATTACAGCACTAGTGCGTAATAAGATACATTACGATACAGAAATTGGTCCAATAAGAGACCCTTTACGAGCAAATATGTTATAAAAATCGTTATTACCCATAAAAACTCAATAAGTATAATAAGAAAGTAGGTTTACATTTACCGCCATATCTTCTGCTGCTATAACTACAACGATCCGTAGGTCTACCGCCTAACTCTAAAGCTTTCGGAAAGCGTGAGATGTCTTCATTGCATTTGTAATGTAATGCTTTCATCTAACAGCGATCGCCTAACTAATGTTGCTTTCTAAAATCTATCGTGTCTTCGCAGATTAAAAACAATTGAAGTAAGGCATTCGTTATTACGTTTCGAGACCACGTAATCGGTTTCGTCAAACTAGACAATGCGAAAATATTTTATGAGTTTATTCAACAGTTAAAACGTCAAAAAGTATCGGTTGATACTTTGAATTACTAGATTTGCTATAAATCTGTTTTATTTCCATTTATTTAGGTCAATATAGAAGTGCATTATTAGCATTACGATGAACCGAAGATAGGAAAAAAACAAAAAACGGAACGCAATATTTGTCAATTACTCTAAGTGTTCCCACCGTATTTTTAAATTTCTTCCTAGGGTTTATTTCTAAAAATCTACATAAATTTCAAATATCCGTAATTAATAGAAAATCGTCGTTTTTCTTTTCAAACTCAGTGAAAACATTTAAAAATAGAAGTTTTCATCGCAAGAAAGTGTCACAAGTTAACTATTCTTCGCCAAAGTTAATTGTAGTAAAAAAAATACCCACGTAAGCCTAGCATTGTTTAGATATATTTGGCTGGCAACATTGTTTTTGTGTATACTTTTCATAACCTCCATCTGAGGTAAACATTTACAATTTAGATTTATGATAAACAATTATAACATAATATAAATATCTAATATATTAATTGTTATTGTGATATTTACTTTTTAAAGTCATGCAGTTCGTAAAGTCTTGCTTCAGGAATCTAGCTAGCGATTCCCTATAAAAACGACTTCGGCGATGACAAAAACAAGTATTTGTACACTGTATTTCATGAGGTATGTAATGATAATAGGTAAATTTTAATAGTGTCAATCGTTGTTAAGCTTGTTTTCACATTTCGTGAGGTTGTGGGTTCGAATCCCGCTTACATCTCTGAGTATTATTCTTAGTGGTGATGTACCTATACGTAAGTTTCTCATAATTTTTCCAGAGTCCCAGCAGTAGCATGCATTGAGCTGTCCATGTTATGCTGCCAATATTAGTATAGACATAATGTTTGTCGAGGCGGCGGCTCTGAACTGGTGTCTTTAGAAGTGATAGGTAGATGTTCCCCTTGGTAAGCAACACACCTGCCCACAACAGCACAGTGTCACAAACCTATTGGAACTAGAGTCCAAATCATTACCTAACACTGCACTTGTCACCCAGAGATACCTATTAGATGATTATCTCTAGGCCCTGTGATTTCTGTGCAAACTTCACCCTCCCAAAGTGATACATAATAAACTTGTAAGTAATGAAGTAGTCCTGATTCTGTTCGCACATTACTGCGTGGTGGTAGAATAACAGGCAAAGGTGTTGATTCCCCAGGCAGACTTTTATGTGCTTGATGGTAAGCAACCTGCCTGCCACATAAAATCACAGGGACACGCAGCTATTGGAACATGAAGAGTCCAAATCATTACCTAGCACTGCGCTCATCACCCAGATATCTAAGTTGTTATATCTCTAAGCTCTGTAATTTTTCTGAAAACATTACCTTTCAAACCGGGACACAGACTTGGCAAAGTGTTACCACTAGATCAATAAGTTACATGTTAAAAATAAAAGTTCTTTGTTTCAGATATATCTATTGTTATGCGTTATGGTTTGTGGTGGCCGATATATTCTCTGAAACCATCTCGACTCCCAGAACCTTCCTGAAGTGATGTCGCTGATTTATTAAAACAAATATGTTAAGTGTGATTGTCAAAGTACTGAAAATTAAATTTATCTGTTGCATCAACAACAATAACAATCAATATTGTGTTTTAATTATTTTTTTTGTATCCTTAATGAGAATTTTACTGTAGAATACCAATGTTATGATTTCTTAATGATCCATGAATCTACACAGATTGATTTATCTGTGTACATTCATGGAGAAGAGTGAGATAATGCCTGGTGGTAAGCAACCATACAACTATTGAACAGGAAGAGTCTAAATAACTGCCTAGCACTATACTTTACTCAGAAGTGGTTTTGTCCCAGCCGTCTCTACAAAAAGTCCTAACCATACTTAACCGTCAACACCTTGAGATTGAGATGTAACAAGGTTTTCTATTACAGTTATTAATATTGGTGGTGGACATCTCACACACAACACCATCTAGCCCCAGATAGCTGATATAATATTTATATCAGATGTACCAACAAGAATAACAAATATTATTGTTTTAATAAATTTTCTGTATCCTAAATGAGAATTTTATTGTAGTACACCAATGTAATGATTTATGAATATACACAGATTAGTTTAATCTGTGTAGATATATGAAGTAGAAGAGAGATGAGATAATGCCTGATGGCAAGCAACCATACAACTATTGAACAGGAAGATTTTCTATTAGTTGTTAATATTGGTGGTGAACATTTCACAAACAACACCATCTAGCCTCAAACTTAGCAAAGCTTGTATTATGGGTGCCAGATAGCTGACATAATCATATTATATAATACTAATATATAAGTATATATTTAAAAAATGCATACTTATTATACATAGAGAACACCCAACCACAGTACAAATATTTGTACTGTGTGAGGATAGAACCTAGAACCCACAACCCACAGCTTCACATGGCAGACTTACTACCAACGTACCTCTCTACTTAGTCTGTGCTACCAACTAAGACACCAGCAGCCATACTATCCTACTAGCTGTTCAAACCGAATATGATGTTTGCTCTTTTTTTTGACTGCCCTCGTGGCTTAGTTGGTAGTAGCTCTGCCTGCGAAGCCGAGGGTTGTGGGTTCGATCCCCACCCAGTGCAAATATTTGTGTGATGAATTCAAATGTTTGCACTGGGTCTGGGTGTTTAAATGTATAATAAGTATGTATTTAAAATTATAGCTTTGCTTAGTTTGGGGTCAGATGGTGAAGTTGTGTGTGAATTGTCCACCAATATCTTTGGTCGTAGAATGATTTAGACAAAGGTTTTCTATTTCCTCAGGCAGATTATGGAATCATAACACTTAGAAATGTATTATATTGTATAAAGGGTGTATTTATTATCAATCATTTGCTAACAGTTGAATGGGTTTGATGACCCAATGTCTTGCTTGTGAGACAACTTGTTTTCTTGTAAGCTACGGGAGCAGCCAGCAGTCTTGACTCCTAAAACAAAAACAAAATCTAATTATATTGATATAAGATATTAATATTTCATCACATGAATAGCAGCACCCCATGGCTATGGCACAGTTCCATCCAATTATTTTGCTTTTATGAAAAGTACATATTATATATACTTCAATCTGACCCATTCAGACAAATCAAAGTTATTAAGCAACAATCTTTCACATTTACAATATTAGGAGACTGGTTCATAAATTACCTATGTAGGTATATATTTATGGAATTGAATAGTTGCTAGTTATTACCTATTTTAAACCACATTCTGCTATTTTATATTCAATAGCTTCATAATATTAGTGCCTTAATGTACTGCTGTTTGTTGATAACGCAGTAATATTGATCTCAAGCAGTTCTGAATGTTTAAAATAATGACTTATTAATTTACCCTTCTTTTAAGATTTCATCACATTTTCCTTGGTAGGTACTCATTCCAAGCTACCAGTTAAGGTGAACATGAGGGACCCAACATGTTCAAAGATTTTTTTTTGCTTACCATCAAACAAGAGGAACATTCCGTTTCTGGAATATTTTTTTCTTTTATATGTGCATCTGTCAACCTTGCAATATCACTGTACTCACATCAATGAGGTACTAGGTAAGTATAGGAAAATCATTCTTAGACTTCTTTGAATACTAGGTAGGTATTTAATGCAGCCAGTTTCTGTAACAATTAGTGAATGTAAGTAATCACAAATGATAATAAATAAAGCTAGGTAAGTATTACTTACTATCAAGACAAAAAGGGTTTCTAGTTATTTATAAGTTGCTTGTTACCTTTATCTCAGGTTTGATGTCTCGTCTTTCAGGAAAGATGCAAGAGGGAATTACGCCCTCGAAAGTGGTCTTCCCCATAGTAAAATTGTAAAATTCAGTGACACACTTATTTTTAGTAAAATCACTATTTCTTTCGACGAATCTTGTTATGTAATTGGTGACCCCGCAATAGTACATGTTCACCGTGCTATTTTTGATCTTTACAAGGCAGTATCTAACGAAAATATTTGAGAATTACACTACTAGAATTCCAAAACAACACCTAATTTGGCGATGCTTTCATGACATGACTTGAAAGCCGCTAATGCTTTGCTTGAAAGCAGCTAAAACATTAGGCGGTCGCTATTTTAGTGGAAATGTATGAGTTTCGTTCATTCTTCTGATTGACTAATGCTTTCCATCATACGGAAAGCATTTGTAGTGTTCGGCTTTCATCGGCGGTACCAAATTGGCCGATGACGTCACAAATCAAAGCATGACCGAAAGCAAGAGCGTTAGGCGGTAGACCTACTGGTCGATGATAATAGTCGGACATTAGAACTGCAACTAGAAGTCACTACTGATATTACTCAGTACTCAAGTTAGTACATACGAGTATATCACGGCATGGCATGTCGATTTCATAGCTGAGTCAAACATTCTACAACTTCCAAGTTTGCTGAGCTTGTAAGAATAGAATAGGCTAGGCAGGTAGGCAGTAGGTAGGGATGTCGAAAAAATATCGATACATCGATATATCGATATTATTTTTTAAATGTATCGATATTTTTGAGCGATATTTAATGCTTCGATATATCGAGGTATCGATATAAAATTACAAGTAATTAAAAGGTATAAAAATCGATATTTTTTATGATTTTAAAATCCTAAAAAATAAAACTTTTTATACTAACATTTTTTAACAAATTACATTTTTTTTGTCTTTGGCCGACTCGATTTGCAGCTCTTTAATTTGGTACTTAAGTTGGCAACTCTGTCTGTCAATCAGTCAATGTCACATCAGTGTCAGTGTCTGTCGTTCACCTATCCGTCCGGTCTGTTATCCGTATTATAACCTATAACCACAACGCGAGCGTATTTCTGCCTGCATTTGAGTTGATTTGTAGTTCTCAAACAATATAACTAACTAAATCAATAATTGATTCACGTAAAATATCAAAATAATTTGAGCATTCCAGTCATGTCTAGTGTTGTATGGAACTTTTTCAAAAAAATAGACAGACAAAACGTTTCATGTAATGTGTGTTTTTTTTTTCATATCATACCGATATATCGATATATCGATATTTTTAAAGAAAAATTTCAAAATCGATATTGATATATTCAAAAAATATCGATACAATATATATCGATATTTTATTGCATTTCCGACATCCCTAGCAGTAGGTACCTACTTGCTCTCCGTAGCTTGGTGCTTGGGTGGCGTGATGCGGTGTGTCATTATCATTAGTAGGTATACTATTGCGTACAATGGACAATAACCACATAAGGATGCATTGCAACACTTCGCTAGCCACTTATCATGCAGCTCTACAATACAGTCAGGCCCTGAAATACCTTTGTTTAATCATGACTGTGCACTTCGAATTATGCGCGTCTATAATGTCTACATAGCTACATTTCAATACGTAAAGCTCATATTACTTACTGTGAATAATACGTATACCCTAGGCATAAGCAACTAACATCTACGTCTCAAGGTTCATGTTGGGTGCAGGTGACGACGAGCTTCGTTAGTGGCCCTAGTGAATAGAATTTTATTGTACGATAAAGCATCAACTTCTGGTCTGGAAGACAATGGAGAGAGTAGGCAAAACATTTATTTATTCATTGATACATACCATTGATACCGATGATAATGGAAAATAGTGACAATATAAATATTATATATTTACTATTTTCCATTGGGTCGTTAGTAGATACTTAGGTAGATAGGTATATGATGGCAAGCCCCGTCTATCCATCCTATTTACATTTTTACCAATTGACCAAAACGCATTTTAATAGAGATTTTTTCAGGAAAAACTGATAAAATTAACGGATAAAAATATTAAGCTTTACACTTTTAGACTAGGTACCTATTCATTGATAAACAAATGCCTAATTCAATATTGACGTAAGTACAAGTATTTTTCATACAATCTCTAAAAACTCTCTAATCCTAAATTAAACAAAACTTTCATCAGGTAGAAGTAGAGTACACAGAAGCCAGAAAAATTAAAATATGTAGGTGTACTTGACGTTAGCACTGCAGTGCATCGTCACTAAAAGTAACTGTGATTTGGTAATTTGTATATTTTAGAAGTTATAATGTTATCTAGAAACAGTCTTACCTTACTAAAATAACCAAAATATAAAACTAAAAGCTAAATGCTACATTTGTACTATGTCCATAACACAACATTGAATAAATCACGAACAGACCATCACGTACCTATCTAATATCATTTAGAGATTCAAATCATCAGAATTGAAAATACTGGTCAGGGAAAAGCGCGAGACACGCCGGCGTCGTTTCCAGTGAAGGGGCGACGGCCGGTGGACAAACGGAGTATTGTATGCAGATGTGGGCGCTCGAGCGATCGAGCGCTCGCTTCAGACCCACCGTCGGCATTATCGTGGGCTCAGTTCGTTCAGAAAAATAGCTATACAATCAAAGTCGGTACGTGACAAGGGCCGGGCCGCGCTATCAGCTAAGCACTCGGCGCGAACGCCAGACGAGCCGGCACCACCGCGCGCCGCCGCCGCTGTCCGCCGCGCGCCAGACCTATCGGCGCCTGCGCACACAAAGGATCCATTGTATTCCACGGCTCACTATTCAAGGGACCCTTACCTTTTACGGCATTTTTTTTCCTCAAAATTCCTGATACCAGAATGACACTCAAACAATGGGTTTCCGTCCCTTTATTGGCACCTTATTTTTTGTGGCACGGTAAATGGACCTACCTAAATTCAATAAAATTGCAACCTGCTCTGATCTCGGTTTGTGGAAATGCGGCCGATATACTCAAGTTGGACTTTTTGTACGGGATTTGCAAATGTAATTCTATTGAATTGACCGGATTTTTTACTGTCCATAGGTTAGTTAGATTACATCTTAGATATTTTCCTTATCACGTGATGAAATTATTGACTAGCTACGAAATGTCTTAGATCGCAGTACAACAATTATTGAAAAATTGGCAGGATCTAGCAAGTTCTGTAATATATATAAAATGACATAATATAGCTTTAGACCTACAACTACAAAATTAATTCCTGCCCCAAGCATGTCTAAGCATCGAGGCAGAGTGTAGGCGTGCTTCTATTACCTATGTTTACGGTCACGTAAATTGCATAGGCTTGTTACATGTACCGTTCTGAGGCGAAAGTAGAATTCCCAAAGTATTTAGGATGGCGACGCCGACGGCTGGCTACGTGGAGTTAGGGCTCGATTAGGTGCGGCAGCGGACGCCCACACGGCGCTGCCGCCGCGGGTCGTCCAATACCCACACCGACCAAACTGGTTCCCACTCTCCGAAGGCCCCACGCGTCTATGGCGTCTATACTCTATACATATTGTAACGTTTCATTCAAAACCGATTTTGTAAGATAGGAATTTGTGTCGCTCCCATCATAAAAATACAAATACTTAGGTATAAAAATGAAGATTCATCTATCGTCTATCCTCCTTACAGCTTTTGTGATTGCAGTCTTTGTTTCATCATTGATAACGATCGTGGAGGTTGAAGATTCTCAGTTCTATAGGTAAAGTTATTTGTATGCTTTTCGATCGCTGACCTACTCATTTGAAAAATTCCGCAAGTCTCTATTTATATAACTTGTAAGTCAAGTTGCAGTGGAAAAAACCAGCAAGATTGAACGTTTAATTTTCTAACAGGCATAGGAACGGAATTCCCACGTCATGTATTATCCTTTAGTGATACCTATATCTATACGTAATATATGTATAACAGGAGTGGTTATGATATGACAAGTATGCATCTGTAGCGCAATGCGCAAGCGCAATGATGTCAACGCAGCGAAATGTTATCTACATCCGCCTGTGGGGTCCCGGGAGCGGGTATGTGATGACATACCTACTTACTTTCCACGTAAATCAGTTGCAATTTACTTGAGTTTAGTAAGCTTCTTATCATAAAAAACTAAGAAATTATATGACTCAAATTTCCAAGATTCCACATAGCCCAATCTGTAGTTGGCAGTTTATAATACATAACACTGCGTAATCATTTAAAGTTATATTAGTCTTTTGTCATTTCCTGTAGGTTAGGAATGTGTGCTATTTCAAACGTATCCAATACCTATTTCGTCATAATAGGTATTATGACAAAGTTTTGATCCATCGTTTAGGCTTACAAAATAGTGTTTTGTGGCTGATACCTACGATATATCATCGCATCATACTGTTCAAGTGTTCAATGCGTGAACTTATTATGCGCTGGCATGACAGCATGGCACGTTGTGGACGGCATTGAGTCGCAAATAACTTGCGACAAGACGGCCGTGCTCTGCTGACCGGTGCGGGCTGGCTAGGCGCCACCGCGGTTGCACAACTATTTTATAACTGTGCATATATCTACTGCACAGTTGTACCGCTCGAGTATATGCGAATGCTTCTATCTACATGACGCGCGAGCTTATCGAACAAAGGAATGTTCGCTTTGATACGATACTAAACAAATTCCACGAGTTGACACAGTCCCAAAATACATTATATTAGTGCAGATACTGCCCACGATGTATTCGTAAGAAGTTATACGAAAAATAAACTTAATACGAAGAAATAGGCACCTTTCTATCAATGTACCTACCGGATGTTATTCTGATATCCCTTTATTTTTTCCAGCTATCGATCAAAACAGCGTTGGAACTAAAAGTTTTGTTATTAGGTGAATGCAATCAATCGAAACGATAGACGACGGTCGGAGCAGAATTTTCCACTGACAGTTTCTGCAGTCGAACGACCTGAATAAGTGAATAATATTATAGCATCTGGTCGAACCACTGCATACTGCGGTTTACAATTAAATCTAGGGCATAATGCATCTTATGTTTAAGCGATACGCATTTTAAGTAGACTGTTGAAGTATCCAGTGCAGAAAATTGCATGTTAAATCATACAGCGACCATTTCGATAATGAAGTTTGATGACCTGACGATGGAGGACATAAACAGTTTGTAGTCCAGTATTGTGATGGGTTCGTAAATTCGTAATCTTACTAACAGTTGTTTACATGGAACATGGAACGTATAATAAACAAATACGAGGCAAGTTCAAGCACAGTCCAACAAACCGGATTCAATATATCCTGAACTATAAGAAGAAATAATGTTTTTATTAAATGTTTTAGGTATGTTGTTTTAAATAAATTTCAGGACAGACCGTTGAACTTGGCGCCCATGTAGATCTCACTTCTTATGTCGTTGAATGAAGCATATAATAGAAAAGTTGAAGTCAACAATCAAGGCATCATAATGTTGAACTTGGTTCTCAATTCTCATTTATGTTTTCGATGGGACAGGTACTTGTTACCGGCTATGTGTATGAGATGATCAACCACACCCTCCCTCATCTTCGGCTTCTTTTTACCTCGTCATCCGCCCTTGTTCTCCAAAACCATTGAATATAGAAGAATGAAGAAATAAATTATGGACAGTGTCTCGACTAAATAATACAAAAATAACAAAACTCTAAGATTAATTGACTTTGATTGATTGAAGTCTTCTTCACTTGAATCAGGTAGATGTTTTGGCATTATTTGCAGCCCGCTAATTATTGTTCCCACAACTGGAACTCTTGGTTTTCTTTCGCAAGGAGCGGGACAAGGTCGTAATGCCCCAGTACGGGTTGGCGGATGATACATGCCATCATCGAATAGTTCTTGGAACATGCCGGTTTCCTCACGAAGTTTTCTTTCACCGTTAAAGCCAGTGGTGGTGACAAACTTGTACCTACATCTGCATTCGGAAAAATACTCAGAGGTGCATGCGGGATTCAAACATTCGTCACGATTTTGAATCGTATGTTCTACCCACTAGGCCACCACGTCTTTACTACGGCACTACTCGGGGAGTAGCTGCAATCATGTAGATATCTACTTATTTGGAAGCTACCCACCACGTACTTTCGTATAAACGTTTTGACCGATTGATTGCTATGAAAGGGGCGTTGAATGAATATGAATAGCTGGGCAGCGTGCGTGCCGTTATGAAGGCTGGTGTTGCAATGGCGGCGCCAAGCTGGTTGGCGATACGATAGCGTGACGCACGCGCCTGCGCGGGCCGCGGTCGATGACGCGCACCACGCATGCGCCTACGTTCTACCTATTCAAGTATTCACACATACAAAAACGATTAAATTCTGAACATTGCAAACTCGTACGTTCAAAGAAATTAGTTTATTGCGCATGATTTTCGCTGATATAGGTGTGTAATATATAGAGTTCGATTAGATCACGTAGGTATTTCTGACAAATGGAATATTGCACCATTTTAAAGATATACGTACTCATTCATTAGCCTATCAACATCATCACATCGATTTTCAATTAGTTTACTACCACACGGTATCCTTCCAGGCTCCTTTTCCAAGAGGGAAGAAGTCTTTCCATCTTCACCCTTCACCAATAAAATGTTCACTCACAAGTTCTGATTTGTTCAAGCATCGAAAACTTCACAAACGTGCCGTCATTGATAACATCAACTATAGAGGTAAAACGTGAATTCCACGTCTCTACCGCTTACAACTTCAAAGTTATCAAGTAGCTAGAATCTTACCTGTTTATCATTTACTTCAATAACATTGTAATCGCGGATTACCTATGAAACCCATTACTATCAGGAAGAAACATAGTCGATTTCAGAGAATTCTCGGATTTGTATGTAGGTATGCTGATAGATAGCAGGCGCCATATCTGTAGCTGTAGGCTTATCACCTATCATTCCCAATTCGTTGATGAAATCATAATCAATTTTAACGAGAATTTAGATGTAATCTTACATTTTTCCATTACATTCGTTTCAAAATCTTAGAATGATACAAGTACAGTCACTTATCAATATTTGATTTGTATGTATGTTGCGTAACTAAACCAATTAGTAGCTCATTAGTTGAGCAGCCCGAATTTTTAGATATAAAGGAATAAATTATGAAGAGTTAGGTCATTAATAGGTCGATGAAGATGAAGACGTTCTCTCAATTCATCTTCATTGGTTAATTCTCAAAGCATGTGATGCTTTTTTGTGTTTTCAATTCAGCGCCATGCGCACATTTGAAGTTCTGGATTCCCGAGGATAGATTTCGTCCGTTAAACATAGAAATGTTAAGTTCGAAATTCAAAACTGGTTCCATCAAATATTTGTTGACAACCTTCGACCAATTATACCGGTATATTTGATCGAAGTTGACAACACATAAAATGGAGTGTTGTGTATTAGCAGTTGTGTTACTCGGATATAGGTAGATCTATAAATATCCTGGTGAGCATTAGTGTCAATAACGAACATGACGATACAAACAATAATTTGGCGAGCTATTATCGTGTAGATTATTATAATTTACAAGTGGCTGCTGCCTACGGTACAAGTATTGGCAACGCCTGGTGGCGCACGTAGGCGCCGGGTACTGATCGTGTAATCAAACTGTTGACGTAAGTATGTACTTTTGTACAATCATAAATTGTCTTAGATTATTCAGAATGACGTCTTAGCTAAGGGATAATACGAATGTGGATATCCGTCGCTTTTTTTTTCCTTAATCGGATGTATTTGCACTTCAAGGTAAACTGAGATAATTATTTTCCTTTGAAAGAATTAAACAATTTTGATAAAAGTAAAACTTCTGAATCAAATTTGAAAGTATCCTTTCAAATCTCAGACAAAATATTCAAATACTCAAAGTTTCAAATAAGCGAGACAACGAGGTTTCTCAGTCAGAGAGAAGAATGTATAGATCTTCGTTGATTTTCTAAAGCCGCTCGACTGAGATCGATGAAATTCAAATGAATCCTGAGAACATTTTTAAAAATAAAAAAAAAACGAAAGACGCCTTTCTTCGAGCAATCGGTGAATACACAAAACAAAACTAAACCGACTATCTCAGATCCTCCTTCTCGAAGTCGATTTTTTAAACTTTAGCCACCGAGACATGAATCCGTGCTCTTTGTCACAATTAACATTTTGTGCGATATTTACCCTAAACTTTGTTTATCCGGATTCTGATGCTACCCTATTCATTGCCTCTATCACTGTCCCGTTTCTGTCTTTGATGGCCATCGACCATTTGTTGGTTTTACTCCCAAATATTTCTGGATGACGCAGCCTTGAAGTCGATTAATGGGTTCAATTGTGATGCCAAATTGTATAGCTTCTTAATTGTTTTTAAAGTTTATTTGCTCTCATTATTCTTCTGTTTCGTTATATCAGATGGTTACAAATCTGAACTTCTCCGATTTGCTCTTATCCTAACGCTACCGCTTTGTTTTGCTTTTCACTTTCAGTTTAGTTACGAAACGGGTTAAATGCACGATTTATTGTTCTGTCGAATTCATTATTTCATTTGAGAACTTCGTCTATACTTGAGAATGTATTTGTTTATGTTTCATGACGATAATATTCATTAATCATTTAACTTTTTTACGCGTTCATAAGCACTTGAGTAAATGTAGAGTACCTACTTGTTTATTAGTAACAAGAGTTTCCTATTTTTAGAAATGATGCAATAGCGTGAAGCAAAGTGCGCGACGTCGGTGAATGACTGCTGGATAACATTTGCGATTTGTATCAACGCATAACCAATTTTCAGTTAACATTTCATATAATCATTTTGATCTTTATTCCTCTGTCGATATAGATTAAAATGCAGTGACATGAGTTGTTGAATTATATGTTTGTACTGTAAGTGCTGTATCTATTCGGTTGGAGGTCACTGAGTTATCAACCGTGTGTGATATGACGCATACTGCGCTTGCAATGCGTTGCGATTTATTCGTTTCGCTTGATTTGCCCTCAAACTTCTCAGTTAACCACTTATTTACTTCGTTTATTTACTTAGTTTCATTTTTTGATTAAATTTAAGAAACTTCATAAGAGCCTTTACCACCATTTTCATAATTAGAGCAAGGTCAGTTTCAAGTTTTGTACATTTTGAATCCTCTGAGCTATGAGGGAGGGTCATAGACGATTGTTTGACCGCCCCCTTCACATTGACGATGCATATTTACACATGTACTTTTAGATAAGACCAACAATTGTACCATAATATGCAATAAATGATTGAGTATTGAGTATTTCTATGTATATCATTGTACATGGACAATGATTCAACAGTAAAATCAGTCGTCAGTTTAGCATTATTAACTCAATGGGCAATGAGCAAAGTAAGTGTGTGCGGCACAGTATTATTATGAGTTCGGTGCTCCCGGGTGCTGTTTTCCATTAACCCAATCTTTCAAACTGCTATGTACCTACAAACTCTCATCAGATCCGCCCTTTAACCATCTAACTGAAATTGGCTTCGCATTTCTAATGGATCTCTTTTTAATTTCAAGTTAAAATAGTATAGAGAGAGCGACATCAAAGCCATTGTAAGTAAGGTGGTTGATCTTGAATCAGCGACAATCAGCGTCAACCCTCAACCCCAAGTATTGTTAATTCAACGAGAACTACTTCAGTTTACAATGAGTTTTCATCATTGTTACAAAGATGGAAAAAAGTTAGATATTAGATAAATAATAAGTATCCGACCTAATTTAAAACTATAGGCACAGGGCACGGGGCGTTAGATATTATGTGATCTTTTTGGACAAATTAAGTTCCTAAGAATACACTATATTATTAATATTTTTGTAATTAATTATTCTTCATATTGTTTTTGTTTTTTTAACGGATCTTCTAAAAAGCATAGATTTTAAAAGGTTTATTTTAGTTAGGCGACGTACGGTCTACGATGGAGCGTTTACCTAGAGTCCTAGAAGGGACCGTTTCACTCTCGATTTGAAGACAACAATACTCAATTACAATATTAAATACTTAGTTATTTTATTCCCTTTGATCCGGATGTTATGATAAATTGGAATTGATACTTTACATCATCGAAGAATTTATGAATACCACGTGCGTGCTTCATTACACGTATACCACAACACACTGCAATTATTCACCTTAGATAGGTGAATAATACGGCTACGGCTTTCCGAGCATTTTGTTATTTTTATAGTATAGTGACGAGACGAGCAGGACCTGTGCCTGATAGTAAGCAACATACCTGCCACATGCAACAGCACAGTGACACGCAGCTATTGGAACACGAAGAGTCCAAATCATTACCTAGCAATGCACTGCGCTCGTCACCCAGAGATCTAAGATATTATAATTTGTAATTGACCTGTAATTTCTCTGAAAATATTGCCCTTCAAACCGGAACACAGTAATGTTTGCACATTACTGCTTGGCGGTAGAATAACTGGCAACGGTGTGGTAATTCCCCAGGCAGCCTCTGCCATGAGTTCTCATCATCATCAACAGCCCACTAAATGTTCCCACCGCTGGGACTCGGGGCCTTCTTTCGCAAGGAGAGAGTTAAGGCCATCCAGCACGCTGGGCCCAGTACGGGTTGGTGGATGACACATGACTTCGAAAGATTCTAGGTACATGTCGGTTTCCTCACGATGTTTTTCCTTCACCGTTTTAAGTTAGCGGCATTACGCACATGACTTCGAAAAGACAGTGGTGCGTGTGGGGGTTTGAACCCGGGGTCACCGGATCGGCAGTCGGCAGGCCCCGTTCTCTCGACTAGACCAGCCGTAACTTACAACCGTAGCGAGAGTTCTACCACTACTAAATCTATATACCTATTGGATTACTGCATCTCTCCATGTTTTTACCCGCGTAACTTTACCGTGATAAAAAACCCTATATTGTATTCCAGACCATAATCTGTGTTCCAAATTTCAACCCGATCCGTTAAGAGGTCCCGACGTGATTGAGCAACAAACATCCAAACATTGAAATTATATAAATGTAATATTAGTACGATTTAGTTGTATTTGTGTTCTTTTTCAGTTTATCTTTAAGTTTTTATCGTATGACTGTACCTAAGGCTGAAAAGTGAAAAGGGCATGCGTGATGCACAGCACGCGTTGTGCTTCCAATACCAAAACCTATGCCATCTATATCTATATTATCTATTACTAGCTGACCCCGCAAACGTTGTTTTGCCTTAGTGAACAACCCTTGTCACTTAAGGGTATGAAAAATAGCTAGTAGCCGATTCTCATACCTACAGAATATGCATATAAAATTTGGTTAAAATCAGTAAAGCCGTTTCGGAGGAGTAAGGAAACAAACACTGTGACACAAGAATTTTATATATAAGAGATATGCCTATGCATACGTACTTTGTTTACCACCAATAAACAATTACCTAATGCGCTGATGTGTTGACGCAAGTACCGAAGTACGGCAATGATAAGAGGAAAATAAGAATTGAGTATTTTTACCACGAATAGGTAAAATATATCCGTCCAAATCCACGTTATTAGTCACATTCGCGGCCGTTTACTTGATTCGTATTTTAATGTTCAGCCAGGTTTATAATGAAGGCTTAATGGAGAGAAGTCAAAGGTTATATGAAGTTTTGTTCTATGGCAGAACAACTTGAGTAAAATGTTATGCAATAGTTTGCCAGAGCGTTTTGCTTCTTTTATTTATTTGATACTATGTGCCCATTGAATTTGGCTTTTCTTATTTATATCAATGTATGTGCTCGCTACATTTTTTTATATATACGCTATTCTGTATTAAAATTTTACTGAACGTATCAGTTCAGTCCTTCCCACATGATTGAGCAAGAAATATCAACATCTTCAGATATAAAATATTCATAATTACACAAAACTACATATTATAAATACAAGTTAAAATATTAAAATTTCAATGTAGGTACGTAAAGTACGAGTAGGATAGGATCTTGGTTCGATGGTAATAAATTAGAGAAATACTTTTTTTTTTTAATTGGTTCAGAAATTCTTTACTTTTTCATACAATAATTAATGAATAATCTTTCATCATATCCTACCGTAATCGGTAAGTTAAGAAAGTATGGGTATTATTACGTATGTTATATATTATTATATATTATGGGATATCGATCGATGTTTTGTACTGTATCTATGTATGTGCCTAAGTAGGTATAGTTAGTAAGTTCAGATTTGTAGGTGTTCGCTATAGACAATAGATATCCAGAAAAATTACAGGGCTTAGAGATAAAACATCTTTTATCTCTAGTCTCTAGGTGAAGAGCGTAGTGCAGTGCTAGAAGATAATGATTTGGACTCTTTTGGACGTAGGTTGTAGAGTATAGAGTCCATGTAAAGCCAAAGGCCAACTGTCTATATATAGTCTATGGGTTATATTGAATAAAAAAGTTTATATATGTAGAACTGTGCTTCATGATGTTTTCAACTATCACCTAGGGTTTTCTTAATTGATTTTGATATTTTCAAAGTCTTTCCGAAAATAAAACACCAAGAAGCGCCACATTAGTAGCGGACGGCCTACTGAGCACTTGTACTGCATACAAAATATGAGTATTGGCAAAACTAATTATTGTAAATACGAAGCCGTGTTGCCCTAGTGACGAGAAGGATTTTACGTATGAGGTTGTAGGTTCGAATCCTGCCAGTACCTCGTGGTTATTTTTCCAAGTGCAGTTGTATTAAGTTGTCATCACCGCTGGCTTGAATGAAGAAACCGGTAACTTCAAGAATGAGGTTTTTCGAGGACATGGACATGCCTCCTCTAGCAACCCACGTGAAGTCAAAATGTCCTTGACTCCTCGTCGGAGAAGATCCCCACAGTCCCAGCAGTGGGAACAAAAAGTGGGCTGGTTGTTGTGCTAAATAACTGTTGCACCTTACCTACATGATACAGGCAACTGTTATTCTTTTTTATAAAATCCAATCTCAGCCGTAATTAAGTCCGACATTTTCTTTATGCGTCGTGAAAGCTAGTCGGAACCAGGCGAGCAAGACTTGTTGGCGGCTTGCCACCTACCTGTCGAGACGTCACAGAATACTCGCCAGTTGGTATGGGACAAGTGGCCGGGGCGCCACAGATTGCGTCATAGCCAGTACGGCGCTCGCAGGTGGGGTGACCACACATTCAAACCGGTTGGGTGTCCGTCGCGCCACTTCGTCCACGATATCATAGCCGCATTAAAATCCTAACTAATAATGTTATGAGTTTTAGTATTTGTTGGTTTGTTTGATAATTTACTGTTTGGACGAGCAGTTCACAGCAAATAGTTTTCTCATACATATGGCTTATTTCATTGAATGATCCTCTCTCATCTCATATTCATAGTATGCAAGTGCTTGGTCGACACGAAGCATGACCAACATTTGTCGTTAACGAATAAACATTGCCATTCAGTGTGGAAATACCACCAGCAAGCTATGCACGCTTCCAACTGGTAGTAGGTTTTGAACATCGGTTCGAACAACGTTCATCGGTTAATAATTGATATTTATGTTCTACTTAATGTAAGCAATGAGTTAGATATGCAATGTAGAGTATTAATTTGTGAAATTCAAACGTCTAATAAATTACATTTAATTTCAGTTATTCATTTTAATTTATTGTAAGCAATTAATAAAGGCACTGCCTCTTTAAAATAAGTGTTAAGTATCAAACCGTATCCATTTATTTATGCACATTTTACAGCTGTGTTTCAATATGAATTACTAACGTCAGTATACATCACGAATACAACATAATGTAGTGTTTAAAATCAACTAGGAGTGAGCTCCAAACTAAGTGGAAGACTTGTTTGTCTCTTGGAGCTCAAGTGCGAAATTTCGTACAATAAATTCAACGTAATAAACGTAAAAAATAGTTTCAAATGTCAAAGTTTGGATGTTTCTCGTTCATTCACGACGAAACTTCTGAACGGAATGAGCTGAACTTTGGTATAGGTACAGTTAGATTATTAAAACCTAGAAGAACTCATAGGCTACTTTCTATCCCGGGAAAAGGACGGAAATGGGAACTACTCGAGTAATACCGCGACGCGCTGCTAGTATTCATCTTAAACGGGTAAAATCGTGGCCTGCAGATAGTCAAAAGTCGAGATGTAAACTCGTTCTGTCACCTACATTTGGTACCTATTGCAACATTTTGAAGAAGATTACTACTATACATAATATATAATATACATTTCAGACGTTTTTGTGCAATTTTAGATGCAAGGAGAGCGCCAGTTTATCTGCAGTGTATGTTACCAGTATATTTTGGTAGAGTTCTGGTAGCACAATAAATGTGGCTATAAGTATTTTTTTTAGTGGCACCTTTTACACGTGGCTTCTACTGCTTACCGAAATTTATGCCTGGACGTTTACTCTATTTCTACGAAGACGTAATTTCGAAAAAAAACTCGCGACTTTCCTACTCTCGTTCTACTTCGTTTCGTCCGATACAACATTGTTTGACATTTAAATGTTCTAATCATACTCTAATTAGAGTAGTCTTAGAACATTTTTTAAACGGACAAAACGACGGATCGAAGTAGAATCGGAGTTGGAAAGTCGCGAGTTTATTTCGAAATTACGTTTTCTTAGAAAGAGAGTAGACGTCCTGCACGGAGGGCGTCAAGATTATCTAAATAGTTAAAATTATAGAATTATCATAATCATAATACTTATAGCGTTATTACAAAATATCGACGCGCTTCGTATGAAGACATTTATGTGTAGGAGATGCAAGCTTTTCATATTGTGATTGCCAATAGTAAATTGTGTTTGCCGATTTGCGACACTTAAATAATTGCATCACTTTCGTTCCTATTCGGCTTCATGTATTATCTTCTTGTATCCCTTGTGTTGGTCCAACATATTGTGCATCTACAGGGATAATAAAATCCAGACATAAATTAATTACCTTGGGAAGAGCCAGCATCACAGTTTATACTTACTGCATAGATACTAAAGCTTATTCAGTGCTCGTCGGGATTTTTTGTATCTCTGAAAGTAACCTTCTCCGAATAAAGGATCGTGTCGTATTAAATTTTGTTAAGGCAAATTGAGCCATAGTGAGCAATACGCATAATCTTCCAAAATTAGCACCACGGTAAGAGTGGGCACGTTTGAGTATTGCTTATTGCTTCTAATGGACAGAACAAACAGCGGCGTATGCGCAGCATTCATGATGAGAGTGAGAGCTTTATTTACTTGGATATCTGCAAATTTGTTCTTACGTCAATTGATATTTTTTCTGTCACTATAGTGCTTCTTGCATTGCTAAATGCAATAGATTTCTGGAGAGCGAAACAGTTATATTTTAAAGTTTCGTAGAATGGGTTGGTACATGCACAGTGCACCTGCGCTGTTTATAATAATCTACTGAGACCTCAGTACTAGACAAATCTATACCTACTTCAACCGTCTAGCCACTTTGAGGTCCAACTAGATGTTTCAAAAAGTAGCTGATTCTTACTAAAAGGCTATTCACAATCAATGTTTACTTATTTCAATTTATGTACAGTAGGTTTGATTTATGATTCCATCACTTCGTGTTCTTTAATTGTTTAACTGCCGGTGAGCCTCAATTGGTTGTAAGTCTGCCTGCAGACCTATAGGTCGTGGGTTCGATTACCACCAAGAAAGAACAAATTTATTTGGGTGATGAATTCAGATAATTGTTTATACAGATGATTTATATCTATACTAATATTATAAAGAAGTAAAGTTTTTGTGTTTGTTAAATTGTAAGGGGTAATCTCGGAATCTACTGAACCGATTTAAAAAATTCTTTCACCAATAGAAAGCCACATTATTGCTGAGTGTCATAGGCTCCGAGCAAAGCCGGAACGGGCCGCTAGTGTGTGATAAGTATGTACAATGTACATATCTACATGTGTATTATACCAGCTGATTGGTTCCCATTCCCATAGTGAGTACTAGGTAGCTAGGTACCTACCTACAATCTGGGATCTGGGCTTAGTTTGGGACCCGATAGCGTTGTGTGAGAAATGCCGACAAGCCCACATATAGTATTTATTTATTTATTATTAAGTATGTGACTGTTTAATTGTTTGTAAATAAAAACGTAGCTAAACTTACCACGTTACCAGGGCATTAAACTAATAATCGCTTTAGTTATGATTATGGAGGAAAATAAATCTACCTACTTATGTGCCACATAATACTGGCAACTAACCAGTTAGGTAATACACTTCTGGTTTGATCGTTGTACACCGTACACAAAGAGTAGTTACACAAAACAATCAATGTACCTTGTTCCGTATAATCGGGCAACATTATATCGGCCATCGAAATCTAGCGTGTGTCTGTGGTCGCCGGCTGTCACTTGTACCGTTGTCTGTTTTTTCGCTGGAACGAAACGACGCGTTTTATATAACCTGGTTTGCTTTTCTGGATAAAAGTGTAATATTGTGCGGGAACACATTAATAATCGCTACGGGATTAGTGCTGGACTGTTTGTGTAAAAGCGGGCTGCTGGATTGGCCCCCTTATCCAACGCGGGACCGTTGCTTGAACTACTATTTGGAACGGGAATTTGCGGGATCGCCTGGAATCTGGTTTGGTGTCTAATTATTCCCTTCCCTCCTTCTTCCTGTCAGACCAAACTGGACTTTGGACGACGCCGGGAACCTCAGGTAAGTCATTTCATTGCACTACTCGGTTGGCAATCAGGGAAGTAAATGTTAAAATCGGTATAAACGATAAAATCAGTGTTTCAGACTTGCAAATGGGCCCCAGGTCGGTATTTCTGGTAAAATACTAAACATTTTTTGGTAGCAGGAGCGCGGTTAGCCGTAAATACTCCCTTTTTGTTTTAATTTTCTGGCAAAATATACCGGGTAGGCCGAATATTTGGGGGTTCCCAGTGTATAATTTCTCCCCAAACTGTCGGGAAATTAGTATTAAGTGGTATCCGGTTTTTTAGGTTGCGGATATATTTGTTGTGACATTGTCCGAACTTTAGGTTAATTTAAAATTTAAATTTAAATTTAAAATGGCTTCGGATTTGGCCAACCAGCTCCGGTGGTTCGAATCCTTGCAAGGATTGGTCGGCCGGAGAGACCGGGAGGAGGCGCTGCTAAACAGGGCAGAACAGCTCGACAGGCGCCTGGAGGTCGCTGAGAGGAGCGCAGGATCGCTGCGGGATGCAAAGCCGTCTCCACCTGAGGAGCAGATGGAGAGGATCGAGGCGGACATGCGGCGCATCCTGGATGTGTACGACGAGGTCTCCGAAAGGGTTCGCCAGCTGGAGAGGTCTCGTCAGGGAAGGGCGAGCTCGGGACCCGTCATCAGGGATGCGGGCTCGGGTGTAGTGGGACGCCTTCCCACTCTGGACTTGCCCAGGTTTACAGGGAACCTGCGGGAGTGGAGCGGCTTCCGGAGCATGTTCGCCTCTCTCGTGGACTCACGCAAGGACTTGACGAGGGCGGAGAAGCTGGCCTATCTCCGCACGTCACTGGAGGGTGAGGCACTCTCCCTGGTCCAGCACCTGGAGCTGGACGACGACAACTTCGGCACGGCGATGGAGTTGCTGGAGACGAGGTTTCAAAATCCTCGGCTCCTCGCCGACGCTCACGTGTCACAAATACTGGGGCTGCCGAAGGTGACTGAGAGGTCTCAGTTGCGGCCGCTAATCCTCACGCCCGTGAAGGTGGCGTACAACGCCTTGCGCAGCTTGGGACTGCCAGTAGAACACTGGTCGTTCCTGCTGGTCCACATCCTGCTGGGCAAGGTGCCGCTGGAGTTGCGCGCCCGGTTCGAGCGGGAAAGGGGCCTTCACGGCGACCCGAAGGTCTTCCCCACGTTGGAGGAGCTACTTCGGGTCCTGGAGTGGGAGGCGAGGATGGCAGAGTCGGCGCCTCAGGAGGCACAGCCCGCCGCGTCAGCTCGTGGCCCTGCCGGAACAGGACCGCGACCTACCAATCCCCGCACTCAGGGTGCGGTGAAGCGGACGGCGACGGTGACGAGTGCGTCGGAGCAGGAGTGCCCGAACTGTGGCCAGCTTCACGCGCTGGTGCAGTGTCCGGCCCTGCTTGCGCGGACGACCTCCGAACGACGAGGGATCGTTCGGCGGTTGCGTCGGTGCTACGGGTGCCTGGGGGGTCATCTGTACAATGACTGCCCCACGGCACGGCCGTGTCCTGGGTGTGGGGGACCACACCATCAGCTCTTGTGCGTCAGGAGCGATGGTGCTGGTCGACAGCCCTCAGGGAGGGGGCCCTCCACGGGCGGGGGCGCTCCCACGCAGAGCCACGCATTTTACAACCATGAAGTGGCTACAGCGTGGAGCACACCCCCTCCACCCCAACCCACGGCAGCACCGGGCAGCCCAACAAGGGGCGTCCTACACGCGGCTCGGTCACCGACCTCACAGCCCGCGCGGACGCGGGCGAACTGGAGAGGTGGAAGGGTGATACAGGAGTCACCACGGGGGCCACCTCCCCAGCGTTATCCTTCTCCGCCGCTGGATCCGCGACCGATGGAATGGAGGGCGTACACGCCTCCCCTCCATCAACATCCGAGGCTGGAATACCACCCGCCCTACTTTCGGTATGGCAGGGCGGCCGGATATGCCCCCCCTCCGATGGCCCTTTGCACTCGGCAGCCATATTGGGCTGGGCCCTGTAGTCCGACGGGTTCGGACGGGCCTCGGAGGGATTGACTAGCATCCGTTCCCTTGGCACAGGATCAACCGGTGGTCCTGCTGCCCACCCTCTGGTTAAGGGTTTGGGGTCCAAGAGGCGACTACGTCCGGATACGAGCGCTCTTGGACACAGGGTCCCAGGGGTGCATTTTAACAACCCGGGTTGCTCATCGCCTGGGCCTGGCTAGGTTTCCGTCACCGACTCCGTTGCGAGGAGTCGGGAACACAGAGGTGCGGTCGGCTGGACAGACCCGCCTCTCCTTCTCGTCCGTACATTCCTATTCGGAAAAGATTGCGGTCAGGGCTACCGTCATGGATTCGGTTGTCGGTTGGCTTCCTCAGGCGGACATAGATCCGGATCTTTTGTCCTGTACTAAGGGTCTCAGGTTGGCGGATCCCCGCTTCGGGATGGCGGGTCCGGTAGATCTTTTGTTGGGTTCTGATGTACTGGGTTACATCATGAACGGGAAGCCTAGACTGTTGGACCAGTCTTCGCTGATGGCGCTGCCCACCATCTACGGGAACGCCATTTTGGGAATGGTGGATGAGTGGCAGCAGTCGAATCAGGCTTCCTTTACGGGAACGGCCCTCGCTCAGATCATGCAGAGGTTCTGGGAGATCGAAGAGCCGCCTACCGTGTCTCGGCTGGATCCCGAGCACGTGGAGTGTGAGAATTTTTATCAGGCTCACACTCGGAGAATGGTCTCTGGGCGATTGGAGACTAGGCTGCCCTTCCGGGATAACCCCCCGCGTCTGGGCCAGTCTCGATCATTGGCCGAGAAAAGGCTCAGGTCCATGGAGCGACGCATGGCTCGAGATCCGGTACTTCGGGAAAAGTACATCGAGTTCATGAGGGAGTATGAGGCACTGGGCCACATGTCTCCGGCTCGCGACGACTGGTCGACCATGGACCACTACTTTTTGCCTCATCACGCCGTTTTGAAAGCGTCGACAGGCAAACTCAGGACGGTGTTCGATGGATCCGCTCCGACTTCGACAGGAGTGTCACTGAATCAGTGCCTCCACGCTGGACCGAAGCTACATCGGGATATTGTAGACATCATCCTGAATTTCCGTAGGCATCAGGTGGTGTTGGGAGCAGACATCCGTATGATGTTCCGACAAACGGTCATACACCCCGAGGACAGGAGGTTCCAGTTGATCCTCTGGCGGGAAAGTCCTCAGGACCCTATGATGGTGTATGAGTTGAACACCAACACCTATGGGTTGAGATCAAGCCCCTTCATTGCGATCCGCTCACTGCTGGAGTTGGCGGAGCAAGAACGGGCTCGGTACCCACGTGCAGCCGCAGTTCTGGAGCGCGACCTGTACGTGGACGACGTTTGCACTGGCGCGCAGACGGTGGAGGAAGCTCTGTTGCTCCGGGATGAGCTTACAGAGCTTCTCGCATCTGGAGGCTATGAGCTTCGGAAATGGCTCTCTAACGACCCCAACGTCCTGGCTGGTATCCCGGACGATCACCAGCAGGATCCGGGGCTCTTCGAGGAAGGTGACGATCCGCACGGGATTGCGGTTCTGGGCATGCAGTATCAACCGGTTGCTGACATCTTCACCTTTCGGGTGGCGCTGGAGGCCACACGCGCGTGGACAAAACGGACGGTTTTGTCCACCATCGCCAGGATGTTTGATCCAAACGGTTGGATCAGTCCGGTTCTGTTCGCAGCCAAGTGTCTGTTACAGCGACTTTGGACTCTGAAGGTCTCCTGGGACGACCCCCTGGTTGGAGACTCGCTTAACACTTGGCTTCGTTTAATATCTGACCTCGAAACGGTCAATAGAGTGGCGTTGCCCCGTCGCATTCTGCCACCAGGCTGTAGCCGGATCAGCCTGCACGGGTTCTGTGATGCGTCCGAGCTGGGCTATGCCGCATCTGTGTACTTGCGTACAGTTGACGCTGGAGGCCACGTCAATGTCACGCTCTTATTGGGGAAGAGCAAGGTAGCTCCTATCAGGACACGACTCACCATTCCGAAACTGGAATTGAGCGGAGCCACCTTACTTGCTCGGCTGCTCAAGCATGTATATCAGGAACTGTCCACCTCGATAGACATCCGGAATGTCTATGCGTGGTCTGACAGTCAGGTCGTGCTTGCCTGGTTAAGAGCAGCCCCTCACACCTTGGAGACCTTTGTGGGAAATCGGGTTTCCCAAGTCCAAAACCTTGGACTGGACATGGTTTGGAGACATGTCCCGGGTGAGTTGAACCCCGCTGACTGTGCTTCGCGCGGCTGTTCCGCGCCGGAGCTAGTTGATCACCCCTTATGGTGGGGTCCGGACTGGCTGCGGGAGCCAGAAGCTTCCTGGCCAGCTCTCGGCGCGGACTCGGAGCGAGCGGAGCTGCCCGGAGTCCGCGTGCATGCGATTGTGGCGGAAGTGCCCCCAGACCCTGACTGGTTGACGGGTCGTTACAGCAAGCTGGATAAGTTGTTGGGGGTAACTAGCTGGATTAAACGCTTCATCCACAACTGTCGTCACCCTCGTCAGAGGAGGAGTGACCAGATCGCCACTGTGGAGGAGCGTCGGAGTTCCTTGCTGCACCTCATTCGGCTGGTGCAGGGTGAGAGGTTTCCGACGGAACTTGAGGCGCTGCGCTGCGGACGCGCTCGCTTGAAGGGTGCGGTCGCCAAGTTGAACCCTTTCACAGATCAGGATGGTCTTCTGCGCGTAGGAGGTCGGCTCCGGAAAGCCAACCTGCCGTACGGCAGCAGGCACCCCCTGTTGCTACCGAAAGGAGGTCCTCTGGTGGACCTGCTGATCACCGATCGGCATATCGGTAACGCGCACGCTGGATGTGGCGCGCTTCTCGCTGTGTTGCAGCGTGAATTCTGGATCTTGTCGGCTCGCAGGGCGGTCCGAAAGGTGCTGTTTAGATGTGTCCCTTGTTATAGGCTCAAGGCGTCTACCATGCAGCCCATGATGGGAGATCTTCCTCCGGATAGGATTTCTCCCTCGAGGCCGTTCGACGGGGTCGGAACGGACTTCGCTGGGCCCTTCTCGGTCAAGTCATCGACGTTGCGTAACGCCAAGGTCGTTAAAGCCTACCTGTGCGTCTTTGTGTGTTTGGCCACCAAAGCAGTCCACCTGGAGCTGGTCTCTGCGCTGTCTACGGAGGCCTTTGTCGCGGCGCTGGATCGCTTTGTAGCGCGAAGAGGAGTACCCTCTTTAATACGTTCGGACAATGGCACAAATTATCGAGGGGCGGCGAATTATTTACGCGAAGTTAATAATTTTTTAAATTCTGGTAATAATAGTTTAAGTCTGGCTCTCGCCCAGCGGGGAATCAGCTGGCAATTTAGTGTGCCAGCCTGTCCTCACTGGGGAGGAATTTTTGAGGCTGCGGTGAAGTCTGCTAAAACTCATCTCCGCCGTGTCATCGGGGAGACCGTGTTAACTTGGGAAGAGTTAGTCACGGTACTATGCCGCGTGGAGGCAGTGCTTAATTCCCGTCCTCTCTGTCCAATCTCGCCTGACCCTAACGATCTAGAAATCTTGACGCCGGGTCACTTCTTGATCGGTCAGCCCTTAACCGCGTTGCCGGAGTATCCCTGGAAGGATGAGCGGCCCGGACGCCTGTCCCGTTTTCAGTTATTGCAGCAAATAAGTCAAGACTTCTGGAGGCGCTGGTCGGCCGAGTACTTGCATCTGTTGCAACAACGGGTAAAATGGACAGATAGGACGGAGGCCCCTCGGGAAGGGGACTTAGTATTATTAAAAGAGGCAAATTTGGCCCCCCTACTCTGGCGTAGGGGACGTATTTTAAAATTGATATCTGGTACTGATGGCACACCCCGCGTGGCGGAGATTCTGGTTTCTGGTTCCAGACTTCAGCGCGCGGTGTCCTCTCTGGCACGCTTGCCTCTTTATTAGATATACGTATTTTTCATGGTTAAAATTTAATTTAATTTTATTACTATTTTTGGTAAAGTTTTTTTTTGGTTTGATTTCCACTTTCGGGTCAAAGTGGGAATTTCGTTTTATTTGAGGTCCGGATACTGCTAAATACTAGTTATTAAGTACTAGTTGCTAAATACTGGTTTTCTAAAATTGAACAGGAGTTCAATTGGTCGGGGGTTTTGTTCCGTATAATCGGGCAACATTATATCGGCCATCGAAATCTAGCGTGTGTCTGTGGTCGCCGGCTGTCACTTGTACCGTTGTCTGTTTTTTCGCTGGAACGAAACGACGCGTTTTATATAACCTGGTTTGCTTTTCTGGATAAAAGTGTAATATTGTGCGGGAACACATTAATAATCGCTACGGGATTAGTGCTGGACTGTTTGTGTAAAAGCGGGCTGCTGGATTGGCCCCCTTATCCAACGCGGGACCGTTGCTTGAACTACTATTTGGAACGGGAATTTGCGGGATCGCCTGGAATCTGGTTTGGTGTCTAATTATTCCCTTCCCTCCTTCTTCCTGTCAGACCAAACTGGACTTTGGACGACGCCGGGAACCTCAGGTAAGTCATTTCATTGCACTACTCGGTTGGCAATCAGGGAAGTAAATGTTAAAATCGGTATAAACGATAAAATCAGTGTTTCAGACTTGCAAATGGGCCCCAGGTCGGTATTTCTGGTAAAATACTAAACATACCTACAGAAGTGACGCTCATTTAATATGTACCTACCTCACTTTTCATACCTACCTACGCTTGGCGGTCGCACTAGGGTTATCAAAAAATTTAAAAGATTATTTGAAAAACCTATTTTATTGCGGCACTCGTTTTAACTTGTTTTATTTATTGAAAATAAAACAGGAGGAACGTAAACACAAATTCATTTTGTATTTGTTATACCTATCCAAATGTTTAATTGTTATAGTATAGAGTATAGAGAAAGAGCCGGAGCCGATCTTCGTTAATTTATAAAAGCTGCAAGTTTTTCTGTTTGTTCCCAGCACAGGTATCTGACCTCAAAATAATAATTTAATAATCAATTTGTTATCTCTTTTTTTTTACAAAAAATAAAAAAAACTGTAAGTACTAGGGATGGGCCGAATGTGGTTTGAACCGAATACGAACTTCGGCCGAACATTCGGTAAAAATGAAAAATTCGGCTTATGTTCGGCCGAACTTCGGTTCAATTTTGCCGCGCTTTTTCGTGTTGTGACTTATTTACGCATTTGCTGCAAATATTGCTAAATGTGCCCCGCCCGCACTCCGCGCTTCCCCGCGGTGCTGTTAGCCAGCTAGTCATTTTTTTAAAGACGTCACCAGCTTGTCACGTGCTATTGTTTACATTACGCAAATTAAATTTATTGTTTTTACGTGATTTTTGTTGGTTTGATTGATAGATTTTATCATGATTTGTTTCTTACTTTGTTTTGAAGATGACTGGAAGAAAAAAATCAAGTGTTTGGACATTTTATAAAAAAAACAGACGGCCAAAACAAAGTGAGAAAAAAGCAGTAAAGAAAAGTAGATCAATTTTAGTTTTTTGATTAAGTAAGAGATATTTCTAAGACTTGTTGAGAAGAGTAGTAAAATTTTGTTTTTTGATTAAGAAAGAAAGATTTCTAAGGCTGGTTTGGTTAGTAAGAATAGCGGTTGAATTTTGTGTTTTGTTTGATTAAGTAATCAAAGTTTTTTGAGACTGGTAGTTAAAAAGACCAATTTAACTTTTTTTGTTTATCACGTAGGTAAGTATGAATACTTTTTCTAATTCCAGTAAATGACTATGAGTATATCAGACTTATTTTATGTCACTGTTGCTACAGATATGTTTTTTCATTAATTTCTATTATGATAGTGCAAGTATATTTAGTGCAGAATGTTCGGCATTTTAACCGAAATTCGGCCGAATGACGAAGTTCGGTTCAAGCTGCCGAAGTTCGGTTAAACCGAATGTAAAACGAATTTGGGCCCATCCCTAGTAAGTACCTACCTACCTACTTATCTCGACGATCAAACATTAGATTATTTTTAATTTTTTTTTTCTTTTTAATTGCTCAGTTTTCTCTCTTTGCTCCATTAATTTTCATTATCTATTTTCACAAAACTTTAAGCTCTATAAATATTCGTCGCATTTTTTTCTAACTTTTAACGTTAAAAATGTCACTTTGATAATATTTTTCAACTTTTGTCGGAGGTACCTAGTAGACACCAAAGCCTTTGGAAATATTTTTTGTATCATTAAAACTACCAACTCTACATTAAAAATTCAAAGCTGAGTGCCAAAATTTTGATTTAAAACCTTTTCTTTGTCTGGACTATTTAGTATTCTTATTAAATTGTTACACCTACCTTACTCACCTACTACCTACCTTGTTTTCTAATAATGTAACCAGAGATTTAGAGGTTAAATCTTTGAAACTATGTTTTGTAACGAGATGCTAGAAATGCCCAATACCGACCTGCCAGAGGGCAGCAGTGACATAGTTATCAAAGCTACGATCTGGAGAGATATTTAATATACTTCGAAGTTCGGACTAGTCCCCATTTGGTTGACGGTTTGAAACACACGTGTTCAAGACACTTAAGGTTCCCTGGCTCTTCTACAGAGTTTTCTGCACTCGAATAACGAATAAATGGCCTACGAAATAGAAATTAAATTCCTATGGTATTAAATAGCCATAAGGCTTATTGAGACAAAGTCACGTTAGAAGCAAAACATTTTATAGGTTTTGTTTTCACTCAAAAGAAAATCTTGTGATACAGGTGTAAAGTTTATTTTACCATGGAAATAAATGGCGGTTATGTTGTTACGAATGTAAGCTGAGTTCATTGGTATGGCGTACAGTCAACGGCGTCGATGTGTCTGTCTATGAACTTGATTAGCTCATTTTATGAGCAGCAAAGCCGTTCCATGACTTCAATATCCATACATTAATGGTCTAAAATGTGTTACGATCAAGACTATCTAAAATTATTAAGTAGGTATTTACAAAAACTAGCTACGGCCTGCGGTGTAGCTATGTAGTTGCTGAAGTTTTAAGTTGGCTGACTTGGCTCAATGCGCCAAAGTCGGTCCTGCTAGCTGACACCAAAAGACGCCTCTCTTCACTGTCTGGTGCCTCTTCCCTCTTCTGCTATGGGGCAGAGACTTGAACCTCGCGTATATCTCGTTGCACTTAACATAAGAAATAAATCCTCTTAGGTATATCTCTGACGACAAGCGTGGTGCAGCGCTAGTTAGTGATGATGGTTACAATCATTAGTCTTCAAATCGAGAGTGAATCGGGTTTTTTTTAGGTAAACACGCTCCATCGTAGACCGCATCGTCGCTTAACATCAAGCGAGATGGCGGTCAAGTGTAAACCTATAAAAGTTAAAAAGAAATTGGGCTCTTCAGGTTCAAATAGCATGCTTGACACTGAGCAGTGATGATCAGACGCCGTGCTTACCACCATTTCATGGTTGACGTTCCAAAGAGTCGAACGAAAAGGCTTGACTCTACTTTTGTGATCAGGAGGTCTACTACGAAAACAAACTCCGAATGATCGGATCCGACCGACAGCTGAATCGGATTGTAGCCTACCACGAAAAACAGTCGGATCGATACATTTAGGTCGGAAGTTATAGACTTAGGTCGGATGAGGGTCGAATCGAACGAAACGGCCGATCCTATCAACCGACAGATTGATGTCTTTCGATGTAGGAAAAGTCCATAAGTTCGGCCGATATATCGTTTATCGGACTTGGTAGTAGGCCTGCTGAACGAGTATGTGGAACTCATCTGAGTGGGGATTTTCCCAATTGTTACAACCTTGGTGTCTTCAAATTCGTGAATTGGTTTCTTCTGGGTAAGCAGGCGCCATCGTGGACCAGATCGTCACTTAACATCAGGCGAGATGGTGGTCAAGTGTAGGTAAACCCATAATAATTCAATTGCCAGTGGGACTCGCGCACGAAGGGTTCCGTACCATTCTTTTACAATTAAAAATCAAGTTTGTTGTATGGGAGCCCCCTTAAATATTTATTTAATTTAATTTTTAGTATTTGTTGTTATAGCGGCAATAGAAATACATAATCTGTGAAAATATCAACTATCACCGTTCTTCAGATACAGCCTGGTGACAGACGGACGGGCAACGAAGTGTTAGTAATAGGGTCCCCTTTTTACCCTTTGGGTACGGAACCCTAAAAACAATATACGCATGTGACTCCATTTGTATTGGTAGGTTGTCTAACACGCTGGGATCATGTTACGCATGAGGCCGCGTGATGGGAAGCGCGCAAAAAATGGAACCCACTCGATGGAATATTTTCTGAACTCTATGATGTCATGGTGCCTATGATGGGTCAAATACCGAGTACTACGACCTTGAATGTTATAAAGTACTTAACTACAAAAATGTGAAATATTTAGACTGACAAACTTTACCTTGTGCAACCTACATGCACAATCCTGTTATTATGAGTATGGGAAGTTCATGGAATGCTTTCAGGTGTGTGATTACCGTACGCTTATTATATATAGGTGTAGTTACCTATAGTTACCTATAGTATATACCTATAGTTCGCAGGAATAGATTAGGAGGGCCTTGCGACTTGTGCGCTATCCCAGAGTTCCGTAGGCAGTACCTACTTACCTTACAGTGAAAGAGGGTAGAGGGTAAAGGCCACATGAGAACGTGAGACCAATTACCGTAGGTACTTACATTTTTAAATAAAGCTTACTGTCCTACTAATTTTTTAAATGCGAAAGTTTGGATGTTGGATGTTGAAGTTTCGCTCCTGCATGATGTACCACCTTTGGGATGGATCGGCCAAGTATCAGCTGGATGCTCTGGAATCGATCGAGAGACGTGCCAAAGGCTCATAGGCAACGATACTCTTGTGCGAAAAAGACTGCAGAGTCTTGAACATCGCATTATCTATTCTATGACATCGCCGAAAAATTGGTAGCCTATCGGCTTTTATCGGATGCACTTCGGAGAATGTGCTACTGATTTGCATGATCTAATACCATCTTGTACTTTTTCTATCGGAATGCTTGTAGCTCGAAAAAACAACATCGTTTCATGGTTGATATTCCAAAGACACGAACGAAGAGATTTGACTCTACTTTTGTGATAAGAACGTCTAGGCTGTGGAATAAGTTGACTGAGTGGGTTTTCCGCAATGGTTACAATCTTTGTGCCTTCAAATCGAGAGTGAATTGGTTTTTTCTAGGTAAACACGCTCCATCGTAGACATCGTCGCTCATCATCAGGCGAGATGGCGGTCAAGTGTAAACCTATTAAAGTTAAGAAAAAACTCTTTACATGTTTGTAGTTCAATCACGTCGCAACGGTCGAACGGATCGATCTTTTCATTGCGACATTACATGAATAGGAAATGGGAACTACCTATTATACCGAAAAATGCAAATATTCTGATCCTGGGGTTACTGTAAAGGTGTACCATTAGGTATGTCTTTCTTTGAAAACAAAGTATTATTTATCGGTAGTTGCGCTAAATCTTGGACATATCAGTAAGATTATGGATTTATCTGCAATGTAAACACTGTGTAGGTACCTACCTACTCTGTATATAATATGTAGGTGCTTAATCATACTAATGTTGGAACGAAGGTCCTTACATCGATCTATACCATTGGCTTTGCCCTGAGCACCTTAAAATTGGTAATAAACTGCGTCTATGTGTATATCGTAAGTGGTTTACACGACCAATCTAATTGACCCCTAGAATCGCTAGCGGCGATATACATATGCTGTGGGTCTACTTATTTTGGTTTGTTGACAACTAATAGTGATAGGTAAAAACGTCCGGCGTTCACCGCTTCCTGCAACCGACTAGAACGGAAAGAGTGAGCTCACTCTTCCCAACGATTACATAATTCCGTGCGCCTGAAGTTTGGGAAGGCGTTCTAGTCCGTTGTAGGTTGTAGGAAGAGGAAGCGATGAACGCTAGACGTTTTACCTATCTCTGGTTTAGATAATTATATTATACATAAAATATAAAAATATGCGTCCCTGTGCCTTCAGAAAGTGTCCTAATAACTCAAGAAACACAAATAAATCCAAGGGAATTACATTTCATGCGTAAGTTTGTTACCATTTTCAAGATGTTAAGGACACGTCCAATGATTTATATTGATGACTTATCAGGGTATTTTCTTATAAACAAAAACAATATATAATTTTTCTTCAACTTTCCAGTAATGAAATATATTTCAACGATATTCGTTGATATTTTGCAACGATTTCATAACTAGTTTCGGCGTCGTCGCCTGGAGGGGCCTCATATTAGCATGGATTAATTCCAATCAAGTGTATTTGGCCCGCAGTTGAATGAGCGAGAACGAGAGCTGACCGGCGCGGCGCGGCACCCACACCGGTTTAGAAACTTGTTGTACCTTCGGCTTTTAGCTGGATTTAGTTACTAGCTATGTAGCAATGCCCGTGGTTTTACTCGCGTACTTCCCGTTCCCCATCGATATCAACCACTAGATGTGGTCCCAAACTTCAGACGAACGGAATTATGTCATATAAGGACCTGGCCAACGGTGCGACAAAATGATACAACCGCGTTGGGCCTAAAATTGCATTTTAGGGCCATGCGACATGCGACTCAGTTCACAGCGGTCAGTGCGCGGAATGGGAGAGTGAACGAGTTTTTGCTGCCCATTAAAATGCCAAAAAATGTTCAGTAAACCACATCCTTCCTTTGAAGTCATTAATAGTTGGGAAGAGTGAGCTCACTCTTTCCGCTCTAGTCGGTCGCAGGAAGCGGTGAACGCCGGACGTTTTTACCTATCACTATTCGTTGTCAACAACCAAAATAAGTAGAACCATAGCATATCTCGCCGGTTCTAGGGGTCAAGTAGATTGGTTGTGTGTAAGCCACTTACGCTACACAAAGAGACGCAGTTTATTACCACTTTCAAGGTGATCAGGGCACATACATTGGTTTATATTAGGAATGGGCCGAAATTCGTTTTACATTCGGTTTAAGGTGCTGACAACAGCTAACTGAAATTCACGAATTCGAAATTAAGCCACGCCTCTTAACTACTTCGATAAGACAGCGCCACCAAACGAAACCGCGTCCAGCCGGCGACATTATTAGTATTGAACAAAACGTGGAAACAAAAAGTTACCGCTCCAAGCTCATAGATGGCGCTTTTAAAATATTTTTGTAATTAATTTAACATAACTTTTTGTTTCCTTCGATATCTTTTTGCACTTTTGCAGATTGTGAAGAACATTATCGAAATTCTATTAGTAAAGCCTATAAATAATAATGTACGGTCTACAATTACAATAAACTCTATTTATACAGAAAATTAAACCAACTTCAAAATCACAAATAGGCACTCGAAAGCGAAAAAAAGTTAATTTAATTATTGTAAGCGCTACTCACTCATCTATTTGAAGTCAAATAGATTCATTCGACATAAACATTAATTGCATTAAAGTAGCTACAGCAAAAAGCCAACATTACGTGGTGTTCCCAGGCGGTCACCCATCCAAGTACTGACCACGCCTGGTGTTGCTTAACTTCGGTGATCGGACGAGAACCAGTGTTTTCACGCGCTATGCACGTCGTCAATTATATTAAATACGTGTATTGATACAAACATAATAGTTATCATCATCATCATCAATAGACGAGCTCGCAAGTTAATAATCCATAACTATTGCTCATTACAACACGAAAAACAAGTTTTTGAAACAACCCCATTTCGCTGCTTTGTAACGAAAGGTCCACAAACAAAATTTTACAAAAATGTTTTAAATTCATAAGAATTTTTTTTTATTTAAACCATGCGGAACGTTTATAAAATGAAACATTTATAAATTGCAATGGAAAAAGTTTTGGAATTTATATCATGCAAAAGTTGGTTTTAAAATGTCAAATAACAATGTAGAAATGGATAAAGTTTTTTTTTGGGTTTTTATATGGACTAGTGGCGCCATATTGTATATGACAAATGATTTGAAAATATAAAATTCACCTATACTTACTAGTGTTGAGTACCTATGCCACAGATTACAGAAATAAAACCAGATGGAGCGCGCAGAACAGAGCTACTGAAGCAGACAAAGGAAATACAAACGCCGAAGCAAATACAAACTCCAGTCAGTATGAAACGGACTTCCGTGTTGTACGGGAGTCCTATCCTAGTCCTGTGTGATTTTAAGTTTTGTTTTAAAATATGCCGTCTTTTGTCTTCAAACATTGCAAACAATGTTCCCAAAAACAAAAAAATGAAAGAGAAATATAATTTCATAGGAAAATTTGAATATTTTTACTGTTATTTATATAATTTAGGCGATTTCATTTTGGTGATGATTGGAACACAACACCTCAACGAAAATAGGTTAGTGTGGCGATACTAAATGGAAATTATTTTCCCTGAATTTAGGGTAAAATATAGATTTTATATTTTTTTAGATACTCGTAGACCAAATTATTGATGGGCATTGTATTATTCTATTTAATATATTTCAAATGTAATTTTGGTAAATGTTAAATGAGTAATTTATGACATAAAAATGTACAAAAAACAAAGTAATTAATACATCAAAAAATTTGCTTGTGTATTTATTTATTTCGTTAGTGGCACCACTGCCCAAAATAATACAAATTTTGTTTCCTCATGAATCAAAAGGTTATATGGAAGAGATCGCTTTTAGCGACAAGATCGCCTTTTGTGCCCATTTTGTTTTGTTATTATATGTGTTACTTCTTGTCAACTTTGTTTATGGTGTCAATAAAGTGTTTTGTATTGTATTGTAATGTTATTCGATATATTATCTAAGTGAAACGGTGGAAATATAATATATGATCAAACGAACTTCCAAGTGAAGTTCGATCATTATTATATGAGTCACTTCATTTGAAGATATAGTATTATTTATAGTTTTAACGAGGTAGTACCCTTAATCTACAGGCAACATTGCACGTTTTTTAGAGTTAAAGTTTTATAGGGAAAATCACTCTGCATGTGGTAACACCGGTGCCTCCCTCGCTAGGTCGGCCATTTTTGTCTTCATTATTTTTAGAGAATTTTCAAAACAATACTTCATAATCAAGCATGGGTTTGGAACACGTAGCCGTATTCCTCGGGTGGGGTTGGGTAGTTACCTATATCTTCAAATGAAGTGACTCATATAATAATGATCGAACTTCACTTGGAAGTTCGTTTGATCATATATTATATTACGTCACTTCATTTTTCAGATATAGTATTATTTATAGTTTTAACGAGGTAGATATTTAGAGAATGAAGCTTTGTTTTGCTAATAGTATTGTTATAAAGTGAATAAAAAATCTATTCGTTTTAATATGCAAAAGAGCTTATAATCTTATTTAAGCTTTGTTATAATACTTAATACAATCAGCCTTAAATTGTGAAATATCCTGTGTGATCATGATCTTAATAGTAATTAATCGTCTCAATTATTAATCATATTATTTAATCTGGCGGAAAAACAACAGATCTGGCGAAATCACATTCGTTTGTATTAACAATGGGTCTGTTATAAAAGCGAGCAAAGCTACAATCACTACGTGGCGGTCCAACCCGCAGTTTTCTGATAAAGTGTACACCGAGTCCCGCAGAGCTCGCGGCGGAGGTGGAAGCGTGGCGCGTACTATGCGCGTCAAACTTGCGGGTGTCTATGTCTATGCCGCTTTCTGAAAACACCGTCTTCCTCCAACGGCTGATAGATTGAATTGTAGCAACCGGCGTATGTGGCTATTTTATTGTCAGGAACAAGTTTCCTACATTCGGAGCTCTCGAACCTTTCGTAACAGGAATGTAAATATTTGGGAGCAGAAACAAGCCAGATTTTTGGATTTTCCACAAAATAAGAATAGCACCGGCTGATCGCGGCCGCGTGCTGTGGTTTTGATTGGAACCTTGGAATATTAATGATATTGAATCATTGTAAATGTTTGTCTTATTAGACTCACAAAACTGCCACCAAACGATGCACGTAACATTACAAATAATGTTCGAGTGTGTTGTCGGATAGTGACGCTAACGTTAGGTCGAGTGCGCCGGCGAGACGCCGCGGCGCGTGAAGGCTGTTCGCAGAATTTCGCGGCACCCAGGGTAAAACGCCAGTCTTACCTTGGGTGCAGGGGATGAAGGTCGCTGAAATGAGACCGGAGTAGATACATACTATGATGTATTTTAGATATCTGTAAATTTTGTAACAGAGGATACCATGGCTGTGAAGGCTAGTGGGGAATTTAGTCGTCGATAATATTCCGTAAACACTTGCAAAATAATGGGGGAAATGCATAAAAGTATTTCTGCTTCCAATTTAAGGTAAATGCATTGACGGCATTTGAATCCTATATCCAGGAAATAAACCAAATAGATTTGGCATTGCTCCGAGAGGCAAAAAAATCATTTTCAGGACATTCGAAGAGGCATATTATGTCCTGAAAGGCGTTATCAGGTAACTCCTATTTCGGTATCTGGGTCGATCTTTCTAGATTCTGCATCGGCACGATTGTGTTTGGTATTAACATAAGAAACAAAAACCCAAATATTTTGGCTCTCGCACCATTGCCAAATTTCTCTCGCGAGTTTAGTAAGGTAAGGGAATTGAGTGCCACTCGCAATAATATTTCACAGTTAGATTCGTTGTAAATCAAGCTTTAAATACCGAGAATACTGCTAATAGTTCGAGATAATTAATAATGATATTGTTTTTCTACGTCCTTCCACGAGACATTAACTTTTTTATCGCTGCAGACAGCTTCCCCCAATCCTGTCAAGGAAGCAAGCTTCTGTGTATGTTTCGAATTTGTAATTTTCTTTAAGGAGTGAAAAATTTGTGAAGATGTTATCTCTCCATTAAGAACAACGTTTGTAATTTTGATTTTTGATTTAATAATAAATCCATACTTTTTTGCGGAGCAACACCAATTAATATGGCAAATTCACGAATTGTACATTTTGCTAAATGAGAACATTTCTGGACTAATTGGGCAATATTGTTACAATATTGTAAACTCCTGGGAGTTAGGTATATATGAAACCTAAAAACTTTTTGGTTTGCTCAGGATATTAACAGCTTTTTTCGTGATTTCTTACGATGCGCCAGCAGCAAATTTTATATCGGTAGTACATTGTTTCTGCACTTGTTAAAAGTGTATCTTATACATAATATGACGTATATTATTGACTTACGCCCTCGACTTCCGAGGCGAGTTATTTTGATAAGTACTTTAGGAGTCAATCCGTAAAGCATTGCGGTAAATTCGTATAATATCGGTTCCCGTGATTTAGGAGGTTGAAATTGGAATCTCAAATATTTTTGGTCAGTACGTGGCTAAAAATCCATTCTATGGTATTCATTTTGACGCTGTCCAATAGTCTTCCATTTTAAGTGTGTATTTTAAATAAAGCTATTTAATCATTTTAAATTTAGAATATGAAAATATAGCAATTAGTCATTGCAAAGTGTACAAACAGTTACGGCACCGAATTGTATTAGTTTGCTAATGGCATTGGACATTTCTCGGTGCTCATCATGGTTAAATTTAGACCTGATTGAACTACCGTATTTTCAAAAGGAATATAAATAAAGAAAGTGAAAGGATGGTGAATCCTTTTCAATCCATGACAGAATGAGATGGTTATTAGTTATATTCAACCAGCAATTACAAAAGTAAGTAAGTCGGGCAGCATGTACCTGAACTATTGTTGAGCGTTGGCACGAGTCTTGGGTTGGTTCGAGTTATTCGAAGTTGATTGAGGCGTGGTCGTGGGGTAGTGTCGACGAGGTGCCGACGACGCTGCTCTGCCTCGACCTCCCCGTCCCCCCCTGTTCGGAGTGTAACGAGGAGGTGCGTTTCAGTTTCCCTGCTGCTGTACCGGGCGGCTGGCTGAAGCTTGTGGGAGTAGCCATCTTCGGATTGATCTTATTTCGAATTTGGCTACCTTGCCTTTTGATAGCCTTACAGGATTTAATTTTTTCAGCCAACGAGTTACTAAAATAGAGTATCGCCACGTTCGATATTTTGAATGACGTGTAAGATGCTCTTCTCTAAGCTTGGCGTTATCAACTTTGTTCCGTCCTTGGTGAAACAATTGCGCAGGTCTGTTTTTAACAATATATCCTTTCCGCGGTTTATTGCGGACACGCCCGTACTAAGTAGTTGTTGAAAATTTTATAAGTTTTTTATCGCGAATCGTACAAGATTTCGAATACTACCGCTGAAATATCGGCATCGAGTTTAGTAGCTTGTAAAAGCTTGCAATTGGTTAGATATCACTTTGTAAGTATATTTGTATGTCTTCTTTAGAAAACCCTTTCCAAAGTAAAGAAAGCCATTTGGCTAAGCTGTTATGAATATTATCACCAAAATCGGGAGTGTTGGATGTACACGTACTCAGTGCGGATCCAGACAGACAAATCCTCGGTAGATGGCGCGGATGTCGTTTGTATATCTTTTGGTTCTATAGGAGCAAAATGTGACCAAGGCCTGGGTTTGGCGGCAGTGGCAAAGCAGACTGGATTTCATCCATCTGACTTTCCCATATTTCGGACGGCCATGCTCGGGTTCGTAAGGTGAACCTTAAGAGTTTAGAGTTACATACGAGTTTTATGTAATTACAAATGACTATGTTATAGCATTTGTGCGAATAAATTGCGAGATAGCATTGCGAAATCTGTTTTATTTTGTAAAACGATAAACGACACAATAACTCCGTAGCTCAGTTTTTAATGAGTATTTTTTATTAATCGAGGGTAGCTCACGGCTGCTCTCGTTATCGTGGTAGACTCGCAATCTATCACGATTTTTTACCGAGTGCTTTACGTGTTTCAAACGGTAAATAATATATAAGCGGGTAGCTCGCAGCTACTCACTTCATTACAAGTGACTCGTGGTCAATAGTTTTTTAAAGCACTTATTTAAATGTAATTTTATGTTAATCGAGGGTAGCTCACGGCTGCTCTCGTTATCGTAGTAGACTCGCAGTCTATCACGATTTCTTACCAAGTGCTTTACGTGTTTCAAACGAAACATATGTAAGGGGATAGCTCGCGGCTACTCACTTCATTACAAGTGACTCGCGGTCAAAAGTAATTTAAAGCACTTATTAAATGTAGTTTGGGGTAAACATACCTTATATTTTTTCACTGTTCGATGAGTCGGTTATAAGTCCAACCCGGTGTTTCTTTTTCTTAACTTGTTCTTGCATTTTTAGATTTTTTCTTTCGTGATGTGCTAACTTTTCTTCAGCACTTCGCTCTTCACATTTTGAGTTGCACGTGCGTTCGTCGCCTTGCACGAAAAAGGAATGAAGACAAAAATGGCCGACCTAGCGAGGGAGGCACCGGTGTTACCACATGCAGAGTGATTTTCCCTATAAAACTTTAACTCTAAAAAACGTGCAATGTTGCCTGTAGATTAAGGGTACTACCTCGTTAAAACTATAAATAATACTATATCTGAAAAATGAAGTGACGTAATATAATTGGTTATAAAACTATGGTTTATAAAATAAAACATTTGTTGAAGGAAGATATTTTTGAAGTTAATACCATGCATAACGTTGTTTGTAAAATCAAATATTTTTATATTGTTAAGTTTTTTTAATATTATACGGTTACTTGATTTTAAAGTCTTGTTTTGTCAAAAAAAAGGTGAATAATAAGTAAACTATTAAAATGATTATTTAGTTAGTTTTTTTTTGTTTGTTGTTTGGATCTATTAAATACAGGTAGCCTATATGCATTTTATCAAAAATAATTTGGTGGTAAAGATGGTTGTTTTAATTTTTGTTTAACCTATCTAAGCGAGTAAATTACACTAATTGTATTATTTGCGATTCAAGTTAATTTCTAGTTGCATGCAAAATCAAAATTCTTTTCTTCATAGAATGGAAATAGTAGTAACAAGAAATCCTTGCATAATCGGTGTAATAATATTAATATTTTAAAATATCAATTGATGTGTTTATTATACGTGAAGATTTGAAGATTTGAACGTTGACGTGGTTACTTTTAAACAAAACTACAACATTTTGTAAATTTTTTAATATCGATCTAAAGATCGACAGTGACCGTCTGGATAAAATCGATGCTATTCTATTATGTTTAAAATAATAACTAAATTATTCACAAGTTAGTGGTTAGATGATTATCAATGTGTGCGAGTGAGACGTGCGATTACTCGCATCACTCGCTCGCGGCGTAAAAAACCTGTACTTTCAGATCCGCACTGCAGAGAAATGAACCGCTGGTTGCTCTCTTGGATTGTTCTAATCGCTTAGCGAGTATCGCTGAGCGAGTATTATCTTTCATAGCTCTTGTCGCTCAGCGACAAACTAGTGAAGCGAGTACTCACCGGGAGTATGAACAGTCAGCGATCAACTACTGTCTGTATCTGAGTATATGCATCTCTTTTATTTAGGTACACGGAATGTATTATATCTATTGTACATTTCTTGAGCGAGAAAATAGTCGATAGTTACTCGTTTTCTCGCCGGCAGTGGGACAACTTTACTGCCCAAGTAGATGATTTTGTTTTTCGTGGCGTTGTGAAGTGAAAGCGGGTGCGATGAAAAACCATTACACAAATAAAGTGGCCAAGTGCAAGTTGGACTCACCCATGAAGGGTTCCGTTGCAGCAAGTAATATAATAGACATAGTATACATAGTTTTTGTAGTTCGTTGTAACTTTAATCGAAGTTTTAATAATAGTGTATTAATATTATAATATATAATATAAATTTCTGAATCGTAATGTGGCTTATTACGTACTTGTGCGGTAATGTAACGTAAAACGCACGGTTTCAAAATGCTCCGTCTAAAACGAACGGTACCTACCTTTTTAAATCTTAGTAAAGAGTTTTTATGTCAGAAAAGTTGTAAACATTTTATGAATAAAATTAACTATGAAAGATAAAATACAATGAAAATTATTTAATTTGTTAATTTAATTAATTTTGACCAAAACTTAAAAACACAAAAACATTCATTTACTTTATTACTAATGTCGTAATGTCATACTGGCTGGATTTGTGTCCTTGCTTTAAAAAAAAGCGCTGATGCGCGTGCATTGTTAATCTGTGAAATACGTCAGCCAATGGGAAATGCCGAAAGGGAGTAGCCTGAATGTCATGGCATAGCCATCTAGAAATGCGTGAGCCAACGGGAAATGCTTCCGCATTTCTAGATGGCCATGCCATGATGGATCAAATTCCGAGTAATAAGTTTTCCCTTCTATCGGCAGTTCCTATGACTATCCTATCAAGAACATTTTGGCCACGGATAGCCTATTTTGAACAATGCCCTTTCATATTTTTTTTTCAAATTAAAATATGATCAGTGAAATTGGACAACAACAAAGGCGTTTGGGTACTTTTGTATGGACTAGTGGCGTCGTATTTTTTAGCGGCCAAAAATCTGTTATCACTTTCTTGTATCAATGAATATTTGCTCCAAGTAATATCGGAGCGGAGTTATGACCAATCAAAGTTATTTATTTTTTGGATTTTTGTACGGGCTTAGTGACATCGTGTTTTTTTAGCGGCTAAAGATTTGTTATCGCTTTTTTGGAATATTACTTTACTTCTAGGGTAATTGTGCAATTAGGTTTGCTGTAAGCTGTAAGTCATATCGGAGCTGAGTTATGGCTTTTCAAAGTTTTTTTTTGGGTATTTTTATATGAATTAGTGGCGCCATTTCCTTTACCGGCCAAAGATCTGTTGTTACTTTTTTTAAACATACTTTACTGACGGGTATTTCTGCAATCATATTTGCTGTAAGTTATGTCGGAGCTTTTCAAGGTTTTCTTTTGGGGTTTTTTACATGGACTAGTGGTGCCATAATCTATAGCGGTCATTCATTATATATCAAAGATCCATTGTCATTTTAATGATAAATTTTTGTAAATACCAAAAAAAAACTTTGAAAGGCAATAACTCAGCTCCGACATAACTTAAAGCAAATCTGATTACACAAATACCCTTTCAAATAAGTGACAGCAGATCTTTGGCTGCTAAAAGAAATGACGCCACTACAAAATGTTGTAGTTTTGTTTAAAACATAACCACGTCAACGTTCGCATTACTTATGGGAAATACGAGTAAATAGTCTTTTTGCTACTACCAAAAGATAATATTCTGATTTCAACTGCTAGAAGCTATCATGTTTAATTTATGATATCAGTGACAGTCAATGTCCACGTTGATCGAAGTTTCAATAATAGTGTATTTATGACGTACTAAAAAAAACTACTCATCAGATCGAGTTCAAACTAATTTTCGTTGGTAGTTTACATGGTAGTGTACATCATATATTTTTTTAAAATTTTTCATTATTTTACTTTAGAAGTTAGAGGGGGGGGGAGGACACACATTTTACCACTTTGGAAGTGTCTCTCGCGCAAATTATTCAGTGTAGACGAAACTGATTTTAGAAACCTCAACATAATTTTTAAAGACCTATCGATAGACACCCTACACGTGTAGGTTTGATGAAAAAAACATTTTTGAGTTTCAGTTCTCAGTATGGGGGGCAACCCTAATTTTACTTTTTTTTTAATTTTTTTGTTCAAATCTTAAAGCGGTTTACAGAATACATCTACTTACCAAGTTTCAACAGTGTAGTTCTCATAGTTTCGGCAAAACGTGGCTGTGACATACGGACGGACAGACAGACAGACATGACGAATCTATAAGGGTTCCGTTTTTACGTTTTACGGAACCCTAAAAACAACATAAAGAATATAATTCATCTTTGCACATGCGAGTAGGTCCAGGTATAATGTGCACAATGTTTCATACAGCTGCCTTCTCACTCGCTGGATATTTTTTCTCAACTTTTATCTCGTAATAATAACAAAAGAATCTCAAAAAAAAAAAACATTTTTCTAATACTTTTATACTATTAAACTAAAAAACAAACTCAAAATATTAGAAACACAATAGTAAAAAAAAGAGTCGTTAATAAACTTCGTTGATTCGACGAGTCATGGTTGCTGGTCTGGCTCTCACTGGCCTCCCACATAATAAATACTACGGTGTGTTGTGAGGGGAACGGCTCAACTAAGATTACACGGAAGCAGCAATGGATGCGACAGCGCACTTAAAATTTACATCAATTTTTTCACATTCGCATCGTCGATTCGACAAAGTTTAGTAGGGTTAATGGGTTTTCGAGGGGTAAGAGACTAATTATACGGTATTTTTACATAAAACATTAGATAATATATCAAATGTGTCTAAAATAAGCCGAGTGCAAGTCGAATGAACGAATGAAGGATTCCGTACCAATATCTATGAAAACAGCAAAAAATCAGGTCTATTTTATAGAAACCCCATTTCCACACATTTATATTAATTTCATTCTTATGATTATTAATTTTAACACAATGTAGAAATAATAAAGTAGGTAAATAGCCCATTAAAATACATAGAGAATGATAGAAAATCGTCAGAAGTAGAAAAGTTGAAAAATAAAATAACTGAATTTTGAGTTGTGGCTCTTTAGTCTCAAAGCAGCGATTTATTTTCAATTCATCGCCAAATCTAAAAATGTAGTATAAATAAATGACGTCTCTTGTAAAATTAAACTACGTAGGGCCATCTTCCAGCTTAATCATCAGACCCGGTTACAATCTGCGTAGGCAACCCACTATACGTTCTCATTGCTGGGACTCGAGGCACACCCCGGACACTCGGCCTAAACTCCAAACAAACGGTGAAGTCGACATACCTACACTCACACAACTACGCATATGTCGTTCGAACACATTTACGCATGTGTGCGTGTCATCTAGGGTTACTAAATTATTTTATGGAATAGCTGTGATCCGTGAGTTCACCTGCCTGTGGCTTACAATCTTACCTAGTTAGTGTTCGATCTCTAGTGTAGGTAAATATAACTTTCATCACCAATCAGAAGGGAGAAGATTTAAAACAAAATAGGAGATAATAAAGGTACGAATTGATTTTTAGTTAAGTACACTTACCCAAAGAGAAAACTTTATTTTGACAATATATTAATTAATCACTCCACATATCACGTATTTCATTATAGTCACAGGACTTTAGTGTTGGCGCGTAATTTGTAGAAATTCTTATGAAATTAAAAATCTCCTATATTTGTTTCGTATAATAGACGAAAATTTGGTACCATTTTGTTAAATAATACAGCATCATGGTCGTATTCTCATAGAAAATTATCGTCCGATATAATAACCCTTCGTTGAGTCCGCCTCGCGTCCGCGAGGGGGAGGAAGCTTGAAATTGGCGGGGGATGGGGAGTGTCCGTTCTATCTATATTATCTATTCTATGCTCGAGGCATTCATTCGCAATGAGTGATCTAGGCTGGGGCTAGGTTATAATCCACCACGCTGGCTAAGTGTGGATTGGTAAATGTCACATGAGGTGAAAACACTAGGTACATGTACTAGGTACTTACATGTCTGTTTCCTCACGATGTTTTCCTTCATCGTTTATAAGTTAGCGGCATTACACGCTGACATCGAGTAGTGCGCGTGGGGCTCCGAATCGGCAGTCACCGTTCTCCCGAATAGATGAGCCATAACGTAGACTTTAACAGCGACTTGGACTTTAACACCAATGTACTCGTTTAATTACTGGCATCCCTTAACCATATTCCAGCACCTTCATCAGACCCTTGTTACCATTTAGCACCAAAGTACTCATCAAGACAAATCAAATGAGCCCAAACTCGATGGGGTTGTGTCATTTAATTGTTGAGTTCCTATGACCACCTTCCGGCTCCATCATCAGACCCTGGCAACAATCTAGGACCAAAGTACTCGTCAAGACAAAGAAAACGAGTGCAAACTCGGTGGTGCTATGTCGTTTAATTACTGAGTTTCTATGACCACCTTCCGGCTCCATCATCAGACCCTGGCTATCGTCCAGCCTCAAAGTACTCCTCAAGACAAATCAAAAGAGCCCAAACTCGCTGGGGCTATGTCATTTAATTGTTTAGTTCCTATGACCACCTTCCAGCTCCATCATCAGACCTTGGTTACCATCTAGCACTAAAGTACTCGTCAAGACAAAGAAAACGAGTCCAAACTCGGTGGAGCTATGTCGTTTAATTACTGAGTTCCTATGACCACCTTCCGGCTCCATCATCAGATACCCTGGTTACCATTTAGCACCAAAGTACTCATCAAGACAAATCAAATGAGCCCAAACTCGATGGGGTTATGTCATTTAATTGTTGAGTTCCAATGACCACCTTCCGGCTCCATCATCAGACCCTGGTAACAATCTAGCACCAAAGTACTCGTCAAGACAAAGAAAACGAGTCCAAACTCGGTGGGGCTATGTCGTTTAATTACTGAATTCCTATGGCAACTTTCCGGCTCCATCATCAGATCAGCATCATATAATTTTCATAACATTGTCTTGCAATAAAATTTACACACGTACCTCTAATGCGAAATTTCTACTGGTATCTGTAACTTCAATCGGTAACTGGAAAGTAGATTTAATTTGCAAGATTTCATAACAATTATCGAGTTCCGTAGAAACTATTTTCTAATCTGTGCCTCGAGACAAGTGGAACTAAATAAAAGCTTGAAAAACAGCTTAAAATATTATACACCAAGAATTAAAAAAAAAACAGTCAAAAATGACACTCAGGTATGAGGTTTGAACCCGGCGCTGAATAAGCCTAATGCCGACCACTGGGACCACTCAGCCAAACCTACTTGTTGCAATGATGTCAAAATTGTAAATCATCTGAACTTTATTGACGTTTCTGCATCGCACTTGTGAGTTTTTTTCTCAAAAAAACTAAGTAGCCCGTTAGTTAAATTGCCGAAAAATATTGTACACGTATTTTTTTTTTGTTTCATAAACAATAAATGATGAAGATACAGCGCTTCGAAGTTTCGTGTGACGTCACTTGTGAGTACGATTTTTACTCACGAGTGACGTCCCCACTCTTGAAGTTTGATGGTATATGCTATATCTTTGACGATTTTTAATATTATGAAAAAACAAAAAATACGTCCCCAATATTTTTCCATGATCTAGCTGACGGACTAATTAGGATGGTGTATTTTTGACCCAGTCCGGTACCTATTGATTACTATATTTTTGTAAATAGTGAGCGGCGCGGCGGCAAAGCGACGTAGCGTCCTTCCTGCACGGCGCATCAGCGCTTTCTGCCGGACGTCATAGTAGTGAGCGAGAAGCAAGACTCAGGCCGGTTCGGTCGAGTTAGCGTATTAAAAAACAATTAATTAATGCGAATTAAACAACTTAATCTAAAATATAAAACATCCTTGCCCTTTATTAAGAAATAATACGTTAATCTTTAAAATTTGAATAATGTATGTTTATTAATAACACAGATATTTACGTTTAAAACTTATTTTAGAGGTTAGTTTACGATTTTTTCTTGTCAAGATATCTTTTCCAAATCGTGTTTTGAAAGCAATGGTTCCCTTATAAATATGTTCAAGAATAACATATATTTTATTCAACATCTCAAACCCTATACATTTTGCTAAAAATGTGTTTAAAAAGTGACATTTGGCTCTATTCAGCGCCTTAACCGAACTTCGGCAGCTTGAGCCGAACTTCGTCATTCGGCCGAATTTCGGTTAAAATGCCGAACATTCTGCACTAAATATACTTGCACTATCATAATAGAAACTAACGAAAAAACATATTATCTGTAGTAACACAAAATTAAACAGCTCTTCTTACTAACCAAACCAGCCTTAGAAATCTTTCTTTCTTAATCAAAAAACAAAATTTTACTGTTCTTCTCAACAAGTCTTAGAAATCTCTCTTACTTAATCAAAAAACAAAAATTAAACTACTTTTCTAAACAATAATAATAACATTAATAGCCAACCATTAGAAATCTCTCTAACCTAGTCAGAACACACAATGAAACTAGAAGATCTTAATAATGAGTTTTAGAAATCTTTGCATAGGTAGGTACTTACTAAATAAAAATACTAAATTATATTGGTATCCTTAATAGTTGGTCTAAAAAAATCTTTACAAGATCTGTAACAAAAATTAAATAAACTTTGCATTCTTCTGATACACATCTTAATAAGGTTCATTCGTAAATTGAATTAGAAAAAAAGAATTCACTTCTATCTAGCGTACACCAGCAATTAGGTAAATTTTTCATTTTGCCAACATTTAGGAATCATTTATTATTTAATATTTTGGACTATTATTAAACTCTCTAATATAGACTAGTTAGTAAAAATAGACAGCTATTCATATTTGAAATTAACCAGAGGCAGGTTATGGTGCATAAACTCTAAAGACTCGGCCTTTTCTGGCAGAAGCCGGTTTTGTTTTTGTTCATACACATTTCCTGCCTCTGAGAAAAGTAGCAACACGAAAAGTCACAACACGAAAAAGCGCAGCGAAATTGAACCGAAGTTCGGCCGAATTTTTAATTTTTACCGAATGTTCGGCCGAAGTTCGTATTCGGTTCAAACCACATTCGGCCCATCCCTAGTTTATATCGATACCGTTCCCGTAATATTCCCACGATAAAAAATAGCCTAGGTAGATATGTGTTATTCTGGGCTATACCTAGGTAATCTAAGTAGGTACCTGTATTCCAAATTTTAAACCGATCCATTACAACGTTCCGGTGTGTATGAGCAACAAACAAACAAACATTTAAAGGTTGAAATAAATACCTATAAGTTTCGGGATCCGACCCTACGATTTTAAAACTGGACGTTCTCTGTTTTCGCCACTACGCCACCACGGCCTTTTCGTTAGTTTATTGTAGAACAGAAGATACAATTTTATACAACCTATCCACGTATAAAAATAATTACTTCCATGAATCTACCTAACCTAGATTTTGTAAATCAGAATAGGTAATCTACAATTTTGTGATACCTACCTACTTCTAGATAATGCTAACAGGTACGAGACATAGGAATAACTTGTCCACAGTAAATACATAATGTCCTTTTCTATTTGCACACATAGGTACCGACCTACCTAATACCTACATAGGTATAAAAACATTCCAATAATATAATAGTAATTCCCCATCACCCTTTCTTTTTCATTATAAACAGAAATAGGTAGGTAGGTACAGTCCGCGAGGTATAAGCTGAGCTTTGCATTAGTGTGAGTGATCACCAAAAGTACAGTCAGACGCAGGACGCTGTGACCATGTTCTCTTAATAAGGTGTCAATTTTATATTCAATAAATCGTTGTTTATTATGCAGTAGCAATTGTATATTGGTATAAACGATAGGCCTGCCCTGAATACGGTATTCGGAAATTTTAAGTAAATATGTTATACGTAGGTGACGGATCTCATGCTTTTCCATTAAAAAATTTCTGTTATTCTCTGTCCTTGACCATTTGAATCCTAAAAGAGATACTTCTTTTCGCAATGACCATATTTATTGATCCTGGATAGTTAATGTCAGCTTGTTGTTTAAGAGTTTGTTGTCTGACTGTACTTTTGGTAATAGATGCGTATGCATGTGATCACTCACACTAATGCAAAGCTCAGCTTATACCTCGCGGACTGTATATACCTACTAGGTAATAGATAACAGAATAACATAAGTAAAAATTATAATAGGTAATAGATACCTAGCTAGGTAGGTACATAAGCAGTAGAGCCACAGTATAAAGAAATATTGGATTTAATAGACTGTGACAGAGCTATTACTATTATAGAGGCAATAACGCAATAACACCTGTGAACTACGAAACCATAGCACTGCATCCTCACTCGCTCAAGGTCGCGCGGTTTTAGCCTACAGCTAGACCGTCCCTCCCAGGGAACAAGTGCCAGTCGGTTGTCGGACGCACGGCTGAGCGCTCGCGCAACACGTTTCCCGCGCATGTTGTTTTTAGATAATATTATGTCGACAACCCTCCGCGCTAGACAGGGACAGAGTTACGCGTTAGAAAGAGCGCAAAATGTTTATTTGAAAATCGCGATAGGTATTATTGCGAGCTGAATTGAACTTTGTTGTGTCCCAGCAAGAGTCGCTATTTATATAATTGTTTTCGGTAAGTGAGGCTTCTGTACTAATATTTATTCTGTGACCATAGGTAGGTCCCAAAAAAGTAGAATATACCTACCTACGTAGGTAAGTACGTACATGACAGGTAATGTGTAGGTACTTAGGTAGGTAGGTAGGTATATTTAGTAGGTTTTCGTTAAATCCTTAAAATGTTGTTATAATAAGTGTACCTAGTACCTACCTCCTTACTTCTAAAACTACTGTTTTACCCGTTTCAAACCATTATACCGTTTTTCTTAAATACATACCTAGGTAGGTTACACCTACTTACCTAATTATTTATTTATTGAATACCTACATATACCTAAACGTGTAAGTGGGTAGGTTAGGTTAGGTTAGGTTAACCTACCAGGCTCATTGAGTAAGTACAGATTTTGGTTGTAGGTCTATAAAAACAAAAATTGTAACCACATACCTAGTACCTACTACCTAGGTAGCTCTACACCAAATAGAAGAGTACGTATTCTCCGAATAAAACATTTAATACAAAGAGATGATGCACAATACCTACAATAGTTATGACAAAATTCAAATGAAAATGTACCATAAAGTTTAAATGCTATTTTCACGGTCGCCGGTCGCCGGACGCGTTCGAGTCGGAGCCAGGCGCGGCAGGCAGCCGTTCGCTCAAACAAAAAAACAACTTTCCTCGAAACGGCTGTGGCGCTAAGCCTACGATGCAATCCAAAAAGTCCTAACCGCCCGCTCACAAAACATAACTTAAGATCTTTCAAGTACGGTTAAGGCAGGGCCGAAATAACTTGTTGATGTTCGTTACGGGCGCTGCGGGTGTGAGGGGGTGCAAGAGGGGCAAGCGCCGTCGAGCGACGGCCTGTCTACGCCGCCGAGTCGGCGACACCCTGTCTGCCACGGTCGGCGGCGTTGCCGCTCAGTGCGCATTCCTATCCGCCCGCACCCCGCCCGTGCTCATGAGCCACCCGCGCGCACTGTATGGCAACGTCGCATGCAAACTTGTTTCGTAAACGGATGTGGCAGCGACCGGGGCAGGGCAAGATCTTGTATCTTTTTCTGTCTTGGGTGTGGATGCGCGAGTGAAAAAGACAGCAATGGTGGCGCTACGTGCTATCGGCTCCCACTTGCGGCATTTTTTCACGCCGTCGAGAATGAGGCGAGATTACCGAGTAAGGTAACGTACACAATTACACATTGTTAGTGATATTAAATGTTTTTCCTGCTTAAATATTTATTTAATGTTTTCGTTTGCATGACTTGTTGTATATCGGTAATATAGGTAGGTATATCGGTAGTACCTATCTATAGTATTAAATTATACATCTAAGGCCATGGTATGTATAAACCTATGTTACATTAGTACATTTAATGTTTTCGTTTGTATGGCTCATGGTCTATGGCCAACATGGATGAGTTTTTAACACACTTCAAAAAGGAAAAAGGAGGAAGTTATGAATTCGTCTGCCTACCATTTATTTTTATGTATGTCAGGTACTTAGGTACCTGTTAACACTTTAATCCTTCTTTTGCCCAGCAGTGCATCAACAATTTCACTCTTAAAATAACATGTTTGTTTCGTATTGTGTAAAATTTAAACGTAATTGTATTTTGATATGAATTCCTTTAATCAACACAACTGAGTTATTATGTCATTGTTAAATCGATTTGTACCTATATATCTACCTATTTTTCTGTTTAAGATGAGTTCTTTGGAGATAAGAAAAAATAATAACACAGAATAAGGTTTAAGGAACGTGCTGAATGAAATTCGAGAGAAGAAAAAATCGGCAAGACAAATTTTCGAAGAATCTGCAATTCCCAAGACCAAAATATTGGACAAAATCAGTGGGCACTGATCAGTGGGGCTGCTCCAAAACGAAATACACCTTCTCCAAGAAGTCACAAAGAAAACTGTAGACGTGGAAATAGAGAAAGAAAATTTACCAGCCGTGGAACGAATGAAATGTCCTGAACGTGACGATAAACTACTAATTTCAGATGTAGAAGACGACGATGAGAAAAACATTGGCTGTGACAAGTGCATTAGATTGATTAGATTGACCTATCATCTGAAATCCGCGCGGATGATTTTAGGGTAAAATTAACAGAACAGATTATTGTTATATTAAAAAAATTGAATTATTAATTACTTACTACTTATGTTACTTAATTCGTTTTTAAATTTTAAGCTCTATCAATGTTTAGAAGAATAAACTGGTGTTTTTTTTAGAGAGTATTTTAATGTTATTATGTTGATTTTTAAAAACCTATATTTTTTAATAAATAATTAAATAATTAAAATCTAATCTCTCTTTACGTTTTTATAAATTATCACCCCTTAATTCTTTTTCTAAGCTGGTGGACGCCAAGTGGTCCAGCGGGTGGACGCAAATTGGATTTTATGGAACTGGGTAAATTGCCTAATTCTGAAATTTGTCTCTTTTTTTAAAAAACACAAAATTTTTCGAACAAAACTAAAAGTTCAACTTAAAATAGACTATTATAAGCAACACATAACATAAGCTTTTCATTGAAATGAGTGCTGGAACATATAAAACATATTTATTTCCTCTTTCAAACTTGCCAACTGCACTATGTGGACGCGAACAGGCGAAATGACCCTAGTCATAGTAATATCAATGGGGCGAACGCCACATTACTAAGAGTGATGTCGTAGGTCAAATGACAAAAACAACTTTGATCGTCCCAATTTAGTTGAAATAAGAACATTTTGAAGTGAAATCTTTTTTTGGCGCGCTACAGACATCTGTTACGTGAGCTGTGAATTGAATTCTAGCGTCACGCTCGGGAATGTTAAGCAAATCTTCGGGTAATCTCGAACCATGGCCATTGGCCATCTAGTAATGCTTCAGCATTTCCCATTGGCTATCTAGAAATGCGTCAGCGTTTCCTATTGGCTATTTAGAAATGCTGACGCATTTCTAGATGGCCATGCCCTCCGGTTTCACCCGCATATTTTCCAAGGTTTAACTATCAAATTCTAAGTTATAAGTGTTCACTTCTATCGGCAGTTCTTAGTTCCTATGACTCTACCAAATTTTTTATTTGAAGTTGATAACACTAAAAGTATTGGGTAAGTAACGTGGGAAGTGGTATTTTAATCAGATGGTTCACTGTGAACGACGCCTATCGAGCTCAGAGTACATGGAGCGAAGCTCGTGTCGCACACTCACGCACGCGGGACGCGGGCCGGCGCGCCGCCACATCCGCGCGGCGGCCGACCGACCGACCGAGCGACCGAGCGCCGAGCGAGCAGTCAGTTCGGCGCCGACGCTCAACACGCGCACACGTACACACTCCACAATGGCCGCCGCCCACACGCACTCGGCCCCCGCGCCCTCGGACCGTCGCTCGGAGGGCCGAGCTGGTTCACGCCGCATCTTCCCACCACAGTTCAAGCTCCAAGTCCTCGAGGCCTACAGGCGCGATGCCCAGTGTCGCGGCAACCAGCGCGCCACCGCCAGGAAGTTTGGCATACATCGACGACAGATCCAAAAGTGGCTACAAGCAGAACCCACTTTGCGGGCGGCGCTTCTGAGGCGAGCGCCGCAACCGGCCCCGTCTCCGCCGCCGTACGCGGCGGGCTCGCCGGAGAGCGCCCGCCTGCCGTCGCCGCCTCCTGCGACGCTGAGCCCCGCAGCTCCTCAGATGACCCCTCTGCCGATGCAGACCGCACCGGCGCCCACCACTGAGCCCATAGACCTGTCTGTCCGTCGGCCGTCCCCGCCGCCGGTGCTGCAACCTGTCACCGTTCCACCTGTGGCTCCAGAGCCTCGGAAACCGTTCAAATTGTTCCGGCCGTACCTTCTAGAAGATGAAAAGGACAAACGGCCAGCGATAGCTTCCCTGCCAGTGTCGCTCGGGCTGCACGTGTCTGCGTTCGTGCCGGTGCAGAGCGCGGCGGGGTGCGCGCTGGCCGCGTACTCTGCGCCGCACTGGTGCGCGCCCGCGCCTTCCTTCCCTGCTCCTCTGAGATGAAGGCCGACGATAGGACTTCGCCTTGTACCTCCTGTGATCTAGTCGCTGACGCCCGCCTGGCGCCGCCCGGGGCGTAGCCCTCCATCACCGTGCCTTAACAAACACGCCGCCATAGTGCATTAAACTATCGTCTTGAAAAGATAGGTTATTTTGTGTATAAATTTAGCATAACGATAATGTATTTTTATACGTGGGATTTATGGAATGTAGTACCTACATTTATGAAGATTATAATATTATTATAATAAATGATAACTGACTATTTTATAATAAAGAGTTGTTTCCTAAAAACATGTTGATTTATTGCGGTATCGTCTCCCCTCGGTCTGTCGGCGCTAGGCGCCCGCTCCGCGCGCAGGTAGCGCCGGCGCCAACCCTCGCCCGCGTCTACCTGCATTCAGTTCAGTAATCCTTACTGCTCTTTCATCTTTACTGTATTTTTTTTATTTGCACAGAGAATTTTTCATTTCAACCAAATAAAAAAAACATACAACAAAAAAATAAAATAGGCATTTTAACTATATAACATGACAAATCAGTTTGTTTGACAACATTTGTTTTGAAAATGAAGTCTGATAGTATAAACATATTTGTATATTTCCTACAACTCAAATAGAGAGATAGGTTCATGTTTGTTTCCTACTGTGTACCATGTACCTGTTACAATCTTGACTTCCTTTCCCATGTCCTTGTTGCGTCCATGGCGCATGAAGGCCACGTGATCGCCCTCTTCCAGGTGACGCAAGCAAAAAAAATGTTCCTATGAGCAATTATTATAGTTTTTAAAATAATAGGACCACCAGGATATTATGTGCCTGATATTAATTAGGCCACACTCCTTATAAGAGCAGTACTACGCAGCTATTGGGACATGAAGAGTCACTCGAGATAGGTAGGTACCTACCTATAAGTTAATTTATCTCTATACCCTGTTCTCTTTCTCTGGAAACATTGCCTTTTAAACCGGAACACATGATGTATACCTACGTTACTGCGGTGGAATCCTAAGTGGCAACTACTGGCTGCTATTTCTTCAGAAGCTGCGAAGAGTTCTTACCACTACACTACGAGCTTTATGCTCGTGAAAATACAACATTATAGATTATAGGTAGGTAGGTAGTACCTAGTAATCGTATTCTTCTAACCTTATAAGAGTGAAAATTTGGATGGTTGTTGCTCAATCATGTCTGAGCGACTGGCGGGTTGGCTTCAAACACAGATAATCCCTAGTCCCTAGGTAGTCTGGAATAGCTCCTACCTACTTTTTATCACGAGAAAACGACAGTTGAAACCATGTGGTGCTGCTAGTTCATTTATAAATGACGTTTGTGACGGGATATTTTATTTTATAAATGTAATTAATTGTAACCACAACCTGTTTGTAGTCTGTAGGTACCTACCTACTTACGCAAGTACTTTTACCTAGATGAGAAAATCTACCGAGTTGAAAAAAATTTACGAGTATATTCTACCTGCTCTCATGGACGTATAAAAAAAGTAAGTTTATACGTCTATGCCTGCTCTACACCCAGGCTATTTAATCTGTGTCTACACCGGACTGCCGGAGTCTACTCTACACCGGATAACAACTACCTACCTACTTACAAAAGATATCGAAATGAATACATAATAAAAAATTGGCAGTCATAGGAACTGCCGATAGAAGTGAAAACTTATAAGTAACTCAGAATTTGATAGCTTACCTTGGAAACTACACGAGTGTAACCGGAGGGCGTGACCTCGCCATCTTGGCATGGCCGTCTAGAAATGCGTCAGCACATCCCATTGGCTGACGCATTTCTAGGTGGCTATGCCATGATGCTCTTTCAGCATTTCCCATTGGCTGACGCATTTCTAGGTGCCCAATCGCCAAGGTCCCGAGTTTACCCGAAATTTCTTATCATATCCGAGCGTGATGATCACGTGATCATGAATCCATTTCACAGCCCACGAAAATTCTGTCTGTAACGCGCCTAAAGAAGTTTTCACTTCAATAATCTGTAGGTAACTAGTCTAACTAGGTAGGTACCTCTAATGCCTAGGTATTAACGTAAAGCAATAACTTTGTACCTACCTACCGTCCTACCTCTTTTTACGAAAATTGTGCGGAAGGTGATTCTGATATAGTAATACCTATGAAATTTTCCACAGTTAGGTACCTATTTACCAGGTTTACGATTTTTTCAAAGCTAAAGACTTTGTTTGTTTGATCGCGCTAATCTCAGGAACCACTTGAACGATTTCAAAAATATTTCACCGTTGGATAGGTCTGTATGTACCTACGTAATCCCTAAGTGTTATAAGCTATACCTATGTATAATACGTACCTACCACGGGCACAACTGGGCGAACCGATAGTACCTAGATTAAATAGAGAAGACGTAGACATCTAATATTAAAAAAAAAAAAATTGGCAGTCATAGGAACTGCCGATAGAAGTGAAAACTTATAAGTAACTCAGAATTTGATAGCTTACCTTGGAAACTACACGAGTGTAACCGGAGGGCGTGACCTCGCCATCTTGGCATGGCCGTCTAGAAATGCGTCAGCACATCCCATTGGCTGACGCATTTCTAGGTGGCTATGCCATGATGCTCTTTCAGCATTTCCCATTGGCTGACGCATTTCTAGGTGCCCAATCGCCAAGGTCCCGAGTTTACCCGAAATTTCTTATCATATCCGAGCGTGATGATCACGTGATCATGAATCCATTTCACAGCCCACGAAAATTCTGTCTGTAACGCGCCTAAAGAAGTTTTCACTTCAAAAACAATAAAATAAAGTGGCCAAGTGCGAGTTGGACTCGCCCATGAAGGGTTCCGTTGCAGCAAGTAACATAAGTTGTAACTTTGATCGAAGTTTTAATAATAATGTATTTATGACGTACTAAAAAAACTACTCATCAGGTCGACTTCAAACCAATTTTCGTTGGTAGTTTGCATGGTAATGTACATAATACATTTTTTTTAGTTTTTTCATGCTCTTATTTTAGAAGTTTCGGGGGGACACACATTTTACCACTTTGGAAGTGTCTCTCGCGCAAATTATTCAGTGTATACAAAAACTATTTTAGAAACCTCAACATCATTTTTGAAGACCTATCGATAGACATGCCACACGTGTAGGTTTGATGAAAAAAAAATTGAGTTTCAGTTCTAAGTATGAGTAGTACAGTCATTTGGTCGAAAAAATAGAGGTTACCTGGAAAGTTTTCCGGGAGTTTTGAAATTTGGCAATTTTATAGATTTTTGTATGCGCTTGCCAAATTTCAACTTTGCCACCTCGTATGGCTGCCGCTCGCGCCGCCATATTGAAAAAATGGCGCCCAAAAGCAGTGTTTAGATAATAACTCCTTTCGGGCGCATTTTACAGGAAAAACATATTTATTCAAAATAAAAGAAGATAAAATTTCCTACAATTTATGTCTTAACCTTTTCTTTCCTAAAATCAATAGTTTCGGCGTACGAGCACCGTAAACCATTATACATCCACACCAACGTGTAATATTTACTTTAATTATCGGAGACGAAAAAGTTAACTGTCATATGTCTCAAGAAGTTGGTAGTGCTGGCATTTCCAAAATCCGCCTCATTGAAATGTTGAAGATAAAATTTGAAGCTGAACACTTCGTGGTTAAACAATCCACTGAAGATGCGGATACGTTAATAATTAATACCGCAATAAACTTCTCATCGGCATTTGATTTCGTTGTAGTTGTCGGTGAAGATATAGATCTTCTCGTTCTTTTGACAGCGCTATCAACGCATCCAAATATATACATCCTCAAACCAGGAAAAGGAAAAATTTCACAACAAATATACTCCATAAACAGTATAAAAGATAAAACAGCCGCAAATCATATTGCATTTTTACATGCCTTTAGTGGTTGTGATACCACATCATCATCATCAACAGCCCACTAAACGTTCCCACTGCTGGGACTCGGGGCCTTCTCTCGCAAGGAGAGAGTTAAGGCCATAATCCACCACGCTGGCCCAGTGCGGGTTGGCGGATGACACATGACTTCGAAAGATTCTAGGTACATGTCGGTTTGTTGTTTGTGTCATGTTTTCCTTCACCGTTTTAAGTGAGTGGCATTACGCACATGACTTCGAAAAGACAGTGGTGCGTGTGGGGTTTGAACCCGGGGTCTCCGGATCGGCAGCCGCCGTTCTCCCGACTAGACAAAGGAAAAATGAAATTTATTAAAGTACTTCAAAAAAACCCAGACTTAAACGAGGTTATCGAAGTATTTAAAAATCCAAATGCAGATCCAGAAGTCATTGCTAAAGCTGGAGAACGTTTCCTTGTCGCATTATACAGCTACAGCGATGTGAAAAGTCGGAAAAGTACATCTCTAAATAATTATAGATATGAATGCTTCACAGCATCAGCATATAAGAGAAAATTTAATATTGTGTCGCTACCACCAACAGAAGCAGCAGCACGACAACATTCGTTTCGAACTTATCACCAAATTCAGCAATGGTATGGAAACGAAAAAAATGCAGAACAATGGGGATGGAAAAAAGACAAGAACGGGCTCATTCCTGTAACTACATTCGATCCCCCTGCTCCGGAAAGCTTACTGAAGCTTATTTCTTGCAAATGCAAGAAAGGTTGTCAAAAAGCTTGCGGGTGCAGAAAAGCAGGACTAAAGTGCTCCGTTGTGTGTACGAACTGTGGTGGTTCTTGCGATAATTCGCCATTTCCGTCATAAGACGACATTGAAGAAGAAGAAACGGACACTATTCTCGAGCAAATAAACGATGACATCGAGAAGGAAGAGGACCACGATGAAACTGATGATCCCATCGTCGATGATGCTGAAGAAACTTCCGTCTTCGATATTTCAATCGGTATTGAAGACGCTGAAGACCCAACCTGGTCCGTCAAGAAGAATGAAGCGACGGAAATTGACCTAAATACTTAAATAGTGAGTCAGATGTGGATTAGACCTACTGGGAATACCACGATAAAAAAAATGCGCCGATTTCTCTACCTCATGGCGGTGTGTGGAAACGAGTATTTCTGCCGAAACGTGTATTGAATTACACTTTACGGCGCTCCTACGCCGAAACTATTGATTTTAGGAAAGAAAAGGTTAAGACATAAATTGTTGGAAATTGTCTCTTCTTTTATTTTGAATAAATATGTTTTTCCTTTAAAATGCGCCAGAAAGGAGTTATTATCTAAACACTGCTTTTGGGCGCCATTTTTTCAATATGGCGGCGCGAGCGGCAGCCATACGAGGTGACAAAGTTGAAATTTGGCAAGAGCATACCAAAATCTATAAGATTGCCAAATTTCAAAACTCCCGGAAAACTTTCCAGGTAAAAATACTAAATTACTGTACTAGAGGGGCAACCCTAATTTTTTTTTTTTTATTTTTTTTTGTAAAGATCTTAATGCTGTTCACAGAATACATCTACTTACCAAGTTTCAATAGTGTAGTAGTTCTCATAGTTTCGGCAAAAAGTGGCTGTGACATACGGACGGACAGACAGACATGACGAATCTATAAGGGTTCCGTTTTTACGTTATACGGAACCCTAAAAACATAACACAACAAAACGAATTTGACACACGCGCACACCATATCATTTATTACTCCTTTGTTTGTTTAATGTATGATCTAATTTTGACTATTAGGGCGACTATCAGTATGATTCTAAATACATAAATCCATATATTATATTTTAAACTCTAGATGACTCTAGGTAATAATTATTATATTGTGCAAAGAAGTCAATCCAACGCGACACAGGCGACGCGCTGTCTGGACAAACTTGTGAATGGTTTAATTCACAAAATTTGGGGTGGTAGCAGTGCTCCATTCTCCTTTGAATTGTTACAGTGGCAACAGCTGCTTTAAGAAAGACTTTATTTGGATAAAATAACTGAATTCCGAATCAAAATTACAACTATCTATACTATCTGTAATTCAATATACTTATACGTAAGTACCTACTATAAAGCCGTGCTTGGGAGTAAATTCAAATCCGTACAGAAATGTGTACACAAGTGACGTCAAAATAAATAAGGCGAAAGTGAATACCTATTTGAAGACTAACCGGTGCCAGTTATTTGTTTAAATCACTGAAATTGTTCAGGGGTTAGTAAACCTTCTGTTAGTAAAATTTTAGCTGTTTTATAATAATATACTGGGACATGATAAATTCTTCCAGAGAGTTGATCAAACTCCTACTATTATATTTCCCTTTTTTATGACATAAAGTAACGAGCAAGAAATAGGAGTAGGTAATGGCTACCAACAGGCCTGTCCATCGCACCACATTGCCTAGCAGTTATTTGAACGCGAAGAGTCGAAATCACTGCTGAGCACTGAAACTGGCTCGTCACCCACAGACAAATTATGATTTATTTCAAGATGGTTTATGTCTTCTCAAATATATGTATAGATTGGTAAAAGCTAGCGGTGACCAAGTACGTAATGACCTAACGGGCTTGTAGAATCGTAGCCGTGCTCCCTTTCATAGGGGGCCTAACCTCCTATGAACGGGAGTCCAACATAGTATAGTCCAACAAATATAACGAGATGGTGCGTTTATGTCGCTTAGTCCATCATCCACGGAAGATGTATCAGTCGAGGTGTTTAGGGGATGCCGGGGTGCCTATGGATAACCCGGTGTCCTTCCCCATGCACAGATGTAGACGACAGACTCATATAACCCGGATGCCTACCAATAGGTACAGCCGGTTGTCTATCTGCATAGGATTACCCGCGCGTCAACAAAAAAATTGGTAGACAAAGGAACTGCCGAGAAGTGAAAGTGAAAACTTATAACTCAGAATTTGATAGGTTACTATGGAAACTACGCGGGTGAAACCGGAGAACGTGGCCATAACCATAGCCATCTAGAAATGCGCACGCATTCCTAAATAGCCAATGAAAAATGCTGACGCGTTTCTAGATGGCCAGTATCCATGGTCCCGAGTTTACCCGAAGATTACTTATCATTCCTGTGCGTGACGCTAGAATTCAATTCACAGCCCACGAACAATCTGTCTGCGGTGCGCCAAAAGAAGTTTTCACTTCAAAAAGTACATAAAATACATGCGCTTGATGCGGGTTGCAGGCCCTCGTAACTCCTCCGACCCGTGCGTGACGCCGCCGGTATTTTTGGCACAAGCTCTGCACTCTCGCTGTTACGGTTCATGGATAAATTGCACTGCATCTCGTTATTGCACACTGCACTTATGTAGGTATCGTTTCACAGCTGCTGGCTGGCTATGGATTATGGCCTGGAATGGGGCATGGAATGCATGTGTTTACTTTATTTGCTTGTTTTTCAGATTCAAGTATTTATGGACCGTGTAGAAGCCAATGATAAAGCGAAGTCTGCGCCTCGTAAGTATGGTTTATTAGTACGTTTAAATTAGTAGGCCCTGCGTAGAGGCGGCTTTACCAATGCTGTTGGGTATGCATGGGACAGGGGCACAGCGATGTCAGGAGGCGCCAGTCGAGACGCCATATCTACGCCCATGTTATGACGTCGGGCGTTAATATTCTGTCGTACGCAAAAAGAGCTCCTATTTAAAAGCTGGTAGCAAATTTTGGGTAGGTGTTTGAGGGAAGCTGAAAACACATACTTCTATTATACCCCAACACGGAGGCTGGTGAGTGACAACACACATCTGGATGGTGAGTAGCGGGGCTTTTTGGGCTAGACCTAGATATGTATAACTGCATCACAGAATTCACACATCTGGGTAGTGATTTTAAATGCGATTCCGAATGGTTCGGAAACGGAATGACAATCCCTGTCTCTGTCGTGCTAAACAGATAAGACGATAACACAAAGACCGAGAGATGAGATTCCGTGTCGGATGCAACCGAATGGATTTAGAATCGCTACCCAGCTAATTTTTATAAAATGTTCTGCAAGTAATGTCATTATGTAACGCATTCAGTTTAAACCAGGTTAGGCTGCTCGGCGTCCGACACGAAGCTTCTAGGGCTCTGATTCGCTCTTTCTTTTTCTTATAATTACTCGGTCTAAGTTGATCTCTTTCATGGAGATCCGGATAGAGTTATTTGCTTATTTGTTATTTTAGCTTACTGCTTATTTTAAATTCCGTCGTTGACGACCACCGAGAGAAATGGTCATCCGGACGACCCCATTAGCACTTGGCTTCCGGTAATCGTGAATACGCATTTTTTATATACCTAGGCGCCGGATATAAACAACTGTCCTGTCAACCTCGAGGTAACGACTTCCCTCTGGATATATCAGCAGAGCTCTAGCCCCTCAAACACGGCCCCAGTCGACCTCTTCATATCCTTCGATATAATAAATCAGTTCAAATCAGACGCCATCAGTTTTAGTTCCAACAATAATAATAATCAGTCCGCCAACAAGAGATTACTCATTTATATTTATTGTAAAAAACTTAAGAGAATAATTAAATGAATAAATAAGTAAAGTGAAATTATAGTTAGTATCTAATCGTCATCACTAACAAGATAGGTTACCTTTACCTTTGTTGAACGCGTTCAGTACGGTAAGTGAGCATGTTATGCTTAGATCACAGCAATCTAAATCTGTTATTTAAATTTCTATGGCATCAGTTAGGTATTTTTTTAGATTAATTCTTTTTAATTGAGATACATTTCTCAACTAAGTACTTATTAAGTAGGTATGTGTTTTAAAAAGCTACGGATTATAGTGAATTACATGCAATTATAATTTCCTAAACCTTTTTAGATCAAGGATTTTCTACCTGTCACAGGTTCCTAGGCTACGGCGTTTTATCAATAATGAACAAAACATTATAATAACAGCGCAAACAAGACCATAAAATACTTAACATTGGATGTAGAAAAAGCTGAGGACGAACTATTCTTTGGAACTAATTGTACCGTACCAAAACTTCTAACGTATAGATAACTTTATTGCTCCTATCTTCTACCTGTAAATAAAGGGTACGCATCTAAAATGAGTTTTGTTTGCCTCAGTACAAACAGAAAGTAAATTAACCGCGGCACCTTTGTTTGCCACTTCCAGAAATTGCTTTGCTTAATGTAAGATATCTCTCTGAGGACGGAACGTTTGCCGCCTTCCAGTTTGTGTGTTTTGCTCTATGTCAATGTCCAGTTCAGCTAGTTTTAACTTATCAGGGGATCGTATCTTGGTTCTCGAAAGAGACTCGGTTGAATGATAGAGAAACAGCCTAGCTCATCGAAATGGAATGTGGTTTCTCCCGCTTTATTTCTTTTTTACTCCCAAACGGTGTTTCGAGTAATGGGAACTACATTCTCTGTATCTCTGTAATGATTATCGGATAGTGTAGTGCTCTCTTCTCTCATATAGATATATAGTTAAATAATAAATATACCTATCTAAATAAATGATGTTAGACATGACATTCCACACAAATCTTGTTTGGTGTTTATCGGTTTCTTCTAGGTAAACACGCTCCATCGTAGACCGCATCGTCGCTTATCATCAGGCGAGATGGTCGTCAAGTGTAAACCTATAAAAGTTAAATAAAAGCTAGTAGGTAATAGGTATGGGAGCACATAGAAAGATAGAAACACCCCGACAGAACGAATAGGTAGGTAGGTATTCTTTTTTATTATATCTGCCTTTGATTTTTTGAAAACTATAAAATACAAAAAAAACCTGACCACTACTCATAATTTAAAATAATGTAGTAATAATACTTCATTATGATTCTACAAGATTAGTTTTAAAAGTTCGGTCCATAGTCACGTCATGTCTAAAAGCATAAATAGCCGTCCGAAGTCACAAGACAGACCGGCCGGCGCGCCGCGCGCCGCGCGCGGTGACGGCGCGGCGGCCGGCGGGCGGCGGGGCAGGGCTGTGGTGTGATTCTAGGGCTGCCATCTCTAAAACTTGGCAACCAGGAGAAATCGTGCGAAAACCCTGCATTTTAGAGCCTAAAATGCAACAGAAGTAAACAGGGTTTTTTAAACATGGTGTAATAAAACACTTGAAAATGTCATAAATCAACTTTACCTACATTTATTTTCGGATCATAAAATTCAATCTAGTCATCTTTTGTCATTATTTTAATTGGAATTTAGCGTTGGTTTGTCGGTTGATCGCGGTGTACAGGCACAGTGCGTGCGTCGCGGGCGATCTAAGACTTTAAATAAACCCAAACAACATACTAGCCCAGCCGCGACGCTCCCCGGATGCCCTTTAAACTAGAACAAATCCGGGGAAGCCCGGACGGCTGGCAACCCTAGCGCATGATGTTTCTCGCTCCGCTTGGCGCCAACGCCACCCGCGTGTTATTTCCGACGCTATTACTCACGCGGGCTTCGACTAATTATAATATTCTGAGAGCTAGATTCGACTGTCGGCTGTCGGCTGGTGCCATGCCCGCTGGCCGTACTCAAATAACGTCTCCTGTCATTTTATTACTTTCTCGGAATTGCTTGCAGCGCTATAAATTCTCCCGAACAAGTTTAGAAACAAGGAAGACACTGAATTCTTGCAATTATACACGGATGAGGCGGATATTTCATGTCTTTACACCGGGTTGAGATGATGCAGGAATATAATGGATTTATAGTTGAATGTGTTGTTAATTTATCGTGACTAGCGCAGGGCGCAGTACATGCGGCGCGCGGCGGTGAGATCAGACGAGGCGGCGTCGTTGGTGTCGTTTCTCGGTAAACAAGAGCGACCGGTCGCAATCAGCACGCCCCTTGACACCGGGCGCGGTGCCTCTGATAAAATAACGGTTTGATCCTCGTACTTTGCACCTATAGGTATTATTTCATTGCATAGGATTAGAAAATATTATAAATTCTTCTATCTAATTTTATAAATATCTATATAAATCCGTATATAAATCCGTTTAGGTAGGTACCTACTTGGTACCTACCTAATATTATAAATGTCTAAGTTGAGAGGTTTGGATTTTTGTTGCTCAATCACGTAAGAAATCTGAATAGATCGGGATGAAATTTGGTTGGTGGAAAAACACAGATTATAGTCTGGAATACGACTTGGGCTACTTTTTATCCCGGGAAAATAACTGGAACTTGAATTGCGCGGGTAAAACGCGGGACGCTGTTAGCTACAAATACATATTTGTGAACTTTCCTCTTTCCTCTCACAACATTATTCAGCTCTACAGAAAGTAGGTAAAGCTTGTAGGTATTATGGTAGCCATACAACTGTTTTAATTTATTAATAAAACTACTATACATACCTACATTTCGATATAGACTTAGTGGGTACGTCTGAATGACCCTCAGACCTATGAAGGTCAACTCATCACACTGAATATTATAAAGGCGAAAGTCTGTGCGTTTGTAAGTGTGCGTGTTTGTTCTCACGTATCTCTGCAACGGCTGAACGAATTTTAATTAAATTAAATACGTAGTGAGTGCTTTACCTGCTTTAAAACATAGGCTACTTTTTATCTCGTTAAAGTTAGTGGCTGTTAAGTGTTAAGCCGCGGGCTACATCTCAGGGTGCAGCTAGTCATTCAGAGTAACAACACCCAGACAGAACAAACATCTGTGTCATAATACAAATGACAAATACATATTTATATGTATTATCTTCTTGAATGGGAATTGAAGGCACGACCTTATAGAATACAGAATTCCTATCAACTGAGTTACAAGTTACAAGGTCAGTTGTAACTACTCAAGATGTAAACGAAGCAACTACACACTGAAATACCGCAAATCATTGGTTTAGTAATTCTAATAATTATGTTTATAATTAAACAGCTTTTGCTGTTAATATAGCAGAGTTCATGAACAAAACATAATGATAATATTCCATTGTGCCACAAACACTTTCCATTTTACAATATGTTATAATTCTGAGTTTGGCTCGAGACCCTAAAATTAGAAGCTCCGAAAGTTTCACCTTCACCACAAGTGTCAATGGTGCGACACTGGACTTCTGTTTTCAGGAACATCGACCGGCCGTGACGCAAGCTACCGATGGTGCCAACAAAAAAGTACGTTTTTTGTAACAATTCTTCGTATTACAGAAGTACCAACCTATGTTCTTAAAATAGATCATGCCAAGATAAAAATATCGGGTGGCTATGGCGACATGCTATAATCATTGAAGTTACCTTAGGTAGTGTAATAGTGTTAGGATTCTATGAATGTAGAATCCGCCTGGGAAAGTGCCATCGCCATCACTCCTATGTCAGTAATTCTACCGCCAAGCAGTAATGTGTAAACATGACCTGTGCTCCGATTTGAAGGCCAATTCTTCCACATAAATTATAGGGCGAAGATAAAAACGTCTTATATCTCCGGGTAATGAGCGCGCAGTGCAGTGTTTTCGATTAAGTAGGTAAGTAACTTATTTATTTAACTGTCACATTGTGTTGTTTTGGGCAGGCGTGTTGTATTACTTACCACCAGGCGCATGTTTAGCTAGTTCTTTCCGTTAATCTATACATAATATAATTAAATTTTCTCTACAAAAAAACCGACTTCAATTTAAAATAAAACCCAGAGACTCGACTAAATCTATTAATCATAATTTGTGAAATCTACGACTACGTCGTCCAGGTAAAGATGAGCAAAGTCTAGTTTTTGAAGTGAAAACTTCTTTAGGCGCGCCTAGACAGATACTTCGTGGGCTATGAATTGAATTCTACCGTCACGCTCGGGTATGATAAGAAATCTTCGGGTAAACTCGGGACCATAACCATTGGCCATTTAGAAATGCGTCAGCCAATGGGAAATGCTGAAAGGGCGTGGCCTGGGCATCATGCCATGGCCATCTAGAAACGCACCAGCCAATGGGAAATGCTGACGCATTTCTAGATGGCCATGCCATGATGCCCAGGCCACGCCCTCCGGTTACACACGTGTAGTTTCCAAAGTAAACTATCAAATTCTGAGTTATCAGTTTTCACTTCTATCGGCAGTTCCTATGACTGCCAATTTTTTTTTGTTGATATTTATAAGAAACTACTACTGTAATATTATCTACCAATCAAAAAAATTATTATGAAAATCGATTCACAATTAGCGGAGCTATCGCATAACATACATACAAAATAACATGCTAACTGAATCATCCGAAAAAGCATCTAAATTGACATCCTCCTCCTTCTCGAAGTTGTTTATATAAGTAGACATCGAACGGTCTGTGCTGTTGATTAATAAACGCCATATCAGTTTCCACAAGTTTTTAACGGTTGCCCTCTCGATAAACCTTAGTAGATTGTGCGGTTCAACTAATCGAGAGCACCTTCGAAATGGACCACCCGAGCGTGGCGTCGTAATCAATGTCATAAATATCAGTGGCGCAAGAGGGATCATGTTTAACGTACGGCGCTAAGCCGTGATAAAGCTCCACAATCTCCACATGCTTGCTCATGGCTTTACGGGAAATCTGCTTAGTGAAGTTAATCCTTCACGTAGAGATTACGGGACCGATTTATGATGTTGACTGATCAGGATCACTAATTGCGTCAGTCGTGCAAATAAGAATGCTTCCTGTTAAAGAATGAGTTCATTTGGCGCAGACGAACAGCGACACACATCATGTCTCTCGCTTGGATAGAGTGCAATGTTACGTCGGATCGTCGAGGAAAAACATTCATATAAAACATTTGAATTCAGAAATAAACTATTTTTTACTAGTATAACACTGACGGGATGAGTAGGACATGCGCTAGATGGTAAGCAAAACGCCCGCCCATAACAATAGCACCAGAGCACCACTCTGCCATAAGTAGTTCGTGTGAAATCTATATTACTTATATTATCTCTATATAAAAGCGAAAGGTCACTCATCAAGGAATCTCAGAAACTACAAATGCTAGGAATCTAAAATTTTGCATGGAGGTCCCTTTTAGCACGTAGGCGCACGCTAAGACGGGGTTTTAGAAATTCAACCCCTAAGAGGGTGAAACCAGGGATGAACAGTTGTATGAAAATTCGTAATTTTCAAAGTTATCAATCTAGACACTTGACACGAAGCAATTAAATGTTTGTTCCATCAATTTTGTAATTTTGAACTGTACGGGGGTGATATTGGGGTTGAAAAGGGGGATGAATGTCAATATGAAAGTTCCTAACCGTTGAAGATAAAACCATGAAACTCTGTTTATAGACAGTTGACATGAAGCAAAGAAATGTTTGTTCTAGCAATTTTGTAATTTCAAACTGTAAGGGGATGAAATTGTGATTGAAATGTGGGATGAATGTCAATGTGGAAGTTCCCAATCGTTGAAAATAAAACCATGAAACTGTATATTACAGGCACTTGACACAAAGCAAATAAATGTTTATTCTAGCAATTTTGTAATTTCGAACTGTACGGGGATGAAATTGGGGTTGAAATGGGGGATGGGGGCTGAATGTCAATATGAAAGTTCCCAGCCGTTGAAGATAAAACCATGAAACTCTGTTTATAGACACTTGACACGAAGCAAATGAATGTTTGTTCTAGCAATTTTGTAATTTCGAACTGTACAGGGATAAAATTGGGGTTGAAATGGGGGATAAATGTCAATATTATTATGGTTCCACACCGTCATTGATGTAACTAAATGTTGGTTGTGGTAATCAAGTTGGTATCTACCTATCTACGTAGTTCGTCATTTTTTTTCCTCTGAATATGGCTCGTGTTATTTCGTCATCACATACCTACTGTACCTAAAGCTGAATGAATTCATTAATTTTTGAAGTGAAAACTTCTTTTGGCGCGCCTGGACAGATTTTTCGTGAGGTGTGAATTAGAATTCTAGTGTCACGCTCGGGTATGATAAGAAATCTTCGGGTAAACTCGGGACCATGACAATTGGCCATCTAGAAATACGTCAGCCAATGGGAAATGCTGAAAAGGCGTGGCCTGACCATCATGGGATGGCCATTTAGAAATGCGTGACCAAATGGGAAATGCTGACGCATTTCTAGATGGCCATGCCACGATGGCCAGGCCACGCCCTCCGGTTACACCCGTGTAGTTTCCAAAATAAGCTATCAAATTCTGAGTTATAAGTTTTCACTTCTAATAGTACGAGATCCGGCTGCAGAATCTCTAAGTTCATCGCGTATTTAATCCAATTCACATTTGAACAAACATTTATGATTAGGAGAATACATTGATAATAGGTTGCCAGTCAATAAGTGGCCGCAAGTAATTTTAACTAAACTGATGTTAATTAATATTCGAAAAAAAATTGCGCTCACTTGGTTTTTAAATAAAATATCATCCACATCATGGCAATGTATGTAAAGAATTCGAAAATCGATGGGTGCCGGTGCACATTCGGCCGCAACTACTTCGCAGCCAGGTGTAAACAGGTAATTTTTGGTGTATTTATACGTTCAGAACGTACATTTATGATTTATATATCAAATGAAAGCTATTTTTTTTCTGCTGATAGCTGATAGTGCTGAAGGCGGGTTTAGTGTGGTCCCCATTAGAACCACTACTCTACATTTATAACTCATGGATTGTTGCCATTAAACCATTGGCAACATATCATTTCTTTTGAGACGTTTAGTAAATGGTAATGTCAGCGAGGCAGTCGCAAGTGGATTTAGGTGCAGCAACAGTCTTCTCCCATAGCACGTACTTCTTCCGCCACTGTGGTGATATTTGCGTATTGATGTATATCGGAGTTACGAATGAACCATGGTACATTACATATGGTGCGCAGTATAGCATTCTGCATTCTTTGCAACATTTTAATATTAGAGTTGCTGGCACTACCCCACAGCTGGATGACATATGTCCAAACTGGTTTTAAGATGGTCCTGTATATCAACAATTTGTTATCAGTGGGGAGTACACTGTTTCTTCCCAAGATCCAGTAAAGATTCTTGAACCGAAGATTCAGCTCTTCCCTTTTCTTTTTTATATGTTGGTTCCAGGTTAGACGACGGTCGAGATGCAGGCCCAGATACTTCACGCTGTCCCTGTGAGGAAGCATGTACAGCTGGCAATCGCTATCCTCGTCTGACTAGTGATGATACGCGCTAGCTCTCTTTCACTCATCTTTAAGATTTGTAATTTTTAACAGCCGGCAACCCTTATTTGCGAACAGATTTAACTAAGCAACCGTATATCATAATAAACAGAAAAAAATTAGCTTTCATTTGATATATAAATCATAAATGTACGTTATGAACGTATAAATACACCAAAATATTACCTGTTTACACCTGGCTGCGAAGTAGTTGCGGCCGACTGTGCACCGGCACCCATCGTTTTTCGAATTCTTTACATACATTGCTATGATGTGGATGATATTTTATTTAAAAAAAAAGTGAGCGCAATTTTTTTTCAAAAATTAATTAACATCAGTTTAGTTAAAATTACTTGCGGCCACTTATTGACTGGCAACCTATTATCAATGTATTCTCCTAATCATAAATGTTTGTTCACATGTGAATTGGATTAAATACGCGATGAATGTAGAGATTCTGCAGCCGGATCTTAGACCATAACGGCAGTTCCTATGACTGCCAATTTTTTTTTATTGCTCCAATAATTTAAATGACACTTATAATACAGAAAAACAGAAAGACCAGTGTAAAAGTTTACGGACCTACCGCTGCAATGTCTTCCAGCCAACCTTGGTAGGTAATTCTACTAATATTATAAATGTCAACGTATGGATGTTTGTTGCTCAATCATGTCCTAACGTACCTATGAACGGATCGGGCTGACATTTGGAACACAGATAGATTATAGTCTGGAAGAACACATAGGCTACTTTTTATCCTGGAAAACAACGGGAACAACGGGAACGGGAACTTCAGTAACACCGCGGGGCGCTGCTAGTTATATACATAAAACATATTGTTCTTATGAAATGTACATAGATATGTAGAGTAAGGAGTAAGTAGGTACTTTTGTATAAATTGGTGTACTTTTGAAAACATCTCATTCTAAAACGATTGTCAACTGTCACAAAAAGTGGTACCAAAATACTGGTAAATCCATATACGAAGTAGATGACCCAGATTTCGAAACAAAGAATGAGTCAAGCTAACCGGGTGTCGTTCTAGAATTACTTACTCGTATACTACTCAAACGCACAGTTCACAACATAATACCACAGTCATGGACGTATAAAAAAAGTCGGACGTAGTCTCGCTAAAACAAAAACAATGTCACTAGAGTCGGCCACATTTGCAAGTGTGCGTTTTCAGGTTGTCACTGATAGGCGGACACGCACACATATACACAAGTAGCGCGTGTAATGACCCACTGATGTGTGCGTGTCAGCATGTATGTGACAGCGCACACGTGCATATATTATGTGGCCGACTCGACGGACACAGTTTTTGTTTTAGCAAGACTATGTCCGACTTTTTTTATACGTCCATGACCACAGTATAAAGATATACTACCAGTAGTTCATCGTCTTTGATCTTGGGAGAAACGCCGATAATGTCTAGACACGGGTAGGCTTGCCGCAATTTTAAAAACGTGGCACCAAAATAAAATTAAAACATACGGTAGACGTCAGCCCTGAGCCCGCTCCTGCAATACTAACATTGTAATGTAGGCAATGCAGGAGGGCGCTTTCCGCGTCTGCACCCCGCACGCCCCGCACGATTGCCCCGTCGAGACGGCTTCGTCGAACGACTGTATGATTTAATAGACTGTGGTAATACTATGCACGCACTCTGTTTACCGGGGCACAAGGGGCGCCTGTGCTCGATTAATAGCGATGACCTTTGTTCAATTATAATTGTTATGTTAAATGCACGTACCGACTATCATAAATTACATTTTCCGTCCCACTCCAGAGCTGTGTAAAACTTTAAACTTACTAGTAACGACCTGCGGTGTCACATTACTGCTTGGCGGTAGAATAACAGCGCAATGTTACGTGTTAATGTGTACGTCTATCCCATAGTCTTAATATTTAAATAGTAGGGGAACCTGTTGTACCTTGGCACCCTTTGTACCTAGGGCAACTTAGTTTTTTGAAATAACTGCGCCTTTTTTCCGTCTCTTTGTCTATGTTATAGTGAACTTTGACAAGACTAATCAACATAAAGTTAGTTGCAGGCGGCCATTGTATCGAGTTTGCATGGGAGATCACTTTAACGTTTTCGCTGCAAAAAAGTTAAATATTTAATATTTTTCATTTCTTTCATTACTTCTGTTATTTACTACATATTTTTTTTAAACCATTTGATTTAAACAGGTACTTTAGCCAAGTTTAGAATGTAGTATGCTTATTTGAGTTAATCAGAACCTCTATATTTACATGTGCAAATAAACCTAAAAGGGTAGGGGTGTTGTACCTTGACCATAGTAACACTGTTGTACCTTGGTCATATAGTCAATGTACCTTCAAGAATACATCAAAATGTATTCTTGTTAATTCTGTTTAGGAACGAGATGGCTCGAGATTCAGATGCTTCAGAAGGGTCTTTATCTTCTGAGCAAGAACCATTAAGCATTTATTTTGAGGGAAATAAAGAGAATAGACACGCCAACAATTTTGAAGATGGTGATTACGTTATATACGAAGGTGAATGAATACTTTGTTGGCCAAATAGTCAGTGAAGAGGGTGCTTTTATAAAATCCATGAAGAAGTCGCTAAAAAACTAAAAATGGCAAGAAAAAGAAGAAGAAGTATAATTTATACCAATGGTTAGATATTAAGGAAAAAATAAAAAGTCGAAAAAAACTAATTTCAAGAGGGAATCAGTATTATTACTCAGTTCCTGAAATGAGCATACTCGGGATTTATTCATATTGATTAGTTAAGAAACGCTTAGTCCAAATATTAGTCAGTATACGAAGAGAATAAAAATAAAGGCTTGTTGTTAATGTGATAAAAATGTTTAAATTAGGTGTTATGAAAAATACTGATTTTGTTCATATAAATTCTGTTAATTGATATGTCATAAACATTAGAAAAGCTTATAAAGATATTCATAGACCTGTTGAAGCTGGAAATAGTAGAATATTTGCTATTTGTCTAGATATATGGATTTTATTTGATGAGTTCTAACTATGACCTAGGTACAACATAGGCGGTTCTAGGTACATCACCACTGTTGTACCTTGGTCAATATTAAAATTTTTTTTTAGTTTATGTAAAACCTGCAAAAATGATGACCTATGATTTTGTATAATTTATATTATGAAGCAAATTAGTTCGTCTAACAGCTAAAATTTGTTTTATCGCAATAGTTATAACCGATTTTTTTCAAAAAATCGTTGTATGAGAAAGTGACCAAGGTACAACAGGTTCCCCTACTTAATTGTTGCGCACCACGCTTTAAGTTTTCAAATATTTCTGTCCATCCCAAGGTTGCCTGGAAGAAATCGCTTTTAGCGATAAGGCCGCCCGTTGTATCACTGGTCTTACTGTTTTTCAAAATTGTATGTGTCCTATTTTGTGTGAACAATAAAGAATTTTCATTCATTCATTTATTCATTCAATGTGTGGTAGGTACTCAAAGAGTTTTACTAGGTACTACAAAACATTTGTTTCATTTGGATGGAAAATCATTCTTACTTACCTAATTTTACTTATTAAGTATAGGTACAGACGGATATGCGAAATGAATATTACTGCTGTGAGTTGAGTTACTAAGATCCACATTTTAGAGGGATAAGTCACATTACGTAGGTTAAGGTAGGAACGTTATGTGCGGCGCATTCGCGGAAAAATGCGAGAGCACCTCCGTGTTTCCGCCGTGCGCAACGAAGGTAAATCCTTGGTAACCCAAGGATATCGGGATATCCCTGCATTGAAGTCTTAAAACACTTATTACTAACGTTTACTTAGTTTCATCAAAGTATCCCTGGGGTACCTTGGGAAGGCCCTTGGTACGGTGATAAAAAATGCATATTAGGTAGGTATTATAAAAAATATACTATTGGCGCAAAAAGTCACGAAAAAACGATACCCTTACGTTTAGCTAGTTTATATTAATAAATTGTGTGACTAACTCCCGGTTACAACTTTTGGCGTTGAAAATATTATCAAAGTATTCTAATGATTGAAGTTAGACTTCTTAGTACGAGGAATAAACTGGCAATGGTGTGATATCTACTTAGCCAAACGGACTCTGGGTAGAGATAGTCCTACGAGTTACGAGAGAGTCAAGGTCAAAATCCACCACGCTACCGCTGGCCAAGGGTCCGCCCTTGGGAGGGCAAATGACACAAACATGTCGTTGAAAGATATCTCTCTTGGAATACACCGTTGTTCTCACGATGTTTTACCTGCACCGTTAAAACCAGTGGTGATGACAAACTCTTATATCTGCTCTGGAAAAAATCATCAGAGGTGTAGACGGGAGTTTAACCTATAACCACAGAATAAATATTAGCGATAACTTCACGATTATTACGTGGATGAGTTAACAATAGTATTACTAAGATCAATCAATGACATAATAAAAAAAAACAAAATAGCATCAAGTGCACTCTAGCGGTGCACCCAAAACATAATTTTCGATATTTAAGTACTTAGCTAGAAGGCCTAGAAACGTTGTTAGCTCTACCACAGAATAAAATAAATATTGGCTCTACGATAATTACATATCTATATACCTTCTCAATTATTTTAGTACTATGTAACTAAATAAACCAATAGTAGTTATACTTAATAATTGAAGCAAAACATAATACAATATACCTAATTTAACATTAAGATAAACTTCAACTAGATATGGTGCCAAGAAAGTAATTTCTAATTTACTTCCAAATATTTATTTTATTTGTAAAGTTAACTGCGTAGGTATTATAAGGCCACTTAAAAGGAAAAAATGAATCAAAGTATAAATGGAAAAAATGTAGGTACCAAAATAAATGGGAAACATGAAACATGTCCTTACCAAAGCAAATGAAAAAAACGTACGTACTAAAGTAAATGGGAAAAACTGAACCAGAGTAAACAGAGAACATGTATCTCAATAAGTAAATTCAACATTAAAATCAAGAATAAGTAGAACAGTCAAGAGGAAAGATCCTATGATTAGTAAAAGATATGTAAAAAGTATAATGACGCTATCAATAGCTATAGAGTATAGACACAAGTCCACATAAACTCTAAACTGGTTAGTTAAGTTGGGTGCGCCAAGTAATTTGCTGAGGTGTGTGGTGAGCGGCAAGAGAGGCGAGAGGGGGGGGGGGGGGGGGGTCGGGGGAACGGAGAGTGGCTCAGGGGCGCAGCGACAAGTTGTCTGGCATGGACGGCGGCGCCCGGCTTGGGCCGCGTCACAGAATAAACAGCAATTAGTATACAGCCCACGTCCTGCGCGCTCCTCACCCCTCCCCGCTTGATTATTATGGGTTTGACGTCCCGCCAACCGACGCACTGCGCCTCTGCGCCCGCGCCTTCACCCGACGCTTCTCAGAATCCGACACAAAATGTATCATGTATTATTATTATATGAAGTGCCAAAGATAATAACGCAGAGATGTTTGGAGCGAAATATCCTCATTATGGAATTTGTATTACGTAATAATAAAAACCCATATATATTTCAATAAATAACGTATTTACAGTTTATTTTATTTGTTACTAGTGACTTTGTTTGACCGTGAATGCACAAATTTAGAACTGGACTTAGGAAATAAGCATTTGTTCAGATTAGAAACTGACATAGGTATTACTTAAGTATGTAGCATTCTAGACTAGTTAGCTACTTACCTACCTATAATTTGTTTTCCAAATATGTAGGTACCTACCTATAAGCTCGATAAGTTCAGTTTTTACGATGCGAATGAAGGACAAACATTATTAGTGCGATTAAAAGCTTATGTGTTGATCCAGATAACGTGCTTATTACGTGTTAATCCGTTGACCCGTTACAAAGATAGGTACCTACGTGGGAACAAAACACAGGTAGGTACCTACTTACTTACAAATCCACATAGGTACTTTTGCTGTTAGCTGTTATATGTATTTTATATATGTGAGATTTAGTTGTTTTGGCGTTATTACAATTTTTACGATTAATTTGTAAATGACATGAACTAAAAAAAAAACTTAAATTGATTTATTTAAAAAAGTACATATTTTGTTTCTTTATGCCATGATCAATCTCATAAAATATGTATTATGTAATGTTTAATAAAATATATACCTATCTAGCCGATCTAATGAACTTCATTGAAGTTCGATCATTACTTATTACTTATTAGGTACTTACCTTAAAGCTATAATAAAATGGTAGTGTATATTTTTTATTGACTTACTTAATGTATTTTTATGCATAAATTGAAAAAAAAGTAACCTGCACTTTTTCTCTATTATAAACTATCTACACATATGTAGGTAATTAGTATGTATGTTTAGCGAAATTTCAAATGCTCCCGTTCGCGTAATTTTCGTAAAAAGGAGTATAGAGTTTTTGCTTTTGTGAAGAAGAAATAAATATTTATTAGATAATAATAGATATACCCGTATATCTAACCATAAGTTTTGAGTTTACTTTTGTGACAAGAACGTCTAGGCTGAAGGAATACGCATTCCTCAGCCTACACGTTCTTGCCTGAGTGGGTTTGTACCCTTGCTTTTTACCGATGCGATGGTGGTTATTACTCTTGGTGTCTACATATTATCAAACGTGTTAATAATTAAGTATTAAATTTAATCGGAGACATGATATGAGTACTCCCAAAATATATTATTAAAATTAAAAAAATAAATTTAATTAATTAATTATGTGTTCAACTTGTGGATACCTATTGCTTATAAAATATTAAATATTACCTATATTTGATAAACTTTATTTGGTCCATAAGAAAGGTCCATTTGATCAGTAGGTAATGTTATGTCATGGTTGCACAGTTCTTCTAAGAAGATCATAATCGAGGCCCAGCCTAGGTAGGTATTTACGTGCAGCCGGTGCAGCGAGGTGCGCAACTGTGCGTATAATTTATCAAGTGAAGCGGAACGGCGCGGCGGGCCATGTAGCGGTCGGCGCTGTGCGGTCTGATAGCTGCAGACTCAGCGTCACCACTCACGATCATAGATCATTGGCGCCACTATCGCATTACACAATTTAAACGAAATACCTTGTAGGTTTAAAAGTCATCATCAACAGCCCACTAAATGTTCCCACTGCTGGGACTCGAGGCCTTCTCTCGCAAGGAGAGAGTTAAGACCATAGTCCACCACGCTGGCCCAGTGCGGGTTGGCGGATGACACATTACTTCGAAAGATTCTAGGTACACGTCGGTTTCCTCACGATGTTTTCCTTCACCGTTTTAAGTTAGCGGCATTACGCACATGACTTCAAAAGACAGTGGTGCGTGTGGGGTTTGAACCCGGGCTCTCCGGATCGGCAGCCGCCGTCCTCCCGACTAGACCACCGTAACTTTAGGTTTAAAAGTAAGGGTGTGTATTTATTACGTTAACTCGTTTTTGAGATTTTTGAAAGTGAGAGTTCGGGAGATTTGACTTGACTAAACCCCAGACTCAACTCATGTAAGATTCATGAAAATTATGGGGTGTCATCAGAGTTCTGGGAGCTAGGGAGTTATGACGTCACTTGTTCCTAAAAATCGTACCATCAAGCGACGTCACTCGAAACTATTGAGCACTGAAACTGAGTTATTTTTTGTTTGTGAAAGAAAAGGACAAATTCTAATACATTACCTATTGATTGATGAACTAATTAGTTTTTCTCAGTCATCTCGCCTAATATCAACATGGACATCGCCGTAAAATACCTAGCTAGTCTATCGGTTTTTATCAGATACACTTCGGAGTGTGTTGAGAGTGTGCGACTTATTTACATGATCTAATACCACCTAGTCCTTTTTTCTATCGGAATGCTCGTAGCTCGAAAAAGCGGCATCGTTTCATGGTTGATGTTCCAAAGACACGAACGAAGAGATTTGACTCTACCTTTGTGATAAGAACGTCTAGGCTGTGGAATACGTTGCCTGAGTGGGATTTCCCCGATGGTTACAAACTTTGTGTCTTCAAATCGAGAGTGAATCGGTTTTTTTCTAGGTAAACACGCTCCATCGTAGACCGCATCGTCGCTTAACATCAGGCGAGATGGCGGTCAAGTGTAAACCTATAAAAGTTTAAAAAAAAAAGTTATTTAGTTAGTATCGAATATGATTTGGTTTTGGTTTTTGGTCACATTTTAGTAAATCTGGTAAGGAATTATTACAAATTGTATTTTAATATTTTTCCTTCGTGATTTTACTTTATTCCTTCTTTGTTTTCTACTACATGTGTTACATTATGCCGTGACTCTACTCACCTGTCATCACAATAGGACAAGATAAATATAACTCGACTATTTTTTATTCTATCTTTCTCTAAATTTTATTTATTTTTTCTTTATTCACATATACTGTGAACAAAGAATTTACATTTACATTTTCCAGCCCCGTTTGCGTACCTAATAAAAGTAATTCAACATTTCGGCCAGAGGACTTCAGTAATTGCGTGGATTAGTCAGCCACAGTGGCAGTGGCACAGTCAGCCCAACACCGTTCTGCCATCACTTTATAAGGAGACTGGCCTAATCCGCCGCATACATTACCCGCGGACCTAGGTTTCTCCTGAATGACTAATGTACATTTAAAGAAGCCCAACGCAGCGCTTTCCATTCCAATGCACGCAGAATTAAAACAAAACAGCGGTCCACATTACACAATGGCCGGTGTCTAAGTGTAGAATGTACCTATTTAGCTGTAATAAATGTGAAATACGTATACGGATGTGCGATTGTACGTGTACGATCATTAATTGTGTTTATAGCGATGCTTTGTAGAATTCTAATGGTTAGTTAGGTATGAGCCGGTGCTTAGGAATTCCCGATAAGGTGATTGATAACAATGGAACAGATCCACAAAGGATTTATTACTTACTAGCAGTGCCCCGCGGGTTTACCTATGTAGCTCTCGTTCCCGTGGGTTTCCCGGTATAAAAGTAGCCTATGTGCTATTATTCCAGACTATGATCTAAGTATGTTCCAAATTTCAACTAGATCCGTTCTGACGTTACGACGTGATTGAGGCACAAACATTCAAACATCCAGGTATCCGACCATCCAAACATTAACATCCTACTAATATTATAAATGTAAATGTTTGGATGTTTGTTGCTCAATCACGTCCTAACGTATGAACGGATTGGGCTGAAATTTGGAACACAGTTAGATTATAGTCTGGTAGAACACATAGGCTACTTTTTATCCCGATAAAACGACAGCAACAACGGGAACGGGAACTACGTGGGTAAAACCGCGGGGCGCTGCTAGTTTAAATAATAATAAATAAATATTATAAGTTTAATGCGATGAATAAAAATACGAGGCACATCTCCAAAAGCACAAAATACGGCACTGATTCATTATTTCATAGGAAAAGTTGAAGTAAGTTATTACAGAACTGTATCAGCTCATATCTCGTTTTTATCGGTTACTTATCTCAGTAACTTATCGATTTTTATCGGATACATTTCGTAGAGTGTGCAAATGATTTGCATGGTCATATCATGTCCTTTTTTATCCGATTGCTTACAACTCGAAAAAGCGACATCCTTTCATGGTTCACATTACAAAGACTCGAATGAGGAAGGAGTTTTGGCTTCATCTTTGCGATAAGAACGTCTAGGCTGTGTAAAGGCTGTGGAACGTCTAGGCGATCCTCACACTGCCCCGCACTACGGAGCGTAGTGCGTGAATGCGTGTTCTATTGTTGTATGTAAGTATCTCTGTTTGGATAGAAAACACGCACAGTCCAACACACCGAAAATGCATCCACGCGCGTTCATTCAAATCACGCACCTACATGTGGCGAAACACGCACCCCCGCGCGTGGATGCGGGCGAGACGCTAGGTATGGGACATGGGACACTGAGCCTCGTACACCCGCCCTTCTACCACCTAACTAAATCTGTGGCTTTGGTATTGCTGTCTCTATCATTTCAAGCGAAAAGAAAAGAGACAGCAATATCAAAGCTAAGACAGTTTTCGTTAGGCGGCAGATCCCCCGCAGTGCCTTGCGTGATAGCGTGATTTTGGACGGGGATTGTGTGTTTGTATGAAGTGTGAAATAAGTCAAGCCCACACGATGCAAATCTGCACTCCCGCAAGTACACGCGTAGATGCATCGACATGCAGCGTGGTGCGTGTTAGTGTGTGGATCACCTCAATGATTTTTTTCATCTCCGAGCAGTTATTTGCTTCGTCAATCTATATACTTATATTAAAAAAAATACCTAAGAATGCCATATTATTTATAGAGTAAGCAACCCACTTCATTTTCCTATAGCTGTATCGTAGGCGCAGGGCCTTCTCTCACAAGGGGAGAGTCAAGGATACGACCTACCACACTGGCTAAATACAGGACACACCAGATGACACATGCTTTCGAAAATATTTTTGGAACATGCTGTTTTCCTCACGACTTTTTCCGTCATAGTGTAAACCAGAAGCGACGGCAAACTGCATTTGCATTCTTCGTACATCGTACTTCTGAACTTGGCAAAAAAACTCGGAAACTGTAGACGGGATTCGAAGCTACGACCTGAAGTTTGTAAAATCGGACTTTCTCACCACTAGACAACTTATTAGATCAACGTTTACTTTTTTTTTCTAACGGACCAATAGTAGCGGGCGGTGGGTGCCTCTACTACCTAACGGACTTTGGGATTAGCGCGAAAGCGCAGGATCCCCCTACAACCTAACTCCAAGTCCAAGCCTATCATACTTACGCTAATTAACATACACCCTGATACCTGAAAAAAAAATATAATTACCTATGCCCTAGCTTACGAAAATGGATACGTTTTATATTATGTATAACTTGTTACAAAATAGGAGATGATATCACAGATTGGCACCTAATTATGCATGCTCTAGCTAATTGACGAAATTTATAATCTGTAAATGGTCAAAATGTTTTAAGAGTTGGGTTGGGCAAAACAGGTAGCCATTAGCATTAGGACTCGTGAATTTGATATCCTTGAGACGGTTCAACTCATGTTAGATCTCTCTAATACCTAGCTACCTATTGTAAGGTGTGTGCATTTGTGTACATGTGTAATACAATTAAGTATATGGTATCAAATATGTAGTAAGTAGGTAGGTCCTACATTACCTGGATTACCTATTGACTATACTACCACTACTACACACGCTACTTTTGGTTACTTTAAAGTGGTCTCCATAGGATACTTTAAAATGTTTGTTCCCTAAAGTTAGCGTATTTGAAATGGCTTAACGAATTTGAACGAAAATACAAATATCAGATAGGTAATAATAATTAAAAATAGTATAATAACATAGCTCTACATACTGGCTACAAGTCGCCAGTTGTCCGGTTCTCCCCGCTAGAGTCGTAGGATCCACTTTCTGGGATGCCAAGTTGTTCCTTGATCTGTTCTACTCACAGAAATCTAAATAATACCCTATTATTTAGATTTCTGTGGCCCTACTCCTACCGGCGACATAACACCTTATTATTGAGATTTCTGTGGTCCTACTCTCTTACTCCTACCGGCGGCAGCCAAAGCCAAGGCCGTACCGTCTGAGGCACCCAAAGACAGGAACCCAGGCTATCTGATATGTGGAGGCGCCCTTGCGCTAGTTGTCGGTTGGCGCCAAACTACCCATTTGACTGATCGTACGACTCTCCGTCCTTAGCGTTTTAGTATCATAATTGCACAAAACGTCTTTCTTTGCATCCTGCTCTGTCCTTTGAATTTCCGTAACTCTATCTCATTTTGTCCGATCATTCGTGGAAAGTACCTAGTGCACGTCACACTGATATTCGGCTAACGACAGCGCTGCATTGTACCTCGTCCTTCGCCCCCGCTGATGAGTTGTGATTGTAGGCGAGGTTCGTTTCATCGTCGATCAACAGGGTATCTAATCTAGTGAAATCTGATTTCCGTACTCGTTGAGTACGATCGGTGTTTCTGGTAAGTACGTAAGTGCATTAAATTTATATGAAATACTTTCAGGTATATGCTACAAGCGAGGCGCGGCTAGTTAGTCATAAATAACGAGTAATTTTTGCTCTCGTCTCCGTAATTAAGGGCAAATAATTATGACGGGCCTATTATATCTTCGAAGGCCTATTTAGTTCAGAGGCGCGCAGTGAACCGTGGAAGGTTGGTATCTCAAGTTACTAGTAGTGTGCTCTGTCGTATCCAATCTATATTATTGACTGTCTTTGTGCGCGGTGCAATCCAAGGCTTAACAACACTTTAACGGTATAAAAAGTAGCTAATGTCAATGTGTCCAATGTGTTCCAAAATATAATATACTTGCTACGTGATTTGTTGCAAATCCATTGAGTTATTACAGGCTATGTTCGATGTTCGCACCTTTGGGATGGATCGGCTAAGTATCAGCTGGAGGCTCTGGAATCAATCGAAAGACGTGCCAAAATACTCATAGCTAACGAGAGTCTTGTGCAAAAAGACTTCAAAATCTTGAACATCGCCGCAAAATTGCTAGCCTAAAACTGGCAACTAATCTTATACCTTTAAACGAGCAATTCTTGTACCTATATAAATATGTATATATATATAGAATCTGAATCTCGGAAACGGCTCGACGGATTTTCATGAAATTATGTATGCAGGGGATTTCGGGGACGATAAATCGATCTAACTAGGTCTTATTTAAAAAAAACGCATATTATGCGCGTTTTTAGACAATGAAAAACTGTCACATTAGACATTAGAATGTGAAGGTAAATTTCGCCGCGTGACGCGACAGCATAATTAGCTCAGACGGGAAGTCGGGCGCTCATAGCGGTCACGAATTAGTAGCTCCGGGTTCGAATCCAGACGGGGTTCTCTTTTTTTTTCAATTCGTTTTTTTTAAGAAAATCTATTTCTTGGAGTCTTTTATCTGTAGGTATCTAAGTATATTTAGTATTTAAACCGAGCAAAGCTCGGTCACCCAGGTACTCATTGATAATGTTTAAAAAGAATGGTTATTGTCACATAGCCATGATATAACTTTACTATTAGTGATATTGCGTTTTTTTTATATAATATCACAGAATACTGGTTTCAGTCATCTGTGTATAACTTAGAGAAAGACGGAAAAAGCAAGACATGCGTCTGATGGTAACCAACATTTTATCTATACTAATATTATAAAGAGGAAATATTTGTTTGTTTGTTTGTTTGTTTGTATTGAATAGGCTCCGAAACTACTGGACCGATTTCAAAAATTCTTTCACCTTTGGAAAGCTACATTATTCCCGAGTAACATAGGCTACGGCAGATGGCGCTGCAGTTGATATCTAGGTTATTATTCGAGCGAAGCCGGAGCGGGCCGCTAGTTTATTATACTTTTGTAATTTCTCTGAAAATATGGCCGTCAAATCGGAAACAGATTACTGCTTGGCGGTAGAATAAATGTCAAAGGTGTGGTACCTACTCCACAAAGTGTTCAAGGGCAACATTGCCAGATAAATTACAGGATATCCCTCTAATTTATAGGTGAGATAAATCATCTTATAAAATTATATCTCTGGGTGACCAACGCGTTGCAGTGTTGGGTAATGATTGGGACTCTTCATGTTCCAATAGCCGCGTGACCCATGACACTGTGGCACATGTCCTGTTTGTGCTGTCACCGTCACTCTGTAAGTACTAAAAAAATGCACCTGAAAATACTTATGACGGCACGGCGCGGCGGTGGCGCCCATAATATGGCTCCTGCTGACGGCTGGCTGCGGCTCGTAGGTAGAGCTAATATACTACACAACATTTTATCGGTTGTTTTATTAAAGAATAAAAAAGATGTCGGGATCGGTTTTCTAACAAAGCATTCCTCACTGAATTTGTGGGTATAACAGTAACTAAAGTGGCATCAAACCTTTCCATTCGGGTGTTAGGAACGTACGTAGGTGTGGCCTTTCGTCGCTCCGTACAGTGCGATTGAAAAAAAGGTCTAGATATAAATAGAATACTTATACAATGTTCTTATATAATATCCTCTACGTGCTAAATGATTCATGTCTACTTTCCTCATCCGCACACCCAAGGAGAGGAATGATTTGTTCGCTAACATATAATTCCCTATTACCCTATTAGATTTACGACCTAGGTCTCCAAGGTCGTAGTAAATATTGTACAATAATGATTTTTTTATTTTTTTTATTTAAATTTTACAGCTCCACAGACTCCGGGGTCCGTGACCTTTGTCAATCGTTTTCTTTTTGTTACATTAATCTTGGATTGGAGAAGAAAAGGAAATAGGGGAGAGTAGGGAACATTTTCTTGCTAATTCTAGGACTATTTTATTTTCTAAGTCGCCTCCTCCCGGCTCAGCGCCTCCACCACGACTGCATTTCTATCCTTGATTGACTTGATATACAATAATAAGGTATTAAATATTATTGTAATGTACCTTTTAAGTCTGTGAGCTATATTTTCAACTACATCGATCTTCATTTACCAAAAGAGGAGGCCAGGAGGTAAATTTTTTTTTTTTTTTTTTGACGTGACAACGTCTTATAATTCCATGAAGCCCGCAAAACATGACGTCATGTAACGTTACCGCCGTTACCTCGCCGCCGGCGTTACCTCGCTCTAAGGCGTAGTTGAAGTTGTCACGTTCAACTAACGTCAGTAACCCGACTTTACAGACAACCATTTTTTTTTTTAATTAGGATCAAATGATCAAGCGTGAATTTGTAACTATGTTGTATGGTCACAGTGTTTCTCAATCTGTTCGTCCCGATCCCCAGGGAGGTCGCGAGGCTTCATCCAGGGGGTCGCCAGTGAAAAACAAGGTTATATACACTATACACAGTGAAAACACAATTCCAGTGAGAATGCAGGGTTTGTTTATTTTGAAATTTAAATCGTGGTACTATTTTCGAAATGTCATTATTTCCTAATTGAAGTCTAGTCTCTCTTCAGTTTTGATAAGTGTGGAGTGAAATTACTTTTTATCTGTCTGTGGCCCAAGGAGGTTGCGAGAATTATTAAACCCATAAAGAGGGCGCGTATTAAAAAATATTGAAAAACACTGGCAAGCAGTGGAGCCAAGAAGCGGATTGTGTATTGGAGAGATCGTTCGATGCCACAATCATCAGTCAAAATGAAGTGTGATGAAGTCGTATGGTCGAATGAACCTCACCTATGTTAGAGTATTGCCTCTCTACTTAGTCTGTGGAATATTGTTCCAAGTGCCGAGATATAGCTTTGTCTTTACTGTTAGCTTTAACGAAGAAATTGTAATGAAGGAAATGTTCATGAAGAAAGTAACAAGTTCTAAGAAAGACATTTTTCGAGAACATGTACTAAGTATGTTTACCTGAACTTGGTCATGGTCATGGTGTATTAGATCCTTGACTCTCCTTGTGTAAGAATGCCCCAAAATCCAGCAGCTGAACGTATCGTGGGCTGTTTGCTGTTTAGCCTGACGGGACCTATTAATGAACCGATTTCCAGTCATACCCCGGCCGCTCGACTAAAACAATCACAATTATGTACTTACTTAGTACAAAGGCATAGTTACTAAACTGGTAAACAGTCATGAATGTGTACCTTATGCACTACGTATCGTCGCGACGGTTTTGAAGATTTAATTAATTAATTAATTTACTACTACCTATGAACGAGAGGCCCTGGCAAAAGGGCTCGTCCACAAATTTCAAGTTACACAGCGAGCAAATGAATTACAAACTTAAACTTTTAGCCCGCTTTTATCTACTTTTTTCACAATATGGCCCATGGCTCCCAAAAGCTAGCCGACCCCTGGTCTAGGGCAATAAAGTCACAAAATTCAGTTATATCCCGTTTACATTATTCCAGTCCAGCGATCGAATCCAGCCCTGGAATGCTTACTGGAATAATGTAAACCGATACTGGAATGCATTGGCACTGGATTGATTCTTTCCAGTGCCGGTTTCCATTATTCCAGTAAGCAATCCAGCGCTGGATTCGGTCACTGGACTGGAATAATGTAAATGGGGTATTAAGGTACAAACATTGCAGTGCCCAAAGAAAATAATGAAAACTTGTTTCGTTTAGTGCATAGACGCGTACTATCTTCTTCTTCTCAGTCGGGCACTCTTGGCAAAGTGGTCGTGGTTATGGGTGGGTCCTCCTGTTGAATGACGGCTCTTGCTATGCGTCACCATTTGGCTCTATTGGAGGCATTGTGGGAATAGTCGGTCATGGTGGATTAAGTGAGGGATTTGATGAGGTCTGTCCATCTGGTTGGAGAGCGACCGCGGGGTGTCTTTCCCTCCATTCTGGCCTGCACTACGAGATACGAGATGCTCCATTGAGTCTTAATTTAGGATTATGTGCCCAAAGAACTTCAGTATTCGTATTTGCACAGTCGACGACAATCTTTCTTTGACGTGAAGCTCTTTTAGGATCGATGAATTGGTGCGGTGATCAGTCCACGAAATCCTCAGCGTACGTCTCCAACACCACATCTCTAGTGCATCGATTTTCCTCCTTTCCTTCAGCGTCAGTGTCTACGCCTATGCCTTGGCTCCTTAGAGAAAAATTGTGAATACAAGACTTCTCATCAGTCGTACCTTGGTAGTTTTGGTAATTCTGCAGTCTTTCCAGATTTTTGTGAAGTTTTCGACGGCAGATCGCGTTACAGCACATCGTCTTCGTATCTCGTCTTCATAGCTCCCAGTGTTGGATACGTTGGAGCCCAAGTAGGACTTCGATAATCAGAACTACGATATATACTACCAAACAAAATCAGAACCATAATAGGGTACAGTCCTCAAAAAAACTAAGTAGCCCGTTAGTTAGATTGCCAATAAATATTGTACACGTGTTTTTTCTTTTGTTTCGCAAACAAAAAATGACGAAGATACAGCGCTTGGAAGTTTCGTGTGACGTCACTTGTGAGTACGATTTTTACTCACGAGTGACGTCACGACCCGCCACTCTCGAAGTTTGATGGTCTATATCTTTGATGATTTTTAATATTATGAAAAAACTAAAAATACGTGTCCAATATTTTTCCATGATCTAGCTGACGGACTAATTAGGATGGTGTATTTTTGACCCAGTCCGGTACCCTATTGGCGGAGCTATCACATAACATACCTACCTACATACAATAAATCCAAAAAACATACAACCGAATTGAGAACCTCTTGCTTTTTTAAAGTCGTTTAAAAAAACAAATTAATAATCGTCCGAGAAAACATCCCTCACGACGAGAGGTAACGAGAGGCTCTCGTTGAGTACTTAATCCAGTATTTGTCACGGCCTGAGGAGTGAGGAAGTCTCCATTGGCGGGGGCATGTGTCTATTCTACCGTCCAGTGATTTACCAATCTAATCATCTCCCCATCCTGGTACATTTGAAATCACCTGAATGCCTATCCGATGGTATGTGGACCGACGTCTAAATAATTCAACGTGCCGCTCGCCGTAAATTATAATGAGGCGTGTGACCCATTCTTGCCTCATTTCACTAACTAATGGAATTCCAGAGGCTCGAGATAGTGTACCTTCGGCGGAGGCATCTCTTTTATCAATGCAAACTGTTCATGGCGCTATGCTGACCATACTAAATAGACATAAAAAGTACTTAACTCGACTAAAACCAACGAACTTTTGTGATTTGATACCGAAACGTTATCTCTTCAATCTGAATCCTGGATCTCACGAAAGTTGAAATTTATTTATTGTACTTTATTTAATACATTATTTGTTGTAGGTACTTTTTTGAATTAATTATAGTGATGCAAAGACAATAACCCTGATCTGATCTGTGCAGTGATGGGAGGAGCCAGGCATGCGGCTGATGGTAAACAGCACGCCTCCCCATAACTCAGTAATGTCACATAGATATTATTTTAACATGAGGATTCCAAATTACTTATTATGTTTTTGCGTTTTAATTTCTCTGAAAATATGAACCTTCAACCGTAACTGGTAATGTTAATGTTAGTAGGTACCTATAGTATTACGGCGTAGTGACAAAGAAATTAGTCATTTCTATAGACACTGCAGAAACATGAGAGAGGAGCAATTATTCTCTGCAAAGACTAACGAGTTCAAATACAAAACTAATTAGGTGGGTACTTACCTATGTATCATTGCATTGCGGTTACTTGGTGTAGGTGCATATTTATTGTTACGAAGCAAAAATTTCATACCACACTATTCCTACTTAGCAATAGCTGTGATTTTCTATTTAATCTGAAAACTACTCGTATATAGGTAGTTAATTTTGTAGTACAAGCCACTAATCCATTTTGGATGAAACTTGACAGTAACATAGCTAATTTGTTAGAATAACGCATATAGTCCGGTCAAATTAGACCAAAAAATAAGAGTCAAGTTACCTAAATTCCCACCAAGCTGAAAATCGGTAAGATTGTTCAAAATATCATTAAAAACAAAATTTTAAAGTTCCCCATCTTTCCCCTGTAAGGAAAAAAATTTATTCAAGGTCAAAGGTAAAAAAAATTAGTTTATCGCAATTTTCAGCAAAACGGTAAGTTTTATCATAAAAACACCACGGACAAAAATTGTAGATCATAAAATTATCTACAAATAATGTATTCAAATTTTTTTTTTCTACGAGCCTCCGTTTTTGAGATATAACCGTTTTTATGATTTTAAGTAGGTACTAGCAATTTGATCTGTATTTCTCAAACTCTCAATGTTGCATTCAAGATGAAAAGAAGTATAAATATACTTCTTTTCATCAAATTATTCTTATTAAGGACGCGCCTATTTTTCTAACATACCCCTCTCATGCCCATATTGTGAAAATGCCCATTTCCATTCGTGATTTCCAATAGTAACTCTACTCGATAAAAAATTATTACTAACGGCATTCGCTTTCTTGACAACGGAAACGTGTGCATATTATGACGGTTACAACTTTGTGAATCGTTATATCACAAAAACGGTGGCTTGTAGAAAAAAAAGTATTAATACATTTTTTGTAGATAATGTTATGATCTACAATTTTTATCTGACGTATTTTTATGATAAAACTTACCGTTTTGATGAAAATCACGATAAACTATTTTTTTTTACCTTTGACCTTGAATAATTTTTTTTTCCTTACAGGGGAAAGATGGGGAACTTTCAAATTTTGTTTTTAATGATATTTTGAACAATCTTACCGATTTTCAGCTTGGTGGGAATTTAGGTAACTTCGAATGTCTAAATTGACCGGGCTAATAGGTATCTACGCAACTTTTTCCTTCGCAAAATTAAAATTTAAGATTGCAATATTGCTGCATCTTTGGTATGCTTATTAACATTTTATGTGAATAATTACTTAAATTAAAAAAGAAACAAGTTTGTACAGAGCGCATAATATGCTATCTGGGGCATTATTGTTTATGATGTTTATGTCGAGGCTATTATTGTTTTGGAAAAGCCCTATTTTTCATACTTACATACGATGCGGTCTAGGTAGATACTATGAAGTATGAAGCACGCTTACCTAGAAACTGACTCACCTACTACTGTCGCCTTGCAGACACCCAGGTTTTATCCACCAGAGACTACAAATTTGACTAGGTACCATGTACCTAGGTACCTAACATACCTACATAATATATTGTTCCAGTTTAGATGTTGATCGAAGTCTAATTACAAAACCGGAGTCCGAACAATGTCACCTTTTAGGGTTCCGTAGTCAAATGGCAAACTTCTTCAACTTCAACTTTTCATTTGGCTTTCATTCGGCAAGGCTACCGTAATTTCGCCAGTATCTAGTGTTCCATCATTGGGCTAGTCTTCTGAGGGTTATTCATTGAAGAAGTATGAGTCTTGCTTCAGATGATCAGTGTACTTCAGGCCAAATGGCAAACAACGGGACCCTTATAGATTCGTCATGTCTGTCTGTCTGTCCGTCCGTCCGTCCGTAGGTATTCTGTGAACTGCTTTAAGATTTTCACACAAAAATAGAAAAAATAAAGTGGCCAAGTGCGAGTTGGACTCGCCCATGAAGGGTTCCGTTGCAGCAAGTAACATTATATACATAGTACACACAGTTCTTGTAGTTCGTTGTAACTTTGATCGAAGTTTCAATAATAGTGTATTTATGACGTACTAAAAAAAAACTACTCATCAGATCGAGTTCAAACTAATTTTCGTTGGTAGTTTACATGGTAATGTACATCATATATTTTTTTTAGATTTTTCGTTTTCTTACTTTAGAAGTTAGAGGGGGGGGGGACACACATTTTACCACTTTGGAAGTGTCTCTCGCGCAAATTATTCAGTGTAGACGAAAATGATGTTGGAAACCTCAACATCATTTTTGAAGACCTATCGATAGACACCCCACACGTGTAGGTTTGATGAAAAAAATAATTTTGAGTTTCAGTTCTCAGTATGGGGGGCAACCCTAATTTTTATTTTTTTTAAATTTTTCTGTTGAAATCTTAATGCGGTTCACAGAATACATCTACTTACCAAGTTTCAACAGTGTAGTTCTCATAGTTTCGGCAAAAAGTGGCTGTGACATACGGACGGACAGACAGACAGACAGACATGACGAATCTATAAGGGTTCCGTTTTTACGTTTTACGGAACCCTAAAAACAGTACATTTTGGGGGTGCCCCATACTCAGAACTGAAGCTCAACATTTTTTTTTTTCATAAAAATCATACTATCTGTGGGATATCTAATCTATTATTCCGCAACGCCGTACAAAAATCATGCGACAAGGAGAAATTACCGAAAGTTGCAAGTTGCTCTTCACCTGCACTCGTTTGGACAGCATACGAGTGACGCCACACCATACTGCTGAATCTTATTATTTTATACCCTTCTATCATCCTACATAGGTCTCCTGGTAGTTCATATGACCCATACATTTTGATAACGGGCCTGTTGTAGTCTATAAGACTTACGTGACTAATTACCTATCTATCTACAGTATAGTACCTAAAATACCTTTTCAATAATTATGTGAACCTACAATCTACAATCGTATTTTTGTCACAAAACAATGATTTCACAAGTAGCATTTTGGCAACGCTGCAAGTAAGCAAGTTTATTTTAACACGAGTCGTGATAAAAAACATTGACACATTGCTTTAAAATTCTCTCCAACGTCGGGCGTTATAAAAGAGGGATTAACTTCAAAGACTAACGTAGAATAGGCGTATCATCACTTTAGGGCCCATTATGGTATGACAAAAGTCCCTCAGATTGGGTGAGCGTCAAGGTGAACCGGCGACGTAGCAGCGCCGAGGAGTCTGGCGAGGTTGTATTAACTGCTAGTTTAACTGTGGCGCCACATGCTGCGCCCACGCATCCTATAAGGGCCTACGCGCCTTTGCTATAGCAACTTCTGACTAACCTGTAACATCGTCCGTATTGTGACTACGCACTACGCATGATGCATAGCAATGAATAGTTATGCGTGATCGTTGTGATTTTCAGCCTGCGATGGCATCCATCCACTACCTAAGTAGGTACTTTTCAACCTTTATAGACATTGACCAAGTACTAAAAGACTTACCTTTATCCCATGGACGCATAAAAAAATACGTCCATGCCTTCATCCATTATAACTTTACTACGGTTGGATGTACCATTTTTTCTACAGAAAGAGTGGCAATACGATGACACGGGATGGACCAAGGGCTTGTAAAATCGGAAGGTTTTCAATTCCGGAACCGAGTTCCGAAATTGGATACCCAATATCGGAATTCCGGAATTGTTCCGATATTGGAAAAAAATATTTTGCTTCTAGGAAAAACTTAAAATTTATTAATCTAACAAGTTTTATTATAGAAATGTATCGATGCTTTAATCAACTTAACCTGTACAGGTGTACAGACTTATTAATCACATGAACCAAAAGAAACAATAAAATATTGTTTGAAATACAGTCAACAATACTTACAGTTTAAAAAAAATGGATAAAAAAATAAAGGATATATATGTACGTTACGTACGATACCATAAATAAAATCTAAAAAAAAATAGCCATAGATTTTTTTTTGCAAGAGCTGAAGTTTAATCATTTACTGAGATCAAACAATACATATTTTTTTGAGAAGGACTTTCTTATTTAGTTATCAATGCTTCAACAATAGTTAATATATATGTTGTTTTCGCAGTACGAAAGTACGTAAGTAAGTAAGTAGTAGTAAGTTTCGTAGCACGTTGTTGAAAACAAATTATATTCGTACAAACGATCAATAATAAGAGAAAATTTTTTGGCAAGAGCTGAAATCAAATTGTTTACTAAGCTAATCAAAAACAATAATAATTTTTTCGGGTACGACTCTTCTTGTTCTTGATAGTGCGTTCTCAAGAATAATAAAGCATTTAGCATTTGGTCTGAAAGTGAACTTCGTGTTTGGTTACAGAAGTAACCAGCAGATGAGAATACTCTCTCACTCTCAACACTCGTAGGAAGAATGCACGAAATATAGTTTAAAGCTTCTGTTAGATAAACACCTCGATCTCGTACATGGCTTTCTCTATTTGGACAAACCATGCGAGGTCAAAATTTGTGAATATGGTCATATTCTTTTGAGCTTTTTTGCACTTATCGAGTTCTTATTCACCTGCTGTTGTAAGGTAGGCTCATCATCATCGGAAAATAGGGTATGTCACGACAACTGACGGGAAAGCTGCGTGCACGACATTTTTCATAGTCCTGATCGTGGTTCGTGTATGTATGTGTCTATGCGTCATGGTTGCGTTTAAAAATAAGTTAGTCAAAATAACGATTTCGGAATAGCGATATTGAGTGTTTCAATTCCGGAATTGAAATATCGGAAAAATATGTCCGAGATTCCGGAATTACGAAATATCGGAATTTCGGTATACAAGTCCTAGATGGACCTAAGTAACAGCATAAATATTATACATTATATTGTCGGGCCAAATATACGAGTATGTTTAATTAAGAACAGATATGTTAGTAGGTATACCTAGCAGAGTAGTACAGATAAGTAGGTGCCTATATTAACTCAGAAACGAATTGACGTACAGTAATAATGGCTTTCAAATACATACATGCTTAAATACTAAAAGTAGGTAAGAAATTGAAAAAGAGTGATTTCTGTTTTGACGGAACAGCGACGTGCTGACGATGCCTCTGTTACGAAGTATAAACACGTACCTACACACGAAACGAAAACACGAACGAAGAGATTTGACTCCACGTTTGTGATAAGAACGTCTAGATTGTGGAATGCTTTGCCTGAGTGGGTTTTCCCCGATAGTTACAATCTTGGTGTCTTCAAATTGAGAGTGAGTCGGTTTCTTCTAGGTAAGCACGCTCCATCCTAGATCGCATCGACGCTTAATATCAGGCGAGATGGTGCTCAAGTGTGAACCTATAACATTAAAAAATTGTCAGTCATAGGAACTGCCGATAGAAGTGAAAACTTAAAACTCAGAATTTGATAGCTTACCTTGGAAACTACAACGGAGTGTAACCGGAGGGCGTGGCCTTGCCATCATGGCATGGCCATCTAGAAATGCGTCAGAATTTCCCATTGGCTCACGCATTTCTAGATGGCCATGCCATGATGTCGAAGCCACGCCCTTTCAGCATTTCCCATTGGCTGACGCATTTCTAGATGCCCAATCGCCAAGGTCCCGAGTTTACCCGAAGATTTCTTTTCATACCCGAGCGTGACGCCAGAATTCAATTTACACCCCACGAAAAATCTATATAGGCGCGCCTAAAGAAGTTTTCACTTCAAAAAGGTCCACCTGATCCTACCGTACTTGATGGCTAACGGTGTAACGGTGCTGGTACCTACATTATTAGTATTTGAGATGCTGACAAAATATTGTCAGTCAATGTTTAAAAGGCTTTCTAAACTTTTCTCTGTGGAAACCCTTTCTGAGGAAAGAAAATTCACATCCTGCAGGCCCATGACATAAGTGTGCTACATAATTACGAGTAAGTATAATATATAGGAATGTGACTAAAAACAAGTGAGCGGAAACAGGTATGACTTCATGTTTTACGTTAGCGACTGAAAATTTGAAATAGAAAACGCCAACGCATTTCGCTGAATTTGTTGTCTCAATCGTCACTCAAAGTTCAAAGCCACAAACATAATACCCGGTTTATATTATTCCAGTCCAGCGGTCGAATCCAGCGCTGGATTGCTTTTTGGAATTATACCCCGTTTACATTATTCCAGTCCAGCGACCGAATCCAGCATTGGATTGCTTACTGGAATAATGGAAACCGGCAATGGAATGCATCAATCCAGTGCCAGTGCATTCCAGTGCCGGTTTACATTATTCCAGTAAGCAATGCAGCGCTGGATTCGGTCGCTGGACTAGAATAATGTAAATGGGGTATAGTGTAAACCGGCATTGGAATGCATTGGCACTGGATTGATCCTTTCCAGTGCCGGTTTACATTATTCCAGAAAGCAATCCAGCACTGGATTTGACCGCTGGACTGGAATAATGTAAACGGGGTATAATACTTATTTACATGATTTAGTTTTGTCGAAAACCTTACATAATTTTCTTTACTCACCGAGTACGAGTGCAAGTGACTCTACTTTTTTTTTACACAAGGTTTGACTCTACTTTTGTGATAATAACGTCTGTGGAATGCGTTGTCTGAGTGTGTCTTTCGCGATGGTTCCTTTCCAGTATTATTGGTGTCTTCAAATACTTAGTTCAAATCGAGAGTGAATCGGTTTTTTCTAACGGCGCGCGGCGCCTATCTGATTCTTTAACTTGATTATTGAATACATAAGTACCTACTTATATTTTGTCCTAATCTAAGGTTCTGTCGATGTGAATTACTTAGGTTGTTTAACGTACCTAGGTATATATAAATTTTGCAATTAACTTTCGTAAACTGTTTTCTGTTGATGTGGCTAGTTATGTTTTTGAGTCTCGATTTATTGTTACCTACGCATCACTATTAATTACATCATGGAATAGACAAAAGTCATGGAACAGTGTATATTATGTAGAAAAACGACAATTTGCTGGTTCGAACAACCAGCAAATTGTCGTTTTTCTGGCGGTGAAGTACTTATAAATGTTTGTTGTAGCAATTTTGTAATTTCGAACTGTACGGGGATGAAATTGGGTTTGAAATGGGGGATGAATGTCAATATGGAAGTTCCTAATCGTTGAAGATAAAACTATAAAACTCTTTACATAAACGCTTGGCACGAAGCCAATAAATGTTTGTTCTAGCAATTTTGTAATTTCGAACTGTATGGGGATGAAATTGGAGTTGAAATGGGGGACGAATGTCTCTTACGTATTCACACCTAAACAACTGAACCGATTTTGATGAAATTGTTTGAAAGTGATTTATTATAAGTAAGCTGTTTTTAGTAACGTGTCTGGGTATATAAATAGGTACTACCTGAGTTACCTTAGCCCTTTACACCCGAGATTAAGCGATCGTGAGTTTTGACTTTAAAAAAATCTACACTGCACACGAAACAACTTTTGCGGAAGCAACCGCCGTCGAACGATCATGAGACTATCTGAGAACCTGCGAAAACACACTTTATTACTATATGTGCAAGGTGGAACGGGTCAGTAGCCCGGAAGTCACGAGAGAGATGGCTGCGTTTTTTGACCACGCGACTCGGACAAGTAAGTATTTGATATTTTCGTAGTATTCATGGTTTACTAACTTTTTTTAATGTAAGTTGCTACTTTATAAGTTGTTAAACAATACTACATATGTTTTTGAATATTACTTTATTTATCAGTTGACACTATTCCTCCAAATTTAAACTCGCATGATCGTGGTACCTCGGTTGTACGACGGTAACTTAATAACAAAAAAATGTTAGACTGTAATTTTAATTATGTATTTCAATGCCTCGAATTGTATGTTTTTTTTACTTCTAGAGCGTCCACTCACGGAAGAAAATATTTGTAACCTTCTGGCGAACGGCAAGATCTCGGATTTTGAGGATTTGGACGACGATGGCATAGATTTTGATCCAAGCGTCTTGTTCCAGCACACTGGAAACCATGTGTCTGATCAGGGTGTTGAAGAAATACCATCTTCCTCTTTGGCAACAGTATCACTACTACCGTAACCACTATAAGAATTGTCAGATCCGCCAAATTTAAGAACAACTGCGCGAGAATCTCGGTCTGCTGTACGAGAATCAAGATATTCATCTTCTACAAGTGTCAGATCCAGATGGCCAGTAAAAAGCGGTGGAAGAGGACCTTCAAGGGGGCTAGGAGTAGCATCAGGACCAGAGTTACTAGAAAGCGAATATGGAAGCCAACTGCTTTTAAAGAAAAGACTCACAATTCTTCTGCCTTACCAATAAACCCGGTAAGACGACCAATTTAATATTTTTACCAGATCGACCTCATCTGGATGATAGCGAATATGATTCTCAAGTACCGAGCCGAGATGATAAAATATATAGACCAGCAGTTGCACCATTGGAAGCAAAAGGATATGAAGGATAACACTATACTGTCAGTGACGATATAAAAGCGCCTAGATCCTGTCGATTAGAAAATTGTCGCAGTCGTTACAAAAATCGGTGTGAGAAACGTGATACATTTATGTTTTTCACGAGATCAACATTGGTTTAAGACTTATCATTGTCATAAGACCTCCTCAAAAAGACTGGTTATTATTGAAATGAGTAAAGTTCCTATAATAACTTACAAAAAACCCGTAATATCTTAAAAATATATGATTTTGTTTAAAGTACGTCTAAAAACTGATCAATGTAATAAAAACGCGTTGATTTTATGTTATATTATGAAAATAAAACAATATTTATAAATTATTAATCGTTATTTTATTATTTTCCTTGTTTTATTTCGATATAATAACATAGACTCACGATCGTGCGACTTACAATTATTTCCTGAAACTCACGATCGTGAGGGTCTGATTGCTGGAAACCAGGTGCACGAGGATTTTTTTCAATATTTTTCTCATCATTTTTTATAACTATCTATCGCATGGCATAACATCAAAACACGATATAAAAGAACTACATCTCTCGGGTGTAAAGGGGTATTATTTATTTCGCGCGGACGAAGTCGCGGGTAACAGCTAGTAAATAAACAAAATAAAGGGTAGCTCCCATACAACAAACTTGATTTTTTTACCGTTTCTTGGTCGATACATTAGTAAAATTACCGTTATTAAACGGTGACAGACTATTTAACTATTCACAGAATATTTACACTTATGTTCTCTTTAAGTATAATTACATGAAATAAAATAAATAATTAAGGGGCTCCTATGTAATATCGCACGGAACCCTTCGTGCGCGAGTTCCACTCGCACTTGGCCGGTTTTTTTAACGTACTCCTCGTAGCTCGAAACATCGTTTCATGGTTGACTTTCCGAACACTCGAACGAAGAGGTTTGACGCTACTTTTGTGATAAGAACGTCTGGGCTGTAAGCTGTAAGAATGCGTTGCCTGAGCGGGTTTTCCCGATGGTTGCAATCTTGGTGACCTCAAATCGAGAGTGAGTCAGTTTCTTCTAGCTACCTAAGTGCGTTCCATCGTAGACCGCATCGTCGCTTAACATCGGACGAGATGGCGGTCAAGTTCTCTCATATTTGATCTAGCTCATATCACAACACAATTTCAAAGTGTTATATTATTGTGACACCTACTTTAGATACGTATATTGTTATCGTTATCTAAGGAAGAAGTCTATTAATTATTTATTCACGCGAGAGGTCAGGAGTTGATCTCTTTATCAGCTGGATAAGGAACTACTGCTAAAAGGCCAACGCTTTTTGCTGTGGTCTGTAGCGTGAAGTAAAATAATGCTTTGTAGTATAGCTATAGGTACTACCATAGAATAGATAATGTACTACAATAATTATTGTACGCAAACTAATACCGGTAACTGAACTTTTCAATCATAGCATTTTAGTCATTGTATAACCAGCCTAATTCATTTTTATTTTTTTTAAATAAAGACTGACGAGACGAACAGGACATGTGCCTGATGGTAAGCAACATGCCTGCCACATAACAGCACTAGTGACACGCAGCTATTGGAACATGAAGAGTCCAAATCATTACCTACACGGAACACAGTAATGTTTGCACATTACTGCTTGGCGGTAGAATAATTGGCAAAGGTGTGGTCCTTCCCCAGGCGGACTCTGCCAAGAGTCCTACCACTACTACTAGTCATGTTCCCACAGCTGGGACTCTGGGCCTTCACTCACAAGAAGAGTCACCAGACAAGGGCATGTTGACCAGCAATTCTACATGACCTCGAATATGCCTTTATAAAATTTTATGGTATAGGTACCAACTGGGGGAATAAGATGCAAGGCGTACGCTTTCAGCGATTCGGTGAAGCCTTCGCTGAATAGCTCAACCTCGTTTTAAAATATTAAAAAGTTGAGGAAAGAGGGCTCCTTGACTCCAGGAGGAAGTAGCTATCAGGACTGCCACTTACTAAGTTGAAAATGTTCCGACGTTGTTATAGTAAGCAAGATGTTTATTTTAGTTCAAAAGCCGTAGTATAAAACTTCTATTCTTAGGTATAATTTAGGTGATGTAAAAATTTCATTAGAATGTTACAAAGTCGACATGGCGCGGCCAGTGAGCAGTGAGTCACCGCTCCGACGTTAGTGTATCGTGATACAAATCACGTCCGACACTCAATCTGCCTGCCTCTAGCAATGCTGTAATACTTGGTTTTTCTGATAACCGCTTGCTACACCGGTGTGTAATATAGTACCCAAAAACCTAATATTGGTAACGTATTTGACAATTAAATATATAAAAAAAACATTCGTCGCATCTAATACAACGTCTTAGGATCGCTATTTCGTACCCTACCTGTATAAGATTGATTGAATCTAACGTTTTTTAGTGATAGTACCTACACCTCGTAAAGTGCGCTTAGGAAAGTACTCGTACCAAGGTACCTACTTCACGGACCTTGTCTTACTCGTATCAAATTTTATTTAAAAATATTAATGATTTAACTAATAAATCAGAGTAACAATAAGACTACGTTCAGATGACAAGCGCTCAACGCGCGTTTTTATAACCCATCTGAACGTAGTCTAACAGTTGTGGGGTTTTTTTTAAAGGAAGGCTCCTATGCGTCTACGGGCAGTCATATTAGTGTAGACCTCTACATATTGCAGACATTTGCATTACAAATAAAATGTCTAAACAAATTAGTACCTACATCCAACTGTTTAGCTTATTTTGCCATGTAAATATTGGCTTAGTTTAATTAAATGGATTTTATAATTTAAAATTTAAACAGACAGTAGGTAGGTTAAAATTAATTTATTTTCCCCATAGAATTCTGAAAAGCAGCCGTGTTTTTCCGTAAGTACCTAATGAAATTGTTATTCAATTATTATGTACGATTATGTAATTACTATATCACCTATCCGGCTCGCATAATAGGTACAGGCTTTGCTTAGTTCGGCGCTTTAGTGCTCAGTGAGGAAAGTCCACCACTTCGATTAGGTATTGTAGTGTGTCGAGCAGGGATGTAACGGAGGTTGTCTTATCGGAACCGAAGGCGGAGTTGGAGTTTTAAAATTTGATTTATCGGAGTCGGAACCGAAGTCGGAGGCATAGGTAGGATCAGAAGTGGTGGCAGGAGAGATATTTTTCGTGTTTTGTCAAACACGTGGACAGGATAAACAATGGCGGGCAATTCATTTATTTAAGGGGCTGGGATTTTGTACTGGCATTTACTTTCCACCACATTATGAGAAGATCATCTCAAATATTTATACACCTTACCTACGATATAAAAGATTCGGAGCCGAAGTCGGAACCGAAGGTGTAATAATAAATAGTAGGAATTTCCGACTTTTTGGAGTCGAAGCTCCGTAACATCCCTGGTGTCAAGTAATAATAAGTCGTAGTTTCGTGAGGAACTGGAAAGAATTGGGCACGTTACTTGGTTGATATTCTAATCCTAAGTCTTTCCAAAAGGGCGCTCGTAGAGGACCCACTGTCTTCGGACCCAAGGTCTTTATTTATCTACTAGCTGAACCCGCTACTTCGTTCGCGTACGTTGATCTTGCGACCTTATTAGTGCATTCGTAGTACTTACGTAAAAATGTTTGGATGGGTGGTCATTACACAAACCGAGTGATTTGTTTTTCCACACAAAAATATATTTATTCAAGTTTAGCAACTTCATATTTTATATTTTAAGCAACATCAAACACACTCGTAGTAAGGTTGTGGAGCACATAGCCGCAGTGTTAAGTTTGTAGGATTTTTATAGGATACATAACGAAGAGTCTGTACCTGATGTGCGTGATCTGATACTTACCCACTTGTACATTTTTACAGGATGATATCCTAAGTAGTAGATGATAGACTTATTAGCCGATGTAATATTTAAGACTCTAAACCATGTGTGTTTCAAATGTCAATCTAATTGGTAATGTCATTCTGTCGTTAATATTTTTTTCGTTAGGGCCCATGCTTTTTCCGAGATGATAGGTAGTATATGAGACTAAATAAACTATCTGTGTTTCAAATTTTAACCAAATCAAACCTTTACATAATATATCCATAATAATACTTAGTAAGATAACATTTTATTCAATTTTAGAAAAACAACGTTCTGCTTTGGTTCTGCTTCTGCACCGAAGCTTGTTGAACACTAAATTTAGTACAGTATTTGGATTGAAATAATATCCGAAAAAACAAAAACCGACTTCAATTATTATCATTTCACGTCAACTTACTAATTTCTAGTCAAGTAAATAGTTCACTCGACTAATTTAAGAAGCTATGACTACGTCGTCCAGATAAATAGATACTGGTGAACAATTCACACACAAAACTTTGGCTTTTTCCACCGCCAATGTCCCAGCCCTACTCAAACCGGAGTGGTCTTACGCGTGACGATGGCAAAAGATCTGACGGCATGAGTTTTTTGCCTTGGAAGTTGAGTCGGCCCCTAGTGTGGGACGCAGCTTATGTCGATACTCTAGCACCATCACTTCTTCGAGAGACACATGGTAAGGCCAGTGCAGCGGCTAATTCAGCTGAGCGTCTCAAACGGCGGAAATATGCAATCCTCGGTAGTGGTTTTATATTTAAGCCTTTTGGGGTTGAGAGTTGAGACATCGTGCCTGTGAAGGCCGGGAGCTGACTTCATCTTCAAAAGCCTTTCCGAGAGCTTGGCCGACGCAACGCGTGACCAAAATGCTAGCGTTTATTTGGTCCAACACATATACATCGCTATTCAGCATGGTACTGCCGCCAGCATGCTGGGCACGCTTCCGACTGGTAGTGGGCCTGAACATCTTGTCATCCAGTTTTTGTTAATATTCAAAAAACCGCCTCCCTGTTTTCCATATAATATAAATATGTACATGGTAAAAACGGGACCCTATTACTGAGACTTCGCTGTTCGTCCGTTCGTCTCTGTCACCAGACTGTATCTGAAGAACGGTGGTAGCTAGAGAGTTGTAATTTTCACAGATGATGTATTCATATTGTCGCTGTAACAACAAATACTACATTACACATTTTCTAATAAATATCAGATTGTGTTTCGTACCATGAGCTGCCATTTTGTGGAAAAACATAAGACAGGTACTGTCATATTATTACCTGACGATAGATGACGGATGACGGATGACGGATTTGAGTACTGTGTGCCTACCAGGACGTCTACTCTGTTTCTACGAAAACGAAATTTCGAAAAAAAACTCGCGACTTTCCTTCTCTCGTTCTACTTCGTTTCGTCCGATACAACATTGTTTGACGTTTAAATGTTCTAAGAATACTGTAATTAGAGTAGGCTTAGAACATTTAAACGGACAAAACGAAGGATCGAAGTAGAATCGGAGTTGGAAAATCGCGAGTTTATTTCGAAATTACGATTTCGAAACTTTTAAAACGGAGGTTATAATCGGAGGTGAGGTGTATAAATATTGCAGATAATCCTTTATTGTGGTGGATAGTAAATTAAAATACAAAATCCCAACTTCCTAAATCAATTGCTCGTCACTGTTAATCGTGTCCACGTGTTTGGCAAAAAAAAAACCCAATAAAAATGTATCTCCTGCCACCACTTCTAATCCTGCCTATGCCTCCGACTTCGGTTCCGACTCCGATAAATAAAATTTTAAAACTCCGATTCCGCCTTCGAATCCGATAAAATGACCTCCGTTACATCCCAGCAGGTCTACTACGAAAACAAACTCCGAATGATCGCATCCGATCGACAGCTGAATCGGATTGTAGCCTACCACGAAAAACATTCGGATCGATACATTTTGGGTCGAAAGTTATAGACTTAGGTCGGATGAGGGTCGGATCGAACGAAACGGCCGATCTGATCCACCGACCAATTGTCTTTCGTGGTCGGAAACTTCATAAGTTCGGCCGATATATCGTTTATCGGACTTCGTAGTAGACCTGCTGTTGTTTACATTGTCACAGAATACTTAGAAGTTAGTATGTACCGAACTTATTAATTCCGTTATTATTTAATTTCTATGTTATTTCCGAACCACACGACCAATAATGCTAAAATTTTAATGAGACTATATTAAAAATGTGTTCTTTCTAACAAAATAAGAATTAATAAAATTGAACAACGCAAACATGAGTTACAATCAAAAACACATTCTGACTTTAACCCCTTTCTGCAAGAAAACCGTGCAGAATTTGGGGATTAAAAGTAGACAGCTACCATCTACTTATTATGATCTTAAATCATGTGAGGTTTCATTTGAATTGAATCAGTAGTTTCGGCGTGATGTGAGTTCCCTATACACACAGACAGACAGACAGACAGACAGACATGAAAGAAAAAAAATGCAGTTTCGCCATCAGTATCGACTATGGAGTGCCCCCAAAATTTTTTTTTCAAAATATCTTCAATGTACAGAATTCGACCCGCTACAGTTTTATTATAAGTATAGATAGGCTTTATACAATTGCTTTTCTGCTAAGTAAAAAGTATTTATTTATTAAGTCCACCAACACATTCAAGAAGTTAAAACATTAAATAAGTACAGGGCTAAGTGGCACAATAATAATAATTATAGGTGGAGACATCATGCACACAAAATGTTTGCCGAGAAACTGAATAATATTAAATATAATTGAGTAATTGTTTAGATTATTAATTAAATGTCAAGTAAGAATATTACACTACATAATATAGTGATTTGAAAATTTTATTAAAAAGTTAGAGATCTAAGGGATCCCATCCCATTCACTGCTGGCAAAGATGTCGATGTAGTAATCTATTTAATAATAGGTATTTAGTAAAATTATCTGTGAGTTTCTAAAACGAAAATTATCGCAATTAAAAAAGACTAAAAGCCGGGTCACACAGAGGCGATCCGATAGCGATAGCGATCCGAGACGGGATTTTTTGTAATGTTCGAATTTGTATGCAACCTGACAGCCTGACACACAGCAAGCGGGCGCGATCTCATACTCGGATACGATCCGGATCGCTATCGCTATCGGATCGCCTCTGTGTGACCCGACTAATCAGATGAAAAATCTGAGAGACATGATTTCACAATTTCCATAGTAATAACTTCGTGTAACACTATTTGTGCGTTTCATTAAAACAATATTGCTAGTTTTGTATAAGTATATTTATTGGATTTAATTCCATTCCAGTATGTACATACAATTAACATAATGCAGAACTTGTTAAACTTACAATAAAAGATAAGTGTCGCCATCTGTTATCGATCTACTGCACTAAAAGAGTCACACTAGATCACACTAGATGTCGCTACTAGTAGTTATATCTTGGCAAACAAAGCTCAGTCTCACACGCATATTTTTTGACAAAATAATAATTTTTAGGGTTCCGTAAAACGTAAAACTTATAGATTCGTCATGTCAATCTGTCTGTCCGTATGACACAGCCACTTTTTGCCGAAATTATGAGAACTACACTGTTGAAACTTTGTAAGTAGGTAGATGTATTCTGTGAACCGCATTAAGATTTGTACAAAAAAAAAAAAAAATTTGGGTTGCCCCCCATACTGAGAACTGTAACTCAAATTTTTTTTTAAGTGAAAACTTCTTTAGGCGCGCCTAGTCCGATTTTTCGTGGGCTGTGAATTGGATTCATTTATCACGCTCGGGTATGATAAGAAAGCTTCGGGTAAACTCGGGACCATGGCTATTGGCCATCTAGAAACGCATCAGCCAATGGGAAATGCTGACGCATTTCTAGATGGCCACGTCAAGATGGCGAGGCCACGCCCTCCGGTTACACCTGTGTAGTTTCCAAGGTAACCTATCAAATTCTGAGTTATAGGTTTTCACTTCTATCGGCAGTTCCTATGACTGCCAATTTTTTTGACGTGATAACGTCTTATAATTCGATGGAAGCCGGCTGCACGCCCACAAAACATGACGTCATGTACCGTTACCGCGTTACCGTCGGTCGTTACCTCGCCGCATGTTTGTTACAGTTGTATTAATTATTTCGACCAGTAGTTCAAGCGGGGATGTAGCTCAGTGGTAGAGCGTTCGCTTTGCATGTGAAATGCCCCGGGTTCGATCCCCGGCATCTAAAAGCTTTTTTGCATTGTTTTGATTGAAAATGACTAAATTCTACTGTTTACTCTTTACTTTGTACTCTTTTACATACAAATCTATTAAACAAATGAAATTAAAATTTTCTTTTGTAAAATGCTACCATTCCATCAGTATTTTCTTAAGACGTTGTCACGTTCTATCGTCAGTAAACCGACTTTACAGACAAACATTTTTTTTCATCAAACCTACACGTGTGGGGTGTCTATCGATAGGTCTTTAAAAATGATATTGAGGTTTCTAATATAGTTTTTGTCTACACTGAATAATTTGCGCGAGAGACACTTCTAAAGTGGTAAAATGTGTGTGTCCCCCCCCTCTAACTTCTAAAGTAAGAGAATGAAAAAACTAAAAAATATATATGATGTAGGTACATTACCATGCAAACTATCAACGAAAATTGGTTTGAACTCGATCTGATGAGTAGTTTTTTTTAGTACGTCATAAATACACTATTATTAAAACTTCGATCAAAGTTACAACGAACTACAAGAACTATGTTTGTGTACTATGTATTATGTTACTTGCTGCAACGGAACTCTTCATGGGCGAGTCCAACTCGCACTTGGCTACTTTATTTTCATGAGGTTTCAAGATACGAATAAATAAACTTTTCAAAAATAGTTCTCAATTTCGCCATAGATGGCGCCTTTTTAATTTCGTTAGATACATTCAGGGCCTGATTAACCCTTAGGCTAATTAGGCTGCAGCCTAGGGCGCGAGGATCTGAAGGGGCGCGCTGAAATCATCTGGGTTTGTCGAAGGGACAGTTCAGGTTTCAGAAAGACCTCTCCACGACCGACGCCGTTCGTCCGAAAGTCCGAAGGAAGGTGTGCTCCAGTGGCGGCGTATTGTTTACGGTGCCTCCTAACATAGTAAACGCGTTCTACATCCTAATCCACCACACCACAACCACAACAGAAGTGCTGGAGTAGCCCAATATCTATGGCGCATCGTAAGAGACTACCTCTTTCACAGAGAGGTGATGTCCCCAACATTAGAAAGGGAGGGAGCTTATCCTCATGTCACTTGGGGTTCGACAGGAGTTTGCTCTTTTTGCTACCCCTGTGGCACTTCGGTTGTTCGGTTACAAATAAGCAGCGCTAACTTTTTTTTTTCCTATCGCATGTAGGTCCGCTTTTGACCACCAACTCGCCTGATGGTAAGCGACGGTGTGGTCGAAGATGACGCACGTTGACCTAGAAAGTACCTATTCACTCTGACCTTGAAAAGTTCTAGATTGTATCTCTCAGGGAACAAGGAGGCCGGCAACTTATACCACTCTAAAGCAGTACGTACGAGAAAAGTGGATTCAAACCGTTTTGTACGGATTTTGGGAATATCCACAGTGTATGGGTGGTAGTGGGCCGACTTACGACTTGCAAACTGCGTTGCATCGGTGTCGCTTATTATGGCAACGGCACGCTGGTTATTGTGAGGGGCGGAGGTTTCACGAGGTGGCGGTGCTGCTGGTGCTGACAGTGGTGGCCAGGATTAGGAGCATCGGTCTAGAGGTGGTTTTTCACAAGTTGGAGGCCATCTATTCTGTTTTGATTCGTGATTTCTGACGGACACCTTCACCTGCACCTGCAAGCTCTAGCTTCTAATATTGTGGTGTGTGGCGTGTCTGTCGCTGGCAAGCTGACACTGTAATATTTCGGTATTTGACAGCAGATCAGCTGATCAGATGGAAGTTTGGGGCGTATTTGCGTCAACTTGAAGAGCGAACTGTCTCAGGGCCAACGCTGAGTGGGTTCAGTGAGAGCGACATAGGTACTATCGGGCACGGGAGCATCAGACGGTACCTTATTTCTTTTAGCTTAAAATTATAGAGACAGCAATAGCAAAACCAAAGTCGATGTAGTTAGGCGGTAGAAAGGCAGGTGTGTCACCAGTGCAATTGCGCAGATCACACCGATCAACACGCATTGAAGATGTACCCGGGAGAAGTGGCGCACCTCTTACTGCCTACTACCTCAGCCAAGATGTTTAGCAGTGAGAGGTCATGGGAGGCGGTGGTCTCCTTTTGAGGAATCATTATCTCGCAGAAGTCGCAGATGAAGATAGCTGAGGAGCAAGAAGGAGGTGGACTCTCGCTTGTCCGCGAAGGAGGAAGTGGTGACGAGAGCGAGCCACTCTGGCTCGTACCTACACCATCTCCACTTAGAGAGCCTGAGGTGTCGGACGTTCAATGCCACCCAGCACCCTATTTCAGCAGGTGAGGTGGTGGCCCTCCCGAAAAGGTGACGCTAAAGTACTGCTGGTTTCCGTTGCATGGTTGGTGTGCAAGGGTTCTAGCCCCGCGACAGGGTCAGTGACAGGTCTACGATAGAGTCAGCGATAAGGTCGCTGTCGAGTGTGAGAGCGCTCTCGCGAATCAGTCACAAAATCACTGCCGGAGAAACCCGGGGTTTACTTTCGAATCCTTTGAGGGTACTGTAGGCTCTTGCGTGCCTCCTCAAAAAAGCCCTGGTATAAATCAGGTTTAAATTTAATTAATTTGTACACTAGGAAACAAAGTCACAACTAATATACTAGGTACTTTTTGGGCCGACCGTAAGATACCTGCCCTTCTACTGCTAAACTAAATCGGTTTTGGCCTTTGCTATCTCTATAATATCAAACGAAAAGAAAAGAGATAGCAATACCAAAGCTAAGGACTTTCCGTTTGGCGGTAGACCCTCTGGTGGGGGCGCGTCTTCATAATTAGCCTAGGGCGGTCAGAACTCTTAATCAGGCACTGGATACATTTTACAAAATGAAACGTCGGCGCCATATTTGTCGAAATTGACAGGACTATATATATATATATGCATCCTGAAAACTGTTAAAACATTATGTAGGAAAAAAGTTACGATTTATAGAGACGTTCCTAAGTCAAGTATAGTTCGGCCGTTGTAGGATGTATTCTCTGAAATCCATTCTCACGGTAGGTAATACCGCGTATCGGATACGCAAATCTTAATATTGTACTGTTATATTTTACTCCATTGCTAGGGATCTAAAAAAGCTGACGAGAAAACCTATAAAGTCTATCAAAGATTAATGGCTACATTATCTTCTTCTTATACATAAAAATGCATCATGTATGTACGCTCATAACTTTTGAATGACTACACCAAATTGGATGATTATTAGTTTTATGTATTCGTTATTGTCGGGACGACGTTTGTACGGCAGAAAGGAGACGGCCCATTTTCCATGGGCATTTGCCCCACAGAAAAAGTGCAAGAGACTTGACCAAAATTGGATCATTGTATAGGATTTTTAATATATATTGAGGAACCGTTTATGTTTTTATCCTGTATAGCGGGGTTTGAAAGATATCAACTAAAACATTGAAAAAAAATAACGCCGCAAGTAGGCAATCAAGAACGTGATTATGTACTTACTACTAAAAGAAGGTAGTAAATTCATTACTTTGCGACTTAGGTACTGTGCTCAGAATAATGTCGACTCAACACAGAGAAGGACCGGAGATTCGGCCAAACCACAAAAAAATACGAAACCTTTGGAAAATTAAAGAAATTCCATGTCACCGAGCGAATCGATTTTCGAACGAATTCTTACTGTACGTAAACTTCAACTAAACAATAATAGAGAAAAACATGGCTGACTTTGACTTTAATCTGTACACATAGGTTTTAATATTAAGAATATTCAAATTGGGTACTGACTACTGACCCGAAGACAAATTACGAATTAAACCTTAACAGCCTTATTTAAATTCACAAAAACTTCGCAAGCGTGTGTTAGCGCCGTACAACGCCATCTAGTTTGGTTTTATGGAACTACAGTACCTTCATACAAAATTACTTATACATAGTCATTCAGGTACTTTTATATCACCAATTTGCAATCCCCGCTTGGCAGGTTAGTATTGAATGTACAGTTTGAATTATTTAATTATATGTTATTTTAATTAAATAACTTGTTTAGGTCTCCGGGGCTAATTAAGTACCTAAACTTGAAACGACTTGGGGCAGAAATGAGCCGTCTCCTTTAAAGATGACGAATAAAAAGTATGGTGGTACGAAGTTCGCCGAGTAGCTAGTCTTCTCACCACGAAATCTCAGAAACTACAAATGCTACGAGTCTCAAATTTTGGATGGAGGTGTCTTTTAGCACGTAGGCGCTCGCTAAGACGGGGTTTCGCGAAATACGACCCCTAAAAGGGTGAAACCAGGGATGAACGGTTGTATGAAAATTCCGCCTTTTCAAGGTTATAAGCATGAAATCAAATGAAATTTGTATGGGTGTATAAACACTGTCTCAGTTCCCTCAGTTTATTTAATTGCGCGGGCAAAGTCGCGGGTAAAAGCTAGTAGTCTATAAAATCCTTGAAAATTGCTTTACGCTACACTTGAATCTCATCCGAAGGTCGTCTGAGTGTACAAGGGGCCGTTAAGTATTAAGTAACGCAATTTGGGGGGGAGGGGTGTCTTGTGAAACATTTCGGTCCGTTATGGAGTTTTTTTTTACTTAAAAATTATCAGGAAATTTAAAATCTCCCTAGTTGGCAACTTGTGTGGTAACTTTTAAGTAAAAACGATCACTTGGATGTTGCCTAATGTTTACGTAGACGTTAGAGTGAGAGGAAGGGTGTTAAAAATGTTAAGGGGGTATAAAATCTTTGAAAATCGCATTACGTAATGTTTCAACGCTCGTAGACGTTAGAGTGAGAGGAAGGGTGTTAAAAATGTTAAGGGGGTATAAAATCTTTGAAAATCGCATTACGTAATGTTTCAACGCTCCTCTAGGCTAGTTAGAAGGGCAGAGGTTAAGGGCCGGCTGACATGTGGCATAGCCGGTCGTATTCCAGGTGCTAGGGACCAGTCATGTGGCTCAGCCGTTTGTAGTCGATCTTGTCGAGCTGCACCAGCGGTCGCAGCTGGTCTGCGAAGGCGCGCATGTCTTCAGCGATGGCGTCCTGCCCCTGAGGCGCTAGAACCTGGAAAGTAAATAGTATTGTAGCAAAAAAAAAATGTGTTTACACTGCTGGAACTAGAGACCTTCTCACATAAAGAAGAAATTCAAGACCCTCCATCATGTTGGCCAAGTGTGGGTTGTGGATAACGCATGTCAGCAGATGTGGCCTTTCAGTGGAAAGATTTCCCTCAAACCGGAACACAGCAATGGTTTCACATTACTGCTTGGCGGTAGAATGACTGGCAAAGGTGCTTGTTGGATCAAATGATAATGACGATGAATCACAAACTTTAAGACTAACTCTCAGATTTATTTCCTAAATGACATTCCTAAATAAACAGATGTGTATTCTGAATGGATAATTGAAAATTCATTTAAATTATTGAGTAAGTAACATTTAAATTAATATGAAGTATTATTTGGAGCTTGATTGGTAGTCAAATAGAGGTTGTAGGGAGTGGAAATTTACCAAATGAGTGTAAAACTGAACACGACTAAATGACTTTACTCAGAAACGGATTGTATCTGAGTAAAGTCATTTAGTGCCTAAAATGTGAATAAAATAATTGAAAATGTAAAATATCTTTACTTACAGACAGTTCTACAAGATAGCTCTGGGATATTGGTTCGGGAGGTATAGAAGTCTGTGGTGATATTTTGAACACTTTGGACACTGTGATCTTCATACGGCCTTTGCGGAACATATATCCTGAAAACAGAAAATAATACTATTAGTATTATTCTTAGTAAATATTACTAATAATAAGACTAATTTAGCAAAAAAGTATAGAGTTTTTGTGACTATGGCTGTTGGAACACCGGGAGTAATTAAAGATAATTTAGATTGCTATTAAGTTATGGGTATTCAATATGAGTTTAATAGCTACACATTGTTATTATGTTTACCTCTTCCTTCTATGTACTACAATAATAATCTCATTGTAGGCCTATTTAAACAGAGTTATAACTAACCAGCGACCCACCCCGGCTTCACACGGAGTAATGCTAGTACAAAGTAGTAGTACAAATAAAAATGGTTTTTGTGAGTTATCCCTGAGATATTATACATATTATACCGTAGCAGACTTTTTGTAGACCTTTTTACAGGGTAAAATACTGCAGTACAGTATTTTGATTTATCTCATAGATTCAGCCTGCATTGGCAATTAATGTAAGCAAGTGCAAAAAAAATAATTTTGATATCACATTAGTAACCTATAAAAATCAGTTGTTAGGTAGTTTTAAAGACCTAAGCATACATAGGGACACACAGAGGAAAGTGACTTTGTTTTATTCTATGTACTGATATTAAATATTAATGTTCTAAAATGCAAAGTAAATTTACAAAATCATATTGTTTTTATATATTTTTCTACAGAAAATATGTAAACATTGAGAAATAAGTAACATAGTTAGGTCTATGTTTGACTGCAATTTGCTTGTTGTAAAACCGTAACACGGCCAAGGAAACAAACCAAACTTTAAAAAAAAACTATTTTAAAATATAGTAGTAGCAAATAGTGCCCTTGTCGATAAAAGCAAACTCTTCCAGGCAATTGTGGGATGGAAATGGAGTTATAGCCTATATGTTTATAAAAATGCCTAGGATATTTATTATCTATTCTATATCTTATATTCTTTTTAAATTTTAAATGTAACTTCCTAGGTTTGATTAAAATTTTGAAAAGCTTAATTTACATTAATATGAAATTTCAATTGTTGCCATTAACTAGCTTTGTGTTAAAATCCATATTTTTATCAAAATCATATGTCCTGTTTTGTTCTGGAATACTGATTTACGGTTTATTTGCTATTAGAAGTAGTGAGAGTTGAAGGAGAACATTCTTACCTTTTATACTGTATTCAAATTCTATTCTACAACCAAGCTCAGTGAGGAACTCAATGAGCATTCCATTACAGGCGATATCGAGGCTGGAGCGCACCACAGTGGGCCGGTTCTTGTCACCCAGATCAGGCTGTCCGATGTAGCGGAGTTGGAAAGGCATGTCACGGAAATCCAAAGCTTTACGCACTCGTAGCATCAGAGGGGCAGCCTGGAATTATTAATTTTAGTATTGAGAACTTTTAATTGTTTTCTATTTATCTAATTGTTTTAATTATGCCTTTATTTACATTTAGTATGTAAAATTCTTTGAATTTTCAGATAACGCAAAGATAAAAATACTAGTGTCTTACTATTTTTGTTGTTTCATTTTCACATGTAAGACATCAAAAATACTACCATAAATAGATGTTACTGAAACTTTCCTCATAGCTCAATTTTTTTTTTGGGAAATGTTACGAGCTGCACTTGAGCCAGCCATTCAAACTATATTTTTAAAGGTTTAGGGACAAGGACATCTGTATTCTTGAAAAAAAAAAAAATACCATACCTGTTGATTAGGATCTCGTAAGCTAAAACATACTTCTTGGTCATCAAATGTCTCTGGACCTGCATCAACATTATCGCACAAACCTCGGAGACGGTGAAGAAGCACTTCTACAGCAGAGTCTAGAACAGATCCCTGAGAATAAATAAAATTAGAATATAGATATAATGTTAGAGATGTTCTTTTTTGAAAATATTTGGATACATTTAATTTTCTCACCTGCAGTAGATATTCCTGATTTGGAATAATATTTGCTTTTAGAGCTTGTGACAAGCTATCCGTAGCTGTGATAGGAGCTGCATTGGCAGCAGACATTGTTTACTTGGGATTTAGATCTCTTACTTGTGTTGAAACTTCACAGATACCTCGGAACTCGGAAACTCACTTGCGAGACTACAAGCACAAGTAACTAAAATGTAAACATTACACTCTTTGGGCCTTCGACTATATCAACAAAGAGAATGTAAATTGTAATAATTGTATATCAACTCCAGACACATAGGTAATGTAACATTGTAACAATATCACAATACACAATATCGCAAATACCCAATTACCCCAGGGAAGCAAAGAGAATGTAAACAGGGAAGTAGAACGACATCAACGCATGAACGCAGTGTGACCAGATTTAGTTTGACAAATCTACTCACGATAAGGCCGAAACATCAACGACAAAAGATTATCAATAGCAATGAACATTGAACAATGATACCTACATGATAATAGCTTGATATGGCTTGATAGCAACTAATGATGGGTTAATAGTTAATACCGATATTCACCAAGATTACCTAATATGAATATATTAGTCTCACAATATAATAATATTTATACTAGTATATCAGATTAGTAATATTTTTCGGCTGCTAGTGCACTAATACGAAAGTGAGGAATATCTATATCTAGCGTTTTTTGACTCATATTGAATATATTCTATTTAGTTAAGAGATTGGGAATATCCAACGGATTCATATATTAGTTATCCGACATATTCTGATATGCTAATATTTAATTTTCAAATAATCTCAGATATGACTATTCACAACTGGTTGGATAATATCACTCATTCGTTTGGTTTCATTCCTCGACACAGATCTATGTGAATGAAAGATTAGGTACCGTATTGGTACTTAATCTGTGGTATGATTAACATGTTTTGGGGTTACTTGCTCATTGGCCGATACTCAAATGGTGATATTTATAAATTCAACTGTCGGATAAAATATATGTTTTTGAACATTATTAATAAGTAGATAATTGGTTTTCATCTGTTCTTGCCACTTTCAAACACAACTAAATATGATAGTTATGTACGGACCTACTGCTCCGGATTGATTATAATATGCAAAAAATAAACACAAGTAGAAGAAGAAGTAAAACACAAAAATTGTGAATTCATTGTCATCGCTAACAATATTAGCTATTTAGCAGATCTATTTAGCAGATAATAAATGGCGGCACAATCTATGAGTCAAAAAACGCTAGATATAGATATTCCTCACTTTCGTATTGGTGCACTAGCAGTCGAAAAATATTACTAATCTGATATACTAGTATAAATATTATAATATTGTGAGACTAATACGAGGGTCAAACTGAAAGTTCTTAGAAAATCAAAAACTGATTACATTAGCCAGTTATTAGTTTTATTTTATCTTTTCAAAATATTGTCCATTCACGTCAATACACCGCTGCATGCGATGGAACCACTGGGAAAAGCACTTTGCCCACTCGTCCTTAGGGGTCTCTTCAATGGCATCGCGATACGCAGCCACCGCTTCTTCAGCATTCATAAACCGCTTTCCTTTAAGTTTTTCTTTAATTTTTGAAAATAAATAAAAATCACAAGGCGCGAGGTCGGGGCTATACGGCGGGTGACCCAGTAATTCAACGTTTGATGTCGCCAAATAGTCGATCGTTCGCTTGGCGGTGTGCGATGAGGCGTTGTCGTGGTGAAGGAGGATCCTACTGCGAGGTCGTTTCTCTCGAACTTTTTCCAAGACAAGTGGCAAACAATTGGTAGTGTACCATTCTGCAGAAACTGTTTTTTGATCCTCTAACACAATTGTTGCGAAATGACCTATCCTTCCAAAGAACGAGGCCACCATTTTTTTCCCCGCACTTCGATCTCTCTTCACTTTAGTTGGCAACTCCTCGAAAGGAAACACCCACTGAGCAGATTGTCTTTTGGTTTCAGGATCATAACAGTAAATCCAGCTTTCGTCACCTGTTAGTATGTCGAACACAGCATTTGAGTCACCTCCGTTAAATCTTTCAATCATTTTACGGCACCAATCCACACGATGGAGTTTTTGAGCCTCAGTCAAATTATGAGGTATCCACCGGGCGCAAAGCTTCCTGACCGCTAAATGTTCGTGTAGGATTTTGTGCACTTGACTCATACCGATGCCTAAGCTTGTCCGAATCTGCTGATAGGTCACTCTTTTGTCAGTCTCTATCATACGCCGCACAACACAGATGTTATCTTCAGTCGTCGCCGTAGAAGGCCGTCCCTCACGTAAATCATCAGTGAGATTAGTGCGACCACGTTTAAACTCATTAAACCAGTTGTAAACAGTCGCACGAGATGGGGCTTCATCGTGAAAGGCCAATCGTAGTCTATCATAACTTTCTTGTTGACTTAAATGACATCGAAAGTCATAAAAAATCATTGCACGAAAATTTTCTCGTGTTAAATTCATGTTGACGTGACACAGACAATTTTCAATTTGCCGCCAAATCGTAAAACAAATGACAAATGAATGAAGTATATACTCAGTAATATTGGCAAAGAGTTCTATTTTCAAATTATAGAATTATTTTTTTATTATATTGTTTATAAGTGGCCAGTTCTAAGAACTTTCAGTTTGACCCTCGTAATATATTGATATTAGATAATCTTGGTGAATATCGGTATTAACCTATTAACCCATCATTAATAGCCATTGATATCAATTACATATTAATAAGAAAAACATTGTTTTTTTGGCCATGGATACCTACTAGTCATTCAGCCAGAAAAACATATTATGTAGAAATATTCAAAGAGTTACTAGCTGCAAATAATTTTTACCCAGATGCCGGTTCCACAGTCATCTTAGCCAAAAGACCTTCTGCAAATGCAAAATCGAAGAATCAAATGGGTCAAATATTTATAATTCTAACAAATCCGTGAGGTAGATTATGGATTTCCACGCCCAAAAACGTGCCGTACGTGCCATCGTTGGCGTATCGCGATGCACATCCGTCAGACGTCAGACCATATTTCAAAGAGCTTGACATACTTACGTTACCTGCTTTAGTGATCTAGCAGGTGGCTGTGTATGTCAGAAATAATCTAGAATCATACAATACACGAGGAGAGAGATTTTCTCGCAACATACGTAACGCAAACAAGCTGGATGTTATACCACACTCTCTCAAGAGGTCACGGAAGTTAACTCACATTATGAGACCTGAAGCAGAACATCATCACTCGCTCAAGGTCACGCGGTTTTACCCTACAGCTAGACCGTTCCTCCCAGGGAACAAGTGCCAGTCGGTTGTCAGACGTTCGAGCATGAGCGCTCGCGCAACACGTTTCCCGCGCATACTGCTATTCGATATGTCGACAACCCTCCGCGCCAGACAGGGACAGAGTTACGCGTTAGAAGAGAGCGCAAATGTTTAGTTGAAAATCGCGACAGGTATTGAGCGCTAATGCGAGCTGAATTGAACTTTGTTGTGTCCTAGCAAGAGTCGCTATTTATATAATTGTTTTCGCTAAGTGAGTGTTCTGTACTTGTACTAATATTTATTCTGAGCCTGAAGTTCATAACACTCTTCCCAAAATAATTATATCTGCTCCAAGTTTTGGCAGCTTCAAAAACAGATTAAAGTGCTGGCTTATCGATAAAACTTTTTATAGTTACACCGAATTTTTAGAGAATGATGGCAAAGTCCTATAAAAATGTATACAAAAAAAATTTGGCAGTCATAGGAACTGCCGATAGAAGTAAAAACTTGTGACTCGAATGTATTCGCTTTTAAATGAATTAAGTATCTACTTTCTATATTACCTTGTCACAAGATTACTTAGTTATAAAACCATCGTAGGTCTATGTACATTCGCATAATTTCAACACCGCCAGCTAAATCGATGGTTGCGCCATCTAGTTTTATATCAACGTAACTATACAGAATATACTCTTTACTGTTTCTGCTGCCCTGGTACCTACTGGTACCTAGGGGCAAACTCTTTTATATTTCTGTTGTCCTGGTATCTGGAGATAAACGCTAGGCTGTTGGAGGTAGGTAATCGAAACTCTTTACTGTTTCTGATACCCTGGTACCTACCTGGCCGTTTTTACCGAGTTTACCCGAAGATTTCATATCCGATCCGATCCATTATCATATCCAAGCGTGACGATTGATGAATCCATTTCACAGCCCACGAAAATTCTGTCTATAGCGCGCCTAAAGAAGTTTTCACTTCAAAAAATGGTTGTCTGTAAAGTCGGTTTACTGATGATAGTTAACGTGACAACGTCTAGTATTTGTGTTAAGCGCCATCTAGGTAAAACATTCTGAAGCTTTTTGAAAAGCTGTTCAAAGCGCATCTGCTTCATCATTGTACTAGCACAAGTTCTTAACTTCATATCGTCGCTTTTCTAAAACATGGACAGACTCCTTGAACGTAATACACATTTCACTCACTAGATGGTGCGAAAAGTAATAAGGCGAGGTAATGGTAACTATTACCTAATCTATGGCGGTAACGTTACATGACGTCATGTTTTGCGGGCGTGCAGCCGGCTTCACCGAATTATAAGACGTTATCACGTCAAAATATGGCAGGCATAGGGCATAGGAACTGCCGAAAGAAGTGAAAACTTATAACTCAGAATTTGGTAGCTTACTTTGGAAACTACACGGGTGTAACCGGAGGGTGTGGCCTGGGCATCATGGCATGACCATCTAGAAATGCGTCAGCTTTTCCCATTGGCCGACACATTTCTAGATGGCCATGTCATGATGGGCAGGCCACGCCCTTTTGGCATCTAGAAATGCGTCAGCCAATGAGAAATCATTGGCTGACGCATTTCTAGATGGCTATGATCCCGAGTTTATCCGAAGATTTCTTATCATACCCGAGTGTGACGGTCAGTGGCGTAGCTAGGTAACCAAGGGCCCTGGGGCAAATAAAAATATAGGGCCCCACTGCTATGTAAACTGATTAGGTTTTATCAAATAAAATTATGAAATATACCATGGACGTATAAAAAAGTCGGACGTAGTCTCGCTAAAACAATAACTGTTTCCATAGAGTCGGCCACTTATATGCACGTGTGCGTGTATGTGAGCGTGCAGCCTGTATGTCAGTGCATACAGGCTGACACGCTCACATACACCCATCAGTGGGCCATTACACGTGCAAACTTGTGTAGGTTTATGTGTCAGCCTATCAGTGCCAACCTGACAAAGCACACGAAAAAATGTGGCCGACTCTAGTGACACAGTTTTTGTTTTAGTGAGACTATACTATTATACTATTTTAGTCTGACTTTTTTTATACGTCCACGGAAATATGTATACAAATACTTTAAAATTCCTTATCATTCCCATCTTATCCGTTCCTATTTGCGTAAGTTTAGAACGCTTTACGTAAATATTTACGTCCTTTCAAATTTTACCGCTTCACGGTATTTAATTTATTTCCAAATTATTTTTTTAACCGTTCTCGAAAACAAGAACGAAATTAAAAAAAATGATTTACCCCCGGCTACCTCGGATTTGTAATCTGTACAACATTTTACTAGTCAAGCCCTTTCATTTGATACCCATATTGAGGAAGTAGAGAAAAAAAGATGTAATTAATTAATAAAATTATAAAACGCCATTTTGTGATGGCGGCCATCTTGGATTTGAAATTTGTCATAGTGTGTAGTGTTCTACTAGTCAATCCCTTTCATTTGATACCCATATTAAGGTTGATTGTGAAGAAATATTTTGCTCGCCATTTTGTGGAGGCGGGCATCTTGAATCGATATTAACCAAAAATAGCTAAGAACCACCGCACTGAAATTAACCTTCAAATTAAAAAAAAACACATCGAAATCGGCCCATCCGTTTGAGCTCTACGGTGCTACAGACAGACACACACACAGAGACAAACAGACATCGACGTCAAACTTATAACACCCCTTGTTTTCTGAATCACTGAGTCAATCTGACAATCTGAGTCACCCCTGAATCGTTCCTGGTGCAAATGTGCCCAAAACGCTGGCTGCATTGCCTCGCTGAATAGCGATAGCTATTCTCTGCCTCGGGAACGGCCCAGAGCGGGACACCACTTTGGTTGCATAGACGACGCCTAATCTCTCGGATTAAATCCTTTCCATCGGCTCCCCAACTACCCATAGTCTCCACGGCCACCGGAACAAAAAAATACTGCGGCTCCATAGCCGCGTACTTCTGGCGATTTTTAGTTGCTACCACCTCCGCTGCTGCTGCCGGAGCATGGATGGTGCGACCCAGGTGCGTAGCCGTGACAGTGCTGACACACGTAGCGTCCCACACCAAAAGCACTTGCCGTGCCCCCAAGGCACCAAGGTCATACCATCCGGACGCTTACCATCGGATCCATTATGACCCGGTGGCTCAAGGACGCAAGGAACATTTGCTGAAATAAACGCTCTGCGGACTGCGGACTATAAATCATAAATTAAACTACAATTCATAATAAAACGCACATCGATGAATAATAAAACGCACATTAATATCACTATCTGTCAAATTGACAACACTGCCCACCTACAGAAATAATTCAGGGGAATTCCCTAGGCATAACTTTTGAATTTCTCTCAACTGAGTTGTCACGATTAAAGTGGGGTTGCTAACCTGTCAAAATTATTTTGAAAATGGGAAAAATTTCCAAAAGTTCAGTTGGTTCGAGATTTCTGGTAAGGATTTGAGGGCCCCCTGAGCTTGAGGGCCCTGGGGCACTGCCCCGCCTAGCCCCTTGGTAGCTACGCCACTGGTGACGGTAGAATTCAATTCACAGCCCACGAAAAATCTGTCTGTAGCGCCTAAAGAAGTTTTCACTTCAATAATTTGACATGGGTCAGTATAATTGTAATAAAAACATATTATACTCATATAATGCTTGACAGTTTTCTGTACAATAATTATTATAATACAAAATCAAAAAAAAATCAAAATCAAAAATTGTTTATTTCAATAAAATCTGTACATTCTACAATTATATTTCTAATTTCCCAAACTAGGTGTACCTATAGCACACCTGTATTTTGGGTATTAGTTCTATTCGTTCTTACATCAATCTACGTACATACATTAAAGAAAAAACACACATGAGAAATTTAATCATTAACTTACGCTAACTAGCTGAGAAAAAATATAATAATGGGAGTTCAGATTAAAATCAAAATATAAAATAGAAATCAAAAGTCATACATAATAATATAAACATTAATAATAATAATAAAGGTTACAAAATATCACCCACAGAAAATACAGCAAACCAAATAAAAAAGAGACCTGATAATACTCCAGCGTGGAAAATCAGATTAGAAAATGATATAAAAAAATTAAGAGCTGACATAGGAAGAATCACACAATATATAAAAAATAACAGAAGCAAAAAATTAATGAAACACATCAACCGTATATTTGATAACACTAAAGTACATTCGACTCATGAACAGAACAATATTAGACCCGAAGAGTTTTTAGACACGTTAAAACAAAAACTTGCCCTAAAATCGCAAAGGTTAGCGAGGTACAACAAATCTCTACAGCGTAAATTAGATAACAAGTTGTTCACTACTAATGAAAAAGCGTTTTACAGATCGCTCAATAGCAAATCTAACGGCAATCCAACAGGCATACCTTCTGATTCTGAACTTAAGAACTATTGGACTGATGTGTGGAAAAAACAACATTCCCACAATGAAAACGCTGTGTGGATTAAAAAAGAAATAGATAGTGCTGAAGCCATAACACCAATGGTATTCGATAGTATAACCGAAAGTGATATAGAAGAAATCGCAAAAAGGACAAAAAACTGGAAAGCTGCCGGTGTTGATAGTATACACAACTTTTGGTTAAAAAAACTTACCACACTCCATATTATTTTAGCTAAAATCATAACCGATATATTAAAAGGTGATCAAGAATTGCCTAAATTTGTGACTAAGGGTATTACTTACATGCTCCCAAAAAGTAAAAACACTTCTGATCCATCTCAATTTAGACCTATAACCTGCTTGCCAACTTTGTATAAATTAATAACATCCTGTATTACACACAAAATTTACAGCCATATAGAAACAAATAATATCTTGGCAGAAGAACAGAAAGGGTGCAGAAGAAGACATATGGGATGCAAAGAGCAGCTCATAATTGACTCAACTATTCTTAAACATGCAACTACTCATAATAGAAACTTACACCTAACTTACATCGATTATAAAAAAGCATTTGATAGTGTTCCGCATTCTTGGCTCATTCATGTTTTACAAATTTACAAAATAGATCCAGCCATTATTAACTTCCTGAAAGGTGCCACGACTGATTGGAGAACTACACTCTCACTTAATATTGGCTCCACATCTGTCAATACTGACGAGATACCTATCGAGAATGGCATCTTTCAAGGAGACTCACTAAGCCCCATATGGTTCTGCTTGGCTCTCAATCCACTATCTAGAATACTTAATAGTTCAAATCTTGGTTACAAATTAACACCTGAAACTACAGTCACTCATCTCATGTATATGGATGATATAAAACTTTTTGGTAAATCTGAAAAAGAAATTAATAAACTTATACAATTAACAGCTCAGTTTAGCTCAGACATAAACATGACTTTTGGTTTAGATAAGTGTAAAAGCCTTCATCTCCATAGAGGTAAAGTAAGTAGCAGTAGTAACCCCAATACCGAAAATTTATCAGAAAACACAATATTCACAACAATGGAAGAAAATGAAACTTACAAGTATTTAGGACTTCAACAAGGGAAATCTATAAATCACGCGGAACTCAAAAAATGCCTTATTTACGAATACACACACAGACTTAATCAAATTTGTAAACGACCTTTAAATTCAAAAAAATTGTATAAAGCTATTAACACATACGCAATTCCAATACTGACCTATTCTTTCGGGATAGTAAAATGGTCAAACACTGACCTCAATAACCTACAAATAAAAACCAGAACCACTCTGACCAAACACAATTATTTACATCCGAAATCCGCCATCGAACGGCAAACTATAAAACGACACAAAGGGGGTAGAGGTTTAATTGATTTAAAGCTTTTGTGGGAGGGACAAGTTGCAAAACTAAGACATTTCTTTTTCGAAAAATCCAAAACCAGTACTATTCATTCTGCTGTAGTGAAAACAGATTCCAATTACACACCTCTTGACCTGACTGATGAAAACAAAATTTTCACTACAGTTCAAAACGCCGAAAATCTTAAAATTACCAAATGGCGAAGTACGGAACTACATGGCCGCCATATACACGACTTGGAACAACCGCACATAGATCTGCAAGCCTCTAACAAGTGGCTTAAGTTGGGGTCATTGTTCCCCGAAACGGAAGGTTTTATTATAGCCATTCAAGATCAGATTATAAATACTAAAAACTACAGAAAGTTTATAATCAAAGACCCTAATACTCTTGACGATAAATGTAGGAAATGCCATCGTCACTCTGAAACCATTCAACATATCACTAGCGCCTGTCCCACCCTTACACAAACTGATTACACTCACCGACATAATCAAATAGTACACATTATACATCAAAAACTCGCCATCAATCACAAACTAATACCAGGGAAAACTACACCATATTATCAATATATACCAAAACCTGTGCTGGAGAACGCTAACTACAAACTATACTTTGATAGAGCAATACTAACAGATAAAACTATACATTACAATAGGCCTGATATTACTTTAATAGATAAAATGAACAAAACAGTATATCTAATTGATGTTGCAGTCCCAAATACGCACAATCTTCATAAAACAATCACCGAAAAAATAAATAAATACACAGAACTAAAAGAAGAGATCATAAGAATATGGCAAATGAATAAAGTTTTCATTGTGCCATTGGTGCTTTCCAGCACAGGAGTTATACCAAAGCATCTGCTACAATCACTTAAAGTAATAAATATCTCAGAGAATACCTATATGACCATGCAAAAAGCTGCGATCCTTAATACATGCCGCATTGTCCGGAAGTTTTTGCAGGAAGACATAAATAACATATCGTTACCAGAACATGAACTTCACTTGGCCTAGGCCCGTGATTTCATATTCCTACCGAAGTATCTTAAATACTTTGAGATTAAAAAAGAAGAAAATAATAATAATAATAAAAAGCCCATTTATTTCCAATCATCAGTAGTAATTTAACATGCACGATTATTACATTTAAACAAAACTAAAATTTTACTAAGGTAACAAATTAAAATGTTTCCTAATATCTATTTTTCCTTTGGTCTATCAATTTTCATTCTAATCACTGTCTACACTTTCTTCACTTTCACTGATTGGAATCCCTTCTCAGGTGTAGGCCTCCTCCAGATTTTTCCAGACCTCTCTATCTTTTGCTTTTGTTCTCCATTCCTTTCCTGCTATAGCTTGTATTTCATCTATCCATCTTTTTCTAGGCCGTCCTATTTTTCTTTTTCCTGACGGTCCTTCCCATAGTGTTGTTTTTATAGTCCACCTTTTATCTTTATATCTCGCCAAATGACCTGTCCACCGCCACTTCTGTTTTAAAGCAAAATGTAAGGCGTCTACAAGTTTCGTCTTTCGTCTTATGTGTTTGCTTTTTACTCTATGTATTCTTCTAATTTTTAGTATACTCCTTTCCATTGCTTTTTGACAGGCTACTATTTTTGTTTTTACTTTTGTATTATACGTCCATGTTTGGCACCCATATGTGAGAGTAGGGAGTATACTTTTAGGGGGCCGAGTCACCTACGTCCGTGGGGAAGCACCTGTACATAGAAGCCCCACACGTAGTCCCTGGGTGGTGCCAATCAGGTGACAAAATACCGGTGGTAGGCTTCGGCCGTGGCTGGTGACCACCCACCAGACAAAGTCGTGCCGCCAAGCGGCCCAGCCGTGTTCCGACATGTTGTCTGGTGACGCCATTAAGGGAAAACGGGTCAGAACAGTTGCAGCATAACTACGAGACCAGATTGTCACACACTGATACATTGCATGGGAAGGCTAGTCTTGGAGGGTAGCGGGATCCGAGGCACGGTTGCCGCGACCGACCGCAGATAGTTGGGGGCCCAAGTAGTGAGCTAGCCACTCATGAAAGGCTGCCCCGCCATCTAGCGAAAAATCCCGGGATGCGCTATCCTGCCGGTTGGCGACCGGAAGTCAAGGCCAGATAGACATCTCCGGGGGGGCTCGGGCGTCCCCGCAGTCTCCAGACTAGTTTTCCATACATGTATTTGTGTTGTGTGTTGTGACCATTGGTAAGTGTTATGCTGCCTCGTTCTACTTCCGTTTTCCCACCGATTTTCTCTCACAAAAATTATGCAAAAAGTTAAAAAAGGAAACAAAGGATTAAAGCGGCTGCACTCCTTGACCATCAAAGTGCACCTCACTAATATCAGAGGATTGCACTCCAATCTCACGGCAGTCCATCACCATCTTGAGACTGAACAGCCGTCACTTTTGTTCCTAACGGAGACGCAGATAGGTTGTCCGTCGGACGTGGCGTACCTCACATACCCAGGTTATACCCTAGAGCACAACTTTCGACCTCGTGCTGGTGTGTGCCTGTACGCCCGTGAAGACGTCTGCTGTCGGCGTCTCCGTAACCTTGAGGACACTAGATTTTCTGTTATTTGGGTACTACTAGACACAGGCATAGACAAAATTGTCTATGCCTGTGTGTATCGGTCGCACAGCGGAGACCAGGAGACGACTAGGCTCACGGAATATTTAAGTGAGGCGGCGGACGCGGCTCAACAGAAATACCCTTCGGCCCAATTAGTGTTACTGGGGGATTTCAACGGCCATCATAAGGAATGGCTGTTCCCATACCGGGACACTGACCACGCTGGGCAGGAAACGAGAAAGCTAGCTTTATCGTTAGACCTAACCCAGCTGGTCCAAGAGGCCACAAGAGTACCCGACGTTGAGTCGCATACACCTTATTGCTTAGACCTTCTGCTGACAACCGATCCAGACCGTTATTCCGTGGCGGTATCTTCGCCGTTAGGCAGCTCCGACCACTGTCTGGTGAAGTCAGTATCCGTCTACCATCCGCCTGATCCCAGCCCCAGAGGCAACCGGCGGATGTGGCGATACAAGTCAGCAGATTGGGACGAGATGCGCTCTTTCTTTGCATCTTACCCATGGCAGTCATTGTGCTTCACTTCTGGTGATCCTTCAGTCTGCGCGGATGCTGTGACTAATGTAATACGAACGGCTATGGAATATTTCATTCCATACTCCGACGTTCCATTATCCAGCAAAGCTCGCCCTTGGTTTGGTCCTCAATGTAAAAGTGCTGAAGCATTTAAACATGAGGCCTACCTAGCCTGGGTTGATGCTCGACAGCGTAAGGCAAGGGACATACACCAGAAGAAGAAAGCGTTCAACAAGGCTGCTAAGGCAAGCAAAAAGGTTCTTCAGAGGGCTCGTTTTGACCACATTAGTCGAATAGGGAACAAACTAGCTTCGTACCCTGCAGGTAGCAAAGCGTTTTGGTCCCTAGCTAAATCGGTCGAATCGAACTTCTGCCGCCCCTCACTACCTCCAATGCTGAAACCTGATGGGACACTGGCTCACACCGCAATGGAGAAAGCAAACTTGTTTGCATCTCAGTTTGCGGAATCTTCGCGTCTAGATGCTGGTAGCGCGACACCTCCTACTCCACCTGGCTGTCCGACTCTCATGTCAGAGGTACACATTCGTCAAATTGAGGTTCGCAAAGTGCTACGCAGTCTGGACGTGAATAAAGCCAGTGGCCCAGATGGTATTCCTGCTCTAGTGTTGAAGGCATGTGCGCCTGAGTTGTCCCCGATACTGACACGTCTATTTAGACTCTCTCTCGAAACTGGATTGTTACCAAAGTCTTGGAAGCTTGCCAATGTGCAACCAGTGCCCAAAAAGGGTAGTCGTGCTGACCCTGCCAACTACAGGCCCATCTCAGTCACGTCCATACTCTGCAAGACTATGGAACGTGTCTTAAACCACAGGCTTCTGACGTACCTAGAATCAAACGACCTCCTCAGTGACCGGCAATACGGGTTTCGCCGAAACCGGTCCACCGGGGATATTCTAGCGTACGTCACTCACATCTGGAGTGAAGCTATCGAGAAGCACGGGGAAGCACTTGCAGTCTCCCTGGATATTTCGAAGGCTTTTGACAGGGTTTGGCATGATGGCCTTATAAGCAAGCTTTCTGGTTATGGTTTGCGTCCTGGGTTTATTGCGTGGATATCGGACTTTTTGAGGGATCGATCCATACGAGTCGTCATTGATGGCTGCTCGTCGGATCAAATGGCTATCAATGCCGGAGTCCCTCAAGGGTCGGTACTCTCTGCGACGCTTTTCCTGCTACATATCAACGATCTGTTGAAGCCCGGTATCTTTGGGTACGCAGATGATAGCACCGTTGTAGAGAGTTACATATCTAGTGCGAGAGCCACTGGGCAGCAAACTCAGGTACTAAGAGAGAGTCTGATCGAGCGTTTGAGCTTGACCCTTGAGGCGGTGTCTACATGGGGCGATGCCAATCTGGTCAAGTTCAACGAGAGTAAGACGCAGGCGTGTCTGTTCTCCGCTAAAAGGAGTCCATTCCAACTGACTCCAACTTTTAGAGGTGTATCCGTGCCGATTTCTGACCGTCTTGAGCTTTTGGGCGTTACATTAACATCTACGCTCAACTTTGGTTCTTATATCGAGTCCAAGGCTAAATTAGCTGCCAAAAAGCTAGGTGTCCTCTCCAAGGTGCGAAAGTACTTCAAGTCTGAGCAGTTGCTCACGTTATATCAAGCTCAAATTCGTTCTTGTATGGAGTACTGTTCGCATCTTTGGGATGGTTCGGCTAAGTATCAGCTGGAGGCCTTGGAATCGATCGAGAGGCGTGCCAAGAGGCTCATAGGCAACGACACTCTTGTGCGAAAAAGACTACAAAGTCTTGAACATCGCCGAAAAGTTGCTGGTCTTTCGGTTTTTTATCGGATACACTTCGAAGAGTGTGCGACTGATTTACATGATCTAATACCACCTTGCCCTTTTTTCTATCGGAATGCTCGTAGCTCGAGAAAGCGACATCGTTTCATGGTTGATGTTCCAAAGACGCGAACGAAGAGATTTGACTCTACTTTTGTGATAAGAACGTCTAGGCTGTGGAATGCGTTGCCTGAGTGGGTTTTCCCTGTTGGTTACAATCTTTGTGTCTTCAAGTCGAGAGTGAATCGGTTTCTTCTAGGTAAACACGCTCCATCGTAGACCGTATCGTCGCTTAACATCAGGCGAGATGGCGGTCAAGTGTAAGCCTATAAAAGATAAAAAAAAAAAACAAAAAAAAAATACAAGTGTCCAAAACAGTCTTTTTTAAGTGGAGGGGAAATTCACCTTTTAAAATTTCCTTTAAAGACCAGAACTTTTTCCAGCTTATATTAATACGGCGTTCCACTTCATTTTCTACGTTTTTGTCTTCAAAAGATATTTGCTTACCCAGGTAAATGTATTCGTTGACGTATTCAAGTGTCTTTCCATTTAGGTTTATAGTGTTTGTGTGGCTGTTTGTTAATATTTTTGTTTTGTCCTTGTTCATTTTGAGCCCTATTTTTTCGCTTTCTCTGCTCAAAGTATTTACCATTTCTTCCAACCCTTTGCTTGATTCGGAAAATAAAACGATGTCATCCGCGAATCGAAGATGTGAAAGTTTTTTCCCGTTTACATATATACCTTCCGACTGCCAATCGAGCCCATCGAAAACATGTTGTAACACTGTTATGAAGAGTTTAGGTGAGATTGGGTCCCCTTGTCTGACTCCTCTGCAGTATGGTATATCTGGGCCTCTTTTTTCCAACTTCACTTGGCTTACGCTTCCGGCATATATGTTTTTTAGTACTTTGACGTATTTTTCCTCTATTTGACATTTGTTTAGAGCTTCCCAAATAGCATCGTGGGATATCGTGTCGAATGCTTTGGCATAGTCGATGAAAGCAATATAGAGTGGCTTGTTAAACTCTTTATACTTTTCGATCACTTGTTCCATTACATGCATGTGATCTGTGGTTGAGAAACCTGAGCGAAAACCAGCCTGTTCCATCGATTGATATTGATCGATTTTCTGATTCAGTCGGCTTTGGAGGATTGACGTGAATAATTTATACATGCTTGAAAGAAGACTAATAGGGCGGTAATTGGCTATGTCTTGAGGGTCACCCTTCTTGTAGAGAAGAACTATGTCAGATCGTTTCCACTGTTCTGGTACTTTCCCTGTGTCGAGAGCCTTGTTAAATAGTTGCGTGAGTGGACGGGCTTATAACATTACACAAACAAATTAAATTTAAAATTCAATATTAATATCAAAGTCAAAACCACAATCAAAATTAGTATTAAAATCAGAATAAAAACTTAACAAACTAGAATCAAAATCTAAATAAGGCCAAAACCAAAGTAGTGTCAATAACTGAAACTAAATTAGAATTAGGTAAATAGGAACATAATTTGAAAAATATTATTGTAAGTAACCATTGTAATAAAATCAACATTGGAAAAAATAAATAAAAATTAACATTAAAATAAAAATATTACTATCATCAAACATAGAATCAAAAATAAAATATCATCATTAAAATTTAAAGTCAAACCTTAATATTAAAGTTAAAATAAAAACCAAAGTCAAAATCACAATTAAAATCAGTATAAAAATCAAAATTAAAATAAAAACTACAATCTAAATCTAAATAAAAGCAGAACCAGAGTAGTGTCAACAACTGAAACTAAATTAGAATTAAATAGGAATGCGTGTGTAGGGATCCTAGGGATGTATGTGTGTGTGCGTGTGTGTGTGTGTGCGTGTGTGTGTGAGAGAGAGGGTGTGTGTGTGTGTGCGCGCGGGAAGGTGTGTGAGGGTGTATTTGTGTATGTAAGGGTGAGGGTGTGTGTGTGTGATACAGATGGCATGTTCTTTTTAGAGTATGAGTTCATGTTATGAGGTGATAGTGAGTAGTTTTTCAGTATTATTGTAGGGTAAACTCATCAGCCATTTCTCTAACACAACCCTGCAGTTTATTGAATTCAGGCTGTAAATGTTCAACAATTTGTTCACTTGGTTGTATAATCGAGAACTAACCGCATCATAATGCCGGTTGGCAAGGGCTGTCCGTGTTCGAGTTATAGGACACACTGTGTAGTTCCTGCGTTTGCTAGACGGATAATATGGGAGTGTTGCGTGCCTCCGGAGCAGCACCTGCTTTATGTAAAGCTGTCTGACCGTGAGAACAGCACAATCAGTATACAGCTGTGTAGTAGAATACCTACGCGGTTTGCCGGTCATCACTTTTAAGACCGCTCTCTGTGCCCTTTCCAGAGAGAGCAAATTAGTAGTATAGGTACCTCCCCATGCCGTAATACAGTACGACAATATCGATTGTGCAAGAGCATAATACACCGTCTTCAAAAGTTCCAGTGATGCCGCCGCTCTCAGCCTTTTAAAGACAAACATGAGCTTTCTAGTACGGGCGATTAAATTATGCAAATGGAAACTCCAACTTAGGGTATCGTCTATCGTTACTCCCAGGTATTTGGCATGTGAGGCACGTGTTACTTCCCGGCAACTACAGTCTTCGCACCTTTGACCACAAGTGTGAGCTCTAATCCTAAGAGATCCGATTTGTGGCCGCACATTTGAACTTGGTGCGAATGCGATGTACAAGGTCTTATCTACGTTCAAGGTAAGTATGTTTTCTGACAAGCTATACATCACCGTCTCAAGGGCTTTTTCTGCATTATCTTGTGCGACCTCCCAGGTACTCCCACGGACCACCAGAGCGGTATCGTCGGCATACATTAAAATTTTACAGTCTGGAATGTTTAGCATGCAAATGTTATTCACATAGCAAGTGAAGAAAGTAGGCCCTAGCACACTACCCTGCGGTACGCCACATGTTATTTTTTGCTGAGAGCTAAGAATGTTGTCGATTTTAACTAACTGTGTTCTATTTCTCAAGTAATCCGTAAAAATTGTGTGAGCCAAGCCGCGTATTCCCATGTTTTCCAGCTTTGCCAACAGGAGGGAGATGGATACAGTATCGAAAGCCTTAGAAAGATCTAGGAGTATACAAATAGTCTTGTCTCTAGATTCCAGACTTCTGACCAGACAGTTTGTAATTTCGAGCACTGCGTCCTCGGTACTTTTCCCTCGACGAAATCCGTACTGGTTGTCCGCTATCAGATTACGAGCCTCCAGATAGTTCACAAGTCTTTTGTTCAGAATTTTTTCCAGCAACTTAGACAGATTGGATAGAACAGAAATAGGCCTATAATTATTAATTTCTGATTTTGCACCGCTCTTGAAAATGGGGTGGACTATTGCTGTCTTAAAGCCACTTGGAAAGACACCCGTGGACATACACAGGTTGAACACGTGCGTAATCGGCGGAACAAGAGATTGTCTGGCGCACTTCAGTACTTTTACTGGAATATTGTCCCATCCAGTCGCACAATCACTACGCAGACCCAAAATAAGAGTATCTACCTCTTTGAAATCCGTGGGAAGCAATACCATAGAATCTCCGCTTAAACTGGCTGAAAGACATGGTGGTGATGATGACAAACCTTTATTACCATCTTTAAATGTAGTAGTAATTTTTTCCGCCAGTCGCCTACCGACAGCCACAAAATGACTATTAACCTGATTTACGGAGTCTTGATGATTATCTGCAATCCCCAGCAAGTCAGTTGCAGTTGAGGGGCCAGTACGTAAGTTAGCTAGGTTTTTTACAATTTTCCATGTAGCTTTGGGATCTCGTTTGGCTTTTTCCAGCTCTTGTCGTTCGTAGTTGCATCTAAGCTTACGCAATAAGCTAGTGCAGAAATTACGATATGGTCTGTATGTGACTTTGAGTACCAAATTATCTGGACTATCCCTCGTCCGCTTGTGCAGTTTGTCACGGTTTCTTATGCACCTAAGTGCACCAGGGGTCATCCAGGGCTTTATCATAAAAGTTGTACGTGATGACTTGATTAATTTTGTATGCTTTTTAATGACACCTGTGATAGTACTTATAAGCAAGTTGGTGGCCGCTTCGGCACCGTCACAGGCTAGTAACGGTGCAAAATCAGTGTTCTTTAGGTCAGATGTTATTGCATGTATGTCTAGCCGAGTTTTTACTGGGTTATATAATTTACTAGAGAGCACTGAGCAGTTCAAGTGAAATAGAATTGGCGCATGATCGGTTATTGTTGCCTCAAGAACGAGTGCGGTGGCATCATTGGTTTTGGACTTAAAGAGTACATGGTCTAAACAATTATCCCCTCTTGTGGGTAGGTAATGTGCTGGTATTAACCCATAAAAAGCCGTTGTGTCCAAGTACATCTCTCTGAATTTGTTTTTCACTTCCGGTATTATATTAATGTTAATATCTCCTATAACTATTATCGTCCCATAAACCGATAAAGACTCCAGGAGCTCTCCCAGACTGTTAATAAATCCTTCCGGACAATGAAATGATGGGGATACAGTAAAGTAGCCATTTCAAACTTTGAAAATGTATACAATTTGTATGCTCTTTCTTTTGTTGAAGTGAAATCTTCTTTAGGCGTGCCTAGACAAATTTTTCGTGGGGTGTAAATTGGATTCTACCGTCACGCTCGGGTATGATAAGGAATCATAATCATAATAATTTATTGCATAATATGGGTGAATACATATATTATTAAGATGTAAGTACAGTTATTTTGGGTCGCCATATTTAGCCTTACGGCATGCAAATGTTAGTAATTTAGTGAACAATAAAATAATGATATTTACATAGTTTCCAGGAGTTTAGAAAACAATATCAATAATTAATGCCAAAAAAACAAAATGTCAAATTGTACAATCATAATTCGTAAAATTAAGTCAAATTGTTATGAAATTATTAAGTATTACATTACAATGTCAATGAAAATGTCAAAAATAAATAAAGGTGTCGCACTTCGAATGTCCATTACAAAAATTCATAAGAAAAAATAAAAACAAATATAATGTATTGGTCTATTACAAAAAGTATAATTTGATGCATCAGAATTTATCATTTAAATAGTCTCTGATGGAGTAATATGCCTTTTCCAGAAGAAACACCTTCAATTTATGTTTAAACAATTGTTTTTCGTTTATTGTAATTATTTCTTTCGGTAGGTGGTTATACACCATTGGAGCCATACATATAGCACTATTAGCAAGTAATGTCGTTTTACGATCAGGTACCTTGAGTTTGTGTCTAAGTCTTTCTGATTTCAAATGAATATACATATTTAAGTTGTTTCGAACAAACATTACACATTCAAAAATATATAAACAGGGCAACGTAAGAATTTGCAATTTTTTAAAATATGATCGGCAGCTGGTTCTCTGACGCAGCTTGCATATAGCCCTGATACATTTTTTTTGAGCCTTAAACACTCTTTCCTTTTCTGTGCTGTTGCCCCAAAATATAACGCCATATCGAAGCAATGACGCAACCCCACCATTATAAGACGCAATGACTGTGCTTTCACTGGCTAATTTCGATAGCATGGAAAGCGCATATGAACGTTGATTGATTTTCGTACAGAGGTTTTCTATGTGGATTTTCCAATTTAAATTACAATCTATGTCAAGTCCTAAAAATTTTGTAGTATTAATAATGTCAATTTTTCGTCCTAGCGTGTTAATGTCTAAGTCATCCAATTTATTTATTTTATTTCTGAATGTCATTAAATTAGTTTTATTTAAATTAATTTCTAAATTATTACATGTTAACCAATAATTGGTAGAATCTAGTGTCTCTTTGCTTTCTCTCTCCATACAAGATGTATCTTTTCCGGTGAACAGTACTGTACTGTCATCAGCAAAAAGAACAGTTGTTTTCTTTGTGGCTTTAGGAAGGTCATTAATGTAAATAATGAATAAAAGTGGACCCAACACACTACCTTGCGGTACGCCATATCTTATCATTTTATATTCTGACGTGTGTGTGACTTGTTTTTTGGATTTTGAGCAAAGACTATTTATTTCTGTGCATTGTTGGCGATTAGATAAATACGACTTTACTAGATTATACACATTGCCTCTAATGCCGTACGAATACAGTTTATTTAACAATACTTTGTGATCTACACGGTCAAATGCTTTGGTTAAATCCATAAACAAAGCACATGCAGGAGATCCAGCGTCCATACTACTCATAACAGTGTTTATAAGGTTGTAGATTGCGAGATTTATGTTTTTATTCTTTCGGAAGCCTATCTGCTCTGGGACAAATAGATTGTTGTGCTCAAAGAAATCATAAATACAGTTATATAGTACTCTTTCATAAATTTTAGATAGTACCGGAACCAGAGCTATCGGTCTATAGCATCCCATGTCATTTTCATCATTCTTTTGAAGTGAAAACTTCTTTAGGCGCGTTATAGACAGAATTTTCGTGGGCTGTGAAATGGATTTATGATCACGTGATCATCACGCTCGGATATGATAAGAAATTTCGGGTAAACTCGGGATGCTAGAGCGAGAAAGATAATGTGGTCAACAAACGTGCCAGACCGAGAAAGATAATTGTTAGAGGAGGACATGGGACAATACATACTCTTACTCTCTCTCGCTGCTCACTACCAGTGTTGACTGACACCTTAGCGACTTTCTCGCTGAAACTGGCGAATTTTTAAACTTTTTTTTTATCACGACATTAACTTCTAGGTACTTACCACATCAATTGAACCTGTCACGAAATGTTAAATTTGCATTTCACGTCAATTGCAAAAAAGTTATGGTTGTAATATTTTATCACAGCACTCACACTACGTAAACACACAAAATGATACCCATTTTCATAAGAAAGTGCTTACACAAATACACTATAATACAACATATTTATGCATTTTTAGCGAAATACATAAATATGACATAACTAAATAGCAAACACTAAAAAGCTAAAAACTTGTGAACGAAACGGCTTCGAACGGCATTTTCGACCCGCGTAATTTTTTTTTTTAAATTTATTCTTGGCCATGGATACTAATCATTCAGCCGTAAAAGTTTTAAATTAAAATTATTTAGTAGTCTTTATATAGTTAAGTATTTCTTATTTTAGTTTTCACTTCTGCCGTGCGGTTTTAAGCGCACACATTTTTTTTTTAAATAAAGGTTTTACCACTGTCTTTTTTAATCTGTCAGGATAAACGCCGACAGATATACTTGTATTAACTAGATGACTTACAACATGAGATATTACACCAGACACATGCTTAAGCACTTTCGTCGAAATACTTTCGAATCTTCGGGTAAACTCGGCGATTGGGCATCTAGAAATGCGTCTGTCAATGGGAAATGCTGAAAGAGCGAGGTCTCGCCATCATGGCATGGCCGTCTTGAAATGCGTGAGCCAATTGGAAATGCTGACGCATTTCTAGATGGCCATGCCATGATGGCGAGGCCACGCCCTCCGGTTACACCCATGTAGTTTCCAAAGTAAGCTATCAAATTCTGAATTATAAGTTTTCACTTCTATCGGCAGTTCCTATTACTGCCAATTTTTATTTTTATTTATTGACGTGTAAATTGTACATTTATGAATAAAGTACTTTGACTTTGGAAAAATGTACGCAATACGCATATTATTCGTTTTACAAAATCATCAAAAATCGACAGAGATAAAAGATCAATCAAGAAGAAGAATCAAGAATTGTGTAGATTGTGGGTGCCTATTTTGAAGTGAAAACCTCTTTTGGAACACCACAGCGATTTTTCGTAGGCTTGAAAGAAGCTCATTGTCAAGCTCGTCAATGAAATAAATGTTCTGGTGCACTCGGGACTTCAGGACCTAACGCATTTCTAGAAGTCATGCTTATTAATACTAATCTAACTTATGACCTTATTAACGCCATGCTCAGAAGACTTATTTTGACGACCATGCTTTGAAGATTTATTCCAGACTAGCCCTTTGGTTTCAACACGAGAATTAGGAAAATAATTTGTTAAAATACACGTCAATCATATGACATTGGCCGAATCTTAGATCTCAATTAAAATTGACGTGTTAAGTGTAGCGTCAACATTTTCCGAGGAGTCCAGGGTAGCGATTCTGAAACCATTCGGTTGCATCCGACACGGAATCTCATCTCTCGGTCTCTGTCATACTTATCAGATAAGACAAAGACTGATGATGACGATGACGAGAGATGAGATTCCGTGTCGATGGTTTCAGAATCGCTACCCCGATAAGCATGACAGAGACCGAGAGATGAGATTCCGTGTCGGATGCAACCGAATGGTTTCAGAATCGCTACCCAGAGTATGAGGTTTTATTGGAGAATCATTTGTGCTGGTAGCACTGAAAACTACGTAAGTAATTTTAGGAAACTGATTGACATTGACATAATATTAAATAGGTACTATAGTGCTCGCAGTATAAGCATAGAATAGATAATACAGATAGAACGGACACTCCCCACCCCCCGCCAGTTTCAAGCTTCCTACCCCGCAAGGACGCGAGAAGCACTCAGCGACACGACATAGATGACACGCACACATGCGTAAATGCGTTCGAACGACATATGCGAGTTGTGTGAGTGTAGGTATGTCAACTGCACCGTCTGTATAGATTTTAGGCCGAGTGTCCGGGGTGTGGTATAAGTCTGCGCGCGACTGGTGGCGTACTTAATGTTGCCAGGTCAAGCTAATAGGTTCCCTTCCCGTTCATTGGGAACGTACAACTTCATAAAACAGGACCGGGAAGGGATTTTTCAGGGAAGCAATTTAAGTAACTACACGACAACTGAGACTCAAGAACGAATGTCTCGAAGTAATGAACGCCTTTGCAGTGCTGGTTTGGTTCAGTATGTGACCAAGTATCATTGGTAATTGGTACAGGCTGTCTGAGTCTCTTACCACCAGGAACACTTTATTATAGTTTATTACATTATAAAAAATCTGTCATTTTCAACCTACACCAACATCGAAATAACAAGAATTTAATTTAAACTTGTAAATCTTTTATTGAGACCATAAATAAAACTATTTTAAAATTTGGCGCATGAGCTTTCTTTTAATGAGTCATTGGCTTCCATAGAGTCATCTCCTTTTTTCAATAGGGTTAAAATCACAGCGGTAACCGCAAAACTTCCTGTTCATGTTCCTTTAACAGTTATTCTACTTGGTATTGTGGGTCTTCTTTGTGCCTCTTTATTCGAGTAACTGCGGATTTGTCCTACAATCGTCGAAATTTATTTAATTTTTCTAAAGCCACTTTTGGCTTTCTTCTTTTGCATTGCCCATTGTACCCGCTTTATTTATCTGAGTGCAGTAGTATAATGCGTTGTCCATTGACAGTACGTTCTGAAACGCCTATAATAAAAATACAGTAATTAATACAGAGTTAAGGATCAAAGAGCATCCAAGCTAACGTTGAAAAACAAATTAAGTAAAATTTCTTTTGGCCCACAGATTTTCCCTTAAGTGGTAAATGAAGCTGACGCTGTTAGGTGAAAGGGTCGATCGGGTGAACATGGAACCGCCGAGTGTACCCGAGCGAGAAAGATACAATCAGCTGATCTTCACTGCTGTGTCACTGTTTTCTATTTTGATTTGTATATTATGAAAAAAAAACATTTATAACTAGTTTCTCACATTCGGTCTTAAGCACTCACATTTTTTCCCACGGGTAAATTGGCGATAAAACAATCAAACCCAAAGCCGCACCTCAACCTAAAGCCTCAGCTTTAAAATATGCCGATAATAGGTGGAGATTTGATTGCTATGGTATCCCTAAATATTAGTTGTCAAATAGCTCTGCGTTTGGAAAACTGCAATGTTGGCCCGTTATTGTATCGTTCTTCTTCACAACCACGATTGATTTTCAAGAACCAGCCACGGCCAGCACTTTTAATCACTTTCGGCATAATAAAAGCTATTAATTACTTTGGAAATTAATAAATACATCAATCGTAAACAAACTTTTGTCAACTGACGTAAACAAGAAGTTGACGGCCTGTCAATTAGTTCCATATTTTGCTACGCGCAGAGTTATATTGCGAGCACTCTAACACTTTTGCCTGGTACAGCCGGATTATAGAGATTAGAGGGAAGAGGGAACGGAGTATCTCAGAGGTGCACATGAAAAAGTGCCCGTCCAAAATTCCTTAAATAGGGTGGCGCCACTTTAGCAAACTTGAAAGGAAATCAGTAAACGTACTATTCACAGTTTACGAAATAAATCACTCTAGCTAGGTACGCATTTTATTATATTACTTGCTATAAGTATTAATATTAAGTATGCTATTATATTACTTTAAGGTTAGTTTTACTATTTTATTTTATACTACCTACCTACCTACGTGAGTAGGTATTTGGAATTTTCTGTAAGAAGTACCTAACTGTTTTAGTTACAAAAATATGTTTTTGAAGTGAGTATTTCTTTTGGCTCTCCACAGACAGATTTTTTGATTTGACAGAGATTTCATGGGCTGTGAATTGAATTTTAGCATCGATATAAATCTATAGAAGTGCCCTGAGCACCTTGAAATTGTTAACAAATTACGTCTCTGTGTGTAGCGTGAGTGGTTAACAACTACCAAGGTACTTGACCCCTAGAATCGCTATCGGCGATGTATGTTGCGGTTTTACTTATTTTAGTTGTTGACAATGAATAGCGATAGGTATAAATGTCCGGCGTTCATTGCTTCCTACAACCGACTGAAACAGAAAGAGTGAGCTCACTCTTTCCAACGATAACACGCGATTTCCGTGCGCGTGAGGTTTGGGAGGGCACATCCATGGATTTATGTCGATGAATTTTAGTGTCCCGCTCGGGAATGATAATAAATTTTCGAGTGAACTCGCGACCATGGCCAGTGGCCGTCTAAAAATGCGCCAGCATTTCTTGATGGTCGTGGTCATGGCTACGTCCTCTGGTTTCACCCGCGTAGTTTCCAAAATGAGCCATCAAATTCTGAGCTATACGTTTTCACTTCTATTGGCAGTTCCTATTGCTAATTTTTTTATAAACTTAATATACCTACCTACCACATAGGTATCTAACCTTATTCAGTTACGGCTGGTCTAGTTGGGAGAACGGCGACTGCTGATCTGGAGACCCCGGGTTCAAATCCCACGCGCACCACTGTCCTTTCGAGGTCATGAGCTCATGAGTGTAATGAAAAAGGTGAAGGAAAACATCGAGAGGAAACCGACATGTACCTATGTAGAATCGTTCGAGGTCATGTGTCTTCCATTAACCTGCACTGGGCCATGTGAATCATGACCTTGACTCACTCCTTGCCAGAGAAGGCCCCGAGTCCTCGCAGTGAAAACATTTAGTGTGTTGGTTATGCTTATGATTTATGATATACCTTCAAACACAGATTATAGAATTTCTGTAATCTGTGCCTTCAAAATCAAACAGAATGTCTCAAATCAGACTGACAACAGAAAGACTGAAACTAACCAATTTGTAAAACAAATGCTATAGTAAAATTATTCTAGAGGGATATACTCCATTGAAATGTTACATTTTTTAGGCCTTACCTTGCGTTTTTTAGAGTTATTTATTTATTTATTTGAGTTATTTATAGTTCTACGACAAAAAGTTACTGGACCAAAATTGTAGAGAATTTAATTTGCAACAAAAAATGTTACCATTTTTTTTTTATCAAATAAATAGTTTAAGAGATATACCGTAGAAACCATTTCAACCCCTATTTTCAAGATGGCGGCCGTGGGACAAGGGTTGCGACCCCACAAACTTGGTATTAGCTTTACACTGAACTCCCCTACACATAAAAAAAATTAAATTGCGTCCTCTAAAAAACGCAAGCCCAAATGTAACTTTTCAATGGACTAATAGTAATTGAAGGTATATAGTTTCACTAGTTTATTATTTATTTGATAGTACGGTACCTAGTAAATATGCAATTTAAATTTAATTGTATATCTTTCTTTCTCGGAACAAAAGTGGCAATCCACCTTTTATAGTTTGGATCATTATTGGCTTAGTTTCGACGATGGGATGCCTCAAAGAATCGGACGCTGGTTCCACTGAAAACCTGGATAACACTGCTGCCAGACCTGCTAAGGACTGCATGAAACCCAGTCGAGCACCTGAAATTAATAAGGTAGGTAAGTATTTAACATTATACTGCTTAACCCCCGGCTGTATCGGTCAAATTAAGAAAACAATTATCTATTTATTCATACGTATCTAACCGATGAAAAATGAGGAGGTTCTCAATTCGGTTACATTTTGTTTCGGTTAAAAACTAAGCCATGTCATTATTGTAGCTCTCTGTATACCTACTCTGCCATCAATCAAAGCATAATCTTTTCGTGACTTTTGATTAATTCATTCAATACCTACAATCTGGCCTGTAGGTATTCAGCAGTGAGTCATACGGGTTGTAAATGAAGCTTATGATAAATACAATCGCGTTTTTCCTTATTGGGTAATTAGATATCGGCATAGTATTGGTACATACCGATACAACCTCGAGGTCCGTCTCCAAAAGGTAAATATGTAAATTTCCGTATACTATCAGAGTTTTGTGGGTTGAATCTTTCGGGTCGAAATTCATCTGGGTCTTCAAAATACTTTTCATCAGTTTGTAGTGCCTGGAGTGGAATCACAATTTTAACACCCTTGTCAATTGTTAAATCAATCTCAGGAACTTTGTAATTGTGAACGCATTCTCGGATTAAGAATCCAACCGAGGGAAATAATCTCATACTCTCTTTGAAAGCCCATTCCAAGTAATGCATATCCTGTATAGCTTCGTAACTGAGTTTATTGTTGTGTTGCGACAGAACGCGATCAATTTCTGCATGTATCTTGCTCTGTACGTCAGGATGATAAGCAAGCTGGTGAAGCGTGAAACTAGTAGTCGAAGACGACGTCTCGAACCCGGCCACGAAGAATACAAACATTTGAGCGGCCATGAGATCATCGGTAATTTCCAACGAAGCCTGCTCAGGGGTACCATCTGGTTTGAACTTCTCCATCGACTCTCCTGTGATAGTTCCCTTCTTTTTGCATTCCAATAGTAAATCCACGAAATCGTTCCTTCCGGAAGGTTCATAATTTCTCTGTTTTAAAATAGATCGCACAAGTGGCATTACGTCAGCTTCCAGATTGTTGGTCATTTTAAGACCTTTAAAGATGGTAGGAAAAAGCTTCTTCAAGAAAATTTTTAACGCATCCTTGAAACGAATTTTAAAAATGTTTACTCCAAGTTTTCTGAATTCCGATTCATCGTCACTTAGTGCATCCATGTCGAGGCCGAATCCACAAGCTCCTATGAAGTCAGTGGTAAAGCGTGCCATGAGGTCTCTTGCGTCGATGGGTGCTCCGCCCGCGGCGTGGATTCTTGCGTGAAGTCTCTCGGCTCGCTCCACTATCAGCGGAAACATCGCCTTCAGCTTCCCGCTCGTGAAAGCCGGCGTCAACCGCTGACGCAGCAAGCGCCAAAGGTCTCCATCGGCATTGAACAGATGACGAGTTAGAGGTTCCAGATTACCATCGGCAGGAATGAGACCCCGAAAAGAGAAATGATTAAAATCTGTCATTAAGATTCGTCTGACGATTTCTGGATCTCGGATAAGCAATTGCGGTTTCTCCGATTGAAAAACTCCTACAACTTTTTCATTTGGATATTTCCTATATGTGTCAGTAGATGCTTGAGTTAAACTCTTCCGCATGAAATAAATTTTAATACTATTACCAAATAATGGTAACGGTTTATCATGTTTTACGTTCCTTTTCTTCCAATAGTCAAAATTTTTTGTAAATGACACATATAAAGTAGTAAAAAAAATGAATACTAACACAGTAAATAGCATTTTGTTATCACACAATAAACACGAGAAAACCAAATTTGATTTTACATGAAAAAGAAAATCTGACGTGTAACTTGCTTGCAGTACCGTCTGACACTGTTCACAAGACGCTAAATGGCTAAATCTGTTCACCCGAAGCTATTATCAGACGAGGTAACTGTACACGGACGATAGTAGGAGCATAAAATAACAGCGCCGGTGTAGATAAAAACTTTTATTATCTCTTGTTACTTTAAAACATACATTTAATACAATTCACAGCCTTCGTTAAAATGCTTAGTAGGTATTGCTACTATAATTTAAAAGACATTCCCAACATCACATAATTATCACAAATAAATCATATACTTTCACCTTGATATTACCATATTCAAATTAAAAAAATACATATTTTAAATAATAAAAATACTACGAATTGAAACGTGTTACTAATTTATACACATTTATAACTCATGTATAACAAATTCATTAGCACAAAAATCAGAAGTGAAATCTCAGTTAGAAGGAAAATCTAATTTTAATTTATTGTTCCTTTTTCCTTTCTCGGAAAACAAGGGGTATTCCTCCTTTTATAGTTTGTATTAGCAGAGGATTTTTCTCAAACACAGGATGTTTCATTGTTGTGGAGTGTGGTTCTACAGTGAACTTTGATAAGACCGCAGCAAGTCCGGCTAATGATTGCATCTGCCCTAGGCGCTCTCCTGCAACAAATAAAATACTAGTTGTAGTACCTACTAGGTACTCAGGGAAAACAATAGGTCTTAGGTTTAGTCTGAATTTCTATACCTTGGATTCTGACCACCAGAACCAAAATTGGTAGAATTTATCCGGTTCGAAATTATAAATTACTAGCAGCCCGTGCCGGCTTCGCACGGGGTCAACATTTTTTGTTAAGTATGCTAATTGAAGCGTATATGACTAATTTTTTCCAAATGTTTAAAATTAAAAACCAAAAATTAAAACTTTAAAGTTTAAAAACATTAAACTGGCTGGCCTGGTGGCTTAGTTGGTTGTTAGTCTGCCTGCAAAGCCGTGGATCGTGGATTCGATCCCCACCCTGTGCATTATATTTGTGTCGTGAATTCAAATATTTGCACTGTGGCTGGGTGTTTTCTATTTGAATAATAGTGTATGCTTAGTTTAGATGGTGATGGTGATGATGTATGCGAAATGTCCATCAATATTTATTTATTTATCAAGTAAATAATTAAAAAGAAACAAAATTGAAAATTGTATGAAATGACATTTTTAACATAAAGCTTCGCTGTATACTACGTTGGCAGTGGTAGTTGTAGGTGGCAACAAAACATATTGACTTTCAGGAGATCCTACCCGAGAAAGAGCGACATACAATTGCCCATGACAAAAGCACTCTTTTCTTAGGTCGACACCAACCGTCGAGAAAGTTTGTCCCTGGGATTTATTTATAGTGAGGGCAAACGATATCTTTACAGGGAACTGTAACCTTTTAAAATGAATAGGCAAATCTGTCGGTATCATGGGGATCCGTGGAACGTGCGCGAGCTGGCCGGCCGCGGGGCCCGTGATGATGGTTGCTACAATCACATGCTCTCGTAATTCTTTTATCAAAAGTCTCGTACCATTACACATATTAGGAGGGCTTAAATTTCTCAACAGCATAATAGGAATACCTACTTTTAACTTTAGTTCGTGAGGTGTCAAGCCAGCAGTATTGAGGGAATTTAAAAATTCTTGTGGATAGTGCACTGTATCTTCGATGTTGCACACGGTGTCAACTGACTTGTAACACTTAAAGTCACGGGGTATTTTTTCCATAATCATGTTGTCTCATTTACTGAGTCATTTCTTGGTGACAAAATAGCCCTCGAACAGAGCCAATGGAAATTGCTTTCTGTAAGATTTTCAATGTCGGGATAGATTGTGTCTGTAAGAATTTCTAAACTGGGGACAGTTTGAGCCAATTCACTATCTAAAAATACTTGGTAGCTGTTTGCAATTGAAGTGGTTAATTTTCCGTCTCCTAACTTAAGTATTTTTTGTGAGAAATTGTCATCATGGTTATTTATTAAATGTGCTCTCATATTGGTGCGCAAATTGAGTGTTTCAATTGATTGCCACAAAGGTGATGATTTGAGACACGCTTTAATAACGTCGGCACGTGTACCTCTTGCTACAACCGGTAGTGTTTGGCGAAAGTCTCCAGCGAAAACAAAAGTTACGCCCCCCATCGTATTGCCTGAGTTTCTGATGTCTTTTAATGTGCGGTCCACTGCTTCTACATGAGCTATATGGATCATGGTGCACTCATCCCAAATAATTAGCGATGTGTCCTGTAAAAGTTTTCCCAGTGGACCATTTTTTCGAATTGAACATACAGACCGTTGTTCTAAAGACACAGACAATGGCAATTTGAAAGCAGAGTGAGCTGTTTTTCCATCATTTAATAAGGTAGCTGCAATTCCAGAAGACGCCACTGCCAGTGCTTTTCTTCCCGATTGTCGTACTTTTGCCAATACTAAATTGGCAAGAAAGGTTTTACCTGTGCCACCGGGCGCATCCAAAAAAAATAGTCGACCACTGTTATTTTCCACACTTTCAATTATAGCATCAAATGCTATTTTTTGATCTTCCACTAACTTAGGTACATTTGTGTTGACAAATACTGATAGCTCGTTAACATCATACGTGCGGCACGGTATGGTATCGATTGTATTCTGTGAGCGGTTCGGAGAAGGTAATCCAAAGTCTCTTAAATTTTTATCGTTCAACTCTATAAGTTTATTTTCTATCTGTATCAACCCTTCATTATATACATCATCATAATCCGGACCTCGTTGTTGAGCTGTATTTCTGATGTCTTGACACAAGTCGTCTTTAAAAGTGTTCCATAATTTAAGAGGTTCCGAGGGGAAACAAAATAATAATATCACCACAAACAACTCTCTCAGCCTCAACGGACACTGGGAAATTGAGGCTTCTCTCAAAGTGATTTCCCATTGGTTATCATTTTCTAACAAACCCCTATCTCGGCATGCGGCTTGGTACGTTTCTTTAACAATGCCGTCCACGATTTTTAAGTCTTGGAACGATGTTGGACCACGTACATGGTGAAGAAGTATTCGGAGATAAAAGCACTCTGACTGGGAAGGATGAACACTGTAAACTCTTCCTAATGCGGCATCTTTTTTTATTCCGGGATGTCCAACTACTTCTTGGCCACGTTTCCTTCTGGAGAATTTATTGTTAGCCCATGTATAATAATGAGGGACTTCGTAGTATAAAAGCGTTTTAGCAAAATCATCACTTTTGCATAGGTCAAAAAATGCCGTTAGTGTGGTTTTTGGTGGATTTTGCGCTATATGTTGCATATTTTCCACTGAGAAGTATACTCTTTGTCCATTCTCTAGGTGTACCGCTAAGTGTACTACAGTAGGGTGTCTATCATGAATAGAAAACTCTAACAATCTCCACACGGCTTCAGATGTGCTGATGTACCGGCCGTTCAAGTAATTTTCAACTTCGTTGTGGGCATTTCTAACACCAAAAGTTGCTTGATCTGATCCTTTATTAATGTATTTACATATGTATTTTATGGCTTGTACGGAATGACAATATTCAATGTTTATGTGAGCGTTGAAAGATCGACACAGTATTGGGGAATAAGGAACAATCCATCTGTTGTCTATATTAACCGTTCGGCCTCGGATATTTAATGTAGCGATCTGTCCTCCGTTATTGAAGTCACGTCGTCGATAAACTGGATAACCATCCTCATCGGTCTGGGTTTCAGTTACGTAACGTCGTGGATATTTTTTAGAACATATACCATTCTTCATGCACGGTGAAGTCAAATTATCTTCCCCACATGGCCCATGAACCATATTTTTTGTGACTATTTCAAACAATATTGGGTCTTCGTCTTTATTAGGTAATTCGGCAACTATTATTTCATTAATTTCATCAGGCTGTATTTTCAAGTCCAACCAAAATAGCATATGACAATACGGCAACCCTCTTTTTTGCCATTCAACAGTAAGCATATAACATTTAACTGGCCCAAAAATAGCGTCCTTTGTGAATATTTTTATCATTTTTTTCATTTTTAAGTGAAACACTCGTGCGATGATGTCATGTCTGTCGAAAGATTTTTGACCAGGAAATAGTTCTTGCTTTATTTCTTCCCATTCCGGATTACACGTGAAAGTTACGAAAAGATCTGGCCTTCCATAGTTGCGTACATATGTCATAGCATCTTGCGTCTTTTCGTGGAGATACCTCGGAGACCCAGTAAACGATGAAGGCAAGATGACATGCTGTCCGATATTGGCAGCATTTACACTTGGGTCTTGGTTCAAAGCATCCCTTAAATGAATATATTCATCTGCTCTAAGCTTTTGTTGGTTTCGGGAAATAAAATTTAACCTCTCAGATATCATCTTCGCCATCATGTCCACACAATACTGACTAAACAAATCTTTGTAATAATGCAATGCATTAAAACAGTTGGTTCTAATCATTAAACGGTACGCATAATATTGCATACATGATACATTTTTATTTCTTAAGGAATCCTGCTGAGGAATCGTTAAGTAATATCCATCGTCTCCTGATACAAACATTAACGGATATTGTAGTGGATCATATGTACCTACGGTGTAATTCCGAAACTCGTTTTAGCTGTCCGTCTCTACCGTGCAGTATTATATCCCTGGGCCCTTTATCTTCATCGACCAAGAGAACGGCCACTTCATTTATAGAAGGAGTGTTATATCTTCCCCTGTGTTCTGTCTGAGGTGTGCGATCAGAGTAAATAATTAACTTTAAACTCTCTGGGCTGTTGAGTTCGATACTGTGTTTAAAACTTCGTATGTAAACATTGTGACTGTTTAACATACACTGCAATTCGTTAATCAAATCTAGTTTTAGCATGGGGGCCATGTTTGATCGTAATGATAATTGCTCAGCATCAGAAATAAAATAAATCTGCAAAAATTGAGGACTTTGTCCTGATGGCGGCAGAAGGCTACCTATGAGATGATAAACTTGTCCTTCTACCTTAAAAGTGGGCATAAAATTTCCCTCTCTAATTTCTTTCGCCCCAAAAGACGTCATTTGAAAAATACTATTGTATCTACGAACGTTTTTTAAAAAATGGGCAGATAAGGTATGATCATTTGTCAAAAGACTTTTTATTGGTTCTGGTGGTTCTGCAACGTTAGAAAGAATAACTTTTCCAGACGCGCAACACATCCCGTTGGCTTCGTCGGCCCATTTTTTGGCAGAACATTTAGGGCAAATTTTATTCATTGCTCCGATTTGGATGCTTTTTTCGTGAGCATAAGCAATTTGAGGATTATAACTAAATGCCGATCTATTAGTATGCGCTAAATTTGTATTGCGTGTTCTAGTAGTTAACGACCGTTGTCTATCTCTTTGTGCCACCAGGCGCTGCGAACGTTCACCGCTGGATTCCCGTGCACGCGTTCGCGAGTTTCTAGCTCTGTTTTGAGCCAGACGCTGCGAACGCTCGGCGCTCGACTGTCGTTCGTGTAGCTGTGACGATCTCGCATTTTGTTCTGCAAGACGATCTGAACGTTCGACACTACGTTCCCTTGCCCTTGTTTGCGAGTTTCTAGCTCTGGTTTGAGCCAGACGCTGCGAACGCTCGGCGCTCGACTGTCGTTCGTGTAGCTGTGACGATCTCGCATTTTGTTCTGCAAGACGATCTGAACGTTCGACACTACGTTCCCTTGCCCGTGTTTGCCAGTTTCTAGCTCTGTTTTGAGCCAGACGCTGCGAACGCTCGGCGCTCGACTGTCGTTCGTGTAGCTGTGACGATCTCGCATTTTGTTCTGCAAGACGATCTGAACGTTCGACACTACGTTCCCTTGCCCGTGTTTGCGAGTTTCTAGCTCTGGTTTGAGCCAGACGCTGCGAACGCTCGGCGCTCGACTGTCGTTCGTAGAGCTGTGACGCTCTCGCATTTTGTTCTGCAAGACGATCTGAACGTTCTGCGCTAGATTCTCTGGCCCGCGATTGCGACGCGTACTCTCTCATACTTGCAAGACGATCTGAATTTTCAGAAGAAGATTCTCCAATACGATGTTGTTTTGCTAATCGCGCTTGAGAGCTATGTTTGGACAATTGGGACTTTCTTTTTCTAGGCATACTGTTAGAAAATGTATTTTTATCAATCGGAGAGAATGAGAATAAACTAAGATAATTTAGATGAAAACGTCTAAAGAGGTAAATATTAAAAGAACTTTTGATAAATATATAGAATTAAAAATAAATTATTTATATGGAATATTATGCAGAAAGTGCGAGAAAACTTGAACAATAACAGTAAAGATAGAATAAACTTATTCATAAGTAGTTCTGAAAAGAACTTTTTGATTGGAGCATAAAAAAGTGTAACGGATTTTTTTTAAATATTTAATGTCGTTTGCGTCCACTCCGTAGCGAGCCGACCACGCGACTGAGCCGCGCGGCTACCTATTTCATAGATGCCGTCGCCAGCACCGCGCCGGCGCGACGGCGGCGCGTCGGTGTAAATATTTAGATCGGATTGATATTTTTAATTTAGTAATTACTCTTGAATGGAATGTCCGATTTTAATAATTCAAAAAGTAATCAATAGGTATTAAAGCAGTTTCGAATAAGAAATAATTCATTTGGATAAGAATAAATACGAATGTATGGATAACATGGTCTAAATTTGATATGCATTTTTATCTACTTTCAAAATGTAAAAAAGTAGTTGTAGTGACGTAATTACTGTAGTTAGACATATGGTCTCGCGAGGTTTTTTGTAGATTTTAATACGTTCTATAATATTGTAGAACATTGTTTTGTTCTATCATTAGTACTTTCCGCAGCGTATGTGATGAAAGCCATTTTATGGCTGATTTTTGTATACCTTGCGTTGGTTTTAGTAAAAATTTCGGAAGATCTCTAATTTTTTCTCGTAATAAACATAGCCTATGTTACTCAGTGATAATGTAACTTTCTATTGGTGAAATAATTTTTGAAATCTGTTCAGTAGTTTTTGAGTTTATTACATACATACAAAAATACAAAAATACAAATCTTTCCTCTTTATAGGGTCATTTCGCCTGTTCGCGTCCATTTAGTGCAGTTGGCAAGTTTGAAGGGCAAAATAAATATGTCCCAGCACTCATTTTAATGAAAAGTGTATGTAATGTGTTGCTTTTGATAGTCTATTTTAAGTTGAACATTTAGTTTTGTTCGAAAAATGTTGCGTTTTTTCTAAAAAGAGATAAACTTCAGAAATAGGCGATTTACCCAGTTTGCGTCCATAAAATCCAATTTGCGTCCACCCGCTGGACCACTTTGCGTCCTGCAGCTCAGAAAAGGAATTAAGGGGTGCTTTTTATAAAAATGTAAAAAGAGATTGTATTTTAATTGTTTATTTATTAAAGAATTATTGGGTTTTAAAAAACAACATATTAACATCAAAAATCTCTCCAAAAGAAAATAAAAATACCTGTTTATTCTTCTAAACTTTGATATTACTTAAAATTTAAAATAAATTAGGTAACATAACAATATACAAGATAACAAACAAACATAACAATATACAAGATAACAAGATAACAAAATACACAACTTTTTAATTTAACAATAATCTGTTGTGTTAATTTTATCCTAAAATCATCCGCGTGCATTTCAGATGATAGGTCAATTTAGTCAATCTAACGCACTTTTCACAGTCAATGTTTTTCTCATCTTCGTCTTCTACATCTGAAATAAGTAGTTTATCGTCACATTCAGGACATTTCATTCATTCCACGGCTGGTAAATTTTCTTTCTCCATTTCCACGTCTACCGTTTTCATTGTGACTTCTTGGAGAAGATGTATTTCGTTTTGGAGCAACCCCACTGGGAATTGCAGATTCTTCGCAAATTTGACTTACCGATTTCTTCTTCTCTCGAATTTAATTCAGCACGTTCCTGAAACCTTATTCTGTGTTATTATTTTTTCTTATCTCGAAAGAACTCATCTTAAACAGAAAAATATAATTAAAGTAGGTGTTACCCGCACGAAATAAATACTAAGGTAACTCAGGCAGTACCTATTTTTTAGACACATTTACGGTTACTAAAACATACCTTTTATAATAAAAAAAAACATCAAAATCGGTTCAGTTGTTTAGGTGTGAATGCGTAAGAGACATTCGTCCCCCATTTCAACACCAATTTCATCCCCATACAGTTCGAAATTACAAAATTGCTAGGACAAACCTTTATTGGCTTCGTGTCAAATGTCTATATAAAGTTTCATAGTTTAATCTTCAACGATTGGAAACTCCCATATTGACATTCATCCCCCATTTCAACCCCAATTTCATCCACGTACAGCTCGAAACTACAAAATTGCTAGAACTAACATTTATTTGCTTCGTGTCAAGTGCCTATATGCAGAGTTTCTTGGTTTTATCTGAAACGATTGGAAGTTTCCATGTAGGTATACTTGCATCCCCCATTTCAATCCCAATTTCACCCCCGTACAGTTCGAAATTATGAAATTGATATATTTGATATACCACACATTTGTTTGCTTCGTGTCAAGTGTCTATATACAGGGTTTCATGGTTTTATCTTCAACGGTTGGGAACTTCCATATTGACATTCATTCCCCATTTCAACCCCAATTTCACCCCCTTACAGTTCGAAACTACAAAATTGATAGAACAAATATTTAATTGCTTGGTGTTAAGTGTCTAGATACAAAATTTGATAACTTTGAAAATCACGAATTTTCATACAACCCTTCATCCCTTTTTTCACCCTCTTAGGGGTTGAATTTCGCAAAATCTATTAATTTAAAAAATGGACGCGATCTGTTTTTGTTACTATTCCCTGTCGGTATAGTTTGCGTCCATGGCGGACGCAAACTGCATGTTTTATAAATTCGGTGTAGTAATTCGCGTCCACCTCATTTTAACTGTTAACTATAAAAAAAATAAACAAATTCATAATTCATATAATTCCTTATATCACTATCAACGTCTAGAAATAGCTATGTGTCCAAATTGCACATACAACAATAAAAGACTTACCTTCAAACGCACCGCTGCCCACTATTTTTTTTTCATAATTCCGCGTGTTTGCACCGTCTTTTTGAACAGCCGTCACAAACTATTTTTTTACACAGGATTGGTTTCAAGCCCGGAACTGTTGTTTATGTGTGCATGCTTCTTATACATCGAGGTATTGGCCGTATTAATTTTGCGACTTATTGGTGTATTAGTATACTAAATTTCGTGAGTTTTTAAATGGAGATCCGTAAAATGGACGCGAACTGGGCGATGGACGCGAACAGGCGAACTTACCCTAATAATAGTATAGATTATATAATAATAAATATATAATCTAATCATACTTTGCTAGGTTTTACTGTTTGTTTTTCATTAGAATTACCTTTACTTAATAATAGTTCTATTGAGCTGATATTAGCTACTAGCCAAACAACTATTTTTTGTTTAAAGATCAAAATTTTTGTGTTATTAAAATTTGCCATAACTACACAACTACATATATTCTGTGAACATACTTAGCTACCGATTTGTTACTCTTAGCAAAAAATATTTTAACTCTTAGTACCAAAATGTAAATGTATGTTGGATTAAAATTGTTGTAAAACTAAAATGGGATATCTTTACCTATCTCTCTGATAATATGTAAGTACCTACCTATGCTATGTTACTATTTACCCGACTGAAAGAAGGGTTTTTTTTATCGCGCGCATCTTGTATGTTTGTAAATTTCTTTATTCCCACGTATCTTCCAAACGGCTGGATGGATTTTGACGATTCAGATATCGTTAGATTTGTCTCAATTGTCCAAGTGTCCTTAGATAGGTAGTAAATTTAAAAAACTAACATATTCGAAATTTGATACAAAATTGTAAGTAGCTGAATTTTTTTCAATTTCAACTAGGGTATCAAAATAAAGGGAATTTAAAGACCATTACAAATATGTACATATGTTGTGTAATTAATGTCATTTGGAATAATTACAAGCATTTTAATTCAATCATTCGAATATATTTGTTTGCATTGCCTTCAGATGACACAAGTTTTTAAAAGAAGATTGATAGGTGCTATTGATAACGTATTAAACAAAACACAAACGAAAATAATAATTGAAATAATAATCAATCTTAGTTATTTAATTTGTGTTTTGTTTGACACGCCGTCAAGACTACTTACCAATATTTGTTTGCTAGATTTACAAAGGTAATAAAACAACACGGTTTCGTTCATTGGAGACTGCCAAAAAGAACACTAAAAAGTACACAATAAAATAAATAATTTAAAAAATAATAAAACCCGACTAAAATAAACTACAGATAAACACTACAAAGACCGAAACAAGATTGACAAAATAAAGTATGTACTAAAACATTACTACATTACAAGCTGAAAGTCTATGTTAAATCAATTACGTTATGTTTGGTGGCAGGCGGGACCCATCCATTTTCTAACGATTAAAAATAATTTAGGTACAAAATGGGTGCCGCCTGCCACCCAACATAATGTAATTGATTTAACATAGACTTTCAGCTTATAATGTAGTAATGTTTTAGTACATATACTTTATTTTGTCAATCTTGTTTCGGTCTTTGTAGTGTTTATCTGTTATTTATTTTAGTCGGGTTTTATTATTTTTTAAATTATTTATTTTATTTAAAATACTAAATTACACAGTACATACTATTGAGGGCACGTACCTACTATTGAGAGTCACATGAGATGGTTTAAGGCACAGATTACTCATTGTTTCAGTAATCTGTGGTTTAAGGGCTAAAATATATCGAGACTTACCAATGCAGTTTCGTGGGCCTTCTCCAAACGGTAGATATGTAAATTTAGTTTTGTTAACATCCATCTCTTCAGGACTGAACCTCTCTGGCCGAAATTGTTCTGGGTCCTCGTAGTATTGGGGATCATTTTGCAATGACCATGATGGAATTTGTATTCTAACTCCTTCATCAATAGTTAAATTCAGTTCAGGAATTACACATTTTCGCGCGCAATCTCTTATTAAAAATCCGAGTGCAGGATATTTCCTCATACTTTCTTTGAAAGCCCATTCTAAATAATGCATATCTCTAACGGCGTCATAGCAGAGTTTGTTGTCATATTTTAAAAGAACACGGTCTATTTCTTCGTGTACTTTTTTCTGCTTGTCGGGATTAAAAGCTAGTTGATGTAGCGTGAAACTACTCGTAGAGGAAGATGTTTCAAACCCAGCTGTAAAGAACAAAGACATCTGAGCAACGATCAAATTGTCAGTCAATTCCAAAGTTGCTTTCTCGGGAGTCCCGTCGGATGTATGTCTCTCGATCGATTCACCAACAATAGTTCCTTTCTGTTTGCATTCTAATAATAAATCTACAAAATCATGTCGACCGGCTGGTTCATAATTCCTTTGTGTCAGTATAGATACTACAAGTTTTAGTAAATCGGCAGATCGTTCTATAGCTTTAAGGCCACCGAAGAGCTGCGGGCTAAATTCTCTTAACATTATTTTTATGACGTCAATCGGACCAAGGTTCAGGATTTTACGTCCAATTTTTCTAAATTCCGAATCTTCATCAGTCAGTGCATCCATGTTTAGTCCAAAGCCACAAGCTCCGATGAAATCTGTAGTAAAACGCGCCATAAGGTCTCTCGCGTCGATAGGGGCTCCGGCAGAGGCCTGGATCCTGGTATGCAGCTTCTCGGCACGCTCCACTATCAGCGGGAACATTGCCTTCAACTTGCCGCTGGTGAAAGCTGGCGTCAGACGTTGACGTACTAACTTCCATTTATCTCCATTTAAGTTAACGAGAGAATTCAATAGTGGTTCAGATTCATCAATCTCAGCGTCTTTAGGAAGTAGTCTGCGCAAATGAAAGTTCCCGAAGTCAGTGATTAAGACTCGTTTAATAATTTCGGGATCTCTGATCATAAGTTCTGGGTTGTTGCCCTTAAAGAGGCCCACGACCTTTTCATTAGGATGTTTATCGTAAATCTCCGCTAAAAACTGTGGAGTATTTCTTTGCATAAAATATATTTTGGCGTAATTACCGATAATTGGAATAGGATTCTCATATTTCACTCCTTTCTTTTTCCAATAATCAAAATTTCTAGTGCTGTAGAAATATAAAGCCACTACGAGCACTAAAACTATCACGGCGAACAACATTGCGATTGATGTAATGTAATCATGAAGTTGCGATGACAGGAAAAAAGTCAGGCACTTGTAAGACGCAGTTAAAATATACAGTTAGTTATTTTGCTCGTAAATTAAACTCGGCAGACTGCTCGATGACTAGGCTGTATGAGCTGGTCAAGAAGCAAATAAAAACTAATGTTTTCCGACGGGAGCGAGCTGCTATATACGTATTGTGATGGACTGTGTTATCGATCTCGGCATCCTCGTTGGCTAAGGCGCAGTACACATGAGTTTCTTTAATTTTCCTCATGTTTTAGTCAGTGAGCCTATAATTTAATACAGTTGTGTGTAGTTAGTAATAGTGTTCAGTATAATTACACATGTAGGATGTAGGTATGTGTCGATTTTATTTGTTGTTTATTATTCTAAAACATTTGTTGTCCTACTAATTGTATAAATGTCAAAGTTTCGATGGATCTCAATTATAACGTATGATAATTATTTAGATTTCTGTGGTCAGAACAGATCGGGCTGAAATACTTTTTACTGTGGGAAAATAACGTTAAACCGCGGGGCGTTGTTAGTTACAGACTATATTATTTTATCTTGCTTATTTCAAAATGTTCAGCGCAGGTATTTCTTGGATCTCGTGTTAACTATTTATAAACTAAATTTCCCAAAATTAAACATTGGTGCCCACACTTGGCGAAATTGAGAACTATTTTGACAGGTTAATTGCGTCAGAAAAACGCTTTAGTTTATATATTTGTAACATTCCATTGCTACCGAATGTATTCTTAAAACGAGGTATTTTGGAGTACGTGGCTATTTTAATGATGATGATGTAGGATGGAGTGACGATATACGAAAGATGGCTGGTGGCGGTTGGAAACGTAAGACCGGATCGGGCTGAGTGGCGTAATATAAGAGAGGCCTATGTCCAGCAGTGGACGAACACAGGCTGATGATGATGGTGACCTATTTTAAAATTGTTTTGTAGTGGTAGGACTCTTGGCAGAGTCCGCCTGGGGAAGGACCATACCTTTGCCAAATATTCTACCGCCAAGCAGTAATGTGCAAACATTACTGTGTTCCGGTCTGAAGGGCAATGTTTCCAGAGAAATTACAGGGCTTAGAGATATAACAACTTAGATCTCTGGGTGACGAGCGCAGTGCAGTGCTAGGTAATGATTTGCAATCTTCATGTTCCAATAACTGCGTGTCACTGTGCTGTTATGTGGCATGTTGCTTACCATCAGGCACATGACCTGCTCGTCTCGCCACTCTATAATAAAAAAATAAAAAAAGACACATAACTTGTTTAAAAAATGATTTGCACACTCGAGAACATAAAAATGTGTAAGTATTTAATGTCCTAAATTATTGTAAATTGCTATTAACAATGAAGTCACATCGTCACTCTTTGGTAATGGAGCGTGTAAATAAACAGATCAAAATAGAATGACGCGTTCAAAATACATAACATACAGGTATATAGTTCTCAATTCCGCCAAAGGAGCATTAATAAATAATTAATTCATTTTATAAATTTGTCTAACTAAATTAATCATTAGCACCACTTCGGGCGATATTAACATCAGTCTTTGTCGTATAGATAAATTTGCATCCTGAAATCGCGTCATTGATTACCCCCAGGGTTTTGTAGCACAAACTACATTCTAAAAAGTTGACTTTATTTTTGTTTGAAATGCATATCATTCGTTCGATTCGTCCTTGACCAATTTTTAACATATGCCGTTTAGTAAAATTAATTAATAATAATATTGACAAGTTACCGATTTGCTTAGATAGCTAATAGGTACCTACAACATCTCGCAAAATGATAATTTCGTTTGTTGTAAGGAGACATCGCTGAATTATAATATGACAGTTCTATTTATTATATTGTATAATTTTTAGTTAATTTGTCATATCTGCTAATTTTTTTAAATATAAGACTACTTCGGTTTTTAAACTACATAGGTACTAACCACGTACAAACGCTACGCTAACGTCCAACTAACGTTCTTTCTGCTCTAGGCTAAAGTTAAAGGCCACTTCAGTGTGTTGAATTTGCGTGTTGGTGTGCGCGCGTTGCCAGCTCTCATTATTTCTTCTAAGCGCGGCAAAAGAACAATAACTTCAAAAATACTATTTTACTAACGTAACTTATTATAATCTAGGAACGCGTGATATTGCCTTTAGAAAGAAATACATAAATTTATACAAAAACGGAACAAGATTACGTGTAGATTAGATTAGGTTTTATTTTTGTACTTAATACGTCGTTCGTGTTTACGTCGCTCGACACTTGACTGCCTTCTGCTTCGTCATTGTTACTAGCGATTTTGCGGTATTGTATGAATGATGAAATATTACATAGTCTAAAAAAGTCGAAAGTTTGAGATGAAACATCTCTGAGTCATCTGAGGTTTAAAATGGACCAATAAAGTTTAATTTACCTATATTATAGCTTATGAAATTAGGATGAAATTTCAACTTGGGTCCAAAGATTGATTAATGATTCATTTTCAAATCTTTCCCTTTCCTTTTTACTAATAATTATATTTCTTCTTTTACGTTATTGGTACCTACTTTTTGAGGGAAAATTATGAGAGTACATTTTTACGATGCACACGCACCCCGTCTCGAAAAACCAACATCCTGAAGTCAACATGTTAGTAAACATTGTACCTAGGTAATTAACATGGCTCGAGATAAACTTCTAAGGACGAGCTATAAAGAAGAAGTATTTATTAACTTCTTGCGTGCGTACTTACACATCCTCTACTTTTTAACACGCTTTTATTAGCTTCACTTGTAACTAACTATGTATGTAAGAAAATCTTGGAATCTTAATTTTACCCACTTCCCGGTCTTCGATTAGGATGAAATTTTGCACACGCTCTGAGTTTTGATGAAAATACATTGTAAGGTTATCCGGGGTGTCAAGGGTTGAGAACTCAATTGGTTAAAATTGAATTCCCAAACCTTCCCGGAAAAAAGTTAAATTAAAGTAGAAATAAAAAATTAAGACTTTTTCAAGCGTTTATTGATATAAACCAATTTATAAACAAGTGTAAAAGGGTTAAAAGGGTCAGGGGTTGATCGTTGTGTCGCTGTTACCCAGATCTAAAGAAGGAATTATAAGAATTCCATCAACCTCTTTGAGTCAAAAAAACTAAAATTCCGCCATACAGGGTCCCGGAGTAAGGGTCGGTAGATGGAAAATATAACCGGAAGAAGTGAGGGGTTAAGCTCGGCCAAACTCACCCGGTTAGGTTTAGGAGTTAATTGGAAAAATCACCACATCACCATACTCCCGGAACCTGTAGGGTTAATAGTAAAAAGCTACAATTAACAATACTAAAGGCCCATATGCCTTCTATAGCGGGGTACCAAAACCACTGAATTTACAATATACTAACTCTAGACAAGAATTTAACTACAACTTCAAACGCTTAAGATTCCATACAGAATTCACCAGGTTTACTTAAACATGGGAAAGATAATAACACTTAAATAACCCCTTTCAAACAGTAGGGTTAGACTTCCAACATTAGAACAATAAAATTATTATAACCGAGAAGTACTCGATTAGGGCAAATACAATAGGTTCCCTTTCTAGGTCCCATGAACAGAAAGGCTAAGTATTGTTAAACAGAATAACATCCGTCCTGACTAACTCATAAACAAGGTACAGGAAGTATGGATTACAACGTTTTACATAACCATCTCATATTTTCACATTCACAACGCTATAATTTAAGTATTACCATCGGTTAACTGATGGGAAAGTAGGCATCCAGGGAATAGGTTCCTCTGGGGAAATGAAACTTGTGTCTATTTAAATTAAACAATAGGTAGTCTATATTATTCAACAATATTGTGTCCCTGTATCATATGTGTGTATAAAAACCCTAAGCGGACCTAAGCTATCCGCTCTCAGCGCACACAGAAACACTTGAAAATAGAAAACATTGATTCATTCTCAATGGTAAAAGTACAATATTCATACTACACATCTTCACATCTAGGGAACTTCAATGACCCTTAATATCTACGGAGGGGATGGGCCACTAACACAGTAAACCTACTATGATACTGAAGGTATAATTAAATGAGAGATCTCATCGGCAAGAGCCTGGGCTTCCGGAATCCCTGGGGGCTTATAGCCAGGAACACATCGTGTGTAAACCGCACACCTACATCTTCCCCTTACACGTCACTACTTCCATCACGGCATTTGGCCCCACATAGCCTATAGGCCCGAGTTCGCCCACTCTCCATATCGCTCCACTTCAACCACAAAATAACTACAGAAAACCTGGGTGCCTCAAGAGGCGGCGCTCGTGGACACAGGCCACGAGATCACACGAGGTCGCGCGAGATCGGCCAACCGCCGGGTCTCGTACGGCGCTGTAGCTCTCACGACTGGTACAAACAGCTCGCCCAAACAAAACAGCTCGCACCAACAAAACAGCTCGCCCAAACAGAACACCTCCTACAACAAAATGATTCATTCGCGAAAATATTCCACAAACATCCGCCACGCGGCTCACTTGACATTTTAGACATTCAGAAATTTACCCCCGTTGGGAGAGGTGATTTCTCAAACATGCGAAGCAAAACTTCCCACGCAAACAACGCAGATCCTTCGCACTCGACGGCGTTCTCTTCAGGACACGTCACTACAACAAAGATGAGTTTTCACTTTTCTGCGGTACGAATATTCGATTCGAGCAAGACGAAACACCTTTACACTCACCGAAAGGCCTACGGCGGACCAGATTACGGCCGCACGTCGCATGCCATCTTTAAATCGTCACCATTCACTTCAGCAAATAAAGACACGCGAAACGCTTGCTTCCTGGGAGCGACAAGATCAAAATGGCCGACCGCCGGCTCGAAAACTCACAGCCGCGAACGAATATGGAAGGGGCAAAAGTTAATATTATTTACGATTATCTAGGGTGGGGAAATTAAATTTTCTCTCTTCGAAACCACAGACTAGCGAATGAGACGCGTTCCGAATTACGGAAGAAAAAAAAGTGTTACAACATGACTAGCTAATAAACGTCATTACAAATCTAATATGGCGGCCTCCTCAAGATGGCGGACTGGCTGTTTGAAATCCACCCCCATGATATGGGTAACAAAAGAAAGGGTTTGCTGTCAGAAATACCTGTCAGTGGATATAATAATCATTTCCACCTTGCATAGCATGGCAACAGGGGAAAGGTAGGTATAAAATGTTTCCACTTGACGTTTGTCGTGGACATTATATCCCGCTACTCCCCGCTGTATAGCACGGACTCGGGAAAACGAAGATAAAATACTCTTCAATTGACATATGACAGAGGACAAACTATCGTCTGATTTGGAGGTGGGGATATAAGTAAATCTCTCTCAAACATAATGTCGCGAGCATATTATAATTATATTATTACGGAACAAATGGAAACAATGGCCCGAAAATTGCATCGGAGATCAATAAGGGATGCTAGTAATCCCTTTGAGTTTCCCGACAATGAATTTTGACGATTATTTCGGATGCATAAAAACATGGCATTGTATTTGTGTGAGGAGCTAAACGGAGCCTTGCAGCTGCTAAATCCTCGGGATGGACTGCAAGAGACCCAGTGAACTCGCCCGTGGCCAAATATGTGTTAGTCGACATAAAGTCGACCAACACCCGAATTTGGGTTTTATTGCTTCTTATTCTAAAGAACAGAAATTAAATTATTTATTCACATGCATGTACCTACCTAACTCACGCATTTTTTTCTTATGTAAATATCTACATATGAATAAAAGAATAACCTACTTTCTACCGCTCATTTTTATATCTAAATGTGTTCTCTATACTAAGGTATGTGATTTAGATGAGAAAATGTTTTATAGTTTGTTGTTTACAAAAATAAATAAAACCTCCGTGAGTAATATGTTCTGTGCTCAAAACGCAGCACAGAAAAAAATAAAAGTAAAATGAACGAACAAAGGAGGTTTGATGAGTTGACAGAAAAACTGATGATTAATACGTCATTTTTATTTAATTTTCTTATAACGGCAATACTGAAGTGATAACGCTACTCCCGCCGTACATCCACCGTGGAATAACTATCCACCGGCGAGTCCGTGCTCTGAAAGTGGACAAAATTGACAAGGGGGAAAGAGATTATTTCCTTTCCCGGTGGAGTAATTGTCCACTGCCCATGCTAGCCCCGCTGAAGCTGGTCGACTCCGTCATACTTGACGGTAATACGCCAGAAGCGTGGAATAGAAGTGTGGTGGTACTCTTCTTCAAAAAGGTGACAACACCTTGTCGAAGAATTACAGACCCATCTCACTTCTGAGCCACGTTTATAAGTTGTTTTCGAGGGTAATCACAAATCGTCTCGCACGCAGGTTTGACGACTTCCAGCGATGCCGCATCGACTATCGCTATATCGAAGTGTTGAAGTGTATCTACAGCAAAGCCACAGTGTACCTATGTCCAATTCTCCAATTACAGGATCAGAGCACCAAATATATCTAGCTACAGAAAGGCGTGAGGCAGGGAGATATTATATCTTCGAAACTGTTCACTGCCGCGCTGGAAGATGTTTTCAAGCTACTGGACTGGAACGGACATGGCATCAATATCGTAGACGTATTCGTCAACAACTTCGAGTGTAATATTCCCAACATTAACCGGTACAGGTGAGACATGAACATTTGACATGACCTTCGTCTTGTCCATATTCATCCTCAAACCTACCTGTTGGGATACTCTACTGAGGTCCCTGAGCATAGCACCGAGGTCCTCTAGCGACTCCGCCACAATGACTATGTCGTCGGCAAACCGAAGGTGAGTGATGCATTCGCCGTTGATATTGATGCCGTATCCGTTCCAGTCCAGTAGCTTGAAAACATCTTCCAGCGTGGCAGTGAACAGTTTCGGAGATATAACATGTCCCTGTCTCACGCCTTTCTGTAGCTGGATATGTTTTGTGCACCGGTGCTGTAATCGGACAGACATTGTGGCTTTGCTGTAGATACACTTCAACGCTTCGATATAGCGATAGTCGATGCGGCATCGCTGAAGAGACTGAAGCACTGCCGCGTATTTCCATTCTATACAACGCCAGAACGCAGCCATAGGAAACTGCTCGCGTATTAATTGTAATGTTGTTTTAAAATCTGTTATTACAAACCATACAAGAGTTTTGCGTACTGACCGTGTATAGTTTGTAACGTGGATGCTCGCGTCGCATCTTTCCATTCTATACAACACCAGAACGCAACCATAGGAAACTGTTCGCGTTCGAGTATATTATATTGTAATGTTGTTGTTTACAATGCATACAAGATTTTTCCGTACCGATTGTGTATGTTGTCGATCCGATGAGGGGCTATCACTGAGATTTGACTCCCGCCAGAAGCTCTGCGGTCAGCCCTGAGTGTCGCTTCTCCATGCTCGGCCTGAGCTCCACTACGGAGGTCGACGGCTCGCTTCGCTCGCCACTTCCCCCTACGCTTCGCTAGGCCTCGTATGGCTTGCTCCACTCAGGACCTCCCTTGAGCTTCTGGCTCCTGCATTTTTTATATACACTCTAGTGGTAGTAGCGACAAGATTAGGTGGAGTCGGGGTGCTCCGAGTCGGATCTGGGAAACCAACATCTACAATAAATCAATTAAGAGCTAGGTCAATAAATCAAAATGGCGAACATGCAACTGCTCACGTACAAATTGTAATTTTAGAGTTTTGGGCGCCTATTCCAAAACATACACGATTAGTCCGTATGCGTACTGGCGCTGTATATTTTGGAACAACATAATACTTCTACGTTACTACAAAGTATACGCGAGTATTTGCGTACTGCTCTTGTATGGTTTGGAAGAATTTAGTAAAAAAACGTATTTCCAATCTATACGTGATTAGTTTCATACCCTTGCGTTCTGACCTTGTATAGAATAGAAAGACGCAGCACTGCCCAGGTCTCGATGGAATCGAAGGCTTTCTCATAGTCCACATACGCTATACATAGTGGCCGATTATACTCCTCGGTTTTCTGTATAATCTGCCGAAACGTATGGATGTGGTCTACGGTACTATAGCCTTTTCGAAAACCGGCTTGTTCGGGTGGCTGGAAGTCGTCAAACCTGCGTGCGAGACGATTCGTGATTACCCTCGAAAACAACTTATAAACGTGGCTCAGAAGTGAGATGGGTCTGTAGTTCTTCAACAAGGTGTTGAAACAACCTTTTTTGAAGAAGAGCACCACCACGCTTCTGCTCCACGCTTCTGGCGTATTACCGTCAAGTATGACGGACGGAGTCTAGTAGTTTTTTAATGTCATCTGTTAGCCAGGGTGCTGGTCAAAGATAGTTTTACCTCGATCTTTTTTTTTTTTACCTTTTTATAGGTTTACACTTGACCGCCATCTCACCTGATGTTAAGCGACGATGCGGTCTACGATGAAGCGTGTTTACCTAGAAAAAACCGATTCACTCTCGATTTGAAGACACAAAGATTGTAACCATCGGGGAAACCCCACTCAGGCAACGTATTCCACAGCCTAGACGTTCTTATCACAAAAGTAGAGTCAAATCTCTTCATTCGTGTCTTTGGAACATCAACTATGAAACGATGTCGCTTTTTCGAGCTACGAGCATTCCGATAGAAAAAAGGACAAGGTGGTATTAGATCATGTAAATCAGTCGCACACTCTCCGAAGTGTATCCGATAAAAAACCGATAGACTAGCAATTTTACGGCGATGTTCAAGACTTTGAAGTCTTTTTCGCACAAGAGTATCATTGCCTATGAGCCTTTTGGCACGTCTCTCGATCGATTCCAGAGCTTCCAGCTGATACTTAGCCGAGATTAAAAATGAACCCGACCAAAATAGATTTTATAAAAAGTTAAAAACGCTGCTTATACAAAAAAGTTACTATAGCATTAACGAATACCTAGATGACTATAAATATATCCCACTCTCAAGGCATTAGTATTAAAAATAATGTACATAGTTTAGAATCCTTATATACATATTACGTAATATTACAGGTAGGTATAATATTATAAGTAATATTACATCTACTTATGCTAAGATTGTAACTGTACAATTTTAATATTGTTATGCCCTAACAGGGTCAATGCTCAGCTTATTTTGTCAGCTTTGTATTATTATGCAATAAATGATTGATTGATTGATTGAACCATCCCAAAGGTGCGAACAGTACTCCATACAGGAGCGAATCTGTGCTTGATATAATGTAAGCAACTGTTCAGACTTGAAGTACCTTCGCACCTTTGAAAGGACACCCAGTTTTTTGGCAGCTAGTTTAGCCTTAGATTCGATATACGAGCCAAAGTTGAGCGTAGAGGTCAAAGTCACGCCCAAAAGCTCAAGACGGTCAGAAACCGGCACGGACACACCTCTAAAAGTTGGAGTCAGTTCGAATGGACTCCTTTTAGCGGAGAATAGACACGCCTGCGTCTTACTCTCGTTGAACTTGACCAGATTGGCATCGCCCCATTCAGACACCGCCTCAAGGGTCAAGCTCAAACGCTCGATCAGACTCTCTCTCAGTACCTGAGTTTGCTGCCCACTGGCTCTCGCGCTAGATATGAGTGATAGATAGATATGAGATATGATGTTTTTGAGTGTTGATGTGAAATTGATGTCACGAAGTGGTAACCGGAAGTGGTGGCTTAAGTGATATCACAAAGTGTTTTTTTTTTTTTTTACAGAAATACTAATTGTGAGTTTTCCCTATTTGTAAGCAATGTCTTATTAGCAAAATTTTACCCATTTTGCTTTGCCAAAATACTTTGAATGTCTAGTTATTTAAATAGTAATTTATATTAGTTACATGTACCTATTACCTCTATAAACTTGAAAAATGTGTATTGAATAACAGCCCCTATACAGCTGCACTTTTTAAAATCTTGTTAAATTTAGAAATTTAATCAATATTTTTGTACCTACCTATTTTAAAATCGTGATATTATTGCTAAAGTAATGGTGACTTACCCTTGATCTACAAATAATAAAATGTAATAATATATTCATAATTATTGACGAGTCTGTATAGAATCATTCCAAATGTTTAGGTTAAGTAAATGTTTGTGAATGTGACTTACATGATAATAAATATTTTCTATTCTTCTATTCTATTCTATGTAACTCTCTACAACGGTGCTATCATCTGCGTACCCAAAGATACCGGGCTTCAACAGATCATTGATTTGTAGCAGGAAGAGCGTTGCAGAGAGTACCGACCCTTGAGGGACTCCGGCATTAATAGCCATTTGATCAGACGAGCAGCCATCAATGACGACTCGTATGGATCGATCCCTCAAAAAGTCCGATATCCACGCAATAAACCCAGAAGATCTTATCGTCCATCAATGTAGCTCAAGCTCAATCAAGAAGCTCTAAGTGACAAATCAATATTTCTAGCGTCGTCGCGTAATTTTTCCACATTCATCACTCCAAAGCTGCGCTGCATCAGATTTTTTTATTTGTTTCTGGGAAGGCGAATTTTATAGGATAAGAAGATGACATCATGGTATGACATGTCATGTGCAGTGTGGGAACATTCACCGTGTTTGGCGACACTTTTAAGGGAGGACACAAACATGAGATCCAGCAAGGAAGGGTTACAGTTCGGGAAGTGATGGGTGCATTCAAAGGCAGAATATGCATGTTGCTTGAGTGAATAATTGATTGCAGCTTTGAGCAACGCAGATCTGATTTCAACAAACATGTATTGAAGTCACCCATCACTATAGCGTGGGAGTAGGAGGCGAGAAGGTGTTCTAAGACAGTTTCAAAGGAAGTGAAGTAATCAACACTTTTGTCACGACTGTAGTAGACTCCGAAGTAGAATTTTGCTGTGGGAAAGATGAAGCTCAAGAAAAAGGTGTTCACCAGCGTTGGTGGGAGGAGGTTGAGGAGAAGAACTAATAATAGAATAGGATATATTAAAACATAAGTAAATAGCTACTCCACCACCCGGCCTGTCAGTCCGATCATTGCGGATCAATGAAGAGCCGGGGAGAAAAAAAGAGGAAGTAGGAAGGCAAGGCTTAAGCCAGGTTTCGGAGCCTAGTACAGCGTGAATGTTGCTTTGATCGAAATATGCTAGAAACTCAGGGTAGTGGGCCGGGATACTCTGTGCGTTGATGTGAATAACATTAGAGTTCTTAGGTACATCATTAAAACTATTAGAGAGAGTGTCACTCAACAATGGTATACTCAGATAGCTATCATCAGACATAGCAGCATCATTAGCGGACGATAACGAGCAAAAATGTGTCGCTGTTGCTACTGTTGTACTCGATATTAGATATAGTATAATATATATATTTATACAAGTAATAAGTTTATTTTATATAATAAATATGTTTCTTATATAAAAATAAGAGTAAAAATAAGATACAAAAACAAAAAATTGTAACCTGTGTTACTGAATAAATAATTCAGGATTACACACCCACCTGCCGATTGTGTTCCATCTATACTAATATTATAAAGCTGAAGAGTTTGTTTGTATGTTTGTTTGTTTGTTTGAACGCAAGGATCTCTGGAACTACTGGTCCGAATTGAAAGATTCTTTCTTTGTAGAATAGTCCATTTATCGAGCAAGGCTATAGGGTATTTAACATTACGCTACTATCAACAGGAGCCGAGCATGAATGAAAAATGTAACAAAAACGGCGAAAAAATATTGCTTTTAGAGAGCTTTCGTTGCGTGACAGCATTTGTCATATGTTAAAGGTTGCGTCATTAGAACCTAAAGTAACCGAATTTTAACAAAATTTGAATTGGTACGACAAATTTTCGATAGATGGCGTAGCAACGCGCGCGCTTTCAGCTAGTAATAAAATAAAATAAAAAAGTAAAGTAACAGTACTCATAATCAGTATATATAATTATAATATTTTATATAAGTACATTGTTATTAATTAGGACTTAGGCTTTTTATCCCGGGAAAATAACGGGAACGGAAACTACGCGGGTAAAACCACGGAGCACTGCTAGTATTATATAAACTTTCGAGATTTGTGTCATCAGACAAACTGAAAGGGACAACTAATGTTTTGGTAAACGGGGCTTAGTTATTGTCTTTTGTATTTACTCACCATGTATCTGAGAAATTACCTAATTCGAATTATTAAAGTTAAATCCATAGGTTTCTAATTATTGAGTAAGAAAAAAACATTTTACTTTTTTAAACATTTGTTTTATTTCATAAAACAACATTCATTTTGAAACATATCACAGCCTTTTCTAAAAGCAATTAAAACGATAACCTTCTTATTGTTTCAACTATTAAATTATTCATATACTGTAACAAAATAAACTATTTCCTATTTAAACAAAGCGCGGAATACATTGATTTGTTTTTGAACTTTCAGTTATTAACATAAACCTGGTTGCCTGGAAGAGATTGCTCTAAGCAATAAGGCCGCCATTTGTGGTGCTAGTTCGTAAGTGTTTTACTGTAATATTTCTGTTTTTGTGTCACAATAAAGAGTTATCTATCTATCTATCTATAACTGCCATCACCACATTTTGAATTTTTACCAATTGTAAATTGATAAAGTTTAAACATATTTCAATCAGCAGCTTTTGTATACGCCATTTATTGTTCCTTTTTCCTTTCCCGGAATACAAGGGGTATTCCTCCTTTTACCATTTGAATAAGGAAAGGCTTGCACTCAAAGATGGGATGTCTCAGGGTGGTGGAGTGTGGCTCGACAGTGAACTTTGACAGGACCGCAGCCAGTCCAGCCAGTGCCTGCATTTGTCCCAATCGCTCCCCTGTAAATGTAATTAGATTTTTGAGAAAAAAAAACATTCATATCTTAGTTGTTAAGATTTTTATTACCAAGCTCAAAGGAGCATATAGGTATAGAGAAGAATATAAAGATACTATGATATGTTTAAATTTTATGTACTTATGTATTAAGCCATTGTTCTCCTGAAATTTGTGTTAGAAAAATAATTATAATTTAGAATCTATCCATCATAAAATAACAAGTTCCGACAAATTTTCAGGATACAAAGTACTAGAGAGATTTCAGGGAGTAGTTTACACGTTCAACTTACCGATACAGTTTCAAGGAGAAAAAGCCCTCCACTCAACACATATTGCGAAATTGACCGAAAATCTTTAGAAATTTAATATCTAAGTATATTTATAAGTAGAATTTCAGTGACTTCAAAAACGTTAGTGTTAAACGTTCAACTTACCGATGCAGTTTCTAGGGCCTTCTCCAAACGGTAGATATGTAAATTTAGTTTTGTTAACATCCATCTCTTCAGGACTGAACCTCTCTGGCCGAAATTGTTCTGGATCCTCGTAGTATTGAGGATCATTTTGCAAGGACCATGACGGAATTTGTATTCTAACTCCTTCATCTATGGTTAGATTCAACTCGGGAATTACGCATTTGTGCGCACAATCTCTCACCAAAAAACCTACTGCTGGATACTTTCTCATACTTTCTTTGAAAGCCCATTCTAGATAATGCATATCTTTAATAGCATCGTAGCAAAGTTTATTATCATATTTTAAAAGAACACGGTCTATTTCTTCTTGTACTTTTTTCTGCTTATCAGGATTGAAAGCTAGTTGATGTAGTGTAAAACTACTCGTAGAGGAAGATGTTTCAAACCCGGCTGTAAAGAACACTGACATCTGAGCAGCAATCAAATTGTCCGTCAATTCCAACGTTGCCTTTTCGGGTGTCCCATTGGATGCAAATCTCTCAATTGATTCACCTACAATAGTTCCTTTCTTCTTGCATTCTAACAATAAATCAACAAAATCGTGACGTCCGATTGGTTCATAATTTCTTTGTATCAAAATAGACATCACAAGTTCTTTCAAAGGAGCAAACCGTTCTGTTAATTTAAAGTTTTTAAAAAGTTTCGGACTTAGCTGTCTCAGAAACAGTTTGAGAGTTTCAATTGGACCAATATTCAATAAGTTCCGTCCTATTTTCCTAAATTCCGAATCTTCATCGGTAAGTGCATCCATGTCGAGTCCAAAGCCACAGGCTCCTATGAAGTCGGTAGTAAAGCGTGCCATGAGGTCTCTTGCATCAATAGGTATTCCTGATGTGGCTTGTATTCTCGTGTGCAGCCTCTCAGCGCGTTCGATTATTAGAGGGAACATGGCCTTTAGCTTACCGCTCGTGAAGGCTGGCGTCAGACGCTGCCGCAGTAGCTTCCATTTATCGCCATTTAAGTTAACGAGGGAATTCAATACTATTTCTGTTTCGTCAGTTTCTGTTATTTTAAGGAGTAGGCTGCGCATGTGAAAGTTGCCGAAGTCAGTGATTAAGACTCGTTTTATAATTTCGGGGTCTCGAATCATAAGTTCTGGGTTGTTGCCTCTAAAAAGTCCCACTACCTTTTCATTTGGATATTTATCGTAAATCTCTGCTAAAAACTGAGGAATGTTTTTCCGCAAAGTATATATTTTGGCGTAATTACCGATTATTGGAATGGGCTTCTCATATTTCACTCCTTTGTTTTTCCAATAGTCAAAATTTCTTGTGCTGTAGAAATATAAAGCTACTACGAGCACTAATGCAATCACGGCGAACAACATGGTAATGCAACCATGTAGTTACAACTACTTGAAAATAGTCAGTATCAATAGACACTTGGAAGGCGTAATTAAAATACTATGTTTATTTACTACTGAAATAAGCACAGGATGAAGCTAGCTAGCTACTTCACGGTCAAGAGCGAAATTGTTAATGTGTTAAAGACCAATTCGAGCAGCTTTATATCCAAGATGATATGTGTGTTATCAGTTCTCGTCATGCTCGTTCTCTAAGGCTCGTTTCACATAACTTATGCTTTCTTTAACTTTGTTTAAATCCCCTAGCTAAAACTAGGCGAGGTCCGACGGAGGGGGTCTCATGACCCCAAAATCGTACTCGTTGAATTGAAAAATCTTCTTAAGCTTTACAAAATTAAGAAAATCAATTTTTGGCTCCTAGCTGCTAATCATTTTCTTGCTTGATGCCTATGCCTTATTCTATCTATGCGTTTATGTGTCGTTTGTTGTATGATGTATGCAAAAAAAAGTTAATTGTGCAATCCCACTAATATTATATACCTATTATGTCATAGTTAGGATGGTTGGATGTTTATTGCTAAATCACGACGGAACGGCTAAATAAATTGGGTTGAAATTTTAAACATAGTTAGTTTAACTGTGATAGCACATAGCCTATTTTTAAAACAGGAATTATTTATACCAGTTATTGTCCTGTTTTATAAATTTACTGTTTTTGAAACAGGTTTTCAGTTATTTTCCTGTCTTAAAAATTTACTATTTTTGAAACAGGAAAATAACCTGAAACCTTAGTTCCCTACGCACGTGCGTGGTTCCAGTTGCCAATTATTTTCCTGTTTTAAAAATAGCAGTAATTTAAAATAATGGAGTTGCGATCGCGCCTCGCTATAACATTTAAAAGTCTACAATGTTCGTCATACTGCGCAGTAAGTGGTAGGTATTGTATAATATGTATGTATTTTACCTATCAAGAACGTAGAAGATGTTTCAAAATATTCACATTTTGTTTAGAAAAGCGTTCACATAACGTACCTACTTATCGTTTTGATCTTATATCCAAAACTAATCGTAGAGGTATCCTGGCTTCTCCGATTGGATCAAAGCGATAAGTAGGATACGTATCCACTATGGATATAGGCAGGGCCGGCCTTAGCCATCTAGGCCCCCCCCCCATTGTCGCAAAGGGTTGTCTCTTTGGCACAGCCTTTGGGGAGTCACACAGTCCTGTCCTTCTACCGCCTAACTAAATCGGCTTTCGCCTTGCTATTGCGGTCTCTATCATTTCAAGCGGAAAGAAAGAGAGAGCAACGTCAAAGCTAAAAGCCGGATCACACAGAGCGAAGCGATAGCGGAGCGATAGCGATACGAAGCGATAGCGGTGCGTACCACGTCACACAGGGCGACCGCCCGCAGCCCGCGGCGGGAAGGTGGCGAGAACACACGATTTACACAAGATTTACGATTTTTATGTTACGGCATTACCTTTGTTTCGGTTTTCTACACATCTCCGTGAAACGCACTATATCGCACGATTACGTTGTAAAAAAATATTTCTTTCATTTCAAGCGAGAAGAAAAGAGACAGCAATATCAAAGCATCAAAGCGTCAAAGCGTTTTTCGTTAGGCGGTAGACCCCCGGATCTTGTCGCGCTGCGCTGGGAGATCGAATCGTATCGGATCGCGCCCGCTTGCTGTGTGTCAGGTCAGGTTGCATACAAATTCGAACATTACAAAAAATCCCGTCCCGTATCGCTATCGCTTTCTCGCGGCGGGAGCCTCTGTGTGACCCGGCTTTAAGACAGTTCCAGTTAGGCGGTTGACCCTATGGCCAAGTCACGAAACCGTGCAACAACTGGGCGCGTGCATTTTTCTTTCACATAGGTCCCGGACCCGCTCTTGAGCTATACAGGTGACGTGTTGTATGATAATGCTGTTTAATATAAAATTGAAAGTTATAAGTTTTCACTTCTATCGGCAGTCCTTTAACTGTCATTTTTTTAGTGCGCGTAAAAAACGGTCGACAACAATGACTGCTATACCTACTAGCACGATTCTATCGTATAGTAGGTATATCCGGGAGCGTATGAAAACGGCCTTAGAATAAAAATACCTATTGTTTATTTTACCAATAGCTAAACTATCTATAGGATTACGATGAGTTCTTATCTTTATATTTTCGTCGTGTTATATTTGGCTCGATTCACACGTAAACAACCACACACACATTGATAATAAAACTGATAAAACTGCTTCATCATGGTTACTAGCAATTTGCCGTAGTGAGGTCGTCCAACCACATTAATGAAAAAACGAGTGACTCTGGACGGATACATAATACGTCCTTAAGTCCTTATTATGGCGATTCGTTTTACTTTTAGATAATTGGAACGAAATTCTTTGTTAGGCTTGAAGAATATAAGGATTTTGTTGCGTGAGAACTGAAAAAAATGTGAGACTAAAACCGTAAGAAGTAAGAAAAATATATAACGAAAGTGACGCGTAAAACTGCCCGTGATCAGTGTTCCAACTTTATTTTTCAGATGATCGAACCATATTAAAATTAGGTAATATTTTTAGCAAATTGTGTTGTTTCTGCAATAGGTATTATCCGAAGGAACTACGTTCCTACCTGGGCTCCCATGACACCACATCTTTTTTATATGAAAATTAACTTGATCTACACATGTCATGTTCTGCTCATTTTATTTCAAGGAAAAAAATAATTATACGGCTGGTCTAGTAGGCAGAACGGCGCCTGCAGACTCGGAGGTCCTGGTTCGAATCGAATCCACCACTGTATTTTCGAAGTCATGTGAAGGAAAACAACGCGAGGAAACCAACATGCACCTTGAATCTATCGAGATCATGCGTCATCCGGGTAGCGGGATGACTGGACTGGATTATGGCCTAGACTCTCATTCCGAGAGAAGGCCGAGTAACAGCACTGGGAACATTTAGTGGGCTGTTTATAATGTTAATATTTGCTAATAAAGGAAAGGAAGGAATCACTTTTCAGGGACATCAGTTAGGTACTGCAGATTATCAACAGACTTCAAAAAGGAGGAGGGTCTCAATTCGGTTGTAGGTATGTTACGCGCATTGACGTTTTAAATTTCGTTGGTTACGCGATATATTGTGAGTAGATTTTTACGGTTCTCTTTTGTTTAGTAGATCATAGTTCAGAAGCGGTCCGTGTAAATTCTATCGAAATCAGTGTGGCGGTTTTTGAAATATGAACAAAAAACTAAAATTTTTTTTTTTTGTGCTTATGACGACGACGTACCTAGGGAATAGGGATAGATTCTTATGAAATTTGGTCGAGTGTCTGAATTTAATTTTAAATGGTAGTCGGTTTTTCTTTTTTGGAGAAAATAAATTATTCTACGACGAGAGCTATTCCCGTTTTCAAATCGATATTTATAGGAAGGCACTCGTATCTTCCCCTCAACCTCTACATTCTTGGATACACAATGAAAGAGATATATAGGTACATTATTTTTTCCAAAGGCTGCTTTGTCCGCCTTTGGAAAAAATAAGTGTTTACTTTGATTTTCTTTTTGAGTAGATAAAAACAGCCTAATGACAGTAGATATAATGTGTGACCAGTGCCGGCTTTAGGGTGGGGCGACTGGGTCGGTTGCCCGGGGCGCCGGATACTACAAGGGCGCTGGGAAATCTTTTGTCCTTTAGGGCGCCTGAGGCATGGGGGAGTGTATTTTATATTTCAACGTCCACAAAGTGTAGTGGTGTTGTCCTTTAGAGGGCGCCTGTGGTATGGCTCGCCCGGGGCCGCCTAGATTATACTACAAGGGCGCTGGGAAATTAACCTAGGGGGGGGGGGGGGGGGTGTATTTCAACGTCCCCAAAGTGTAGTATTGACCTTTAGGGCGCCTAGATGGCTAAGGCCGGCCCTGTGTGTGATGCCTAATTGAGGCCTATAAAATCAAAGGTAGCTAATTTCCAGTCTGCCAAATGATCAGTAAGCTACAAAAATGTGAATAATTCACTTTCTTTATAAATCTGTCTTAAAATATATAATATTGTAGCTACCTGAACAAAGTAATAGATTTTTGTAGCTTACAGATCATTTGGCTGACTGGGATTTAGCTACCTTATTATACAGGCCTCAATTATCGCCGCATCGACCCTGAGTGGAAATAGCGATCAAGCATCGCTCTACTCCCAAGCTCTCGCTTGAAAAATCTGTAACTGTTACTTGGGGGATCCTGCCTTTTCGCTGAAAATTAATTGGCTGATTATCACTTGCCAACCAACGGTTCGCCTACGTTTCACTTTGACAACTAACGATGGACAAATTTTTGTATGACAACGTTTCATTTAATGATTTGGGCTCTTCATGTTCCAATAGCTGTGTGACATTGTGTTATTATGGCCAGGCGTGTTGCGTAGCATCAGACACATGTCATGCTCGTCCCACGTTCCGTCACTACATACTTACCTACTACATAATAATATACCCCTATGTAACGAGTACCTACTGCGATTCTTTAACCGAATGCGCATAAGGTGGTGAGTTATTATTTATTTTAATACATTTTTTTTGGCAGTAGATATGTTTTTGACGTGATAACGTCTTATAATTCGATGAAGCCGGCTGCACGCCCGCAAAACTGTAACGTTCCGCCGTTACCGTTAGTTCGTCTTCCGTGCCATGCGGACGAAGCTGAGCGCTGAGGGCGCCACCCGCCGAGTCGAGCGGTATCACTACTCGCGCTATCAGCGTACCTACTGATTTCTTAAGACGTTGTCACGTTCTATCGTCAGTAAACCGACTTTACAGACAACCATTTTTTTTTAAATAAAGTGTGACCTGACGAGCAGGTCATATGCCTGATGGTGAGCAACATGCCTGCCACATAACAGTGACACGCAGCTACTGGAACATGAAGAGTCCACATCATTACCTAGCACTGCACTGCGCTCGTCACCCAGAGATCTAAGATGTTATAACTCTAAGCCCTGTAATTTCTCTGGAAACATTTATTAAATACATAATAAATGTTTCCAATGCTAACGATTACAAATACAATGCTAAAAATACATATTTATAACATGTATTTTTAGCAGATTGATTCCTAAAATATTTTCCACTAAAATCAACCTTCAAATATATTAACATTAACATCCAAACATTGGGTAGATTCAGGTAGATTAATAGTAGATATTATCACAGTATAAAGAATAAAGTGGTCAAGTGCGAGTTGGAGTCGCCCATGAAGGGTTCCGTTGCAGCAAGTAACATAATATACATAGTACACATAGTTCTTGTAGTTCGTTGTAACTTTGATCGAAGTTTCAATAATAGTGTATTTATGACGTACTAAAAAAAAACTACTCATCAGATCGAGTTCAAACTAATTTTCGTTAGTAGTTTACATAGTAATGTACATCATATATTTTTTTTAGATTTTTTATTCTCTTACTTTAGAAGTTAGAGGGGGGGGGACACACATTTTACCACTTTGGAAGTGTCTCTCGCGCAAATTATTCAGTGTAGACGAAAATGACTTTAGAAACCTCAACATCATTTTTGAATACCTATCGATAGACACCGCACACGTGTAGGTTTGATGAAAAAAAATTTTTTGAGTTTCAGTTCTCAGTATGGGGGGCATCCCTAATTTTTCTTTTTTTTAATTTTTTTTGTTCAAATCTTAATGCGGTTCACAGAATACATCTACTTACCAAGTTTCAACAGTGTAGTTTTCATAGTTTCGGCAAAAAGTGGCTGTGACATACGGACGGACAGACAGACAGACAGACAGACAGACAGACAGACATGACGAATCTATAAGGGTTCCGTTTTTACGTTTTACGGAACCCTAAAAACTGCTATTCGCCTATGATATTATCATTTACGGGATATTTACCGTGGTCATCTGGTGGAGCGAGCCTCGATATTTCTGTGCAGTTTCGTGCGCTATGTCATGCTCTCGTTTTATCTGTGAACATAGTGCGAACATGAACACGGTATTTATCCCATAAATAATAATAAGTAGTATTAGATAGATAGACATATATATTCTTTATTGTACACACCATAACCAAAATAAAGTAGCCCAGTGCGAGTTGGACTCGCCCATGAAGGGTTCCGTTCCAGCAAGTAACATAATATACATTGTACACATAGTTCTTGTAGTTCGTTGTAACTTTGATCGAAGTTTTAATAATAGTGTATTTATGACGTACTAAAAAAAAACTACTCATCAGATCGAGTTCAAACTAATTTTCGTTGGTAGTTTTCATGGTAATGTACATCATATATTTTTTTTAGTTTTTTCATTCTCTTACTTTAGAAGTTAGAGGGGGGGGGGGACACACATTTTACCACTTTGGAAGCGTCTCTCGCGCAAGTTATTCAGTGTAGACAAAAATTATATTAGAAACCTCAACATCATTTTTTAAGACCTATCGATAGACACCCCACACGTGTAGGTTTGATGAAAAAAAAATTTTTGAGCTTCAGTTCTCAGTATGGGGGACACCCCTAATTTTTGTTTTTTTAAAAAACTTTTGTAAAAATCTTAATGCGGTTCACAGAATACATCTACTTACAAAGTTTCAACAGTGTAGTTCTCATAGTTTCGGCAAAAAGTGGCTGTGACATACGGACGGACAGACAGACAGACAGACAGACAGACATGACGAATCTATAAGGGTTCCGTTTTTACGTTTTACGGAACCCTAAAAACACGTATACAGGAGAGAATAACAATAAAACTAGTGTTCCAAGCGGCGGCCTTATCGCTAAAAGCGATCTCTTCCGGGCAACATTAGGACGAAAATGGTTACTAAGAATATTTTTAAAAGCGGGGTGTGGATCTAAAACCTGTATCTAATCTGTATGTATTAGTGTTGTGAACAATTTTATTGTGACACATGGAACACTCATTGGGTAGATGATGAAATCTGCAGTTATTGGCAACTGTTGTACGAAGTTGCACATGAATCCTTACGCAATTAATACACTCAATTATCGCAGAAACATCCGAATTCATTACTCGGAAATGTGAGTGATTTATTCATGCGAATAAAGGCCTGTTCACACCGGAGCGGTATTCGCTGCGGCCTGCGGTAGAAAAAACCGAGTGAGTAAGCGGTAATATTACTGTTCACACCAAAAAATACCGCCTACCCAGGCGGTACGTACAAAATACTGCGCGAAACCCTGTGCGGATCCCGCGCGGTATTTACCTCTACCCACAGCGGTAGCGAATACCGCTCCGGTGTGAACAGGCCTTATGACATCTTTTGACTATAAAATCGCCCGTTAGTTGTTAGCGCTTATAGAAAGTACTCGTACCTTCGGAAAAAGACATTATCAATTACAGACGACCGAGATCATGGAGTCACGGAGTCGGAACCGTGGCTATCCCAAGCAAAGGCGGATCCGGGGGGTTCATGAATCCCCCTGGGCTGGGTCTAGTACCAAAGTGGACCACTATTTACAGCGCATGCATGATGATGCATGCACTTATCACCATCGATATAAACCATGCGATGTGCCCTCCCAAACTTCAGAAGTACGGAATGATGTCATCGGTGGGAAGAGTGAGCAAGTGAGCTCACACTTCCGTTCTTGTCGATTGCAGGAAGCGGTGAAAGCCGGACGTTTTAACCTATCACTATTCGTTGTCAACAACCAATATAAATAGAACCACAGTATACCTCGCCGCTAACGATTCTAGGGGTCAAGTAGATTGGCAGTGTGTTAACAACTTACGCTACACACACATACGTAGTTTATTACCAATTTCAAGGTGCTCAGGGCACATCTCATGGTTTCTAGCAATGGTTGTCACACGGTTTTGTGACTTGACTATTGCCACTTGACACCCCTCGAGCCATAGCTGGATCCTTCCTTGTTCCCAAGCTGGGGTCGTGAGGACGGGCCTTTCACTGCCAGCCATCTTAGGCAAGATGCTCGATAGTTTGAGATTCTGCGCCTGTGAGGCGTAACAGCAAGATACCACACACCACCCTGCATCAAAATCTGTTTAGTGGTTTTAAAGATCTAAGTGATCGGGTGATTAGAACCACGAAACTGACTCCCTTCTAAGTACAAGCGTTGACGAGACACGGAGGAATAGCAGAATACCTTAATGGGAGTACCGCAAAAGTCACAATGAAGCGGAAAACCTACGACACTATGCCGGTGGGCGAGGTAGACGGCCACCGATTTCGGTTGGTGCGATCGAAAAACAAAACGATTGCACTAATAGAATACTCGGAAGGTCGGACGCCTTTCACACAGGCAAGTGCGCTGCTCGCACATCTGAGCAGAAATGCAGGTGAAGCACCCCGAGTGATAAGCGTGGATGCGATGGCAATCGAATACTCAAGAGCGAGAATCGCAGACCGGCTGGGTTGCATTGAGGCCTCTAAGCATCAAGAGGTTGTCCGTATACAAAGACAGGGGAGAAAATCTGAGCTTCCTCAGAGCCCCTTCGCACGACCAAACAAATGCAACTGACAGCTGGGGACATCCTGTTCCTAGTTCGACCATCCATACCGGCTCCGAAAGAGCACAGCAGAGGCCAGCCGCGGAATAAGCTTCAGCCAATCAAAGTGGCAGCCGAGGCACCAACACGGCCTTCGTGACTGCCTTCAACGCAGCAGCAAGGAGCGTACTCCGAATCTCATCCCATTCATCACGTCCCTCAACGTCAAAGACCCCCAAAGCAGCTTCACAGCAACAGATGAGCCGAACGAGAGCCGACATGGGACAGGTTAAACCGCCCCGCTATGTCACGGCTTCGGAGCCGCGGAGCACGAAACGCCTTCATCGAATTCATAGCCACACTGAGCGCGACACGACTAGTCAACCTCAAGACCTGCGAAAGCATCATGCAGTTCTATAGGAAGTGAAAGCCTCTTAAAGGCGAAACTCGAGGAGGCCGAAGCAGCCATTTATAATAATGTCACTTCCCGGGGAACCATGACAGGACAGTATATTGACTACCCTCGTGGCTTAGTTGGTAGTAGCTCTGCCTGCGAAGCCGGGGGTTGTGGGTTCGATCCCCACCCAGTGCAAATATTTGTGTGATGAATTCAAATGTTTGCGCTGTGTCTGGGTGTTTATATGTATAATAAGTATGTATTTAAAATTATATAAGTATTATATCAGCTATCTGGCCGCCATCGTACAAGCTTTGCTTAGTTTGGGGTCAGATGGTGTTGTGTGAATTGTCCACCAATATTTATTATTATTTATTTATTTATATGGCAGCTAACAGTGCTGAAAATGGTTTCGTGACACTGAACGAGAAAGAGACAGAGCGCGCGGGAATGCTTGTTTATGCGACAACACCAAACGACCCAATTGTAGTTACCGCCCGATGCACCAAGATTATGCTGGACGATAAGATCCTAGAGATGGCCAAGATCATCGCAGGGAACTCAAACGTCAAAGCGAATTGGGATAATTGGGAGGTACCGAGAATACAGTGGGTTAACGGAGTTCCGGGATGTGGAAAGACAACATGGGTGATTAGACACTTCGACGTGGACAAGGACGCCATCATCACCACAACAACTGAGGCAGCAAAAGATCTCAGAGAAAAGCTATCGCACCGAATCGGAAATCAGGGTAGCGATTCTGAAACCATTCGGTTGCATCCGACACGGAATCTCATCTCTCGGTCTTTTCTGTTTAGCATGACAAAGACCGAGAGATGAGATTCCGTGTCGGATGCAACCGAATGGTTTCAGAATCGCTACCCTGGTCAAAACCAGAGTGTTACCATGGCTTCTGCTCTGGTAAATGGTTTCGGAAGAGAAAGTTTCAGTCGCCTTATGGTGGACGAAGCTCTCATGAACCATTTTGGAGCCATTGTGATGGCTTGAAGGCTGTGGAAGACGAGCACTAGAATTAGGTTTAAAATGTTCCCAACTCCCCTCTATTTTCCTCTTCTTCTCCTAATCCAAGACACATGTAAAAAAAAAAGAATTGAAATGACAAAGATCACGGACCCCGGTGTCTGTGGTGTGGCTAATTTAAATAAAAAAAAAGATCTAAGCATATAACAGACGGACAGGCGCGGGAAGTGACTTTGTTTTATACTATGTTATGATACCTAATCTATATATATCTAAGTATATCTATTCTATACTTATAATAAAACTGTAGCGGGTCGAATTCTGTACATTGAAGATATTTTGAAAAAAAAATTTTGGGGGCACTCCATAGTCGATACTGATGGCGAAACTGCATTTTTTTTCTTTCATGTCTGTCTGTCTGTCTGTCTGTCTGTCTGTGTGTATAGGGAACTCACATCACGCCGAAACTGCTGATACAATTCAAATGAAACTTGACTTGATTTAAGATCATACTAAGTAGATGGTAGCTGTCTACTTTTAATCCCCAAATTTTGCACGGTTTTTGTGCAGAAAGGGGTTAAAGTCAGAATGTGTTTTTGGTTGTAACTCATGTTTGCGTTGTTCAATTTCGTTAATTATTATTTTGTTAGAAAGAACACATTTCTAATATAGTATCATCAACATTTTAGCATTACTGGTCGTGTGGTTCGGAAATAACATAGAAATTAAATAGTAACGGAATTAATAAGTTCGGTACATACAAACTTCTAAGTATTCTGTGACAATGTAAACAACAGCAGGTCTACTACGAAGTCCGATAAACGATATATCGGCCGAACTTATGAAGTTTCCGACCACGAAAGACAATCGGTCGTTTGATCAGATCGGCCGTTTCGTTCGATCCGACCCTTATCCGACCTAAGTCTATATCTTTCGACCCGAAATGTATCGATCCGAATGTTTTTCGTGATAGGCTACAATCCGATTCAGCTGTCGGTCGGATGCGATCATTCGGAGTTTGTTTTCGTAGTAGAACTGCTGGGATGTAACGGAGGTCATTTTATCGGATTCGAAGGCGGAGTCGGAGTTTTAAAATTTGATTTATCGGAGTCGGAACCGAAGTCGGAGGCATAGGCAGGATTAGAAGTGGTGGCAGGAGATACATTTTTATTGGGTATATTTTTTTTGCCAAACACGTGGACACGATAAACATTGACGAGCAATTGATTTAGGAAGTTGGGATTTTGTATTTTAATTTACTATCCACCACAATAAAGGATTATCTCCAATATTTATACACCTTACCTCCGATTATAACCTCCGTTTTAAAAGTTTCGGAGCCGAAGTCGGAAACGAAGGTCTAATAGTAATCGGAGGTTTCGACTTATCGGAATCGGATTCGAAGCTCTTTCCTGGTACACACCCAGTACTCAAATCCGTCATCCGTCATCTATCGTCATGTAATAATATGACAGTACCTGTCTTATGTTTTTCCACAAAATGGCAGCTCATGGTACGAAACACAATCTGATATTTATTAGAAAATGTGTAAATGTAGTATTTATTATTGTAGCGACAATATGAATACATCATCTGTGAAAATTACAACTCTCTAGCTATCACCGTTCTTCAGATACAGTCTGGTGACAGACGAACGGACGAACAGCGAAGCCTCAGTAATAGGGTCCCGTTTTTACCATGTACGTATATTATATGGAAAACAGGGAGGCGGTTTTTAGAATATTAACAAAAACTGGATGACAAGATGTTCAAGCCCACTACCAGTCGGAAGCGTGCCCAGCATGTAGGCGGCAGTACCACGCTGAATAGCGATGTATATGTGTTGGGCCAAATAAACGCTAGCATTTTGGTCACGCGTTGCGTCGGCGCAGCTCTCGGAAAGGCTTTTGAAGATGAAGTCAGCTCCCGGCCTTCACAGGCACGATGTCTCAACTCTCAACCCCAAAGGGCTTAAATATAAAACCACTACCGAGGATTGCATATTTCCGCCGTTTGAGACGCTAAGCTGAATTAGCCGCTGCACTGCCCTACCATGTGTCTCTCGAAGAAGTGATGGTGCCAGAGTATCGACACAAGCTGCGTCCCACACTAGGGGCCGACTCAACTTCCAAGGCAAAAAACTCATGCCGTCAGGTCTTTTGCCATCGTCAAGCGTAAGACCACTCCGGTTTGAGTAGGGCTGGGACATTAGCGGTGGAAAAAGCCAAAGTTTTGTGTGTGAATTGTTCACCAGTATCTATTTATCTGGACGACGTAGTCATAGCTTCTTAAATTAGTCGAGTGAACTTTTTACTTGACTAGAAATTAGTTAGTTGACGTGAAATGATAATAATTGAAGTCGGTTTTTGTTTTTTCGGATATTATTTCAATCCAAATACTGTACTAAAGGACAATGCCCACGTCCCATACATTGAAAAACCTGTCAAACTTTTTTTGATACTGAAAGTGCATAGAGATGAATAGTGTCTATTTAGGATTGTTCATGCTTCTAAAAACGTCTGCTGTTGGTGTTTTTATTTCCCAAATACCAAAAATGAGTTACAGTTAAACCAAAAGTAAGGTTATGTTTACTGTCAAAATATGTACATTAGAATTTTTTTTTCTTACGGATTAGAACAGAAAAGAAAAGAAAGAACTATGATATCTTTCAAAACATATTTCTTATTAGAATAAATAGGAATAATAGTACTGCTCACTACCAACTGATTACCATACGTATGAACACTTCATTAGCATAGAAATATTGTCACAGAAGGGAATATCTTAATTGTGATATAAATATCTCATTATTTTGATATTCGAGACAGTGGTCTTAGAAGGTCCAGAACAATCGAAGGTTTTCATCAGACAACACAAGCATATATGGTTTTATGTAATTATTACCACAATTATGTACCTAAGTAATAAGGAGCACTGAATCACATAATTCCCAGTTTTGTTAAAACCAGTATAAATTCCGTCACAAAAACTTGAGTTGTTGTTGATCTCCGATTAGGAATTAATAGTATTCTTCTATAACTAATATAGGAAAATTGATATAGGAAGAAAACAATTCATTTTGCTTGTTTACTTTTTTGATTTGACAATTTGTCAATTTGACATTAATCTTTGACCACAAAGATTGTTTTACCTCTTTGTTTGTTGTTTGACCTATTTATACATTTAGTGAAAACGTTTCGTTTCACAATTGCGTGCCAACTTTTTCCTCGTTTACACTGCTATAAAAAGCAATGATAGTTTCTTTGTCGCCGTAATTACATATATCGTTCTTAATTGTGTAAAAGTAGTAAATAAACGACATTGTGAAAGAAATTGACAAACATAACATCCATATTCAATCTCAATCTAACGCGGATCAATAAAACGAAACGCAAGTACCGTTTCGTTATTGCAATATTTTCCAAGTCAGCTTTGTTGGAAAATGGTAGGTTTAATTTAAACAAATGCAAATTATTTTATTTTGCAATGTTAGAAAGTTATATAACTTCGCACACGAGCACAACAAAAAATCACCGATTTTTTAATATATAACTCATATGTCTAAACGACAAATATTTTGGCGGGTCAAAAATGGACATTGTCCTTTAGTGTTCAACAAGCTTCGGTGCAGAAGCAGAACCAAAGCAGAACGTTGTTTTTCTAAAATTGAATAAAATGTTATCTTACTAAGTATTATTATGTATAAATTATGCAAAGGTTTGATTTGGTTGAAATTTGAAACACAGATAGTTTATATAGTCTCATATACTACCTATCATCTCGGAAAAAGCATGGGCCCTAACGAAACAAATATTAACGACAGAATGACATTACCAATTAGATTGACATTTGAAACACACATGGTTTAGAGTCTTAAATATTACATCGGCTAATAAGTCTATCACCTACTACTTAGGATATCATCCTGTAAAAATGTACAAGTGGGTAAGTATCAGATCACGCACATCAGCTACAGACTCTTCATAATGTATCCTATAAAAATCCTACAAACTTAACACTGCGGCTATGTTCGATACTCCACAACCTTACTACGAGTGTGCTTGATGTTGCTTAAAATATAAAATATGAAGTTGCTAAACTTGAATAAATATATTTTTGTGTGGAAAAACAAATCACTCGGTTTGTGTAATGACCACCCATCCAAATATTTTTACGTAAGTACTACGAATGCACTAATAAGGTCGCAAGATCAACGTACGCGAACGAAGTAGCGGGTTCAGCTAGTATACAATATAATTATATAATTTGTATAATTTTAGTATCCAACAGCGCTAATGTTGCACAATATATCCTAATAACCTGTACAGCTACAGATATACCGTTATTACGCATGTGGGTGACGCGACTTATAAAGATCCCACCCATCGCTGCTCCGCCGCTCCAACGCTACGCTGCTGTATAAGCATGTTGACGCACCCCCATAAAACTTTCCAAAAAGTACTTAACGCAGCTAGAGAAGTTTCCACTTCAAAAAAATCTTTAAATAAGTACATAGGTACCATAAATACTATGCAGGCCTAAGAATAGACGATGCAGGTTTACCTTTTTATTTCAATTCTACATATTTTGGGACCAATCAAATCTATAAATATATTTTTTTCAAATATCGATTGAGGCACGCACTATCGAGCTATTTATTGATTCTCGACTGATTCTCGACTTTTTGATAACCTTCTCCATAGCGTAGACTATATAACTTACAAGGTATTAAACTGATACATATTGTCATAACACGCTGTATTTATTGCGCAAGGATTTGTTTGGCTGTGTTTTTCAACAGTTCCGTGGTTCCGCCCAAGTAAGTACGGAGGTACTCTAATAATTATTAATGATTTAATGAGTCTTTTGAGTAGAAGTGATAAACGTGTTATTTTTTGTAAATTATGTTAGTAGTTTGTAGAGAATATCTTTCGAAATTTAAACTTGCACGATCATAGCATTTCGGTAGTAGTACTAGTACTACGTGGATTACATAAGGATTTTGTTTTCTATCTATCGACTAGGATCTTACGTTCATACGTTTTACGCTATTGGTCATAACCACGGCCATAACCTTGGTATTTGAAACATCCATCTTCAGCCCGACCTTTATGCTAAGGCTATTTGATATATGACATATTAAAAATTTGAGTCAGCAGCATAATAATATGGTATTTATTGCTCCTTTTTCCTTTCTCGGAATACAAGGGGTATTCCTCCTTTTAGCGTTTGAACAAGGAAAGGCTTGCACTCAAAGATGGGATGTCTCAGGGTGGTGGAGTGTGGCTCGACGGTGAACTTTGACAGGACCGCAGCCAGTCCAGCCAGTGCCTGCATTTGTCCCAGGCGCTCTCCTGTAAAAGTAAAAAAATATATAAAGAAATTTAAATTTAAATTTCCATTTAAATATGTCATGCTAGGTATTATTCTTGAATTAAGAATTTCTTGAGTTAAAAGTTCCGACAAATAATTCAGTACGACGAGCTACGCCTCGCTGTTTTAAGATAATAAGTTATTTATGTTGCAACATCAAGGTGCAGGTTATCCCCACACTCAATCTGATCCACTCAACACATATTGCAGAATTGACCGAAAATCTTTCAAAACTTGACATCTAAGTATATTTATAAGTAGGTATTCAGTGACTTAGCTCGAAGAGTAGCTAAGCTGAAGTGGCAATGGGCAGGCCACATCGCTCGCAGAACTGACAACCGATGGGGAAGAAAGGTTCTCGAGTGGCGACCACGAACCGGAAGACGCAGTGTTGGACGGCCTCCCACTAGATGGACAGATGACCTCACAAAGGTCGCTGGAAACCGCTGGTTGCAGGTTGCGCAGGACCGTTCGTTGTGGAAATCTAGGGGGGAGGCCTATGTCCAACAGTGGACGTCTTGCGGCTGATGAATGAATGAATGATTCAGTGACTTGTTAAACGTTCAACTTACCGATGCAGTTTCTAGGGCCTTCTCCGAACGGTAAATAAGTAAATTTAGTTGTATTGACATCCATCTCTTCAGGATTGAACCTCTCTGGGCGAAATTCTTCTGGGTTCTCGTAGTATTGGGTATCATTTTGCAACGACCATGATGGAATTAGCATTTTAACACCTTCGTCAATAGTCAGATTCAACTCAGGAATAACACATTTGTGCGCACAATCTCTCATTAAAAAACCTATTGCTGGATACTTTCTCATACTTTCTTTGAAAGCCCATTCTAGATAATGCATATCTTTAACAGCATCGTAGCAAAGTTTATTGTCATATTTTAAAAGAACACGGTCTATTTCTTCTTGTACTTTTTTCTGCTTATCAGGATAGAAAGCTAGTTGATGTAGTGTAAAACTACTCGTAGAGGAAGATGTTTCAAACCCGGCTATAAAGAACACAGACATTTGAGCAGCAATCAAATTCTCCGTCAATTCCAATGTTGCCTTTTCGGGTGTCCCATCGGATGCAAATCTCTCGATCGATTCGCCTACAATAGTTCCTTTCTTCTTGCATTCTAACAATAAGTCTACAAAATCGTGACGGCCGATTGGTTCATAGTTTCTTTGTGTCAAAATAGACCTCACAAGTTGTCTCAAAGGAGCAAACCGCTCTGTTAATTTAAATTGATCAAAAAGTTTCGGCGTTAGTTGTCTCAGAAACAGTTTAATAGTTTCAATTGGATCAATACTCAATAGGTTCTGTCCTATTTTCCTAAATTCCGAATCTTCATCGCTAAGTGCATCCATGTCGAGTCCAAAGCCACAAGCTCCTATGAAGTCGGTGGTAAAGCGTGCCAAGAGGTCTCTTGCATCAATTGGTACTCCTGTTGAGCCTTGTATTCTCGTGTACAGCCTCTCGGCTCGCTCAGTTATTAGAGGGAACATGGCCTTCAGCTTACCGCTCGTGAAGGCTGACGTCAGACGTTGCCGCAGTAGCTTCCATTTATCACCATTTAAGGTGACGAGGGAATTAAATAGTACTTCCTTTTCATCAATTACAGCGCCTTTAGGAAGTACTCTGCGCAAATGAAACTTTCCAAAGTCAGTAATTAAGACTCGTTTTATAATTTCGGGATCTCGAATCATAAGTTCTGGGTTGTTGCCTTTAAAAAGTCCCACAACCTTTTCATTTGGATATTTATCATAAATCTCCGCTAAAAATTGTGGTACATTTTTCCGCAAAGAATATATTTTGGCGTAATTACCGATGATTGGAAGGGGCTTCTCATATTTCACTCCTTTGTTTTTCCAGTAGTCAAAATTTCTTGTGCTGTAGAAATATAAAGCTACCATGAGCACCAATACAATCACGGTGAACAACATTGTGAACTTTTTTACTACTAAAATAAGCAAAGTAGGATAGAATGAAGTTAGCTACTTCACGGCCGAGAGATAAATTATTAATGTCATGGAGACCAGTGCAGCTTTATATTTAAGATGATATGTAGGTATGTATGTGTGTTATCGTTTCTTGTTGTCCTCTTCGTCTAAGGCTCGTTTCACAAGGGTTTTCTTTGTGGTTGTAAGCATACCTACGCTATGTTTATTATACTCACTGCGTAATTAGTGGAATTCAAGTATTTTCATGTATTACCTATTAAGAACATACAAGTTTTTTCCAAAATAAATATGTACATTATGTAACGTAGCTACCTAAGTACTTGCTGTACTTGTTGAAACATATGTCTCTTTGATCTCCTATCCAAAACCAAACGAATAGTGGTGTCTGTAGAATTTTGTTTTCGATAATAAGTATGTTGTCATGTTGCTGTGTGTGCCGTAATTAAGTGTGCGTATGAAAATCGTCGATAACAACTACTACCTACCATATTTGCACGTCGCTCTCGTGTTGGTAAGTACCTACATCCGAGACCATTATATGAAGACGGCCTTGGAATAAAAATATCGTTTCTTTTTCTTTTAACTACCTACAACAAAACTATCTATAAGACTACGATGAGTTCTTATCTTCATTGTTTTGCTGTAGTGAGATCGTCCAACCACATCAATTAATAAAAAAACCGGCCAAGTGCGAGTGGGACTCTCGCACGAAGGGTTCCGTACCATTAGCAAATAAACGGTGAAAACCACTTTGGCTTTATTCGGAATTCCTTATACATCGCAATTTCAGCAGACAGGCAAAAATAAATTCTTTAAAATTTTGATTTTCGACATCGCGTTTTATTTTACTAGTGGCGCCATCTAGTTTTCTTGAGATGGACTAATCGAGCAAGAAACGGTAAAAAATCAAGTTTGTTGTATGGGAGCCCCCTTAAATATTATTTTTATTTTATTTTTAGTAGTTGTTGTTATAGCAGCAATAGAAATACATCATCTGTGAAAATTTCAACTGTCTAGTAACACCGTTCTTGAGATACAGCCTGGTGACGGACGGACGGACGGACAGCCAAGTCTTAGTAATAAGGTTCCGTTTTTACCCTTTGGGTACGGAACCCTAAAAACGAGTGATTTTGGCGTAGTTCCTTATTGTGGCGATTCGCTCTCTAAATCTTAAAGTATTACATAATTATGAAAATTTAACGTGATCTACATGTGTTCTGAACTTTAATATAAGGAAAATTAAATCATGTCGTTATAACGTGTTAATATTGCACAAGTCCGTGTAAAGACTATGTAAAAGAGTCATCTTTTTGAGGAGGCTTGGTACTGTGGATTTTTCAACAACACCAGCTATTCCCGGTTTAAAATTATTTAATATATTTGAATGTACCCTTACATTTTGATTCCGTTGTACAAATTGAAAGAGGGCAGCTTTGTTCACCTTTGAAAAAAATAAGTATGCATGCACCATTCAATTTTTTTCTAGAAATAATGACATTAATTTTTTTGCACGAATGACATGTATGTGTGATGCCTAATGTATGGGCCCCATCGGACCTTCAAGATAAAGGGACGATAGTTGTGCAATATCTGTGTAACATTGTGTTGTTATGGGTAGCTTGTTGCTTACCATCAGGCACGTGCCCTGCTCGTCTCGAACTTTAAAAACCTATCCTTTAGCCAAAAATGTAACGACTAATGTAGTTTAACAGAATGTGAAGAAGGTGAAGGTTATATTTTCGACTGCAGCTATGTATTTTTGGCAGATTGATCCTAAAAAATCTGATAACATCAACCTACTAGTATTAGTAAACATTGGGCATATTATTAATAGATTATTAGTATTATTATTTACGGGATTTTTGCCGAGGTTATGTAGAGGAGCGAGGCTCCAATATTTTGGTACAGTTTCAATGCCATTGCTATGTTCACACTTGGTGCACCACTATGTTACCATTAACTATGACATCCCCGTGAATAATAATAAATCTAATGTTTTGTACCATCGTGATATATGTATTATATGAAACACTCATTGAGTAGATGATGAAACCTATGGTCTTCGGCGCCTGTGTTGCACAAAGTTGCACATGAATCCTTACCCAATAAACACTCCGAATTATCGCAGAACTATCTGACTTCATTACCAAGAAATAAGACTGTTTTTTTTTGTGTGAATAAGTGTCTGCTATTGACAATCAAACCGCCTGTTGGTTGTTGGCCCTTATAGAAAGTAGGTACCTTTTCTCACTGACCTTTCACGATTCGAAATCCTTATGCAATAAATACAGCGAAACGGAAATCTTCAAATTTTGTAAGCTAACTTATTATATTAAATTGATTTAGTGGTGTCTTGTAATCACGTGAATTTCCTTCGGAAAAACACATTGTTAATTACAACTGATGATCGAGATCATCATTATGATTGCACTGGACATTTAAATCGTTTTTTTACCCTTGGCTCCATTCACAAACCCATACAAAACAACTATAACTCCTCAATGCTGAATCCAAATCGATCCTATCTACACGAAATTTTATGTAGGTAGGTACTTTGTTTGCCCTAAAAATAGATATCGAATCAAAATCGAAAAAAAAGACGTCAAATAGATGAGTGAAGCGTTACCCACGCCTATAATAATTATATCGATGGCTAACGGCCGAAAAAGGCTAAGCGCCAGTTTATCAATTTTACAGGAGAGTGATTTAAAGTTTAAAAAAAAATGAAAAAAAATCATAAAATTTAAACTATAGCTCCCGAAACTCTAGAAATTTGTATACGAAATATTTAACAAACTAGTTATTAAATGACGTTGTTTTTTTTCTATAATTAAGCCTGAAACACAATTTTCTGTCGATAATCCTCAAATGCTCTTTTTTTGCAGACAGCCAAAATGTCGTAAGCGGAACTGCTGTAACTGTCATATATGCATATATCTAAGCGACAAGTATACTTAAAACGAATAGATACAGGAGCTACTTTAATTTTGCTTATTTTACCTAAGCGCCAAAACTGTTTTAAGTATCGATAGCGAAGAAAGATTAAGCGACAAAATGTTATTAAGAATTGACGTAGAATTGACGTAGTAACCTCCATTTTACTATCAATCTATTATCAACAAAATAAATACTAAACGCCAATAATAAAGTCTAATGAATATGGCCTAACTACAATAAACACCAAATATGTTACGTAAAAGAACAAGCATAAAAGACGTCAACGGAATTCTGTAAATTTGTGTTTACAGCCAAAAAAGGTTGACGTTTAAATAATAAAATTTTATATAAGAGACAAAAAGCCTAAGTCCAATTTTTTTAAATATTTGTCGATCAACCACCAAAATTAAATTTTGAAAAAAAATGGCTTCGTCACCTGATTTTTTTACTGCCTAAACGACAAAAAGTGTGACTTGCAAAGTATGTAAGCAAACGACGCAGAAAAAACGGCGATTCTAACCATATATATAAGTCAAATTAGTCCATACTCCAAAAAATGTCGCTTATCCCTTTTTGGCCGTTAGCCATCGATTTATATTTATCTTTTCCTTTTGAGTGCTTATTTGTGGTTTTGAAATCGATTTAGGTAGTCATATTTTATACAGTCACCTAAACACATGTTCGAATAGTAAGAGGTCGAAGTGAATTTTTGTTTTCTAAGTTTGCGTACTTCATTTTCAATCCAAGCATGGCTTACCAGTGTAAAGCGCAGTCTTATTCCCATTAAATATATAATTTATACTTTAAAATCCGATTTTTCTGAGATAACGCGCTGTATTTATTATGTAAGGATTTTGAATCGTAGGTCATAGTGAAAATATACTTTCTATAAAGGCCAATGCCAATAACCAACAGACGATTTGATAGTCACTCGTATTTCCTTTAATAAGTCAATGCGGCCATGTTGCCCTTCTCCGACGCTTCTACCGCCTAACTAAATCGGCTATCGCTTTACTAATGCTGTCTCTATCATTTCAAGCGAAAAGAAAAGAGAGAGAAACATTAAAGCTATGACATTTTTCGTTCGGCGGTAGACCCGACCCGGGGTCTACCGCCTCTACCGGGGCCCTCTTATGAAACACGGTCTGTCACCGGTGCACCTGAACGCAAGATACTGGTATTGGTCTGCGACTCCCCGAGCCACCTCGGGGAGTCGCAGACCAACATCAGTAAGTGGGTGGCAGTCCTTGCAGCTAGGCAGCTACCCGGGTTCGCTGTCTAACAAAGACAATATACCCATTTGACTGATCGTACGACTGATCGACGACGACTATCCTTAGTGGTAGGGGAGCCCACGATGCTAAATGGGGATTTACTCGAGCGTCGTAGAGACCTATTGGGATGCAAAGCTTAGATGATAAGAAGAAAAAAATGTTATATGATATATACCTTTACATCGGTGGGGGAAGCGGCTATAGATTTTTAAATATGTAAAAAAAAACTGTTGCATGGACATCCTCGAGCGCGTCAGATATTGATAGCATCAATGCCTTACGTATTTTTAATAACGTACGTATGTTAATCTGATCGTTTGCATGATGCGGGTGGTTGTATTTAAGGGTTGAAAATGAAAAAAAAATAATTATCGAGCGCGTCAGATTTTCTAAGGGAGTGTTGATTGCACCAAAAAAAATTTCACTCTCTCATTCACTAATCTGACGATTTCGATGGGACGCAAACTCGTGGCCATTTTCATAATGTGCAAAAAAAATTCGCCATTTTAAAATACTCAAGCGCGTCAGATTAAGATATATATGGTTCATCTTTATGTTCTAAACGTACTGTCTCATAATCTGACGATTATCTAGAGGGATTCCCCTGATGTGACAAAAAAAATGGATTTGGATTGGATGGAATTTTCAAACCGCAATAACTTTTGAATGGATCAAGCAATTTTCACGCAGTTGGCGGCATTCGACGCAGTTTTATCATCCTCATAAGGAATTTCGCAAATTTCGGAGTTATCCCGAAAAAACACTTTTTTGGGTTTCTTTCTTTCACGGTATCTCTCGAAAGAATCAACCGATTTTGACCAGCTTGGTGGCGATCGCCGTGGTTTTTCAAGCTCAAAGGCGGATTAGTTTTTGAAGTTGATCGATAAAGCCGGTTAAAAGTTATGCCAAAAAAAACCACTTTAAAAAAAAAAATGTCTTATTTTTTTTGAGATTTTTCAAAATTTCTCTGAATATATCGGTCTGAATCGATTTAAATAAACAGGGAATCTAAGTTTGGTGAAGCCCTTTCGAATGGCACCAACCGCGACGAAATCGGTTCAACCGTTCAAAAGTTATAAGCGATTCACATACTTACACACACACACACATACATACAGACATAGTGACAACCTCGCGGGGGTCAGGAGTCAGGGTAGCTTCCTATGACCTTAAAACGTCAAGATCTGATAAAAACTCGATTTTCGCAAAACGGGGTAAAACCAATAACTTCCCGAATTGTTTAAAATTTTTAATTTTTCTTAGCGGTAAGTTCTTTTTCTTAGGAAATGGTGCGGAAAGAATAGCAGTACACCCAGCTTTACAAAGGACGGTATATCATTTTATAAGTACTTAAGTAATTTAATGCAATAATTAGAAAAACATTACATGATCAGACTACAACTCGGATGGGTAGCGTTCGGGAAACTTCGGCACATCTTTGAGTCCAAAATACCCCAATGCCTAAAGACAAAAGTCTTTAACCAGTGCGTGTTGCCAGTGATGGCTTATGGAACTGAGACGTGGTCCTTAACTGTGGGCCTCATATCCTACCCTTCCTGTCCAAAATCCTTGAGCGCCTTGTCCACAAACAGTTGAATAAATTTCTCAATAGACAAGATCTCTTCAATCCATTCCAATCCAGATTCCGACCAGGGCATAGCACTGTGTCCGCACTTGTTAAAGTCACCGACGATATTCGCCTGGGGATGGATGACGGTAAGCTTACTGTTCTAACTCTGTTAGACTTCAGTAATGCTTTCAACGCCGTCAATTTCGACATTTTACTAGCAGTACTACGCTCACTTAACATATCTCCACCGGTAATCGATTGGTTTCGTAGTTATCTACAAGGACGCCGGCAACGGATTCGCCTAGAAGATACCTTTTCTTCTTGGTGTAATACAACAGCTGGTGTTCCTCAAGGCGGCGTCTTATCTCCTTTTCTTTTTGCCATTTTCATAAATACTATTTCTAAACACATTACTTCATCCTACCACCTTTATGCAGACGATCTCCAAATTTATACACAAGCTTCCTATCATGAACTTGCACTAGCCATTCCAAAATCGAATGCCGATTTACTTTCCATTCACAAATGGAGCAAGTCTTATGGCCTGAATGTCAATCCTTCAAAATCACAGGCTATAGTAGTAGGTAGTTCATACTGGGTCTCTAGAATTGATTGGTATACGATTCCCAACATTATGTTTAACAGCATTATGATTATTGATACCATTTAGTAGCTCAGTAAGAAATCTTGGTGTTACAGTGGATCGAACCCTAACTTGGGATAGTCACATCAAGTCGATCAGTAGCAGGATTTTTGCATCAGGTGCCTCACTTAGGCGTCTACGAAATTTCTTACCCACTGCCACTAAAGTTGCCCTCGCACAGTCTCTCCTGCTCCCCATCTTGGACTATGCTGACGTCTGTTTTCTTGATCTGAGAGAGGACCAGCTAGATAAACTTGAGCGCCTTCAAAACTATTGCATTAGATTCATATTTGGCTTACGCAAGTATGATCATATTTCCCAATTTCGCGCTAAACTCAAGTGGTTACCGATTCGCCTACGTCGTAATGCACATATTCTTTCCCTTCTGTACAACGTTTTATTAAACCCCTGCACTCCGCGTTATCTTAAAGAGCGGTTTACTTTACTTCAGGATTGCCATTCTCTTCCATTAAGGTCAAAAACCAACCTGACCCTAATGGCCCCCTCCGCACGCACTGAAACTTTTTATGGCAAATCCTTCGCTTTTCAGGCAGTTCAGTTGTGGAACGATCTACCTGTTTGTATTCGAAAATTGCAATCGTTGCCTGCTTTTAAAGACCACGTAAAGCAGTTCTATTTGTCGAAACAGTAATCTCTGTAATTGTTTTGTTTTCTAATCATTATTATTTTTAATTATTATTTATTCTTCTTTTTTTTTTACTTGCTTTTTATTACTTAAAATTTTAGATGCTTATTTTTGTTACTGTTACAAGCACAGAAATCTAAATAATAAGGTACTAGAAGTCGCATGACCGCGTGACATTGTCGCCGCACAGGTGACTTGTAGGCCACCAGTGCTCGAATTGTAGTTTAGTCTTGTTCGAACCGGCAGGCGTGAATCATCTTTAAAAACTTGTGTTATGCAGCTTAGACAACTGTGGAAGTTCTTCCACAACTTGCAATTATACCAATAATGAGATTACATTTCACCGATAGGTATTTTATTTTATTTTAATTGTATTTTTTAATAAAATAAACGGAGCCCAATGATTCACTATGATAGTTATAAATTTTTGGTGTGATCGTCATTTTGCATACCTTTGCTGCATACATTAATTAACATCTAAAGTGGTACAAGCATAAACAGCAATGTAATGTAAAATTAAAGATATCTTCATAACTTCTAATCTTCCATGGTACAACCGCAGGTAGCGATTGTGAGTTAGTGCTGTGACGGTCCAATTTTACTTTCCCAAAAATAAACGATGAAAATTTTATTTTAAATTTTACATAGTTTTATCGATAAAGTAACATAATAAATCGATAAAAAAAATTGTACGCAATTAACATTACACCCGTACGTACAATCTTTTAATTCGCGGTAAACATTACTTCATAATTAATTAATTATTAACAAAAGTATATACATACTGGCTATAACGCGCGATTGTTCGTCCGTGCAAAATAATTATTAAGATAACTGAGGCAGTATTTATCTATTGTAAGCTTTTATTTTTAAGACTTTATTAGTTTTCATACAAAATCAGCGAGCAACACGGAAGGGAGTAGGCATACACAGCGTTTCCCCTCTGTCAAAGTACAAGTCCGCGTGGACCATGGAGTTTGATAATATACTGTGGCGTGGAATACACTAGATTTGTGAATGGTGCTTTATTCTTTATGTGTTAGTGATTTGGCTGTGTGAGTATGGTCGGCAATGGATCGGTACAGGTATGTTTTGTATGTAATAGTGCGGCTTTACGCTAGTGTGCAACTTTCCCCTCCCGCAAGAAATGACAGAAAGATTTGAACAATAATTTTTAGCAAAGGCTACTTCCCTTCCGTGCTTGCGCGGAAGATCGAGTTGCTCGATGTACAAAATATACAAAAACCTTTGTTCTTCAACTATACCTAAGCCCATGTGGTGTCAGAATTACATAGTTCAGTTTTCGAAACAATAGTATACCCCATGTGACTCACTTATTTTATAGGTAGGCATATTGACTTTGTTGTAGTGTAATACACCTAATTAATGAAATCAATAATAACCTTTATCGAATGTTAAAATTGGACCGTACTTTGAAATATCGATATGTTTTAATTTTTGTCAAGCACTAGCGTATATGTGAAAAATTGTTAATTTTTCAATGTATTAGTAGGTTCACTGATAAGCGTTTATGGATGTGTGTGGTGCAATCACAGACCCAGGTTGATAATGTGCAGCTATTGGTGTGTGAGTGACTTTGTATTGGAATAGTACGCGCATGTAGTAGTGATCGCGGGGGTAGGGGAAATGTGGCGACAAGCGTTTTGCAAGTAATTTGAGAGTTATGCCATTTCTATTACCTTATTATTTAGATTTCTGTGGTTACAAGCATATTTATCTGTTACCGGTTATTTACCTACTTGTATTTGTCATCAAAGGATATATATTTTGTCATTCTGTTAATAAATAGTACGTGGGCCAAAATACTTTTTTATGCCTAAACCGAACATACAAATTTCGTTAAAATATAAAAATAAAATATTAAATTTCTTTGTATTTTTAGGTTAATATAGATAAGTTATAGTTTGATTTATAATATACATACCTCTGCAGCGACAATTTTAATGACTTTATTTAATTTCTGGCAACTAATATGTTAAGGTGTCAAGAAATTAAACAACAGCGTTACTTTTTTACAAAATTAACTTTATTAATTAAAATTGCACAATTTGACTTTTCAATATGTCAGTTTCAAACTGTAACGCATACATTTAGCTCTTAGTAAGTAAAATCACAGAAATAATCAGTTTCATGGAGTATTAATAATAATTAAGATTACTGCGTTACTAAAGTGTCATTTTAAAACTTAAACTTTCCTATTAATAACAAAAAACAACTTATATATAATACCATCTAATGGCATAACCTTCCACTTTTGATTAATAATACGTACATAAAAGGTTAAGGCATTTAAGATCACTAGCAGCCCATGTGTTACTGAAAAAACTACAATAATCAGAGGGACACAAAAGTAACGCAGTAGTAAACTTAGTAACACAGTAGTATTTTCTTACATACTATACTTTGTACTTTTTATTGAGATCTGTTATAATGATAAAACAAAACAAAATTTTACTTCTTATGACGTGATATAGTATCAAGTAACTCAAATTACGTCAAAATCAACAAACTTAGTAAATTTAATACAAATAATTCAGTCTTACTTTTCATATACGTTAATTGCTTCATCGTAATGAAAATATACCCTTTTACCTTTTACGACAACTTTAGGGTTAGGAACAATTTCCAAGATATTATCGTAAGGCTCATAAGAAATATCAGTCTCCACTGCTTTGAATCTTTTGGCAGTTTTATCTACCATCTTGTAAAACATAATTTTTACATCTCCTTCTTCATCGACTTCACTTTTAGCAACGCCGAGGTAAGTGTAGTGTTTGTCTTTGACAGAAGACACTTTTATTAAAACATGGACACCGTCAGATATCTTAGAAGGGTGAACATTTTCCTTTTCAATTAGCTGCATTTCGTTTATATTAGAAACCGATGGTCGGCTAATGCTTGCTAAAGGTTCGTCTTCAGAGTTAGAAGATGAGGAATAAACTGTATTATAAAATGATCTTCTAGGTACGGCAACGACATTAGAAATGTCATCTAGGACTGATTCCTCATCCAATTCAAACGAAAGAATATCTTCTCTAAGTGTATCAATGACAGGAACAGGAACAGGCTGATATGTTTTTGGATTCATGCAACGGCAAAAACCCCTTTCGCAAAAGCAACTGAGGTCTCTGTATTGAAGTTCACCGGGAGTGTCAGTAAAAACTTGATGTACTTGCATAGTACCCTGGAGCGGCACTAGGTTTTTAGGTAGTGCTTTTTCAACCATTTGAATGTCGCTTTCAGTCAGTAAGTACATTTGAACCTTGCTCAAGTCCTTCAAAGTGTAATAAAAAGCTTCAGCATCAGAAATATCGGAACCAGCAGCTACTTTTTCATCTGCGGTGCGTTTGAGGTAGCCACCAACGCCATCAGCAGCCCCTTTTCCGTGACCAGCTTCAAAGAAATTCCATGTAACACGGATAAAATTGTATTCGCTGAATATTCTGTGACTTATGAAATAAAAATTTTGCTTCTGCCGGTATTGAGTAGCTGGTCCATCGGAGAAAAAGTGAATTGTAGTTATATGACGGTTGTTGTGTTGTATTTCGCGAATAATTGGATGCAGGTGTGCCCAAATGGAGGCAGGGTTATGGGAATTATTCGCAGAAATGGTACAAAATGAATTTACAGTTGGCTTGTTATGTCCTTCAGGTTTTGTGTACATAACTCCTGTATGTAAAGTTACTTGCTTTCTTGATCCGCCAAAATGGTGGGACTGCACCTCTTCAAAATGCTTACAATTATAGTTTTCGCTAAAGTCGACATGCAAAACGACTTCGTTATTATTCAAATTATCTATAGCATTCCGGTAACTCTTGTACTGTATTTTAATGTTGTAAATATGTTTTTTTAACTGTATCAAAGCTCGTTTTAAGTGTCCTATCAATTCTTCAACTGTTCCTTCAGCTATTTCCTTTACATTTTTAGTAACTTTTACTTTTTTGCCTGATTTTTCAATAATTTCCGATTTACTTATCCAATGACCCCATTTCACTAATCCGAGATTACCTGTTGTTTCCCTGAAAATAATTTCTTTTCTCTTACAATCTTTACAATTGCCAGTCATACAAGCTTTGTTATATGTCGAGCACACTACGCTAGCGATAAGTTCGTTCATGCTTGAGGTGGCAAGGACTCTTGTTTTGTGAAGAGCATCTATAATATACTGCGCATTTGTATGTGTCTTGCATAGACAAGTCTCTCTTGCAGCAACTGAAGGCGGTTTTACGTAAAAAGGCCTATTTTTTATGAAATATGAATAAGAACATCTCAGTTCTGGGTTTTCTTTTTTGAATGAACAAAATAGGCCTTTCATCGTGTCCAGTAACGTACGCTTCTGCATTTTTATTTTTTTAAATGTGACAGTTTCCCGTTTACCCGCCGTAGCTCTAGAAACATCATCACGGTCAAAAAAGCTTTTAATATCATCAACCAGAAGCTTTTTCCCTAAAGGGTTATTCTGTTGTTTCATCACTTTCATCTGATCAATGCCCAAAGTCTCGCGTATAAGACTAATCTTCATTTTAGACTTGGCTATGCCTTCTCCTTGGAAAATTCGTTTTAAGGCTTTCTTCTCTCTCACTGACTTCAAACTTTTGTAATGGTCTTTGATTGCATTAGATAGCGTTGAATACTTGTTTTGGTTAAGCTTATTTACCTTTTTCGTGTCTTTGATTGTAGTTTTAGCTCGTTGGTATCTCTTTTTGTATTTATTGTACAGCCGTTTCATCTTTTCGAGTTCTTCCTGAATTTTCAAATTCTTTCTGTAAACAGCAGAGCGATCTCTTCGTATTTGTTTTCGGCCTCTAGATCTTGGTGAAACCGGAGTTCCTGACCGTGGGCTGGACGGCGGTGTAATGTTCATAATTTGTTGAGCACACTTTTGACGTTCTCGTCGTTTCTTGTTCGCAGTCTTCCATTTACGCTTGATATTTCTGTGTTCACGCTCTGTCATATCTTTTACAAGTTTTTTATGTGCGTGGTACCTTTCAAGATGTTTTTTTTTGGCTTCAGCATTTTTTATAGGGTCTGACTTTAATTTAAGCCTATAACGACGTTGCTTTTCTGCGTTCGTTAACGCCATTTAGTGCAGAAGCTTCTTTCTGTGAAGAAAGAAATAGTATTTTTGCATTTTGGTCTTAATAATGTATTTATAATATTAAAATTAATAAAAAACACAACTGCGTTACCTTCACAACAACTGCGTTACTTTTTTCTAGTAACGCAGTGTAGCAGTTACGCAGTTGTAAATTTTTGACTGCGTTGTAAATATTCACTAAAAAAGAGCAACAAAATGCAAATATTCTAACACGGACAGAAACTATACATGACTAACTGCGTATTAAAATAATAATTATGTAAATATCGTCAGTACATACCTTTCGACAGCGGTAACTCAGCGGCCACGCAATAAACACACGCACCTCTCTCAACGACTGTGACGCGACTGATCCGGCTAGCGGTCTCCCCCCGCGCAGTTGCTATCATTCGTTCTAATAGTTACAATAAGTCGAACCAAATGAAGTGAAATATAATGTAACATACTCACTTTAAGGTTTATTTTCATATAGCAACGCAAGGTAGTTACGATGTTGTTTTTTGTTGGGGACACAGACTAAATATTTTTTTATTCCGTGAAATATTTAATGCAAAAAATATCTAATGGCGTTGTTATAAGGTTCAAATGTTACATTTTCATAAGGACATTTAAGATTCAACGCCACCTAGGAAATATTGGGAGAAATAGCTAAGTGCATCTTGACACAGTGCTCAAGGACAGCAATATTTTGTACTAAGAACGACTGCGTTACCAAAAATTACAACGTTGTTACTGCAATTTTGAGATAAATAACTTATTTTTCCGGTCAAATCTCGTTTTCAGCGTTAGAAAATAATGTTGTATTTCGATATAAGTATAGTTTTTGGGCAATTTTGCACTAATATCTCATAAAATTAATTATTCTTTCGGAGGGACCAGTTTTTAGGCATCAAAAAGTATTTTGGCCCACGTATGTTTATGTATGTATATGATTAATAGTTGTATTTATTAGTGTATTTTGATTATATATAGCTTAAGTATTTGTATGTAATATTATTAGGATGTATGTTTATCTCGTAGTAATAGTCTTTGTTGCGCACCACGCTTTAACTTCTCCTAGTTTCTCTGTCCACCCCAAGGTTGCCTGGAAGAAATCGCTTTCAGCGATAAGGCCGCCAGTTGTTTCACTAGTTTTACTGTATTCCTATTATATGTTTTATGTACTATTTTAAGGTGTGAACAATAAAGAGTTTTCATTCATTCATTCATTCAAAGCTCAAAGTCACACAGCCAGCTATGGAGAGAGCTATGCTCGGAGTCTCTTTGCGCGACAGAATCCGTAATGAGGATATTCGCAAAAGAACGAAAGTGGCCGACATAGCTCAAAGAGTAAGCAAGCTGAAGTGGCAATGGGCAGGCCACATCGCTCGCAGAACTGACAACCGATGGGGAAGAAAGGTTCTCAAATGGCGACCACGAACCGGAAGACGCAGTGTTGGACGGCCTCCCACTAGATGGACAGATGACCTCACAAAGGTCGCTGGAAACCACTGGTTGCAGGTTGCGCAGGACCGTTCGTTGTGGAAATCTAGGGGGGAGGCCTATGTTCAGCAGTTGACGTCTTGCGGCTGATGATGATCAAACTACAAAATTAACATTTAAAAATACAAAATGGGAACCCGTTTGACCCGTCCTTTGAAGTTTGCATAACTCTATCTCGTTTTGTCCGATTATTCGTGGAAAGTATAACAAACACGTCACACGGATATTCGGCTAATCACAGCGCGGGATTTTAACTCGTCCTGCGCCCCCGCTGGTGAGTGAGAATGAAGTCGAGATTCGTTTCATTGCTGATTAACAGGGTATCTAATCTGTGTTGTCTAATGTTGGCGACCGGTAAAAGCTGCGGCGGGTAGGGAGAGCACCGTGCCACCTCGCCGTGCCGTGGTCCTCGCTGAATTCGACGGTATGGCCGCTCATGCGCTTCGACGATGAAAACGGTTCCATAGTAGTTACATAATGAGATTTTCCAGACACTTCAATTTTATTTTCATCCCACCATCACGGAGTAGGTACCTATTTTTGCTCTTCGATATGTGAGTGCAAAACACACACAGAGTGTGTGTGTAGAGAGTGGTGCAAAAGTCGTTTTTTATTCTCTAGAGTCTAGAGTCTAGAAAATAAAGTAAATTTTAATTTAGAACATCGCGTGCACTAAGTTTGCGAATTCAAAACATTAAAACATGTCTGCTTCTACCTCCTTGGTAGAATAATTTAATATTAAATAGGTAATTAAGGTTAATTTATCGTACCTAAAATTATTTTCGTCTACACTGAATAATTTGCGCGAGAGACACTTCCAAAGTGGTAAAATGTGTGTCCCCCCCCCCTCTAACTTCTAAAGTAAGAAAATGAAAAATCTAAAAACAATATATGATGTACATTACCATGTAAACTACCAACGAAAATTAGTTTGAACTCGATCTGATGAGTAGTTTTTTTTAGTACGTCATAAATACACTATTATTGAAACTTCGATCAAAGTTACAACGAACTATAAGAACTAGGTGTACTATGTATATTATGTTACTTGCTGTAACGGAACCCTTCATGGGCGAGTCCAACTCGCACTTGGCCACTTTATTACAACTTTACGGTGACATTTTATAAACTGTATAGGAGGAAATCTTTGCTGTATAGTTTATTTTTCTTGAAATTGTATTATATTTTACTCGGCACCAAAGAGAATGTAAATTACTACCTCGGCACTAATAGGTTGTCATAATAAAGTAGGTAGGTACACATTTTGATTGCAAGAACAATGATTAAAATGTATTATAATAATTAAAAATTAAAACAAAAATGTTTATAAAAATATTATTATTATCTTATACCACGAAAACGCCGCTTGTAATACCTTTACAAGAAAAAATAAAGTAGCCAAGTGCGAGTTGGACTCGCCCATGAAGGGTTCCGTTGCAGCAAATAACATAATATACATAGTACACATAGTTCTTGTAAGTAGTTCGTTGTAACTTTGATCGAAATTTAATAATAGTGTATTTATGACGTACTAAAAAAAAACTACTCATCAGATCGAGTTCAAACTAATTTTCGTTGGTAGTTTACATGGTAATGTACATCATATATTTTTTTTAGTTTTTTCATTCTCTTACTTTAGAAGTTAGAGGGGGGGGGGGGGGGGACACATTTTACCACTTTGGAAGCGTCTCTCGCGCCAATTATTCAGTGTAGACAAAATTTATATTAGAAACCTCAACATCATTTTTGAAGACCTATCGATAGACACCCTACACGTGTAGGTTTGATGAAAAAAAAAATTTTGAGTTTCAGTTTTCAGTATGGGGGGCACCCCTAATTTTTGTTTTTTTTTTAAACTTTTGTAAAAATCTTAATGCGGTTCACAGAATACATCTACTTACCAAGTTTCAACAGTGTAGTTCTCATAGTTTCGGCAAAAAGTGGCTGTGACATACGGACGGACAGACAGACAGACAGGCAGACAGACAGACAGACAGACAGACAGACAGACAGACAGACAGACAGACATGACGAATCTATAAGGGTTCCGTTTTTACGTTTTACGGAACCCTAAAAACAGTCTTAAGTAAACTGTTTGTGAATCGATTAGGGAGTTGGTCGTTTAATTTTTATAGATCCTTTTTCCTTTCGCGAAACACAAGAGGCAGCCCGTGTGTCAATAATTGTATAAGCCCAGGGACGGGTTTGTAAATAGGGTGCCTCAATGTGGTGGCGTGCGGTTCTACAGAGTATTTTGATAAAACTGCCGCTAGTCCAGCTAGAGCCTGCATCAATCCAAGACGTTCACCTGCAAAAAGAAACCATCATTCATATAAACATCGACATTTAACTTAGCATTTTCAGAATTTCAGATGAGAGTGATGATTGGGTGATATAACCCGTCAAATCGTTAATATCATCGTACGCATATCAAATTACTCTTACAAAATGGAACATTACCGCCGAAGGAAAGGAGTCTATGTTAGTCTGTGATGATGATAATTATAAGAAGGTAAAACAGGACAAACACCCTAAAACACATCAGTAACTAAGTATAAGAATAAGTTATAAAGTTAAAATTACCAATGCACGAGCGTGGTCCATCTCCGAAGGGAAGGTAAGCAAATTTAGTTTTACTAGAATCCATCTCTTCTGGGCTAAATCTTTGTGGACGAAATTGATCGGGATTCTTAAAGTATTTCTTATCGTTTTGCATTGCCATTATCGGTATATGTACTCTTGTTCCCTTATCTATCGTGAGATTCAAATCTGGAATTATATATTTACGAGCACAATCCCTAAACAAATATCCAACAGCAGGATACATGCGCATACTTTCTCTGAAAGCCCATTCTAAATAGTGCATATCTTTGATGGCCTCATAACTAAGTTTGTTGTTATGTTTAGCAAGAACTCTATCTATTTCTTCTTGAACTTTTCTCTGTTTATCAGGATTAAATGCGAGCTGTTGTAACGTCATGCTGCTTGTGGAAGAAGACGTTTCAAACCCGGCGAGAAAGAAAACAAAGATCTGTGCTGCAATCAACTCGTCTGTCATTTCCATCCTTACTTGTTCAGGGTTTCCGTCTGAATTTACTTTGTCTATTGACTCTCCTACAATCGTTCCCATCTGCTTACATTCTAGCAATATATCTACAAAATCATTTCTACCAATGGGCTTATAATTTCTTTGAGTCAGAACGGAATTTACGAGTTGCAAAACATCATCAGAAAAACGTCCTGTGTACTGAATATCTTTGAATAGTTTCGGCCAAGACATTTTCAAAAATGTTTTAATTAAATCAATAGTGCCAATGTTTAAAATTCGTTGTCCCAGTTTTCTGAATTCTGAATCTTCATCAGTGAGTGCATCCATGTCGAGCCCGAAGCCGCAAGCTCCGATGATGTCTGTGGTGAAGCGCGCCATGAGGTCCCTCGCGTCTATGGGTGTTCCGACAGATGTGTGGATCCTCGTGTGCAGCCTTTCTGCTCTCTCCACTATCAACGGGAACATCGCCTTCAGCTTGCCACTGGAAAACGCTGGCGTCATCCGCTGACGTAGTAACTTCCATCTATCTCCATTTAAGTTGACGAGAGTATGCAAAAGTGGTTCTGACGTATGTTCAACAGAGATTCCTTCGCGAATATGAAAGTTCGCGAAATCAGTAATTAAGATTCGTTTGATGATATTTGGGTCTTGAATTGAATCATTATCTCCGTTTTATTCAGCCGATAAATTCCAACAACTTTCTCATCAGGGTATCTGTCATATATTTCCCAAAGAAACTGGGCCATGTTTCTCTGTGCGAAGAATATTTTGAAATAATTTCCAATGAAAGGAATTGGTCTGTCATGTTTTACTCCCTTTTTTGCCCAGTAGTCGAAATTTCTTGTGCCATAAAAATATATAGCTACTAATAATAATAATGCAATTACAACAAACAGCATTATTTTTTAACTTAAGCCGCAAAATAAAAAGACACGACTAGCACGATAACCTTTACCTCTGCAATTGAATGAAGGCAAGAACTATGAGGTAATTTTATACAGACAAAATGACGTAAGCACATTTATCAGGTTTGATATACATATGCGTGGGTTTGATAGATACATCGAATACTTTGGAATGGCTCAGCGAGCAACACGAAAGGGAGTAGGCATACACAGCGTTTCCCCTCTGTCAAAGTACAAGTCCGTGTGGACCATGGAGTTTGATAATATACTGTGGCGTGAGGGCGGGGCTAGATTTGTGAATGGTGCTTTATTTTTTATGTGTTAGTGATTTGGTTGTGTGAGTATGATCGGCAATGGATCGGTACAGGTATGTTTTGTATGTAATAGTGCGGCTTTGCGCTAGTGTGCAACTTCCCCTCCCGCAAGAAATGACAGAAAAATTTGAACAATATTTTTTAAGCTAAGGCTACTCCCTTCCGTGTTGCTCGCTGGAATGGCTAGATACAATGATATCAGTATTCGCTGAATGATAACAAACAAAATGATTTCCCTTGTAGTAAACAATGACAAAAAATATGTATTAAGGCTCAACGCAAAAAAAATAATTAAACTAGATGAAGTCATTAGAAACCCTTCCGAGAGTTTCTTGTGTCGTCGTGGAAATATGAAGAACTAGCGGTTCGCCCCGGCTTCGCCCGTGGTACTTATAAAATATAGCCTATACCATTCAGGAATCACTTACATATCCGACAGCGAAATTATTTTTGAAATGGGTTCAGCACTTCCTGACATTAGCGCGTTTAAACAAATAAACTCTTCAGCTTTGGAATGTTAGTAGAGTCTGGCTAATGAAAGTAGATACTGGATTTTTTTGCAAACTTTTTATATGACAACACTAAAGTGTTCCTACCATCGGATATTTACCCTACAAATTGGGGTATTTTAAGCAGAAAGTACTTAGGAACAATTAATTCCAGACTCATAAGTACTTATAGATTTTTAAGATTAGGTTAAAAATGTTCATAAATACAGCTACAGCTGGATAAGAAACAACTTAATATTTAGCATCGCTTCTTTGGTAGATATAGAACACAATAATTTTAAATAAATAACATTGACACATAAGACACCTGTATTTGATCTTATATGAATGGGACCTATACCACAGATCAGAAAATAGTTACTTCCCTATACTCGCTTACACACCAGGGTAGCGATTCTGAAACCATTCGGTTGCATCCGATACGGAATCTCATCTCTCGGTCTTTTTCTTATCTGTTTAGCATGACAAAGACCGATAGATGAGATTCCGTGTCGGATGCAACCGAATGGTTTCAGAATCGCTACCCAGATATGGTTGTCATTTATATTCACTATTCAGTTTCTATAATTTCTTCCTAAATTCTAACATTTAATTTTGTTCTTCCACGAGTCTATGCAGATCGAACAGGGAACAAGGGACCGAATTGGCTGACCCTGATGCCCTGGAAGAACGAGAAATGGCTAACTTGGCAAAAGCGGACCCAGCTTTGGCTCCAGAGGAAGTCACATAGTCATGGTCAAAACACAGGACCCGGCCCAGGGGTGGGTCACGACCCCCATAGCCACCAAAATCCGCCCTTGACCTTGGGGCACCACTGGCGTCAGCACTGTCGCCGCCAACCACCTGGGTCGCACTATCCACTCACCGTAACGTTGCAGCGGTTACGCGGCAGCACAGGATGCTACTGAAAGGAAGAAGTAGAAGTTCATGGTAGCGATTCTGAAACCATTCGGTTGCATCCGACATGGAATCTCATCTCTCGGTCTTTGTCTTAGCATCAAATAGCGATTCTGAAACCATTCGGTTGCATCCGACACGGAATCTCATCTCTCGGTCTTTGTCATGCTAAGACAAATGCCGTTGCCTATGATACACCTTTTGTGTGTAACTACATAAGAAATAAAGTTGGTGAATTAGTGTAGACGTTGAAATTCCTAACACCACTATTTTTCACAGGTTCCACAATTTCTAAGAGATGTGTTTACTGATGTTGTTTGCTGTAGCTTTGTGAATGGCATTAGGGTGATTTTGTCGCTAATAATTTAAAATTAAATACATTTTATATTTATCTCTAGTATTTTAAAATTAAAAATTAAGTTTTTAACAATAACATCAAGGTTGTATTGTCGCTTTAGCTTTCTGGTATGAAGGGTAATCTAAGATTGCATATACTATGTATATAATGTTATATTATTGTAATTAATGTTTTTGAGGATTTTTTTTTTTCCGTAAGATTTCCTTTGACACTCCGTTAAGAGAATCTAAGATATTTTGATATTATTCTTAATTTATATAAACTTTCTGAGATTGCATATTTTCTGTAATGTTATGTATTTACTGTTTTTGCGTATTTGTATTTGTTCCGTAAAATTTTGTATTGCATTTAAAAAAAAAATCTTAAAGATAGTATTGTGATATTAGGTATTCTTGAATTATGTACACATATTATTCTTAATTTTCATTACAATTTCAATCAGATTTAAATTGACTTGTTTTACATCAGAATAAGGTTTTAGACAAAGCCCCTATACAGCACAAATTGTCTGTTACTATTAGTAAAATTGAATTATTTTTGACAAAAACAAATAAACATGTAAGTACAAACATATCTTGTTCATCAAATTGTAATGTGACGAGTCTGTGTAGTGGCGTTCATACAACTTAATTTTTGTAATTATAGTATATGTGAATGTTACTTCCATGACAATAAATAATATTCTATTCTATTCTATTCAAAGACCGAGAGATGAGATTCCGTGTCGGATGCAACCGAATGGTTTCAGAATCGCTACCCAGAACGCTAGTGTCTCTGTCCGAACTTCTATCTACCTGTTGTTACAGTGAAAACCTTGGACTGTTGGAGAACAGAGACTACAGAGGCCATCTAGATTAGTATTATAAATAAGCAATTACATAGTAATCAATTAATTAATAATAAATTACATAGAAATCGCGATTTTCGACAGATGGCGTAGCAACGCGCGCACGGTTCACGGTTCTTATAGTTATGAATAAGGATAGTCGACATGCAAAATGGCAAACTGCGCAGGGTGCGAAGTTGCCATAGCTGAATAAGAATAAAAAGACGACATTTCGACAAATTGATTTTGACAACCCGTGTTGTTTTGAATATTTGAATTGGATTGTTTTGTTTTCGCTTCTCTTTCTCTTGTTCTCTACTCAGTTTCAGTTTCGTTTCTAGATTTTTAAACTTAAGTGAATGAAATTCTTGCAAAAATGAGTGGAAAAGTTTCAATCAAACTTGTATCTGAAAGAGTTAATCATTGTGTAGCATCGCTTAATGAACTACCACGATTTTACACACCCGGAGAGGTTATAACAGGAGTTCAAGATTTCATGAGGTAAGGAGACTTTACTGCTTTATAAAAGTGTACGCTCCTTTTACTCCTACTTGTTTCGTAATATTTTTTATAATGCTACTTACATGAAAAGGTAGGAACCTCCTAATTTCTGGGGTATTTTTATGTTCAAGACATAACCAAAAAACATCACGGGTTATTGTACAAAGATTCATAAACATAATATTCATATTGTCACCATCTATGTAAAAATTGGTTTATTCTTGATCAAACCTATTTTGTGCAAATGTGAATGTTTTAGAATACCTTTTTCAGGGGCCATGGAACGTATGTGGCAGAAGACTGTATCAAGGCATCAGTGGCTGGTGTTATGCAAAAAGTGAACAAGCTAATATGTGTACGACCTCTAAAGAGTCGATATGTTGGGGAGATCGGAGATGTTGTAGTTGGACGAATATTGGAGGTACAACAGAGAAGATGGAAAGTAGATACTAACTCAAGATTGGACTCATTTCTTCACCTGTCTGCAGTTAACTTACCAGGAGGAGAATTGGTAAAATTTCTTTATTTCAAACCAAAGATGTTAATTCACATTGATTGATGCAACATCTCAAACAAAAGTTACTAACAAAGTGTTATTAACCTTTTGACCGCCAGGACTAAGTTGCATTTCCGTGCCCTAGACGCAAAGCGTACGAAATAAGTCAAAATTAAAAAAAATAAAAATTGTGCTGTCACCATTTCATATCTAACACACAATGTTTTGGTATAGTCCGTGTTTTTTGTCAACTATAGACGTTGTTGGCGCACAGGGCTCACTCGTGCTTGTCAAGTATAGGTGACTGGCGGTCAAAAGGTTAAAAATAACTTTATTTTGTCTAAACATACTCAGAAGCTTATAAATTAAAATTGTTATCCGCATAAAACTCCCTGGTCCCTTTGGGGACCACTAACGCAAACCAAACAAGCTTATATTTTGCGGTTGGGTTTTTGGCGCCAAAAAAATTTTCGTATTTTTATTTGGGAAGGTATACCCATATTTTTTTGTTTAATGGCATCTCCTTGAACCGGTCTTTATTTTGACATAAACTACATTAAAATTAATTTACATAGAAACTTCGTAAAATGAAAATAAAAAAAATGTTTTTTTTTGGCGGGAAAATGGTCCCGAAGTATTGAAATATTTTTAAAAAATCGAATTTATGCTATAGAATGCAGTTTTTTTGTTTTTTCATGTTTTTTATATTGTATACAACAAATTTAAAACAAAAAATCACTACGTCTATCTTACAATTTTTAAATCTTATAGCTTCAGAACACTTGAGAACTCGAAAAAAAATCGAGTCAAGTGTCAAAAATGTTAGTTTACATTTCAAGAACACTAATTATAAACAAAAGATACTGTTAAGCCACGTATTCATTAGTAAACATCTGTTGATAAACTGTTTATGACTAGCGTTAAACAAGTTTACAATAAACACATGTTTCTGAAACTTGGCCGTCCACGCTTATCAGTTGTTTACAGGATGTCGCCCGAGGAAGTAGTGATGCTCTCTGCTGCTTACATAATACTTCACAAGAGCATTAATCGAAAAAAAAAGAAGAAAAGGTGGTGGGTTCAAAACTATTTGTTGAATAGAAGTTATGTATTTAATGACCTCCGCGGATTTGATGGGTCATTTCAGAACTTCAACAGAATGTCACCAACTGATTTTGAAGTTTTATTAAGATTGATTGGACCATCAATAAAAAAAAAAGAAACGAAATTTCGGCATCCTATTGAGCCTCAAAGATGACTACTTGTTACTTAAGGTTTCTTGCAACAGGTGACTCATATGGCTCACTGTCATATTATACCTTTAAAATATCAAAACAATTGATCAGCAAGATCATACCAGAAGTTTAAAGTTTAATCACAAATCAGTATAATTATCAAATATCTTAATCAAATTTATTTATTGTGTGTCATCTTCTAAATGGTTTACTATGTCTTCAATGTTGCTAAAGTGCAATTCGTCACCAGTTGCTGTATGGACTCCTGTTTGGGGTTCTGGTGTATGCGTTGGGGTAGATGCATCAGCATACGTAGATGTCGATGATGCGGTGTCCGCCGCCAAACTCTTGCCATCCATAGCTATGAAATCCACTAAAACAATTGTTTTCGAAATTGCCCATTATTGCTTGAAGCAGTTTATTATTTAATGTAATATTTGGCCTGTAATACTGTTCTTTCATTTTTTACATTTTTTACAGATGCCACATACTGGCCATAAACTTCAAATTCGTCTTTCGGTTCCTCCATCTTCTTTTTGGCACTTCTCATAATTTCGTACACTTCATTTAGATTATCGTCACACTTAATTTATATTTATTATATTTAATTTATCTTTATAGTCTTTATTTGAGGCGTCCCAAAGAATACTATGTTGGTGATAAAGTTCTATGAGCATCGAAATTTGGTTGTTGGACCACACTACCTCCGTGTTTATAAACAAGCGCAAAACTCGTCCACACCTGTTGACTTTTGTTTATAAACTAGATGTTTCGTCTTGCTCTCCACTCGTAGTGGGGAGCACGGCAACACGTATCATAAACAATGTTTCATCACCTATGTTTATGAACTGTTTACAGAGGTGATGAAACATTGTTTATGAACGGTTTATAAACAGTGTTTACTAATGAATACGTGGCTTTAGAAGTGTCTTGAAACGCTCTTGAGAATAATGGGCTTAACAGGTACAAAGTAACACGGCACTTCATATGCCGAAGCGTAAACAACACACTTAGGTAACCTGACACCCGTTTCCCGCCAAAATTGTAAAACGCAAGTACATACGGGAGTAATAAGCGGTTATGATCTCAAAAATTTAGAAAACAGCTATATTTCCTGACAGTACAGTTACAGCTTCACAACAAGATATATTTTGAATTAGTTGAGTTTATTTTGCATTTTATTCAGAATTGTTCATTTATATGGTAATAATGCTTTGACTTGCCAAATAATGATGTACCTAGTCACTGGAAATATGATACTCCATCACTCTGTTTGACCTTTTTAGAGTAGTTCTTTCATGACAATATCCACAACACCATTCTAAGGAGTACTCAAAACCTCCAGTGCTAAGCTAAGTCAAACAATACATGTATAGACATATAGTTTTCACATTAATGTTTCAAGCCCTGCTGTAAAGTGGGCAGCCTATAAATATTTTACAAGATACATTTTGGTGAATAGTGCAGCATTAAATTGACGAAATTAGTAGCTGATTATACATATAAAAAGTTTTTTTTTATTTAAATAAAGTTTTGTTTTATCAATTTGAGATCTTTTAGGGGTTTAGATCTTTACTGCAGTTGTCTAAAAACAGATAACTCAGTAGTGGAATTGGCACTGTAGCTTTGTAAATCATGTGATAATATCTACAAATATATTTTTAGCAAGCTGCAGGATATTTACCATGATAGATAAACTGTTTATTGCACATACCATTGTTAGGGAGTCCCCAACATTTCTATGCAGTTAGATGTGTTTCATATTTTTGGTAAGTTATGTTCTTTAAAGGAGGGAGTATACTCGTACATTAAACCACTACATATATGCTTTAATCCTACTAATATTATAAATGGGAAAGTTTCTGTCATGCAAAAGTTACTGAAGGGATTTTTATGAAATTTGGTTCATAGATAGATTATGGTCTGGAATAACACATACAATGCTATTTTTTATCCCAAGAAGATAACGGGTTTACAAAGATAGTGCTGCTAGTTGATAATACTACTATTGTACAACCATGATAGCTTAAAACAAATGTTTGCTGTAACTTTTGGTTTATCACTTTCAGAGACGGCGCTCAGCAGAAGATGAACAGACAATGAGGAATCATTTACAAGAAGGTGACCTGATTAGTGCAGAGGTGCAAACTATCAATTCTGACAACACGCTGGCACTGCACACTCGGAGTATGAAGTATGGGAAGGTAAGTCATTTACTTAATTGGGTAACTATCATATTTATCTTTATATAGAGCTACTAACTGAGCTTATCATTATCAATGTTCAAGTCATTATATTGTTTGATTGACTCTTGTAGGATAACACCACAACCTCGAATCTTTTTTTTGGTATCTATACTAATATTATAAAGCTGAAGAGTTTGTTTGTTTGAACGCAAGAATCTCTGGAACTACTGATCAGTATTGAAAGATTCTTTCTGTTAGTTCATTTCTCGAGGAAGGCTATAGCCTATTTAACATTAAACTATACTATCAACAGATATGGCTGATGATGTGTAAATATATAAATTTGAGGATTGTGCTAAAAGTGTGTTAAGTATGAGGAAGACCTATGTCCGAAAGTGGACTTGTAAAGATTTGTAATCCTTGCATAATATAAAGTTAAAATTAGTCATTAAAATCGATAGACACTTTTTTGGAATGCAATATTTCATATTATGTCAAATACAAAATTATTTATTGGATATATTTTTAAAATTACTTTATTTTCCCATGTTATTAGTAGTAAGCCTTTATTGCTGAAATTATTATTATGTGTCTGTCTTTAAAGGCCTCCCTACCCTCCTTCAACTTTTACCTATCAACAGCTAATACAGGCCAGTCTTTCCGATATTCGTAGAGGTTGTCTTACCATCGTTTCCTTGGTCTGCCGTCGTTTGCGACCTGGCTTCCACTGCGTGGTAATTTTGGCCCAATGATAATCCGACATGCGGCAAACATGTCCACTTCAAATTGGCTGCTATTTGAGTCACATCGGCTATTCCGGTTTTGGAACGCAGTATGGTGTTTCGTATCCTGTCCGTTAGTTTTACTCCGAGAATACTTGTGCTCCATAGCCCTCTTTTAGTCGAAGACCAAGTTTGTGCTCCATATTATTATTTATATTAAGATAGGGAGAATGCATATGTGGCGATGCTGAAAAAAATTTATAAAAATTTAAATTTCACATTTAGATTAAAAATTAACAAACATGTTCATACTTCAGCGTGTCTAGACTAGTTATTTTCTCATGTAATTTTTAGGGTTCCGTACCCAAAGAGTAAAAACGGTACCCTATTACTAAGACTTGGCTGTCCGTCCGTCCGTCCGTCATAATTGTCGAATAGTCCGTCCCAAGCAAACTAGATGGCGCCACTAGGTGACTAAAATGTGGTATCGAATTCATCACATAAGGTAAAATTAAAATTTTAGTAAAGCTTTTTGGATGAAAGCCTATCTGCGGAAACTGCGATAGTCTGTGTATACGGAATTCGAAATAAAGCCAAAGAGGTTTTCGCCGTTAATTTGCTAATGGTACGGAACCCTTCGTGCGGGAGTCTCACTCGCACTTGGCCGCTTTTATTTGAAATGACGCCCCGCACTTTTACCCACTTTACCGTTATTTTCCCGGGATAAAATGTAGCCTATGTGTTTTTGAAATAACCACACTCCAAATTTCAACCTGATCCGTTCGGACGTTCCGATGTGATTGTAGGGGTCGTTCAAGTATTACGTAACGCAATTTGGGGGGAGGGGGTCAGGGGGTGACGTGTGAAACGTTACGGGGTGTCATGGAGGTTTTTGTTGCTTAAAAATAATCAGGAAATTATTATCTCCTTTCTTGGCAACTTGTGTGGTGACTTTTAAGTAAAAACGATCCCTTAGAATGTTACTTGAAGTTTACGAAGAGTGAGAGGAAGGGTGTTCAAAATGTTAGGGTGCGTTACGAAGAGGGGGTATAAAATCTTTGAAAATTGCGTAACGTAATAATACTCGAATGCTCCCTGAGCAACAAACATCTAAACAACCAAACTAAAATTCGTAGTCATAATTTTAGTAGGATTATATTTCAATGTAATGTTGAGTTCAGTATCGCATTGATTTAGACTGTTAGGATACTGTTTCTATTATGTGAATAAAATTAAAACTGAATAAAAAATGTTTGTCTGTAAAGTCGGTTTACTGACGGTAGAACGTGACAACGTCTTAAGAAAATACTGATGGAATGGTAGCATTTTTCAAAAGAAAATTTTAATTTCATTTGTTTAATTTGTATGTAAAAAGTAATCAGTAGAATTTAGTCATTTTCAATCAAAACAATGCAAAAAACAATGCAAAAAAGCTTTTAGATGCCGGGGATCGAACCCGGGGCATTTCACATGCAAAGCGAACGCTCTACCACTGAGCTACATCCCCGCTTGAACTACTGGTCGAAATAATTAATACAACTGTAACAAACATGCGGCGAGGTAACGACCGACGGTAACGCGGTAACGGTACATGACGTCATGTTTTTCGTGCGTGCAGCCGGCTTCATCGAATTATAAGACGTTATCACGTCAAAAAACATTTTGTTAGTAGTTGTTACATTGTCATTGTCTTAATTTTGAATTCGTTTTATTTTCAGCTTTCGCAAGGCATCCTTATAAAAGTGTTTCCGTCGCTGATAAAGCGCAGAAAGAATCACTTCCATCACTTGCCGATAGGGGTGTCCATAATAATCGGCAACAATGGCTACATATGGATCAGTCCGGTGCAGCTCGAAGATATAACGGAGCAGGAGAGCAGTGACGTGACTAGTTTCGAAGCTCAGGTAAATCACGGTATAATTATTATAATGTAATACTTCTATCTCATGAAGCGATGCGATCTTTTGGCTAAGAACTCATGGAGCGATTTTTACCCACGACCGCCGCGGTTGCGGGCCCGCAGCTTCTGTAGAATGCAGATATAATTAAAAAAAATAAAGCACAAACTTACGACGCGTTTTACGCCCGCGGCGCGTAGCTTACGGCTCCCGCTGCAGCGGCGGGCAACTAGTAGAAAGGTGCGGGCCGCGGTCACCCGTATTACGGGCCGTAATAATAAATAACCGGGACTCGCGCACGATGGGTTCCGTACCCATTATCTGTAACCTAATCTTTAGTATCGAGCAAGAAACGGTAAAATAATATTTATTTTATTTTTAGTATTTGTTGTTATACCGGCAATAGAAATACATCATCTGTGAAAATGTCAACTGTCTAGCTATCCCTGTTCTTGAGATACAGCCCGGTGACAGACGGACGGACGGACGAACAGCGAAATCAGTAATTAACAGTAATCAGTCAGTGGTAGGGTCCGGTTTTTACCCTTTAGGTCAGAAACTCTAAAAATGGCGAAAATAAGCGGTCTCGTGAGTATTGAGACAAAACCGTTGTTCCGCAAGCGCGGCGGGCGCGTGTGTAAATCGGTCCGTGAGTTTTTAGCCTTGTAGTAACGACGTTCACAAACACGCTGTTAGGACGCGCTCAGTTTTCACGCACACATTGCGTGTTTTTACACTTGGTCACCACAGGTAAGACGCGTGTCGTTTTGCGATATAAAACTAAGTTATGTAAATTGTATAAGCCCTACAAATGAACAAGACCAAAACAAACCAAGCGAGACTGCACGGCCGGACTCGTCACTCCCAGTATCACATCATCCCACTAAATGTTCCCACTGCTGGGACTCGGGGCCTTCTCTCGCAAGAAGACTCAAGACCGTAATCCACCACGCTGGCCTAGTGTGGATTGGCGGAACAACGCATGACATCGAAAAATATTTGGAACATGCTGGTTGGCTGCAATATTTTCCTTCACCGATAATACCAGTGCTGATGACGATTTTTTACACCTGCATCCGGGAAAATACGCAAAGGCGCAGACGGGATTCGAAGCTATGACCTCACGATTGTGAATCTCACGTTTTAGGGGCAGTGCTCTCCTCCTTACTTCAGCATCCTGGTTTCTCTGATAAAATACATAGGTATTTTATAAGAGAAACCAGGCTATTGGCAGGCATTGGCTGTTATAGTTGATTATAACACTAATGGAGTTTATTACAAGTGTAAGTGTACATTGTGAATGTTATGGGGGTAGGTTATGGCGGAAAGAGTCGAAGATAATTCAATGCACTTAATCATGCATTTTCATAAGTTTTAGTTTACAGTCATGAGATCGTAGGTTCAAATCCTGCGTACGTCTCTAAATATTTTTCCAAGTACAGACGTACAAGTTTATCATCACTGGCTTTAATGATGAAAGAAAATATCGTAAGGAGATCGGCATTCCAAGAATATTTCGAGGTAATTTGTCATTCGCGAGCGCACATTTGATGATGAGATGATTATGTATTTGAGTCTCTTTGCGAATGAATGCCCGGAGTCCCAGCTGTGGGAACGTTTAGTGGGCTGCTTATGTGCAATCATTTGTTTTACTACGTTAAATTAATTATGGTAGTGTAGTACGAGATAATTCTTTTAACCAGATTACATCCTGCAATGGAGAGCCATGCTTGCTCATTGTGCGCTGGCGCATGACAAATGGCCTCGATATATTCTTGGAACATACCGATCTCCTCACGATATTTTCTTTCATCATTAAACCCAGTGATGATGATAAACTTCTACATCTGTACTTGAAAAAATACTTAGAGACGTACGTCATAAAAGTACCTGGTGAGGGGAGCTTTGCTCGGTTTAAATACTAAAAATACTTAGATTCCTACAGATAAAAGGCTCCTTGAAAATAAAAGAGAAGCCGTCTGGATTCGAACCCGGAGTTACTAATTCGTGACCGCCCGATATCTGTCAGAGCTATTATGCTGTCGCGCTACGCGGTGAAATTTACCTTCGCATTCTAATGTTTAAAAGTGACAGTTTTTCATTGTCTAAAAACGCGCATAATATGCGTTTTAAAAAAATAAACCTAGTTAGATCGATTTATCGTGCCCGAAACCCCCTGCATACATAATTTCATCAAAATTGTTCGAGCAGTTTCCGAGACTCAGATTCTATTTATTTATAGGTGTATACAAGAATTGTTCGTTTAAAGGTATAAGATCTGTACGCTTGTGTCTATAACTTTAGGAAGATTACTAACAATGAAATTACAAAAATGGAATCTGATTTATAATCAAATTTGAATCGTTTCATTACACAGGAAGTGACTTTGCTTCCGAAGCATGAATCGGAGTTTTAAAATGTTTTTTTTCTCACGGGGCATTTCATTTTGATAGCCTTGCTACGTTTAGGTAAATAAATATGTAATTTAGATATCCATAGTCATCCTTCATCGTCAAAAGTTGAAAAGGATACATCGGGTAACACCTATAATCAGATAGTAGGCTAATCGTAAAAAACAATAAATATTATCGTGTTTACTGACAAGTAATCCGCGTGTTATCGCTCTATCAATCTTATCAATGAAATACACGTATTTTTGGATTCGTAGACAGGAATGATTTAATATGTCGAGTAACAGTGAACATAGCGTTTTCAGCACGTTTGTTTAGATCCGTTTTGTAATAGTTAGTGGTATAAAGCTTGTTCATTGTGATATTCAGAAATGTTTGAATTTATCGCTCGATTGCTACGTAACACTTTAAGTACAAAGATAAGTGTTAAACTGAATCCGCCTTCAACAATGACGTTGTGATAGATTAGTGGCACTTTATTTTATTCAACAAAGGCAAGCGTCTAATCATGATTTTCCTGATTTTCAACAAACTGCAGCGTATGGTGAAGCGTGATACCTATTTACATCTGGGCAACCATTTTTTGTCAACTTAGTCATTTTTGTCAGTCATATAGTCCAGGAGTATTTGAAATCATTAGTGTTTATCAGTAATACGTTTGAGTATGATCGCCATATTGCATGATGTTAACCGACGCGACGATGCGGTCTACGATGGTGAGCTCCCACTTAGATGAAACAGATTCATTCCTGATTTGAAGACAATCATCCATTTGTTCGCAACGCATTCCACAGTTTAGTTGATTTTATTAAGAGTCAACCAGGACGCGTTATTATTGCAGTGTTCGGTACGTCAACCATGAAACCAGTCTGATAACAGCAACGGCAAAGCGGCATTAGACCATGCAGACCAGTTACACACACTCCGAAATAAATACGATAATTAACGAACAAATTTCCAACTTTGCGGCAGTGTTCAAGACTGTAGACAACAGTGGTTTTTAGGCCATACATTATTCTAGAATTTCCCATAGGCACGTACAGATACACGTGTAGGTACATAGTTGTGTCAAAAGAGGACTTTGATGTACATCTACATAATTATTATTATATTGGGCATTTTGAGAATACTGATTCTCAAAATGCCCAGTGTGCGCTATCGCAACAAATGTAGTAGTTACAGTTTAATGTAGTTAAAACTACAATGGGGTAACTTTGATAATGCTGCACGCAGCTCGAAACAACCGACATCATTTCAGGGTTGATGTCCCAAAGACTGGGGATAATGATGGGTGGGTCGGGACGAGGTTTAACTCATCTTTTGATATAAAAAAAATGGTTGTCTGTAAAGTCGGTTTACTGACGATAGAACGTGACAACGTCTTAAGAAATCAGTACGCTGATAGCGCGAGTAGTAATACCGCTCGACTCGGCGGGTAGCGCCCTCAGCGCTCAGCTTCGTTCGCATGGCACGGAAGACGAACTAACGGTAACGGCGGAACGTTACAGTTTTGCGGGCGCCGGCTTCATCGAATTATAAGACGTTATCACGTCAAAAACGTCTAGGCTGTGAAATGCGTTGCACGAGTCAGCTTTTTCCAGTGATTACAATATTGGCTTTTGCAAGTCGAGAGTGAATCGGTTTCTTCTAGATAAGCAAGCTTCATCGCTATTTTATTTTAAAAAAACCTGTAGGACGATCACCGTTTTCTGTGTTTTTAGAAAAAAAATAAACGGCCAATTTACACAGTTTAAAAAAAATAGGTTTACACTTTAACGCAATCACGCTTAATAAAGGTAAAAAACCTGCCTGCCCATTTGGCATTACCAAACGCCAAACGGGCAGCCATCGTGCGCGTACACCGTCCTTGAAAAAGGCCGCCGGACGCAGCCGAAACTCGAGTCGGATTGACCGACCTTATTACACGTGAGTTACCCGTTTACCCAATAAACATGTAAAAACCCCAGTGCGTGAAACACCGTCTTCTTTATGTATTTTTTCCTAAATTTATTATATAAATACACCATACCAATTTTGTCGGCAGCGTGTGAGCCGAGTAGACCGAGAGACGATCGCGCGCCTCCGCAACTGCATCGCCGCACTGGTCGCCTCTAAAGTGATGCTCGACGATACTAGCATCATGTTCGCTTACGAAGAAAGCCTCAAATACGAACACGTCAAGGAGCTGCTCGATCCTGAGGCCATGCTCGACGTCGCATTCCTCACGCAGCACAGAATAAATGACTTTACTGAAGCGTGATAAGGTTGGTTTTATTTCGCTTCCTTCCGTATATCGTAGTACCCTCTGTAGAAATTTAGTAATCAACAGTATTGTTAGTATTAGTACTTATGTTACTCCTGTGTGGATATATTTTAGTAGTGGTAGGACTCTTGGCAGAGTCCGCCTGGGGAAGTACCACACCTTTGCCAGTTGTTCTACCGCCAAGCAGTAATGTGCAAACATTACTGTGTTCCGGTTTGAAGGGCAATGTTTCCAGATAAATTACAGGGCTTAGAAATATAACAACTTAGATCTCTGGGTGCCGAGCGCAGTGCAGTGCTAGGTAATGATTTGGACTCTTCATGTTCCAATAGCTGCGTGTCACTGTGCTGTTATGTGGCAGGCATGTTGCTTACCATCAGGTACATGTCCTGCTCGTCTCGTCACTCTTTATTAAAAAAAAAAAAAAAATATTAGCATTTTTCATTCGGCGGAGAAAGAATTACATTTTAGAAGTATTGTACATTATACTATAGTAAAGGTTGTTTTTCTTTCAATACAATTATTTAATTCATAACTGACTTAAAAAAATAGGTATAAGCTTGACCGCCATCTTGACTGACTACAGTCAGCCGCTTACAAGTACAAATACAAGATTTTTATGTAGTACAAATACATGACTAAGATTTTTATGTATTTGTTTACGTGCCACCGTGGCGCCTCGTGTTATTTAGTAGCGAACCACATCCTGCTTGTCCGGCCGCTATCTTTCGCATCGATACTTGAGGTTATCAGGTTTCTAAGGACTTACCGCAAACAAAACTGATGCAATCAAACGTACAGCAGGATTATCGCGCCTAGTCACACTGTATTTGTTTCATGGTAAGCGTGCGAAATACCTATTAGTTTAGTTTTGTTACGAAATTAGCAGCTCAGTTGTTTGTTACGCACCCGGTTGTTTTACTCGCGTAGTTCCGGTTCCATTTACTTAGCCTTACTAAAAAGTAAATAAGGCAATGACACCCTCGTGCGTAAAAGACTGCAAGAACATCGCCGTAAAGTTGCTAGCTTATCGGGTTTTTATCGGATACACTTCGGAGAGTTTGCGACTGCATTGCACGATCTAATACCACCTTGCCCTTTTTTCTATCGGAATGCTCGCAGCTCGAAAAAGCGACATCGTTTCATGGTTGATGTTCCAAAGACACGAACAAAGAGATTTGACTCTGCTTTTGTGATAAGAACGTCAAGACTGTGGAATACGTTGCCTGAGTGGGTATTTCCCGATAGTTACAATCTTTGTGTCTTCAAATCGAGAGTGAATCGATTTTTTCTAGGTAAACACGCTCCATCGTAGACCGCATCGTCGCTTAACATCAGGCGAGATGGCGGTCAAGTGTAAACCTATAAAAGTTAAAAAAAAAACGCATTATTCCAGACTTTTCTCTATCTGTGTTCCGAATTTGAACCCGATCCGTTCCGACGTGATTCAGCAAAAAACATCTTTCACATTTTTTTATAATAATAGTAGGGGATGCATTACCTAACACTTAGATATTTATTTTGAATCCGCGTTTCTCTTCCCAGGAAAAAAACCGATAAAATCTCAAATTTCATTCGAATCATTAGATAAAACTCGGTGGTTGTAGTTATTTTTATTTATAAACGTCTAAATTTAGTTTAGTAATAGTACATTATGATATAAGTGCGCTAAGTTGATGATTACAGCCGAGGCTTTATTGCTAGCACGAGCCGAAGGCGAGAGCTATAATTAGCAGAGGCTGTAATTATCAAAGCGCACAACGTATGTCATACGACGTTTTATAATATACTAGCGGCCCGTCCCGGCTTCGCACGGGGTCAACTTTTTTTGTTCAGTAGGTATGCTAAATGAAATGCAGGTACATGACCAAATTTTTCCAAATGATCAAAATTAATAAAGTGGCCAAGTGCGAGTTGGACTCGCCCATGAAGGGTTCCGTTGCAGCAAGTAACATAATATACATAGTACACATAGTTCTTGTAGTTCGTTGTAACTTTGATCGAAGTTTCAATAATAATGTAATTATGACGTACTAAAAAAAAGTACTCATCAGATCGAGCTCAAACTAATTTCCGTTGGTAGTTTACATGGTAATGTACATCATATATTTTTTTTAGATTTTTCATTCTCGTACTTTAGAAGTTAGAGGGGGGGGACACACATTTTACCACTTTAGAAGTGTCTCTCGCGCAAACTGTTCAGTGTAGAGGAAAATGATTTTAAAAACCTTAACATCATTTTTGAAGACCTATCGATAGACATCCCACACGTGTAGGTTTGATGAAAAAAAAATTTTTGAGTTTCAGTTCTCAGTATGGGGGGGCAACCCTAACCTTTCTTTTTTAAAATTTTTTTGTTCAAATCCTAATGCGGTTCACAGAATACATCTACTCACCAAGTTTCAACAGTGTAGTTCTCATAGTTTCGGCAAAAAGTGGCTGTGACATACGGACGGACAGACAGACAGACATGACGAATCTATAAGGGTTCCGTTTTTACGTTTTACGGAACCCTAAAAACCAAAAGGTGAGGCTGGCCTGGTGGCTTAGTTGGTTAAAGGCCGTATTGTAAAACGGCGGTTTAACGATCAGCCGGATTGAATACAGCTGATTTAAAAACTACCGGAATGTATTCAACGCAATACGTTATTCAACACGGCTAGCCGTAATGTAATAGAGCGAGAGATTAGCCGCTTCTTTGACAATTTTTAGTTCCGATTCTTAACACTCATGGCGCTGCCTGACATAACAACAACCATGGCGTTGAATACTGTGTGTTCCTAAATTGCTAACACGGCTAGCCGTAATGTAATAAAGCGAGAGATTAACCGCCTCTTTGACAATTTTTAGTTCCGATTCTTAACACTCATGGCGCTGCCTGACATAACAACAACTATGGCGTTGAATAGGTACTGTAAGTGTGTTCCTAAATTGCTAAAGTGACAGATGATTCTGGAGTTTGGAGGAATCGTACACAATATTATTAGGGTGGCACTTGTCACCCTGGGCGTTACTTGGATACTATTTCGTTTCCACCGTCCACCTTGTTAAGACTAAATCGGACCGGGTTGGTTACATGAGACCCCGACTCCACCTAGTCTTGGCGCTACTACACCTAGAGTGTATTTACAAGAATGCGGGAGCCAGAAGCTCAAGGGAGGAGCTGAGTGGAGCGAGCCATGCAAGTAGCCGTAGTGGAGCGCAGGCCGAGTATGGAGAAGCGACACTCAAGGTTGACCGCAGAGCTTCTGACGGGACCCGGAGTCAAATCTTTTTTTTTAAACTATAATAGTTTTGCATTTGACTACCATCTCACCTGATGTTAAGCGACGATGCTATCTACGATGGAACATGTTCCGATAATAGACCCTTGTCTATGGAAGTGCACCATGTTTCTTAGGTGTACCGTCACCGATATCAAGTTATGGACTTTTAAACTTTACGTGAGAGGTAAAATGTTGTAAAAAAAAATAGTACGGAATATCGTACGAAATAATCGATAAATTTTTTCAGATAAATGAAATTAATTTAGATTTTGTGTTGTTATTTTTTGAAATATGGTCTCCTTACAACATAAGTAGTAATACAATGCGGCTGAACGTGGACCGCCTTATTGAAGAACGTATTGCAATGACAATGCGGCTAATCGTTGAACCGCCTCATTACAAAACGGCCCCGTTTTTCAAAACGGCTAGCCGTAATGTAATACGGCGAACTATACAATCCGGCTGTGACATATACATCATAATCCGGATCTCGTTGTTGGGCTGTATGTTTGATGTCTTGACACAAATTGTCTTCAAAAATGTGCCATAATTCCGAAGGAAAACAAAATAATAATATTACCACAAACAACTCTCTCAGCCTCAACGGACACCGAGAAATTGAAGCTTCTCTCAAAGTGATTTCTTTGATTTTGAGTAGTCTTGAAACGATGTACCTTCGTGGTACATGATAAAGAAGTATTCTGAGATAAAATCACTCTGACTGGGATGAACGCTGCGCTGTACTGTATGTACACTCTTCATAATTCTGCCGGCCGTCGCGTCGTTGCAAATGTTTAGGATGGATATTTTTAATTTCGTAATATATTTTGAATGGAATGTCCGATTTTAATAATTCAAAAAGGAATCAATAGGTATTAAAACAGTCTTGATTGAAAAATAATTTATTTTGATAAGAATTAAAACAAATGTATGAGTAGCATGGTCTTAATTGATCGGCATTTTTATCTTCTTTTAAAATGTAAAAAAGCAGTTGTAGCGACGTAATTACTGTAGTTAGACATATGCTCTCGCGAGGTTTTTTGTAGATTTTAATACGTTCTACAATATTGTAGAACATTATTTTCTATCATTGGTACTTTCCGCAGCGTATGCGATGAAAGCCATTTTATGGCTGTTTTTTTTATACCTTGCGTTGGTTTTAGTAAAAAATTCCAAGTATCACTATTTTTTTCTTGTAATAAAAATAGCCTATGTTACTCAGTGATAATGTAGCTTTCTCTTGGCAAAAGAATTTTTGAAATCGGTTCAGTAGTTTTTGAGTTTATTACATACATACAAAAATACAAAAATACAAATCTTTCCTCTTTATAATATTAGTATAGATTTGCGAGGAAATAAATAAAGCTCTGACGACATTTTCAAATAAAAACAATACAGCGAAAAAAGGCGCGGAATAATATTTACTTGGTCACAGATTAGCAATGCGCGTGCATCGGCGCCTTTTTTGTAAGCAACGGCACAGAACCAGCCGGTTTGCCATTAGTAATAAAGTAAATTAATGTTTTTGTGTTTTGTTACGGAAAAATTGTTGTAATTTATGGTCAAAGTTAATTAAATTCACGAATTAAATATTTTTTTATTTTATTTTACCTCTCAAAGTTAATTTTATTCATAAAATGTTGACCACACTTTTCTGACATAAAAACTCTTTACTAAGATTTAAAAAGGTACCATTCGTTTTAGACGGAGCATATCTCTCTACTTAGTCTGTGGACGGAGCATTTTGAAACCGTGCGTATTACATTATACATTACCGCACAAGTACGTAATGAGATACATTACGATACAGAAATTGGTGCAATAGGAGACCCTTTACGAGCAAATGTGTTATAAAATATTTTATTCCTTCTCAAATGGGACTACAAATAAAGTGGCCAAGTGCGAGTCGGACTCGCCCATGAAGGGTTCCGTTGCAGCAAGTAACATAATATACATAGTTCTTGTAGGTCGTTGTAACTTTGATCGAAGTTTCAATAATGACGTACTAAAAAAAAACTACTCATCAGATCGAGTTCAAACTAATTTTCGTTGGTAGTTTACATGGTGATGTACATCAGATATTTTTTTTAGATTTTTCATTCTCTTACTTTAGAAGTTCGAGGGGGGACACACATTTTACAATACAATACAATACAATTTTACCACTTTGGAAGTGTGTCTCGCGCAAATTATTCAGTGTAGACGAACATGACTTTAGAAACCTTAAAATCATTTAGGTAGACCTATCGATAGACACACCCCACACGTGAAGGATTGATGAAAAAAAAGAGTTTCAGTTCTCAGTATGGGGGGCAACCCTAATTTTACTTTTTTTTAATTTTATTTGTTCAAATCTTAATGCTGATTAATCACTCTTGAAGGTGCAAAGGAGGTACTTCACTTTTCAACATTTGCTCTATTTATACCAAGTACAGATTCGCTCTCTCATTCGTTCTTCTCCTTGGTATGTACCTACTTTTTGAACTGAAAACTTCTTTTGAATGGAGCTTAAGAGCTCTGCCTCACTAGGCTGCCATGGCGACGTCGCCGGCGGCGCAAGTCTGGCTTCTTCTGGCAACCGAGGGTCGCCATGTCGAGTGGCCATAGCCATTAGTTTACCCTCCTCAGGAATGGACGTAGAAGATATTACACTTCTTAGTTATGTACGTCGCAGAAAAATGAAAAAGAAAAAAAGAAAACTATGGGTGCATCCCTCTCACAAATTTTTTTCAATATCAAATACAAACAAATATTTGAGCGAGCGTCCAAAATGGCGGCTGAGTGAGAGAGGTGCAGTTTACACGTGTAGATTATAGTGTAACATACATTTCAATATTAACTGCTTGGATACGTAGCCGGCGACGTCGCCATGGCGGCCTAGTGAGGCAGAGCTCTAAGCGTCACGCTGGTGAATGAAATAAACATTCGGGTGAACTCGGGACCATGGTCATATTGATCAATTTCACGATCCTATCAGTACTCTCAACGTGATTAACCAATAAATATCTAAACTTCTAAACAACCAAACCATCACATTTATGATATTAGTAGGAATCTTCTTCGTTTTGGTATAAAAACACAATATAAATGCAATAGGTATATGTAATTTTTATTTATAATTTTTTTATAGTCTGTTTGCAAAACAGATAAATAACAAATATCACACTAATCATTTCATAAATTATAAGACTAACACGATGAGTAACGGTCAATCGCAGTGGCAATCGTGTCATCTCGCTTTTGGGTGCGAGTGTTGCGAGCTCGATCACGTAGAACCGTAGGTGAACAAACGCAAGACGTCTGGTAAAAATTTTGAACTACGTATTTATATAGAACGATCTAGTTGCAGACGGTAATACGACAATAACGCCACGCTGAACCTTACTAAAGTGATAGGCAACAAGACGCCATTGCGACTAACTGTTACGATATTAATCGCGATGGTGGAAATTCAATTAGGAGTATTTTATACAAAAGTCGTAGAAATATTGTAAAACTAACTTATATATTAATTACTTAAATATGTTTGGTATTAATTTTATTTACATTATATCAATCATAGCCTTCAGAGATAACAAAGAATAAACCAAACCTACGAAAATTGTAAATTGATATCAAATCATTTGTGACTCTAATTGTCGGTTTGGTTCGCACACACTGCCACATACCATTAGACACTGTTGATTCAAGGTAGTGAGGTAAATATAAGTTAGAAGTTAATCTCTAGTGAATTGTTAGAATAAATCAAGATTAATGTACTAACAAACAAACACCTAGCGATATTACTAACAGAGCAGGTCTACTACGAAAACAAACTCCGAATGATCGGATCCGACCGACAGCTGAATCGGATTGTAGCCTACCACGAAAAACAGTCAGATCGATACATCTCGGTCGGAAGTTATAGACTTAGGTCGGATGAGGGTCGAATCGAACGAAACGGCCGATCCTATCAACTGACAGATTGTCTTTCGAGGTAGGAAAAGTCAATAAGTTCGGCCGATACATCGTTTATCGGACTTCGTAGTAGGCCTGCAGTACATCTCATTATCTTATGTTACTCTGCAGATGACTATGACATTGGTATGTGACCATTACGTCTACTAATGCATCAATGAGGCTTTATCAGAAAAGAAAAAAGTTTCAGTAAAATTATTATAGATGTCGCCTTCTGACGCATGACAAAATTGTTTACCAAAATAAATAGTTATGTCTATGACGTCTATGTCAATTAAGTTGACTATTATTGTACACCTCTATTTTACCAATTATAGTCATTAAAATTGTTATTTTGTTTTGTTTTTAATTATTGTGTTGCTTAAAGTAAAAACAAAGGTGGAAAAAGAAATATAGCATTTCTTTTTCCACCTTTGTTTTTACTCATCATCAGAATTAAACACGCCAAAGTCATGGAACAACCTGTTGTTCACGTGAAATAAATGTATTGAAAAATTAACATAACTAAACAAACCATTTACATGAATATTACTCTGTACATACACCAACTGACCTCATTTCTTTGGTTAATACACTCTTATACTCGTACTACATAGAAACATCGACTTCTAATATAAAAACACGTTCATTACTATCATATTTGTAATTGGTGGGAATCGAATTGACAACTTGTAGCTTAGAAGACTACTTACTGTCAGCTGAGCTAAGAGACCAGTAAAATTGTGTTTATTCCCTAAAAATGGCGAAAGGGGTTTTGTTGAGGCTGGTATTTTTTGATATCACTACCGCCATCTAGTGCATACTTTAGCACTATTTTTTTCTTTTTCTGATAACGCCTCTTAATTAATACTCATATAAAAAATCACAACTCTTCGTTACAATGTTCGTTATTTGGCACAAGTTATTCCCTCTTGTTCTTCTTACCGAGGATCTTCATCAGGTTTCTTGACATGAAGTAAGGTTTCTCGGGGGAGCCGTCGTTTCTCTCACAATCTTCCACTGAAACATTAGAATACGTGTTGAAAATCGTCGCAGTATTGCCAGCTTATGTATTTTTATGAAGATACACTGGGAGTTTGAATCAGCACTCCGATTTAGTCAACGCAATCGGGATTATGCCAACATTATTAGGATTAACCCACTCGGCCTAACTCGGTTCTGGGCGTCCCTTCTCGGAAGCGTCCGACATGGCGGCCAGATATGGCCTCTCAGTGCTAGTTTTTTTTATAATAGATTTATAGAGTGACAAGAGCAAGCATGAACCTGATAGTAAGCAACACGCCTGCCCATAATAAATAACAGTAATGCAGAAATTGTTGTATAGTTCTCAATAGCGCTTCAGGTTGCGCTCAAATTGCATTTTGTTAGAGAAATACGTCTACTATTTGACATATTTTTTCCATCATATCGGTCAAAACGGCTCATTACTTTGATATATCTGTGTGATATTAGGTACTTTAGACGTAGAGAGACTTTGAATTGAAATTTTAAAGGACTTTGAATCTAATAAACAAGGTTAAGTATAATAATGTGACATTTTTGTTTTAAAACTTCCTACTAGTCGACCGAGTCGGAACCATTTCTCATAGCCCATAAAAACGAAATATAGGAGAAGCCCGCACTTTTCGGTCTTCTGTACAGTATCAAATCATGGCCTAACTAAAATGTTAGTAATTTTATTCAAGAGGCACTAAGAACTTCTCAGAAGAATTAGATGATCACGCTTCTATGCAATATTTTCTCAGGTGTTCCTATAAAAGGACTGTACTAAACTGGGAGTTGAGCTAAGTCTTTTGTTCTTCTAGTCTTGAGCAACTATCGTATTTATTAAGGGCTAATACGATTTCATCTACGGTTACATTATGTGTCTTACTTTATTTCTAGCATTATTTGATGAGAAATAACCTGTAATGCGTATAGAAAACTTTCCATATCATTTTCATAAAATATCAGTCTTACTAAAACATCAGGCTACTCACAGAAGCACAGGAAGAGTGTGTCCACCGCCATAGCGTAGACATTGAAGAATATAGTGCTGATGAGGTATGTAGCGACGCTGAGGATAACCGCCGGGACATAGTTGTAGTTCAGCTTCTGAATTTTGCCCACTTCGTACCACACGTTCCACTCCAGTAGGTAGTACACCGCGAACCCCACGCCCACTGATATCAGCAGCTTCGACAGGAAGAATATGAAGTCTGTCACCTGGGGATCAGAAACATATATTGATTAGCTTCAGCCTTATTTCTGGAACGAAGTCACGACTCGGCTCGGAGGAAATAGGAATTTTGGTTGCGACCGAACTGAAAAAAATGTGAGACTAAAACCATAAGGAAAATATACAACGAAAGTGACGCGTAAAAACTGTCCAGTGTTGCCAACTTTATTTTTGAGATGTTCGTCCATCTATCTATACTTATAATAAAACTAGCGGCCCGTTCCGGATTCACTCGGATCATAATCTAGACACTGTCTGGAGCGCCATCTGCCGGGCTTATTTGTGAATCTAAACCATCCTTGAATCCACATACAAACAATCAATGTACACACACAAAAAAAATCATTCAAATTGGTCCCGCCGTTTAGGAGGCGTTCACTGTCAAATGATTAAATTACTAAAATGGCTATTAAAAAATAGGGGTTCGTGATAAAAGGGTAAAAATTTAGGGTTGTATGTATTTGTTAACGCCACATTATAAAAAAATAAAAACAAAAAAAATTGTCCGAAAATTAAAAAAAAAAAATTTGGGGTGAACAACCCTTATCACTTAGGGGTATGAAAAATAGCTAGTAGCCGATTCTCAGACCTACTGAATATGCATATAAAATTTGGTAAAAATCAGTAGAGCCGTTTCGGAGGAGTAAGGAAACAAACACTGTGACACGAGAATTTTATATATAAGATTGTAGCGGGTTGAATTCTGTACATTGAAATTGAAGATATTTTGAAAAAAAATTTTTGGGGGCACTCCATAGTCGATACTGATGGCGAAACTGCAATTTTTTTCTTTCATGTCTGTCTGTCTGTCTGTATAGGGAACTCTCATCACGCCGAAACTATTGATTCAATTCAAATGAAACTTAACATGATTTAAGATCATACTAAGTAGATGGTAGCTGTCTACTTTTAATCCCCAAATTCTACACGGTTTTCTTGCAGAAAGGGGTGAAAGTCAGAATGTGTATTTGGTTGTAACTCATGTTTGCGTTGTTCAATTTCGTTAATTCTTATTTTGTTAGAAAGAACACATTTTTAATATAGTCCCATCAAAATTTTAACGTTATAGGTCATGTGGTTCGGAAATTACATAGAAATTAAATTATAACGGTAATAATAAGTTCGGTACATACTAACTTTTAAGTATTCTGTGGCATTGTACACACTAGGGATGTAACGGAGGTCATTTTACCGGAACCAAAGGCGGAGTCGGAGTTTCAAAATTTGATTTATCGGAGTCGAAACCGAAGTCGGAGGCATAGGCAGGATTAGAAGTGGTGGAAAGAGAGACATTTGTATTGGCTATATTTTTTTTTTGTAAAACACGTGGACACTATAAACATTGACGAACAATTGATTCAGGAAGTTGGGATATTTCCATTTACTATCAAGTATCCACCACAATAAGGGATTATCTGCAATATTTATGCACCTTCCCTCCGATAACCTTCGTTTTAAAAGTTTCGGAGCCTAAATGTAAAATATTACAAAACTGGTTTAGAAATAAACCATAAATCATTACAATATTGTGTTTGGCGTTAAAAACCCGAACAATCTGCAATATTTATACACCTTACAATTAAAACCTCCGTTTTAAAAGTCGGAACCAAAGGTGTAATTGTAATCGGAAGTTCCGACTTATCGGAGTGGAAGCTCATCCCTGGTACACACACCGCAGTCAAATCCGCCATCCGTCAACTACTTCAACTTTTTTGTATGGCCTCCATTTGGTAATGTTACCGTAATTTCGCCAATGTCCAGCGTTTGATTGTTGTTATAGTCTTCTGAGGTTTATTTTGTAGTAGAGATATGAGTCTTGCCACAGGTGATCAGTCCACTTCAGGTAGTCTTGGGTTTCATAATGGTCAGAAACGTCTGGTAATCGGTGAATAGGCAGGATTCTTGACTCTGATGATCGGTCAACTTTGAACACTTTTGTAAGTAGATATGTACTTCATATAATATGATAGATAACTTTACTGTATGGGACAAATACAAACATGACATCACAAAATAGACATAAAAAGATATAACTTATAGTAAAATGAAAATACAAATATATAAATATCTAATTTACACAAAAACTATCACAATTTAATACTATTTTTCTGAATATATTTACTAGGGACATACACAAATCAAAGGGGAGTAAATTGGAAAAGTTAGTGGGACGGGGAAGGTCAGGTGGGATCATGTCATAGAGGGAGAATTGATTTCTACTACACTAAAAAAAAATGTGGTCGGTGGTACCATCAGCTAACCCACATTCACACAGAGAGTTATCACGGATTCTTAATTTTGAGAGGAACACCGGAGTGCAGGCAAAACCCAACCGCAAGTGGAAAATGGTAGATGTGGTCCCTTTGGGGACATTTTTGTATTAAAAAAAAAGTAGCCAAGTGCGAGTTGGACTCGCCCATGAAGGGTTCCGTTGCAGCAAGTAACATAATATACATAGTACACATAGTTCTTGTAGTTCGTTGTAACTTTGATCGAAGTTTTAATAATAGTGTATTTATGACGTACTATAAAAAAAATACTCATCAGATCGAGTTCAAACTAATTTTCGTTGGTAGTTTTTATGGTAATGTACATCATATATTTTTTTTAGTTTTTTCATTCTCTTACTTTAGAAGTTAGAGGGGGGGGGGGACACACATTTTACCACTTTGGAAGCGTCTCTCGCGCAAATTATTCAGTGTAGACAAAAATTATATTAGAAACCTCAACATTATTTTTAAAGACCTATCGATAGACATCCCACACGTGTAGGTTTGATGAAAAAAAAATTTTTGAGTTTCAGTTCTCAGTATGGGGGGCACCCCTAATTTTTGTTTTTTTAAAAAACTTTTGTAAAAATCTTAATGCGGTTCACAGAATACATCTATTTACCAAGTTTCAACAGTGTAGTTCTCATAGTTTCGGCATAAAGTGGCTGTGACATACGGACGGACAGACAGACAGACAGACAGACAGACATGACGAATCTATAAGGGTTCCGTTTTTACGTTTTACGGAACCCTAAAAACCAGGGTTTAGGGGGAATTGTAGGCTGTACTTGACCATACAATTTGCCAGTTATAGACTTTGTACGAGACCAGAGTGTATTCCAACTTTCAAGTAACTTAGGTTGGCACGTTGCAGATAAGTCATGGGAGTACACATGGTAGTGGTCTTTATTGCCCAATGTGGTAGCCTGTTTAGCATGGAAATCGTCGCACTCATTTTCTAAAATGCCTGTATGAGCTGGGATCCAGGCTAAAGTTATTTACAACTGTCTAGCTATCATCGTTCTTGAGGTATAGTCTGGTGACAGAAAGACGGACGAACGGACGGACAGCGAAGTCTAAGTAATAGGGTCCCGTTTTTACCATGTATTATATATTATATATATTATATGGAAAACAAGGAGGCGGTTTTTTGAATATTAACAAAAACTGGATGACAAGATGTGCAAGCCCACTACCAGTCAAAGCGTGCCCAGCATGCTGGCGGCAGTACCACGCTGAATGGCAATGTTTATGCGTTGGGCCAAATAAACGCCAGCATTTTAGTCACGCGTTGCGTCGGCCAAACGCTCGGAAAGGCTTTTGAAGATGAGGTGAGCTCCTGGCCCCCACAGGCACGATGTCTTAACCCCAAAAGGCTTAAATATAAAACCACTACCGAGGGTTGCATATTTGTGCCGTTTGGCCCGCTCAGCTGAATTAGCCGCTGCACTGGCCCCTACTATGTGTCCCTGGAAGATGTGATGGTGCCAGAGTATCGCCGCAGCTTGCGTCAGCACCAAAATGATCATCACCATCGTAATGTATCGTATAAAAATCCTACAAACTTAACACTGCGGCTATGTTCGATATTCCACAACCTATGTTTGATGTTGCTAAAAATATAAAATATGAAGTTGCTAAACTCGAATAAATAATTATATTTTTGTGTGGAAAAACAAATTCACTCGGTTTGTGTAATGGCCACCAATCCAAATATTTTTACGTAAGTAGGTACTACTAAGTTCGCAAGAACAACGTACGCGAACGAAGTAGCGGGTTCAGCTAGTAAATAATATAATCTATTTTCTTCAAAAAAAAAACAGACTTCAATTTAAAGTTAAAATTCAGACACTCGACCAAATTTCATAAGAATCTATCACTACATCGTGTAAATATGTGCAAGCAAATTATAGTTTTTGTTCATATTTCTAAAACTGCTACACCGATTTCGATAAAATGGGACCACCTCTGAACTATGTGATCTACCAAACAAAAACATGACATGACCCCCCCCCCCCAAATCGTATACGTTACATTAAAATGGGGCGCTACTAGTATACTTTTTTACTCGATTTATTGTGATTTATTTCTACTCGTGACCCCCCCCAAAATCCAAAATTCGATGCTGGGACGCGCCTGCCGTGGGCTTATTATCTCGTATTAGTTCCTCCACTTGAGATAAAGCTATTCGCACAATTTTCTGTGTACTTGAATCACGTAAGTGTGTTTTTCATACCCATTGTTTACAATTTAATTCGCTATAATAACTGACTCACCCTTTGCTCGACAGAAATGTCAAAGTAGATCATTTCATTCGTTACAATGGGAAATTACTCACGATCCAATATATCTTGTTATCAGCGAATCCACTGTACCCGAACATCCAACTAGCTAATATTATGAATGCGAAAGTTTGTATGTTCAAACAAAAACTACCGGGAATAAAGGTATCTGGAATAATCAGCCCGATCCGTTCATACGTTACTACGTTATTGAGCAACAAACATCAAAACATTGCCATTTAGTTATATTTAGTTCAGTTTACATTGCCAATAATATTAGTAGGATTATGACAAATTTTCGGATCCGAGATGGTCGGGGGTAACTCAATATTGCCGTTTTTGTTCTTGTTTTCTTAATAAGTCGTTAGTTAGTAGTGGTAGGACTCTTGGCAGAGTCCGCCTGGGGAAGGACCACACCTTTGCCAGTTATTCTACCACCGAGCAGTAATATGCAAACATTACTGTGTTCTGGTTTGAAGGGCAATGTTTCCAGAGAAATTACAGGGCTTAGAGATATAACAACTTAAGATCTCTGGGTGACGAGCGCAGTGCAGTGCTAGGTAAAAATTTGGACTCTTCATGTTCCAATAGCTGCGTGTCACTGTGCTGTTATGTGGCAGGCATGTTGCTTACCATCAGGCACATGACTGCTCGTCTCGTCACTCTTTATTAAAAAAAAGTTAGCTACCTTATCTAAAACCACGACTCGAACGATATTCCTCAAGAGCAAAGAGAACGCGTCTCTGGCGCTCGCGCAGAACGCCTTCCCGTGCACCGCGCACATGATGTACGCATTCTTGTTGATGAACTTGAGGAAGCTCTCGAGACACCAGAAGCAGCACTTGCAGAAGCAGAGGACGCAGCGCGTCAACGGGTTGTCGAACTTCTTCAGCTTGTGGTCGATGTACTCGAGGATGATGCGGATTACTCGCACTATGGCGATGATTAGGGCGCCGAAAGCGACAGTGCCCATGTGGTACCTGGAATCGAATGATGATAATTAGTAATTACAGTTATTTTTAGGGTTCCGTAAAACGTAAAAACGGAACCCTTATAGATTCGTCATGTCTGTCTGTCTGTCTGTCCGTCCGTATGTCACAGCCACTTTTTGTTAATATTTCCACAAAAAAATAAAAAAATGTAGGGATGCCCCCATACTTAGAACTGAATCTCAAATTTGTTTTTCCATCTAACCTTTACGTGTGGGGTGTCTATCGATAGGTCTTCAAAAATGATGTTGAGGTTTCTAATATAATTTTTGCCTAGACTGAATAGTTTGCGCGTGAGACACTTCCAAAGTGATAAAATGTGTCCCCCCCCCCCCCCCCCTCTAACTTCTAAAATAAGAACATGATAAATTAAAAAAATATATATGATGTACATTACCATGTAAACTTCCAACGAAAATTGGTTTGAACTCGATCTGATGAGTAGTTTTTTTTGGTACGTCATAAATACATTATTTATTAAAACATCGATCAAAATTACACCCAACTACAAGAATTTATTTATTATGTTACTTGCTGCTACGGAACCCTTCATGGGCGAGTCCAACTTGCACTTGACCGCTTTTATTTATATTTGTAATAAGTATTAATAGGTATAATTTAATATTTTTTTGTTAAATTTAAGTTTTACAATATCAATTTGTAAAAACATAAAAATCTAAACCTAAATAGCCGCCAGCAGCGGGGCAGGACCCAAGCTACCGATGGTTAGGGCTGCAGTTTCAGGAACCTCCTGACGATACGCGCTGTATCGAGGATGACCGTTTTCTGCATCTGGCCCTTCCTTTATCGATATTATATTATCTAATTATTGTAATTGGTCATGTCCTGTCTTAATAAATAAATAGATAAATTTAATATTCTTCAAGCGCGTTGGCATAAACGACAGCAACGAAACGGCTAAGTACCTAAACATTCATAAACAACAAGCATAAGCATTTTCGGACAAATTGTCGTACAGATACAGACGTATAAAAATAATGCTTTATCCTAAACGTACTAATAATAATTTACAGGTAACAAAACGAGCAGAATACGTTCAAAATGGTAAACCACAAAGCTAAATTACAATAGAACAAACATGTAACCGCATGAACTCATTCGTTATTTTAAATTCAAATGACTACGTTAGATTAAACTTTATGAATAGGTGGGAAAAGTATGATACAAAATCAATAAATCTATTGACATAATAGGTATATCACAATAAAAAATAGGGGTTGGTGGTGAAAGAGTAAAAATTTAGGGTTGTATGTATTTTTTAATGCCACATTATGAAAATATTTTTTAAAAAATCATTTTGTCCAAAAATTAAAAAAAAAATTGGGGTGAACAACCCTTATCACTTAGGGGTATGAAAAATAGGTAGTGGCCGATTCTCAGACCTATTGAATATGCATATAAAATTTGGTATTTGGACAAGAGAATTTTATATGTAAGATAAGATATAGACAGACAAGCTTAACAGGATATTTACCTTACTGTTCTATAGATGCCAGAAGTCAACGTAAAGAAGGGCAAGTTCCTTTTTTTGAATGTCCAATACCATGTAGAGAAGGTGCTGGCCAACATCATGTCGGCCAAGCCGCTGATGAAGAACATTGTCCAGCACAATCCCAGTAGATTTAGCACTGGAAATCAGAAAAAAACGATCATCGTAAACTGAGTTGACTTTACATAATAAAATGTATTATGAAATCCGATACTTATACTTTTATACTTTCGTTGGCTCTTTTTTGATTTCGTACAGTCTGTTTCATATTTACTTTCGCACTGTATACCTAGATATGTAGGTACATCAGTTTTACACTAGTATCTATCCGCAATTTCGTTCGCGTAGAATTAAAAAAATAACTACTCCCTGAGGAACTCTTTCTTCCTGTTTTGACATGGTAATAATTGAGAGCTTCTGTGTTGTTCCTGACTTTATTATAGTTCCAAATTCCAGGTTAATCCTCGCAGTTCTTACAAGGTGATTGAGCAAAACTAAGCATGGGAACTGTCATTATACCTATATAATATTAGTTAGACCAGATACGCTCCATTGGCAACGTTTTACCCGAGCAGTTTCCATTGTGATTCTTCCGCGAATAAAAAGGCTATGTGTTATTCCGGACAATAATGTATCTCTGTAGAGATAGAGACAGAATCTATACTAAATACAATCCATTCAGTAGTTTTTGCACAAAAGAGTAACAACATCAATGTCAAACTACTGCAATTACAATATTAGTCGGATAGTAAAATATGTATTAGATACAGAAATCCTTTGAAATCGCAGGATTCAGGTATTTTTTACTACAATGATATGCCTAGTGTAATAAATAATAAACATAAGTAACCCACTAAATGTTCCTACTCCTGGGACTCGGGGCCTTCTCTCGCCAAGAGAGAGTCAAGGCCATAATACACGACGCTGGCCCAGTGCGGGTTGGTGGATGACACATGACTTCGAAAGATTATAGGTACATGTCGGTTTCTTCGCGATGTTTTCCTTTACAGTTTTAAGTTAGCGGCATTACACACATGACTTCGAAAAGACAGTGGTGCGCGTGGTTTTGAACCTGGATTTTCCGTATCTGCAGTCGCCGTTCTCCCGACTAGACCAGCCGTAGAGCGCGCCTAAAGCCAGAAAACGCAAAAAAGGTCATTTTCGACGCTTCTCACCGTCGTTGAAAGATAAAACTATAACAATAAAAATATTGACGTGTGGGTACAACCAAGGAGAAGCATAATGACCGCATAGAATTTTAAAAATAAATCAGATTTTTTTACAATAAAAAAATAAAAATGACACCGAAAAAAACCATTTTAATTCGAGTACTCGAAATTATCAGCGATGACCCTACATTATTTTTCGCTAATAAAATGTCTAATTTTACGCTCTACTTAAGTAACCGAATAGTTTTTTGAATTCATGTTCAATTTTTGCGTAATTAAATAAAACTTGGTCAAAAACTGACTCCCGAATTCAAATTAATTTCCACTCTAAACTGTGTTATGCTATTCTCGACTTTATGCGTACCGGGTTAGATATTAAATAGACCTTTGGGTCCTGGTCAGTTGTCGGGCAACGCTCGATGTGGAAGGTTGTTTACGGACGCTCTGTCAGGCAAATGCGTGCGTGAATTAAAAAAATGGGATGAAAGGATAATGCGATAAATAAGTTTTCTGCGAAAAAAGAGAACTAAACGTAAACATTTTGGAATTTTAGTCAGGTACTTAATGTATGTTTTAGTTAGGTAAGTCAAATTTTGTTTTGGAATAGGTTCGTAGTATGTACAATAATAGGTAAAAAAGTAGGTAGGTATCTATTATTGTTAAAAAGATAAGTTTACCAACATTGTTTTTAATAAATTTTAAAAATTCAATTTAATAAAAGAGCAATCTGTGGTAGTACATGCAAAAACCCAAACAAGTCATTGTGTACATAATAAATTTTGTATGATGAATAAATTAATAGTTTTAAGTTTTAGTGACAATTGAAACAAACGATCAGAAAATATTGATGAATTGAGGTCTGCGGAAAATAATGTTTCAAGTATTTTTTTAACATAAACTTTTCAGATTAAAGAAATGCAAACTTGATGAATATGTTTATCAGCAAACGATCCATCGTGGCACGTCTGCTGAGCATTAGATCTATTAAAATAGGGAGAAAGGAGAATGTATATTTCATGGTAAACTTTCCAGCATGTGTCTTGATATAAGTATATGTTTTTGGTTAACCCTGCACGCGTTTAAAGAAAACTCGTGGAACGGTCCGTACGTGCCGGCTAGATCATTATCACATATTCTTATTATATATTCACAGTGTTTATTAAATATTATATTATTATATATTTGTTTTATTATTATTTATTTGTATCATTATATATCTATATGTATATATCACCAGAAAGCCCTTGAAATATAGTTTACTATTATATTAACTTCTAGGTACTTACTACATTAAATAATCCTATCACGAAATGCAAAGTTTACATATTACGCCCGTTGTAAAAAAGCTTTGGATTTCACAGCACTAATAAAAGAACACAACACACAATAGTACATTATGATATAAGTGCGCTAAGTTGATAATTACAGCCGAGGCGATATTGCTAGCTCGAGCCGTAGGCGAGAGCTATAATTAGCAGAGGCTAGGCCCTTTTAGCATTTCCCATTGGCTGGCATATTTCTTGTTCACCGATTAACAATGCGCGCGCATCAGCGCTTTTTTTAAAGCAAGGGCACTGATCCAGCTTGTATGACATTAAGACATTAGTAATAAAGTAATTGAATATTTTTGTGTTTTGTTATAAATAAATTGTTGTGAGTTATGGTCAAAATTAATTAAATTGATAAATTAAATATTTCTCATTATATTTTATTTCTCATACTTAGTTAGTTTTATACATAAAATGTTTACAACTTTTCTGACATAAAAACTCTTTACTAAGATTTAAAAAGATACCGTTCGTTTTACACGGAGCATTTTGAAACCGTGCGTTTTACATTACATTACCGCACAAGTACGTAATAAGATACATTACGATACACAAATTGGTGCAATAAGAGACCCTTTACGAGCAAATATGTTATAAATAATATTAACTTTACCACGTTTGTCTATTATTTGCATTGCATAGTTTTTCTACTAGATTACAATAAAATATAAACCGTATTCACATTTTTCGGTTTAAAAAAAATGTTCTTTGTCGTGGGGCAAAATGGCGTCGGACGATCGCGACACTCAACTTGTGGCTCCTGTTGCGACTGAGACTCAATCAGGAGACGTCACCTGATTTTACATTGAGATCGTAGATGAGCGCGTGCCGCTTCTTAGTGTTTTAAGAGTTCAATGGTGGTAAATTTCGCGTAATTGAAATTCCGAACAGGCTAGTACCAACATTATAACGTGTTAAAACGTACCTATACATGTCACAATCCGTCCGGAAACCGATACAACCACACATTGTCTATACTTGAAAACGAAACGTATTTTCGGGTAAATAGATTGGTAAATAATCTACATGTTTGTGCTTTTAAAAAACAACAAAATATTATGTACAATGATTACAAATACTAATACCTACCTAGTTTAAATATATTTAAACCAATAACAACAACATTAAGTGAAACAACCATTAGGTAATTTGATTTCTGGTATTTTGAACTGAGGTGTTTGTTTGTTTGGCGGTTGTTAAATAGAAAAATATTACTTACATATTTATGTAAATTTCATTATTATTAAATATTTCTCTACCTAATAATTATTAGTTCTAGCATCCACATACAATGTTACCTGAATTATCCAAAAATAAATGCAGAGTACAGGTTAATCAGAAACCTAGTATACATATTTATCTAAACTCATCAATATCAGCCCACCCGTTCTTTCTTTCAACATCTTTCGTTCTTTGTTCTCAATTTAGATACTATGTAAAAATAGAAACTTAATAATTTTACCCACACGCGCATTCATTAGTAACTCTTACAGTATCTGTGATTTATTGTAATGTTACGTGTACTTACGGTACTTAGTTATATTATGACCTAAGGTGAGCTTAGCTCGTATCTTTCTATTAGCGCTAACGCGGCGGAAGAAGAGTGACGTGGGGATGAAATCTGTTCCTTTTTTCGGAATGAAAACTACTTTTGGCGGTGCGCCAGATTTTTTTCCGGGAGCTGTAAGTGAAGCTGATCTGTTGCGATCCAAGATGAAAGGCTCCATCGGGTGAACTAGGGACCGCCAAGGGTACCCGAATGAAAAAGATACAGCTGCTCTTCACTGCAGTGTCGCTGTGCTATTTTGATTTATATTTAATTTTAAAAATACAAAGTTTGATTAATGTCTTTTTTCTATTTATCCTACTAACATGGTCATGCCATTTATTATTACAAAATATATCAAATTTGCGGTTACATATTATATTATTACAGATTAAATAAATAAAACTCCTAATAAAGTGTTCACTTCTACTGTGCGGTCTAAGTGCACACATTTTTTTTAAGCAATAGACTGATGCTCTTTTTATATATGATATCGTAAAACACGCATTTATTTAATTATAAAACACGACTACATATTAAATAAATAAATGACTAAATCTTGTGATTCAGTCATATTTCGTTTTCATTTCTTTCATTCGACTGTTTTTCAATAAATGGTTTATTGTGTGTATATAGACAATAAAAAACAAATTGATGTATTTTTTTAAAAACGTCTATGATTAATCTGAATGTTTTCATATACTGGATTTCGGGGAACGATGACCTTGAGTGATCGTAGCTTCTATCTTACTCGCGGCGGCGCGGCGTATTGGAGAGGGGAAGGGCGACGCGCGGGTGAAATTTGATTTTTTCCTGGCACTAGGCCCGCTCTTAAGTGTAATAATGCCTAGCCTAATGTTATAACTAGTATTATTTTACTCCTATGTAATGATATGATTATTGAGCTGATTGATCATTAAGTTCAAAAACTCTTCGAGTGATCTCTGTAAAATAAACTTACGGTGCAACCACATGATACGCTGCGGATTGTCTATGCCAGTGAAATGACAAGTGGCTAGCTGGCACTCCATCCCGTTTGGCTGCCTGCAGGCCTCATAGAACTTAACGGGGTCGCATGGTACGTTGTTCTGAAAAAAAAATGTGTGTATGTGTACTGACGCACGGAAGAAGTTAATACTGGTTTTCCTTATTTGACGTGCTAAGAAGTCTTCAAATTGCAAGAAAATGAAGGTATAGGTACCTACCTACTGTGTTTGTACAATGCCTGCTGGGTTAGTAAAAATGAAGACCTCGAGTTTTATCCAAAACGAAGTTATAGGGGGTCGAGAAACGGCCTGAAATGTTTCTGTAACTGTCGCTTTTTAGCTCGACATAGCAGCAGCATTTTTTATGATTTTCTGCAAATATAATAAGAAACCCCTTAAATGAAGGAAACTAATTATGATTGTGTACCTGAGTGTAATTGCTTCCTGTACAAATGCAATTGGTGTCTTCTGTAACACGACCAGTAATGTAGGCTGGTTCGCCGATCGACATCAAAAACAACATGACCATCAATCCGTATCCGATCGTGAGGCACTGCAGGATCCATGGGAAAATCGGGAAGAAAATCGTCGATTTCACTGCGTACACGGCCCTGGAGTCAATAACAATGATCACATCTTTAAAACAGCTCCAAATTATCTTACTAATATTGTTTAGTATTTTTTAAAGTGAAAACTTCTTTAGGCGCGCCTAGACAAATTTTTTGTGGGGTGTAAATTAAATTCTAGCGTCACGCTCGGGTATGATAAGAAATCTTCGGGTAAACTCGGGACCTTGGCGATTGGGCATCTAGAAATGCGTCAGCCAATGGGAAATGCTGAAAGGGGGTGGCCTCGCCATCATGGCATGGCCATCTAGAAATGCGTGAGCCAATGGGAAATGCTGAAGCATTTCTGGATGGCCATGCCATGATGGCGAGGCCACGCCCTCCGGTTACACCCGGGTAGTTTCCAAGGTAAGCTATCTAATTCTGAGCTAAAAGTTTTCACTTCTATCGGCAGTTCCTATAACTGACAATTTTTTTAAATTAACTTCTGTTGGCCCATTGCTGGGCAAAGGTCTTTCCCAAATTATACAAAAAAACCGGTCAAGAACGAGTGGGACTCGCGCACGAAGGGTTCCGTACCATTAGCATATAAACGGCGAAAACCTTTTATTCCGAATTCCGTATGTAAGTATACATAGACTACCGCAATTTCTATAGACAGGCTTTCATCCAAAAAGTTTCACTAAGGAATCTACCGTAGTCCCACCTGTCGACGGAAAAGTGTTTCCGTGCATTCGAGTATCAACGAGGAGGAAGTTACTATCGTGAAGCTTGGAAGTCTAAATGATTCTGACGAAGAAGTCGATAGCGCGTTTTATTCTACTAGTGGCGCCATCTAGTTTGCTTGGGACGGTACTAATCGAGCAAAAAATCAAGTTTGTTGTATGGGAGCCCCTCTTAAATATTTATTTTATTTGTAGTATATTGTTGTCACAGTCATAGCGGCAATAGAAATACATAATCTGTTAAAATTTCAACTGTCTAGCTATCACCGTTCTTGAGATACAGCCTGGTGACAGACTGACGGACAACGAAGTCTCAGTAATAGGGTCCCGTTTTTACCCTTTGGGTACGGAACCCTAAAACATTATAAATCTTGATGTTTGTTGCCCAAAAGTGAAATTGCATTGCTCATACAACCCCATTATAATAAAATTGTCGTAGGTAAATGTGAAACTTTGATATGTTTCATGGCTTCTAAACTAAGGACCTTAAAAGCGGTCTTTGTAAATCCCTTAGACTCTGCACGTGCCCGAAATGTGAAGAGGGGGGTGACATTCACATTCCTATTTGCTCTGTATAGAGTTCACGCGTTGTGACAAAAATAAACAGTATAATTTACAAGTTTTTCTTAGTAGTGTTTATTGTTTGTCTGAGATGGACAGTGCACAGTGCACACGCAGCTTTCGATACCTCTTTTGTAAAAACACAATAGGCAGTTTAAGAGATACCATGATACATAGGTACTTTACATATTAACATACGCACCAACGTACAAATGTAAAGACAATTATATTAATAATGAAACTTTTTGCACACTCTGGTAAAAATACAAAAGGTAGGAGTATAGTTTGCATACAAAAGGGGCCCATAATTCTATTTTTTTTATATAAAGAGTGACGAGATGAGCAGGACATGTGCCTGATGGTAACCAACATGCCTGCCACATGACAGCACAGTGACACGCAGCTATTGGAAAACGGATACTCCATCACGTCACCCAGAGATCTAAGATCTTATATCTCTAAGCCCTGTAATTTCTCTGGAAACATTGCCCTTCAAACCATCGGGTGGAATGACGGTTTAGTGCAAACCTATTACAGTTATAGCTAGTGATTTTACTGTGAACCATCCAAGGCCCACGTCAAAACATGATATTGTTATAATTTAAATAATTTGACCCTTTAACATAATCACTATATTATCTACTAATATTATAAAGTTTGTGAGTGTATATGTTTGTTACTTCTTCAGGTCATAAACGGATGAAGCGATTTTAGTAAAATTTGGTATGGACTTATGGAGTTAGCTGCCACCCTGGATTAACACATAGTAGGCTACTTTCTATTCCGAAAAAAAAAAACGGGAACGGGAACTACGCGGGTAAAACAGCGGGGCGCTGCTAGTCAATTAATAATACAAGCTACTTCTGGACATATATTAATTCTAGGTTCTAGGTAAACGCGTTCCATCGTGGACCGCGTCGTCACTTAAGGGCGTACCCCGAACGAGCAAATGACCTTGAGTATTTCTTACTTTATCGAACACCGCAAGAAAGAGCAAGGGAGAAACAGTAGGATTTATCGCTGTTTTACGCTCAAATTTTAGAATAAACTCTTTATAAAATCAGATTTTGGTCTTTTGAAAAAAAAAATACTACCAAAATGTTCGTAATGGAATTGTCTATCCGTTGGTGTAAGTACAAAATCAAAATAATGGACGATTATCGAGGAGATGCATGATAACTAAAATTTTTTTTTTTTCATGGTTTCGTTGTGAGGCGATTATATGAACAATATAAGTTCATTATCAAAAAGATAAAACTACCATTTTGAAGCCAAGAAGTTGTAGAAATTTAATGTATTTTTTACCAGTTGATATTTGTTTTGGCTAATGAGTAGATAGCTCAACTGGACAAAAAACTCGTTTTGCTGGGGGACGCACCTTAACATCAGGCGAGATGGCGGTCAAGTGTAAGCCTATAAAAGCTATTTTAAAAGACATAGAAACACTCAGGCACAGAAATAAAATTAGATACCTATTATCCCGTTATGAACGTCCTTGCCATCCAAACTTATCGAAATCACGGAATTAAAGCGGAAGTTGATATATATAATTTGTTTTCAATGTCGCTACATCCTTTGTCTCTTTATTCCGGCCATTGTCAGTAAGTTATCAAAGATTAATTAAATTATTAATTAAATTAAATTAAGAATTATTTCATACTGATATTCGTATGTTATATTTGTCGCTACATCCTTTGTCTCTTTATTCCGGCCAATGTCAGTAAGTTATCAAAGATTAATTAAATTATTAATTATTATTAATTAAATTAAATTAAGAATTATTTCATACTGATATTCGTATGTTATATTTAGTAAGTAGTAGTTTATTTAGTAGTGGTAGGACTCTGCAGAATCCGTCTGGGAAAGTACCACACCTTTGTTACCACACCGTCAAAGCAGTAATGTGCAAACATTACTGTGTTCCGTTTTGAAGGGCAATATTTCCAGTGTAATTTTAGGGCATAGAGCATGGACGTATAAAAAAGTCGGACGTAGTCTCGCTAAAACAAAAACTGTGTCACTAGAGTAGTCCACATTTGCACGTATGCGTTGTCAGGTTGTCACTGATAGGCTGACATATACACAAGTAGCGCGTGTAATGACCCACTGATGTGTGCGTGTCAGCCTGTATGTGACAGAGCACACGTGCATATTATGTGGCCGACTCGATGGACACAGTTTCTGTTTTAGTGAGACTACTTCCGACTTTTTTTATAGGTCCATGGCATAGAGATAAAAACACCTCAAACCTCTGGGTGACGAGAGCAGTGCAGTGCTAGGTAATGATTTGGAGTCTTCATTTTCCAATAGCTGCGTGTCACTGTGCTGTGTTGGTTACCATCAGACAGTAGGGTGTAGGTAATATTCTAATGTTGTGTGGTCGCTCGAGTGAAACTGCAGCGTAAAGATTTTTGAAGTGAAAACTTCTTTAGGCCCGCTATAGACAGAATTTTTGTGGGCTGTGAAATGGATTCATCAATCGTCACGCTCGGATATGATAAGAAATCTTCGGGTAAACTCGGGGCCACGGCCATTGGCCATCTAGAAATGCGTCAGCCAATGAGAAATGTTGAAAGGGCGTGGCCTAACCATCACGGCATGACCATCTAGAAATTCGTGAGCCAATGGAAAATGCTAACGCATTTCTAGATGGCCATGCCATGATGGTCAGGCCACGCTTTCCGGTATACCCGTGTAGTTTCCAAAGTAAGCTATCAAATTCTGAGTTATAAGGTTTCACTTCTATCGGCAGTTCCTATGACTGCTAATTCCGATTCTGAAAAATATGGTTCTCAGATTTTGTATCTAAGTGTGTTCTAAATTCACACCCGATCTGTTTAGCCATTTTAAACTCCCAAACAACTCACTCATTCAACTCATTACATATTTATTTAATGTAAGTGTACTCACTTGCTTCCTTCTTGTATCAACGAAGTGGCTACGACGATACGTGCTCTTAGGAAGATGACCATTAGCAGCAAAATTAGAGTGACTATTGCAACAACTATGAGGATACCCATCCAAGTTTCCTGCAACGAAATTGTAATTGATATTAGGGTAAATCACAAAATTACTCATTGGAATTTCAATACATACATAAGAATGCCATTCTTCACTCACAACCCAAACGACCATATCTGGGTAGCGATTCTGAAACCATTCGGTTGCATCCGACACGGAATCTCATCTCTCGGTCTTTGTCTTATCTGTTTAGCATGACGAAGACCGAGAGATGAGATTCCGTGTCGGATGCAACCGAATGGTTTCAGAATCGCTACCCTGGTCACTACTCCGGCGTCACGGAACCCGCGCAGAGCCCGGGATTTGACGGATTCATATGTCGTTTTTACATCCGCACACCCGCACTGGGCCAGCGTGGTGGATTATGACCTCAACTCTCTCCTTGCGAGAGAAGGCCCCGAGTCCCAGCAGTGGGAACGTTTAGTGGGCTGTTGATGTTGTATATGTCGTTTGATTCATTATGTTTTTCCTCACCAGAAGCTTCTTGGATAAAGATATTTGAAATCGTATGATGCGACATTTCATCGCACCGCTAGTATTTCCACCAAAGAAAATTGTCAAAACAGACAGATAAAAACACTATTATGCACATTGCACACCCCTGTCATAAATGGTGGCTACACCAGCTATATTTATATTTTACTAGCGGCCCGTTCCGGCTTTGCTCGGATAATAACCTAGATATCAACTGCAGCGCTATCTGCCGGGCTGATTTGTGAATCTAAACCATCGAGGGCCCTACCCAAACGCATACAGAAAAAAACATTCAAATCGGTTCAGCCGTTTAGGAGGAGTTCACTAATAACGAAAAGTGGCATTGCTTTTTAAATATATAGATTTAGAATGACCTAGAAACAATTATGATTATTATTCCTAATGTAGGTACTAGAACGCATATATATACATAATTGTATATAGGTATTAACTACCTATATATATGTATCCTCATTTGAATAGAATTTTATATTATTATAAAATTGTACCTACTCGCAGGAAGCAACTGTGTTGTTTCCTACTTTGCGACACCCTATCAGGGTCTTTTGTACATAGTTTAAGATTTTAGTCATAAGGTCTATATGTACACTGTGCAAATAATAATAATAATAAATAAATAAATAATATGTTTCTACCTACGTTGGATCATTGAATTTAGCGTGAATATGGAACAATACATGGAAACGACATAATTGTTATGCGACTAACTCTCGATTTTTATTCCAATTCTATCGACGCGACGTTTACTGGCTTCGTCTGAGTTGCCCTCTTTTTTTAGCTATTGTTAATTGTTTGCATTTGCTGCCATTTTGTCTGATGTTAAGCGATGATGCGGTTTATTATGGAGTGCGCTTACCTAGAAAAATCCGATTGAGTTAAATTTAGGACACTCAGATTATACCTATCCGTCAAGAAATACGCACTCAGGCAAACCATTCCACAGCAAAACTTTTTATAGCTTCATCGCTGTTGTCATAACTTTTATTATATTTGAATTAATATTCGATAAAATCTAGCTTATAACGATCCAAAATAATGTTCATTTTACGAACTTCTTTTTACTCCGTACAGACAGACATACAAAATGTTCAAAAACGCTACTTTTTCAAGCGTCTGTTACCGTTATCAATATTGAGACAAAAAAATCAGGTTCGGTACACAGCAGCCCCCTTAATTTTGTTTTTTTTTTGTTTTTTGTATGTACCTATTGCTTGTTATAGCGGCAACAGAAAGACTTCACCTGTGAGAATGTAAACTAACCACCACGGTTCGTGATACAGATGGAGGTCATGATTGTTTTATCCACTAACCCGCACAGGGCCAGCGTGGTGAATTATGACCTTGGAAGGCATAATTCAGGCTCTGGCTCTTCAGAGTAGGCTCTGAATCCCAGCTGTGGGAACAGTTAGTTTTTTTTTATATTAAAGAGTGACGAGACGAGCAGGCCATATGCCTGATGGTAAGCAACATGCCTGCCACATAACAGCCCAGAGTGACACACAGCTATTGGAACATGAATAGTCCAAATCACTACCCAGCACTGCACTGCCCTTGTCACCCAGAGATCTGAGGTGTTATATCTCTAAGCCCAGTAATTTCTCTGGAAACATTGCCCTTCAAACCGGAACACAGTAACGCTTGCACATTACTGCTTGGCGGTAGAATAACTGGCAAAGGTGTGGGCTGCTTATGCTTATACTCGTATTTGCCCAATCATGTTGTATTATTAGTATTTAGTACTTACGTGTTTACTAAAGAACGACTTGAATTGTCCTACGAAGTTCGTTGTTGCAAAATCAACGACTGGATTCGCCTTGTAGTAGACGTAGTTTTTGTAGCTGAAGTATATCGCTGAAAATACATACATTTACTCGTACATTTTAAAACATAAAAATCCAGTCATAATAAAAAATGGTGGACATTTCTCGCACAAGACTATCTGACCCCAAACTAAGCAAAGCTTGTACTATGGAAGCCAATTAGCTGATGCTTATATATTTTTAAATACATACTTATTATCCATAGAAAACACCAAAAAAACATTGCACATAAAAAAAAAAAACATCAGGCACAGCAAAAACATTTGTATCAATCACACAAACATTTGCACTGGGTGGGGATCGAACCCACGACCCACGGCTTCGCAGGCAGACTTACTATCAACTAAGCCAAAATAATGTTTGTTCCCAGTATTAAACTCTTTACAAACTCAACCGAAATTCAAGAAAGTCTGTGTGTGATTTGGTCCAATTTGAGAGATAGGATAGTTTATGTAGAATGTTCATTATATGACAACTAGCGGCCCGCCCCGGCTTCGGCCGTGGTACATAATATGTAGTCTTTAGCTCTTAGGAATCATGTACGTATCCAACGGTGAAAGAATTTTGAAAATCGGTCCAGTAACTCCTGAGATTGGCGCATTCAAACGAAAAACTCTTCAGCTTCATAATAAATTAGTATCTATAGATATTGACAATATACGAGTGAAGGCGGAACGGGCCGCTAGTATATTATAAAAAGCTGAATGATCTTATAGGTCTAAAACTATCTAAACTACTAGTTATGCGTCGCAGTTTCCCAAGGTATATTATACAGGAGACAGGAGGTATTGGACTGGCCTCGTGGCTTAGTGGGTAGTAGCTCTGCCTGCGAAGCCAAGGGTTCGATTCCCACACACTGCAAATATTTGTGTGACGAATTCAAATGTTTGCACTGTGTCTGGGTGTTTCTATGTATAATAAGTATGTATTTAAAAACTATATAAGTATTAAATCAGCTATCTGGCCGCCATCGTACAAGCTTTGCTTAGTTTGGGGTCAGATGGTGTTGTGTGTGAATTGTCCACCAATATTTATATGTATTTATATTGTTTGTTGTTTGTAATAATAAAACTGCCGCTGGATGGTAGATTTAAAGTTTCCATAAATAAAATGACACGGGATTATCGCTAGCTCTGAGAGTTCAATGGACACTTCGGCTCTATGTAGTAGTACATACCTGGATACACCAATACACCTATGGCGGGAGTCTATAATATTCAAAGGTGATTTTTTGGTGATTGCAGTTTTAAAAATATAATTTTGAGTGACGGGACAATCAAGACATGATAAAAAAATCGTACTTATTTAAATAAATAGTTCGTTGCAATTGTCCAATGCACTTTTTGAAATATTTTTAAACTCTGCTTCAGACTCGCATCCAAAACGAATATAGAGTAGTAAATATTGATGCTGAATATTTCATCTTAGGTAAATATTTTCGTATTTTCAGATCAATCTTTAATGCAAGTGTGATATCTTCACATTCACCCATATCTACGAAAAACCGAGTTATTAAACCGGTTCCAAGGTCACTGTGTGCACCTGCATTGCTTAACCAACCATTCGTTCTATTTGCTATTCTAGTGCTAATTTAATTCACAACACGGTAGGTATGAAATGAACCCGATTAGTACTTAAAACCTTAACAGGAAATCGACACTGTCGTGTATGATGGGTTTTCTGTCATTATAATTTGCATTTTTAACATGAAACAATGCTTTATTAATATTGTTGATGCAAAATCCTAATGTTAACTTAAGGAAAAATGCAAAAAATAGGTACTACTTAGAAATGTTATAGTTAATTCCAAAGAGGTTTACTTATGCTTTAACTAAGGTTAATACATATTTGGGGTTGTAGTACCTGGGTAATACGAGGACCTTTTGTTCCTTTTATCGCACTATTTTTATTGTATAATATTGCACTTTTTATTACACGACTGTACATATAGCAACAACATAACCAGCGTTGACAACTGTGACCAAAACAAATACAGTGTAAAAATACAGTCACATTGATATACGTTGGGTACGTTTTACGTAAAAAGATGCTGATGCTGAGAGATGTAATAATATGTTACCATAGCATCGAAATTAACTCGAAAATAGGCAAGGATCCACAAATAACATGACAACGAATCAGTTCGGTCCTACACTAAAGCGTCATAAAATGTTTGTTGAGTTCATTTACGCCGTTTGGAACCGTGATTGAAATCACGGAATTAAATAATAAATAATTTTATTTCAAATAAAAAAATGTGGGTACTAGTACAGTAACTTTATACATTACCGTAAGCGTAAAATCCGGTAGATCTGTTTTTTTGCAGACTTGTTTATGATGTTGACCTAATGATTGTCCCAAGTTTGTGACCTCGAGCGACGAACGCAACTTTGTCAAAAATCGAAGAAACCGCGAAAAAAACGTTTATTTTTCAAATTTTGGCGATTATAACCCTAAACGACTAGTTTTTGTAAAACTTTCTTATGGCGCTTATAAAGTAGACTAAATTTGCTACAATATGATACTATAATTGTCTCTGTACACTCAATATTTTCTGAGAATAAGTCTTTCAAAGTTTATAATTTTTTTCGTACTTCGAAATTTTTAGCAATATTTTAACTCCTACTTGACCACTTTGTGGCACAGTTACGGCGCTTTTTAACCCCCGACCAAAAAAAGAGGTGTTTTAAATTTGACGTCGAAGTCAGTCTGTCTATCAGACAGACACAAATACAGGGGGTCTACCGCCTAACGAAAACGCTTTGACGCTTTGACATTGCCGTCTCTTTCATTTCAAGCGAGAAGAAAAGAGACAGCAATATCAAAGCGTCAAAGCGTTTTCGTTAGGCGGTAGACCCCCGGGTCTGTCTCTATGTGTATCTGCCTGTGTGTGTATCTGTCTATGGCTCCGTAGAGCTCAAACGGATGAGCCGATTTCGATGCGGTTTTTTTTATTTGAAGATACATTTTTGTGTTGATGTTTTGAGCTATTTTTGGTTAATATCGATTCAAGGTGGCCGCCTCCACCAAATCGCAGACCAAATATTTCATCACAATCTACCTCAATATGGGTATCAAATGAAAGGGCTTGACTAGTAGAGTACTATACAGTATAACAAATTTAAAAATCACAAAATGGCGAACTCCATAATTTTTTTTTTCACTAATGCCTTAATATGGGTATCAAATGAAAGGGCTTGACTAGTTGACTACTATGCACTATGACAAATTTCAAATCTATGATGGCCGCAACCACAAAATGACGAAATACGTTTCTTTCTTCACAACTACCTCAATATGGTATAAATTTAATTTTTTCATAGTGTTTTAGTAGTCTACTAGTCAAGCTCTTTCATTTGATACCCATATTAAGGCATTAGTGAAAAAAAAAAATATGGATTTCGCCATTTTGTGATTTGAAATTTGTTATACTGTATAGTACTCTACTAGTCAAGCCCTTTCATTTGATACCCATATTGAGGTAGATTGTGATGAAATATTTGGTCTGCGATTTGGTGGAGGCGGCCATCTTGAATCGATATTAATCAAAAATAGCTCAAAACATCAACACAAAAATGTATCTTCAAATAAAAAAACCGCATTGAAATCGGCTCATCCGTTTGAGCTCTACGGAGCCATAGACAGATACACACACAGGCAGATACACATAGAGACAGACCTGTATGGGTGTCTGTCTGATAGACAGACTGACTTCGACGTCAAATTTAAAACACCTCTTTTTTTGGTCGGGGGTTAAAAACCGCCGTAACTGTGCCACAAAGTGGTCAAGTAGGAGTTAAAATATTGCAAAAAATTTCGAAGTACGAAAAAAATTATAAACTTTGAAAGACTTATTCTCAGAAAATATTGAGTGTACAGAGACAATTATAGTATCATATTGTAGCAAATTTAGTCTACTTTATAAGCGCCATAAGAAAGTTTTTACAAAAACTAGTCGTTTAGGGTTATAATCGCCAAAATTTGAAAAATAAACGATATTTTCGCGGTTTTTTCGATTTTTGACAAAGTTGCGTTCGTCGCTCGAGGTCACAAACTTGGGACAATCATTAGGCCAAAATCATAAACAAGTCTGCAAAAAATCAGATCTACCGGATTTAACGCATCCTACTCCATACATTCAGGCGACAAAGTTACTGGACTATACATACATGCTCCGAGCAGGCAGAAGAGGGCCACGATGGAGGTCCAGATGACGGGTGCAACCACCCAGCGCAGCAACAGGACGTAGATGAAGCAGACAATGAAGATTCCGCCCAAGGCGCCCAACATGTACCACCGCGATCGCACTAAATCTTGCACTATCTGGACTGACAGCTGCTCGCAAATAAAGTTGTATTAGACCACCAGCACCGCACTAGATATACGATATTTACAATAACCAGGGCTTTGTTGTGGGGGGCAAACAGTCGGCAAAGGCGAACCGGTGGCACACCGAATTCTCCAATAAATTATAGACTTTGAGCTCTTGAGAATTAGCGTGCCCCCAAAAAACAATCGACAAAAAAAGCCTGACAATAACAGTTGTGGTTAATCTACATTGATAGTTCCGATATGCGTTAATTCTGCACTTGTTTTCAGTAGTTCATAAGACAAGGATATCACTGCGTTAAAGCAGGTCCCAGTCTCGAATTTTGGAGAGGGTCACTAGTACACAGCCTCACATTTTCGGGAGTGGTTACGAGTAGAAAACAATAAATCGACTAAAAAAGACTTTACTAGTAGCGCCCCACGATTTTACCCGCGTAGTTGCTGATCCAGTTGTTTTCCCGCGTTATAAAATAGCCTATTAGATATTTTGAAAATTTTGAGATTTAATTTAACGTATACGATTTTGGGGGGGTCATGTCCCCCCTCGCCTTCGGACCGCGCATGCTTTAAAAGCTTCATAGGAGAATAATGGGTCCGGATCGGCATCATCATATTGTGCGAGTAGGTATTTCATATTGTTGTCAATTTTAACTTCATGGAATTTTTAAGGGTTTGATACTAACACCATGTCGGATCCAGCTTTTGGTGCCAAAGTCGAGGTCAATAAGTCACTAGACACTAGACCGTACGACAAGTGCGTGTGTGCGTTTAAATTAGTAGTTCACCTAAATTCTGGACCCAGCCCGGGTTTCATGACCCCCTTGACTATCTCAAAACATACGCTAAGATTATGATACTATAATTTATAAAATACTAGCAGCGCCCCGCGGTTTCACCCGCATAGTTCCCGATCCCGTTATTTTCCGGGGATAAAAAAGCCCTATGTGTTATTCCAGACCGTAATCTATGTACCAAATTTCATTGAAATCCCTTCAGTGGCTTTTGCGTGAAAGAGTAACAAACATACACATATTCTTACAAACTTTCGCGTTTACAATAAATATTTGGTATAGTACGATAATTGATTGGTTTTCGTTTACTTGTAATTTCTGTAAGTCTCATGGGTTTAACAAAAAAAATAAAAATAGAATAGCATTCAATCTACAAGTGTGTACCTGTGTTGCTTAGACACAAGGTGAAAATCATGTGCTATGAATATTATGTATAATGTACAAATAGGTACTATAAGTGATTACCTTAATTAACTACTTTAGCAATTTAAAATTGAGAAGAGATAATTCAAAGCCATACGTTTGTTAGTTGAAGCTTAATTATATTGAGTTATTACGTAAGCAATGAGACTCAAGACAAGACACCATAATCCACCATCATCGGTATATCTTAAAACTAAGCAGTTGCAAATAGTTTTGTAGTGGTAAGTAGGACTCTTTGCAGAGTCCGCCTTAGGAAGTACCGCACCTTTACCATTTATTCTACCGCCAAGCAGTTATGCGAAAACGTCACTGTGTTCAGGTTTTAAGGGCAATGTTTCCAGAGCGCAGTGCAGTTCTAGGCAATGATTTGGACTCTTCAGGATCAAATAGCTGCGTGTCAGTGTGCTGTTATGACCAGACATGATGCTTACCATCGGGCTTACCTGCTCGTCTCGTCACTTTATACTATAAAAAAAGAAATATTGTATTTCCAGTTACTTTTGTTAGGTACATATATTTCGGTTAAGTATGTGATGTTATTGCCTTGTGTAAACGGACTTATTGTAATTTAAGAGGCTATAATTAGGTACGTATTTCGTTCGGCAATGGCACCTAAAGCAGCAGTCTCTTGCTTTTTTTATCAATATAATGTCTGCTTAGCTCACACCACGAGACCGAGACCGGAGACCGCGACAGGCACTTGACATTATAGAATTCTACGGGCGCTAGATCGCGCCACGACCGCGACAGGCAGGTCTACTAGGTACGTTTCCTACCTCGATAGACAATCGGTCGGTGGATCGAATCGGTCGTTTCGTTCGATCCGACCCTCATCCGATCTAAGCCTATAACTTCCGACCGAGATGTATCGATCCGAGTGTTTTTCGTGGTAGGCTACCGATCCGATTTAGCTGTCGGTCGGATCCGATCATTCGGAGTTTGTTTTCGTAGTAGACCTGAGAGTACCGAGACACGTGTCGCGGTCTCGGCGCGAACTGGCGCCCATACAATTCAATAATGTCAAGTGCCCAATGAAAAACTCACTCAGGCAACGTATTCCATAGCCTAGATGTAATTATCGCAAGAGTAGAGCAAATCTCTTTGTTCGAGTCTTCGGAACATCAACTATGAAACGATGTCGCTTTTTCGAGCTCCGAGTTGTCTGATAGAAAACTGGGCAAGGACTTATTAGAATATGCAGATCAGTCGCACACTCTCGGAAATGTATTCAATAAAATCGAAAAGTTATCAATTTTGCGGCAATGTTAAATAATTTAAAAATAATAAAAATCTACTTTTATCGATCTACCTCTTTGAATTGCACCATGGACGAGACTTGGTCGAGTATTTGCGTCTCGTTGAGACCGGTCATTGCTTCGAAGTGTGTCTCCAGAAATTCCACCGCCGTAGTCGTGTTCCAAAAGCACCGTTGGAACACTGCGTCGCGCGAACCATTCACCAACAAACGCATTAATATGGCCCGCCATCAACGTGCACATAACTACACTAACATGCATTAAACCATACAGACAATAAATATTAGAGACATATGTTAATATTTGTTAAAACCTCATGCCGGGTTAGGTTAGTGCTGTACATTCAGGCGTGTTATTCTTACTATGTAAGTTTCCCTCTCGTTAGAGTTCCTGCTGAAGTACGTCACCCAGCTAGCTGCGATCGAGCCCACGTAGTTGACGAAGACTGTTGCTTGGTTACGTAATGTCTCGCTCTCTTTTGGGCGTCTTTTACATGTCTCGGTCGTTTCGTCGCACAACACATCGCCAAGACACCGCTTTAACACTGAAGCGTTTGCATTCCTCTAATTCGATACCATGCTATCACACAAATAATTTACAGTACGGCGCTTCTACCGCCTAACTAAATCGGCTATCGCTTTGCTAATGCTGTCTCTATCATTTCAAGCGAAAAGAAAAGAGACAGAAACATCAAAGCGATGACATTTTTCGTTCGGCGGTAGACCCCCGGGTCCAGAATTGTTAATGTCAATCAATGATCTTTTGTTATGTAGCCCAAATTCGTCAAAATATAACAATTCACGTTACAACACTCAAAGTAAAATTCACAACACAAGTGAGGTTACATAGAAAGAGTGGCTAAGTGGAAATGAGTGGGTAGTGACAGTGTGTTTTTATAAGATAGGTCTTCCACAGATGTTTCTAGATCTCGATTTACCATTATTCGTACAAAATGTGATTTTGTAAAATAGTTCTGGGAATGTCTAATTAGCTCATTTCGACTTAGTACAATATGACATCATTAATTTATTTATGGGTTACTCAAGTGTGGTATGGTCTGTTAAGTCCACAGAAATCTAAATAATAATACTATTTGGATTTCTGTGGTTACGTCCGACTTTAGTTTCGGCCGCATCCGGCGTCCACAATACACGCGTGCTCTAACAGTGCCAGTTGCGGCTGCTCGAAGAAGAGGAAGAGGATACAAGCGTGCTCTCTTCTTGAAAAAGGCCGCCGGATGCAGCCGAAAGTTAAGGCCGTACCCCGAGCAAATGGCCTTGAGTATTTCTTACCTCATCGTACACCGCAAGAAAGAGAAAGAGAGAAACAGTAGGATTTATCGCTGTTTGATCCTCCGATTTTAGAATAAACTCCTTATTAAATCAGATTTTGGTCTTTTGAATAAAATATTTCTACCAAAATGTTCGTAATAGAATTGCCTATCCGTGGGTGTAATGACAAAATCCAAGTAATGGCGGATTTTCGAGTAGCCGCATGATAATTACAATTTTGTTTTTTTTTTTGGTTTCCTTGTGAGGAATATATTTAAACAATAAAATCATAAAAAAAGAAACTACCATTTTGAAGCCAAGAAATTCTAGAAATTGAATGTGTTTTTTACCATTTGATATTTGTTTTGGCTAATGAGTAGAGCTCTGAAAACTGAACAAAAACTCGTTTTGCTGGGGGACGCACCTTAGTCAGACTGAACAGACCACATCACGCGTGAGTAACGCATTAATCAATAGAAACAACTATTTTCGCAGCTTGTCGATATTTACCTGGTGTACTTTGTATGACGTATTTTGCACATTTGTCGTTATTTATGTGTTGTTCCGCTTCTGCCCACGTCAAACTATTAACATTTATTCCATCTTTGCAAACCATCCTCTCCCTATTGGATAGGAAGTTTTCTTTTTTAAAGAAAATTGTTTCATCCGGGCATTTATTCACGCACACCTATAACAAAACGTAAATTATTAGTTGAAGTTGAGCTAGCACAAGTAGCACAGCCCATTATTCGACTTGAATGTCTCTTTTAACGAGTACCTATGTAGTGAAATTGGAATTCATGAATTCACAGAGTTTGCCATTTGGGCTAAAAACTTTTGCTTGCTGTCTCATCGTTTTTTCCATATTTTACTACCTATAGATATAGGATATAGACAATTTAGACACAACATAGGCAAGTTTTTGTTTTCCGGAATATGTTTATTTCCGGCATGAAGATTTGAATCAAAGCTCAGTATAGAAGTAGCCCCGTTCCAAGGGTGGAACGGAAACTGATTAGTTACACATAAGTCCACTGTCCATCAGATTTTCATGAAGTTCACGACAAAAATACATATTAAAAAATGTTTGTCTGTAAAGTCGGTTAACTGACGATAGAACGTGACAACGTCTTACTGATGGAATGGTAGCATTTTTCAAAAGAAAATTTTAATTTCATTTGTTTAATAGAGTTGTATGTAAAAAGTAATCAGTAGAATTTAGTAATTTTCAATCAAAACAATGCAAAAAAGCTTTTAGATGCCGGGGATCGAACCCGGGGCATTTCACATGCAAAGCGAACGCTCTACCACTGAGCTACATCCCCGCTTGAACTACTGGTCAAAATAATTAATACAACTGTAACAAACATGCGGCGAGGTAACGACCGACGGTAACGGTACATGACGTCATGTTTTGTGGGCGTGCAGCCGGCTTCATCGAATTATAAGACGTTATCACGTCAAAAAAGTGTATTACTCTAACAAACAAATCGTTTTTTGAAATGAAAACTTCTTTTGGCGCACCACACAGAATTCTTAATGGGCTATGAATTAAACTCAAACGTCACGTTCGGAAATAAAATAAATGTTCCGGTAAACTCGGTTGATCTAGATCAGGGATGTTACGGAGCTTCGACTCCGACTCCGATAAGTCGGAACTTCCGATTATTATTACACCTTCGGTTCCGACTCCGGCTCCGAAACTTTTACAACGGAGGTTTTAATCGGAGGTAAGGTGTATAAATATTTGAAATAATCCCTTATTATGGTGGAAAGTAAATGGAAATACAAAATCCCAACCCCTTAAATCAATTGCCCGTCAATGTTTATAGTGTCCAAGTGAATGACAAAAAAAAATTATCCCCAATAAAATGGCTCTCCTACCACTATTTCTGATCCTGCCTATGCCTCCGACTTCGGTTCCGACTCCGGTTCCGACTCCGGTAAATCAAATTTTAAAACTCCGACTCCGCCTTCGGTTCCGATAAAATTACCTCAGTTACATCCCTGATCTAGATGCCCGTGCCCACACCCTCCGGTGTCACCCGCGTAAATTCCAAAGTGAGCTATGAAATTCTGAGTTATTCATTTTCACTTCTATCGGCAGTCTCTATGACTGCCATTTTTTTTTCAACACACTTTTTTATAAAGTTGCTCTGATTTCACCGCAACCAGTCATATAATTACACTTGTAATGAAACTGTGACCTTATCATTACTATTCTTCACACGTACTTCACACGTAGTTATAATTTTTACGTATTGGAAGAGTTGCTTTGTTCTTAAAAAAGTTTCGATACAAAAAAGATTGTATTCAATAGAACAAATTAATTAATGTATCTATTGATCGCGCATTTAATGCAACTTCGTATTTAAATAGATTACTTTATACCCGTCTATCATCCTACATAGGTCTCCTGGTGGTTCATTTGACCCATACATTTTATTCACGGGCCTGTAGTCTATTAGGTTCTAATGACGCAACCTTTAAAAGATAGACACATTCTGTGGACACATAGACACATGCTGTCAACGCAACGAAAGCTCTCACCTTTCGTTGCGTGCAAGCAATGTTTTTTCCCGCTTTTGTTACATTTTTCATTCATGTTCCGCTCCTGTTGATAGTACGATAGTAGCGTAATGTTAAATAGCCTTCCTCGATAAATGGACTATCCAACGGAGGAAGAATAGTTTCCGAGCTCTTTGTGTTCAAACAAACTCTTTAAGTGTTTTTCGAAAAAAAATGTATGAAGAATTAGGTATAATACCTGTGAAGTGTTACACCCCACGATGGGTGTGTCTGGTTTTAAACATTGTGTGATGTCGAAGAAGACGAGATATGGCTTCTCTCGGAGACCGGAGTCCAAGCCGCAGCGGCGTCCTTTCGAGTCCATCGGCGCAAGTAGCGCATTCGGGTCGCCATTCCTTATACCTGCGGAAACGATCGGATTTATTTGTATTTACAATTAATGTAATCAATTTAACGTAAGTATACGATTCGGGCCCAAATCGTATATACCTACGACCTATGTTAATCGAGGTAAATAGATAGTTAAACGGGAGTCACCTGTAACCCCAATTCGGACCGGGCCTAATGCCTGGTGGTAGCTTCGCTCTTATTTAACTTTTTTACGTTAACACCTTGCGTGTTTACCTAGAAGAAACTGATTCACTCTCGATTTGAATGCACAAAGATTGTAACCATCAGGAAAACCCCAGTCAGGCAACTTATTCCGCAGCCTAGACGTTCTTATCACAAAATTAGAGTCATATCTTTTCGTTCGTGGCTTTGGAACATCATCCATGAAACGATGTCGCCTTTTCGAGCTACGAGCATTCCCATAGAAAAAAGGGCAACGTGGTCATCATCATGCAGATCAGTTGCACACTCTCCTGTATCCGATAAAAACTGATAAGCTAGCAATTTTGCGGGGATGTTCAAGAGTTTAAAATCTGTTTCACACAAGAGTGTCGTTGCCTATGAGCCTTTTGGCATGTCTCGATCGATTCCAGAGTCTCCAGCTGATACTTTTTTTTTTTTTTTTTTTTTTTTTTTTTATAACATAGAGTGACGAGACGAGCAGGTCATGTGCCTGATGGTAAGCAACATGCCTGCCACATAACAGCACAGTAAGACGCAGCTATTGGAACATGATAGTCCAAATCATTACCTAGCACTGCACTGCGCTCGTCACCCAGAGATCTAAGATATTATGTCTCTAAGCCCTGTAATTTCTCTGGAATCATTGCCCTTCAAACCGGAACACAGTAATGTTTGCACATTACTGCTTGGCGGTAGAATATTTGGCAAAGGTGTGGTACTTCCCCAGGCGGACTCTGCTAAGAGTCCTACCACTACAACACTACTATATCTTATACGATACTTAGACGATCCATCTCAAAGTTGCGAACAGTAATCCATACAAGAGCGAATCAATGCTTGATATAACGTGAGCAAATGTGCAGACTTGAAGAACCTTCGCACCTGTGAGAGCCCTCTCTCTGTGAGAGGTGCCCAGAGGTGCCTAGTTTTTTGGTAGCAATTTAGTCTTGGACTCGATATACGAGCCAAAGTTGAGCGTAGACAAAGTAACGCCCAAAAGCTCGAGATGATCAGAAACCGGCGCGGATATACCTCGTAAAGTAGGAGACTGTTGGAATGGACTCCATTTTGCGGAGAACAGACACGCCTGTGTCTTTCCCTCGTTACACTTGACCAGATTGGCATCGCCCCATTTAGCCTTTCTCTCTGTTTTTAGTAGCAGTTCGTTTAATTTCGGGGTCTGAATCTTTGGGTATGGCCGAGATCAAACCATCCAAGGATCTTAACGAAGAAATTTGACTTTATTATCGCAAAGTGAATATCTAAACTGTGGAACAAGTTTCCTGGGCGGGTATTCTCAAGTGGAATATTCCCACTGCTGGGACTCGGGGCCTTCTCTCGCAGGACAGAGTCAAGGCCATAATCCACCACACCGGCCAAGTGCGGTTTGGTGGATGACACGTGACTTCGAAAGATTCTAGGTACATGTCGGTTTCCTCACGATGTTTTCCTTCACCGTTTTAAGTTAGCGGCATTACGCATATGACTTCGAAAAGACAGTGGTGCGCGTGGGGTTTAAACCCGGGGTCTCCGGATTGGCAGTCGCGACTAGACCAACCGTAACTTAATGGATATAATCCTGGTGTTTTCCAATCGAAAATGAATCTGTTTCCTCTCGGTAAGCACGCTCCACCGTAAACCGCGTCGTCGCTTAACATCAAGCGGGATGGAGGGCAAGGGTAACAATTTTTTGGTAGTGGTAAGATTCTTTGCAGAGTCCGCCTGGGGAAGAACCACACCTTTGCCAGTTAATATTATGCCAAACAGTAATATGAAAATGCTGTAGTCCGATTTGAAGGACAATGTTTCCAGTGAAATTACAGGGTATACAAATAAAACATCTTATATCTCTGGATGATGAGCGCAGTGCAGTGCTAGGTAATAAAAATTGATTTGGACTCTTCATGTTCCAAAACCTGTGTGCCACTGCTGCTGTGCTGTTATGGTCACGTTACGTTATACGTATACGTTGCTTACCATCAGGCAAATGGCCTGCTCGTCTCGTCTCTCTATACCATTAAAAAAACCAATTACCGATAAAAATACGACCTCCGTAACGTATTAGTAGGTACACCCGTATCTTATAGGCGTGTAATATAATAAGTAACGGACGCCTGTTAAGCGTGTTTCTTGGAAAATTACCATTCCACTACCACTTCTTAATTTCTAGTGTATTATTTGGTTTTTATTTTTAACCCCCGACGCAAAAAAATTAAGTACACGATAAATTGTACGTGTCTGTGTGTGTTTATTTTGAGTGATTTTGTTTTTGGGATAATAAGGTGAATTATGGCCTGACAAGTTTCTAATCCAAGATGGCCATTTGCAAGAAGTAGAGCGGGAGCTGAGTGGAGATGAGTGTGCAAAATATGAGGACCGAACTCGGAGTACGGTTTTGGACTCGGAAAAGCATGCAGATTATGATTCTGGATGTTGCAGGAGATGTGTTGGTCCATTTTTTACACCCCACCCCTTAGAATTCAAGTAAATGGACTAAACACTTGAATTAAAATGGTTATTGTGAGTTATGCCTAAGAGATAGATATATACCAACGCGTACATTTTTGTAGACTATTTTAAGAGGTACACTACTGCAGTACCAGTACTACATTATTTTGATCTATCTCGTAGGGTTCAGCCAGCGCTTGCAAAGTAAGCGCAAAAAAATGTGTAAATTGATACCATCACATTAGAACCTTTAAAATTATCAGTGTTTTGCTACTATTTTATGCATGTATTATACATACAAACTGTCACCTTGGATCACTCTATCTACTACTAAGGGCCAACCCCTGTAAAAAAAAACATCCAAACAACACCCAAAGTCATAATTTGCATGCTTTTTTGAGTTCAAAACCGTACGCCGAATGCGGTCCTCATATTTCGCACAATTCACTCCATTCAGAAAGAAGGCTATTTGTAATTTGTAAAATGGCACTATAAAATGGGTTTTATACATTTTTGATTTATTGTCTACTAAATATTTTTTCATAAATAAAATGTTGGTTTGCGTCGGTTTATTGTTTGAGAGAACTTAGAACTAAAATTTTCGCAAACTGTAGAATGTTATAGAAGTGTAATGTGTTTTTTAGAACTTTAGTTCGCTCCAACGACGTTATTTCTCCTACATTAATGAAATTATGCAAAAGTTCAAATGACTATGATACTATAGAATGTTATGACACAGAAACACTTTACTCTTGCTCTTTCATCTTTTACGTACCTACCTACATATCTTACAATCTGTGTACTTTTGAATCTAGAGTAGGTAAACAGGTAAACACGCACTTTCTAAGTACGACGAAATTGCATAACATGAGGCAATTTGCTGTCAAATGCACCTACATACAGAAGCAGCCGACTTCATGTTCCCACTGCTGGGACTCGGGACGTTCGTTCACAAAAAGAGAGACAAGGCCATGATCCACCACGCTGACCCAGTGCGGGTTGATGGATGACACATCATGACCTCGAAATATTCTAAGTGGATGTCGGTTTCCTCACCATGTTTTCCTTCACCGGTTTCAACTTAACGGCATTACACACATGGCTTCGAAAAGATAGTGACAGGTTTGAACACGTGACACGGCGCTGCGGATCGGCAATCGCCGTTCTCCCACTAGACCAGCCGTAACTTACCAGTCAGTACCTACGCTTGCCTATAAGATATCTATTTACTCTAGATTGAAATATGCCTAGATTGTATAATTAATTATATCCATCGGGAGAAATAGGCTCAATAAGAGAAACAGGCTAGTGTAGAGAGAATCTATCTGTGTTCCAAATTTTAATAATTCAGTGACTAAGCAATAAACATCCGAACTTTCGCATTTATAATATTAATAGCAGCGCCCCGCGGTGTTACCCGCGAAGTTCCCGTTCCCGTTGTTCCCGTTGTTTTTCGGGATTAGCCTATATGTTCTTCCAGACTATAACCTATATGTGTTCTAAATTTCAGCCCGATCCGTTCATACGTTAGGACGTGATTGAGCAACAAACATCCAAATATCCAAACATCGACATTTATAATATTAGTAGGATAGGATAAACACTATAAACATAAACAGCCCACTAAATGTTCCCACTGCTGGGACACGGGGCCACCACGCTGGCCCAGTGCGGGTTGGTGCATGTCACATGACTTCGAAAGATTCTAGAGGTAGGTCCACGTTTTCCTGCACATGACTTCGAAAAGACAATGGTGCGTGTGGGGTTCTCTCTCGGGGTCTCCGGATCGCTAGTCGCCGTTCTCCCGTCTAGACCAGCCGTAACTTTATAATATTAGTAGGATACATTCTAAATTTTGTGAGGATGTATGGCGCAAACGTTCCAAAACTACTGTAGGGATCTAGATGAGATGTATCTGAAATAACCGGGAAACTAGCGGTATCGGGAACCACGCGGGTTTATCATAAGCTTATCAATATACATATTTCATACGTATATTTACCAAATATTCGGAAGTTACTATATCATCATTATTTGGAGCGATGATTTCACATAAAAATTATCAATTAATAAGGATTTGTTTTCCTACATTCCAAAGATTCGATTGTTTATCTGGCCAATAATAACTTTGATTGCTTTTATTCACAGAAATTAAATTGCAGTTATTTGCAGATTAGCTTATCGAACATCCGATACTGATAAGGCGTGTCGGACCTAATTAAAAACGCCGCCTTTATTTCCTTATCAGTACTGTACGTTAATCAGATGATTCGAATGAGCCTTTTTCAAATGAGACAAATTTGATTCAGGAATATTGTAACAGATGGCGCCCACCTGGCATCTAACATCTTCTGTCCATTCCATATCTAAGGTTATTTCGTTGTCATTTGGTCACCTAAACGGCTGAACCGATTTGAATGAATTTTTCTGTATGCGTTTGGGCAGGGCCCTCGAAGGTTTAGATTCACAAATCAACCCGGCAGATGGCGCTGCAGTTTGTATCTAGGTTATTATCCGAGCAAACCCGGAACGGGCCGCTCGTTATTTTATATTGTTTATCAAGAGTTGTTTGTAAACCACTTACGATACACACAGAGACGCAGTTTATTACCAATTTCAAGGTGCTCAGGGTACATCTATTGATTTATATCGATGTATATTTATAGTTTTATTGCTTATCTTCTACTATTCCGAGAGCTGGTAGCAATATTTGGGTAGGTATTTGTGGCAAGTTGAAAACTTGTTACATAGCTCTCCAATTGTTCCCCAACATGGAGGTGCAGACCTGGCTGGTGAGAAGCGGGGCAAAATGGATCCACACCTTTTTAATTATTTTTTTAATTCCGTGAGTAATTGAATGTTTGAGGCAATATGCAATTTTTATGTTGTACTTTAATATTTAAAGAATAAAAATAATAATAAGCCAGATGATTTAGTTGGGGTTTTAACATTGCCAGGCGCGTGCAAATATATTTTGCAAAAAAAAATCATCATCATCATCATCAGCCGCAAGACGTCCACTGCTGAACATAGGCCTCCCCCCTAGATTTCCACAACGAACGGTCCCGCGCAACCTGCAACCAACGGTTTCCAGCGACCTTTGTGAGGTCATCTGTCCATCTAGTGGGAGGCCGTCCAACACTGCGTCTTCCGGTTCGTGTTCGCCACACGAGAAAATAAAAAAATGGCAATTTGAAATTTAAATTGGGTGTCATTTATAACTAAAAAATAGGGATTCTCAAAAAGAGAGATAATTTTGGAGAGGCAATCTACCTGCCAGGTGATCTACATTGAGGGATTCATTTTGCCCCGCTACTCACCACCCAGGTCTGCAGCTCAGTGTAGGGATATAATAGGAGAACAAATACGTACCCGAGTTTAGCTACCAGCTCTCGGAATATACGTTTTTGTTTTGATGTGTAGTTACCTAGTTACTATTATCATTTTCACTTTGAATCCATATGAAAAAATAAATCTGTATTATAAATACGAATTTTAGATTCAAGTAATTGCGTATCCAGATTTAATACAATTATTGACCCTCCCTCCCGTATTATCCATGTCATCGAAAGTAAGCAAAGCTTTTTACCCCCTCCCCAATGCTTACGTAAACATCGGTACCTATTCCCCCAAAAATGCGTTTCGTATTCATGTATAGACAATGTATGGGTTGCCATCTGTGTAAAAAAAACTATTGCTCGCGTAATCACCATCTAGATCCCCCACCACACACCACATGTCATCAAAATTAAGCAAAACATGAAACCCAGCACCCCCACCCCCTATAGTGCATACATAAGTATAATGTTAGTTTAGTATGGAATTGCACATATGCTTTTCAATACCGGACAATGTAGAGTTCCATATGAAAATGCCTGTTTCTAAATTCAACGCGGACGAATTCGCGTTTTAGTGCTAGTGTTGGTACTAATAAATTTACAATAAAATTCTCATTTCACTTACTGTAAAATCCGACAAATCCATATACTCCGAGGAAGAGGATAAATAAGATTAAGAACAGGATATCTGTGCAGGACCGGTTGTGGATCGGGCCATTGAAGTCTGGATCATACCGGATTGGTTCTCCTGAAATACAAAAAAAAATACATTCAACATCATGTTGTTTCATATATTTCCTACTCTCAACACCGCCAAGCAGTAAAACTTCCATAATGTAAACCAAGGTGTAAAGTAATGCCATAAGTAGTGTTGCGCTATAGAAACTCTTGATTATAGAACTAAAAAATCTACAATATTCAAATAACACAAAAAAAAACTTTTTTTTAAAAGTTGATAGAAATCCCTACGAATACCACGACCATACTTTGTAGTACTTTTGTCCAAATAAATTATTTCGTACGCAATGCTGTTTCAATACCTATATATTACTTTTTCAAATAGGACATTATATTCAAAAGATATTAAAACGTAAAAAAGATATTCAGAAGAAATTATAAACAGAAAACAAACGCTTCATTTTACAAGACATGTGGTTCTCTAGATTGTCATAATATTATAGAGCGGGCGCTGTTGAGTTGAGTGTCCAAAATATGAGGACCGCACTCGGTGTACGGTTTTGGACTCAGAAAAGCATGCAGATTATGATTCTGGTTGTTTCCAGGAGGTGTATTGGTTAATTTTTGTTACACCCCACCAACTAAGATATCAAGTAAATGAACTGCGCCTGCTCTAATAAGCATTTACATTACAGTAGCATATTTAACGTAACGTAACGTTACGTTATACTAGGATTGTTTACCCGGAGGTCTACCGCCTAGCCAACATATTTTACCGACTTCAAAAAAGAAGGAGGTTTTCATTTCGGCTGTATGTTTTAGGCTGTTAAGGCAATTTTTTTTTGTTTTCTAATGCGATAGCTCCGCGAAGTTGTGAATGGATTTTGATGATTTTTTTTTGGTAGATCATAGTTTAGAGGTAGTCTCATATACATCTTATCGAAATATGTGTTTGAAACATAAACAAAAAACTAAAACTTTCATATCTATCTGGACAACGTAATTTAGAGGGCTGTCCAAGTTTAATTTTAAATTGAAATCGGTTTTTGTTTTTTCGGATATAATTAAATTACTTACGGCTTTAATATTGCCCACTTTATTTTCGCTGGAAATCAAAGAAACAGCAATAGCAATGCATATTTTAGTCAAGCGGTCCAAGTTCTAATACTCGTAGCATTGCTGGATAAATATAACCAGCAGTATTGAAACAGGCTGTATGCTGTATGTAGGTATCCTAAGTACTAATGTTATAAACATAAACGATAAATAATCATGAAACGATGTCGCATTTCGAGATCCGAGATAGAAAAAAGGCTGATTAGCATAATGCGGTATATGACTAAATTTTTATTTACACAATATACCAGCATACTACATGAATATTTCCGCGATATATATTTTAATTTATGCTATATTTTAAACATTGACAAATGCCGTATTTACACACATATACATATATACCACCGTATCTTTTTTTTTATGAATAGGTTTACACTTGACTGCCATCTCGCCTGATGTTAAGCGACGATGGGGCCTACGAGGAGGCGTGCTTACCTAGAAGAAACCGATCGATCACCCTCGACTTGGAAGACACCAAGATTATAACTATCGAGGAAAATTCACTCAGGTAGCTCATTCCACAGCCTAGACGTTCTTATCACAAATGTAGAGTCAAACCTCTTTGTTCGTGTCTTTGGAACATCAACCATAAAATTAATAGATATGTTGAACAATTGCAATTTTGCGGCGATGTTGAAGACTTTGAAGTATTTTTATAATTCGAACAAGGGTGTCGCTTGAAATTAAAGAAAAATGAAAATGTTTATTAGCACATAAAATGAGATAAAAGGAGCATTAGCAATTAACCGATTGAGTTAGGCGGCAGAAGAGCAGACCACAATCTATTTCGATCCACAGTAACCCCTCTTCACTTGGCTTTCTATGGTATGAACAACATATAACTAATTATAAATACATGAAGTCATTAAAATAGTTCATCTCTATCAATTTACTTTCCAAAATGCTATAACGAGAAACGAGTAGGTACCTACATTTATCCGTGCGCATTTATCTGTTCCAAATGATATAACATAGGTAATGAATAACTGTGTGTGGTTAGATTATTTTTCATATTGCAATGTTCTTATGTTATACCTATATATAGAATAACAATAGAATCACTTGGTAGGTACCTACCACAGGAATCTAAATAATAATTACCTTATTATTTAGATTTCTGTGGTACCTACGTACGTATACTCTCAATTGTGTTTGTAAACAATGACCTATGCTGATTAAAAAAACATTGTGGGTTTTTTTATTCATTATCTTGCCGATTTTTGACCTCTTAAAATGGTAACATCGAATTAAATTTACAAAACTGTTTGTGTGTCATCATCAGACTCATATTTTCTTATCTTTCCTCGTACTTTTTCGCTTCATTCGTCCATCTGCGTGCAAACTTTGAAATTGTGCCACTGTCAGGTTTTTGTGTACACAACAAATTACGTCATCGGGAGTAAATAAGTAGAAAAAAAATGTTTAAAATTGATTACTGAAACTGAAGTAACTGAAACTATTGAAATTACTTTCTGGCAGCTAAAATAAATATTGTGCCAAACAAGCCGAATTACATGAACGAAAATGAAAGAGGTAAATGAAAGCTTTTGAGCTCAAACTTACTAGATTCTTCTGGAGGCACACAGCAGTCACCACAACACCCCATTGTGGTATCGTTTTGAGTCTAATCTCCAGCTACGAACACTGCATTCCCTTCATAAACACCATTTTTACGACGATACAAAAATTTAGGTTATGTCACACAAAACACGCTATCAATTCAACACAAATGCAGCTGGATTCTTATCACGTAAATTTACCGATAACGTTACGATTCTAGTTACGACCAATGATTTTGTGCTACTGAGTCAATATTTGCTGTGTGAAGGAATACCTAACCGTGGCCTACCTGATTTACCTATTTCTGAAATTAGGTTTTTTTTAAATAGAATGCACCACGCCTGCCGATAGATTGCCCACTACGTGACGTAAAGTCTTTCATGTTATTTATTTCCCTTAGGTAATATAATTATTTCTTTGTATTATAATAGACGATAAAAAATGTCATTGTTTAAGAAAATGAAACAATAGAATAAATAAATTCTAAAGAATGATATAAATAAAGTAGCCAAGTGCAAGTTGGACTCGCCCATGAAGGGTTCCGTTGCAGCAAGTAACATAATATACATAGTACACATGGTTCTTGTAGTTCGTTGTAACTTTGATCGAAGTTTTAATAATAGTGTATTTATGACGTACTAAAAAAAAACTACTCATCAGATCGAGTTCAAACTAATTTTCGTTGGTAGTTTTCATGGTAATGTACATCATATATTTTTTTTAGATTTTTCGTTCTCTTACTTTAGAAGTTAGAGGGGGGGGGGACACACATTTTACTACTTTGGAAGCGTCTCTCGCGCAAATTATTCAGTGTAGACAAAAACTATATTAGAAACCTCAACATCATTTTTCACACGTATAGGTTTGATGAAAAAAATATATTTGAGTTTCAGTTCTCAGTATGGGGGGCACCCCTAATTTTTTTTTTTTTTTTTTTTAATTTTTGTAAAAATCCTAATGCGGTTCACAGAATACATCTACTTACCAAGTTTCAACAGTGTATATTTCATAGTTTCGGCAAAAAGTGGCTGTGACATACGGACGGACAGACAGACATGACGAATCTATAAGGGTTCCGTTTTTACGTTTTACGGAACCCTAAAAACCTGAATCGCTGTTAGTAGACAGAACATATATTCCGAGACCAGGACGTCTACTCTCTTTCTACGAAAACGTAATTTTGAAAACAAAACTCGCGACTATTCTACTCTCGTTCTACCATGTTCTACTACGATCCGTCGTTTTGTCCGTTTAAATGTTCTAAGCCTATTTCAATTAGAGTATGCTTAGAACATTTACACGTAAAACAATGTTATATCGGACGAAACGAAGTAGAACGAGAGTAGGAAAGCCGCGAGTTTTTTTCGAAATTACGTTTTCGTAGAAATAGAGTCCAGCGTCCAGCTCTCATTTTTGTATATTTTCAATGGGGCGTTTTCCAGATGAAGATAGACTTGTCTAACACAGTTCCCAATTTCACCATAAGTGGCGCCAATGTTCCATTTTGTTAGAGAAATTTCACAAAAACAAACAGTGGTGCCGCACTTGGCAAAATTTAGAACTATTGACAAGTCTATCTTCATCTGGAAAACACCCCATTGTATAGCAAAATTTGGGTAGATATTTGAGGCAAGCTGAAAACTTATCACATACCTAGTTCTCCTATTATATCCCTACACGGAGATGCAGACCTGGGTAACAAGTATTGTTACTAGTATCTCAGTGGTATGGATACATTGGTAGACCTATGTCCCGCTGATAATGATGGAGGGCTGCAGTTGATGATACTACAGTTTTATAGTTATCTTGTCTTATTAGGATTAACTTGAATTGGTTTATGATCGTTATTATTATCGTCACCAGCAATTAATTGTCTACTGCTAGATATAGGCCACTCCCAATGTACATTAATGAGCTGAATATCGACAGAGCTTGTCTTCTTTCTTTCTATGTGTAATCATAAATGTGAATACCATTTTGTTTTCGGATCATTCTCTGTAACTACTCGAACCATTCTGTTTACAAAAAACATTTCAAATTATAGCCTAATAATTTACGGACTACACAATTTTCCGTCAACCGTGGAGCAAGGAGTATTGTTATAATAACATGGTGTCTTTTACATTCGACAGTGCGTTTCATTTTACGTTTTTGTAATGTAAGCAATTACTCATCAGCAATTTCTTTATGTATTAACAAGTACTTAGAAGTTAGATTAATTAGTTAGAAATGTAAAAAGAACAACCTATTTACGAGCCTATGATGCTTAAAGTCATTTGATCCGCGTCTTTGAAAGCTCCAGTCCTTTTCCGCCTATTTGAAATGGTGGTCAATGGCTGTACTATTAATCTTCCTTTGATTTCAAGCAAAAAAGAAAGAAATCTTTTGGCCATTAAAGCTGGGCAGAAGAACACCTCTATTGCCTATAAGAGTATAAGACTAAATACCCACTGTTGGTATTGTATACTGTAGGCTGTTGGTTGATACTGTAGGCATCGTCCCTGTGGAATGAAGGTCGCGGCGGGAGAAGACCGCTGGTATTACGGTATAACTGTCCTCTGTAGCCCAATAAAGGTAGGCGGCGGGACTACAGTTCTGACTCGTCGCGGATGGCGTGTGCACGGGTGTCTGCAGACGCGAGGACATCTGGCACCCATTTACTGGTGCGTCCTTGAGGTTATCACGGCGTATCTTGGGTTGACCTGCGTCGGTGACGAGGGTGTGTCCCAGAGCTCGGAGACAGGCTAGCCAGCTAGAAGAATGCTAGAGTGTTCCCACCGTATGCGGCAAAGGTGGAACCCCGTTAGTCGGTAGGGCAGTCGTGTTGTTAACTCCGACATAAGCCGATTGTCTCCCCCAGGAAAAAGGGTACGCATAAATGCATTTCCTCCACGTATAAAAATAATGTATATGAAATACATATTGATAGATGTTTTAAAACAACACTATCTAACCTCACACTGAGCAAAATTTGTACTGTAGCCGACCCAGATAGCAGATATACCTAATACTTGTTTAATTTAATAACTTTTAAAAATACTTATGACAAATAGATTTTTTTTTTAAATTAATGGAAATCCCACATGAGTGCGGTACCAAGAGGTAAGCAGATGACGAAAGTTGTAGATTTGTAGATGCGATTAGCGTTTTGTATAAAACTGTTGTGTATGAATGTACATCCGTTGGCATTGATAGCGATAACATGGATCATCGATCGGTTGATCTAAACAACACAGTTTACTGCACCATTGACATTCATTCTTAAACGAGATACATCCATTTGTTATCAAGGTCCGTTCGTCCTCGGCAAGTACACAGTGCATTCCGTTGATATCAGCTAATGACTATTGCCTATAGCCTCCTGACTATCCGGCACCCTTTTTTTGAGGTATTTATAGTAAGGTATATGTTTTGTTTGGTATATGTAAGTTACGGTGGTCTACACAGGTGGTCTACACAGAACAGATATCAAGGTGGTCTAGTCGGGAGAACGGCGGCTGCCGATCCGGAGACCCCGGGTTCAAACCCCACACGCACCGCTGTCTTTTCGAAGTCATGTGCGTAATGCCGCTAACTTAAAACGGTGAAGGAAAACATCGTGAGGAAACCGACATGTACCTAGAATCTTTCGAAGTCATGTGTCATCCGCCAACCCGCACTGGGCCAGCGTGGTGGATTATGGCCTTAACTCTCTCCTTGCGAGAGAAGGCCCCGAGTCCCAGCAGTGGGAACGTTTAGTGGGCTGTTGATGTTGATGTTGTTGAAATATATAGTAAGGTATATGTTTTTAGTCGTGTTTGGGAAAAAATATACGAGTATTTTTTTTACAATGAGCGCGCACACTGTCATGAAAAACCTACCCTGAATAATTTAGGTATATAGTAAACATTGTAACTAAGATAAGGTATATTTATGATTTTATGATTTTATGAGTTGATAGATAAGGTTTGAACTTCCTTCCTACTAGAAATTACTAGCACCGGCCGGTAGTTTTATCTGCGTAGTTGCCATTCTTTTCGTTATTTTTCCGCGATCCTTTGCGCGATTTCAGGCTATAAACTATTTATATTTCAAATTTCAACCCGATTCTGCTTTTCCGACGTGACTGAGCAATGAACATACAAACTTTCACAATCATTCTATTTGTAGGATTCAGAATTGATCAGCACGGATGTAGGTACTAAATAAAAATTGGCGTGTTTTATTTTTTTATCCGTACGAATTGGTATTACTGTGGTCTGAATACGCGAAATTGTAGTTGTATTTATGGAATCCTCTGTTTGGAGTTCCAATAAGCTGGTGTTTTCTGTTTTAAAATTTGGGGGTTAGTCCTATACTATAAGATTAATTATTTTGAGCACAGCACACCCCTATTTTGACTTAGTATAGTTCCGTGCATAACCCTATATTTCTCAGAACAGTCACCAATTCAATTAATGTTGATGTTCTATTCTTAGTTCAATTTTTGTCGCTTCGAGTCATGGCACGCTGTTGTCTTATTTAGTTGCATGACGGTGCGGGGGGCTTTCGTATAGCGACATCAAGCGACATGCTCTATATAGTTTTAAATTAACAGTAGCCTTCGTATGTGTCCGCTTGTTGCTTTTAAGTCTGTTATTATGATTTCTAACTCGCATAGCAGACTTTTTTCTTATAAATATTCACTATTGTGGATCTTAAAATGTAGTGTGGATATATCATGTCCCCTGTGCCGTACGTTCTTGTCATAAGCCACTAGGTCAGAATAGGAAACATCGAGATTCGTTGCTCAATCACGTCAGAACCAGAACGGCTGAACGGATCCGGCTGAAATTTGGAATACTGTTAGAATAGGCCAGAATAGCACATATGCTACTTGTTATCTCTAGAAAACAGCACGAACGGGATCTACACGGGAAAAGTGAAAGTTAAACAATTGTAAGTTAAAGTTAACTCCTTCTAATATTATAAACGCGGCGAAAGTTTGTAAGTATAAGTAGATGGATGGATGTTTATTACTCTTTCATGTAAAAACTACTGAACGGATCGGGCTGAAATTTGAAATATAGATAGAATATAGTCTAGAAGAATATCTTAGATCTCTGGGTGACGAGCGCAGTGCAGTGCTAGGTAATGATTTGGACTATCATGTTCCAATAGCTGCGTGTTACTGTGCTGTTATGTGGCAGGCATATTGCTTACCATCAGGCACATGACCTGCTCGTCTCGTCACTCTGTGCTATAAAAAAAAAAAAAAAGGTATCTACTTTTTATCTCGAAAAAAAAAAACGAGAACTACGCGGGTAAAACGTGTAGCACTGCTTGTTAAATTTAATTGTTTTAATAATTATTTAGTTCGTGATTAATTTTGTATTTGACACGTTTCAACTTTAATGCAATTTCACTCAGCTCGGGCGGACTTTCCGTATACCAACACAGTGGTGACTCACGAATGCTCACCGCCGACCTTAGTGAATGAGATATTATTAGTTACTTCCTTCGGTACCATTCTTAGTTTTATTGTCCAGTATTACACGATAGTTACATTCTTCTAGCAAACACAAACTTTAAATATACGAATCTAGGTTCGAGTAATTTCAGGGATAGCATGTCGCTGTCAGCGATAAGTCTGCCTGTTGTAGCACTAGTGTGTTATTGTTTTTCTTTGTCTGTCTGTTATTTTCTTTTGGTGTGAACAATAAAGAGTATCTCTATATCTTGCTTACCATCTTTTTATCTTTCATGTAAAAAAAATACAGGGCACAGAGGTAAATCATCTTAAATATTTGAGTGACAAGCGCAGTGTAGCGATAGGCGCTATAAAACTAAATAAATAGGTAGGTAACTATAATTTAAAAAATCCGACTGGAAAAATCATTATCTCATACAATAAATTACCTAAGTACACTTGGATGATTGAGACAAATCTAACGATATCTTAATTGTCAAAATCCATCCAGCCGTTTGGAAGATACCTACGTGGGAATAGAGAAATTTACAAACATTGCAACACCTACAAGATACGCGTGAAAAACACACCCCTTCAGTCGGGTAAAAATACGAAGAGGACGAAGATGTTTATGAATTCTGCCTACAGGAACATACCTACGCATTTGTCAATTATTCTAGCGGTAATGTGCGTATATATCTACTTCCTTCCGGTTTGAAGAGCAATGTTTCCAGAGAAATTACAAGGCATAGAGATCAATCATCTTATACTCGTATGTCTGGGTGACGAGCGAAGTACATTGCTAGTTAGTATTATGCGGTCAACATATTCAAGTAGCTAAGTGGCTCTGTGCTGTTAAGAGCAGACGTGCTGCTTACCACACGTTCCGTCACTCTATGGGTACTATATAAAAATACATTAATTATTTGCGCAGTCTAGTCTAGTAATAAACAGTTTACGAGGAAGGAATAATGTTTACTATAAAAACGTAACAGTTTTTATACTTGTTTGAGATTTACATAACTAGTTTTCCTCTATCCCTCCGAACCTTCTGACAGTATAAACATCGGTAGTTATAATAAATTCTCGTAATATCGTAAGATCTTAAACAATAGATATGATTTGCAGTGATCAATTCTGATATCATCAAGCTTGAGAATGAGAGGCGTCTGTCGCATTCGCATATTTCGTTTTTTTTTTCAAGGTTATCCTACTATCCTACTAATATTATAAATGTCAATGTATGGATGTTTGGATGTTTGTTGCTCAATCACATTCTAACGTATGAACGGATCGGGGTGAAATTTGTAACACAGATAGATTATAGTCTGGAAGAACACACACAAAAAACAACGGGAACTACTCGGGTAACACCGCGGGGCGCTGCTAGTATAAATTATGGAAATAAAAGCTATAAAGTACAATGTCAACATTCACATAGAAAAGATTTTAACATAACCAACCAATTAAATGATCTCACAGCTGGGTCTCGAGGCTTGCTCTCGCAAGGAGAGAGTCAAGGCCGGATAATGCGGACATCGCTGGACCAGTTCAGAGACGCTTTGACCACGAAAGATTCATGGGACATGCCAGTTTCCTCACGATGTTATCCTTCACTGTAAAAGTCAGTGGTGATGACAAACTTGTACAACTAATTAAGGAAATTGAATTAAGGATGTACTTATATGGAATCTTTAATCAAATCCTTTTATGGATTATGGATGGATATGAAAATGTATTTTTATTTTCCGCTAAATATGCTCAATACCGAAGTTAGTGCAACTATTGTTAAACGAAGGGTAGGCGGTTTGAAGGTTTCTACGCCTGTGCTTTACCATCTTTACTAATATTATAAAGAGGAAAGATTTGTATTTTTGTATGTTACTAATAAACTCAAAAACTACTGAACCGATTTCAAAAATTCTTTTACCAAAAGAGAGCTACATTATCACTAAGTAACATAGGCTACTTTTATTACGAGAAAAAATTAGAATTACTTTGATTTCTTTACTAAAACCAACGCAAGGTATAAAAAAAACAGCCATAAAATGGCTTTCATCGCATACGCTGCGGAAAGTACCAATGATAGAACAAAACAATGTTCTACAATATTATAAAACGTATTAAAATCTACAAAAAACCCCGCGATACCATATGTCTAACTACTGTAATTACGTCGCTACAACTGCTTTTTTACATTTTAAAAGAAGATAAAAATGCCGATCAAATTCAGACCATGTTATCCATACATTCGTATTAATTCTTATCCAAATAAACTATTTCGTATTCAAGATTGCTTTAATACCTACTGATTCCTTTTTGAATTATTAAAATCGGACATTGCTTTCAAAAGATATTACGAAGTTAAAAAATTCCATCCTGTCGAAATAATTATAAACGACGCGACGGGCCGGTGCGGCGCGCCGACTGTAGCGCGGCGCGGCGCAACGTGGCGGTACATACATGCCATCGATACAAATCAATGGATGTGCCCTGAGAACCTTGAAATTGGTAATAAATTGCGTCTCTGTGTGTATCGTAAGTGCTTTACAAACAACCAATCTACTTGACCCCTATAATCGCTAGCGGCGAGATTTGCTGTGGTTCTACTTATTTTGGTTGTTGACAACGAATAATGATAGGTAAAAACGTCCGGCGTCCACCGCATCCTGCAACCGACTAGAACGGAAAGAGTGAGCTCACTCTTCCCAACTTTGACATGATTACGTGCGCTCTGAAGTTTGGGAAGGCCAATCTTGGGTTCTACGATCTATGGTAGATGCAGAATTAGGAAGAGTGTACAGCGTGCATCCTTCCCAGTAAGAGTGTTTTTATCTCAGAATACTTTTTTATCATGTACCACGTTGGTACATGGTTCCAAGACTTTAAAATCGTGTAAAAGAAACTTACCAAGCCACATGCCGAGACGGGGGTTTGTTACAAAATTATAGCCAATGGGAAATTCCTTTGAGAGAAGCTTCAATTTCACGGTGTCCGTTGAGGCTGAGAGTTGTTTGTGGTAATATTCATCGATATAAATCAATAGATGTGCCCAGAGCACCTTGACATCGGTAATAAACTGCGTCTCTGTGTGTATCGTATCTGGTTTACATAAAACCGATCTACTTGACCCGTACAATCGCTAGCGGCGAGATTTGCTGTGGTGCTACTTATTTTGGTTGTTGACAACGAATAATGATAGGTAAAAACGTCCGGCGTCCACCGCGTCCTGCAACCGACTAGAACGGAAAGAGTGAGCTCACTCTTCCCAAGGTTGACATGATTGCGTGCGCCCTGAAGTTTGGTAGGGCCTATCTTAGGTTCTACGATTTATGGTATTATTATTATTTTGTTTCCGCCGTATTACATTACAGCTAGCCGTTTTGAAAAACAGTGCCTTTTTGTAATGCGGCGGTTCAACGCATTGCCGCATTGTCATTGCGATACGTTCTTCAATAAGGCGGCCCACGTTCAGCCGTATTGTATTACTGCTTATATTATAGGGTGACCAAATTTTAAAAAACATAATTTAAATAAACAAAATCAAAATTAATTTCATTCATCCGAAAAAACTGACCGATTACTTACGGTATTCCTTAATATTTTTAGGGTTCCGTAAAACGTAAAAACGGAACCCTTATAGATTCGTCATGTCTGTCTGTCTGTCTGTCTGTCTGTCTGTCTGTCTGTCCGTCCGTATGTCACAGCCACTTTTTGCCGAAACTATGAGAACTACACGGTTGAAACTTGGTAAGTAGATGTATTCTGTGAACCGCATTAAGATATTTACAAAAGTTAAAAAAAAAAAAAAAAATTAGGGATGCCCCCCATACTGAGAACTGAAACTCAAAAATGTTTTTTTCATCAAACCTACACGTGTGGGGTGTCTATCGATAGGTCTTCAAAAATGATGTTGAGGTTTCCAAAATAATGTTTGTCTACACTGTATAATTTGCGCGAGAGACGCTTCCAAAGTGGTAAAATGTGTGTCTCCCCCCCCTCTAACTTCTAAAGTAAGAGAATGAAAAATCTAAAAAAAATATATGATGTACATTACTATGAAAACTACCAACGAAAATTAGTTTGAACTCGATCTGATGAGTAGTTTTTTTTTAGTACGTCATAAATACACTATTATTAAAACTTCGATCAAAGTTACAACGAACTACAAAAACTATGTGTACTATGTATATTATGTTACTTGCTGCAACGGAACCCTTCATGGGCGAGTCCAACTCGCACTTGGCCACTTTATTTTACAACATTTTACCTCTCACATAAAGTTTGAAAGCCTATAAATTGATATCGGTGACGGTACACCTAAGAAACATGGTGCACTTCCATAGACAAGGGTCTATCATCGAGATTTGACTCCGGGTGAGCTCCCGCCAGAAGCTCTGCGGTCAGCCCTGAGTGTCGCTTCTCCATACTCGGCCTGCGATACACAACGGCTACTTGCATGGCTTGCTCCACTCAGGACCTCCCTTGAGCTTCTGGCTCCCGCATTTTTTTTAATACACTCCAGAGGTAGTAGCGCCAAGACTAGATGGAGTCGGTGTGCTCCGAGTCGGATCTGGGTCTCATGTAACCAACTCGGTCCGATTTAGTCTTAACAAGGTGGACGGTGGAAACGAAATAGTTTCCAAGTAACACCCACACACCCAGGGTGACAAGTGACACTCCAATAATATTGTGTACAATCCCCCCGAACTCCAGAATCCACTGTCACTTTAGCAATTTAGCAACACACTTAAGGCTTGTTCGCATTAAGCTAGTGTATTAGTCTAGTAGAGAGTAATTTAGTGGCTAAAATACTCGCTACTATTCAAAAATCGTTCGCACCGTGCTTTAGTACAGTTCACAAGTGAGTAGGGTTTTGCAACATGAAGCGTCTACAACGCAATAAAATAAATAAGCTGATTACGCTTGTTTTACTTGCTTGTTTTTATAGAGCGGGGACTTAACATTCCACAAACATTAATGTTCCACATAATATAAAGAAACAAACTTTAATGTAGTATCTTCACTCCAGCGAAACGACAAAACGACATTTTGGCGGCAACCACAGACTAGTTAGTAAAGAGATGCGGCAACTAATGAACTCGACTAATTTGACAGGTTCGCACTCGTTTAGCCGATGAACCAGAGAGCACAGACGCGTGGTGGGGATGCTACTCGCCCGTTGAAAATAGAACAAAATGGATTGACTCGACTAAATTATTCACTAGACTACTCGACTAAATTTTTACGGTTCATACACGTTTAGTTGCTAAATTACTCGCTAATAGACTAAATTACTAGCCTAATGCGAACAAGCCTTTACAGTACCTATTCAATGCCATAGTTGTTGTTATGTCAGGCAGTGCCATGAGTGTTAAGAATCGGAACTACAAATTGTGAAAGAGGCGGCTAATCTCTCGCTTCATTACTTAACGGCTAGCCGTGTTGAATGACGTATGGCGTCGAATACATTCCGGCGGTTTTTTAATCAGCCGTATTCAATCCGGCTGATCGTTAAACCGCCGCTTTACAAAACGGCCCTCAACCAACTAAGCCACCAGGCCAGCCAGTTTAATGTTTTTACTCTTTAAAGTTTTGGTTTCTAATTTTGATCATTATTTTGGAAAAATTTGGTCATGTACCTACGTTTCATTTAGCATACCTACTTAAGGGGGCGCCTAAAGCCAGAAAACGAAAAAAGGACATTTTCGACGCCGCTCACTGAAGTTAAGAAACTAAAAACTATGACAAAAAAAATATTGACGTATGGGTACAATCAAGAAGAAGCACAATAACCGAATAGAATTTTAAAAATAGATCAGAGTTTTTTACAATAAAAAAATAAAAATGACACCGGTAAAACCCGTTTTAATTCGAGTACTCGAAATTATCAGCGATGACCCCATATTATTTTTTGGTAATAAAACTCCTATTTGTACGTTCTAGTAAAGTAACCGAACACTTTTTTAAATGTATGTTTAGTTATTGAGTAATTAAATAAAACTTGGTCAAAAATGGACTCCTGATTAAATATTGATTTTTCCTCCAAACTGTGTCATGCTATTCTCGACTTTATGTACATCACATTAAGAAACGCGTCGCGCGGGTGAAATCTGATTTTTTCCTGGCTTTAGGCGCACTCTTAACAAAAAATATTTACCCCGTGCGAAGCCGGGACGGGCCGCTAGTATTAAATAACCGTAAAAAGCTAATAAGCCGTGAGTTCACCGCGGGACAAAGCTAGAGTAAATATTTAAAAAAATTGCGATATCAATGATTTTATCTAATTCCCTTAACTATACAAACGGAAATTACGTCATTAGTACCAATTTATTTCTAAAACAAAAATTGAACATTGCTCAGTTTTTATATGATCATTAGATTCATAAGTTAGTTGTACCTACATTAAATAATTTTACCTACTCTTCACACAGCAAATATTTACCAACACTATTTAAACATGTTTGCCGTATCACTGTTTATACTAACTATGTAGATTATGTTACGTTTGTGTTGTAATTTTATTGTACCGGCACAAAACACACGTCTATAATCTTTATAAGCCTGTGTACTATGCAGCGTCACAGTAGATACTGTCTTTACGAGATACGGTGGCGACGAGATCTCTACATTCAACACTAACACTAAAGATGTAGCCACACCTATCACTATATTCACTGATTTTTTTAGTAGTGGTAAGACTCTTAGCAGATTCCGCCTGGGGAAGTACCACACCTTTGCCAGTTATTCCACGGCCAAGCAGTACTGTGTAAACTGTGTTCCGGTATGAAGGGCAATGTTTCCAGAGAAATTACAGGGCTTAGAGATATATCTCTTAGTCACTCTTTTAAAAAAAAAACATATGTACATATTTGTAAAATGTGTGGTACGTTGAAAATGGTGAAGTGCTTTTCTTCTGTACTTCATTCTACCATCATGTATACCTACTAGGTACTGTGTTCCGATAAGAAGGGCGATAAATCATTGATGGTCCTACGTGAACTTGATTTCGATAAAAAAATGTATGTGTACTTTTTTTTTTTTATTTAAATTTGCCACTCCACAGCCTCCGAGGTGCGTGACTTTTGTCATTTCAAATCTTATATATATATCAAATCTTATATATTTTTTACATATTTCTAGGATTAGCAGAAGTAGAGGAAAATAAGGGGGGAGTTGGGAACATTTTAAACCTATTACTAGTGCTCGTCTGTTGAGCCGATCACTACCGGTTGTATGTGTACTTATGTATGTACCTACGCACGCAAGAAGTTAATAGGGACCTACTTCTCTTCTCGTGCTAAGAAGTCTAACTACAGTCATTCATCACTTGAAGAGTTTATTTGTTCGCGCTAATCTCAGGAACTACTGGACCGATTTAAAAACTCTTTCACCGTTAGATATGTACGTGATCCCTGAGTGCTATATAATATGCAGCACGACCGAAGCCGGGGCGAACCGCTAGTAATAGATGATATCTTCAACGCAAGAAGTATTAACCTGATGTTACGTTCAGAATGTTGACTAGGTAACTTCAGGGTGCCGATTTTTAGTCAATTCAATTCATTTATTCGAACCATAAATTCATAAGAATACTTGGTAAAGTCATTAACAAAAAGGCAAGGAATCCGTGTACATAATAAGATAAAATAACAATGTCAAAATGAATAAAGCGGCTGTAAAGGAGCCTCGTCAATCGAATGCAGCTGTAAAAAGGCTTTGTCAAAGACAACATAACAAATAATTAATACATACAGTATACAGATAACACATGAGCACAAACAATGGTACATCAAAAGTTTTATAAATCTATTATTTTACCTTATTACAAGATTCTAGTTGCGACACATTTCTCTTCCATACTTTACTATCTTTTACAAAGTATAGTATATTATAATATGCCTTGCTCAATAGGTAGCTTTTCATTTAATTTTTAAACTTGGTTTCATTGAGACCTTCGACTTGTGCAGGGATTGCATTCTAGAAGCGAATACCATTACATTTGAAAGAGTTATTTGTTTTCTGAAGTCTGCACTTAGGATATACAATTTTGTGTTTATGGTATATGGGATTCAGATCATTAATAGCGTATAAAGTAGCGGTATTTCAAAAAAAATGCTCTCACTATTTTCTACTCGCCAAAAGAAGTATACCTTTTAAAGATTTTTTGGTCGTGGCCTTGATTTCGATAAAAAAATCTAATGTTAAAGAGTGGTTACGGAAATGGGAGGTGTGAACGCGGTCTTATGTCAGCAATGATGCGATGGTGACTGTGTTTTATTTACGTCTGGGCAGTACCGCGGTGGCGGTCGCGGCATGGCGGATCTACTTCGGAGCCGTAAATACAAATATTACACAATTTATTGACCATTGACCATCGGAGCCGAATTTTACTAGTATTCAATGCGAAAGTTTGGATTTTTCTTGCTCAATCATGTTGGAACGGCTGAACGGATCAAGTTGAAATTTAGAACAGATTATAGTCTGCAATACTACATATTTTATTACGGGAAAACAACGGAAACGGGAACTACGCGTGTAAAATCGCGGAGCGGTGCTAGTATCATAAATGCGAAAGTTTGTATGTTTGTTGCTCAACCACGTCGAACGGCTGAACGGATTGGGTTGAAATTTGTGAAACTATGCGAGTAAAACCGCGAGGCACTGCTATTTATCTATAAGGTAAATATAAAAATAGAAAATTGAGATACGCATTGTTGAGGGGCCCCGGCAAGAAACCGAACAAAATATTTAGAAAATTAGAAGGAATCTCAAAAATTTTGCGTAATTTCCGAAAAAATTACAGCAAATAACCATCTCATTCATAAGCTTTCAAACCAAAAAAACTGCATCAATATCTTGTTTATTCGTTTGAACCATGTTCTTTTCAGAAGCTGGTCTGGTATACGAAGCCAAGCGGAGTCGCCTCTTGCCAACAAACGCGGAAAATTTGGTGTTCATTCATCACAATTTACCACTTGTTAATTTTGAGTATTATTAATTAATGATAAATATAAAATTATAGAAATATAGACGTTGGTTGTAAAATTGTAAAAATATAAGCGATTATAAAAATAAAAACGGTTTCAATAACCTATTGTGGTATAATTTGCCCTTTGTAAAATAATGTTGTATTTTAGAATTTTACTATTCGGTATCCGGCCGGATACTGAATTACTATCCGGTATCCGGCCGGATAGTGAAAACAAGGCCGGGTGGGCCGGATACCGGATAGTTGCCGGATATCCGTTTCATCTCTAGTTTGAACCTAGCTTACCTTGTATTCTATGGATAGAACACGTCAATTTCGTAATAGCCCTATAACACAATACGACAATACGAGTATAACTTTCCTTATTATTAATTATTATCAGTAGGCAGTGTATTAGGCAGTGCCCCGCGGTTTTACCCGCGTAATTCCCATTACCGTAATTTTCCTGCGATGTAAATATGTATGTAGGTATGTGCTATTCCAAACGATATTCTAGCATAAGTATAAGCAGCCCACTAAATGTTCCCACTGCTGCGACTCTTCTCTCGCAAGGAGAAAATCAAGGTCATAATCCACCACGCTGGCCCAGTGCGGGTTGGCGGATGACGCACTACCTCGAAAGGTTCTAGGAGCATGCCAGTTTCCTCACTGTTTTTTTCCTTCAACGGTTTAAGGTGGCGACATTACGCACATGATCTCCAAAAGACAGGTGCGCGTGGGAATCAAACCGGGGGGTCTACCGCCTAACGAAAAACGCTTTGATGCTTTGACGCTTTGGCATTGCCGTCTCTTTCATTTCAAGCGAGAAGAAAAGAGACAGCAATGTCTAAGCATCAAAGCGTCAAAGCGTTTTTCGTTAGGCGATAGAAGCGCCGGAGCTCCGGATCGGCAATTGCCGTTTTCCCGACTAACTCAGGCTTAACTTATCTAAAGACGGTTACAAATGTTAAAAAAAATACCTTCACAAAAGAAAAATACTGACATTATCGGTTTTGAGAAGTTTTACTAAAATCAGCTCAGTAGTTTTATTTTTAATTGAAGTCGGTTATAATTTACAAAAAATAAAGCGGCCAAGTGCGAGTTGGACTCGCCCACGAAGGGTTCCGTTGCAGCAAGTAACATAATTTACATAGTACCTACGACCTACGCATCGCATAGTTCTCGTAGTTCGTTGTAACTTTGATCGAAGTTTTAATAATAGTGTATTTATGACGTACTAAAAAGAAACTACTCATCAGATCGAGTTCAAACCAATTTTCGTTGGTAGTTTGCATGGTAATGTACAGCATATTTTTTTTTAGTTTTAATTTTAGAAATAAGAGGGGGAGGACACACATTTTACCACTTTGGAAGTGTCTCTGGCGCAAATTATTCAGTGTAGACAAAAATTATATTAGAAACCTCAACATCATTTTTGAAGACCTATCTATAGACCCCACACGTGTAGGTTTGATGAAAAAAAAAATGTTTGGGTTTCAGTTCTCAGTATGGAGGGCAACCCTATTTTTTCTTTTTTTTCTAGACATGACGAATCTTTAAGGGTTCCGTTTTACGGAACCCTAAAAACTAATTATAATTGATCCGTCAGCGTCAGTTACATTTAAACATATTGTACACGTTTTTTCTTTTGTTTCACAAACAAAAAATGACGAAGATACAGTGCTTAGAAGTTTCGAATGACGTCACTTCGTCTTTTATAGGCCCCCACTCTGGAAGTTTGACGATAATATATATCGTTGTCGATTTTTAATAACTTGGTAAAACAAAAAAAAAACGTTTTTTATATTTTTTTTCATATTTTAATGACGGACTAATTAGAATGGTTTATTTTTAACCCAGTCATCATCTGAATGATGTAATTTTTTTTAAGGGGTCTGTGGCAATTGGCTTCAATGTGCTTTTAATACTCTATTGCCTTCCCAAACTTTTGGCCAGCGCAGTAGGCCCATTAATATACATTAATGTCGTTTATGAAACATTAGTCATTAAATCAGGAAAATAGGAACGATTGGAAGTAGGTACCTGAATGTCGTGCAAATAACCTGTTTATTTTCGCAGTAGTAAGATTTTCCTTATTGAAATTACATATCATTGAACAATGAAACAACGAGACATCAAAATGATTAACAAGTACCTATTTTAACCTAGTTTTCTCAGAGCAACCCATGCAAACATTGTTTTTTCTATAAAAAAGAGTGAAGGACGACCAGGACATGCGCCTGATGGTAAGTAACACCACTTGTGCATTATAACGCAATAAATCACTGTCTAACACTACACTACACTGTCTAACACTACACTACACTGTCTAACACTTTGTCGACTAAACTCCAGAGGAAAATATATAGGGACTGCGGATGTATTTCGAACATTCACTTATGTAAAAGCCTCAAAACTAATATGGTGGAGGCAGGGCCGGATTTAGAGGTGCCCCGGGGCAGAGCTTCGTTGGGGATGTTGAAATACACCAACTAGGTTAAGATCATACTCGTTAACGGAGGGTGTACCTACCGCCGAACTGAAACTGTATTATTACCTTTGATATTGCTCCCCCTTTTCTTTTCGTTTAAATTTATGGAGACAGCACCAGCAAAGGCGGTAGAAGGGCGGGTGCCGTTCGCACCGGGTTCGGAGTTAAACTATTCGTGGCACATATACCTAGAACATTATGCTACATACAAATGACAACTTATAATATAATCAGATATTATAAAACCACGGTAGGTTAGGTTGGTTTATAATCTAACATCAAATTGTGATCTAACTGTTGTAACAATTTTACTGTGACGAATATTTCAACAAAGAACACGGATCTTTTTGTATCTATGGTCTATAGTGGCAAAAAAAAAATTAAACAAAACAAACTGCAGAATTTTCTCTTGCACACAAAGTAGGTATAACTCTCGCAATTATGCTGACATGGCCGAGATAGAATTCAAATGAAATGGAATCTGCAGTTGAGTACTTACTGATAAGAGAACATAATAGAATGACACACGCCTTGCGTACCACTTACACACACTAATAGACTTAGAAAGATAATGCACTTCACTTTTCTTAGAAATCTATTCATCAAACTCGTGACAAATGATTTCAAAATGTTGGATTTTACATATTATAATATTATTGGATGTATAAAAATCCAGTGTTGTGATGTTTGTTTGTAGTCAACAACTTCAACCAAGACAACCGATATTCATGAAAGTGTTGGAAAATAGTACAAATGTTATTTTTTACAGCTGGAAAACAACTGGAACGGCATTTACCCAGATAAAATCGTAGGGCACTACTAGTAAAGTATTTTTTACTCGACGTATTATATTATTAACGGTGACCCCCCATAATTTACGACTTTGACCGCGCCTGCTTCTTTCTCGACGACTTTAGAAAATAAGTGTTGCTCAAGAAACTGCCTAGGTAAATCCTTTGATAAAATTAAATAAATGTGTTTTAAGACTTCAATGGGTAAATCCTATGTGCTTTTCTAGGTTCAAATCTATCGACGTTCCAAATTCCCGCCATATCTATTAACTTCTCCCAACGTGCTTGAGCAACAAATATTCAAACTAGGTTTACTCTCGAGATACACCTGCTTTCTTGCGGAGTAGGTACCTACTTTTATACATGTATAGGTATTAAGTAGATTATTTTGAAAAAAACTTGCGTCTCAATGCTTCCGTGGTGGTGCTCAATGCAATTAAATTGACTAAAATTCCAGAAATATGAGCAGGTTTAAAACATTTATGTTCTGGAATATGTACCTATAGGTAGATATAACATATATTGGGTATGTGCGATGTACGTACATCTAAAAAGGTCCAAAGACCTTACCTTAAAATAGAGAGACACTTTATTATGCGCACTAAAAATTACAGTGAAAACAATAAATTAGGCCAGGGTTGTCCAAACTGCAATCCTTCGCGGGTTAATCAACAGCTGACGGGCCGCAGAAAAAATACATTCAGTCTTCAAGTAAATTTACACGTTTATCGGTTCTTCGCTAATTTGTCTTTAATAATCATATAAGGTCAACCGGGGCTAATCCGTCACAATACTTTGAACGGCATATTCATATGATTATAACAAACATATTGTGTATCATTTTAAGCTGTACGTTATGGTAGAAGATATGAAATTTTATCTAATTTCTTATTTTAATACCATATAATGACATTTTAAATAACTTCTACGTGTAAATAACGTTTCTATGAAAGCTGGGATTTTTAGACGCAATAGCCCTAGATGGGGCAAAAGCGTCTTTAACTAGTATTGTGGGATTGGAAGAGCTAATAACAATTACAGTCACAATAATTTGTAAAAATATTAGTTTTATAGTACATTATTATCTTGAACACCAACTTCTGGTCTTAGTTTAGGGAAAGTAGTCGAACAAAAATATTCGGGGCTATGGCGTCTAATTTTCTTCGTTTCTAGTAGACGCATTGGCCCCATCCTAGATTCTAGGGGTGCTAAACATTTTTTTAAAGTTTGGAATCAAACTACAAGTCCGAAATTATGAATCATTTATTAGAACAACGGAGTATGACGGCTTTTTGGCCGTCTTACAATCATTCCAAAAGTAGAGAGTTTCATAAAAACGCGTGAGATCTTTTGGTTTAGTATCTATGTAACATATTATATTACGTTACCAACATTAATAATCCTGCAATAATCGATAAATCACGGTATTTTTCACAGTATCAATCAAGTATTATATTATTAGGAACTTCACCACGGAACGCTACTACGGTTGTATGTAGTTATTGTTTTTCTTTTGTAGTGCTGCACCATATTGGAAATCTTAAAATAAAAAAACAGAATTAATACATATTACTATAATATAAAATGAAAAAAAATTATCCCCGCCAAAGGAAAAAACACCTACCCTACTATTCGTGAGTAGCTATCCCACATTAAACGTATCCTAAGTCAGGATGCGGATAATTAAGATCGTACTAAGTTTCATCGACATCCATTCATAGATTTAAACTGATAGGTACAAACAAACCGACAAACAGACACATATTTTGAAATCTATAGTTTTGGGTTCAGTAGTATAGCCACACCCTCGTCACTGGCTAAACGGCGCGAGCTTAGTACCTACTCGTTCGCGTCCTCCCGGGTGTACTAAAATCACAAGGCCGCCGGCCGTTTGCCTGAGTTGACGTGCGAACGAACGCCGAGTGCGCGCATAAATAATGTCGCGGCGTTATTGTATTGTGAATGGCTGCAATAGCAAGAAACTGAAATGTAGTAGTAATTTACCCCATTTTTATTATGTCGCATTAAGTTTAATAAAAAATTTGACGAGATACTATTTTTAAATATTCATAATATAAATAATTAATGATACTAATTTGTTTATTTATTCGACGGTATGAAAACAACTTACAACTACCTACTTTGTATAACCAAAATAAACTTCAGTATCAATTGACTATAAAACGTACCTACTTAAAAAAAAAGCTATAGAATTTTTAACCGAATTCAAAGAAGGAGGCGGTTCTGGGCTTAATTTTAATTGGATGTAAGTATGTTTCGCGATAGCTCAGCTAATTGTGAACCATTTTTAACCCCCGACCAAAAAAGGGTGTTATAAGTTTGACGTCGATTTTTTTAAAAAGGTATATTTTTGTGCGGTGGTTCTTAGCTATGTTTGGTTAATATCGATTCAAAATGCCCCCCTCCACAAAATCGCGGACAAAATATTTTTTCACAACCTACCTCTATATGGGTATCAAATGAATGGGCTTGTCTAATGGAGTACTGTAGTGGTAGGACTATTAGCAGAGTCCGCCTGAAGAAGTACCACACCTTTGTCAGTTCTTCTACCGCCAAGCAGTAATGTGCAAACATTACTGTGTTCCGGTTTGAAGGGCAATGTTTCCAGTGAAATTACAGGGCTTAGAGATATAACATCTTAGATCTCTGGGTGACGAGCGCAGTGCAGTGCTAGGTAATAATTTGGACTCTTTATGTTCCAATAGCTGCGTCACTGTGCTGTTATGTGACAGGCATGTTTCTTACCATCAGGCACATGTCCTGCTCGTCTCGTCACTCTTTATTTCAAAAAAACACAGTAACGTTTGCACATTACTGCTTCGCGGTAGAATAACTGGCAAAGGTGTGGTCCTTCCCCAGGCGGACTCTGCCAAGAGCCCTACCACTACTACCACCTACCACCATTTCGTACCCTACAACCCTAGCACGTTTGGTCAATGACGTAAGCAGACGACAAGTCACACGGTGCGCACGGCATTTACAACTCTGCGTGGGTGTGTTAAGGTGTATTTTGCTTACAAGTAACAGTAGGTAAGTAGTATACGACAGTTTAGGTTATTATCGTGTAGGTATTTGCACTTTTGTATGGAAGTGATGCATCTGTTACGAAGTAACTATTTTCTGATCTGTGGTATAGCAATCAAACTTTTAAAAAAGTAAGTTACTTTAGGTACAATGTAGGTAGGTACAGATTTTTAATTATTCCTTTAATATATGATAGATTTACCATTATTATCCTAAAATTAAAAGGTTTAGGAGCACTGAGAATGGGGTTATTGCGTTACAATAGACGCAATCACCCCAACAGGACAGACGCAATAGCCTCAAAACAAAAACATAATCTACAAATTTTAAATTGCATGTTGTGTGAAGATCTTAAGCTAATTATGTTAAATAATGAAAACAACATGTTAGCAATAAAACAATAAAAGTACTTACGGTATAAAAACATCGATTCACCCAAAAATAACTTAGGTTACAAAAGATTTAAATTCACGTGTCGTCACACAAGAAGGGTCGAGAAATAACGAAAAATGTAAGATGGCGGAAAAATTCAAAAAATGAGCTCTGTTGTGATATCTATTGATGGCTTTTTGTACTTTTAGTGCCAAAGACTAAAAAAAGATGGTGTGAGTACTTCTAAGTTACGCGTTTCGTAAGACAATTGAAATAGATGCTTTAGCCCCGTAGACGACATCACCCCGGTTGACCTTATATCAATATCAACTTCTACATTCGTTGTTGCTTGATAATTGCATGTAGAAGTGATTCATCGTACATTATTTTTGGATTAAAACATGCGTCGCGGGCCGCATAAAAACAAGACGCGGGCCGCGGGCCTTTGCTTGGAAAGCCCTGCATTAGACAAAGACTTAGAGAGGGTTCACACGGCGCGGCTGGCAACCGCGCCCGCGCGCGGGCGCGGCAGATTTCCATATAAAATTGAATTCAATACACACGACGCGCTTTACGGCCGCGGCGGCTGCGGCAGCCGCGCGGCCCCCGCGTGGCTGCGCGCGATTCTTGCGCAGTAGCTTTCCGGAGCAGAAACCGCGAAAACCTGCGGTCTCGTGAGTATTGAAACAAAAAACCGTCGCGCGGCGCGGCGACGCGCCCGCGGGCGGGCGTGGTTGGCAGCCGCGCCGTGTGAACCGGCTCTTACGAAGTGCTTTAATTGTCGGCCTTTTGTGGTCAACTAAAACATTATATTTGTATCGAAATGGACCGAAGAAGTTGTCACCTTAATTATTACAAGCCATACAGATGAAACTTAACTGTTTCATTCAAATAATCTTTACCTTTGGTAAGAAGTTTAAATTGTATGAATATGCAAAGGTGAAACTGTATGTATTGATTAATTTTGACATATCTACGTTGCTTTAGTATAGATGATCACATTCAAAAAGTTTTTTAGACACCAACCCCTAACTTTAATGTAATTTTGGAACGAAGTTTTACTTATGGCACGCTTGGAGGAGATAGGAATTTGCTGCGTGACTAACTGCAAAAAAATAATTAGACTAAAACCGTACGAAAAATATACAACGGAAGTAACGCGTAAAAACTACCAGTTACCAGTGTTGCCCACTTTATTTTTCAGATAATCATAAGTAATAAAATTAAGCATTTTTTTTCCAAATTGTGTTGCTTGTTGTTTCTCTATTATCCGAAGGAACTTAATTCCTACCTGGTGTGCTGGTTGCCCATGACACCACATCTTTCTTGTTAATATTCTTATTCATTCATCTATTCAGAATACCTAGCTACCTACCTACAAGATAGAAACCACTCGCCGTCATGTCCTTCTGTTTACAAACAAATTCCTTGAACAATAAGAATGAATTTAATAAAATCAGTAAACCGTCTTGTTTTTCTTATCATACTAAACTTACCTATATACCTATAGTAGGTATTTTTCTGTTTTCCTAAAATGAATAGAGAAAAGGCAAAAAGTTTCAGCTCGAATTTCTTTGAGACCGGTTCCCCTTAGTTTTATTTCTTCCGTGTTTAATTATTTTTAACTAATGTACATGACAATGTACAATATTATGTGAAACTCAACAGCGTTTTCCGGCTCGTAAAATAGGTACCTATGTGGTTCTAAACAGATCGGACAGGTAAACACAGAAGGTAATAATAGGGTTTATTTTTTTGTACGAACAAACAAAACTCAAAATAGAAACAAAAACCTGAACGCAAAAAATCTTTGGCAAGGCCACGCTGGCAAGGGTTTCAAAACATACATTGGACTTGATTAGGTTGTGGACGTCTGTCTACTCTGTTTCTACGAAAACGTAATTTCGAAATAAACTCGCGACTTTCCAACTCCGATTCTACTTCGACCGTCGTTTTGTCCGTTTAAATGTTCTAAGCTTATTCTAATTAGAGTAGACTTAGAACATTTAAACGTCAAACAATATTCTATCGGACGAAACGAAGTAGAACGAGAGAAGGAACGTCACGGGTTTTTTTTTCGAAATTACGTTTTCTTAGAAAGATATTAGACGTCCAGTTTCTAGCAAACTTTGAACGGAAATTTAAATTATATACTAATTCGATAAAAAAACAATATGTAGGTAAATAGGGTTGGATCAACCAACCCTATTTACATTTTATTTTACATATTTTTTTTAGTTAATTATAAGTATTAGTTTAGTTGTCATATTTATATATAATACCTATTATTTTTTACACGTGAGGTACATACCGAAATCCTTTCCCATATTAGGATTAGTTAGTTGAATCCGTTTAATTCGCTGAATAGGGTAGGAAGTGTCTTACTGGTTCAAAACGTCAAATCTATTGTTGGGTCACTGCGATCTCGTTTTTATTCCAATGCCACATAATAATTTACCAAATAAACACTGGCTTAAAACACACTGTTGTTATAATAATTGAGGTCACAATTGTTACAAATCGCGCGTATCAGCAATGGGTAAACTTGTGCAATTCGCTAAAGAACTTTGTTTATCGCAAAGAGAAAGTTTTTGTCGTGGTTTGTGGCGAGAAGCGACGCGAGCTCTCCGCTCGGCTGACGCGCGTTTACTGAATGACTGGATTTGTTTGGAATCAGTTGGTTGGGCTCACTACAACACAAACTGTACTCTAGACAATGCAGACAGAGTAATATTATTCTTTGAAGTGGACTCGTCAAGTATTGCAATTCGCAACGCTGCGTTGGGTGACTGAGCTGTGAATCACATCTGACCGACCCAACACAACAACATTTACAGCTCGCCTTTGTTCGGGATTACGAGTAGTACCTACCTGTTCGCCTGTCCCGTTGGACAGCCCGACAACAAAGTGAACAACTCGCCTGCCACTTTATTTAGATTGTCAATTTACTCAATTAAGACAATTTTCTCTTTAATTGATGAAGTTTGATGTTAAGGCGCGTCCCCGAGCAAAACGCAACGTTAGCTTTTTTTTAGCAGTTTTTACAAGGAGAGAATAAGAATATAAATATACTTATTGCTCGCACTGTGTAATAATAGGTCTTAAAAATATATAAAAAATGACAACAGTGTACCCTTGACGGGTGTGCATCATTAACAAGCGTTTTTTTAAGATTTTGGAGTTATCTACTCTTTATCCTTTATCCAAAGTAAACAACAACCAGTTACATAAAAAATACATTAAAATTCTGCAAAATCTTGACTCCTAAATTACAGTTTTTTTGTTTTATAACTGTATACCCAAAATGTTTTTGTACTCACACCAACAACGTATACCTAGGCAAATTTGATTACGAACACTGTGGTAGAATTGTTTTTGACGATGAAAGAAGAAATCAGATTTTACTAAGAGTTTCTTCTAAAATTTCTATAAAATAATCCGAATTATATAATAAAACTAGCTGACCCCGCAAACGTTGTTTTGCCATATAAATAAAGGTATGAAAAATAGCTAGTAGCCGATTCTCAGACCTACTGAATATGCATATAAATTTTGGTTAAAATCAGTAAAGCCGTTTCGGAGGAGTAAGGAAACAAACACTGTGACACGAGAATTTTATATATAAGATATAAGTACGAAGTTCCTTATGGCTTGGAGGAGATAGGAATTAGCTGCGGGATCGAACTGAAATAAAAGTAAGGCTAAAACCGTAAGAAAAATATAAAACGGAAGTGACGCGTAAAAACTGCTCGTGACCCGTTTTGCCAACTTTATTTTTCAGTTGAACGTAGGTACCATAAATAATAAAATAAGCATTTTTAGGGTTCCGTAAAACGTAAAAACGGAACCCATAAAGTTCGTCATGTTTGTCTGTCTGTCTGTCAGTCCGTATGTCACAGCCACTTTTTGCCGAAACTATGAGAACTACACTATTGAAACTTGGTATACTGTATTATGTGAACCGCATTAAGATTTTTACAAAAAAAATATAAAAAAAATGAAAAATTTGGGTTGCCCCCCATACTTAGAACTGAAACTCAAAATATTTTTTTTCATCAAACCTACACGTGTGGGGTGTCTATCGATAGGTCTTCAAAATAATGTTGAGGTTTCTAAAACCATTTTCGTATACACTGAATAGTTTGCGCGAGACACACTGCCAAAGTGGTAAAATGTGTCCCCCCCCCCCCTCTAACTTCTAAAGTAAGAGAATGAAAAACTAAAAAAAAATATGATGTACATTACCATGTAAACTACCAACGAAAATTGGATTGAACTCGATCTGATGAGTAGTTTTTTTTAGTACGTCATAAATACACTATTATTGAAACTTCGATCAAAGTTACAACGAACTACAAGAACTATGTGTACTATATATATATCATGTTACTTGCTGCAACGGAACCCTTCATGGGCGAGTCCAACTCGCACTTGGCCACTTTATTTATTTGCAAGTTGTGTTGCTTCTCTATTACCCGAAGGAACTCCGTTCCTACCTGGACGTCTACTCTAACTCTACGAAGACGTATTTTCGAAAAAAAAACTCGCGACTTTCCTACTCTCGTTCTGCTTCGTTTCATCCGATACAACTTTGTTTGTCGTTTATATGTTCTAAGCATACTCTAATTAGAATAGGGTTAGAACATTTAAACGGACAAAACGATGGATCGAAGTAAAATCGGAGTAGGAAAGTCAGGAGTTTAAAATATCGAAATTACGTTTTCGTAGAAAGAGAGTAGACGTCCAGGACGTCTAGGACGTCCACGTTCCACGACACCTTCGTTTTTGTCTTTTTAACCGACTTCAAAAAAGGAGCAGGTTCGATGTTCGACTGTAATTTTTTTTTCTATGTATGTTCACCGATGTTTACGCCATTATTTGTGGGCCGATTTTCAAAATATTTTTTTATTAAAAACACTACACTACACAGATTTTTTCGTGGGATGTGAATTGAACTCAAGCGTTACGTTTGTAAGTGAAAGTTTCGTTCGAGTTACCTCGGGTCTCGGGACCAGCGAGGGTACCTGTGATAACCTATACGCCTATAGCACTCAGGGATCATCTAGGTATCCAACGGTGAAAAAAAAATTGAAATCGGTTTTGTAGTTCCTGAGATTAGAGCGTTTAAACAAAACACTTCTTCAGCTTTATATATTCGTATAGATTTTCCTTAAACTGAAAACTTCTTCAGTCGCACCAGCGCACCACAGACCACACATGTCTTTTATTTTTTTTTTAATTTATTCCTGGCCATGTTCCTATTATACTCCTTCAGCCGCATCTTTCACAAAGTTTGTAATTGTTTCTAATAAATATTAAAATTATTCAATGGTTTTGACGTGATAACCTGATAACGTCTTATAATTCGATGAAGCCGGCTGCACGCCCACAAAACATGACGTCATGTACCGTTACCGCGTTACCGTCGGTCGTTACCTCGCCACATGTTTGTTACAGTTGTATTAATTATTTCGACCAGTAGTTCAAGCGGGGATGTAGCTCAGTGGTAGAGCGTTCGCTTTGCATGTGAAATGCCCCGGGTTCGATCCCCGGCATCTAAAAGCTTTTTTGCATTGTTTTGATTGAAAATGACTAAATTCTACTGATTACTTTTTACATACAAATCTATTAAACAAATGAAATTAAAATTTTCTTTTGAAAAATACTACCATTCCATCAGTATTTTCTTAAGACGTTGTCACGTTCTATCGTCAGTAAACCGACTTTACAGACAAACATTTTTTTAATAGTTATTTTAGTTTCACTTCTGCCGTGTGGTCTTAAAAAGCAAATACACATTATTTCATACAAAAAAAATTAAACCGACTTTAAAACCACAAAATAAATGAGTGAGTAGCACTTACAATACTTAATTATCTTATTTATTTTTCACGTTTCAGATCCTATTTGTGGTTTTGAAGTCGGTTTAAATATATATTTTCGCATAGGAATACAATTTATGTCTTTCTGGTATAATTATGGCCAACAAAGCATCTTAAAAAAAATGTATTTTTTCCTACACAAAATAAAAAAGTGTATTTGCCCGGTCTAAAAGCATCGAACTCTTCGTAACAAGAGCGGCCACAGCGCACGAAGTAACTATTTTCTGATCTGTGACAGCGCGCACTCCTGACGCGCATAGAGCTAAGCAGTGCTAGAGAGGACAACAAAATCTTTTTTTTTGGGATATGTATTTTCACAAAAATTGTAGCACAAGAGTTGTTTTCATATCAAAAGAGTTGTTTATTTAAATGTACAGAACATGTTAAATGAATGCAGGATGATTACCATTAACACTGCATAGCATTGGTTACGTGTTTAGCATATTATTATGCATGTTACATGGTTTGACTAAGTATTCAATGTAAATTTCGGCGTTTTTCACTCATATGATATGTATGTATAATGTATATTTATACTTTCTGCAAGTTTCTCACATTAGCTACATAATTCAATTACTCAAACATAAAATTATAACCTCAATAGGCTTGTTTACTAAATTTTAAAAACTAGTTAATAATATAGCTTAATGTTTATATTATTCCGAAACATCTATATTTTTGAAAAAAACTTACATTTACAACATGTATTTTGCATTTCAAAAAATCAAACAAATTTCTGCACAAAAACGCTCCAGACTGTCATGGCGTCTTGAATGACGTCACGCCGTGGCAAACTTATGTGTTTGTGTAAGGGCGTTGTCAATGTTTTGACGTGACAACGTCTTATAAATTGGTTTGCCGGGTGACACTTCAAGAAACTGCGTTACGCTCCGCTCACGTTATGCGCTCACAATGAGAGCGAGTGAGAGGGACGCGTGCCTTTCACTTTTTATGTCTGTCTCTCTCGCTCTTAGGCGGGCTAACCACTCAAAGTCGTTGTCACGTAAAGTCGGTATACGGGCGAAAGCGCCCGTATACCGACTTTACAGGCAACCAATTTTTTAATTTAAAATTAATCTCTCGTATTACAAGAACTGTATAGTGCCCCAGTGTACAAGCACAAGTATAAATACGCCAAACAAATTATTCATCTATGTTCCAAACGATCCACAAAAACAAAAACAAAAAAAAAGTGGTAAACGCTTGCGAGGAGGAATGATGCCCACTAAATCAAGAATGTATTTTTGTGAAGATCATTTTGATGTAAGTTTTTGACACGGTATAATCTTAGTAATGTAAATGTAAAAAAAACCCTGATAATTTTCCTCAAGAATAGTGATAAAACAATAACAAACTAGTTGAGTAAAGCGGCTGAAGAACTAGTATCCATGGCCAAGAATAAATTAAGAAAAAATAAAATAATATTAGTTCTATGAAAATGTCAACAACATTTGTAATGTCAAGTCAGTGATGCTTACCACGGCGTGACGTCACATTTTCTGATTGGCGTTCACTGTCACGTGACTCAATGCCTGTTTTTTATGATTTTATTTTCTAAAAATAATAATAATCTTTACTTATTTTGATAAACAGTTTTATTTTTTAAAATCTGTATATCTTAATCAATAGTATGAACCTCTAATCCATCCGATTCATTCTTAGTGGAAACAAGCCTATTGTACATATGTCATCATCATCATCATCAACAGCCCACTAAACGTTCCCACTGCTGGGACTCGGGGTCTTCTCTCGCAAGGAGAGAGTTAAGGCCATAATTCACCACGCTGGCCCAGTGCGGGTTGGCGGATGACACACGACTTCGAAAGATTCTAGGTACAAACATGTCGGTTTCCTCACGATGTTTTCCTTCACCGTTTTAAGTTAGCGGCATTACGCACATGACTTCGAAAAGACAGTGGTGCGTGTGGGGTTTGAACCCGGGGTCTCCGGATCTGCAGTCGCCGTTCTCCCGACTAGACCAGCCGTAACTTCATATGTATATCATGGCAAATACTTAATTAATAATTCAATCTTACTGATATTGTATTGTTAATTCGCGATTTCTTCCAGCCAACCTTTGGGTCCACCCAAAGGTTGTCTGGAAGAAATCGGTGTCAGCAATAAGTCTGCCTGTTGTAGCACTAGTGTTATTGTTTTTCTTTGTCTGAAAATCTGTTTTTCTTTTGGTGTGAACAATAAAGAGTATCTATCTATCAATCTATCTATCTAAATGTTAAAGTATTGGTGTTTATAGTTTTTTGACGGATGGGACTGAAATGTTAAACATTGTTTAGTGTTTTCAGATTATAGATTGGAATAAGCGCATCGTACTTCACATTTCCGTTATTATCGTGATTAAATAACGGGAAAAGGAACTACGCGGGTAAAACCGCGGGGCGCTGCTAGTGCATACATAGGTTTAATTAATGTGGTATTAGTACCTAGAAGTTAATGTTGCGATAAAAAAAACACAATTAAAAATACTAAACACAGGGACACTACAGCGAAGAGCAGTGGACTATATTATCTTTCTCGCTCTGGCGCACTTTTAGGTATTATCTTTCTCGCTCTAGCATCCCGAGTTCTCCCGAAAATTTCTTATCTTTTTACCAGAGCGTGACGCAAGAATTCAATTCACAGCCCGCAAAAAATCTGTCTAGGCGCGCCAAAAGAAGTTTTCACTTCAAAAACGTATATAATATACTATTTGATTAAAACTATATAGTATTTTAAACTCTTTGATTAAAACTCTCGAAATAAAAATGTTTGATCGGCAACGTCAAATGTTTGACTGGAAATTGTTTAGAACAGTTTATATGAGCAATTATAGTTTCTCCGTTTAAACCTTCTGTTAACTACCACAAACATTTCAAAACCAAAATCAGCCAAATCGTCCCAGCCGTTGTCGAGTTTTAGCGGACCCACGAACAGCAATTCATTTTTATATATATAGAGATATAGACTAGCTGTTACCCGCGACTTCGTCCGCGCGATTTAAATAATAAGGTAACTCAGGCAGTACCTACCTATTTGTATACCCAGACACATTTACTATCGGTACTATCGATAAATCGGTTCAGTTGTTTAGGTTTGAAAGCGTAGGAGACAGTCGTCCCCCATTTCAACTCCAATTTCATCCCCATACAGTTAGAAATTACACAATTGCTATAACAAACATTTATTTGCTTCGTGCCAAGTGTCTGTTATACAGAGTTTCATGGTTTTATCTTCAACGGTTGAGAACTTCCTTATTGACATTCATCCCCATTTCAACCACAATTTCACCCCCGTACAGTTCGAAATTACAGAATTTATAGAACAAACGTTTAATTGCTTCCTGTCAAGTGTCTAGATACAAAATTTGATAACTTTGAAAATCACGAATTTTCGTACAACCCTTGTTTTACCCTCTTAGGGGTTGAATTTCGCAAAACCCTATCTTAGCGAGCGCTTACGTGCTAAAAGGGACCTACATACAAAATTTCAGATTCCTAGCATTTGTAGTTTCTGAGCTTCCTTGATGAGTGACCTTTCGCTTTTATATACTACTATTGCGCCCGTGCGAAGCCAGGGCGGGTAGCTGGTATGTATATAAGATACGGAATAGCATCAGGTGTTCAGATAAATATTTAAATGGTTAACGAACAGGGCATAACATTTTCATACGGCAATAATGGGAGGAAAAGGCAATAAATAGAGTTCGTGGTAAATACTGGTTAGGGAATGTACATAAATAAATATTGTAGGACATTTCACACAAAACTATCTAACCGCAAATAGTGCCGTAAATAGGACGGTACCGCCGGTGGCCAGGAACAGGACGTAGACTCTGGGGGGGCTGAAAATTGGTCAGACCAGGCAGGACTATTATTTACTAGCAGTGACTCGCGAGTTTACCCGCGTAGTTCCCGTTATTTTCCCGGGATAAAAAGCCTATGTGTCCTTCCAGACTATAATCTAACTGTATTCCAAATTTCAGCCCGATCCGTTCATAGGTACGTTACGGCGTGATTGAGCAACAACCATCCAAACATCCATACATTGACATTTATAATATTAGTAGGATAGTGGGATTCCGTTTGCTACTGATGAATTCCCGCTGCGCCCCTAGTTCCAACACATAGTAGTGGTAGGACTCTTCGCAGAGTCCACCTGGGGGGAAGTACCACACCTTTGCCAGTTATTCTACCGCCAAGCAGTAATATGCAAACATTATTGTGTTCCGGTTTGAAGGGCAATGATTCCAGAGAAATTACTGGGCTTAGAGATATAACATCTTAGATCTCTGGGTGACGAGCGCAGTGCAGTGCTAGGTAATGATTTGGACTCTTCATGTTCCAATAGCTGCGTGTCACTGTCCTGTTATGTGGCAAGCATGTTGCTTACCATCAGGCACATGCCCTGTTTGTCTCGTCACTCTTTATTTAAAAAAAAACATACCTACGAGTACGTACCTACATGCCAGTATCATTGTTAAATGAGACAAAATATTGCGCTTATTTTTTTTACCAGCACACAAGCGTATTTGTTAATAAAATATATGTACATACGAGTAGGTATATTTTCTGTAGCTAGGGTACATTTTTTAATATTTAAAAAAAAGTTATGGATTCATATTGCCCCGCTACTCACCAGCCAGGTCTGCAGCTCCGTGTTGGGAAATAGCTAAATTATATAAACCACTAGCTGTTACCCGCGACTTCGTCCGCGCGAAATAAATACTAAGGTAACTCAGGCAGTACCTATTTTTATACCCAGACACATTTATTACTAAAAACAGCTTATAATAAAACAATTTCATCAAAATCGGTTCAGTTGTTTAGGTGTGAAAGCGTAAGAGACATTCGTCCCCCATTTCAACTCCAATTTCATCCCCATACAGTTCGAAATTACAAAATTGCTAGAACAAACATTTATTGGCTTCGTGCACAGTGCCTATATAAAGAATTTTATAGTTTTATCTTCAACGATTGGGAACTTCTATATTGACATTCATCCCCCATTTCAGCCCTAATTTCATCCCCGTACAGTTCGAAATTACAAAATTGCTACAACAAACATTTATTTGTTTCGTGTCAAGTGCCTATATACCTACAGAGTTTCATGGTTTTATCTTCAACGGTTGGAAGCTTCAATAACATTGTGTACTTTCATCCCCTATTTCAATCCCAATTCCATCCCAATACAATTCGAAATATGAAAATTGCTAGAATAAATATTCGTTTGCTTCGTGTCATGTGTCTATATTCAGAGTTTCATGGTTTTATCTTCAACGTTTGGGATCTTCCATGTTGACTTTCATCCCCTATTTCAATCCCAATTTCATTCCTATACATTTCGAAATTACGAAATTGATAGAACAAACATACGTTTGCTTCGTGTCAAGTGTCTAAACAGAGTTTCATGGTTTTATCTTCAACGGTTGGGAACTTTCATATTGACATTCATCCCCCATTTCACCCCCGTACAGTTCGAAATTACGAAATCGATGGAACAAACATTCGTTTGCTTCGTGTCAAGTATCTATACAAGTACAGACTTTCATGGTTTTATGTTCAACGTTTGGGAACCATATTGACATTCATCCCCCATTTCAACCCCATTTTCACCCCCGTACAGTTCGAAATCACAAAATTGATAGAACAAACATTTCATTGCTTCGTGTCAAGTGTCTAAATACAAAATTTGATAACTTTGAAAATCACGAATTTTCATACACCCTCTTAGGGGTTGAATTTCGCCAAACCCCGTCTTAGCGAGCGCCTACGTGCTAAGAGGGACCTCCATGCAAAATTTCAGACTCCTAGCATTTGTAGTTTCTGAGATTCCTTGATGAGTGACCTTTCGCTTTTATATAAATATATAGAATATAGATATAGATAGATTGGATGTGCCCTCCCAAGCTACAGGCGCTCATATTTATGACATCGTTGGGAAGATTGAGCTCACTCTTTCCGTTCTAGTCGACTGTAGGAATCGGTGAGAGCCAGACGTTTTTACTTATCACAATTTTCGTTGTCAACAACCAAAATATGTAGAGCCACAGTATACTTCGCCGCTAGCGATTCTAGGGGTCAAGTAGATTGGTGGTATGTAAACCACTTACGCTACACACATAGACGCAGTTTAGTACCAATTTCAAGGAACTCTTGGTACATCAAATGGTTTATATCTATATATCTATGCTATGTCGGTGACGCGTATTCAAGATTACACCTATCCAAAAAGTGTCTAACATGTACAACAAATTTTTAAAATAAGAATAAACAATAAATTAGTACCTACAATCACTGTAAAAAATAAACATTTTACACAATACTTTTAGTAAATGGGTCATTCTACTTTTTAGTGCAGGTTTTTGCACTGCTAAAAGTGGGGTTTAAATTTTTTATCATTAGAGATAAATGAAGTAATGTAACTGTATTTATGCGTAATTATACCCACACAATTGAAATTAACTGCCAGCAGCGAATTTTTTACATATTTCTTTCTGAAAATAAAGATTTTGGCGACCAAGGTAGAAAAATCATACCACTTTGTTACCAATCTAAATATTTTTATTGAGCAGCTTTAGTCACTCATTACAAACAAATAATTAACAAAACGTATTTTAGGAACATAAATCTTTCTCTTTCAGAACTAAAATTAGAAATTATCATTTATTAAGTCTTATAAATCACATTTAAATGACAACTATGTTACTGTTGTGCACTTTTGTTTACAAAGATTTGACATAAAATGTATATATGTAAAAATATCTTAACAACGTATTTAACATTGATATTAAAAATATTACCTTGCATCTGATATATCTGTAATGTAGCTTATTATGCCTATTGTACAACTCAAATTGAAAAACCTTTACTTAGAAATAGGGACATAATGGTAACACAGCTGTTCAACAGTAACAAAGTTGTTTCAATAGAGAATTCTCTTCTACAAAAATAGCTAATCAGTCTCATATTTACCACAAAGGTTAAAGATAATAATGTTATTAATACAAATATATCCGTTTTACCAAAATCACAGCACTTATGCAGGTCGGATTACTTAAAAATTTATTAATAATTGCAGTCATTGTTCGAACACTTCCAGAGGATTAGGGAATTCGTAGTATTCGCGTTTCCCTCTAAAAATCTTTTTCGGTGCAGAAACCACTTCAACAAAAGGTTCACAACTAGTGTCTGTTTCGACCGCTTTAAAAAGTTTGCCAGTATCATTTACACCTCTTTAAAACATAAATTTTACGTCGCCATCTTCGTCAACCTCACTCAATGCTGAAGCCACATATATCGATAACACATAAGTGCCGGGAACGATTTTACAGGGATGAAAATTTTCTTTCTGAAGTAGTTCGTCACTTTGTTTTGAAGTACTGGGAAAATTGTGGTCATTATTGTTGGAAATTACGTTTTCTCTATAGAGTTTAGTTCTGTCCCTTCTTACTTGTTTACGTCCACGATTCTGCGCAGAAACAGAAGCTGATGCAGGTGAAGTCACTGTTGATGCTGATTGTTCCTTAGCCGAACGAGATAGAAATAGTTATTGTCTAGGCATCCGTTCATGAGAATTTTTTCGAGTGGCTTTCTGGCGCGAAGACAATGGAGATGGAGACAAAGAAGGTGTGCGCAATCTGCGAGAATCGGGTACATCACGAGGTACATCAGGTTGAGGGGTCAATTCCGGAGTGTTTCTTGTAATAGATTGCAGGGCATGAATGCGGGCTCTTCTTTTGCTGATAGCGACCCGCTATTTTCTCTTGCAATGGCGATGTTCACGTGATCTTAAGTCTTTGACAAGGCGTTTTGTTTTCTGGTACCTTTCTAGAGCCCTTTTTCTTGCGTCCTCATCTTTAACAGGGTCTATTTTTCGCTTGTTTCGGTACCGACGTTGTTTTTCGGCTGGAGTTAGCGGCATGATCTTCTGTAAAAGATAAAAACATGGCATTGTAGTACTAATTTATTAATTGTAGTAGTAAAATATTAACCTGTGGGTCGATACGAACTAATCAAGTTAAATAAAATTAGAAAGAATCAGTGACAGAGTATATTTACAACTGCGTTACCACAGCAGAGTAACAAAGTGGGCCGGTAACACAGTTGTAAAATAACATGATGCTACCTGATATTTACGAAATGACCATATAATTTGCAAATCCAACAATAGAATACAATTAAGTGACATAAATGCCACGTCTCAACAGTTAAAACATAAAGTAAAAGTTTAGAAACTTACCTTTTCGCCGGGTAACAAAGTGCACACCAAATAAACACACGCGTCTTGATTCACAACATGGCGGCGACTGAGTGGCGGCACGTGGCTTTCTGCCATTCCCCTCTACCCCGCTCTTGTAATGCGCAACCTACCCACTCGACCCGACCAGTGGCGGTACAGCGACATCTAAGGATTTTTTTAAGAAATACCAGTAACATAGTAGTACCGTATTGAGCTTCTTCCTTAGGGACAAAACTAAAGTATTTATTTTGAAAAAGAAATAAATCGTTTAAAAATATATGACGCCTACATAAAAAACGCAAAGATATCAAATAAACTTAATACATTTTTTAAACATAGGACTACACTGCAATAAGAATACTTTTTTTGGTTAAGTTAGTCCGCGTATTAGGTCGGGGACACTTTGCAATACTATGGAAAACAACTATGTTACCATAAAACTCCACTTTGTTACCCTTAATTATCTTAAAATAGGCAAAATATTTAAATATAAATGTCAACAGAAGTAAAGGAAATATTACGGAAGTTTCGTGTATTGCGCAATATTTTTAAATTTTATGAAGAAAATGGCAAATCTAGATTTTTTTGTCTGGGGGACACAAAAACCTGCACTAAAAAGTAGAATGACCCAAATACCTACAGAACCAATAGGAAAAGAATAAATCATGTCAACCAACGCGATACAGTTGTTTTTAAATATTTTAAGTCTTGATTAACGTCAGACACCAAATAATTTTTAAAAACATCACCAAAACCAGCACTACCCAACCAATCCACTACGAAATATGTACATGCGTAAATTCATAAAATTTTACTGTAGATTAACCCTAAACCCTAAATAAAAAAAGAAAACAACGAAATTACGAACAAACGAACTTAGTAAAAAGTGAGAGGTCAATTTTGAATGACAGAAATAAATGAACCCTACAAATATTTTATTAATTAAAAAACTCTAATCTCCGAATAACCCACCTAAATAAAATAAAAAATATCTCTTGATCGCAATGAATTTTTTGGCAAAGGGTCAGAAATTCAGAAAATACTGAATTTAATGCGTACCTACTGTTTCTCTTACTTAATAATAAATTACAAAAAATGCAATGAAATTACTTTACCCTTAACTGGATCTGTTTTGCAAACTTTCCTATATTCTTGACTGTATTTCTTTTTTGCTTTAGGCATTATTAACAAATCGCTGGTCGACACAACACACAACCGTACAAAAAAAATAAACTTGAACAAATAAAATAACAACCGATGTATTCCCAGTAGGTAAGTATAGGCCAACTGTCACCACAGAGATTTTGTAATATAATGCAGAATGTAATATATTTTATATATACGGGAAACTTTACAGCGACAATTGTTTTTAATTCTCGCTGTATTGTTAGTTTCGAGGAACCATACTAGGTGTCGCTAGTACGTTTTTAGGGTTCCTTACATGGAATGATAAAAACGGAATCCATATAGGATTACTTTCTTGTCGGTCCGTCAGTCTTTCTGTCCGTCAAGACCCTTTATCCAGGAACGCGTTGAGGTGTCAAGCTGAAATTTATATCAAATACCCTTGTCCCTGACCCTTGGAGCTATGAAAAAGTCAACTTCTAAGCCAACGCAATCAAAATATAAATCTGTTTATGCCCCAAATTTTCGAAACAGCAAGGGAATAAAAATATCAGTACTGCATACTGCTCCATTCACTACCTTGATCCCGAACGATACGTAACTGAGGAAATATAGGTAAGAAAGAATTCTAAACGGTGTTTAAAAAGGCACAAAATGTCTAAAAATTATCTTCCACTTATGTTGATAAACCTCCCCTTTGCCCGTTCGCCGTTAACGTTCCCCGTTCAAGTAAGCAGATTTATTGCAATTATTGACCCCACCCTTGTCATGAAGTAGGTAGTTCGTTGAAATTACTTGGAACGTTACTCGGCTGATCTGGCCGAGTAAAATTCCAGAATTATTCCGGTAGAGCACTCGTGGAGCGCGGGTCCTCGGTCCCTCCGGGCCGCTCACCGGGGCTTTGGCCAGAAAATCAGAATATAGTTACTTCTTTGGCCTCTAAGTCTACGGTGATGCGACCAAGTGGGATAGCACGGTGTAGGCGCTGCCTGCGCGACCGAATAGGTGCCTCAATTTCTAGTCTGACATTGTGGCCGCTGATGCCCATTAGAATCGTGGCTATCTCTAGGCGCAATTGTGAGGGCGGACCTCTCACTGCCGACCGTCTTAGCCAAGATACTTGACAGTGAGAGGTCGTGTGTGTGGAAGAGCGCGAGGAGCGTCTCGCTCATCCGCAGAGGCGAAAGCGTACAAGGGGCGAGGAAGAGACTTATTTTAATTTATTTTTTATCGTACTTACTTACATATTAAGTACTTCCGGGAATAGCAACGGGAAGCACTGCAGTTCGCTACTATAATAATAATAATAATAAGCCCCCTAAAATCCCACCTTACGTCCTGATCGAACACCTGATCACGTGGGGGGCGGACACGCGTACTATAGAAACTTACGTGGCCAACAAGGCAAGGGTAACCCATTCATGATGGAGACGAGAAATAGTAAAACACGTATAGGGCCGCTGCCCGGGGGCGATCGCCGGGGCGCGTCTGTAGCTGGCCACGGGCGCGACAGCATGCTAGCCAGTGACTCTCGGCCGGTCGGCTGGGCGGGAGTCGGGGACGCGGGGGGTAGGGGAATGTCCTCAAGGACTACAGCCGCTAGTAGAAGCAGTAGGAGTAGTAGTAGGAGTAACGACACACCAATAACCCCAGCTGAGGATGTTTCACAGGAGGCATGTGTCAACCAACCTGTGACCACCAAAGCTGGGAAACCCAGGGTGCGCATGAAGTGGGACGATCATATGAATACATTCATCATGCGTACATATTACTTTATAACTAAATTAGAAACAGACAGGACTATGTATTGCACAAAACTTCACGACAAATTTAAACAACAATATCCACAACTTAAAGACTTATCAGCACAAAGAATTTCAGACCAAAGGAGAGTCATACTACGTAATAAATTACTATCAGACGAGTGTATAAATAAAATTAAAGCAGAAGTAGCCCAAGAATTGACAGCAGCAGAAGGTAGCATAAGTATTAGCCCAATAATAGAGTCTCAAGAATCTACTCATTCTTTAACACAACATCCACCATACGAACCTTTCAGTCAATCAACAATGTTCAACGAAACAAGTGTACAAGTATCGACATCAGACAATCAGGTCAATTTGTCTCACGTATCAACTCAAACTACATCATTTTCAACAGCATCTGCCTTGATGAATGAAACCAACACACAAAATACAATAGAGTTAGATAGTTACACACATGACTTAATAGAGCATTTACAAACAACACTCACTAAATATTCAGGAACCGATCCAACAGCTAGGCCCAAATTACCTCGCCTAAGAGAAAACAAAAAACTCTACGAACTCATCAAACTTTTCAACCACCAAATACTAGCAAAATTTTATTCAGTGGATTCAGATCTATCTCATATACACACATTAATTTATTGTAGCGCTATGACAATTTGCTCTCGGTTAGGTTACAGAATCTCTACAAACTCAGAAAATTCACCTCCAAAACGAAGGCCTATAGAAATTCCGGCGTGGCAACATAGATTACAAAACGACATTAAGAATCTTAGAGCAGACATTGGCAGGTTAACACAGTACATTAGTAACAACAGAGGGAAAAAATTAGTCCAAAGAGTCAACAAAATTTTTGAAACCATTAAAGTACACTCCACACACGAGAAGAACAATAGTAAGCCCGAAGAATTTTTGGACACTTTGAAACAAAAATTATCACTAAAATCGCAGCGGTTAGCCCGATATAAAAAAGCGCATCAACGAAAAGTTGACAACAAATTATTTACTAAAAACGAAAAAGAATTTTACAGATCTTTAAGTGATAAGCAAAACGTTAACCCATCAGGTGTGCCTACCTCAACAGATCTTAAAAACTATTGGACTGATATATGGAAAAAGCAAGATCCACATAATGAAAGTGCTGACTGGATAAATAAAGAAATAGAAAGATCAAACATCATTGTACCAATGGAATTTGATGATGTTACTAAAATAGATGTTGAAGAGATCACTAAAAAATTAAAAAACTGGAAAGCCGCTGGAGTAGACAGCGTGCACAATTTTTGGTATAAAAAACTCACAACTCTTCATAATATACTGGCTAAAAATATTTCTAACATAATTAAAGGTTCCGAAGAAATACCACGATTTATAACTAAGGGAGTAACTTACATGCTACCCAAGAGCAATAATACGTCTGACCCATCTCAGTACCGACCCATTACATGTTTACCCACACTCTACAAACTAATAACATCCTGCATAGCTCACAGAATTAATACACACATAGAACGGAACAATATACTAACAGAAGAACAAAAAGGGTGCAGACGGAGACATAAGGGGTGCAAAGAACAACTTATCATTGATTCAACCATTCTTAAGCATGCTACCTCACACAATAGAAATCTACATATTACCTACGTTGACTACAAAAAAGCTTTTGATAGTGTACCACATGCCTGGCTGATTAAAATCCTCCAAATTTATAAAATAGACCCACATATCATACACTTTTTGAGAAATGCCATGTCTCAATGGAGAACTACATTGTCTCTCAATACTAACACAACCTCTATTAGAACCGATGAAATTCCGATTGAGAATGGCATTTTTCAGGGAGATTCATTGAGCCCTATATGGTTCTGTTTAGCCCTTAATCCGTTATCAAATATGTTGAATAGCACAAGTTACGGTTACAAGTTAACTCAACAGACTACTATAAATCATCTTCTGTACATGGATGATTTGAAAATCTTCACTAAAACAGAAAATGAAATGAACAAAATTATAAAAATGACTTCACAATTCAGCTCAGATATCAATATGACATTCGGACTTGATAAATGTAAAACACTTCACTTGCATAGGGGTAAAGTAAGTAATAAGGTAAGCATCGATAATAGCGAAGACTCACTGGAACACATCAGATTCACAACAATGGATGAAACAGACACATATAAATATTTAGGGCTTCACCAAGGAAAATCAATAAATCACATAGAAATAAAAAAACAATTGATCCACGAATACACACGAAGATTAAACCAAGTTTGTAAGAAAACCTTGTACTCAAAAAATTTATTTAAAGCAATCAACACATACGCTATACCGATATTAACATATTCATTCGGAGTTATTAAGTGGACGCAAACAGATATACAGAAAATAGAAATAAAAACTAGAACGACGCTCACTAAACATAACTATCTTCACCCAAAATCAGCTATAGAAAGAATGACAATTCAAAGACAGAAAGGTGGAAGAGGTGTAATAGACTTAGGAGTACTTTGGGAAGGGCAGGTACAAAAATTAAGACATTTCTTTTTTGAAAAATCAATTTACAGTAATCTCCATAGGGCAGTAGTAGAATCAGATGACAAGTATACACCACTAAATTTAATTGATAAAAATAGGGAATTCACAAGTGTACAAAGCGCTGAAAATAATAAACTTACAAAATGGCGCGGTAAGGAATTACATGGGCGACATATTCATGACCTTGAACAACACCACATAGATCTTCAGGCTTCCAACAAATGGTTAAAATTAGGTTCTTTATTCCCTGAAACCGAAGGATTTATGATTGCTATCCAAGACCAAGTAATCAACACAAAAAATTACAGAAAGTTTATAATTAAGGACCCCAATACGTTGAACGATAAATGCAGAAAATGCCACAGGCACCCTGAAACAATTCAGCATATCACCAGTGCTTGCCCTAATTTGACACAGACCGACTACACACATCGCCATAATCAAGTATCACAGATAATACACCAAAAACTGGCCCTTAAACATAAACTAACGACAGGCAAACCTACACCATACTACCAGTACACCCCTAAACCTGTAATGGAAAACACCACGCATAAAATATATTTTGACAGAGCAATATTAACCGATAAAACTATCCACAACAATAGACCTGATATTACATTAATTGACAAACAGAATAAAACAGTATTTTTAATAGATATTGCAGTGCCAAACACTCACAATTTACATAAAACCATTACAGAAAAAATAAATAAATATACAGAGCTTAAAGAGGAAATAATTAGAATCTGGAAAATGAATAAAGTGTATATCATACCTATGGTGCTTTCCAGTACAGGAGTCATCCCAAAACATCTCATTCAATCACTTAAAATTATAGACATCTCCGAAAACACATACATCACGATGCAAAAAGCCGCCATTTTAAATACGTGTCGCATAGTCCGCAAGTTTCTCCAAGAAGATTTAAATAATCAACCCGTTACAGAACATGAAGCTCACTTGGCTTAGGCCCGTGACTGCATGATTATCACCGAAGTGTCTTAAACACTTTGAGAATAAAATTTACAAAAATAATAATAATAAATAATAAATTCATTAATTCATTTGTCGGGCATGCCGCCGTCCAGGTGAATCTCTTCGTCATGTTATTTCTGGTTGTTCGCATCTTGCTAACGGCGAGTACTTGCACAGGCATAACCTAGTAGCCAGGATCATCCACCAGCAACTTGCTCTTCGATATGACCTTGTTGAGTCCGAGGTGCCGTACTATAAGTACGCACCTCTGCCAGTTCTCGAGAATGGTCGTGCGTTGCTCTACTGGGACCGCTCTATCATCACGGACAGGACTATTGTCGCCAATAAGCCTGATATCGTGCTGATAGACCGGTCTCAGCGCAGGGCTATGATCGTCGATATCACCATACCACATGACGAGAACCTCGTGAAAGCCGAGAAGGACAAGCTGAGCAAGTACCTTGACTTGGCGCACGAGGTTACCGCCATGTGGGATGTTGATTCGACGATCATAGTCCCAATAGTCGTGTCGGCAAACGGCCTTATAGCGAAAAGTCTCGACCAACACCTTAAGAGACTTTCGTTAGACGGTTGGATTAAGGGTCAGATGCAGAAGGCGGTCATCCTCGACACAGCGCGCATCGTCAGGAGGTTCCTCACTCTGCAGCCCTAACCACCGGTAGCTTGGGCCCTGCCCCGCTGCTGGCGGCTATCTAGATTTAAGTTTTTATAATGTTTTTATGTTGTTTTATTTAAATATTGTAAAAACTTAGATTTAAGAAAAGAAATAAATACGTGATAAATAATAAATATTGGTGGACAATTCACACACAACACCATCTGACCCCAAACTAAGCAAAGCTTGTGTGATGGCGGCCAGATAGCTGATATAATACTTATATCAGCTAGAAATATATATATACTAGAAAAAATATATATATACTAGAAATATAGGTAGTGGGCTACTGTTTATGCTTTGTGATATTCAATGTTGTAATTAGGTATCTACATATTTTAACAGTTAATCAACAATAGTTATTGTTTTAAAAAAACTTGTTTTATAAATATAAACTAAGTTTTTTTTCAGTAAATTCAACTTCAAACAAAAGGTAAAACATGTTTATAAATAAATAAAAGTGACACAACTGTGTTGCTTATTCCATAGAAACAATGAACGCAATAATGCCTATTATGTACAAACAATTTTAATTTATCCTTATTATTTACCATAATCAGTGTTTAAACATTTTACATGATTTAATCAGGTCACAACTTGCAACCGCCGCGCAGTGGTCGCGAGAAGACCAGATTTTTTTTACATTTATAGGTTTACACTTGACCGTCATCTCGCCTGATGTTAAACGACGATGCGGTCTACGATAGAGCGTGCTTACCTTGAAGAAACCGATTCACCAATCTTCTCGTGAAGTCGTCTCTTCAAGAAGTGGTAAGTATAGTGGGTGGGTGGGATAGTCACTCCCTTGAGAAGTCGTCTCTTCAAGAAGTGGTAAGTATAGTGGGTGGGATAGTCACTCCCTTGAGAAGTCGTCTCTTCAAGAAGTGGTAAGTATAGTGGGTGGGTGGGATAGTCACTCCCTTGAGAAGTCGTCTCTTCAAGAAGTGGTAAGTATAGTGGGTGGGTGGGATAGTCACTCCCTTGAGAAGTCGTCTCTTCAAGAAGTGGTAAGTATAGTGGGTGGGATAGTCACTCCCTTGAGAAGTCGTCTCTTCAAGAAGTGGTAAGTATAGTGGGTGGGTGGGATAGTCACTCCCTTGAGAAGTCGTCTCTTCAAGAAGTGGTAAGTATAGTGGATGGGATAGTCACTCTCTTGAGGGTCGCGTGTAGAGGTTCGTTGGCAGAGACTGGAGTGACTTGACCGTTACTCAGCTGATAGTTCAATATGGCCGAGTAACCGTCGCAATTCATTCCAGTCTTACCCTGAAAAAAAAAAAATGAAAAAAGGTACCCTGTACACATACTCAACGTCACTTTTCAGTTTTCACCAAACAAGTTAGAATTACTTAGTATCCGTAGCAGCCGTAAGTTACGGCTGGTCTAGTCGAAGTTACGGCTGGTCTAGTCGGGAGAACGGCGACTGCCGATCCGGAGACCCCGGGTGCAAACCCCACACGCACCACTGTCTTTTCGAAGTTATGTCCGTAATGCCGCTAACTTAAAACGGTGAAGGAAAACATCGTGAGGAAACCGACATGTACCTAGAATCTTTCGAAGTCATGTGTCATCCGCCAACCCGCACTGGGCCAGCGTGGTGGATTGTGGGCTGTTGATGATGATGATGAATATCCGTAAACGTGGGTAGTGGCCACGTAACGACCATAAGTAAAATAAAGGCTTTAAATTACGAGTATAGTGAAATGGAATTCTAAACATGCTGTCTTGTTAAATTTATCTTATAAACTTGTCATTCGAATCATCCTACTCCCTACTCATATTATAAATATCAATGTATGAATGTTTGTTGCTCAATCACATCGTAAAGTATGAACGGATCGGCCTGAAATTTGAAACACAGACTCTGGAAGAACACAAGGCTGCTTTTTATCCCGGTAAAATAACGAGAGCGACGGGAACGGGAACTCTACGGGTAAAACCACGGGGCGTTGCTAGTATATTTTTATTTAATTTTTTTAAATAAAGACCGACGAGACGAGCAGGACATGTGCCTGATGGTAAGCAACATGCCTGCCACATAACAGCACAGTGACACGCAGCTATTGGAACATGAAGAGCCAAAATCATTACCTAGCACCGCACTGCGCTCGTCACCCAGAGATCTAATAAGTTGTTATATCTCTAAGCCCTGTAATTTCTCTGGAAACATTGCCCTTCAAACCGGAACACAGTAATGTTTGCCCATTACTGCTTGGCGGTAGAATAATTGACAAAGGTGTGGTACTTCCCCAGGCGGACTCTGCTAAGAGTCCTACCACTACAGCACTACTACATATACAGTATACATACTAACATACTAGCACACATTGACATTTGTAATATTAATAGGAAAGGACAGGATGTATGTTGTTGTATGTTGAGATTTCTTTATAATTAGATATTTGAGAAATGTCTCTACCATCATCTTATTTTATGATCCGTATTTTCGCGAAATTCCTAGGGTTTTTGGGGAAATGCGGTTTATCCCATATCGTCTAAATTTATTTCATTGTCCAGCTTAGACCACTTAACCGCCATTCAAATATTTTTCTTTACTTTGTAGCGTGGACTTACCGACCTACTTACCTCCATATATCAAAAAATTGGTAAGTAAGCCTACTTACCAAATTGTTTGACGGAGTTACGTCGAGTCGAGTTCAAGTCAAAGGGGTTTGGGTAAAGTTGGCGTCGTTTTTTTTTTTAGCGGCCAGATATCCGTTATCACTTTCTTGTAACAATAAAATACCCTGATGCTATCTGTGCAACCGGATTTGCTCTAAGTCATATCGGAGCTGAGTTATGGCCTGTCAAAGTTATTATTTATTTTTTGGATTTTTTGTATGGACAAGTGGCGTTGTTTTTTCATTTTAGCGGGCATTGATCCGTTATAACTTTCTTGTAACAATAAAATACCCTGATGCTATCTGTGCAATCAGATTTGTTAATTTGTGTCAATGTTAGTAATATCCTAATATCAAACTAACTCAAAAGTTATAAGATTGAACTGAGTTCTGTAATGCGGCGATTAGGTATCTTCCTATCTGATTTTTTTATGTCAACAAGCTGGCGGTAAATAAAAGCGCGTTACCCAGTAATTATAGATAGCATATCTATCTGATAAGGGGTTTACCCATTATGATGCCGTCATGAAGACTTACTCTGTACATAGTATTTAATTAAATGAAATTAAAATCGTGCTGATATGGTATCTATTGGCAAATAGGTGATTAAATGGCTTCCGCACGTCTACGCCAGCAGTGAAACCGGATACGGGGCGTAAATCCTTGTAAATCCGCGGTAATGAGCCGCTTTCAAACGAGACAAAAAAAATTGCCAGTCATAGGAACTGTCGATAGAAGGGAAAACTTATAACTCAGAATTTGATAGCTTACTTTGGAAACTACGCGGTCGAAACCGGAGAGCGTGGCCATGAGCATGAGAAATGCTGCGCATTTCTAGAAGGTCAATAGTCATGGTCCCGAGTTCACCCGAATATTTCTTATCATTCCCGAGCGTGACGCTAGAATTCAGTTCACAGCCTACGAAAAATGTCGCGCCAAAAGAAGATTTCTCTTCAAAAATATAAGAATAAATGACGCATTCCTGACACCTTAATTTTGGGTTGGGAAAAATGCATAATTTACGCTCCGTCCGCAGCGCAGGCGCAGGGGACACGGCGAGTGTCCGAGTGTGTCGGACTGGACACCGCTAGAAATGGTGCACGGGTAAAACCCCCATAGGTCTCTCCCTCTCCGGTATGGCATGGGGGGGTCAGAATCGGCGGGATCGCTATCAGGCTATCACACTCGATCACATAAATGAATGATAACTCTTTATTGTCCACACCTTTAAATACCTAGTACATAAAATAAAATATAGGAATAGAGTTAAACTAGTGAAACAACAACTGGCAGCCTTATCGCTGAGAGCGATTTCTTCCAGGCAACCTTGGGGTGGACCTAAAATACTAAGAGAACATAAAGCGTGGTGCGCAACAAAGACTATTACTACAAGATAAACATTGTCGCGGACCGGCCGTATGTGACCGACCGCTATGCGTTGACGAGCCTGGTCTGCCGGCAGCGAGAGGGGGAGAGACCTGTTGTAAGTAGGTCTCTTGGGTACGTGCCCTCTCGTTCCGACGGGCGCTGGTAGACTCCTCCCTGGGTTCACTTTGTGACCGCTGTGGGACAATCCTCGAACTCGTCCTGGATGTGAACTTGACTTGACCCCCCCGGCGTGACACACGGCGTGACACTCGGCGTGACACCCGGCGTGACACTCGACGTGACACTCGGCGTGACACACGGCGTGACACACGGCGTGACACTCGCCGTGACACTCGGCGTGACACACGGCGCGACAAACGGCGTGACACCCGGCGTGACACTCGGCGTGCCCTTGGCGATGACTCGGCGCTGACACGACGTGATCCCGACGTTCGCTCGACGAGATCTTGTAGAGGAGCAGGGAGCGGGGTAGTGAAACGCTGGTGTTGCTTGAGTCTTCCTTTTATTTTTCTTCCTTTTGAGTCTTCTTACTGGAGCCGCTGAGTAGAGCATGCTCCGAACAAAATCGAGATCGCTAAGGTACCCCCTTACCTTTACCTAAAAGATAGCCCCGTATTTTGGGCTCACTATTCGTTACATTTTTACTATGCTATGGACACTATTTTCACCATAGCTTTGCCATTCCTGGTCGTAGGCTAACGAATGACCACTCGAAATGTAGCCCACGACCAGGCCTATTTATGAACGTAATTTCCTGGGGGGTATCTTAGCTTACAATTTAGCTATTACCTAAAAACTACCTAATTTTACCAACATTTGCCTGAAGTTGGGTAAATAAGTGGACACCCTACCTATATTTCCGAATAAACCAAACCAAAACGATATTTATTAGGAGTGCCCTACCTATTTTTACCTAAATAAACCTTATTTACCTAACATTTATACATGTTTTCATCAAAATTCCGATTTAACCAAACTAATCATAAAACATCCAAAAACTAGCCTATATATACATATTATGTTGATCGCCAACATCCTCCCCTTCGTGCGCCAGCACCATCCTCTGGCTCGGCGATCTCACCGGTCGGAGGCTCGTTGCTCGTCCGCTCGACGCTGCCGTTGCTCGACGTGAGGAACTCAGGAACCTCGTGCTCACCGCCCCATGGAGGCACCAACAGCGCGGCCTTGGAACCAGGCTGCCGTAGAATTCCGCGATGTGTGCGGACCTCGACGATTGGAGTTCTGCCATCAGGTCCGGTGTAGGTGCGGACCTCTTTGCCTCTCGGTGATGTCTCTAGGCGCTGCAGGCAGTCCTCTCGTAGAAACACGGCTCTCCTTCGCTTCTTACGCCGTCGACCCACCTTGACAACAGTGGGGCTAAAGGACTCGACGGCCGTATTCGATGAAGGTGGTTCCTCGTCGCGCGCCCTCTCATCTGGCATGTACCTTGCTGTTATCACGTCAATCCTCTTCAACTTGGACTTCTCAGGGGGCCTCCCCTTCGTGAGCGCAGTGAAATCTTCCCTGTAGCACTCTTTCTGGCCTTTTGTTCGAAGAACCTTCTCTGTGGCTTCTTTTATCGAGTTTTCTTGAGATTTCTTTTTCTTCTTTTGCCTTGAAGATCTTCTCCACGTAGGATCTTCTTTAACTTGGTTCTACGCCGATTTGAAGTCTGCCATTTGTCCTTCTCGAGCGAAGACATGCCCGCAAGTAACAATGTCGTCAGGTTTCGTTGCCCCCGAGTCGCATCCGTGTAGCACCCACCCTAAGTATGTGAGGGATGCGACGGGCTGGTTACTCTTCCCTTTCCGCGTTCCCCTGGAGACAATCAACTCCCAGTTGTCTTGCCCGATGAGAACCTTCGGCCGCTCTTCCTCGTAGGAAAGTTGATCCGCCATCTTTTGCAAGTGAGGGTACAGCTTGACCTTCTCTTTGTCTACTGCTTGAGGTGTCAGGTGAAGTTTGTTCATGGTTCTTGCCCCGGTGACAGTCCTTTTCTGTGTCTGATGAACTCCTCGAACTTTCATGTTGAGCTTCATGGATCTCTTGTTCGACAACAACTTTCCTCCAACTGTTTCTATGGTGAGTTGCTCTCGAGGTCCCTGTAGCCCCAGTTGTTCGGCTACGGATGAGTCCACCAGTGTCACCGTTGAACCTTCGTCTAACAGAGCCAAAACCTTGGTGCTTCCTTTTGGCCCGTAAATTTCCACTGGTACCATTTTCAAGTATGCCTTCTTAGTTTTTGCCGTATTGACCTGGAGCACGTTGTTGGTCACTTCCTTGATATCCGGTTCCCTCTTCAATCCTTCAGGTTGCCGATCTTCATGTAGAAGCTCATGGTGCCATCTTCTGCATACTCTGCACCCTGGCTTCTGGCAGTCTTGCTTTCGATGTCGTACTTGCAAGCATTTGAAGCATAGCTTGCTACTAGTGGCGATCTTCCAGCGTTCCTTGATCGAGGCTTCCGTAAACTTCTTACATTGGTGCAGGCGATGGTTTCCTTGACAGTGTGGACAATTTTCCTTATCTTCCCTTTGTTTCACAGCGGCAGGGGTGACTTCTCTCTTCCATCCTTGGCTTCTTGTTACAGCTTCTTGTAGTGCATACTGACTGCACCGGTCTGCCTCCCTGTTCAGGAACTTGCTCAGCTGTAACAAGTCAGGATCTTCCGTGTCAGCCGAAAAGTCAAACCACCGGAACCGTATGACCGCAGGCATCTTGTCCACTATCGTCTTGAGCATTTCCGGCGACTGGAGATACTGAGGCTTCTTCGGACTCTTTACTGTTGCCACGATGTTGCTTACACGACATGCAAAATCGCACACGTCTTGAGCAATGTCCGTCATTTTTGGCAGCCTCTTCAGTTTTTCCATCTCCGCCAGCACTAGTCCATCTGGTCTTCCGTATTGCCGACGCAGTGCTTCGATGATGTCTTCAGGTGTATTGTCCGAATACAACAGACATTTGACTGACTCTTGCGCTGCACCCCTGATGGACTTCCTCAGCCTTATCATGTTCTGGATTGCAGATAAGTTCTCAGCCGTATCTTCGTATGCCCTCTTGAAGGCTAGCCACTCGCTAGCGTTCCCGTCGAACTGTGGGAGATCGAACATGTAGCTAGGTGCTGCTACATTTCTCGTTGACAACTTGACGACGTCCCGTAGTGCTTCAGCGATGCCCTTGATGTCAGCAGAAGCTTCAGTGATTTTCGTGGCTGCCTGTGCCTTACCGGGCTTCTCCGGTTCTGACACTTTCCCTGGCAGCCTTTCCGTCGAATCGCTGATCCAATTCTGCACCATCTCTTCCCGGTTTACTGGCACGCTGATCACGGAGTCGTCATCGTCTTCTTCCAGTTGAACCATCTCCAGTTCTGCCTTTGCCAATTCAGCCGCAGCTCGTGCCTGGTCTAGCTTCCGTCGAGCTAACTCTACACGTGCTTCCATTTCTATTTTCCGCCTGGCTGTTGATGCTACAGATGAGGCCTTTGATTTCTGTAGCCTCTCGGAGATCTTCAAACCTGGGGTGCCCACCAGTGTTCTGACTTCCTCGGTTGTGGCCCTAATCGTAGTCTCGAACGACGTCCCAGGCGGGAAGGTACCTTCTGTTCTGGTACCGGATGTCGTGCCGGACTCCACTGTGATGCCACGTGATGCTCTCTCAGTCGGCGTACGTTCCAGCCGATCACCTCCCTTCTGGCTTCTTGTAACGGGCATCTTGATCTTCGTTTCCTCTCGCACGATGATCCCCTCGTCCGTTGTCTTGAAGCGCAGATGTCTTCAAGTCTTCACTTCCTCGACGAAGTCCCACGATGGTCGCTACGGCGTGAATCCGGCTCGAAGGACCAGCTGTCGCGGACCGGCCGTATGTGACCGACCGCTATGCGTTGACGAGCCTGGTCTGCCGGCAGCGAGAGGGGGAGAGACCTGTTGTAAGTAGGTCTCTTGGGTACGTGCCCTCTCGTTCCGACGGGCGCTGGTAGACTCGTCCCTGGGTTCACTTTGCGACCGCTGTGGGACAATCCTCGAACTCGTCCTGGATGTGAACTTGACTTGACCCCCCGGCGTGACACTCGGCGTGACACACGGCGTGACACTCGGCGTGACACTCGGCGTGACACACGGCGTGACACTCGGCGTGACACTCGCCGTGACACTCGGCGTGACACTCGGCGCGACAAACGGCGTGACACCCGGCGTGACACTCCGCGTGCCCTTGGCGATGACTCGGCGCTGACACGACGTGATCCCGACGTTCGCTCGACGAGATAATAATAATAATAATAAGCCCCTTTAAGACCAACCACACGTCCTGATCGACCATCTGATCACGTGGGGGGCGGACAACGCAATGAGAAATTACTGGTGCGGCTAACGTGGCTCTGGGACGTAGGAGTAGAAGAGGAGCAGGGTGAGAGGAGAGATAGTGGAGATGAGAGGAGTTGTGGAAGAGGTGAAGGACAGAAGGAGAAAAGTAGTTGTTAGTGCGAGTAGCGCGAGTAGAGGGAAAGAGGAAAAAAGGAGAAGCTACTTTAAGGCTCTTTGAAGTAAATATCTTAATGAGGCTTGGGTAGAACAACTGATGTTAGCGCAGGATATCAGTTAAGGGTGGTAGCGGAAGAGTGTCTATACCAGGGATACCAACGGTGGCACCCACGGACTCAGTTAGGTAGTCTACGGCGCACCTACACATATTGGACAAATGAGTAGGTTTTATGTACGTCCAAAAACTAATGATGAAAATGAAACCGATACCCCATCCCCAAGTGCCCGGGAGCTCTGGAGGGAAGCATGATGATGGTACACTGTTATCCTCTGGGGCTAGGGGAGTTAAGAATCTCCGGGCGGGAATCTCAAACCATCAAACGACCTCGACCAGTCTTACGGAATTTGAACAAGCATATGAAAGGCAACCAAATAAACGATACAGCTTAAGATCAAATACTCGTCCTAAACAAATTAATTTAAGAAGAGACTCAAGAATATCTACGTCTACAGGTGTAACCCTAAGTGACCAACAAATCGAAGATAAAACAGAATTTTGCTCATCACCAACATCTAGTATGAGTCTGTTCGACTCCCCAGAGTCATCACCACACCCATTTGCAACTAGTTTTAGATCTCCATCTGCATCAAGCTTAGCTACGCCCGAGGATGTTGTACAAGAGGCAGTCGCCGACAATAATGTACCCACCTCAGGTTGTATACGCGCGCGAAAGAAATGGATACCTAGCATGAATGAATTTATATGGCGCACTTATCTAACAATAACACAAAACGAAACTAAAACTAGAGCATATTTAGAGCAACTTTACCGACACTTCACAGAAAAATTCCCGGACATGAATGTATCGCGGCAAAGGATAGGTGATCAGCGTAGGGCCATATTGAGGAGCAAACTTTTGTCTGAAAACACATTACAGAACATTAGAAAAGAAGTTGAAGAATTTCTTAGGGAAAATTCCCACGTAACCGATTACAATAACCCAACAACTAATCAACCAATAACAACACAGGCAAGACTTAGATGGACCGACGATATCAATGAAGCCATAATAAAAACATATTATCAAATCACACATTTAGGACAAAATAAAACAGCTTACAGAAAACAATTACACAGCACTATTATAGAACAATTCCCACAAGTAGCACACGTATCAGAACAGCGGATTGCTGATCAAAGAAGAGTCATCGTAAATAATAAATTAATTACAGATCAAAGACTCCAAGCACTGAAAGAGGAAGTCCGTCAAGATCTTATATCTTCTCGGCGCCCTCAAACTTTAATCCACTCATGCGATGAAAACACCACATATGACGACGTACCGTCAACTAGTTTTTGTACTTTTAACACATCAAATCACCCAAACGATACTGATACAAGAATACCACAACAAACGAATATAACACAAAACACACACATACCACAAATAGTTAATACATTGCAACAGTCATACCCTAATAGTATACAACTGAACTCTAAAATCAATGAAACATTCATGAACGATCTTGAAAAATTCATAAATACAGATCCAACAAAACGACCCTTCTTACCACGACAAAATACATCAAGAAAACTGGCATACATTGTGAACTATATAGATACCGACATCCTACCAAAGTATTTATCACAAGACGATAGCTTCACTACCACCCAAACAATTATATATGCAGCTGCCCATACAGCAGTAACATGTAACGGAGCAAAAACAAAAAACTTAACATCACACAATACTAGACCAGACAAAACCAACAGTAGTCATATTTCAACCCCGTCATGGAAAAAAAGATTAGAAACCAAAGTCAGAAACCTTCGTAGAGACATTGCCCGTATGACACAATACATTGCAGGAATAAGAAGTCGTAATCTCATAACACATGTAGACTCTATAAAATTTAAATATTACTCACACTCACGCCACGAAGAACCGAATTTAACAAATGAACAGGTATTAGATAGTTTGAAACAAAAGTTAAGTGCAACCAGCAGCAGACTACGAAGATACAACAACTGTACACTGCGAAAACAACAAAATATCCAATTTCAAAACAACGAAAAATCTTTTTACAGAAATTTAACTTTTAAACGTAACACCACTAACAATACAGCCAATACAGAGCTACCAACTTCGAATGCCATGCACAAGTTCTGGTCTAATATTTGGAGTAATGGAATACATCACAATGATAAAGCCGATTGGATAAATTCAGATCTACAAAATACAGCCTACACAGACATGCAATACGAAATAATTCCAGTGGATGTATTCAAACAAGTTATCGCTAAGACCCATAACTGGAAGGCACCCGGAACAGATAATATACAAAACTACTGGTACAAAAAATTCACCTCAACCCACCCCCTACTACATAACTACATTAATCAATTCATTGAATCACCTGATACCATGCCTTCTTACATCACACAAGGTATTACTTATATGCTCCCAAAAGACAAAAACACATATAACCCCGCAAATTACAGACCAATAACTTGCTTACAAACGATCTACAAAATCATGACTTCTTGCATATCACACCTTGTCAATAAACACATCATAGATAACAATATTTTGGCGGAAGAACAGAAAGGGTGTAGAAAAAACAGTCAAGGTTGCAAAGAACAACTTATTATAGATGCGATATCAATGAAACATACACTCAAACATAAAAAAGACCTAATGACAATGTATATTGACTACCGCAAGGCGTATGATTCCGTTCCTCACAGCTGGCTTCTTTACGTCTTACGTCAATACAAAATTCACCCGCTGTTGATATTATTTCTAGAGAGTGCTATGAAGCACTGGACGACAAAACTCACAATCAAGAACGGTAAAGAAACTATAGTCACAGATGAAATCAAAATCAAAAGAGGAATCTTCCAGGGAGACACTTTCAGTGCAGTATGGTTTTGTCTTGCATTAAACCCATTATCTAAAATGCTCAACACGTCCAACGCTGGCCTAACTATATCCAATAGTAATAATTATCACCAATTAAGTCACCTGATGTACATGGATGATATTAAACTCTATAGCAACACAATAACTGCACTTCACAAGCTAGCAGATATCACACAGACTTTTTCAAATGACATAAAAATGCAATTTGGAATTGAAAAATGTAAAACTTACTCCATAGAACAACAATCAGTTACATCCCAGCCGTATACTCTTAACACAGGAGACAAAATTGACCCAATGGAACCAGAAACTTACTATAAATACCTTGGATTTGAACAAAATCACCAGATTCCCCACAATAAAACTAAATTTGATATCAAAAGTAAATTCCAACAAAGATTGAACACTATTCTTAAATCACAGTTGAATGGGAAAAATCTCATAAAAGCAATTAACACATTTGCAGTCCCGGTTCTTACGTACACCTTTGGTATTATTAACTGGTCCCAAACCGATCTAATGAAACTTCAACGAACCATAAACACTTCTTTAACTACACACCGCAAGCATCACCCAAGATCTTGCGTCCAAAGACTCACACTGCCTAGAGAACACGGAGGACGGGGAATCATAGGCATCATTAACCTACACAACAAACAAATCACAACTATGAGAAATTTCTTCACAAAACGCCTACAGCAATCACCATTACACAAAATAATAGCTGAATCCGATAAAAAACTCACTCCCTTAAATTTATCTAATCCTAATTTGCAAAAAAATGAAAGGATAACAAAGCCTGAAGATAAATTCGCCGCATGGGAGCTGAAGTCTCTTCATGGTCGTCACTATCACGATCTGCAACAGTCACATGTCGACAAAGAAGCGTCGAACGCGTGGCTACGCAGTGGTGAGATCTTCCCTGAGACCGAAGCTTTCATGCTGGCAATCCAAGATCAGGTTATAGACACAAGAAACTACCAAAAGTATATAATTAAACGTCCTGATATCAACGACAGCTGTAGAAGATGTAGTAGTAATCCTGAAACCATACAACACATAACGGGAGCATGCAAAGCAATAGTACAAACCGACTATAAACATCGACACGATCAAGTGGCCGCAGGTATTCACCAACTGCTGGCCTACAAATACAAACTCATAACTGACAAAAAACCTTATTACAAATACAAACCGGAATCCGTACTTGGAAATCAGTATGTTAAGTTATACTGGGATAGAACCATAATTACTGACAAAACCATCCATTACAATAGGCCGGATATCACCATTCTTGATAAAGACAAAAAAGAAGTTTTTCTAATAGACATAGCAATCTGCAACACTCATAACTTACAGACAACACATACAGAAAAAATTGCTAAATACACAGACCTAACAATTGAAATAAAAACACAATGGCGCATAAATAACATCCGGACAATACCAATAATTATCTCTACTACAGGTGTCATTCCCAAAACACTCATCACAAGCCTTGAATTACTCGACATCCATAAATCTGCATTCAAACTCTTACAAAAAGCAGTCATCTTAAACACTTGTAGAATTGTTAGAAAATTTCTAAACCTCTAAAAACACTTGGCTTTGGCCCGTGTCTTTGTATAACCTCCGTAATTGGAGAGAACACAAAAGTGTAACTTAAAAATAATAATAATAAACTTTTATTTGGTCCAAAAGAAAATAACATCATTACAATTTGAAATATGAACCCAATAGCTCCGAACTAGTTTCAAACTGTGTTTCGATAGCTAATGGCCTCTCCCATGAAGACGTGTTCTTATATTTAGTTAATGTTCTAACATAATTTCTGACAAATGGTGACCAATTGCGTGCGTGTGTGAGGGTTTGTGTATGTGTGTGTGAGGATGAGTGTGTGTGAGAGGGCGTGTGTGTGTGTGTGTGTGTGTGAGGGTGTGTGTGTGAGGGTGTGTGTGTGAGGGTGTGTGTGTATGTGTGAGGCGTGAGGGTGTGTGTTTGTGAGTTTGGATGTGATATTATGTGTGAGGGTGTATCTAAGAGTATGTGAAGGTGTATGTGTGTAGGTGAGCATTACATATGTACCTGCAATTATGCGTGTGGTTCTAAGCGTGGGTAGTTCATATACATATATAGGTACACAAAAATAATTCTATACATAAATATACTCTCTCAGAAATGCACATTATTTAACACAACTATACTTAAGTAGGTACAAATATAAAGTACATATTCGACAACAATGTCATAGTATATATTATATCATATGATTATAGGATATTATTATTAAACGACATAAATAAATTTTAAAAAAAACCTTGTTATTAAATAATGTAGTTCAACATTGCGCAACCACTTCAACTAACATATTCTCAATTCCGTCATAATCATATTCATCTAACCAAGCCCAGATAATTCTTTTACATTCATTATTACTTAAACGTTTTATTTTGAATTTAGCGTCAATTTTATTGTATATTAGAGGAATTATTCCTGCATAACTTTTACGGGCAAATTTGCGTTTGGCACCCGGAACTGGACAACGACGTTTTCGCTTTGTGGTATTGGTGAGTAATTTTGGAACAGTTTTTTTGTGATACCGCCGTATACTTTCATAAATAAATATTTTTCTTACACTATGAACCTTAGCTATTTTGTAAACTTCAGTTGTAGAATGCCTGAAGGGTAAGTGCAACAAAACTTTAATCAAACCACGTTGCGCTCGCTCAACAGAAATGATGGTGGTCTTTGCTGCAGATCCCCATGCGCAGATGCAATACCTAATAATGCATTCACCAAGAGCTTTATATGTCTGTAAGATTAATTTAGTATCAGCCACAGTCCTCAGTGCCTTGAATACATGCATAAGTTTTCTGATTCTAGTGGATAGTGTTTTTATGTGAACGTTCCAGTTGAGATGACTGTCTATACATACTCCTAAATACTTTATATAATCTTCCCTAATTAGTACTTTACAAGAGCACCGTATGGGTATCGGGCCACAGTTACACGGATATGCATGCATTTTTAAAGACATATTTGCTTTAGGTGCTCCTGACTCATTGATGCTAAAGCACATATACTTCGTCTTATTGACATTCAAAGTTAAAAGATTGTTTTCCAGCCATCGTGTTACTGTTGCAAGATGATACTCAGCTAACTTTAACACTTTACACCAAGTCCTTTCATGAATCAGGAGAACAGTGTCATCAGCAAACATGAGAAGGTCAAGTCCCGGCAAGATAGTATCACACAAGCTATTTATGTAGATAAGGAATAGCGTAGGGCCTAATGTGCTACCTTGGGGCACACCATAAACGCATCTGTCACTGTCACTCTGATAACCCTCAATTTTTGTTAGCTGTCGTCTATCAGTTAAATAATCTGTAAACCAGTCGAGTACTAGACCTCTTATACCTAGATTTTCTAGCCTGGTTAGCAGTATGGGAATCGATACGCTGTCGAAGGCCTTTTGGAGGTCTAAAAATATCCCAACGCACTTCTCTCCACTGTCTAAGTATTCCGTAATTTTAGTTGTTAACATCAGAACTGCATCCTCCGTAGACTTTCCGTCTCTAAAGCCAAATTGATTTGTACTAAGTAAATTTTCTTTGATCAAAAAGTTTGTTACTCTCTTTTTAACAAGTTTTTCCAGTATTTTTGAAAGAGTAGACAGCAGAGAGATGGGTCTGTAATTAGACGGATCATTTTTGTCACCGGCCTTAAAAATTGGACAAACTATAGCTTTTTTAAAAGAGGACGGAAACTTCCCAGTGTCAAAGCTCATATTGCATATGTATGCAATCGGATCAGCCAATAGAAACACAAACATTTTGATAAAATTTGATGTTATCAGATCCCAACCTGGTGCACTATGTGATTTAAGTCCCATGGCTATCTGTCTCACCTCAACTGGGTCTGTTGGAGTCATAAACATCGATTTTACCGTCTGGTTTGCCGATTTAGCGGACATTGCCAACTCAGATTCAGTTCTACTTATTTTCGAAAGTGTAGCATTAGCTAAGTCTTTTCCAATGGAGGTAAAAAATGAATTTACTTGGTTTAGAGAGTTCTTAGGATTATTTTTAATAGTTAAGAGTTCATGGGAAGGGATATTAGATTGATTAAGGCCACATACTTCTTTTATAACTTGCCATGTTTTTTTAATATTACCATTACTTTGTTCCAGTTTTTGTTTGTAGAATTCAATCTTTAAGTTTTTAATAATCTTATTACATACATTTCTATATTTAACATATTTTTCTTTAATATCTGCGTTATCTGGTGTTTTTTTAAATTTTGAATGTAATCGGTTTCTTTTCCTAATTGATTTAATAACACTTGTAGTAATCCAAGGCTTCAAAGGAACAATTTTCTTTGACATGTATTTAGTTTGCGTATTTGAAATAATAAGACCTGTGATTTTATTTGTAAATAATTCAGTGGCTAAATCGACATTATTTTTAATAGAGTAAAGATCACTCCAATTTTCGTTACTCAATGCTTCATTTATCATATCATAGTTTATACTTGATTTAATGAATGAAGTAGTGCTTTTATTAGTTCTAGTGTTATTAATATACAACAAAATAGGGTTATGATCAGTGATTTGCTGCTCAAAAACTAATGTTTTCCATTTACTTTTGGTATTTACCATCATATGATCTAAGCATGTTTTGTTTCTAGTAGGACGTGTAATACCTTGACGTAGTCCATGCGACGCCATCATATTCAAATAAGTTTCAGAAACTTTGGTAAGGTTATCTGGCATAATATCTATATTAATATCACCTGTCAAAACAATGTTTTTTGAAGATAAGTTTGCTATCAACTTTTCAATAGACTTTATATAAGGCATAGGACTACTGAAGCAGTGAGGTCGATAAGAGCATACAATTGAATAGTCTTGAGAAATTGTTACCACTAGACAGTTTCCCTCATCTATATCAGGCTCGTATGTTGAAAATTCCATATTTTGCTTCACATAGACCACTACACCATCATTTTGGTTGTATGATTTTTTTGTCCAAAACATGGCGTAGTTGTCCATATTAGGTGGTGGTCTATCATCACTCGTCCAACATTCTGTTAAAACAAAAATATCAACAGATATATCTAGACTTGACATATACGCAAGAAAAAAGTCAAAATTACAGTGAATACTTCTTATGTTCATAGATACTATGCATAAATTATGTTTGCTACTAGTACCAGCATCCAACGTTACTGTGCATTTTGAAGGGTCGCTAATAGACAGACACTCAATTTTTTCAGAGTTATCAACTTCGGATACAATGAAAGAATTATCCATTGTCATTCAATAAAGTATTAAGGCACAATTTTACTATATCTAAGTTAAATACTTGCTTTTTTTGAAAAATAATAATATATCCTGTCAAAACTTTTATACCAGTTTCTGACAGTTTTTTAGAACGCAGAATTGAACAAAAAATTACCCCTTCACTATTATCAGTAATTAAATAAATACACTGAAAAAGTGTTTGTGTAGATGTATGTTGGAAAGCGTATTGCTCTAAGTATAAATATTTGTAGAATGTTTGAGAGAATAATATTATAGATATGTAGTGTGTGAATTGTGTAAATGTGTTTGGTGTGTAGTCAATTTGTTTACAATTTTTATGTGTTTTTGGTCTTAGATAATAAATAATACAGATGATTAATAAGTACTTAAAAAAATGAGCAAAGTATAGTCATTTGCTAATATTATCTAGGTCACTTTTGCAGTTAATCTTAATGTGTGGTACACCTTCAGATCTTCTTAAGAAAACTTTTCCGCGCACTGACCAACAAGATCAAGATCTTCTTGTAGAGGAGCAGGGAGCGGGGTAGTGAAACGCTGGTGTTGCTTGAGTCTTCCTTTTATTTTTCTTCCTTTTGAGTCTTCTTACTGGAGCCGCTGAGTAGAGCATGCTCCGAACAAAATCGAGATCGCTAAGGTACCCCCTTACCTTTACCTAAAAGAGAGCCCCGTATTTTGGGCTCACTATTCGTTACATTTTTACTATGCTATGGACACTATTTTCACCATAGCTTTGCCATTCCTGGTCGTAGGCTAACGAATGACCACTCGAAATGTAGCCCACGACCAGGCCTATTTATGAACGTAATTTCCTGGGGGGTATCTTAGCTTACAATTTAGCTATTACCTAAAAACTACCTAATTTTACCAACATTTGCCTGAAGTTGGGTAAATAAGTGGACACCCTACCTATATTTCCGAATAAACCAAACCAAAACGATATTTATTAGGAGTGCCCTACCTATTTTTACCTAAATAAACCTTATTTACCTAACATTTATACATGTTTTCATCAAAATTCCGATTTAACCAAACTAATCATAAAACATCCAAAAACTAGCCTATATATACATATTATGTTGATCGCCAACAAACATACATTCTAAATATATTACTTACAAATACATACTTAAGCTATACAAAATCAAAATACACTAATAAATAAAACTAATCATATACATACGCACTAGGTACTAATTGACTAGAAGATAAAATAAATATATATGACCCTGACATCGCCAGTGCCCTTGCGGACCCGCCTCGAACTTCCTTCCGACTGGCTTGGAGGAGATAGGGATTTGCAGCGCCACCGAACTAAAAAAAATGTGAGATTAAAACAGTACCTAAGAAAAATATAACGGAAGTGACGATTAAAGACTGCCCGTGACCAGTGTTGCCAACTTTTTTTTAGATGATAGTACATAAAATAAATAAAGACTCCAAATCATTACCTAGCACCGCTCTGCGCTCGTCGCCCAGATTATACGGTTATTATTAAGGTTATACGGTGTATTAAGGTGTTTTATCAAGCCCTGTAATTTATCTGGAAACATTGCCCTATATTTAATAAACTGTATATAAGTACATAATATGTATAATGTACGTGTCACGTTGTTTGCCCGTGATGGACTCCTCTAATTAACCAATTTTAATCTAATTTGCAAACGTATGCAATTTGATCCAACTGTAGAGGTGTAGGGATAGGATAGTTTTTATTTTGATTAATGATGTTTTTATGTCAATATCCAAGCAAAGCCGCAACGGGCCGCTAGTCTAATACATTATAATTAGTAATTACCGTAACAGGTATACCATTGTAATCTTTAAGAATTAACGCACACATGTGAAAGAGGCGTAGGTTAAAATGTGAATTCTTAAACACATAATGTGGAAGTATGTTTGGTTCTAGATAATTAGCTAAGCATGTCTTATGAAGGTGTCTCCCCCGAGTTTAGATCACGTAGACTGATTTATTATTACGCCTAGAATCAAAAATCGTCGATGATTATAACTATGTAGGTACGTGTCTACAAGAGAGTATGTAACTAAAGTGCACCATATATTTATTACGTTTATTACGGGCACGGCTGTCTATCACATAAAATATAGGCATTATATATAAAGATACGATTGCCAATGAAGTTTTCACTTCTGCCATACCTTCGGTCTTTCACACAATTTTTTTCGAGCTAGAAGCTAGAATACAGAAAATAGGGCAACACTTTCCTCTGCAAATCATTAAATCATAAATTGTTTATTTATACTACATTTATTTTAACTTTGCGGTGATGTTCAAGACTACAGTCTTTTTTCAGGGAAAATTACTGGATCTAGAACTACGCGAGTGAAACATAGCTCAATAAGGATATTTTCTCTCTCCGAACTCACATAAATGGAGTGCACCCGCAGCCCTTAGCCTAAGTACAGTATATTAAATCATACGGTCGTTTGACGAAGCCGTCAAGACGGGGCAATCGTGCGGGGCGTGCGGGGTGAGACGCGAGAAGCGCGCTCCCGCATTGCCTACATTACAATGTTAGTATTGCAGGAGCGCGGCTCAGGGCTGACGTCTTCCGTATGTTTTGATTTTATTTTGGTGTTACGTTTTTAAAATTACGACAACCCTACCCGTGTCTAAACATCGGTGCTTCTCCCAAGATCAAAGGCAATGAACTACTGGCAGTATTTCTATATACTGTGGCCTAAGGGTGAAACTAAATATCATCGACGTTTTAAGGATAAGTACTAGACGAGTTTCAGGTTTACGTACACGAGGTAAATGACCAGAGGTTCAGAACAAAGCGGTTGCACTGCGTCCCGGCGACGTCTGGCTGTTGACCTCTGTAGCCTTCAAAACCTTCAGTATCCTGAAAACGTTTATGTAGAATTGTAGAAAATAGAGAGAAAAGTCTCTGCGTTCGAAAATTTTGGGTAGGTATTATTATTGTGATACAAACATAGGTTTAGGTAAGACAATAAGACACTTGGAAGATAAGACAGATTGTTTTACAGTAAGTGTAGAGTTTTTTTAATCCTACTTTCTACCATATAATATTATAAATATCAATGTATGGATGTTTGGATGTTTGTTGCTCAATCACGTCCTAACGTATGAACGGATCGGGCTGAAATTTGGAACACAGATAGATTATAGTCTGGAAGAACACATAGGCTACTTTTTATCCCGGAAAAACAACGGGAACGGGAACTTCGCGGGTAACACCGCGGGGCGCTGCTAGTACTTTTATATGTTTACACTTGACCGCCATCTCGACTGATGTTAAGCGACGATGCGGTCTACGATGGAGCGTGTTTACCTAGAAGAAACCGATTCACCCTCGATTTGAATACACAAAGATTGTAACTATCGGGGAAAACCCACTCGGGCAACGTATTCCACATCCTAGACGTTCTTATCACAAAAGTAGAGTCAGATCTCTTCGTCCGTGTCTTTGGAACATCAACCATGAAACGAAGTCGCTTTTTCGAGCTGCGAGCATTCCGATAGAAAAAAGGGCAAGGTAGTAGTAGTAGATTAGATCATGCAAATCAGAACACTCTCCGAAGTGTATCCGATAAAAACCCGATAGGCTAGCAATTTTTCGGCGATGTTCAAGACTTTGAAGTATTTTTTAAGCAAAATAGCGTCATTGCCTATGAGCCTTTTGGCACGTCTCTCGATCGATTCCAGAGCTTCCAGCTGATACTTAGCCGACCCATCCCAAAGGTGCGAACGGGAAGGAGTGACGGTATGAGCAGGACATGTGCCTGATGGTAATTAACACGGCTGCCCATCACATATTATATATTTATTGGTACGTAAACAAAAGCCTAAAAATAAGTTTCTGGTTTAAAAAATTACGAAATCACATACAAACTTTTATCTCTTTTTTCAACTCCCATCCCTCTTCCCTCTTACGCATTAAAAAGTGTCCTGGGTTATTTGGTCCTTTCTCATGCTATAGTAGAGTATATTTAGACTATCTCGGTATCTACTTACCATTTACCAAGTTTCATTCAAATGGGTTCTGTAGTTTAGGCGAGAAAGCGTAGCAGAAAGAAAGGCGCAAAGTTACTGTCGCATTTATAATAATAACTAGCCGTGTCTGCGGTTTCACGCGCGTTTTATGGTTTTTTGTTTATTCCGGGAACCCTGTTTATCTTCTTCAAGTAAGAGTAGCCTAAGTTATGCATTAAAATATCTAGGAGTGAAAGCGCCGTCATAATCGGTTCAGCCGTTTCGGAGAGTAGCCGAAACAAATAGACAGACAAACAAACATTGTAATGTAGTCTCTGTATATTCATACGCATGTAGTAAAAGCGATTATTTTAATATTACATTAAGACATTTTAATTTTATTTATTTGTATAGGTAGGGGGGGTTTCGTTAAACATTTTAAACTCTTGCTTTTATAGAATTTAAAAATGTTTTATTTCCAACCCTGGTTCCGGGAGAAAACCTAGAGATAGTAGGTATATGGGTACATAATATGCCATTATACTATAGCACAGACGTATAAAAAAAAATTGGCAGTCATAAGAACTGCCGATGTGCCGATAGAAGTGAAAACATATAACTCAGAATTTGAAAGCTTACTTTGGAAACTACACGGGTGTAACCGGAGGCCTAGCCATCATGGCATGGCCATCTAGAAATGCGTCAGCATTTCACATTGGCTCACGCATCCATCCCAGGATGGCCAGGCCACGCCCTTTCAGCATTTCCCATTGGCTGACGCATTTCTAGATAGCCAATGGCCATTGTCACGAATTTACCCGAATATTTCTTATCATACCCGAGCGTGACGCTAGAATTCAGTTCACACTCCACGAAAAATCTGTCTAGGCGCGCCAAAAGAAGTTTTCACTTCAAAAAATAGGTAATCATTCAGGCCGCCAGTTAAACGGCGCCGTTTAGTAAACGGGCTAGCTAGGCTGTTAACTAAGCTACCTTACCGACTTAAATAACCATGGACGTATGAAAAAGTGAAAGTTTTTTAGTCCCAACGTCCAGTCTAATGCAATCAGTCTTATTACGATATGGTTGAGCAATAAACATCTAAACTTTTGCATTTATTGAAATGAAAACTTCTTCAGGCGCGCTGGGCATTTATTGAGATGGAAAATAAAACAATTGAATTCGCGACATTCTTACCGTTACCCTCCGTTACCAAACTCCTCACGTCTGTACATCAAAGAGAATGTAAATTACTCTGTTAAGTAGGTAATTAAGTATTGCCCGGAATGCCACAGATTATTTATTTATTTATTTATTATTTTATGTAATGTTACCGTCATGTAGACTTGTATTATAGTAGTCTGTCTTATATTAGGCACTGCAATTACAGGAACTTCGATGGGGAGTCGCGGCGCCGTCGAGACTGTCCTACCCTTCCTTATTACCTCAGCAGGGGAGGGAAGCGTTATATTTTTGGCTCAAAGCCAAATTGATTGTCCCCTAGCTGTTGTCACGAAAAACCGAATTGTAGACAATTCTCGAGCTAGTAAGTACCTCTAATTAGGTACAAAAGTAATAAAACACTATTATTAGACCAAGGACGTTTAAAAAAATTAAACGTCCTTGTATAAGACATAATAATAACATTTAAAGTGAGTGTGGAGTTGCTTATGATTTATATACGCAGAACGCACACAAGAAGTTAAACTTGTTAGTACATAGTCAATACTACTTCACTTTGATTTTTTTATTGAAAATAATTTACTACGTATAATAATTTCTCAACACACACACACACACTCCGACCTTCGGCTTGGTTTAAACTTTATATAGGGCATTTCCGTGTCTGGAATGAGGCGTTTTCCGACGAGACAAAAAAAAATAGTTCAACAAAACGACGATAGGAGGCGCTTGTAGGTATTTCACTTAGTTGTCAAAAGCGTTCTAGGCATAATGAGACTCAATTCATTCAATTTGCGAAAGTACAACTTATTGTAATACATAATAAACTACTTTATCTATGTACCTACGCATATTATTCGAATGAAAACTATATCAAAACAAATTCGTAAACCTGATGAAAGGAGACGGCCCATTTTCCATGGGCATTTGCCCCACAGAAAAAGTGCAAGAGACTTGACCAAAATTGGATCATTGCATAGGATTTTTAATATATATTGAGGAACCGTTTATGTTTTTATCCTGCATAGCGGGGTTTAAAAGATATCAACTAAAACATTGAAAAAAAATAACGCCGCAAGTAGGTAATCAAGAACGTGATTATGCACTTACTACTATAAGAAGGTAGTAAATTCATTATTTTGCGACTTACTGTGCTCAAAATAATGTCGACTCAACACAGAAAAGGACCAGAGATTCGGGCAAACCACAAAAAAATTAGGAAACCTTTGGAAAAATAAAGAAATTCCATGGGTGTTGTGTGAGTTTCGAACAAATCGATTTTCGAACGAATCTTTACTGTACGTTAACTTCAACTGAACAAAACAAGCGTAACACATGGCTGACTTTGATTGTAGTCTGTACACATAGGTACAACATTTGTAGTATAAATACAAACCTACAAACGAAAGAACAAAGAAGTGTTCAGCGTAGTACTTATCTATATTCTATTGGGTACTGACCCGAAGACAAAACACAAACTAAACCTTAACATGCTTATTTAAATTCACAAAAACTTCGATAGCGTGTTTTAACGCCGTACAACGCCATCTAGTTTGATAATATGGAACTACAGTACCTTAATACAAAATTACATAAACATAGTCATTAAGGTACTTTTTAATCACCAATTTGCAATCCCCGCTTGGCAGGTTAGTATTGAATGTACAGTTTGAATTATTTAATTATATGTTATTTTAATTAAATAACTTGTTTAGGTCTCCGGTAGGTCTACCGCCTAACTCTAAAGCATTCGGAAAGCATGAGATGTCTTCATTGCATTTGTAATGTAATGCTTTCATTTTAGAGCGATCGCCTAACTACTATTGCTTTAAAAAATTGCTCAAGTAATCACAGATTAAAAACAATTGAAGTAAGGCATTCGTTATTACGTTTCGACACCACGTAATCGGTTTCGTCAAACTAGTAAATGCGAAAATATTTTATGAGTTTGTACAACAGCTAAAACGTCAAAAAGCATCAGTTCATATTTCAAATTACTAGATTTGCTATAAATCTGTTTTATTTTATTTATTTAGGTCAATATGGAAGAGCATTATTAGCACTACGATTAACCGAAGATAGGAAAAAAACAAAAAACGGAACGCAATATTTGACAATTACTTTAAGTGTTCCCACCGTATTTTTAAATTTCTTCCTAGGGTTTATTTCTAAAAATCTACATAAATTTCAAATATCCGTAATTGATAGAAAATCGTCCTTTTTACTTTTCAAATTCAGTGAAAACATTTTTAAACAGAAGTTTTCATCGCAAGAAAGTGTCACAAGTTACCTATTCTTCGCCAGAGTTAATTGTAGTAAAAAAAATACCCACGTAAGCCTAGCATTGCTTAGATATATTTGGCTGGCAACATTGTTTTTGTGTATACTTTTCATCGGCTCATGGACAAGCATCCAAGCCATGTATATAATAAATTAAAAAAAAAAAAAAAAAAAAAAGTATACTTTTCATAACCTCCATCTGAGGTAAACATTTACAATTTATTTATGATAAACAATTATAACATAATATTATTATAAATATCTAATATAATATTTGTTATCGTGATATTTACTTTTTAAAGTCATGCAGTTCGCTCACTCTTGCTTCAGGAATCTAGCTAGCGATTCCCTATAAAAACGACTTCGGCGATGACAAAAACAAGTATTTGTACACTGTATTTTATGAGGTATCTAATGATAATAGGTAAATTTTAATAGTGTCAATCGTTGTTAAGCTTGTTTTCACATTTCGTGAGGTTATGAGTTCGAATTCCGCTTACATCTCCGAGTATTATTCTTAGTGGTGATGTATACTTACGTAAGTTTGTCATAATTTTGTCCAGAGTCCCAGCAGTAGCATAAATTGGGCTGTTTTATAATATTAGTATAGATATAATGTTTGTCGAAGCGGCGGCTCAGGTGAACTGGTGTGTCTTTAGAAGTGATAGGTAGATGTTCCTCTTGGTAAGCAACAAACCTGCCCATAACAGCACAGTGTCACAAACCTATTGGAACTAGAGTCCAAATCATTGCCTAACACTACACTGCACTTGTCACCTAGAGATATTAGACGACTATCTAATGATAGAGATCACAGGGATAGATAGAGATTATCTAGGCCCTGTGATTTCTGTGCAAACTTCACCCTCCTAAGTGATAATCCTCCATAATAAACTTGTAGTAGTCCTGATTCTGTTTGCGCATTACTGTGTGGCGGTAGAATAACAGGCAAAGGTGTTGACTTCCCCAGGCAGATTTTTATGTGCTTGATGGTAAGCAACCTGCCTGCCACATAACATCACAGGGACACGCAGCTATTGAAACATGAAGAGTCCAAATCATTACCTAGCACTGCGCTCATCACCCAGATAACTAAGTTGTTATATCTCTAAGCCCTGTAATTTTTCTGGAAACATTGCCTTTCAAACCGGAACACAAACTTGGCAAAGTGTTACCACTAGATCAATAAGTTACATGTTAAAAATAAAAGTTCTTTGTTTCAGATATATCTATTGTTATGCGTTATGGTTTGCAGTGGCCGATACATCAGGCTTATCTGAAACCATCTCGACTCCCAGAACACCTTCCTGAAGTGATGTTGCTGATTTATTAAAACAAATATTTTAAGTGTGATTATCAAAGTACTGAAAATTAAATTTATCTGTTGCATCAACAACAATAACAATCCATATTGTGTTTTAATTATTTTTTTGTATCCTTAATGAGAATTTTATTGTAGAATATTATGATTACAATGTTATGATTTCTTAATGATCCATGAATCTACACAGATTGATTTATCTGTGTACATTCATGAAGAAGTCCTAACCATACTTAACCGTCGACACCTTGAGATTGAGATGTAACAAGGTTTTCTATTACAGTTATTAATATTGGTGGTGGACATCTCACACACAACACCATCTAGCCCCAGATAGCTGATATAATATTTATTTATATCAGATGCACCAACAAGAATAACAAATATTATTGTTTTAATAAATTTTCTGTATCCTAAATGAGAATTTTATTGTAGTACACCAATGTAATGATTTATGAATATACACAGATTAGTTTAATCTGTGTAGATATATGGAGTAGAAGAGAGATGAGATAATGCCTGATGGCAAGCAACCATACAACTATTGAACAGGAAGATTTCCTATTAGTTATTAAAATTGCTGGTGAACATTTCACAAACAACACCATCTAGCCTCAAACTAAGTAAAGCTTGTAATATGGGTGCCAGACAGCTGACATAATCATATTATATAAGTATGTAAGTAAGTGGGTTCTGGGGAACATTCCCAGAGGCAATTGCCCTATGCCACCCACCGCGTCGCAGGTTGCGGATAGCGAAACGGCCTTCAGATATGTAGGTTAGCTGCTTTTGCAGTCGCGGACAGCAGGGCGGTCCATCTGGAGGGGTGCTGGTAAATACTCATGGCGGAGATTTGTCTATAAAATAGCACAAACCCAATGAAAGTGGACGACAGTGGCGAGTATGAGCCGCCACTCTAATAAAAGCTCGGACCCGGGGAGACCAGCCTCGTCAGCGTTGGACTGCAACTGGACTAGGAGACACTTACTCCGAAATCAAAAGTAACCACTGCCTTGTGGACAGATGTTGGATCATCAAAGGCTAGGGCGTCAACCCAAAATTATGATGTGTGCCTTGGGGAAGCGCTGCACTATTCACCCAAACATCGTAATGAAATGAGTGATAATAATGAGAAAGTTTTGCCTTGCGATCCGGCTAGCCCCCGGCGCTTACAGGTTACCGGGCCTGTAAGTGAGAAATTGGTTACCGAAGACTGTAAGAGGGTGGGTACCCAGGCCCCCTTACCAGTAAATGTTACTGGTCTTAGAGAGAATAATAAAAAGCTAATGCAACAAGCCTTTCACCCCGGTTTATTCCTTGCTAGACCCAGAAGTGCATCCTTAAGCTTAGTAACAGATACTAGCACGAAACTTCGCCAGGATACTTTACACTCAAGTGTAGACATGGATCATGATAAAGAAATAGTTAATCCACCTGCTTGGCAGAGAGCACCTACGCTTCGAAGTGCTAAAAGGAAGAAACCATCATCCCCATCCCCAGATAGAACCCTGATTGCAAACCGATTCAGTGGACTCCCTGTTGATCAGGAAGATAGATAGATAGATAGATAGATAGATAAACTCTTTATTGCACTTAATAAAAGAAACAACTTAAAAAAACAATCTTAAAATATAGTAGCAAATGGCGACCTTATCGCTAAAAGCGATCTCTTCCAGGCAACCGTGGGATGGAAAAAAATAATTAAAAATGAAAAGACGGGAGTAATCAAATAAAGAGTAATTTGATACCTTACTACATAATTTAAATAGGATACTAATTATTGATTAAAATAAAATATATTCTAATAATAATACATGCTAATACATAAATAATCTTATTACATAAATATACTAATATATATATGCAATGAATCCAAAATACTATTTCATAAATATCAGCTTCAATTAGACTTCAGCGGGCCTTTGACAAATAATGTTTTTTTACTTCCACCTTAAATATGGAAAGTGACGGAGCTTGTCTAATTTCTACGGGCAAGGCATTCCACAACTCAACTGCTTGGAATGCAAAGGATTTTCCGTAGAAAGTTTCGCAACGTGCAGAGGGCATTTGCAGGGACAAATTATAGGTAGATCTAAGATGACGTGAGTGTGCACTACTCCAGAATGTAAAGCATTCTTTCAGATATCGTGGCGTAGCAGGGTTAAATAGAACACTGTAAAGCAGTGAAAGGATGTGAGCATTCCGACGAAAGCGAATAGGGAGCCACTTGAGCTGTAAACGAAATTGAGACACATGATCATATTTGCGCAATCCAAATATAAATCTTAAACAGTAATTTTGAAGACGCTCAAGTTTATTTAGCTGATTCTCTGTGAGATCGAGGTAGCAGGCGTCAGCGTAGTCAAGGATCGGGAGAAGAAGAGATTGTGCAAGTGCAACCTTAGTGGCAGTGGGTAAGAAGTTACGGATTCGTCTTAAAGATCCACCAGATGCAAATAACTTGCAACTGATCGACTCCAAGTGAGGTTCCCAACTCAAAGTACGATGGAAGGAAGAAGATGTAAACAAAGATAATGGTCCTAAAAAAGTTCCTAAGCCACCAGTAATACTCTTATATGGAGTGGAGGACCTCACCAAGCTGACGGAATTGCTTGAAACTATTGTTAATAAAGATGATTTCGTATACAAAGTGATAAATAAAAACCAGCTGCGACTTAACTGTTCCAAGGTAGAGGTGTATAAAACCGTGATAGAGACTCTCAGAGAAAAGGGACTTATTGGGCACACTTTTAATAGAAAAGATAAACGACCATACAGAGTAGTTGTTAAAAATCTTCATCACTCAACTCCTATAAGTGAAATTGAACATGCCATTGAGGACACAGGAAATACAGTGATAGGGGAAATAATAAACGCAAAGTATGGTCCAGAGAAGAAACCCACTTGTACATTCTTTGCGACAGTGCAACAAGGCCCCAACAACAAAAATGTAAAGGACATAAAGTACATTAACCACCAAGCAGTCTCTATAGAAGAACCAAGAAAACGTAATACTATTGTGCAATGTCAAAGATGTCAGCAATATGGTCACACCAAAAATTATTGTATGAGACCTTACCGCTGTGTGAAATGTGCTGAAGCTCATAAGACATCCGAATGTTCAAAGACTGGTCGCAACACACCCGCAAAATGTGCTTTGTGCCTTGGTGCTCATCCTGCGAACTTTAAAGGATGTGAGGTCTACAAAGAAATTGCATCAAGAAAATCAAACAAAAACTCACACATTAGAGGTAGAGGAAACACTAAGCAAAACGCTAACAATAATAACCAGCAGAAGCCACAAGCTCCCAACACGGCAGTTTATGCAGAAAAGGAATCACAACCACAATTTGGTAATACAACTACTGGGAAAGAAAAAATAAACCCACATGCTAAAAAGAGAGCAGGATATAATGAAGTACTTAAAAACAATCCAAATTCAGAAAATTCACAGATCCCAAGGCTGAATACAACAGCAGAAGAGATGCTCCTCATACAAGCCGAGAAGTTTGACTTAATACTACAACAAATGAGTACCCTAATTAATCTCATAACAACTCTAGTTACACAAATGTCAAAATGACTTCCCTCAAGATAGTGACGTGGAACCTAGATGGTCTATCACCCAATCTAGAAGAGGTAGAAGTGTTACTAAAATCTCACAACATAGACATCTTGCTAGTGTCTGAATCTCACTTAATTGACAATAAGACTGTTACCATTCGTAACTACAATATCTACGCCGTTAACCATCCAGACGGCACTGCACATGCAGGTGCGGCCCTAATTATAAAATCAAGTGTCAAACACCATGAACAGCCACAGTTTAGGAAAGCCCACATACAAGCTGCCACCGTGGCAGTAGAAGACCGAAATTACATGTTCAATGTATCCGCGATATACTGCCCTCCAAAGCACAATATAAAACAAGAACATTACGAAGAGCTCTTTAACACACTTGGAAAGCGGTTTATTGTCGGGGGAGATTGGAACGCCAAACATGTTCACTGGGCCTCCAGATTAACTAACACAAGAGGAAGAGAACTTAAGAAAACCATTGAAAAAAATAACCTCGCAACTATATCAACTACGGACCCGACCAACTGGCCTACAGACCCCAAGCGGCTTCCTGATGTCATCGACTTCTTTGTAACAAAGGGACTTTCCGGACTTTCTTACGACATACACACATGTTTGGATTCGGACACTAATCATGTCCCAGTAATGCTTACCATCGGTACTACTGTTCTGAAAATGGAAAGCAATCCCAAACTGTACAACAAACACACTGGAATGGAATGCATATCGGGAGCTCGTGCATGATAAAATTGACTTAAAAATCGGTCTGAAAACTGAGACGGATATCGATGATGCTGTGCGGCACTTAACATCCGTCATCCAAGAAAGTTGCTGGATGACTACACCTGAAGCCACCAACCGTCCCCCACAGAGTAAAACGTATTCGGAAACCATACGGCAAAAAATATGTGAAAAAAGGAGACTCCGGAGAATATGGCACATCAGTAGACACTCTAGTGACAAGACGTTATTAAATAAGGCTGCTCGAGAACTTAAGGAACTGATCTCTGAAGCAAATAATGCTGCCTTAGACACCTACTTGGAAGGGTTAACAGCCACAAAGGCAACCAACTACTCTCTATGGAAAGCCTGTAAAAATCTTGATCGACCATTATATCAAAAGCCACCCCTTCGCACTTCCAACGGTAGGTGGACTAGAACCAGTCAGGACAAATCTGAGGCCTTCGCACAACACCTAAGCCAGGTATTCAAACCAAATGAACCTGGACCAGAAGCAGATGAATCGCAGATAGACGAAACGCTCAATCAAGACCTACAACTCGACCTACCTTTAAAACTTGTAAAGCCCAGAGAGATCAATAAAAATATTAAGGAACTGCAGAATAACAAAGCACCAGGATACGACCTTATAGACAAGAAGGTACTTGAAGAATCACCTCGGAAAGTAATTGTGCTCCTTACCATGGTTTTTAACGCCATCCTGAGAGTCGGATACTTCCCAGATCTCTGGAAAGTATCACAAGTTATCATGATCCACAAACCTGGTAAAGCGATGCACGAAATCACATCATACAGACCTATAAGCCTTCTGCCGATAATGTCAAAGTTGCTCGAAAAATCTCTATTGCACAGAATGCTGCATGTGCTAAATGAAAATTCGGTTATACCGGACCGCCAATTCGGATTTCGGAAAGAACATGCCACCATAGAACAAGTTCATAGAGTGTGCAGGACAATAAGGAAATCACTAGAAAAAAAAGAGTACTGCTCGGCTGTATTCCTTGATATACAACAAGCCTTCGACAGAGTTTGGCATAAGGGATTGTTGTATAAAATAAAGTCGAAACTACCCCACACATTCTATAGTGTTTTGAAGTCCTATATCTCAGACAGAGTTTTCCAGGTGAGAGAAGGTGATTGCACATCGGCATTTTATGAAATATCCGCAGGAGTACCACAAGGATCTGTACTTGGACCTATCCTCTACATACTCTTTACATATGACTTGCCTCAGAGCCCAGATGTTACAGTTGCTACCTTCGCAGACGACACAGCCATTCTCGCCTCAGATAAATGTGCAGTGCAAGCCTCCCTGATATTGCAAAAGATCTTGAAAGAAATCGAAGAATGGTTGGTGAAATGGAGAATTGCCGCTAGTGTAACCAAATCAGTGCACGCAACATTCACCCTCCGGAAGGAAGATTGTACTCCAGTAACACTAAATGGCACACAACTACCCCACCAAAACGTAGTGAAGTATTTGGGCATGCACCTAGACCGTCGTTTTACATGGAAAAAACATATAGAATCAAAAAGAGACGAAGTAAATCTAAGATATAGAAATCTCTACTGGCTACTAGGGAAACACTCAAAACTGTCGCTCGAAAGCAAGACACATGTGTACAATACAGTGCTAAAACCAATCTGGACATACGGAATTTAATTGTGGGGATCGGCCAGTAACTCAAACATATTAAAAATCCAACGAGTACAAAACAGCATCTTAAGGCAAATGACAAACGCACCCTGGTTCCTCAGAACAACAGAGGTCCATGAAACTTTAAACGTGCCAATGGTAGAACAGGAGATAGAACGCCATAGTGCTAACTATAAACTGCGACTGCAAAAGCATCCAAATGAACTTGCGGGTCAACTCGCTATTCCTGAAACTATACGTCGTCTCAAAAAGCGACGTGACTTGTACGATTGAGACAACAATATTGCAAAATATTAAAAAAAGGGCGAACTCCACAGGGAGTGGACCCTCAATGCCACGAAACAGTCACCCCATCTGCTTATAGTCACCATGACTGATTGCATGATTATTGTGAACAAAAAAAAAAAAAAAAAAATATATAAGTATGTATTTAAAAAATGCATACTTATTATACATAGAGAACACCCAACCACAGTACAAATATTTGTACTGTGTGAGGATAGAACCCACGGCTTCGCATGGCAGACTTACTACCAACGTACCTCTCTACTTAGTCTGTGCTACCAACTAAGACACCAGCAGCCATACTATCCTACTAGCTGTTCAAACAGAATATGATGTTTGCTCTTGGTCGTAGAATGATTTAGACAAAAGTTTTCTATTTCCTCAGGCAGATTATGGAATCATAACACTAAAGAAATGTATTATATTGTATAAAGGGTGTATTTATTATCAATCATTTTCTAACAGTTGAATGGGTTTGATGACCCAATGTCTTGCTTGTGAGACAACTTGTTTTCTTGTAAGCTACGGGAGCAGCCCGCAGTCTTGACTCCTAAAACAAAAACAAAATCTAATTATATTGATATAAGATATTAACATTTCATCACATGAATAGCAGCACCCCATGGCTATATCCGCACAGTTCCATCCAATTATTTTGCTGTTATGAAAAGTACATATTATATCTTTCAATCATCACAATCTTTCACATTTACAATATTAGGAGACTGGTTCATAAATTACCTATGTAGGTGTATATATTTATGGAATTGAATACTTGCTAGTTATTACCTATTTTGAACCACATTACTGCTTGCAGCTTGCTATTTTATATTCAAAAGCATCATAATATTAGTGCCTTAATGTACTGCTGTTTGTTGATAACAGTCGAGGTAATGATAACGGTCTCTCACAGTAATATTGATCTCAAGCAGTTCTGAATGTTTAAAATAATGACTTATTAATTTACCCTTCTTTTAAGATTTCATCACATTTTCCTTGGTATTCATTCCAAGCTACCAGGTATTATCTATTCTATGCTACCAGTTAAGGTGAACATGAGGGACCCAACATGTTCAAAGATTTTTTTTTACTTACCATCAAACAAGAGGAACATTCCAATTCTGGAATATTTTTTTCTTTTATGGGCATCTGTCAACCTTGCAATATCACTGTACTCGCATCAATGAGGTAGGTAAGTATAGGAAAATCATTCTTAGACTTCTTTGAATAGTAGGTATTTAATGCAGCCAGTTTCTGTAACAATTAGTGAATGTAAGTATTAAATCACAAATGATAATAAATAAATAGGTATTACTTACTATCAAAACTTAATATCAACTGAAGATGCTGTTCTGACACTAACATCACTAGTCACATCCTATATGGATAGGAAACAGAAGTGTGTTGCAGTGTTTTTAGATTTGCAAAAGGCTTTTGACACAGTCTCGATCCCTATACTTCTGGCTAGAATGGAAAATGTGGGTATTAGAGGAATTCCGCTACAGTGGTTCGCCGACTATCTCACAAACAGAACTCAAAGGGTTAGGGTTGAAAAGCATGAGAGTGACAGATCTGGTTGTACCTTTGGTGTGCCACAGGGAAGCACGCTAGGACCGCTGCTTTTTCTCATTTATATAAATAAACTGTGCTGCATGAAATTATCAGGACTAGATTTGATTATGTTCGCGGATGACACTGTACTTTTGTGTAGTGGGAAGACGTGGTCTGAGGTTAGGAAACTGGCGGAATCGTGTCTTTCTTTTGTAACCAGGTGGCTTGAGGACAATCTTTTAACACTGAACACGACAAAAACTAAGTATATTTGCTTTAGTAAGAGAACTTCAGGCGGACCGGAAAGTAATTTTGAAATCAAAATTCACACTTATCCATGTAATCGAAGATTACTTGGTAACATCTTGGGGATGTGTAGTTGTTCTATCCTGGCTAGAGTTTCATTCATGAAATATCTCGGTGTTCTAGTTGACCAGAAACTATCATGGGACGTTCATATTGATTCCCTGGCTTCTAGGGTAAGAAAACTAATTTATGTGTTTAAAAATCTGCGAAGTGTTGCAGATGTCAAATTGATTGTCCAAACGTATAAAGCTTTATGCGAATGTATAATCAGATACTGCATATGCGTGTGGGGTAGCGCCGATAAAACTCATTTAATAACATTGGAACGAGCTCAGCGCTCACTGCTAAAAGTGATGATGTATCTGCCTTTCCGGCACCCCACAAAGAACGTTTATGACAGGTCTGACGTACTATCTGTGCGAAAACTTTTCATTTTCGAAAGCATTCGTAGGTATCATAAGAATGTGGACCTCGCTAAGTTGGACATTAGCACAAGAAGACGCACTTACTTTGCCCCATTGGTCACAACTAGGTTTGCCCAGAAGCAATACAAGGTGATTGCTGCTAAATTGTATGAGGAAATTAATAGACATAGCAGGGTAGAGAGATTTACGGACAGAAAACTGAAACGTATCGTTTTTACCTGGCTACAATGCTCTGACTATGGTCAAATTGAAGACTTGTTGGAGAGTTTCTACTGTTGAAGTATTGAAAGGTGTTTTTTTTTTTTTTTTTCAGGTTCCTTTACAAAACATGAGGTACAGCATACTTAACCCAACTATAGGTCCTAGTGATATAACCACCCACACGTTAATAAAAATTATATATTAATCTTCACAACATTGATACATTTGCGCACATATACGTTTATACGTATATTATATAAACACATAGACATACACACCCACCCTCACACCCACCCTCACACACACTCTCATACACCCTCACACTCTCAATGCTCAGTCAGATTCACACACTCTCTCATGCACATACGCACACACTCTCAGACATCCACAAACACACTCCCTCACATCATGACTCACACCCTCACACTTATATTCACACACACAAACACACCCTCTCTTGTACACTTACACATTCTTAAAATTGTCTGAGCTTGTGTATTTTTTTTTTTTCATTCACGTTTTTATTTATTTCTTGTCTGTAATTTTTAATGTTTTTTTTTTACATTTCATTTAATTTGATTTAATTAATTCCAATTTTTAAGCAAAGAAAAAAATGTACAATTTGGGGAGGCCACTGGTACCTGAAATACAGCTTCCAGCTAGTTCAGGTGCCTTTGGAGACAAATAAATACTGTCATTTTTAGGAAAACAAAAATGAATTATTAATTTGTGTAAATTATATAATCTGAATGCATGCTTAATTTTAATTTGATTTGAAATGTTTATCTTTGTAATTAGCGTTTTAATTACTTATGTTATAATTTACATTATTTGGTAACTTATGAGTTATTATTACTATTGTAAACTAACCAAGCTTTGGCTAGTGCCGTCATGCTTAATATTAATATTAATTTTGTAATTAGAATTATTGTAATCAGTTATTTAAATTAAGATACAAATGATGATGGTTTAGTTTATTTAAGTATTAATGTACATTATTGGGTCATGAAATAAATTTATTATTATTATTATTATTTTTGGTTACACTTTTGTGTGCTCTCCTTAGATGGAGGTTACATTGGCACGGGCCGAAGCCAAGTGCTTACAGATTCAAGAATTTCCTAACAATTCTGCATGTATTCAGGATTACTGCTTTTTGTAGGATTTTGTAAGATGATGTATGTATGTCTAGTGTCTCAAGGCTCGTAATAAGGTGTTTCGGGATGACGCCTGTAGTAGAGATAATTATTGGAATGGTTTTTGTGCTATTAATGCGCCACTGTGTTTTCATTTCGATTGAAAGATCCGTATATTTGGCTATTTTTTCTGTGTATGTTGTCTGTAAATTGTGAGTGTTGCAAATAGCTATGTCTATTAGAAATGCTGTTTTGTCGTCTTTATTTAAAATAGTAATGTCGGGTCTATTATAATGAATTGTTTTGTCAGTGATTATGGTTCTATCCCAATAAAGCTTATAGTGTTGATTCTCAAGTACAGGTTCAGGTTTGTATTTGTAGTAAGGTGTTTTTTCAGCTATGAATTTGTATTTATATGCCAAAATTTGGTGAATAGCTGCAGCTACCTGGTCGTGACGGTGTTTGTAATCTGTCTGTACTATTGCTCTACATGCTCCAGTGATATGTTGTATTGTCTCAGAACTACTGCTACATCGCCTACAGGTGTCGTTTGTTCCAGGGCGTCGGATTATGTACTTTTGATAATTTCTCGTGTCTATAACTTGATCCTGTATCGCCAGCATGAAAGCTTCAGTCTCAGGGAAGATTTCACCACTGCGTAGCCACGCGTTCGACGCTTCTTTGTCGACATGTGGCTGTTGCAGATCGTGATAGTGTCGACCGTGTAGAGACTTCAGCTGCCATGCAGCAAGTTTTTCCTTCGGGTCAATTATCTTTTCGTTTTTCTGTATATTGGGATTTGATAAATTTAAAGGGGTAACATGTTTATCACATTCAGTAATTGCTTTGTGTAATGATGATTGTTGTGATCGTTTTAAGAAGAAGTGTCTGAGAGTGGATATTTGTTTGTTGTGTAAATTAGTGATATCGATGATACCTCGTCCTCCCTGTTTCCTGGGTAGTGTTAGTCTTTGGACACAAGACCTCGGGTGATGTTTGCGGTGAGTAGTTAACGAGGTGTTGATGGTTCGTTGAAGTTTTACAAGGTCAGTTTGAGACCAGTTAATAATGCCAAAAGTATATGTGAGGACTGGAATTACAAACGTATTGATAGCTTTTACGAGATTTTTCCCATTTAATTGAGATTTGAGAATTGTATTTAGTCTTTGCTTAAATTTACTTTTCACGTCATGTTTGGTTTTATTGTGTGGAATTTGATGGTTTTGCTGAAATCCTAGATATTTGTAAAATGTTTCTACGTCCAGAGGATCAATCTTGTCGCCTGTATTAAGAGTGTATGAATGAGTAGTTACTGATTGGTTCTCTATTGAGTAAGTTTTGCATTTGTCAACCCCAAATTGCATTTTGATGTCATGAGAAAATGTCTGTGTGATATTTGCTAAGTTATGAAGTGATGTTAATGTGTTACTGTATAATTTAATGTCGTCCATATATAGTAAGTGACTTAAAGTGTGACTGCTATTGTTGTAAGGTATAATTAAACCAGATGTTGACAAATTCAGTATTTTAGATAAGGGATTTAGAGCAAGACAAAACCAGAGAGAGCTAAAGGCGTCTCCTTGGAAAATACCACGTCTTATGGTAATCATGTCTGTGACTATTGATCGGTTTCCGTTTTTCATAGTTAGTCTTGTGGTCCAGTGTTTCATTGCGTTCTCTAGAAAAGAAACTAAGAGTGGATGGATTTTGTAATGGCGCAATATGTAAATGAGCCAGCTGTGTGGGACTGAATCATATGCTTTGCGGTAGTCAATGTACATGGTCATCAGATTTTGTTTATTTTTAAGAGTATGTTTCATCGCTATTGCATCAATAATGAGTTGTTCTTTGCACCCTTTGCTATTTTTACGACAGCCTTTCTGTTCTTCCGCTAAAATATGGTTTTTAGTTATGTGTTCGTTGATAAGATAAGATATGCAGGATGTCGTGATTTTGTAAATCGTTTGCAAGCATGTTATTGGTCGGTAGTTTGCGGGATTGGTCGTATCTTGGTTTTTAGGGAGCATGTAGGTGATACCTTGAGTGATATAAAAAGGCATGGTGTTCGGAGTTTCAATGAACTGATTTATGTAGTTATGTAGTATAGGGTGAGTCGAAGTGAATTTTTTGTACCAGTAATTTTGTATGTTGTCTGTTCCAGGTGTTTTCCAGTTGTGAGTTTTGTTTATTATGTCTTTGAAAACATCTACTGGAATTATTTCAAAGTACATATCTGTGTAATTAGTGTCTTGTAAGTCAGCTTTTATCCAATCGGCGTTTTTATTGTGTTGAACTTCTTTACTCCATATGTTAGACCAGAATCCGTGCATGGTATCCGTAGGTGGTAGTTCTAGATTGTTATTATTGTTAGTATTATTTGTTTGAGTTGTTATATTTCTGTAAAACTTCTTTTCGTTTGTCTGGAATACATTGTTTTGTTGTTTCCGTAAGGTGCAGTTACAATATCTTCGTAATCTGCTACTAGTTGCACTTAATTTTTGTTTGAGACTATCTAAGAACTGTTCATTTGTCAAGTTGGGTTCCTCATGGCGTGAATGTGTGCTATATTTGGCTTTTATGAAGTCTATGTGCTTTATTAAGTTCCGGCTTCTTATTCCTACAATGTATTGAGTCAGTCGACCAATGTCTCTTCTAAGATTTTCTAATTTAGTTTGTAGTCTTTTTTGCCATGCTGGGGTTGAAATGTTTCTAGTGTTATTGTTATTATTTTGATTATGGGTATTTTGAGGTGTGATAATATCACATATCATATCTTTTATTCTAGTACCGTTGCATAATGCTGTCGTATAAGCAGCTGTATAAATAATTGTCTGAGTGGTTATAAAATCATTGTTTTGTGTTAGGTATCTCGGAAGTACATCGATATTTATGTAATTTACTATATACGACAGCTTTCTTGAACTATTTTGACGTGGTATAAAGGGGCGTGTTGTAGGATCAGTGTTTTTGAATTTTTCTAGATTAAGTGTGAAAGTTTCTCTAATTTTATCGTTTAACTGAATGTTTGTGTATTGTGATGTTTCTCTATTTATGTTCTGGGTTGGGATGTTTATATTGTTCGGTATATTATTCAGTGAATGAGTGATGTCAGTAACTGTTAATGTGTGTGTGTTATCAATACTAATATCCTCAGTGACGGTATTTGTCGTGTTTGTTTCGGTTGAATTTAGTAGGTGATTAGATGTTAGTAATTCTAGTCGAACTTCCTCTCTAATAGATTGAAGCTTTTGGTCTGTTATTAACTTATTATGTACAATTACTCTCCTTTGGTCGGCAACCCGTTGCTCTGACACATGAGCTACTTGTGGAAATTGGTCTATTATACTGTTATGTAGTTGTTTTCGGTAAGCCGTTCTATTTTGTTCTAAGTGTGTGATTGTATAGTATGTTTTCATAATTGCTTCGTTAATATCGTCCGTCCATTTCAGTCTTGTAGTTGTTGCAGTTGCTGGTTGAGTTGATGTTATATTAGTAAAGTCAGTAGTGTGGGTGTTTGTATTAAGATATTCTTCTACTTCTTTTCTTATGTTTTGAAGTGTTATTTCAGGTAGAAGTTTATTTCTCAGTATAGCCCTACGTTGATCACCTATTCTTTGTCGTGAGATATCCATATCTGGGAATTGTTGAATAAATTGTTGATGAAGTTGCTCTAAGTATGATCTTGTTTTTCTTTCGTTGCTTGTTAGTGTGAGATAAGTGCGCCATATGAATTTATTCATTTCTAGTGTCCACTTTTTTCGTGCGCGTGTGACTCCTGAGGTGGGTACAAAATCAGCGGCGTCTGCCTCTTGTACAACATCCTCGGACATCGCTAGACTTGATGAAGATCGATACCTAAACTGATCTGCAAATAGTTTTGGTGAAGACTCTGGAGATTCAAATAAACTTTCACTAGATGATGTTGGGGATGAAAGAATCCCTATTTGATCTGTTATTTCTTTATCTTGAGACGTACGTGTAGGAATAGTGCTTCCTGAAGCCCTTTTTATTGGAATTTGTTTAACTTTTATGCTAGATCTTAAATTGTATCGCTTGTTATGGTGCCTTTCGTGTGCTTTTTCAGATTCCTTTTCACTGGTCGAGGTCGTTTGATGGTTTAAGATTCCCGCCCGGAGATTCTTAACTCCCCTAGCCCCAGAGGATAACCGTTTACCATCATGAAGGTTCCCGCCAGAGCTGCCGGGCACTTGGGGATGGGGTATTGGTTGCATTTTCATTATTTATTTGTTGGACAAAATTGAAACCTACATCATTTGCCCAGGATGTGTAGATGCGCCGTAGACTACCTGACTGAGTCCATGGATGCTACCGTTGGTGTCTTAGATCCAGACACTCCTCCGCTACCATCCTTAACCGATATCCTGCGCTAACATCAGTTGTCCTACTTAAGCCTCTATGAGATGCTTTATTCCCACGAGCCCTATAGTAGCCTGTCTAATTTTCTTCCTCAACCTCCACTTCCTTTCACTCTTCAGTTCTTCCATTGCGTCTCCTGTTTCACCTCTTTCCTCTCCTACTCCTACGTTCCAGAGCCACGTTAGCCGCACCAGTAATTTTTCATAGCGTTGTCCGCCCCCCACGTAATCAGATGGTCGATCAGGACGTGTGGTTGGTCTTTAGGGGGCTTATTATTATTATTATTATGAGTATAAACTTTTGTTTCTCAGGATTTTTGTCCTGGTAAATTGAAATAACACGGGTGGATACCAAGTGTTATTCCATTGATTCGAGATTTGGGTCAGCATTATCCGTGTCTAGTTGTAAAAAATTTCTAACAATTCGGCATGTGTTGAGTATAGCTGCTTTTTGCAGCTGAATGTACGTTAGTTTATGCAGCTCAAGTGTATTTAGGCTCCAAAATATATGTTTGGGAATTACTCCTGTTGTTGATATAATTAGTGGTATTATTGTAACTGTGTTCATTTTCCAGATTCTTTTTACTTCTTGTTGGAGTTCGGTGTATTTTCTTATTTTTTCTGATATTGTACTTTGAATGTTATTTGTGTTAGGTATTGCAACATCAATTAAATATACGTGTTTGTTTACTTTATCGATTAGTGTAATGTCAGGTCTATTGTTGTATATTGTGTGGTCTGTCAGGATAGTACGATCATAATATATTTTGTGAGAGGAATTTTCTAAAACAGCTTGAGGTGAGTATTTATAGTATGGTGTAGGAGTCGAGTTACTAAGCTTATGTTTAATACAAAGTTTTTGATGTATTATGTTAACTATTTGGTTGTGTCTATGAGTGTAGTCATTTTTTGTGAGCGTCACACATGCTCCTGTAATGTGTTGTATTGTTTCGGGCTTACTGCGGCATTTTCTGCAAAGATCGTTGCGCAAGGTATTATCTTTAATTATAAATTTTCTGTAATTTTTTGTTGCAACAACTTGATCCTGTATCGCTATAAGAAACCCCTCAGTTTCAGGAAATAACCCACTGGATTCTAACCATTTCTGTGATGCTATCTTATCGATTCCAGGTTGATTTAATTCTTTTAAGTATCTTCCATGTAGTTCCTTGTTGTTCCATGAATTTATCTTATTTTGATGATATTGGTTTATGTCTATTGATTCTACGTTTTCAGAGCTTAAATTAAGAGGAGTGAAGTTTTTATCAATTACAACTGTGGCTTTATGCAATGAACTAAACGATTTCTTGTAGCTGAAAAAATGACGGAGCTTCTGTAATTGTCTATGATGTAGTAGAGTTATGTCAATCATGCCCCTTCCACCTTCTCGACGAGGAATGGTTATACGTTCTTTTGCTGACTTTGGGTGATGGTATCTATACTGTGTTAAGGTGGTTCTAGTTTTGGTCTCTAAAGTAACTAAATCGGATTTAGTCCATTTTATAACGCCAAATGAGTAAGTTAGAATTGGAATCGCGTATGTGTTTATGGATTTAAACAGGTTTTTACCTACTAATTGGGTTTTGCAAAGAGTGTTTAGTCTATTTAAATATTCATTTTTAAGTTTTTGTTTAGTAATGGTATGATCTAGAGTTTTTGATTGATTGTATCCTAAATATTTGTACATTTCTTCATTATTCATTGCTGTTATTTGTTGATCTTCATCAATGTTGTAATCTCCTTCAATTATTTTTCCTTTCTTAATGTTCAGCTTTCTGCATTTATCTAGTCCCAATTCCATTTCAATGTCTTTGGAAAATTTTGTTGTAATGTTTAACAGATGTGTCATGTTGCTATCGCTATTAGAGTATAATTTTATATCATCCATATAAAGTAAATGAGTTATTTGTGCTAATTTTTGTTTTCCACTTTTTATGTCAAATCCACTATTGCTTTCTATGAGTTCATGTGACAATGGATTTAGGGCCAGACAAAACCAGATAGCACTCAAAGAGTCTCCTTGAAATATTCCTTTTTTGATAGCTATTTCTTTAGTTATTATAATGTTTGATTCACCCCGTAAATGTAAGGAAGTTCGCCAGTGTTCCATGGTGTTTTTTATGAAATTTACTACGTTTGAGTTTATTTTATATATTTCTAATATTTTTATAAGCCAAGTATGTGGTACGCTGTCAAATGCCTTTTTATAATCTATGTATGTGATGTAAAGATCTTTTTTGTTTTTATTAGCATGATTTAAAATTGTTGAGTCTATTATTAATTGTTCTTTGCATCCCATGTGATAGCGTCTACATCCTTTTTGTTCCTCTACTAAGATATTGTTTTCTTCTATGTGATTATTAATTCTATTTGCGATACATGATGTTATTATTTTATAGAGTGTTGGGAGGCATGTTATGGGTCTATATTGGGTCGGGTCTTTGGTATTATTGCTTTTAGGTACCATAAAAGTTATTCCTTTGGTTAAAAATATGGGTAACGTAGTTTCACCTTTTATTATTTCTGTGATTTGTTTTGCTAAAATGATATGTACGCTAGTAAGTTTTTTAAACCAATAGTTTTGGATATGATCACATCCAGGTGCTTTCCAATTGTGTGTTTTGTTTATTATTTTGGTTAATTCGTCAGAGTTTATATTTTCAAATGACATTTCTTCTACATTATTAACTCTTTTGTTTTCTCTATCTATCCACTCGTAATTGAGATGTTGGTTATTGTTTTGGTTGTTAGAGTTCGACCATATTTTTGACCAAAAGTTAGTTAGATCATCTTCTGAAGGAGTCTCGTTTATTACGGTATTTATTTTAAGTTTTCTGTAGAATTGTTTTTCGTTTGTTTGAAATATTTTATTATTTTCTTTTCTGTCTAATGATTTTTTATACCTCGATAATCTGTGTGTCTTAACGGATAGTTTTTGTTTCAAAGTGTCTAAAAAATCTGCAACTTTTTTATTGAAATCTTCGTGGCTACTATGTGTTCTGTTATTTTCTATAATTTTGTTTACATTGTTAATTAATTTATGCCCTCTATTTCCATTTTTGTATTGCGTTAGCCTACCAATATCTCTTCTGAAATTATCAATATCTTTTTCTAGTCTTAGTTGCCATCTTGGCTTGTTAGTTTGCTTTCGTGTGTCGGATCCTATCTTATTGTAAGTTTTGAGTTGAAAATGTTCTGTGATAGTTAAAGCACAACAATATATAAGTGTGTGCGATTGGTGTATATCTATTAAATGTGGTATGTGTTTTGGCAAAATTATTTTGTTGAATATAAAAATTACTTCAGTAAGTGTGTGGGATTGTTTTATTTTTGGAAGACGAGGTCTTTCTGTAGGATCAGTATCGAGGTATTTTATTAGGTTTGAGCAAAATTTATTGCTCAGTTCGTTTGTGAAACTGTCATCAACTGTAAATGATGTCTCTTGGTTTGTACAAGACAATGGTGTAAAAGAACATTGCATGTCAGAGTTATTTGTAGTTGTTTGTGTTCCAATATCAAGTTCAGTTCTATTATCAGTCAGTGTGTCAGGTATTGTATGTGTGTTATCAATTATGTTAGTCTCATGTTGTCTGTTCCTTCGGTACTGTGTTTGTGTAGTTATTTGATTGTGTGTTTCACTATTCTCTAGTTCTTTAGCTACTTCATCTCTTAAGCTTTTAATTTGCTCTGTTGTAAGAAACTTGTTATTAACGATCGCTCTCCTTTGATCTGAGAGTCGCTGTTCTGAGACGTTGAGATCCGGATAATGCTGACAAAATTGGTCATAAAGTTGTTGTCTGTAACTTGTTAAGTTTGTTTCTAGTTCTGTAACTTTGAAATATGTACGCATTATGAATATGTTTATATCTGATGTCCACTTCATGCGTACACGTGGTTTACCAGCTTTGGTGGTCGCCGGTTTCAGTGCCGACAAGGCTACCTGCGAAACACTTCTAGCTGGGGAACCCTCTTGGGGCTCCTTGTTAGATGTAATGCTATTAGACTGATGTACTTCTAATAGTTCTGTTTGAGACTGTTCGTTATTAATCTCGTTGATGATTTGCAAACTATAATTTCTTGAACCAATTTCTAATGTATTGTCTTGATAGTTATGTTGTGAATGATTTAGATATTTTTCGGTTTCATGTTTTATTTCCTGTATTTGATCTATGGTTAAAAGATTACTCCTAAAAATTGCTCGGCGTTGGTCTCCTACTCTCTGCTTAGAAACTTGCATATCTGGAAATTTATTTGTAAATTTTTCGTGTAATTCGGTTAAGTAGGCTCTAGTATTATTTTCCATGTTGGTTATTTTGTAGTAGGTGTGCATTATTATTATTATTATTATTAAAACAAAAAGGGTTTCTAGTTATTTATAAGTTGCTTGTTACCTTTATCTCAGGTTTGATGTCTCGTCTTTCAGGAAAGATGCAAGAGGGAATTACGCCCTCGAAAGTGGTCTTCCCCATACTCCCCATAGTAAAATTGTAAAATTCAGTGACACACTTATTTTTAGTAAAATCACTATTTCTAAGACGAATCTTGTTATGTTATTGGTATCCCCGCAATAGTACATGTTCACCGTGCTATTTTTGATCTTTACAAGGCAGTATCTAACGAAAATATTAGAGAATTACACTACTAGAATTCCAAAGCAACATCAAATTTGGTAATGTCTTCATGACAGAACTTGAAAGCATTAGTTCAAGGCTTGAAAGCAGGATAAAACATTAGGCGGTCGCTATTTCAGAGCAAATGTATGGAGTTTCGTTCATTCATCTAACAACAAATGCTTTCCTTAGAACGGAAAGCATTTGTAATGTTCGGCTTTCATCGGCGGTACCAAATTGGCCGATGACGTCACAAATCAAAGCATGACCGAAAGCAAGAGCGTTAGGCGGTAGACCTACGGGGCTAATTAAGTACCTAAACTTGAAACGACGCGACGTGGGGCAGAAATGAGCCGTCTCCTTTAAAATGTTTTTTTTTTAATTTCGCTTGGCCACGGATACAAGTCCTTCAGCCGAGATAAAATATTGTCGTATCAGTGTTGCTATTGATATTCTTGAATTTTCCTTCTACTTTGACTTAGTTGGTGTCTACTGCATCGAAAGTTCTAAATTTTTTTACTGAAAATCGATTGCGATCAGTAACGGTTTTTTATTACATGACCAACTTAATTAGCTAGTTTTATTCCCAATATTTTAACAGTTTTACAGAAAAAATAAGAAGAAAAATTGTCTTAGTATAAAATTTCTTTATGTATTACACCAAACTAATCAGCTGAGCTAAGAAGCAGATTATAATTTAAACCTCTAATATTTTAAATTATCACAAATAATCATTTAGATTACACTTTTTCCCTGAAAATGGGGAGAGGTTTCATTGTGATTACACTTTTGAGAGTCTATGGTAGAGACAGATCTTGCTGAATCTACACTATCGCCAACTAGTGCATACGATGGAACTATTTTTGTCTCGTCGGAAAACGCCTCATTGCTAAATTCATTGGAATACCCTTTTCCAATGCTAGGGTTACCGTCACTAAAAAAATAGACTGATAATTATTGTACCAGTTGAGTTAAAGTAACACAGCAGTCGCAGCATATAATACTAGCAGCTCCCCGCGGCTCTGTCCTCGTTGTTCTTGATTCCTTTATTTTCCGGGAATAAAAAATAGCCTTCTTGTTCTTCATTGTTTCAAATTTCAGCCAGATCCATCCATACGTTACCACGTGATTGAGCAACAAATATCCAAAGATTGACATCCTATTGATATTAAAAACTATCAGTGTTTGTTCTTCCAAACTATAATACTTTATCTAAATTTCAAATTTCAGTCCGATTCGTTCAGACGTTACGACGTAGGGGAACGGAGTGTTGTACCGTACAGCGGCCATTTCCGTACACTTCAAAATAATAAGAAGAAACCGAGTAATATACGTTTGTCTCTGTTACACGCATTCCTTGTGTCTTGTTTCGCCCTTTCGCACACTATGGGATCAGTCCGAGCCATGACGCTGATGAAATTTGTGGGCACGTTATTGCGGCGTTACTTTTATAGTTTTGTGACATTAAAAAATAAGATGTAATTGGATTTTGATTACATTTTTTTGTAATGACTGCTATTTATTTCATTTGTTGATAAATTTAGCGAAGATTTATGTTGTTATTAATGTATCGAGTAAGTTACGGCGAATTTAGAAAGTTAAATACAGAAAATTGATTTCGGGAAATTCCGTACATTGTACGGTATTGCCGTACATTCCGCCGTACAATACAATACAATACAATTCCGTACAATACAAATACAGTACAATACAATTCCGTACATTGTACGAATAATATACATTAATGTTTTATTGTTTTTTGTCATTTATTAAAAACCTATATAATATGTGTCGGCTTACCAAAACAAAACATGTTTTAAGTTAAAATACAATAAATCTTTTAATAACCTATAATATAAACCTACTTACAATTTTTTGTAAATTACGTAGGTATGTGTAATTTGCGAATAAGTATTTCTAATAACTACTTTTGTGTACTTTTTTAAATAAATATTGACTTGTGATAAAAAATAAACCATATGCTAATAAACCGAATTTAATGAGGCTTTTAATCTTGTACGATATTAGACAAACAGTGTACGGAATTACACTCAAGCCACAGTAAAGAACAGTAAAACATCTTCATACAAACGTGCCGCTCTCGGCTTGAATGTGTGCGTGCGCTCCGCGCGCCGTGTCGGCACGCGATTTCACGCACACGCTAGCATAATATATGGCGCGCTATGGCGGTGACAGTAGGGGCCGTGCAGCGCGACTGTGAGCACGTCCGTAAGTTACATGACCGCTCGCGTTCGTCAACTCTCGCCGGCCACTTACCATAATATTAATAATTATAACGAGTATCATGACTTCAAAAAGGGGAAAAAGATATTGTGGTGTTTTCGGGTGCCTCAATAACGATTTCGCAAACCCGGATTTATCATTCTTCATGGTTCCTACTGAAACAGAAACGTAAGTACCTACTTATACTTAAATCTTATTAGAAAATGTGGTAGGTATTGTATTATTGTTTATTTCACAGTTTATTTGCTTTATTAATAGCGTAGCCGAGTCAACGAGCAGGGCATGTGCCTGATGTTAAGCAACATGCCTGCCACATAGCAGCACAGTGACACGCAGCTATTGGAACATGAAGAGTCCAAATCATTACCTAGCACTGCACTGCGGTCGTCACCCAGAGATCTAAGATGTTAAATCTCTAAGCCCTGTGATTTTTCTGGAAACATTCCCCTTCAAACCGGAACACAGTAATATCTGTACACATGGACGAAAATCTAAGATTTTGTATCTCTAAGCCCCGTAATTTCTCTGGAATCATTGCCCTTCAATCCGGAACACAGTAATGTCTGTACATTACTGCTTGGCGGTAGAATAACTGGCATAGGTGTGGTACTTCCCCAGGTAGACTCTGCCAAGAGTCCTGCCACTACAAAAATGATTAAGTTACTTATTTATTTGAATAGAGTACCTATAGATGGAAATATTAAACAAACGCAAAGCGGCTCTGACCAAAAGATGGATCGTCACATGTATGGCAGCATTAGCAATGTACTTTATGCTTTGAACAATTAGGTTGCTTTTCCTAAAAATTACAAATGCAAAGGCGGCTTTGAACAAAGAAAAAGCCGAACATTAGTTTCGCCTTTCGGCATCGCCAATATCATTCACAAACATACTTTAGATACTGTGCAATAAGGTCTATTTTACTTTTTGTTTAGTTCATTTGACGATGATTTTACAAAGGATTCCGAATCTTTTTTGAATTTTCAAGCGAGTCACGCGACCAATAGTAGAAACTATTTTCTCACACACTATTTTCTCAGACATGGTAAAAACCTTTCTACAACAAGACGAAAATGATAGTTACAAAGTGCACGCCATGAATTTAGAAATGCAAAGTGAGTGACCATAGGTTAACCATAGGTGAGTTTTGTATCTGATTCGGATTCTGACCCGGCACCCGCACGGTGAATCCATGGAATGCTAAGAAGTTCGTCTCTCTAATAAATGTTACGTGAATAAAGGCTTTTTATTTTTACTAAATGTATAAATTGGTAAAATATTTAATCATAATATGCTTTTTGTTGCATAAATTTAGATCAAGTGCTGCTTGTTCGAAAATATTAACTAAAAGTAAAAGTGACAACCCTGGGGATGAACGCAAGAGTAGGCTAAAAACTCGGCGGGCGGCCTTAGATAACCTACTGTTATGTATTTACTGTGCTCAAGCGTCGGGTAATTCCGTAAATGGCTCACTTTCAAAGTCTTAATTTTTTTCGTATTTATATATTTATAAATTTGACCTTATATTTACTAACACGTACTATAATATATTTAGCATTATCTGGAATTTTACACTTGGCTTTAAGCTGAACTAATTTGTAGAAAAAAATATTTGAAGTTAAGTGTACGGTAATACCCTCCCCTCCCCTAATGGAGGAACAAACTTCGATATTTAGAATATTACTAACAGTGCTCCACGTTTTTGACCGCGTAGTTACCATTCCCGTCATCCTCATTATTTTTCTGAGACAAAAACAGCTTATGTGTTATTCTGGACTATAATCTGTGTTCCAAATTTCGGCCGAATCCGATCAGACGTTACGACTTGATTGAGCAACAAACATTCACTCATTAACATTTATAATTCACTCATTTATTCGCTATGTTTATGTTTAAGTTTTTTAAAATAGGTATAAAAATATAATAATAATAATAATAACTCTTTATTACACAAAAAATACAGTTGAGTTAAACTAAGACTAACAAAAATAAGAAAGAAAAATATAGGTAAATAATAAAATATTAAGAAAATACAGATGGTTTTTTTTTTAATCTCGTTTACTTTGGTCACAATATTATGTAGTGTTAGGGCGGCCTTATTGCTCAAAGCAATTTCTTCCAGACAACCTATAAACATTATTAAAAAAAAACTTAAAAACTAGGGTGCCGCCAGCAGCGGGGCAGAAGCAGAACCCAAGCTACCGGTGGTTAGGGCTGCAGAATGAGGAACCTCTTGAAGATCCGCGCTCTCATGACCGCCTTCTGCATTTATAATATTATTAATTCTGAAAGGAATTTTCCGTTTCCGTTGAAATTTGGAATACATTTTATATACTGTATAGCCTGGAATAACACATAGACTATATTGTATCTCGGGAAAGTAAAGGGAACGGAAACTAAATAAATAAATAAATAAATAAATATTGGTGGACAATGCACACTCAACACCATCTGACTCCAAACTAAGCAAAGCTTGTATGATGGCGGCCAGATAGCTGATATAATTACTTATATAGTTTTAAATACATACTTATTATACATAGAAACACCCAGACACAGTGCAAACATTTGAATTCATCACACAAATATTTACACTGGGTGGGGATCGAACCCACGACCCTCGGCTTCGCAGGCAGAGCTACTACCCACTAGGCCACGAGGCCAGTCTAACTACGCAGGTAAAGCCGCGAGGCGCTGCTAGTAACTAAATAAATTAATAAAACTAATAAATGGTTTCCGTTATCTTCATTCGCTAAAAAAAATTAATAAAAACATTGAGTCAATCAAATCATGAATCAAAAGGTTATATGGAAGAGATCGCTTTTAGCGACAAGATCGCCTTTTGTGCCCATTTTGTTTTGTTATTATGTGTGTTACTTCTTGTCAACTTTGTGCCAATAAAGTGTTTTGTATTGTATTGTATTGTAATGTCATTCGATATATTATCTAAGTGAAACGGTGGCTATATAATTGGTTATAAAATGATGGTTTATAAAATAAAACATTTGTTGAAGGAAGATATTTTTGAAGTTAATATTATGCATAACGTTTTTTGTAAAATGAAATATTTTTAAATTGTAAAGTTTTTTAATATTATACGGTTACTTGATTAAGTCTTGTTTTGTCAAAAAAAAAAGGTGAATAATAAGTGAACTGTTAAAATGATTATTTTGTTAGTTTTTTTTTGTTTGTTGTTTCGACCTATAACATACAGGTAGCCTATATGCATTTTATCACAAATAGTTTGGTGGTAAAGAAGGTTGTTTTAATTTTTGTTTGACGTATCTAAGCGAGTAAATTACACTAATTTTATTATTTGCGATTCAAGTTAATTTCTAGTTGCATGCAAAATCAAAATTATTTTCTTCATAGAATGGAAATAGTAGTAACAAGAAATCCTTGCATAATCGGTGTAATAATATTAATATTTTAAAATATAAATTGATGTGTTTATTACAGCGAGCAACACGGAAGGGAGTAGGGAGTAGGCATACACAGCGTTTCCCCTCTGTCAAAGTACAAGTCCGCGTGGACCATGGAGTTTGATAATATACTGTAGCGTGAGGGCGGGGCTAGATTTGTGAATGGTGCTTTATTTTTTATGTGTTAGTGATTTGGTTGTGTGAGTATGATCGGCAATGGATCGGTACAGGTATGTTTTGTATGTAATAGTGCGGCTTTGCGCTAGTGTGCAACTTCCCCTCCCGCAAGAAATGACAGAAAGATTAGAAACAATAATTTTTAGCTAAGGCTACTCCCTTCCGTGTTGCTCGCTGGTTTATTATATGTGAAGATTTCCCATGCTAAGACAACAATAGTGGGATTTTTTCTTAAGACTGTCAACATTATACAAGTAATTTGGAACGTTGATTTGACAATTTTACGTCAACATGACTAATTACGGGCCTCACAGTGTTGTTCACGAAGGTTCCATCTGTGTTTTATTTCTGTAATCTGTGCCCATTATGCCTACCGCTTTTGACAACAAACCGAAAGACCTACAAGCGCCTCCTATTATCGTTTTATTAAACCATACCTTTTTGTCTCGTCGGAAAACGCCTCATTGAAAACCTCGTGTTGTGACGTCGCTTATAAAATGGTATTTGTGTTGGCCCACAAGTAAGACATTTGAGAAAAAACAACGATGTATCTAATTCTTGGAATCATTTAGAAGCATTGGCTATGCTATTTTTTATTGTTCTGTTAAAACATCTAATGAAATCAGTACCTATAGCTTACTGATTTCAGATTTTAAGAATTAATTCAAGACGTTTCAATTTGCTTTAAAAACTGATCTGAAGAGGTCTTTGAAGACTAGGTCCTAACGATTTAGACTCTTTAGAGAATTAAACTAACGCTAAACAAATATCTACATTTACTAGAAATCTGTGGGATCTACCAATCGGTCGGTTTTAGCCTTGGCAACTTTATATTACAAAGAGGGGGATTCCCCAGTTATTCGTTCCATACTCTGTAAGTAATATAAAAAATTTACCTTCCAATAAAATTTGTATTATGCTTCCAATGACGTCCGAAGTCCATTATGAGAGAGTACGTCGCTTTCTTCACCTTACCTGGTCGTCAAATGTCGCTACTTCCGCTACCTAGACGTGCCTCAAGCGCCATCTATCCTTACAGTCTGCAACTAAACCATCTTCCAAAGACAAGCCACCATTTTGGTCATTGTTCGGCTCATAATGGTATTATAGCACCAGGAAGACATTACTGGGACTTCGGACGTCATTGGAAGCATAATACAAATTTTATTGGAAGGTAAAATTTTTATATTATGCGTTCCGTTTGACGTCCGAAGTCCATTATGAGAGATTTGTTTGTTATCTCCTGGTGGCTTGTAGGTATTTTGATAGAATCAATTTAAAACGCAACAATGTGATAGAATCTAAAATGTTGTAAACTTGGATATTCGTAAGGTAAGGTGTGAGATACCTAGGTATAAAACAATATAATTTTCTTTGTGTTATGAATCAGGATGCTAATATTGAAACAAAGATATTCCTAAGATAATATGTCTGTTATACTATTATTCATTTCTTTTAGAAAGTTTTCCTAATAGGTACTACATTCTAGTTTCCAATTAACTTAATTAAGCAAGTAGTAGGCACATCACAAATATGCTAATTTTCTAAGCAGTTCAAAGCGTTCTCGACGCTGATCTGCAAGTTTCCACTGGTGCATGAATACCAGCATCAGCTAAAAGTTTCTTTATCTAATCACCAAACATCGTATCTGTAGCTGACCTTATAGGGCTTGTAGTTGCTACGAACAATTTAGTCATATAGCCCCAGAGTCGCTTGTGTCTTGTTTACTGGAGCGAAAACTTCCAACTAGATACAACTTAAGATAGAACTTATCGATACGAGGATATGTATGCCCGTCTGCGAATCGAAAACGGGTTACAATGTACAACCAATAAGGTTGTGTTTTTTTATAAAATTTTAACTTACGGTATGTAAGTAAATAAGATCATGAACTCTAAGAGCTAAAGATAGTAATAAAATAGGTGCAGTATGTCTGGATACCTGATAATTATTTAATCAAAATTCTTGCATACCGATTTGGTAATTTACGAGGACCCGTTTGCCAAAGAAATAATCTTTTAATATAAGCATAGAATAGATAATACAGATATAAGTCTTACTCTTACTAATGGCTTATTTGTTATTTTGATAGCAGATATCGTTTCTCAAGTAGTGCAATAACCGATTTATGAACACGAATCGTTCGGTAGGTGAAATCCTCAGAGATGAAGAACCGAGATAGACTTGTAGGTTCCGTTAAACAAAATTAATATAATTTACTTGGTAAAAACTTTACTCATCTACTCCGAATGGAGGCATACGTTTTAATGGCGACTGTCTCGAATATGACAGCAATAACTGTCTCTCCTGCGACTCCCACATACTTGTCCAGACATCCCCACCCGAAATAGCCAGGAAAGCCAGGCTTCTAGATGTATCTGGCTGACGTATGCTCGTGGTAGCATTTTTGAAGTACCCACCAGCATCTTTTTCAGATATTTGAGCTTCAAAAAACGTCTCACGGCACGCTTCTTCAGATCTGGTCTCCAAAAGCGTTCCATTTTAGTGCTACTAAGATGTATTGAGCTGGGGCAGAATGAAGGTGATCCAGTACTCACAGTATTAGGCTGGATGGTGGAAATAGCCACGTAAGTCGGTAATGTCAGCTAAACGCGTCGTGGAAGCAAGCGCTGCAGTCTGACAAGTCTAGCGAAATTAAGCTTTCTATAACTTGTCCCATAAGTAACGCAAACAGATCTAGGTCTAGTTTGCCCCAAATATTAAACAATGTTGAAATAAATATCAACGATGTTGAAAAGACATTAGGAGGCGGTGCATTTTCAAGAGACGTGATCGCCTTCGGTATCGTTCGGCCTGGAAGAGGGTGCGGACGAAGCACGATGTCTCAATGTCCACAGCTGTCTAGTCAAATGTAAAAATGTTGATGTGATCGTATTCTTGTTTCATTCGTTATGTAGCCAAAGACTGTTTTACTGTCTTTCTAAAGAATCAATGTTGGGTTTCGAAGTTCATCTCTCCGGTAGATATAAAGGCTATTACTGCATACATTTCGGTAAGATCGCAATGCTAGGAGTATATTGTCTGATGTTGTTAATTTTTTCATGTCTTTGTTCACGAGGGCTCCCCATTGAATGCCCCACGCGTCGGTGATGACGTGGTTCGTGGTAATTATTCGGGGATGGATTATTGATACACCTCGTATCTCGTACTGTACGTACCTCTTCTGAATACTGGACCGTGCGATGGCAGAGTTCCGATTTTGCTGCTGCGTCGTTGCAGTGACCGGCAATGCAACCTTCCCCGGTGGGTGATGAAGGATTGCAAGTTGAGATATCCCAATAGGCCTGGGCCCGTTTTGGGTTCCAACTACAGCCACGTGCGAGTCGTGCTTGGAACATTTTTTGAATTCGTTGTTTACTGTACGAGAATAGGAACTTGGCATTGTATTTGGTGTCGCATACAGCTTTCAGAAAATCGAATTCATTGTATACTGTATGATGGTAGGAACTTGGCATTGTATTTGGTGTCCCATACCGCTTTCAGAAAATCGAATTCGTTGTAGACTGTATGAGGGTAGGAACATGGCATTGTATTTGGTGTCCCATACCCCTTCCAGAAAAACGGTAGACCTTGTCAGTGTTATTACCGATTTCTGCATATTGATACACCAACCCAGGCTGATCTATACGCCGGTCGGCTTTTTCTCACTGATTTGGATATTACGGACAGGGAGAGATAAAATACGGTATTATTTATAGCGGCCGGCTCTTAAGACTTTCAACTGAATTAAATTCTGAATTTCGGTTGAAATTGTCCTGTTAGTTTGACACTTTGCTAAAACATCCAACGTTAGTAACTCGTGTGGTGTTTTGTTGACTGATTCTGCGATCTTAATATATTTATTATTAGGCTTATTGATTCGGGTGGCTTGAAAAGGGCCCAAATTTTTCAAAAATGACAGACAGCCTAAAGCTTCTACTCTCTGTTGTACATTTCCCCCTCTTGTTTGACAACTTATTTCTTTTGAAATTATAAAAATTTCAGTTATATATTTGGTTTTATAATCGCCGTTTTGTTTGATCTAGAAACAACTTTGGGTTGGCAGAGCTCTGGATTTTGTCAATATGAGTATGTATGTCCATAACTAGGGTCAAACCCATACTTGCACGAAGGAGGTAGTTCATAATGAAATAAAATAATTATTCATGTTTAAAACTGTGCACAGGTTAGTATTATACCATTACATAACGTAAGCCGCTCACTAACTGCTCCCACTGCCGTTAATCCGCGACTTCTCCCCCCGCACGGACAGAGAGATAGAGAGTCAAGGCCACAATCCACCACGCCAGCTGAGCGCAGATTGGCGGATAACGCACGCCTCGGAAGGGTTTCCGGAACATGTGTAGATTTCCTCCCGATGCTCTCCACCACCGTTCCAAATTAACGGCGTTACGAGCATGCTTTCGAAAAGACAGTGGCGTGCGTGGGATTCGAAACAGGGGCTCGGCAGTCAACGATACATTTTAATTTCACACCAACTTACAGACTCGAATATAGTCGTATGTTGGCATATGTTGTTTCCACTTTATCAACGCTTAAGAAGTCAATTGTAATACACGCATACACCCAAAGATATCACACAACGTCTATTGAGCATCATTTCGAAGTTTAGTTATCACATAGGTTTTCTGAGACACGGTTTTAATCGAAACCATCACTAAATAATTAATTTCCTTTTTCATAAATTGAAGGTGCATTTAGCTAAATATCCGCAGAGAAAAACCAGTCTAGTACTTTAATTTATAAAAGTAGAATTTATGGCATTATATTGAGACAAGAAGGTATTCCATTCGTGAACAGCGAAAAGGAGTAAAATTTTCCTCTCGACTCGCTTTCTCAAAAACTACCCGCATCTAATTTATGCGGATTTAAAAATGGTTCCTAAGATAGTGAACTATTCACAAAATCGAACTGTGTGAATATTAATGTTAAAATCAGGTAAGGCTACCTGCATATTTTGAAAGTATGTGTACACTTTCGCAAAAATTTGTCAATAAAATATTATTCAAATGACTCACCAACTGTTGCTAGGTCAAACCTTTTGTCTAGATCACATGTTCTGGTGCATTTTTTGGCGTTGCTCGATAGTGGTTCTTGATCCGAAGAGCAATTCAACCAAGTATTTTCGCTAAAACTAGTATTTTCCAACAGGCGCGCTATACACATCACCACTCATTTTCACTTTTTTGGTAGCAGAAGCCAAACTAAACAATTAGAATTTTACTTTCTACTTCAATCTCGAAAGTTAATATTAATAAAAAATATATTGCGACTAAACTTTTGAAACTATTATTCAGTTTTTTGTAACGACCATGTGCTCGGTTCGAAAAACAACGCAACAATGACCAAAATGGTGGCTTGTCTTTGGAAGATGGTTTAGTTGCAGACTGTAAGGATAGATGGCGCTTGAGGCACGTCTAGGTAGCGGAAGTAGCGACATTTGACGACCAGGTAAGGTGAAGAAAGCGACGTACTCTCTCATAATGGACTTCGGACGTCAAACGGAACGCATAATAAGTACTAGTACCGTTTAGTTTAGTGGTCATTGCTCACAAACATGGGTGGATACGTGGTCAAGTAGTAGCATTACCTTATCGACTTTAAATACTTTATTCAAATTGTGACAATAGCTAGTTCTATATCGTACACTCGTACAGACGTACAGTCACATCCGCAGACCGCAGTGCATTTCGTGACATTTGCGCGAATTAGTGTGTTAGTGGTTTACTACGGCTCGCAGTGTATTTTTGTGATACATTTAAAAATGACTTCTCATCCAAATTGTGAATTACCAGAACAGTTAAGAGCTGCGATAGAGAAACAAAATAAAATCAAACAAAAAATACCAGAAGCACTAGAAAAAGCGAAAAAGATTTTCCAAGTAGCAATCAGTAAAAGTGATAAACAAGAATTTAATGAAGAGGATGTACAATTCGTTAAGGAAGTTATGAACGGGTTAGATTCCTATTGGCCTTTAGGCAAGTGTCGCGATTCAGATCCATGGGATGACACATTTGCAAGTAATATAGTAAATAAATGTTTGAAGGCAAACACCCCTTTCGAAATAAATAAATATCTCGATTGTGCTAGACTTGTATTCCTTATGTACTCCGGGATTACTAACCTTAATGGTTTCAAGGCTGGTGAATATATCCTTACACATGCAAGGCAATATGGTGATACATCTAAAACTATTTTTCAAACTAACGACGATTACATGAATGAACTGGATCAAGATAAAGATTCGATTCCAGATACCAAAACAGCTACGCTTCCAAACTCCAAGTTTATGAACAAAATAGAAGACCTTATAAAAGATCTCCGGAGCGCTTATGATGAAACTAAGTTTAGAATTTTGAACACCAACGCTACGTACATAACTCTGTTAATGTTGCGAAGATTAATCAAGAATGAAGCAGAGTGTGCCGCAGCGTTACAACGAATACATACACACGACACTTACGTGAAACTTTGCCCGTGGCCTCTAGACAACCAACTACCTAAAAGTGATACCAGTAAGTTATATTCAGTTGAAGCGATTAAAAGGAGCGCTTGTCTCGCTGTTCAAGCTCATCTTAACACTAATGATGAATCGACAAAAAAAGTTCTGAGAGCAACATGCGTTCAGTACATGGAATGGAACGGCTTACACCTCCCAAATTTATTTTTTAAAGTTATTCAACTGTACGGCATCGATGAAGGAGAGCTATTTGATTGTATCTGCACAGATAAAACTGCAAAGTCTTTGTTTAGATTGACGATAGAATATTATGAAAAACAGAAGATACTGGAAAGCGATCCTACCAAGACTCAGCGTTGGTTACCGTACTGCCGTGTGATTCGCGGTAATTATCATAAAACCCTGTCCGCAGGGGAAAATAAAATCACATGCTTGATTCTTGCACATCTCGTAGATTTAAAAATTGGTTTGGATAAATCAAACGTAAGATTTTCGCACTGGGCTAAATCATGCATTCCAATGTGGAAGAAATTATGTCAGGAATATGCGGAAAAGATTCACAAAGAACTAGAATCATCATTACCTGCTACTAACTAGGTAACTAGAGATAACCAATCAACCAACTAGTGTTGACCATTATTATTATTGTGAACGTTAGTTAGAACGTCTGTTAATGATAAAAATAAGAGCAATAAGTAACAATCTTATATCTTATATATAAAATTCTCGTATACCTATAAAATTCTCGTATACCTATAAAATTCTCGTGTCACAGTGTTTGTTTCCTTACTCCTCCGAAACGGCTTTACTGATTTTAACCAAAATTCATATGCATATTCAGTAGGTCTGAGAATCGGCTACTAGCTATTTTTCATACCTTTATTTATATGGCAAAACAACGTTTGCGGGGTCAGCTAGTATTTCTATAGATTATGCTGCGGTAAAGTAACTCCAAGATAACATCGATATTATCTTGTCTTATATATAAAATTCTCGTGTCACAGTGTTTGTTTCCTTACTCCTCCGAAACGGCTTTACTGATTTTAACCAAAATTTATATGCATATTCAGTAGGTCTGAGAATCGGCTACTAGCTATTTTTCATACCTTTATTTATATGGCAAAACAACGTTTGCGGGGTCAGCTAGTATTTCTATAGATTATGCTGCGGTAAAGTAACTCCAAGATAACATCGATATTATCTTGGAGTTACATACTTTTATGTCCAGAATAGTTTTAATTGCAGCAAAGGTGGCGTTAAACTTTAATTTTGTTAAAGACATCCCATCAAAAAAATTGCGATTAAAATAAATCGCAATTTTTTTTTAACCCAAGATGGTTAAATAATAATTTAAAAAGGAAAAATAATTAAAAAATCCCTAACTTAAACAACAAATGTAGCACGAGATCCCTAAAAAACACCCGTCGGGGGCAGCCATTAAATAAACTAGTTTTGCAGTTCCATATTATCGTGAATAATTCGAGATTTTTAGAGCAATACTTACACCCCTAATGGGCAGGCCGTGCCCCTATTATAGAGGGACCTTTAGAAGTTGATGTGATACACGTATCACAAATGACTATGACTAAAATCGAAAAATAGGGATTTTTTAATTATTTTATCCTTTTAAACTATCTTTTAAACGTCGTGGGATTTTTCAAAGTTTAAATTGTGCGTTTTATTTAAATTTTTTTAGAGAGCACAGAATATTGTTATGTTTTTAAGTCTGTTGTTGTTCTACTTACCTGTCGAGCTCTATCGAGTTTCCTTATAGCATAGTAGCTACGACAAATTTAATGCAGTGCATATTGTAACTACAAACACACCACTGAAAACATCATCAAAATCGGCCTTTTAGTTTTGGAGAAAAATTACAACGTTGATTTGCACAAAAATGTTTACTGCAGCGCCCCCTGGTGAGTTGTAACCATAATACCTATTTAATAGCATGCACAAATCAAACTTTGACATCACTTAAAATTTCATCAAAATCGAACCAGTAGTTTTAAAATGGCAACGTTGATTTGCACAAAAATATTTACTGCAGCGCCCCCTGGTGAGTTGTCACCGTAATACTCATCTAAGACTATGCAGTACTCAAACCTTGACTCATCACTGAAAGTTTCATCAGAATCGGACTAGGTAGTAGTTTTGGAGAAAAATTGCAACATTGACTTGCACAAAAATGTTTACTGCAGCGCCGGCTCGTGAGTCGTCAGAGTAATATCTATCTAACAACATAGGTACACCAATCAAACTTTGACTCATCACTGAAAATTTTATCAAAATGGGACAAGTCGTTTTGGAGAAAATTGGCAACATTGATTTGCACAAAAAATGTTTATTGCAGCGCAATTTGCACAAAAAATGTTTATTGCAGCGCACCCTGGTGACTTGGTGAGTTGTCACCGTTATATATATCTTACAACATGTACAAATAAAACCTTAACCTATCATGGAAAACTGCATCAAAATCGGATAAGTAGTTTTGGAGAAAATGCCAATATGAGTTTGCACAAACATCTCTCACCCCAAACGCATATACCTTCTCCGTTCCGTCGCGGGTAAAAAATCTTTAAATCTTCCTTTAAATATTATCAAGGTTAAAGATGCTCAATGTTATAGGTATCCAATAAAGCAAAGAAATAGAGTTTACTACTTGTTCATAATGTTATTTTGTTCCTTTAAATACATATTTGGATTTTGCATGGTACTTGACACTCATTTAGATCTCCATTATTTTTGTGGCGAAGCCTACAGCCAAGCATTAGGTACTTTTGTTTTGAACTTGGCTCTCCTTGTTTACTTTTATGTTTTTAGTTGGATATCATTAGTTTTTGTAAATAAACTAGGCAGGTATTGCGATTTAATGTTTTGTCTTGCGTTTCCGCTGCATGGTTTCTTTTTTAGGGTTCCGTACCCAAAGGGTAAAAACTGAACCCTATTACTAAGACTTGGCTGTCCGTCCGTCTGTCACCAGGCTGTATCTCAAGAACGGTGATAGCTAGACAGTTGAAATTTTCACAGATGATGTATTTCTATTGCCGCTAAAACAACAAATACTAATAATAAAATAAAATTAATATTTAAGATTCCACAGCAATTTGTTCATAACGCTAAGCATTTTATTACATGTTTATTTTTGTGAAAAAAATTCTTTGAATAATTCCATATTTATGTATATTCAGATAAAATAATATTTATATTTTGAGTTTAAGTGTATTTTTGTAACTTTGTATTTTAATAGTTATTTGTTATACAAGAGTGCAAAGTGGCTTTTTAACCGCGTGCTCAATTTTGATGACCGAGCAAGCGAAGGATTCTAAAGTTGAATCACGAGCGTAGCGAGGGATTCAAAAATTAGAATCCTGAGCGTAGCAAGGGAATCAAAAGGGCACAAGGTGAAAAATCTTTGCACTCGAGTGTAACACGTAATTTTTCATCCCCCCCTAGCGAGGAAATTACTAAACGCTTTGCGCATTTTCAGTTTCAGTCGATTCTGTTGGCGTTAAATAAACTTCTTTGTCGCTAGAATCACTTATTATTATGGTTTTTCGGTTTTTCACTTGTATTCAATTTTATAAGTTTTAAACTTAAGTTTATTTAGCCATGGTTTTAACAATAACAATATGACGTGAAAATATGGAGAGTTGACCGATTGAGGGAAGGAGTTTCATGTGTACATGAAAAAGTGTCCGCCCAAATGCATTAAATTATAGTAGCGCTAAATTTGCATCAAGGTACATTTTAAAGGAAATTAATAAACGTACTATTCAGAATTCATGAAAGAAAAATATTGGCAGTCATAGGCACTGCCGATAGAAGTGGTAACTTATAACTCAGAATTTGATTTTTACTTTGGAAACTACGCGTGTGAAACCAGAGGGCGTGGCTATGAGCATGGCCATTTAGATGGCCATTGGCTATGGTCACGAGTTTACCCGAAGATTTCTTATCGTTCCCGAGCGTGACGCTAGAATTAAATTGACAGCCCACGAAAAATCTGTCTTTGGCGCGCCAAAAGAAGTTTTGACTTGAAAATATATTGTACCTACATGTTTTCTCAAAATAGTAATTATTTATTTGACGTTAAATTTACTACATTATTTTGTACTGTACAAGTAGTTGAAATTATCTATTAGTTACTATTTTAGTAGTCAATAATAGAAATTCGATTACAATTGATTCATTCATAGCATTTCAAAATGTTTTGCCATTTGAAATAACATTCTTTACCTCTATCCTCCATACGTGAAAAGAAAATTGCGCGCAAAGCATTTAAAAAAAAAGTACACCAAAGAGGTTCCGAGTATGAGTTTTTAACAAATTAAAAATAAATGTATGATGAATTCGGCACCAAGGAGGTAGAAATAAATAGGTTAAATTATGTTTTGAATTCAAAACCTCAGTACACACGATGTTCTAAATTCAAATTTACTTTAACCTCTAGAGGGTAAAAACGACTTTTGCGCCCTGATATCGAGGAGCAAAAGTACTCTTTCCGAGCTGGTGGGATGAAAATGTAATTTTTGTATGTTAATGTATTTCTTTAAACTTTGTAAAGACTTTCAAATTTGTGTTGTTATAAGTAAATTTGTTTCTATTATTAGATGGTAAAAGCGTGTAGCGTATGTGTATGTTTAATATGTTTTGAATGCAAAACGTTTGGCGTCAAACACGCACACCGCAAATTTGCAACGCCCTCAATACAGGCCAAATGCATTATTCTAACTAAAAACCTAGTTTTTACTAAAATAATGTAAATAGCAATAAATAAATATAGTATGCTTATTAGTAAGTACTTAATTATAATTTTTTACATTTTTTTAATTGACTAACATATTTGCACTAAGACTAAAACTATAAAATATAATATAAAAATAAATATATATATATAGTATTATATATAGTATTTTTCAACAAATTCCGTATACACCATCCACAGTACAAAAACCAAAGCAAGATCCGCCTTGGAAAAGACGGATTAAGCAAAGAATTGAAGGGCTTAGGAAGGAATTAGGTAGGTTAGTAGAACTCAAAGGGGGTGTCAATAGCAGAAGAATGTACAACATCAAAATAACGCTTTACTCCAAATACAAAATCACCAACGACGAAGAACACAACAATACCATAGAAACACTGAAACAAAAAGTGAAAGCCTTAGCAGGTCGACTCCGAAGGTACGACGAGATGAACGAAAAAAAGATACAAAACAAACAATTTGCCGAAAATCAACATAAATTCTACAGATCTCTCAACAAAACACAACACAATCCTACACAAATTCCTAGTAAAGAAGACACTCAAAACTTCTGGACCAACATTTTATCGAACCCTATCCCATACAACACCGACGCAACCTGGATACCTGAAATAGAAAAATTAGCCGAAAACATAGAACAGCATCATTTTGAAGAAATAGACGAAGAAAAAGTAAAACTTGCAATTAGGAAGACACAAAATTGGAAAACACCGGGAATAGATAAAATACAAAACTATTATCTCAAATATTTCACAAGCACACACAAATACATTGCCGCATTGTACGACCGGATAATGAAAGGATTAGAACCCATTGATAGTTGGTTTACAACAGGGCAAGTCATTCTAATACCCAAAAGTGACGACACCCAGGACCCGAAGAATTGGCGTCCTATTGCCTGTTTACCAACTATGTACAAAATTTTAACGTCCATAATGGCAAATGAGCTCTACATCCACTGCGACAAAAATGACATCTTAGCTCCGGAACAACGGGGCTGCAGACGCGGGGTACGGGGCTGCAAAGACCATCTCATGATCAACAAGGCCATCCTCGAAGACGCACACAAGTGTCAGAAAAACCTAAGTATGGCGTGGGTTGACTATCGCAAGGCTTTTGATAGCCTATCGCATGAGTGGCTACTCAGAGTACTAGATCTCTATAAATGTCCACCTGCTATCAAAAGGTTCTTAGAGATAGTCATGCCTACATGGAGAGTGATCATGACAGCTCGCAGTACTAACGGGTCTGTAACCACCGACCCCATATACATCCGCCGAGGAATAGTCCAAGGCGATTCATTTTCACCGCTCATGTTCTGCTTGGGAATTAATCCCATCTCACAAATTCTCAACAAGTACGAATTCAAAGGATACCGGCTCAAAGACAATACCACAGTAAATCATTTGCTATATATGGACGACTTAAAAATATACGCAAATAGTAAAACCAACTTAAAAATTTTAATAGACAGCACCGAAATATTCACCAATGACATAGGCATGGAATTCGGATTAAATAAATGCAACGTTCTTCATCTTGTTGCCGGTAGGAGAAATGAACATCATGGAGAAGGCCATGCCCTGCTCAGTGGGGAAGAATTCACACATTTACATACAGGCGACACGTACAAATATTTAGGTATAAATGAGGCAGGAAAAATAGATCATGCAGAAGTTAGACAGAAAATAGAGAAAGAGTATTTCCAACGTGTAAAATATCTAACAGCCTCGCATCTCAACTCGCGAAACTTACTTAGGGCCATAAACATCTACGCAGTTCCAGTATTGCTATACACTTTTGGCATCATTAACTTCAAAACATCAGATCTTAAAAAAGTAGACGTTAAAACTAGGAAGATTTTAGCTATGAACAAAGCTCACCAACAAAAAGCCGACGTTGAACGGTTGTATCTACCAATAGATGAGGGTGGGAGAGGCCTTACCAGCTTAGAAACATTATATAAAATGCAAATAATTAAATATAAATACTACAAACAAACGGAAAAAGATTATTTACTTAGGGCAATAGTGGAACACGACAACAACAAAGATAAATATTCAATTATAAAAGAAACACAACAAAACTTAGAAGAAATAGGGTTGAGATCAAACGAAAAATATGCAGATAGAGAAATCAAACAAGCAATAGTCAAAACACGAGTAAACAAAATAAAAGCAAAGCCGCTTCACGGGCAGTTTCATAAAGCCGTTTTGGAGAAGGAAAACATTGATACAATACAGTCGTTCCGATGGATTAAAAAGCAACCTGTTTCTCCAGCATTAGAGTCAGCCATATTTGCAATACAAGATCAAGCAGTAATCACCAAACAAATCGAACGGGACATCTTAAAAAACCAGTTGATGGTAAGTGTCGGCTATGTTTAGCAAAGGATGAGACCGTACAACATGTTGTCTCAGGATGTGAAAAACTGGCCGGTACTTACTACACCAAACGCCACAATAACATAGTACAGTACGTTTTCTGGACCTTGGCTAAAAAGCATAAAGGAGACGGCTCATTTCTGCCCCACATCGTTTCAAGTTTAGGTACTTAATTAGCCCCGGAGACCTAAACAAGTTATTTAATTAAAATAACATATATAATTAAATAATTCAAACTGTACATTCAATACTAACCTGCCAAGCGGGGATTGCAAATTGGTGATTTAAAAGTACCTGAATGACTATGTATAAGTAATTTTGTATTATAATAATAATAATAATAAGCCCCCTAAAGACCAACCACACGTCCTGATCGACCATCTGATCACGTGGGGGGCGGACACGCAATTGAGATATTACTGGTGCGGCTAACGTGGCTCTGGGACGTAGAGCTAGGAGAGGAGTAAAGAAGAACAGGAGAATAGTGGCCAGCGAGGAGTAAAGTATGAGGCCTAATATGTTTACTGGTAGATGAGGGACGACGTAAAAAGGCTACTTCAGGGCTCATAGATATCTTAAATAATCATATTGAGGCTTAAGTAGGACAGCTGACATCAGTGCGGGATGTTAGTTTAGGGTTGGCAGCGGAAGAATATAACAAATATCAACGGTGGCGCCCACGGACTTGGTAAGATAGTCTACCGCACACTCCCATGTATGGACAAGCATGAGGAGTTACTAAATGTCCATTAAAACTATATGAAAATGAAACCAAGAAACATTCCCCAAGTGCCCGGCGGCTCTACGAGGGATGGCGATGATGGTAAGCAGGTACCTTGTGGGGCCAGGGGAGAGAAGAATCTCCGGGTGAGGGTCAACCATCAAACGACTAACGCTAGGCAAATGGACACTGAGACTACTATTGAAATGAATAGTGACGTAGATGGCATAACAACAACTATGGCTAATGTAAGTAGGCGGTACAACTTAAGATCCACACGGTACAAACAAACGGGTAGTGACCAAACAGAAAAATATATTTTATCACCTGCATCTTCAACGCAAAGCCTGTTTAACTCTCCTTCTTCTTCGCCACAACTTTATGAAATAGACCGTTACAGCTACAGATCAAGTTCTGTGACTCATTCAGTAGGATCAGAGGATGTTGTGCAGGAGGCACCAGCCCTTGAAGCTGCACCCACCACTGATAAAATAAGTGCGCGGAAAAAATGGACGGATGACATGAATGAATTCATCATTCGCACGTATCTATTAAATACAGAAAATGGTACCAAACCAAGAGGATATTTAGAACAACTTCATCAAAAATTCACACAAAGATTTCCACAAATGAATGTATCTAGGCAGAGAGTAGGTGACCAACGCAGAGCTATACTCAGAAATAAACTTATCTCAGGCGACAAATTGGACGAAATAAAGCGAGATGTTACTATAGCACTTGAACAAAATAGGAACCCGACACACAGACATGAGAATAATTTACACAGCCAGGCAAATACACAAACGCAGCAAGCCACAACTACATCTCAAACTAGAATGAGATGGTCTGATGAACTAAATGAAGAAATAATAAGATCATATTTTAGGATTACTCATGTAGAACAAAACAGGACAGCTTACAGAAAGCCATTACACACCAGTTTCATAAACAAATTTCCCCATTTAGTTCACGTTTCGGAACAACGAGTAGCGGACCAACGAAGGGTCATTATCCAGAATGGATTAGTAACGTTACAAAGATTACAGGAAATTAGAGAAGAAATACAAACAGAATTACAAATTACTGAATGTGATGCGAATGAAACACAACACACTGATAACTGGCACCCATACACTAACACTTATCAAACAGACAGCCCGGCTGAAGACACTATTGCAACCGGTAATAATACAGAACCTCAATTTAGTAACAATACGCACACAAATCTAGGAATGACACTAACAGAATCAAATTCAGAATTCAATGGAAAAATTACCGAAATGTTCAACTTAACGTACGAGAAATATAAACAAACCGATCCAACTGCAAGGCCGTACATACCTCGACAAAATACATCTAGAAAACTGGCTTACATAGTAAAATTCTTAGACAATAGCATATTACCAACTTACTTAGATACAGGCAAAAATTTCATATTCAATCAGACTGTCATATATTGTGCAGCCTACACCGCGGCAGTATGCAACGGATGTAGAATACGAGAATCAGCGTCTATTCCTCAAAAGCAGCGGATCTCTAAACCCGCATGGCAGAAAAGACTAGAAAATAAAATTCATCACTTAAGACAAAACATAGGGCGAATGTCACAGTACATAACCGGAGCTAGAAGTAGAAAATTAACGCAACACATACAGTATATTAGAAATAAATATAAGACCCATTCACGCTACGAAGAACCCAACATAAACGATACCGAATTTCTAGATAGCTTGAAACAGAGGCTTAATGTAGCAGCTAGTCGACTTCGCAGATATACAAAATGCACTCTAAGAAAATGTCAAAACACACATTTTAGTAATAGTGAGAAACAGTTTTACAGGCAATTAGGTACTCAAACTCAACAAAATACATCAAGAACAAATATTGTTTCAACACCATCACCCCAAAACATGCATTCCTTCTGGTCTGCGATTTGGGGAAACGAAGTAAACCACAACAAAAATGCCGAATGGTTAGAGTCTGATTCACAACGAGTAGATTGTGATCAAATGCAATACGAATTGATACAAGTAGACTTATTTAAAGACGTCATCAAAAACACTCACAGTTGGAAATCACCCGGCACTGATAACATCCATAATTACTGGTACAAAAAGTTTACTAGTACACATCCAATTCTCCACACCCACATATGTAAATTTATAGAAGCACCACACACAATGCCACGCTATATCACGCAAGGCATCACTCATATGATAGCCAAAGAAGGTGATTCAGCAGATCCAGCGAAATATCGACCGATAACCTGTTTGCAAACAATTTATAAAATTTTAACTGCATGCATTTCACGACTCATTGACACACATATAACAAATAATAACTTATTAGCCGAAGAACAAAAAGGATGTAAAAAATTTAGCAAAGGCTGTAAGGAACAATTAATTATAGACTCAGTTGCAATGAAACAAACTTTAAAAAACAAAACAGATCTTCACACTATGTACGTCGACTACCGTAAAGCATATGACTCAGTTCCTCACAGTTGGCTCATCCACGTACTTAACCTTTATAAAATCCACCCTACAATAATTTCATTCTTCGAAAGCTCAATGAAAAAATGGAGCACAAAACTTTCTCTAAAACATTGTAGTGGCACCATAACGACAGAAGAAATATCCATCAAACGGGGTATATTTCAAGGTGATGTTTTCAGCCCGCGGTGGTTTTGTCTGGCACTTAATCCACTATCCAAATCCCTCAATGAATCTGGCGCAGGACTTTATATCAATAGTGCTGACAGTACACAAACTCTGACACATCTCATGTATATGGATGACATAAAACTTTATAGCAATGACACTTCCAACTTACACCGACTCGCAGACATCACTCAAAAGTTTTCCCAAGATATAAATATGGAATTTGGAGTCGACAAATGTAAGACCTTTTCAATGCAAAATCAATCCGTAGTATTGCAACCTTACATACTTAATACAGGTGAAATTGTTGAGGCTTTAGATGAAAGCAGCTTTTATAAATATCTTGGTTTCCAACAAGCACATCAAATATCTGACAAAAATACTAAAATAGAAATAATACGCAAATTTAGACACAGACTTAACTTAATACTCAAAACACAACTAAATGGTCGAAATATTGTCAAAGCAATAAATACCTATGTTGTTCCAATACTCACATACACATTTGGTATCATAAATTGGTCGCAAACAGACCTTGCAAAACTACAACGTACAATAAACACAACCATGACTGCTCATCGGAAGCATCACCCCCGATCGTGCATTCAGAGACTTACACTGCCCAGAATAGAAGGAGGAAGAGGCTTAATTGACTTGATAAATCTCCACAATAAGCAAATTTCGACTCTTCGAAAATATTTTCATGATCTTGCTGAAGTTTCCACTTTACACCACGCAATAACTCAAAGTGACAAAAAAATTACACCTTTAAATCTAGCAAATAATAATCGACAACGCAATGAAATAATTACCAGTTCGGATGTCAAAATGGCTACATGGAGACAGAAGTCTCTGCATGGAAGGCATTACTACGACCTGCATCAGCCTCATGTCGACAAATCAGCGTCGAACGCGTGGCTGCAGCTAGGACAGCTTTTCCCGGAGACTGAAGCCTTCATGATAGCCATCCAAGACCAAGTGATTGACACACGCAATTATCAAAAACATATAATACACACACCAAACATCATAGATACGTGTAGGCGATGCTGCAGTGGGTCGGAGACCATACAACATATAACCGGAGCATGTAAGGCAATAGTCCAGACAGACTACAAGCATCGCCATGATCAGGTAGCAGCTATCATACACCAATTTCTAGCATACAAATTTAAGTTAATACAGGAAAAGGTCCCATATTATAAATATACACCACAGTCTGTCTTGGAAGACAACAATTATAGACTTTACTGGGACCGCACCATAATCACCGATAAAACAGTACATTTCAATAGGCCTGATATCACACTACTCAACAAAACTAATAGAATTGCATATCTTATTGATGTGGCGGTATGCAACACACACAATTTGCAAACAACTCATAGCGAAAAAATAGCAAAATATACAGACTTATCTATCGAAATCAAAACACAGTGGCAAATCAATAGCACCCGAACAATTCCAATAATATTGTCAACCACAGGAGTAATACCCCATACCTTACACACTAGCTTAGAAACGCTTGATATACCTGATTCTATCTTTAAATTACTTCAAAAAGCAGTTGTACTGAATACGTGCAGAATAGTCAGGAAATTTTTATCTCTCGATAAATAAATTAAAAAAAAAAAAAATGTATATATATATATATATAAAAATGCAGCACTTGGCTCTGGCCCGTGCACTTTTCTTTTTACCTCCAAAAGGAGAGAAACCGTTCAGGTTAAACAAATAATAATAATAATAAAACTTTATTTCATTTCAACAATATGGCCTTATGGTAAGTTGACTTAAATAACTAACATGCAGAGTAATAGGTGACAATGTGTAGCCCTAGCTCCCACAGTAGGATTCCCTGTGTTTGTGAGAGCTAGTTCTCTTCGAATTATGTGTTAAAATATGATATAATACAAAGAAGTAAAATTGTTTGAGCTTATTAGTAAAAATTGCCAATATGACAGCAATCAATTTTGTACGATACAATTTGGAATAAGTATTTGACAATGATTATTTCTGTGTGACGATGCAAATACAATAGATTGTTAATATACATATGGACCATCCTGAGTACAATAATTGAGACGGCGTATATTTGTAACAACAAATTTGTGACAACATTCTGACAACACTACAAAAAAAAAAGTAAAAAATTAAAAATAAATTGTGTGCGCATGTGTGTGTGTGTGTGTGTGCGTGTGTGTGTGTGTGTGTGCGTGCGTGTGTGTGTGAAGGGATGTGTGTGTGTGTGCGAGGGTGGATGTGTGTGTGTAAATATGGGGCGGTATGTATTGTGGGTTTGGGTGTGAGTGGGGGTGTGTATGTATATATACGTGTATGGACGCGGTTTGGGCATATGTGACTTTGTGAAAGTATGAGAGAGGGCGTCCTATACTGTCATATAGTTTACTAAATTGCGGTAATAAGCAGTGCCTCGGTTTCTTCATAGCTCGATTGCAGAAGAAAGTCTATGAGTTTCTTTTTGCACTCTTTTTTCGTATTCGTCAGTATTTTGAGCTCTTTATTTAGTTTTTGGTATATAAAAGGGCCTAAGAAACCATAACATCTTTGTCCCTGTCCAGTGCTTCTTTGAGGGAGATCCCATCTTTGAGTCCTTGGGGTTTTATTTGATGTTGCTTGTGTTTTGATGGTGCAAGGTGCTGTCGGATGGAATCTTAGGATACACTTGAGTATATACAGTTGTCTGACTCTGAGTTCCCTGGTATCGCTATAAAGGGCGTCTGTTGAGTATCGAAACGGTTTTTTATGCGCAATCTTAAGAACTAGTCTCTGCGCTCGTTCTACTTTTATCATATGCGTTGCGCACGCTGCACCCCATGAGGTAATACAGTACATAATTATGGATTTACATAGAGCAGTGTATACCATAGCTATGGTATGCTCGTCTGCAACATTTCGAAGCTTTTTGAAGATAAAAAGAAGTTTACGAAGTCGTACTCTGACTGACTCAATTTGTATCGTCCACGACAGGAGTTCATCAATATTTACACCAAGGTATTTCACATGTTTTACTTGTTCTAATAAGGGACATTCACAAGTGAGAGGGATAGTGGAACTAATTGTGCAATTATGTAGTTTGATAGAGACGGAATGTTTGGGAGCTGTGCGATGTGAAATATGAAAGGCTACGATTTTAGTTTTACTCGCATTTAGGGTTAATAGATTATATTGGAGCCATTTGCTGACACTACACAGCTGCAACGTAGCAGATTTACTAACTTCATCCCAATTACGCCCATGAAAGATGATAGCCGTATCATCGGCGAAAGCGAATATCTTGGCGCAGTTTAGGGAAAGTTGACATAGGTCGTTTATGTATACAAGAAATAGCGTAGGACCGAGAACACTGCCTTGGGGAACTCCATAACAAACCTCTTCATAGTCACTGTAAAATTCTCCAACTTTAACACGTTGCCATCGGTTTTTTAAGTAGGAGGAAAACCAATTCAGTGCAGTACCTCTCACACCAGAGCTTTCAAGCTTCTTGAGCAGTAGCTTTCTTGATACGCTGTCGAAAGCTTTGGCAAGGTCAAGAAAGACACCAATACATCTCTGCCCGGAGTCAAGTTTTTCACTGACGTGGTCAACAAGTGACCCAACAGCGTCCTCCGTTGATCTGCCGCACCTGAAGCCAAATTGGTTTGAAGAGAGAATATTCTCTTTTTCAAGAAAGTTTACAAGGCTTTTATTTGCAACTCTTTCCAAAATTTTTGAAAGGGACGTCAGGAGAGATATTGGCCGATAGTTTGACGCTTTTTCTGTGTCGCCAGCCTTGTGAATAGGACAGACATTTGCCTTCTTAAATGATTCTGGAAAAATACCTGTCTCAAGACTGAGGTTACAGAGAAACGCAATCGGGGCAGCAAGTGTATCTTTAGACATTTTAAGCAGTTTGTTTGATATGTTATCCCCTCCTGGAGCTGATTTTATTTTAAGCTCATTTATGATTTTAATTATTTGGATTGGGTCTGTAGGCGTAAAAAATAAGGAGTTAATAGGGGAGCTGCCAGTTGTGAGTAGCTTCTGTAGTTCTTCTTCTGAAAGTTTTATGTGGTCAGTGATTTCATTTGCTAGTGCATTACCAACTGTGGCAAAATAGTGGTTGACTTCATTCAGCGACGTAGTTGGTGTAGTATGGTGTATTATGGTACTGTAGTTCCATAAAACCCAACTAGATGGCGTTGTACGGCGCTAAAACACGCTTGCGAAGTTTTTGTGAATTTAAATAAGCCTGTTAAGGTTTAGTTCGTAATTTGTCTTCGGGTTTTTCTTCGGGTTCGGGGTTCTGGCCCAATTTGAACATTCTTATTATTTGTACCTATGTGTACAGATTATAGTCAAAGTCAGCCATGTTTTTCTCTTTTATTGTTTAGTTGAAGTTTACGTACAGTAAGAATTCGTTCGAAAATCGATTCCCTCGAAACTCACACAACACATGGAATTTCTTTAATTTTCCAAAGGTTTCGTATTTTTTTTTGTGGTTTGGCCGAATCTCCGGTCCTTCTCTGTGTTGAGTCGACATTATTTTGAGCACAGTACCTAAGTCGCAAAGTAATGAATTTACTACCTTCTTTTAGTAGTAAGTACATAATCACGTTCTAGATTACCTACTTGCGTCGTTATTTTTTTTCAATGTTTTAGTTGATATCTTTCAAACCCCGCTATGCAGGATAAAAACATAAACGGTTCCTCAATATATATTAAAAATCCTATACAATGATCCAGTTTTGGTCAAGTCTCTTGCACTTTTTCTGTGGGGCAAATGCCCATGGAAAATGGGCCGTCTCCTTTCCGGTAGCCAAGTTGTGGTGGCAAGAACATCTGACGCAACCACAGGTCAAAGAAAACGACAGCGCAAAACTAATGTGGGAAATACCGGTTCAAACAGACGTTAGGGGAGTCCGGGGCAAGATGAAGCTTGGGGCAGGACGGGAAATGTACTAGTGTGTGTGACTGGTGCACACAGATGAGCCGAACACAGCGCCATTCGTGCGATGTTTAGTTACGTCACCCGAGTCCAAGCGGCGCATACGTGTATTTTCGTGTTTTGGCAGCGTGGCGAGAAAAAACAGTCTTTTGGAGGAATTTTACGAAGTTTTCTGTTTTAAACCGATGGACATTGAGGTAAGTATCAGTCCTAGTATTACTTTTTACCGCATGCTTGTAGTAGAAGTGTAGAACTAACGAATTTAAATTGCTTTTTTGCGAATGAATTTGGTAGGTTAAAATTATCGTTACTTTTGCAAAATATGTCTGTCGGGGCATAAAGGTCGGGGCATAATGGGATAGTATCCCGTTTTGCCCCATGTGTTGGTAGAAAAAAATTGGTAAGTACTTATTAAATAATAAGGTTTTTTAACCCCCAACCAAAAAGAATGGGCGATATAAGTTTGAGGTCGATGTCTGTCTGACTGTTCTTTCTTTTTCTCTGTGTCTGTGTGTCTTTTTGTGGCACCGTAGCTCTCAAACGGATGGACCAATTTCGATGCTATTTTTTGTTTCAAAGTCAGTTTCATTGCGGTGGTTCCTAAGTATGTTTGGTTAATTTGGATTCAAAATGACCGCTTCCACAAAATGGCGGATTAAATATTTGCTCACAAAATCCTTCAATATGGGTATCAAATGAAAGGGTAGACAAAGGAAAGGGTGACTAGTAGAATTCTATACATTATTATAAATTTAAAATCCAAGATGGCCTTCTGGCACCACAAAAACTTCAAGTTACATTTTTTAACAACTCTATATGGGTATCAAATAAAAGCGCTTGAGTAGTAGAATACTATAACAAATTCCAATCCAAGGTAGTCGTAAATAAAACATTTTTTTAATTCTGTTCTTATTTGCAGTTACAATGGTACGAAATTATAAACGCAAAACAGATCGTGGAACATGGGAAGAAGAAGACATTAGAAGAGCGGTTAGAGCTGTCATTTCTGATACAATGGGAATTCTGATACTTCGAGCCTCAGCTACATATAACGTGCCTAAATCAACCTTGGAACGACGCGTGAAAAAGGCTCGATGTGCTGAAGATGCTGACACTGATTCAGATAATGACTATGGAAAAAATAAATTAGGGCGCTACAAAACAGTTTTTAATAAAGAACAAGAAGAAGAATTATCTCAGTACATAAAATCGATGGAAGCGCGCCTTTTTGGAATTACTGGTAAAGAACTTCGAATTTTAGCTTTCCAGCTGAGAGATGGTATCTATATTCGCAGTCCACTGAAGGATGGGTTCTTTGCAGCATGTGTCATGGTTGGGCTCGTAATTTCGCAGGAGTAGACGATGACGATGAAGAGGCGCATATATGTGAACGTTGCCAACCTGATTAAAATGTATGCTCTTTATGCCCCATAGCGTTTCTCATTTTGCCCCGATCATGGGGCAAGATGGGATTTTGACGTCTGTCAATTAAGTATGATTTTGCACGAAAGAAAACTGTGATTTAGTGCCATAAAAAATAGAATTACTTCTGTTATAACTGTAAGTGTTCTTTTATTGAAATATTTTCTTAATAAACAGTATAATTTTCGTATTATAACGTTTTTTCTCTTAAGTATCTCATCTTGCCCCGGTCTCCCCTACTATAGTGCACAATAGACCAGATATTATATACATTAACAAAAAAGAAAATAAAACATATTTAATAGATATCACTGTACCGTCGGATTATAACATAGGAGCTAAAGAAATAGAAAAATTAAGCAAATACCATCCTCTTAAACGCGAAATAACCCGATTATGGAAAACACCCGCAGAAGTTATACCCATAGTAGTAGGAGCCACTGGTGTTATAGCTAAATCACTACACAGATACTGTACAAAACTAGATTCACACATTAACACACACATCATTCAAAAACAAGCAGCCATTCACACAACGACAATAATCAGCAAAGTTCTGGGGGACACAGTCTTTGTGCAAAGGGGAACTGAGCCACCTTTTCCCTGAGGGTCTCAGGGCGGGAGCTCAGTAAACCGAGCCTAGCTCGAGTAGGGGAACACCTTATCAAACCATAATATAGTATTTTTATAAAAATACTAAAACTACTTAGAATTTCAAGGTAACTTTGTAAGTCGCCACTAGTAAAATACAATGTCTTCGAGGGCATAATTTAGGGGAAGTGTTTACTTGGAATTCCCCGATTTAATTATAGCAATTAAACCTATTAGGTATATTTATTGTTTTTAGTGCGATTAATTTCACGAATTTGTTTTAATGCTTCAATAAATATGTAACCGTCAACCTATCTGGTAGGTGTAGGTACCTACCTAATTTTTTTTAAATTACAACATTACCCTATACTTTAGGTACCTACATACGTCGAATTGTTATTTACTTGACTCAAAGTCGAAAAATAATCTTAGCAATTACTCCTTTCTAAATAAATTTTTTAGCAGCAAAATAAATAATTTGTAGGCATCTCGAAATTCATGATAAATATGGGAAAACCTCAATAACTCGATTTTTCTTTGCATTTCGCTTGACAATTGAGTTAAGTATAGTTAAGCCTAGTCAACAAGTGCTTTTTAGGTCAACATTTTTTCGCCTTCTATCATTTTGATTGACGCTTGATATTTTTTTAGAAAATTCGGAGCCCGCTCGCAAAAACTGCAATAGTTATAAACAATTTAGTGAAAATCAAATATAGTGTGTCGTTATTTGACAATATTATGCCAAAAACTATTTAAAGATACTTCGATTCTTATACCTAAGTCTCTCTACTTAGTCTGTGTACCTAAGATTCTAATTTAAAAAAAAGATTCAAAAGAGAATATTTACTAAAAAAAAAATTGGCAGTCATAGGAACTGCCGATAGAAGTAAAAACTTATAACTCAGAATTTGATAGCTTACCTTGGAAACTACACGGGTGTAACCGGAGGGCGTGGCCTCGTCATCATGGCATGGTCATCTAGAAATGCGTCAGCATTTTCCATTGGCTCACGCATTTCTAGATAGCCATGCCATGATGGCGAGGCCACGCCCTTTCAGGATTTCCCATAGGCTGACGCATTTCTAGATGCCCAATCGCCAAGGTCCCGAGTTTACCGAAGATTTTTTATCATACCCGAGCGTGACGGTAGAATCCAATTTACACCCCCACGAAAAAATTGTCTAAAAGACAAAGAAGTTTTCACTTCAAAAAGTATCAACTTCCGTAACTGTAGAACCAATATTTATAACTTTTCCAGAGGGTTGAAACTATCCCCGAAAACGGTTGCCCCGGCTTACGCCCCTTCGGACCTTGATTGAATAAACATTATAAATAACTAATACATTTTTTTTTATAAATAAACATAATAAATAACATTAAATATCAGTTCTACAGTTCCGAAAGTTGAGCCTTTTTTAGTAAATATTTTATATCTTATTAAATTGGTTATTACTATTGCAATTTTTGTGAGCGGGCTTCGAATTTTCTCAAAAAAACATCTAGATGCAATTCCAAATCCAATGACACCTCAATCATAATGATAGAATGCGAAAAAATTTGGACCTAATAATCACTTGTTGACTAGACTATACATCTAGAGATTCCACAGTAATCTATCTATAATATATATATGTTACCGTTATAAATATGTTATATGTCATCCACCAACCCCCACTGGGCCAGCGTGGTGGATTATGGCCTTAACTCTCTCCTTGCGAGAGAAGGCCCCGAGTCCCAGCAATGGGAACGTTTAGTGGGCTGTTGATGATGATATGTTACCGGCAATCTGTATAATCCGGTATTTTATACAATACCTAGGAAATGTATATTATGTAGAATACCTAAAACAAAAACGTTAATAGTCTAGTCAACAAGTTCAAAAACGTGCAAAATATAAAGCTCTTAGAAACATGTGCGATACCTCATTCGATTCGGAATGACGTCTAGAAAAAATGGTTTTATGGGTTTTATAACACATAAAAATTGCGATAGTTATTAACAAAATAAGATTGCAAAAAGAAGGCATTTGGTTATTCCTTAATAATTTCTTAACTGATGATACTTAAGAAATTTTGAAAGAAGATTCGGAAAGAGGAGGAATTTTCCAATATAAAAGTTTAATTCCTAGATCTTTATTACTCATACCCTTTTTTTAATACCCTGACAGCAGAGCTTTGCGAGCTCGCTACGTTTATTTATCTAGATTACACTAATTTTTTTTATTGTTATTTAACACTGTAAAATCCATATTTTAGATGATATGCCGGTTTTTTAGACGCCACGTCTAGGCGTAGCGAGCTCCCGGAGCTCTACTTTCAGCGTTAAAAAAAGTCTATAAGTAATAAAGATAGAGATCTAGGAGTTAACCGTCTGTCACCAGGCTGTATATCAAGAACGGTGACAACTAGACAGTTGAAATTTTCACAGATGATGTATTTCTATAGCCGATATAACAACAAATACTAAATATAATTATAAAATAATATTTAAGGGCTCCCATACAACAAACTTTTTTTTACCGTTTCTTGCTCGATTAGTCCATCTTGAGAAAACTAGATGGCGCCACTAGTAAAAATAAAACGCGGTGTCGAATTCATCGTCAGAACCATGAGGCAAAAATCAAAACTGTAAATAAGCTTTTACCCTGTCTGCAGAAATTGCGATGTATAAGAATTCCGTATAAAGCCAAAGAGGTTATCGACGTTTATTTGTTAATGGTACGGAACCCTTCGTGCGGGAGTCCCACTCGCACTTGGCCGGTTTTATTACCCTTTGTTAACACTGTACCTACTGCCATCTTGTCTGATGGCAACCGATGATGCGGTCTACGATGTACCGTGCTCACCTAGAAGAAACCGATTTACTTCCGATTTGAAAACACCAAGATTGTATTCACCGGGAAAAACCACTGGTATAACGATGTAGTTTACATAAACAGAAAATAATGTGTCGATTGAGGAGTGCAGTTATAATTTCGTCAACACTAAAACATTACTTTGCTCGGGTATGAAGAGCAATGCTTCCAGACAAATTGCAGGGTACATTATTATATACATACTTACTTCGGTAATGAACGTACTACAATGTCAAGGTGCAAGTTCGCAACAGGAGACCGAGACACACGCGTCGCGGTCTCCCCACGAACTGGCGCCCACATACCATTCCATAATGATATGTGCCTGTCGCGGTCTCAGCGCGAACTTGTACCTCTATGCATCAATTTTAATCTTCAAAGAACTTCTTGTCGCTATCTGAAATGTGCAGACCTGCGTAGCGATTCTGAACGAAATCGGATTGAACTCGGCACAGAATCAATATTCCGTGTTGATAGCACTCTGTCTTTGTCTTATCCGTTTAGTGTGACAGAAACAAGGATAGTCATTCCGAATTTGAGTCCTTCGGATTGCGTTCAGAACAGAGGCGTAGTTACCGCCGTATCAATTATACGAGGGCCCCGGGCCACAGCCCCGAAGTGCGTAAGCAAAGATTAATAAAAACGTACATAAAACATAACATACAATACTCATGGACGTATAAAAAAGTGTTTATACATCCATGACAATAATTTACTTTTTTATACGTCCATGACAATACTATACAAAATACCTAAGAGCCTAAGAACTTCGATGGGGGACATGAACGCCTCTCAGACTTGTCACTATTGGCCATAGAGGCTCAGCCATAGAGGCCAAAACTTTAGAAAAACTGTCAACTGTCATCATCAGCGGAGCTATAAATGATTGCCGAAAAAAAGCAAGGAGACTGTACTTATATTTAATTTGAATTGTTTGTAGAAATTTTGGAAAAAGTGACATAATAACTATGATGAATAAATATTTATTGTAATTGTATGCAATTATTTTTTTCTTTTGTGAGATATCACAAGGCCTTCACAAGGCCCCAAACAAATTATTATACGGGGCCTAGTGGCCAGTGACCTAAGGCACGCTACGCCACTGGCATAGAATAGATAATACAGATAGAACGGACACTCCCCACCCCCCGCCAGTTTCAAGCTTCCTACCCCGCAAGAACGCGAGAAGCACTCAGCGACACGACATAGATGACACGCACACATGCGTAAATGCGTTCGAACGACATATGCGAGATGTGTGAGTGTAGGTATGTCAACTGCACCGTCTGTATAGATTTTAGGCCGAGTGTCCGGGGTGTGCCACTGGTTCGGAATCAGTAGGCTGAAGACCGTCAGACGCTCATCCCGGCTTTCACTATTAACATTGAATAGATAACATATGTATATTAGGACGAATTATGGCACGACGATAAGCTTATCAATGGTCATGATGAACATTTTCCAAATTGTAGTACTACGTTTAAAACATCATTTCTATTATGTAGTACATAGGTAAGAAGTTTGAGATAGAAAAACATGGTGTTTTTGTCAGACCTTCCGGAGCTCGTCTAAAGCATAGTACCTCACTTTACACCGTAATGTATACTATAGTGGCCGGCAAACAAGTTGACTCAAAATTGACGTGGAAGGGGAAGTTCGCGCATGTACACTTCCACCAAAGAGACCTTAAAAACGTTTCTGCGCAGCTAACTTCATTGGGTCAACCTGTTTGCCGGCACCTGCACCTATACTTTACATTACTGTCGCCGTCTGTTAACTTTCCTATCCGAAATCGCCCGTTTACCTGAAGATGCAAGGATGCAACAAATACAGTTCAATCGTTTGTGTAAAGCGTCGAGGTTTATTAAGCAATCCAACTACAAAATAATCTATGTAACTCATAAGCATTGTCACTGCAGACGTGCGTACTCAAAACAGCATACTATGCAACTGCTCACATTAGCCAATAATAAGCATGCTTGTTTATACTCATAATCATAAATAAGCATGCTCAAAGCAAACATCAGTTCATTAACCATTGACTTGTATCAACAACAAACTTCTACTCGCGCATCAGCATGCTCGAAAACCAAATAATCAATAAGTAGTGGTGGAAATTAAGCACACAACTATCTATCATCTATCCCCAAATAAAGAAGTGTTCGTAGATTTTTATCACACTTAAAATAAGCATGCTAGCTAGCAATGCTGCGACATACGTGCCACTAATGGTCATTTACTCACAAAAGCATGCTTTCGTGCTAATGATAATAAACACGTCTGTACATACCCTTACCAACAACGTACTACGTTTCAAGCTTATTATTTACCAGCTCTCTGTAAAATGATAACTTTACAAACCCTAGTGAATGACAATAGGTTAATATATTGATACACAAAAAGCAAGATAATCGAGGTTACACTAATAAAACCGCGATTATTTCGATATTTATAATAAAAGATAGATTTGTTGTCGGTCATAATAATTTTATTCGCATATAGTAATTGATTATGATACATGAAGCGTAACAGCCGGTGGCCGCCGGAGCCGGCGATCGCCGGTCTCCGGTCACCAGTATCCGCTTCAAATACATTCCATCGTATATCGCGTCGACAATCGTTCTTCAGCCCGTCGCTAATATTCACTAATGAGAGTTTCGAGGCGCCGCGAGGCCGCCGACCCTCCGTCGATATACTTAAACGTAACAGTCAGGGCGCCTCCGGCCGGCCCTCTTATGTACATCGCGATCGGTGCGCCGCGGCCGGCGCCTCCGTCTATAGCTTAAATCACTTTCATAATTTACGTCTTAATTAAATACCGAAAACCTAAAGCGCCTATGCGGGGCGCGGCGTCGTGTGGTGTGTGATGAGCACGCCGAGGGTGCGCGGCGCGGCGTGGCGCGCTCACTCGGGCTTGAGCTCGGGCTGCGGCTCGGGCGCCGGCGCCGGCTCGGGCTCCGCGGCCGCCGGCGGCTCCGGCTCGGGCGCGCGCTCCCCGCCGTCTGCACAACACACAGCGCGCTCACATCGCCGCCCAGCGGGCTGAGAGCGCCGAGAGCGCGGACCCCGCACTCACCGCGCCCGACCCGCCCCGCCGCTCCTACTCTTCAGTTATCGCTCCTCGTATTCTCTATGGGTGCGGTGAGTCGGCGGCGGCGTCGTGAATAGAATGAAGAGGTTCGAGATGTGTCGTCGGCTCCGGTGTTCGGGCGCGGTGAGTGCGTGCGCGGAGCGGTACTAACTGCGCTGGTGGTGGTGGTAGTAGGCGGCGGGGCGCGGGCCGTGCGCGCGCGGCGGCTGCGCGGGCGCGCGGTACAGCGGCAGCGCGGGCGCGTGCGGCCGCTGGATGGGCGCGGGGTAGCGCGGCGCCACCATCGCGCCGCGCGCGCCGCCGCCGCACCGACCGCCGTTGCCGTTCCCGCCGCTCACCATCTGCACACACACGGCATCCGTTTACATTTCTAGATATCGTTATTGTAACCTACCTTTTTACCGAATCAACTTTACAAGTCTCTAGAAGTCATAATTTCATGCAATAATTGAATTTTGTATACAAAACATACGACTTCATTTTTAAATTAAATTAAGACACTTGACTAAATTTCATAAAAAGCTATGGCAACGTCGTCCAAAACGTATATAGGACCACCTCTGAAGCATTTTCTACCAAACAAAAAATCGATTCACGATCAACGGAGCTATCGCATAACATGCAAAAAAACATACAACCGAATTGAGAACCTTCTCCTTCTTTGAAGTCGCTTAATAAGAAAAAGAGAGAGCAAGTCATGTTAGGTGGTAGACCCTCTGGGCTAACCAACCAAAACGACAACTGCACATTACCCTCTCTTTCTTTTAGCCTGAAATTAAAGAGAGGAATAGAAAATCCACAAATAACAGTTTTGGTTAGGTAGAGCCAAAGAGCTGGTCAAACAAAGGATCATTAATTCTCGATGATATCTTCAGACCCAATTACAAAGTGTGGAGTTTTATGGCATTGTGTCATCATCCTGGTAGTGAGCAGGGCCGGCTCAGTCTTTAGGCCCCAGTAACTTGCAATAGCAAGAAGTGTGAAGCCTTATGGTGTCTTTGAATTTAGTTGACTAACCAGTTGTTCTGTTCTAAAAAAAATTTGAATTTAGTCACTATCTTTAGCAAAGTGTAATATCCTTATAGTCTAGTATAGCGTATTGTAGTAATTATACTACTGGAACAGTCCAGCGCAAGTAATCCAACTTACTGGAAATATGTAAACCGGCACTGGTAAGCAATGAATCCAGTTAGCATACCAGTCCAGTAACTGGATTGGCTGTCTACTTTTGAACCCAGTGTGACCAATCCAGTGCAACTGGAATAATGTAGACGGCCAATGCAGTGCTTTAACACACTGATCTCTTCTTGAAATCTTCATCACTGTAGTGTTCAGACTTCAACGGCTTCTAAATAACTGGAATAATCTAGCACTGGACTGGATTCTCGTAGGATCACTGGACTGGAATAATGTAAACCGTGTTGTGTAGTAATGTCTCGTATCGCGCACGGTACCTGGTGCGGGTGGTGGTGGTGCGGCTTCTGCCCCTTGGCGGGCTTGGGCGTGGGCGAGCCCGCGTCGCGAACCCGTTGTAGTAGGTATAATGTGATAATGTCGTGTTGTGTCGTGTTGTCTCGCGTCGCGTGTTACCTGGTGCGGGTGGTGGTGGTGCGTCTTCTGTCCCTTGGCGGGCTTGGGCGTGGGCGAGCCCGTTGTAGTAGGTATAATGTGATAATGTCGTGTTGTGTCGTGTTGTCTCGCGTCGCGTGTTACCTGGTGCGGGTGGTGGTGGTGCGTCTTCTGTCCCTTGGCGGGCTTGGGCGTGGGCGAGCCCGTTGTAGTAGGTATAATGTGATAATGTCGTGTTGTGTCGTGTTGTCTCGCGTCGCGTGTTACCTGGTGCGGGTGGTGGTGGTGCGTCTTCTGTCCCTTGGCGGGCTTGGGCGTGGGCGAGCCCGTTGTAGTAGGTATAATGTGATAATGTCGTGTTGTGTCGTGTTGTCTCGCGTCGCGTGTTACCTGGTGCGGGTGGTGGTGGTGCGTCTTCTGTCCCTTGGCGGGCTTGGGCGTGGGCGAGCCCGTTGTAGTAGGTATAATGTGATAATGTCGTGTTGTGTCGTGTCGTGTTGTCTCGCGTCGCGTGTTACCTGGTGCGGGTGGTGGTGGTGCGGCGTGTGCGCCGGCGGCGGGTGCGCGGGCGCGTGGTACTTGTGATGCGGCGGCGAGTGCGGCTTCTGCCCCTTGGCGGGCTTGGGCGTGGGCGAGCCCGCGTCGCAGAGCGGCGCGAACCCGTTCGCGTGCTCGTGCAGCGGGCTCTTGAGCTGCGGCGGCGGCCGCGCCGGCGCCACGCCCGCGCCGCCGCCGCCGTACTGCTGCGCCAGCGGCGCGCGGTACTGCTGCTGGGGGTACAACGCGCACAACACACATACGTTAATTACAACGGATTATTAAACCATTACGTATGCCCAACTTCCACTGCCTTCTAGGGGGACGTTAAAGTATGACGCAACACAATTAAAAAAATATAGACATAGGATCGGGAGGGATCCTTGTAACGCGCCTTAAGGCTATTGAAGATTTTTCGTGGGCTGTGAATAGAAGGCGCGTTTCCTGCACGACCGAACTGAAAAAAGTTTGGACACTAAAACTGTAAGAAAAAGATTTAATATGTGAGCAGTGTTACCAACTTTTTTTTCACATGATCATAGGTACCATAAATAATTAAATTAAGCTATTTTCTTTGCAAATTTCTAATATTATCCAAAGGAACTTCGTTCCTACCTGGTGTCCCATGACACCACATCTTTTTTTTTTCTAGCTAGGGGCGCTCAATACTATACCGTACCGACAGGCATGATAACTAAAAAAAAATAATTATTTCGTCAGTTGGATTCTTAAATAATATTGTACAAGTATTTTTTCCCTTGACTCTCAAAAATAAAATAACGTCGACGAAGATACAGTGCTGACAAGTTTTGAGTGACGTCACTACATTGTACGATTTTGACGGCGATGTGACGTCACAACCCCCAGTCTGACCGGCGCAGCATAGTCACCTGCATCTGCTGCACGGCGGCGGCGACCTGCAGCTGCGCCGACGACAGGAACTGCGAGTTGAAGGGCTGCGTCTGCGCGGGCTGCGTGAACTGCAGCGGGTAGGAGGGCTGCTGCGCGGGCGGCTGGTACGAGTAGTAGGAGGAGGCGGGCGCGCGCGGCACCAGGCCCTGCAGCGAGTAGCCGCCGTCCGGCGCGCCGTACCCGAGGAACTGCTGCTGGTACGCGCTCACGGACCCCACGCCGCCGACGCCGCCCACGCCGCCGCCTTTGCTGCCTGCGAACGACACGCAAACAACGCACTCAACAATAGGGTACAATCCTCAAAAAAACTAAGTAGCCCGTTAGTTAGATTGCCAAAAAATATTGTACACGTATTTTTTCTTTTGTTTCACAAACAAAAAATGACGAAGATACAGCGCTTCGAAGTTTCGTGTGACGTCACTTGTGAGTACGGTTTTTACCCACGAGTGACGTCGCGACCCCCTCTCTGCCACAAAACAACAGTGACACGCAGCTATTGGAACATGCAAGAGTCCAAATCAATACCTAGCACTGTACTGCGCTCGTCATCCAGAGATCTAAGTTGTTATATCTCTAAGCCCTGTAATTTCTCTGGAAACATTTCCCTTCAAACCGGAAATAAAAAAACCGCCAAGCAGTAATGTTTGCACATTACTGCTTGGCGGTAGAATAACTGGCAAAGGAGTGGTCCTTCCCCAGGAGGGCTCTGCCTGTCCTACCACTACTAAAATATAAATTAATAGCATAGCAGAGCAAAGAAAGAGCTTAATAGCAAAGCCATAACCGGTTTACTTCGACCGTGTCGTCGACGGAGCTAGTCATCGCACTTTCGTCTATCTTGTTCGAAGATTAATTATTTACGACTCGCGGTCCTTGCGGCGAGACCTGGCCGTGACATGCAACTTACAGACCCATACTAAAACCCTTGATATTCAAAATAGGCATCGATTTCGGTACTCAATTTGAGCATCTTATGAAAAAAAAACAACACATACTTTAATAGGCATAGAAGATAAGTCCAAAATGTTTCTTGAGACTTCCAGAGTTTATAATACTTAGTTTAAAATTTTGATATCTGTTGATTTATCACGTCAGATCTTCAGAACAGAACTGGTTGAGGAGTACAGTTAGATTATAGTCTGGGACAACACATGGCTACTTTTTATTCTGGGAAAACAATGTGGGCGGGTAAAACCTCTGGGCACTATTAGTACATCATATATAATCAGTAATTCGGTATAAAACTCACCAATAGCACCAATTTGTTGCGAAGACGGCTTCACTGTGGCGGACATGAGCGAGTTGGAGGTGCTCGAGATCAGCACCGTGCTGGGGCTGTTCCCGAGCTGGCCGGACTGGCCGAACGCAGCGCCTCCGCCCGCCGTCGCCTGCAATATCAGAGGTACGAGTCAAGATCAATCAGCAGTAGATTACCAAGGGGATTTCAATTTGTAGTGATAGGACTCTGGAGAGTCCGCCTGGGGAAGTACCCATACCTTCCCCAGTTATACCAGTGCATCATCACTCGCTCAAGGTCGCGCGGTTTTAGGCTACAGCTAGACCGTTCCTCCCAGGGAACAAGTGCCAGTCGGTTGTCGGACGCACGGCTGAGCACTCGCGCAACACGTTTCCCGCGCATATTGTTATTAGATATGTCGACAACCCTCCGCGCCAGACAGGGACAGAGTTACGCGTTAGAAGAGAGAGTTGAAAATCGCGACAGATATTGAGCGCTAATGCGAGCTGAATTGAACTTTGTTGTGTCCCAGCAAGAGTCGCTATTTATATAATTGTTTTCGCTAAGTGAGTGTTCTGTACTTGTACTAATATTTATTCTGTGGGTATACATTTAAACGCTACACATACCGAAAGAAGCCAACACAAAAGGAAATATTCAGAGAGCTGGCACCAAGTTTTGGGTAGGCTTTTGAGGCAAGCTGAGAAGTTGTTCCATATCTCTCCTATTATACCCCAACACAGAGCTGTGAATTTAGCTGATGAGTAGCAGGGCAAAATTATTCCCTAAATTTAGATCAAATATCAAATAATTTAGGGGTATAATAGACCAGTTTTCAGATTGACCTGATCCACCTCTCAGAATACAAATATTGTATCGAGGCATCCTTTTCTTGAAAAAGAAGCAACTCTTGCATAACGAAAATAAACCGTGAATCTGCAATGTATTACGTGATACATGTGTAAATCTACTTAGGCGTCAAACGCAACACACACTTAAAGTGTATAAGGTATGCTTACCATTCTGTACTGGTTGGGTAAACTCTGGAACATATCCGGTGGTGGCTGGTAGTTGTAGGGCGCGGGCGAGCCGGCCGCGTAGGGCGCGGGCGGGAACCCGCCGAACTGGCCGCGGCTCTGGTCGAGGAACGCGCCGTACAGGCCGCCTTGTGCGGGCAACTGCTGCGACGACCCCACCAACTGCTGCGACGAGTTGAACAGCATCGCGGGTGGGGATGGGACAGAGAGTCCTCCGCCGTAGCCGCCCTGGTAGCCCACGTGGTTGTAGAGCTGCGGCGGCGGCGACTGCAGCTGCTGCGTCGGCTTCACCTTGCACACGTTCGGCGGAGCCCCCGTCTCCGCGCCGGCCTCCTCGAACCCCGTGAACTGCAACTCCTCCCCGCTCTCCGCCACCGCTGGCATCTCCCACACTTTCTTCACGCTGGCGATTTTTAAATTGAGATCCGCCGCCAGCGGAGAGATCGTGCTCGACGCGCTCATGTGCACGCTGCGAGGCATCCCCAGCGACTTCGCGGTCTTGTCCTCGGTCAGCTGGCCGAGGTCCGAATCGAACGCGAAGTCCAACTTCATGTCGGACGAGTCCTCCGCTTTTTGCGCCGACTCGAAGGACATCTGGAGGCCGAGGGACGGCGCTTCCCCGTCGGCGACGGGACGGCCGTTGTCGCCGATCAGTTCCTGGATCGACCGAGGCCGCGACCGCACGTCGCCGTTGTAGGGCATACCGCGGGCCTCCAGCTCTGCGGGCGACATTTCCTCCGTCTGCGACTTGGCCACGTTGGCGTTCATCTGGTACTTTTGTTGTAAAGCTTCCTCGGAAGGTGCCGTCTTGTAGTTCGTATTCTCGAATATGATGGTTTCGACCGGCGGCGTCGTTCCGTCTAGAACGCCGGACTTGTCCCCGGGGACGACCATCGGCGGCGGAGGAGCGGCTTTAGCTTCGTTGAGGGCTTCAGCCGGAGTGCTTCGTTGACTGGAATGGGCAGACTTGTTCTCGGGGAGTTCGAGAGGCTCCTCTGGCGCGCCGCGCAGAGGCTTGTCCCAGGCGTTGACGGCGGGCGGCGGCGGCGCCGCGCCCGTGTCCGGACCGTACGCCCCCACCAAACCCAACTGCTGCTTCTGCCGCTGTTTCACGAACCGCGGCGCCAAATTGGCTTGCCGCTGCCTATCGTACTGAGGATTCTTCACCGGAACTTGCGCCGAACCGCGCGAATTAGATTTATCGTTCGGATTCCTGGACGAAGACCCGTTTCGTCCGCCTCCTTGATTCGAATGAGATCTCGGTTGCTGCTTGGAAGCCTGCTGGTTCTCCTCTTTCGAGGGTCCTCGAGCCTCCTTAGAGTTTTTCTTATTTCTAACCTCCTGGAAACCGTCGTCGACGACCTCGTCGTCCTTCTTGGCAGTGGATAACTTCATATCGGACATAGCCTCTGTGATATCAGCAGTCTTATTGTCGCCCAAATTGTCTTTTTTGACGCCTTGGTTAGCGTTGCCGCGCATATTGGGGTTTTTAGGATTTTGGTTTCGGCCGCCCTGAGCCTTTTGAGATTGTGGTTGCTGGCGGCCGGGAACGGATCTGCGGCGACCGCCTCCTTCGGAATGTTCAGACGTCGTCTCCCAGTTGTCGTCCTCGCCGCTGAGAGGACCGCCGAGTCCCTTCGGCCGTCGGTCGCGTCCCCTTCCCGTGGAGGAGCCCGCCCGAGGCTTGCCTCGGTTCTTGTCGTCGGTTTGAGATTGATTGTCCTTGGGTTCTTCGTTTTCTTTGACTCTGTTGGCCTGGCTGAACGGGCTCTTGGTGTTGGGGGGTCCGTAGCCGGTGACGCGCTTGGCGGGCGCGGGCGGGCGCGCGGCGCCCTGGAAGCCGCCGCGGCCGCGGCGCGAGGGCTGGCCGCGCGGCGCGAACGGCTCGTGGTGCTCGAGCCCGTCGGCGGCGAGCGGCGCCGCGTCCTGCGCCGGCCCGCGCCCGTCCTCCTTCTTGGGCCCGCGCGGGCTGCGCGGCGCGCGTCGCCGCTCCTTCCGCTCCGCGTTCTGCGTGCCGTCCGTCGACCCATCCGACTCGCTCGCTCGGTTGTTCGACCGCGAACTACGATGAGGCCGACGACCGCGAGATTCTCTCGGTCCCCAACCTCTACTGTATACGGCATACCCGCTGCCCCCGAAACCTCTACTCTTCTTTTCGGAACCAGACCCGCTAGACTTTCGTTCTATAGGCTCTTTACCCATCATTCTATTACTTTCGCTGTTTCCGAGCACATCGTTTCTTTTATCGTCTGCGCGTCTACCAGATTCGATGCCGCTCTGCGCGACTTCTACGGACGTCTCCAATATTTTAGATGCTGTCGTCTCTACACTAGATTTTATAGTATTAGCAGCTGGTTCTAAATCTACTTCTTTCTCTATTTTTTGTGGGTAAACTGCACTGGCAAAAGTTTGTGGCAGATGTTCAGAAGGTTGTTTCTGAAGTTGTGATGCAAACGTCTCGGTCTTGTTAGTAATGGGTTGTGGAATTAGTTTTATATTTTGGTTATCGGGGGGCATTGTTTGAACCTGAGATACTGGGGCGACAGATTGAGGAACCAACGCTGGAGCTACACTGATATGAGCTTGTTGTTGGTTAGTATTCCCTGTTGGCTGAAAAGCAGCGGGATGAGTATTAAATTTAGTTTGATTTTGTGAAGGTATTGTATTAGTTGCATTATTAGAGACAGCAGGTGGGATAGGAGGTACTGTTAACGCAGGGAAGTTTCGTTTTGATTCGTCTACTTCTGGACTATGAGGTTTTTCCTTTATAGCTGCCACTTTGTCTATTGCTGATTTTAAAATGTTGCTGGTTTCTTCTTGAGAAGCTTCGGCCCATGAGGTAGATTTAGTACAGTCTTTTTCGGATGACTCTCGTCGAGATACATTGGATGGAGGCGTGCTGCGCCTGTCTACTGATACGGTTTGAGATGAGTCAGACGATGCAAATGGTTCTATGATGCCTATACTTTTCCTTTCAAAAACTTCGCTTAATTTTTCTGCAGCAGATCTACTACTCTGATCAATAGCTGTTTCTAATGACTTTCTCTCAGGTTCATTCTTGCCTTTGTAATCACTGAAGTCTTTATAGGAATCTTTAGAGTTTGATCGGTCCAATTCTCGTCCAGACCTCTCGTAATCTTGCATTTCTGATCTCCACTGTGGTCCTGAACCCTCTTTTTCCCTTCTAAAGTCATCTTCCCGATCCGAATAATCTCTGAAAGCAAGCAATCAATTCACAATTATTTTTAGGATGAGTAACTAGGCTGTGGAATGCATTGCCGGAGTGGGTTTTTCTCGATGGTTTCAATCTTGGGTGTCTTTAAATCGAGAGTGAATTAGTTTTTTTCTAGGTAAACCACTTCATCGCTCAACATCAGGCGAGATGGCGATCAAGTGTAAACCTATTAATAAAAAAAAAATAAAAAAAATTGTTGAGCAACACACCTGCACCTGCCACACCAGTGTCATCCCCTATTTGAACATGAGTCCAAATTACTCATGCTTGACATTAGAATAATTGGCATTAAAATAATTGGCAGTCATAGGAAGCTTAGGAATTGCCGATAGAAGTGAAAACTTTGAACTCAGAATTTGATAGCTTACTTTGAAAACTACGAGGGTGAAACCGGAGGGCGTGGCGTGGGCGTGGCCATCTCCAATGCAATGCAATCTGACACATTTCTAGATGGCCAGTGCCCATGGTCCCAAGTTTACCCGAAGATTTCTTATCATTTCCAAGCGTGACCCTAGAATTCAATTCACAGCCCACGAAAAATCTGTCTGTGGTGCGCCAAAAGAAGCACTCACTTCAAAAACAGAATACATGTTAGATAATGTTGTTGCAACGAACCTCGAGTAGGAGCGGCGACCGTTGTGCGGCGGATGCCGTTGAGCGTTGTACGGCGGCGCCTCCTGCCGCCTCGGGGCCGGCTTGCCCGAGAATGCCCAGCCCTTGTGTTGTTGGGGCTCGTCTTGCTGCCTGCTCTGTTGCTGCTGCTTCAGAAACCTCGGCGGTATATTAGCTTGGAAGCTCTTCGAGAACGCAGGATTGTTCTGGTCTCTCTCGCGATTGTAGTCCCGGTCTCTCGTGTCGCGGTCTCTCGCGTCGCGGTCTCGGAAATCGCGTTCGTTTCTATCGCCCCCGCGCTCGTTTCTTTCCCTATCGCGTTCTCTTTCCCGCTCGCGGTCTCTGTCCGCGCGGTCTCTCTCCCTATCGAACCTGTCTCGGTCCGTGCGTTCCCTGTTGTCGTTCCGGTCACGATTATCGTTGCGATCACGGTTATCGTTACGATCTCTGTCGCGGCCGTCCATCCTTTCTTTATCGGAATGGTCTTGTCGGTCCTGACGGTCCCTGTTATCGTTGCGGCCCCGGTCCCTCGAGTCGACCTTGTCGCGTTCGCGGTCTCGGTCTCTGACGTCGCGTTCGCGTTCCCTGTTGTCGAATCGGTCCCTGTTGTCCATGCGATCTCTGTTATCTGGGCGTTCCTTTTCTCTGGTGTCCCTGTCGCGTTCGTTTCTGTCTTTCTCCCTGATGTCTTGCCTGTCCCTGTCTCTCACGTCTCGGTCCCTGGCGTCGAGTCTGTCCTTCTCTCTCGGGTCGGGTTCCCGTTCTCTGTTGTCATTCCTGTCGCGTTCCCGGTCGGGTTTGTCGCGGAAGTCTTTCGAGTGCAGTGATGAAGGCGGGTCTCTCATCTGCCGTCTCTGTTCCTCTTCCTTCCTCTGTCTCGCTCGGGCGACCGCCTGCGCGACCTCGTTGTTTTGCTTCTGTCGCCGCTCGGCCCACAGCTGGTCTTCGTCACCGGGCTCGTGCAACTTTTCCACGCGCTCATTTTCAATACTGGCTCGGTTATTTCTATTGTTCCCTTTGTTCGGGGCCGACGATTCACCATCGGAAAAATCCAGCTTTTGGCTGAAATACAACAAAATTTCAATTTAATAATAGTTTATTTTTTTTAGGTTTTTTAATTGGTTTTAATCTAAGTATTTACCTACATAAAATTATATGGGAAATTTTGTATTTTAAAAAAAATAATTTATTTCTCCATTGAAACAAAAACAGACTTTAATTTTTTTAAATTAAATGAGGAAGAAGTCACAAGATAACGAAAGTAAATTCATATTTAAAAAAACTACTACACTGCGGCGGGCCTCGCTCGCCAGCCCGAGCGCGCCGCCGGGTTCACCTTCAAGGCTTGGTTTAAGGGGTCTGTCAAAGACAATATACCCATTTGACTGATTGTACAACTGCTCCTCCTCAGCGTTTTATAACCATAATTGCACTATACCTGTTGCGAGTTCGGTCAGTCAGGCTTTTGATTTCTACTGAAAGAGTGCTGGCAAAAAAACCGTAAAAAAATATAAAATGTGGGTATTCTGTCTGCTCAGTGAAATAGTGCGGAGAGAATATCAGGACATCCAGCTTTACAACGGATGGCATGTCATTCCAAAAGTAAGTAATTTAATGCAATAATTAGAAAAACATAACATTATCAATCTACAAAATTGAAACAAACATTTTAAAAAAAATTGGCAGTCATAGAAACTACCGATAGAAGTGAAAACTTATAACTCAGAATTGGATAGCTTACTTTGGAAACTACACGGGTGTTACCGGAGGGCGTGGCCTGGCCATCTAGAAATGCGTCAGCCTTTCCCATTGGCTCACGCATTTCTAGATGGTCAATGGCCATGGTCCCGAGTTTACCCGAAGATTTCTTATCATACCCGAGCGTGACGCTAGAATTCAATTCACACCCCACGAAAAATCTGTCTAGGCGCGCCTAAAGAAGTTTTCACTTCAAAACATCAACGGGTTCCCATTTCGTTTTTTTTTTTGAAGTGAAAACTTCTTTTGGCGCGCCTAGACAGATTTTTCGTGGGCTGTGAATTGGATTCTAGCGTCACGCTCGGATATGATAAGAAATCTTCGGGTAAACTCGGGACCATGGTTATTGGCCATTTAAAAATGCGTCAGCCAATGAGAAATGCTGAAAGGGCGTGGCTTCGGCATTATGCCATGGCCATCTAGAAATGCATCTGCCAATAGGAAATGCTAACGCATTTCGAGATGGTCATGCCATGATGGCGACGCCACGCCTTCCGCTTACACCCGTGTAGTTTCCAAGGTAAGCTATCAAATTCTGAGTTATAAATTTTCACTTCTATCGGCAGTTCCTATGACTGCCAATTTTTTTTATTTCTTTGCATCCTGCTCTGTCCTTAGAAATTTACATAACTCTTGTCTCGTTTTGTCCGATCATTGGTGGAAAGTAGTGCACGTCACACGGGTATTCCACTTATCACAGCGCGGCTTTTCACCTCGTCCTGCGCCGTCCGCTGGTGACATGTGAATTTAAGCTAGATTCGTTTTATCGGCGCCCCCTGAACGGTTGTATACTAACTCATAGTCGATGTCGTCGTGCTGCGCCCAGCCGGCGTCGAGCGACATGTCGTCGAGCGAGGAGATCTGCTCCTCGCGCAGTATGGGGCGCGCGGTGAGCAGCTCGACGGCGCGCGGCGGGGCGGCGGGCGCCCGCGGCGGCGCGCGCGCGGACCGGCCCTCGCGCGCCAGCGCCAGGCCGCTCAGCCCGAGCCCGCCGCCGCTGCTACCTTTCACCAGCTGCAACGACCACACACTATTAAAATCACTGATATAGGTAGTCACGAAACGACGCTTTTTTAAAGTGAAAACTTCTTTCGGCGCGCCAGACAGATTTTTCGTGGGCTGTGAATTTAATCCTAGCGTCACGCTCGGGAATGATAAGAAGTCTTCGGGTAAACTCGACCACGGCCATCTAGAAATCGGTCAGCTTTTCCCATTGACTATCTAGAAATGCGTCAGCATGTTGCCTACCATCACGCACATGTCCTGCTCGTCTCGTCACTTTATGCTATAAAAAATAGGTTGTCTGTAAAGTCGGTTTACTGACGATAGAACGTGACAACTTCACTTCAACTTCAAGCCTTAAATGGAACGCCTCAGAGTGAGGTAACGCCGCATGAGTCATGTATTGTCGTGCGTGCAGCCGGCTCCATCGAATTATAAGTCGTTGTCACGTCAAAAATGTGATTAGTGTTAGTATCCCTATCGATAGTGAGTGCGTGTGTGTGTGTATGTATGTGTGTGTACGTACAAATGAAGGCAGGATGGCGCGGTAGGCGGGCGTCTGCGCCGCGGCGTCGGGTGCGGCCGCGGCGGCGGGGGACGCGGCCGCCTCCGGGCGGACGCCCGCGCTCCCACCGGACGTCCAGCTGCCTTCGGCTAAAACACAACACACACATTAACGCCAATCAATCAACATTTTAATAAGTTTCATTTAAAAAATAAGACTCCAAAAATTTACTGAAAAAAAAAACATTATGTAACACCAAATACTATCTAAGGACACTTGGGTCATTGAGACGAATCTTACGATATCTTAATAAAATTGTCTAAATCCATCCAGCCGTTAGAAAGATACATGGGAATAAAGAAATTTACAAACATACAAGATACGCATGAAAAACAACCTTTCTTTCAGTGGGGTAAAACCAGTGCTCACAAATCAGTGGTCATTTGGCCGCAATCTAGCCCGCAAAACACCAAGTGCTACTGTTTCGTTTCAATCTTCATACTAAATTTGTAGATCTGAAAATAATGTGCTAAGACCAATAACACTTTGTGCAGTCTCTGGGCGGTTGGTGTTTTACGGGTAGCAGATTTCAGAGGATAAATTTCAAACTGCAACATGCAAACGTGCACTGGTTTTATCATATTTTATAATGATATAGCGTGTAATTGCCGTTCCCGTAATTATTCCGGGATAAAAAATAGCCTATATGCTGTTTCTGGTTACATTCTATGTCCTAAATCTGAACAGATTGGAATATGGAATATGGATTAGACTGTTAGATTAGAGTCTGAAACAGCACACAGACTGTTTATTCTCGGTAAATAAATAACGAGAACGGGAACTACTAGTGCTTCTACAGTTATAATTAATTTATTGAGCAGAAAAGTTAGATATTTACTTATAATTCAATTTGGAGTACAATTTTAGCTGTAACATTGACACGAACATTGTTACTCATTTTTACTGGACTTTAAATTTTTAGCATGAAAACTAATGTGGTTACATACATTTTAAGTAAAGCTAAACGAATAGCGGTCGCGCGCGCGCGCACTCTCCTTGAAAAAGATCGCCGGACGCGATCGAAACTTGAATCGAACTGGACTGACTATATCAAACGTGACGTGTATTTATTTATAATGACACATTCATTTATACTTTACAATATGTTTTTATTGTCAGAAAAATACTTTTGTATTGGTATTTTTGAAGCATTGTTATTGTATTTCTTTACCTGATTGTGTGACATGTAACAAATGTTATGAACAAACTATTACGACTACTAGTTCACAGTTTAGAAGGTGTGTATTACTTTGTGGTCTGAGCTGTGGCTGCGGCGTAGCGTGCTCCGGGCGGTGCGAGGGCTGCGCCGCCGCCTCGAGCGAGGGGAACTCTGTCCGGAAGTGGGGCGACGAGGGCGGCGGGAGCGACACCCAGCCGCCCGACGCGGCGCCCGCACCCGCAACGCTGCTCGCCGTCGTCGGCTGCCGTGCAACAAAACAATTAATAGGCGAGACAAAAAAAAAGACGACTAAAAAAAAAAAGCAGACTTATTAGTCCGTTAGTTAGATCATTAAAAGATATTGTGTAAGTATTTTGTCTTGTTTCACAAAAAAAAAAGTGGCCAAGTGCGAGTGGGACTCCCGCACGAAGGGTTCCCGTACCATTATTAGCAAATAAACGGCGAAAACCAATTTATTTGGCTTTATTTGAATTCCGTACACATAAACCATCGCAGTTTCCACAGACAGGCATTCATGCAAAAGTTTTTCTAAAAATTTTGATTTTACCTTAACATTTTAACGACGAGGTCGAATGCGTATTTTTGTAAGTGGCGCCATCTAGTTTATTTGGAACTGAGTAATCGAGCAAGAAACGGTAAAAAATCAAGTTTGTTGTATGGGAACCCCCTTAAATATTTATTTTATTTTTAGTAAGTATTTGTTGTTAGAATTTGCGGCAATAGAAATTCATCATCTGTGAAAATTTCAACCGGCTAGCTATCACCGTTCTTGAGACACAGCCTGGCGACAGATGGACGAACAGCCAAGTCTCAGTAATAGGGTTCCGTTTTTACCCTTTGGGTACGGAACCCTATAAATATTTAAATTCACATCACACAACAAATTTAAAATCTCAATTTGAGAACAATAACACAATTATAACACTTTTAACATTCTATTTCTGAAAGCAGCTGTTAAAATAAGCTACAAAAGGTTGTCTGCCGCAGAAACCACTTTCCACTGAAGCTAATATACATTACAGTTGAAAGTGCCATTAAGGTTAAATTTAATGTGATGCAACACAAATGCAGGCAGCATTAAGAACTGTAGCAATCAATAACATTTTCTCTGTAACATCTGTTTATGACTAAGATACCTGTTTAACAGTAAAGGTTAAGAATAGTTTGTAAATAGGTACATTTGAAAGACATTGCGAGAATGAACTTTCAACAAAACATATTTTTTTTAATAAATAAGACCCGTAAGAGCAGTCTCTTCCATTGCTAACCTTTAGCATTAACTTGATTGTTTAAATAAATAATAATGATTGTTACATTGCGTACTGATTATTAATAACCAAATATAATTTATTATATTATGTGACAGCTTGATTTTACAGCTGCTTAAATTATTATTTTTTGTCTTTAAATTGTTATTAATTTTGTTTGTAATTGTATAAAGGAGTTCTGAATTGTGTATATGTGAAGCTACCAAGTGATAACTAATAACCTATGGTCTGAATCTGAATAAATTAATTGAATGAATAAAAATCTTACCAAAGTCTGAGAGGTACATGTTGGCGGTGAAGAAACAGATGTAGAAGTAGTAGATATAGAACTGGAATCATACAATTACACTGTTATCAATCATAGTAATAAAAAAAACTTTTTAGTACTGAGTAAAACAAGATTGTTGACCCTAAACTTAAGATACCAAGGTTTACAGTGCCTATCATGGTCATTCACTTTACTAGTATTATTACTTACAGGATATTTACTGTGGTCCCTGATATTTCAAAGCAGTTTCATGAACCATTTTCACAGTAAACTTACATGGTAAACTTCAACACAGAAAAAAAAACCATAAATAATAATACTAGTGTAACAAGTTATAATAATTCTACGTTAGTTTAAACAGGAATATGTAGATCACCTAAACTAAACGGAAAGCATTGCATTCTACACGCCACTATGAACAAGTTTCACTAGACTGCTTCCTAAGAATGTAAATATTTAATTTTAACAAAGGTTTTTTTATTACAATTATGAGAGCACATGAAAATGATATCTATCATTTACATAGAATAATTCTTTGTAACACTTTGTATTGAGAACAAATGACAAAAAAAAAAAGTTGCAATTTGTACCTATTAAACTTATCCCTAAGAGCTATCTCTTCCAGGATCTCAATATTTTAGCACAATGTAGATTAGATATAGAACATAAAAGCACAGGTATGGAACAGCTGTTATTTATTATGAGTATAGAATAAGTTTAACATAATGTTCCGCATTGCCACATCAGCTATATTGGTTTGACCTCAATTATACTTTCATGACCACTTACTTCCATGGCATCATATAAACATTACAAAAACAAAGAAAGGTTTATAATGTAAATAATATTCTCTAGTAGTCCTCTAATGTATGAATATTCATAGTCCATCCAAAATATACACAATTTTATTGGTTTAATTCAGAAAAACAACATGACATTAAAAAGGGCAATCATTGAACTGTGATATTGGTAGTGTTATCATAGTTTAACAATTTAATCTGTTATTATTAAGAATTTAATATGTTTAATTGTAAATTATTAACATCTCAACATCAAACGGTAACCCTTGCCAGGGAGACTGTGTACACGCGTCATTACATTTTCGATGAGTGAAAATACCTTTGAGGATTTAATGCCATTTTGTTTAGTGAAGTTACTGTTTTAACTTACTTAGCGTTGGGGTCCTGACCAGTTTCAGTTTTCAGAGAAGGCAAATTAGCTGGTGGCCGTCTTGTTGAGGGCACTTTTCCAAGACTTTGCATTCCATGTTTGCGGCTTAGTTGAGACTTCACAGAGGAGGGCTCAGAATTCTCGTTCTAAAATCAATGGTAACATAGTTTGAGGAAGAGAACCAATTTAGATTGTTTAAATTATATGTAAGATTTGGTCTCAGTGCCCATTATTATTAACTAAAAATGATCAAGATAACATAAAAATAAAATAATGTTGAATTTAGAAAAAACAAGAACTCAATTTGAAGCTAAATATTATACCAAACACTAGTAGTAGTTATTTAGCTCTATGAAAGAAAGAATTGAAACAATTTCATTCAAGTGAACTCTCCAACTACAAGGGGTCATTGACCTGTCTGCCTTTGCCAATAATACTCACAACTTTTATTTTTAGTATAATTACAATGTTTTATGGCTTATTACTTTTTTCTAGAGTGGTTTTAGATGCTGTATTATAATTTATGCAAGTTTAATTAATTCACTACAAATGAACACCAAGGTAATGTTAACTGTTGTTTCATTTTTGTTTCAACATAAAAATTGTATGAACATTGCATAATTCTTTGTCACAAGTTCAGGAAGTAAATTCAAATACATGAAACTCACAAACAATTAGCACTAAAATGGTTACACAATCAACCTTTTGTTTGATAGAAATCACGAATACCAAACAAAAAGGAAAGCATTACCAGAGGGATATTGTACCTATTATTCATAAACTCCAATAAGAGAGCAATATCTGTAACTCAAATTGTGGACATCATGTTTTAACAAAGAATCAGTTAACGGAGACTAGTCGTGGGCGTGTACACCTTGACATTGACTCAATGGACAGGCTATGATGCTATGAATATGCAGATAAAAGACTTACCCTGTTGGTGCAGTACAAGCTATTGATGTCCAACTTTTGATATTTCTGCTTGCCGGACGTCGGCTTGCTCTGCGCCGTAGTACCTCCGCCGCTCGGCGTCGAGAGTGCAGACATGCTGCGATGTACACACCATCAGGAGGTCACCCTCGCGCTGACCACCAACTGCAAGCGCAACTCTCACTTCAGATACAGAACAACTTCACTTCACTAATTACACTACCACTGTGGCAAATTACTTTCGTCCTTCACAATTCGTTTGTGTCACTTCGATTCACAATGAAACTGCAGTTATGAGAGACTAATCTACGTCTACGAAACAAGAGTTCACTAAAGCACTTTACGAAAAACACTTTCACAGCACTGATAGGACAATATATTTTGTGCCCTGCCCACAAAAGTTTATTGACGTGTTACATCCGTTTGAATAACGCTCTGGATCGATTAAATTATCCAATGTTTCAATATCACACGGCAATATACTTTGACTTTTCACAAGTATCTGTAATCTAGATTCTATAACGGTACCAACAAGATCAAAGGAGAGAAACGGTAAATAAACTAAATTTTATCTTTCTAGCAAACAACAAAATAGAAATATAGGTGTACCTTGGTCCGTTACACTAAGTATTGCAGTTTAGAAAATAAAGTTTAGCAATTGTTAAGTCCAAAAGAATGATTACTTTGGATTTCCACTAAATTCTACGCTACCAAAAACTTATATCACTTTATTTTAAGATGGCGTCTCCAAAAGACGATCTCCTTCCTTTTTACAATCAATACTGTGACGTCACAAAGACGCGACGCAGCGCACTCTGCAGAATATTATTGACATTAATTTAAAGCCAAATATTCATGCAACAACAAGTGCATACCGATTGGTGAACATTTTGTGATTTCAGTATTATTAGTCAACATGATGCAAACAGCAATGTATGCACAATTTCAAAATTCAAAAGGCACTGAATTCACAAATTAATCAATTCGGGATCTAAATATGCAATCTTGCTGGCTACATAAAAAAAAAGTACCAGAATTATCAGCCATTGTAAACAATCGTGCGTTTTTATTATTTTGAGTTAAAGTAATAACAGTGTTATCCTGTTATCAAGAACCAAAACATTCGTGACGGTAGCAGTGAAAGAATATACAAGGATTTCATGTGATGGATGGCCGAATGTAAAGCCAGAAAGCTTTTATCAGAACTTGACGATTTTTACAAACGTACATAACTGATTTTACTGGTAGTTGAATTTAAAAAATTGTACAAAACACTGACAAGAACCTTTAATGTGTGCAGTTAATAGATATTCTTATGATTAACATCAAAATTTTACACTCTTACTTGCTTTCTGACTTATTGTTTGAGGTTATTCTAAGATGAACAAATGCCATCCATCTATAGTGCGACTGATGCGATTTGAGCATTTTTGTTTTGTTTTTATAACTCAACTAGCTGAACGCGCGCGCGTTGCTACGCCATCTATCGAAAATTGGTCGCACCAATTCAAATTTTGAACAAATTCGGTTACTTTAGGCTCTAATGACGCAACCTTTAACATAATATGACAAATGCTGTCACGCAACGAAAGCTCTCGAAAAGCAATATATTTTCCCGTTTTTGTTACATTTTTCATTCATGCTCGGCTCCTGTTGATAGTAGCGTAATGTTAAATAGCCTATAGCCTTCCTCGATAAATGGGCTATCTTACAAAGAAATAATCTTTCAATTCGGACCCGTAGTTCCAGAGATCCTTGCGTTCAAACAAACAAACAAACATACAAACAAACAAACTCTTCAGCTTTATAATATTAGTATAGATTAAATAAGTAAAAGCAAAAAAAAAACAGAATTTTAGAAAATAATAATGGTACCAATGCGTACTACATACTTTTTTGGCATGAAATATTTTGAATGATTAAATGCAATATTAAAAAAAAAAACTGTATTTTATAGAAGTAAAATGTGTATATCGATGAAAACAATTTGTAATAATAACAATATTCTATACATATCAGTTGAAATACGTTGTATAATAAATGCTAGATGAGTGGAATATAGTAGGAGTATTACGTAATTTCTCTTGGCTGATGCGTTTCTAGATGGCCATGCCATGATAGCCTGTCCACGCCCTTTTAGCATTTCCCATTGGCTGACGTATTTCTAGATGACCAATAGTCATGGTCTCGAGTTTACCCGAAGCTTTCTTATCATACCCGAGCGTGACGAATGAATTCAATTCACAGCCCGCGAAAAATCTGTCTAGACGCGCCTAAAGAAGTTTTCGCTTAAAAAAAACTCTTTAACTCCTGCTACCTGTCAAAAATGTGTTGTACCAACTCAAATTTAGAAGAAATTTGATGCGAGGTATTTTGTTACATTTTTCTTTCATGCTCCGCTCCTATTAATAGTAGCGTAATGTTATAGTAGCCGTCGTCGATAATATGAATGTACTATCCAATAGAAAAATAATCTTTCAATTCGGACCTATAGTTCCCGAGATCCTAGCGTTCAAACAAACAAACAAAAATAGTATAGAAGTATAGTATAGATTTTTATTGACCTGAAAAATTCTTTTGGCGCACCACGGACCACACTTCTCTTTTTGAAGTGAAAACTTCTTTTGGCGCGCCTAGACAGATTTTTCGTGGGGTGTGAATTGAGTTCTAGCGTCACGCTCGGGTATGAGAAATCTTCGGGTAAACTCGGGACCATGGCTATTGGCCAACAGAAATGCGTCAGCCAATGGGAAATGCTGAAAGGGCGTGGCCTGGCTATCATGGCATGGCCATCTAGAAATGCGTGAGTGAATGGTAAATGCTGACGCATTTCTAGATGGCCCTGCCATGACGGCTAGGCCACGCCCTCCGATTACACCCGTGTAGTTTCCAAACTAAGCAATCAAATTCTGAGTTAAAAGTTTTCACTTCTATCGGCAGTTCCTATGACTGCCAATTTTTTGTGTAATATTATTATTTATTTTTAATAAAAATTATGTAATGGTTTTTAATAGATATTTCTTATTCTTACCTTAGTTTTCACATTTTATGTGTTGTGTACACACACATATTTATAGTGTGTGTATTGATGTGAAACATCATTCTCTGTAGCCGAGGGGTAAAACCGATTGTTAATGTGGCAACGCAGCGCTTGCGCCGCTTGTCGTAGTGCACCGTACCAAAAGGGACCAATACAAATAATAAATGGGTGCCGTAACTGCTTACAGCACCATCTAGTATACATTTATTATCAGCTGTAGCGGACGGTCCATCTTTCACTTTCGAGAGATACTAGCGCTTGTTAATAAAATTGTATTTTTCATTTGTGACAGCCCTACACGCGTCACATTTTGACGTGATAACGTCTTATAATTCGATGAAGCCGGCTGCACGCCCGCAAAACATAACGTCATGTAACGTTACCGCCATAGAATAGACAATATTTACCACCGTTACCTCGCCTTATTACTTTTCGCACCATCTAGTGAGTGAAATGTGTATTACGTTCAAGGAGTCTGTCCATGTTTTAGAAAAGCGACGATATGAAGTTAAGAACTTGTGCTAGTACAATGATGTACCCAGAGATGTCGCTTTGAACAGCTTTTCAAAAAGCTTCAGAATGTTTTACCTAGATGGCGCTTAACACAATCAGTATTTTGTTAAGACGTGGTCACGCTCAACTATCGTCAGTAAACCGACTTTACAGACAACTATTTTTTTTGTTATAGGTTTACACTTGGCCGCCATCTCGCCTGATGTTAAGTGACGATGCGGTCAACGATGGAGCATGTTTACCAAGTAGAAACCGATTCAGTCTCGATTTGAAGATACATAGATTGTAATCATCGGGAAATCGGGAAAAGGCAACGTAATCCACAGAGTTGATGTTCTTATCGCAAAAATAGAGTCAAATCTCTGCGTTTGTGTCCTTAGAACTTCAACAATGAAACGAATTGCTTTTTCGAGCTATGAGCATTCCCATAGAAAAAAGGCAAGGTAGTATTAGATCATGCATATTAGATGAACACTCTAGGCTAGGCGTTACACATTCTTGATGTTGTTGGCTGTTGGCATATAACGCAAGTTCAAAGGCTCTGTCAAACTGGTAGTATTTCTTTATACTGTACTGCGGGTCACACCGCAGAGTGCATTTTTTTAAATTAGGTTGTGCAAATAGTGGTTGTAATGAAGCGTTTTCCAGAATATTCCAGATGCAAATTGACTTGTGAAAGATAGTAATAAATTTTGCCAAGTGTGGCTCCACTGTTTGGTTTTGTGAAATTTTTCATACAAAATAAAACATTGACGCTACCTTTGGTGCAATTAGGAACTGTCTTTACAGGTATTTTTGCATCTTGAAAACATCTAATTTAATAGAATAAAACTCATTACCGCCATTTAGTACGAAATTCTGAACTATTTTTCTTTTACCATACTAATGTGTGTAATGTTCATTGCTCGCTGTGTAGTAAATAGCATTTGTGAGAGTTTAAAAGTGTACATTTTTCGTAGTCTGTGGTAAAAGACAGTGACAACTTTAGATTAATGGCACTGACAGTTTTTGAAATAACGATAACAACCGGGGGTCTATTTTAATCTCACGATTATTTTGATTTCATCGATGTCAAGAATTACTTCAAACATGTTTTCGATTTATTTCACCCGCGCGCGATTTGTTACAGTCCTTACTTAGCGTAATAAATTCTTTGATTGCTATCCAGTGGTGTAACTGAAATTTGGATGGAGATGATAGATAAGTAGCTACAACACTAAACTGTATCCCCCGATTTTGTTATCATTCGTTTTTTTTGATTGCTTCCCTATGGAAGTAATTTTAAAGACGTATTCACGTCAAAAAATGTGTGCGCTTAAGACCACACGGCAGAAGTGAAAACTAAAATAAAAAATACTTTACTATTTATATAATACTAAATAACTTTAATTATTAAAAATAAAATTGCCTAGTAACACAGCACGACTTAGATTAAGCATAAGTATCCTCTTTACAGCAACATGATAATAACTTGCGGCTAAATTACTAGTATCCGTGACCAAGAATAAATTAAAAACAAATATTTACGCGGGTCGGAAATAGCGTTTGACTCGCAATTTTTTTAGGATTCGCTATTATTGTATTTATTTATTGAATAGGTATTTCGCTAAAAATTTATTAGTATGTTGTGTTAAAATGGCTATCATTTTGTGAGTTTACGTAGTGTAGGTAAGTGCTGTGACAAAACAGTAATATCTTACAAGCAAAACTTTTTTGCAATGGATGTGAAATGCAAATTTAATAATTCGTGACAGGTTTAATTAATGTGGTAAGTACCTAGAAGTTAATGTCGCGAAGAAAAAACATGAATATACCTACTCAAAACGGACACAACAGCGAAGAGCAGGTTTACTCTTTCTCACTCTGGCGCACTTGTTCACTATATTTATTTTTCTCGCTCTAGCATACCGAGTTCACACGAAAATTTCTTATCATACCCGAGCGTGATGCTAGAATTCAATGCACAGCCCACGAAAAATCTGCCTAGGCGCACCAAAAGAAGTTTTACTTCAAAAATAAAAACAACTCATCTTTGAAAATGGTAACTGTGATCGTCTTTTACCACGAGCGCTAAAAAACATTATGAACAACTTATACAAAAGGGTCATCAACAAAAACTGCTCCTCAGCTGTTCACAATTAGCTATTCCATACATCAGGTCCGAGGTTCAATAAATGTTTTCGTCAAAAAAAAAAAAGTTGGCAGTCATAGGAACTTCCGATAGAAGTGAAAACTTATAACTCGGAATTTGATAGCTTACTTAGGAAACTACATCGGTGAAACCGGAGGGCGTTGCCTGACAATCATGGCATGGCCATCTAGAAATGCGTCAGCATTTCCCATTGGCTCACGCATTTCTAAATGGCCATGCCATGATGGCCAGGTTACGCCCTTTCAGCATTTCTCATTGGCTGACGCATTTCTAAATGGCCAATAGCCATGGTCCCGAGTTTACCCGAAGATTTCTTATCATACCCGAGCGTGACGCTAGAATTCAATTCACAGCCCACGAAAAGTCTGTCTAGGCGCGCCTAAAGAAGTTTTCACTTAAAATCATTTTTTGTACGATTTCTGGGTAGGCCCTTTAGTTATAATTGTCCACGAAACAATACGATCAGTACAGTTATCCTATGTAGGCCTGTGTAGATATTGTACTTAACAGCTGCAAACTCGTAATTATTAGAAGATTTTTAAGACATTATAAAGATCAGTAGGTCTTAGTTGTAAAGGCTGTAAAACATTTCATTTAAATTGGAAATAAATATTTATAACCAATGTGTATACGAGAACGTGTAGTCATGTAAGTAACAGTTATTGGGAAAACCTTTCTCGAAAAAGGTCAAACAAAAATCTATTAAAATGCGCGTTGCGGTGGCTCTTCGCCTGGGCTGCAAGGTGTGTGAACCCCACGTATGCACCTGCGGCTCCCTGCTAGAAGCCAATGGCCATCACGCTTTGAGTTGCCGACGGTGTGCAGGAAGGTTCTCGCGACACCATGCACTCAATGACATAGTTCGGAGAGCCTTAGTGTCGGCGGGAGTTCCATGCGTACTTGAGCCCCCGGGCCTATGCAGATCGGACGGCAAGAGACCGGATGGGTTGACTCTGGTGCCCTGGAAGAACGGGAAGTGCTTAATTTGGGACGCCACTTGCGTCAGCACTGTCGCCGCCAGCCACCTAGGTCGCACTATCCACTCACCATCGGCCGCGGCAGAGGATGCCGCTGATAAGAAGAAGCGAAAGTATGGTATGTTGGTGTCGCAGTACGAATTTGTACCTGTTGCCGTGGAGACCTTGGGTTGTTGGGGCGCAGAGGCTAAAGGGTTCCTCTCAGAATTGGGGCGCAGGCTCAGGGAGAATACGGGTGACTCCCGCTCTGGTGCTTTCCTGGAGCAAAGGTTGGCCATTGCCATTCAGCGTGGGAACGCGGCGAGCATAATGGGCACTTTTGCGCCGGGAGCAGTTAGAGGTGGGTTATTCGGAGATTAGTTTTTTAATTATTATTTTAATTATTTTTTTATTAATATGTAGATCGTTTCACTTTAATTAATCGCAAGTGCGGTGGTTTTTCATAAATTTGTAGTTAAATGGAATGGTGTAGTTGTTTAGCAAAGAATACCGCAATTTCCCTAGTACAGGGTAATTCTTTCTCTTCGTACATTTTTAAATAGCCCAGTGCATGGGACAAAAAAGCAGAGAGAGAGAGAGAGAGAGAGAAACCATCCCTCGATTTTAACATGACTTCAAATTATAGCAGAACAATAAAACTGAGCTTATTACCAAGATGATCGTCACATTCTCGCATTATATTGACAGAATCGACCAGCAGTACACAACACGACCTCCGTCAATTTCTTTTAGTGGGTCATTGGCAATTGCCCTCAAGTTGGCTTTATTTTCCTCTGTAGTTTAAAATAACGCAAAAGACATGGATCTCTAAGTGTACTTAAGCACATACGTATAACATACCAATCAGCCTTTCATTATTCCATATACTTACTAGACAGATTTTTCGTGGGCTGTTAATTGGATTCATTCGTCACACTCGGGTATGATAAGAAAGCTTCGGGTAAACTCGGGACCATGGCTATTGGGCGTCTAGAAATACGTCAGCCAATGGGTAATGCTGAAAGGGCGTGGACAGGCCATCATGGCATGGCCATCTAGAAACGCATCAGCCAATATAAGGAAATACTGACGCATTTCTAGATGGCCATGCCAAGATGGCGAGGCCACGCCCTCCGGTTACACCCGTGTAGATTCCAAGGTGAGCTATCAAATTCTGAGTTATACGTTTTCACTTCTATGGGCAGTTCCTATGACTGCCATTTTTTTTTTCAGTTATTCATTAAGCCAACATGCCAATTACAATAATCTTATACCTTTAAACGAGCAATTCTTGTACCTATATATGTATATTTATATATATAGAATCTGAATCTCGGAAACGGCTCGAACGATTTTCATGAAATTTTGTATGCAGGGGGTTTCGGGGACGATAAATCGATCTAGCTAGGTTTTATTCAAGGAAAACGTCAATTTAGAGGCTTTTTGAGGCAATGAAAAACTCATACAATGTCATTAGAATACGATAACAAATTTCGGCAATTTGCACGTCGTCTGTTTAGCGCAAATGGGAAACGGTCGCTTTAGAAATTACGAGGTCTCGATTCGAATCCTGATGGCTGTTACCTCTCTCATTCTTCATTTTGTGTTTTTATTTTTGAGAAAAACTATTATAAAAAGGGCTCCCTCTTTATCAACGTCTTAATATCGTTGTATTTAATTTGTAGCTAAGTATTTTCTAACAAAAAACCGAAAAAAAATCCTATTGGCGAATTATCTTCACAAACTGACTGTTGTATTTAACTATAGATGGCGTTGCACTACTAAGCCTATGAGTATTTGGTTTGAGGCTAGACCAATAATAATAATCAATTATTCGCTTACGTGACAAAAATTTTATCTTTTTAACCGACTTTAAAATAGAGGAGGTTCTCAATTCCGTTGTATATTCTGGTACGTATCTTGCGCGATAGCTCCGCTATCTTCATTTTTTTGGTACAAAATACTTGAGAGGTGACCTCATATAAATTTTATGGAAATTGGTGTGGCGGTTTCCTAATAGTCCACGTAGTCATTCATAGCTTCTTATAAAATTTAGTCGTGTCTGAATTTTATTTTAAATTGAAGTCGCTTATGTTTTCTTCATAGAAAATCCTATTATTTGTAAACCTTTAAACGAGCAATTCCTGGATGTATGTTTACATGTATTTAGTATACAGAATCTGAATCTCGGAAACGGATCAACGATTTTGATGAAATTTAGTCTCTATGCAGGGGGTTTCGGAGGCGATAAATCGATTTAGCTAGGATTTAGGTAGGGTCAAAAACGGCGTTTTAAGCGCATTTTGAAGCAATTAAGAATTGCTACAATATCATTAGAATACGAATGCGTATTTCGTACATGATTGTGTTTAGTGTCGTTATATCACAACCGAGAAATTGGGCGGTTTCAAATACAGAAGTGCGCGGTTCGAAACCAGATCAAACCATTTTTTTCAAATTCCTCATTTACTGTGAGTCCTTCTAATTTAATAGAATCTAAAAAAACACGAACAAATTTTATCCAAGTATTGGCGTTTTTTTTAACTTTAATAGGTTTACACTTGACCGCCATCTCGCCTGATGTTAAACGACGATGCGGTCTACGATGGAGCGTGCTTACCTAGAAAAAAACCGATTCACTCTAGATTTGAAGACACAAAAGTTGTAGCCAACGGGAAAAGCCCACTCAGGCAACGTATTTCCATAGCCTAGACGTTCTTATCACAAAAGTAGAGTCAAATCTCTTTGTTCGTGTCTTTGGAAAATCAACCATGAAACGATGTCGCTTTATCGAGCTACGAGCATTCCGATGTAAAAAGGACAATGTGGGATAAGATCATGGAAATCAGTCGCACTCTCGCCGAAATGTATACGATAAAAAACCGATTGGCTAGCAACTTTTCGGCGATGTTCAAGACTTTGAAGTCTTTTTCGCACAAGAGTGTCGTTGCCTATGAGCTTTTTGGCGCGTCTCTCGATCGATTCCAAAGCCTTCAGGTGATACTTAGCCGATCCATGCCAAAGGTGCGAGCAGTACTCACTCCATACAGGAGCGAATCTGTGCTTGATAAATGTAAGTTACAATACAATACTTGTAACTTAATGTTCCTATACAAACTAACTGATACAGCAACAGTATAATAGATGGCGCTGTTAAGCAAGACTCGAAGATGCTTTATTGAAAAAATATCCCGTTACATTTTTTTTATGTTATTCCGGCAAGAAAAAAGAAAATTATTCACTAGCGACCCGCTCCGGCTTTGCACGGGTGCAATGCTGGTAAAAATGTCCCATTGCATTGCATATTAAATCGGTAATATCCTCGAAAACTTTAATTTAAATTACATGATGTGCCTAAGGCCTATATTGATCTATATGAAATGCACAATGAACCTATTTAAGTTAAGAACTCAATTGAATATTGTTTTAAATCGCTTCGTCAATAATACCTTATTTACAAAGCGATTTTAAGCAATATTAAGCCGTTAAAGATAGATATATACAACAACGGACTTTTTTGTAATCCTTTTTATGTACCTATGTATGCTTAGGGGACCTATTTAAAATACATCAAATCCTTTGCGTGGTTTGAAAGATCTAAATATATATGTGGTATGTAGAGAGAGAAGGACAGCGGGAAGCGTTTTATACTAGGTATGTAGTGATATTTCATCAGTACGTAATTCGTATCTTCCTAAACATAATTTTACGAAAAAAAAACCGAGCAAAGCTCGGTCAACCAGGTACTTCACATTATACAACAAATTTGATCTGATGATTGATTTGACAAATTTGATTCTATGTCTAGGCCTAGGGCGTAACATGGTACGATTTCGGCTTTGGCTGCCGCCGGTATAGGGGGAGAACAAGGAACGACCTGGCATCTGCCATCCCAGAAGGGGGTGCCCTCAGTCCTAGTGGGGAGAATTTAGCAACTGCCAACTTGAAGCCGATATGTAAAGCTAATAAACCTACCATTTTATTACGAGTATTATTATTTGATGTCAGCCAACGGCTTAGTTAGCGATTACAAAGCAAAACACCTATCAAAGTTGTTTCACTCAAATATTGTAAATATGCGGCGTAAATTTAGCTTCCTTCCAGCGAACTTTGTATTAAAATTCAATACTGCTGTTTTAGACATTATCTTTTATAAACAGACAACAATAGAAACACTGCTACTAAAAATACCTTATATTCTAACGTTACAAACAGATGATACAATTTTGCTTATTTACATTAATTAGTTATTGTGGAATACTTCACAACCGTTCACAAGATGGATTAACAAGAGACATTAAACCTCTGAACTGTACTATCCGTCTTCACTCAAGCTCTCAGTGTTTCGTTAGTGGAGATAAATAAAAATAAAATGATTGGTCATGACTATACCTTGCACAACACTATTCTCAAACTAAGAATCTATCAATATATTATCCATCTACCTATCACATCACACAGATATCTGCCCTGCGTGGGAATCGAACCCATGACTTCGCGTGGAGATTTACCACCATCTGCGCTACGAAGTCAGTCAAAGTATTTCAGTATGCCAAAGTAATTTTAACTTGTTTTAAATATGCATATTTAAATATATAAAATTATATTTAAATATATAAAAGCATCATCAGAAACACTTCTCATAGTAGAAGTTATGTCTTTAAATAACAGGTAACATTATCTTAATTTGCGGAACGTGCCAAAAGACCACATTGGCTAAATTCAAGAGGCAGATGATTTAAAGTAACACTTTTTTTGGTATTTGCATGATGGATATAACGGATACATATTTACAGTAGTTTAAGTAGTAGAAGTAAAAGTGATTACTATGTAATTTTTATTAGATCTCTTATGATGGGAGATACTGTTACGTGATATAATTTAGCTTCAAGAAATATGGGAAAGGTAAAAAGAAAAATTAAAAAGATCCACACGTAAAAATCCAGTGGGCACTTCTCAGATTGAGATTACTGGTTAGAAGTATACATTCGATATCTCCGCCTGCCCTTTACACTTGGCGCATGCGTAGTTTATGTTTCGTGGTATATTGATGTACGGAAAATCAGTAAGTGAGAGATCTGCGGTAAAGCTCATAGGACGAGGAGCGTTTTGGTAAACCGGCAGCCATGGCCGGAAATATGGGAATGGAGCAATTGATTCCAATAGTTAATAAGCTTCAAGATGCCTTCACGCATCTGGGTGTGCACATGCAGTTGGATTTACCACAAATTGCTGTGGTAGGTGGTCAATCTGCTGGAAAAAGTTCCGTGTTGGAGAATTTTGTGGGCAGGTAAGAAACAATACACCACCCGTTTTTTTAATTATATCATTTTACTGTTTAACTGTTTTTGAACATATTATACCTACAAGCCAATTTAAGCGTTCCTTTTCAAGTAAATTCACCTCAACATAAACTTTATAAAGGATTTATCCTTTTAAAATCGTGAAAATGAATACTTTTAATATTTTTAATCACAATAGAACAATTACACAGACATTTAACATAGGTACTTATTAAGTTATTTTTCAAAAACACAATTTAAATTTATCAAGAACGCAAAAGTAGTTACATGTAAAGAAGTAATTTATATGTATTTCTTATGCATATATATTCTATCGTTTGTGATATTAAAAGTTTTTCTGTACTACGTATTTTTATTCAGTGGCCTAGATTTACTGCGCATGTCTAACCATATTGATTCACAAAATCTCACTGTCATTGGTTAAATTTGCCATTCAGATCTTACATAATATTCACACAGAATGAAGGTACTAGGTGGTATGTACCTTATTACATGATAGGCTCAGTGTAGGTACACAATTCTAATTATTTTATTTCGATCGTTCGTAAGTTTAGCAATTATTACAATTACTTCAACTAGAGAAAAAACTGAATACAACTTTAGCGTTAATATTTTTCTTATTGCTAAATATTACATTAAACTAAGCTTTAGCTTTAGGGCTTTTAAATTTTCTTCCTCGTACGTCGAAAATTAGGTTTTTTGTAATTATAGGGAAACATCAGCTGAAACCACTATTATTGTTTTAAATTTATATTTCTTTTGTTTTTTTGGGCAACACATTCTAGGCTGTGATGTCATAGAGATTACTTACTCTCAAAATCAGAATTAGTTATCCTGTAACTAAGTCAATACCTCCTGCATAGTAAAACTCTATACGTACGATATTAAATTTCGAATCGAATCACGCCGTATCGAATCGCATCAGGTGTACTGTACAGAATAAACCCCATACCACCATTTTGAAAAAAAAAACAGTAACGATGATGAATAAAATGATGTGCATGTAATTAGTGTATTTGTAGTGATAAAACTTTAATGTATCTCAGAAAAAATGGCTGGGAATTTTGGAATGCAACAGTTGATACCTATTGTCAACAAACTGCAAGATGCATTCGTGCATATGGGCGTGCACATGTCCTTAGATCTTCCACAAATCGCTGTAGTGGGTGGGCAGTCCGCAGGAAAGAGCTCGGTTTTAGAAAATTTTGTCGGCAGGTGAGGCTATCTGTGCTTTAATTCAAGATGGTACAGACGTTACTAATTGTGATAACTCTAATCCGTAACACATCTAGCTTGTATGGCCAGGAACGCTGGAATTAAGTCTTGTTTACTACGTTGGACCCCTTGAATTAAATGATCAATGACTTTGTTTACTTGACTCAATTAGTGTTCTCTTTTCATTTATATGTCTATAATTGTAAAAGAGTAATATTTATGTTAAGAGTCTAAACTTGCTTACATAAACCAAAGTTAGATCCAATACTACTAAAACATTTTTTTATACTGATAAGTTTCTTTGTTATTTTCCCCATGATAACTTCAGAGATTACACCACCTGGCTTCTAGCAATACCTAGAAGTGATACTTATTTGATACAAACGTGATAATTTTTTATTGAATTGCCAAAAGTACAACAATAAATAATTCCACTTTTTGTATAGTTTCCTTGTTTTCTATACATATTAGTTCATAATTTCATCAAATATACCAAATATGTTACATTAAAAATAGAAGTATTGTTTAGACGAAAATGTTTTTATCAGTGCCTCATGAAAATTCTATGACTCATTGATGCCACTCAATGATCAAATGTACAGTTAAATACATTTGTCTGACATCACAGAATTAAAGTCATTGAATGTACATATTTTTCTAAAATGTCTGTTTGTAGTTTTTTAAGTGAAGATAATGTAGGAAGCGTTGTGATGAACTAGTGATCTACCCCAATTTCAAAGAAGTAAAGCAACTGTTAGAGAAAAAAAAACAATTAAATTTAAACTGTGAGCAGCGTTTTCAAGTAGGTATACATACAGTGATTATGAAGATTACCTCAAATGTATAAAAAATAATACATTTTACAAATTTAGTAGATATTTGCCCATGGCTTTGCCTGGTCCAGGATACTCCATGTAACTATCAAAGTTTAACGAAAATCTATTCCTAAAGCCAACTTAATTTTCATTATTAACATTGGAGCAAATATTGGTAAAATATATCATCCAATGTTAAAATAAATCAAAACAAATTACAAATGCTGATATTTAGTATTACTTAATGTTATGGCAAACAATTATAATTGCAAAAAGTTAGACAAATATAGACTCCATCTGTTAAAATTTCGGTTTAAATCAACTGGAAGAGCCCACTGGCGGTCCCCCGCCGCTTACCAGTTTAATAATTGGAATTATAATCTCATTTAGTTTTAACTGCATTGTTAAAATACTGGAGTAAGGTTCTGGGTAGCTGGTATAGATGCTCCCATGGCAAAGACGGTGAAAATGATGTCATTGATTTGTCGAGATTTTAGGGCCTATTTTGTTTCAGTAGGTATAAAGTTAGAAAATATTAATTAATTAAATTAAATATTGGTGGACAATTCACACACAACACTATCTGACCCCAAACTAAGCAAAGCTTGTGTGATGGCGGCCAGATAGCTGATAGAATACTTATTATATAGTTTTAAATACATACTTATTATACATATGTGCTGTTTGGTGTTGGTATATGCAAAAAGGCAGGTCTACAAAAGGCATTTTAAGTTCTGGGTGTTAAGTATTTGAGAACTCTAGAAAATCAAGTCATAATCAAGCAACAATCCAGTCAATGATAGAGCGATCCTCGTTTTATATTTAGGACAAGAATAAATAATTTTTTTTTTAATGTAATGTTTGTGTCTGTCACAGTAAAATTGTAAAATCTATCATATAATTTTTTTTTTTTTAACATTTATAGGTTTACACTTGACCACCATCTCGCCTGATGTTAAGCGACGATGCGGTCTAAGATGGAGCGTGCTTACCTAGAAGAAACCGATTCACTCTCGATTTGAAGACACCAAGATTATAACCATCGGGAAAAACCCACTCAGGCAACTCATTCCACAGTCGAAAATCTAACTCTGTCAGATTACAAACTAACCTAAACTATTGTAAGATTTTAATATCATGCATTACATTGTAATCTGACAGTATTGCCAATTTTACGGTGGACTACCTTTTCATCTAATACAGATTACTATATTATTGTAAATGTTTGTTTCAGAGATTTCTTGCCCAGAGGATCGGGTATTGTGACTCGGCGCCCTTTGATCCTTCAGCTGATCTTCTCCACTGCAGGTAAACAATGTGAAGTGTAGTTGCCTGCACTGTCGTGAAAATGGATATGTTGTGTCGGAAAGGGGCCCCATCCATGTCACAAGTCTCGGAATCTACTCGGAATTTCTCTCTCTGCCTCACGATGGACCCGGCACCCGCATGGTGTATCCATGGAATGCTAAGAAGTTCGTCTCTCTCTCCCTGCTGGGATTTGTGATCTTTGCTCACATGGCAAAATGAAGGCCTTTATCCGTCCTTAATTTGGCCTTGAACCAGTCCAAGTGTGAGTTGTTCGATGACACATTTATTTAAAGATGTCTTTTAGAACACGCCGGTTTCCTTACAATGTTTTCCACCTGAGTTAAAGCCAGTGGTGATGGCAAAGTACATATTATGTAAGTACCTGGAAAAATACTCTTTAAGGTGTAGACGAGATTCAAACCCATGCTAAGATCTTCATTATGTAATGTTAATTCAAGATGTTTGCTGGTTCTTGAATCGGAATTCCTACTGAAGTATTTAAAGTATGTCTCACTTCTAGGTGTTTAAAGAATTTAAGAGGGTTTAATTAAGGCTTATGCTATAAAATAGCTATGCCCCGCGGTTTTACTCGCGTAGTTCCCGTTCGCGTTATTTTCCCGGGATAAAAAGCAGTCCTTGTATCCTTACAGAGTATAATCTAACTGTGTTCCGAATATTAACGCGATCTGTCGTATAAACGACGTGATTGAGCCCCAAAAGTTCAAACATCCAAACATTGACGTTTATAATATTAGTAGGATTAGCGGTACAACCGTACCCGCCTACCGCGTAGATTCAATTCCCGTTATTTTCTTAGGATAAAAGTAGCCTATGTGCTATATTACAGCCTATAATCTGTATTCCAGTTTTGCAACCTGTTCAACCGTTCCGACGTCATTGAGTAACAAACATCCAAAAATCTGAACTTTTGTATGTTTAATATGTTTTTTTTTTAATATTTTTTTTTTATAAAGAGTGACGAGACGAACAGGACATGTGCCTGATGGTAAGCAACAGGCCTGCCACATAACAGCACAGTAACACGCATTACCTAGCACTGCACTGCGCTCGTCACCCAGAGATCTAAGATATCTCTAAGCCCTGTATTTTCTCTGGCAACATTGCCCTTCAAACCGGAACACAGTAATGTTTGCACATTACTGCTTGGCGGTAGAATAACTGGTAAAGGTGTGGGGTACTTCCCCAGGCGGACTCTGCCAAGAGTCCTACCACTACCAAACCACTACCACTACATTAGTAGGACAGTTCTCCACCCTAGTCTATTGCGAGATGAGGGGCATTAATTTGAATTTGATGAGATAAATTTTCGCCAACAAGCTAGCTTCCTCACAGCCTGTTTTTATCGTAACAATGGTTGCCATGGGCACATATCAGAATGAGTCACAACATAGTGTGATTACGTTTAATCAATTCTTCCGTGTTCTTGTACCTACATAGTTAATGTAAAAATGCATCCACCTCTAGTATTAGGGTCTGTCGTAAATATTAGATAGATCCTTTTATATTTTAGTGTAATAAAAAGTTGTGGTGTCATGAGACACCATCGCTTCTACCGCCTAACTTAATCGGCTATCGCTTTGCTAATGCTGTCTCTATCATTTCAAGCGAAAATAAAAGAAAGAGAAACATCAAAGCTGTGACATTTTTCGTTCGGCGGTGGATCCCCAGGGGTCTACCGCCTAACGAAAAACGCTTTGACGCTTTGGCGCTTTGACATTGCCGTCTCGTTCATTTCAAGCGAGAAGAAAAGAGACAGCAATGTCAAAGCATCAAAGCATTTTTCGTTAGGCGGTAGACCCCCAGGTAGGAACGAAGACGAAGTTCCTTTGGATAAAATAGATTTGATAGCACCACAGTTTGCAAAAACGAAAAATATTACTTAATTTTAGTTATTTATGGTACAGTCATCTGAAATATAAAGTACTGGCAATACTAATTACGGGTAGTTTTTACGCGCTACTTCCGTTTTATAATTTTCTTACGGTTTTAGTCTTGCATTTTTTTTGTTCGGTCTTCTTTCCTTCGAGGACATGTCTATATTCAACAGTAAGCTTGTGTAAACCTTCGTCGATTGATACAAAAATAAGCTAGATCTGTACCTATGCCAAATTTTTAGACATCGAAGTTCTCTCTCAACTTCTTTAATCTCTCATGTAGTTCGAAGTGACAGTCTTACGCTGCAAACTCTTGCCGAAGGTCCTAAGAAAAGGTGGGTTTGAGGTCTTATTATAACGATATAAAACAGTAGAGACTCGGAGGCTCTTCACACAAGAGACTTCACTTCTTCTGACTTCACGAGAGAGTCAAGGCCGTATTCAACCACTCCAACGAACCTTTTCTAACCACGCCTTCGCTGCTTACGTAATACGTATTTGAACGCCTTATTTTTGGATGTCTCAATTTTACACAAAAATAGTCTTTGTAGAATCTCGTAGTGGGGACGCCAAATCAATCCTCGATTGTCCTTACGGCCGGGAAACTTACCGTGTGGTCCTTGCGCTAGTCGTCGTAATAAGATGTACCTCATTGAGTATGAGCACAGTATAAAGAAATGCTACTAGTAGTTCATCACCTTTGTTCTTGGGAAAACGCCTATAATGTCTAGACACTGGTAGGGTTGTCGCAAACAAAATCTTGTTAAAATTTGTTTGTTCTTAAAACATACTGAGCCGCGCTCCTGCAATACTAGCATTGTAATGTAGGCAATACAGGAGCGCGCTTCCCGCGTCTTGCCCCACACGCCCCGCACGATTGCCCCGTCTAGGCGGCTTCGTCGAACGACTGTATGATTTAATAGACTGTGGTATGAGTATGGTGAGTAAACTTACAGATTGGCATCAGGGATAGATTTATGCGGCCGTAATGGAGGCTCTGGGTCGAGAGGAGGTCGCTCAAAAATCGGACTTACTAGAATTAGGTCGAGTAAGGTCCCTACTCCCCCATATTTTCCTTTTTTTGCCTACAATTTTAAATAAGAGTTTGGAATGCGTTGTCTGAGTGGGACTTTGGTATTTTCTAATAGATATAATCTGGTTGTCAGGCTGCTTATTACGAAACTGGAAAGAAAACTTTTATCCATGTTTTCGTAACCCCTCCTTTGCGTTTGTGTCGTGTATCTGCTTCTACTAAAAAGATTAAAAAAAAAAAAATTGGCAGCCATTGGAACTGCCGATAGAAGTGAAAACTTATAACTCAGAATTTGATTTGATTTCTGTTGCCCTGGTATCTGGAGGTAAACGCTGGGCTGTTGGAGGTAGGTAATCGAAACTTTTACTGTTTCTGTTGCCCTGGTACCTGGCCGTTTTTACCGAGTTTACCCGAAGATTTCTTATCATATCCGAGCGTGACGATGGATGAATCCATTTCACAACCCTCGAAAATTCTGTCTATAGCGCGCCTAAAGAAGTTTTCACTTCAAAAAGTACCATAGTCGTGTTGCACTGTTTCGTTATGTAAAGAGTGACGAAACGAGCAGGACATGTGCATGACAGCAAGCAACACGCCTGCCCATAACAGCACAGTGTCGCACGGCTATTGGAACAAGACGAGTCCAAATCACTACCTAGAAACTCACTGCGCTCGTCACCAAGAGATATAAGAAGATTTATTCCAAACAAATTACAGAGCACAGTGCTCTGTAATTTATTTGGAAACATTGCCCTCCAAACCGGAACACAGTGATGTTTATACATTCCTGCTTGGCGGTGACGTGGAAACTATGTTGGCGGTTTATGTTACTTATATACAAATACAGGGACTAATTCTTCTCGATGTTTCCAGAATATGCCGAGTTCCTGCACTGCAAGGGCAAGAAGTTCGTGGACTTCAATGAGGTCCGCGCGGAGATCGAGTCGGAGACGGATCGGATCACCGGCTCCAACAAGGGCATATCTCCGGTGCCGATCAATTTGCGCGTTTACTCGCCTAATGGTAAGTGGCTAATAGCTAAATATCTGGCTCCCGCACAAAACCACGAATTCGCATCGCATCGGAAATATCTGCGAATTCGCACGAATGCATCGCAAGAACTTCCGATTTGTTTCGCATCGCGCATTCCTCCGATATTACGCCATACTGGTCATAATGGTGTCACCACCAGTTTAGTCAGCTCTTAGACAGAAGAAGAGAAAAACGCTCTTCAAATGAAGATATGCTCATGCTAAAATAATCAAAAAAAATATCTTCTTCCATTCTCAACCTATAATACTTGCGAGTAAAATAGTTCCCATCGGCATTCATAATCGTAATATGTGTATGAAACCGAAATCTTTTTTTCTTTCATATCTACTTAACAATAACAGCAGTGCAACAATATTTTTGCGATCCATGTTACGTTTCCGAAAAACACGTCCAAGACGGCTGACTACCGTTGAAGGTATAAGTGGCTAAAACTCAATATCTCTTCGAATACCTTTTTGTTGGTTAAATGTCTTACTAAATGTTTTACTCTTCTATAGATTCCAGGAACATGACAGTTTAGGAAAGACAAGGAAACCATACGATGGTTTCCTTCAGCGTTTTTAAGTTAGCGGCATTACACACATGACTTCGAAAAGACAGTGGTGCGCGTAGGATAGAGATGGCCCCAGACCGATTTATTTTAGCCTGGAGAAAACGTGGACACTTTTTCTGTCCTGTCAGAGACATGTTGAATATTTGTTTTCTATAGAAATAGTGTAAAATCCAGTCTCTGGCCCAAACGTAAATATGTTTTGTGCATTGTACGAGGGTCAAACTGAAAGTTCTTAGAATATCAAAAACTGATTACATTAGCCAGTTATTAGTTTTATTATATCTTTTCAAAATATTGTCCATTCACGTCAATACACCGCTGCATGCGATGGAACCACTGGGAAAAGCACTTTGCCCACTCGTCCTTAGGGGTCTCTTCAATGGCATCGCGATACGCAGCCACCGCTTCTTCAGCATTCATAAACCGCTTTCCTTTAAGTTTTTCTTTAATTTTTGAAAATAAATAAAAATCACAAGGCGCGAGGTCGGGGCTATACGGCGGGTGACCCAGTAATTCAACGTTTGATGTCGCCAAATAGTCGATCGTTCGCTTGGCGGTGTGCGATGAGGCGTTGTCGTGGTGAAGGAGGATCCTACTGCGAGGTCGTTTCTCTCGAACTTTTTCCAAGACAAGTGGCAAACAATTGGTAGTGTACCATTCTGCAGAAACTGTTTTTTGATCCTCTGACACAATTGTTGCGAAATGACCTATCCTTCCAAAGAACGAGGCCACCATTTTTATCCCCGCACTTCGATCTCTCTTCACTTTAGTTGGCAACTCCTCGAAAGGAAACACCCACTGAGCAGATTGTCTTTTGGTTTCAGGATCATAACAGTAAATCCAGCTTTCGTCACCTGTTAGTATGTCGAACACAGCATTTGAGTCACCTCCGTTAAATCTTTCAATAATTTTACGGCACCAATCCACACGATGGAGTTTTTGAGCCTCAGTCAAATTATGATGTATCCACCGGGCGCAAAGCTTCCTGACCGCTAAATGTTCGTGTAGGATTTTGTGCACTTGACTCATACCGATGCCTAAGCTTGTCCGAATCTGCTGATAGGTCACTCTTTTGTCAGTCTCTATCATACGCCGCACAACACAGATGTTATCTTCAGTCGTCGCCGTAGAAGGCCGTCCCTCACGTAAATCATCAGTGAGATTAGTGCGACCACGTTTAAACTCATTAAACCAGTTGTAAACAGTCGCACGAGATGGGGCTTCATCGTGAAAGGCCAATCGTAGTCTATCATAACTTTCTTGTTGACTTAAATGACATCGAAAGTCATAAAAAATCATTGCACGAAAATTATCTCGTGTTAAATTCATGTTGACGTGACACAGACAATTTTCAATCTGCCGCCAAATCGTAAAACAAATGACAAATGAATGAAGTATATACTCAGTAATATTGGCAAAGAGTTCTATTTTCAAATTATAGAATTATTTTTTTATTATATTGTTTATAAGTGGCCAGTTCTAAGAACTTTCAGTTTGACCCTCGTATTGTAGTAGTTATAGCGTCATCATCATCATCAACCTATCTTAGTCCACTGCTTGACGTAGGCCTCTTCCATGGCTCGCCACTGAGCCCTATCCTCGGCTGTACGTATCCATCCACTGCCTGCTGTCTTCCCTATATCGTCACTCCATCTAGTCTCAGGGTGTTCTACACTACGTTTACCGATTCGTGGTCTCCACTCAAGAACACGTCTACTCCAACGGTTATCGGTTCTGCGACAGATATGAGATATGACCGGCCCATTGCCACTTCAGTTTGCTAATGCGGTTGAGCTATGTCGGTTACCTTGGTTCTCTGACGGATCACTTCGTTCCGAATACGATCCCTCAGAGAAACTCCAAGCATAGCTCTCTCCATAGCTCGCTGCGCGAGTTAAAGAGTAGCTAGCTCCAAAAACAGCACAAAAACAGCTAACGTTACGTATTGCACGGGGTCGCGTCTTAATTCACAAATTCGTTATACAGTTGCGTGCCCTTTATTCGATACTATCGAATATTAAATTAATCGCTTCGTACATCCATTTTCCTATTAATCCTAGATAGAGACGCATATTGTTTGATAATAATATTATCTATTGTAAAATCTATGGAATGTATGTCAACGGCCGGCGCGGGCGTGTCCCAAACGCGACAATCGTTATCTCGCCTCATAACAATAATGAAACGACACAATTTCGATCTTCCGCCGCGCACCCGAATTGATATCAAGTGAAAAATATTGCCGTCTCAAATGAAAAAAAAAACATATATAGATGAGTCATTTTCGTAGCTTTAATTCTGTGATGTACAGCTGATAAAATATTTACCTATTAGTAGCGTAAGGCACTTTATGTACGCATAATGTCATTGTAAAATTAATAACTGACACTTTATAATCTATCGGTTATAGACAAACCTACTATAGGTGTATAATCTCACGCGTTTTGGTATAAACTGACCATGCGCGGCTCAAGCAAGGGGGGGTCACGGGGGACATGACCCCCCCCAAAATCATATACCATTAGATTAAAAATTAAAAAAATATCAAAATGTCTAATAGTACATAGACTATTTTTAAACGCGGGAAAACAACTGGAACGTCAACTACGCGGGTAAAATCGTGGGGCGCTACTAGTAAAGTCTTTTTTACTCGATTTATTGTATTTCTACTCGTGACCCCCCCCAAAATCTGAGGCTACGTACTGGTGACCCCCCCCCAAAATTCGAAGCTGGGACCGCGCCTGAAACTTTTTTTTTATATTTTTTTTTTATTTATAGTATAGAGTGACGAGACGAGCAGGTCATGTGCCTGATGGTAAGCAAGATGCCTGCCACATAACAGCACAGTAACACGCAGCTATTGGAACATGAAGAGTCCAAATCATTACCTAGCACTGCACTGCGCTCGTCACCCAGAGATCTAAGATGTTATATCTCTAAGCCCTGTAATTTCTCTGGAAACATTGCCCTTCAAACCGGAACACAGTAATGTTTGCACATTACTGCTTGGCGGTAGAATAATAGGCAAAGGTGTGGTACTTCCCTAGGCGGACTCTGCCAAGAGTCCTACCACTGTATTTCTACTCGTGATCCCCCCCCCCCCCCAAAGTCTGAGGCTACGTACTGGTGACCACCCCCCAAAATTCGAAGCTGGGACCGCGCCTGAAACTGACCGTATTTACAACATTACGGTGATATATGGACTACTAGCTGACCCCATAAACGTTGTTCTGCCATATAAATTCTGAATTGAACGAAATATCAAAGTGGCACGATACTCAGTGTCAACTGAAGACTGTTAAATTATGATTATGACTGGCTTTAATGGCACAAGAAAATATTCTGAGGGAATCGACATGTTCTAAAAAATACATCTACTTGGACCTGCGTCATCCCGCACTTGACCAGTGTGGTTGATCATGACCTTAACTCTTCCCTTGTGAGAGAAGGCCTCGAATCCCAGCAGCGGGAACGTAAATTAGGCTACTAATGCTTAATCTGGCTTAAAAAGGTAAAATTAAGTTTAAAATATCACTGGAACACTAGTTACAATGGCTGTCTAAAAAATTACGACAATAATTTAATTTTAGAAGGCACATTCATAATAGGCACTACTACTGTCCAAATACATATTATGTTAAGTACATTTTTACTCACTTGAATACATCTACTCACTTGAATGGTTGTTAAAACCTCTCTTCTATTTCAAATGTTCTTTTTAAAACTCTTTTTTTTTAATTATTGAATGCACTGTGTGCATCAAACAATGGTTGTATGCAGGTCGTGGCAAAAAAGCGTATTACATCCTTTTTTTTGACGTGATAACGTCTTATAATTCGATGAAGCCGGCTGCACGCCCGCAAAACATGACGTCATGTAACGTTACCCGCCATAGAATAGATAATATTTACCACCGTTACCTCGCCTTATTACTTTTCGCACCATCTAGTGAGTAAATGTGTATTACGTTCAAGGAGTCTGTCCATGTTTTAGAAAAGCGACGATATGAAGTTAAGAACTTGTGCTAGTACAATGATGTACCCAGAGATGGAGCTTTGAACAGCTTTTCAAAAAGCTTCAGAATGTTTTACCTAGATGGCACTTAACACAATCAGTATTTTCTTAAGACGTTGTCACGTTCAACTATCGTCAGTAAACCGACTTTACAGACAACCATTTTTTTTTAAATAAAAAATAGGATTGCATTTCACCTGAAGTAGTATAGGTAAGTAGCATTAGACGATTGTAATCAAAAGTCAAAATCTAACAAATCGTTGAACGGGCTGAACTGTTGTTATTCTATCGTGAGCTGTAAGCACTAAACATACATTATTTACATTGGTGAAATATAAACATACGTTCATGTTGTAGTCGAAGGAAATACACTATACTACATACCTAAGTACTTGCACTAAGCACATTTGAAAAATTCCAGAGCATAGACCGCTGAAGGTCTAAAATCCGTAAAATCCGTCTAAAGGTACAAGTTAGCGCGGAGACCGCGACAGGAGACCGAGACAGGTCGCGGTCGCGGCGCGAACTGGTGCCCATACAATTCCATAGTGTCAAATGCCTGTCTTGGTCTCCGGTCGCGGTCTCGTGTCGCGGTCTCCGCGCGAACTTGTACCTTAAAATCGAAGGTCCGACCACGACAAAACCTACCTAGGTTTTGTCGTGGTCGGACTCTTTGCAGAGTCCGCCTGGGGAAGTAATACACCTTTGCCAGTCATTCTACCGCCAAGCAGTAATGGGCAAACATTACTGTGTTCCGGTTTGAAGGGTAATGTTTTCAGTGAATTTACAGGGCATAGAGATAAATCATCTTACATGTATATCTGGGTGACGAGCGCATTGCAATGCTAGGTTATGATTTGGACTCCGTGTTTCAATAGCTGCGTGTAACTAACTGTGCTGTTATGGGCAGGCATGTTGCTTACCATCAGGCACATGCCCTGCTCTTCACGGCACTATACAAAAATTAAGATTATTAAGCTCACTGCCAGTCGGAAGCGTGTACAGCATGCTGGCGGCATAACTGAATTTTCTAAAGACGCTGAATGGCAGCTTGGATTAGTGTGATAAATGTAAGGAAATAACGCATTAAGTTATCTACCCATAAGAAGTATCTAGGCCTTGTAACGCTAGCGAATAGCGAATGATACGTCATAAGTATCAAATGCTTTAAATACGGAAACCATCCATTAATTCTCGGCTCATGAGCTGTTTTCTATTTCATTGTACGATTGATAATATAATTATTCAATCGGTGACGTTGTAATGTTTATTGCACACTTGCAACCCGCTAAGGTCGAACAACTGATGTTATCTTATTATTAGTACTATCTGATATTAGAGTTGGATATGTGTTTTTTGCTCTATTACGACGTAAAAACTGAAAGAATCCTTTGGAACTGAAATAGATTATAATCTGGAATAACACACAAACTTTCAAATCTGGAATAACTACTTATTATCCTGAAAACAAATGCAGAATAGTATTTTGTTTAATTCTACGTGGACACAGATGCTGGTTTTTTTTTTTTTTTTTTTTTAAATAAAGAGTGACGAGACGAGCAGGACATGTGCCTGATGGTAAGCAACATGCCTGCCACATAACAGCACAGTGACACGCAGCTATTGGAACATGGAGAGCCCAAATCATTACCTAGCACTGCACTGCGCTCGTCACCCAGAGATCTAAGTTGTTATATCTCTAAGCCCTGTAATTTCTCTGGAAACATTGCCCTGGTTAACGCGTGCTTCCTATTTGTGGTATTAGAACTCTTTGCAGAGTTTGCCTCGAGTAGTATCACACCTTTGTGATATCGAACGCAAATCAGTAGTGTGGAAAAATTAACGTTCTGCTTCGAAGGGCAATACTTCCAGAGTAATTATAGGGCAATGAGATAAATCGTCTTGAATCACCATGTAACAAGCGGAGTGCAGTGTTAGACGGTACCTAATTTGGAATCTGTGTGTTTAAATAGCTTCGGTGTTATTTAGGGCAGGCGTTTTGCTTACCATCATATGCTTGATAAATGTTTTGCTCCTCCCGTCACTGCATATTGTAAATAACAAATTCGTACTTACTATCAAGTGAATATCATTTGTCATATTGTCGCCCACAAACATCGCACGCGAAATATACGTGAAAACCAGTTGAGGCAGACTTTACCTACGTCTACCAGTTCTAATCATATTAATTAAAGTGATGTAATCTTTAATTGTCGGTCTGTGTGAGGTGTAATTTTCTGAACAGTCTAAACCGGCCGGGTCGTGGTGGTGCTTGGCATCGATCGGCCTAGTATTTTTCATACTACTCACTCCAACGATGTCACGAGTAGTAATTTGTCTGGGGCTAGTCTAATACGAGTATTACCCTTTCGCAAGGGCGGATCCGGCTTTGGCGCCAGGAGGCTATATTATACCTAGTATGTCAAGTCAAGTCAAAAGATCGTGCGAAAAGCGTGCGTTCCGTGCCATAAGGCCGGTTTGCATTTCGATTAGTGCAAGTGCGAGTGAGGAATCGCGACTGATTACTATGCACTCGCAATAATCAATCGGTGTCCACACGTGCTTGCTACTAATCACTAAACACCTGCACTAAGCACTTGCTCTCGCACTAATCAAAATGAAAACGGGCCTTTAGATAAAGTGTATAGGTAAACTCTTTGGTTCGTGTTTTAGTTAGTTAGTCCACTTAGATCCTGGACTCAGCTAAGGGGGGTGTCATGACCCGTCCTTGTCCTTTCGTGCTGTCGTGTATTTGATAAAAGCCTGCTAGTCAATGGTTATTGTTTTAATTCTGTACAAATATTATAGAGCTCAGTTGTGTTTTTAATTCACAGAATCACTGTATAGCATAGCGTAAGCAGGGGCAATTGGAGGTTGGATGAGACATTGATGAGATTTCTTCGTAAGAAAGTGTGTTATAGTCGGTAGTAAAAAATGTTCAGAGGTCGGGTTCGAACGTACTACCTTTGAAAAGGTCAGTTGAAAGTTACAGAATTCCAGATCGTCACAAATTGATTACAAATCAAGTATAGTTCATGTTAAGTACTACCAGTTTTAATATTAATCATAATTAATTAAACGCACAAATACACAAAGATATTAGGTACCCTCTTATTTATGCAGCTGAGTAAAAACGTAATGTAGTTTTCTTTGAACGTCTTATATTAGACGGAAGACATTGCCTTCGGTTTTCCTTATAATAGTACTGTAGTGGAACATTAGAGAGATAACTAAGGTCATACAATTTCCGGGAACACTCTTTGTGTCTACATCAGCATTGTTAGTTAATTTAAATCTACTTCTGGAGTTAGGTATTTACCACTTAGGCCAATATTTCGTTGGCAACCTTTTTTTTTTATAGGGCTAACGTAGTACGTACCCGTCGCATCGCCTGGGTTGAATCGGACTCGACACTAACACAAAAATTACCACTTCATGTGTGAATTTTCAAAGTGTTAGTTATTTGTGAAAAAAAACACTTGATATTTACACAAATCCTGTACGCGTTGTTTATGTATGATTGATTAAAACTACACCAAAAATGCAAAGTTGAGTCTCGAAATTTTGTTTTAAAACTTTGACTGGACAAAATTCATTTCATGAATTTCAGATATAATTTTTCTTCACAGCATATTTTCTGTTATTCATTACAATAAATACATTTATCTCAGAGTGAAAACGCTCGATGCCCTTGTGTTGTTCTCGATACATGTGTCGGTTCTGCAAACATGGCTTCGCAATTATTATTATACTAGATTAATGAGCATTTGTATACTCGTACACGCTGATAAATCGGCTGTTATACCATCTCTAGCTATTGCAGTACTCTTTTATTATGTAGAGTTGTAGAGTAACGGGACGATAAAAACATGCGTCTAATGGCTTGATGGTAAGCAATACTATTACATATAACAGAGCAGTGTCATATGTATAACTATTTGAATATGATGAGTTCAAATCACTGCCTAGCAATGCATTTTGTTTCAGATGTCGATTTCGGTTTTTGGTATTGAGTTTTCTTAGTTCATCCACTTATCCACTGTTTCTCCTTGTTTAAAAATAAGATACTGCCAATTTATTAGAATCTTTTTAGGGTTCCGTAAAACGTAAAAACGGAACCCTTATAGATTCGTCATGTCTGTCTGTCTGTCTGTCTGTCTGTCTGTCCGTCCGTATGTCACAGCCACTTTTTGCCGAAACTATGAGAACTACACTGTTGAAACTTGGTAAGTAGATGTATTCTGTGAACCGCATTAAGATTTGAACAAAAACATTAAAAAAAAAGAAAAATTAGGGTTGTCCCCCATACTGAGAACTGAAACTCAAAATTTTTTTTTCATCAAACCTACACGTGTGGGGTTTCTATCGATAGGTCTTCAAAAATGATGTTGAGGTTTCTAAAATCATTTTCGTCAACACTGAATAATTTGCGCGAGAGACACTTCCAAAGTGGTAAAATGTGTGTCCCCCCAACTTACTTACCTTACCTTACCTTACCTAACTTCTAAAGTAAGAGAATGAAAAATCTAAAAAAAATATATGATGTACATTACCATGTAAACTACCAACGAAAATTAGTTTGAACTCGATCTGATGAGTAGTTTTTTTTAGTACGTCATAAACACACTATTATTGAAACTTCGATCAAAGTTACAACGAACTACAAGAACTATGTGTACTATGTATATTATGTTACTTGCTGCAACGGAACCCTTCATGGGCGAGTCCAACTCGCACTTGACCACTTTATTTAATGTATGTTCCACCGAACATAAAATCAACAATAATCTACAGAATGTTGCATTGATGATATTTTCGTTCACTACGAAACTTCGCTGTCTCATTGGAGAAGTGCTTTTTATTGAACCACTCATAATAAACTCATTTTAATTGACCAGTGTAATATACACAAGCAAAACGTATCTCTTAAAAAAACTACTTTTGAAAAAGCAGGAGATTCTCTGGCGTCCATTCTTTATCCTTCATATATGTCCATATATTTATGTCTCCATATATTAGTGTATCATAGATTACTATAACTACTTTCGCTCATATTACGCAGGAATGCTCCATTACCTAATTATATCGTGATGGCTCACATGTTCCTGTGGCCACTACTATACCTACGCCTTTGCACGGTACTTACTGCGTGATGTGACCTTATAATACCTTTATTGAAAAGGTCTCGCTCGAAAACGAAATTAGTACAAGAAGCTTGGCTATCTATCTTTATCCAACAAGTTTAAGACATTGCAACTTTATTCGATGTCACGATTTATTTCATGTAGGGGGCAGTTTGACTGCAAATCAACTTGAATCGACTATATTTGCACGGCTTTTAAGTTTTTTTTCATAACATAAAATGATGGAACGATTAAGACATGCGATGCGTCTGATGATAAGTTGATAAGCAGATGTCCATAACAACAGCGACTGACAGCTATTCAAACATGATGAATTCAAATAATTGCATAGCACTGCCCTGCTCTCGTCACTCGAAGATTTAATAACTACCTACACGTGTGGGGTGTCTATCGATAGGTCTTCAAAAATGATTTTGAGGTTTCTAATATCATTTTTGTCTACACTGAATAATTTGCGCGAGAGACACTTCCAAAGTGGTAAAATGTGTGTCCCCCCTCCCACTAACTTCTAAAGTAAGAGAATTAAAAAACTAAAAAAAAAATATATGATGTACATTACCATGCAAACTACCAACGAAAATTGGTTTGAACTTGATCTGATGAGTAGTTTTTAGGGTTCCGTAAAACGTAAAAACGGAACCCTTATAGATTCGTCATGTCTGTCTGTCTGTCTGTCTGTCTGTCTGTCCGTCCGTCCGTATGTCACAGCCATTTTTTTCCGAAACTATGAGACCTACACTGTTGAAACTTGGTATTAAGTAGATGTATTCTGTGAACCGCATTAGGATTTTTACAAAAAAATTAAAAAATAAAGAAAAATTATGGTTGCCCCCCATACTGCGAACTGAAACTCCAAAATTTTTTTTTCATCAAACCTACACGTGTGGGGTGTCTATCGATAGGTCTTCAAAAATGATGTTGAGGTTTCTAAAATATTTTTCATCTACACTGAATAATTTGCGCAAGAGACACTTCCAAAGTGGTAAAATGTGTCCCCCCCCCCCCCCTCTAACTTCTAAAGTAAGAAAATGAAAAATCTAAAAAAAATATATGATGTACGTTACCATGTAAACTACCAACGAAAATTAGTTTGAACTCGATCTGATAAGTAGTTTTTTTTTAGTACGTCATAAATACACTATCATTGAAACTTCGACCAAAGTTACAACGAACTACAAGAACTATGTGTACTATGTATATTATGTTACTTGCTGCAACGGAACCCTTCATGGGCGAGTCCAACTCGCACTTGGCCACTTTATTTTTTAGTACGTCATAGGTACAAGGTCAATACACTACTATTAAAACTTCGATCAAAGTTAAGACGAACTACAAGAACTATGTGTACTATGTATATTATGTTACTTGCTGTAACGGAACCCTTCATGGGCGAGTCCAACTCGCACTTGGCCACTTTATTTTTTTGATAAGTTTGGAATGTCGGCATATTAGGTAAATTTATAAAACCCTGTACAATCATGTACAAAACTTTCTAACCAAAACTAAACTGTAGGATACGATTATGAATAAGCTGGCCAGATAAATCGTTATGCACTTACACTCACTCTATTCAAGGGTCAAGACGTAATCACATAAAAATAAATAAATAATAAAATTCTTTACTGGAACGAGTTACAGCATTCATTCAGATAATGGAAATTGTTTGTAGATTGAAACGGGAAAATTCAATCATCGTTTATTTATTTTATTATTGTTTGTTCGGTGGTAAATGGGCGTTAACGTTAAATACTAATGTACTCGTGCATATGACAAATAACGGAAGCAGCCCATTTTATTTTGCAAATCTCAAACTCAGGACTCTTACGTAGAGACACGTAAGGCCATGATCCACTACGTTGGCCAAGTGCGGGTTGGTGGATAAAACATATTTTCGAAAAATATCTTGGAATACGCTAGTATTCTTGCGATTATTTCCTGCGCCGTTAAAGCTAATGATCAAAATACTCAGAGGTTCAGGCTGTACTCGAACCTATGACCTCACGATTACATACCGTCATGGATAATATGTGATGGGGAATGCGTAATGTGCTAATATTACTGTGTTCAAGTTTAAAGGATGTTTCTAAAAAAATTACAGAGTATAGAGACAAATCAGTTTATATCTCTGACGAGCGCAGTGCAGTGCATAAGCATCAGCATAAACAGCCCACTAAATGTTCCCCCCGACTAGGACTCGGGGCCTTCTCTCGCAACGAGAGAGTCAAGGCTATAGTCCACCACGCTGGACCAGAGCGGGTTTGTGGATGACACATGACTTCGAAAGATTCTAGGTACACGTCGGTTTCCTCACGATGTTTTCCTTCACCGTTTTAAGTTAGCGGCATAACGCGGATAACTTCGAAAAGACAGTGGTCCGTGTGGTTTTGAACCCGGGATCTCCGGATCGGCAGGCGCCGTTCTCCCTACTAGATCAGCCGTAACTTGCAGTGCAGTGATAAGTAATGATTTGAACTCTTAATTTTCCAATAGCTGCGTGACGCTGTGCTGTTATGGGCAGGCGTGTGCGTTGCGGAATCTATCGCCTAACAATATTGCTTAAATCCTTTTCGTCGCTCGTCATCGAGAGAGCAAGGACAGAGCATAAGCTATTTAGTGAAGCCGTAGTGCCGACACCGACAGTGACTAGCACGTGGTATTTCACTATCCTTAGAAAATAGGCTCGAATCCCGTCAACACCTCTTAGTTTTTTTCCAAATAGATTTTTTTGTACACGTTTGTCGTCACAACTAGCTTCATCTGGGAAGCTTCGTGAGCAAATCGGAATGATGATCCAAGAAAAACTTCTTTAGAGAGTTACTCTCATTGTGTGAGAAGGCCTTGAGTCTCAGCAGTAGAAACATAAAATCTATTGCTTATACTGTAGAAGTGTAGATTAGTTTTTTTGAACACGTTTTAGATAAACAAAACTCAAAGTTACGTTTCAGAAAAACAAAAAACAGCTAAAATAAAAAGCGTAATTTCTGTTGGAACTGTACTAAAAACTTTGTTTAGCTATATCAAAAGTAACCCGCATCGTAGTTTAATATTCGGAACATACGCGCTGTCTAATAGTGACCTACATGCTCAATCAATGGACGCCCGATGCGCGCCCGCCGCAAGGTTGCCTTTTGCTTGCCGGTGTACTTAGCGGTGTAGTAATTATTTTAATATTCGTATTATGCATGTCTTGTTTTGTACAACGTTTTACGCTTACTGGGCTTTGTGAGTGGCATTGACAGGGAGAGACCTAGCAGTATACTGCACATCGACTAGGTAGGGTAAGACAGGGCCGTACCTATATCGCAACGAAAAAGCCTATGCCGTAATCCACTTCAGTGGCCAACTGCGGGTTGGCGGATGTCACATATCTTCCAAAGATAATTATCTTAGAAAACTGTCTCCAGTTTTTTTTTCAAAACTAAGTTTTATAGTTTTACACTTGACCGCCATCTCGCCTGATGTTATGCGACGATGCGGTCTACGATGGAGCGTGCTTACCTAGAACCGGTTCACTCTCGATTTGAAGACACCGAGATTGCAATTTTGCGGCGATGTTCAAGACTTTGAAGTTTTCTTGATTGTAACCATCGAAACCCCACTCGAAACAACTAAACACACAGGCAATGCATTCCACATCCTAGCCTAAATTAGTTCCAAGTCCTTGTCACACGATCAACACATCAACAGTTTTAGGTAATAGCGGATGGGATGTAACGAGTATTTTTGGAGCCTCTAGCATATTAAAAGTGAAGCGGTAAGGTGTATATTGAATACGAATACATTTCAGATCAATACCTGACACAGTACTGTCCTTACTTATCACACGGATTTTGCGCATGATTGTTTGGTGATGACCCATTGGCAAAGGATGACTCACAAAGATATATGTACTTCCCAATAATAATCTTAGTTGTCAGAAACCGTCTTTATTAATAAATATATTTAATACTAGCGGCCCGCCTCGGCTTAACCCGTGGTTCATGTATAGTTGTATAGCCTATAGCATTCAGGGATCACGTCAATATCCAACGGTTTAAGAATTTTTGAAATCGGTGTAGTAGTTCCTCAAATTAGCGCGTTCCAATAAATTTACTATGAAGAGTTTTGTGATGTTATTTTTTTTTATAGCATAGAGTGACGAGACGAGCAGGTCATGTGCCTGATGGTAAGCAACATGCCTGCCACATAACAGCACAGTAACACACAGCTATTGGAACATGATAGTCCAAATCATTACCTCGCACTGCACTGCGCTCGTCACCCAGAGATCTAAGATATTATGTATCTAAGACCTGTAATTTCTCTGGAATCATTGCCCTTCAAACCGGAACACAGTAATGTTTGCACATTACTGCTTGGCGGTAGAATATTTGGCAAAGGTGTGGTACTTCCCCAGGCGGACTCTGCTAAGAGTCCTACCACTACCAAATGTATGTAAAAACTAATGTAGGTAGATTAGTAAAAAAACTAGCAAATCTACTTCAATTTGTATAAGTAGATACATTTTGTTTCCAAAAATACCATATATTTTCTCATTTTTCATTTTCGCAGAAGGCGCTAAATGAATTTTCTAAAAATGTATAGGTATCGTCTTTGCTTGCTAAAGAACTAATCAAACAAAACAATAAAAATCTAAATTGAGTTAAATATACATGATAGGCAGAATGATCGCGTAACATAAATACATACAAAAAAAAAACAAACAGTCGAATTAAGTCTTATCTTTTGTGAAGCCGGTTAAAAATAACTCATCCAGCTTCAAGCATATAGCTTTTCCCACATATTTCCCACTAAAATCAACACACAATCTTAAAACTCTATTTTTTTTTATAGCATAGAGTGACGAGACGAGCATGTCATGTGCCTGATGGTAAGCAACATGCCTGCCACATAACAGCACAGTAACACGCAGCTATTGAAACATGATAGTCCAAATAATTACCTAGCACTGCACTGCGCTCGTCACCCAGAGACCTAAGATATTATGTCTCTAAGCCCTGTAATTTCTCTGGAATCATTGCCCTTCAATCCGGAACACAGTAATTTATTTTGTATTTATTTATTTTCACAACTAAAACGATTTACAAAATCAATTACATTAGTTGACAGCTTTAGGAAAACATTATGTTATCAAAGAAGGTTTAACAATATTGAAAATCCAACAAGTTATCATTAATAAGCGTCAAGTCTTGCACTTATAATTATTGGACCTCAAGGTCATGTCATATTACAGCAAAAATTAAAATAAATTAAATTTACATGTCAAAAATGTCAAAAATATACAAAAATGTAAAAAATAAAATAATTAAACAATGTCAACATTTATAAAACATTCAAATATAGCTCATCATTCTCACTAATCCTGCAAGCCCTCGCCTCGCAGTACTTCAAACACTCCGACAATATATTCTTCCAATCATCCGCAAACACGTCACAATCAGGTGCCTTGACCAGGAGACCATTGAAGCTAGTAAGAGTGCAATGAATGGGGGACTGGCCGTGCGCTATGGTTCTTGCAGGAGGGACAGAGAATAGCGGGTGTCGCCCGCGGCGAGGAAAACTACCCGGATCCGGAACGAATAGCCGGGAAAACTTATTCAGCAGGTTCGGTGCATCAATCCTGCTATGAAGAATCTTACACATCATGACCATTTGGTTACATTGCCGTCGGACTTCCAAGGAGTTGTACCCCAAACAGCCTAAGAGAAAGCCAGTTGGGTACATATAGGGGTAGTAACCAAATCTCTGCTTGTACAAAAAACGAAGGAATGCTTTTTGCACTTTCTCTATCATATTTGTGTAAGATTCCTCATGCGGACTCCATACACTAGAACCAGCTTCCAGCTTACTCCGGACAAGAGCTTCGAATAGTAATTGAGTTACGCGGGTTCCTTTAAAGTCTTTACAATTTCTCAAGACAAATCCAAGTCTTTTATATGATTCCGCTGCAACTGTAGCTATATGTTCGTTAAAAGTTAACTTACGATCAAAGACGATACCCAAATCCTTAACACTTGTAGACCGATCTATTTCGTGAGATTCCAAGAAGTATTTATGTTCAATTGGGTTGCGTTTTCTCCCATACGTCATAGCGTGACATTTTTGTGGATTGAACTCCATTTCACTTAGATCACTCCAATTATGAACCGCGTTTACGTCCTCCTGCAAGAGCAGGCAGTCGTTTTGAGACTTTATTTCGATGGCAAGTTTCAAATCGTCAGCATATAATAAACATTTTGAGTGCTTAACTACTGTAGGGAGATCATTTATCAAAAAGATAAATAGAAGAGGCCCAAAAATTGATCCCTGACTCACTCCTGAGCGCGTGTGATAGGGAGGCGAATCGTAAATACCCAACCTAACGAACTGCTTTCGGTCCTTCAGGTAATTAGCGATGAACTTAAGCAATCCTGGGGCGAATCCCAATTCATTTAATTTTAGTAGTAGTACGTCGTTATTGACTCTGTCAAAAGCTTTGCGGAAATCAAAATAAAGTACATCTACTTGATTGCCTCTATCTAAGCATTCCGCTATAAAGTCTGTCATCTCTAATAAATTTGTCTCGACAGACCGTTTTTTCCTGAAACCATGTTGCTCGTTGGCTAAGTACTGCTCAACCTGTCTGTATACTTCCTGATGTAAAATTCTTTCGAAAACTTTTGCCGGTGTTGACAAGATTGCAATGGGTCTATAGTCTTCAACAGATTGTCTACTTGATGTTTTAGGAATAGGCGTAACTCTTGACAGCTTCCATTGTGCCGGATAGATTGCTTTAGTTAAGGCCAGGTTGTAAATGTAGCAAAGTGGCTGAGCTAAAAATTTGATGCCACGTTTCAAGAACCACGGAGGTATGCAATCTGGTCCAATCGAGCAGCCGGACTTTAAATGTCTTACGCTGGAGACAACCTCCCCAGGCAATATTTTAGACAAACTCACGTTTTTGCTGTTGGGAGTCCCCTCAGTCTGAGCTATCCGCTCAGCATCTAATTTGGGAACCTCTGGCAAGAAAACACTAGCAAAATACTGAGCAAAAGCTTCAGAGGCCTTAACTCCACTAACAGTTTCGCCATTATAATTAAAGTTAGATTCAAAACCACCCTTAGAGCGTAAGCTTTTAACGTGTTGCCAAAATCTCTTGGGGTTTTTAGATAGATTCTGTTCAATGGTTTTAAGGTGAGATTCATGGGCAGACACGATTCGTACCCTCAATGATGCCCTGAGATCAGAGAAAGCTTTATATGATTCTGGTGTACCATGAAGTTTCCAGAATCGATGCAGCTTTAATTTATGTTTAATGTCCTGAATTATCCCGCCCGTAAACCAAACGGGATATCGGTAAACTGTCTTTTTCCGCCGTTTTTTAGGTACGCAAGTATCAAACAACTTATAAATTATGCTATAGAATTTATCCGTGCAGAGTTGCACATCGTCACATTGAAGTACGTCTTCCCAAGATGTTTCAGACAGTAGATGAAACAGGAGATTTAAGTCGGCTTTATTGAAATTCCAGTCTTTACTGGAATCGATATTACTGGGATCAATTGGGTGAGAATCGCGACTCGCCTCCATCATTATTCCCACGTCAAGAGGAGGGTGGTATCGATCAGGCAACACAAACCCATCAACACACTGAACACGCACCTCACGCACCTCAGTGCTCTCCCGTACCAAGACAACATCTAACATTCCTCCATACGAATTCATCACATCATTTCTTTCAGACAGGTTACAAAAGGACTTAAAATAACCGTAATAATTACGTATAGTGTTGGATGCACTATTAAGGTTAAGATCACCTAGAATGACAACATGTCCTTTAAGCGTATTAACAACACTCTCCACTTTGCAAAACCAACACATGTAATCACTATCTTTAGCTCGAGGATGGATGTACACAACACAAACAAAAATAGTCCGTCCATTCCATGAAAAACTTGACCACAGATCCTCACCAGCAGCCGTTTCCAATGGAGTATGTCGACGCAGTGCTATAGGCGCACGGGCAGCAAGAAGCACCCCACCACACGGCGTCTGCCGGTCACGTCGCAAAATGGTCCACCCTTCATTCACAACTTCGGCGTCTACCACTGACTGATCAAGAAAGGTTTCTGTGGCCGCCACAATATGATGTTCTGCGAGAGACAAACCATTTCTCCAAGTTTTAAGCTTAGACTTTAGTCCCCTCACATTTTGATAGTAAATACTAAAGCAGCTGAGATCAGTTTTCCCGTTTTGACTTATCCGCTCCGATTCCAGGATTCCGAAAGGGCTGCGGATTCAGGGATACCCGAGCTGCCAAGCTTGGTGACGCATGCAAATGTTGAAAGGAATCCAGATTTTTAGCTGATGCCTTCGGTTTTAGGTTGACCCAGGACTTAATTCTCGCATTAAGAGGCCAGACATCGACCGATAGGCATTTCTCGTAGTACTCTAAAGGGACTCTTATCTTATAAGATTTGTAGCTTCCCCTTGGCTTGAGCTCCTCCACAGTGCATGAAGCCGACGGACATAGTAGCTGTAGGTATTCGCGCACTTCCTCAACGCCAGATGCCATGTTCCACAGATGAATACATTTTCTCACTTCTATTGCTCTGAGAGCAGTCACTGTGGAATTAGCCGTACCACGCTTTGAGATGCGAAGGCGATTCTTCTTGGCGACAACAGTCCAGTCACGTTCCTGGTGATCCAATTGCAGATCCCCGATGGTATCAACATCATCAGCAACGTTAAGGTTGCTCAAGTTTTTGTTTTCGATTCTTGCGCTTGCTTGTGCATCCTCAGGTGCGCGCACATGAGGTGTCAAGGTTACGACAGGCACCGGTGGCCGGAACTGTGGGGAAGTCAGTATTACAGACTGTGCTGGCGTTTGCTGGGTCCCTAGTTCCAGATCAGCAGACTGCTTATCTGATTCCGCCGGGCACCTATCCTCTTGCCGATGCAAAGTCTCCACAGCTACCGCCGCCTGTAAAGTCCCAGCACTCGCCAGCGCACCCCGATTCGGTTCTACGAGAAAGGGCACGGGCACTTGTAAGATGGGATTTGAACCACCACTCCCCAACCGCTCGAGTCTATCATACAGGGAATTTTGTCTGGAATTGGATTCTTTTAATGTTTCCATCAAACCTCCAATCTGATTCATAAATTTTTCGATTTTTACCTCATGGTCTGTGATGATGGAGACAGATTGATCGAGTTTTGCATTCAATTCCGCCACAACCGTGATATAGTGCTTCAGCTGTGTTTCGTATGACGCTATGCGAGAATGAGACCCACCGACCTGATCCTTTAAACTTCTGACTTCACGACGCAGTTCACAGATTTCATACTGATAGCCATGAATTTGGCCTTCGGCCAGCTCATCGTCCGTGTTAATACGCTTTAATTTTGAGCGGATCGTCACGTTAGGATCTCTGATCTTCCTTGCAGCGCCTACCGGAGTCAGACTATTATCGCCTCCCTTCTTTGCTGAGCACAGACATTCTGGGCAAATCCATACATTCAGTTGGTTCAGTTCATTCAGTAATGTTTGCACATTACTGCTTGGCGGTAGAATATTTGGCAAAGGTGTGGTACTTCCCCAGGCGGACTCTGCTAAGAGTCCTACCACTACTACTATTTAGATCAAAACAACTATATTTACAACAAAATATCGTTATTCGCGTACAAAAGTATCAAGCCGTGCCATAAATCTGCCTTATCTTCCCTTATCGCGTAATACCGACTCTCCTACGTATGTTTGTCTGAATCACTCGCGGTACCGGGAGGTAGGTAGGTATGTTGCCTGAGATAAAACATTATCTAATTAAACATCTAGCCGAGATAGATGACTAACCAATTGATTCATGGGAACTCTAGAACGAAGTATAGTTCTACACGGACTAAAATTAGGATGGATTTTTTTAAGTTTTTTAAATATAAAATAGAGTGATGGTACGACTAAGATTTGCGCCTGATGGTAAGCAACACGTCTGCCCATAACATCACAGTGCCACACAGCTATTTCAACATGACGAGTCCAAATCACTGTCTAGCTCTGCATTGCGGTCTTCATCAGGGAAAAATAACATGATTCATCTCTTTGCTGGTAAACTTTGCCTTTCAAACCGGAACACAGTAATATTTTAACATTTCTGCTTGAGGTGGAATAACTGATAGAAGTGTGGTATTTCTCCAGATGGATTATTTTAAAGAGAGATTCTCTACCAACAAGTTCATAGCTTTTAAAAAACCATGGTTTAAACAAAGAGTTGCGAAGAGAGCGAAGTTTAGAATATAGTTTCGAATCGTCGGTAGTTCTCACGTTAAATCGGTACAGGAACTAGGGAAGATTGTATAATCAATCTGTTTAACTCTTTATTGAGAAATAACCAAATGGTGATAAAGTTTCCATTTGTCTTTAGATCGGTTATAATTTTCCATTTCAGAGCATTGATAAAATTATTAGTTTTCTATATCGAAAATAGGTTTGCCCTTGATCGCAATCTAGCCTGATGTTAACCGACGCGACGATAGAGCGTGCTTAATACTTCAAAGAGACTGAATTCACTTTCGACTTTAAGACACCAAGATTGTATCCATCGAGAAAACCCTATTCCTACCACAGCCTTGATGTTCTTATTACGAAACTGAAGTCAAATGTCTTCGTTCCTCAAACCTTTGGAACGTCAACCATGGAACGGTGTCGTTTTTCCGAGCTACAAGCAGTCCGTTAGAAAAAAGGGCAAAGTGGTATTATTAGATCATCAGAGATTAGAGATTGATTTAGATTGAGATGACCTGATTAGAGATCAGCTCCACGCTATCCGAAATGTATCCGATATTAAATACTAGCATCGCCCCGCGGTTTGACCCGCGCAGTTCCCGTTGTTTTATCGGGATAAAAAGTAGCCTATGTGTTCTTCCAGACCATAATCTAACTGTGTTCCAGCCATTCACAGCCACAGCCACATTACAGCCCATTCCGTTCATACGTTAGGACGTGATTGAGCAACAAACATCCAAACATTGACATTTATAATATTAGTAGGATAGGATTGGAAACTTTATATGATAATGATGATTGTGGGTATACTTGTAAATTCAAAGTGCAAATCCTACGCTCGATAGTAATGTAGCGCTCTATCGAACCAGCTAAAGTAATGTCAAAGTCACAGATTCAACAGTTGCAGGTCATGAACTCCATTTTTTTGTCCGTCTGACGCAAAATCCCCGTAGGTTTTGCGGAGACATTAACCTCGGTACCAGGTGCAATTTTTGCGTCTAACGTGCGTCTAAGCTTAGGTAGGGCGTAAACGAGGACCTTTTTGTATCCTGTATTAGATCCTACACAAGACAAATATCTTTGTAATTAATGCTAATATTTTTACCTTATCTGGGTGCTTCTATGTATCATAATGAGTGTATGTTTAAAATTTATTGAGTAGGTACACATCTACATTTTTTTTTCATAAAAAAAATATTGTACGTCCTTTTATGAAAAAAAATGGTTGTCTGTAAAGTCGGGTTACTGACGTTAGTTGAACGTGACAACTTCAACTACGCCTTAGAGCGAGGTAACGCCGGCGGCGAGGTAACGGCGGTAACGTTACATGACGTCATGTTTTGCGGGCGTGCAGCCGGCTTCATCGAATTATAAGACGTTGTCACGTCAAAAATAATATGTAGGCCATATCAGGCAAGTCATTTAGTACATAGCTTTCATATTTGCGTGCATTCATGTCGTACTTGGTAAAATTAATTAACTGTACGGACGCAGATACTTTCGCTTGTATAACAACTCCTGTGTCAGACTACACTATTCCACATTGTATAAACATCTTGTTATAAAACGTTATTTTCATAATAAATTGATCATATTGTACGAATGACCTTGTTATTGATTCCCGAGCAAATTCAAACGTTGTGCGTACTCATACTCGAACGTTGATGGAAATACTAACAAAAAGAAATATTTTGGCACTCGACTATCCGTGCTGTGTCTTCTAAATATAGCTTACAATATGTTTAAATGAGAGTAACGGGTTCTGGAACTAAAACAAATACTATTAGAATTTGTTTACAAGTGTGTTAAGAGTTTCAACTATGTGTTGTTGTAATTTATGTTCATACTAGCTGATCCGTGCGCGCGTTGCCACGCCATCTATGGAAAATTGGCCGTACCAATTCAAATCTAGAACAAATTTGGTTACCTCAGATTCTAATGACGCAACCTTTTAAAAGATAGACACTTCCTATCACGCAATGAAAGCTCTCAAAAAGCAATTTTTTCCCCCGTTTTTGTTACATTTTTCATTCATACTCCGCTCCTGTTGATAGTAGCGTAATGTTAAATAGCCTATAGCCTTCCTCGATAAATGGACTATCAACAAAGAAAGAATCGTATAATTCGGATCAGTAGTTCCAGAGATCCTTGCGTTCAAACAAACAAACATACAAACAAACAAACAAACTCTTCAGCTTTATAATATTAGTATAGATGAGCGAAAGCGCAATCATTTTTATTTTCATCTAACCTACTTTCTACTAATGTTATAAATGTGACAGAATGTTTGTTGCTCGATTTCGTGAGAACTAATGGTCAAGTTAACGATCCTAAGACCTATTCTCATACTAACCAAAAATTGTAATAAGAATAAGTATAAGTATATCTAGTAAAACAAAAGAAAATATTAAAATTGGTAGAGCCGTTTCGGAGAAGTCCGTGACATGTGATTTGAAATATTAGAAAGAATCATGAAGCCATGATGTTAAGTGCTTACCATCTCTTATGAACATCTGTAGGTAATACCAAATGCTTTTGCAGTACGTTGCTTCCCAAGGCGGAATCTTAAGTCGTATTTCGGATAGAAAATATCTGATGGCATAGTGCAGGCTAGGAATTTGTGGAACAACTATGTTTTACAACTTCCAAATACACGATAGTAATAGTCGGATGAATGTAACTGTATGAGATCTACACGCAAAACAAGTGAGTCTGGTGATTTATTGAATTCCCAGAATATTTACCAAATAACCTTAAATTTCCTTGACAACGTTATTAGTCATTGTTTAGTGCGCATTGTCTTCTATTAATGACTCGTATCCGGTTTATTACGAGTGTTTCCTCGCAATGGGGCGACTAATTGAACGAAATTTTCGGTTGTGTACTTAATTAACGACAAAATCGTTTCGGCTACATGAAACTGTACTTCGCATTTCACCTATGTACATATATGTATGACAATAAAAATTGTTCCCCAGAAAGAGAATATAGGTGTTATTTAGACTTAGGAACATAGTATGCTTAGTGCTTCCGCTAAGCCTTACAAAATTTTATTATACTCGTATTGTCCGAACCTGAAATCGAAAAATAACAGCGTTTCAAATTTGTGGGATTTCCAAAACGCGTATTCTTTTCGGCTTAGGACCAAAGAGTGACCTGAAAGTTGATTGTTTCTATTAAAAATTATTATTATTATTTATTATTATGTGCCTGTCTTGTCCCAATGTTGGGCAAAGGCCTCCCTACCCTCCTTCCACTTTTCCCTATCAACGGCTAACACAGTCCAATCTTGCCGATATTCGTCGAGGTCGTCTTGCCATCGTTTCTTTGGTCTGCCGCGTCGTCGTTTGCGACCTGGCTTCCACTGCGTGGTAGTTTTGGCCCAATGATCATCCGACATGCGGCAAGCATGTCCAGCCCAATCCCACTTCAAATTGGCTGCTTTTTGAGTCACATCGGCTATTCCGGTTTTAGAACGCAGTATGGTGTTTTGTATTCTATCCGTTAGTTTTACTCCGAGAATACTGCGCTCCATAGCCCGTTGGCAAACAGAAAGGTCGGACTTTTGACTTTTAGTCAAAGACCATGTTTGTGCTCCATATGTTAAGATAGGGAGGATGCACATGTCCATGAGTCTGCGTTTTAGGGATAGAGACATATTTCCCTTCATGAGTTCTTTCATGGACCAATAGCTCTTCCAGGCGTTTTCGATGCGACGTGAAACTTCTGCTTCTTGTCGCGCCTGGAAAGAGACTAATTGGCCCAAGTACACATACTCATGGACATACTCAATCTCAACGCTATCGACTAGGATCTTACGTTTTACACTGTTGGTCATAACCTTGGTCTTCGACATATTCATCTTCAGTCCGACGTTAGAGCTCGCTCTACTGAGGTCTTGTAGCATGTGACTCAAATTAGTTGCTGAGGAAGAAAAAAGGACGATGTCATCAGCAAACCGCAGGTTTGTTAGCCTCTTGGTTTCGATTTGAATGCCTCTTTCTTCCCAGCCTGGCGCCAATTTGCGGAAAACCTCTTCTAAAGTGGACGTAAATAGTTTTGGAGACAGCGGGTCACCCTGCTTGACTCCTTTATCGATGTGAAAGGATGGTCCTGTATTATTCAATTTGATGGAAGCTGTACTGTTGCGGTAAATATTCTTTAATAAATGGATGTAGGTTTCATTTACGTTTTGATTTTTTAATGCTTCAAAAATGGCGTTGTGGCTGATGCTGTCGAATGCTTTTGAGTAATCCACAAAAACCAAGTAAAGGGGTAGATTAAATTCGTTATGCTTTTCTATAATCTGATTAATTGCATGTAAATGGTCGGTGGTAGAGAGTCCTTTGCGAAATCCAGCCTGTTCTAGAGGTTGATGTCTGTCAAGAGTACCAGCTATTCTACTTTCAATTACCTTAATAAAAGTTTTATATAAATGTGATACAAGGCTAATTGGTCGGTAATTCTCGATATTAGATTTTTCCCCTTTCTTGTGTATGAGAATAATGTTGGAATGACAGAAAGAATCAGGGAATACGCCTGTTTGCAAAATAGAGTTGAAAAGATTTGTTATGTGCGGTAGCAATGTTGGTTCTCCAACCCTTAATGCTTCAGTTGTGATGTTATCGTGACCTGGAGCTTTGTTATATTTCATGTTGCGAAGCGCTATGTGTACTTCGTAACCAGTTATAGGAACAATATCTGAAGAACATGAATACTCAGATGTAATGCTTCTTGAAACTGTGGTTTCGGAATAAAGTTTCTTATAAAATTCTGTGCTGATTTGTAAAATCTTGTCTCGGTCTCCTTGTTTCACCCCCATACTGTCTTTGAGGCTTATAATAGATGATTTGCCTTGTTGTATTCCTTGTTTAGCAATTTTTAGAGATGTTCTATTTGCAATGGCAGTCTCAATGAGATTAATATTGTACTGTCTCAAATCTTTGCGAATACTTCGCTTTACTGCTTTGTCTATTTCTTTGAATTCTTGAGTATGAAATTTAAGTTGTTGTCTTTTTTCGATGAGTTGTTTAGTTACTGGTCTCAGTCTCTGTTCTTTTGCATTTGTGTTCTTTATTTTATTTTATTTATTAAAAATTATAATAAGTAAATATTGGTCTACACACAACCGTAAAGCCACAAACTACGCAAAACTTATTCTATGCTAGCCAGATAGCCGATATAATATAATATTTTGAATACATAGATACACTCAACACAGAAAAAAACATTACACAATTGTTTGTCCTGGCTCAACATCACACAAATTAATGTTTGGTCCGACCAAATCACACGTGAGTTACCCGTTGACTTAATTAAATATGTGAAACAACTACGTTAGTTTTCATACTATAAATCTACGAAAATTATAAATGCGAAAATTTGAATGTTTATCGCTCAATCACTTGGTACACATGGCTGTTTTTTATCACAAGAAAGTACCGGGAACGGGAACTATCCGGGTAAAATTAACAGGTGTGATTGACAGGAATGATGACGACAGGGTAAAAAATATACCATTCGAATTAGTCCGTCAGGTAGATTATGGAAAAATATGGAACATGTATTTTTTGTTTTATCAAATAGGGTACCGGACTGGGTCAAAAAATACACCATCCTAATTAGTCCGTCAGCTAGATCATGGAAAAATATTGGACACGTATTTTTTGTTTTTTCATAATATTAAAAATCGTCAAAGATATAGACTGCCATCAAACTTCGAGAGCGGGGGGTCGCGACGTCACTCGTGAGTTAAAATCGTACTCACAAGTGACGTCACCCGAAACTTCTAAACACTGTACCTTCGTCATTTTTTGTTTGTGAAACATAAGAAATAAAGTAGCCAAGTGCGAGTTGGACTCGCCCATGAAGGGTTCCGTTCCAGCAAGTAACATAATATACATAGTATACATAGTTCTTGTAGTTCGTTGTAACTTTGATCGAAGTTTTAATAATAGTGCATTTATGACGTACTAAAAAAAAACTACTCATCAGATCGAGTTCAAACTAATTTTCGTTGGTAGTTTTCATGGTAATGTACATCATATATTTTTTTTAGATTTTCCATTCTCATACTTTAGAAGTTAGAGGGGGGGGGGACACACATTTTACCACTTTAGAAGCGTCTCTCGCGCAAGTTATTCAGTGTAGACAAAAATTATATTAGAAACCTCAACATCATTGTTTAAGACCTATCGATAGACACCCAACACGTGTAGGTTTGATGAAAAAAAAATTTTTGAGCTTCAGTTCTCAGTATGGGGGGCACCCCTAATTTTTGTTTTTTTTAAAAACTTTTGTAAAAATCGTAATGCGGTTTACAGAATACATCTACTCACCAAGTTTCAACAGTGTAGTTCTCATAGTTTCGGCAAAAAGTGGCTGTGACATACGGACGGACAGACAGACAGACAGACAGACAGACAGACAGACAGACAGACAGACAGACATGACGAATCTATAAGGGTTCCGTTTTTACGTTTTACGGAACCCTAAAAATACGTTTACAATATCTTTTAATAATCTAACTGACGGATTGATTTTTTTTAATCGTCCCGCCTATTTCTATTGGTTTTGCTTGATATATTCGATTTCTGAACATGTCAACTGTCTCCTTGTTCCAGTTCTTAACTTGACCTTGATCGACTTGCCCGGGCTAACGAAGGTGCCGATCGGTGACCAGCCGATCGACATTGAGCAGCAGATCAAAGGCATGATCTTCCAGTTTATCCGCCGCGAGTCGTGCCTCATCCTCGCAGTCACGCCCGCCAACACCGATTTGGCGAACAGCGATGCCCTCAAGCTTGCCAAGGAGGTGGACCCACAAGGTAATTGCTGTTGTAGGCTCTGATAGCTGCTGTTCTGTATGTTGTATGTGTGATGTTTCTGGGTGATTGCTCACTTTTGAGTCTCAAATTCTGATGGGTATTTTATAATATTACCTGTATTATAAGTAGCAAATAAGTTGCCAGAAAGAGGTCTGCCTACCAAAATTCCGACAGTCTTAAAACTCGTGGCCTATAAATACGCCGCATACTATAAAGAATACTTATTTACGGTTTTGTAAACTTAATACTAGAAGTATCTGTCTGCGGTCTGCGGAAAGTCTACGTAATTCGCCGCGGCCGTAATAAAATTAAAACTTTTTATACATAGGAACACCAAGACAGAACAAATATTTGTATTCATCACATAAATATTTGCACTCAGTGTGAATCAAAACTAAGACCTATGGCTTCGGAGGCAGACTTCTTACCATATAAGCAACCAGGCTACCAGATGTACCAAACCGCACTAAGCCAGCGTGGTGGGTTATAGCCTTGACTCTTTCCTTGCGAGAGAAGGGCCCGAGTTCCAGCAGTGGGAACATTTAGTGGGCTGTTTATGCAGCAGATGAAACTTTGGTAGATGGCGATTTCTTCCGTGTCTGATATAAAGGGACTACTCCCCAGGTCTCCGCACAATCGGCGTGATCACCAAGCTCGATCTGATGGACGAGGGTACCGATGCCCGCGATGTCCTGGAAAACAAGCTTCTTCCTCTTCGGCGCGGCTACATCGGCGTCGTCAACCGCTCCCAGAAGGATATCGACGGTCGCAAGGATATTACCGCTGCTCTCGCAGCTGAACGCAAGTTCTTCCTCAGGTATCCTACTCTCACCTAGACCTAGAAATTCCAAAATGTGACTGCTATACGCTTTTACCATCATCGTCATCTACAGCTTTCTCTAGTCCACTGCGGGGTATAGGCCTCTCTTTTATCATGTCATCTACTTGCTTCACATTTTGAAAACTTGAATGAAATAATTTGACTCCATTTCAGCTGAAACTGCGGCAATATGTGACTGTTCATTCAGTAAATTCTAAGACTACTTAATGCTTTCCATACTCGTTCGCTTAATCATATGGTAGTATTGTGTTATCTTACTATATTGTCCACCTACTTCCAGTCACCCATCATACCGCCACCTGGCCGACCGGCTGGGGACGCCCTACCTCCAGCGAGTGCTGAACCAGCAGCTCACGAACCACATCCGAGACACCCTGCCCGGGCTCCGAGACAAGCTGCAGAAGCAACTCCTCACCTTGGAGAAGGACGTGGACCAGTACAAACATTTCCGGCCGGACGACCCGTCTATTAAGACCAAGGCTATGCTACAGTGAGTATAAAGTATATGCGACTATGTACTGTGGGGACTTTATCCGGGCTATTATCTCCTAAAAAATAGTGTAAAAAATAGTGTAAACGGTACAAAATGTGTTCTCACTGCTGGGACTTTTCTATTGCAAGGAATGAGTCGAAGCCGTAACGCAACAAGTTCGCCAAATTCGGGTTGACGAAGGAAGCATAATCTTGAAATATTCTTAGACTTTTGGAACATGCTGGTTTCCTCACGATGTTAAAGCCAGTAATGACGACAAACTTGTACGGTTGGAATTGGAAAAATACTCAGAGATGCAGGCGGGATTCGAATCTACGACTTCAAGGTTTGTGAATAGCATGTTATAGCCAATAGGCCACAATGACTTCAATAAAAAACGAGAATCCAGAATTGTGTACTTCGCAAATTGTGAAAATAATTTTTAAGGTGCATTATTCCTAGTTCATAATACACACACCAAATAGACTCTTAATATTAGTATAGACAGAAAAAAAAACTATTTCAATAAGATCGTTGATCATGTTTTGTTTCTCCATTTCATAAGAAACAATAGAATTGGATAAACTTTTGCCGCGGCAGCTCCTTGTTAGCTTCAAACTTTCATTCGATAACCGTCCTATTGTACATTAAATCAGAACTGAATATACTGCAGCAACTTCTCGTACACAATTCCAGAATGATCCAGTCCCTGCAGACAGACTTCGAGCGTACGATCGAAGGTTCTGGGTCCGCGCAGATCAACACTAACGAGTTGTCCGGCGGTGCAAAGATAAACCGACTCTTCCACGAACGCTTCCCCTTCGAAATCGTCAAGATGGAGTTCGATGAGAAGGAGCTTCGTAGGGAGATCGCATTCGCTATTAGGAATATTCACGGTATTAGGGTAAGTTTAAATCTATTGCCGACCATAACATTATCTGATCAATTTAAACGAGCAATTATTGGTATATTAATGGCATAGTTTCATCATCATTAAGTGGCAGTGGGCGGGGCACATAGCTCGCAGAACTGACGGCCGTTGGAACAAAAAGGAGTGGCGACCACATACCGGAAAACGCTGCGTTGGCCTCGCACAAGATGGACCGACGATCTGGTGAAGGTCGCCGGAAATTGTTGGATGCGGGTGGCGTATGACCGGTATTTGTGGAGATCTTTGGGAGAGACCTTCGTCTAGCTGTGGACGGCCTTTGGCTGATATGATGATGATGTTAGTTCATTGATGATAGTTTCATCAAGGAGAAGTTGTTGAGACGTGGCCACGACCCTCAGACACGAGGAGCACGACTCGAGGAGGAAGACAATTACCACTACGTTGTAGAGATATAACACTGGTTTGGTAGAGGATCATTTCATTAATTCTGTCTCTCTTCTTCTAGGTTGGTCTATTCACACCCGACATGGCGTTCGAGGCGATAGTAAAGAAACAGATCACTCGTCTAAAGGAGCCTACCATCAAATGCGTCGACCTTGTCGTTCAAGAACTCTCCAACGTCGTGCGCATCTGTACTGAGAAGGTAACGTTTTTATCCTTTGAGCACACGTTGTAGAAGTTATAGTGCTCTCCCACAATATTTGATAAAATATAAATCGGTAATTTTATCCGATAGGAGCATTTCTCGCTTATTATACGCTTATATTGTAGAAATCGAAGTTTCAAAATATTTGATCATCTGTCATGTGCAGATGCCTGTTGATTCTCAGATATAAGATTTTGTCAGGACCAATGGCTTTAACCATAGAGGAAAACATAAAAGGTGAAATTATGCTATGCATTAAAACTAATGTTTTTGATAGCACTTATAGCAGCAACATAAAAAAGTCTAAATCATTACTTAGCACTGCACAGCTTACGTCACTCAGAGATATACATGTTATAGATATAAAGTGTTTTATCTCTATGCCCTGTAATTTCACTGGAAACATTGCCCTTCAAACAGGAACACTGTGATATTGCTTCTTGGCGGTAGAATAACCGGCAAAATCGTCGTACTTACCTCCATACTCTGCAAAGAGTCCTACCATTACAGTATTCCATTTTACAGTGTCAGCTGTGTGTTACAGATGAGTCGCTACCCGCGCCTGCGCGAAGAGACGGAGCGCATCATAATGTCGCACGTGCGGTCGCGCGAACAGCAGTGCAAGGAACAGCTGGTGCTCCTCATCGACTGCGAGCTGGCTTACATGAACACCAATCACGAGGACTTCATCGGGTTCGCTAAGTAAGTGACGTGACTGCGAGGACCGGCACTTATTATTATAAAAAAAAAATTGAAGCTTCGCTATTACTGTCTCTGTCATTTCAGCAACAAAAGACAGAGCAATATCAAAGTTTAGACCGTTTTAGTTAGGTAGACCCTTTGATAGGTTACGCGAAACAGCTGCACGGTGCGCGATATATCTGTAGATGTTACTGGTACTGGAGAGGAAATGAAACCACGTCACTGTATAAACTGCTGACTATATTGATGTTAATTATACACAAGTGACGCGGGGCGAGAGACTAATCGCTCTACCGCTGTCATCTGCTTATATACTAAATCTTACCACATAAGTACGTGCTCTTAGCCCCTACATACACCCTTTTCTTAAAAAAAGGAGAAAAACATAAGCTAACAACATAAGATAACAATCCAAAAAAAAAATGTACTTATATCACAAATTGTTTACATTATAAAATAACTATCAACTCGTCACATGTTTTTTCTGCTTGTTATGCACATTTCCTTCCGTGCTAACCTTGGCATATTGACATCGAAAACGCTTTGCTCACTCAGCGTTCTAGTTTGCACTAATGACTATTGATTTATATTTCCTATTACGTGACGCATATCACTTGCAATCCAATCTTTAAAATGTACAATACCCTAATAAATCGCCAGAAGTTCCTTGTCGTATACACAGTACTTTTTCTGGGATTCCGTGGGCTTCTTTGCAAAAATAATCGAGGGTTCTCCAAAGACCCTTTTCCTTCTGTGCAATACCGCGCCTATACTAATGTCTGACGCGTCTGTCATAAGAACCTTGCCCCTGGACCCGGGTCCTATAGCTTGGCAGCATTTTGTAAGCTTTCCTTACTTTTCAACGCTCTAATTGCCTCTTTAGTAGCCCATATTGTCTCTTTTCTTTGCACATTGTCTGTCAATCTCTATCAAAAATTCTCTATACTCTTGCAGCGTTTGGTATGTATGCTCTATAAACATTTTACATACCCAAAAAACCTGCGTAACTACTCTACTGTCTCCGGTTTGAGATAGTCCTGAATAACCTTGACTTTGTCAGGCAAAGGACTTATTCCATTTTCCGAGACTTCGTAACATAAAAAATCTATTTTACTTTTCTCAACATACATTTTTTCAACTTCCATTTAATATATCTGTAAACGTTCAAATAACCTACGCAAATGCTCTTTATGCCAGGTTGCATTTCTCGAGCCAATTTATTATGTTATCTAAGTATCCAAGCAAAACTGATTGCTCGGCATTATTACCGCTGCCATTGACCTCATTATTCATTTGTTCTATGTCAGCTAAAACGTTCGTGTTTATAAATCTTTGAAACGTCTGCGCTGCATTTCGTAACCCAAAGGTCAATCTCGTAATTTCGAAAAATACCAAACGCGTAATAATTGCTGTTTTTCTATATCCTCTGTACTATTTTTCTACCGCCAGCTTAAAATTCCTTGAACAATCGGCTCCAATTATCGGCTTTTTAACATCGCATAGCAATTTTCTTGAACCGGAAATGGAATCTGCACAGCCACTCTGGATCACCTGGTGCCCTTTTCTTCCGCGAACCAGTCCTATTTTCGCTCCATTTTTGGCTGCTTCGGCTTCTTCCGCGTTCTTGGCCTTGAACCTTACTGCGTAGTGAAGCTACTTCTAACTCCAGCTTCCTGATCTGCTTGACTAGCTCCGTGAGAGGTAAATGGGGTACCTGTTCGTTACTCCCGGACACAGCAGCGATGTCGTAGCACGTGGTGTTCTCTATAATTTTGTTCTTGTTGCTAAGTTCTTGTCGCTCAGCACTATCCTCATAGACCTGCAGCAGTCGGTCCTTCCGCGCCGTATACTTGTTGTTAACCGGCGTCTGGAATGAGTCTCTCCCCAATTTTGATATAACCTTGTTGAACTTTCCTCCATCCCCTTGTTTCTGCGATGCCATCACTGCTTCAAACTGGGCCAACCATAACCGCGGCATGTCAACCCAAAAATCTGGAAGTCTCGTTGACACACCTATAGCGGCCAGGGCACAATCAGCGGAATTCGTTCGCTCGTCTTTCATGCCCTGCTGACCCACTTGCCCACTTACTGGTGCAGCGTGCGGAAACATTGTTCAAAAACAATTTACTAACGCAGTAACACCAACAAAAAACTTTCTGAATCTTCTCTTCAACTCACTGATCAATCGTCGGGGTCACCACTGTAACCACCACTGAACCACGTCGGCCTGGATCACGTCGGGGTCACCACTGTAGGTGTTACTGGTACTGGAGAGGAAATGAAACCACGTCACTGTATAAACTGCTGACTATATTGATCTTAATTATACACAAGTGACGCGGGGCGAGAGACTAATCGCTCTACCGCTGTCATCTGCTTATATACTAAATCTTACCACATAAGTACGTGCTCTTAGCCCCTACATATCGACCAATCACATCATGAGCGTGTTGTACGTTGAAATGCGTCTCCGAAAAATACGGGTACTTACGTCCGCTAGTGATGAGCGAAGAGATGGAGCGCACCGTAATGTCGCTCGTGCGGTCCTGTCTCTGTCATTTCATCAAGGAAAGAAAGAGTAGTATCAAAGCTAAGACAGTTACAGACCGGTAGACAGTTTTAGAAGTAGATCCTCTGATAGGTTACGCGAAACAGCTGCACTGCGCGCGATATATTGACCAATCGCATCAGAAGCGTGTTGAACGTTGACATGCGTTTCCGAAAAATACGGGTACTTGCGTTAGTATTAGTTTTTGAAGCGATAACTTCTTATGGGAAGGTAAAACGCTTCGTTACGTAACGCATTACGGCGCCTGTCTGGCTTCCCTTTCTCTTACGCATTCGGCAGCGGTAGTCAGGCTCCTCCTCTCTCGCTCTAACCAACAGCGCTAGCCGTATTTCGGACAGACGCTTACCCCTCTCCCATATGTGTCGTAACCTTCTTACAAAATGGATGTAAGTTTCTCGAGTCCAAGGTTATCATGCTTGGCTAGAAAATACCTACAACCACATTTATCCACACTTCGTTTGGACACCCAGGTTTAAAGCTGGCTGAAACACCGCAAGTACTTTATCTACAGTTGTATAGAAAATATACCACTTTCCGCACCGTGCGAAAGCAACGTACCTAGTTCCAGGTTCGTTATTAGAACGGAATAGATGGGCTTAGGTCGAAAAATTCCATCCCGGTGTTCTAATTTTCTATGCATTTGCTAACATTTACAAGCGAAGGCGTTTGAGTACTTACTTAATACTATGGGAAAATAAAACAGGAATCTCACATGTAATGTATGCCGATGGTGCTTTCCAATGGGATAAATCTTACCAAAAAGTAACCAATCGTGCTACAATCACGTTAGTTTACACAACATAAGTGTTACTAATGTTGGAAATACCAGTATCGCGCACCGTTCAGCTGTTTCACATCCAGTGTGATGCTTTAATTTGAATCAGTAAAATTATACAGTCTGAGAAGATCCATCGTGTCCATAAGATACAAAAGAGGTGGTGCAGTACATGCCAGTACGGTAATAAATATTGATAAAATGAGTCGGCAGGTTTGCTAGTCCCTTCCCTCTCTGCTAAAAAAAGTCAATTAGTTTTTTAATTTCTTCAATGAAGACAATAATTACAGGGCTAAGATATGTTGTAAAACGCCTTAGTGAAGAAGAGCACAGTGCTAGTGATTTGGACTCTTCATGATCTATTTTAGCTGCTTCACACTGTGATCTTATGGTCAAATGCGTTGCTTACCAATAGGTGCATGTCTTCCTTGTCCGGTCACTGTATGTTTGTTACATTGGTTTTGGACTAATATTTAATTTGCATATTATTTAGTGGTAAAATAATGATACTGAGATAATGTATTGCATTACATATTATGTCATATTTTATCCTGATGCTTATTATTTTATGGTAAATAATCGCCTATAGGAAACCAGTACCCAGTTTCCTTAAAGAAATGATGTCATATTGTGGATTTTCTATCTTACTTAATCCGACATGTTATGTCCATAAAACGCAAAATAATGACAAAACAAATGTAAATATTTTTTTTATCATTGGCACAGTTATGGTTGATGTGTATTGTCATGTGAGAAAGTTTAAAAACGGTTTTATTTATGGATCTGTTAATATTGTTGATGGCTGTTACAAAATTTTACTGATTTAAATTAAACCTCCATTTAGGTGTTTTGCATTGTGACGTCATTGTGTGTCTCGCACTGTGCAGTGTTTGTAGTTCACTTGTTTCTTCAAAACTATATGGCGTCTAAATGTTTGTTCTTGGTCGGGGCTCCGGATAACCAACTGGGATAACACATGTGTGTAGCCGGCATACGCAGACCCCGCATTTCGCTACGATAAAACGTAATCATTGGTCAAGATATATTGGCGATGGTTTGTGTTCCCTTTATTGGTCACTATGAGTAAGCCTTAAGCAGGCTTAGCTGACCTAGTCATAGTTAAGAAGGTAATAATAATTAATTGACCACGGTATTAATCAATAGGCATTATAATTGCCACCTTAAATTCAGTGACATTAAGTTGAAAGTAAAACCATGTTCAAAGAAGGAACCATATAACTATTTATATTACATACTGCTATTCATTAGAGTTAACCAATTCGTAATCTGGATATTGAGAGGTCTAGGTAATGAAGTATCAGCTGTAAATGTATTGAAATAGAAGCTGTAAGGATGTATAATTTATTTCAATTTAAACATACAACTTACAGGTAATATATCTATACCAAGAGAGATGAAATGTAATCTATGGGATAATCCATTTATTAATATTATTTAGTTTAAATCCGTTCAGTAATTACGGAGATATATATATGTATATTGGTCGACAATTCACACACAACACCATCTGACCCCAAAATAAGCAAAGCTTGTATGATGGCGGCCAGATAGCTAAATACAATAGGATATACAATAGATAGGAGATACAAGGAAACATACATAAACACACACTCACAAACCCACAAACTATCGCCTTTATAATATTAGTGTGATCAAGTGATCATACCTGAAGTTGCGTAGTAATGTGGTTACGTGAAAAAAAAAACTATGTGATTTTTAAACAGTGTATAATAACCTTTTCTCCCAATATAGTACGAGAAAGGTAATAGAAAGGTTTGATGAATATTCTGTGTTACAAACCAAACCTTAATTTGACATAATGTACTAAAATGTGATATTAACTTTGATAATAATCGATATTTCGACTATTTTTGGTTTTTGGTGTGTATTGTTTTTAACAATTGTCTGTTGAAGCTTAACATTTCACTGTACCTTGGCTGCTTTGGTGTTTATGTCTAAATTACGTTTTGATTAATATTAATATCTTTCTATTTATATATCTGTAGTGAGACCAACTTATCTGATGAGATTAAAATTAATGTGGTTTTTTTTTGTAAAAAGATTACTGTTCGGGAAATTTTGATGTGTTTTAAGCTCTAACATTCTTTTAACCCATCACGATTGTCCACTTATTAATATTTACGAGATTATTCCGGAGTTCCCGATATTTCGATGCAGCTTCGTGCTCCCTTTTCACGGGTTAACTCTGTTTTACGTAATTTAATAATACTTGAGTGTGATGTGTCCTGCAAAATTATACAGATAAGTTCGTCGTACTGTTTAACACTGATTTAATCTCATTAACTAAACCGTTCAAACAGGGTAGTTCGAAATTTAATGCGGTTCTCTAATGTATGAATTTATTTAGTTTATTAGTAAAGTTGACATACATATAGTATGTAGAGTGAGAGCCTGTGACTGCCAGACTTTTATCATTTTATTTATAAATGTATATCTACTGATGTTATTGCGTGCTTTCAACCCGAACACAAGCTTGTTAATACTATAAATTGTATTGCAGAATGCTAAAGTAAAGACGCTTTTCAGTGGGCCAGTTAAGTTTGTAATTCTTTGAAACTTTAAATGTATCAAATAACAATGCGTAAATTTGATATATTATTTACTTTTGAATATAACTATAGTAGATCCAACCGTTTATTTTCTTTTTGACAGCACCAATAGAACGTAACTGCGTCATGTTACGCAAAAGTTTACTTTTAAATGCGAGGTTTAAAAAATATGACAACTGCTTAAATTTGCTCCTTGATCCCGTATAATAATCATCTTTAAGAAAATTGAGTCCATAAGTGCAGTAGTTTTTTTTATAAATTACATAAAATAACAAACGTTTTTAAAAATTTACGGGTTATTCTATGGGTTATGTTGATAGCCATAGAACGTAAATTTTTAAAAACGTTTGTTATTTTATGTAATTTATAAAAAAAACTACTGCACTTATGGACTTATACGGGATCAAGGAGCAAATTTAAGCAGTTGTCATATTTTTAAAACCTCGTATTTAAAAGTGAGCTTTTGCGTAACATGACGCAGTTACGTTCTATTGGTGCTGTCAAAAAGAAAACAAACGGTTGGATCTACTATAAGTCATCATGTTTATCCAGATACGCAACCTCATGGTATGTTTTCCTGAAGTATAATTTTAAATTGGCCGCTATAAAGTATGTGTCGGTACTGTTGCATACTATCACACATTTGAATTATTGTTGTTGGTTTCACTTTTTTATTACCGGAATGTGTAAGTTTGTGAGCCAGTAATTACTAAAGTCGCGATGAGTCGAATTTAAACGTAGCCCATCGTTCGTACATGTAGCTAGAAGCGTACGTTGAGACACGATTCAGCATGTATAAAATGAAAAGCATCTGGCAGCCACGGGCTGTTAAGCCCATACTTAAACGTAAATAACTCAGATATTCGAAGGTCCTCATTAAACATCGAGTAGGCAGGCTTATTAACTAAAAGTAACTACAGCGATCAATACTTGTAATACAATTAGTCGTAATATCCAATGAATTAATTAGTAGCCAACTTTTTGGTAGCATGTTAGTGAAATCGCTTGACAATCAATACTTACGAGTACAGCCTGAAATGCTTAGAAATAGATAGATAGATTGTGTCCGATTGACTTACAAACTATGTCGTTAATCAACTTGTTAATGTTTTAATCTAGTTACGTTTAAATCACAAAAATATAATATTTAAATAATATAGATTTAATTTAATAGATTTAATATAGATTTAAAGGAAGCTCTAATCTAAAACATGCTACCCTTCACTCCACGGGATTTCTCATGCCCGTTTGTGCTTGAAACCGCTGTCGTAAAACAATGATAAATGAAAGCCGTTCTATAATAACAATGTACATAGTTCAACGATTTTGCCAAAGGATATCACCATAGCAAAACAAATCTTGTTACATGACACACTAGGTTACGTATCCACAAATTACGTCATACGATTTGCATGATGTTTTATCCCTCCCTTGTCCTTGTCACAGCTGGTGCTATATGTGACACTCCTCTTTCCCTAGAGTGACGTGACCCGTTTTCTTCCCGTAACGTGCGGCAAAATTATTAGAGTGCCCCCTCATGTTTCCCTATTGATCAAGTTTAAATACCTATATAGGTAGGCGTACCGTTAACTGAGTCCTCGCCTGCGTGGTACAAGAGCGGGTAGGTAAGACGACAACGGGGACTGTGTGAGGTTCGGGCGGGGGACGATCGTAGCTATCCTTTCGCCCGCACCTCTCCCTTCTACCGCTTAACTACACCAGCTTTGGCTTTGTTGTTGCTGTCTCTATCATTTCAAGTGAAATGAAAAGAGAGAGCAATATCAAAGCTAAGGTTGCTTTAGTTAGGCCGTAGTTCCATCCTCGATTTAGACCCACCTTCGCTCTCTTAGTACCCCGTAGACGGAAACACAGTTACGCGCTTAGCTGTAGTAATTATAATAAGCCTGCCGCCCGTTTCGTCCAGTCTATGGGAACGTCCGTAGGCTAGAGACAACGTCTAGAAGTGAGACGGATAATATGTTAAATGTAAAACAAGTCAACTGGTTGCCCCCAGCGCTCAGAACCAGTCGGAGAACTCGGTCAAGTCGGGCCATCGCGCACTCGGCAACCAGGTCATCAGGAAAGGGTACATGTGCATTCACAACTTGGGCATCATGAAAGGTAAGATGAACAATACTAAATGTGTCTTTTTGAAGCCCTGTGTTTTTTAAAGCTTGCTTTCCTGTTTTTAATACTGTAGCGCCTAATAGCGCAATTATAAAGTAGTCTCTTTCTATAGAAGCAATTTCGCTGCTGATTGGTAAAAATACAAAAGTAGTGTGTTGTTCCACAGTCTAGACGTTCTTATCGCAAAAGTGGAGTCGCAAACCTACTCGTTCCAAGTCTTTTTCAACGTTAGCCATAAGACGATGGCGCTTTTTCGAGATAAGAGCAGTCCGATAGAAAACAGGCAATGTGGTATTGGATCTAGCAGCTCAGTGGCACACTACCCGAAATGTATCCGAAAAAAAACTCGTTAAGCTAGTCGTAATTATATATGTATCTGTACAAAAATATGTTGTCCCAGGAGGTTCCCGCGACTACTGGTTCGTGCTCACATCTGAGAACATCTCGTGGTATAAAGACGAAGAGGAACGAGAAAAGAAATATATGCTGCCTCTGGACGGGCTCAAGCTCAGGGATCTGGAGCAAGGGTTCATGTCGCGAAGGCACATGTTCGCTCTCTTCAACCCTGAGGGCAGGAATGTTTATAAGGTTCGTGGAAGGAACAATTATCATTACTGATATTACCTGCATTACTAAAGTAGCGTTTGCGTTTAGCTTATTAAAGATTACAGAAGACAGTGGCCAGATATGGCGACGGCAGGAGCAGTAGATCTCTGACAGATTGGTTGCCGATCGCCGATAATTGTACCGTTGGTCGAGCACCAGTCAGATGGATCGACGACATCAGTTCCGTAGCGAGGTTCCGTGGCGTGGATGAAATGGACTCAGACTAGACATCAATGCCACAAGGGAGAGGGATCCTATACCCAGCTGTGGATAAATAGGTACATCGATAAACAGGTTGAAAATGATGATGAGTGGATAACTCGCCCACTCTGGGCTTAAGTACCCCGTCGCCGATACTGAACTCAATCTTTTTGTTTGAAATGTTTGCACTGGACCGCATTCTTGCCTTATTTTATACAGCAATAGAACTCACTTACATAGAAGAAACCGATTTTCTCTTGAAGACGCCCAGATTATGTTCATCTGGGAATATGCACTCAGGGCAATGTGTTCCACAGTTACTATGTTTTTATTACAAAGGTGGAATCAAACCTCTTCGTTCGAGTCTTTGGAACATCAGCCATTAAACAATGTCCCTTTTTAGCTACCACCAGTCCGATAGAAAAAAAGCATGGTGGTATCACTCACTGCACGCTTTTCGCAATAAATGCTGGGTTAGTAATGGATGAACCTTGCTCATTTAAGGCCTTCCTCACTCTGATATTGAAACCGATCTCTTAGGGCGTTCTAAATGGAAGGGATGCCTCATACGAAATCAATCTGTGCAATTAGTAATAAGGTGAATAATTTGTCGATTCACAGGATTATAAACAACTAGAGTTATCATGCGAAGCCGTGGACGACGTCGACGCATGGAAAGCGTCCTTCCTTCGCGCTGGCGTCTACCCAGAGAAGACATCGGAAGCCGCCAACGGAGACGAGGTACGTATCAATTTTGACGAAACGTATACGACCACTTTTCTATACTGCCTGTGTTCTCTCTTTATCTACCCTCCTTCCTTTCTTCACACTATACTTCCCGTTACGTAATTTTTGGCTTATTTAACCTATTGCTTTATAACAATCCGCATATACCTATAACTGGTGTGTATATGTCAGTTTTATTATAAGATCTGTTGTTTTGCCATGCCATACAGAGTGAAGGAACAGAGGTTTGTGTATGAAGCTTCGAACGATTACATACATACACACGACATGGACACTTGTGAATTTCATGAATAGATTCTGTTTCTTGTCTTTGTTTTTTTTTTTTAATAGTACTTACTAATATGTTTGTGTACTCATTTTGTTTTGTTGATAAATATTTACAGTTTTGTTTTTAATACTGTTTTTGAACTGCACTGAATCGTAGCATGTGTTTACATTGCAATCGCTCGAATTGTATATCCACTAATCACAACATAACAATACTCACGCCAGTTTTAATATCATTTGTTTTTAGACGTGTACATTACTTAGGAGTTTTTTTACATTCACCAATATGCGTGCACTGACTGAACCAACAACCTCGCGATTGACCTTCTTGTCTCATTTTAGCTAATTAAACAATAAACAGTATGAATAAGACAAGTTAAGACTTTGTGAAGGTTTTTTTGTTTAATCAGTACACGACGATTAGTCACGGAGGAATGCTGATTTATAACGGTAGCAGTTATCGCTCTGAAAATAAAAAAAGAAACTAAAATAAAAATACATACCTTATTATTTTCAAGCTTTAATACTGTTACGTAATCGGCAACTCTGTAAAACAGCATGAAGTATGTCCGTAATTACTTGACTTTAAAATAGAACGAAAGCTCATTTTGGTTAAAGTTGCCATGTTTCGGCCAGTAGATGGCAACAATATATTTCTTAAAACTATCAGATACATAGTTATTAACGTATAATAGACTGTTGAAGTGTCTGTGGGGTTTGATTTTATTAAAATAATTTTGTCCATTTCTTGATTTGTTAGCATGTTGATGTTTTATTTTTTTATTTTTAGTTATTTCCATCTTCCCAGGGTTTGAGGGAAAATAAAAGAGTAAGTGCAGATCGAATTTCAAAGGCTTTGTTTGACGAATTTGGTACATGGGTGGTTTGGTATAGAGTTGAAAATGATTTGGAGCATGTTTGAAAATATCGTTGCGTTTTAAAGAGTTTTCCATTGTGAAAGTCATAGGTTGTGGTGTTTTTTTAATGTTTACGGCATGGATCTGAATATTTTATTTGTATATTTTTTAAATCTACTAATGATATTTGGGAATGGTTGGTGAGTATTGTAGATGTAACATTTAGGCGCTATATAATTGTGACCAAAATAATTATAAAAATAAATTAAACAGACAAAGACATAGCTAAACATATTATTAGGTTTTTATGTATTTAAGCAAAACATTTTGTCATGCTATTGTTTTGTCGGGTGCAAAAACACAAGTCAATTTAAAGACAGTGCGATAATTATATTGCATTAAGCATATAGCTTTAAATAATAACGAAGATACAATAATTTAAGCGTTTTTGCTTATCGCATGTGTTAAGGATAGTCATCCTCATCCTGTCATTAGACATTAAGATCGAGCCAACAGTTTTGGGGTAAAAGCCCGCTTTAAGGGGGATGATCGTCTTGTCATAATAGACCAGAGAAGTTTCAACTAATCGTTGTTATAAGGTTGAATTTTCTTGATTTAAATAATATTCATTTTTTATTAATGTTTAAAATTGACAGATTTTATATATTAGATGACCAAGTTAATTTATTTATATCCCCCCAGTTCAGTATCTTTACAAAATTTTTATGAATTCACATTTGTCAATATAGTTAACATTTAAGTATGGTCTGTCTTCAATTGACGTTATGCGAACTTTTGAATAACATTTATATCTTATGTTAAAAATGCTGCTGAAAAAGTGCTAAGTAAACCAACGCTTTATAAATTAGATGCTATATTGCCTGAATATGCATTAATTTAGGGAACCGTCAAAGCTGGACTGTACAAATTTAACCGCTACATGTTGGCGCCATATCACATGTACAAAACATGGATTATTTCATTGTCATAAATAGTATTGTAATCATTGCACAGTATATTTCAACCCAACACATTAAATTAATATGGATATACGCTATCTGAAGAAGCATTTGAGTAAATTAACTGTATTTACGTCTATCCACTTGAGCAGCCTCATGACTTACTATCTCGTCCAAACCCTCCATCTATCTAAAGAATATTCACTAAATTCAGCAAAAGTTAACTAAGACTTAATCATTACATTACATGTAAAATTAACACAGGAACACAATAAATAAAACAAGTGTAATAACTGTCTGTCTTATCGCTGAGAGCGATTGCTTCCAAGCTTTGAGATTAAAAAATGATTGTCGGAAATGTTATTGACGGGGTGTGCAAATAAAATTCAATTTTATCAACGCTTTTAATCGTCATTGTCATTTCCAATGCTTCTGGACCTACAACCAAATAGTTTAAGATTACTGTTCGCTGTTCGGTCCGTAGAATAGGCGACGAAATGAATGGAATTGACTTAAGCTTACAATATATCATGTGATTTTTCTTTGCAAGAACATAATTATGTAGGCGTCAACGTTTTTAAATTTAACTACGATCCAAAGCGATATCAATTTGTCTTTATGTGCTCTAGTGGATATATGACAAAACTTTACGAAATACGTTCAAATGCCGCTTTGTAGAACATAACCATGTTAATTGAAAGTCTACCACATCAACCATCGTTTCAACGTCCAGTCGTTTATTTCCAGAACTCCGACAGCGCCGGCACTAGCAGCATGGACCCTCAACTGGAACGGCAGGTGGAAACCATTCGCAACCTAGTGGACTCTTACATGCGCATAGTGACGAAGACGACGCGAGACCTCGTGCCCAAGACGATCATGATGATGATCATCAATAACGCCAAAGATTTTATCAACGGGGAATTGCTCGCGCATCTCTACGCTTCGGGTGATCAGGTATGGATTTTTTTGGTTGTGTTTTGGTGCATTACTAATGCTGTTTCCGCTGATTTGTTGATAAATGATGACGTCAAAAAGATAGTAATTCAAAGTAGTACAAGCGTTGACTGTGAACGGGACGTATTAGGTAAGCGGTGTGCGCGTGCATCGTACAAATGTACAACCTACTCTCATAATTTTTCCCAAATGCGCCAAAAAAAGTATAACTTCAAAAATGTTCTCTACTCCTCCTTATTTTTCTACTAATCCAAGAAACATGTTTATAACAAGAACAATTTTTATTTTGGTCTTGATTTTTAAATTGATTTACCCCCGACTATCTTGGATTTGAAATTTGTACAGTGTTCTACTAGTAAAGCTTTTTCATTTGATACCCATATTGTGGGAGTTGTGAAAAAAATGTAATTCGCATTATTGTGGTGGCGGCCATCTTGGATTTGAAATTTGTCATAGTATTCTAGTTGTCAAGCCGTTTTGTTTAATACCCTATATTGTAAAAATATTTTTTTCCGCCATTTTGTGGAGACGGCCATCTTGAATCGATAAAGATAAAGATAAAGATATATTTATTTGCATACAACATGAGTGAGTTTTGTACAAGATGTGCACATAGATGTTACAATAAATAGTGTTGCAATATCATGCTGTGCCGGTTAGGCGTACAAATGTCAACTAGCACACGTGCTCACACAAAAAAAGAATTTAAATTTAATTAAAATAAACAAGTCACAGTTACATCAAAAAATATTAACCAAAAATATGCTTAAAATAATAGTTAAAATAAATCAAATGTCACAACAGTTCAATAATAAATAATTAAGAAATTCATAATTTAGTAAGTATAAAATGTCTATAATTTGTTTTTTAAAAAATCGTTAATTGAATAATAACATTTCTGTACCAACAATGCTTTAAGTTTTTTTCTAAATTGGTTTGTATTTAGCTCCCTTATTGGCTTTGGTATCTTATTGTATACAATGGGTCCCATGCATACAATATTATTTTGCATCAGAGTTGTCTTGCCTCGATATAGGCTCCTTTTATCTTGGTCACGACGATTTCTTACAATATAATCAGAGAGTCTAGGAAATCGATCTCTGTTTAACTTTACAAATATCGCTGTTTCTAAAATGTATAGGCACGGAAGTGTAAGAATTTTGTGCTTAGAAAAATACGGCTTACAACTGTCCCTTCTTTTAAGTCTAAACATACCCCGAATACAGCTTTTTTGTCTTCTAAAGAGAATGACCTTATTTGTTGAGTTTCCCCAAAAGATAATACCATATCTTAAGATAGACTCTACAAGCCCGTAGTACGCAGCAAGCAAGGAATCCGTATTTAAAATAGGAGTCAAACGCCTTAGAGCATAAGTTTGGCTGCTAATCCTTTTTGCGAGATTGTCAATTTGTGGTTTCCAATTTAATTTCCTATCTATAGTTATTCCGAGGAATTTGCCAACTTCCACTTCTTTTACCTGCATATTGTCATACTTAACGTTAATATTGGAAGTATTTAGTCCTAGTTGTCTAAAATGCATTATATTAGTTTTCGTCAGATTTATTCTTAGATTGTTGTTGTCAAGATATAAAATAGTTGATGTCAAGGATTTGTTGATGTCTTCTTCGTATGTGTCAAGAGTTTTACAAGCTATTGTAATAGTGCTGTCATCAGCGAATAATGTCATATGGGATGAGATACGGCATTAGGAAAATCATTGATGTATCCAATAAATGCTAGTGGACCCAAGGTGCTGCCCTGCGGAACACCATATTTCACAGCGCGTTTACAAGATCGTGATATTTCTTCAATTTTGGTTTTCATATTTACTCTACTAATTTCCGTAACTTGGTCTCTTTCAGCTAGGTATGACTTTAGCAATTCCAAAATGTTACCCCTTATTCCATACGCCTCCAATTTGGCAGTCAATATACTATGATCCACATAATCAAAAGCCTGTGTTAAATCACAGAAAATAGCGCAAACTGGCAACCTTTTGTCGACACACTTTAAAACCGTACTAAGGAAATCATATATAGCTAGATTAATATTTTTATTTTTCCGGAAACCTTTTTGCTCGTTACACAGAATATTGTTTTTTTCTAAATAATTGTTGATTCCATTATAAATGTATTTTTCAAATATTTTAGAAAATATTGGTGTGAGTGCTATTGGCCTGTAGCACTCAATTGCCAGTTTATTATCTTTTTTGAACAACGGTTTGACAATGGTAGTTTTCAATGATTTAGGAAACGTTCCAGTTGAAATACAAAGGTTTAGTATGTAGCTCAAAGGTTCACATACGAACTTACTAACTGACTTTATTATTTTAGTCGAAATTTCGTCAATACCTACACTATTCGTGTTTTTCAGGCCAGTTATAATTTTTTCTATGTCTCGAGGAAGACTTGGAGCCATGAACATAGAATTCGTACTCTTTTTTATATTTAGTGTGATATTATTTCCGGAATTCGGAATTGGCATTATTTTGTCAACAAAAAAAATTATTAAAAGCATTAGCTATATCTGTCGGATCAGTTATATCATTATTATTATGTCTAATTTTGGTGATACTATCTTTAGGCATATTAAATTTATTTGTGTTAATTATTTGCCATGCTGTTTTCGATTTGTTATTTGATGATTTTATTCTGAAGTTATTTTGTGCTCGCTTAGTTAAATCAATATTTTTTCTAAGACGCTTGGAATAGTCAACATAATTAGTTTTATTATCCATTGTCGGATGGAGTCTGAACTTCCATAGTAATTTTCTTTTATTTTTGCTACAAACTTTTATGCCATGAGATAACCATTTAATAGGTCTGTTTGTTTTGATAACTACTTTTTTTAATGGGAAACACAGGTCATAGTACAATTTAAAGTTAGATAAGAAGTAATCGTAAGCTACATTGGCATCAGAGAAATCATACAGCTCCTCAAATGATATACCACTTAAACAATCTTGAAATTTTTTAATATTTTGTATGGAATAATCATGCTGTATTTTACGCCAATATTTAAGTAAAGAATTATGGACTGGAAATTTCATAATAAGAGCACTGTGATCTGATAGATCTAATTCATGCACTTCCGTTTTACATGACTTTTTGATATTATACGCCATATTATCAATACAAGTTTGACTTATAAATCGAGTTGGTTGTTTAACTGACAGTTTGAAATTGAACATCAATAAAATAGATTCAAAATCAGAACTTAGTTTAGAATCCTTCAGCACATTTATATTAAAATCGCCTGCTATAACAACTTGCTCATATTTTTTTGAATTTGTCAAGATCTACATTTTATTTAATTTATAGAAAAAAGTGTCTATATTCGTTGATTTGGGAACTCTATAAATACATATTATCAATAGCCTAAGTCTAATTAATTCGATTGCACAACATTAAAATACACCAGTCAGTGAAAGCTTTTTAAAGTCCAAAACTTCTCTCCACTGATGTCCGTTCTTCACCAAAATACACGCACCGCCCTTATTTATATTATCTCTGCAGTAAGATGCAGCCAGTGAGTAGTTAGGTACATTTACGTGCTGTTCATAGCCTGCTTTTACGTTATGCTCCGTGATACACAATATGTCTGGATCAATGTTACCTGTAATTTGATCTAGTGCAATTACCAATTTATCAGTCTTATTTATAAGTCCCGCTATGTTTTGGTGCAGAATATGCAGATATTCAGATACGAAAAATTTTTTTTTCTCCTTTACTATTATTACCACGTATCTTAGAAGATTCTATGTGATTGCACTCGATATTATTGATTATGTGGGCAATGTAGTTTTTGATTCTTTTGAAATTCTGTCGAAGTCCATTGTTATTTATTACACCTGAATTCATATGAAACATGCTGGAGTCACATTTCAGCTTTTTATTTGAGTCGAATATGTATGCATATTCATGTGTTATTGCGTCAGAGTACAATCAATTATTAAAATTTTCGACTCTATGGTTATATAATAAATTGTCAGATCTCGGTCCAGATTTGTACGTCGGAAGACATAATACTATGTTGGTATTATTTATTTTCTGCAAAGTGTTTCGAATAGTCACCACTAGGTCATAATAATTTTTGTTGTTGAGAAATCGTCTTCGCCGATGAAAATAATGCACACATCATTAATTGTAAAATTCGTCAATTTTACGTCAATTCCCGCAATAAGTGATTTTACATTTCCATTTGGTTGAAGATAGTGACAGAGGTTTATAGTCCTATCCCATGTATCGCATGCAATTGAGACCATTTTATTTCGTTTATTACAACTCAAAATGCAAATCTTTTCTGGTACGCCCAAAACTTGTCGGGTGGTAATGGCTACACTCCTTTGTTTTGATTTAGGCTCTAAGTTTGATTTCAGTGAACCATGTATCATGTCTCGAACTTCATTAACACATACCTCTTTTGAATGTATCCTTGTATCTTTGGGGGATTGTGCAATATTATTTGATACCTCCATCGACTTGGATCTGTTTTTTGTAAGATTTTTCCTTGTGAGTCCCCTTCACTTGGGCCGAATTGATACTATTTTTTGTTAACTGTTCATTTTGCTTGAATAAGTCTTCATTAATACGTCTAAGATTAGAGTTATCTGCTGATAATTCTTCAATTTCCTTATGCGCACTTTTTAATTGTAATTCAAGTGTTTCGATCATGTCTCTTAAATTAGTTTCTTCTAAACTGTCGTTAGAGGTTTCTGCTAAACTATTTCCAGTCTTGTCCAAAGTCTGGGATAACAATTCGCTATCACTTTCATTTATTGAGCTTGACTTAGTATGTGTACGCCGAAAAGTTATATTCTCCAAGAAATTCATGTTTTGATATAATGTTACACAGGATTCTAACTTTATGAAGAATAATTCGTAATGCGCAAAAATAACTTGCTTTGCTGAGATTCGATCCTTCGCATCACAAATTGCAAAGCGAACACCCTCTAGCGAAACCACGGCCGATCTTACGTCAGTGGTCAAAAATAATCATTCCATTCAACAAATTACCTCAGCTGTTGACTCATCAGCTGTCTATGACAACCGTTGGAATTTGGAACTATAATGCACAATATAAACAAACGAGTTTTATAGGATATTTTTGTGTTTTGGGGTGTAATTGTCGGCAAAAAGGTCAAGTTTAAAGCAGTAGTTGTTTTTACCAGTTTATTAAGTCCCATAAATCACTCATTTGCACAATTTGAAAATAGGTTATCCATATCACTGGTTTTCGATTTTTCACAAAAGTTACTTGGATAATATTGTCACAAACACCACTGGCACAGAATTTTGTTCATAACTATCGATTAAAGACAAAGTCACTGTGAATTTCCGCGTTTAAGTATTTTTTCTCATTAAAACCATACGAATCTGATGTTTACTTGACGGCACCGCCATCTACCCTCTTTACCGATATTAACCAAACATAGCTTAGGACCACCGCATAGAAACTAGCTGTCAAATAAAAAACCGCATTGATATCAGTCCATCCGTTTGAGAGCTACGGTGCCACAGACACACACAGAGACAGACGACGTCAAACTTATAACGCCCCTCTTTTTGATTGGGAATTTAAAAAAAGAAACCAAATGACAAAGGCCACATGAAGCACGAAGTCTGTGGAATGACTTATATGTACATATAAATAAAAAAATTGGTTGTCTGTAAAGTCGGTCGGTTTACGGACGAAAGTTTAAAGTGACAACGTCATAACAAAACATTGATCTATCAATGTTTTAATATTTCTTTTGTCGCATCTGCGATGCGACATGATGTATGCTTGCGATACAATGAGTGGACATAACGGGACACTTTTTCGTGCATACAACCGGCGCGGCGTTCATCAATTTATCAGATGTTGTCACGGCAAAATCATGTAGATTTACTCCAGATCTGTGATCATTTACCCCCGTTTCCAGTCCCAAATGATGGAGGAGTCGCCCGAGGAGGCGCTGAAGCGCGAGGAGATGCTGCGCATGTACCACGCGTGCAAGGAGGCGCTGCACATCATCGGCGACGTGTCGATGGCGACGGTGAGCACGCCCGTGCCGCCGCCCGTCAAGAACGACTGGCTCGAGTCGCGGCTGGACACTAACCCGCGCCTCAGCCCGCCCTCGCCCGGCGGCCCGCCGCGCCGGCAGGCGCCTGCGCAGCAAGGTAACTACTTAAATCACCTTTCAGATGACACAGGATTTTGGGTATTTGTTGGTAACTTCAAATCTAAAACTATCCTTCAGACGGCATGATTTTGGGTATTTGTTGGTAACTTTTAATTTTATACTACCCTCCAGCTGACATGGAATCTTGGATATTTTTAAATAACTTCAGGACTAAAACTGCCCTTTATTGTTATAAATTGATCTTGAGTATTTTTCGGTTACTTTAATTCTAAAACTACCTTTTAGGTTACACAACTCAACAAGATCCTTGGGTATTTTTAGGTTGCTTCAAATTTTAATCTACCCTTCATCTGACATAGAATCTTGGATATTTTTCAATAACTTCAAATCTAAAACTACCGTCTAGTTGACACATGATCTTGAGTATTTTTCGGTAACTTCAAACTACTATCTAATACTACTATATAATACTTAGCCGCAGTCTTTACCTATTCCTAGTCACCTAGTCTATCTGACCATTTCACAGTTGCGCGCGCGCCTTTGCAAATAATGGCGGGAAAACAGTTGTCGGGATACATAAGTGCTTTATTTACGATTCGGCCTGGCTTGAACTTATCACTCTCGATGGTGTTGCAAGATGATCTAACAGTATCAATAACAGTTGTTATTGTTGTTTATTGCTATTTTTACATACATTTATGGGCATTCTTCCTAAAAAAAGTTTTCGACTACAAAGTTAAGTTTGTTGGTATCTGTCAGTTTGGGTACTATATTACACACCGGTGTCTCAAATGTCTGTGTTCATGTAACGAGTTGTATGTGTGTGTAGCTCCGGTTCAGCGGTTCCCGGCGCCGCCGGCGTCCGGGCGGCCGGCGCCGCCGCTGCCGTCGCGGCCGGGCGGCGCCGCGCCCCCTCCGCCCGCCGGCCGGCCCGCCGCCGGCGCCGGCCTGCCCGCGCCGCTCATTCCCACGTAAGTACGACCACACGACACACAAACACTCAACTCTAAGTGTATGCACTCAACCGTACTTGAGAAACCTCTCGACGACAGTAATTAGAAGTAGACTTAGATAAAGAATAAGCAAGTAGATCAGGTTTTCCGCACGGTTCCTTTGTGTCGATCGTAAGCAGATGAGGCGTATGTTAGCTATGGAGAGAATGTGATGTGCCGCGACAAAAGTATGACACAGTTACAAGAGCGTCAAGGAAAGAGCGATCAGACCCATGCTTTCGGTGTAAAGCGTTTGTTCTGACTCTATACGTAAAGTCTTTGGAGGTAGAGGATTGTATTGAACACTTTTTACTAAGCTGAAAGTGTTGTTCTGCTGATAATTACGAACAACTTTTTGCTATGACATGGACACTGAAATGTGACATTAAAATCAATGATCGTTTCTATACTTTTTGTACAACACACAAACACTACAAATGTATTTCCAAGTGTACTTATGTACTCAACTGTACTCGAGTAACTTCCCTACAAACACACCTTCCCAGTTCATTATCAACTGAATAGGTCTTAATTGATCCATGCCAGTATGTATCCACACTGTGAAATGTCAAAATAAAATTGAAATTAATATTTTGTAGAGACCGTATATAATGTTGTGTTAGATTGTTTTCCGTGATTTTACCATCAAAATCGCGTCTCGTAGCAAAAGTAAGTCAGTAATGAATAGAGCACATTTCTTTCGGCTTAGTACAGGTGGTCTTGCATAATAGAGGGAGCAATATGCTGTTGCGTTCCACCGTGTAGCGTGACCAGTTTTGACCGGCTAGTGTGACCATTCATTCGTTAGGCGGCTTAAAACTCGAAAATAACGTAATGGCACGAGATAGTTTACGAACCACAAGCAATGCCAAAGTTTAATAATGCTTATTTTACGGTTTCTTGTCAACTAAAGAGTCAAAATTATGTGCCTATGTTGAGCTCTTACTGACCTTTATTACATTAGTGTGATGTCTTAGTGTTAGTAGACACTACAGGCCATCTGAAGGTGATTGCCATTAAAATAAAGTAAAAAAGCGTCTCGATGGAAGAAATCTTACCGAGACGTATAATAACTATATAGTGCAATAGTATGTTAAAATATAAAAAATATCGAGATATAGGTCTATCATACTATATATATTCTTCAAAAATAATACGTTAATGGCGTATTGCTCCCATCTAACAGTTCATTTTATTGAATTTGAAAAAAAAATATTTGTGGTGTTAAACATTGATGAGATTTTTAGAGGCAAAATCAGGGTAATATGCTCGCAGATACAGTATGTAATCGCTTGTATTTTTGGATTTACGTGCAAATTGTTTATGTATTCCTCTGAATTTTCATAGGAAATTAAGATAGTTGTATCGTATATTTACGGTGTTTGAGCTTTGCTTTGCCATAGAGGCATTTCAGTGGGTGATGTAACGGCCATAATGCGTTAAGTAGTCATACAATTTTAACGCTATATATATTTTAAATGTATAAATTGATGTTTATTTATTATACATTCATGTATTATAATTATTGTCTTTATGGTGTCATTAAAGAATCGCTTTATATAATTTATCTAATTTGCGTTAACTGGGCTTATTCCATAGAATAATAAATATGGTGGGAATACTTCTTCAATTAATATATCATTCATGTATCACTTCTAGTTTCTAGTGACTAATAAATCAGTAGTAAAATGTTGCCGTATTTTAAACCCAATAAAAGTGTTTTTAGTATAATATACACACTTAATTTAGTCATTTGGAAGTAAAAAATTACAACTAGACAAAGAATAAAAAAAACATTGGTTGATTGCTATATACCTTTCCCTGAAACAACGGGCTGTAAACAATTTCTTTTAAGGTGCGCCCGCACTGGGCGACGCGACGCGACGCGACGCGCCGCGGCCAAATAGTCACAGATCACAATATACTACTAGCACAGATAAGTAATTTTAGATACTCATTCATTCTATGCTGCCATATAAAAAAATTAAAAAAACTGGCCAAGTGGGCTTTGACATTTTGTGACCTTCGAAACGGAACACAGTGATTGTTGCAAATTACTGCTTGGCCGTAGAATAACTAGCAAAGATGGTAGTTCCCCAGGGGAACTCTGCAAAGAGTCCTACCACTACTAAACTATCTATGGGTGTTGAGCGCTTTGCAGTGTTAGGTAATGATTTAAACTTAAAGAGTCCAAATCATGTTCAAACGCTGCGTGACGCTAGGTTGTTATGGCTTACCATCCATGTTCTGCTCATCCTGTCGCGTTATACATATGCCTCACTTTATATAGGATGAAACATTATGGCATTAAGATATAGTTATATCAAACTTTTTCAGATTAGGCAACTGTTAGGTTTATTCCAAAACTTGATCAAAAATAACTTCAACTGGTTGCATAGCCAAATTGACAAGATAATACCACAATTTAACTATATATCGACAGTGTTAATATTAAAACGCTATCTATACTAATATTATAAAGCTGAAGAGTTTGTTCGTTTGTTTGTATGTTTGTTTGTTTGAACGCAAGGATCTCTTATATTTATAAAGGAACTACGTAGAGATATTCCGGTATGCATTCATAAAGCAATCTACATTTAAGAAGTTCAGTTCGATTAACTCTTTTGTTGTTCGACCATCTTGTTTTACTTTTCACACTAAAAAAAATGGCAGTCATAGGAACTGCCGATAGAAGTGAAAACTTATAACTCAGAATTTGATAGCTCACCTTGGAAACTACACGGATGTAACTGGAGGGCGTTGCCTCGCCAACTTGGCATTGCGTCTAGAAACGCGTCAGCATTTCTCATTGGCTGACGCATTTCTGGATGCCCAATCGCCAAGGCCCCGAGTTTACCCGAAGATTTCTTATCATACCCGAGCGTAACGTTAGAAATCAATTTACCCCCCCCCACGAAAAACTTGTCGAGGCGCGCCTGAAGAAGTTTTCACTTCAAAAAATAATTTATGGTGATTGTTAATTTCGTAAGATTCCATTCAAAAGATCGTATATTTTGCGTACGATTTCGACTTTGCAATCGTACATCGTACATGAGCCAAAAAGATCTTATAAATACGATTTAAATCGTATTAACTCGTATCGTTTGGCAACACAGTTCGTAACAGTAATGTTTGTCACTGATTCACTGACACTGACATTTAATAATATCTCGAAAATGACGGCAGCTTTAAGGTTTACTTATCTGTGCTAGTAGTAGACTCCGTGCCATCACTGAAGTACTTTGGCGAAATTATTGAACTAAGCCACTATAATATCATAGGTTTCATCTGTCATTGTGGAATACGACAGTGGCTCCTTTCGCCAACGGTCACGAGTGGTGGCGCGGAGTCTATATTGTGATCTGTGACGATTTGGCCGCGGCGCGTCGCGTCGCGTCGCGTCGCCCAGTGCGGGCGCACCTTAACGAGTATATATCTCTTTGAAGGAATGAGAAGAAAGAACGAAACAAACTCTTTCATTCATAGATTATAAAAATTACTACTACAAAAAACCTGAGAGAATAATGTGACAAGTTGTTTGTCTTTGAAATTCATCGTGGATTGAACTATGGTTGAGTTTATGTTTTTTATTTAAAAAAAACTGGTTCAACCTTTGCCATAGAACTAATTGTCTTTGAATGGATTGTTAGTATCAAAAGTCCAAACAAAGTCCTAAGATGTATTCCACACAAAAACAATATAATATGCGTTTTTTTTTCTAATTTATTTGTCTGCTTTTTGTTATGTTATCTATTGGACAGTTATATTTTTAAAATTGATTTTTAATAAATCTCGTGTTATATTAATATTAATTTAGATTTTGACAGCTAAGACATTTAACTTATATTTGAATAGCATTATGTTATAAATTGGGTTAAGAATACGGCAGCTAAGCGTGTGCTTGTTTCCACAGGCGGCGCTAAGGCGACTGGCGTGCTAACTAACTTATATAAAAACGAACAAAAGGTACTAACGACGAGAGCTTGTTAACTTATCTCAGTTGACTCGCTCGTGACGCTAATAACACAAAATATCCTCTTACTGCCCTTAAAGTATAAGAATTAGCGAAATAGTTTATTGTGGTCTAACTTCAATTTAGTAGACTCCATGTAAAACGTGGGAAAGAATCCATTTAATAGTGTTATTGTACGGTTTTAATACTTTCCTTTTTTTTTCTGTGGCCATGTTTGGTTACTGTAAATGATTATGCGCATGTAACTATGACAGAACGAAAATTTGAACTAATGTCACGCAAATGTACTATTGACATCTGTCTTTAAATTATAAAAAATGTTGTAAGTTAACAAACTACCGTAAAAGTTATAAATAACTATACATAATGTTATATACAATATTAGTAATATAAATGATCCAATACTTATGATACGTCTGAAAGAATGTTGCTTCCATAAAGTTTACTAAATTTATAGTGAAAAATACTTACTCTATTTAGAATACAGATGAATTAAATGTTCCGCTTCTATATATATTCTGAGGGCGGCCATTTTTAGATCATAATACGTATATCAAGATGATTTTCTTGTCATGGTATTTAATGTACAATCAATATTTTGCTACGCTACTCGTTAAGTAATCAGATAAAAGAATTGTATATTTTTGCTTATAAATAATATTTTTGTGCTAAAATCACGATGAAATGGTTGTGCTTTCATCGAAACATATGGCTGCCCACAGAACGATATAATGTTTAAAAAAAACACAAACGTTATAAACTAGACATAAACAAACAATTATATAAATAGTGCCAGCTTTTCGTAGAGATAAATTAATATCACAATGCGATACTACGGGGTTTCACGCTCAAATATTAACAATTTCAGCGCACTGCATGCTAAGATTTTGCAATTTACAAACGTGTGTGATCTTCGTGTGTGTTCTTGAAAGCTATGAAATGTATTATTTTCTTTTTTTTTCGGGCGTTACTACTTTGATAAAATGGCACCGTTTTACCTGAAATAAAGTTGTTATGTACTTACCTTAGTAGAAGCTTACTGTTTAATCTGCTCGGTGGTTGGCGCCACCAGGCTACGTATTGCGTTTGGCGAGACCCGGAGGGGTGTGTGAAAGAGACACAGCTACATAAGTAGAAAGAGATAATTGCTACAGCGGGAAATGGTATTACCTGTCTCAATATAGGTACATATTAAGCTTCTGCTAGCGGTGAAGTAGATAATTAATACCTATATATTTTAATTGCAATTCTGAAACTTTGGTTACAATTTATCAAGAGATTGAGCCGCTCAGAAATAAGGTTCGTCTTTTGCCATCTTTGAACGTTCGCAGTTTACTATTTTAACATTTTGCCGTTGTGTTAAATATGATTGTACGCTGTTTGAAAATATTGAAAAATACCATTATAATGCAAACAATACCGAAATTTAATCTATCTTTGTTTTTTCTCGATATAAATGTATATCTGAAATTTGAAAATTCAAGGTTCAACTTGCCGCAATTTGAATCATCGGCTAGAATGTATAAAAACGTAGGCATGAGTAATATATAATGATAATGGGCTGTGAACAGACGTCGTTAAATAATAATTAGATAAAATATATTTACAAAGTTTTCAGAATTGTTTATTAAAATATAATTCGTAGCGTCTCTGTATAAATCCACTTAAGTATTTATAGTATTTTGGCAAAGCTTATTCGTTCACAGTTGCCCTGTAAGAATGTTCCGTCTTACGTTGCAATGAGCACCATGTTATGGCAGTTACATTACCACGAAATGTCTTACAGAGAAGCTGTGGGAAGTGTGTTAAGATTCTTGAGTTCGTAAATCATGTCTTAGAGTTGTTGGCGATGTAAATATGTATCGTGGTTTGGTTTATTACAACATATACAACGAGTTACACCTCGTGAAACACGTGTTATTCGTTCACTACACGAGTTAGTTTCACTGAACGTAACACTCACCTTGTGCTAAGTAATTAAAATCATTGATTTGGATGTATGCAGTCCAGTCATGTAGATTTACAACACTAAGATGCTTAAGTATAAGGAGGGCTCTATTCACTTTATAGTTTACGCGGCACTAGCTGATAGCGTTTTATATTAAGTGCATAGTCGCCAAATTAAATTAAAAAAAACTAACGTTCCCTGTCATTTATTGGGGAATCAAGCCCTGAAGCCTTATCGACTGAAGGTGCGACCAACTAAAACAGTGAAAAATATAGCCTGGTTACCTCAATCAGTCGACTGATTCAGACATTCTATTTTATATGAATCTTAAAGTACATAGTTGTCCCGACCAGGACTAGACAAATCAATCAGTTGACTCCTTGAATTTTTTAGGCCTGACGACTATAAAAAACTGATTAGTCCGTCAGATTATAAAAAATATGGTACACTTATGTTTTCTTTTATTTCACAAACAAAAAATTACGAAACAGTGCTTAAAAGTTTCGAGTGACGTCACCTCATTGTACGCTGATGAAGACGTGGCGTGGTGGCGTCACAACACCCTACTCCTAAAGTTTGCTCATCGAAAAATTTGATGAAACAAACAATACGTGTCCTATATTTTTCGAAAATCTGCCTCACGGGCTAAAATTAGAATGTAATATTTTTGACCGATCATTCATGGTCCCATTTCCACCACCCTCCTCTTTGGTAACAATGTTTAACCCCGTCCAATATCGCTGTGTTCCATCGACTTATCTCCTGAAATCCGCACGCACACTAGGAGGCCTGGCGGGGGCTCGCACGCGCAGACGGCCGTCAACGCCATGAACCAGATGCCGCCGCACATGAGGCAGCAAGTCAACCAGGCCGTCGGACAGGCCGTCACCAACGCGGCCATGAACGAACTCAGCTCCGCGTTCGCGCGATTCAAGTAAACACTGTGTCAATCGTTGTGTGTCTTGTAACGGGCGGGGCGGCGATTTTCAATTTTGTAACAACTTGGATAGGGTTCAAATTTGTTCGATTTATTGATTATTCAATCCACGATTGCGATAGTAGACTTAAATTGTTACATAGTGACAGTGATGGCGGTGCAATCGACCAGTTTCGAAGATATTATGAGATCCTTTTACCTTTACCGTCTAACTACATCGGCTTTTGCTATTGCTGTCTCTATAATTTCAAGCGAAAAGAAAAGAGAGAGCATTGGCAAAGTTAAGATAGTTTTGGTTAGGCGGTAGACCTTCTGGTTTCTGGTTGTTAAATCTGAATTGGAATAAACCGGCGATGGCTTCTCCAACCAAACCGCGGACATGACGAAAGTTTAGTGGAATAAATTTTTCTTGATTAATATCTAGAAAAAATAACTTTGTGTAATGACATCAATGTGTAACGAGCATTTCAGCAAAACATTGTGATACCGATTTTTGCTCTATTCCTAATAATTGCTAATAATAGCGTTCTCGTGAATTGAATCATCGAATCCCTCTACCCATTCAAAATGAATGAAATTTTAAATATGTACGTGATCCGAATGTACTTAATGTAACTGTTGATTGAAAATGTCGCTTCGGCCCATCCTGTGTGGTAATTTATAAATTATGAGACGTAATCTTGTATATTGTATTTGTTTCATTCGCACAAAGTTTCGTAGTGTGCGTACCGGACGTATCTTTAAGATCGTAAGAATATGCGAGTGAGACAGCAATATACTAGATTACGGCTCTTAGTGGGCGCGGATCGTGTTCGTCCGCATTGTCAGATAGCAGTTTTAAGAGTGCCAGATGATAGATGAACCAGACAGAGTGTAATTGATTTCTTCATCACAAGAAAACTGAATGTCAAAATAAGTTTCTGACGTGATCAGTCTCATTAGAGTACGACTGTACGTGGTCAAGAAGCTTAGAGAAAACTCGCAATTTTCTGAGTTTTGTCGTCCTAGTCTGACAGATTACAATGATGGTCATACTATATCAGTTCTTATTCGTATTGAAATAACATTAAAATTATCTTAATAAGCTATTATACGAATGTAAGCGTAACGTGGTTTTAAAGTTCTGGTTAAATATTAAGTCGTTCTATCTGACGTTTGTATGACGAATGTAGCCCCAAATGTTGATCCGCCCCAAATAACACTATAATGTTCGTACGCAACGCACACTTAATAATTATCTAAAAAGTCGACATCTAAGAACATTTAAAAATGTATATAAATTGTATATGTTCGTGATGCTTCTAGATCTCAAAACCCAAATTAGTAGTTCACGTTTCACTATACTTCCTTCTCTTTCTAATTCCACAGGGCAGTAACCCTACCGCCCAGTGGAATTGCTAACCGTCTTAAGCATCAGCCACAGTCGGCGGTATATTCCCGCTTAATATTACCTAAAGGAATAGTAACCAGTAGTTCATCGCCTTTGATCTTGGAAGAAACTAATATCTAGACACGGGTAGATAAAACCAAAAACTGAACCGCGCTCACGAAATACTAACATTGTAATGTTTGCAATAGCGGGAGCGCGCTTCCCGCGTCTCACCCCGCACACCCCGCACTATTGCCCTATCTAGACGGCTTCGTTGAACGACTGTATGGTGTAATAGACTGTGATACTACGGTCTTTTTCCGTATAACACTGCAGTGCCGTGAGAGGTCAGTGGCTGCTGCGGGGTTGCGCGATGAACCGAACTCTTACGATAAAGCGTACGTACGCTCTGCGTAGAGTACGTAGTGAAACTGCGTGCTCATATTCTAACTAAATATGCCAAAAGGACCAGGGGTCTACCGCCTAACTAAAAGCCGGGTCACACAGAGGCGATCCGATAGCGATAGCGATCCGATAGCGAGACGATATTTTTTGCAATGTTCGAATTGGTATGCAACCTGACACACAGCAAGCGGGCGCGATCCCATACTCGGTATCGGATCGCTATCGCTATCGGAATGCTATCGCTATCGGATGGCTATCGCTATCGGATCGCTATCGCCACCGGATCGCCTCTGTCTGACCCGGCCTTAATACGGTCATAGCATTGATATTGCTCTCTCTTTTCTTTTTGCTTGAAGTTATAGAGACAGCAATAGCAGAGCCAAAGCCGATTAAGTTGGGCGGGTAGAAAGGCAGGTGTATGTTGACGTTTCTAATGGTTGTCGTCAACGACATTTGCTTCGAAAATGAGAGCTTTTCAGATCCAGATGCATCAATAAACGAACATTTACAATTGTATCGCCTCCAAGGTTAACTATGAATCTTGGATTTAGATACTTCTTACTATTATTGGGTAGTTACCATTTTCCGATTTATTTATATGCCGACTTTTTATGTAGATGATAATTTGGATTCTGTTTCTTATAAAACAATTTAAACTAGTTTTGAATGTAAAAGACGTCGGAATCGTCTAATGAGTATGTTGCAGCTAAAATACTTTTATTTTGTTTTTCTCTGATGGAGATGAGCATTGTACTGTATTGTCTTATTTTTTGTCTCAAATGTGGTGAAATTCGAGTAATATTGATATTTTTTTTACAAAATTATGAGAAGCAGGGATCCGCACAGCTAATTGTGTTTTTACTAAAAGTTATTGGACGTTATAAAACGTCTCTGAATATTGTTTGTCAAATGACGTTTGTGAAGAATCCGTGTTCGCTTTTTGTTTGTTCGACTCGACGAGTTCGTGCAAAAAGAACGAAAGGAAATTTAGAGTAGAGATTAATTATAATGAATGCTATGTCCCTAAGAAAGTACACTATTTAATACACCAACCACTTAAGCCCCAAGCGGCCAAATTTGGCCAAACCGGTTTTTGGGACTTTAAAACCTTATTTTTACATGATATACATACTCGATGATTAGTTTATTTTGATGTCTAAGAGATAGGAAATTATATTAATTAGTATATTGTCGTTTAAAGACACCCAAAATTTGGTTTGGCGAAGTATAACCGTTCTTTTTGCATAAACTGGTACAGTTACTGTGCGATGAATGATAGCGAGAACTCTAATACTGCAGTGTAACCTCCTTATTCATGAACGTGCAACGATCGTATTGTTTAAAAATAATCTTTGTCAACTTTTGTCTGACGGGAAATCTTGTCTTGTGTGAAAGAGGGATATCATTCTTCAAATTTAAAATGTAAAACGATCATGTTAGACGTTTAGGAATGAGGCACTTTCTTTTTGTTAGAAATTAACAGCCCGAGGTTTTTTCTAGTGTACTGAATGTGAGTTTTAATTACTTTTTATATAAATAATGCTGTTCATCAGTAATGGTGCAAATATGTGCAGTATACTCCATAGTTCTAATGATATCTAATTTTGTATACATACATGGCGTCGTCCTATCGATCTTATTCGCAGGATGATGCGCCATATTGGTTTAATTAAACTAGGCAATAGAAAATAGGATGTATTATGCCAGTGATACCATAAAAACATGTGAGTTTTGTATTTATTTTCAAACTCATTCATGCCGTAATTTTGCTCAAACCACGATGAAGATCACACACTAATTAATATTGAAATAACGTTTTTGTTTCAACTTTTTGTTTAGTTTTACTTTTCTCGAAAATGGTTTCAACATTCCACTTTCTTATTGGGCAACAAATCCTATCGCTTTTACTTTAGTTTCGGATGGTAGATAGATAAAAAAAAATGTACAATATCTACGCAACATGAAAAAGAGAACCGATTTATTATGAAAATGTCTGTACAAATTACTTGTGTACATTGTATAGTGTCCAAAATTATCAATGAATGCTAAGTTCAGTATTATCTACGAATGAAATTGTTAAAACTAGTTTAGTGTCTACATATTTAGCATTACATGTTTACATGTGTATATTAGGTCCAGTGCTGAAAATTACCAATATTTTATTAATAACGTGTAAATTTATTTCTATTTGTCATGTCTAATTCTTGCTGCTCTTGATGGGATTAATTTAATTTAAATACTACTCTAAATCATTCTGACATGTAAATAAAAATACAAGATGGAAACTTTTGGATCAAATCTGGTTCATATTCTTGCTATAGTTGTGTTTATAGTTATAGCTATAAATCGAAACTCGATCTATTCGAAAATCGAAATCGAATCGAAGATCGAAATGAAATGGTAACTAACACTAAAATAAAACCTTTAATTTAGTTAACTCTAGCTACAGTTTATTGAACACACCAAATAAAACTAACTCACAAGTTGAAACACACTCAAAGCCAGTGTGACAGATGGCGGCCTTTTCGCTAACAGCGATCGACGAAATTATGTGAATTATTTGTGTAAATGTGATTTGTGATACACAATTATCCCAGTACTTTCCTTCCTGAATGTTATTCTATCAAGAGTAACAAGATTTCGACTGGACTCCTTGTATGATATGTTACATTCAGTGGCTTAATATAGGTGTATATTGGATTATGTAGCTAAGTAAATGCGAGCGTTCGGTCCAGAGGAGCATATCAACGTATTGTTTTGTATAAAAATGTTAGTTTACCGGCAAGGGAGCATTTGTTACGGCACCGACACTCGTCGCGTAGGACTAGCGTAGGAGCACTCGTGCATTGTGTGCCCACGTCAGTGTTAGCTGTTCTCCTAGCTTAGTGTTTACTGGAGCCGTATTGTGCGGAACAGGCAACATTAATAGCTGGATTCGTTATGATATAGACGTGACGGGAGAATAAGCACGCGTTCTTACGGACGCGTTCTTATAGACGCGTGCTTACGGACGCGTGCGTTCGAGAGCTCTTTCTTTGATTGAAACAGACGGACTCTTAACGAGTTATAGTAAATATATGAGCACTAAAACAACTGTCTTTTAGAACGATATCGAAAGGAACTAATAATGTTGCATGTACGCACGTACACGACTTCATACGATTCGTCTTCTTACTTCTTCTGTCTCCTGTAGTACGAAGAGTCGTGTTTAAATATAATTATAAAATGCATTTACTCGATCTATACTCGAAGCTTATTTGTTACTATATACTTACGACTATTATCGGTATAATCTCGTTGTAGAACACTGACGTAATGCGAACTTATGAAATAATCACGAAATTATTGAAGGTTTATAATGTAAAGTTATAATGTACTTATAATGGCTAAGACCAAAGCAGTCGTCTCTTATATTGTTGCTGTTAGCAATACCTTTGGTCAATTATTAGAAATGTTTTATTGGTGGTGATACAATATGGATTCGTTATTAAATGTAAAATTACAATCAAATGTATTTTAATGTTTGGAGTCATCGATCATTCAGTCGAGCGACCGTATCGGTCGTTCATTGTAGGAGGCCCTTTAAAAGGAGTGCTCGTTAATTAAATGCCGTTTTGTTTTACTTAGTTTTCTTGGAAGTGATAACTGATTGCTGAGCTTCGGAGCAAGTGCTTAAATATACTTGTATCATAAACGTCGCGTGTGTTTTTAGTTTGCTTTCTCACTCGCACATTTCTTACGCTTTTGCGCAACTGCTGAAAATATTAAATACTTATAGGAAAAACGATCGAAAATTCGCAAAATTCACACAGATCTTTCGAACATTCCATTTCGTTAAAATTTTCGCATAAAAATATTCCTACTGCTGGGACTCGGGGCATTCGCTCACAAGGAGAGTATCAAGCCCAAAATCCACCACGCTGGCCCAAAGTAAAATTAGAAAATATTAGGACCAAATATTTTTACGTAAATTTAAATTGTTGGTAATTTTTGGAAATAATTGGATGAGTTTTCGTAGAAATTTTATCCTGTTATATTCTACGAAAATTTTAAAATACAGCCTATTATTAAGCCTAAGTATTTCGTTAAAGTTTCAGTACAAGAAATTTAGAACAATTTCTTAAATTTTCATTTATTACATCAATAACACTGGTTGCTTGGAAGATATTGCTCTCAGCATTAAGGCCGCCACTTAGGATTCTAGTTTAAAAATTAGTTTTTATCCTTCTCGGTCTCTAAAAAAATTATGATAAAGTGCGAATGAGAGAGCGGCATACGAACGCACGCGATTAAACGGCAGGTAATCGTTCGTTAGGGCCATTGTCTGCTAAATAGTAGTAGATACAGCCGATACTACCAGAACTTTAATCGGCCATTGATACGAAATTCGAAGTCACAAGAACAGCGTTGTCAAAGCATCAGATACAGTTCCTACTCCTCAGTTTAAATAGATTAGGCAGTTGGACGCCGTAGCAAGGTCTGTTCTAAATTAGCTAAATTTTAACATGACACTTCATCTAACGTTTTGCTCTCTCTCTTGTTAATAGCATTAGTACAGTGGAAGGTATAGACAGTGATTGTTGGATTTGATATAGTTTATTGAATATTGTTAATCTTATGCTGTATAAATAGAGTAATTAAACGCTATATGTGTACTAAAATTTTTGATTTATTTCAGTAGTATTTTGTTCCAAACATTCTAAAATTGGCTTCAAATCCTACTAACCGTATGTTACGAACCGGAGTATAGGTAAGCGGAATTTTTATGGTAGGATCTTATTTTTATAAGAATATTATAATTGTAATAGTTAGAGATGTATTTTATTTTAATAGTGTATGGTATAGCTCAATAAGAGTTATGCGTGTTTACGTTCCATTTTCGAATTTATTATTATATTCTTATTAAAATATAGTTTGAATACGTTTTAATGCTTTGCCTTGATTAGGCATCGATGCATGCGGTTTGCGATTACAGCTTCATTAGCTAAAATGTAGGTAGAATTATGTTACGTTCATAAAATAGATGTAGAAATAAGTGAAAGCATGTTTTGCTATGCATAAAATATATTTTGATTGACGTTATTGCAAGCATGTTATGCAAATAATGTAAACGCTCGGCTTACGCTTTTGTAGTTTCTTATAACAGCAACATTTCTTTCCACGTTTTATACTAGTTTGTTCAGTTGAACTGAGTAACTACTTCAAAAATATTCAGTTTTTTAAACAGTTCAGTTTATTTTATAATGTATGAAAAGTAGAAGAGTTTGTAATTGAATAAACTGTTATAGTTATCTGTGTCTACACGTCCAATTATGTAAACATTTATGAATGAATCTAAATAATAAAGATATACAGGGTTGTTGGTAAAATCAACCTGCATCTTCGCATCGCTTTTTAACGCTCGATATATATAATGATGTGCCGAAGTGAATAAACACTAAACAGCCGCTAAACAGTGCTAGAAATTACAACATACACTATTTTTTTGGGATATGTGTTGAGTTTTAAGAAAAGTTGCAATACAAAAGTTTTTATTTATTTGTTAATACAAAATCCACAGCCCCTAAATAACAGATATTAATTAACTTACAAGCTATCTTACGGCTAATAACGGATTTACATTATGCGAATGTAATTACAAGATTACTGAGTAGTTGTCGTAGGAAAGATTTTAACGAAAATATGAGTGAAAATAAAAAAAGCAAACCACACATAAACAGCAAAACATTTGAGTACCGTGTGCATTTATCAATAGGTACGTGTAACATTGTGTGGTGTATGTGAGGGTGTTTGTGGGAATGTGAGTGTTGCTGCGTGTGAGTGTGAATAGGGCAACAGTGCATGTGCATAAAAAGTTGTAAATATTACAATACTGGAACAATTACAATGTTTTGTAAACATTTCTTTTAAAAGATATTTTGTCACCATGAAAGATATCAATTTTGTCATTATACTTAGTGTTGTACGTTGTTTATTTAAATACACAGAACAGGCTCTTAAACGGATGGCTCATTACCAGTAACCCTGTATATGTGTAAATGTCATGCCATGTTTGTTTAAATAATTGGAAGAAATATCTTGTACTATTTGAACGTATTGGGAAAGGTGTCGATACAGAAATTATTGCATGAATGTATATTAAATTTACGATTATAGATACAGAACTAGAATCTGGTAACTTTCCGAATATGTTCCTAATGCCCGAGCTACACGAGGTTAGTTTTTCAAGCTAGGATAGCAAGCTAGTGTTAGTAAGCTAGCAAGCTAGTCTAGATTCGTATAGACAAAACTAGCGTTGCATAGCGTTGTCTACACGAAGCTAGAAGTACTAGCTTGCTAGCCTGCTAACACTAGCTTGAAAAACTAGCCTCGTGCAGTTCGGGCGTTAAAGAGACTTACTGCCGTGATACTGTTTTTTTTTATTAAATAATTTCTTTTCGTGTGTGTAGCCGGCCGAATGCTTCAGTGCCGCCCAAACTGCCCGAAAGACCGCAGAACGGGCGCCCTTACTGAATCCGACGCTCTTCGCCACTTGTGATACGCTCCGCTGTATATAAAACCCTGCCGTGTACATTATATCGATGTATTGCGCTTAGAGTTCATACCGATCCGGCCCCGGCGATACTGCTGAGAGAACAAGCTTGTTAACAGAAGCGTGAACCATAGACAATAAAACAAAAAAAAATGGCAGTCATAGGAACTGACGATAGTGAAAACTTATAACTCAGAATTTGATAGCTCACTTGGGAAACTACGCGGGTGAAACCGGAGGGCGTGGCCATGACCATGGCCGTTTAGAAATACTGACGCATTTCTAGATAGCCAATGGGAAATATTGACGCATTTCTAGATGACCAATGGGAAATGCTGACGCATTTCGAGAAAGCAATGGCCATTGTCCCGAGTTCACCTGAAATTTTTGTATCATTCCTGAGCGTGACGCTAGAATTCAATTCACAGCCCACGAAAAATGTGTCTATGGTGCGCCGAAAGAAGTTTTCTGTTCAATACACTTAATATTATGTCGTCATTTAAATGTACGTTATTTCGATGTATTTCGCTTAGAGTTCATATCCATCCTGATCCGGCGACCTTATAGCAAGTTGTTAGCAGAAATGTGAAACATAGACAATACTACAAACAATCCTTAATTCTATGTCGTCACTTGAATGTATTGTATATCTCGATGTATTGCGTTTAGAGTTCGTATTGATCCGGCTTCGGCGAGACTTTACGCAGAGAACAAGCTTGTTAGGAGAAGCGTGAACCATAGACAATACTACAAATAATTCTTAATATATCGTCGTCATTTAGAGATTGTCACTGATGGTATTTAGTTGTTTAACCAGGTCTTTAGGCAACTATTATAAATTTGATTACATTTTTGATAGTGTCTTGCGATTGTACAGGTTATAAAGTGAAAACTGCAATTTGAGTGTTTGTTCTATTGTAATAACAGAACTTATAAAGATATGTTATCAAATGTTAAAACGTTTATTAGTGTACGGTATAAATGTGGCTTCTTAAAGTAGGTACCTACATATATGTTATCGTTGGTAAATAATGAATATTCGGGCACAACGACAATGGTCGACAACGTTGGATCAAAATGAAATGTGCTTTTGCAAAATAAACCCAATTCGGAATGTTTCCATCATGAAAACTTCGAATTTAAATGATGGAGAGTATGTTTTCCGAATGGGATTTATTTCGATTACGATAGCACATCCATTATTTGTATCAAATGTTATCAAAAATCATGGCATTGTTGGTTGGTTGTTAAAAAAAATCGAATATTGGTTAGTTTTTGTTCCGTTAATATGAAACGAAGTGATTTCGCAAATCCGTTCCACGTTAACTACTCCTAGTATTTTTAAATTAATGAACGTCAATGGTTGGCAAACTTCGTTTCAAAGAGGAAATAAAGTCATAAATAAGTACTCGGTATCAATTAAATGACAATTGCAATGAAATGGTTATCATAGATTCACTAAATTTTTAAATGTATGTTTGTAGTATGCTTCAGTTAATAATTGGACTCTTATAAGTTATACAAATATAATATATAATACACTATTTAATGTAAAAATATGTAAAGGATATCAAAGCGTGAAGGAGTAACATGTCAAGCCGATTAAATAGATGGTTTTACATCGGTTATCTGTCATGTGAAAATGGGACAGACTTAGTATAACCATAGCGTTGTCTTGCTCTTACACGACCAACAGTCGTTACGGTTTAGTTAAGAGTGAAAGAGACGTTACACCGACCGGACTGTAAATCCGGTATATAGTTTAAAAGTGGAGTAAATAGTCGTGAAAATCGACTGATATTATACATAGGATATTGGAATGTTTGTGATAGAGGCTAATTCGACAGAACAGTTCTGTTATATAGCCCACTATAATTTAGTAGTTATCTTGTTACTGTTTCAATGTAAACTTTTCACTTTCGCATTTAGTAATTATTTGGGGTCATAGTGCATTATATTACTCTGTACATTGTAGGAACTAAATGACACTGCGTTTTAGAATGAATTACTAAAATAGGCGGTATAGTTTGGTCCGATTACACTATTCGCCTATATTTTCTGAAAATCCAAATATTGCAAAAATTTGATGGAGGAGCTCAAAAGTACTTACAACGTAAAAGTACCTACTGCGGAATTACTATAAAACACAAATGCAATTTATACAAATTATTTCCGCATGGATAACTTTTCAATTTGAATTTCAATTTCAGATTTAATTCTGTGAGATTCTTCAAGTTTTAAAAGGCTGATTTTCATAAACGATGTAAAACAACCCATTTAAACTGATTTAAGGTACACTTTAGGCGTTGAGTCGTTCTAATGTCCTATGACCCTACCCCTGGCACGGGAGCAAAGGCATCAATATTGAGATTCGAAAAGCTCGAGAGCACACCTAGAGATTATGCCGTAGACTTTTAATATAATAAAATAAAATATTTGTACTAAATATGACGGACCTTTTTAACAACAAACTAGACTTTTAAGTAACTTTTATTTTAAAACGAAATTGTCCGATAATGTCAATACACCTAATCTAGATAAATACATTATCTAAATATTGGTTGACATTCCTCAAACAATACTATCTAGCCTCAAATTAATTAAGATAAGTTATACAACTTCAGAAAATAATTATCAATTTCAATGCCATGTATACTGAAATGGACCGTAAATAATATATAATAGGCGTTAGATTAAATTAGGTAAATACCTATATGTTGTTCAGTTGAAATAATCCGTACTTTGTTTATTTATTATTTCATTCAGTCATTATTATATTGATTTAGCTCTCTGTTTTGATAATGCAGCTAGTCAAAAAGTATGAATTGTAAAACTTGAAACGATCACTGAAAGCATTTAGAATAATTTTCCATACATTCCCTTCGCCGTTTGCCTCCGTGCCGGTAGCTACCTATTAATCTAAATTAATGTATATAAATGTATTATAATAGACTTGTTTATTTAAAATGTATACTGTTGTATGCAATTGTATTAAATATGTATATAAAATACGTTCGTTGTTTATTGTTTACACTTGTGTTTCATCTATACTAATATTATAAAGCTGAAGAGTTTGTTTGTTTGTTTGTTTGAACGCAAGGATCTCTGGAACTACTGGTCCGAATTGAAAGATTCTTTCTTTGTAGGATAGTCCATTTATCGAGGAAAGCTATAGGGTATTTAACATTACGCTACTATCAACAGGAGCAGAGCAGGAATGAATAATGTAACAAAGACGGGGAAAAAATATTGCTTTTAGAGAGCTTTCGTTGCGTGACAACATTTGTCATATGTTAAAGGTTGCGTCATTAGAATTTAGAAAATAAAGTAACCGAATTTGTTCAAAATTTGAATTGATACGACCAATTTTCGATAGATGGCGTAGCAACTCGCGCGCGTTCAGCTAGTTCTTTATATGTACCTAACGACATGCAAAGAACGAAATACAGTCATTATTAAAACTATTTTAAGAATAAAAAGATACGCTTAAATTATTATTATTAATAATATACTTATAATATATAATATGCGCCAGTTATTCAGCCGCCAATCAGTAGTGTGCCAACATTATTGTGTTCCGGTTTGAATGGCAATGTTTCCAGAGAAATTACTGGGCTAAGAGATAAAACACCTTATATCTCCGGGTGACGAACGGGTCTTAGGTGATGATTTGGACTTTTCATGTTCCCATAGCTGCGTGTCACTGTGCTGTTATGTGGCAGGCATGTTGCTTACCATCAGGCACATGTCCTGTTCGTCTTGTCACTCTATATATCCTTTTTTCTATCTGAATGCTCGTAGCTCGAAAAAGCGACATCGTTTCATGGTTGATGTTCCAAAGATACGAACCAAGAGATTTGACTCTACTTTGTGATAAGAACGGAACGTCTAGGCTGTGGAATACCTGAGTGGGTTTTCCCCGATGGTTACAATCTTTGTGTCTTCAAATCGAGAGTGAATCGGTTTTTTTCTAGGTAAACACGCTCCATCGTAGACCGCATCGTCGCTTAACATCAGGCGAGATGGCGGTCAAGTGTAAACCTATAAAAGTTAAAAAAAAACATTAAATTACATAAGGGGAATTGTTCCCTCCACACATTATGTTGAGTACACATAAAGTACCTACCTACTATAGTATATTAGATACCTTTCGGTTTACCACCTATACTTTTTTTACCCTATATTAGATGCTTACTAGCAGCGCCTCTCGGTTTCACTCACGTGGTTTTCGTTCTCGTTATTCTCCCGCTATAAAAGTATATCCCAAACCATGATCTATAAGTCTTCACCAGAGATGTAAGTACAAATTACTTTTAAAAATGTATTTCAGTTTACTAAATGCAATTTATTTTCTAATTTAATATTTCAAATGCAAAATAAAAAAAACACTTGCTTTTTGTATTTAAATACAAAATAAGTATTTTTAAAATACTTCATTTGAATAAAATACCTACTTCCAATTAGAATTACCCACTAGTTTACTTTATTGTAGTGGTAGGACTCTTGGCAGAGTCCGCCTGGGGAAGTAGGTACCACACCTTTGCCAGTTATTCTACCACAAATCAGTTATGTGAAAACATCACTGTATTCCGGGGGGTCTACCGCCTAACGAAAAATGCTTTGACGCTTTGATGCTTTGACATTGCTGTCTCTTTTCTTCTCGCTTGAAATGAAAGAGACGGCAATGTCAAAGCGTTTTTCGTTAGGCGGTAACCCCCCGGTTGGAAGGGCCATTGCCCTTTCATTGCTTTTCAGTGAAACTTATAGGTGAGGGCATTGAGATAAAGCATCTTATATTTCTGGCTGAAGACCGCAGTGCAGTGCAGCTAGGCAATTATGTATTTGGACTCTTCATGTTTCAATAGCTACGTGGCACTAGTGTTATGGAGAGGCGTGCTGCTTACCATCAGGCACATGTCCTGTTCGTCGTCCAAAAATAGATTTTAACACAGCACGTTTCTCAAGAAGATCATCAGACATGCGTTTCGGTTATATGTGTTTCTGTCTTAAACAATCATAATTATGAAAATAATGGTTCCACTGGTGCTGAAATATAGCTGTTGTAATTTTTTAAAACACTTCTTTACCGTTGGATATTAATTTTGTTGAGAATGGACAGAATAATCAGACTTGTGTCTTCTTTTCTTGAGTAGGTATTGGAGGGTCTCCAAATAAAAGACAGAAAATCTTGAAAGAAGTATATTTATAGTGATGCTTTCAAAACTTAGATACACGTGAAGATCAGAGTTCTAACTTATTTGAAATACTTGTAAGTATTTTAAATGGAAATACAAAACACGTATTTTGTATGATTAAATATTTTCAATACCGCACTTCAACTCGTATTTATGCTATGCTTTCACCTAACAGCGTTAGCTTCATTTACCACTTAAGGGAAAATCTGTGGGCGGTGCGCCAAAAGAAATTTTACTTAAATTTTTTTTCAACGTTATCTTGGATGCTATTTGATAATTTACTCTGTATTAATTACAGCATTTTTATTATAGGCGTTTCAGAACGTACTGTCACGTGGTAATGGACAACACATTATACCATTGCACTCAGATAAGTAAATAAAGCGGCTACAATGGGCAATGTTAAAAAAGAAAACCAAAAGTGGCTTAAGAAAAATGAATTAGATTTCGACGATTGTTGGACAAATCCGCAGTTACTCGAATAAAGAGGCACAAAGAAGACCCACAATACCAAGTAGAATAACTGTTAAAGGAACATGTACAGAAACTTTTGCGGTTACCACCGTGATTCATCGTGATTTTAACCCTATTTAAAAAAGAAGATGATTCTATGGAAGCCATTGAACCATTAAAAGAACATTCATGCGAACATTCCAAAATTTAAAATAGTGTTATTTATGGTCTCAATAAAACATTTACAAGTTTAAATTAAATTCTTGTTATTTCGATGTTGGTGTAGGTTGAAAATGACAGATTTTTTATAATGTAATAAACTATAATAAAGTTCTCCTGCGGGGCTAGCACGGGGAGCGGACAATTACTCCACCGGGAAAGGAAATAATCTCTTTCCCCCTTGTCAATTTTGTCCACTTTCAGAGCACGGACTCGCCGGTGGATAGTTATTCCACGGTGGATATACGGCGGGAGTAGCGTTTTCACTTCAGTATTGCCGTTATAAGAAAATTAAATAAAAATGACTTATTAATCATCAGTTTTTCTGTCAACTCATCAAACCTCCAAATTTGTTCGTTCTTCTTACTCTTATTTTTTTTCTGTGCTGCGTTTTGAAGTTATATTATGTTATATTTATTTTTGTAAACAAATATAAAACATCTCATCTAAATTCTTAATCGCATACTTTATTTAGTATAGAGAACGCATTTTGATTTAAAAATGAGTGGAAGAAAGTAAGTTATTCTTTTATTCATATGTAGATATTTACATAAGGAAAAAATGCGTGAGTTACATGTATGTGAATAAATAATTTCATTTCTGTTCTTTAGACTAAGAAGCAACAAAACCCAAATTCGGGTGTTGGTCGACTTTATGTCGACTAACACATATTTGGCCACGGGCGAGTTCACTGGGCCTCTTGGAACCAGAAAAGCAGAGGCCCAGTGGCTCAAGCTGAAGGAGCTACTTAAAAACTATGGCCCGGATAGATCTATTGAGTAGTGGAAGCAGGTAATTTTATATTATTATGCATAATGAATGTAGTTATTAACTGGATGAAAGTGAGAAAGTGTATTATATTCCTAACATATATGAATTAGGTCTTTCAAGGGCTCTCCTCAAAACATATTTCATCCAACATTAGTCTAGTTGAAATACACATTGCAATAACTTTTTTTTTTCTATTACAGACATGGAAGGATCTAAAAAAAAATGCCAGGCATGAAAATGCATTAATTGCCACAAGCAGCAATGCTACAGGGAATGCTGTGAACATCCCTATTGTGAATGAAAATACCAAAAAGATTTTGGACACAATAGGGCATGAAAGCTCAACCGGAGTTGGACCAGCAGAATCTGCCATAGGGTTGTTTAGTGTATGAAGACTTTTTACAAAGTATAATATGTTATACTTTGTGCACGTTGGGCTTACATTTATAATTTTTGTAACAGGGTGACATATCATATGAAATGGTTGTGGACGCAACACCTAGCATACCTCCGCTTCTATCCTCGCCTCTGCCAGCTCTTCCTCATCCTATTGGCTTTATGCCAGAGGATGAGAAGAATGTTCCACCCCGCACATCCCGTACTCCTCGCAGTCATCACGCTGCTAGACCAGCTCGACATGAAGCTTTTGCCCAACTCCAACGGGAAAATAATGCTATTTTGCAAGTAATAATGCTTTTACTAACTTTGTTCTTATGATAAATGATGAATGTATATATATTTTTTATAAAATTTGATTCCTAGTTTATTTGTCTGAGTATTATTATAACATATTATCTTTTAGAACATAGCAATGTTGATGGCAGAAAAAAATGAGCTCTTAAGAGAGCAAAATAGGCTCATGGCCGAAGCAAATGCTATAGCCAAAAGAAATAGGTAAGAAAAACAAAGACAAATTTTAGTTATTAAAATATGTATTTATAATAGATTGTCTTTTAGAGCGAGCCACTCTGAGTATATTTGTTTGCTCTGTGTCGGGTATAGGATCCATTCTGGCGCTATTCTGGTCAGAGGACTCCACACTCTCCAATGGAACCCTGAAAAAAAACAGAGAAGATTTAGTATTTTGAAACTGTGTTCTACTACAAGTACCTAACCTTAAAAGCCGGGTCACAGAGAGGCGATCCGATAGCGATCCGAGATGGGATTTTTTTGTAATTTAGATTAAATTTGTATGCAACCTGACACACAGCAAGCGGGTGTGATCCTATACTCGGATACGATCGGGATCGCTATCGCTATCGGATCGCCTCTGTGTGACCCGGCTTTAAATAATGAAACTAACCTATAGTGGTGCATGATGTTGTATAGTGTTGCACAACTATAAACAATTTCGGAAGACTTTTCCGGATCGTAGTGGAGCACTCTGTCTATGCCTAGGCACCTGAATGTCCCTTTTAAATATCCGTTTGCTCTTTCCACACAGTTGCGGGCTTGGCAATGCCATTGAGTGTATTTTTCCGCAGCACTGTTAGAAGCAGCTTCCAGGTCAGGTGTCATCAGCCATGGCTCCAAGGCATATCCAGAGTCTCCTGAAATTGGATTTTTCACTTTAGTAACATGTTGTTTTTGTTTTCAGCTCTCGAAGATTGTCTGAATAAGTAATTTGGTTTACAGCAGCTCAAAAACCTTTTACAGCTTGTAAATAACTATTATAATTATTAAAACTATTTCATGATATGTTTGTTGTTCTTTTATTCAATAAATATAATCGTAGTTTGGAAAGTATCAATTCTTATTAGACATTATATACAATAAATTAAAAATTAAGATAACAAATACCTACCTAAGAGGTAATATTGTCCGATACCATTATCGTACAGGCGTCTCATTTCCCTCTTTATGTTGGAGTGGTTAAATATAAACTGGTCGTGAACTCGCCCGGGGAACCTGGCATTAATGCTCAGGATTCGGCTATTTACATCCACCACCTAAAACAATGAATTTAAGCAAAGTGAATCTATCATCTAACAAAGAGGTACTAAAAGGTTTTTTTTAATTCTAATTAGTTACCAGCTGGACATTTAATGATGTTCGTCCTTTTCTGTTTTTATACTGCACTCCAAAAGGAAAGGGCGGAGGGAATATGTCCACATGGGTACAGTCTATGGCACCTAATATGTCTGGCAGGCCAAATTTCTGTTGGTACCCATTGGACACTCTAACCCTTGCATCCTCTATTCCGGGAAACACAATCCATTTTGGCATGAGTCTAGAAATAAATATTTGGGAATTTATATTTGCTGCAGATCAAGATAATAGTATAGCCTAATAAATGAAAATAAAGGTACCGAAATTGTCACTTACATTCTGATGATAGCTCCAGTAACTTGAGTTAGATACTTGCTAACCGTAGTTTGGGCAATCGCCAAACCGTGGTCTTGTCCCGTGCCTCTCTGGTAGCTACCATCTGCCATTAAGCGAATTGATGAGAGAACCTACAGTTGAAAAATATAATGTAAGTTACACAGTTTCATTTACTTTAGATATTTGACGTAAGTACCTACGTATGTTATATTTACTAACCTTGATATAAACTGGCAGTCCATCCCGAGGATTTAGCGGCTGCAAGGCACCGTTTAGCTCCTCACACAAATACAATGCCATGTTTTTATGCATCCGAAATAATCTTCTAAACTCATTGTCGGGAAACTCAAAGGGATTACTAGCATCCCTTATTGATCTCCGATGCAATTTTCGGGCCATTGTTTCCATTTGTTCCGTAAAAATATAATTATAATATGCTCGCGACATTATGTTTGAGAGAGATTTACTTATATCACCCACCTCCAAATCAGACGATAGTTTGTCCCCTGTCATATGTCAATTGAAGAGTATTTATCTTCGTTTTCCCGAGTCCGTGCTATACAGCGGGGAGTAGCGTGATATAATGTCCCCGACAAACGTCAAGTAGAAATATTTTATCCCTTTCCCCTGTTGCCATGCTATGCAAGGTGGAAATGATTATTATATCCACTGACAGGTGGATAAAAATGGTGGAAAGACTATTAGTCCACTCCCCGTGCTAGCCCCGCTGGTGGTAAGAGACTCAGTACTCAGAGACTCAGTAATAAAAAATAAGGAACTTTGTTCCAAAAACAAACGGCGGGAAATCATTTGTCAAAATTGTTTTTTTACATCAAAGTTCTACGTAGGCTACGCACTACGTAACGAAAGAACGAAAATGGAATTAAGTCGAAAAGATCTTAGAGTGATTTTTTATGATTTTAAAAGTATTCTCTCTCCGAAAAACTGTGCCGCTCGTCTTCAAAATGCTTCTGGGAGAGAAGCATCTTGTTTGAGCACCGTGAGGGGAAGGTTTGCTGAATTTGAAGAGAGGTCGAGTTTCTTTACATGCAAGCATTTTTTACAATTAAGTACATACAAGCCGTCAAAGAAACTAATATGGCTAGGCTGTTAAGCGGCTAATTGAAGAAAATACCGCGGATTACTTGTGAGACAATTTGAGGACTATTGGGGATTGGTATGAGCCACATTCAGAAAATTTTACCCGAAGAATTTAAAGTTCGGAAAGTTCGTTAGTCGTTGAATCCCTCCTGAACTGAAAGCGAAGCAGAAGCGGGCTCATCGTGGAATGGTGCTCACAGATGCTACTGAAGTACGACCACGGACATTCTAATGCTGTTTATGACATTGTCACAAGAGACGAAAAGAGAATTTATTGTTTTGAACCCGAAAAAAAAAACAGCAATCTTATGAATTAACGTTGGTAAAAAATAAGATCGCGTTTTTTTTCTCAGCTATGGGGCCCATCTGTACAATTCCACTTGAAGATCAGAAGAGTGTTAATGGCGAGTGGAAATTGCCATGCCATTTGTTTACCCAAGGTGTTAGAAAAAGCTCGCGAAAGACGACCAAAATGCCGCGTGCTCCTACATCATGATGACGCTTCTTCACACAGGGCCAACAAAACAAAGTCTTTTTCAAAGATCGTAGAACCCAGAGTTAAATTTTGTTAGGTAGTTACCTACACTAAGTAGGTAGGTACCTACTAGTTTTTAATTGTTTGCTCGTCTATTAGATTCGAAATAAAATTCATTTTAAATACTCTATGTTTTATTTTTAATAAACCACCTTACACCAAACAATCATTCAGTATTTGGATCGTCTAATATCTCAGCAGTTATAGCAGAGGTAGGATGGTACCTCCGTTTCTACTTACCTACGAATTGCAATAATAACTTAATCACACATTGAATTTGTTTGTTATCAGGACAATAACCGCATGTGTGCAGGGTATGCGATTCTCTCTGGTTTTACCAATAAAATTTAACAATGTTGTAAACAACATAGGATTTAATCACGATCTAAATTATTAATTAATTACCTCGTCGTTTCGACAGCGTTGTTACCGCCGTGGTCACGAGAAGACTGAAAAGCAAAAATTTCAGCAACCAAAAGTTTAAAAAGGGTATCTTTAGACATTTCTCCGGGCTGGCGACCAACGTCGGCATCTCTAAAGTTGAAGACATAAGGGACATAAGTCACGGTCTGACAGTTATCGCTTACCATCAGTTAGACTGTATCCTTACTGCCACTCATCCTATAAATGTGTAGACACCAGAATTTTATTTAAACTTTCTGTGTCAGAATATCTATGGAAATACATATTAGCATGAAAATTATCACTGTTCCTTCTTCCTTTCCCGGAATATCAGTGGGAGCCCTGCTTTTATAGTCTGCACCACACCAGGACTGGTATCGACTTCAGGAAACCGAATGGTAGTGGGTGCGGGTTCTACCGTGAATTTCGATAGAACTGATGCTAGACCTGCCATCGACTGCATAAGACCCAAGCGCTCACCTGGAAATTGAAGATATTGCATTAAAATATGCTCATTGTGCAATGTAGTACCTACTAGTATTATCTCCCTAGAATTTCTATTACTAGAAATGCTAAACTAGGACACAACAAAACAATAATTGTGCGTGACTTACCAATACATGCCCTCGGACCGTCTCCGAAAGGCAAATAAACGAACTTGGTATTTCCGCAACCTGTACTATTAGGATCAAATCGCTCTGGCAGGAAATCTTTTGGGTTCTCGAAATATTTGGGATCGTTTTGCATTCCTTGTACAGAAATCATTACTTTCACTTCTTCGTCGATCGTTAAATCCATGTCGTGGAATTTATATTTTCGAGCACACTCCCTTATTAAAAATCCAACTGAAGGGAGGATTCTCATACTCTCCTTGAATGACCATTCTAAATACGACATCTCCTTGACAGCGTCATAACAGAGCTTGTTGTCATGTTTGGCGAGGACTCGGTCGATCTCGTCTTGTACCTTCTTCTGTTTCTCGGGATGATATGCGAGCAGGTGCAGCGTGTAGCTGCTAGTGGATGATGATGTCTCAAAACCAGCCGCGAAGAAAACAAATACTTGAGCCGCTAACAGATCATCGGTTAACTCTATTTCAATTTGCTTCGGGGTACCGTCGGAATTAAACTTGTGCATTGACTCTCCGACCATTTTCCCCTTCTTCTGACAGTCAAGCAGTAAGTCTATGAAATCATTCCTTCCGGAAGACTGGTAATTTCTTTGTTTAAGGACTGTGCGAACAAGGAACATCACATCGGCTTCAACTCGTGTTTTTAAATTTATATGCTTAAACGTTTTTGGACAGACTTCTTTAAGTACAAATTTGAATACTTGGAAAGCATTCATCTTAAAAATCTTACCACCCATTTGTATGAATTTAGAGTTTTCTTCGTTCAAAGTATCCATGTTGAGTCCAAATGCACATGCTCCAATGAAGTCAGTGGTGAAGCGAGCCATGAGGTCCCTCGCGTCCATAGGAACTCCAGCAGAGGCGTGAATTCTCGTGTGCAGCTTCTCAGCGCACTCCACTATTAGCGGAAACATTGCCTTTAGTTTGCCGCTCGAGAAAGCCGGCGTTAGGCGCTGCCGTAACAACCGCCATGTATCTCCCTCCAGGTTGAACAGGTGCCGTTCTAAGGGTTGGTTAACATCTTCATGAATGGGTACCATTCTACGTTTATGGAAAAAATCAAAATCTGTAAGAAGTATGCGCTTCACAATTTCGGGATCTCTTACCACAAGTTCTGGCGTGGTGGATCTGAAGGTCCCGACAACGCGCTCCGTAGGATATTTCCAGTAAATGTGTTCAACCATTTGTGACGTGCTTCGCTGCATGAGATAACATTTGGCGTTGGTACCAAAAAAAGGTATGGGTTTCTCATATTTGATACCTCTTGTTTCCCAATACCTGAAGGTTCTTGTGTTGTATAAATACAATGCAAGAGCAAATAAAATTAAAACCACTGTTAAAATCATAACTACGACAATCAGATTGTACTAAAAGGACGCTTTGATGCGTTTCAAATTATTTATAAAAAAATGTACACTTAGTGTTTCTGAGATATCTAATGCTTAGTGCTATTAAATGTGACAATAACAATGATAAAAGTCAGATAGCAAACAGGTGTATAAATAAAATAATCATTTGCGTCTCGAACTCTTTTACCGAGGGTTCCGAATTCAAATTGAAAGTATTTAACTTTATTCAGGATGTGATGTGTGTCACTTGTCCAGTTTTTTATATCTATTTTAGTGCAATCATCGTCAGTCGTCAGCCTGGTGTGATCGAGTGTGATTTCGGTCCCGTGACTCCGCCCCCAAGCGATGCCGCAAAATCTATGGGGGTTTCGTTGGAAGGGGCACCACTTTTAGTGGTGTCGAGTCCAACACACCCGGTGGACGGTGCGTAGGTAGGGAAAATCATTTCCCCCATAACATCGTCAGCCTACCTCTGTTCCGCCAAGCCTCAAAGGTACACGCTATGTTGGATGTGGACCATGGACACTTGAAATATACGTTTTGTCGGCTAAAAACTGAACCAGATTTCCTGAAGAAGCCTAAGGTTTACCTGGTCTGCAAGATGGGATTCGTTTCAAAGACAATTGCGAAAACTTTGCTCCGAAGAAAATCCGCTTAAGACGAATCTGGTCATTAGATAACGTAGTTATGAGGTAAAAGAAGAGGGTGTAGCTGCCAATTAGAAATACCATGCTATTTGTTGAACTATGTGGGGGGTTTTGTTTCGCAAAGCAAAGAAGAAAAAAATAGGAGTCATAGGGAATGCCGATAGAAGTGAAAACTTATAACTCAGAATGTGATAGCCACAGAAATCTAAATAATTTAGGTTTCTGTGGTGATAGCTCACTTCGGAAACTACGCGGGTGAAACCGGCGGGCGCTGCTAGTCTGGAATAAATATTATTCAAATAATTGTCGTCTAAATAAGTCTTTTAAGCATGGCCATTTAGACTTCTGCCGTGCTTCTAACCATGGACTCAGATTTCTAACGATGGAATCAGGGACTATGGCCATAGAAATGCTAACGCGTTTCTAGATGGCCATGTCACGTCTCTAGTTCACCCAAAGATTTCTTTCATTTACCAACGTGACGCTTGAATTCAATTCACAGCCCACGAAACATCTGTGTGAGGTGCCCAAAAAGAAGTTTTCACTTCAAAAATGAAGGTACGAGTAGATCACTCTTATCGTTATTGCTACTGATAATACCGCATCGGAGATTCACCGCACACTTCTCTGTATCAATTAAGCCAATGCGTTAGTATCTAGTCGCTCCGAAGATTTCACCTCCAGTTCGTCGCAAGACCAAGCTGCCTGTATTATCTTCCTGCCTGCCGGCTGGTCTGTTCACGTGCACAGTCTACCTGCCCGCCAGCTCAACCATGTGTTTCCCTGTTGGCCATTATGTCTGTCAGCCAGTATGTCATGGAAACACATGCTACCTGCCCACATGCATTGCCCACGGCTGCTTGCCTACGCCGAGATCAAGTTCTGTGACGAATGGTTGGTGATGTGACAGCCGGTTGATCAAGTTGATGCATCGAAATCTACGCTTAGCGAGAAGCATCAGCCGGAAATCAGGTGTTTGTTTCTAGTTGCTATTTTTAACACCCGACCATAAAAAAGGGTGTAGGTAATAACTTTGACGTCGATGTCTGTCTGTGTGTGTGTCTGTCTGTGGCACCGTAGAGCTCAAACGGATTAAAACGGTAAAAGCATTTCCCCCATAATTTCGTCAGCCCACCGCTGTTCCGCCAAGTTTCAATCCTATCCACCAGGTTGGATGTATCGTGTGATACGATGGCAACACACAAACATAATCGAAGAGGCATTCGTGTTTAAACACTTGCGAGCCATTGGATGTCATTCGTTCCTAAATGCTTACCGTTACTCTGCTGTATTTGTTCCAGATTAAATCGTATTTAACTCGACACTGCGTTTGCTTTTACATCCCGTCACAAATGCAAAAATTTTGAAGTCTCATGTATTTTAAATACTAATTACAACATACATTTTCAGGAAGTAATTGAAGCCTGCCTCTCACAAATACATAACCCAGTTAGCTGTTGGTATAGATCTGTCCATTTCATGCTGAAACTAGAGTTGTCTAAGTTGAAACCGAATATAGTAGGAACAGGCAGGAAGACATTTATTTCGACTTAGTAACAGAATCCAATTTTTTATTGTTCATAATTTGTAATTGATACTAAAACACAGATACAAGTCAACAGTAGGTATTTAAAAGAAATAATTAAAATTGTCTTAATGCAATTTTAAATCATTGCAAATGTCAAAGTAAGTAATAATATTGATAAATATAAAATAATATTGATGAGAAAAAGGATACTATGTAAGTACCATTTTTTATTTAACATGTCTTCCAGACAGGCAAAAATGAATAAAGCAGGTTTTTGTAAGATCGAGGGCTAGGCCGTTCATTCTAAACCAGCGCGCCAGATTTGAGGCGCCTAATGCTCAGCTCTTCCTCCAGTTGATCAACCGAAGCCGCCGTTACTACCGCAGCCACATCATCAGCGTACATAAATACCTCGACCCCGGCGGTAGCCTCGGGCAGATCATTTAGGAGGATAGAGGATTTAGAGGATGTTAGAAACCGCGGATCCCTGAGCAACTCCCATACTCTATCTTAGCGAGTCAGATTTTACAGAGCCCTCGTCGTCCGTGGAGCAAGTAGGTACTGGGGCGAGAGGAGCGGCCGCTAGCTTTAATATACTGAACCCTAAAGACGATAAGGTCATTACGTTACGTACCAATTATATTTATCTATAGTGCGTTCCAGCAAGCTGTGTAGAAAACCAAAGAAAAGGTGATACCATAACATAAACATCGTTTAATCTTAGTATTTTTATGAAATTGCCTTAAAATATTTTTCACAAATAGGATTCGACTTTATTGCGATCTTAAATACCATATACTTAGATTTGTATTGATCAAATAATTCTATACTATCTTATTTTAAAAGTTATAGAAAGTAATGGTAGGATGATAGAAATATGATTTTAAGTACTAGCAATTTGATCTGTGTTTCTCAAACTCTCAATGTTGCATTCAAGACATTTATACTTCTTTTCATCAAATTATTCTTATTAAGGACGCGCCAATTTTTCTAACATACCTGCCATATTTTTCTCCTGCCCATATTGTAAAAATGCCCATTACCATTATATTCAAGTATGGATTAATTTTACTCTATTTATTTTTGTCATTAATTTGGAATTTTTAATTGTAATGTAATTTGATTTTAATGTAATGTATTATTTCATTTTATAATGGGATCTTAAATTGACGTCTATTTTTTTTAAAGTATTGAAAAATTAAATATTACCAATACAAATTGGTAATATTTGAATAACTTGTTATCAATAAAAGAGTAAGAGTATGACTAAAGAACTCCGAGAAAAAGGTTTCTTGTGTCGTAACGAGTTGAGAGAAAATCGCAAACCTCTAAATACGTGTTCCAAATTACGCTGTTTACTATCAAAAGCTTGTATAATTTTCACTCGAAAATGCCATAAATTTTGTGTTATTTTGATCGAAACTTTTGTATGTGTTTCCAGAATATTACATCATAGTGTTATGATCAGTTTTGGGTAATACCTACGAGGACAATTTGAACGAGATTTAATTATTGTTAAAAATAAAATGAACGTTTTCATATAAGGAAACATCTAAATTACTTTTCACAAGTCACTGGTTCTAGTGTTACATTCTTCTCCGAACTCAAATGCTTTGCCTTTCCTTTTTTTACGTGGGTGAAATAAATGTACGTATGCCCGCCATACTATCATTATGAAATGAGAGGAGATCTCCATCTACCCTCATTTGGGCTTCAAAAATCGCAGTGACAAATCAAAGTGACCAACACTAACCATATCAGGTTTCTCCAAACTCAGTGCGCTATGCACACATTTATTTATTAGAGGATTCCGCGACGCCGATAACCGTAAACCGGGTAGTTTTTGGTTATTGGCATCGTGGTCATCGCGTCGTAGTTGAAATATATACCTATGTTTTTTTATTTTCCAATGCTTCCCGAACCATTCTTGCGTAGTAATGACATTCGGTAGATAGAACCTTCGGGTCGTGGATCTCGATCCAATGACCAATTTTAGCATCAATCAGATGTTCAGCAATTGCAGATTCTTGTGTCTGACGATTTTTTACAGCGGCAATGTGTTGATTGTTCCAAGTCCCAGCAGTGGGAACATATATTTGGGTGTTTATGATATCCATACATATATATTTAGCCTTGTTTTGCGATGAAAATTTAAAAGGGCAAGCAATGAAAGGTACTACAAACTATCTTGTAAAACAAAGGTTGAGAAATGCTGGTCTGTCATATTGAGAGTGACATTGGTTTGTTTACCTTTTATTCACAGACATTTGGAATGAGGTATAGATATAATTTAGCACGTTATGTAATATACTAAACAAACACCTAAATTATTTGTCAGACTTCACTTTTTGCATAAATTATTATTTAACGTAAGTACCTAGGTAATTATCTAATTATATCTAAAATGTCGAAATAGAAACTTATTAAAAACTCCGGTCAACACAATTTTGTAACAAGAGAGTACCTTCCTAATTTTGAATTAACTACCTGTCCTCATATTTTATCACCATATTTTTTCTGGTTCCACCAGGTCTCATTTTCATGTCACAAGCTCAATCAATCTCAATCTCAAGCCACAACCCACAAAAATTGAAAATTGACAGTTTTTGTCTTATTTTCGCAAAAAAATACATGTTTTATTTGAATATCATAGGTTTTTCTTGTCTGTTTAGTTATGTGACTCTTAAATAATGCAAAGAAAAGTAAAAATGATCCCTACAAGTTATGTTACATTCAAATCTCAGCGAAGGAATTTGACACCATTAGTAACAAAGTTAGTACAGTATTTTGGCTTTGCCGTCGGACTACAAGACAAAACGTGGGTTCCACACATCTGTTTTGTTACATGAGTGGGTCATATTGAATGTATGTGTGTATGAAGTTAACTTTATTGGCTAGGATGCCTGTTGATAAATTTAAATCACGAACGTACCAGATCATTACGATCTCTTTGAGATAGTAAAATTGAGATGAGAAAGCTTTTTGAAAATCTGGTTTATGATATTCAAATAAAACATGTATTTTTTTGCGGAAATAAGACAAAAACTGCCAAGCTTTTGTCTTATTTTCGCAATTTTTGTGGGTTGTGGCTGTTACATGAAAATGAGACCTGGTGGAACCAGAACAAATATGGTGATAATATGAGAATAGGTAGTTAATTCAAAATTAGGAAGGTACTCTCTTGTTACAAAATTGTGTTGACCGGAGTTTTTAATAAGTTTCTATTTCGACATTTTAGATATAATTAGATAATTACCTAGGTACTTACGTAAAATAGGTACTTAATAATTTATGCAAAAAGTGAAGTCGGACAAATAATTAGATAGATAAGATAGATAGATGTGAGTTCGATTGTGGACTTCCCTACTCGTATAACAGAAAACTCACAAACAGCGATTGACCTTATTTTTACAAATGTAGCGCGACAACTTACTTCCGCAAACTCAATAAATACGCTTCTGTCGGATCACTTAGCTGTACGTGGAGTAGTGAAATTTGCACATTCAACGCCAACACAGCTCACTCGCCGCACGCGTGATTTCTCGCAGAATAACCGGGCAAATTTCGTTATGTCTATTGATAGTATAGATTGGTGCGAGGTAAGCGAGAGAAATAAAACCGCTCAAACATTTGCGGTGGCACTGATCAATATTTTAGCAAATAAGTACGATACTTGTTTCCCTATAAAATGAACTCCAAATAACAAACGTGACGCGTCGTGGGTTACGCCTGACATACTTAATCTAAAATCATTGTTGTTTGATATTTCGAAATTAGTTGACCAATTTCCTGAGGAAGAGAACTTAATAGCTATATTTGACGATCTCAACAGGAAATACATTTCGACTTTGAATATGTCTAAGACAAATCATTATAGTAGTATAATACACGGAAGTACGAATCCATCAAAAGCTATGTGGGGAATCGTGAACACGGAGAGGGGGAAAAACAATACCCCTAGGTTGAACTGCTCCGAGATCGTTAAAGATTGTAACGGCAGTAAGTTTAGTTCGTCTAAAGATGCAGTAAATGCTATGAACGTTCGGTTTTTAAATGCAGCTGCTGCCTGTGGAGCACCTAAAGCTGATACTGCTACTGTATGTAAAATTTTAGTATCAGCACGTCAAGCATCTGACCGTTCCCTCAGACTAACAAGTTTCTCGGCTGATGAGGTATTCCGCATAGTATCCTCCAAAATACCCCCAAAAAAGTCGAAAGACATATTATACGGTGTGTCGATGGAGCTAATTAAACTAGCAATTTTGCCTCTAGCTCCGGTTCTCGCAACACTGTTTAATAAGTGTCTTAGAGAAGGCTCGTACCCGTCGTCGCTGAAAATATCAAAAGTGTCCCCGATATTTAAAGGCAAGGGCAAAAAGGACGATATTGATGGATATAGACCAGTATCGATTATACCAGCAATAGCCAAAGTGTTCGAAAACGGCTTGAGTTCACGGTTAGTGGCCTACCTATCGGAAACTGAGGCGCTGTGTGAACAACAATACGCATACCGCGAAGGGAGGTCTACGATTTCTCTAACGCGTGAAGTGATACGTAGTGTGTTGGCTGCCCGTGAACGTAAAGAGCAAGTAGCTGTCTTGTGCTGTGACTTATCGAAGGCCTTCGATGTCGCAGACCACGAGACCTTAGCTTTAAAGCTGAAACACTATGGCATAGCTGGGAAATCATACGAGGTGTTGACTGACATGTTACGAGGCCGCTCTCAGGTAGTGGATGCTGGCGATAGCGATAATAAATCAGATCCGCTGCCTTCGTCTATGGGAGTACCGCAGGGTTCGTCAATTTCAAATATAATGTTCTCTCTCCTACTAAACGATCTCCCTGATGCCGTAAAGGGTGCAGGCATATTCATGTATGCAGATGATGTGGCTGCCGTAGTAACAGCTCTTTCAATTGAGGATTTAGAAGAGAAATTAAATATTGTAATTAATGGCTTAAATTCATGGTTTAGAGCTAATGGTTTTATGTTAAATTCAAAAAAGACTCATTTCGTTCACTTTTGTCTGTCGGGCCATCATACAAAATCGCTTAAAGTTTCGCTAAACGGTGTAAGGATTGAACAAGTACAGACCACCACATTTTTGGGATTCGAGATTGATCAGAAATCAGAAATAATCTAGAATCATACAATACGCGAGGAGAGAGACATTCGCGAAACATACGTAACGCGGACAAGCTGGATGTCATATCACACTCTCTCACAAGGTCACGGAAGCTAACTCACATTATGGGACCTGAAGTTTATAACACTCTTCCCAAAATAGTTATATCTGCCCCAAGTTTCGGCAGCTTCAAAAACAAATTAAAGTGCTGGCTTATCGATCAAACTTTTTATAGTTACACCGAATTTTTAGAGAGTGATGGCAAAGTCCTATAAAAATGTATACAAAAATTTGACATGGGTCAGTACAATTGTTATAAAAACATATTATACTCACATAATGCTTGACAGTTTTCTGTACAATAATTATTATAATACAGTAAAGTAGTCATTTCAAACTTTGAAAATGTATACAATTTGTATGCTCTTTCTTTTGTTTTAATTTTTTATTTATTGACGTGTAAATTGTACATTTATGAATAATGTACTTTGACTTTGACTTTAACTCTTTATTATGACACAAAAACAGAAATATTACAGTAAAACACTTACGAACTAGCACCACAAATGGCGGCCTTATTGCTTAGAGCAATCTCTTCCAGGCAACCAGCTTAAAGAAAATTCGCCTACATACATGGTTAGGCGAAGCGAAGTGACATTCTTCCCAATACTACTTTTTAAATCTATATATATAAAAGCGAAAGGTCACTCATCAAGGAATCTCAGAAACTACAAATGCTAGGAATCTGAAATTTTGCATGAAGGTCCCTTTTAGCACGTAGGCGCTCGCTAAGAAGGGGTTTTGCGAAATTCAAGCTCTAAGAGGGTGAAACAAGGGATGAACGGTTGTATGAAAATTCGTCATTTTCAAAGTTTTCTTTGTATCTAAACACTTGACACGAAGCAATTAAATGTTTGTTTTATCAACTTTGTAATTTCGAACTGTACGGGAGTGAAATTGGGGTTGAAATGGGGGACGAATGTCAATATGAAAGTTCCCAACCGTTGAAGAAAAAACCATGAAGCTCTGTATATAGACACTTGACACGAAGCAAACGAATGTTTGTTCTATCAATTTTGTAATTTCGAACTGTACGGGGGTGAAACTGGGGTTGAAATGGGGGATGAATGTCAATATGAAAGTTCCCAACCGTTAAGTGTGCGCCTAAAGCCAGGAAAAAATCAGATTTCACCCGCGCGACGCGTTTCTTAATGTAATGTACATAAAGTCGAGAATAGCATGACACAGTTTGGAGGAAAAATCAATATTTAATCAGGAGTCCATTTTTGACAAAGTTTTATTTAATTACTCGATAACTAAACATAAATTTAAAAAAGTGTTCGGTTACTTTACTAGAACGTACAAATAGGAATTTTATTACCAAAAAATAATGTGGGGTCATCGCTGATAATTTCGAGTACTCGAATTAAAACGGGTTTTTTCGGTGTCATTTTTATTTTTTTATTGTAAAAAACTCTGATCTATTTTTTAAATTATATTCGGTTATTGTGCTTCTTCTTGATTGTACTCACACGTCAATATATTTTTTGTCATAGTTTTTAGTTTCTTAACTTCAGTGAGCGGCGTCGAAAATGTCCTTTTTTCGTTTTCTGGCTTTAGGCGCCCCCTTAAAGTTAAAACCATGAACCTCTGTATATAGACACTTGACACGAAGCAAACGGATGTTTATTCTAGCAATTTTGTAGTTTCGAACTGTACGGGGTACGGGGATGAAATTGGGGTTGAAATGGGGGATGAATGTCAATATGGAAGTTCCCAATCGTTGAAGATAAAACCATGAAAATCTGTATATAGGCACTTGACACGAAGCAAATAAATGATTGTTCTAGCAATTTTGTAATTTCGAACTGTACGGGGATGAAAAATGAGTTGAAATGTGGTACAAATGTCTCTTACGCCTTCACGCCTAAACAACTGAACCGATTTTTATGAAACTGTATGAAATCATTTTGTTATAAGCTGGTTTTAGAAATCGTAAATGTGTATGGGTATACAAATAGGTACTGCCTGAGTTACCTTAGTACCTATTTATTTCGCGCGGACGAAGTCGCAGGTAACAGCTAGTACTATATAAAACAAATTAATACATAATCATCCAAAGGTAACTATAATTTAACAATAACAATAGTAATTCTGAAACATAGTTAAATACAACTTAAGTATATTAATTAAGTAAATACAACTACTAGTTAAAACCCCGTAACCCCGAATACAAAAATTATGACTAATTTATATCCACCTACACAACAAAATTGTGACATGAAATACAGCACTACAACTAGCAGCGGACAACTTCATTACTTACGATTTACTGATGACAACAGTCGTGCATTGTGGTAAGTAAAATTCCTTTACATTGCTCTTAAACACGTTTAGAGACTGCGACTGTCTTACAGAGGCCGGCAAAGCATTCCACAAGCGAACAGCCTTGACAGAAAATTAATCTTCATAGAAAGATGTTCTGTTCTGTACTTTGACTTTGACTTTGACAGAAAAATAATCTTCATAGAAAGATGTTCTGTGTGATGGAGTGATGAGGTTAAGCGCTACTGCCGCTCTCAAAGGACGGGGACGTGAAATTTCGTGGTAATAGGTAAAACGCTTCTTAAGGTACGACGGGGAGGATTAAACAGAATGGTATACAAAAATGACAGAATGTGTGCATTTCTGCGAAGGCGGATAGGAAGCCACTTGAGCTTAATGCGAAATTGAGATACGTGGTCATATATGCGCAGGCCAAAAATAAACCTTATGCAGAAAGGACATTGTTCAAAATGGGCTATTCGTGGACAAAATATTCTTGATAATTTGATTTTGTCAAAAAATCGATTTATTTTTGTAATGAATTATGATGTATTATTTTAGTACCCAGATTAATAGACAAAAAGTTCATTATATAAGTAATTTAATCTATATTTCCGACTTCTCAACCAATTATATTGCCAGTCTATAAGCTTTGAATGATGTCGATTTTTTTCTCGAATAAAATCGATTTCTGTAAATCGATAGAAAGTCGTCTTAATAATTATGCGTGAAATAAACAATTGATATCGTATTTAAGTTGTTTTCAAACGACACTGTAACTAGCTTTTTTGTGCAATGGTTTTTCGTATCACCCGCTTTTACTTTACAACGCCACGAAAAACAAAATCATCTACTTAGGCAGTTTTCCTACCACCGGCGAGAAAACGAGTAACTATCGACTATTTTCTCGCTCAAGAAACGTACAATAGATATACATTCCGTGTACCTAAATAAAAGAGATGCATATACAAAGAGTTGATCGCTGACTGTTCACACTCCCGGCGAGCACTCGCTTCACTAGTTAGTCGCTTAGCGACAAGAGCTATGAAAGATAACACTCGCTAAGCGATACTCGCTAAGCGATTAGAATTAGAACACGCCGAGAGAGCAACCAGCGGTTCATTTCTGTCTATTCAGTGTGGATCTGAAGGTACACGTTATTTTACGCCGCGAGCGAGTGAAGCATGTAATCGCTCGCCTCACTCCCACACTCGCATAGAACCGAGGTACACAACTATGGGAACTAAGCACTCGCTCCCCGCGGCTCGCCAACTCGTTTCTAATTCTAGCTTTACTCGTTCATCGTTGCCGGTGAGACAACTGCCTAGTGCTGAATAAACAGTAAACAATAATTCAGTAGAGCAGTATTAATAATCATCTACTCATTTTAACCACTAACTTGTATATTTTAGTTATTATTTTAATCAGCAGCCACCATAATAGAATTGCATCGATTTTATCCACACGATCACTATCGTTTTTTTTAGATCGATATTAATATATTATTTACAATGGCAGCACTGAATACGTCGATCCAAAATGCGTAGTTATCAGCTGTTTGTTTATGTTTATTGTGTCATGTGTTTCGTATTTGGAAATTGTGTTATGATGTGTTTTTGGTTGATGAAAATGCATTCTTGGGACCCTAGCTGACCCTCGGAAATCGTTGGCATCGTCCAATAACGACTCTGGGCCTCCGATGGTACAAAATGTTGTAGTTTTGTTTAAAAATAACCTCGTTAACGTTCGCATTACTTATGGGAAATATGCGTAAGTAATTTTTCTGCTACTACCAAAAGATAATATTCTGATATCAACTGCTAGAAGCCATCAAGTTTAATATATGATATCAGTGACAGTCAATGGCCACGTTTAGCCCAAAGTCCCTTATAAATGAACAATGTCCTTTTAAAGGCGCTCAAGCTTGTTTAACTGTTCCTCTGTGAGATCCAGGTAACAAATGTCGGCATAGCCAAGGATAGGAAGTAGGAGGGATTGGACAAGCGCAATTTTAGTGGAAGTTGGAAGAAAGTTACGCAGTTTCATTAATGCTCCTGCCGCGGTATACAATTTTTTACTAGTAGCTTGGATCTGCGGACCCCAGCTCAAACAACGATCTATAGGAATGCCCAGATTCTTGACAGTGCTGCTGTAGTAGGGTATTGTTACGCCATTAAAATCAATTTTTGGGAGCGTTGGCCAATCAATGCAGGATATTTGTCTAGGACTTCCCAAGATGATAGCCTGCGATTTGTTAGGATTTACATGCAGACCAAAACATTTGCCCCACTTACAAACATTAGCCAGATCGACATTAACAGTGTTTATTGCCTCAGAAATGCTGGAAAGGGGAGCATGGGAATAAATTTGAAGGTCATCAGCATACAGGTGATAGGACGACGAAAAGTTAAGGGAAATGGAATTGATAAAGAAGAAAAAAAGCGGAGGAGATAGGACACCATCCTGGGGAACACCGGCAGACGTCAGACACCACGAGGACGAAGCGTCCTCAAGGTTAACCCGCTGTCGACGACCACAGATATAGCTGTTAAACCAGTCAGTAGCAAAAGAAGAAAAATTAGAGGAGCGTAGCAAAGCCAAGAGAACATAATGATTGACGGTATTGAAGGCATTGCTGAAATCAACGAGGACCATAACAGTGAGATTGCGATTTTCCATTGAAAAACGGATGTCATCAGGGATTTCAACCAAAACACTGACTGACGTGCTGTGCCCCTGACGAAAGCCGAAAGAATGGAAAGAATTTAACAAATTATGACTGGAAAGGTACGTGTTAAACTGATTGTGGGCTAAACGTTCGAGAACCTTAGACAAAAACGTGTTAACGTAAATTAGGTGTTTGTGTTAGTATTACATAACGTGTTAAATTATATCTAGATCAATATAATAGGTACGTAACGTAATGACCTTATCGTCTTTAGGATTCAGTATATTAAAGCTAGCGGCTGCTCCTCTCGCCCCAGTACCTACTTGCTCCACGGACGACGAGGGCTCTGTAAAATCTGACTCGCTAAGATGGAGTATGGGAGTTGCTCAGGGATGCGCGGTTTCTAACGTCCTCTAAATCCTCTGTCCTCCTAAATGATCTGCCCGAGGCTACCGCCGGGGTCGAGGTATTTATGTACGCTGATGATGTGGCTGCGGTAGTAACGGCGGCTTCGGTTGATCAACTGGAGGAAGAGCTGAGCATTTAGTTGCCTCAAATCTGGCGCGCAAACGATAGTCTGCTTACATATTATCAATTGTGGGCGGCTGTTTAGATAATGCGTTCCTAGATTTAAGCCATGGCTAGACAACAATATGGCTAAATTTCATCTCTATTCTCAATAAAACGTATGGCGAGTATAACCATTCTTTTTGCATAAACTGGTAGGTACAGTTACTGTGCGATGAATGATAGCGAGAACTCTAATGCTGCAGTGTAACCTCCTTATTCATGAACGTGCAACGATCGTATTGTTTAAAAATAATCTTTGTCAAATGGGAAATCTTGTCTTGTGTAATAGAGCAAGATCGCAGGGCCGCCAGACGTCACGTACTTTCTGATGAACGAAATGTGGACGATTGAGTAGAGTTAGTACGTACTAAGAACACATGCTTACCCGCTAACTTGCTTAGACGGCCAATTTTGAGATATGGGGCAATAAAGGTACATCACTTATTTTCTGACAACTGATTTTTACGTATGTTATAGGCAATATCCTTACAAATATGGCCCCAATACTCCCAGGCACTTTCCGTCGGCCGTTTTCCTTAACAGACGCTTTAAAACTCCCAAAATATGTGGCACTGCACAATGTGGCACCGTACAGGTCAAACGAATGAGCCGATTTCGATGCGGTTTTCTTTATTTGAAGGTTGCATTCCGTTCGAGTGTTTTTAGCTATGTTTGGTTGATATCGCTTCAAAATGACAAAATAGCGGACAAAATATTTCTTCACAGCTTACCTTAATATGGGTATCAAATGAAAGGATTTGACTAGTAGAACACTATGCACTATGGCAAATTTCAAATACAAGATGGCCGCTACCGCAATATGGTGAAATTTATTTCTTTTTTCACAACTCCCTCAACATGGGTATCCAATGAAAAGGCTTGACTGGTAGAATGTCTTGAAGGCCTTTTCCTTTGATACCCATATTGAGGGAGTTGTGAAAAAAGAAATACATTTCACCATTTTGCGGTAACAGCCAACTTGGCTTAATAGATAGATTTAGATATTTTATTAATAAAATTAACTTTGAGAGGTAAAATATAATAAACAATTATTTAACTCGTTAATTTAATTAATTTTGACCATAAATTACAACAATGTATCAGTAACAAAACACGAAAATATTAATTTACTTTATTACTAATGGCATACTGGCTGGTTCTGTGCCGTTCCTTAAAAAAAAAGGCGCCGATGCGCGTGCATTGCTTATCTGTAAACAATTAAAAAATATGCCGCGCCCTTTTTATTTCGCTGTATTGTTTTTATTTGAAAATGTCCTCAGAGTTTTATTTAGTTCCTCGCAAATATGTTAAAAAACGTCGTATGACATACGTGCTCTTTGATAATTACAGCCTCTGCTAATTATAGCAATAACGCCTCAGCCACAGATCAGAAAATAGTAACGTAACCTCAGCTGTAAATATCAACTTATCGCACTTATATCATAATGCACCATTATGATATAAGTGCGATATTGTAATGTAGCATTACAATATATATACGCGAGCAGTTTCCTACGGCTGCGTTTTGGCATTGTATAGAATGGAAAGACGCCACGGCTAGTAGATTTATATGATTTCCGCAACATCATGTTCAATGTACTGTATTGTGTTTTTGGAAATAAACGATTTATTATTTATTTATTTGCTTTTGATGCTTGCGAACATTATATTATGTATACCTACGAATAAACGTGGGATCTAAAATTTAAAAAATTGCGTCGGGGACTTTAATGTAGGTAAGTACATAATAATATATTATGCTTACATACTTGTTAACTTTTTATATTTTAAATTTTTAAACATTCCGTGCCACAGACCGTGTAACATATTAATTTATTCGTGATATTTTTTACTAGACTCTATAACAGATTACAGAAGATATAATAGACAAAATAAATAATCCGACAAAATAATAATCGGAAGTCGGAAAAATAAGTAGGTGTTCGTTTAATATAATTTCAATACTATATATTATTTTTATCTATAGGTATCTATATAATGTAGCACACGTTATATAGATACCTATAGATAAAAATACAGATAATACGTAACGTTATGAAGATATCGTCTCTAGGGTTCAGTATAAATAAATAAAAGCGGCCAAGTGCGAGTCGGACTCACCCATGCAGGGTTCCTAGTTCCTAGGGGATAAGTTCTTATAGTTCGTTGTAATTTTGATCGATGTTTTAATAATAGGGTATTTATTACTTACTAGATCGAATTCAAACCAATTTCCGACGGAAGTTTGCACGGTAATGTAAATCATACATTTTTTTTTAGTTTTATCATTCTCTTATTTTAGAAGTTTAAGTGTGTGTGTGTGTACAAAACACACACACACACACATTTTACCACTTTGGGAATGTCTCTCGTGCAAATTATTCAGTATAAAAAAATATTAGAAAACTCAACATAATTTTTAAAGACCTATCCATAGACAAACCCCACGAATAGGTTTGATGAACAAAAAATTGAGTTTCAGTTCTAAGTATGCCCCCAAATTTTATTGGTTTTATTTTATATTTTTGTGCAAAAATCTTAATGCAGTTTACCTACAGAATACATAAATATACTTTTACCAAGTTTGAACAGTATAGTTTAGTCTAGTCAACAAGTTCAAAAACGTGCAAAATAGACATAAAGCTCCTAGAAACATGTGTGATACCTCATTCGATTCGGAATTACGTCTAGAAAATAAAGTTATACCAATGTTAATTAACTAATCTTTTTTTATAAATTACGGCATACAAGTTGAAATAGTTGGTCTAAACATTTTTCGCTTCGTTGAGCTCTTCTCATTTATATACTTCATAAAATAATGCAAAAAGTTTATTATTTTGGTAGTTATGATTCGTTTTATATCAACAAAAAAATAAAATTTATAAAAATTGGAAAATAGTTATTTGTTGTACAAGAGTGCAAAGTGGCTTTTTAACCGCGTGCTCAATTTTGATGACCGAGCAAGCGAAGGATTTTAAAGTTGAATCACGAGCGTAGCGAGGGATTCAAAAATTAGAATCCTGAGCGTAGCAAGGGAATCAAAAGGGCACAAGGTGAAAAATCTTTGCACCCGAGTGCAACACGTAATTTTTCGTCCCTTACCTTAGCGAGGAAATTACTAAACGCTTTGCGCATTTTCAGTTTCAGTCAATTCTGTTGGCGTCAAATAAACTTCTTGGTCGCTAGAATTACTTATTATTATGGTATTTTGGTTTTTCACTTGTATTCAATTTTACTGTTTTTAACCTAAGTTTTAAATTTTAACTTTATTTAGCCATGGTTTAAATTTAAACAATAACAATACGACGTGAAAATACGGAGAGTTGACCGATTGAGGTAAGGAGTTTCATATGTGTACATGAAAAAGTGTCCGCCCAAATGCATTAAATTATAGTAGCGCCAAATTTGCATATTGGTACATTTTAAAGGAAATAAATAAACGTACCATTCAGAATTCATGAAAAATAAAATTGTCAGTCATAGGCACTGCCGATAGAAGTGGTAACTTATAACTCAGAATTTGATTGCTTACTTTGCAAACTACACGTGTGAAACCGGAGGGCGTGGCTATGAGCATGGCCATCTAGAAATGCTGACGCATTTTTAAATAGCCAATGGGAAAGGCTGAGGCATTTCTAGATGGCCAATGCCTATGGTCCCGAGTTTACCCGCAGATTTCTTATTATTCCCGAGCGTGACGCTAGAATTCAATTGATATCCCACGAAAAATCTGTCTTTGGCCCGCCAAAAGAAGTTTTGACTTCAAAATATATTGTACCTACATGTTTACTCAAAATAGTAATTATTTATTTGATGTTATATTTACTACATTATTTTGTACTGCACAAGTAGCTGAAATTATCTATTAGTTAAGTACTATTTTAGTAGTCAATAATACTTAATTATTTAACTCGGCATACTTCAATTCGATTACAATTGATTCATTCATAGCATTTTAAAATGTTCTGTCGTTTGAAATAACATTCTTTACCTCTATCCTCCATATGTGAAAAGAAAGTTGCGCGCAAAGCAAGTTCAAGTTTAAGTTTCTTTATTTCGCTTTAAATTGTGGTTACATTAAGGGTCTTAGAAATACTTAGCACCTAGACAATTTCGGCCTAAAAGGCATGCGAAAAGATTCACTATGTATTGCAAATCTATGACATAAATAATAATACTACTAAACTAAAAACTAATTATTGAAATATAATTATCTCTATATTTATTATACATTTTAACATTCAGAAATTAAGAATTATAATAACACACATAAACAGCCCACAAAATGTTCCCATTGCTGGGACTCGGGGCCTTCTCTCGCAAGGAGAGAGTCAAGAAGAGTTTAAGAATTACAGCGGGCTAAATCTATTTTCATTAAATTCAATGAAGTGTTTGATGTCATAGAAACTGTGTTCCATTAACCAACTTTGAAATTTAGTTTTAAATTGTTGGCACGTAAGAGATTTGAAAGATTCAGGAATTTTGTTATATATTCTTAAAGCCATAATATAACAATTTCTTCGGTAGAGCTCTATATTACATTGTGGAAAAACAAGTCGATTCGAATAACGTGTACAGTAGTTACGATTATCTTTGAGTTTATGGAAAAGTTCTGGGTGTTTTTTAACGAACATACATACTTCAAAAATGTACATTGATGGCAGCGGAAGTAGTTTCAATTCTTTAAACAACGGTTTACATGAATCCAAAGGACCAGCACCGCAAATTGCACGTATACATCTTTTTTGTACTCTAAAAACTCTGCCAATCTCTACCGAGTTTCCCCATATAATAAGACCATACCTTAGCATTGAAGCTACGTAACCATGATAAGCTATTAAGGATGTACTGCTGGATGCTACTAAAGATAGTCTACGAAGTGCATAGGCAAATTTACTTAATTTGGAACATACTTTTTCAATTTGTGCTTTCCAATTACAGTAGCAATCGACGGTGATTCCGAGAAATGTGGCTGTACTAGTTGCTTTTACTTCGATATCTTGATATTTAATTTTGAGATTTTGGGGCTTAGTTTTAATATTATGAAATTGCATATAGCTTGTTTTATTCATATTCACCTGTAAGTTGTTTTTGGTCATCCAATCAATAATAGTTTTAATGGTTTCATTTATGCTGCGTTCAAAATCTATATTTTTTTGTTGTGGAATCATAATGCATAATGTCATCTGCAAAAAGTACTGATTTATGCGCATTTAAAATAAAGTGGCCAAGTGCGAGTTGGACTCGCCCATGAAGGGTTCCGTTGCAGCAAGTAACATAATATACATAGTACACATAGTTCTTGTAGTTCGTTGTAACTTTGATCGAAGTTTCAATAATAGTGTATTTATGACGTACTAAAAAAAAACTACCCATCAGATCGAGTTCAAACTAATTTTCGTTGGTAGTTTACATGGTAATTTACATCATATATTTTTTTTAGATTTTACATTCCCTTACTTTATAAGTTAGAGGGGGGGGGACACACATTTTACCACTTTGGAAGTGTGTCTCGCGCAAACTATTCAGTGTATACGAAAATGATTTTAGAAACCTCAACATCATTTTGGAAGACCTATCGATAGCACACCACACGTGTAGGTTTGATGAAAAAAAAATTTTTGAGTTTCAGTTCTCATTATGGGGGGCAACCCTAATTTTTCTTTTTTTTTTAATTTTTTTGTTCAAATCTTAATGCGGTTCACAGAACACATCTACTTACCAAGTTTCAACAGTGTAGTTCTCATAGTTTCGGCAAAAAGTGGCTGTGACATACGGACGGACAGACAGACAGACAGACATGACGAATCTATAAGGGTTCCGTTTTTACGTTTTACGGAACCCTAAAAAGGTACACCAAGGAGGTTCCGAGTGTGAGTTTTTAACAAATTAAATGTATGATGAATTCGGCACCAAGGAGGTAGAAATAAATGGTTAAATTATGTTTTGAATTATTCAAAACCTCAGTACACACGATGTTCTAAATTCAAAGTTACTTTACCCTCTAGAGGGTAAAAACGACTTTTGCGCCCTGATATCGAGGAGCAAAAGTACTCTTTCCGAGCTGGTGGGATGAAAAATATTTTTTTAGTAATATTGTTTTTGCTATTGCTGTTTTTGCATCTAATATAGGTATTAATTAACATTACAAGAAAAAAAACGTCATTTGTTAAAAAAAAGTTTATGGAAAAACCAGGATATCTTGGAATTTAACAATATTTTGTTTTGTATTTTTTTTTCTTATACATTGTTTTTTATTGATTTTAATAGTTTTGTTATATTTCAGTTGTGAAAATCATTAATTAAGAAATGATTGTATTTCTAAAAGCCATGATTGACCCTATTCAATAGATTAACACAGATTTTTTTATTGATAACTAGCAGTGCCCCGCGGTTTTACCCGCGTAGTTCCCGTTCCCGTAGTTCCCGTTATTTTCCCGGGATAAAAAGTCTAGCCTATGTGTCGCGGACCGGCCGTATGTAACCGACCGCTATGCGTTGACGAGCCTGGTCTGCCGGCAGCGAGAGGGGGAGAGACCTGTTGTAAGTAGGTCTCTTGGGTACGTGCCCTCTCGTTCCGACGGGCGCTGGTATAGACTCGTCCCTGGGTTCACTTTGCGACCGCTGTGGGACAATCCTCGAATTCGTCCTGGATGTGAACTTGACCTTGGGTGATCTTGACTTGACCTTGTCTTCTGGTGTGATCCCCGGCGTGACCCCCAACGTGACCACCGGCGTGACCACCAGCGTGACCACCGACGTGACCACCGGCGTGACCACCGGCGTGACCACCGGCGTGACCACCGACGTGACCACCAGCGTGACCACCGGCGTGACCACCGGCGTGACCACCGGCGTGACCACCGGCGTGACCACCGACGTGACCCCCGGCGTGACCACCGGCGTGACCACCAGCGTGACCACCGACGTGACCACCAGCGTGACCACCGGCGTGACCACCGGCGTGACCACCGACGTGACCCCCGGCGTGACCACCGGCGTGACCACCGACGATCACAGACGTGACCCCCGACGTGACCACCGAAGTGACACCCGACGTGCCCTTGGCGACGACTCGGCGCTGACACGACGTGGGCCCGACGATAACTCGACGAGATCCTCTTGGGCGGACCTTGAAGGGGAGTAGGGAGCGGGGTAGTGAAACGCTGGTTGCTTGAGTCTTCCTTATATTTTTCTTCGTTTTCCTTCTTGTACTGGAGCCGCTGAGAAGAGCATGCTCCGAACAAAATCGAGATCGCTAAGGTACCCCCTTACCTTTACCTAAAAGAGAGCCCCGTATTTTGGGCTCACTATTCGTTACATTTTTACTATGCTATGGACACTATTTTCACCATAGCTTTGCCATTCCTGGTCGTAGGCTAACGAATGACCACTCGAAATGTAGCCCACGACCAGGTCTATAAATGAACGTAACTTCCTGGGGGGTACCTTAGCTTACAATTTAGCTATTACCTAAAAACGACCTAATTTTACCAACATTTGCCTGAAGTTGGGTAAATAAGTGGACACCCTACCTATATTTCCGAATAAACCAAACCAAAACAATATTTATTAGGAGTGCCCTACTTATATCTACCTAAATAAACCATATTTACCTAACATTCATCCATTAATTTAAACCGAATTACAATTTTACCGTACTCATTATAAAACATATTCAAACTAGCCTATATGTAAATGTGTTGATCGCCAACATCCTCCCCTTCGTGCGCTAGCACCATCCTCTGGCTCGGCGATCTCACTGGTCGGAGGCCCGTTGCTCGTCGTCTCGACGCTGCCGTTGCTCGACGTCAGGAACTCAGGAACCTCGTGCTCGCCGCCCCATGGAGGCACCAACAGCGCGGCCTTGGAACCAGGCTGCCGTAGAATCCCGCGATGTGTGCGGACCTCGACGATTGGAGTTCTGCCATCAGGTCCGGTGTAGGTGCGGACCTCTTTGCCTCTCGGTGATGTCTCTAGGCGCTGCAGGCAATCCTCTTGTTCAAACAGAGCTCTCCTTCGCTTCTTACGTCGTCGACCCACCTTGACAACAGTGGGGCCAAGGTAGCCGACAGCCGCACTCGATGAAGGCGGTTCTCCTAAGCGATGTCCCTGATTTGGCATGCACCTTGCTGTTTTCACGTCAATCTCTTTCATTTTAGATGTCTCAGGGGGCCTCCCCTTCGTGAGCGCAGTGATGTCTTCCCTGTAGCACTCTTTCTGGCATAATGTTCGAAGAACCTTCTCTGTGGCTTCTTTTATTGAGTTATCCTGAGACTTCTTTTTCTTCTTTTTCCTGGAAGATCTTTTCCACATAGGATCTTTCGTCTCGAAGTTCTCGTCTTTGTACAGTATCTTCTCTTTGCCTTTTAACTGGTTGACCGTAGACTCGGAGTTATCTGACGTTTCTTTGTCTCGGGCCAAGACGTGCGCGTAGGTTACGAAGTTGACCGATGTTGTAGTTGCCCCCGAGTCGCATCCATGTAATACCCATCCTAGATAGGTGAGTGATGCGACGGGCTGATTCTTCTTCCCTTTGCGTGTTCCCCTGGAAACAATCAACTCCCAGTTGTCTTGCCCGATTAGAACCTTCGGCCGCTCTTCTTCGTAGCAAAGTTGCTCCGCCATCTTGTGCAAGTGAGGGTATACCTTAACCTTCTCTATGTCTACTGCCTGAGGTGTCAGGTGAAGTTCGTCCATGGTTCTTGCCCCGGTGATAGTCCTTTTCCGTACTTGATGAACTCCTCGAACTTTCATATTGAGCTTCATGGATCTCTTGTTCGACAGCAACTTCCCTCCGACTGTTTCTATGGTAAGTTGCTCTCGAGGTCCCTGTAGCCCCAGTTGTTCGGCTACGGATGAGTCCACGAGTGTCACCGTTGAACCTTCGTCTAACAGAGCCAAAACCTTGGTGCTTCCTTTTGGCCCGTAAATTTCCACTGGTACCATTTTCAAGTATGCCTTCTTGGTTTTCACCGTGTTGACCTGGAGCACGTTGTTGGTTACTTCTTTCTCGTGTGTAGCTTCAGGTTCTAGATCTTCATGTAGAAGCTCATGGTGCCATCTTCTGCATACTCTGCATCCTGGCTTCTGGCAGTCTTGCTTCCGATGTCGACCTTGCAAGCATTTGAAGCATAGCTTGCAATTTGATGCAATTTTCCAGCGTTCCTTGGTCGATGCATCCATGAACTTCTTACATTGATACAGGCGATGGCTTCCTTGACAGTGTGGACAATTTTCTTTATCTTCCCTTTGTTCCACGGCGGCATGTGTGGCTTCTCTCTTCCATCCTTGGCTTTTGGTCACAGCTTCTTGTAGTGCATATTGACTGCACCGGTCTGCCTCCCTGTTCAGGAACTTGCTCAGCTGTAGCAAGTCAGGATCTTCCGTGTCAGCCGTAAAGTCAAACCACCGGAACCGTATGACTGCAGGCATTTTGTCCACTATCAACTTCAACATTTCTGGCGACTGGAGATACTGAGGCTTTTTCAAACTCTTCACTGTTGCCACGATGTTGCTCACTCGACATGCAAAATCGCACACGTCTTGAGCGCTCTCCGTCATCTTTGGCAGCCTTTTCAGTTTCTCCATCTCTGCCAGTACCAGTCCATCCGGTCTTCCGTATTGCCGACGCAGAGCTTCCAAGATGTCTTCAGGTGTATTGTCCGAATACAATAGACATTTGACCGACTCTTGCGCTGCACCCCTGATGGACTTCCTCAGCCTTATCATGTTCTGGATTGGAGAGAAGTTCTCAGCCGTATCTTCGTATGCCCTCTTGAAGGCTAGCCACTCGCTAGCGTTTCCGTCGAACTGTGGGAGATCGAACATGTAGCTAGGTGCTGCTACATTTCTCGTTGACAACTTGACGACGTCCCGTAGTGCTTCAGCGATGTCCTTGATGTCAGCAGAAACTTCAGTGATTTTCGTGGCTGCCTGTGCTTTGCCGGGCTTCTCCGGTTCTGACACTTTCCCTGGCAGCCTTTCCGTCGAATCGCTGATCCAATTCTGCACCATCTCTTCCCGGTTTACTGACACGCTGATCACGGAGTCGTCATCATCTTCTTCCAGTTGAAGCATCTCCAGTTTTACCTTTGCCAACCCAGCCGCAGTCCGTGCTTCTTCCAGCTTCCGTTGAGCTAATTCCACACGTGCTTCCATCTCTTTCTTCCTTCTGGCTGTTGACGCTACGGACGGTGCCTTTGATTTCTGTAGCCTCTCGGAGATCTTCGAACTTGTGCTTCCCACCAGTGTTCTGACTTCCTCATTTGTGGCCCTAATCGTAGTTTCGAACGACGTCCCAGGCGGGAAAGTACTTTCTGTTCTGGTACCGGATGTCGTGCCAGACTCCACTGTGATGCCACGTGATGCTCTCTCAGTCGGCGTACGTTCCAGCCGATCACCTCCCTTCTGGCTTCTTGTAACGGGCATCTTGATCTTCGTTTCTTGATCACCTCGTCCGTTGTCGAAGCGCAGATGTCTTCAAGTCTTCACTTCCTCGACGAAATCCCACGATGGTCGCTACGGCGTGAATCCGGCTCGAAGGACCAGCTGTCGCGGACCGGCCGTATGTAACCGACCGCTATGCGTTGACGAGCCTGGTCTGCCGGCAGCGAGAGGGGGAGAGACCTGTTGTAAGTAGGTCTCTTGGGTACGTGCCCTCTCGTTCCGACGGGCGCTGGTATAGACTCGTCCCTGGGTTCACTTTGCGACCGCTGTGGGACAATCCTCGTATTCGTCCTGGATGTGAACTTGACCTTGGGTGATCTTGACTTGACCTTGTCTTCTGGTGTGATCCCCGGCGTGACCCCCAACGTGACCACCGGCGTGACCACCAGCGTGACCACCGACGTGACCACCGGCGTGACCACCGGCGTGACCACCGGCGTGACCACCGACGTGACCACCAGCGTGACCACCGGCGTGACCACCGGCGTGACCACCGGCGTGACCACCGGCGTGACCACCGACGTGACCCCCGGCGTGACCACCGGCGTGACCACCAGCGTGACCACCGACGTGACCACCAGCGTGACCACCGGCGTGACCACCGGCGTGACCACCGACGTGACCCCCGGCGTGACCACCGGCGTGACCACCGACGATCACAGACGTGACCCCCGACGTGACCACCGAAGTGACACCCGACGTGCCCTTGGCGACGACTCGGCGCTGACACGACGTGGGCCCGACGATAACTCGACGAGATCCTCTTGGGCGGACCTTGAAGGGGAGTAGGGAGCGGGGTAGTGAAACGCTGGTTGCTTGAGTCTTCCTTATATTTTTCTTCGTTTTCCTTCTTGTACTGGAGCCGCTGAGAAGAGCATGCTCCGAACAAAATCGAGATCGCTAAGGTACCCCCTTACCTTTACCTAAAAGAGAGCCCCGTATTTTGGGCTCACTATTCGTTACATTTTTACTATGCTATGGACACTATTTTCACCATAGCTTTGCCATTCCTGGTCGTAGGCTAACGAATGACCACTCGAAATGTAGCCCACGACCAGGTCTATAAATGAACGTAACTTCCTGGGGGGTACCTTAGCTTACAATTTAGCTATTACCTAAAAACGACCTAATTTTACCAACATTTGCCTGAAGTTGGGTAAATAAGTGGACACCCTACCTATATTTCCGAATAAACCAAACCAAAACAATATTTATTAGAAGTGCCCTACTTATATCTACCTAAATAAACCATATTTACCTAACATTCATCCATTAATTTAAACCGAATTACAATTTTACCGTACTCATTATAAAACATATTCAAACTAGCCTATATGTAAATGTGTTGATCGCCAACACTATGTGTTCTTACAGACTATAATCTAACTGTATTCCAAATTTCAGCCTGATCCGTTCATACGTTACGGTGTGATTGAGCAACAAACATCCATACTTTGACATTTATAATATTAGTGAAATTTCCTTGTTTGTCAACTTTAACCATTTGGTATAGGTAAACTAATAATATTAACCGTTATATTTCTTCGAAAATTTGAAAAAAATATAAAAACAACCATCAATCTCTATTTCTGAACAAATCTATACTAATATTATAAAGCTGAAGAGTTTGTTTGTTTGAACGCTAGGATCTCAGAAACTACTGGACCGATATGAAAGATTCTTTTTCTGTTGGATAGTCCATTTATCGAGGAAGGCTATAGGCTATATAACATTACGCTACTATTAATAGATACGGAGTATGAATGAAGAATGTTACGAAAACGGGAAAAAATATTTCTCTTCGAGAGTTTTAGTACCGAGAATTTACATACTCTTTGGTCGCTGAAGTCTGTGACGGCACGTGTCTATATTTATTGAAGTTTGTGTCATTTGAGGTAATCAAATTTGTTCTACAACAATGCATTATTGCATATTTACGTTTTGTATTATCGAATTTAATATCTTTCTTTTCTATTTTGTGTACCTATTGTTGTTTATAATTCGTCCGTTGGTTTTTATACACTAACATAACTATTCATACAATCGAACTTTGGAAGTACTTAAAGTAAGAATCCTGCTGCCTCGATTTTACACTAAAGTGTTTTCCGACAATCCAGCGCAAAATTATCTGAAGAAGACTGATCACCTGAATAAAAAAATATACCTACTCCAATGAAGAACATTTAGAACATTAACGACACTCTATGTGTAATGTTTTAATTGTAATAAAATTGCGGTGATACCTATTACCGAATGGAAGCCATAAGAAAAAAGAAGAAGAAGACGAATACATTGTTTGCATAGGAATTTTCATATACAGCCATGATGTTAATATCCGAATAAATACATTATTTGTCGCAAACATCTTGACATTATTTGAGTTTAATGAATACTTTAGGAAATATCCGTAGTTTTAAAACAACTCTGCAACAGAATAATATACCACTTTATTGTGTTCACGTGGTCCAGTGATGTTTCTTAGCTTTGTCTTCCAGATGATGGTCCCCGAGGTGATGTAGGCGGAACCGCAGCCATCTCTATCCGCAGTCGTGAGGGGAACCTTTCGCTCTCGACCATCTTGGCCAAGATGCTGGACAGTGATAGGCCGTGTGAGTTGGAGGAGCGAGAGCACGCCATGACCTCTCTCTCATCCAATGAGGCGAAAGTGCATACAGGAGCGATCCTAGAGGTGCATTTGACTCGGATCCTGTTTCCACTGGAGGGTTTGGGGTATCAGACGTTTAGGGCGGTCCGATACCGCACCTAGGGATATGATTTCCCGAGGACGTGACGCGTCGCTGGTTTCTGACGGGTCACTGGAACCAAATACTGCGGTTCGGACGCCTTCCGCAAGGTGTTCTCGCAAAAGGCGACGGCAATGGCTGAGTCGCGGTCGAGTACGATAGCGGTCCCAAGACTCTGCTGCCAACCAACGTCTGGAAAAACTTGCCGGGGTTTTCGTCGGTAGTGGTACCATATTCGTTCGTAACGTCGATCCCGACATATCCCACTATGTCAATGTGTGACCGTGCGTAATTGTTCGCCCACATAAAAAATGCGTATAATTTTCAACTACTTATCTAATAAAAGATCACGGCGAATAGAAAGTAGATGGCTGTCGGCCGCCGCTTGCTCTACGAGATGTCATTTGCTTCCTTCCCGAGGACTTCCCACATTGACGAGGCGGGGCTCCAGTAGTAGCCGTGGCCTGGTCAGTCACAGTGAAGCTAAGAGAAATCCGCAGTAGGACTGCTCACCAGGGCTATGGGCTCCTAGCCTTGCGGTCCAAGCGACGCAGTCAGGAGGGAGTTGCGCGGCGCAGACGGTGCCGGCGTGACTGTGACGTGCCGTGATGCTTGGTGGTAGGCACTGTGGCTGTAGAGGGGAGACCTTGGCTAGAGAAGAATACCAGTATTACGGTGTGCCGTTCTCCCTGCCCACTGCAGTATGATGGCGGATTCGGTGGGGCTGTAGGGGAAGATTAGTGCCGGTATATCGGTGAGCTGCTGTCCCCGTCTTCTTCATCTGGATGGTGATAGGTGATGAGGTCGAGCATTCATGTGTTCGCGCCGTGTGTGGCAAAAGTGAAATATTCGGAGGTTTTAGTTGGTAGGGCACCACTCATGGTGTTGAATCCGACACAAATCGACCATTCCCTAAAGCGGAAGGCTATGTTTTGCATTTGCTTTTTAATTTCAAAATTGTAATACAATTTCCCGTTAAGGACTACGTTTAATGTAATTATTATTATTATTAAAACACAGGGGCAATCATTTAAGCACCAAGGAATCGATTCACGCTGAGACTGATTTTCATAGGACAACTTGATATATTATGTTGCGCTATCAAGAGTATCAGGTTACAGAGAGATCACCAATTTGTTCTTCTATCGCAAGAAAAGAAAACTAAACATAATGCTTTAAAATACCTGTAAGTAATAAGTATACACATTTTCGTAGATCCCTGTACTTTTACCTAGCGTTCCTTTATTGTTTTTCTATTGTTCTCTAACTGATCATAGCTTTTTAAAGCAATGGATAGGGACTTTCCTCAATTAGACGCGGGTGAAACCGCGGGGCACAGCTAGTTGTTTAAATAAAATGAAATGAAATTTTTTTTTATAAAATCAATATAAAGCAATATCATAATATTTTTTTTTACAAAAGACATCATTACTTTACCTATGCAATACGATGGTAAAAAAATATTGTTAAATCCCAAGACATCCTGGTTTTTCCATAAACATTTTCTTAACAAATGGTGCAATTATTTTTCTTGGTATTTTAATGAATAGGTACCTACATAAATATTAGATGCAAAAGCAGCAATAGTAAGATATTACTAAAAATTTTTTTTTTGTTACCAATTTAAAGTATTACAACATCGGACCACAACGCAATCACCTTCACTTTGCGTCTAGTTAAGGCTCTCGAACAACAGATGCCAATAAAAACACGCAAATACAACACCAAGATGGCAAAGTGGCCAAACTTTATTTCACAACTAAAATCTTCCCTTAAAGAAAGAAACATCTCGCCGGAGTCAGTCGAGAAATGTGAAAGTCCACTAGAACTTGAGTCGATGATTATGAGCTACACAACTTGTATCCATGAAGCTTGCGAATACATCATTCCATTGGTAAGCTCGCCGAAGGCAAATCCAACCCCCCCATGGTATACTAAGACGCTGGAAAATCTGAAGAAAGAAGTTCTCAGAAGAAAGAGACGGATTAGGAATGCCGCCCATGACAGAGTTGAACTTGTAGTCGAACAGTACCAAATTGCTCGGCAAGACTACAAGGAAAAAGTTAAACAAGCTCAGACGGAAAGCTGGAAGGAGTTCTGCACGAATCAGGAGAAAGTAAATACGTGGGACAAGATCTACAGAGTGATGAGAAAAACTTCGAAAAGACAGGAAGAAATACTCCTAAGAGACACCGAAGGTAACACTCTATCCCCGCAACTATCAGCAGAACTACTTGCCAAAACTTGCTATCCCGACGACTCTGAGAGCACAGACCAACCGTGTCATACAGAGCTACGGGAGCAAACGACAGAAACGCCTATGGACTTACCGGAAAATGATCCACCATTCACATCAGCTGAGCTGGAATCAGTATTGAGAACTCTGAATCCGAGGCGCACGTGGTCATATTACGCAAACCCGGTAAGACAGATTACACACAACCAAAATCGTACCGCCCCATAGGTCTTCTGTCCGTTCCCGGAAAAATCGTCGAAAAGCTTTTGGTAAACCGACTCCAATGGCATCACCTCCCAACCATCAGTAGGAAACACTACGGTTTTATGCCCCAAAGAGGCACCGATGACGCCCTCTGTGAACTGGTAGAGCACATCAAGACACCGTACTCCTAATCTCCCTGGATATAGAGGGTGCCTTCGACAATGCATGGTGGCCCGCCCTCAAAAATCAATTAGCGAAAAAGAGGTGCCCAACAAACCTCTACAACATGGTAAATTCTTACCTCAGCGGCCGTAAAATCAAGGTCAACTATGCAAGAGCAGTCTATGAGAACGAAACAACCAAGGGATGTGTCCAAGACTCGTTACTGCAAATGCTAGAAGCCGAGGGAGTATACTGTCAAGCATTCGCGGATGACGTCGTTCTCGTATTTACAGGCTGTCCGGCCATTATCGAACAGCAAGCGAGCAGGGCGCTGAGCGTGACATTGGAATGGGGTAAAATTAACAAACTCAACTTTGCAGCGCATAAAACCAATGCTTTTCACAAAAAAGTTGAAGTACGAACCTCCAAACATAGTCATGTCTGGCATCTGGCTTGATCTGGTCGAGGAAGTCAAACTGCTAGGCCTACTGATCGACCGACGGCTCAACTTTAAAGCACATGTGACCGCCCAATGTAAAAAAGTCGCGAGCATTTATAGACAGCTAGCATGTGCAGCGAAGGTGACCCGGGGATTAAATGGCGAAATCACGAGAACTATCTACGTCGCGGTGGTGGAACCTATCATCATGTATGCCTCAAGTGTATGGGCGCAAGCGGCAGACCTCGAGGAAAACAAGTCTCACTTGAATGCGATCCAAAGAGGCTTTGCCCAGAAAATCTGTATGTCGTACCGTACTGTTTCTCTGAAATCAGCACTAGCGCTTTCCGGTCTGCTCCCCCTAAATCTGAGAATACAGGAAGCAGCAAATTTGTACAGAGTAAAAAAAACCTCTCCCAAGACTACCTCCCACCAGAAGTGGAACTCGAACGGAAAGTTAACTGCCTGGACCAGCCCCATCCGTCAACGCAGGTATCCGTAAAGTACGAGCTTCTAGAAGACACCTCCAATCTTCCAGAAGGACCTCAAATATATACTGATGGCAGTAAGATCAAAGGTAAAGTTGGAGCTGCTCTAACATGGTGGGAGAATGGCAGAGAGGTAAAGAAATCGACCTTCAAGCTCCACTACGAATGCACAGTCTTTCAATCGGAACTTTATGCTCTTTACCGGGCAACTCAAATGGCGTTAGAGAGCAAGGATCCAGAAGTCAATGTCCTGAGTGACTCCCGATCTTCACACGAACTGCTAAGTAACCCAAAAACGAGTCACCTCTTGTTAAAGTGCGTAAAGGAAAAAGAAAAGAAAAAGATTGGAAAGATAAATGCTGAAGGGAAATCTCTTCGTCTTTTTTGGGTGAGAGCACATGTTGGCACCGTTGGCAACGAAAGAGCCGACCAACTGGCCAAACCGGCGGTGCTCACGTTGTCACCCAGGGACTACGAGGGGATCCCCTTGTCCTACGTCAAACGAAAAATCCGCGAAGAATCGGTCAATAAATGGCAGGATCAATATGAGACCTCGGACAACGGAAAAGTCACCCAGACGTTCCTCCCCGATATAGGAAACGCATATCGGGTGATGAGAACCACGAAACTAACTCCCTTCCAGGTTCAAGCGTTGACGGGACATGTAGGAATAGCAGAATACCTGTACAGATTTAAGCTAAAGAGCAGTCCTGCATGCGAGTGTGACCCCGACCAACCCGAAACGGTCTGGCACGTGCTAGTCGATTATCCCTGGTTCATGGCCGCAAGACATGAACTCGAATCTATGATCGACAGAAGACTGGTTATGACGGATCTCCACAACATCTTAGCAGATCCAGATAACAGAACACGGCTCCTGTCCTTCATGGAGAGCTCATTCCGCATAGCGGCCAAGAGAAACTCCATTAATTCAAATACGCCCCCTTCGCCACCACATCCTGCCCTGCTGTCCGTGGACGCCGCGTGGAATGCGGTTACCACCCAACATAACTCCTCGAAGAGCATCTCCGTCAAACAACTACTGGAGAACGCAGACCCAGGAGAGGTAGGGATCCGTATCTGCGGAGTGGCTCTCTTCATGGACAGCAACAAAGAAAGATTCGGAGTAAGCTTTTGCTTCGCCTGGGAACGGGAACGAGCCCGTTTGTCGCCTGGATTTTCTTGCTTGCCTGCTTAATGGAAGTACCGCAAAAGTCGCAATGAATCGTAAAACCTACGACGCTATGCCGGTGTTCCGGTGTGCCGATTTCGGTTGGTGCGATCGAAAAACAAAACGATTGCACTAATAGAGTACTCGGAAGGTCGGACGCCTTTCACACAGGCAAGTGCACTGCTCGCACATCTGAGCAAAAACGCGGGTGAAACACCCCGGGTGATAAGCGTGGATGCGATGGCAATCAAATATTCAAGAGCGAGAGTCGCACACTGGCTGTGTTGCATTGAGGCCTCTAAACATCATGAGGTTGTCGTATACGAAGATAGGGGAGAAAATCTGAGCTTCCTCAGAGCCCCTTCGCAAGACCAAACAAATGCTGACAGCTCGGGACATCCTGTTCCTAGTTCGACTGTCCAAAGCGGCTCCGAAAGAGCACAGTACAGGGCAGCCGCGGAAAAAGCCGCAGCCAATCAAAGCGGCAGCCGAGGAACCAACACAGCTTTCGTGATTGCCTTCAACGCAGCAGCAGCATACTCTGAATCTCATCCCATTCATCACACCCCTTGACGACAAAGACCCCCAAAGCAGCTTCACAGCAACAAATGAGCCGAACGAGAGCCGATATGGGTCAGGTTGAACCGCCCCGCTATGTCACGGCTTCGGAGCCGCGGAGCCATGCACGTAACGCCTTCATCGAATTCATAGCCACACTGAGCGCGACAAGACAAGTCAACCTTAAGACCTGCGAAAACATCATGCAGTCCTATAGGCTAGGAAGTGAAAGCCTCTTAAAGGCGAAACTCGAGGAGACCGAAGCAGCCATTTACAATAATGTCACTTCCCGGGTCATCAAGGGAACCATGACAGGACAGTATATAAATAAATAAATATAAATATAAATATTGGTGGACAATTCACACACAACACCATCTGACCCCAAACTAAGCAAAGCTTGTGTGATGGCGGCCAGATAGCTGATATACTACTTATATAGTTTTAAATACATACTTATTATACATAGAAACACCCAGACACAGCTTATGGCAGCTTACAGTGCAGAAAATGGTTTCGTGACACTGAACGAGAAAGAGACAGAGCGCGCGGGAGTGCCTGTTTATGCGACATCACAAAACGACCCAATTGTAGTTACTGCCCGGTGCACCAAGATTTTTGCTGGACGATAAGATCCTAGAGATGGCCAAGACCATCGACGGGAACTCAAACGTCAAAGCTGGTAGGGAAAACTGGGAGGTACCGAGAATACAGTGGGTCAACGGAGTTCCAGGATGTGGAAAGACAACATGGGTGATTAGACACTTTGACGTTGATAAGGACGCCATCATCACCACAACAACTGAGGCAGCAAAAGATCTAAGAGAAAAGCTATCGCACCGTATCGGAAACCTGGTTAAAACCAGAGTGCGAACCATGGCTTCTGCTCTATGTACTCCTCAGCACCCCGTATAAAGTCCCTAGAGCAGAGAAGGTATAAGGGACCGTAAATACCCAACACCCTACGAAACACCCTCTTTTTAAGTTCACACGCAAGAGGAAAAAGAGACCCTGACAAACCAGGGTTATGGGTCAGGCACCGGGTCACGCATCCTCACCATCCATGAAGCAAAGGGACTAACATACGAGTCGGTAATCGCAATCAAAACCAAGGCAAACATGAAGCTGGACGAGAGCGTGTCCCATGCGGTTGTTGCAATCTCACGGCACCTTCACATACTACGCTGACGACGCCGACGACGCCATCGGGGAGAGATCAACCTACAGATGGCCATCAGGGACAGAAATGCAGCAGTAGTGGAGGCTCTGGGCCGGGAGGAGGCGGCTTAGGCAAATAGCAATTAGGCAAAGAATCACAGACGAGCACTAGAATTAGGTTTGAAATATACCCAACTCCACCTATTTTCGAGTCTGTGGAGTGGATAAAAAAAAAGATATGAATTCGGAACCCTCGGTGTAAGAGTTCGACACGCACTTGGCTTGTTTATTTATGCATCTGATTATTATTTATCATTGCTATGTGCACATTTGATATCACTAAGGATTAGATTAGACAAACATTTAGTTTACAAAATTTTATAAAACATTTAAAGAGCATCAAGATCATAGCGTCTCAGCGTAATAATAATATTGTTTATAGTGTAATCTGATTGAAATACCTAGTTATGATTTTAGCAGCACTTTCAATTTTATTTGGTCTTGCATTGTATTTATACAATATCAGAACCTTTAGATACTGGGAAACAAGAGGCATCAAATATGAGAAGCCCATACCATTTTTTGGTACCAACGCCAAATGTTATCTCATGCAACGAAGCACATCGCAAATGGTTGAACACATGTACTGGAAATATCCAACGGAGCGTGTTGTCGGGACCTTCAGATCCACCACGCCGGAACTTGTGGTAAGAGATCCCGAAATTGTGAAGCGCATACTTCTTACAGACTTTGAATATTTCCATAAACGCAAAATGTTCCCCGTTCATGAAGACGTCAACCAACCCTTGGAAAGGCACCTATTCAACCTGGACGGAGATACATGGCGGTTGTTACGGCAGCGCCTGACACCGGCTTTTTCGAGCGGCAAACTGAAGGCAATGTTTCCTCTGATAGTAGAGCGCGCCGAGAAGCTGCACACGAGAATTCACGCCTCTGCTGGAGCTCCCATCGACGCGAGGGACCTCATGGCTCGCTTCACCACTGACTTCATTGGAGCATGTGCTTTCGGACTCAATATGGATACTCTGAATGAAGAGAACTCTAAATTCATACAACTGGGTGCTAAGATTTTTAAGATGAATGCTGTCCAAGCATTCAAATTTTTACTTAAAGAAATCGGTCCAGAAACGTTTAAGCATATCAATTTAAAAACACGAGTTGAAAGCGATGTGATGTTCATAGTCCGCACAGTTCTTAAACAAAGAAATTACCAGCCTTCTGGAAGGAATGATTTTGTCGATTTACTGCTAGAATGTCAGAAGAAGGGGAAAATGGTCGGAGAGTCAATGCAAAAGTTTGATTCCGATGGTAAGCCGAAACAAATTGAAATAGAGTTGACAGATGATCTGATAGCGGCTCAAGTATTTGTTTTCTTCGCGGCTGGTTTTGAGACATCATCATCCACCAGCAGCTACACGCTGCACCTGCTCGCGTATCATCCCGAGAAACAGAAGAAGGTACAGGACGAGATCGACCGAGTCCTCGCTAAACACGACAATAAACTCTGTTACGACGCAGTCAAGGAGATGTCGTATTTAGAATGGGCGTTCAAAGAGAGTATGAGAATACTCCCATCAGTTGGATTTTTAATAAGAGAATGTGCTCGAAAATATGAATTCCCTGACATGGATTTAACGATCGATGAAGGAGTGAAAATTATGATTTCTGTACAAGCACTGCAAAACGATCCCAAATATTTTGAGAACCCAAAAGAATTTCTACCAGAGCGATTTGATCCTAATAGTTCAGACAGCGGAAAGACCAAGTTCGTTTATTTGCCTTTCGGAGACGGTCCGAGGGCATGTATTGGTAAGTCACGCACGATTATCTTTTGGGATATCCTAGTTCAAAATTGTCAGTACCAGAAATTCTAGTGAAATAATATAGTACAGTATCTTGTGCAATGTAGTCAGTCTGTCCACATGTATGAGACATGTGGAATGTGGATAGACTACATTGCAAAATAATCATATTTTTAATAAACAATCTTCCATTTCCAGGTGAGCGCTTGGGTCTGATGCAATCGATAGCAGGTCTAGCATCAGTTCTATCGAAATTCATTGTAGAACCCGCACCCACTACCATTCGGTTTCCTGAAGTCGATACCAGTCCTGGTTTGGTGCAAACTATAAAAGCAGGACTCCCACTGATATTCCGTGAAAGAAAGAAGGAACAGTGATAATTTTGATACGAATAAATATGTATTTTCATAGACATTCTGACACAGATAATGTAAATAAGATTCTGGTTTCTCCACATTTATATGATGAGAAGAAATAAGCCGTCACTTATGAACACATTAGAAATGCTGACGACATTCGTCAGCCCGGAGAGATGTGTAAAAATACACTTGTGGTTAAATCCTGTGTTATGTTTACAATACTGTTGAAATATATTCGAAAAAATAGAGATAATCCCATACCCTGCATAGTGCACACATTCGGTTATTGTCCTGAACATTTTACAAAGAAATTAAATGTGTGAAAAGTTATTATTACAATTCGCAGGTGTGTAAAAGCAGTGGTCGAGAGGTCAAAACCTCTGCAATGGCTACTGAAATATTAGACGATCCAAATACTGATTGATTGTTTGGTGAAAGGTAAAACAAATGAGTATTTAAAATGGAACTCTATTTCCAGTCCAATATTAAGATTAGACATTTTCGTACGTAATACGTATGTATTCGAGAGGTCTGGCTCAACCATGGATGAAAATTTTATTTTGCTACGCAAAAATTATATAACTTTCTAACATTGCAAAATAAAATAATTTGCATTTGTTTAAATTAAACCTACCATTTACCAACAAAGCTGACTTGGGAAATATTGCTATAACGAAACGGTAATTGCGTTTCGATTTAGTGATCCGCGTTAGATTGAAATTGAATATGGATGTTATGTATATCAATTTCTTTCACAATGTCTTTTATTTACTACTTTTACATATTTAAATAACGACATATATAAATACGGCGACAAAGAAGCTATCAAAGCTTTTTATAGCAATGTACACGAGGAAGAAGTTTGCATGCAATTGTGAAACGAAACGTTTTCACCAAATCCAAATAGGCCAAAGATCAATGTCAAATAGACAAATCAAAAAAAAGTAAACATGCAAAATGAATGCTTTTCTTCTTGTTTTCGAGTTGTTTTCTAAGCGGTGTAATATTTATGCATTATTCACCACAATAAACTCCGATTACCAGATCAAATGTTTCAATGACGGAATTTATATTGGTTTTAACAAAACTGAGAATTATGTGATTCAGTGCTCATTATTAACTGTGACTGTGACTATGTGACTGTCTCAAAGAGGTCGCCAAAACATTCCACAAACGGATTCTATTATCTACACTGATTAAAGTATTTTTTTAGTAAACAATGATAGGATGAGCGAGACATGTGCCTGATGGTAAGCAAGAAAACATGCTTGCCTATAACAAGACAGTGTCATAAATTATTGGAAAATGAAGACAAGTCCAAATCATCAGAACTAGCTATTATAATATATTAGTTTAAGCCTTATGTAGCCTATGATAATTCCATCCGAGAACTATTTTATGGTAATCAGTAGGTAGTTAGAAGTAGGTACTATTATTCCTATTTATTATGATAATAAATATGTTTTGAAAGATAATGCCATAGTTCTTTCTTTTCTTTTCTGTTCTAATCCGAAAGGAAACATAATTCTAATGTATTTTGACAGTAAACATAACCTTACTTTTGGTTTAACTGTAACTCATTTTTGGTATTTAGGAAACGAAAAACACTACAGCAGAAGTTTTTAGAAGCATTAACAATCCTAATTAGACACTATTCATCGCTACGCACTTTCAGTATCAAAAAAAGATTGACAGGTTTTTCATTGTATGGGACGTGGGCATAGTCCTTTATATCAATTTCATATTATATCTCCTGTAAAACATGATATTTATATATTAGTTTATATTAATTCGTATTTATGTATTTAGTCCAGTAACTTTGTCGCCTGAATGTATGGAGTAGGATGCGTTAAATCCGGTAGAGTTATTTTTTTGGTCGGGGGTTGTAAACATGCGAAGTACAAAAAAAATTATAAACTTTGAAAGACTTATTCTCAGAAACTATTGGGTGTACAGAGACAATTCTAGTATCATATTGTAGCAAATTTAGTCTACTTTATAAACGCGATAAGAAAGTTTTTACAAAAACTAGTCGTTTAGGGTTAAATCGCCAAAATTTGAAAAATAAACGATTTTTTCGCGATTTTTGAAAGTTGCGTTCGTCGCTCGAAGTCACAAACTTGGGACAATCATTAGGCCAACATCATAAACAAGTCTGCAAAAAATACTAGAACAAATTTGATTACTTCTAATGACACAAACTTCAAATGTAGACACGCGCTATCACAGACTTTAGCGACCAAAGAGACTGTAAATTCATGGACCTGAAGCTAATTTCAATTTTTTTTACTGGTCGCACTATAGGTAAGACGCGTACGAATGTAGGTCTAGTAGGTATATGCCCAGTTTGATTCCTAGCAGCAGCTTGGAGCCCAAGATTGGCTCCAGCAATACTCGTTCCGCCTTCGCTTGCTAGAGATCTCAACTGGTTCAAGAGTGCATGCTCAAGTCTGCGTTGATGTGGGCGCTCATTTGACTGTGCGTTTCCACCTGATGGCCTTTTCTCGAAGTTTCAGTAGTAGTGGTAAACATATATTCTATTTAGGTCTGTTCGTAGTGCAGTCGCTTTTCCTACAACGCTACAACATTTACAACGCTGCGTCATCTGTCGATCCATCCTGGCTGTGAATCGAGAAGTTTCTGTGTTCGAGAAGCTCTATTAGCTGCAATCTGTGGGTAGCATGAGTATGTACGGTACGCGCTTTCATCGGCAATAAGAGCCAGGATCTTTACCAGGTTTTGGTAGTACTATTTACCTGGCAAGTTTTCCATCTTGAGGGAAAATGTCCGGTTTGAAGAATGCATTGAATACGAGTAGCCGGGTCAGACACACCAAACTTTATATCGGCATCCTTTTACTAGCAGCATTAGGTATACCGTCGTGACCAGGTGACTTCTTCATCTTAGACTCGTCCTAACTCTGATGACTTTTATAGGGGCGATCAAATTATTTCCTTTCAAAGGTGGTGCCAGAGCCCGCAGGTCGAATGGGTCTTACAACTATTGAAGTTGTACCTACTGTACTTGGGCGACAAAACAGGTAGCAGCCTAAAACATTTATCAACAGTTTTTTTTCATTTGGCAGTTGATAATAATTTAGGTATCGGATATCAACAATAGAACACAAGCCAAAATAACAGAAAGGAATGAGCTGGCTGAGTCCATGCCATATTTGGCTCATTTCAGTTTAGTAGTGGTCATTTTAGGGCTCTTTGCAGAGACCACCTGGGGAAGTACTATATCTTTGCCAGTTATTCTGCTGTCAAGCAGAAGTGTAGAAAAATTACTGTATTGAGGTTAAAGGGCAATGTTTTCGGAGAAATTACTGGGGTAAGAGATAAATCACTTTATATCTACGAGTGACGAGCGCAGTGTAGTGCTAGGTAACGATTTGTACTCTTCGTGTTCCAATAGCAACGGTGTCATTATGCTGTCCTGGGCAGGCATGTCAGGCATACTTATGCTCTGTTCGTCTTATCACTCTATACTAAAAAAACCTTAACCAACCGAAGCCAACATCTTGCATTGCAGGTGTTAATTCTGCCTCATCATGCTAAGAAGCCATTAATCTATTTGAACTGATTCAAAAATAATTTTGTTTTATTAACAAATTGCCATGGTGGCATCTTGTTGTGGGATCACCCTGGCCGGGAGATATTCTACACGCGCTAATGTGTCTTTTAAGCAGTGTGTGTAGTCAGGGGAAAGGGGCTAAAAGACTGGGGTGGTGTACTCAGCTGATACTCTAATCGGTCATGTAAAATTCCTAAGTCTTCCTGACGATAGAGGTGGAACCGCGGCTATCATTACCAGCGTGCGTGAGAGAGATATCAGTTGTTTGGCTTCCATAGTAGGTACCTACAAGTTTCCATGCTTTGCTTAGTTTGGAGCCAGTCGGTGTTGTGTGTAAAGTGTCCACCAACATTGTCATTGACATGTTCCTGGATAGTGGTCATGAGTAGATCCATTGACCCTTCCCCCCCCCCCTCCCCCCTCAAAAGGAGGGAAAGAAAAATAAAAGATAAGTGGGTGGGGGCGCCATTTTTCAGATTTTGCCCCGCCTGTAAAATATTGAAGATCCGGGGCTGGCAGGAAATGACGGTTTTCCCCCGATATTTTTTAGGAAATGTGTTAAATCATATGCCAATGGATCGTATAATTTTACTGCAAAAGCTCTTTGAATTGGGTATTCGAAGGACCTTACTGAGATGGCACGAATCATACCTATTTAGACGTTCGCAGGCTGTTGTTCTTGGTGGTTATTGTTCTGATTACATAAACATAACATCCGGGGTGCCACAGGGGTCGATATTGCCTCCTTTACTTTATGCGGGGTATTTATACGATGTAGGCAGTTGCGTTTACCATGCTAGGTTTCTAATGTATGCTGATGATATGAAGATATTTATGAAATGAAATGAAATTAAATTTATTTGGTTCAAGAACACAGTTACTTAAAAAACAGGTTAGTATATACCTAAATGATAAAAACAAAATATGTTGGGACACATGTACACTGGTACCCACACTAGGGCAACCTGTGTCGTGGGCACCAGGCATAACGATTACATAAAACATTTTTTTTAGAAAAACTGATCTTAATCGTCTGAGTGATTATTACAAAAAGAATCGCGCCAGTATTAATATTAGTAAATATCATTTTATTTCATACTCGCGTAAAAAATACCCTATTATATTCCACTATTGCATTTCTGATATCAGCATATCAAAAGCAAACACAGTGCGTGATCTCGGAGTTCTCCTAGACAATAAACTCTCGTACTCTGATCATGTCGAAACTATTATTAATAAAGCATATAAAAGTCTAGGGTTTATTCTACGAGTCAGTAAAACATTTGCGGATATCAAATGTGTTAAGATTCTTTAGTACTCTTATGTAAGAAGTATCTTGGAATATTGTAGCACTATCTGGAATCCAACTTACAACACTTATGTCAAAGATATTGAAAAAATTCAGCGCAAATTCACTAAACATCTTAACTATAGGTCGCATACATACATATTAGACTACGAGGATTCATGCAAGTATCATCAGATAGATAGCCTTGAAAATAGACACATCCTACTAGACATGGCATTCTTGCATGGCATGTGTAATGGGTACATTGATTGCCCTGTCCTTACCGATGAAATATTCAATTTTCATACGCCGAAGAAACGCACTAGACATACCAAACTATTCTCTATCGCCCAGTCTCGTCCTAACGCACAAAACTCGATAGTTAATCGCCTTCAAAGTACGTACAACACTAAGTACGTATAATGACAAAATTGATATAATTGGTGACAAAATATCTTTTAAAAGAAATATTTACAAAACATTGTAATTGTTCCAGTATTTTAATATTTACAACTTTTTATGCCATGTGCACTGTTGCCCTATACACAAATGTTCTCTCACATTCACACTCACACGCAGCAACACTCACATTCCCACATACACCACACAATGTTACACGTATGTATAATAAATGCACACGGTACTCATATGTTTTGCTGTTTATGTGTGGATTGTTTTTTATTTTCACTCATATTTTCGTTAAAATCTTTTGTACGACACCTACTCAGTAATCTTGTAATTATATTCGCATAATGTAAATGCAGATAACCTTTACTTTAGTTACAAAAACAGAATTACATACTATTAAGTAAATTATTTTTATAACATATTTGCTCGTAAAGGGTGTCCTATCGCACCAATTTCTGTATCGTAATGTATCTCATTACGCACTTGTGCGGTAATGTATAGTGTAAAACGCACGGTTTCAAAATGCTCCGTCCACAAACTAGGTAGAATAGAGAGATATGCTCCGTCTAAAACGGACGGTACCTTTTTAAATCTTAGTAAAGAGTTTATGTCAGAAAAGTGTGGTCAACATTTTATGAATAAAATTAACTTTGAGAGGTAAAATATAATCAAGAATTATTTCATTCGTTAATTTCATTAATTTTGACCATAAATTACTTTAATTTTTCTGTAACAAAACACAAAAATATTAATTTACTTTATTACTAATGGCATACAGGCTGGTTCTGTGCCGTTGCTTAAAAAAAAGGCGGCCGATGCGAGCGCATTTCTAATCTGTGATCCAAAGTGATTACTTACTTTGTGCTGCGATCTGTGATCAAGTAAATATTATTCCGCGCCTTTTTTTTTCGCTGTATGGGTTTTATTTGAAAATGTAGTCAGAGTTTTGTTTATTTCCTCGCAAATCTATATATCTAAAAATCAATGCCACTTTTCGTTGTTATTGAACTCCTCCAAAACGGCTGGACCGATTTGAATGTTTTTTTTTGTACACATTTGGGTAGGGCCCTGGAAGGTTTAGATTCACAAATCAGCCCGGCAGATGGCGCTGCAGTTGATATCTAGGTTATTATTCGAGCGAAGCCGGAGCGGGCCGCTAGTATGTTATAAAACGTCGTATGACATACACCGTGCGCTTTGATAATTACAGCCTCTGCTAAATTAGCAGAGAAATTAAAAAAAAATTAAAACCGAAATATGCTAGAAATTATTGTTTACCGCCGATTTGTTGTCCTTAAGAAAAATCATAAGAAACTTAGTTTTTTGATAAGCAGCATACCCGTCATATTAAAATCGGCCGTGGTAAAACTATCTTTGGCCGTGCCACTTCGTGAAGATAAAATGTTACCAGTCTTTTAAATTAAAAATGCTGCCAAAAGCTAAAACTTGCCAGTTATCAAAATCAATTTGTAGTGGTACTTTTAGAAGTTAGTAAAATAAATGTTTTTACTTAATATTGGCAATCGCTGTACTCTGGGCAATGACTGTAGTAGCATTAGAAAGAAGTGGCATATTAAATAGATAAATAATTTATGATGATGAAATAATGTTTGTCACTAGGTTGTGGTTAACACCACCACCTTTATTATAGTAAGTAGGAGAGATGAGCAAGAAGACACAGGTCTTTCCTTTCATAAATAATACTATGGCTAACTCTAAGAGAAAACGCTAACAACTCTAAAGGCAATGTAGGTTACATGAATGTAGCACACTAATTGCTGCCAAATTAAATACATTAACAGTAATGAGAACAGGTATCTTGTAGTGTGGAGAAGTTGATACACTTTATTGTATTAAAATAACATTTAGTTTTTAACCAAGGAGGTTATCAATTCAACCACCATATTTATTTTTTATGTATGTGACCAGGGTAGCGATTCTGAAACCATTCGGTTGCATCCGACACGGAATCTCATCTCTCGGTCTTTGTCATGTTAAACAAATAAGACAAAGACCGAGAGATGAGATTCCGTGTCGGATGCAACCGAATGGTTTCAGAATCGCTACCCTGATTTCTCAAGAACGCCCGAACCGATTTTAATATTTCTTATTTGTTCGAATGAGTACTTATGCTGCCCGAATGATCCCAATGATACATTTTATCGAAATCGGTCCGGTGATTTTTGAAATATGAACAAAAACTATGTTTTGCCTACAATTTTGTCTGGATGACCTTGTTGTAGATTTCACAAAAGTTATGAAATTCGATGCTCTCAACACAAAATAGTGTAAATACATTATTGAAAACTTGTTTTGCACTAAAAAGGGTAAAATAAACTCTTTTTATAATAAAAACAATTTAACCGACTTCGAAATCACAAATAGGCACTCAAAAGCGAAAAATAAGTTGATGTAAGTAATTCTAATTATTATAAGCGCTGCTCACTCATCTATTTTAAGTCGGTGCCAGCCAAGTCTAATACGTAGTAGATAAATAAATATACTATTTGCCTACGCCTACTTACTGCGTAGTGGGTAAATAAGTGTTTATTGGTAAAGCTTTGGTCTGGTGATCTGGGTGATCATGACGCACAACGCTACGGTAAGCGGTATGCGTTGCCGGACACTCAATAATATGAAAAACGTCGAGTATGTTCTCTTGTTCCGTCGCAGTATGCGTCAGCGGCGAGGGGCAAGCGCGGTGAAGTGGGGAGGTGTACTCCCGCACAACGCGGCGTCATTCTCGGTTCAACGCTGCGGTGTGCGGTGTGCGTCACGGGTCAATATGGAATTTTGGTATGGAACCTTTGTAGCTGCGGCAAAATCAACTGACCACCTCTCCGCAGGGACGCTAAATGCTGCGTCGTGACGCTACGTTGCGGCGCATACCGCAGCGTTGTGCGTCTTGATCACCAGACCAAAGCTTAACTGGTTACAAAACACTGAAAAAAATTCTTTTTTCGTAGCTGGTTACGAATCAGTCGGTTACGAAAGTGGCTGAAGGCGTGGGTACATAGTATCTATCTACTAACTTTGTGACTTGGCTGGCTCCGACTTCGAATACATGAGTGAGTAGCGCTTGTAATAATTACATTAACTTATTTTTCGCTTTTAAGTGCCTATTTGTGGTTTCGAAGTCGGTTTAATTTTTTGTATAAAAAGAGATTATTATATTATAGGTAAATGTATAGGTGTCTACATAAATGCAATTGTTTCTGCAATTGTTTCTAAAGTTCCTAATAAAATAGTCATTTGTCTGTATTTTTTTTACAAAATCATAATTCCTATTGATTCCAATGATATACAAGTCATATTCCAAGAGCTGGTAGCAAAAATTAGGTAGGTATTTGAGACAAGCTGTAAACTGGTCACATAGTTCTTCTATTATATTCCTACACGGAGGTGCTGACTTTGCTGGAGAGTAGCGGGGCAAAATAAATCCCTCAATTTAGATCTCCTGGGTAGATAGTTCCTCCAAAATAATGAAACTATTTTTTAGTTGTAAATAACACCCAATTTAAATTGCAAACTGCCTCAAACCCATTTGTTGTATTTTTTGCAAAACATATTTGCACGCTCCTGGCAATGTTAAAACCTTCACTAAATCATCTGGCTTATTAGTTTTTTTAATCTTTAAACATTAAACTACAAAGAGAGAGAGGTGGAAGCGCTATTTTGAAAAACTAATGAACGAAGAGAATCACTGGGACAAAGAATTGGATGGCCCAGCGGTGAATATAGGGATGGTAAGGATAACAGTGGATGAAGTTAAAGTGCAAAACATGAAAAAATGGAAGAGCAGTAGGGCCGGATAGAATACCAATAGAAGTATGGAAGATTTTGAAGATCGATGGAGGGATGTGGCTAACCTTATTCTTCAATAAGTTATTACATGAGGAGACAATACCAGATGAATGGTGTAACAGCACGCTGGTGCTCTTATACAAAAATATTTTATTGGAGTCCTGGTTTGATTCTGGAGTTTTCCTTCTCCTAGACAGGTTGTAGAATAATGCTATCGATGTCCATCTGACCGTTCTGTGCAAAACTCCGTAACTCCAAAAGAGTTTTTGGGACTTCATCTTTAGCTCCTGGATATCACGTAACACTATACTTATTGCTTGTCGGTTGAATAGTCTTGCTATTCAATCGAGTCCGAACTCGACAGTCACACAATCCAACATTGGAAGTGCTTAAAACAAGATTCGTGCTACCTCAATATTACGCTAAAGGGGTTTCCGACAATCCAGCTCAAGAGTACCTGAAGAAGATTGATCACCTGAATGAAAAATCATACTCCAACGAAGAATATTTAGAACACTAAGAGCTGGTTTTCACGGAGTGGTTGCCAACCGCGCATGCGCGCGGGCGCGGCAGATTTGTATGTAAAATTGAATTCAAAACTCACGACGCGGTTTACGGCCGCGGTGGCTGTAGCAGCCGCGTGGCGCCCGCGTGGCTGCGCGCGGTTCATGCGCAGTAGCTTTCCGCAGTAGAAACATGCGGTCTCGTGAGTATTGAAACAAAACCGCGCCGTGAAAATTGGGCCTAACGATAATCTCAATGTTTTAATTGTAATAAAATTGTGGTCACCTATTACCGAATGGAAGCAATAACGAAACGAAGACGAAGAATACATTGTTTGGAATGTTCATAAACATGATCTTAATATTTATCCGTATAAATATCCTTCGACAATATTTGATTTTAATGAATACTTTAGGAAATATCCGTAGTTTTAAAACATTTCTGCAACAAAATAATGCACCTTTATTGTGGTCACGTGGTCCAGTTATGTTTCTTAGCGTTGTCTTCCAGATGAGGGTCCTCGGCTCCTAGGCTCGGTCGTGAGGGCGAATCTATCGCTCTCACTCATCTTAGTCAAGATGCTGGACGGTGAAAGGTCGTGTGAGTTGGAGGAGCGAGAGTAGGTACGCCATGACCTCTCACTCATCCAATGAGGCGAAAGGGGACACGGGAGCGATCCTAGAGGTGCACTTGACTCGGACCCTGTTTCCACTGGAGGGTCTGGGGTGTCAGTCGTTTAGGGTGGTCCGGCCCGGCGGATATGATTTCCCGAGGACGTGATGCGTCGCTGGTGTCTGACGCGTCACTGGAACCAAATGTGGTGGTTCGGATGCCTTCCGTGAGGTGTTTTCGCAAAAAGCAGCGGCAATGGTAGAGTCGCGGTCGAGTGACATAGCGGTCCCTAGACTGCTGCCAACCCACGGCTGGAGAAACCTGCGGGGGTTTTTGTTGGTAGGGGTACCATATCCGTCCGTAATGTCGATCCCGACATATCCCACTATACCAATGTGTGACCGTGCGTAATTGTTCGCCCACATAAAAAATGCGCATAATTTTCAACTACTTTACCATCAGGCGAGTTGGTGGTCAAACGCGGACCTATACGCGATAAAAAGAAAGGAATACCGGTACTACGGTGCGCCGTATAGGCGGATGCGGTGGGGCTGTAGGGGAAGAAGAGTGCCGGTATATCGGTGAGCTGCTGTCTCCGTCCTCTTCGGCTGGATGGTGATGAGACCGCACATTTGGCCCGCCGTGGGAGACCAAGTCCAGACGTGAGGACGTCTGGCTCCCACTGTTGGTCACCGAGGTGATCACGGCGTGCATTGCCCCTCGGCGGGTTCGCAAAAGATTGCGAGAGCATTCACGTGTTCGCGCCGTGTGTGACAAAGATAATACGTCAGATAATCATTGCCGATTAGATCGCGGCGGATTCCCTGGCTGATCGTAGTTTATCGAAAACAACCACAATCACTAATGTTTTTCAGTACGTTTTCCAGTGTACAAGGTATCCAACATTTCCTCAACACTCAACCTTCCCAGCTATGTCAGTATAATTTTTGGAATTTCGTCATTACTGCAATTTCTTGTATCACCTTCTCTGTTCAACTCAGTGTATAATCGGACCGCAATAGTACCTACAATATCTTTTCTGTGCAAATCTAGTTCGAGTTACAGGAACAGGAAATATGTTAAATATTTTATAACATATTTGCTCGTGAAGGCTCTCTTATTGCACCAATTTCTGTATCGTAATGTATCTTATTACGTACTTGTGCGGTAATGTAATGTAAAACGCACGGTTTCAAAATGCTCCGTCTAAAACGCACGGTACCTTTTTAAATCTTAGTAAAGAGTTTTTATGTCAGAAAAGTGGTAAACATTTTATAAATAAATGAGAGAGTAGAAGAAGTAGAATGAGAGATAAAATATAATTGGAAATATTTAGTTTGTTAATTTTAATAATTTTGACCATAAATTACAACAATTTATCTAAAACAAAACACAAAAATATTAATTTACTTTATTATTAATGTCGTAATGTCATATTGGCTGGTTCTGTGCCTTTGCTTTAAAAAAAACCGCTGATGCGCGCGCATTGTTAATCTGTGAACAAGAAATACGTCAGCCAATGGAAAATTCTGAAAGGGCGTGGCCTAACAATCATGGCATGGCCATCTAGAAATGCGTGAGCCAATGGCAGCAGATGACCATGCCCTTCAGTTACACCCGTGTAGTTTCCAAAATAAACTATCAAATCCTGAGTAATAAGTTTTCACTTCTATCGGCAGTTCCTATGACTGCCAATTTTTTTTATTTGAAAATGTCATCAGTATTTTGATTTATTGAAGTAAAAACTTCTTTAGGCGCGCCTTGACAGATTTTTCGTGGGCTGTGGTTTTAATTCTAGCGTCACGCTCGAGTATGATAAGAAATCTTCGGGTAAACTCGGGACCATGGCTATTGGCCATCTAGAAATACGTCAGCCAATGGGAAATGCTAACGCATTTCTAGATGGCCATGCCAAGATGGCGAGGTCACGCCCTCCGGTTACACCCGTGTAGTTTCCAAGGTAAGCTATCAAATTCTGAGTTTTAAGTTTTCACTTCTATCGGCAGTTCCTATGACTGCCAATTTTTTTCCTCGCAAATATGTTTAAAACGTCGTATGACATTCCTGCGCTTTGATAATTACAGCCTCTGCTAATTATAGCAATAACGTGTCGGGAGTAATTATCAACTTAGCGCACTTGTATCATAATGAACTATTATTTTCTTTTAGTGTCAGATATGGTACGGCCTTCCTATGATAGAGACGGAGTGATTTGTAGATGAAAATCTTTCTAACATAGAGTACTCCTGATATCTAATATACCTCATCAGTAGGATGCTTAACGGCAAATATAATATTAGCACTTTCAATATTGCTCCCTGTGCGCGTTCATCTGTTATGACTTTGGTTTTCGCACAGACGCAATATCTAACAACATTTAATAACTCATCATATAATGCACTATATGTTTGGATAAGGAGTTCAGGGTCTGCAGCTGCTCTTAAAGCTTTAAATATATATTATGAGTTTCCTAATTCTCAATTTTAATATATTAATTTGGACGTTCCAGTTTAGCTTGTTGTCTATTTTTTGTATTCCTAAATATTGAATAGACTCACCCCTGGACAATTCGGTGCAATTACATACACTGTAACGATTTCGGGCCACGGTTGCAAGGATAAATATGCATTTTCACGTTTTCTTCGTGATCATTGTTACTAGATGTAAACAGGACATTAATATTTTCAAAAACTTACTCAACAAATTATTAATATGAAAAGCATACTACACCGTTGATACATTTTTGATGGACAAATGAATGATGAATATGAAAAACACTAAATTGTTGCTATGGAAATAAATATGATTAATAATAAATAGTTACAGATCTATTGTATTGTATTGTTAACATTTTATAGTTTTGACATATCTTTTAACAAAATTATTGACCTACTGAATTTTAGATATAATAATACTTTTTAAGTGTTTTGTCTGTATCCTTTAACTGGTGAAAATTGGAAATCATTTATTTATTCAAGACCTATATTGTACAATTATACCTAATTTTACAGACCTATAAAGAATTGAATTAAATTGAATAACTTTAGCTTTAGCCATTCGCAAAATGACGAAGTAATTGATTAAATGAAGAATAAGAACGTGTGTACCGAAATGTTATCATATTTATGTTACATCATATGTATGTTACATAAATATTTATGTTAGTATGGAAACTATAGGGACTCATCACAGATCTTTTTTCCTTTCGAGGAACAACAACGGGAGTCCTTCTTTGATTGTTTGTATCACGCCAGGAGCAGAGTCGACTTCAGGATACCTGACGGTATTGGGTCCAGGTTCTACCGTGAACTTTGATAGAACAGATGCAAGACCTGCCATCGACTGCATAAGACCCAAGCGTTCACCTGGAATGTAATTTAATATGTAAGCACCAACAAAATGTTACATTTTGAAAAAAAAATCTTCTATATTTTGTACAAGATGCGATTATTTCGTTTCGTATTGGAATTGATTCATTGGCAATTGGACGCTAATAAAGATAAGATAATTATTATTTCGGTTATTTTAATCTGATAAAAAGCTGCTAAAAAAATATTGATAACAAAGGTATCCCAACGACATTTTAATATGGCTGACTTACCGATACAAGCCCTTGGGCCCTCGCCAAATGGTAAATAAACAAACTTGTTATTTTCGTTATTTGAATTTTTTGGGTCAAATCGCTCTGGCTCAAATTTTTCTGGGTTCTCAAAATATTTCGGATCATTCTGCATTGCTTGTACAGAAATCATTACTTTTACTCCTTCATCAATTGTTAAATCTATGTCCGAAAATGTATATTTTTGAGCACACTCCCTAGTTAAAAATCCAATTGATGGTAGTATTCTCATACTTTCTTTAAATGCCCATTCTAAATAAGTCATCTCTCTAACGGCATCGTAACAAAGTTCGTTGTCGTATTTAGCAAGGACTCTATCTATTTCGTCCTGTACTTTCTTTTGTTTCTCGGGATGATACGCCAGCAGATGCATCGTGTAGCTGCTGGTGGATGATGATGTCTCAAAGCCAGCCGCGAAGAAAACAAATACTTGAGCCGCTATCAGATCATCGGTCAACTCTATTTCAATTTGTTTCGGCTTACCATCGGAATTAAACTTTTGCATTGACTCTCCGATCATTTTCCCCTTCTTCTGGCTTTCAAGTAGTAAATCAATAAAATCATTCCTTCCAGAAGGCTGGTTGTTCCGTTGTTTAAGGACTGTGTGGACAAGGGACATCACATCATCTTGAACTTGTGTTAACGTATTGATGTGCTTACACGTTTCCGGAAAGATTTCTTTTAATATAAATTTTAGGGCTCGCAATGCATCAATGCTGAAAATCTTAGCACCCAACTGTCTGAATTTAGAGTTCTCTTCATTCAGAGTATCCATGTTGAGTCCGAAAGCACATGCTCCAATGAAGTCAGTGGTGAAGCGAGCCATGAGGTCCCTCGCGTCGATGGGAGCTCCAGCAGAGGCGTGAATTCTCGTGTGCAGCTTCTCGGCGCGCTCTACTATCAGAGGAAACATCCTTCAAACATCATCAGCCTTCAGTTTGCCGCTCGAAAAAGCCGGCGTCAGGCGCTGTCGCAACAACCGCCATGTGTCTCCGTCCAGGTTGAATAGGTGTCTTTCCAAGGGTTGGTTGACGTCTTCATGAACGGGGAAAATTTTGCGCTGATGGAAATAATTAAAATCTGTAAGAAGTATGCGCTTCACAATTTCGGGATCACGTACCAGAAGTTCCGGCGTAGTGGATCTGAAGGTCCCGACAACACGCTCCGCAGGGTGTTTCCAGTACATGTGTTCAACCATTTGCGATGTGCTTCGCTGCATGAGATAACATTTTGCGTTAGTACCAAAAAATGGTATGGGTTTCTCATATTTGATGCCTCTTGTTTCCCAGTATTTAAAGGTTCTTATATTGTATAAATACAATGCAAGAGTAAATAAAATAAAAAGGACTGCTAAAATCATCACTACTACACTCAATTTGCACTATGCGTTGTCAAGACAGTATAAAATGTGCCGTGAAATTTTCCGAACTAATTAGTTGTCTACTCCGTAGTACCTAATATTTAGTCATGTGATTAATGTGGACAGATAAAACGGAGATAAGATGCAACAACGTACCTATGTTAATAAACTGGTCAAATAAGTCTCACACTCTTCCACCCACGGTTCCGTATTACTACAATCAACATTTGCAGAACCGCACTTTATTCAGCGGAAAATCCAGACTGTGTGATGGCTAGGTACCTTTTTCTAGTGTGATTTATCATTTAGGGAGAATTTGACCCCTGGTTGCCACATTGGACATGCGGGTTGACGAACGCAGTTTCTGTCATTCCCTTACTAAACAATTGCGCGCGCGCGTTTGTAAAAATGGCGGGAGAACTGCTAACATGTTACATAGGTTACATGAGTGCGATGTTTACGATTCGGCTTAAGGAGTGTGACCGCACTTGAACATATCTGAACCCATTACTCTCAACGGCGTTTCAAGAGGAGACTACTGTAATCGTTTGTTTATAATATTGTACTTCAAATGTGAACTAAAAACTATACTATACTATATAATAAATACGAGTACATGGGTGAAAGTCGATCTTAATTAGGATCTTCTACCAACAGTAACAACAGTCCCCATTTTAACCCCCGACCAAACACCCTGTGTTATAAGTTTGACGTCGCTGTCTGTCTGTCTGTGCTCTGTTAAATTAAATTAAATTAAAATTCATTTATTTCCAGAAATGTACACGTAGATTACAAATTAGACAGAACACATACTGTTGACACATTAGCTCCACATTTTTTCCCGGTGGGTCCCAAACTAGGCTGTGTCTGTGGCATCAATCGGATGGACCGATTTTAATGCAGTTTTTTATTTGAAAGTTAATTTCCTTGCGGTGGTTCTTGGCTATGTTTGGTTAATATCGATTCAAGAGGGCGGCCTCCACAAAATGGCGAATCAAATATTTTTCACAACCTACCTCAATATGTGTTTCAAATGAAAGGGCTTGACTAGTACAATACTGTACAAATTTCAAATCCAAGACAGTCAGGGGTAAATCAAAAAAAAAATTTTGTTGTTGTTGTACTGAACACTAAAGTTGATAAGTCTGTTATCTAGATACATTATAATGTAGTATCTTTACATCAAACTCTAGTCTATAAGTAATACAGGCAGGTATTTACCTTAAGTCATAAAAGTTTTTGTAGATTGTAACATGGAGATTAGGAATCCTTTTATTTTTACAAGCTTTTATTTATAGTACGAGATCCGGCTGCAGAATCTCTACGTCCATCGCGTAGTTAATCCAATTCACATTTGAACAAACACTTATGATTAGGTGAATACATTGATACCTAATAGGTTGCCAGTCAATAAGTGGCCGCAAGTAGTTTTAACTAAATTGATGTTAATTAATTTTTGAAAAAAATGTCGTCCACTTGTTTTTTAAATAAAATATCATCCACATCATAGCAATGTATGTACAGAATTCGAAAATCGATGGGTGCCGTTGCACACTCGGCCGCAACTACTTCGCAGCCAGGTGTAAACAGGTAATATTTTGGTGTTTTTATACGTTCATAACGTACATTTATGATTTATATAGCAAATTAAAGCTAATGTTTTCCTGTTTATTATGATATACGGTTGCTTAATTAATCTGGCCGCAAATAAGGGTTGCTGTTAAAAATGACAAATCTTAAAGATAGAGTGAAAGCGAGCTAGCGCGTAACATCACTAGTCAGACGAGGATAGCGATGGCCAGCTGTATATGTAGGTATGTAAATACCAAAATATTACCTGTTTACACCTGGCTGCGAAGTAGCTGCGGCAAAGTGTGCAACGGCACCCATCGATTTTCGAATTCTGTACATACATTGCTATGATGTGGATGATATTTTATTTAAAAAACAAGTGAACTAATTATTTTTTCAAAAGTTAACTAACATCAATTTAGTTAAAAATACTTGCGGCCACTTATTGACTGGCAACCTATTACCAATGTATTCTCCTAAACTCCTAATCATACATTTTTGTTCAAATGTGAATTGGATTAACTACTCGATGAACGTAGAGATTCTGCAGCCGGATCTTAGACCATTTGTTTCATCTGTCCGATGTTTTTATCATCAAATCTTGCAAATTAATAAATGTATTAATGTATCGATCGGTTATCGATTGAGCTGAAATTTTGCATGTATGTATTTGCTAATCGGGTGACAATGCAATATTATGCTGATCTGCTTGTAGGGGACCGTGTCACCTCCGTCCGTGGGGAAGCACCTGTACACAGAAACCCCCCACACGTGGTCCCTGGGTGGTGCAAACCGGGTGACAAAAATACCGGTGGTAGGCTTTGGCCGTGGCTGGTGACCACCCGCCAGACTGAGGCGTGCCGCCAAGCGGCCTAGCCGTGTTCCGGCATGTAGTCTGGTGACGCCGATAGGGAAAACGGGTCAGAACAGTTGCTGCATAACTGCAAGACCAGATAGTTGCACACCAATACTTTACATCGGGAAGCTAGTCATGGAGGGTAGCGGGATCCGAGGCACGGTTTTTGCCGCGACCGACCGCAGATAGTTGGGGGCCCAAGTAGTGAGCTAGCCACTCATGAAAGGCTGCCCCGCCATCTAGCGAAAAATCCCGGGATGCGCTATCCTGCCGGTTGGCGACCGGATGACAAGGCCAGATAGACATCCCCGGGGGGGGCTCGGGCGTCCCCGCAGTCTCCAGACTAGTTTCCCATTGGTGTATTTGTGTTGTGTGCTGTGACCGTTGGTTGGCAGTGTGCATCCTCGTTCTACTTCCGTTTTCCCACCGACAATCACTCTCAAAAAATAATATGACAAATAAAAACAGAAACATAGTGAAACAGCGGCTGCACTCCTTGTCTCCCAAAGTGCACCTCACTAATATTCGAGGTCTGCACTCTAATATCACCCCAGTCCACCATCACCTCGAGACTGAGCAGCCGTCACTCTTGTTTCTTACGGAGACGCAGATAGGATGTCCGTCGGATGTGGCGTACCTAACCTATCCAGGGTATACCTTGGAGCACAACTTCAAGCCGCGTGCTGGAGTGTGCCTGTACGCCCGTGACGATATCTGCTGTCGGCGTCTCCGTAATCTTGAGGACACCAGGTTCTCTGTTCTATGGGCGCTGATTGACACAGGCATCGACAAAATTGTCTATGCCTGTGTCTATCGGTCGCACAGTGGAGATCAGGAGACAACTCGGCTCACCGATTATTTGAGTGAGGCAGCGGACGCGGCTCAGCAGAAGTACCCATCAGCCCAATTAGTGTTACTGGGGGATTTCAACGGCCACCATAAGGATTGGCTGTACCCATACCGGGACACTGACCATGCTGGGCTGGAAACGAGAAAGCTTGCTTTGTCGTTAGAACTAACCCAGCTGGTCCAAGAGGCGACACGGGTACCAGACGTTGAGTCGCATACTCCCTATTGCTTAGACCTTCTGCTGACAACTGATCCAGACCGATACTCCGTGGCGGTATATTCGCCGTTAGGCAGCTCCGACCACTGTCTGGTGAAATCAGTATCCGTTTACCATCCGCCCGATCTCAGCCCCAGAGGCAACCGGCGGCTATGGAAATACAAGTCAGCAGATTGGGACGAAATGCGCTTTTTCTTTGCATCTTACCAATGGCAGCCACTGTGCTTCTCTTCTGGTGACCCGTCAGCCTGCGCGGATGCTGTGACTGATGTAATACGTACGGCTATGGAATATTTCATTCCATACTCTGACGTTTCATTATCCAGCAAAGCTCGCCCATGGTTCGGTTCTCAATGTAAAAGTGCTGAAGCATCTAAACATGAGGCCTACCTAGCCTGGGTTGATGCTCGACAGCGTAAGGCAAGGGATACACACCGCAAAAAGAAAGCGTTTAACAGGGCTGCTAAAGCATGCAAAAGGGTTCTTCAGAGGGCTCGATTTGACCACATTAGTCGAATAGAGAACAAACTAGCTTCGTATCCTGCGGGTAGCAAGGCGTTTTGGTCCCTAGCTAAATCGGTCGAATCGAACTTCTGCCGCTCTTCACTGCCTCCAATGCTGAAACCTGATGGGGCGCTGGCTCACACCGCAATGGAGAAGGCAAACTTGTTTGCATCTCAGTTTGCGGAATCTTCGCGTCTAGATGCTGGTAGTGCGACACCTCCTACTCCACCTGGCAGTCCGACTTTGATGCCGGAAATGCATATTCGCCAAATGGAGGTTCGTAAAGTGCTACGTAATCTGGACGTGAATAAAGCCAGTGGCCCGGACGGAATTCCTGCCCTAGTGTTGAAGGCTTGTGCACCTGAGTTGTCTCCTGTACTAACGCGCCTGTATAGACTCTCTCTCCAAACTGGGCAAGTACCGAAATCGTGGAAGCTTGCTAACGTGCAACCTGTGCCCAAAAAAGGTAGTCGTGCTGACCCTGCCAACTACAGGCCCATCTCGGTCACGTCCATACTCTGCAAGACTATGGAACGTGTCTTAAACCGCAGGCTCCTGGCATACCTAGAATCTAACGACCTCCTCAGTGACCGGCAATACGGGTTTCGCCGAAACCGGTCGTTAGGGGACATTCTGGCGTATGTCACTCACATCTGGAGTGAAGCTATCGAGAAACACGGGGAAGCACTTGCAGTCTCCCTGGATATCTCGAAGGCTTTTGACAGGGTTTGGCATGATGGCCTTATTAGCAAGCTTTCTAGTTATGGTTTGTCTCCAGGTTTTATTGCGTGGATATCGGACTTCTTGAGAGATCGGTCCATACGAGTTGTCATTGATGGCTGCTCGTCGGACCAAATGGGTATCAATGCCGGAGTCCCTCAAGGGTCGGTACTCTCTGCGACGCTTTTTCTGCTACATATCAACGATCTGCTGAAGCCCGGTATCTTTGGGTACGCAGATGATAGCACCGTTGTAGAGAATTACATATCTAGCGCGAGAGCCAGCGGTCAACAAACTAAGGTATTGAGAGAGAGTATGGTCGAGCGTTTGAACTTGGCCCTTGAGGCAGTCTCTGAATGGGGCGAAACCAATCTGGCCAAGTTTAATAAGGGAAAGACGCAGGCGTGTCTGTTCTCCGCAAAAAGGAGTCAATTTCTACAGACTCCTACTTTTCGAGGTGTATCCGTGCCGGTTACTGATCATCTTGAGCTTTTGGGTGTTACCCTGACATCTACACTCAACTTTGGCTCATATATCGAGTCCAAGGCTAAATTAGCTGCCAAAAAACTAGGTGTCCTCTCAAAGGTGCGAAAGTACTTCAAGTCTGAACAATTGCTTTTATTATATAAAGCACAGATTCGCTCCTGTATGGAGTACTGTTCGCACCTTTGGGATGGATCGGCTAAGTATCAGCTTGAGGCTCTGGAATCGATCGAGAGGCGTGCTAAAAGGCTCATAGGCAATAATTATCTTGTGCGAAAAAGACTGCAAACTCTTGAACATCGCCGAAAAATTCCTAGCTTATCGGTTTATTATCGGATACACTTCGGAGAGTGTGCATCTGATCTACATGATCTAATACCACCTAGCCCTTTTTTCTATCGGACTTCTCGTAACTCGAAGAAGCGGCATCGTTTCATGGTTGATGTTCCAAAGACACGAACAAAGAGGTTTGACTCTACTTTTGTGATAAGAACGTCTCGACTGTGGAATGAGTTGCCTGAGTGGGTTTTTCCCGATGGTTATAATCTTGGTGTCTTCAAATCGAGAGTGAATCGGTTTCTTCTAGGTAAGCACGCTCCATCTTAGACCACATCGTCGCTTAACATCAGGCGAGATGGTGGTCAAGTGTAAACCTATAATAAATAAAAAAATAAAAAAAAAATGAAAAAAAAAACTGATAATGGACCTGGAAGATGGCGAAAAGAACTTCGCAATGAAACGACACAACCTCATCGAGTTTGGGCTCATTTGAATCATCTCGAAGAGCAGTTCGTTTTTCAATAGTAACCAGGATCTAATGGATCAATGGAATATGGAAGGCGGTCATAGGAACTTTAACATTATAAATGTTTGACTGTTTGTTGCTTAATCACGTCATAAGCGTAACGTATGAACGGATTGGGCTGAAATTTGGATCACATTTATATAACAGCAGGGAAGTACCAAAGAGTTGAAGTATAGAGTTAGAACAAACGCCGAAAGTGCGGATCTGATCGCTCTTGTGGAAGTGTCATACTTTTGTCGGCACATCACTATGTCGCCATAGCTAACATACACCTCATCTGTTTACGATTGATACAAAGGAACCGTCGATCAATCTGATCAAGGAAAAATTTGATCGATTTACTTATTCTTTATCTAAGAGAAGAACACATAAGTGTCAAATAACTATTTGGCGAGGGCGGGAATCGAACCTACAGGCTTCGCAGGCAGACTCACTATTGACGCCACAACGCCACAATAACTGTAACGCCAATTGTACTTTTTTATTGTCTGTGTTCTTGATATTAGTCGGGAAATAGCAATGGTATAACATACACATGTAATGATATTTTTGTAAGGCGAAATATAAAAATAATAAAAAAATGATTACTCAACAACGAAACAATATTTTATGTGTCTGTTAACGACAATCGAGAGTTTTGAAATAATACCGTAGTTCCGCAACCGAGGCAGGCGCATGTGAAAATAGCTCCATGAGTTTTGAGAGTTTGAGAGAGAGTTTTGAGAGCCTAACCTAAAAAAACTCGAGAGGTGTCAAGGGATGTAACGAAGTTGTACAAAATATTGCAACTCTTTACTGATGTTTCCTTAGTAGCTTGGTACACTGGAGGCTGGAGGTAAACATAACTTTATAATGACCAGCGCGGCGGTGGCCGCAGCGCATCGTGCCTATTGAAATGGCGCATGACGTCGGAGCTAAACGCAACTCTTTACTGGTTCTGTTGCCCTGGTACCTGGCTCTCATATTTCTACTGTCCTGCTACTTGGAGATACACGCTGTGGGTGTGGAGGTATTAACGAAACTCATTACTGTATCTATGTTATCCTTGTACCTGGAGAGGTAAATGCTACTCTTTACTCTTTCTGTTGCTCTGGTACTGATACCTGGAAGCAAATGCAGCTCTTTCATATTTCTGTTGTCCTGATATCTGGAGATAAACGATGGGGTGTTGGAGGTAGGTAATCGAAACTCTTTACTGTTTCTGTTGTCCTGAACCTTTGGTGTGGTGGTTGTACCTGAAGGTGATCAAAACTCAGTTACAACTTTTGGTGATAGCAAAAAGTGTCGTTACAACTTTTAGTCTTAATTTTTTCCGTCTAGGCCCCTTTCGCAGCGCGCGATAAGGAACTTCGTTCCAAAAATACCGATACACTCTGGACTTGATGACATCCAGATTAATTTGTCAGGGAATATCCACTCATGCAACGTAGAATACGTTGCATAAAATATATGTTGTTGAATAATAAATAGTTCTGATGTTTTTAATAGTAAAGTGGAGTAAACCTCTTTATTTAGTTCTATGGAACCATGAAACCAAGCTACGATAGAAAAAGGGAAAAGTTTCACGCAGATCAGCTGCACATTTTTCGAAATGTATCTGTAGGAGGAGCACGTCTGTACGTGTCAGATTTAGTATATAAGCGGAGGACAGCGGTCGAGCGATCAGTCTCTCGCCCGCGTCACTGGTATAGTTTAAAATCAATATAGTCAGCAGTTTATACAGTGACGTGGTTTCATTTCCTCTCCAGTACCAGTAACACCTACAGTGGTGACCCCGACGAGTGAGTTAAAGAGAAGATTCAGAATTTTTTTTGGTGTTACTGCGTTAGTAAATTGTTTTTCAACAATGTTTCCGCACGCTGCGCCAGTAAGTGGGCAAGTAGGTCAGCAGGGCTTGAAAGACGAGCGAACGAATTCCGCTGATTGTGCTCTGGCCGCTATAGGTGTGTCAACTAGACTTCCGGATTTTTGGGTTGATATGCCGCGGTTATGGTTTGCCCAGTTCGAAGCAGTGATGACACCGCAGAAACAAGGAGATGGAGGAAAGTTCAACATGGTGATATCAAAATTGCGGAGAGACTCAATCCAGCAGGTGAGTGACCTGTTGACAGCGCCGCCAGAGAGCAAACAAGTATAAGACGCTGAAGAAACGATTGCTGCAGGTTTACGAAGAGAGCGCTGAGCGACAATTCCAGAAGCTCGTGTCCGAGCTAGAACTGGGTTTGCAGAAGCCTGCGCATCACAGGTACCCCATTTATCTCTGACGGAGTTAGTCAGCCAGATGAAGAAGCTCGCTTTAGAAGTGGCCTCATTACGCAGCGAAGTTCAAGGCCGAGAGCGCGGTAGAAGCAGGAGCCGGCAAAGATGGAGCGGAAATAGGTCTGTTCCGCGGAAAAGAAGGACGCCAGGTGATCCAGATTGGCTGTGCAGGTGTGCAGGTTCCATTTCCGGTTCAAGGAAGGTGCTACGCGATGTGAGCAGCCATGTGCGTGGAGCAAGAACCAAGCGGAAAACTAGGAGCGGTATGTTCGGATACGGTGGACGAATGTACGGTAGGTCAGATTGCAAAGAATCACCGTTTGTTAGTTTTAACTATAACGATAATTCCTCTAAGTTAACGTTTTTGATAGATACCGGAGCTAATATTTCGGTCATCCCGAAAAGTTGTGTAAAAAGGCGGATGACAGAGACATGCGATTTTAAGTTGTACTACCTATCTCATGACAAAGTTGGCTACATGGTGTTGTGTATGAAATGTTCACAAATATTTATTATTTTATGAAAATTATAATATTATTATAGAACAGATGGCTTCCCATTTGTCAGTGCCATACGGGAAGCCATCGGGCGCGTACACTCTCCTTGAAAAAGGCCGCGATTGACCGACCTCATTACACGAGAGTTACCCGTTTACCCAATCAATATGTGTAACAACCACGTTAATTTTAACACTAAAAAGGATCAATAAAGCTAATAGCTGGGGGGGGGGGGGGGGGAATAAAGTGCTTACTAAGATGTTTTGGCTCATGGCCAAAATTGGAACTAACGCCACCGCCAAGCCACAAAGGATTACCAATACCCCATTTCCAAGTTCCCCAAAATTTTAATTACAGCTTAAAGATTATTTTTAGATAAGACTTATTTTTGTTTTTTAGAATTAATTCTAAGTTTATTTTCATGCAACTATTGTAGTTTCAAATACTTTTGTAGTGATAGAGTTTATTTAAACTCCCCCAAAAACCCAAAGGAGATTTTGTTGTCGGGTGACCCAGATCGACACCCCCTGACAACGTCATCCAAAAGCCAAATAAGCGTTGTACAATTATATCAATTCATATAAGTTTATTTTATGTAAATATATTTTTAAAAAACTATTAATAAGTAAATATCTGTACTTGTATATATTTAAATATGTGTGTGTGTGTGTGTGTGTGTAATCTTGTGCTTGTCTGTAGTTAGAATTAACCCCTTTCTTTTTCAAAAAAGGGGAAACATAAAAATACGATAAATAAATTGAAAAAAAATTACCACCCAAAAGCACTGTTGCCTACACCTATCTCCTTGTGTGGCGGCCTATCTTTCTAAGTGATATTGGCGAAATTGTGAGGCTAAACCACAATGAAAGCCATTAAGCAAAAGTTAGTCTTAAACCAATGCTTCGAGAAAACAAAACTAACAATTTAAATTTAACATAAACCATAAGAAATTATGATAAAACAGTAAACAAAATTGAAGACCAGATTGTACATGTATTACTACATGTACGGAACCGTGGGTGTAAGAGTGTGAGACTTAATTGACTAGTTAGCATACATTGCTGCATGTTATCTCCGTTTTATCTATCCACATTAACCACATGACTCAATATTAGGTAGGTACTACTGAGTCGACAAATTTAACGATACACTTTAAACAAACGAATCACGATCGTGACAACGCATAGTACAATTTTCGCGTAATAGTTATGATTTTAGCAGTTCTTTTCAGTTTATGTACTCTTTCATTGTATTTATACAATGTAAGAACCTTTAGATACTGGAAAACAAGAGGCGTCAAATATGAGAAGCCCATATCATTTTTTGGTACCAACGCCAAATGTTATCTCATGCAGCAAAGCATATCGCAAATGGTTGAACAAATATACTGGAAATATCCTACGGAGCGTGTTGTCGGGACCTTCAGATCCACCACGCCGGAACTTCTGGTACGTGATCCCGAAATTGTGAAGCGGAATCCGTAAGAAGTATATTCTTACGGATTTTGAATATTTCCATAAACGCAAAATGTTCCCCGTTCATGAAGACGTCAACCAACCCTTGGATAAAAATCTGTTCAACCTGGACGGAGACACATGGCGGTTGTTGCGACAGCGCCTGACGCCGGCTTTTTCGAGCGGCAAACTAAAGGCAATGTTTCCTCTGATAGTAGAGCGCGCCGAGAAGCTGCACACGAGAATTCACGCCTCTATCGGATCGCCCGTCGACTCGAGGGACATCATAGCTCGCTTCACGACAGATTTCATTGGAGCGTGTGCATTCGGACTCAACATGGACACTTTAAATGAAGAGAACTCGAAATTCATACAACTGGGTGCTAAGATTTTTAAGATGAATGCTTTCCAAGCATTCAAATTTTTACTTAAAGAAATCGGTCCAGAAACTTTTAAGTATATCAATTTAAAAACACGAGTTGAAAGCGACGTGATGTTCATAGTCCGCACAGTCCTTAAACAAAGAAATTACCAGCCTTCCGGAAGGAATGACTTTATTGACTTACTGCTAGAATGTCAGAAGAGAAAAATGGTCGGTAGAGTCAATGCAAAAGTTTGATTCTGATGGGAAGCCGAAACAAATTGAAATAGAGTTGACCGATGATCTGTTAGCAGCTCAAGTATTTGTTTTCTTCGCGGCTGGCTTTGAGACATCATCATCCACCAGCAGCTACACGCTGCACCTGCTCGCGTATCATCCCGAGAAACAGAAGAAGGTACAGGATGAGATCGACCGAGTTCTCACTAAACACGACAATAAACTCTGTTACGACGCAGCCAAGGAGATGTCGTATTTAGAATGCGCATTCAAGGAGAGTATGAGAATACTCCCATCACTTGGATTTTTAATAAGAGAATGTGCTCGCAAATATAGATTCCCTGAAATGAATTTAACGATCGATGAAGGAGAGAAAGTTATGATTTCTGTACAAGCATTGCAAAACGATCCCAAATATTTTGAGAACCCAAAAGATTTTCTACCAGAGAGATTTGATCCTAATAGTTCAAATAGCAGAAATATCAAGTTCGTTTATTTGCTTTTCGGAGACGGTCCGAGGGCATGTATTGGTATGTCACGAATAATTATTTTATCAGCGGCATCCTCTGCCGCGGCCGATGGTGAGTGGATAGTGCGACCTAGGTGGCTGGCGGCGACAGTACTGAAGCAAGTGGCGTCCCAAATTAAGCACTTCCCGTTCTTCCAGGGCACCAGAGTCAACCCATCCGGTCTCTTGCCGTCCGATCTGCATAGGCCCGGGGGCTCAAGTACGCATGGAACTCCCGCCGACACTAAGGCTCTCCGAACTATGTCATTGAGTGCATGGTGTCGCGAGAACCTTCCTGCACACCGTCGGCAACTCAAAGCGTGATGGCCATTGGCTTCTACCAGGGAGCCGCAGGTGCATACGTGGGGTTCACACACCTTGCAGCCCAGGCGAAGAGCCACCGCAACGCGCAACGAGTTGTTATCCAATAAGGTGCCTAGGTGAGGAGAAGGTAGCGCCTGCAACCGAGCCCCAGATTCAGGCTGCGAGACGGCCCGGAGTCTGGCCATATCCGCTCTCGAGGCACATGCCCAAAGTTGTACTTGGACCCGCTTGACCCCAATAGCATTCACGCCCGTTGGCTTTGAGACTCTACGGGAGTCGACTCCCCGGAGTTGAGGGCACTCCAGACCATCAAAGCGTCAGAAGCATAAGGTAACCTTTCCTCGCCACCATTTGAATTTAGAATAGTAGCGGCAAGATCAGCAACCCCATGCACCGACGCAAGGAAAGCAGGCAGGCCGACATCTCGCGCACAACGCACCCCTAGACCCCCAAACCGAATTGGAAGAGCTGCCTGTGACCATTGACGTTCATCAAGGGCAACGTTAAGAATAGACTCAACCGCCGATTTCAGAGCCTCGTCAAATGCAGACACTTCAGCCGGATATTTCCAGGTGGGGGCCGTCCGCAACAAGTATGTTATTTTAGGAACGGCAAAGCACATTCGCAATAACACTATCGCCACGTGCGCGGAAATGTTTTTAAGGCGTTCACGAGTGCTGAGAAGAAGCCTCGTATGAGAGATTATGGCCTCCGGAACAGCATCAGCAAAAATCGGGGACCCCAATAGAGTGAAATCCGAAGTTGACACTTCCTTAAGTCCTGATAACATCGAACTGAAATGCGCAAAGTTTCCGCGCGCTTCCACACTGCAGGGGAAAAACTCGCATTTGGAAGGGTTCACCACGAGGCCGAGATCCTTGAGGAGTGGGATAAGTATCCCAAGGTCCTGAAATACCTCTTCCGGTTTACCTCCGATAGTGCCATCGTCTAAATACCATATGTTAAGAGAGGATTTTAGTTCAACGATGAGCTTGTGAATGGCCAAGCTAAAAACGCTTGTGGTCCTAGTGGATCTCCTTGCTGAGCTCCTACTTGTGAAAGCATGAAATGGTCATTGAAACAAACTTTGGAAGGAGTTCTATAAACTTGGTGGAGGAAAGGGTAGATAGAAGGAACGTTTTCCTTTACCTCCCTCAACAGGACGTCCATCTAAAATCTAAATAAAATTCTGGTCTCTACACATTTCTAGGATGAGTGGCAATAAGAACACGATCTGACTGAGGGTAAGCGATAGCCTAAGAACGTCTTCAACATTAGAGATGCTGACGATGTTGGCCAGCCCGGAGAAATGTGTAAAGATACCTTTTTTAAACGTTTGCTTGCTTAATTGTTTGCTTTTCAGTCTTCTCATGACCACGGCGGTTGTAACGCTGTCGAAATGTCGAGGTAATTAAGTAATCATTTAGATTGCGATTAAATCCTGTGTTATGTTTACAATATTGCCGAAACCATTGTACCAGTAACACCTACATATCTGATAAAACCACCGAACGCACTCCGAGCGGCCGCCCGTGGTGCCTTGCAAGTGGCAAGTGGCTCACAAACGTTGGTAATAATAGTCTTTTTACTTTGATTATTATGTAAATAGTAGGTAAAAAATGTTATCTCCTAAATTAGATAGGTAAGACAAGATAAACAAGATAATGAGGTGATAGTTGTTGAAGCGCAATGGCCGCTGACTACTATCAGCTGATGCAATTAGCTAACTCGTGTAGGTCAACCTAACTAGTTAGCTTTTGTTCTACTTGCATAATATGAGTGTGCTAAAAAGAAGGGCCCGTACCGAAGGAAAGGGGGGGGGGGGGGGAGATTCACAGGGGATATAAGCAATAATGTAAAAACATCACTGTGTTCCGGTTTCAAGGGCAATGTTTCCAGTGAAATTACAGGCCATAGAGATAAAACATCTTATATATCTGGTGTAGTGCTAGGTTTGATTTGGGACTCTTCATGTTCCAATAGCTGCGTATCACTGTGCCTTTATGGGCAGACATGTTGTTTACCATCAGGCATGTGACCGCCTTGTCTCGTCACTCTATACTATAAAAAAACATAGACTGAATTGAAAAAAAAAACAGAACTCAAAAGACGCGACTGCGTCAAAAGTGAACTAAACTAAGTACGTACTCGTACTTACATACTAAAAAACTGAAAAGAATAAAACACGCACGTAGATTTCTGGTGGTCTAGAATTAGAATTCTCTAATGTTATTAAATTAATACTATTGAATTAATACTATTGAATAAAATAAAATATATTCTAATAAAATACATAAAAACTGAACAGAGTTGGGATCCATTATTATTTGACAGACAATCTAATTTTTTTTTTATAAACATTGGTGGACAATTCACACACAACACCACTTGACCCCAAACTAAGCAAAGCTTGTATGATGGCCAGAGAGCCGATATAATACTTATGTAGTTTTAAATACATACTTATTATACATAGAAACACCCAGACACAGTGCAAACATTTGAATTCATCACACAAATATTTGCACTGGGTGGGAATCGAACCCACGACCCTCGGCTTCGCAGGCAGAGCTACTACCAACTAAGCCACGAAGCCAGTCAATTGTTCAATGCTCTTGTCTTGTCGGTCTTGTGGAAGTGTTATACGTTTGTCGCGGCACATCTTTATATTGCCATATGCCAATTATCAATTAAAATTGGTACAAAGGAACCGTGCGGAAAAACCTGATCAGTTTACTAATACTTTATCTAAGGTTGCAGAGGATAGAAAGAGCGGCGCACGTAATACAGACACTCTTCTTCCCCAGCACTCCCACCGTCAGATGGTGAACACACCCTCTAACTGTGGCGACCCCGTCAAGGCCATGGTGGGCAGGGAGAGCAGCGCACCATAATATGTATAGTTTGTATAGTAGTGGTAGGAATCTTGGCAGAGTCCGCCTGGGGAAATACCACACCTTTGCCAGTTATTCTACCGCCAAGCAGTAATGTGCAAACATTACTGTGTTCCGGTTTGAAAGGCAATGTTTCCAGAGAAATTACAGGGTTTAGTGACATAACATCTTAGATCTCTGGGTGCCGATTGCAGTGCAGTGCTAGGTATTGATTTGGACTTTTCATGTTTCAATAACTCCGTGTAACTGTGCTGTTTGTTATGTGGCAGGCATGTTGCTTACATCAGGCAAAAATGTCCTGTTCGTCTCGTCACTCTTTATTAAAAAAAATAGCGGCGGTCCTCTCCCTCTGTGGCCTTCTTTTGTTTGGTAGATGAGGTGGTCCCATACACATTTTATCCAAATCGATGAGGCGGTTTTTGAAATGTGAACAAAAATCTAAAATTTACTTTCATTTAGCTGGACGACGCGACGCGACGTAGTGATAAAGTAAATTTTATAAATCATATATTGAGGACCTTTTCGGACTATCTCTAATTTGGGTTCAGGAGCTAGTATTTGGCATTTTCTGCGAGCATTTGCATGCATGCAAGGAAGGGTCAGTATCTTTAGTTGGGTGATTGCAGCTGGAGCAGACTGCAGCTATCATGTTGGGGGATGTTCATTATTATACGGATACTTTTTTTTTAAATAATGAACAGTTCATTTGCAGCAGTGCTATTATCCCAGATTATAATTCCATAATTGAACCAGGAATGTGCATAGGCGTAATATGCGGTTTTAGCTGAAATTAATTTCCATATTTAATCGGAACATGTCTTCTTTACTATACAATAAAAATATTACAACTCTGTCATAAAATACTTGTTTTTATTTTAAAATGAAAAAGTGCACTCTTACTGAGACACCCTTATATTAATAATAAATAAATTTATAAGGTATTCCGCGGGGTTCCCCAAACGTTGTCAGCGCTGGACTCCTGGATCTCTAGGGTTAAGTTTTGGCCATAGTAGGTGTCAGTTCTGGTATTCTAGATCCTTGGAACCAATATTTTGAAAGGTCCTGTATAATTATTACTGTATCAGATGATCACGGGCGCATGATGACCACAGCCAGATGTTCACGGGCGCATGATGACCACAGCCAGATGATCACGGGCGCATGATGACCACAGCTAGCGCAAACAGCTCACACCGCGTTCTATTTTTAGCCAATATTATTTCTGATTTCAATGTTATGAAAGGTGAAGTTTGATTCTTCGTGCGACTTATCTCTATACATTACCAATAAGAAACTTGAACTGGAGTACGGTTGACAACAATCACATTTTTTAAATTACATTAGGTATATTTACATTATTGTTTTTTTAACAATCTTATCAAGATCTGGTTCTCAGTACGTGCAGGTGCCAGCTTAATTAATGTAGCTTCGGTGCTTGCAGGTGTGGCGTACTTACGAGGACATTCCACGTGCCGAACTACTTACTTATCTAATGGATTTATACAACTTAATATGTTGACTAGTTTTAACCCGCGGCTTCGCCCGCGTTCAGTAAGTTTTTTATTGTAGATTCGTACTTGGATAGCATGAGCGTCGAATAATAACTTAAACTTAAATATTAATTGTCTAGTTATATACCTAAGCGTAGGCTTATGCGTTAATATGTAACTTTAATTCCCTATTTTACCATCTCAGGGTTTGAATTTTGGAAAACTCACGTTGTAATACGTAACTCATTATTTTTTCCATGGTAAATTAGTTGAATTTTCATGCAAATAAGTAGGTATCTTAACTGTTATAGGTTTGCACTTGACCGCAATGTCGCCTGAAGTTAAGTGATGATGCGGTCTATGGCAGAGCTTGCTATCCTTGAAGAAGCCGATTCAGTCTCAATTTGAAGGCACCAACATTGTAACCGTAACTAAAAACCCATTCAGGCAATGTCTTCCACAGCCTAGACGTTCTTATCACAAAAGTAGCCCGTCAGAGCTCTTCTTTATAGTCTTTAGAACATGTTCAAGGACGAAAAGTTCGTACAAAATTGTATCCTCTACGTCACCCATTGGCGTATGAATTTGAAAAAAATCCTTCTGGCTAGCCAACTTCATAAAAAAAATTAATGTGAGGAAATATCTCCGAAGGGTTTGTTTTGTGCGTTAATAAAATACTTTGATCCCCTATTATATTTTCTTAGGGGTTGAATTTTGGAAAATTATTTAAATTTAATAATTAAACTACCTAATAAAGTGGAGTTTTATAAAAAAAAAAAATGTTTCGCCTATATAGATCACTATGTCAGTCACCTTTGAGTTATATATGTATAGAAGATTGATATGTCCAAAGAATAAAAAGTTTCCATATAAAGTTTCATCCCTTATCCAGAATTTTGATAAATGTGCTTAACGTACCTCATGCTTTTAGCCGAACTCACTTTATACGAAATTTCATGAGAATATGTCCAAAGGAATAAAAAGTTTCATACAATCGTTCATCCCCTATTTCAACCCCTTGGAGGTAGAATTTATCAAAATCCTTTCTTAGCGGATGCCTGCGTCAAAAGGTGATATCAGACGGTTCACTTTTCTTTCATTTTCGTCTTTCATTCGGCATCTTTCACTCGAAATGAATCGTCTGAACCCCAAATGAAACGAGAGTGCCGAATGAATTCATTAATGAACCGATCCGACAATGTTAGATTTTGGCATTCGGCATCTTTCACTCCAACTACGAATGAATGGAAAATGAACTGTCTGAACACAGAGAGAACGTTCACTCGGATTCGGGCATTTTGTCTCGAGCTCGGTAGCAGACGCACGTCCCGTTGCGCCGCGGAAAATTGGCGCCAAAATGGTGTTCAAGTGGAATGAGCAAAGTACGGTGCTGTTTTTGGAACATTTTAAGAATTAGGTAGGCACCAATGTTTATGGAACCACAAACTTGACGAATACAAAGATAGAACATTACGTACAAACGCTATAAAATCCCTAATTAGTAATTTAAACCTCGAGGTTACTGAAGAAGACATCAAACATAAAATAAAAACTATTAATGATCACAAATTAAACGGATTCCGAGACGCACGACTTCACCCGATGACATATTTAAAATAATAACAGATGAACGTTCATTTCTTTGTCATTCGCAGTTTGTCGTGTGAACATGGAATGAAAGAAAAATGAACCATTCACTCGAGTGAACCGTCTGATATCACCTTAACATCTACCTGCATGCTACAGCCCGATCCCTCCAGTGGTTTGGGCTGTGCGTTGATAGATCACTATGTCAGTCACCTTTGAGTTTTTATGTATATATATATATATATAAATAGATAGATAGATAGATAGAAGAAGAAGATAGAAGATAGATTAGTCGTAATTTGTTTACAATTCAAAGTACCTACATAGTCCTAAATTGTTAAAGATTCCTGTGTGTTAAGGTGCAGTACATTAAGTACATACACACTGCGACGTTATTTAATTATGATACAAGTATTAAGTATCACATAGATAAATATATATTGCGTTTAATAGATAAAAGTGGTTTCAAAGCGGTTCATTGATTGAGAATTAGAGATATGAGAAAAATCGAATCACACCCTACGTAGCAGAAGCTGATCAAATCTCGACGTTGCATTCGTGGTAGAACGTATCTTGGCGCAATTATCAAGTCAATGATGATGTCAAGATTTAAGTGTTTGATTTTCTATTCTGCTGATATGAGTAGTAAATAAAATAACCGTATGTTTCACCCTACTTACTGCAGCAGCAGTACAACTGTATTAAAATGTCAGCGAACCTGTAGGTAGGTAATAGATACATCCGTCATTCGTATGAGTACCTATTTTAAATTATTAATCAATATTGTTCAATTGTATCAATATTAATCAATCTCTCTCTATCTGCTCTCTATCTGAATTTTATCTATTATAACCAAACCTATATATGACTTTAGTGGGTAAAACAACACGCATTGCATAATGGAAACAGGCACCCAATTCATTTAATTTCGTCTGCAAATTAATTTGAAAAATGATATTCACAGTAATTTTAATTTTGTTCGGTGTAGCGTTATATCTTTACAATGTTAGAACGTTTGGATACTGGAAAAATCGGGGAATTAAATACGAAAAACCGGTTCCATTATTTGGCAGCAATACGAAGGGTTATTTATTGATGAAAAGTACGTACCAGTTGGCAGAAGACATCTACTGGAAATATCCCGAAGAGTGCGTAGTGGGAACATTTAGATCGACTATTCCAGAGCTTCTTGTGAGAGATCCCGAAATCGCAAAATGTATTCTCGTCACAGACTTTAGTCATTTTCAATACCGCAGAGTCTTTGTTTCGTATGTCGAGGAGTATGAACCTTTGATGCAGCATCTCTTTAGCGTCGATGGAGACCTTTGGCGATTATTACGGCAGCGACTGACACCAGCTTTTACGAGCGGGAAGCTGAAGGCAATGTTTCCGCTTATCGTAGAACGGGCCGAGCGGTTGCATACGAGGATCCACGCCGGTTCAGGAGATACTATCAACGCGAGAGATCTCATGGCGCGGTTCACTACTGACGTCGTCGGTGCTTGTGGCTTCGGGCTCGACATGGACTCACTAAGCGAAAACAACTCTAAATTTCGAGAAATAGGCACAAAGATTTTTAGAGTAACCCTTAAAAAAGGTATTAATGCACTGCTGAAAGAAATATTTCCGGTTACTTTCAAACACATAAAATGGCTAGAAGAAGTCGAAGATGATCTTATATCGCTTGTTTCGCTTGTTCTTAAGCAAAGGAATTATGAACCTTCAGGAAGAAATGATTTTATAGATTTATTGTTAGAATGTAAAAAGAAAGGAGTGATGGTCGGTGAGTCAATGGAAAAGGTTAATCCCGATGGTACTCCTGAGAAGGTCGTTATAGAGTGGACTGATGATCTTTTAGCCGCTCAGGTGTTTGTTTTCTTTGCTGCTGGTTTTGAGACATCATCATCCACAAGCAGCTTTGCTCTACATCTACTTGCGTATCACCCCGAGAAACAAAAGAAGGTACAAGAGAACATTGATCGAGTTCTCGCTCAACATGATAATAAGCTCTGCTATGACGCTATTAAGGAGATGACGTATTTAGAATGGGCTTTCAAGGAGGGTATGAGAATTATGCCATCAGTACCATATCTGGCCAGGCAATGCGCTCGGAAATACAAGTTCCCTAACATGGATCTGACGATAGACGAAGGTGTGAAGATAATGATTCCCATACAAGCGATGCAAAATGATCCTAAGTATTTCGATAATCCGGAAGAATTTCGACCAGAACGATTTGATCCTAAAGAATGGGATGTAGTGAAGACTAAGTTTGTGTACTTACCTTTTGGAGATGGTCCGCGGGCCTGTATCGGTAAGACGATTAAGTTTTTTTACGTTTTCGGAGAAAATCGTCGGAATTTGTGACGATTTTGGTTTTGGATGTGAAGTTACTTACTTATACGAGTATTATAAAGAATCTCATGGTCTTATCAAAAATGAAATTAATAGTGCTCATCTAGAGTTTAAGTGAGATGTGAGAACCTTCAATACTAACTAATACGCGTATTATAAAGCTGCAGAGGTTTTTTGCGAAAATCAATAACTATTGGTCCGATTTGTTTTTTTTATCGTTATTTATGTACGTGATCCCTGATTACTACAGGCTTTAATATATATATGTGTTAATATGTTATAACAGCCTAACTGTAATTGTAATATTCTGTAGGAATTGCGTATGTCTTGAGAATTTGCTTTAGAAAATAGTAAGATCTGCAAGTTGGGTTTCTCAGTGTCGAAATTGTTTTTTTCAGGTGAGCGTTTGGGGCTTATGCAGTCAATGGCAGGTCTTGCAGCAGTCTTGTCTAAGTTCTCGGTAGAACCGGCACCGACGTCCCGCCGACATCCTGAGCTTGAAACGATCCCTGGTGTAGTGCATACCATAAAAGGAGGACTACCACTTGTCTTCAGGGAGAGAAAGAAGAACGAATAAAGATCTATACCCACGTAGCTAAAAGTAATTATTTGTAGGCTCGTATTTTTAAATTAGGTGTTATATTTGTCAAAAGTATTGTATGTAAAATTATTTGTTTCGGATCACTGTGACTATGAATCGTAAGTTTTGTTTAATACCATTTTTCAAAAGAATGTTTTTGTATAATTACGATTATTATGGACCGTATCTACTACTAGGTAAGTGAGAACTGGAAGGAAGGATTTAATGTTATCAGTTTTTAAGTTTAGTAGAAATCAAATTATTCATTTTCGTATTCTACAAAAGATACAATGTGTTAGTGATAACTAAAATAAAATACTGAATAATCGTAGTATACATAAAATTATAACAATCAATGTATAGATGTTTGGATATTTGGATGTTTGTTGTTCAATCACGTTGTAACGTATGAGCGGGTCGGACTGAAATTTGGATCACATGTAGATTATAATCTGGACAAATACATAGGGTACCTACATATTATCTCGAAAAATAAAAAAATACGTGAACGGGAACTACGCGGGTAAACCCGCGGGGGGCTGCTAGTTGATAATTACAATTATTACATATTATAAATTCCGAGCGAGGAAGATACAGCCGACTGTATCTTTCTAGCTTCGGTACACTCGGCGGTCCCGAGTTCAGCGGATCGAGCCATTCCGAGAGTGACGATCAGCCTCATACACAGCTTACGAAAAAAGGACAATGCCCACGTCCCATACATTGAAAACCCTGTCAAACTTTTTTTGATACTGAAAGTGTGTAGAGATGAATAGTGTCTAATTAGGATTGTTCATGCTTCTTAAAACGTCTGCTGTTAGTGTTTTTTATTTCCCAAATACCAAAAATTAGTTACAGTTAAACCAAAAGTAAGGTTATGTTTACTGTCAAAATACATTAGAATTATGTTTTCTTTCGGATTAGAAGAGAAAAGAAAAGAAAGAACTATGGTATTATCTTTCAAAACATATTTCTTATCAGAATAAATAGGAATAATAGTACTGCTCAATACCAACTGATTACCATACGTATGAACACTTCATTTGCATATAAATATTGTCACAGAAGGGAATATCTTAATTGTGATATAAATATCTCATTATTTTGATATTCGAGTTAGAGGTTTCCATCAGACAACACAAGCATATATGGTTTTATGTAATTATTACCACAATTATGTACCTAAGTAATAAGGAGCACTGAATCACATAATTCCCAGTTTTGTTAAAACCAATATCAATTCCGTCACAAAAACTGGATGAGTTGTCGTTGACGTCCGATTAGGAATTAATAATATTCTTCTAATTCCTAATATTTCTCTACGCACCGCAAAGAAGCTCAAAAAATCTTCCTGGAGCAATCTCTTTTGAACAATCGGAATAATTTTACTGTGTCTGAAATCCGACATTGGAACTGGTAATCGGAGTTTGTTGTGGTGAATAATGCATAAATATTACACCGCTTAGAAAACAAGAAGAAACCTATAATATAGGAAGAAAACAATTCATTTTGCTTGTTTACTTTTTTGATTTGACATAATTTGACAACTTGTCAATTTGACATTAATCTTTGACCACAAAGATTGTTTTACCTCTTTGTTTGACCAATTTGGTTTGGTGAAAACGTTTCGTTTCACAATTGCATGCCAACTTCTTTCTCGTTTACATTGCTATAAAATGCAATGATAATTTCTTTGTCGCCGTAATTACATATATTGTTATTTAAATATGTAAAAGTAGTAAGTAAACGACATTGTGAAAGAAATTGACATACATAACATCTATATTCAATCTCAATCTAACGCGGATCAATAAAACGAATCGCAAGTACCGTTTCGTTATTGCAATATTTTCCAAGTCAGCTTTGTTGGAAAATGGTAGGTTTAATTTAAAGAAATGCAAATTATTTTATTTTGAAATGTCAGAAAGTTATATAACTTCGCATACGAGTACATTAAAAAAATCACCGATTTTTTAATATATAACTCACTAGCGGCCCGCTCCGGCTTCGCTCGAATAATAACCTAGATATCAACTGCAGCGCCATCTGCCGTAGCCTATGTTACTCGGGAATAATGTAGCTTTCCAAAGGTGAAAGAATTTTTGAAATCGGTCCAGTAGTTTCGGAGCCTATTCATTACAAACAAATAAACAAACAAACAAATCTTTCCTCTTTATAATATTAGTATAGATATGTCTACACGACAAATATTTTGGCGAGTCAAAAATGGACATTGTCCTTTGCCGTACGCCAAAATAAGTTTTAACTTAAAAACCTGCTATTTAATTTGTGCTTTTTAGGGTTCCGTAAAACGTAAAAACGGAACCCTTATAGATTCGTCATGTCTGTCTGTCTGTCTGTCTGTCTGTCTGTCTGTCTGTCTGTCCGTCCGTATGTCACAGCCATTTTTTGCCGAAACTATAAGAACTACACTGTTGAAACTTGGTAAGTAGATGTATTCTGTGAACCGCATTAAGATTTGAACAAAAAAATTAAAAAAAAAAGAAAAATTAGGGTTGCTTCCCATACTGAGAACTGAAACTCAAAAATTTTTTTTTCCTCAAACCTACACGTGTGGGGTGTCTATCGATAGGTCTTCCAAAATGATATTGAGGTTTCTAAAACCATTTTCGTCTACACTGAATAATTTGCGTGAGAGACACTTCCAAAGTGGTAAAATGTGTGTCCCCCCCCCTCTAACTTCTAAAGTAAGAGAATGAAAAATCTAAAAAAAATATATGATGTATATTACCATGTAAACTACCAACGAAAATTAGTTTGAACTCGATCTGATGAGTAGTTTTTTTTTAGTACGTCATAAATACACTATTATTAAAACGTCGATCAAAGTTACAACGAACTACAAGAACTATGTGTACTATGTATATTATGTTACTTGCTGCAACGGAACCCTTCATGGGCGAGTCCAACTTGCACTTGGCTACTTTATTTCTTATAAATCTGTTATATTAATGACAAAAGGATTTCTGACAGATGTTATGATAAAAGATGTTTGGAATATACATCAACAATTTTTTAATCACTATCTAAAGTATTTATATGCTCACAATACAATATTTGTTAAAAGAAAAGAAATGCTATCGAGCGATGTATCTTGTTCAGATTGCAGATTAGAGTTTATCAAGAAGAAATGGACTAGACTTCTATTAAAATGGGTAAGCCAAAGTGAATATTCTTCATCTTTGGTAACCGTTTTACGTTTCCAGATATTCCAAGAGTGGCCTAGGCTAAAATTAATTATTAGACTGGAATAATAAAGCAAAAAAGTATAATATAATAGATATTGACACATTTGTAATCCCACCATATTGATATCCCTGCCTATGTACCTACCTACTGGAATTGTAGTATGATAGGCCACTAAGGACATTGATAGCAATAGCAACATGCAGGAATATGAGGTACATTGGGAGTGCAATTAATTGAGGTGCAGTGCAAGAGCGGATTCAGCTTTAGCTCCAGGGGTTCACATAGTGGAAGTCAAGTCACAAAACTGTGCGATAAGTACATGCATGCTTTTTAATCAGTGGTCCACCTAGGTACTGGACCCCCCCCAGAGAGGGAGTCATGATACCTAATTACCTATGACCCCCCCGGATCCGCACTTGGTGCGGTGTGCCTTGTAACTCAATAGCTTGGCAATTCACTATTTTAGATAACATTTGATAAGATAATTCGATCATTTATAAATTTCCCATATTTTTTACAATATGATTTGATTATAATCATGCGTCATATTCTACAGACCACAAAAGACAGTCATAAACGTAACGTTGCAGGCAAATAAATGTGTACACAACAAGCACACTGGTCCTGAAACATCGTTATCTTATAAACTCCTGCTGGACATCATGACCAGATATAAAGGAGATGTATGCGAAGATGATATCGACAGAGCCTTACTACTTTGCAACGATGACATAGAACCGTTTATTAAATATAAATACCCTATTCTACGATTAAGGTAAGACGCAATTACTTCAAAGGAAGGACGCGGCTTACTGAACATTTTGTATAAAATTTCCTAATGCAAGCAAATATAGCGACATCTGTGTTATAAACCATACGAACTACGTGAGTGCAGCGTTCGCGGGGCAGCAAAACTCGTTCACTCCCGCGCTCTGACCGCTGTGAACTGAATCGCACTGGCCCTAAAAATGCATTTTTAGGCCCAACGCGGGTGTCCCATTTTGTTGCACCTTTGGCCATGTCCTTATACCTATATAAGTCTATTGTAAGACGAAAATTATTTTTTCTTTACTATCTTACTAATATTACACATACGAAAGTTTGGATGTTTGTTGCTCAATCACGTCGAAACTCCTTTACGGATCGTGTTAAAGCTTGAAACACAGATTATAGTCTGGAATACCACATAGGCTACTTTTCATCGCGGAAAGATAACGGGGGCTAGTTCAGAAATATTTTGTCAGCAAGCGCCTACTAATATTTTCAGGTACATAAATGAGTGAATGCTTGCTATTGCTATTATAAAGTACAGTTTGGTAAGCAGTAGAAGCCTTCCAGGTGCTATAGAAAGTACATATTAAAAAAAATAGTAAAAAAAATGTTTTGGTGAAGGCGCTTTTTGAATAGGAATGGATAAACTAAACTAAGAAAAAAAATGGATAATTATTCTAATTTATATAAACTTTGATTTAGAAATACGTGACAGTAGGCGATGGTCCAGTGCGGGTTGATAGATGACCTATGACCTCGAAAGATTCTAGGGAGAACATGTCGGTTTCCTCACAATGTTTTCCTTTACAGTTTTTATGTTAGTGGCAACGCTATGTGGACCTTGTCTAAAATCAACACTAAACAATGAATACTAAAACTTATGTTTTCTTTATTCCCATATTTTGGCGCAATTTGCCATCAAACGATTCACCTGGCTTTGTTTACCTCCTGGTCAATATTATGCTAAACCTAGGCACTTACTCGATCTTTAAAAATACATCGTTTTGGTAATATACTCTGTTAGCCTATTTGATTCCAAGTACAACAAAGTACCCAAGGCCAAACCGGAACCTCGTAGACAAGTAGGTACGCTCCATCTTAGGCCGCATCATCGTTTAAATTTTTTTTTTTTTTTAACTTCTATAGGTTTACACTTGACCGCCATCTTGCCTGATGTTAAGCGACGATGCGGTCTACGATGGAGCGTGTTTACCTAGATAAAACCGATTCACTCTCGATTTGAAGACACAAAGATTGTAACCATCGGGGAAAACCCACTCAGGCAACGTATTCCACAGCTTAGACGTTCTTATCACAAAAGTAGAGTCGAATCTCTTCGTTGGTGTCTTTGGAACATCAACCATGAAACGATGTCGCTTTTTCGAGCTACGAGCATTCCGATAGAAAAAAGGACAAGGTGGTCAACTGATTTGCATGATCTGATACCAATCAGATCATGCAAATCAGTCGCACACTCTCCGAAGTGTATCCGATAAAAAACCGATAGGCTAGAAATTTTTCGGCGATGTTCAAGACTCAATCAGGCGAGTTGTTGTCAAATACTGGCCTCGACGTAAAACCCCCATAGGTACCTAGCAGAAGAGCAAGATCTGCCGAAGAAGCTGTACATAATGACATCAATTCTGCTATACCACTGCTGCATCAACTCTCGTGAAGGGGTCGTCCACAATGATATTTACAAAAAACTTACTAAATACGAGCAAGAACTTGTTTTGAAGTTTTGTGAACGACTGAACGATATGGAAACTACGATTAACAACGTTGAACTTGCTGTGGAAGGTTAGCACTAAAGCTTATTATCATTTCTTTTTAAATATTGTTTTACTCATTTCTACAAATATGGCTCTCCTTTAAAAAAAAACATTATCATCTGTCGTCATCCCCGTCATCATCGTTGTCGTCATTATCATCATCATCACCGGAACCGTCACCATTATCACAGCTATGATCATCATCATTATCAGCCTGTTCTAGTTCATTGAAAACCCACTTAACCTAGTAGTATTAGGTGGCTGCTATACTAACTGGTCCTGGGCTTAGATTAGATAAGGCTTAGGTAGACAGTCTAGTTAATTTTATTTCAATTTATACTTTAGATTAGAATGCACACTTAATTTTAGAATAAATATTGTTCAAATAAGGATGTGCATTTCTGGATGTTTGATTTAAGTATGTTTTGGTATGAGTTAAACCTTATTGGCAAAACTATTTTAATTGTGAACATAGCACATGACTTCAGTCCTGTTTGGAAAAACAATTTTAATCCTGATTAAGTCCTGTGTTAAATTTACAATGAAATAATGAGTTCAAATCGCCAAAGTGTAAAAACTTTATACCTATTATTTCGTTTATAAAATTATTTCAGAAGCATTTTCGACCACCAATAAAATGAAATACACGGAATCTACTAGCAACGACACGTCTCTCGATACTTACAAAGGAATAAAATCAAGCGACACTTCTGCACAGTTATCTTCTGCGTCCACTGTGAAATCTTGCGCCACCCTGCAGTCTGATCTCACACTGACTGAAGATAGCGTCGTACCTTCGTCTAAGTTACCGCCTATGCAATTCACATCAGACATAACGGTCATGCCTTCAGTAGTCACAGATGCATCATCATACTCTACGACACTCGTAGATTCCGAAGAAAGAGTTGCTGATCAAGGTATTTACGTGGACTCTGAACAAATTGATATATACGCTGCAAACACTTCCAAATCTCTGACAGATGTGAATGATATTAAGAATCGTCAAAGACCGAAAGATAAAAAGTATGATGAAAACGAAGCAACAAAAAAAGATGTTCAGAAAATGCCTGAAATTGGAGACCAAATTCAATCCGACGACTCAAGTAAGCCCGGTAGATATACAGTATACAGCCTATCCAGAACACACAAATGTGCTTTTCGATGGAGACGCGTTGTATTCATCATTTCAGTAAAGAATACCAACTATGCCATATGTCTTGCCGATTCCAAAGGTTATTTTTGAACAGCGTTTGAGTTTACTTTTTGTTATTTCAGGTTTTAGGTCCTATATACGAATTGTTTATAATGATGAATATAACGCAGCCCTTCTTGGTGGAATAGGTGTTATGCATAATGATTTATGCACGTTTCTCGCTACTCTTAACAATACTTCTCACTCTCGTAGAATACGTAGGTATGTTTATATATATTGCTGCTTCAGCGATGACACTACACTCCTCTGGTGAGTATACAGGTTGCAGGCAGAGATTATTTGGCTCCAAAAAGGTTTACGTCACAGGGGTTTTTGAAGAATGAGCCTTAACAGTGAATGCTCATAAATAGGAGCAATGTAATTTGAAAACAAATTCCGCCGAAAATTGTTTGAAGTCAACTAAATCCCCGAGTATAACAAACAAAACATTTCGTGGCATCCCTTGATCATTATTGACTATTTTTTTCCCAACATTTTTAAAAATCCTTTATCGGGAGGCTTTTAATTTCGGCCGCTTCCTCAACAGACGTAGTAAGGACGTGGTAAGACGTAGTACGGTAGATAGATAGATAGATAAACTCTTTATTGCACTTAATAAGAACACAAAAAACAAAAATATACAAAACATAAAAAACAAAGTAGCAATTGGCGGCCTTATCGCTAAGAGCGATCTCTTCCAGGCAACCGCAGGATGGAAAAGGAGAATTGAATAATAGAAAGACGGGGAAGTACAAATAATGAGTGGAAGATACTTCTGATTCTATAATTTTGAAAGTTAACTCCAATACTAATAATCTATAAAATATAATACCTCTATAACCTACAATACTTTTAAAATATACTACATAAACCTACAAAATAATAATTGTACATGATAATACATAAATACGAATATAATATATACTAATGCATAAACAATATCATGTTTTACTCATGGAGATTTATGTACGATTTAAATATAAGTGACGAATTCAGCTAAGTGATCATATAGACAAATAGATCTGATTCACCATTTTTTTAAAAACGGCAACGGATGGAGCTTCTCTGGTGGATACAGGCAAAGCGTTCCACAGTTCAGCAGCCCGAAAAGCAAAAGACTTGCCGTAGAAATTTTCGGTGCGTGCCGAAGGCATTTGGAGTACCAAATTGTTCTTAGATCGGAGAGGCAAAGAGTGCGCATCGCTCCAGAAATTAAAAACATCTTTCAAATAACGCGGTGATGAGGGGTTAAATAATATATTATAGAGCAGAGCAGGGATGTAACGGAGGTGATCTTATCGGAACCGAAGTCGGAGTCGGAGTTTTTAAATTTGATTTATCGGAGTCGGAGTCGGAGTCGGAACCGGAGTCGGAGGTAGGGTCGGAAGTAGTGGTAGGAGAGAGATTTTTATTTTAGGGCAAATAAAACATTCATTCCAACTTTTCATTGTTTTGTTTCATGAAATATCACAAAAAATGAAAAAAAATATGGAATATACAAAAATAAACAAAAAATTCAATTAATTGAATCCCAAAGTGCCATATAAAGTATGTTAAATTAACAAAAGCTTTCAAACAAATTAAATTAAATACATTGACACCAAAAGTGTGTATATGTACTTCATGAACATAAGCTTTGAAGCTGTCTCAGTCTAAGATATTTCTTAAGAGTGCGGCTAATGCCAGGAAAAAATCTGATTTCAAACGCGCGAGGCTCTTCTTAAAATGATATACATAAAGTCGAGAATAGCATGACACAGTTTGGAGGGGAAATCAATATTAAATCAGGAGTCAATTTTTGACCAAGTTTTATTTAATCACTGAATAATTAAACATAAATTTAAAAAGTGTTCGGTCTAATATTTATTCTGTGGTTCGGTTACTTTAATAGAACGTAAAATTAGAAATTTTATTATCAAAAAATAATGTGGGGTCATCGCTGATAATTTCGAGTACTTACATGAATTAAAATAGTTTTTTCAGGTGCCATTTTAATTTTTTTCTGTAAAAAAATCTGATCTATTTTTAAAATTCTATTCGGATATTGTGCTTTTTCTTTATTGTACCTACACGCCAATATTTTTTTTGTTATAGTTTTTAGTTTCTTTTGTCCTTTTTTCGTTTTCTGGCACTAGGCACCCCCTTGTAGATTAAATCGACGCCACAAAAAAGGTATTCGCTCGTTACCGAGCCTGGTGGACACGATAATATTGGCGGAAATTTAATATAAGGTGCTGGAATTTTGCGTTTTTCTATGTTATGCTCATTTAGTATACTTTTCATTATACTCGTGCGCGGGAGATTCCCTGCGCGACATGTTCCTGCGAAACTGTTGGTTACTGTCGGCGCAGGGCGCCGCCGCTAAGTTATGCTTCGACATCCGATTAACCTCCGATTCAAAAGTTTCGGAACCGGAGTCGGAACCGGAGGTGTAAAACTAATCGGAACTTCCGACATAACGGAGTCGGAGTCGAAGCTCCGTAACATCCTTGGAGCAGAGACAAAGTATGAGCATTCCGACGAAGGCGAATGGGGAGCCACTTGAGCTGGATGCGAAACTGAGATACGTGATCATATTCGTGATCATATGATCGTGGTAGTAGCTGTCTCTAAGAAATGCGGTGACAATTTACAAAACTTATAGGTATCTACCGCGTAATTAAATATTCCGCATTGGTGTTCACTTCAAAATGAACTCACCTGTAGTGTAGTTAACAAATACAAGCGGAATGTCGAGTTGCACTGTGATCTTATATCCTTTAATCACTACACGAAACTATTCGTCACTACGCGCTACTATTTTGATTCAGCTTCCCATCATCCCCACCCCTTCGTCACCAGAGCGCTTGAATAAATACATACATAATCAATTTTGATTCGATGATTATGTCCGGATGATCTCATACTACTATTCGATACTATATCGATACTCGTACTCGTCGTACGAAATATTGTAAAAGAGTGTATATGAGTACGGTAAGTATTTGGGTTACTTTAAGGTTTGCTTCATGGACCTATGTTGCACGTATGTGACGTAAGTCAGGTTAGTTACTCAATAACTTTTAAGTTCAATAGGCAGTAGGTATATGTCATCTGAGTTAAACTATTCTATATGTCCTGTTAAATAAGTTAATCTACAGACAAAAATCCTTGCCTCGCAGAGTGTGCATGCGCGAAATGTAGCGGAAGCGCACCTTGCTGCGGAGACCCTGGAAGCAGCATGGGCGTTTGCACACGTGAAGCTAACAAACCGGTGGAGACGGAACCTTCTAAACTGTACGAAATAATTGTTGTTTAATGGTTTATATCATTCATTCACTCATCCACAGCCACTATCCCACTCCTGGGTACAGGCCTCTCTTTTACAATGCCGTCTTCTTCGGTCCTGTGCCAATCAAGTCCAGGTTCGACCCGCGATAAAAACGATATCGTCGACCTATTTTTCGGGTGGACGTCATACACTCCGCATACTTTGCACCAAATTCGTTTAGCAGTTACACCATTATTGAGCAACGATCATCAAAACATCTCAACTTTCACACTTATTATTAGGAAAGTAAAAAAATGACAAATCATAAAATACGCTATAAGTAAGTGGTGATATATAATATTGGTAACATCCATTCACGATAAGCGATTGAGTAACGTTTAGTGTTAAGAAACAGTTCCAGGACGGATCGCAGGCCCCAAACTGCAACCTGCAGGCTACTTGTTCTATGAAAGTGATTCAGACCGCGGCTGCATTGTGGCATGCGACCGCGGCGCGTAGCGATCGTAGGCTGCACCACGAGTGGTGTGGCAAACCGCAGAAAGTTCGCTATTTTGACTTCTAACGATGTTCTAAAGACTGACAGTCTGTGTGAATGTTAGTGAAGTCTTCCGTTTTTCGGCAATTTTACATTTTTTCCTTCAAAACTAAATTGGTCCAACCGTTATTAAGTTTTGCCCTCAGCAATACTAGATGACCAAATATTTATTTATTCATATTGCTTTATTTATTTTTGTTTTTTTTTTCAGGGCTAAGCTCCGCGTTAATAGAAAGATAACTGCATTGATAATTGCAATAGGACTGTTTATACTAGTTATCACGGTCCTAACATCCATGGTAATGTTACTGAAAGGGAAGACAAAACCACCAGAAAAACTTTACTTACAAGTAGAAACCTTTATGGATAAACGGTAAAATATATAAAAGTACGGATGAAGACATGGATCTGTATATTTAATATTGTTAATTATCGGTATTTGCTATGTATAATGCACGTCGATGTCGGTGCAAACTTATAGTTATAATTTCAAATACATTACTGAAGCACCTTCGTTTCGTTCGTCATTAATAAATTATTATTGATTGATTAGTAAAGTGCTTTTATAACGTTTGCCTTGAGTATTAATCTTACAAAAGACAAACATGTACAACATACTTAGTAAAGATAATAATAAAACAAAGGTTCAGTACAAATAAAAATTGGAGGGTCTGCCGATAGAAGTAAAAACTTATAACTCAGCATTTGATAGCGCGCTTTGGAAACTACGCGGGTGAAATCGAAGGGCACTGCTAGTCTGGAATAAATCTTCAAAACATTTTTGTCTAAATAAGTCTTCTAAGAATGGCCATGGTCCAGAGTTCACACGAAGATTTCATTCATAAATATCCAGAAACCCTACTGACGACACGACGTGTAATGGTTGTTTTGTGTGAATATAACCTACTTAATAAACTCTGTAAAAACTTTGAAAAGTTGGGTATGTAGTGTAGTGCATTGTATTTTAGTTTTGTTAATAAAGACCCCATAGTAAAAAATAAAACAATTATTGATCATTAACTCGTTACAGACCACGTTTCCAAGACGGATGGAAGTGTATGAATAACCTCTGCCAAAAAGTGTATCAACCAGCCAACGAAAAAATCTATCCCTCTTACAGCAGATGCATTTTACAATGTGCAGGGCCTCAGTTGTGGCCACATCCGATAGGAAATACTGAGTTTAGTACAAAACTCGTAACTTTGGCGACTACTAAATTGGAGTACAAACTGAACACAGTACCTTCTGAATTTGTGCAAAGGTATTTGGCGGAAGCTTTGAAACTTTTTATCGCTGACTTAGCAAAATTAGAAAATACTGGTAAACATTTTAAAACTGGGTCGTCTGAGGAAGATGTAAAGAAAATGCACATTCAAATTGACGTGGAGTCAGATACAGATCCAAGATTGAGGTTAAACACTGAAGAAGCGTATCGAATAATGATTGAAACAATTGATAATCAGGTACTAATAAAAATATCGTCGTCATCGTTTTGTGGCGTCAGGCATGGTCTCGAAACCCTTTCACAGTTAATACTATTGGACGAAAGTACAGGATATCTTATAACAGTTTCTACAGCAGATGTAACAGATGCTCCTAGTTACAAATACCGTGGCTTAATGATTGACACAGGAAGGAACTATATACCTGTCGATGATTTGTTGAGGACGATAGATGGTATGGCAACTGTTAAACTGAATACTTTTCATTGGCGGATTTCGGACGTCACTAGTTTTCCACTTTATCTGGAAAAGTTACCTAAGCTGTTTGAGTATGGAGCGTACGACAATTCAATGGTGTATACCAAAGGAGACATCGAAGCTATTGTTAAAAGGGCAGGAGTTCGAGGTATTCGAGTTTTGATCGAGGTTGCGATTCCTGGGCCTGTCGGTAGATCTTGGTTGTGGACCGCCGCCGCGTCATGCTCTTCAAAGAACAATCATAGTTGCGACAGCGAACTATGCACAGTTCTAGACAATTCGGAGGCAGTGATGAATGTTCTCCAAGATTTGTATGGTGAGATTTTAGAAATGACTCAAGTTGATGACGTTTTTCACATGAGCAATGGGCTGTTTTCGTTAGCAAATTGTTTTAATTTATTGAAAAATCGTGATGGATTTCTCGATCGAGCCTTAGACAGTTTAAAGCGAGCTAATAAGGGGTTTTTGCCAAAATTGCCCATAGTGTGGTATACTCAGCATTTGGACAAAGACTTTGAATCAAAGACTTGGGAAAGGTTGGGGGTTCAGCTCAACGAATGGAAAACAAATCCTTCTGAAAAATTCTTGGCAAAGTTTAAAGTTATACACTCGAGTAAATGGGAATTGTCTTGTGAAATGAAGAAGCAACGCTGTAGAAGATATAGGTAAGTGAATTCCATATTGGTATAGCCTTGTAGTAGTTGGACACTTTGCAGAGTCTGCAAATGTTTCCAGAAAAAATACAGAGTAAAGTGAAATCATCATACATCTCTGAGGGACACGCGTTGTACATTGCTGAGCAGTAATTTGGGCCTTTTAATTTCAATTAGCTACGTTCCACTAGGCTGTCATAGGTAGGCGTGTTACTTTTCATCAGGCATATATTTTGTTTTATTTATGGAAAAATGTATATGATTATTAGTTCTTTGCATTTTAGATATTATAAGATGTATTAAATAGTTGATACCATAAATAAATTTGTAGAAGCTGGCAAGAAATGTATGCATGGAAGTCTTGGCGAAAACTAGAGGCTTTCACGGTGGAAGGGGGAGAGGCAATGCTTTGGACCGATCTCGTCAATTCCGGTAAGTATTTTTTTTCCTTTGTATTCGTACATTTTTGTTTGAGTAAAGGGTACTGCTATAATACTGTTGATATCGATTCTTGGACTAAATAAAACTAAGAATTATTAACAAAGCAAAGCAGTTAAAAATACCAAAAAGTGTGGTAATGTGTTAAATAAGTTAAAAATCATGACAGTCGATGGCTCCGTTTCGAAATGAAAGTATACACAAACAAACAAATAAAATGACAACTTTCGCATCTAAACAGTTATTAGTATTTAGATTTATCCTAGATATGTAGTTCCTGTATATTTCGTTTGTTAAAAAGAATTAACTGAGACCTGACCTGACCTGTACGTGTACTACCTACTGCGTTGAGGCACAGATCAGAAAATAGTTCAGGTCTCAAGTTAACTTAAGTTACAGTAAAAGTCTCGTTTAGAATGAATGTTTATTGAATTAACGAATTTAGCTCACAACAATTAATCTACATTATTTATATTGAATCGAAATCTCAGAAACTAGAAATGCTAGGAGTCTCAAACTTTGCATGAGGGTGGGTGCTTTTTAGCACGTAGGCGCTCGCTAAGACGGGGTTTTGCGAAATTCCACCTCTAAGAGGGTGAAATAGGGGATGACATTTTATATAAATACACAGGCCAAACCTTTAAGGGCTAGAAACTTAAAATTCTGCATACGTGTTCCTCCTATGGTGTGGAAATCTACTACAGAAGAATTTATCAAAATTCCATTCCCAAGGGGGTGGGTAGGGGGTAAAAGTTTGAACAAAACTTTGTACATATAGGGGATGAAAATTTCACATAAATGCTTAAACCTTACACCAACGACTTACAGAACGCGGGCGAAGCCGAGGGCAAAAGCTAGTTAATTATATTTGAAGTTATATCTTTCTTATAAGTAGGTGAAAAAATGGGGGCGCTAAAAATTATGTATTCTCAAGGTGGGCAGTAGACCAAATAAGTTTGGGAACCCCTACTCTAGACCCTCTTGAGAAGTTACGGGTGGTCTAGTCGGGCGAACGGCGACTGGCGATCCGGAGACTCCGGGTTCAAAACCACTCACACCACTGTCTTTTTTTGACGAAGTCATGTGCGTAATGCCGCTAACTTAAAACAGTGATGTAAAACATTGCGAGAAAACCGCCATGTACCTAGAATCTTTCGAAGTCATGTGTCATCCATCAATCCGCACTGGGCCAGCGCGGTGGTTTATGGCCTTGACTCTCTCCTTGCGAGAGATGGCCTCGAGTCTCAGCAGTGGGAACATTTAGTGGGCTGTTTATGGATGATTATTCTTGACCACCATTTCGTTCCAACTTAAGTTATAATGTTGTCTACAATATCCGAGATCCGTTACCAATTACCAAGAGTCGTTAAAAATAAGTTTTTGTGTACTTTCAGGCAATCTAGATTTTCACTTGTGGCCTAGAGCAGGGGCAGTGGCTGAAAGGCTCTGGTCCGACATAATAGCCAATGGTACCGCCGATGGATCTGTGTACGTTCGTCTTAACAGCCACCGGTTTGTATTTATTTTCATCTTTTACATTAATGACTTGCTGTGCTCACAGTTTCACGCGCGTTTTAAGGGTTTTTAGGGTTCTGTAAAAAGTAAAAAAAAAGGGTTCCGACCCTTAAACCCGCCATACACGCTACGGTCTGCCGGAGAGGTCTACCTGTGCAGTTATGCCTGCGCAGGTAGACCGGAGTGTGTGTGGGAACACACACACACAGGACACACACACACAGGAGACCGGAGCAAGATCGAAAATCAATTCTGTTCGGTTGGACTGCGCAGGCATAACTGCATAGGTAGACCACTCCGGCGACCACCTATGGGGTGCCCCATACTTAGAACTAGGGTTGCTGAGGATTCCTCTTCCGCTTCCTCATAATGCGGAAGATCCGCAATATTTTGGGTTCCTCAACCGTTACCGCATCCTCATAAATAAAAATAAAAAATCCTCTTCCGCTATCGCTTCCTCAAAATTTAAGAGGAATTTATGAAGAATTTCACTGTGCATGGACGTCGCTTATCCATGGCAACGCATACGCCGCAGCGTGATGCCGGGCCGAACGGGCGAGCGAGACTTCCCCTAGAATGGTTTAGATTCATAGTTTGGTCTACTGGAAAATCCATTTTTAATTAATTTTTGTGCATGTATGTACCTAGTTATGTACATACAGGACAGCGGCTTTAGGGTTGGGTCCGCTAGTATTTTTAATTTCCTATCATCCTCTTCCTCATCCGCTTCTTCTTCCGCTTCCTCATCCGCATCCTCTATATATGCGCGTGACAATTCCTCTTCCTCCTCCTCTTCCTCATAATCACTTCCTCAACAACCCTACTTAGAACTGAAATTTAAAAAAATGATTAACCCTATACGTGTGGGGTGTCTATGGATAGGTCTTCAAAAACATAATTTTGTTCTGCACTGAATAATTGGCGCGAGAGATACTTCCAAAGTGGTAAAATGTGTAACTGTAATTTCTAAAATAAGAGAATGATAAAACTAAAAAAAAAACATGATGTACATTACCATGCACACTTCCAACGAAAATTGGTTTGAACTCGATTTAGTCAGTAGATTTTCTTAGTAATTCATAAATACACTATCATTAATACATCGATCAAAGGTACACCGAACCACAAGAACTTATGTATTACGTTACCTACTTGCTGCTACGCAACCCTTCATGGGCGTGTCCAACTCGCACTTGGCCGCTTTTATTTGTTTATTTCGTGGAACCCTGTTAATTATCCTCAAGTAAAAGTAATCTAAGTTATGCATTAGAACATTAACTATCTAGTAATGATAGCCCCGTTATAATCGGTCCAGCCGTATCGGAAATTAGAAATTAGTCACACCCACCCCAACGAACCTCTTTAGCGTGCTTATAATATGTTTCCTCAACGGTCGCGATTGGCGATCAGTCGACAAGACCCCACCAAGAATTGAGAAAGCTGTCACTGATTCCCAGGGTGCAACATGAGGAGGTTCCTGACCTAGGAACACCAAAAATAAAGCTTATAACCATATCACGTATCGCTAACAATGTAAGGCTATAGACGTAAAAGAAAATGTTACATGATTGCCTACCAAAACTTTTTCATCCCACCAGCTCGGAAAGAGTACTTTTGCTCCTCGATATCAGGGCGCAAAAGTCGTTTTTACCCTCTATTTATTTATTTATTTATTTCAAATCAATTAGTACCGCTACAAATAACGACTTACACTAATGACACATAAATTACAGATTAATTATAGAACATTATGGATATGTCAAAATAATAAGTATTATTAATTAGAGGGTAAAGTAAATTTGAATTTAGAACATCGTGTGTACTGAGGTTTTGAATTCAAAACATAATTTAACCTATTAATTTCTACCTCCTTGGTGCCGAATTCATCATACATTTATTTTTAATTTGTTAACAACTCATACTCGGAACCTCCTTGGTGTACTTTTTTTTAATGCTTTGCGCGTAATTTTCTTTTTACGTATGGAGGATAGAGGTAAAGAATGTTATTTCAAATGGCAAAACATTTTAAAATGCTATGAATGAATCAATTGTAATCGAATAGAAGTATGCTGAGTTATCGAGTTAAATAATTAAATATTATTGACTACTAAAATAGTAACTAATAGATAATTACTCAATCAACTACTTGTGCAGTACAAATGTAGTAAATATAACATCAATTAAATAATTACTATTTTGAGAAAACATGTAGGTAGGTACAATATATTTTGAAGTCAAAACTTCTTTTGGCGCGCCAAAGACAGATTTTTCGTGGGCTATCAATTTAATTCTAGCGTCACGCTCGGGAATGATAAGAAATCTTCGGGTAAACTCGGGCCATAGCCATTGTACACATTTGAAACTCCTTACCTCAATCGGTCAACTCTCCATATTTTAACGTCATATTGTTAAAACCATGGCTAAATAAACTTAAAGATTAAAACTTATAAAATTGAATACAAGTGAAAAACCGAAATACCATAATAATAAGTGATTCTAGCGACCAAGAAGTTTATTTGACGCCAACAGAATCGACTGAAACTGAAAATGCGCAAAGCGTTTAGTAGGTAATTTCCTCGCTAGAGGGGGATGAAAAATTACGTGTTACACTCGAGTGCAAAGATTTTTCACCTTGTGCCCTTTTGATTCCCTTGCTACGCTCAGGATTCTAATTTTTTGTTTTCTCAAAAAATTGAGCACGCGGTTAAAAAGCCACTTTGCACTCTTGTACAACAAATAACTATTATTTCGTGACATCATTATTATCATAAAATATCTTTTATTTCACATATTTTCCTTCATGACATGTATCTAATATGCCTAGTGATACTTTGCTAAGGCGTAGCAAAAACACAAATAATTATCTACATTAAAAACCCAAAATCTCTGATTGATTAAATGATTAAAGCATAATATGGATTATAATTATGACTCCGCACTAATTTTAAACTGAACTTTTTGAATCATACAATACGTAGATGTGAGAGTTCCACCGAAGCTGTCAAGCTTCTGTGAGCTGCGGTGAAGAGCATCTTGCGGAATGCGACGTTTTCAAATAGAAATATTTTTCTAGAACGAATGTAAGTTCAACTAGAGATCCGGACTTGATGACGCTTAACCCTTAGCACGTTGTATTGTGATCTTGACTTTCTTCTTCTTTTTTGTCGGTATCACTCTTGACACAGTAGTCGTGGTCATCACTTCAGGTGTTGGTGATAAGCTTCACAACACGTCGCCACTCCTCTCTGATGGTGGCCGCCTTTCTTGTGCGTTCATGCACTGATGATGTACTATTCACCACTGCTTTTATCTGCTCAGTCCATCTTATAGGCGATCTTCCTCGTGGTTTAGTACCCTTAACCTTTCCCTGGATCACAAGTCGCTCAATAGCTACCCCGTCGCCCCACGACGGCATACGTGACCAAAAAAGGTGAGGATACGAGATTGCACCAAAGATGACAAACGCTGATTGATGCCGAGTTCTCGTAGTATAAACTCGTTGGTACGGAATTCAGTCCACGAGACTCCGAGCATTTTCCTCCAGCACTACATCTCTAGGGCGTCTATCTTTTTCTTCTCTGTTTTTCGCAGGGTCCACGTTTAGAACTGACTTTATCTATGTGGTAAACTATCCAGTATCCCTGCACCGGAAACTTACATATTGCGTGACTATACACGTGTTGGATTTACCCCCAACAATATTTTAACAGTCCATTCTAACACTGATGTAGCCTTCATCACCCAAGTTCTCTTTCCCCTCAGCACGGTAGATCACAAGATAATTAGAGTTAAAGTTTGACGTAAAATTCCCACTAAATCACCAACTTCAACCCTAAAGCTTGTACAGCAGACAAACGACCTTGCCACCGACGCCGCGACGTCGTACAAAAATCCGTGCGGAGATCTGGCCATTAGGGGTATGTCAAATGAAATAACAACCAAAAAAAATTTATTTTTTTTGAGCTTTCATGCCTAATTTTCACATACATGATTCAAAACTTAATGTAGATGAATTACCATAAATATTGTTGCACCTTTTTGCAACACCTTGTATACTAATATAGTCACGCAAAAAGTTACGGCTGGTCTAATTGGGAGAACGGCGACTGCCGATCCGGAGCCCCCGGGTTCAAATCCCACGCGCACCACTGTCTTTTCGGAGTCATATGCATAATGCCACTAACTTAAAATGGTGAAAGAAAACATCGTGAAGAAACCGACATGTACCTAGAATCTTTAGAGGTCATGTTTGTGTTATCCACCAACCCGCGCTGGGCTAGCGTAGTGGATTATGGCTTTGATGCCCGAGCTACACGAGGCTAGTTTTTATAGCTATATCTATACTAATATTATAAAGCTGAAGAGTTTGTTTGTTTGTTTGTTTGAACGCTAGGATCTCGGAAACTACTGGACCGATACGAAAGATTATTTTTTTGTTGGATACTCCATTTATCGAGGAAGGCTATAGGGTATATAACATTACGCTACTATCAATAGGTACGGAGTATGAGTGAAGAATCTAAAGAAAACGGGAAAAAATATTTCTCTTCGAGAGCTTTAGTTCCGTGATTTTAAATTCTCTTTGGTTGCTGAAGTCTGTGACGGCGCGTGTCTACATTTGAAGTTTGTGTCATTTGAAGTAATCAAATTTGTTCTACAACAATGCATTGTTGCTTATTTAAGTATATTTAGGGTTCCGTAAAACGTAATAAAGTGGCCAGCAATGGATATTTTAGTATGGATTTTCCTCAAATAGACGCGGGTGAAACCGCGGGGCACAGCTAGTAGTCTATTATATAGCTGTAGCAAGCTAGTGTTAATAAGCTGGCAAGCTTCTAGCTTCGTGTAGACAACGCTACGGAATGCTAGTTTTGCTATCCTAGCTTGAAAAACTAGCCTTGTGTAACTCGGGCATGACTCTCTACTTGCTAGAGAAGCCTCCCAGTCCCAGCAGAGCAGCAGATAGGCAGCCCACTAAATGTTCCCAACATTTAGTGGGCTGCCTATGAAAAGTTAAGGCTAGACAAACATAAAACAGTTTTACAAAACACATAATTGGTGTACAATAATTGTTTCTGTAGTCATAAGTTCACGTAAAAATAAAGAAAATAATACATTACCAAAAAGGTGCATTATCGCATGCCCCCGCGCGTTTTCTTCACTAATAAGTAGGTAGGTGGTGATCAAGTTTCCTTACACCATGGCCCCGTAGTCTAGATGGCTTTCAGACCAACTATTTTAAAGGGAAGAGCCTAGTTCTTACAAACCCCTTTCGTGCCCTTATGAATGTCAAAATGAGCTTTATTGTCAAAAATGGTCAACCGCAAGTCAACAGCGTTTCGTAGATGTGTGCATGTTTTGTTTAGGTGTATAGCATTTGTCTTAGTACAAACAGAGGTTTGTTGCTCTTGCGCGAGTTGAAGTTTACAAATGTGTGATATATACAATGACCGGCGTCCCACAAAAAAAAAAGTTTAAAAGTTTATTAGCAAGCCAAAAGTCTTCCGTCCTCCTGTGGTAAATACTCAAAGAGTTACATATGTACAATGTTAATATTATACATTTTCAGATCGAGAATGCTGCATGTCGGAGTAAAAGTGCAACCAATTTGGCCTGCTTGGTGCACTTCTAATCCTGGACCCTGCTTAGAAAAAGTTAAGGAACGTTGACGAAATCACCATTATGATGATGTAAGATGACCAAAATGTTCACGGTAGTTTAAAGTTACACAATGGGTAAATTAATTATGATAAGACTGAAAGAATTGTTGAAAGTTCGAGTGCGTCAGCTCATGTTTATCTTCAATTGATTGCTAAATCCATGTAATTAAAAGCCATAATTTTGTACACGACTGTCTGTAATTTTATTGTTCTTTGGTGGTCGCGCTTAGGATGGCCGAAAGTGCGGACTTAGCGAATTTCGAGGCCGTTAGAGTGCGGTCAGCATCGCTACCCTCAAGGGTAGCGATTAGGTAAGGTTAGGTAAGGGTAGGGTTTTAGCTTGGCCATTGATGGCCAATGGATGGAAAATTATGCTCAAAAGGCCTTGTGGTTTGTGCTACACCATTGTAAACGCAAGCCTTAGTCTGGAAAAACTGCTCTGCCAGTCACGTTCTGCCAGTTTGGCCTCAAACTTTGATACCTACGCTCTTGGGCTTCAAATTTTGTTATCATTGCAACCCTTGCGGTCTGTGCTACAAACGGGATAAAATCTTTGATTTTCGCCTTAAGCACTTTTATTTGGAAGGAAAAGTCAAGGATAGCCGATCAAAATACTAAAAGATTTTCGGTTTTACTGGGATGTATAAGGTAGATAATGGTATGGTGAGTTAATTACATTGTGAACAGTGTGAATCTCCACACTTAGGTAGGACATGTTAGGTTAGGTAAGACCAGCTGCCTTCCGCCTTGGGAGCTTGGGACCAACCACACCATTGACAGTATTACCTACAAGTAATAAGGTGAAAACATCACTGTTTTCCAGTTTGAAGGGAAATGTTTTACTTTTTTACAGGGCGTAGATACAAATCTATTTCGTTTTTTTTTAATAATATAGAGTGACGAGACAAGCAGGACATGTGCCTGATGGTAAGCAACATACCTGTCACATAACATCACAGTGATACGCAGCTATTGGAACACGAAGAGTCCAAATCATTACCTAACACTGCACTGCGCTCGTCACCCGGAGATCTAAGATATTGTATCTCTAAGTCCTGTAATGTTTCTGGCAACATTGCCCTTCAAACCGGAACACAGTAATGGTTGCACATTACTGCTTGGCGGTAGTATAACTGGCAAAGATGTTGTACTTCCCTAGGCGGACTCTGCCAAGAGTCCTACCACACTACTAATGTAGCTCATATTCAAGAGCCCTGCGTAGTGAAACATAAACGATTTGGTTCTGGCACTTCGTCGGCCGCTGCCGCGGCACGCTCCCTTCGCTCGCTCGGCTCGGCTCGCTCATTGTTGGTCACAGTTCTAACCTAACCTAACCGATTCCTTACAATTTCACCTAAACTTCGTTCTGCACTTTGGAATTTTTGCAAATCTGTTTGTAGATTTATGTTGCTATAAAATGGCATGCAATTTTTAGGGTTCCGTAAAACGTAAAAACGGAACCCTTATAAATTCGTCATGTCTGTCTGTCTGTCTGTCCGTCCGTATGTCACAGCCACTTTTTGCCGAAACTATGAGAACTACACTGTTCAAACTTGGTAAGTAGATGTATTCTGTGAACCGCATTAAGATTTTTACAAAAGTTTTTAAAAAAAAACAAAAATTAGCGTTGCCCCATACTGAGAACTGAAGCTCAAAAATTTTTTTTTCATCGGACCTACACGTGTGGGGTGTCTATCGATAGGTCTTAAAAAATGATGTTGAAGTTTCTAATTTAGTTTTTGTCTACACTGAATAACTTGCGCGAGAGACGCTTCCAAAGTGGTAAAATGTGTCCCCCCCCCTCTAACTTCTAAAGTAAGAGAATGAAAAAACTAAAAAAAAATATATGATGTACATTACCATGAAAACTACCAACGAAAATTAGTTTGAACTCGATCATCAGATCGAGTACTCATCAGAGTAGTTTTTTTTTAGTACGTCATAAATACACTATTATTAAAACTTCGATCAAAGTTACAACGAACTACAAGAACTATGTGTACTATGTATATTATGTTACTTGCTGCAACGGAACCCTTCATGGGCGAGTCCAACTCGCACTTGGCTACTTTTTTTTTTTTTATCATAATACAAATTTACGAAAAGGGAACTGTTACACTGACGAAACGTTATTCGTCTAAAAGTTGTCTGGCCTAGTGAAAGATTTGGCAAATAATAAGTGCACTTAACATGTTGTGTCATAATAATAATCAGCTTAATAATAATTCTACTAAATGAAACGATGTCATACAAAAATTTGAGGTCAGAGTGAATAGGTACTTACTTATTTTTGTTTTTTTTTTTTTTTTGGCTGTGGAAGGAAAATGCATTTACGCACGAATATCGGAATAGACAGTGTTGGGCTCGGCGCCAGAAGGGCACCACTACCAACTAAAAACCCACCACTAGATTTCGCCTACCATGGTGCAGTGTCAGAGTTGCGGAACCGCTTTCACACTCGCCCGCGCAACTCTGACACAACCATCCGCCCTTTCGGGCCCGCCTCGCGGGGGGCGGAACCCCCGCTTTGTGGCTCTCGGGACGCGCTGGAAATCTGTGAAACAGCGCGTCCCCCCCTCGGGAGGAGAATGGGCCATCAGGCAGTGCCCGATGGCCCAGGCCCTCCGAGCGGAGACGGGGTGCGAGCCCTAGTGGCTCGCCCGCGTGTCCGCTTCCTCCTACAAGGAGGAGCGAGAGGGTCAAGCTCCCTCTCTCGCTCCTCCGTCTCCCTCCGTGAGACAGTAGTCTCACAGAAGGAGACGAAAGCTTCCCATGATCTCTCATTGTCGAGCGTCTTGGGTAAGATGGTCGGCAATGAGAGATCTGCCCCCAGGACCGCGACCAGGGAACGTCGCGTGTCCTCCTCCCCCGGGCATGCCTCCAGTGCGTGTTGCGCAGTGTCTTCCGCGCAACCGCACCGGTGGCACACCGGGGTCTCTTCCCTTCCGGCAACCCTACACAAGTATCTCCCGAAACATCCATGTCCCGAGAGCACCTGTGTAGTCCGGAAGGTGAGTACCCCATGGTCTCTCTGGACCCACTCAGTGAGTATGGGCCGCAGCGCCTCGAGGAGCCGTCGAGCGCCGGCCCCCAGCCGAGTGGATCCAGAGAGAATCCGCTCCCTCCACCTCTCCAGAGCGATGGCCCTGGCATCGCTGCGCCACCGCACCACCTCCTGTGGGGCAGGGCGCAGCTCGTCCTCTTGGGCTCGCACCCGGCGCCAGTAGACCGAGTATAAAACCTCGGCTTCCAGGCACCAGGGCAGCGATCCCGCAAGGACGCATGCCACTTCGTGTGAGAGTGTGCGGTAGCCCCGACACACTCTCACGGCCATCACCCTCTGGGCGCTGTGGAGGAGAGCCTTACTAGAATAGGTACTTACTAGGTCAACGTGCGTCATCTTCGACCACACCGTCGCTTACCATCAGGCGAGTTGGTGGTCAAACGCGGACCTATAGGCGATAAAAAAAAAGTTACAAAATACACATAGAACATCATGATGCTCTTCTCAGGTTTTCATTGTGTAATTAGTCAGTTCTTCAAAATTATCAGTTCTTTTGTTTGAAATTTTGGACGCGTAACGGGTATTTGCTTGATTTAAATACTTACAAATTACTTAGAATTGTAAACAATAATTGCATAATAAAAGTATCTATACTTGTATGGAAATACATATTATGTTTTTCTGAAAAAAATATAAAACATGACAGCGCAATTATCCACAGACAATCATCTATATCTATACTTATAATAAAACTCTAGCGGGTCGAATTCTGTACATTGAAGAAATTTTGAAAAAAAAATTTTGGGGGCACTCCATAGTCGATACTGATGGCGAAACTGCATTTTTTTTCTTTCATGTCTGTCTGTTTGTATAGGGAACTCTCATCATGCCGAAATTACTGATTCAATTCAAATGAAACTTGACATGATTTAAGATCATACTAAGGAGATGGTAGCTGTCTACTTTTAATCCCCAAATTCTGCACGGTTTTCTTGCAGAAAGGGGTGAAAGTCAGAATGTGTATTTGGTTGTAACTCATGTTTGCATTGTTCAATTTCGTTGATTCTTATTTTGTTAGAAAGAACACATTATTATTATAGTCCCATAATTTTTTTTACATTATTGGTCGTGTGGTTCGGAAATTACAAATAGAAATTAAATAATAACGGTAATAATAAGTTCGGTACTTACTAACTTCTAAGTATTCTGTAAATACTAGGGATGTAACGGAGGTTATTTTATCGGAACCGAAGGCGCGGTCGGAATTTTTAAATTTGATTTATCGGAGTCGGAACCGAAGTCGGAGACATAGACATAGGCAGGATCAGAAGTGGTGGCAGGAGAAACATTTTTATTGGGTAAATGTTTTTTTGCCAAACACGTGGACACGGTAAATTGATTTAGGAATTGATTAAGGAAGTTGGGATTTTGTATTTCCATTTACTATATGGGATTACCTGTCATATTTATACACCTTACCCCCGATTGTAATCTCCGTTTCTTAAAAAATTTGAAGCCGAAATCGGAACCGAAGGTGCAAAAGTAATCGGAAGTTCCGACTTAATCTTAACTGACTTAAACTTAGCTCATCAATGCTATATGCAAAGAACATTCCTTTGAACCTATGGGCAGAAGCTGTCAACTGTGCTATATATTTGTTGAATAGAAATACATCAAGTCAGACTGGAGATGTTACACCATTTGAACTGTGCCACGGAGTTAAACCTTACCTTCAACATACCAGAATATTTGGATCTTTTGGTTTTGTACATGTACCAAAAGAAAAGCGAAGAAAGCTTGCTAAGAAAAGTGTGAAGATGTTGTTAGTTGGATATGACCATGAAAATTACAGGATGTATGATGAAAATACAAGGAAGATTACAGTATCCCGGGATGTGTGAAGTTTGATGAAAGTAGTAGTACATCAGAAGAAAAACACAGTTTTGTAGAAATGATAACTGAACAAGAAGATCATTTTCCAAGGTCTACCTCACAGGATAAGTTTCAAGATGTCTTCGATCAACAAGACAATAAACCTGAAGATGGTACTTCAGATGATAGTATGAAGAGTTCAGAAGAACTTGATGAAACTTACACCCCTCCGAGGTGTATACTTTTGGAGCAAGAAGAACAGAGAAATGTCAATTCACGTCCACGCCGAAATAATAACTTATAAGTCAATTTCACAGAATTGGGAATACCTAAAACTTATAAAGAAGCGATGAATAGTCCTGACTCTCATCTATGGAAGAAAGCCATGGTTGAAGAGCTTCAGTCACATAAAGAAAATCAAACTCGAATACTGACTGATCAAACAGAGAAAAAGCCTGTCTCTTGTAAATGGGTGTTCACTATAAAGAAAAATAGAGATGGAGAAATAATAAGATACAAAGCACGACTGTGTGCACGAGGGTTTACACAAGTCAAGGGCTTAGATTATAATGAAACCTTTTCCCCAGTGGGGGAAAAGGTGCTAGTGAGCAGGTACGATTCCATCAGGGTGCTGCTCAGCATTGCTGCGGGAGATGAACTACAGATCGAGCAATTTGATGTAAAGGCGGCCTTCCTGTATGGCGAGCTCTCTGAGGACTTATACATGGAGGTGCCAGAGGGATTGGAAACACAGTCCTCAAAAGTATGTAAGCTAATTAAATCTATATACGGTCTTAAACAATCATCTAGATGTTGGAATGATAAATTTTGTTCTTTTCTTGACACTTGTGGTTTCAAAAAATGTCCATCTGATAATAGTGTATTTATAGGACATTTTAAAAATATAAAAGTAATGTTAATTCTTTATGTCGATGATGGATTACTATTAGCCAAAAGTAAAGTAATATTATCTCAAATATTATATATTCTTAAACAAACATTTGATATTAAGATTATAAATGTTAATTCATTTATTGGTATGGAAATAGATAGAGAAAAAGACTGTATAAGGATAAGTCAAAAACAGTACCTACATTAAAACAATAATAAATACATTTAATTTGTCAGATGCAAAAAGTAGTAATACCCCTGCTGATGTAAATGTACATTTATCTAAGAATACAAGCAATGAGCCTATCAATTTCCCATATAGAGAAGCAGTGGGAGCATTGTTATTTTTGTCATCTGTATCTAGACCTGACATAGAAATAGAAATAAATTTTATTGCTTAAAACCGTGTACATTGATGGTGTTAAGTGAAAAGTTTGGTATCAACAGTTTGTCCTAGCGGACGTGCAACATATGGTAGTTTTTTACCTTATAATTAAGTAGGAAATAGATTAGTAGACAATAGTTAAGTGAGTACATAGGTACTTTCCTTATTATCTGTTTAACACATAATTACACGAAACAAATTATTAAATTCAGGCTTGGTTACGTTTTACAAAATAGGTATGACAATCAATTACAGTGTTATGTTAGTCTTCTAAATACTTCTTTTTAATATGATTAGCTGCAGTACATGCATAATATTCTTCCAAGTCGTAAAAAGATTTATCATTAAGCCAAGTTTTCAGTGTGTTTTTGAAAATATTGCTAGAGGTTATGGACTTAATATGTATTGGTAGGCTATTAAAGATTTTTATAGCTGTGTTAAAAGTGCTTCTGTGAAACATAGCATTATTGGATTGTGTTACACGAATGTTAAATCTATCTTTTGAGCGTAATATGTCTGAGCGAGAGGACTTTTTTCCAAAAAAATATTCCGGATGTTTTTTTACGAACAGACACAGCTCTAAGATATAAATACTGGACAGTGTCAGTATTTTGTTGTTCTTAAATAACTGTCTGACTGAAGCTCGTTTATGTAAGTTGTAAATAGCCCTCACACATCGTTTTTGTAACTTAAAGGTAGAGTTTACTTCAACTGAATTTCCCCAAAAGATTATGCCATAAGTTAAATGAGGGTATACATATCCATAGTAAGCATTTTTGGCAATTTTTTGTGACGTAACATTACTGAGAATGTAGAGCGCATAACAGTATTTGGCAATTTTTGAATTAGTTAGAGAAACATGCGCTTTCCAATTTAAATTTGAATCTATCGTAACGCCTAAAAATTTGGATTCTGTTACTTCGTCAACTTTTATATCCTTATACATTATATTTAAGTTCATTGGCAGCGTTTTATAGTTTTGAAATTGGATGAGTTTTGTTTTAACAATATTTATATTGAGATTTAATGAATTTAGTTCTTTATCTATTGCTTCCAATGTTTCGGTAACTTCTTTTTCATACTCTGCAAAATTTAAATTTTCATTCTTTGGGATATAGAGTGTAGCATCATCTGCGAACATGATACATTGATGTTTGGTAGATAGGGGTATTTCGTTAACGTAAATTAGAAACAGTAATGGACCCAATATGCTACCTTGTGGTACACCTAGTAAATTTTTTGTATAATTTGATTGAACTTTATCTATTGTTTTGGTTTTTTTGTTGTAGAAATCGATGCTAGTTGACTGGGTTCTATTTAATAAATAATTTTTAACTAGTTCTAAGGCTATTCCTCGTATCCCTATAGCTTCCAATTTATCAATGAGTGTAGAGTGTTTTACACAGTCGAATGCTTTTGATAAGTCTAAAAGTACAGCAATCCCCCTGTTTTTATTATTTATATTGTTCCATACATGTGTTAGAAACTTAAATATGGCTGATGTGGTGTTTTTACCTTTTTGAAAGCCAAATTGGTGACCATTTAATATCTTATTTAATTCAAGAAAAGAAGTTAATCTATTGTAAATTACTTTTTCGAAAATCTTTGAGAAACAAGGTAAGATTGCTATAGGCCTGTAATTTTTCATATCGTTCTTTGGTCCTTTTTTGTGTAAAGGCCGTATTATTGCTTTCTTCAGATCGTTTGGGAAACAACCTGTTTCAAGAGATAAATTAATTATATAAGTGAGTGGTTCTGCTATAAAGTCGACTGTGTTTTTAACTATTTGCATGGTTATGCCGTCATGACCAGCACTCTTTTTATTTTTTTGTTCTTAATTAACTTTTTAACTTTTTCACTTCTTCAGGACTAACAGGGCTTAGAAAAATACTTTTATAGGTTTTATTTTGGATAACATTTTTATTTAAAACGCATACGCTTTAAATGTTGTTAGTAGGTATGTCAATAACCCAGATTTTTCACATGTTACAGCTGTAAAACGAATCATCCGTTATTTAATTAATTCAAAAGACATGTCTATTGTTTATCAGGGTAATGCAAAATTAGTTGGCTACACTGACTCTGACTTTGCAGGTGATATGGATACAAGGAAGTCTAAGAGCCGGTTCACACGGCGCCGCACGAGACCGCAGGTTTTCGCGGCTTCTGCTCCGGAAAGCTACTGCGCAAGAATCGCGCACAGCCACGCGGGCGCCGGGCGGCTGCCGCAGCCGCCGCGGCCGTAAACCGCGTCGTGTGTATTGAATTCAATTTTATATGGAAATCTGCCGCGCCCGCGTGCGGGCGCGGTTGGCAGCCGCGCCGTGTGAACCCTCTCTAATACAGGCTATATATTCATAATGAACGGAGGTCCTCTCACTTGGTCTAGCCGTAAATAAAATACTGTAGCATTATCCACAACTGAGTCTGAGTACATGGCTGCTAGTGAAGCTACTAAAGAAATTTTATGGCGTGACATCTATGTTTATGATGTGTATGTAGTATGTAATTTATAATCCATAGATGGTACATTGGAATGTTGTGTAAAATGTATGAAGGTACTTCAATAAAAGTTTAGTTTGCAATGAATAACCGATTCGTTTACTTTAGCAACATGCAATAGCTTTCACCGCGGCAGTCCCCGAGTGCCACACGGGAGCCTATTAGAACGCATGACTTTTTGTTCCTTATTTACTTTGTCATAATGAATGTAGCATAATGTATAGTGTCATAATGCAACTTTCGCATAATCATTTTTTGGCGTCATGTGTTTTAAGCATAACAATCTATTGTACTACATTTTATTCGACTATTGATGAGACGCATAATAGTTTTTAAGCATTTTTTTATTTGTTCTATTTTTTTTAAGGTGCCGTTTAAATAGCATAATTTTTTTTTCCTAATTTACTTTGTGATAATGAATGTAGCATAACATATAGTGTCATAATGTAACTTTTGCATAATCGTTTTTTGGCGTTATGTGTTTTAATCATAAAAATCTATTGTGCTACATTCAATTCGACTGTTGCTCAGACGCATTTAGGCATTTTTTAATTATTTGTTGTGCTACGTAATATATAACCAGGTTATATAGGGTCCAGATCCAACTCGGAGCACCCCGACTCCACATAGTCTTGTCGCTACTACCCCTAGAGTGTATTTAAAAAATGCGGGAGCCAGAAGCTCAAGGGAGGTCCTGAGTGGAGAAGCAACACTCAGGGCTGACCGAAGAGCTTCTGGCAGGAGCCCACCCGGAGTCAAAAAGTGCACCATATGTCTTAGGTGTATGTAGGTTTTTAAGTCCTAAAAACGTTATGTCTACATAAATTGGTACAAAAATTGTTATACTACTGCATAGTCCTGCATAGATATTCCATTAAATTAGTAGATACCTACATTACGAATAATAAATATTGTTGTCGAAGTACCCACCCGCATTTCACACACACACGTATTTTATTTATGTCCGCTCTTTACACTTGTTTTTTAGTTAGGCGTTTAAAGTTTATGCCGTTGATCAGTATGTTTAAGTATTGTTATGCTTTTCTCAATGTGTGCCTTTAACCATTATGCTATTTATAGTTATGCGTCGAAACATTATACTAAGTTATCTGTATGCTATATATGGCTATGCGTTTAAACATTATGCTAAGTTATCGTTATGTTATATATAGTTATGCTAGTTAACATTATGCGAAGACAGTTATGCGTTTAGTTGTTATGGTAAATTATCATTAGTCCTAAAAACGTTATGCCTACCTAAAATAGGACAAAAAATGTTATGCCACCCCATATAGACCCGTGCCACACATCTTTTTTTTTATCTTGACAATCGATATTTCAAGCCCTATTGTGCTAAACATACTTAAAAGTCGTACAGTTTCAGCTTTTAACACCAATTTTCTCGTAATAGCAATGCTACAATTTATCACAAACAATGTTAAGTATGTTTTTCTTATAACGTTGGTTTAAAATTTTCTTGGTATGATTTTTCCAATTCCGTAGGTAAATAAAGTCACAGACACAGAATCAAAGTCACAGACTTCCTGTTTTCAATGTACATATTATGTTTACTCGTATATTATTAAGAACTGTGATTAAGAAGAAATCGAATATAGTAGACGAAATATGAACTGGTGTCGCCTTAAGTGTTATTATTTAGGTACTTTATGCTATCTAACATGTTTTATCTATAGAAAAACAACATGATATAAATAGCACTCAGAAATGTTAGAGAGCTCAGTTTACAAAAATGTAAGGTACATTAGCAACACCTCGCTGTGTTGTTTAGAATAAACATGATTTTAACGATTCTTTTCCTGTTATCGGCTCTTGCATTGTATTTGTACAACACTAGAACCTTCAACTACTGGAAAAAAAGAGGAATTAAATATGTGAAGCCCGTTCTATTTTTTGGTACCAATACCAAAGGTTACCTCATGCAACAAAGCACGTCGCAAGTGGCTGAAGAGATCTACTGGAAATACCCCGAGGATCGTGTCATTGGTACCTTCAGATCCACTACGCCAGAACTCCTAGTAAGAGATCCTGAGATTGTGAAGCGCATACTTCTTACAGATTTTAATTATTTCTATCAGCGTAAAATATTTCCAGTCTATGAAGATGCTTATGAACCGTTATTACTCGACCTGTTCAACGCAAACGGAGACCTGTGGCGCTTATTGCGGCAGCGTTTGACACCGGCTTTCACGAGCGGCAAGCTGAAAGCGATGTTCCCGCTAATAGTAGAACGCGCTGAGAGGTTAGAAACAAGGATTCATGCCTCTAAAGATGCACCCATCGACGCGAGGGACCTCATGGCACGATTCACCACCGACTTCATTGGGGCTTGCGCTTTTGGACTGAATATGGATGCTTTAAGCGTACAAAATTCGAAATTCAGAGAACTGGGTGTTAAAATCTTTACCATCAATGCTTTCGAAGGTTTCAAAGCACTGCTTAAAGAAGTCTTTCCACAAACATTTAAGCATGTTAAATGGCTAACACGAGTTGAAGAGGATGTCATGACTCTTGTGCGCACAGTTCTTAAACAAAGAAATTATCAGCCTTCTGGAAGGAATGATTTTATCGACTTACTGCTTGAGTGTCAGAAGAAAGGAAAAATGGTTGGAGAATCGATGGAAAAATTTAAAAGCGATGGTATGCCGAAACAAGTTGAAATAGAGTTAACCGATGATCTGTTAGCAGCTCAAGTATTTGTTTTCTTCGCGGCTGGTTTTGAGACATCATCATCCACCAGCAGCTACACGCTGCACCTGCTCGCGTATCATCCCGAAAAACAGAAGAAGGTTCAGGACGAGATCGACCGAGTCCTTGCTAAACACGACAATAAACTCTGTTATGACGCTGTCAAGGAAATGTCGTATTTAGAGTGGGCATTCAAAGAGAGCATGAGAATACTCCCATCAGTTGGATTTTTGACAAGAGAGTGTGCTCGAAAATACAAATTCCCTGAAATGGATTTAACGATCGATGAAGGAGTGAAAGTAATGATTTCCGTACAAGCGATGCAAAACGATCCCAAATATTTCGAAAACCCTGAAGAATTCCAGCCAGAGCGATTTGATCCTAAAAATTTGGACACTGGAAAGACCAAATTTGTTTATTTACCGTTCGGAGATGGTCCCAGGGCATGTATCGGTAAGTCAACATGTTATTATTATAGATTAGCTGAAAATGTGTTGTTATTAATAATTTCCTGTAGCGATAGTTAGATAAAAATGCTTATACAATAATCAATCTTATCATTGTAAAGTCAAGGCATTGACTTGTTCAAGATTTTAACATAAGGCTAAATTAATCTTTTCAGGCGAACGCTTGGGGCTGATGCAGTCAATGGCAGGTCTTGCAGCAGTTTTATCGAAGTTTTCGGTTGAACCAGCGCCCACTACAGTTAGGCATCCTAAAGTAGAAACTACTCCCAGTATAGTCCAAACCATAAAAGAGGGACTGCCGCTATTGTTCCGTGAAAGGAAGAAATAGGTACCTATAAATTCGGAAACAATAATAATTTTTGGGTCCGCGTATCTTCAATAGATACATAATATGTACATATTCAGTTCCATGTGTGAGTTAATTTGGCTTTCTTTTTTTCAAAATATGCTTAAAAAGAAATGCGCAATCTAATGCTATTTTAGAAGTCGGGTTTCTGTCCGCTTTGTCGAGGTCACCCACGTTGAAGCGAGAAGGAATCCGCGATGGAGTTGCTCGTCTAGGCTTTGGCTCCAAGCCGACGACGAAGCGGCCATGTTATTGCCCGGTGTACCACCGGCACCGGCGCAACTGAACCTAGTCGAGATTTTGGGTAGCAGGCATCGCGGTTGTGACGTTGAGGCCGCGGCGGGAGAGTACTGTAGTTATTACGGTGCGCTGTTTTCTAGTCCCGCCGCTGACTCGACTTGATGAACTTGGTGGGTCTGCTGGAGAAGTACAGTACAAACGCATTCTGGTACCCATTTTATGTAAATTTTAATGCTAGTTTAATTTTAATTTTGAACTCGGTTTAATGCTTTTTGAAAAAAAAAATGGTAATTTTAATTTTAGTATTCATTGACACTAAAGATGCTTGGACTTTGGGCAGACAGTATGAGAAAATTAATGAGCTCTGTTATGCAGGTAGTAGAAATTGTAAATAAATAATTGGTTTGGTATAACTTGTTAAGTATTTGATTATCTCTTTACTTTTGTACACATTATAATAATAATAATAAATAAATAAATAATAAATTTATTTCATGACCCAATAATGTACATTACTACTTAAATAAACTAAACCATCATCATTTGTATCTTAATTTAAATAACTGATTACAATGCTAATTAATATTAATATTAAGCATGCCGGCACTAGCCAAAGCTTGGTTAGTTTACAATAGTAATAATAACTCATAAGTGACCAAATAATGCAAGTTATAACATAAATAATTAAAACGCTTATTAAAAAAATAAACATTTCAAATCAAATTAAAATTAAGCATGCTTTCAGATTATATAATTTTCACATATTAATAATTCATTTTTAGGGTTCCGTAAAACGTAAAAACGGAACCCTTATAGATTCGTCATGTCTGTCTGTCTGTCTGTCTGTCTGTCTGTCCGTCCGTATGTCACAGCCACTTTGTGCCGAAACTATGAGAACTACAGTGTTGAAACTTAGTGAGTAGATGTATTCTGTGAACCGCATTAAAATTTGAACAAAAAAAATTTTAAAAAATATAAATTAGGGTTGCCCCCCATACTGAGAACTGAAACTCAAAACATTTTTTTTCATCAAACCTACACGTGTGGGGTGTCTATCGATAGGTCTTTAAAAATGATATTGAGGTTTCTATAATCATTTTCGTCTACACTGAATAATTTGCGCGAGAGACACTTCCAAAGTGGTAAAATGTGTGTCCCCCCCCCTCTAACTTCTAAAGTAAGAGAATGAAAAATCTAAAAAAAATATATGATGTACATTACCATGTAAACTACCAACGAAAATTAGTTTGAACTCGATCTGATGAGTAGTTTTTTTTAGTACGTCATAAATACACTATTATTGAAACTTCGATCAAAGTTACAACGAACTACAAGAACTATGTGTACCATGTATATTATGTTACTTGCTGCATCGGAACCCTGCATGGGCGAGTCCAACTCGCACTTGGCCACTTTATTGTTTTCCTAAAAATGACAGTATTTATTTGTCTCCAAAGGCACTTGAACTAGCTGGAAGCTGTATTTCAGGTACCAGTGGCCTCCTCAAATTGTACATTTTTTTCTTTGCTTAAAAATTGGAATTAATTAAATCAAATTAAATGAAATGTAAAAAAAAAACATTAAAAATTACAAGAAATAAATAAAAACGTGAATGAAAAAAAAACAAAAAATACACAAGCTCAGACAATTTTAAACATTAAACCTAAACACGCTATAGTCACGAAACAATCTATTGATCACGAAAAATGTATTTTCTCAATTCTTTAGAACTGTTTATATTCTCCTAAAAACGAAAAAAGTACAATAATAAAGCGCATACATCCTCCCACCTTTTCGATTTCAGCTAAAATTTACGATCGTAAGAATATTTCATCATCTACCTAATATATTTATAGAAAACCGTAGCACAATCGATATTTCCAACAAGATAGTGATAATATATTATCGCAGATAATGCGTTTTGACAAAATGATCCACCTCTGTTGCCATAATACGTATTTTTTAATGTAATCAATCTAGATATTATCCAAATATTATCAATAGAATGACTGACAGTTTGTAGATATGGTAGTAGCTAGGTACTAAGTAGTCGTTGACTCGATTCCCAATTAAAAAAAAAAAGTTGAGAGGTGTCAAGGGACACCCGGATGGAACGAAGTTCTTGTCGATTTATTATTATAGTCGCATTTCAGTCGAATTTAGTCGCTACTGATTTTAGTGTAGGGTATTAGCATCAGTAAGAATCAGAGTACCTAGTCAGTCTGAATTTAGTACTCTAGGTAGCTAGGTCTTTCGAACCAAACACACTATCAGTTCATTACACGTAACGTAACGTACTACGTCTGAACTACGTACGACGTAACGTGTAATCCCGGATGAATGGAACAGTTTCGTGACTGATGCCTGAAGCTGAATATAGTAGGATGAAACCTATTGTAAATGGAAGAGAATATGACAAGATTGAATGAAAATCGTCAAATAACTGTATTTCGGGTTTATTTTGCGGTTCTGAATGATTACTTTACATAAATTCTCAGGAAAACAAAGAACAAAATGATCGTACCGGTAGTGACCTCTCCAGATTTTCTATGACACTAGAGTAGGATACAATCCACAGCTGAATTTAATTTTGAGTTCTGCGCCACCTATTGGTGATTGTAGGAACTTCGATGTGCAAGTCGATTCGGGCAGTGGTCGTGTGGTACTTCAATTTAAAATTAAATTCAAATACACATAATACTACATTTTATAAGAAGCTATGACTACGTCGACTATTAGGAAACCGCCACACAGATTTCCATAAAATTTATATGGAAATATCTCAAGTATTTTGTACCAAACAAATAAAAAAAACATCAAAATCGATTCTCAATTAGCGGAGCTATCGCGTAAGATACGTACCAAAATGTAGAACGGCGTTGAGATCATTCTCCTATTTTAAAGCCGGTTAAAAAATTAATTATATTGTCACATAAGCGAAAATTTGATAATTAAATTAGTGTTGGTCTAGCCTCAAACCAAATACTCATAGGCTTAGTTGTGCAACTAAGTATATTAATGTGCAATAGAATTTTGTTTTCGTTATTGTTTGTTAGAAAATACTTAGATACAAATTAAATGCGTTGATAAAGAGGGATCCTTTATAAAAACTATTATTCTCATGAAAAAAAGAACAAAAAGAGTGTTCAGAGAAAATAAAAACAAAAAGAGTTTTGCGGGAACTATCGGGATTCGATCCGGGGTATCCCAACTTCACAGGCGACACCTTACCATTTGCGCCAATCGGTCATTGATCGCAATGGTGAAAGTTGTTATCGTATTCTAATTCTGTCACGTGACAGGCACAAAATGTTACAACTTTTTCGTGAGATTTTTTCCGTCTAGCTCCCTTTCATAACGCGCGATAAGGAACTTCGTTCCAAAAACAGGACAGACACTTTCATAGTGAATAGGTATGTTTGCGCTATATGTGTGTGCTGTTATTTGTGTCATATATGTATACCTAGGTATATATATATATCACATTCACACTGAGCTGCATACTGTATAAAAGACAAAGAAGTAAAATCGGACACTTTGCTTAACGTTTGTGTAGGTACTAAGAGAAGTGTTTGTGTACTAAGCGCTTGATTCAGTCGAAACCAGCAGGTCTACTATGAAAACAAACTCCGAATGATCGGATCCGACCGACAGCTGAATCGGATCTGTAGCCTACCACGAAAAACATTCGGATCGATACATCTCAGTCGGAAGTTATAGACTTAGGTCGGATGAGGGTCGGATCGAACTAAACGGCCGCTTCGATCAACCGACCGATTGTCTATAACTTCCGACTGAGATGTAAGTATCGATCCGAATGTTTTTCGTGGTAGGCTACAGATCCGATTCAACTGTCGGTCGGATCTGATCCGAAGTCCGATAAACGATATATCGGCCGAACTTATGGACGTTTCCTACCTCGATAGACAATCGGTCGGTTGATCGAATCGGCCGTTTCGTTCGATCCGAGCCTCATCCGACCCTTACGCCGCTACGATGACGGTCCAAGTTTAAGACTGGCAGACAAACCATATTCCTCTGTATCGAGGAGTGAGACAAGGGGATTTACTTTTTAATATAATCTGGGCTGGGTTGGATGTATCCTAAGGCGAACCTACAAAACAATACAATACAAAACACTTTATTGGCACCACAAACAAAAAAACACAGCTCTCACCTTCGATTTGCGGACGACAAAGTCACTGCAGCTCTTACACAAAAGTAGCTTACGTAAAAGTAGCTTTAATTATTTTTTGGGGGGGGGGAGGGTCATGCCCCCCTGTGACCGAACCGTGCCTGTCGCCAGCGGTTTAGCGGTGGAGCCCTATTTTTATTTTCAATACAAGATAGTTAAAGAGCCTGCTAGAAAAGCCTAAAGTAATCGTTTGATCGGTTGCTCATTTTATTTGATCAGGCGTCATTAAAGTTTGTTTTGAGCATAAATATACTTAGTTTTTTATTCATTTAATTTGAAATGTAAACTTTTGGAACAAAATACGTACAGTGAAGGCTACAAAATTTAATTACATCAATTTGTAGCGTTGTTTATTACATATCCAGCTGTACTGTACCTACCTATATTATTCCAGACTATATTATGCTATATGTGTTCCAAATTTCAACGCAATACATTTAGTTGTTTCGACAAGATAGTTAATATTTGTTTTCTGAGGAGCGATAGGTAGGTACCTACACACTTTTTTCCACACAAAGTTTTCTGTAAGTAAATATTTTAGACTAGCTGAACCGTGCTCGCGTTGCTACGCCATCTATCGAAAATTGATCATACCAATTTAAATTTCGATTTAGGTTAAGTGATTGTTTTTTTCGTATCTCATTCAGCAAACCCTTTCATTTAATACCCATATCATGGAGCATTTTAAATAACCAATCCGCCATCTTGGATGTCCGTCATGTTAGATTTAAGTCACGTGTCTATTTTTTTCGTATTTCTGACAGCAAACCCTTTCATTTGATACCCATATCATGGGGGTGAATTTCAAACAGCCAGTTCGCCATCTTGGCGAGGCCGCTATGTTGGATTTGTAATGTCGTTTCTTAGCTAATCATGTATTGTCATCAGAACTCAGAACATGTGCAAAATTTCATCCTAATCGAAGAACGGAAAGTGGGTCAAATTAAGATTCAAGATTTTCTTACATACATAGTTAGTTACAAGTGAAGCTAATAAAATAATCGTTTAAAAAACTAAAACAACACATTTTTAGCACGCACTAAAAATTACAAAACTTTCATTTAATACCCATATCATGGGGGTGCATTTCAAATAGCCAATCCGCCATCTTGGATGTTGGCGGACATCTAAGATGGAGGATTGGAATTTAATTTAAGTCACGTGACTATTTTCTTCGTATTCCTGACAGCAAACCCTTTCATTTGATCAATATCATGGGGGTGCATTGCAAATAGCCACTCCGCCATCTTGGGAAGGCCGCCATATTGGATTTGTAAAGTCGATCCTTAGCTCGCCATGTATTGCCATTAGAACTCAGAGCGTGTGCAAAATTTCATCCTAATCGAAGACCGGGAAGTGGGTCAAATTAAGATTCCAAGATTTTCTTACATACATAGTTATAAGTGAAGCTAATAAAAGCGTGTTAAAAAGCGGGTAGGTATTTTAATACTTATTCTGTTTATAAAATTAAAATAACTCCAACTTTATTTATTTGTATAGTTTATTATTAACACTCAAATGTAAATATAACTACATGATATTTTAATTAAATAATTTGAACTTAGCTTACGTCAAAACCTAGTATTTGCATAAATTCGGGTAACCGTTGCTTTTTTGCGTGTTTGAAGTAAGTATATTTTACGAATGTCTGCCATGCATCGAGTCTTGGAGTCGCCAATTCTAAATAGAACTGACGGAAAGCGCCCAGATGGTTTGAATCTAGTGCCATGAAAAAACGTGATGTTCAAATTAATGATATTGTTATAAATATTAAAAAAAAATAGATTAAATTTATAGTTCTTTCTTCCTTTCACGAAAAAATAGCGGCAATCCCTCTTTTATGGTTTGGACTATACCAGGAATAGTTTCAACTTCAGGGTGCCTAACAGTGTTGGGTGCTGGCTCAACAGAGAACTTCGATAAAATAGCTGCAAGCCCTGTCATCGACTGCATCAGCCCCAAGCGTTCGCCTGAAAAAGTTATTCAGTATCATCAAAAAAAACATTATTAACATCTATATCTTTACTTTAATTTAATTGCCGCCACAGGAAATGATAACTAAAATGTATTTTTAAACAATCATAACATGCTCAACTTACCGATACATGCCCTTGGACCTTCTCCGAATGGTAAATAAACAAATTTGGTCTTTTCGCTGTCAAAATTTTTAGGATCAAACCGCTCTGGTTGGAATTCTGTTGGGTTATCGAAATATTTCGGATCGTTTTGCATTGCTTGTACAGAGATCATAATTTTCACTCCTTCATCTATCGTTAAATCCATGTTGGGGAATTTGTATTTTCGAGCACATTGTCTTGCTAAAAATCCAACTGATGGGAATATTCTCATGCTTTCCTTGTATGTCCATTTCAAATACGACATCTCTTTGATGGCATCGTAACAGAGTTTGTTGTTGTGTTTAGCGAGGACTCGGTCAATCTCGTCCTGAACCTTCTTCTGTTTCTCGGGATGATACGCGAGCAGGTGCAGCGTGTAGCTGCTGGTGGATGATGATGTCTCAAAGCCAGCCGCGAAGAAAACAAATATTTGAGCCGCTAACAGATCATCGGTCAACTCTATTTCTATTTGTTTCGGCGTACCGTCGGATTTGAATTTTTCCATTGATTCTCCAACCATTTTTCCTTTCTTCCTACACTCAAGCAGTATGTCGATAAAATCATTCCTTCCAGAAGGTTGGTAATTCCTTTGCTTAAGAACTGTGCGGACGAGGGAGATCACATCATCTTCAATTCGCTTTAGCCATTTAACATGCTTAAATGTTTGTGGAAACACTTCCTTGAGCATTGTTTTGAAACCTTCAAATGGACTGATAGTAAAGATTTTGACACCCAGTTCTCTGAATTTTGAGTTTTGTGCACTTAAAGCATCCATATTGAGTCCAAACACGCATGCTCCAATGAAGTCAGTGGCAAATCGTGCTATGAGATCCCTCGCGTCGATGGGCGCTTCTTTAGAGGCTTGTATTTTTGTTTCCAACCTCTCAGCTCGTTCCACTATCAGCGGAAACATCGCCTTCAGCTTGCTGCTCGTGAAAGCCGGCGTCAGACGCTGCCGCAATAAGCGCCACATGTCACCGTCTACGTTAAACAGATGGAGTAATAATGGTTCATAAGCATCTTCGTAGATCGGATACATTCTGCGCTGATGGAAATAATTAAAATCTGTAAGAAGTACGCGCTTCACAATCTCAGGATCTCTTACTAAGAGTTCTGGCGTAGTGGATCTGAAGGTACCGACGACGCGATCCTCGGGGTATTTCCAGTAGATCTCTTCGGCCAGTTGCGACTTGCTACGCTGCATGAAGAAACCTTTGGTGTTGGTACCGAAAAATAGCACGGGTTTCTCATATTTAATTCCTCTTTTTTTCCAATAGTGAAAAGTTCTTATGTTGTAGAAATATAATACAAGAGCAGATAAAAGGAAAATAATTGTTAAAATCATGATTACTCAAAATTAAAGAGCGAGCTGTTGCAAACACTCTGTAGATTTTTGTAAGCTGAGGGCTCTAACACTTCTGAGCGCTATTTAACTCACGTTGTTAGTCCACAGATAAAACATTGATAGCATAAAGTACCTAAACAATAATACTTAAGGCGCCGCCAGTTCATAATTCGTCATCATGCTCTCACATTCTAATCTTATTAGACTGAAAAAAAATTAACAGTTGAGACCCCAAACGCCAGCAAAATGGCAAGTATAACTAAAGTTCATTGCTAAATTAGGATTGAGGGTTAGGCAAAGACGACACCACAAACAAGGCTAGGTATGGCAGCGGTGTTCATAAAAAGAGCACAGATTCAAGATAGACGGTCTGACGGACATTGAATTAATCAACTACTGCTATTGCATCACAAAAATGCTAGTGACTGTACTATGGCTTTCGATTTACAAGAATTTTGTTCGAATTTAAAGAAAGTTAAAATTTTAATTTATTAATTTTGGACGATGCGTGCAAAAGACTTTACCTATTATTATGTTAGGTAATAGAGGTGCTGGTCAAGCTCTTAACCGCCTATTTAATTTAGTCATGGCTTTGTTATCGGTCTTTAAGTATTTCCACAGCAATAGTAGAATCAAGTAAGATAATTTTTAAGAGACCAGATACATACATTCACATGGGGCGCATAAGCGAAAGAAAGACAAACAATATTAATTTGCTAAATAAAAGAGTACAACAATTTACCATGCTCATGGCCACGCCCTCTGGTTTCACCCGCGTCGTTTCCAAAGTAAGCTATCAAATTCTGAGTTATAAGTTTTCACTTCTATTGCCAGTTCCTATGACTGCCATTTTTTTTATTTTCCCCGCACTTTTGCAACGCTGTAGGGAGCGGTAACAACAATTTCGTTTTAAAAATCTTTACTCTCTACTTATGAAATTCTGAGTAAGCCTTTTACTACACTAATAACTTATTTTAGCAACATAATGTTGCTTCATATTTACATTAAAAAACCGATACGTACGTATAAGTGCTGCGCCTTTTTTCAGTATTTAATAGCTTTTACTTATTGTCGTATTTCGCTTATCTTTTCTTTCTATTGTTCGATAATTGAACTAATCTCTGCGTTTGAATACACTATTTGTGTAAAGACTAGACTAGAATGAAATTATCGAAGTTTTATACCTACTTGATATTTTTGCATTAATTATACTTACCTACCAAAATAGAACGTTACTTAATAGTATTTTTATAGTTTCCTACTTTTATCATTTATCATATTTCTGCCGTCCGCAAGCTTAAATGCCGTTATCTAACATCGGGTCGATTTGGACTTTTAAATGGCACTACAATCAGAAAAAAAATATCTATCGATCTGTGTAACCCGTGTTTCTCTAGGTATGTTAGTTTTTAAGATACCAAAACTAAAAATGCCGTTAAGTCATTTTATTTTGTATGGTTCCAACGCTAAAACGCAGTTAAATAACAATACTTACCTAAACAGCCGCTAAGGTATTTTAACGTTACCTTTGGCTGAAATTTTCTTTGATTTTCCATTACTTAATTGCCGTTAACTGACTTTTGTACGCTATAGTGCCGTTAAAGCACTTAAATGTTTTTAAACAAAGTTTCATTCATAATATATATTGTATTTGTCCAACGCTATAAAGCCGTTATGCTTGAATACAACACAAAAATGCAGTTAAACATACTTAACGGCTTTTTAGACTAGTAAATACGTATGCAATTTATGTAAACTTAAAACAGAAAATATCACAAAGCTACCTTAACTATGTGATATAAATTATTTATTTTTTACAATACTAGACTAAAATGCGGCTATGCCACATTACTTAACTAAAATGCCGTTACAAGTTCTTGCGTATGCAGACGATAGTATGTGAAGGAAATCAAGTGCAGATGAATAAGATGCTTTCGTTCCCTCCAACTTTTTACGATGGCTTAAAACACATTTAGATGAGTCAAACTAGATCTTGTATAGAAAAAATCGGAAATGATCCTTATGTTACATCTTGTTCCGACTCTTCCAGTGTCATTGATACATTTTGGGACGTATAAATTATGTTACAGTACTCGTCTTTCTTTAGATTTTAATGAATTCACAAATCTATCTAATGAAACTTTATCAGGTTTTAATAGACTTACAAGGAAAGTAGAGTAATTCTCTACAAAATCATCAAAACAAACATTCAGTTTGAAGAGTTAACATAAAATATTACAGCCAGATGATGATAGCACCATACCGTATCTTTTGAAGTTTTAAACTCCACAATCAAGTTTACAGTGTGATTTCAATTCAGATGACCTGCACGTTATAATGATTTTAAGATAGCTGATTCAAGTGAAAATTTTAGTAACTATTTTCAAGAAATCCATTAAGCATAAGTTTAAACGTAACCATAAGTCTGACTTTAAGAACCACAACATCATTAATAAATACCTACAGAAAAATAGCTTAAAAACGGTACCATTTAACGTTGTATTAAAACATTGTCAATGCCGTTATACAGAATACAGAAAAACTAACGGAAGGCTGGTTGGAAAAGCGAAGAAGCTCAATTAATGAACCTCAAAAAACTGTCAGTATTTCCATCTCTCTGTCAAACGCGGAGACACATGATAGAAATTGGTGAATATCAGAACCTGTCTACTTTAATGTTTATGCAACGACAACAAAGCAGTTGACAGTTTGGAAAATAAAAATTATGACTGAATCGAAGAAAAAGATCGGATGTATACAATTGGGTTGTTAACAGTACAATGCAGTTGCAGTGCACAAAATAAAATTGACTATTATGTTCACTTCTTCTCAGTGTCATTTATTTATTAAATGCATTTATTTACTAAAGCAAAATCATCTGCATATAACAAATTACGCTTTATTATTTCAAATCTGAACACAGTTTCATGAGTTGCGAACAAGAAGATCATAAAGTAATAAAGTAAGAAATGCAATAAAGGTAAGTTATATGATTTTGACCATTTTGATGAGACAGTATGAGTTAGCAACTCAAAAGTAAATATGAAGTTTATAGCACCAAACAATTTCGTCATTGTGCCAAATAACGCTTCAGAAAGAAGAATTCAAATTAAGCCACTGAGTTAATCTCAAAAATATGTCGCACATGTGGATTTACTCTGATTTTGAGTTTTATTGTGATAGATTGTAGGTACAAAAATTATTGCCAGAAAGACTATTTATATTATTTTGCTTTCTTCAATGGCAAATACTTAAAATACCAGAAATTATAAAACTTCGTTTCAAATCAAAAGCAAAATGCAAATTTCTAAACGGAAGATTAATTTAGTTCAATTCATAGAGCAACATAGCGCCAACACATAAGCTATTGTTTTGGAAGAACTTGTCGACCGACGACAAAGAATGATAATACTAGTAAAGCAATATTTAGACTCAAGAAAAATATTTGAGTCTTAGGTATTATTAATTATTTTGTAGGAATATTTATCCAAAAGTTTAAGTGATTGTGACAAAAATAAAACAAAAACAATTGATCTCTATTGTAGATTTTTGAAAATCTGTTGTAAGTAAGGGCAATAAAAGTAGTATTTTAATTTTAAATGTAAAATTTTGTAATTTTGCCTTGTTATTTTAAATTTTAACTCCTGAGAAATTGTATTTTTAGATACTTAGGCTTGTATTCGAAAAAGAATAACAAAAAATGCTGTTTGTTGTTTTTTAATGCCAATAAAAATCTAGTTTTTAAAGTCATTTTTTGTTTACTTATTTCACAAAAATCATCAATTTTATTGTATTTTCTTAAATATCATGTGAGTCATGCTTAGCTTAATTGCAGTTAAAGGTAAAGGTTTTGCATTTAATCGCATTTTAGTGTTGTAAAATGCTCTGAAATAACCGATTAAAACAAATTTATGAAGTTTGCTAGTTTTAAATGCGGTTAAATGACTTTAACCGCATTGTAATCTTGGATGTTTCATGATATAACGGCATTTTAGTTTTGGAATGATTTCAAATTCTGTAGTCAAGTACCATGCAATAAAATTAAAGAAAATATCAAGCTAAAATGCCGTTAAACTATACATAACGGCATTTTAGTGGTGATTTTGAAAAGATTTTAAGACAACATTACAAGACTAGAATGCAAAAATGCTTATAACTCTTATTTTGCACACCTTAATATCTTGAAAGTACTATCATTTTAAAGTATTTTTGCAGCTCTATATAAAGGTATCAAAATTATGGAAATACGTATTTCACTTATCAAATGGCATAATTTTAAAATTTAGAAACAGTTTTCCCGCGATATCTCGAAACTACATTTTGGTACTTAACGGCATTGTAGTTTGCGGACGGCAGATTTATACAATTGCAACATGTACTTTTAAATCAATGTCTTGTGACAACTTGTGACAAAACTTAAATCTAGCAGGTACCTACTACGTAGGTAGGTACGATACAATTAATTACAATGAAATAATAGATACGACAACTAATTATTTGACTAAAAAGGCTTAATCATATTTTTGTCCAGTAGCGTTAATGACGTGTTTTGAGACATATTGAGATTCTTCTGAAAAACCTTTGACGTTGTAGTTCGAAATATGTTCGTCAGACAACTATTTTAAAGCTTTTTCCAGTAAGACAGACCAATCTAAGGGGTCAATCATCCCATAAACTCAATTTTAAGTCAATATTTCCTAATAAATGTCTCACTCAGTCTCCCGCTCTTAACCATAGGACATAGTTGAGTTTAGGGGATGATTGCCCCCTCAGATTGGTCTATCTTATTGTAAAAAGCAACAAAATAGTCGTCTAACGAACATATTTACAAATGGAGTATGAGAATTTAAGTGAAGTTAAATTATTATTTTGGAGTTGTTAAGCAAAACGGCTGACGGAAAATGTCTGGGAGTATTGGAACCTTGTTTATAAGGATGTTGCCTACAACATACGTGAAAATCACTTATTAGAAAATACGTGAAGTAAGTAATATGTACCTTCATTACCCCATATCTCAAAATTGGCCGTCTGAGCAAGTTAGCGAGTAAGCATGTGTTCTTAGTACTTACTAACTCTACTCAATCGTCCACATTTCATTCATCAGAAAATAGGTGACGTCTGGGAGCTCTGGGATCTCGGACTAAAAGGACAAGACAGCGAGTGACAATTACGAGTATATTAATTTTACGTATGGGTGGAAGGTGAAACGATTTTTCTGATAACTGGAAGTTTTGCTGTTGGTCCCACATCATTTTTATAGAACAAGAAGACATTCTTATCCCATTAGAAAACAAAATTTTTTTTATACAGAAACAACATTATCGAATGCGCACAGAACTTCAACTCTGGTCAAAATCTTTGTTTACCATTGCGCCGGCGCCGATTGATATTGCGCGAAATCGTAAAACGGTAAAACTCTCGGGGATAGTTTGGAGATGAGATAACACTTTCGATCAATCAACTTAACTCAATGATAATAAATTAACAGCAATTCGGAGCGAGACATAAAATAAAACTATTTTTTCTTACTAATTGCCTACGCCACGTGCGTATATTGTTGTTGTATAGAGTTGGTTGATTTGTATATTTTTTGTAGTAGGTATAGAGTGATAACAGCACAGTGGCACGCAGCTATTGGAACACGAAAAGTCCAAATCAAAACCTAGCACTGCACTGCGCTCGTCTCCCAAAGATCTAAGATATTATATATCTATTCCCAGTAATTTCTCTGGAAACGTTGCCCTTCAAACCGGAACACAGTAATGTTTGCTTGACGGTAGAATAACTGGCAAAGAAAAGAAAAGAATACCACAATCAGGAAATTTTACACTAGGACAAAAAAAGTTTAAAAATAATGCTGTACATGCATTTTATTTTCATGGGAATGGTTTTAGTTATATTAATCGTAGTAGTATCTATACCCAAAACCAAATATCATGAAAATAAAATAAAATATTCGTACCCAATGATCTTAATACAAAGATGTGCCCTCCCAAACTTCAGGGCGCACGGAATCATGTCATCGTTGGGAAGAGTGAGCTCAGTCTTTCCGTTCTAGTCGATTGCAGGAAGCGGTGAATAGCCCAGTGCAATTACGGAAATAAATAAACATTAAATTACGTAGTTTGGGGACTATAAAGGATCGATAGGGGGGTGCATTCTGAGCATATATTCCAATTTGAGGGATTCTGGCATGGTCAGCTCAAGGTCATTTCGATGAAAACGCGTTTAATTCGATATCTCGAGAACTGTTAGTGTTAGGCAAAAAATTGCTGCAACCTTTTCTCTTCTAAATTAAATTTACTATTTTTTACAGTAACAACTTTTCTTTTTTTCATCAATATTTTTCAAGTTATTGCTTCCGAAAGGCAAAAATTTAACTATTTTTCCTCCCTTTCGCCATTTTCTCCCCAACCGTTCAATTTTATGAAACTTTACTGATAATTAAAAGTGTAGATTTTTAAATAATAAACAACTTTTTCCTTGAACTTTTTTCTGTAATGACAATACCTTCAGAGTTATGTTACTTTACCGAGCGAAATCCGCGCCACTGCGACACCTCCGCGACACTGCGATAAATCCGCGACACCTCCGGACGTAGGGCTGAACCCAAAATTCATTGTTTGATTGTGTCGGTGGCTTTCTTCTACACAGGCTTATGTGGGACAACAACGTTACCTACTCCGATATATGCCAGAAATACACTCAGATACATTCAACCAGACATAGAGGTGGAGCGAGCCGTAGAGGATGCGGATGGTCTGATTATCAGTACGGCTAAGAGAATTTTGCCGGACTCTACGGCTTGCTCCACCTCTGTATCTGATTTGATGAGAAAAGTTTTCAGTATTGAGATGAATCTGGTCTTATTGCTCTCGTTGCCTAAAAACTTATCTTGAGTTGTGGTGACGGTCATATTGTAGATGAAAATGATATCCGCACATGGCTTCAGCTGGGATCGGCGCAGCCGTTTGGCGGAATTGGTGCCAAAGTTGGAAATACCTTTGGGATAGCCATCGAATACAATTACCACGTCTGTACCGTAGTATTTTTTATGTATGTTACGTATTTCTGGCATATGTCGAAGTAGGTAACGTTGTTATCCCACATAACCCTGTGTAGAAGAAACCCACCGACACAATCCAACAATGAATTTTGGGTTCAGCCCTAAGACCGGAGGTGTCGCGGATTTTTTGCAGTGTCGCGGAGCTGTCGCAGTGGCGCGGATTTCGCTCGGTAAAGTAACATAACTCTGAAGGTATTGTCATTACAGAAAAAAGTTCAAGGTAAAAGTTGTTCATTATTAAAAGATCTACACTTTTGATTATCGGTAAAGTTTCATAAAATTGAACGGTTGGGGAGAAAATGGCGAAAGGGAGGAAAAAAAGTTAAATTTTTGCCTTTCGGAAGCAATAACTTGAAAAATATTGATGGAAAAAAAAAAGTTATTAATGTAAAAAATAGTAAATTTAATTTAAAAGAGAAAAGGTCTCAACAATTTTTTGCCTAACACTAACAATTCTCGAGATATCGAATTAAACGCGTTTTTATCGAAATGACCTTGAGCTGACCATGCCAGAATCCCTCAAATTGGAATATATGCTCAGAATGCACCCTTCTATCGATCCTTTATAGTCCCCAATCTACATAATTTAATGTTTTTTTATTCCATTTTTTTGCTTAAATGCATTGGGCTAGAATGCCGGACTTTTTACCTTGTACCTATCACTATGCGTTGTCACCAACCAAAATAAGTAGAACCACAGCATATCGCGCCGCTAGCGATTTTAGAGGTCAAGTAAATTGGTTGTGTGTAAACAACTTACGATACACACAGAGACGCAGTTTATTACCGATTTCAAGGTGCTCAGGGCACACCCAATGGTTTATATCGATGCTCGTTCCTACTAATACTTAGCTGCATACAAAATAGGTACAATCTGTTTTGTAAACCTATTTTAACACTAAATTTAAAATTCAGTATCTATAAAATGTAAAATGAGCCTGCTTAAAGGTTTTAGCAATACTAACCTGAAGGGTAAATCTTAATCCTACTTCCCACTAATATTATAAATGGGAAAGTTTTGATGTTTCTTGCTCAATCACATCGCAACATCTGAACGGATCGGATTGAAATTTGAAACACAGATTAGACATAATCTGGAATTGCACATAGGCTACACTTTTTATCGCGAGAAAATTGCAGGACGGGAGCTAATCGGGTAAAACCGCGGGATTCCGCTAGATTATGTATGATTAAGAATATTTAGGTATGTTTCGCCACATTCAATCATAAATTAATATGTTGTAACCAGTATGTTATTGTAGTGGTAACCAATCCACCTGGAGAAGTACCATTATTTTGTCAATAATTCTACCGCCAAGCAGTATGCGCAATGCAGAGTTGCGATTTGAAGGTAAGAGAAAGATTACAGAACAAAATAATAAATCACTTTATCTCTCGATAACGACTGCAGTGCTATGATTTAGATTCTTCATGTTCACGTTATGCTACTGTGGTATAATAAATAGGCAAGCGTGTTGGTTACCATCAGATGCATGTCTTGCTCGTCTCGTCACTCCATACAATAAAAAAAATTGTTGTCTGTAAAGTCGGTTTACTGACGATAGTTGAACGTGACAACGTCTTAAGAAAATACTGATGGAATGGTACTGACTAGTATTTGTGTTAAGCGCCATCTAGGCAAAACATTCTGAAGCTTTTTGAAAAGCTGTTCAAAGCGCCATCTCTGGGTACATCATTGTACTAGCACAAGTTCTTAACTTCATATCGTCGCTTTTCTAAAACATGGACAGACTCCTTGAACGTAATACACATTTCACTCACTAGATGGTGCGAAAAGTAATAAGGCGAGGTAACGACGGTAACGGCACATGACGTCATGTTTTGCGGGCGTGCAGCCGGCTTCATCGAATTATAAGACGTTATCACGTCAAAAATGCTAAAGTGATGAGACCACTACACTAATCCACTACCAATATAAAGTCACCCAACGCAAACATTACCCTAGAGCCCTTCAACTTCATATTTCCAAAGCCTGTTACCATTTGCTACGACTGTAACTTTTACAAATCTTGATATCGTTGCCACTCGATTAATTCCCCGTGATTTAAGTTTATTTTTATAGTTTCCACCCTCGGGCTGAGTGGTCGCTAATCGTCAAATCGCATGACCACCTTCGCGTTAAACTACCTAAAAACGTTTCCGAAAACAAGCTACTTTTTTCTTTATAAATTAGGCAACTTCAGAAAAGACTACGATGGAAATTATGATTTAGGTGCTAATGTAAGGCTGATAAATATCAAAGGACATTTCTTTCGCCTTGGACAGTAAATCATTAGGTTCTGTTAGGTCAAGCAGTTAATAGAGAAACGGGAAAATATGAAAGAAGATTTTAAATACAGCGGTTGTAGGTATTGACAGTTGAAACTCTTTTGAATGTCATAACACAGTAACACAAAGCTTTCTTTATTTCTTGTTTAGTACGATCGATGTTACAAACTAAAATCCATATTTTAACACGAACTCGCTTAAAATTTTGGACTTTCCCCTAACATTTTTCAGGCTGGTGTAAGCCTCAAGATCATACAGATCTAAAACACCAAATGTATTTTTAAGAAAAAGAAAATCATCGTAATTTAATTAACTTACTTTATACTAATGCAATTGATTTTGTTTTTTGTTCAGTGATCTAAAATCTAAATCGTCCGACTCAGTTCTTTCTTAACAAGAAACGGTTATATTCCGGGAGTGCCGTCAAAATTCCAAATTTGATGTACCGGCTCTGGATTGGACGATTATTGTGACTGGGGCGGATTTGTTGCTAACAAATTTTGGATCTAGGCTGGTTTGTACCTTATCGTTACTTTTAAGGTGCTTATTACCCCGAAATCACATGCATTTGTACCAAAATGTTTATACTATTAGTATTATAAACGCGATTTTTTTTAATAATGTATGTTTATTACTCTTTTACGCCAAAATTACCGAAGGGGTTTGGATTAAATTTGGTACTTATGTAGATAGATGATGATCTGAAATAACACAAAGTCACTTAGTAACACTAATAACACTTAGTCAATAACACATAACATCTATTTTTTACCACGGGAAAATAACACGATTGGGAATTACGAGGGGGAAATCGCGGGGCGCAAGTAGTAACATAAATAATATTGCAGGTCTTGAGAACAACAATTTGGCATAACCAGCTCAGAAAATTTAAATAGTGGACTGAAGCGGCTTTGCTTTTATACCCGTCAATTATTACGTACCTACAAACCTACATTTATTATTACGTACGTACACAATATTATATAATTATTATTTGTTTATAGCGGTGTCGGTAACCAAAACAGTGTCCCGAGTACAATTAGTTTTCCCTATCACATAAAATGTCTAAGAGCCGGTTCACATGCTGCTGCCAACAGCGCCCGCGCGCGGGCGCGGCGCCGCGCCGCGCGACGATTTTGTTTCAATATTCACGAGACCGCAGGTATTCGCGGTTTCTGCTCCAGAAAGCTACTGCGCAAGAATCGCGCGCGGCCACGCGGGCGCCGCGCGGCTGCCTCAGCCGCCGCGGCTGTAAACCGCGTCGTGTGTATTGAATTCAATTTTATATGGAAATCTGCCGCGACCGCGCGCGGGTGCGGTTGGCAGCCGCGCCGTGTGAACCCTCTCTAACGCGCCTAAAAAGCTTTCACTTCAAAACTATATCAAGTTAATCTAGTGGGCTGGTACGAGTATCTAATGAAGAGCGAGTCATTAGTAGGGTTGATTAAATCGTCGGTTAACCCTGGCCCTGATAGCACCGCCACGATTCAGATTACGTGTGATTGTTGTATCAATCATTTCCCCTATCAAATGATTCGGTGGTCGGTAATTTTATCGGCGGCGCTTGCTAATGGCGCCCGAGCGGAAACATTCGGCAGCACTTAGTCTCGGTTTGTTACTGTGTAATTCATATGATATTACATATTACTAACGAATATTAGAGAAAATTGTCTTCGTCTCGACTCTTATGGATATAACTGTGCGTCTAAAGTGGGACGAGAGACACGGTTCCGCCACTTGCCTAATTGCGGTCACAATTTGGGAAGAGTAATCAACTTGGTATTTTGGTGGTTAAGTAAATGTCGCAAGTAGAACTAGATACGTTCTTAATGGTTATTATCTGGCTAGCTACTTAAAATTATTTTTAACTGTTTTTAAGAGGCAATGTACCCGGTGTCTCAGACAAAATATTCTCAAAGACCTGGTGTACCTAATTATAGGGGCTAAAAGATAGAGCGCATCATCTAGCTCAAGATGATAAACAAAGTGCTAGATAGTGATTTGAATGTTTTCTAAGCGGATTGTTTACCAACATAAGCCTAATTTGATCGTCAACTCTGATGTACTTACCTATAATAATAAATAAATAATATTGGTGGACAATTCACACACAACACCATCTGACCCCAAACTAAGTAAAGCTTGTAATATGGCGGCTAAATAGCTTATATAATACTTATGTAGTTGTAAATACATACTTATATATAGAAACACTCAGACACAGTACAAACATTTGAATGCATCACACAAATATTTGCACTGGGTGGGAATCGAACCCACGACCCTCGGCTTCGCAGACAGAGTTACTACCCACTAAGCTATGTGACCAGTCAAACCTAAACTTCTGCACATACATACGTAGAGAGCTTACATAAAAGCATATATTCATAGTCTACCTGAAGCCTTGTATCGTTTAAGTAACAAAACATAGATGTTAATAAAAATCGGCGTATAAATGTAGGCACGTGTAGCCTTAGCTATACAAATCTGGGGAATTATTCATCCTCAACGCTAAATGGTCGACATCGCGAGTCTACCGCCTAAGTAAACTGATTATATAGCCATCCCATATATCAGGGTGGGGTTCCCAAACCTATTTTAACCTTAAAATCAACAATTATAATTATAATTACCAAGCTTGGGTTAGTTTGCCCCTGCCTCTTTTACGAATTTCTTTACGCATATGCGGGTAAGCTTTTACGCATATCCAATTCTTGTGTTGGCGAGCTATGTGGACTCTACAGCTCTACAACCCAAGATATGACTCTAATCAATTGCTATGATTACAGGTTAATTTATAATATAATTTAACAAACTAATCTCCGAATAACCCACCTCTAACTGCTCCCGGCGCAAAAGTGCCCATGATGCTCGCCGCGTTCCCACGCTGAATGGCAATGGCCAACCTTTGCTCCAGGAACGCACCAGAGCGGGATTCACCCGTATTCTCCCTGAGCCTGCGCCCCAATTCTGAGAGGAACCCTTTAGCCTCTGCGCCCCAACAACCCAAGGTCTCCACGGCAACAGGTACAAATTCGTACTGCGACACCAACATACCATACTTTCGCTTCTTCTTATCAGCGGCATCCTCTGCCGCGGCCGATGGTGAGTGGATAGTGCGACCTAGGTGGCTGGCGGCGACAGTGCTGACGCAAGTGGCGTCCCAAATTAAGCACTTCCCGTTCTTCCAGGGCACCAGAGTCAACCCATCCGGTCTCTTGCCGTCCGATCTGCATAGGCCCGGGGGCTCAAGTACGCATGGAACTCCCGCCGACACTAAGGCTCTCCGAACTATGTCATTGAGTGCATGGTGTCGCGAGAACCTTCCTGCACACCGTCGGCAACTCAAAGCGTGATGGCCATTGGCTTCTACCAGGGAGCCGCAGGTGCATACGTGGGGTTCACACACCTTGCAGCCCAGGCGAAGAGCCACCGCAACGCGCAACGAGTTGTAATCTAATAAGGTGCCTAGGTGAGGAGAAGGTAGCCTGCAACCAAGCCCCAGATTCAGGCTGCGAGACGGCCCGGAGTCTGGCCAAATCCGCTCCCGAGGCACATGCCCAAAGTTGTACTTGGACCCGCTTGACCCCAATAGCATCCCACGCCCGTTGGCTTTGAGACTCTACGGGAGTCGACTCCCCGGAGTTGAGAGCACTCCAGACCATCAAAGCGTCAGAAGCATAAGGTAACCTTTCCACTCTAATTTCCTTTGACTCTAATTATTAAAATCTCCATAATCCATAAATCAAGGACTGTCGATCTTGTACTACCATTTAAACACACTGTCGATCTGAAAAAATTATGTAAACAGGTGCAAATTTTGTACTCATGTTTGAGTTTGAAAATAATATAATTCGTTAATGTTTCATACAAATTATATATATTATAAATATATACGTAGTAAAAATAGCCACACAATAAAACAATCTATACTAATATTATAAAGAAGTAAAATTTGTGTGTTTGTTAAATTGTTAAATTAATCTTGGGCTCTACTGAACCGATTTTAAAAATTCTTTCACCAATAGAAAGCCACATTATTGCTGAGTGTCATAGGCTCCGAGCAAAGCCGGAACGGGCCGCTAGTATCTTATAAATCTATAAAAGTTATATCATATATATATCAGGTACATGTCCTGCTTGTTCCGTCACTTTATACCTAAAAAAATATTAGGTACTTCACCTACAAGTTTTTATATGGAAAATACATTTTTTTCCGACAATCGAAGTAAGTAAATTCAGTCATCTAAATAAACATACGTATTAAAAATAATGACTTAAAATTAAAAGGTTTCTATTGTACTTTTTTTCTTTCCCGGAATGTGAGCGGTAATCCAGCCTTTATTGATTGCACTATGTCAGGGATGCTATCAACTTTGGGATGTCTCACGGAAGTGGGCGCGGGTGACACCGAGAACTTGGACAGCACAGCAGCAAGGCCTGCCAATGATTGCATCAGCCCTAATCGTTCACCTGAAGAAGAGAGACACTCGGTTAACGTATTGTGTAGATGTAGTTTACAAAGTTGTAGTTTTATTAAAACAGCTGTAGAAACCCTGCGCGCGTTACTACGCCTTTTGTCAAAAATTAATCGTAACAACTGAGAAACCTGCTTTGGCTCATGTAAAACAACTTTGCTAATAATCATCACACGATCCTGTGTATAGTTTACGATTCTATAAAGGACATACAGACAAACATCCATTTATAAATTCTATAAATATACCAGCAGCACATTACGGTTTTAACCACATACTTCCCGAATTCCTGTAATTTTCTGCGATAGGTAAAATCAGGCGCGGTCGTATACATTAAATTAAAAATCTAAACAATTTCACTATAGGTATCGAATAAACAGTGTTATCAACTGAGTAAAAGTAAACCAATCAAATAAATGTAAGAGTTTATATTGACAACTGTTAGATCTTTCTCATATAAAATTTCAAAAAGGAATCCCCTTCAACGGCTCAGCTCCATCTTATAGCGCCAACCCTTCTAAAACTCTTTTGAGATGGTGGGTAGAAGTGAATGGTATCCCGCCGGCGCCCTCTACACTAAATTTTATCAGTCATACCCATTCCTTTAAATAATCAGACACTTGTTCTTTTACACATATTTAGACTCAAATCTCAGTATTAAAAATAATACTATAGTGAGATATACTACAAACAAACACAGGTGACAACAACAGTACATTAGTACTCGTACATAGACTATTTTTTAACGCGGGAAAACAATTTTATTGGAACGGCAACTATGCGGGTAAAATTGTAGGGTGCTACTTTAGTACCTAGTCTTTTTTACTCGATTTATTGTATTTCTCCTGATACCCCCAAATCTAAGGCTGGGTGACCCCCTCCAAAATGGAAAAAAGGAGGCTCTGACCGCGCCTGGATAAAATTATAGCCTATGTGCTACTCCAGATTATAATCTAGCTGTGTTCCAAATTTCAACCCGATCTGTTTAGCCGTCCGACGTGATCGAACAACAAACATCAAAACATCCAAACTTACGCATATTTATAGGATAATTATTTATTTTCTCCTTGAGAAGAAGTTTGGAATTGGAAGCTTTTATATAGTTTTAAGAATTAATGACACTGAACTATTTATTTTTATTTTGCCCAGAAAATATCTGATTCAGATCCTATTTCTTATTGCTAATAAGTAAGTATACCTACTTATTATTTTAAAGTAATACTTATTTCTTAAAAATAAATATTTTATCATTCTTTTTACTTTAATATATGACTGCCCTCGTGGCTTAGTGGGTAGTAACTGTGCCTGCGAAACCGAGGGTCGTGGGTTCGATCCCCACCCAGTGCAAATATTTGTGTGATGAATTCAAATGTTTGCACTGTGTCTGGGTGTTTCTATGTATAATAAGTGTGTATTTAAAACTATATAAGTATTATATCAGCTATCTGGCCGCCATCATACAAGCTTTGCTTAGTTTGGGGTCAGATGGTGTTGTGTGTGAATTGTCCACCAATATTTATTTATTATTTAATTTATTATTAATTAATATTATGAACGTGAAAGTTAGTAATGATGTTAGGTGTGTAGGATGTATGTTGGTTACTCTTTCACGCAAAAACTACTGAAGGAATTTTGATAAAATTTGGTACATAGATAGACATAGTGATCTAGAATAACATGTAGCCTATTTTTAGGGTTCCGTAAAACGTAAAAACGGAACCCTTATAGATTCGTCATGTCTGTCTGTCCGTCCGTATGTCCGTATAAAATTGAATAAAATGTTATCTTACTACTAAGTATTATATGTATATTATGTAAAGGTTTGATTTGGTTGAAATTTGAAACACAAATAGTTTATAATCTCATTATACTACCAATCATCTCGGAAAAAGCATGGGCTCTAACGAAACAATTATTAACGATAGAACGACATTACCAATTAGATTGACAATTGAAACACATATGGCTTATAGTCTAAAATATCACATCGGAGTATATCACTTACTTAGCCTATTATCCTGTAAAAATGTATAAGTGGGTAAGTATCAGATCACGCACATCAGCTACAGACTCTTCGTATTGTTTCCTATAAAAATCCTACAAACTTAACACTGCGGCTATGCTCGATACTCCACAACCTTACTACGAGTATGGTTGATGTTGCTAAAAATATAAAATATGAAGTTGCTAAGCTCGAATAAATATATTTTGAGTGGAAAACAAATTCACTCGGTTTGTGTAATGGCCACCCATCCAAATATTTTTACGTAAGTACTACTAATGTACTAATAAGGTCGCAAGATCAACGTACGCGAAAGAAGTAGCGGGTTCAGCTGGTCGCAAATAATACCGAAAGCCTGCATTAATTCTGTTAGAAAGGGTAGTGCTATCTATATTATTTTAGGCGTACATGTCAATTAGTCAAGCCCCAAGAGGCCAAATTTGGGCAAAACCGGTTTTGGGACTTTAAAACCTTATTTTTTCATGATATACATACTCGATTATTAGTTTATTTTGATGCCTAAGATATAGGTGATAATATTAATTAGTACATTGTCGTTTACAGACACACAAAATTTGGTTTCATTTTTTAGTAATGATTTTTTGTGTGACGTCACGATACCGGACGCGTCGCGAGTCGGGCTTAATAGGTAAGTAAGAACTACCTACTGAAAGAGGATTGTTCATATCTAGCCATCCCAAAAATTTCGTATTTAATAACATGGACCAAGGAAAATTGACTAGCGAGATGTTTTGTAGACAACCATTACAATTGACAAATTAGTCATGGTATATACTTATTTAATTGAAGAAATAATTTGTTTAACTTACCTATACATGCTCATGGTCCGTCTCCGAAAGGTAAATAAACAAACTTCGTCTTTTCACTATCTGATTGGCTTGGATCGAAGCGTTCTGGCCTAAATTCTTCTGGACTGTCAAAGTATTGAGGATCATTTTGCATTGCTTGGACTGGAATCGTAACTAAAACTCCTTTGTCTATTGTGAGATCCATGCCCGGAAATTTTTGAACATTTTCTGCTTAAGCGTCCAACTGATGGAAGTATTCTCATGCTCTCCTTGAATGCCCATTCTAAATACTTCATCTCTTTAACGGCGTCGTAACATAGTTTGTCATCATATTTAGCGAGGACTCGTTCGATTTCGTCTTGTAGCTTCTTCTGTTTCTCGGGATTGTATGCGAGCAGGTGCAGCGTAAAACTGCTGGTGGATGATGATGTCTCAAAACCAGCCGCGAAAAAAACAAATACTTGAGCCGCTAACAGATCATCGGTCAACTCTATTGCCACTTCCTCTGGTGTACCATCAGGCTTAAAGTTTACCAAAGACGGCCCAACCATTTTTCCCTTCTTTTTACATTCAAGTAATAAGTCAATGAAATCATTTCTTCCCGAAGGCTCATAGTTTCTTTGCTTAAGAGCTTCTTGTACAAGTGTCATAACACCATTTTCCACGTCTTTTGAAAACAATTTGACACTATTAAAAGTGGATGGAAACATTTCCTTCAACATAATTTTTAAGATGGCGATCGGACTTATTTTGAAAATTTCAACGCCCAACTGTCTAAAACTAGAGTTTTCATCGCCCAGAGCATCCATATTAAGTCCGAATGCACAAGCTCCAATGAAGTCGGTGGCAAAGCGCGCCATGAGGTCTCTCGCATCGATAGGAGCACCAGATGTAGCTTGTATTCTCGTGTGCAGTCTCTCGGCTCTTTCCACTATTAACGGGAACATTGCCTTCAACTTGCCGCTCGTGAAAGCGGGCGTTAGCCGCTGTCGCAATAACCGCCACAGATCGCCGTTCAAGTTGACAAGATGACGCTGTAATGGTTCCTGTATATTATCGTCATGTTGAAATAATATGGTACGGAACTGGAAATGATTGAAATCTGTGAGAAGTACGTGTTTCACGAGCTCTGGATCTCTAATAAGAAGCTCCGGAGTGGGAGATCTAAACATACCCACAACACGTTCTTCCGGATACTTCCAGTATGCGTCTTCCGCTATCTGTGTTCCACTTCTTTGCATGGTATACATTTTTGCATTGGTGCCGAAAAATATCACTGGTTTCTCATACTTGATGCCTCTCTTTTTCCAATAGTCAAATGTTCTTGTAAGATAATAATATGCTATAACTATGCATGTGATGAAAGCCACTAAGAAGATCATTTTAACGGCTGTTTGACTTACTTATCTGTATCGTTTTCGTATTTTGACCAATTCTGACTAAATGACTGAGTTTTTATATAGTGTTTGTCTGATAAATTTGAGTGAAGAGTATAAAATTATAGATTAGATTACATTGTCGTAGATATTATTAAAATAGCAACATCATTGATTCATTCATTTGATGATGTATTAGTGTTTGCCGCAGGCGGCGTCTACATTAATTTCGTAGAGCGGTATTGATGTAATTTTTCATACATATTTTTGTATTTCTTGGTTTCGCATCTAAATATCTTTTTATCACAAAGTGATGTCACGTATTTTTTTATCTCAAGAAACTATAATTCCAAAAGGTCAGCAAGGGATTTCATTTATAAAAACAATTGTGTATTTACTTTCTATATGTATCTAATCCTAATTAATGCGCAGATTGCAATATCACACCGTGGAGTCGCTTCTATGAGGTTCATAGAAAGAATTTAGATTGCGTACATATATATATCGATGGATATTTTTATAACACAACATCTAGCCTGAAACTCATCACAGCTTGTACTAACCAGATAGCTGATATGATATATTACTTCTATAGCTGTAACTAAGCTGTAGGTACATATATTTTATAGAAACATCTAGACACAGAACGAATATTGATATTCATCACACAAAAATGTGTACAAATCGAATACACGACCAACGGCTTCGCTAGTAGATTGTTTAAACATAATAGAAAGTTCATGTGACATTTAATTTATTCTTGAGGTTTTGAGAAAGATAAAATGGCTCGTTCACGATTCCCTCTGGATCTCGCTACAACGGTGCCCCTCTGTCTCTAGTTTCTGCTCGTTGTGGTCTCGCAGGGTTGCTAATATTGGATGCCGTGAGACTTCAGAGGAAGAGTTGTGCCAGAACTATAGTGTGCTGCTCTCCCTTTTCTCTGCCTCCCTTTCCTCTGCAGCAAGATATATTCTGTCACCTACCACCGAGTGGGTGACAGAGCCGATAATCTGGCTTGCCGCGGGGTACCAAGGATGCAAACACCTATCACATACTTACTAGTTAGTCGTAGAGATGGCCCCGGGGTATCATAAGGATTCTGTTGTACAAATGATGGAACGTTCTCACTATAACCGGCAAAGTTGGAACCCCGAGGGATTTTAGTTGGAAACGGCCGCAGTTATGATGTTAAGTGCAACATAAGTCTATCCTCGTTAGCTGCGGGTACTCGTAAATTAATTTCACTGCCAAAAAAAGTAGTAGGTACCTAATGTAGAACGGGGTTTAAGAGATCGTCGAAAAAATCCTGTTTTTGTATTTGTTTGAAATTTTGTTATGTAATTTTTTTTTATTAGACGGACCTTGCACTCTTTCTTTCGTGATATTTGTATTCTTTTTTTAACATGTATTTTGGATTAGGAGAAGAAAAGGAAAATAGAAAGGAGTAGGAAAAATTTTCTATCTTAATAAAAGAAAATAAATTAAAAACTAATTATTAAATTTAAAAAAAATTGGTCAGACAGTCAAAAACTTAAATGTTATATACGGATAGCGTCATGTCCAAAGCTCACTGCCTACAGCTATACAGCCGTAATCAGTACAACATATGGACCGGTCAAATGTTTGAGGTACCATTCGTAATGTAGGGTTCCGTAGTTAACAAAGAATCTATCTAATAGGTGGGAAATCCGGCAATGGACCCGTAGGTCGTGGGATCGATTTCCACCAAGGAAATATATTTTTGTTATATTATGTCTGGTTGTTCCTATACATCATTAGTCTGTATTTCCAATTTTAGAAGTAATACATCAGCTATCTGGCTCCTATGGTAAAAACTTTGCGTAGCTTGGGTCTAGGTTATGTTATCTTTATAAGTTATGATGTTAACACATTGTATTCGTCTACAAAATCAAATTCCTAGCTCATTAAAACTAAGTCTTCTGCGAATCTTAATGGTGCTGATTAGTTGAAACCCGATTTGTAGTTTGTAGGTAATTTACAGATTGTAATAAAATAACCTTTGGGTGTCTTTTCGTTACAATAGTTTTGTCCGATACTATCAATCCAGTTTATAATTATAATTAGTACATTAATATTAACATTACATAACAATATAAACATAAATATTTGGATGGGTCGCCATTACACAAACCGAGTGAATTTGTTTTCCACTCAAAAATATATTTATTCGAGTTTAGCAACTTCATATTTTATATTTTTAGCAACATCAAAAAAACTCGTAGTAAGGTTGTGGAGTATCGAACATAGCCGCAGTGTTAAGTTTGTAGGATTTTTATAGGATACATTACGAAGAGTCTGTAGCTGATGTGCGTGATCTGGTACTTACCCACTTCTACATTTTTACAGGATGATAGTCTAAGTAGGTGATAGACTTATTAGCCGATGTGAGCCGATGTGATGTGATGCAGTATCGACTATCCCCAATTTTTTTTTTCAAAATTTCTTCTATGTACAGAATTCGCCCCGCTACAGTTTTAATCTAAGTATAGATGACAACTACGTTCTAGAGAAAAAATCTTAAAAAAATGTAGCTGGCGTAGTCTGGAATATTATAACAAAATAAATAACCGTTTCCACCCAAAGGTTGCCTGGAAGAAATCGCTTTCAGCGATAAGGTTTTTATTGTTTTTTTGTCTGTATATCTGTTTTTCTTTTGATGTGTAGAATAAAGAGTATCTATTTATCTATAATGTTTTATTAACAGTAGGTTCAATAACGATGCACAAGACCCGTCATCTTTGGGGGAGGTCTATGTCCAGTAGTGGACGTCTGCAGGCTGAATGAATGAATGAAAATTCTTTATTGTTCACACCGTATAGGATACATACAATTTAAGAAAGACAGTAAGACTGGTGATACAACGGGCGGCCTTATCGCTATAAGCGATTTCTTCAAAGCGATAAAGGCTGCAGATGCTGATGATAAAATAACAATGCACAGCTCGTATTCAAAAAGGTTTCATGAAAGTGTCCCACATGCAGTCTTGTGGCACAAGTCCTTCGCTTATTTCGTTGATGACGTAGAAGATGCCATTAGTAGATTTTTTTATTTGTTTTATCTGATTTTATTTGGGGTCATTGAGTTATATTTGACTATGATAGTCCCATTTTAAACGCATAAATTACATAACAGCAACGAGTAATTAGATAGCTACTAGTAGTTCCTTCTTTAAATAGCTTACGGGCCGACCTATTAAAAAGTAAGACCTATTATACAAAGCATTCTGGCAACGTCCGACATAGGCACGGCTAAAATGCTTTGGATCATTCCTACACCTGGGCTGTTCAATGTGTATGTCTCCACATTGGTAGACTAGTAGTTCGTGGTCCGTGTTTCCTCAAAATATGGTCTAGGATACCGATGGAAAACTCAACGTGATCAAAGACGACGACATGACAAGCGTGCTGGCATATGCGTACTCGGGAACGGGTGCTGCTTGCGAGCGCTGGACTTCTCTCACCATTATTCGCGAAGAGGATTGACTCCATTTTCGTAATAAGAATGTCTGGGCTGTAGGATATTTTTCCTGAATGGGGTTTCCCCGATGGACATAATCTTGATGTATGTAAGTCGAGAAAGATTCGATTTCTTCTAGACAAGCACCGTATACCGCAACACCATGCGGGATGGGGATCATATGCCAACCATTGTTAAAAAAAAAATTGGCAGTCATAGGAACTGCCGATAGAAGTGAAAACTTGTGACGCAAATGTTTTCACTTTTAATTGAATTGTCTAATCTATTTATCACCTTGTCAGAAGACAAATTATTTGTTAAACCATCGTAGGTCTATACATTCGCATAATTTCAACACCGCCAGCTAAATCGATGGTTGCGCCATCTAGTTTTATATCAACGTAATTATACAGAATATTGCAACTCTTTACTGTTTCTGTTGCCCTGGTACTGGTACCTAGGGGCAAACGCAACTCTTTTATATTTCTGTTGTCCTGGTATCTGGAGATAAACGCTGGGCTGTTGGAGGTAGGTAATCGAAACCCTTTACTGTTTCTGTTACCCTGGTACCTACCTGGCCGTTTTTACCGAGTTTACCCGAAGATTTCATATCCGATCCGATCCGATCCGATCCGATCCATTATCATATCCAAGCGTGACGATTGATGAATCCATTTCACAGCCCACGAAAATTCTGTCTATAGCGCGCCTAAAGAAGTTTTCACTTCAAAAATTATGAACACTAGCAATACCCTGTGGCTTTACCCGCGTAGTTCCTGTTCCTGTCGTTGTCTTTATTTCCCAGGATAAAAAGTAGCCCGTGTGTTCTTCCAGACTACAATCTATGACAGACATTTATAATATTACTTAGAAGGACATGTGGGATAAATTATATGTGATAAATATGTAATCTTCTTCGTTTAAATAATTACTTTAAATAGTTTAATCGCAACCATACATTTTTTTTCTTTTACAAATGTTCGTGGAGGGTAAAGTCCAAAAAAAAAGTTGATAGCTCTTACAGGTTTATTTCATCAGCTAATGTGTCTCATCACCCTAAAGGTAGATAAGGTACTTATTTATAAATAAGCAATGCGGAATGACAATACATTTTTGACAGATAACAGAAAGTATAGAAATGTTTACATAGATATATTAGACTACAGGGCCCGTGAACAAAATTTACGGGTCAAATGAACCACCAGGAGACCTATGTAGGATGATAGAAGGGTATAAAGTAATAAGATTCAGCACTATGCCGGCACTTGTAAGCTGTCCAACTGAGTGCAATTAAAGAGGGGAGGTTGCAATCCTCGATCATTTCTCCTTGTCGGATGATTTTTGTACGGCATTGCGAAAGAATGGATTAGAAGAGGTATTGAAACTATAAAAATTAAAAATTTTAACTTTTTAATTATTAGTTTGTCAGAAAAATTTACAGAGTACGAGTAATTTATAGAGTAAATTTGGTCATTTGATTAAGTACGGCATTGGTTCCATACAGTTTCAATACGTCTTCTAATCCATTATTTCGCAATGCCTTACAAAAATCATGCGACAAGGAGAAATGGTAGAGGGTTGTAATCCCCCCTCTTCAATAACACTCAGTTGGACAGCTTACAAGTGACGGCATAGTGCTACTTTACACCCTTCTACCTACATAGGTCTCCTGGTGGTTCATTTGACCCGTAAATTTTGTTCACGGGCCTGTAGTCTATAAAATATCACTTTTTTTACTATACAATGCTGAGCTACGCAATTAATTTTAATCAATGTTGATATCAGTATAATTACACGGAAACTGATCAGCCTTCTTGACCTTGTATTTAAAAGTTGTAGATATCATTTTCATTTTTAAGAATATTCCTGTGGCTGTCATATATAGTATCAAGATATAGATAGATAATCTTTAAGATGTTCTATTCACGGGTTACCGTGAGTTTGCTCGTCATTTTGGTCACTTAATTACGTCCAATAAGTACAACGTAGTTGATAAACACTGCCATTTAAACATCGGTATAAACCATCAGATGTGCCCTCCCAAACTTCAGGCGCACGAAATTATGTAATCGTGGGGAAGAGTGGGCTCACTCATTCCGTTCTAGTCGGTTGCAGGAAGCGGTGAACGCCGGATGTTTTTACCTATTCTTTATCAACAACCAAAATAAGTAGAACCACAGCTTACCACGTCGCTAGCGATTCTAGGGGTCAAGTAGATTGGTGGTATGTAAATCACTTACGCCGCACACACCCACAGACGCAGTTAATTACCAATTTCAATTCGTTTCATTATATCGATGCATTTGAAGGATAACACCAAATTGGAATTTAAAATAACTGTTTTTAAATCACTAACTCGACTAAATTATGAAGAAATGGATCACTTACTTGAATTTTGTTAATAAATTTAACCGAGACCGGGAAAAATATAGGCAACCCTATGTTTGCATATTATTATAATATTTATAGGCTTTGTACTTATGGTCGGTGTAAAATTTTCGTTAAACTCATCGATACAAATTGAATAAATGTGACTTTTAGTTTTTTTTAATTAAGTTTTACTTGAACATGATTTTTTTAGACAATTTTTTATTATTTTCTTTTTAAGTTATTACACATTACGTTTTGTTTAGTTATTGTATTATTTTATTTTCTGATTATGCAAGTGCAATAAATAGTTTGTCTATCTATCTTAATATGTTTGTAAGTGTATATACGAGTATCATTGTAATTTGGCCATGTAAGTATACTTTTATATCGAATTACAAGTGTTAGACCATTGTTGTAGGAGACAGAACTCTTGAATTTGTAAACCACACTAGAGGCTATACAGGGTAATCCTATCGGCTTCCCCGTTGCAGGTTTAGTTCTAGTCTAGTGTTAAACTACAATTAATTATTTTATTGTACGTCTTTCATTCGTAAATTTGTATTATCTGCGTTCGTAAACAAATATTATCTACTAAATTAAAAGAAAACCGATTCTTTCTTCGATTTCGAATGAAATTATTGTAAAACAAAAAGTAGTAAAGTAGCAATAGTAAAATCAAATACTCATTTAGTTTATTTGTACATCCTACTTCTTATATATAAAATTCTCGTGTCACAGTGTTTGTTTCCTTACTCCTCCGAAACGGCTTTACAGATTTTTACCAAATTTTATGTGCATATTCAGTAGGTCTGAGAATCGGCTACTATCTATTTTTCGTACCCCTAATTATTAGGGGTTGTTCACCCCAAACATTTATTTTTAAATTTTTGGTCAAATTTTTTTGTTTTTATTTTTTTATAATGTGGCGTTAAAAAATACATACAACCCTAAATTTTTACCCTTTTATCACCAATCCCTGCTTTTTTATAGCCATTTTAGTAATTTAATCATTTGACAGTGAACTCCTAAACGACGGGACCGATTTGGATGTTTTTTTTTGTTTGTGTATTCGAAGATGGTTTAAATTCACAAATAAGCCAGGCAGATGGCGCTGCAGACAGTGTCTAGGTTATGTCCGAGCGAAGCCGGAACGGGCCGCTAGTAATATTATAAATGTTAACGTTTAGGTGTTTGTTGCTCAATCACGTCCTAACGTATAAACGGATTAGGCTGTAGTTTGTAACACAGTTAGATTATAGTCTGGAAGAACACATAGGCTACTTTTTATCCCGATAAAACAACGGGAACGGTAACTCAGCTGGTAAAATCGCGGGGTGCTGCTAGTTAGTAATATTTTATTTTGTTTGTCTTGTTTATTTTCTTTTTTATAATGTGTTAATTGTTTTCCCATAGGACGACATTAACATTTTGTGATTGTCTGATAGTTATTTAATAAAGATTAAAAAAATGAATTTCAAAGTCTCTAGCATTTTTGTGCTAGGTATCTCACGAATAGCAAAACGCACTAGAGGTACCTGTAAAAATAAACAATACAGAAAGAGCGCGAGTTGTGTGCAGAGCTCAGGGATAATATATCTTCTACAGATATAATATTATTCTAGCGACTTGTTCCGGCTTCACTCAGATATCTTAAAATATATAAATTACACTACACGATATTTGTCCGCGATTTGATAGCTAGTTCGTAAATACGTACCTAGTACCAAACATGTACAATGTTTTTTTTTTTTGTACCTATACATGCCTTACCCCTGCCCCTGACATACCGTCTGAATATTTCAAACTGCTCATGGTTTGTGGCAATGATTCCTTCCCACTGGTAGCACCAGCTTAAAAATGGTTAATGACGCAACCCTAAAATATAGACAGATGCTGCCATAGACTTCAGCGCACGTCAGCTCACACAATAGAGCTCTCAAAAATAAATATTTTCTCCGTTTTTGTTACATTCTACGTTCATGTTCCGCTCCTATTTGAGCGTAATGTTATGTAGTCCATCATAGCCTTCCTCAATAAATGGTCTATCCAACAAAAAAAAATCTTTTCATTTCGAACCAGCAGTACCTACCTGAGATTATAGCGTTCAAATAAACTCATCAGCTTTATCACAAACTTCATAATATTATTTGTATATAACACAGTATAAAGTATAGATATGCTTGGTTTTCCACGTTTGTGTTCCATCCATAACGGCTCTGAGTTTGATACCGGCTAGCTGTAATGTAGGTTCTGTAGGTTTGCTATAATGTAGGCGAATTATACAATCCGCTTGCAACGTACGAGTATCCATTGGGCGGCAGTTTTCATTCCCTATCAGTTGGGCCACCTGCTAAAAATTACACATTAATGATAGATTCTGCCTAATCCTTTATGTTTATTCAATTAAATCACACTAATTTAATTCGCGGGAAGTCGGTGGATGGAGGTGGCACAAGACCGGTCATTGTGGAAATCATTGAGGGAAGCTAGCAGTGGACGTCTACAGGCTGCAGATGATGATGACACTAATTTGAAATATCATATGTAACGACACATTATTTTTCTTCTTGATGTTACTTTCGCACTCTATCCTCACTTTATTCTTATTTACTTGTTTTTCTAACTATTATTGGTCGCATAAAAGAGATTGCTATTAGCAATAAGGCAATCATTTATGCCACTCAATAATGAGTAATTATTCGTGGTGTTTGTTATGTATCTTTTGTGCGAAATAAATCAAATAATCTGTTCTTTGTGTCTGTCTGTCTATGGCTATTGTTAATCTAAATTGCGTATTCGATGTATAAGTGTTTGTTCTCACGTATGTCTGTAACGGCTTAATGTATTTAAACGAAATTAAAAAAAAAAATGCAAGTACATAACGTGTATTACTATCACGTTTTCTACACGTAAGCTACTTTTTATCCCATTGGAATTAATGGTTAAAGTGAGGTATTTAATGAAGCGATTCATTAGCGTGAATAGAATTTAGTAAAAGAAAATTTCTAAATCTTCTGTGAGTAAGTATGTAATTAAAACCTCTAGGCCACGTGGTTCGATAGCGTAGTTCGATCAATGGACCACGTGGACTTTTTTTCCCGTTGGTTCGATCAATCGGACCACGTAAACTTTCTTTTCCTGATGAACCAGATGAACTTATCACCGTGGTTCGACTATGGAGTCGAACCACGAGGTCCCAAGTATTAGCAGTTCACGTGGTGCGATTCTAAAGTCTTTTTTACGCTTTTTACTTTTCACGCTTTTTTACAAAAATTTACATTCATTTCTAATTTACAATATTCTTAATCCAAATTTATTAAATTTTATTTTCTGATTTTTAGCTGGGTTTTTTATGAAAGCGTGTTTTTTTAAAGTAATTTTGACTTTTTGTGTAAAGTGATCTGTTTCAGTTTGCCTCAGATGGTCTATCATATTTTGGACTACCACAAAAAGCACAAGCACCTACACCTATAATATAGCCCTAATAACCTAAACTAAAAGCATAAACAAAGCAAACCTTGCGAAAGGATTCCGTTTACTTATCACACTTCCTTACCGTCCTCAAGGAGTACAACATCTTATAAAACGACTAGCGCAAGGGTACCTGAGTACCATTCGGCTTACGCTATTGCTGTTAATCAGAGTTAATAAGTTAATATACTGTTTTTCGTAATCTATTGTCGACTATTTGGGGATCTCATTGCAAAAGTTACGTGTATCTGAATCGGCTAACTGATTGCTGTTATCGTATTCGTATATTTATAGTAACTAGCGGCCCGTTCCGGCTTTGCTCGGATAATAACCTAGATAGAACTGCAGCGCCATCTGCCGGGCTGATTTGTGAATCTAAACCATCGAGGGCCTTACCCAAACGCATACAGAAAAAATCATTCAAATCGGTTCAGCCGTTTAGGAGGAGTTCACTAACAACGAAAAGTGGCATTGATTTTTATATATATAGATATATACACATGATGGCTGACTGATTATTGAGTCAATTCACGTGTGATTGACTTATTATTGTCGAGGGATTAAAATAGGTACTTTGCTTGTCCGATGTTAGTGTAGGCTACTGCTGAAAAGCGGACAGATCCTGAAGGAAGTCATGTACCATCATTCAGTACCTAAGCCTCTAAAACTCTAAATTGTAGACGACGGCGGATTTTGTAATTTTGGTAGATTCCTTGAGAAGTAAATTTTTGAAGTGAATAGTTTTTTTGACGTGCACAGACACATTTTTCATGGGCTGTGAATTGAATTCTAGCACCATGCTGGGAAATTAAATCTTCGGGTAAAACCGCCATGGCTATTTCCATGGCCAAGAAATGCGTCAGCATTTCTAGATGGCCCTGCTCGTGGCCACGCCCTTCACCCGCGTACTTTCCAAAGTAAGCTATCAAATTCTAAGTTATAAGTTTTCACTTCTATCGGCTGTTCCTATGACTGCAAAATTGTTTTTAATCGCCTATTTGTGTGCATTTTTTTTATGTAGAATCCAAAAACATAAAATAAATGTTTGACATTTAATGTTTTTTGGACCCTAAATTACTTATATAATTTTTACTCTTGCGATTTGCACTCATATTGAAAACACGCGATATAAATTACAAATTAATTTTAGATCGCGATTAACTCCAGTGTAATGTTTTTAACCTGAAGAACTGACGCTATTTTTTTCCATGTACAGTCATCATGTCTCTAATTACTCATTCTATTCTTTCGACCGCTGGCTAATTAGAAAAAAATATCTCATTCCCGTAACAATTTGTCATTAAATCATTCCCCCATAGAAAGCGTCATAAGTCGTCGTAACTGATAATATCCCTCATTACGAAATGACAGGAGTGTATTGAGGACAAATAAGAAATAAGGGATGGCTTTATCAACCTTAGATATATGTTTTGAATTATTCTTTATAGGATTGATCAGATGAGGAAAATGTGCCTTTAGTGGTATGTAGCACTACTGCATATAACACGCCTATGTTGTTTAATGATAGAGGTTCCAAATCAAAGATTTGAACAAAAAGGTTAGAAATTACTTTTGTTATATGAATATCTAGGATTTGGAATGCATTGCCTGGCTGGTTTTTGCCAATGGTTAGGTACAATATCAGTGTTTTCAAATCGAGAGTGAATAGGTTTCTTTTAGATATCTACACTCCAGATTAGACTCCACCGTGGACCGCATCGTCGCTTAACACCAGGAATATGAAACAGCGGCCAAGTGTAAAACTACAAATGTTAAAAGAGCATCGAACCATTAAACTTTTCAAAATGTGCTGAAATCTTTTAAATACATGAAACAAAGTATTGTTCAAAATAAAAAGTAGGTATAACATAAAAACATGGATCCGGCTTGCGTGAAACTGATGCAACAAATCACTATCTAGTGAAAAATTAAAACCAATGTAAAGTCGGTGAATATACTCATCATTTACTTGAAAAAAGATCAAGCAATGATTTTGATGTAATATTTTAAAATACCAATTTGTTTGAAAATTATATTATGGATGAGTTTAAATTGAAACATCAACAGAACTTTTTAATTTGTATATAGCAACTCTACAGACCCCGGGTACCGTGACCGTCCGTCCGTCATTTCTTTTCTTTTTATATTAATCTTGAATTAGGAGAAGAAAAGGAAATAGGTGGGGAGTAGGGAACATTTCAATTCCAATTCTAAGGCTATTTTATTGTGAAGTGAAGTAATGTGAAGTTCCCTGAGTGCCGTGAGATTGCAACGACCGCAATCAATGCATTATTATCAACAGTACATTATTATCGCGATCTATAATACAACAAAAAACATACAATATAACCGAATTGAGGAGATCGTCCTTTTAACCGACTTAATTTGAGAATGTTTAAAGGTTTGAAATTTTTCAATAGATAGTGATTTGTTGCATCAGTTTCACGCAATCCGGGGTCTATGTTTTTGTGTAATACTTATTATTTTGAACAGTACATACTTTGTTTTATTTAGAAGATTTCAAATTTATTTTGAAAAGCTGAATAGGACGGTGTTGTTTTAACATTTGTATATATACCATATATCATATACCATATATATATAGGTACACGTATTTGCATATAGTACCACACCTTTGTCAATTATTTGTAGTGGTAGGACTCTTAGCAGAGTCCGCCTGGGGAAGTACCACACCTTTGTCAATTATTCTACCGCCAAGCAGTAATGTGCAAACATTACTGTGTTCCGGTTTGAAGGGCAATGTTTCCAGAGAAATTACAGGGCTTAGAGATATAACAACTAAGATCTCTGGGTGACGAGCGCAGTGCGGTGCAAGGTAATGATTTGGCTCTTCATGTTCCAATAGCTGCGTGTCACTGTGCTGTTATGTGGCAGGCATGTTGCTTACCATCAGGCACATGTCATGCTCGTCTCGTCACTCTTTATTAAAAAAAAAAAAATGTATATTTTATGATTTTTTTTCGCCCTTGTTACGTCTCCGAGAGTTCCAATGGCACGGGGCTCCTGCCTCAAATTAGTGCTGACACAAATCGGCAGGTAGATAATTAAACAGTTGTCTAATTTAATTGGCAATATGCGAGTTCCCACCGCACAGGCGGAAAGTCACCCCAGCTCATTACAGTGCCGCCGAATATTCCCAACAATTAACCTGCTCGGCTATACAGTATGATAAAAAAAATGGTTTGTCTGTAAAGTCGGTTGGTTAAGGTTGGTTGGTATGGAACATAAATGAAGAATTTTTTTTGCTACGCAAAAAGATCAACAAAGCGAGTGAGCGAGAAATCATTTTCAAGTGGAAATCGCTCGAGAGAAGAAGAGAAAGTGAATGAAGTAACGTCATTACAATATTTTAGTATACCCGAACGTAACAGTCTGATTTCGTCGCGGTGAAAATCGTGTATTTTTTAATTAATCCTTGGATTGCAGACGATTTTATTAAATTATTTATATTATGGCATGTTCTGTGCGTGAATGTGATACAAGACGATATTATAATCCGAATCATTACACTAGTCACCCACACAAGTAAATATGATTTTTTATCAGGTCTCCGAGCAGCCTTTGTGTGTCTTTTACATTTGACGTCTTTGGTATGGAATATAGTTTAACGTGACAACGTCATAACAAAACATTGATAGATGCAACGCAAGCGTACAATAAATAATAATAATAAATATTGGTGAACAATTCACACACAACACCATCTGACCACAAACTAAGTAATGAGCGGAACGGGACAACGGGACACTTTTTCGTGCATGCAGCCGGCGTTCATCGATTTATTAGATGTTGTCACGTCAAAAACTACAAAAATACAAAAAAAAAACAGTATAGGTCGACTAGAATTGCAAACAAAAATTTACGGAGATGTAGTTAGTACTTGGAAGTTTCGAGTGACGCCACGCTAATGTACGATTTTTATGAAGACTCGACGTCACAACCGGGGTATTGGAGTGTGAGGACTCCGAAAGTTTGATGATATATATTTTTGTAGATTATTCTTATAATTTTATAAAACTAAAAATAGATATTCCAAAATCTACCTGACAGACTTATAACAATTTTATATTTGTTGGCTAAGTCATCATCCCAATTGCAAGAATTAAAGTTATTTACATATAGATACGATTAAACCCATTCTTAGTATCGACGCTTTTGTTTCAACCAGGAAACTAATGGAAACTAATTTTCAAAGTAAAAAAAGATAAAGTGCAGTGAAAGTAAATTAGCATGGGCAAAGAAAAATATGCGATACATAGGAAATGCAGGCCGATATAAATCTATTTTTAAAACAATGCGTTGATTTTGATATTTACATGTTTAAGGTTATCTTCGTAACTCTTTATGAGATATATTTACAATTTGAAATGTATAATGTATGTCTTTATTACTGGTGTTTTTTTGATGATTGACGGTTTCACTCTTTTATTTTAATATTATACAATTATACTTTTTACACAATCGTCTTAATATTTGCATTAACATTTAATTGATCAACAAGAAACGAAAAAAAAAAAACTCAATTTGGTAACATAAAATTAACATCACCGCATTGTGTTTACAAGTCAGCCTGTATAGCAATTATACGCGTATGTGATATAGACTTGTAAACGGTATAATCACGCGATTCCGAACAGTTATAAGCGTAGCACGTAACACCATTGATTTATTGAGAAACCGACAGCGAAATTAATGTAAAATAGGCTCAGATAGCTCTACACCACGTAACGTTTTTACACACTTTACATACTTATTGCAGAAATATTGAATTGAGGTTGTATAATACCGCAGTAAAGGTTCGATTGACTTGATATTAGGCAAATAAGCAACTAGATCCATAGCGTATCTTTAAGTTATGTCCCGAAATTACACCGAGTTTTGTCTTTTTGTACGATGCGATACAGAAAGCGTGGTGAACTAGTGATCAGAACTTTCGATTTTACAATGGTGGTGGGGTAGGTTGAAATCCTGATCCTAAAATATTTTTTTACTTTTATAGGTTTATACTTCAGCGCCATCTTGCCTGATGTAAAGCAAAGATGCGGTCTATTATGTTTCAGAGTATAAGTATGGACACCGACTGTTCTGAAATGTTCTGAAAAAGACATGTTTTGGCCATCGCATATTTGGATGTTTGGATGTATGTTGCTCAATCATGTCGTAACGTATGAACGGATGGGGTTGAAATTTGGAACACATATAGTTGTGTTACACGATAGATTATAAATGTATAGTCTGGACGACCACATAGGCTACTTTTTATCTCGGCGGAATAAACGGGAACGGGAACAACGCGGGTAAATCCACGGGATGCTGCTAGTAATGCAAAATATCTCACTGTGCAAAAATAAACCGAACATTTCCTAAAAAAACTGATCTTGAAACTCGGAGGCAGTTCAGTTTCATATATTATGTAAACCAATTGTTTCACAGAATTACAAAACATAATCCCACTAATTTTATAAATGTCAAAGTGTGGATGTTTGGATATTTGGATGTTTGTTGCTCAATCACGCCGCGACGTACGAACGGATCGGGCTGAAATTTGGAATACAGTTAGATTATAGTCTGGAAGAACACATAGGCTTTACTACTTTTTATCCCGGGAAAATAACGGGAACGACGGGAACGGGAACTACGCGGGTAACACCGCGGGACGCTGCTAGTAATATTATATTATATACAACATAAATTTTCCCTAGTGCCATTTAAAAAGTATATTTTCCTATCGCAGTAATTAGGCCCACGATAATTGAAAAACTTCGACTGCGATTGACCGGAATAGTCGAAAATTACACTTTCTTCAGTAATATCTACCAATTTTAGATATTATCAGTACTGTATTTTGGTTATTACTATTTGAACTTTTAATAAATGTCGTGCGTGAAAGTTTTATGTAATTGCTAACTTAGAAAGTAGTATTGCGAGTCCGAATTTTTGGGAAAATAAAACATGACAAACAATTACAAAAAAAATGGATAAAAACAATGTCGTTATTGCTGTATGGCCAAAGTGCTCCTTCCTAAAACCGATGGCCATAAAATGGCCCTCCAATGTCCTGTAATATTTAAGTATTTATAAGTAATATTTAAATATTTATCTTAAACGATAGTGTGACGTTGGACAACAGACCAATTCTTGAAGTGGGCAGAATTGGCGTGTGCAGCACACTAAATTAATGTTCCCACTCATAGGATTCGCGGCTTTCACAAGGAGAGAGTCAAGGCCTTAATCCACCACGCTAGCATAGCCAGCTAGCTGCATCACGTATGTGCCTTCGAAAAAACAGTGTGTGAGGTGAGTGAGATTTAAATCAGGGACTCCGGATTGGCTGTTGCAGTTCTCCCGAATAGACCAGAGGTAATTTGGATTCTGCGTCTAATGGTAAGTAATGCGTCTGCCACATAATATTTAAAACATGAACAAATAACTTCATAGCACTACTATACTGCGTTTGACATTTTAAATAAAATATAGCTTAAGGTGCGCTTATACGGGCAACTAAAATTGCTCAATTCCAGTCAATACTCGTCAACTATGACGTGACGACTACATCAAGCAATTTACGGCAACGGCAACAAGCATCAATACTGCGCAATACAATATTGAGCGATATGGCGCAACTTCATCAACTAGGCGCCACCCGACTTCTCGCTCTCCCCGCGGAAGCAAGACGGCCAAGAAGCCGCAATTGTTTTGCGAATGAGATATATACAAAAATTGCTCGGAATTTCCAAGCCCATAGGATATTCGTCAATTCGTATCTGCGATATTGAGCGATATGACATATCTGGAGGAATTAGAATCAATATCGCCGAAATTATTGCCGCAATTTATTGAAATTGCTCCATTAATTGCTCCAGATCGGCCCATTCGTGTCGCCGAGCAATTATTGCCCTCGTGTAAGCGCACCTTTATTGTTTACTTTGTAATGAAATTTTTTTTTGATTCTAGCCACGAATTAATGTTTGCATTATCCTATCCATTATCCTACAGCCATTGTTAATAAGAACAAGAGTCGAAGTACTCGTAATCATGAATTGCGAATTGAAAAGTCGGTGCAGGCGATAACAACAGACTGTGTCAATTTCAGTTTCCACGAGTAAGATAATAAAATTGTTATCAATAGGTTTTATACGTAATGAAAACATGGACTTTGTACCTTAATCGTGCTCATTCATTTGTTCAGGCCGTAAAGACTGGAATTGAAATTTTGAATTACTTTATTTGATGTAGACTTGGGGTTTTTAACTTTTCACGGTCAAGTCCTTTTATCTTCTTCTTCTTATGAATAAATTCTCGTGTCACAGTGTTAGTTACCTCACTCCTCCGAAACGGCTTTACTGATTTTCACCAAATTTTATATGCATATTCAGTAGGTCTGAGAATCGGCTACTATCTATTTTTCATACCCCTAAGGGTTGTACATTGTACACCCCAAATTTTTTTTTTAAATTTTTGGACAAAAATTTTTGATTTTATTTTTTTATATTGTGGCATTAAAAATACATACAACTCCGAATTTTGACCCTTTTATCGCCAACCCCTATTTTTTAATAGTCATTTTAGTAATTTAATCATTTTTCATCCTGCTCAATAACTGATCAATTATCGTCTTTTTTGTAAATGTTTTTCACTCTATTTCGATTAAAATTTCCCGGGGCTTATGGCAAATCTAAAATAATAATTTATTTTTATTATTAAAGTTTAGGGTTACCAATGTTAGATTTTAAAATTTGTATTAATAATTTATATGGCAAAACAACGTTTGCCGGGTCAACTAGTATTTTTATAATAGTGTGATGGAATGAGCAACATATGCGTCGGATAGTAAGCAACATGCCTGCCCATAACAGCACAGTGCTATATTAAACAATCACTCAGATAGGTGTATAAGATGATTTATAAAGATATACCTAAATTCCAAAAAGAAATTACAGGGCAGTAACACTTTGCAATTTTTATGGAAGCGTTGCCTTTCCGGAACCGGAACCTAGATATATTAAAATATTACTATTGGATGGTAGTAGAGCCTAGCACTGATCTGTTAGTCACATTGACAACAATATACTTAGTTCACATAGATTGAAAACCCGTTACCCAATTAAAAATGTAATAACTTGTAATAGAGCAATCAAGTGCTCGATCTAAAAGAACAATGGTAAAAGCGAGCTATAGACCGCACTCGAACTAAAGTTTTTAACTTTTGTAAAGTGCAACACTTTCCCAGCCCTTGAAGGGCCCTACAGACCGCCACTGCGTTTAGACAAATGAACAGCGTTGCACCCTTCCTGACACACGCCATTACACAGATATAGAAGAAAAAAAATACTAGAATGTAACGAATATACGAACGAAAGATTGTAGTGAATTTGCCCACGATTTTAGCCCAGTTTGGTTAATTTGGAAAGGGTAAGTAATTAATGTATTTGCACAGGTCTTAAAACCGGCTAATGCAAAGTATCTTTTGAAGTGAAAACTTCTTTTGGCGCTCCTAGACAGATTTTTCGTGGGCTGTGAAATTAATTCTACCGTCACGCTCGGATACGATAAGAAATCTTCGGGTAAACTCGGGACCATCTAAATGCGTCATCCAATGGGAAATGCTAAAAGGGCGTGGCCTGCCCATCATGGCATGGCCATCTAGAAATACGTCAGCCAATGGGAAATGCTGGTGATGGCAGTTCTAATGACTGCAATTTTTTTTAAAGGGGGAATTTATGTGTGAACCTTCTTTCCTTGAATAATGCCGCCATTTGCAGCTGAAACTAAGACGGACTGGACCAATCATATCACACGTGAGTTACCCGTCCATTGATTAAAACAATCTGTAACGACCATGTACTTTCACACAACTTTATTAAGAAGTAGGATAACCATGAATCGGGCCTAGGACTAGCCTAGTTATTTTGTAGAGTTCTTGCATCACTGCCAAAATCTATGCCTGCCAATGTCCATACCTACCAGTAAGCGCGTTATTTACTTGAGGCTTCCGCCAGCCAAAATCGGAACGGTACCACTTACCTATAAAATTTTGAATAGGTGCTTACTTTTTATATACAAACACCCAGACACAAAATAAACATCCGTATTCACCACACATTTATTTGTCCTAAGCGGTCATTGAATCCAGATATTAGACATTTTTTTATGTACAAAACTAGACGTTTGGGATATGTTGGTTAATATGCCCAAAGCCTCGTCCAACAAAAATGCCTCATCCAGTTTCTGTAAAGCAGTGCGTTACTAACGCATTACGAGTCTCGTCACAAAATGGCGGAACTCCAGAACACAATAAATCAATTGGAGTGGGTGGTTGACTTTTCACTCAAACGTGTTGTTAATTGTAACCGAAAATGACTGTTGATCGAGCCACACTTAATTTGAGTGGTGCTTTCATGTAGCGAGGGTAGGGAATGTAGGGGTGGAAAGTATTACTAATGCCCCGGGTGCCTTTGTCATTATATTGATATTTGCTCTAATTTTTCTAGTCCAGGAAATGGATTGTAGTTAAACTTTCGAGCGTGCGTGGTTTTGATTTGGTTTTCTTAAGTATTATTAACTCTGTCTAAAATTATATAAATGCATTTTTGATATTTATTTTCTGTACGAATTGAAATTTTAATAGGTGAATCGCTGTCGTTATTGCTAAGGTTCATATGGGTCATTCGTAAATAGTTCAGTTCTTTTCAACAAAACAATGACATCTTCCGATCCACAGAAGCGCTCCGGTCAAAAGGCCTTTCGAAATCATTCATTCTCTGTGACTATGATATCTATTGGTTCAAAGTTGATTCTCAGATATTTTTAGTGTAGATTTATTTTTATTTGAGTTGTAGTAGCGTTTTAAGTTTATGATCCCACGTGACAATAATTAGGTGTAATCGATAATTTTTAGAGATGTGCCGATTATGACTTTTGCCGACTAGCCGATTAGTCAGCTGTGAGAGCCGGCCAAGCCGATCATGGTTTCGGGTATTTTGGTGCACCAGACAGATGTTTTGTGGGCTGTGAATTTACCTCAAGCATCACGCTCGGGAATGAAAGAAATCTTCAGGTAAACTCGGGGTTTGGCTATCTAGAAAGGCGTCATTTATATTATATGCCGAAAAGTGAGCTATAAAATTCTGAGTTTTATAAATTTTTACTTCTATCGGCAGTTCCTATGACTGCCAATTTTTTTTTACTTTTATAGGTTACACTTGACCACCATCCCGCCTGGTATTCATCGACAATACGATCTACAAATGAGTGTATTTGCCTAGAAGACAACGATTCATTCTCAACTTGAAGGCACTAAGATTGTACCCGTTAGCCAAACCCCATTTGGGCAACACATTCCAAAGCTCCAAGTTCTTATCACAAAAGTAGAGTCAAATATCTTCGTTCGATTTTTTGGAACGTCAACCATGAAACGATGTTGCTTTTTCCCACTATGAGTAGTCCGATGGAAAAAAGGGCAAGGTGGTATTAGATCGTGCAGATCCCGATAAACTAGCAATTTTTCGGCGTTGCGACCTTGAAGTATTTTTCAAACGAGGATGACGTTGCCCAAGAGCCTTTTGGCGTGTCTTTTGATCGATTCCAGAGCCTCCAGCTGGCACATAAACGATCCAAACCAAAGGTGCGGACAGTAAGAAATCCATTCAAAAGCGAATCTGAGCTCAGTATAACGACATTCTTGAGGTGACATCTAGTTTTTTGGCAGCTACTATAGCTTTGGACTCGATATAAGAGCCAAACTTAAGCGTAGATGTTAAGGTAACGTCCAATAGCAGCTCGAGATGGTAGGCAACTGGCAGGGATACATCCTCGCATTCACACATCGTTTTTGCACGGTGTTTTTTTAGTACAAAAAGATTTGTTTGTGTAAAGATAAAACTGTTATTATTATGATTTATTAAAATAAAGAAGCTCAACCAAAATTTAAACATGCAACGATACGAGGTAACAAGCCGGATAGCCGGTGCATTTTACCGATTAGTCGCCGACTACGATAGTGGCGGGACAGTCGGCTTTACCGACTAATCGGAACATCTCTAATAATTTTGCTACGTTATCATTAACTGATATAAGTAAGTAGTAGGTATTACATGTTACTTACGTGAATGTAAGTAGTTCAGTTATTTTGTCTTTATTAATATTATAATACGAGAGCGGCGATTGAATTGTTAAGAATAGAATGACGTAAAACGTATTTATAACATTACAAACTTATTGTCATTGAGTGATTAAAGATTTTTTATTATTCATACCAATAAATGATATCAGCGAGATTAAATAAATAAATATTGGTGGACAATTCACACACAACACCATCTGACCCCAAACCAAGCAAAGCTTGTGTGATGGCGGCCATATAGCTGATATAATACTTATATAGTTTTAAATACATACTTATTATACATAGAAACACCCAGACACAGTTAGAAAACATAAATATGAATACTAGTAAAACAAACGGCGCCGGCGGCCTTATCAGATTTCTTTTAGGTAGCCTTGCGATGAACGAAATTCTTGAGAACTTTCATAAATAAACGTGGTGTGCGACAAAGCCTATTGATACAAAGTCATTAGATACGCAATAAACATACGATTTAATCTTTTTACATACTTATACATAAATTAAGCAACAAAACACACTCATAAATAAACAATCCCATATCTACATAAACATTTACTCATTTGACAAGAAAAATTAACATGGTTAAATTAGTTGAAAACAAACGAATTAATTTTATTATACTAACAATTTCGAAAAAAAAACTTTAGAATAAGCTTCTGTTCTGTGGTAGTAAATTAGACTTATCCTCAATAGGTCGTTAGCTCCTTTCATATAGTAAATAAATAAATTTCATAAAGAAGAACTTTTTCCACTAACTAAACATAAGAAATAAAAAATAGTAAAAAATGTATTAATTCCTATTAAAGTAATTTAGTTTTTTTTTTACAATAATATTATTTATAAAAATAGTATAAAACGTTATTCAAATATATTTATTATTATTTTTATATGGGCCCCATTCTGGTCAACCCTCCTCCTCTTTGTATTTCATTATGTCTCTGTCGGTAGCCAACTTTGTCCACCTGATTCGCTATGAACCGCTCACCATGGTGCCTCGTGGTCATTCCGTTTTATTGCCTTTACGGTTAATTTTACGACTTCTCCAACTATTGTACAGTATGTAAATATCACTTAAGTTTTTCTAAGGTATACAAAAATAGATGAAAACTGAATCTAATGTTCCTCAGGCCAATAGCTTTCCATCATCTTCTTGAGACGGGCGTCAGTCTCTGTATCTTGAGGAGGTTTCTTTCCGAGCAGGAACACGAACTTTTCGTGGCAATCCATCATACCCAGGTATTGGCCTTCGATGATCTTCAATCTCATCGGGTACCGGTTGATACTAGCCAGGTCGAGCTTGGCTGAGAAAGACAATTAACAGAAATAGTTACTAGTACTAGAATTAGGATAAGTTAACGGTATAGATAGTGCAATCCACGAAGACGCGCCCCACCAATTTTGTTTTCCACCAATCGCGTTTGCTCCGAGCGTCAGTCGCGAACCATTCACCAGTCATTGTAGTGTGCGTGGGTGCGTGTGCATTCATAGGAAATTAGTGTGTACCGATAACACTCAACATTGACGGAAGCTTGCAAACATATACTAAAACGGTTAGGAAGAATAGTGGGGCGCGTCTTCGTGGATTGCACTATCTGTAGCTCCTGTAATTTTAAAAACTTTTCTGAGCGCTTATTTGACGCGATGGATGACATAAATACAACAGTACCTACATATATATATATATTTGGCTAAACGTAAAATAATTGCCATTTAGCGACGCCAGCATTTTGGTAGAGGCACAGGATGCCTTGCAGAATCCTCTTGGGGAAGTACCACACATTTTTTTTAAAATTAGGAGTTACAAGACGAGCAGGACATGTGCCTGATGTTAACAAACATGCCTGCCACATAACAGCACAGTGACAACCAACTATTGGAACATGAAGAGTCCAAATCATTACCTAGCACCGCACTGCGCTCGTGACCCAGAGATCTAAGATGTTATTTATCTAAGGCCTGTAATTTCTCTGGAAACATTGCCCTTCAAACCGGAACACAGTAATGTTTGCACATCACTGCTTGGCGGTAGAATAACTGGCAAAGGTGTGGTACTTCCCCAGGCGGACTCTGCCAAGAGTCCTACAACTACTATTTTTTATCTCTGGGCGACGCCGACGGACACAGTGCAGTGATTGGGAATGATTTGGACTCTTTCATGTTCCAATAGCTATGGAACACTATACTGATTAGGGCAGATATGTGTCCTGCTCGTTTCATCACTCTCTCACTCTATACCCACTTCTGAAAAAAACATGCTGGGCTTGCTTCTGATTGGTTACGGCATATTCATCTTAATTACCTTTAGACCTCCATCGGTCTATGAATAATTCAAATGTGCTTAGTGTAAGTAATTAGGTTTGCAATTAATTGTAGTTTTATTTGTAACTAGCAGTGCCCCGCGGTGTTACTTGAGTAGTTCCCTTTCCCGTTGTTCCCATTATTTTTTCGGGATAAAGATGTGTTCTACCAGTCTATTATCTATCTGTATTCCAAATTTCATCCCAATCCGTTCAGACGTTAGGACGTGATTGAACAACAAACATCCGAATATCCAAACATCCATACAATGACATCTATAATATTAGTGGGATTTATAATATTTGTGGGATTTGTAATAACAGTGGGATTTTGTTGCGATAAAAAAAGCTCTGCCCTTAAAAAAAATATAAGATAAAGAAGCAAAAATACTCACCAGTAGAAGGGGGAATCTGTAAGGTCCTATAAGAACCGTCACCTTCGAGTCTCTCTAGATAGTAATCCCTTGACATATTCGGATTGCCTCCCATACAGGGGATTTGCATCTTCACTGTCAGCTTCTCCCAGTTGAGGTTCTCTACAAATTTGCCAACCACCTCTGATAGGTTTTTACGTTCCTGTAGAAAATATTGTGTAAACTTTTTTTTGAAGTTTCTGTGTTAAGCAATAAGCCTGGATTAGGGGTACATTTTGTCTGAGCAGAAACCTAAAACTGGCTGGCAACTAAGTTTACTTCTACGGTATGTAAACTCATACAGAGAGTAAAAGACTGAAGGAGTTTGGTCAGATGTGAATGATGGAGTCAATATTTTACTAGCCCTTTGGCGTGTCCTCCTGGGTTAGTATTTTTTGCCAGGTACATAGGCAAGCACTAATGTGTTCCGATTTTGAGGGTTATATTAAAACTAGCTGTTAACCGCGACTTCGTCCGCGCGAAATAAATACTAAGGTAACTCAGACAGTACCTAATTGTATACCCATAAACATTTTCGGTTACTAAAACAGCATTATATAATATAACAATTTTATACAATTTCATCAAAATCGGTTCGGTTGTTTAGGTGTGAAAGCGTAAGGGACATTCGTTCCCCATTTCAACTCCAATTTCATCCCCATACAGGTCGAAATTACAAAATTGCTAGAACAACATTTATTTGCTTCATGTCAAGTATGAAAATATACAAAGTTTCATGGTTTTATATTCAACGATTGGGAGCTTCCACATTGACATTCATCCCCCATTTCAACTCCACTTTCATCCCCATACAGTTTGAATTACAACATTTCTAGACCAAACATTTAATTGCTTTGTGGCAAGTCCCTATATACAGAGTTTCATCGTTTTATCTTCAACGATTGGGAACTTCCATATTGACATTCATCCCCCATTTCAACCCCAATTTCGTCCCCGTACAGTTGGAAATTACAAAATTGCTAGAACAAACATTCGTTTGCTTCGTGTCAAGTGCCTATTTACAGAGTTTCATGGTTTTATCTTCAATGGTTGGGAACTTCCATATTGACATTCATCCCCCATTTCAACCCCAATTTCACCCCCGTACAGTTTGAAATTACAAAATTGATAGAACAAACATTTAATTACATCGTGTCACGTGTCAAGATACAAAATTTGATAACTTTGAAAATTACGAATATTCATACAACTGTTCATCCCTTGTTTCACTCTCTTAGGGGTTGAATTTCGCAAAACCTTGTCTTAGCGAGCGCCTACGTGCTAAAAGGGACCTTCATGCAAAATTTCAGATTCCTAGCATTTGTAGTTTCTGAGATTCCTTGATGAGTGACCTTTCGCTTTTAAATATATAGAAGATAATAGCAGGATATTGTGCTGTTGTTACGTGCAGGCAGTAAAAAAATATTATTCTATCAACCAAGTCTACCTACATAATTAGCAGAGATGTATAATAAGTGTAGGTTTGCTGATGTGTTACAATTATTTCCAACTAACAACGCTTTTCGGTTTTACTCGCATATTTCCCGATTCCGTTATTATTTGAGTTAAAAATTAGGTTTATGTGTTATTCCAGACTATTGTCTATCTATGTACCAGAGTTCATGCAGATCTTCAGTAGTTTTTTCGTGAAATAGAAACATCTATACATACTCACAACCTTTCACGTTTATAATATTAGTAAGAAGGCAAGTCAGTCGAGATCTGGGCAGTGTTACGGTCGTTACGGCAGTGCCAAATCAAATATAGGTATATCGAAGTGTTCAAGTGATTATACAACAAAGCCACCATGTCTATCCGTCTTCATTGAGGTAATATTACGTAGTAATAATTTCTCAAAGTCCGTCTTCAGGAACAGCACAAATCCGATGTGAAGATCATTGAAGGAGGCCTATGTCCAGCAGACGTTTGCAGACTGCAGATGAAGAAGGCAAGGACGATAATTATGTAGGTTAATAAAAGAAAGATGAACCTGTTCATTCACAAGTGAAAACTCGACACACTTTGAGTCTCCTGACCCATTTTCTGTTTGCGTCTTATAGTGCAGCAAATTCCAGATGCCTAGCGCCTGGGAATCGTTAAAGGTGAGGCCTTGTGTGAACTCCTGGCAGCTGGGATGCTTCTCCGACTTATCGTGGTGTTCGTGCTTGTCATGTTTCTCATGTTCCTTTGCAGGTAGCGCTGCTGCTGTTAAAGTCAGCACTGAAAAGTAAAAACATAAAAAGGAAATATCAAGGGCTACATGCTTGACTTGTTGTTGTTCTGCAGTTTTTACGTAACTTTTTTTCCGTAAGTACCTACCCTTTGTAAGTATTATATAATATGGATGAAATCTGTAAAGTTGTTCTCAAGATATGGTATAGCATAAGCAACCCATTAAAGATTCCCGCTGCCGGGATTCGGGGGCTTTCTCTGGCAGGGAGACAAGGCCCGAAGTTAAGGCCACTTTGGCCAAGGACGGACAGACGACGAAAAATCTTGAACTTGAACTGCGTCGGTTTTTTCGTCATGTTTTTCTTCACTGTTAAAGTCAGTGGTGATGACAAACGTGTACATTTGCACTTGGAAAAATACGCAGGGTGTAGGCGGGACTTGTACTCTCGACCTCATGATTGTGAATTTAAGTTTTAACTACTACGCCACCACGCCTTCTATGATATGGGAAATGCTATTTATGTAGAAAGATAATTACCTATATATTATCTATTCTATGCCTATATATAACTTTTACTATAAATACAAAACAAAAGAAAATACTTCTGCAGGAGAACAAATACAATAACTAGTGTTATCTGTAGGTCAATCATGAGTGACAGTATTTTAGAACAACGTAGCAGAACTAGAAGTAATCAATCCATTCATTTTTAATAAGAAACGTATAGGACGTTTATTTATGTAACCTTTTGAGTCTTTGAGACTCGACGGAATTATTACATAGCAGTGACCCGCGGTTCTACCCGCACAGTTCCCGTTCCCGTCGTTTTTCCGTCAATAAGCAGCCTATGTTATTCCTGACTATAATCTAACTATGTTCCAAACTTCAATCCATTTAGAAGTTCCGACGTATTTGAACAGATACACCAAAAGTTATGCCTTAGTCATTGAACTCTTAAAACACTAAGAAGCGGCACGCGCTCATCTACGATCTCAATGTAAAATCAGGTGACGTGTCCTGATTGAGTCTCAGTCGCAACAGGAGCCACAAGTTGAGTGGACGTTCGCTAACAATTCAAAAAAATCCGATATGAGCCGTAATAATGTCTTATTCTGCTTTTGCAAGGTGCACAAATAGTTCAAAGACCAAGAACAAGTTCCATGGTATCACTTTTCATGCGTAAGTACACAAAATCTTTAATTATTTCCATAACAGTTCAATGATTACATCTAAAATTATTTTTCTGTTGTAAACAATTTTACAATTGGCAATTTCTAAAAAGATACAGATATACATACAGCGTAAGAGTGCAACACGACCGGCGATATGTTAGTTGCGGCTATTTTGTCTCTTTCACGCCAGGGCATTTGTATGTCTTTCTATTCTTGTCGAAAAAAATATCTAAACAAATATGATGTATAGCTATCTCATTTGCACCTACTGCCTACTTGTCATGATGTCTTTGTCATTCATTCAAACGTCTCTCACGATGCAAGTGAAGCTGTGTGCACATTGCGTATACTTGTGTGAGATTTTCGGCACATTATGCTGTCTTTATATTAGAGCGTACCTTATCTTCGTTTACTTAGTTTCATCAAAGGCCTTAGTAGGATGTGCAGCAGGAAAAGTTCACAAGTGGTTTAAGGAATGCTCTGGTTACAGTTTTTTAGTGAGATTAGGTTAGTAGGCCAAAGTTAGAAAGTAGAGCCCGCTAGAAGATAATTGCCATAGGTTCTTTTATACAAAATGTTTAAAAGCATAAAGAGTTAGGCTGAATAGTGAATCAAGTGAAAGGACTATGCAACAGTAGACCACTTGACTGATTATAATGAATTTTTACATATTACCCGTCAAGCGGTGCGAAATCCAAATCGGTTCGTTGCCGGATATGACACATCATGTGAAAAAAATAACTAAATCTACCCTCAAAAATTATGAGGTTAGCTTAGACAAAACAGATGATAAGTAAAGGTTTAACAATTAAAAAGTTTTCGCGGCAGCGGAAAAAAAAACTATAAACTAGTAAAATAAATGAATAGAATTAGTCTTAAAATTGGCATTTGGTCACGAGTTAATGCTCAAACAAACCCCATTTTTTTAATAACGGAAAAAAATGAAGAGATAAATAATTTCACTAAAGGTATGTTTCTAGAACAGACAATAAAATATAATATTCAAAGTATACAGAAGAAAATTACCTGAAAGCAGAAGGAGTAGAGTGTAAGTCATGTCGTCGGCGTGTCTGGAGCGGACTGCGGTAATGATCCGAATGACTCAAGGAGCGAGTTGATTGTTAGGACGATTTATATTAGCAACATCCCTTCAACTGACGAACCATTGGATGCGGCATTTGGACTTCTAAATTTGATTTAATGTATGTTTTTGTATGTACATTTGTACCATACTCAAATAATGAACATAAAAAAAACAATAACGGCACTCTTCAATGTTCAAACGGTGGACACTGGCAAAATTGCGGTGATATTACCGAAAGGAAGCCATAAGAAAAAGAAGATATGTATGTACACTACTACGTATTTGCGTAAGTAGATATAGCTAGAGTGTTTCATTATTATACGTAGAGTGATGTGACAAACAAGCTTTGCGTCTGAAGGATTCACTCAATAGGGTACAATCCTCAAAAAAACTAAGTAGCCCGTTAGTTAGATTACCAAAAAATATTGAACACGTATTTTTTCTTTTGTTTCACATACAAAAAATGACGAAGATACAGCGCTTCGAAGTTTCGTGTGACGTCACTTGTGAGTACGATTTTTACTCACGAGTGACGTCGCGACCCCCCACTCTCGAAGTTTTATGGTCTATATCTTTGACGATTTTTAATATTATGAAAAAACAAAAAATACGTGTCCAATATTTTTCCATGATCTAGCTGACGGACTAATTAGGATGGTGTATATTTGACCCAGTCCGGTACCCTATTGTAGAAAAAATTGCAAAGTTTCTATTGTATTTGGCGTAGCATGATTTGTATGATGAAATCAAATTCCCTCATAATAATTCTACTGCGAATCCCCCTCAAATTCAATTTACAAGTATAGTTCCTAAGTAAGGAATTGCAGATAATAAATTTGTAATAACTGTTGCTCCTCAAAATGATATTTGTCCTCAAGGTAGTACATAACCTATAAATGCTGTTGCTATAAGTAAAAATAAAATAATTACCCCTACTATTCAAGTATATTTTAAATTAAAAGATTCATAATAAATTCCTCGTCCAATATGTAAATAAATGCAAATAAAAAAGAATGATGCCCCATTTGCATGTAAAGTTCGAATTAATCAACCGTAATTTACATTTCGACAAATGTAATTAACACTATAAAAAGCTAATTCAATATTTGCTGTATAATATATGGTTAAAAATAATCCTGTAATGATTTGAATAATTAAGCATAAAGCTAATAAAGATCCAAAATTTCATCAAGATGAAATATTAGAAGGAGATGGAAGATCAATAAGAGATCCATTAATAATTTTAATAATTGGATGTGTTTTTCGTAATGTATTAAATTTTTTAGTTGTCATATGTAAAATAAATTTATAATAAATTAATTATTTATTTTAAAAAATTACATTGATCGTAAAGGACCATAAAAAATATTCGTAATTTTAACAATTGCTATATTGTCCTATGTCTGGGTGTTTCTATGGATATAATCTTATCTTAATATATATAAATCTCCTGTCACGATGTTTGTCCGCGATGGATTCCTAAACTACTTGACCGATATTAAATTAAATTGCCACACCGTGAGCAGTCTGGTCCAACTTGAATGATAGGATAGTTTTTATTTCGATTAATAGTCTTTAAATGACAATATCCGAGCGCAGCCGGAATGGGCCGCTAGTATAAATATAATTAAATTGATTTATATTTTTCACACAAGCAATGATAAGTATTAATTTACAACTTTGTAAGTATAATACGAGTGGCTATCTAGCTTCCATAGCTTTGCTTAATTTGGGCTTAGATGACGTTGAAATGTCGACAAATATAATATTATTTTTAAGTGATTTTTAGAAATAAATATTTAATGGGCTTAAGTTTTTATGGACTTGTGTGTAAGATTTGAATCCTGCAAATAGTTTTTCGTTAAGCATTCCGAGGATTTACTACAAAACCAGCGAGTACAGAGCATACCTTCCAAAATTCTGGACACGCTTCCAACTGACATCTTCCTGATTATCTCTAGACATTTATCGATTTTATGGTTAATCGAAATGGGTTTAGTGTAAGTAGTAAAAAATAAAATATGTATTAATATTGGTGGAAATTTCACACACAACACCATCTAGCCCAACTAAGCAAAGCTTGTGTACTATGGGAGCCAGATAGCTGATATAATACTTATATTTTTTTAAATACATAATTATTTATAACTACATACTTAGTAGGTAGTTAGATATGTAGTGTAGCTTTTATTGTAATCAGGTTTTGTCAACAAAATGTATGGCCTTCTTCTAAAATTAGTTATTGTTAGCATAAATAAATTCAAAATCAATGGTATGATAATAGGATTATTCCTATTCTTATAACCAAGCAGAGCCTTTATCAACAAAACTTAATTAGAATGTAAACTACACAACACGACCAGACCTGCCTAACTAGGTAACACCGAGTAGGTCTGACTTATCCATAAGACGATGAAATCATTGATTAAACATACTACCATTCGGAAGCGCATCCAGAATGATAATGTTATTATTACGCTGAATGGCAATGCTTAAGCTTTGAACCAAATGAAAGCCAGTATTTTGGTAAGGCGTTGCGTCAACCAAACGCTCTGAAAGGTTTATGAAAATGAGATGAGCTCCCGGATTCCACAGACCCAATACACATTTATGATTTTCTAACATTTATCTTCAAGTAAGCTGTATCCATCCATTTGAAGTGCGTTGGTGTAGCTGATGAGTGGACTCGTAAACAGAATAACTAGTTGTTTCCTGTCACGTTGTCCTTTGGAAATTGAATCATCTGTTCTCTTATTTCGTTTTTCCTTTTATTTCGCTATTTTCGGTATATTCGTCTTGCGACGAATAAAATTTCTTATCGGAATCGTTTCACTAATCCGACTTCCGATATTTATGTTAGCTAGCTACGTCCTTAACTTACTATGTGAATTTATTCGAGACAAAAAGTAGAAATGTACTAGAATTAATATTAAAGTAAAAATACATACATATGTATTATATGTGTCTGGGTGTGTCTATGTATAATAAGTATGTATTTAAAACTATATAAGTATTATATCAGCTATCTGGCTGCCATATTACAAGCTATGCTTAGTTTGGGGTCAGATGGTGTTGTGTGTGAATTGTCCTCCAATATTTATGGTAAAGTACAAGTAAGTTTTTTTGAGTTTATTTAATAAAAGAAACTCACTCTATTTTTTTTACTTCTGAATTATGAAAACTATTTATTAGTTAATATATTATTTATTATTTAGTAATTGTATAATAATATTATATGCTGTATATAATCGCTAATCTTATAGTTGGAAAGGAAATTGTATGATGAAGGTAAAGATATAATCCAGACAACCTTGACCATGAACATGAATGCTCCATGAAACTACAGCAAACGCTCATATTATATTCTCATATCATTTTCTTATAAAATACTTCGTGAATATATCAAATAGCTGTGTGGCACTGTTCTATGTTATGGGTATGGTATATAGAATTTAAGACACTAATGTAGCTATCTAATCCCACTAGTTCGCCCAAGCATGTTACCAAATAACTTCACACGTAAATAAAGCAAAGTATTTACGTAAGTATGTTATAGCAAACGCGACGATGTTCAGAGTCTAGTGTTTTCACAATAACTATTAGTCATGGCGTTACGTCCCTTGTGTTTTCAAGTATGATTGGTATAATATTACCGTTGGACCGCCAAGACGTCCTGTGCGTGTGGTTAAAAACAAAACACGCGCTCGTTGTCCTGCGCTCGCGCATTCAGCTCGTGCAAATTGACTACCCTTTTTACAGTTAAATTGGATTTAAATGCAAAGAGTGAAAGGTGGGTTTCGTTTGAAAACAAGGTAAATGTGTATTTCTTTTACGGGGGGATGCGGTTGTGCGCACGCGTCGTATTCAATGCTTCATAGGGATCTTTTGTTGAGTAAAAGGTAGTGGTGACACCTGTCGTCCCTTTATTAATCTTTCAATCGCTAGTTGTCCTTGAGCCTTAGGTTTGCAGGTTAATATATTATTTACTTTCGTTGGCCTTGAAACACGTTATTTCTTTAGCTGTAGGGGAAGGCCGGGCGTAGTGGATAGCCTCCCTCGATTATTTTAAAATGACGCACTCGAGTGTGCTCCTGTCACGCTACAAGGTGCTCCCTGTATCCCTCAGTCGTAAACAAGTAAAAAAAGCGCGGGACACGCGTCGTTTGAAAAAACATATCTTACGACTTTTCAGGGTACGTAATTATGTATTTACTCATATGTATTTGTATAGTGTGAATCATGGACGTATAAAGAAAGTCGGACGTAGTCTCGCTAAAACAAAAACTGTGTCCATCTAGTCGGCCACATAATATGCACGTGTGCGCTGTCACATACAGGCTGGCACGCATACATCAGTGGGTCATTACACACGCTACTTGTGTATATGTGTGCGTGTCAGCCTATCAGCGACAACCTGACAACGCACACGTGCAAATGTGGCCGACTCTAGTGACACAGTTTTTGTGTAAGTGAGACTACGTCCGACTTTTTATACGTCCATGGTGTGAATGTATTGTCTTGATTTCATCTTCAAAGTGCACAATTTCTTGAACAAATACTGATAGCTTTACAGTTACTTTTTTTAAAGTTTTTTTACTACTTAAACTTTATGATTTTAGATTTTGTTTTAAGTTACTTTAAACTAAAGAGGTACCTACTCCTCAAGCAAAGGGAACACGTGCAAAGTGGACAACATATTATTCACTTTACCCAATAGGTTTTCTTTTCACCCGGTATTAATTTTATGGGCTTTTAGTTAGTTTTCCTGTCCTTGTATCGGCCAGTAGACACAGATCAGAAAATAGTTACTTCGTCAGTAGATATAATGTCTGTTTGTATGTCTTGCTTATTGTTGATGGTTTGATAAAAGAAAAAGAGAGACCAAGCCAAATAGAGTGAATACAGTAGGTATGATGCTTAAAACTAAATCAAAGAATTTTTATTCAATGGGAAAAAAATTAGCTGACGTCATTTCTGGCACTTAATGTGGACAAAACTAAAATTATTAGTAAGTAGGAACCTTTCTGTTTTTGCTACGAAACTTCACGTCCACGCTCTTTGCGAGCTGCTGTGGCACTCAACCTTACCGCACCATCACACAAGACTTCCTTATATGGGGACTCTTTTACTGCTAAGGCTGTCCGTTTGTGGAACGCTTTGCCGTCCTCTGTGAGACAGTCGCAGTCCTTGAGCGTTTTTAAGGGCAAAGTAAAAGGTTTTTATTTATCACAATGCAAGACTGTTGACACTAGCAAGTTGTAAGCAAGTTGTAGCACTATTGTTTTAAACTTGTTGTAATTGTTTCGTGTTACTGGCTGTTTTTAAATCACTGTTCATAATATCCGCACTTTTATTGTCTTAGTATAGGTAATTATTTGTTGTTATCACATATTTATGTAAGTCTTAAATATTATGGAAGCATGTTCATTTTTTTTTATTGGTGAATATGTATTATTTTATTTTAGGAATATATGTTCAATAGTTTTTGAATAAATGTCGTTCGTCCCTGTTTTTATTTGTCTGTAGGCTTTTTTCCTTTGTGATGGTTGCCTGGAAGAGATTGCTCTTAGCAATAAGGCCGCCACTTGTGGTACTAGTTCATAAGTATTTCACTGTAATTTTATTAATTTGTTTGTATCACAATAAAGAGTTTCTATCTATCTATTATTGTGTGCAATGCAGCCGGATCATTTGTTTCTCCGTTCACAATATTAGCGAGTAAAAGAATTCAAGATCGCCTGTTGGACTCATTCCTGAGATCCAGCGAACCTGATGCACATCAGGGCGGGTAGCTGGAGAACTTTTTTGGAGAACCTCCAATTTTTAGAGACTATAACTAATTTTTATTCTGGTCTCCATTCTTAACTCAATTTTTGTGGGGCTAGTTTAGCCTAATTAATTATTATATACTTACCGTATATTCCCTTTATCCTATAATCCGATCCACTTTGCCTGGTGGGTTGGGCAAAACGGATAGTGGTACCAATTTTAATATGGTACATACCCATTAATGTTAGGTTAGGTTAGTATGGATGTTTATTTGGATGTTTGTAGATTATTAGAAACAGTTTAATAAATACAAGTTCAAATACAGTAAAAATGTTTCGTCTATCTATATCGGTATCGTTCCAATATCCAGCCAAAAGTTAAGGTGACCGCTTTGCCCGGCTTTCCCCAACTGTGTTTTTTTCATGAATTTTGGTGTGATTTTTAGTACCTATGACATTTATGATTTATTTTTTATTAGTGACATTTAACAGTTCATTTCAGGTTCAGGGTATGCCTTTGTATATTGCCTACTGGACTAAGGGCTTTTGGAGAAGAAACAGAGTCCTACTAACCTAAACTTGTCAACTAACTATAATTAATACTTAAGCACATTTGTAGAGCCCACGTGAAGTAGTCGGTATTACTTCTTATACTCATGTCTTTTACTCCGGATACTTACTTATAGTAGGTATTTAATTAATACTATTTGTATCTATTACTATGTTTGTAGGTACTTATTATGGTTACTTTTCTTGACGTCTCTGTTAGTAGCGTATAAATGTAATGACGTCGCTTGATTAAAAATTGTCATTCGCACTTGTTTAAATTTGAAAAAGGAACTCATATTTTTTCGCGGCTTTATTTTTGTTCTATCCCAAAAAATAAGTTTATTACACTAAGTGCTAAGTGTAAGCACTCTTTGACTGCCCTAGTGGCTCATTTAATAAAAGTCTGCCTGCGAAACCGTAGGTCGTGACTTCAATTCCCAGCCATGCAAATATTTGTGTGATGAATATAATTAATACTTGTTGAGTGTCTGTATGTTTCTATATTTAATAGGTATGAATAAGCACTATTTTATGAGTATCATATCTGCTATCTGGCGCCCATCTTCTACATATAGTACAAGCTTTGCTTAGATAAATTGCTTAGTAGGTACTAAATAATGTTGTGTGAGAAATGTTCTGCAATATTTCTTTATTAACTACCTATTAACATCCCGCAGCTTCACGCGATTAGTTTCCCATACCGTTATTTTCCTGGAATAAAAGTAGCTTACACCAAGCTACATTCAGATACCTTCAGTAGTTTTTGCTTGATGAAAACTTTCGCATTGATAATAATAAATAATAAATAATAATAAATATTGGTGGACAATTCACACACAACACCGTCTGACCCCAAACTAAGCAAAGCTTGTATGATGGCGGCCAGATAGCTGATATAATACTTATATAGTTTTAAATACATACTTATTATACATAATGATAGTAAAATTAAATTAAATCACTTAAATTGAACATTCATCACCCTACGTATTGAGATCTATACGATTCGCAGTCACACTACTTCGATATCACAAAAACGTCACAACGACATAACAAATCCAGATCTCGTCCATTTTTTATCCGACAAGTAACATTGGCAACATCGCCATAATTTCGCCATAACTATCGACGTCCTCTGGCCGTGTTCCCGTCCGCGGTATCAGGCATGCTCGGCGGCGGGCCGGTGGGCGGCGACGGGCTAATCTGCACAGATACCACCGCCACATAAACTGAGGACACGTGGGAGCTGACAATGGACACGGTAATACCTAAACCTGATACTTTTACTGCAGAAGGATGCTCACATAAACTTATATCCAACTAATATTATAAATGCGAAAATTCCGATGTTCTGATGTTTGGATGTTTGTTGCTCAATTACGTCGGTACGTTTGACTAGATCGGGTTCAAATTTGGTTATAGTCTGGAATAACACAGGCTATTTTTTATCCTGAAAGTAACGGGAACGGGAACTACGCGGGTAAAATCGGGTGGCGCTGCCAGTACTATCTTTATAGAAGCGAAAGGTCACTCATCCCGAAATCTCAGAACCTACAAATGTTATGAGTCTCAAATGTAGAATAGCTGAGCACTGCGGTGTAAACCGGGATTGGAAATTGTTAATTTATATAATCGAAAAATTTTTTTCTTGAAATATGATTATGTAAGGTTTCCGTCTCATTTACAAACCCGAATATAACCTTTTTTTTGTTTTTAAATAAAGAGTGACGAGACGAGCAGCTCATGTGACTGATGGCAAGCAACATGCTTCCCATATCAGCACAGTGACACGCAACTATTGGAACATGAAGAGTCCAAATCATTACATAGCACTGCACTGCGCTCAATTTGATTGATTCAATTCTATTGTATAATTCAAACCTGGATTACAATAAAAAAAGGCAACTGGAATATACTGCGCAAAATATCACCATCAACGACACCAAAGGAAAAAATATATCTTTCTGTTGTAATATGTCTAAATGCAAGAATTAATGAAGCAGGACAATTAAACTTTCGATTTATTTTAAAAATCAAATGACATTAAACGCGTAATATAATGAACTTCGAATCAGAACAAAACATTGCGATCAACTGATTCGTTGCCACAAATAATTGTAGGGGTGCTACGCAGGTGCTGGCCCCAACACCTGCTTCAACCCCAAGGAATTAGCAAAACCATTCCAACTTCATTACAACCCTGACATTAGCAGTCAATGCTCTCTTCCTATTGTCCAGATATCCCGGTGTTTTAATTACTGACCTTGTACCATGAGGTGATATCGTAAAACAATTGACGCTCAATGTTTTGTGGATCACGATTGAAGATCTTAACCCGGGGTGATATGGGTCATAGTCGTGGTGTATAAATGTTAGACGTCATTTGAATGGAACAATCATGGTAAGAAGAACTCATGGTACAGGGCCTGGTCTTTGAGTTAATGTAATCAAAGGCCGATGCATCATCGCTATCGTCCCGCCTTGGTTTGATTAATATTTCTAATGAGTGCCGGTGCCAAACGAGTTAATTAAGCATTCGTTTTTTTAGGAGTGGGTGCGCACGTTAACGTAGTAAGGATACTTTTTGGGGCACGCATGATCGAGTACATCCCTAAAGGTTCAAACAAGTTATGATCAGTTTTTGATTGAGTTGGATAATTAGGCTCAATAAAAACTTCCGTGTCTTTTTAAGTGTTGAAGTAATTGCACATCGTGTAGAATATAATCATAAACATAAAAAACACAAGTAATTTTTTTTTTAATCGCACTTAAGTCTAAAATTATTGATACCAAGGATCTTTAATATTACATTCTCTTTGATCTTTAATGAGTTGGTGTCATCGAAAATGTCTTTTGCTTATTTAGAAGATATTTACCCCGACGTTAAAATTCTATAGTGAATCTCCCACAAGTGGTAAATTTAGATGAGTTTATTCGTTCTTTAAATAGATCCACAACAATATACGTCATAATCTGCCACTCTGCTAGCAAAATTGTAAAAGCTTTGTAGAGCAAAGATAATGAATCAACGTCAATTACAATTTCAGTAAATACTCACAAAAAAACTGACGGACGAGATATTGTAAGTCAATTGTTTAGCGTTTAGAAGAATCCATGGCCCATGTTCAGTACATGGACCATGGATTCTTCAATCAGATTGCCCCGCACCATCGTTCCTAGATGCGGCAGCGTGTCCGGAGGTGCCAGTGGTGGCACCAACCAGTAAACGCGCACATCAATCACCGCTTTGAGCCGCCGCCGCCGGCTAATGATTGAAACGAAGGCTGGCCCTCTCGTGCACTCTGACCGCGGCCGAAATTAAACCCTTCCGAACTGACACCTTTGAAGGACTCCAGTAGTTACGCTATTAGCGTCAAATTTTATTAATAGTTGCGTCCCATAGTTTTTTCAGCTTCCAGCAGGATAGATCATTTTTTCATCTCAATTCATTTAAGAATCTATCTGATGCCAAACTTTATTTTAAGCTAGCACGGTTTTTCAATGTTCTAGTATTATAAACGAGTCATCTATATATCGATGCAATGTCATGCGCCATGTATGAATATTCCGTTATAAATTAATTCAAAAAGGTTAACATTGTAACTTAGCTTAAGACGTTCTCAGTTATTTGGGCTTTCATATAGACTAGGTGTTTTGTCGTTCGGAAACAAAAATGAACTATTCACTATTCACTTCTAGAAAAAATTCGGCATGTAATTATTTCAACCAATTATTGAGAATTATTATGAAAGTAGCCGACATAGCTCGAAGAGTTAGCTGAAGTGGCAATGGGCAGGCCACATCGCTCGCAGAACTGACAACCGATGGGGAAGAAAGGTTCTCGAGTGGCGACCACGAACCGGAAGACGCAGTGTTGGACGGCCTCCCACTAGATGGACAGATGACCTCACGAAGGTCGCTGGAAACCGCTGGTTGCAGGTTGCGCGGGACCACTCGTTGTGGAAATCTAGGGGGGAGGCCTATGTTCAGCAGTGGACGTCTTGCGGCTGATGATGATGATGATGATTGAGAATTAATAATTTCTTCATTATAATAAATTTATTCATATAACATCATCAAAAAAGTTTTAAGTATCTATGTAGTTGTATAACAATTTTTCGGAGTGTATGTGGGCACAAATTAATAAAAACATAAAATTTACGGGATATTCATTGCGATAAAATAGCTGCAGTAGATATGTGGCGCTGTATTGTTATGGGCAGGCGTGTTACTTTGTTGCTTAACATCAAGCGCGCGCCTTGCTTGACTATCTAAATTACACACAAAATATACACCCTAAATACACTAAGAAAACCTAAGTAGAGTCGTAAATCTTAAAAGTATTAAATTACCAATTTCTAGACCAGCAGCAAATGCTATTGATAGGTTATGATCTAAAACAGCCTTGGGCTTGTGCCTAGTAGCATTTAATCTTCTACCAAACAAATCGTACAAAAACTCTGAAATATGACAAATGGCGGGTATTAGTTCGAATCAAAACAGTTTATTCTTCAAAACTAGTGGGAACGATGAATCTCAAACATTATCAATCATTTTCTGCGCCGCCGCGGGCAGCCCGGATTTAATTTGATAAAACGCAATTAGCTACCATAAAGAAATCTAATCTGAGGCGGCTTCATTTTTGATGCTCATATTTTTTCATATTGCTCCACTTTGACCGCGTAAAATAATTATTATAAAAGAAGATTATGATTATGTTCCTACTGGATAATAATCTATCGTACAAAGACTCCAGTCAGCGTGCGCTGAAAGACAGTAGAGGAAAGGAGTCATTTTTTTTTATTAAACTCATGAGTAACTCACGGGTAATTAGATAAATAAAGTCGATCGATTCAAGTTTTTCTTTTTTTTTTCTTATTTTTCGACCAAATACGTTAGCGATCGCGTGTGTGCATTCTCCTTGAACTTGGACAGACCAGCCCTCCTACCGCCTTACTAAAACGGCTTTGGCTTAGCTATTGCTGTCTCTATCACTTCAAACTAAAAGAAAAGAGAGAGCAACGTCAAAGCTATGGCCGTTTCAGTTAGGCGGTAGAACCAGTCCAGTCCAGCCCGACTTACGTTTCAGCCACATTCAGAGGCATGTGGCTGAAATGCATTTTTCAAGGAGTCCTGTTTTCTATTTAATTCTATTTAATCTGTTTCAAGAAAAAGTTTTAACATTATTTTTATTTATTCGTATTTACATTGCATACTCAAATTCGACGGTAAATGTTACTACTGCGAATAAAAAGTCGGTTAAAAACGATACCGATTTGCAAGATATGTCCGCCTAGACCTAGACTAAGTATAGGTATTAGTAGGTGTCTTTGTCTGTTCATTTTAACTCGGCATTTTAATATAAGATATGTTTTGAATGTGTTAGCAGGCACATTATTGTAGGTATGAAATTTCATTGGATAACATTCGAGATAAACATTTTATCTACCGATCAAATTTCATGTTAGTCTGTATAGAGCATTTTTATACGTTTCAGACGATTTCGTGCGCTTTATCATTCTTTGCCTACTAATTCAATAGTCATATCTGTGTTGTCGAGTCATTCCAGTGGCACTATCAAGTGGAAAGCGCTGCGGGGTCTAATGTCTAATTCAACCGCTACCAACAGGTGGCAGCAGCGCGCCTTTTCAACCTGACAGACGCCATTGCCTTTCCGTCAAAAAGCCGCGAATAAAATTAATGATCCCCAAGCCTTAATGACGATTCACGACGCCGCTCCATTGTGCCCGTAATACAACAATTATTGAGATCATTTATTAAGTTTATTGATCTTTTAACTTAATCTTTTATTTCGTAATTTAGCTCGGTGCGAGCGCGCGAACTCTGAAAAAAATATCTCATATGCGCGTCGGTTTTTTGGACTATTTTTGTCATTATACCGAGTGATGTGAGCGGTCTTTGAATATAGAGGCAATTACCGCCCCGCATGTGGTTTGATTATGTACGTCGATTCATTCCGTCGAGGCGGCTTTCAAAGCGCCAGTAAAAACGTCTTAAACTCGGAGGCTTTCAGCTTCCGTAGTTAAATTTACAATGATGTCACTATTGTTACCCATTTCTTGATGCCATTAGTTTTTATGGCGTTCGAAGAAGATTGAAGGAATTAAGTCTGCATCATTTGGATGCGGTTTCCCGAAATTGTGTCTTTGTTAATGTAATAACGAAGTCTTGTATGACAAACTAGATTTCCAAGAGAGCGTGTCGTGTGAAGCTCTTAGCTTCGAAGTTTGTCGACGGCGCAGTTTGCGGAGTAAGTAATTAGTTGACAGTTTGCTTTGCCGGCGACGGCTTCTGTAGTAGTTTTAGTAGTTAGCGTCTTATTACTTGTAAGATCACCAACGGTTAAGTCAGGACCACAATTTCGACAATGTTGTGATATTTTTGTTATAATTTTGACGCTGATTAGACTCCTATAATTAAATGTATTGTTTTTATACTTAGGTAGGTCCTACTGTAAAGTAAGTTATTTCACTTGCCAAGTGATTTTTATGTAAGCAATAATAAATTCGTGTACATAATTGTATTTCTATGGCTATATAAAACTTTTTAATTTTTTTTAAATTACTTAGGTTGACAAGTACCTACTCACAAAGAGAAGTTTTGTTTAAAACAAAAAAAACTTTTTTGAATAGAAAAATATCGATTTTATTTCGAAATACATTAAATAGAACTAGACCCAAGTTAAAGATAATCCACAACTTATTAAGACATCTAAATTGTTTAACACTGCACAATATCGTGAAATTTTAGTCGTATCGTCGCATACGGCGAATTAAAAAAAATGGTGTTAACTTCAAAACCAATAAATTAACCTTTTTAATTAGCTAGCACACAATATAAATACACATATTTATATGCACATACGTACGAATGTAAAACATTCATTATTTATCTATTCTAAGTAGGTACAGTACAGTCGCGAATGTAATCATTCAGGTGGAAATTTACCGCAAAATTACTTAACTAGGTATAACTTATATGTTTAGAATGAGTAGCATAAGATGCAATTATTAACGTACTTTAGTGGTCCTCCACTACATATATACGTGTTGTTAAGTACCTTTGTAACAGTGTATAGAAACTACTGGGTTGACCCGGGGGTCTACCACCGAACGAAAAATGTCATAGCTTTGAGGTTTCTCTCTCTTTTCTTTTCGCTTGAAATGATAGAGACATCATTAGCAAAGCGATAGCCGATTTAGTTAGGCGGTAGAAGCGCCGGTTCGTACCTACTTGGTAACCTGTAGACACTTGCATCCAAATGTAATAACGAGAAAATATTGGTTTATTTGTAATTAGGTAGTCAAATGTGTTACCATAATAATCGGAATTTGCTTTCCTATGCCGAACATGTACCTACTCAAAAGCTTGCTAGAGCCAAATACTTGGGCAGAGTCAAATTGAAGTAAGTAGATTTTGTTCCCGTATTTCACGTCAAACGGACTCAAAGCTTTTTAAAAATCAGTTAAGTAAAGTATTGCTATACGGTAGTTAGACTAGTAAATACCTTTCTACTTGGAAAGTGTCTTGGAGGAAATTGTTTTAAGCGATAAATCTGTCAATTACTCTGCAAATTTATTTTGCCCTTTATAATTTTACTAGCTGAATCGTGCGCGCGTTGCTACGCCATCTATTGAAAATTGGTCGTACCAATTCAAATTCAGAACAAATTTGGTTACCTTAGATTCTAATGACGCAACCTTTTAGAAGATAGACACATGCTGTCACGCAACGAAAGCTCTCAAAAAGCAATATTTATTCCCATTTTTACCACATTTTTCATTCATACTCCGCTCCTGTTTATAGTAGCGTAATGTTATATAGCCTATAGCCTTCCTCGATAAATGGACTATCCAAGAGAAAAATAATCTTTCAATTCGTACCAGTAGTTCCCGAGATCCTAGCGTTCAAACAAACAAACAAACTCTTCAGCTTTATAATATTAGTATAGATTTATGATTTCAATGATAACATGTATATTATACAATTCGTAATTACATTTTATTTTCGTTACATTATTAACTACTAGTAGCATAGTAGTGCCCCGCGGTTTCCGTTATTCTCCTGCGATACAAAAGTAGAGTATATGTTATTATTTTGTATTAAAATAAAATTATGTTCCAAAATTTCAACTCGATCCGTTGAGCCGTTTCCATGTGAACGAGCAACAAAGATTCAAACATCTAAACTTTCATATTTAAAATACGCCTTATCTTATACATTTAAACGAGCAATTCTTGTATGTTAACACCTACTTATTTAAGTATAGTATCTTAATCTCCGAAACGGCTCGAACGATTTTCATGAAATTAAGTAAGTATGCAGGGAACGATAAATTGATCTAGCTAGATTTCATTACTAGAAAACGTATTTTATGTTCTTTTTCAGCTTTTTCAGGCAATGTAAAACTCCTACAATATCATTAGAATACAATAGCAAATTTCGCAATTGTATATAATAGGCTAATTAGCTCAGGCGGGAGAAAAGTGATATCGGAATCAGGAAACCCGGTTTGAATCTTGATTGATTGATTGTTCCTATTTTTTTTTAATTTCCTTCTTTTTTTTTAGAATATCTATTACTGGGAGCCCTTTATCTGTAGCTAAGTATATTCAGTGTTTAAACCAAGCAAAGGTCGGTCACCCGATACACCGGGTACTATTATTCATCTATGCTAATATAATCTACTTATAACGCTGAATAGTTTAAATGTTTGAACGCGCTAATCTCAGAAACAACTGGCCCGATTTTAATTTTTTTTTACCGTTGGATACACACGTGATCCCTGAGTGCTCTAAGCTATAGGTAAGTATATATTTTATATGTACCACATGCGAAGCCGGGATGGAACGCTAGTAAGTAAAATAAAATTGTTGGCACATTACCATAGCGGTAGACGGTATAATCGCTAACTTTTAAAGAGGTGTGAATTTCTCTAGATGCATAAGGTTATTTTTATTCTAATACTACCTAAAGTCAAAACAACTAAGCATTTTACAACAAACATTTACGATGGTAACCCATCTACTCTACCCTGTCCTAATAAGTCTGCATTATTGAAGATTATTGAAGAATTGCAGCTGAAGTATTACTCTACGCTCGTTTAAGTACACGGGATTATCTATATGAATTTATCGGTAATCTCCCGCAGCCAGTCCACGATCGACGGAAACGACCGCAATTACTCACGATCGTCTCAGAATTATTGTAATAACCGAAAAGAATCGATCGTCTAACGATCAAGGAAATCGGCGGCCGCCATTGGTCGAGACTCGTCCAATACACGCGCTCTATACCTCGATCGCTGAAGATAAGCTACAGGATAATTACACAACACAATTCTTTTCAGATGTTAAGCTTCCCGATACAAACGTTGAAAGTATTATTAAAACGTCGATTTGAAAGCGAAACGCGTTATTATCGAGCGTTCGTCTAACCATTAGCCGGTGGACCACCGTGGCGATGGCAATAATGGAAATTAAATTTGTTTGTACCTGGCAATACAACTAATTGTAATGTATGATCACATTAGGTGAATGAGTGCTTTTAGAATAATTGCAGATATATAATAGTATTAACTGTGGGAACATAACAAGTACATAAATAGGAAAGTTTTGCCGTCCACTTTTCGTAAACTTAAGATAAGTACGATATAATAGGTACTTACCTACATCGATTTATAGTTGACGCACAACAGACTCGAACGATGAAATTTAACACCATTTTTTATTATTCTTTTTAATTTTGAGCCACTGTGACATCGTATGACCGTATTCTTCATCAAAATTTTCATCCGATTTAAACTGAACGAACATAGAGCTAGAGCTGGAACAAGAGCATTCTTTCTCGATATTTTAGTGTAAACGAAAGATCATTCTTAGCGTTTTCCATATTATATATTCCATAGAATCTTTGCGAACGCAAACAAAACAACGAAAGAATGCTCTACGTTTGTTTACACCAAATGAATTTGATACAGTGGGGATAGAATGATCATTCGCTCGTCTGATGTAAATCGACCTTTATATGAGCGACATTGAATATTTTGAAAGAAACCTAAGACCTAGTCTAGTACTAAGCTCATGGCTTCGCATGTATACTGAAATCTAGGAATGTTCAACATTTTTAGAGATCGATTGAAGAAAAAAAACTAAAAATAAATAAAAAATATAAGTTAACAAATCGCGTTCATTTTAATTTTTTATCGTTCCAAATATGGCACATTTAAATAAGTCAAGTTTCAATTTCGAATAGAATAAAAAAAATACTTGGGGTGTGTCTTGTATTTTGAGATGAATAGTCAATACAGCGGGATTGTATGGATTTTGTTTTTTTTTTAATCTTTATGGTAATTACTACACAGCAAACTTCCCGTCCAAATTTTAAATATATAAAAACGGCTAATAAATATTAATAAATAGTTCAGTTAGATTTGCATGCATTCGATTTGCCTACTTCTCAATTTCAGCCCAGCGTTAGCTTTAATTTTCATAGATGTGTTAAAAAATAACATACTATCATCTCGCATATTTATAACGCAATTAATTAAAATTTTCGACGAGAATATCGACTGTCATTTACTCTCATAATATCAATTATTTCGTGGCGCAAAAGTCGTATGAAAAATGCAATTTTTGTCATCATAAGCACGTAACAATTTATTTTAGAGGACACACTTTGATCTCTTTTGTGGATGATAGACATCGCAACAAAAAAAAAGATAAAATATAAAAAAAATATTCAATATTTGGCAAAAATAATAATTCAGAAATAACAAAAATTTTCACAAAGTTCGCGAAATCAAATTCGGACGAACCAATCCGACATATTATATTATCCAAAATATTTTTTTTCTCTTTCACGCAAAAAGTATCTACAAAAAAAATTTGGTACATAGATAGATGGTCTGGAATAACACATCGGCTATTTTTTATCCCGAGAAATGAACAGCATCGGGAATTACGCGAGTGAAACTGCGGTGCCCTGCTAGTTAATACCTAAATAAAAAACTATACAAAAAACTTGGCAGTTATAGGGACTATTGGTAGAGGTGAAAACTAATAACTCAGAAGTTGATAGTTCACTTTCGATACTACGTGGGTTAAACCGAAAGGCGCTACTAGTCTGGATAAATCTGCAAAGCACTGTCGTCGAAATAAATTTATTTTTCATTATTGTGTTTCTAGTATTTACAACTATATAAGTATTATATCAGCTATCTGGCCGTCATAGTACAAGCTTTGCTTAATTTGAGGTCATATGGTGTTGTGTGTGAATTGTCCATCAATATTTATATATTTATTTATTCTCATTTTACCATGGCCCTCTAGAAATGCGTTGATAGTATTTACAAGTTCACCCATAAATTTCTTTCATTTACGACCGTGACAATGAGCCTCATTAACAGCTCACGAAAAATCTGTGCGTGATGGGACAAAAGAAGTTTTCACTTCAAAAAAATGTTTATAATGTAAAAATTACGAAACCATACAACAACTCGAATAAAAACATAAAATACAAGAAATACACTAGACAATAATTGCGATAAAACTTTAAGCGAGATATTTTAAATAGCAGCCTTATTAGTGTCGCATTTTAGTTTTAAGTTTATCGGCAACGAACAGACAAATAAACAAATATTTCTTGTAATGTTAGTATAGATTACTAGCATCGTGGTCACGTAGGTACGCCGGCTAGTATTAATTTGCCCAGACGTGTTCAACAGCCAGGATAATGCATCTGTAGAAACATATGCTGAGGTATTTCAAACGTAATTGACGTAAGATCGTGTCAATTGTTGTTTAAGGGAATGAATTTTCTTGTAGCACAAAATTAAATTTGCTAAGATATTTTAAAAATATAAAAAAAATCAACCAAATATTGTGTTTTCTCTGCAATGTATTGATTATTAATATTAATTAATGAGTAAAGTCTTGAAGAAAAATATATTATGTAACGTTAAAAATGTATCTATAATCTGCAAATAAAACGGTTTTATAAATTACGGAGCAGAAACATAGACACTGACTGTTAAGCCGGTCCACAAATTCGAAGTCACACGAGCTGTGGGAAGAGCTTGAAGTTTTTTTGAGGGATAATATTCGAAACGAAGTGATCCCTCAGAGAACCAAGGTTACCGACATAGTATAACGCATTAGCAAACTGAAATGGACATGGACCGGTCATATTTGTCGCATAACCGATAAACGTTGAAATGTTCTTGAGTGGTAACCGCGAATGCAATGTAGGTATCGGCAAACGTAGTGTAGGCCACTCTGAGACTAGATGGAGTGACGATAATATTTAACGATGACGTTATTAACATTAAATCGTGTCAATTGTTGTATTTGTAATAATTAATTATTCTTAAAATCTAAACCACCTATACCATTCTTAAATAAGTTTCAGATGTTCGCAAGTTCGCAAAAAAAAACACGTTTGACGGAGATGTAGACAGATTATTTAATTTTCTCAAAATCCCTTGAATAAAAAAAGTACGTTTGTCGCTTGGAAATATTTGGCAGTGCTTAGGTCCGCCTCTTTTTTGTAGGTATATAGCGCAAAAACGCTAAAAATAGCTATGGAACATCAATATAGTATCATACAATGTTAACAATTTAAGCCTTTTCCTTCTGTGATAAAAAACGGTTGAAAAAAACTTCCTCTTGTAACATAAGCCCAGTTTTTAGAGCCTACATTTGTTTCCACTTGCACTAACTGCCACCAAATGGTCCTCGTCATTATTTTGACAGGAGCATTTCAAGTCAACCGCATGTCGTTTTAGTCTTGTAGTCCCCCATAATAAGCATAATTACCTGTGGTTTCACCCACCCTTAAATGATTAAGCGAACGTGCATTCAGCACTGCATCACAAATAATTTCACAAACAAGTCGTATGCGATGATACCTATAGGTATCATTATAATGTGGCGAACAATTACCGTAATTATTTGCCATTTATTGCGATTACAAATTGCCTTGAATTTATTTAATGTCATTTTCTATTGTTGCAATGGAATTATAAACGAGCAGTGTAGTGCCCTTACCAAAGCGGTTACATAGTCCTTACCACGTCAGGGTACTTCTGAATCCTAATCCTAATAATATTATACATTTCGATGCTTGGATGTTTGGGACTTAAACACGTCTGAACTCCCGAACGGATCGGACTGAGATTTGGAACACAGTTACACTTTAACTTGAATGAGCACATAAGCACTTTTATTACTAGAAAGCACTGTATTTGCACGTCTTTGTTTACAATAGAATCTAGAAAGATTCTCCGAGGTACTTTACGCTTTTACGGCACAAAGTGTAGCGTTATGTGGGTATTCCAGAGTTAAAATCTATTCAAGTTCAGCTTGATCCCTTCAGTTCTTACGCAATGATTAACCGCCCACATTCTAATTATCTAAATGCCCAAATATATCAAACGGCGCAAAAATACAACCTTCGGAAGCGGTAATATTAGGTATATTTGAGCCATTTGGTAAAGATATTGGGCCTGAGGAGCGTAGGTACCGGGAGATAATGTCATCTCATTTTGGTTGACGTGACCAAAATGCTGGCGTTTATTGGGTCCAACGTTGCTAGCATTGCCATTCAGCGTAGACATGCCCCCAGCATGCTGGGCACACTTCTGATTAACAGTGGGCTTGAGTATCTTGGTCATCTTTAGACCTTCATTGGTCTATGGATAATTCAGATGTGTTTAGTGTAAGCAGTTAGGCTTGTAGCTCAGTGTAGTCCGCATTGTATTTTAGTTTTAGTCGTGATGGCTTATAGTATTATTATTAGTATGTAGCAAACGTCCGTTTTCACAACCGTGAGTCGTAAGGCGGCTTCATTGGCAAAAACAATATCTTCATGGCAACCGTAGGATGGAAAAATAACTTTTTTATCATAGGCCACCACTTTACACCATTGGAAAACGGAATTACATAAACAAAAAAAATAAGTATGTGAATGTTTAAATAAATCTTAAATAAGTTTACTGAAACTAAAAAAAATAATGCTTTACATGGTACTTACGACACATTATTTTCACTAAATTTTGTTCTGAATGCCAATTTTAGTTTTATAACAACTTTTATTTTTCCACTATGTTTGGATGCATTTGACATGCATCAAACAAACGCGTAAATTTTTTACACATTTTACAGCACTAAATGGCGCCAAAATAATGGAAAAACTTCCGCCACAGAGCTCCGTCACAGCTCTATTTGAATTTGAAAATAAATATACACCAGCCAGTAAGTAAAAATAGGTAACATGTGGCTCAGATCTACTCTAATGAATTTTTAGTCCATTATCTATGTCTAAGTAAAGTACATATGTAGTACCATTAGGATATAAGTAGTTTTTGTTAATAATAAGTACTGCGAGAAATGTAAAAAATACGTACTGTCCATTTGATTACATTACGTATAATCCATAAACATCAAATAAAAAATAAAAATGTTCCTGTTGCATTTAGAAACTACTGAATGGATATGTATGCATTTATAATATGCAGATAGTTTAGAATCTTCACTAGATACCTACGTAGAAGTCGAAGCAATGATTTTCTTAAACTAATTTTAAGTTGTTTCTCGCATAAGTGAAATGTAAAGTTTCTTGCTGAGAAATAAAAATTATTTAACCAGAATCTTATTAATGCATATTTTAAAGGTGATAGTTTGGATGTTTAAATGTGTTCATGTTTGTTACTCAATCACGTCGGCTGCAAGGATTGGGTTGAACGGGTTGATCGGGTACCTAGGTTCTCATGACTGGATCCGCCTTTGGCACGCGCATCGTAAAAACTTACTCTAATCATTTATCTCTAACACACATAGAGCATAACTTCAAAAAAATATTCTTAGCACAAAATACCTACATTGCATCTGCACAATAAAATAATAAAAAGTAGGTATAACTTGAGGATTTTTTTTTTTTTTTTTTTGTGGACAATTCTCACACAACACCGTCTGACCCCAAACTAAGCAAAGCTTGTATGATGGCGGCCAGATAGCTGATATTATACTTATATAGTTTTAAATACATACTTATTATACATAGAAACACCCAGACACAGTGCAAACATTTGAATTCATCACACAAATATTTGCACTGGGTGGGGATCGAACCCACGGCCCTCGGCTTCGCAGGCAGAGCTACTAACCACTTAGCCACAAGGCCAGTCAAAGACTTCAGACGTCAGAGTTTCTTTGTGAGTGTGACCAAATCAAGTATGACTCATCCTGAATATAAAACATGTAAATTGTAGAATGTTTGTTTGTATAAAAGCGCCGTGATTCGTACAGTTTATCTCCGGATACAATAAAATTAGTTAATATAAGTGTTGAAAGAAGCACACGGCGTAGGCGAGGACACGTTCAACACATTTGTACGCCGCCACGATTTTATTATAATTCATTTACTGTGTTTCCCGATAACAAACAATTGTTTAGATAGTCTATTGTTTGAAATTATCTGTTGGATGACAGAGGATCATTTCTAAACTTTCCTAGCGTGCATGTTATGGTTTTACCGAGTTTTATGAGACCTGGTTGATGGTCCACGAATAAGAAGGTTTGACTCCACTTTTGTGATAAGAACATTTAGGCTGTGGAATGCGTTGCCTGAGTCGGTTTTTACCATTCATTACAATCTTAGTGTCTTCATCTTCAACTCGGTCAGTCCGAACCTTTTTGACAACTTAGTAATGCGTAAAGGTACAAGTTCGCACCGCGACCGCGACGCGAGACCGCGACCGGAGACCGAGACCGGAGACCGCGACAGGCACTTGACACTATAGAATTGTATGGACGCCAGTTCGCGCCGCGACCGCGAAGTGAATCTATTTTTTCAAGGTAAGCACGTTCGTCGTAGACCGCATCGTCGCTTAACATCAGGCGATTTGGATTTCAAGGGTAAACCTATAATAGTTAAAAAACTGCTCTCCCGACCAGACCCAGCTAGGCCAGTTACTTTAAAATATATCAAAGTTATTATAATAGTGAGTTTTACTAGCTCATATATTTTGATAGTCTCATTGACTTTCCATAATAACTGATCGAAATTTCATATAATTTATCAAATTTTGACCGTACAAGCATGCGACTAAAATACAACTTTGTGCTCCACAAATGGTGGCTCTAATTTGAAATCAAACTCATTGAATCAGCAAGTCAGAGACAATTAAGCAACTGTCAAATATAATTTCGTCTATCAAATAACTGATGAACAAAACTAGCCGCCAACAAAAACCAAACTAAAGTTACATTGGTTTACGCAAAAAACGTGTATTATCTGGAAAGGTAATATAGTTCATCATATCGAACAAATTTTACTGTGGATTGTTCTATAGTATTAAATCGCATAAAATCTCGAAGAATAAATTGGTCGTTCCATGTTGCCGAGTCTAATGCCCGGGCTATACGAAGCTAGTTTTTCAAGCTAGCGATAGTAAGCTATCAAGCAAGTACTACTATTAGCTCCGTGTAGACAAAACTAGTATCATTTCTAAGTTTTTAAGCTAGTTTTTAAGCCAGGAGAGTTTTTAACAGGTCCATCCTAATAAAACTGTTATATTTTCAGGGTAGTGGCATACGGGCACCCCTACTACTGAGTTACTATCCTGGCTTGTTTACTAGCTTCATGTGGCTGGCGAAGCTAGTCTACAGTTGGTTAGTAAACAGAAACCACGCATTTGGTTTGTTCCAGACAGTTTGCAGACAACAGAATATCAAATAATCTATTTTCATAAAAAAACCGACTTCAAATTAACTTCAGACACTCGAATTTCATAAAAATCTATGACTATATTATCGTCTAAATACATGAAAAAATGTTTTTTTCGTATGCAGTCCATTTTGGATGTGTGGTGACCTTTACACTCCTGTAAATACTTTACGTAAATCAAGCTAGGCCAGCAAGCCAGGATCTTGACCAAAATAATTATCCTAGTTTGAAAAACTGGCTTCGTGTAACCTGGGGATTAAGGTTTTTTTTTTTTTTAAATAATAAAATAATATATACAGTAGGGGCGATACGAACAAGATGCGCCTGATGTTAAACAACACGCACAGTGCCACGCAGCTATTTAAACTTGAAGAGTCAAAATCACAGCCTAGCAGTGCACTGCACTCGTCAACCACAGAGACATACATATTTCGGAGGCAGACCCTCGCCATCATCATTATTCATCGCATCCTTCTGCTACGTAGTGATGAAAATACGCAAACACAATCTTAGTCGATAAAAAAACAAAGGCTTCGTCTTCGGTTGAGATGTAATTTTCCGTATGACTGGGTTCTCTCACAGTAGCTTCATTGACACATCGAAGTGTGTGGTGGTGAACCTCCGATGCAGTAATTTCTTCTTTATTCACTTTCTTCCAAGAATTAGTCAAAAAAGTGATTAATCGGCTCAAAAATGCTCGGGTAGTTTTAGATATTACTTGGGGTTCCTTGGCTGACTCCGGTATTGATAGCAATTTGACCCGACGAGCACCCATCAATGACGATTCGTATGGATTGATCCCTCAAGAAGTCCGATATTCACGCAGAAAACCCCGGAGACAAACCATAACTAGAAAGTTTTCTTATAAGCCCATCATGCCATACCCTGTCGAAAGCCTTCGAAAGAAACTGCAATGTATTTTTATCTTTCACAATATTTTATAAACTATCTACAGTCCACTTCTTTTTTGGGGCTCTAATTACCCCATCATATTTTGACGTTTCCATTAATAAGTAAATTTGAATGACTTCGTGGCTGAGTTGGAAGTGAGTCTGCCCGCAGAGCCTGTGGACATGGGTTCGATTCTCACTCACAATAAATATTTGTGTGACGCTTCAGCGTAGGACCTCGTGGATACAAGGGACAAGCTAAGTCAAGTCAAAAAAAAATTGACGACAATGCGAAATAAATCTATAGTTTAACTAACGCGATGAAAAAGCCACAACCAACCGTAGCATAACCAGCCGTCCAGCCCTACACCCCTAGCGGGACGTCAGTGCAGGCCTATCACCTCCACCCTGAATTAGAAAATTAGAACCAGCTGTCCAGTTAACAGCCTATAACCAGTTTACTAAGCAGCGTCTTTTAACTAGCGGCATAAATACTATGTAGCCATATCGATTGTTACAACATTTAATAATCTGGCTAGCTAATGCTTGGCCCATTCGTCGGTAGTTTAGTACCTACTAATATTTAAGCTGTGTATGAGTGTGCTGTGTTTCTACATATCATAAGTATGAAAATATGTATTACCAATTAAATTATTGTATGTAGATAAGTTACGGTGGTCTAGTCGGGAGAACGGCGGCTGCCGATCCGGAGACCCCGGGTTCAAACCCCACACGAACCACTGTCTTTTCGAAGTCATGTGCGTAATGCCGCTAACTTAAAACGGTGAAGGAAAACATCGTGAGGAAACCGACATGTACCTAGAATCTTTCGAAGTCATGTGTCATCCGCCAACCCGCACTGGGCCAGCGTGGTGGATTATGGCCTTAACTCTCTCCTTGCGAGAGAAGGCCCCGAGTCCCAGCAGTGGGAACGTTTAGTGGGCTGTTGATGTTGATGTTGATGTAGATACATATAACATCAACTAGTACCTATAAGCTTAGCCTAGTTTGTGTCTAGTCAGTGTTGAGTTGAGTGATGAGTAGAATGTGATACTTTCAGCTTATCGTAAATGTTATCGTATACAAACTGTTTGAGCAAAAAATGGATTCTACTACAGTATAAAATTGAAACAGACTTGAGTCTCATGTGAAAAAAGTGTGTTGTCTTCGAGTGCTCATCCAAGAGAAATAATTGGCGAGGAAAAAACGCAGGAAGTCATTAATGGTGTAGCGTCTATTTTACGAACAGCCGAACAGCGGAACATGGTATGTGGAGTGCTTTTACACCGTGGCGTAATGTAAGCCCAAACTTAGAATTAAAAAAATGTTGGTATCTAAATTTGTTTGTACATATATCTACATATATGAACAAACAAATTTATCATATCATTGTTGATATGATGAACCTTATTAATTTTAATTGGGATGTAAATATGTAGCTCACAAAATCAAAATTTTGATCAAAATTTATTTCGTACAACACGCTATGCAATTGACCATTGTTTATACTTATGTATTTTTTTTTATAATAATAAAAGAAAATACATAAAAATATGGATAGTTTTATGACTAGGCGAATGAGACGAGACGTACTTCTTAGCATTCCATGGATTCACCGTGCGGGTGCCGGGTCCATCGTGTGGCAGAGAGAGAAATCACGAGTAGACCCCGAGACTTGTGACTCGGGCTGTAGGTTTAAAAGGGGCCCCTTATATTGACGTACGTCAACACTCACCTTCACTACTCGTATTTCTCTCCCTGCCCAGCCAAATCCGATATGATCCTACTAGTGCAGCTTTAGATACTCGTTCTAGTATAGAACTTACTGCACTTCTGGACAATCCAAGGTCTTTAAGCAGGTTATAGAGAGATTACCTCTCGCTCCTACTTCTACAGCGTATAAATTAACTACATAGCCATTTTTTGTTAATTCATTTTGTAGGTCGTAATACTTATTTTGTTTCATCGCGTGGTCTTTAGGTATATTAGTTTCCCACGGTACGGTAAGTTCTACCAGGACTATGCGTTTCGTAGCCCTAGAAAAAAGGAAAATGTCCGGTCTGGATGACGAAACACCTACATCCTCTGGGATTTTGTAGTGCTTTTCATACGTGTCCATTAAAATAGTCCAATCAGGTGCTGAACCCAGGATTGAGTAAGGCTTGTTCTTGGAGTTTGAAGTTGCGCCCTCTTTTACAAAGTTAATTTGTCTTTTGTTTATCGTCAATCCCTTTTGGGCTCTAGCTACCGAAAGGCTTACGGCTTCACGTATGATTTCAAGTACTCTGTCATGGCGCTGTGAGTAATGACCCCTATTAAGGAGCACCTTGCATCCCACCAATATGTGCCTTGCTGTACATATCGCCTCACTACAAGTATAGCAACATTTTTCAGAGGCTTTTCCCCACCTTACCAAGTTACTCTGGTCAGGGAGGGTCATTTGGAAAGCGTTCAGATAAAATTTTAATAAGGCAGGAGACCAGTCATATAGCAAGGTGCGCCACTTTAGAGCTAATGGGATACAAAACTCACCTATGGTTAACCACTCACTTTGCATTTCTAAATTCATAGCGTGCACTTTGTAACTATCATTTTCGTCTTGTTGTAGAAAGGTTTTTACCATGTCTCGGTCTTCCCTTTTCTTTCTCGTACCCAACCCAGCTGTATTTACTTGCGCGCCTGCCATAAATTGTTTGTGGAATTGAAGTCTAGATTCAAGGTCCGAAGCGCTTTTGTCTTTTGGGAGAGATGCGATTAATTCGTCTTTCGACTTTCCCAAAACATGCGTTTTTGTAACTCTTAGGTGTTTGTAGAGTTCGGATGGTTTTTTTAGTTTCAGGCCAAAACTATTGTGATCCCTAAATAGAGTAGAGGGATCAGCCGGATGTGCCAATCCAAACCATGACTTCAATATCTTTATGACATTAGCATCTAGTTTTGCGAGGAGGGTTTTACCGATGTCATATACTAGGAAAGGCCAAGTGAGACGTGATGTGAGATAGTTGTCATATATCCATGCTTTTTTGATATTGCTGATAGGCTGTTGGTCTACCTTATTGAGGTCATTCATGAAATTTCCAACAACTACCTCTAATGATGGTGTACGCCCTTTGTAGTCTATCTTTCTACCAAGAAATTTAAAAGGCACTGCCTCTGCAATTGTGGCAACTCTTTGGCCACTTATGGAGAGTCCCGGATCGTAAGAAGTATATTTGGTATTTCGTCTACCCAGACATAAACAATGACATTTACTTGGTTTTGCCCTCATTCCCTCCGTCCATGTACAGAACTCATCAACATCATTCAACAATTCTTGACACTGTTTGGGATTTCGTGTAAGTATTGCAAGGTCGTCCGCAAAGGCTAAAATTGACTCAGTGTACTTATTGTTGATTTTAAACCGGTAGCCCCATTTCTTCTCACGGGATATTAATTTATCTACTAGAATATTTATAACTATATTAAATACTATTGGTGATAAGCAGCAGGGATGTAACGGAGGTGATCTTATCGGAACCGAAGTCGGAGTCGGAGTTTTTAAATTTGATTTATCGGAGTCGGAGTCGGAGTCGGAACCGGAGTCGGAGGTAGGGTCAGAAGTAGTGATAGGAGAGAGATTTTTATTTTAGGACAAAAATAAAACATTCATTCAAACTTTTCATTGTTTTGTTTCATGAAATATCACAAAAAATTAAAAAAAAATGGAATATTCAAAAATAAACAAATAATTCAATTAATTGAATCCCAAAGTGCCATATAAAGTATGTTAAATGAACAAAAGCTTTCAAACAAATTAAATTAAATACATTGACACCAAAAGTGTGTATAAATATGTACTTCATGAACATAAGCTTTGAAGCTGTCTCAGTCTAAGATATTTCTTAAGAGTGCGCCTAATGCCAGGAAAAAATCTGATTTCACCCGCGCGAAGCCCTTCTTAATATGATATGCATAAAGTCGAGAATAGCATGACACAGTTTGGAGGGGAAATCAATATTAAATCAGGAGTCAATTTTTAACCAAGTTTTATTTAATTACTCAATAATTAAACATAAATTTAAAAAGTGTTCGGTGTAATATTTATTCTGTGGTTCGGTTACTTTAATAGAACGTAAAATTAGAAATTTTATTATCAAAAAATGTGGGGTCATCGCTGGTAATTTCGAGTACATGAATTAAAATAGTTTTTTCAGGTGCCATTTTAATTTTTTGCTGTAAAAAAATCTGATCTATTTTTAAAATTCTATTTGGTTATTGTGCTTTTTATTGATTGTACCCACACGTCAATATTTTTTTTGTTATAGTTTTTAGTTTCTTAACATCAGTTTCGTAACGTCGAAACTGATCCTTTTTTCGTTTTCTGGCACTAGGCGCCCCCTTGTAGATTAAATCGACGCCACCAAAAAGGTATTCGCTCGCTACCGAGCCTGGTGGACACGATAATATTGGCGGAAATTTAATATGTGTTGGAATTTTGCGTTTTTCTATGTTGCGCTCATTTAGTAGGTATACTTTTCATTACACTCGTGCGCGGGAGACTCCCTGCGTGGCATGTTCCTGCGAAACTGTTCGTTACTGTCGGCGCAGGGCGCCGCCGCACCGCGCCGCTGAGTTATGCTTCGACATCCGATTAAAACCTCCGATTCAAAAGTTTCGGAACCGGAGTCGGAACCGGAGGTGTAAAACTAATCGGAACTTCCGACATAACGGAGTCGGAGTCGAAGCTCCGTAACATCCCTGATAAGCAGCATCCTTGGAATAGTCCCACATTATATTTAAGTGGTTTTGAGTATTCCTTGTTTACTGCTATAACGAATTTTAAGTGATTATAATATGAATTAATTATGTCAATAATTACAGCAGGAAAGTTATACCATTTTAGGGCAAATAACATAAGTTCATGCTGTACGGAACCAAATGCGTTCTCTAGGTCTATCCAGCAGACTGTTATTTGTCTCTCATGTGTTCTGGCATCTTTCAAACTTTCCGCTAGTAATGTATTGTGTTCCAGGCATCCAGAAATACCAGGCAAGAAGCCTTTCTGGTGGTTGGGCCTGAAATACCTATTGCTAGCCATAAATGTGGTCATTTTTGTTTGCAATATACTGAAAAAAATTTTAGAAATTGTATTGGTTAGGGCTATCGGTCTGGTGTCTTTTGGATGAGTTACTTCTTGCATTTTAGGAATCAGGACAAAAATTGCTCTTCCAAATGATTTTGGGATTTGCTTTCCTGACCAGATCTTACTGAATATATTTAAGATATGTTTACGAACTGATGGACACTTTTTATACACTATGTAGGGAATGCCATCAGGGCCTGGGGCTGATTTTGTAGTTTTCTTCTTAATTTGATAGTTTACTTCCTCTTCGCTAGGTGGAGTGCTTTGAAAGTTTGTTAGAGGATCATTAGGTCTTTGGATGTTTGGTACTACGTACGAGCTCCCGCGTTTAGGCACTTCGTATGTGCTTTTAAAGTGATCGTAAATTTGCTCATTAGTCAAGATAAGCTTTCCATTTTGTTCTCTGAAAATATTTTTCGAGTATTGAAAAGGGTTTTTATCAAAGTCTACTTCGTGTTTAGCTCTGTAAAGATTATCACGATTTTTACTGATATTATTAAAAAAATTATAATTATAATTTATATATATTGGTATTATTAAAAAAAAAACGTAAATGCGTATACGTGCGTGAAAGGTTGTTCTTGAATAATTATTTAACTGCCTGATTCAGACTCTGTGCAAGTAAACACATTTTTAATTAGAGCATCAATATAAAGCATATCACATTATAGTTACGAGGTACAGTACTCTTTGTATACGGTAAGTGAGTATGATAAACATATGGAAAAGTTTAAGGTATGCTCTACATAGTTGCATTGTCAGTTAGTAAGATTAGAACATTAGAGCCCTGCCTTTTGCGTTAGCCCAATTTTTGATAGGCAGTAAGAACCACTTAAGCACAAGTGCCGAAAGTATCTCGTATAAAATAAAAAGTTCTAGTTACGCCCTATTCGTGCTATAAAAGGTGGTATATACGTACGGCTGCTAATTTATGCTATCGGTGTAATAGTGAGCCCTAGGTGGTCCACTAATAAGCTATGAGTCCTCGCAATTTGACATTTCAGACATTTTAATTCACTTTTAATGCGCCTTATGAATAGCTCTTTTACGCGGTTTGTACATCATTTTGTGTTCATTAATATAATGTTAACTTAGCTCGTTACATTTGGGCACCGAGTGGGAAATATATTATCATCTGTGTCGCCATTGTCTGTCCATTTTGTAGTTCTTTTTGTTGATTATTGTAAAATAATGGTCACAAAAAACTGTGTCATTGGAAGTCATTATTGAGATATTGAGCATCAAGGTACTTAGTGTAGTAATTTTGTTAATAAATTATTTATTGGAATTGCATGATACAGTTATATTAATGGGGCTCAAAATATAGAATTGGGACTCAAAAATGGATTAGAAGACACCAAATAGATAGAAATAGATACCAAATACCTGAAAAAGAGTTTTCCCAAAGTATACCTGCACGTAAATTATACAGATGGAGTAATTTACTGTGCACCGTGTAAAATATTTTTTTAAACAAAGTTTTCGAAAGTGCGATGCAAATCCAAGCCTGTTCCAAAACTTCCCATGTGATGGTGATGGTGACGGAAAAGACAAAGAAATTAACTATTATAATTATGAAATGTTAGAATTGAATTGCAGAGATTCTATTCGCTGATAAAAAATACATTTTTCATTAGGATTGGGTAAATTACATCAATTAATAGATACACTAAATATCAACTAAATTCTCTCAGTAATATTATTAAAACCGTAGAATAGTTTTTATTGCTTAAAACGTTATTTAATTAACCAAATACCAAAGGTCGCGATGTGATGGACTTATTAAATCGATGTCAATTTATTATTTCGTCGATAAATTCGAAAATTATTATGTACCTCTACTAAATATTTAAAAATTTAAACTTGTAGACGCAATAAAATTAGAAACCACTTTGCGTATTTACATTTTATTGAAAGGGTATATATATTTTGTGTTCTGATGACAGGTTTATGATCTGTTTATGCAACAAATATTGTGTAGAGAGAGCCACGCTGTAGCGCAGGTATGCAGAGACGATACCCATAAAACCTTTATGATTGGTTCTCGCCGCAGCGTGCCGTAGCCAGTACGCAGCGTAGCCGGGCGGGCCGCAGCGGCCCGGACGCGCGGCGATTCATTATGGACCATTATGCGTCGTGTTTATCGACTTACTCTATACAAGCCAATAAAATAACGAACGACCGAGATAAGAGGTGGACAGTCCTCTAATCTCCGGAACAAGGGACACTAATTCGATTGTGGTTTTGGTCGAGCCTTTTTGGGGTTTACGGCACAAATTGAAGTGTTAAAAAAACTACAAATTGGCTTTTTTCGAGGGTCATTCATTAGTTGGACGCTGAATGGCGTCGCTTGTGTCGTTTTCGCTCAATTAGTTAAATGGGAATTCGATCTGGGTCGCTCGCGGTGCGGCCGCTTTGGGCTTCGACATTGACACGTTCTCTTCGCATTATACAGAGTTAGTTTAGACTCGCGGTTTCGTCTGCGTAAGCTAAAGCTTAGTTATTTTTTTAGTTTTTTATAAGTTTTTGTGAGAACAAAGACTTTTGTCATTGATACGCGAGTAAAAAATTAAGAAAATCTCGTTACATATTCTATAAACTACAAAAAAGTGCGCAGCGTAAACTGCCAATATTAGTAATGTAAATTCTAAAATTTAATAAACATGGGGAACATTTTTTTCATACATCTGTTATTTTTCAGATACGGTGTTGGTATTATTTTATATAGTTTAGAAAATCGCTATTAAGTTTTTTTTATTCCAGACCTACTTAGAACGCGTAACTAATATGTAAAGAGATGTCATATCTATCTAGAACTACTTATAAATATAATTAGGTTTGAAATCGATTAAAAATCTGAAGTCTTTCCGTGTTTTTTTTTGAATTTACACCTTATCTTCAAAGTGTACTCGTAAATTCTGACAAAGGGATTTATGTAATTTGAAAAAAGTCAATCAGTTGATTAGCAAAAACTAAAACTGTTATGGTTGCGATATTGCTATCTCTTTATCTTCAAGCTTAAATAAAAGAGAGACAAAAAAGGCTGTGGCTAGTTATGGCTAAGACTGAGAAGGTCATGGTTGTGATACAACTCTCTCTCTATAATTTCAAGCGTAAATAAAAGAGAGAATAAGAAAGCTCTGGCTAGTTACAACTGGTTATGGCTAGTTATGGCTGGTTATGGCTGGTTATGGCTGGTTATGGCTGGTTATGGCTGGTTATGGTTATAATATTGAACGTAGATAAAAGAAAGATCAGTATCAGAGCACTACCAATTTAGTTAGGCGGTAGCCTCACCGATTTAGGCGGAATGTCAATTTGTCTATCAAGTGCTCAATCAGATTATGCATTTAATATATTAAGACTACAAAGTATTAAAATCACATAAATTACGTCACGACCATTTGTTGGCTCGTAAAAACTGAATAAACTTACAGAAAATTGATGTAAGGAAGTGTATAGTCAGGTCACTCATAATACGAATGGAAAATAGATTCCAATTTAATTTGTTATGTCAATAACATCATATAATTTATATTGATAGCCATAATATTTAGTAATCGTGACATTTTAAAGCTAAAACGACTATAAATCGTTAGCGCGAAAGTAATTTGTGTCGCGTTTATACAGCTGTATTCAAAATGTGAACAGGGTCAAAATATGTCAAGCTTATCTAATTAATTGTGACGACTAATAAAATATTACCAAATATTTGATTTGGAGAAAATTTAACAAAGTGTTTTAAATGGTTTACATTTTTTTAATTGATCAATGGTAGTTGGCCTTAGGTGGCTTTTACTGCCATTTGAACTTTAGACAGCGTTTTACTAACCTTAATATAGTAACTAAGATATAGGTAGATACTAAGACATTCGTAGAGCATACTTGAACGCATACATGGCATCGTTCAATATTTTTTTTTATAGTAGGTATAGACTGACGAGACGAGCAGTGTCAGTGACACGCAGCTATTGGAACAGAAAGAGTCCAAATCATTACCTAGCACTGCACTGCCTTCGTCATCCAGAGATATAAGATGTTTTATCTCTAAGACTTGTAATTTTTCTGGAAACATTGCCCTTTAAACCGGAACACAGTAATGTTTGCACTTTACTGTTTGGCGGTAGAATAACTGGCAAAGGTGTGGCACTTCCCCAGATGGACTCAGCAAAGAGTCCTACCACTACTAAAGTAGTTAGTAGTTGGTCTTAGGTGACTTTTACTGCCATCTGAACTTTAGGCAGCGTTCTACTAACCTTAACATAGTAACTTAGATATACTCACGCACACTCGTAGAGCATACTTGAAAGCATACATGGCATCGTTCTACATACTTTTTAATAAATAAATGGTTTACGTAATATTATGAAACAGTGAAGCAATTCGTGCTTACAGTGACTACTAAGGAAATGTCCCGCGCTACTACCGCCTAACTAAATCGGCTATCGCTTTGCTAATGCTATCTCTATCATTTCAAGCAAAAAGAAAAGAGAGCGAAACATCAAAGCTATGACATTTTTCGTTCGGCGGTAGACCGGAAATAGTTTACATACTCGTAATTTAATTAAAGACATAGGCGTGGATGTTCTCCCCAAAAAGCAATCAGTATCAAAAACTCCTATTTTTAGACATTTGTGTCTTCCAACAACCGACCATTTTGAGCTCTTTGGCGTCATCACTTTGTCATCTACGCTCAACTGTGGATATTTTATTGAGTCCAAGGCAATTTTTTTGCAAAAAACTAGATATCCTCTGGAACGTATGGAGGTATTTTACGTTTAAACATTTTATACCAAGCACAAATTCACTCTTTCGTCCAATTTTGTACGCACCTTTGGGATTCATTTACAGAATATAAGCTGAAAGCTATGATTTAATGCACAAATATCCCGACTTGTAAATAACGACTTCATTCTTCAAGACTTCAAAGTTTAAGGTCGCAAATTTACAGGTAATCAATTGCGATTTTTTTTAAACTACTCCTAATTTCTGAGTAGGTCATCTTCATCATCATCAGCCTACCTTAGTCCACTGCTGGACATAGGCCTCTCCATGGCTCGCCACTCAGCCCTATCCTCGGCTATACGTCTCCACCCACTGCCTGCTGTCTTCCGTATATCGTCACTCCGTCTAGTCTCAGGGTGTCCTGCACTACGTTTACCGATTCTGAGTAGGTAGGTACAGCTGGCCATTCCAAAAAAACTCAGTTAGCTCCAGAAACTTACAAAGGGTATTCGAGTTACTCGGATAAGAGCAATACTTACGTTAGTATACCGTATAGGTTACGTCCTACGTCCGTAGCGTACGTCCAAGTCATGTATCCTAGGGTTACTGTTTTTATCAGTTTATTTTTCAAAAATGTGTAAAAGATCTGCATCGTGTGCACTGAGTTTGTGAATTTAAAATATTATTAAACCGTTTTAGTTCTACCTCCTTGGCGCCAAATTTAAAATACAACTTTATTTAATTTGTTAAAAACTCGGACCAGAACCTCCTTCGTTTAGTTTTTTCTATTCAGTCATATTGTTATTGTTAAAACCTTAGGTTTTAAAACATTGAAACTTTAAAACATTTGGAAAACCTAAAATTAGTGATTCTAGCTTCTAGGAAGTTTGTTTGATGCCAATGAACTTACTGAAACCCTCAATATATTATAAATCAATGGATTAGGAGGGTCTAAACTTCTGGCGCACGAAATTATGTTGTCGTTGAGAAAAGTGAACTCACTCTTTCCGTTTTAGTTGATTGTTTTTTTTTTTTTTTTTTTAACATTTATAGGTTTACACTTGACCACCATCTCGCCTGATGTTAAGCGACGATGCGGTCTAAGATGGAGCGTGCTTACCTAGAAGAAACCGATTCACTCTCGATTTGAAGACACCAAGATTATAACCATCGGGAAAAACCCACTCAGGCAACTCATTCCACAGTCGAGACGTTCTTATCACAAAAGTAGAGTCAAACCTCTTTGTTCGTGTCTTTGGAACATCAACCATGAAACGATGCCGCTTCTTCGAGTTACGAGAAAGATTGTAGAAAGCAGTGAACGCTGGATATTTATACCTTTCGCTATTCGTTATCATTAACCAAAATAAGTTGAACCACAACATACCTCGCCGCTAGCGATTCTAGGGGTCAAGTAGATTGGTAGTTGTCAACCACTCAATATTTTTCACCTTGTGCTCTATTAATTCTCTCGCCAACGCTCAGGACTCTAATTTTAGAATCCTTGGCTTGCTTGGTCATCAAAATTGAGCACGCGGCTAAAAAGCAACTCTTGTACCTATAACAGCTAACTATTTACCCGAAAGCAATCATAAAGTTATAACATATTTCAACAGTGAATCAACAGCCTAGCCTCAAACAGCGTCGTTTAACCAACTTCCTGAATGATGAGCGGCAAATTAAGCTAGTTGGCTGCGACATTTTTTTAAGAACTAGCAGTCCGGTCCGGCTTCACCCTTGGTACGTACTCAGAGATTACGTAACATCTTATTCTACGGTGAAGTAATTTTTGAAATCGGTCCCGTGTTTCCTAAGATAAATACGTTGAAAAAACCTCTTCAGTTTCAATACTAGTATAGATAATAATTATGTATATTTTTAGAAAGTACCACCATGTTGTGTTTTAAAACTGACTCTCTGTTCCAAGAACTTATTAATAATCTTTAATGCTTAATTAGGTATCAAGAGATAACCATACGCCTACTGCGTCCAGGCAAGTACTTTCACAATAGCCATCCGACCATGTCGAGCCAACAGGCCCGACCGGCCTGTCCGCGTCAAGAATCTAATTCATTTTTTGTCCAGCAATAACGCGGATAATCTTTATAGAGCTTTTTATTAACCCACAACGCGTAAATAGACCGGCTTCGAGATTACAATACCTACGCAGGTGACAAACCCGAGCGTGTGGAACAGTAAAATGGCCACAATAAGATGATTTTACCACATTTAGCGTATCCGTATAGTTAAAAGCTGTATAATGGTGTTATCTTTGGGTCGGCACTAAATTGGGATGTCTCGGGCTCTCGTGGCGGGCGTTATCAGTTTTGTCGTGTTCATCTTGAGTTGTGTTAGGCTTTACCGGGATATTTACAGCGGGGCAGACGCCGGGGTGGCGAGTGTTGCGAGCCTCGAGCCTCTAGACAGTATCACCGACGTATAGCGTGCACTACTTTGGTTTACTATTTTTGATGAATAATTTGCTTTGATAAAATTGTACAATATTTTTGTATGTACATATTTATGTCAGTGAATTAATAAACAGGGAGGACTCTTAGTGGTGGCGGGACTCTTTGCAAAGTCCTCCAGAAGAGTTACCACATTTTTTGTAATTCAGTCGGTTATTCTACCGCCGTTCAATAATATGAAAAAATTAATGTATTTCGTTTTATAAAGGACAATGTTTTCAGTAAAATTAGAAAGCAAAGCAATAAATCATGAGTAGTGACGAGCATAGTGCAGTACTAGAGAGTGATTTGGACTCTTCATTAAGTTAAGTTCGTATATATGGCTGCATTATTTTTCAAAGTTTTTATTGAATGTACTCTGAAACTGTAGCTTCGTGGTTATTCCACCGTGACTTGTAGAAATACTACTCCGGTCACCCATCCAAACACTAGTCGTGGCTACTATAGCTGTTATAGCTGTATATACTCTTTGTTGCTATGGGAAATAGTCCATAGAGTTCAGTATAGAGAAGGCAATCTGAAGCCAATTGTCAAAGAGCGAAAAGTCGAAATAATGTACTCTTTGTACTATTAGTTAGTTTTTATTTTATTACGTAGATATATGTCGTGACGATAACGTGTGAAAGATGAAATTACTATGTACCTAATCAAAAATTTTAGGAGTAAATACCAGTTTTCGATCCCTAAATATCCCTACATACACTAACCAAACTTCTACTTTTTAATTTTAGAGGATCTAATAATTTATATTTATCGAAAGACTTACCGCGCTTTTCTCCTAAACTTCGCGAAACATACATAACATAACGTATCACAAACAAATTGAAGAAATTTTTAAATCGTGACTTGGCTTGGATAACGGTGATGATCTACAGTGATAGGTAAATTAGAGTAGTCTATGAGACAGCCCTCGGTAACACCGAACGCGTCGGTTTGATGAAGCGCTCTTTTGATACTCTCTCGATTGCTTTTAGAGGTTCGTAGTCGAGAGGGTAAAAACGTTCGTCTTACTATAAAGCTGAGGCCAACCGTCAATGACATCACCATTTTTTTTCTAGGATTTTATCCTAGGGAATTAATTTTGGAAAAATGCAGTTAAACGTAACTTATCATTTTAGCCGTACTCAATTAATACGCAATTACATCCAAACATGAGCAAGGAATAAAAAGTTTCATACTCCTCATTATACTTTCATCCCCTTTTTCACCCTTTTAGAGGTTGCTTTTTGAAAAATTCTTCATTAGTGGGTTTTAAGAACCTACTTTTAGTGTTTTGATCATCTTTTTGCCCTCTTATTCGTTTAGAAACATTTATCTTCGAACTGGAACGGGAGCCTATTAGAACGCATAATTTTTTGTTCCTAATTTACTTTGTCATAATGAATGTAGCATAATGTATAGTGTCATAATGCAACTTTCGCATAATCATTTTTGGCGTTATGTGTTTTAAGCATAACAATCTATTGTACTACATTTAATTCGACTATTGATGAGACGCATAATAGTTGTTAGGCTTTTTTTTATTTGTTCTAATTTTTTTTAGGGTGCCGTTTAAATCGCATATTTTTTCCCCTAATTTACTTTGTCATAATGAATGTAGCATAATATATAGTGTCATAATGTAACTTTTGCATAATCGTTTTTTTGCGTAATGTGTTTTAATCATAAAAATCTATTGTACTACATTAAATTCGACTGTTGCTCAGACGCATTTAGGCATTTTTTAATTATTTGTTGTGCTACGTAATATAAAACCAGGTTACATAGGACACAGATCCGACTTGGAGCACCCCGACTCCACCTAGTCTTGTCGCTACTACCCCTAGAGTGTATTTAAAAAATGCGGGAGCCAGAAGCTCAAGGGAGGTCCTGAGTGGAGCGATCCATGCGAGGCCAAGCGTAACAAAGGGAGGAGGTGGCGAGCGAAGCGAGCCGGCGACCTCCGTAGTGGAGCGCAGGCTGAGTTCGGAGAAGCGACACTCAGGGCTGACCGCAGAGTTTCTGGCGGGAGCCCACCCGGAGTCAAAAAGTGCACCATATGTCTTAGGTGTATGTAGGTTTTTTTTAACGTTATGTCTACATAAATTAGTACAACAATTGTTATACTACTGCATAAATATCTTTTATTGTACCTAAAATAAAAACGGTGTTTCCCATAAAAAAAAAATATGGTGTTATTCTCAGACCAACGATTCTTAATCCTCAAAATATACTAAATAATTTCACAGCAACAGTATGATAACACGAATGCGACAATGACAGATACTATTGGCAATGATATTCCATTAAATTAGTAGATACCTATATTACGAAAAATAAATATTGTTGTCAAAGTACCCAGTCGCATTTCACACACTCACGTATTTTATTTAAATAATGTTGCTACAGTCCGCTCTTGGCACTTGTTTTTTAGTTAGGCGTTTAAAGTTTATGCCGTTGATCATTATGTTTAAGTATTGTTATGCTTTTCTCAATGTGTGCCTTTAAACATTATGCTATTTATAGTTATGCGTCTAAACATTATACTAAGTTATCTGTATGCTATATATGGCTATGCGTTTATACATTATGCTAAGTTATCGTTATGTCATATATGGTTATGCTAGTTAACATTATGCGAAGACAGTTATGCGTTTAGTTGTTATGGTAAATTATCATTAGTCCTAAAAACGTTATGCCTACCTAAAATAGGACAAAAAATGTTATGCCACCACATATAGACCCCATATAGTAATGTTTGCACATTTTGGCCTGGTGGTAGAATAATTTACAACAATGTGTGATATTTTACTAGGTGGACTCTGTAGAGAGACATACCATACTAACATAGTAAGTTTAGTATTACATGATTTGTGTGCGATACATGAAATTATAGGTGTTTTTCCATTATTCTGTTTGTCTGGAAGAGATTCTTTTAGAAATAAAACCGCCAAAAGTAGTGTTGTTTCTTAAGTTAGTTTGAATGTAATATTTCTGTTTGTTTGTGTCACAATACTCATACTCATTTTCATTTATTCATACTTTCTGTACATGTCACAATTATGAAATAGTCAAATAGTCAAAGAGTCAAGAATAATAATAGTCAAAGAGTTTTCTATCTAGCTATCTATCTACATGTAATCTGGTACGCTACCCTTGGCGCGGGAGTCCAACTCGCAGCTGGACGAATTGATTTCATCTTATTGTCCACGGTCCATTGATAAACGGACAGGTAAACGTACTCAGACAGGCGCCAACATTCCTCGCCGCGACCTCACACTTACTCGAAGCCTTATAAAAACGGGCACACTTTTTTATATTAGCACTTTTTGGACTTATTTGCCTCCCTTTGTGTGCGTCGCTGTTGTTTGTTTTGGTTATTAGGCCGGCTGTAGGAAGTGGGTCCGATAAACCTATTGGGCCTAAGCGTTTTATTGTACCAATCTCGAATATCCGTTTCGTTCCACTCGGAATTGAAGTGCCGCATCAAAGATAGTAGGTATTTATTCCTTGATTGTCGTACTTATCGTCTCCATTAGCACCTCTACGTTAGTTGTAAAAATGTACGCGCAGTTAGAGATTTCCTTGTGTGAAGTCGATAGTAAAACGTTAATTATAAAAATTGATAGCGACCCTAACTGGTCGCTTAGCTTGACGTTCCGGGCTATGAAATTAGCAAAAACAATGCGGAACTAATCGCATTAGCATTTTATGAATGAGTTAAAAGCATGACATGGACATTTTGAAAGTTGTGATGTCATTGTCCAAAATGGAGTTGGCGGAACAACGGTATACAGTCATACCATAGCATAATTCGGTTGAGTGATTTTGTCCATATGCGACTATGATTGAATGACTACAAACCTTGTTAAGTTATCTATAATATTGATAAAAAGTAAATAATGATACCTGTGGGATGCCTGAGTTTGCGGGAATTTATTTATTCTTAATAATGTATTTTGCAGACTCAAATATTAAGTATTTATAGCATCTAGAATTATTGGATTGGAAAATAAATACTGAAAAATGCTGACACTTAGCACATAGTTTAGAAATTTGTCTGCGGTTAAAGAAACAACAACTTTGGCCATTGACTCTTTTGATTGTTTACTTAGTACGGAAGTCGAAGGTTGTGGATTCGATTCTCGCCAAGGATAAATATTTGTGTGATAAATTCAAAATCTGTCCTGTGTTTCGGTGCGTATATCTATTTTAAGTAGGTATACTGTTATACATTTACCGTTACATAATAAAAATATTACATCAACTATCTGGCTCCAAAACAAATAATACAAGCTTTTTTTTAACTTGTTAGGTTTACAATTTACTCCCAGCTCGCGTTACGCTTTACTTAGTTTGGGGTTATTTAGTGTTGTGTGCGGTATCATGTGATCTACAGTATTTATTAATTAAATTATATATTGTACTAACTATTAAACACCTTTTGAAGTACAAACAATATAACAAGTATTTTGTATACCTATGATTTTTACTTTATACATCGAAAAAGAAAAGCATAAAAAAATGTTGCATAATATAGGTAGGTATAAATTGTCTTTTACAAGACAAACATACAAAGAATGCGGCAAAAAGATATTTATTTGTTTTATAAACTTACCTCATCAACAAAACCTTTTTTGAGACTAAATTTAAAAACCAGTTTGTCTCGACATTATTGAAATACTGGCCGGAAATACCGTGTTCCGAAACAAAATCGAATCCTCGTAATCCCATCGTAAAACAACGCAAATTGCTTTGCTTTTATGAATGGACGCCACATCGTCAAATACCCTGAGGATTTGGACAAATTAGGCTCAATTAGTGATGTTCTGACCACCTTTAATCTGTCCTAATAATGAATAGACCCGCCGTCACCGAAATTTGCCGGCTTCTTTACGGCGTTCGGTGTTTCGCATAATGACAACCTTCATCTGGTGAGTGCAATTTTGATTTATTTAACCCAAAGATCATTTCCGGTATAAAATGATTGTTTAGATTTTAAGTGGTTCAGTTTTTATGTGAGAATCGTTTTAAAGTTTTATTGGTCGTTTCTAATTCAATTAATGCATGTAAGCCCGTAGGTGGGATGTGGATTTTGAACTTTGAGATGGTGTAGTGATAAAAGCTGAGCGTAGTGAGTAAATTGATTACTTTATTTGATGCACTTTAGTCTGGAGCATTTCGTTTGGCGGCTGTGAAATATAACACCGATAAACATTAAACAGTGATTATGTTGCCGGCATCTATTATAATATTGATTCTGTATCTAGTTGTGCTCATAACTCATAAAAAGTGTTTTTAGAAGATACATTCCTGTCCTGTTTTTGTGTTAAGTTTATGCAATCTTAAATGTTTTTTAAAAATTAACACCTAAGACAACAAACATAAAAACTAAAATAAATTCAGTACTTATCTACTTCATAGGTACTCGTACTTACATACTTACATTCGTACTTATATATACGCACACTTTGCACATGAATTTAAAAAAGTCTCAGAGATATTCCGTACAAAATATAATAAAATTAAAGCTGTGTACTTTTTTTATCCTATTTTTACCGCAAAACATCCAATGGTATTTCAGGGGTATCATTTAAAACGCATTTTTTTTTCGGAATTTACTTTGTTATAATTAATGTAGCATAAGATAGTGTCATAATATAACTTTTGCATAATCGTTTTTTGGCATTATGTGTTTTAAACATAACAATCTATAGTTATACATTAAATTCGGCTATTGTTGAGACGCATCATAGTATTTAGGCATATTGATGACACGCATAAATAAATAGTTTCTAGGTATTTTTTATTTATTTTTTGTGTACTACTACTATACTTTTGTGTAGCTACTAAATATAGACCCAGGTTAGATAGGACCCAGATCCGACTCGGAGCACACCGACTCCACCTAGTCTTGTCGCTGTTACCCCTAGAGCGTATATAAAAAATGCGGGAGCCAGCGGGCTGGGCTCCTACCAGAAGCTCAAGGGAAGCCCTGGGGGAACATGGAACACAGCAAAACTGACATGCTAATATTTCGAGATAGATTAACTGGCAAATGTGGAATACTTCCCCGGGCCAATTTTAGTGTAGTGACAATAAGCATACGGCCCAACGGAACGGACGAAATGTTGATGACGTTTTGTCAGCCTCTTTTTAATTATTAAATAACTTCAAGGGAGGATGGATATATTCTATGGTCCTCACCCCTGAGAGTTAAGGCATCATATTGTCGAAGCTATTTCCACCCTTTCAGAAGTGATTATCGTCTATCTTCTGTTCATAACAAACATGTTTAGTATTCCACATTTGCCAGTTAATCTATCTCGAAATATTAACATGTCAGTTTTGCTGTGTTCCATGTTCCCCCAGGGCTTCCCTTGAGCTTCTGGTAGGAGCCCAGCCCACTGGCTCCCGCATTTTTTATATATGCTCTAGGGGTAACAGCGACAAGGCTAGGTGGAGTCGGTGTGCTCCGAGTCGGATCTGGGTCCTATGTAATGAAGTTGGACTCTGTAATGTTGATGACTTGTTAATGTTAATGTAACATGTTAATGGTCCTATATAATGTTGATGACGTTTTGTCAGCCTCTTTTTAATTATTAAATAACTTCAAGGGAGGATGGATATATTCTATGGTCCTCACCCCTGAGAGTTAAGGCATCATATTGTCGAAGCTCTTTCCACCCTTTCAGAAGTGATTCTCGTCCATCTTCTTATCATTATCTTTTCATACTACAAAGACTCCTATCACAACAAGTTCATCATTTCTGCACAATCTGCTATAAATTTAATTAGATTGTATAAAAAACTATTTTTTTAATCGTCTCATTTGTTTATTCATTCAGTGTAGTCAATCGATCGATGCATTATCGCCGTAGTACCCGTCTGGTATGCTAATTGACTAATTAGTCACTTTATTAGTCTTAATAAACAAATTAATACGAGAGCGAGAGTAATCGGCTTTACGCCTAAGTAATGACGTCCATAATGAGATACTTGATGAGATAAGACTTTCGGATCCGTAAAAAAGTCAGTTCAGTTCTTGGTTTGTGGCTCGTACGGGTTTGTCGTTATTATTATTTTTTGTAATAAAGAGTGACGAGACGAGCAGGACATGTGCCTGATGGTAAGCAACATGCCTGCCACATAACAACAGAGTGACACGCAGCTATTGGAACATGAAGAGTCAAAATCATTACCTAGCACTGCACTGCGCTCGTCACCCAGAGATCTAAGTTGTTATATCTCTAAGCCCTGTAATTTCCCTGGAAACATTGCCCTTCAAACCGGAACACAGTAATGTTTGCACATTACTGCTTGGCGGTAGAATAACTGACAAAGGTGTGGTCCTTCCCCAGGCGGACTCTGCCAAGAGTCCTACCACTACAAAATGCGAATGTTAATGTAAATGTTATTTTGCTAATGTCCGTTATATGATAACTTCGTAAACTGAAATGTTTTTGAAAACTACAGTTTGTAATATGTTCTGGATAAATTGATTCATCAATACCTGGATAAAGCACCTACACAGTAGATAGTTGCTGTAGATTAAACAAATGGTTTTGTTTAGCTTAAAAATCTTTTGTAAACCTTTACAACTTTAGTGTGCTTACCGCTAAGAAGCGACTTACTGACGGAATGAGGGAAACGCGTGCCAAACCTTCTGCGTCACTAAATATGCTAATTATCAACGAAATTCCTGTAAAACATGTAAAGGCTATTGAAGGTTATAGAATTATGGCCAAAGCTCCTAATTGGAAAAGGAACTAAGCACTCCACGCTCCAGCCAAGGTGTCACAAGTCGGGATAAAGATAAGACGTACCAACTTAAAGTACTGTGAAACGTTCTAATGCCAAACCATTTTCAACCTTAAAGGTTTTACACAGTACAGTCATGTCTATTTTTTGACGTGGAAGAAAAAGAGTGGTAAAGTTAAAGGTACTTAATGATACCTGTTCGAAGCAGGATGACATCACACACAGTATTGTAAATGGGGAGATAAGAATAATTCAATAGGTATCGGAGATTTTGATGACACAACCTTTGAATGTGCCTTAAGTGTAATCAACTAAAAGGAATAAATCATATTGAATGTATGTAGTGGCAAGACTTGAAGAGTCCTTCTGGTGAAGCATCATACCTTTGCTGGTTATTCTTCCACCAAGTCGTCTTGTCTTGTGGAAACGTCATTGGGTTCCAGCTTGAAGTTAAATAATGACAGGGCAAAAAGATAAATCCTCTTATTTATCTGGGTGATGAGCGGAGTGCAGTACCTACTAGATTGTGATTTGGCCATAGCTACGTGGCATTGTGCTGTTATGAGTGTGTTTATTACTATCAGGATAAAAAAAATTAACATTTTCTTTTTACAAGAGAGACTAAAACTACAACTGCGAAACTTTGTGTGTATTTCTTCATGCTTTTACTCAGTGAATTTAAATTACTCGTAAATTTGATATGACAGGATTCAGTTACTTTTTAATACTTAGATTACATTTACTTTCCTGTGGATGGAATAGACATAGCTAGCTGTATTAAGTGGGTACCTATACATTATTTAAATTTAAAATTTTGTGAGTAATAAGGCAGTAGGTACTTTTGTCTAATATTTATCGTAGTAACATATTCGTAATTTTTCATGGATTATTTATTACTGCAGTATTCCCGACTGCTTAGGTACTAGAAATGTGCGAGCCAAAAAAATTGTATCGTTTGCTTTATTCACGGGTAACGCACATATCATATGGCCGGTTCAGTCTAACTTAAGTTTACTCTTTCTTAAGACGGTGTCTATTTTGAAGTAAGTTGCACATGCGCGATCGCTACTCGCTTGACACACACACATGCGCACACTTAGCACACACGTACGGGCATTCTCCTTGGAAAAGACCGCCAGATGCGGTTGAAACTTACGTCGGACTGAACCAAACATATCACTCGTGAGTTAACCGTGAAATAGTTTCAAAAAAGTGTGCAAAGACCACGTTACGTTGCATAGTAATATTTATTTATTCCGTTATCTCTATCTCAACATAAATGTTTACCGGTCCATTAAATCTATCAAAAAATACAGTTTGGCTCGAAATACTGAGCACGAACGCCAAAGTTACAGGGAACCGCACCCATGCAAATAACCCAATAACCCTGCCGATTTATCGTCAGCCGAGAAAAAAACTAACAGTTTGCACCACTATAGTTTTACTTTTAAAAAATCCTTGAACTACGCTATTTTTAACAAAAGCTTTCAAGTGACTTTGGGATTGCGATTGTGCCGCCACGCACAAGTTATATGACTGATGTTTGTAGTGATCCCTAAGACGTTTATTCTGTAGCTGACCGAACAAATAAGGCCCTAAATCAATAAAACCTTAAGACGGTATTAATCGATACCTACAGAGTGTAATTTGTAACGATCACGACGTTTCGATGTGGAATTATCTGTTTTGTTTAGGTATTTATAAAAAACATAATAAGTAGTAAGTGTTGGATGGATTGTTTGTTTACATCAACATTTTAACAGGCACAAAAAAATGGTTGTCTGTAAAGTCGGTTTACTGACGATAGAACGTGACAACGTCTTAAGAAATCAGTACGCTGATAGCGCGAGTAGTGATACCGCTCGACTCGGCGGGTGGCGCCCTCAGCGCTCAGCTTCGTCCCCATGGCACGGAAGACGAACTAAAGGTAACGGCGGAACGTTACAGTTTTGCGGGCGTGCAGCCGGCTTCATCGAATTATAAGACGTTATCACGTCAAAAACTACTCTCTAACTACAAGTAAAACTAATAGTAATGGTTATATCATGGAAGTATGAAAAAGTCGAACGTAGTCTCTTTAAAACAAAAACTGTGTCACTAGAGTCGGCCACATTTGCACGTGTGCGTTGTCAGGTTATCACTGATAGGCTGACACGCACACATATACACAAGTTTGCGCGTGTAATGACCCACTGACGTGTGTATGTGTGCGTCAGCATGTATGTGACAGAACACACGTGCATATTATGTGGCCGACTCTATGGACACAGTTTTGTTTTAGCGAGACTACGTCAGACTTTTTTTATACGTCCATGGCTTATATGAACTACGACCCTTTATTCATTAAGATGACTATGTTCATCATCATCATAATAAAGTGATGATTGAAAGAAGTGAACATTTTTATAATCAATCGTCAAAGCGTCATTGAAATCGTTTCTCGTAAGAAAAGTATGACATGTTTTTACAATCTACTTTGAAAAAAGAGGTTCGCAGTTCGTCGGAATCTTTTATTTATGTTTGTTCACCGATTTAAGTAATCGGTGAATCGAAGACGTCAAAACGATTTGGAAAACTCGATAATATTTTATCAAAAATGGTCGAGTGATTTCTGTCTGAAAAATCAATAAAGATCTAAGCATTTTCGCTTATAAAGCTATACATAATATAAAGATTTAATATAACTATAATTATATAAACAGTTTACATTTTCGGTGAAACTTCGTGGTATTATTGGAACCACATTGGAACGCAGCGTTTACTTGGCCATCCAATACAAACATTATTTGATTTCAAAAATTTTATTAAAAATCAGGGTGTGAGAAGTTTATTTTTTAATTTCGATTGATTGTTCGGTAAAAAAAAATAGATATAATTAAAATAAATATTGGTAAACAATTCACACACAACACCATCCGACCCCAAACTAAGCAAAGCTTGTACTATGGCGGCCAGATAGCTGCTGCTGATGCAATACTTATAATATAGTTTTAAATACATACTTATTATAGATATAATAAATAATAATAAAATGTTCAATTCAATTATGCTTTTTTTTCGAGTAACGCCGTGGTCTACAACGAGTGTTAAGTAATGGCTAGTGTTGTACAATCATGAAAATCATTATAAACAATGTTTGATTGCAAGCAATTTAGAAAATATCGCTGTACAGGTAATTAACGTGTGATGGAATGCAAATCCAATATTATTTCTATTGTACGGAATACAAAATTATCATTGTCAAGGTATTCAAGTTAATCTGTGTCGAGGTTTGCTTTGAACGATTTTTGCTCATGTTTTTTTTTTTCAAATTTAGATTAACAAACGTATGACGTTAATCTAAATACCTTTGGGATGTTTCGGCTAAGTATCAGTTGGAAGCTCTGGAATCGATCGAGAGACGTGCCAAAAGGCTCATAAGCAACGACATTCTTGTGCGAAAAAGACTTCAAAGTCTTGAACATCGCCGTAAAATTTCATTGCTAGTCTATCGGTTTTTTATCGGATACACTTCGGAGAGTGTGCGACTGATTTACATGATCTAGTACCACCTTGTCCTTTTTTCTATCGGAATGCTCGTAGCTTGAACAAGCGACATCGTTTCATGGTTGATGTTCCAAAGACACGGACCAAGAGATTTGACTCTTCTTTTGTGATAAGAATGTCTAGGCTGTGGAATACGTTGCCTGAGTGGGTTTTCCCGGATGGTTACAATCTTTGTGTCTTCAAATCGAGAGTCAATCGGTTTTTTTTTCTAGGTAAACACGCTCCATCGTAGACCGCATCGTCGCTTAACATCAGGTGAGATGGCGGTCAAGTGTAAACCTATAAAAGTTAAAAAAAATACCTCTTTACTTCAATGAAAGAAGTAAATACGTAAGCTGTTATTATCATAATCATTTATTGGATTGTTTTTATTATCTATCACTCTAGACTGGTAAACTGATGGGCAAAGGTTTATTTTCCCTTCTTCCAGTATTAACATACTTAGTTTAAATCTACGATCTCTTGGTTTGGACTATAAGCAGCAATTCTCGCCATTACGATACTTTAAATACATTTAATGTTAATACTTACCGCTTCTACAATTATTGTCGACATTGTTTATTATTATCTCATTTTCATTTAAAAATAATAAAATATATGTACCTACATAAGTACAGAGGCACGTCCAGACAACGGCAGAGACCTTGAGAGCTACGAAATATGAAAAAATATATAAACTTTTTCACAGGTATTAAATACTTTATTTTTTTCCGTGGACGAATTCACCTGCATACAAATTCCAGCACGTCTTTCAAATCTGAAATTCTCACAGAATCGAGCATTTAATAATACGAATGGATTATAATACGATTCAAACGTTTTATTACCGACGTAAGCACGTCACGTACGAATCAAATGATCGGTCAGAACCGAAAAATATTATTCAGATTGGACGATTAGAATTATAGAACACAGTATCTTATCTCTCGTTTTCCCTTTCCTGTTGACCCTTTTACCTTCCATTGACATTACTCCTGATAGCATAAGCAGTCTTTCTCTCAGAAGGAGTGAGTCAAGACCGTAACCCACCATAAAGGTAATGTATAGTCGATTTTTGTTAAATACTTTTAGTTATTGGTCCTTCTTATGTAAAGTTTGAGTGTTTCAAAGTTTGTATATTTTTTGTGTTTACGATTTCTGTCCAAAGAATGACCTGAATGAATGAACTGAATTAAATTAATGTGTGAACTACACTATATTATATTCATTCATACTCTTCATTTTTCTTTTTCCGTCCTGCAACTCTTTGTGTCTGCCAGGTAACTGTAGATATACGTAGGTATAATTGTGTTTAGACAAAATAAAATTGATTTCTTTTCTAAAAAACGTCAGAATTATATACAATGCCTAGCATACATTTAAATGCAAATTGCAAGAATTTAAAAAATTGATGATTTTAGATTAATTAAACACTAAAATCATGGCCATTATCTAATAATAATTATTACATTAGCCGGTTAGTAGATAATATTATTATTGCAATGTTTAAACTAAGTTTACGAGTAATTAATTTCTGTGGGATGAGATTATTTATATACGTAAATAATTACATTATTAACATTAAAAAAGAAACCAAATAATATTAAGAACGAAGAAAGGGTTCCGCGGGTTGACTCGGGTAGTTTCTGTCCCCGTTATTTTCTTGGTATTAAAAGTAGCTTATATGTTCTTCCAGACTATAATCTAACTGTGTTCCAAATGTAAACAGATCCGTTCAGACGTTACGCCGTGAATGAACAATAAATATCCAAACATTGACATTTATTATACCATTCATAGAATTGAAGGGACAAGACATGCGTCTGAAACAATGCTTAAACAATCTTTTTGGCCCGTAATTTATTGTTTGATGTTCGTTCATTTGGTATCTCAATTTTTGATATGTTGATACTAAAAAGTTTCCTAAGAAATCATTAATAACCTATAGCTATTGACTTCTAAGTTAAGAGTTAACATAATAAAATATTCCACTGCTAAATCTTGCGATTACTGTAACTAATATAGCTAATGGTTTGGCAAAAAATATATAATTAACTTTTACACAGTAAAAAAGGCTATGTATAGATTTTTTAAAACTAACGTAAAACGTTAAAAAACGTTACGTTAACGTTAAAATTAAAAGTAACGTGAATAAAAGGTCTAGATTAATGACAAAAAAAAATGAATAAGTAAAATAGATTGCACAAATAACATAGAAACGCCAGTTGCAATTTCTGCGAAATATATCTTCACGAGAGCTTAGATACTGACTGTACAACTGTACTGCAGCGTTATGTATTAGACTACTATAGGATTTGGTACAAATCGATATGAAATGGACTCGTATCGGGGATAAACACTGCAATCAAACGGCGGGCAGCAGCTGTTAGTTACGTACGACCCGCGTCATCCACTGAAATAATATGACACAGCCTTTTCTGTATCTCCTTCGCTCGCTCAAAAACGAAAACTATTTATATAGCCATAATTAAATGTAGAACGTACTGGTAGCAACGACGAAAGGTCGAATTCAATCGATTAGTGCAAAATTCGAATAAAGAATGTTGACACATTCGTAGTGCGAAATTTTAAACTGTGGAATGCGTTTCCTGAGCAAATCGCTGTGTCTTTTGGACTGGCTCTATCGTAGACTGCATCGTCGTTTCAACGTTGCACATCTGAGATGATGGTCAAACGCAAAATTATTAACGATGAGAATAATCTAATTTCTATTTGAATGCCTGAATTCTACTCTGGGGAATGACAGTGACATTCGCTCCGTCTCACACTTGGTACTTTCAAAGGTTACATATCACCATTTAACGGATCAATATGGTTAGCGTTATAGGCGCTATAGGTGTACAGTTAAGGCGTTTTGTTTGATTTAACTGTATCTATCTACTAACATTATTAAATGTATTGACTTACTATTTTAATCGGAAAATAAATCTGAAAGGTTTTGCCGAAAATTTGAAGACACCTAATTATTCATTTAGTTTCTGTTATTAATTAAGTTTTAAGCCCCCATCGCCCATCATGGGATTCATGATAACGCAAAAAGCTACTCTGGGTATCCGAAATCAAATGCGTAACTTCTAACTTCATAGCTAGAAATATCAAATCCTCATCCGACTTGTTATGCGAACGCTACACGAAGGGATCAACAACGGACATTGTAAGTGGTTACTCATGCTTTCAGAGCCTATAATTTGACAATATTTTGTGTCATTTCGGCTTTATTATTACTTACGCCATTACCAATGGATATAAAGTTAATATACGCAGCCGCAGGGACGATTAAGGGCCAAGTAACTACAGGGTCCCCTAATTCAATATTAAAAGCATCCTACGACGTGATCGGCAACTAATAATAGTCTAATTTGAAGAAATGTCCCTGAGAAAATGTCCAATTGTCAACCTTTTTGTTGCGTTTTTGTCTGAGCACAAATAAAATGGCCCATTTTGTAACTTTAGATATAAGAGGTATATTATCTGTGATGTGGACGTGAAATTACAATGTTTATGGAGACTAATTTCGGAATAATGTCCGCTTTATACCGCTTTGGGATTTGTCTGATGTTAGCTAGTTTATGTCACGCTATTGTATGAAACATTTTTTGCCCTAGTTTTTTTAAGCTAGTTAGACATTCGTTTGATTGCTGTCTTAGTTGCTATTAAGAAATACAAATGATGGAGTTAACACCATTTGATTTGATTTGATCATTTGATCGACCAATGAACTTGTCAAGTGGTTCAGTCGATAGTAAGTCTGCTCACTGAACTGTAGGTCGCTGATTTGTGGAAATCAAATCCAGGCCAAGACAGACCAGACACACACCTAAAAAACCAGGCAGACCCTGGGTTTTTGAAGTGAAAACTTCTTTAGGCGCGCCTAGACAGATTTTTCGTGGGCTGTGAATTGAATTCATTCATCACGCTCGGATATGATAAGAAAGCTTCGGGTAAACTCGGGACCATGGCTATTGGGCATCTATAAATACGCCAGCCAATGGGGAATGCTGAAAGGGCGTGGACAGGCCATCATGGCATGGGCATCTAGAAACTCATCAACCAATGGGAAATACTTACGCATTTCTAGATGGCCATGCCAAGATGGCGAGGCCACGCCCTCCGGTTACACACGTGTAGTTTCTAAGGTAAGCTATCAAATTCTGAGTTATAAGTTTTAACTTCTATCGGCAGTTCCTATGACTGCCATTTTTTTTTTTGTGTAAAATGAGTATGTGTTAAAATTACTTAAGAGTTATATCACCTATCTGGCTTACATAGTACAAAACTAGCATAGTTTGGGTCTGGAAGGTGTTGTCTGATTTTTTTTTTAAATATATTTCTTTAGATTGATGTCTTTCCGTGGTACTCCAATCATTTAACCAAAATAAGTCATAGTTTTGAAAAGTTAACAAAAACAAGATCTAACAGAAAAAAAATAGTGTAAGCCATGTTTTTCAGTACGATTATCTGATGCTGATAATAAATAATTCTTGTCCACAGCAGTTATCGCTCAGCATTGTAACATACAATCGCAAAAAAAAATAGAGCAATACCCCTATGCAAATACAAAACAAAGTTGCAAATCTCATTCGTAGTCACAGACAAACACTAAAAATACCCAGTCCGATTGGGGCACGTAATGCGAGACCAATCTGAATTGGATGCGGATTGAGTCGGGTTGCCTTCAAGGGTGGCAATTGGCATCTAGTAGCATAGACCAGGAGGCGACGGTAATTTTGAGTGAGATGACATATGACTTGTAGAGGTACTCTTTGGAGAGACCGCCGGGGGTGACCTTTTCCATGTATTACCGCAGTGAAGTGCAAACTTTTCTGTGTTCTTAATTATAAAGAATTTGGAGGGCAATATTTCCAATGAAACTACAAGACAAAGATCAATCACAGCAAGTACATTAGTTTTTTAGGCACTGATTTGGACTCTTGATGAATAAATAATTGTTATGGGTAGGCGTACCAGGCGCATGTCTTCGATCTGTCGCTAAAAATATATTGTACTCCGGAAGTAATGACAGGAAAGTTTGAACAAATATTACGGAAATTTACAACAAACTCAAAGCGACACACTCAGATTTAGTATCGAGAAATTTAACAGGAAGCATAGTTCCTAAAACTGAAACACAATACGAGTAACAGCTTGTCACAAACTCCCATATCATGTCCTTGCAGGTGTTCTATTTTTATTTACATTGCAAAGTAAAGATAGGTTAAAATAAAATATTATATTTTAAGATAGATAGATAATTATGATATTAAAAATTAACTTAGATTAGAACAAAGGGGTACGTGTCTTACAACGAAAAATTGGACTTTGGAATGCATTGTCTGTATGAGATTTTTCCGAGTTACAATATACAATTCGTCTCTTCCTATTTAATTCAAGTGGAAATTAATACCTTTTAAGAACACGCATTTGACGCATTCCATCGTAGATCAACATAATTATGTAGTCGCCAAACAATTAAAAATATTAAAACTCTACAGCCTAACTAAAATTGTTGCAGTTTTTTATTTTTGTAATTGCACTCTCTTTTGTCGCCTTGAAAGTATAGAGACAGCAATAGCAAAGCCAAAACTGGTATAGTTAGGCGGTAGAAGCACCGGAGTGTCGTCAGAGTTGGAAGCATGAACAATTATTACGCATACACACAATATATGGACAATTGCACATAATTATATAAATACAGCGGAGTCGGTTACAATAACAGCGTCACTATATACATTTTTCATCTCTAAAAAATGCCTACCAAAGTTTTCGTTGCAAAAAAATAGCGATTACCACCTTACTGTGCCGAAGACCGACTCCTGAACTATGTGTAACAGGAGGTTAGTTATGTAGCGTAGTACCTCTGTCCTAATCTGTGGCTATGTACCGTCTCGACATAATGGTGTAGGGCTCACTGGGCGGCCCAGGCCATGCATACTAACTCGGCGGGTAAGTAGCCGGCGCGGCACGACGAAGACTTACATAGAGGAGTATGATTTGATTGCAGATGGCTTTGTGGCTGTTCTGTGCGTGATCGTTGGTTATATAAAGTGAACTGTAGTGCTTATGTTGTAATCGTTAGATATAATTTCGACTGTTGTCAATTATTTTTTTCATTTTAGGCGCGGCAAAGTATGTAGCCCTTTCAAAGAGCCAAACATCTAGCTAACTACAAAATCAGCTAACTAGAAAATTAAAAGTTTTTGGAAAAAAAACCCATTTTCGAAGTGTTATATCTTGAGTTTTGTTAGACATACATACCTGGAATTGCGCTCACGTTGTTGCTTATTTTGTCTTCCTTAAAAGTGTCATAAGTGACTTTGCTGTACACATATTTTAGCCGTTGTAAACCAAAAACAGAAAGAAGGCCGAAAATTAAGAGGTTTCTCGAGCACCACAAAGTTAGCACAGGTTTTTCGAGGTTGCAAATTTAGTTTTACTGGTACTATCTACTGGTATCTATCCTAACAACATCCCAAAAAATCCGAACCTGGCTATTATTGGCGACCTAACGCGATTTTTATGTCTACGGTGACTGGCTTCATATATTAAACAAGCTTTATTGTTTCTTTCAGCGATTAAAATCTAATATGAATCTAATGTTATAAATTATTTATTAACTTAAAATAAAATTCATATGTGAATCTACTGTTTAACAATAGAACATAAATTGCGTAAATGCAATGCGGAAATTCTAATCTAATCTTCGAAAAATGATATTGTGGAAATGTAACGCGAGTCGTCATTTTTGTCTGAAATCTTTGCAGTATACACTTATACTTATTTATATTGTTAAATAATAACTCTACGAGACGAAAATCCACCTTCCCTTTGGGGAAATAAAAATGTAGCAATGAAAAATAACGATTTTTAAAAACGATAAACTCAATCCGTTTTTTTAAATAATATTTATAAATACATTTAAAACTGATTATTATTAAGATAGAAAAAAAATACATTACAAACTGTAAGTAACCACTAATTTACATACGCAACAAATATATTATGTTATTCCGGTCTGGTCGGTGAAACAAAATTAAAGTAATTGAACTCGGAAAAAATCATATTTTCCCTCCCACAAATATCGCTTACTTTTATCTATTATAATAATTAACAATGAAAGACAACTAACTATTGAATTGAAGAGATTAATTTGAACAAAAAAATATTACTTCCTATGCGATATTTTTTTTTGTAAAATTGTAATATTATTATTTCTAGGGAAAAGTGATAACCGAGTAATCCGCGAGGGTACGTGCATTAAACCGACGCAAATGAAACCGGTGCACTGCTAGTCAGATCATACAGATCAGTTGCAAATTCTCCAAACTCGACTAGTGGTAGGAGAACTCTGTAAAGAGTGCCATACTGGGGAAGTGAATACCTACTTGTAACACATTTGTACGTTATTCTAACGCCATGCAGTAATGTGCAAACATCACTGCATACTGTGTTTCAGTTTGAAAGGCAATGTTTCCAGAGAAATTACAGAGCATAAAGATGGGTCATCTTATATCTCTGTGTGACGAGCGCAGTGCAATGCTAGGTAATGATTTGTACTTTTCATGTTCCACTGACATTGTGTGACACTCTGCTGTTATGGACATTGCTAACCATCAGGCACATGTCCCGTCACTTTATACTATAAAAATACTTACTATTTGTCATACCTTAGGGTTCCACACTGGAGATGGTCCTGTGTTGTGGAATCCCGTTATTGTTCTATGACTATTGTTATTCGTTGCGTCTAATGCAGAAATAAATATTGTCATTAGAATAAAACGAAACGGTTGTTACGTTTTTGTCGATAAAATGACATTTAATGTTGATTTGATGCTGTATTGAAGCTATTTTTGTATTAATAGCATTATAAATGTAGCGGTATTGACGTAGGGAGGTGTAATTAGATGTTTTGCCATGTGACCTTAAACCTTAAGTGACATTATAAACAACCCTATTCATGTATCACTGTTTTACTTTACTAGCTACGCCCTCAGGTACAACATGTGCATTAAACAACCACTACTTTAACGGGATAAACAGTAGTCTAGATGTTATTCCAAGCAATTGGGTTTTTTACACATATCTTAGATTGGGAGAGGAAAAGGATAATAAGTGGGAGTAGGGAACATTTTCAACATAATTTTAGTGCTAATTCTATTCTTAATCCTTAGCTGGTTTCACCAAAAAAGGCAACATAATTGGTATCGGGGGTCAAAACTGACCCCGATAAAAATTAATTCATATAAAATAACGCATTCATATTTTTTTAATTTACTGTTTTATTTAAGAGATAAGAACTCATTATCTAAACATTTTTATAATCTGTGGCGCATTTTAATCACGTATTACATATTTTATTATCTAATAAGCTAATATCCATTTTCACGCATATATTTCTTAGACTCAACTTTAGGGACTCTTATTTTTATGAATTCTAAAAAATAATACAATAGACCTTATTTGTTCTGTTTGCATCTATAAATAACATAACAATAATCAGGAACTCTTTCTGAAATCATCCTACTAATGTTATAAATGTGAATGTATGGATGTTTGGATGTTTGGATTTTTGGATGTTTGGATGTTTGTTGCTCAATCACATCCTAACGTATGAACGGATCGGGCTGAAATCCTATCCTACTACTTGCTAATAATCATATCTTGCTACTTTTATCCCGGAAAAACAACGGGAACAACGGGAACGGAAACTTCACGGGTAACAGCGCGGGGCGCTGCTAGTAGAAAATAAAAGTAATGACAGGCTAAAGCAAATGCTCACAGAATTACTACAAATTTTTCATCAAAAAGTTTAAAACATATTAAAAGTAATTTTCATGGCAATATATTTTTACCTACGCAACTCTGACACTTAGTACACTTCTTTAAACAATTGACATGCCTTTTGCGATGGCATAAGTGGAACGTTACTCTCAAATTACTCATTTGTGAGTTAGAAGTAATAACAAGTATGTAATGTTCTACTCCAACCTTTTATCGAAAGATTTAAAAAAACAATCTTGATTTGGATTACCCTAAAAAGAATCCATGTGCCTATCTACCACAAATGCTTTAACTATTTCAATACCTCCAGTTTTCATGCATTTATTCCTCTTAACATGATTATCAAAATTTGTAGCTTTCTACAAAATATAACTGAAACCTCAAAATGTTCATGACAGCTAAAAATAAAACACATGGCCTACGTTCTATGGCTGACGTTCTTCTGGCCCTAGAATACTAATAATTTACACATGTCTGGCCTAAACATCTTAAATCTCTTTTGGTGGCGTTCTGAAACATTAGTATGTGGAAATAGTAACAAAACTTTTATTTTTAATTGGAATAAACGATGCCAAAGTTTTATCACTAGTAAAGCCGAATAAAAGTTGGTTCTAAAAGTTAATTTTGATCATCCCTCGAAAAGCCCGCCATAGCAACGATTATTTAAAGAAAAATAATAAAACAATATGATATAACTCTTAAGACAAAAATGCATACTTCTGGTATCGGGGGTAAATTCTGACCCCAAATTATTCACTTCATCACACCAAATCATTCACCTCCGTTCTTGGTAACAGCACAGTGACGCACGTCCGGTATCCGATGCACAATGCGACTCAATAAGATTACCTAGACGCGTAAGGCTGAAAGTGCTTAGGCTGCAAAATTATCTTGAAAAAGTTAAGCTGATGGGGTCAATTTTGACCCCAAAACCAGCTAAGGGTTAAGTCCTCCTGGCTTCTATTTATCTATCTATAAATCTACCTAAATATCTGGCTTAGAGCTTCTACCGCGGTTTCACACAATTTCTGACCCTGATGGCCATCTGTAGTTTGAACTCTCGGATGGTCTTCGATGATGTAGCCAACGCTCGCCGTACAAACCAACCGATAGCGTCCTCGTTGACGGCGACAGGCAATGCAGGTACTTGATACGTAAATTTTTAATTTTATTCAAATCCGTTTAGCCGTTACTTAGATACGTGGGAACTAACATATATAAATGCAAATTCACAAACTTTATAATAAATAAAACTTTTTGTTAAACTTTATTATAAAAATAATACTAGTGTGCTTATGTAAGAAGTAAAAATGAATCATTGTACAAGTACAGAAAAACGTTTTAGATTAATTTTGATCGTAAGTATATATTTATTCAATTTCATCATCGTAATATCATCAAGCTAGGTGAATTGCCGTTTCGAATTTTGACAAAAAAACGAGACCATTTGATAGTGCCTGTGTCACTAAGTTCACTTTGGAGACTTTGTAGTAGGTATATTTCTGACAGTGAAAAATAAACACTGAATTAGAGTTATTCATAAACCAATAAAGGTTTAGATATATCCAGGATGCAAACCTTCTCTACCCGTTAGAAATGTACCCAGCATGCAATCAGTATTAGGTATAGTGAGATACTCTTTATTAACAAAACAAAACAGATAAACAGACAAAGAAAATCAATAAATAGACTAATGTAACTACGTGCTTTAATAAATAAATAAATATTGGTGGACAATTTACACACAACACTATCTGAACACACAATTTTTTGCACTGGGTGAGAATCGAACCCACGGCCCTTGGCTTCGCAGGCAGAGTTACTACCCACTAAACCACGGAACCGGTCAATTTTATTTTATTTTAGTTATAAGTGTTGCGACGAAGAAGTACTCAGAAAGTTTTTTTAAAAATGAAATGTGCTTCGATCAGATTAATGATTACTAGAGAGACAATACTTTCTTTGACTGGATTTCACTTTATTCTCTGACCTATGGGGCGCCAACGTCACCGTTGCGTAACAATAATAATAACCCAGATAAAACAGCCGCAGCCGTTTATAAAACTCAGTTTAAAAAACTAAGTTTAATTAACGTAAAAAAGCGCGTTTACTCTAACCGCGCTTATCGAACCATCTCGCCACTTATAATGACTTTTGTTCATTATTTTGTTGCTTGCTACGTCTGTGTTGCTTCCGGTAGTAGGGATTCAACTATAAAATAGAAATGATAACCACCTCTACTACAAGGTAGTTGAAGGCCTGTGAGTATGAGGCCAGTTTGCCCTACATCACTTGACGAAAACAAAATGGGAACTCATAGGGAACGCCGTTAGAAGCGTAAAACTTATGACTTTTAGGATTGAACAGTACTAATATGGCACAATACGTCATCTATACATATAGCTTCAGATACCTATAACTTTAGATATACCGCTATTACGCATGTTGGTGCGTCGAGCTCACAAGATTTCACCCATTCAAAAAGCGTCTAACGCGCACGTCTACTCTTTTTCTACGAAAGACGTAATTTCGAAATAAACTCGTGACTTTCCCACTACGGTTCTACTTCGTTTCATCTGTCGGACATTGTTTGACGTTTAAATGTTCTAAGCCTACTCTAATTAGCGTAGGCTTTTAAACGGACGAAACGACAGATCGAAGTAGAACCGCCCTTCAGCCACCTAACGAAATCGGCTATGGCTTTGCTGTTGCTGTCCTTATCATTTCAAGCGAAACGAAAAGAGAGAGCAATATCAAAGCTAAGACAGTTTTAGTTAGGCGGTAGACCCTCCGGAGTAGGAAAGTCGCGAGTTTATTTCCAGCTCCGCTGCTCGACCGCCGCCGCTCGTCCGATCTTCGATAAATTAGACGTTCGCTGACGTGAACCCATAACATTTTTCAATACCAAAATGTCAACGTGGGTAAAGAACTCTGTTACTTTAAAAATAATTGCCCTGGACGTCTACTCTCTTTCTACGAAAACGTAATTTCGAAATAAACGCGCGACTTTCCTACTCCGATTGAACTTCGATCCGTCGTTTTGCCCGTTGAAATGTTCTAAGTTTGCTCTAATTAGGGTAGGCTTAGAACATTTAAACGTCAAACTATGTTCGATCGAACGAAACGAAGTAGAACTGAAGTAGCAAGGTCGCGAGTTTATTTCGAAATTACGTTTTTCGTTGTAGAGTTCTATTTCTACGAAAACGTAATTTCGAAAAAAAAATCGCGACTTTCCTTTGAAAACGACGGATCGAAGTAATATCGGAGTTGGAAAGTTGCGAGTTTATTTCGAAATTACGTTTTCGTAGAAAGAGAGTAGACGTCCTGGTTTCAAATCTGACGAGTTTTACTATTTTCGAAAGTATTCGTAACAGTAAAGAATTATTCTATAACTTTTGTCTACTGTATTTTAAACGCTATTTCATTGGGCGTTAATATGCGTTTTACACAATAAATAAACCAGAACGCATTTTCTTAAACTATTGACAGTGTCATGAATTGTGAATATAAATTTACTAGCGGTCCGTTCATCAAGACACACGGCAGTGTGGCCAGCCAAGTTCATTCAAGTAAACTGGCGAGCCGCACCATGTTAATATATAACCTATAGCACTCAAAGATATTTTATATTCTCAACGGTGAAATAATTTTGAGATTGGTCTTGGAGTTCCTGAGATTAGCACGTTCAAACAAAAAACATCTTTGGCTTTATAATAGGTATTAGTATAGATTCCAAATCAATCTGTAGATACTAATATTATACAGTGAGTTGGAATGTGCATATTTCTTCTTATTGATAAACATTTTCTAAAAAAACAAATTTTAGACAAAATACAATAGGTATTAGTAGAAAGATGAAACTTTAACAATTGTGAAATAAGTGCAGATATGATCCACAATTATCGTCATAAATTTAACATTACTGACTTGTAACTTCCGTCTTCTAAACTCGCTAAATCGTTGATAAGAAATGGAGTCTTATTTTCATTTAAGGTGCTTGTACGTACGCCGTGGATATTATTCGAAAGCCGAAGTTAACATTTTTGAAGTTCACTGGTCGTCGTATACGATGACAGGTTTTGGAACGCGTAAAAAAGGTAGCGGTTCACGCAGAGACCGCAATACGAGACCGCGACAGGAGACCGCAACTGGAGACCGCGACTGGCACTTGACATTAGGGCGTATTGTATGGGCGCCTGTTCGCGCCAAGACCGCGACAGGAGACCGAGACGCGTGTCGCGGTCTCGGCGCGAACTGGCGCCCATACAATTCCATCATGTCAAGTGCCAGTCGCAGTCTCCTGTCGCGGTCTCCGGTCGCGGTCTCAGCGCGAACTTGCACCTCCAGTCTTAATTAAGTAAATGTATGGAAAATGTTGATCAGTGCGTACCTGAAAAGATTGTGTTACGCGTAGTGTTGTTAGATCAATTTTAGACTTTAAATAAAAATAATAAATAAATATTGGTGGACAATTCACACACAACACCATCTGACCCCAAACTAAGCAAAGCTTGTGTGATGGCGGCCAGATAGCTGATATAATACTTATATAATTTTAAATACATACTTATTATACATAGAAACACCCAGACACAGTGCAAACATTTGAATTCATCACACAAATATTTGCACTGGGTGGGGATCGAACCCACGACCCTCGGCTTCGCAGGCAGAGCTACTAACCACTTAGCCACAAGGCCAGTCAATTTTAGACTTTAAAGGCTCATAGGCAACGACTTCCTTGTTCAAACTTTTAGATTTTAAATATCGCTACAGACTTGATAGGTTATCTGTATCTAATCGGATAAATTGTGGACAGCTGATCCGCATGATCCATCGTTGGTTTTATTTCAATCTAACTGCTCGTAGCTCAAATAAGCGCATCGTCTCATGGTTGATAGTCTAAAGATACGAATAAAGATGTTAGACACCGCTTTCGTAATAAGAAATCTTAACACTGAAATGAATTGCTCGAGTGGGTATTACCTGATGTATAAAATGTAGGTGTATTTAAATCGAGAGTAAACGGGGTTTTCTCGGTTAAGTACGCTCTGTCTCTGTCGTATACCGCATCATCGATCATTTCAGGCGATATTTTGGTCAATCACTAAACACAGCGCAGTTATCCGAAAATGTACTCAAAATTTGCAAGAGTCCAAAAAACCTTACAAAAGTTATGTATTTAGTTGTTAGTTTATGTATTTTACTTTATAAAAACTTTTGTAAGGTTTTTTGGACTCTTGCAAATCTTGAGTACATTTTCGGATAACTGCGCTGAAACAATATGTTAGTGTCTTTAGATTCCATTTACCAGTTTTCAATTCAAGACTAATTAATTTTCAGTCATAAACCATCGCGCCGTCAGATAGCATCGAGTCGTAGAAAGTAGCAGAGCATTCGTAGGTATAATTAGCTAATTACATAGTATTTCGTAATCATAGTGGGTGGTCTTCTTAATCAGTAGTAAGAGGTTGTAAAAGTTCAGTTTTAATTGTTTTTGGGCTGCGTCACTGAATAATATTTTTTTTACACTACTCATTACATTAGATGTGGATCGTAGATTGTTTTGGAAAGCGTTGTTTTGAACCCGCTTGACGTCTTTACGGTGAGTTAGGGGTTAGTGATCTTGTCATTATGTTTTCTTTTTGGGTAATAAATGTCATAGATAGATATGTAGATTATGTCTCTTTATTGAAACACAAAAAAAACTTAAATATGACAATAAAACACTTATTATATACGCCATTTGTGGTAATTCAATAACGCCACAAATGGCAGTCTTATTGCTGAAAGGAAATTCGCCTACACACAAGGTTTGGCGAGGCGAGGTGACATTTTTCCTAATACTACTATTATGTACCATGAATAATATAAAACAAATTTAAACATATACAAAATCAGGATTTTGTTAACTTGCGCCAAGCGAATCAAGTCATAGTTGCAGGAGAAAGTGACATTGGCTTTTCTTACATGAAGATAACCTTTGAGAAGCTAGTACTCATTCGCCAATTTGTGGCCTATTTTTGGTTCAAAAATAGGGATCTTGCCTTTTTTTGAACCAAAAATCAATTTTGAGGAATACCCGTCTATTTCAAAGGAGATTACACTGTTTTCCCTCAGTCACAGATGTGAGGCACTGAGAGCAACTTTATCGAATAAGGTCTGTAAGATTTTAAAAAAACGGGTCCACAATAAGACTTAAATCAACACATAAGTGATTGGACTCTTGTTTACTTGGGTGACAAGACAATTGATAACAAATGCTTCCTTATTGAAAGTGTTCCTTGTTGTGTAACTTAACATGAAAAAAAAGGTTGCTTTAAATAAGTCATCAACAGCCCACTAAACGTTCCCACTGCTGGGACTCAGGGCCTTCTCTCGCAAGGAGAGAGTTAAGGCCATAATCCACCACTCTGGCCTAGTGCGGGTTGGCGGATGACACATGACTTTGAAAGATTCTAGGTACATGTTGGTTTCCTCACGATGTTTTCCTTCACCGATTTTAAGTCAGCGGCATTACGCACATGACTTCGAAAAGACAGTGGTGCGTATGTGGTTTGAACCCGGGGTCTCCGAATCGGCAGGCGCCGTTCTCCCGACTAGACCAGCCGTAACTTTAAATAAGTTAATCATGTAAAATATTAAAAAAAACTTTAACATTAATTAGTATTTTATTAGGATATTTTTGTGCGTTAGTGTCACAATAGACTTAGTAAATAATATTATCCCTGTATGTAATGTGTTCGAAGCTGTTGAAACCACTCGCAGAAGCTATTTTTCAACAGGTCGAATTATACGATTTTTTGTTCCCGATTCTACAATTACAATTTTAAATGTTACTCACAGCAAATTATTGTTTTGCGAAACAAAGTAATGTCACGCATCACGTGGTCAGTTAATTACAAACTTAATCAAGCGGACAAATGACATTCATGAATACAGCAAGTACAAACACAACCAGAAAAGCAATAAAATGCAAGAATACCAGAACAATTACACATTTGCAAATAGATTGCGATAAACTGGGTTGAAACAACGATTAAACTGTCAGGAAAATATAGTTATAGACGTGTAAAAAGGAATTAGAACGTTACCCAAGACTACTTTTACTTCATTGACAGAATCGTGCTACTCTCGTATGGAATCTTTTAAACGACACTGTCGCGTTCGATTCAAACTTCAATCTTATTTTAATTAAATAGAGTTGACAGTTGAATGTGTGTTTTTCAGTCAAGTAGACACGCAAACTCTCGTGTGTAATGAAGCTTTTTACTCATCCGTAATATTGCTTGCACAACGATCAAAATTGTCTGGCGTGTGTTCGCGTTACGTCACACGATACGAAACAAAGAGACGAGGTAATTAAAAGTATTTGTTAAGATCTGGGTAAAAACATTAGCTAAATTAACGTGCGTCTTCCTGAAATATGATTAGCTTGGTAGAATTGTGTCTCAGTTGTTTAGTTTTGACATTGGCTTCAATGTTAAAATGGTTGTAGTTTTATGTATGTAGTTTGTTAAAAAGCAGATTAGATGAAAGCAAATAGTTTGTGTGTCTGTTTATTTTTCTTTTTATATTTTTATGTGTATAATTGTATCTCGATTGTAAATCACTCGTGTGCCGTCAGTGACGAACCTCATGTGAATCCTAAAATTAAAACTACCCACAGGACAAGGCTAGCTTAGTGTGGGTGTTTTTGAAATTATGGGCATCTTGTATTGAACTGATAGATAAGATGTTTCTGTACTTCCTATAATTGTTTGTTATTTTGGTTGAAATAAATTTGATTTGATTTGATTTATCGATTGGAGGTCTGCACTTGTAGATGAAGTAGCTGTTTTTTTTTTTTTACAAAAAGTTTGACGAGACGAGCAGGACATGTGCCTGATGGTAAGCAACATACCTGCCACATAACAGCACAGTGACACGCAGCTATTGGAATATGAAGAGTCCAAATCATTACCTAGCACTGCACTGCGCTCGTCACCCAGATATCTAAGTTGTTCTATCTGTAAGCCCTGTAATTTCTCTGGAAACATTGCCCTTCAAACCGGAACACAGTAATGTCTGCACATTACTGCTTGGCGGAAGAGTAACTGGCAAAGGTGTGGTTCTTTTACCTTTTTCATTATGGGTTTCACGGTTTATTGAGAATGTATATAGCATACAACCCTGGAAGCTTTATGCTACCTTTGTCGCACCAGGGTCCCAGATACTCAGTTTGGGGCCTACTAAACATTTTTTATGTATACTGTTATCTGTTATCATATTGCTGGCTGGCATGGTGTCTTAGTTGGTTGGTAAAACTGCCTGCGAAGCCTTAGGTCGTGGGTTTGATCTCGATCCATTGAAAATATGTGTGTGATGAATAGTTTAGAGGGTGTCCGGAGAGCTTCCGGGTGGGGTTTCCAGTTTTGAGTCTGGGTTTAAAAAAAATATCGTGTGCCGCCAGCGACATAACTACTAGGCCCGCACGCCGCGTTCACCCGATGAAAAAACTTGATAGAATTTAATTAAAATGATCATAAAAGCTGACTTAAAATGACTTTAAGGTCTGAAAAATAATGACTATATATTTAAGGGGGCGCCTAAAGCCAGAAAACGAAAAAAGGTCATTTTCGACGCCGCTCACTGAAGTTAAGAAACTAAAAACTATGACAAAAAAAATATTGACGTGTGGGTACAATCAAGAAGAAGCACAATAACCGAATAGAATTTTAAAAATAGATCAGAGTTCTTTACAATAAAAAAATAAAAATGACACCGAAAAAACCCGTTTTAATTCGAGTACTCGAAATTATCAGCGATGACCCCACATTATTTTTTGGTAATAAAATTCCTATTTGTACGTTCTAGTAAAGTAACCAAACACATTTTTAAATTTATGTTTAGTTATTGAGTAATTAAATAAAACTTGGTCAAAAATGGACTCCTGATTAAATATTGATTTTTCCTCCAAACTGTGTCATGCTATTCTCGACTTTATGTACATCACATTAAGAAACGCGTCGCGCGGGTGAAATCTGTTTTTTCCTGGCTTTAGGCGCACTCTTAAAAACCCGTTGACATGTCCCAGTTCTAGGCTCTAAAATTCGAAGTTTTCACGCATCCTGGTTACCAAATTTTAGAGATGGCAATCTTATTCATAGACTATATTTTTTACTGCGAGAAGAAATATATATTAGATACAGTTAAGAAAAAAATTAACGAGGCCTTGAAATGTACCTACATTAGTTAATTGGTCCACCCTTACAAAGTCAAAACGAATATAAAACTAAACTTGGTTTTTCCAATGTACTGCAATTTCCAGTACGTATGGTAGATAATTAAAGCAATTATTATAAGACAGACGGTGTTGATGTGAATTGCTTAGATATTGTTTAATAATATTTATTGTGAGTCTAAAAGATAATGCATATGTAAAAGTACTCATTTATGCTATTAAAATGTATATTTAGTATTATTTAACTATTGTAATTAAACGACCACTTCGAGTAAGTATAGTAAGTTTCCAGTGGTAGGACTCTACCCAAACTCCGCTTGAGGAAATGCCACATATTAGTAAGTTTTTTGTAGTGGTAGGAGGACTCTTGGCAGAGTCCGCCTGGGGAAGGACCATACCGTTGCCAGTTATTCTACCGCCAAGCAGTAATGTGCAAACATTACTGTGTTCTGGTTTGAAGGGCAATGTTTCCAGAGAAATTACAGGGCTTAGAGATAGAACAACTTAGATATCTGGATGACGAGCGCAGTGCAGCGCTAGGTAATGATTTGGACTCTTCATATTCCAACAGCTGCGTGTTCTGTTATGTGGCAGGCATGTTGCTTATCATAAGGCACATGTCCTTCACGTCTCGTCACACTTTATGAAAAAAACAAATTGTACTCTACTAACAAGCAGGCGTGTGCAAACATGTATCATGTTGTAAAGGGCAATATTTGTACAGAAATAGGACAACGAGATAAATCATCATAAATTGACTTATAGGTAATTATTATTTTAAGTTTTAGTTATTTTAAGTATAGTAAGTTATAGTAATTATTATTATTAATATGCGGTATTTTGATAAACAGTGATTTAACTCTTCATGTTCCATTAGTCTTCATGTTCAATTATTGTGAAGTTACGGCTGGTCTAGTCGGGAGAACGGCGACTGCCGATCCGGAGACCCCGGGTTCAAACCCCACACGCACCACTGTCTTTTCGAAGTCATGTGCGTAATGCCGCTAACTTAAAACGGTGAAGGAAAACATCGTGAGGAAACCGACATGTACCTAGAATCTTTCGAAGTCATGTGTCATCCACCAACCCGCACTGGGCCAGCGTGGTGGATTATGACCTTAACTCTCTCCTTGCGAGAGAAGGCCCCGAGTCCCAGCAGTGGGAACGTTTAGTGGGCTGTTGATGTTGTTGTGATGTTCCATTAGCTGCGTGGAACAGTGTTGTTCTGGCGTATTATATACCAGCAGGCGCTTGTATTACTTGTGCCATCACGCTTTATTATTAAACATTTGTAAATAATGTAAGTACCAAGCAAACGCAAGTAAATTCATAATCATATGAATTGGAACGAATAATGAAGAACTCAAAAGGATCCTTAAACATGACTTCCCAAAAATACTGAGTCTACTACCTTAAACTAAAAGAAAAGTGTTTTAATCACAATTATGACTCTAGTACACACTTATTACAATCACTAGCATTTCTTTCCTGTAAGGTCTATTCTGAAATTAAAATAAAAATGCCTTCTTGCTCATTTCTCCAAAATTAGGTTGTTAAGTTTTCAGTTCCCTTTTAAAAGAAACAACTCATATTTTGATGTAGATTTTGTAGTCAAGTGACCTAATAGCAAAATGTCTAAAATGTGTAAAATTTGTGATTCGTTTCGATCGCACTCACACGGTACTAACAGTTTAGCTGAGACCCAGGGCTTCCTCTCACACGAACAAGTAACGAGAGAGTAGGTATATTAGTATATTAATCAATTGACTGAAGGTTAGTCCAAGTCGTGACAAAACACATTGGAAGATAGAATATTACGCGGTTTCACACTTCGTTGGAAGTTTAAGCACAATAGAGATCAAAGTGATTAGGTATTTCGCAAGGCACTGACAGTATTTTAGACTTCATCAGTAGCTCTATCATTGCTAGCTTGCGTATCAGAGAAAATTGAGCATCTTCAGTGTCTTTTCTCATCGTTTCATTATCATCGTCATTTGCAGCCTGCAGCAGCAACCCACTGCTAGATATGAATTCCACAATGACCGGTCTTGTGCCGCCTCCATCCACTGCCAACCTGCGACCCAGTCTTGGGCCGGCCGTCCTATACCTACTGCGCCCGGCGGTTCTTGGTCGCCATTCCTAACCTTTGCTTCCCAGCAATTATTGGTTTATTCTCATCGTTTAATTTTGTACATTTACAACACAAGTTACACGAGTCAAATTTATGAGTTACTAACCTAACATCATATTGGTATAGAAAATTTCGTCGTTTGTAGCGACAAACGAAGTCAAAGAACAAAGTATTAGGTAACAGATGTTTTGGAATACGAAAATTATTGATTGACAGATTAATTTACTCACTTGGTTCAATGTAGATTCACTTATATTAAAATATCCTGCACTCTGCGAAATAATTACATAATCACAATACATGTTGTTACGTGGGAATAATCGTAAAATACTTGGTTTTTATCGTTTGTATATCTATTTGTATAATTGTCGAGCCGTCATGAGCTAGTCAATGGCATTTTATAGTCTAAGCTTTGAAACACAAAGTCTATTTTTTTAAACAATCGTCTGCATCATCGTCGAGCAGGTTACATCTACAGCAGATTTTATGCAGAGTTTAAAACCAGCTGTACCCTTCGGTTTTACCCGCGCAGTTCCTATTTTCATAATTTTCCCGCCATTAATTCCCCCGCCATTAATGATAAAATTAAAAAAAAAGTTCTGGTCTCCTAATATTAAGTTACATAAACTTCCTTAGGAAGTAGTATCCTTTTTTCGGCCTAACAGTGTGTGCTATTCCAAACGATAATCTATATTAGGCTACAGGCCTGTGAACAAAATGTATGGGTCATATGAACCACCAGGAGACCTATGTAGGATGATAGAAGGGTATAAAGTAATAAGATTCAGCACTATGCCGTCATTTGTAAGCTGTCCAACTGAGTGCAGTTTGCGGAGAGGTTGCAACCCTCGATCATTTCTCCTTGTCGCATGATTTTTGTATCATCATCATCAGCCGCAAGACTGTTGACTGTTGACTGACTGTTGAACATAGGCCTCTTCCTAGATTTTCACAACGAACGGTCCTGCGCAACCTGCAACCAGTGTATAAATAGTTTATTTTACCATTTTACGGCAAAGCAAGTTCTTATTAATGCATTTACACAATTTTGTATTGACAAGATCGAATTTCCAGATAATTGTACGCAAATTTTAGTTAATGTTCATATTTCAAAAACTACCACACCGATTTAAATAAAACGAATGTGGAACCTTTCGGAAAGCATACCCATTCGAACAAAACAAAAAATGTTAAAATCGGTTCTAGCGTTCTCGAGATATCTGGTAACATAAATAAATAACGTGGTGGTCGAATTGATAACCTCCACCAGCTTCCAAAACAGCTGGTTAAAAATAACTGTTAACGAAATACCTCACTATTATTTTTTACAGTATAAAGTGCCATCACTCTAGGATGACGAGCAGGACATGTGCCTGATGGTAAGCAACAGGCTTGCGCATAACAACACAGTAAGTAATAATAATAATAATAAGTTTATTGGTACCAAATTGTGACTTAACTAATCTTACAAAGTTCAATTATTGTAGGTATTACAATTCCAAAGTAATTAATAAATAATAAGTAGAACAACTTAATACAATATAAATTTAAAAAATAAAGAAACAAAATATGATATACATCCAAAAATGTTGTAATTAATCTAGCATCTTAATCTAAGGAATTAAGCATAAGTACTGGGTGTGTTATAAGTAAGATGTACCTAGCTCCCACACTAGGATTCCCTGTGTCTGTGGGAGCTAGTTCTCTTCCAGGGTGTATAATATTTAAAGTGCGCAGGTCAGGTGCTTGGTTAAGTTCAACAACTTTTATAAATCAATACATTTAATAGTAATACGTATATATATGTGTGTGAGAGATGTGTGTGTGTGTGTGTGTGTGTGAGGGTGTGTGTGTGTGTGAGTGTCTGTGTGTGCGTGGGGGTGTGTGAGGGTGTGTTCGTGTATGTGTGTGTGAGGGAGTGTGTGTGTGTGTGTGTGTGTGTGTGTGTGAGTGGTAGCTGTCGGATCATGAAAAGTCCAAATCATTACCTAGCACTGCACTGTGCTCGTTATCCAGAGATTTAAGATTATCTCTGGGTCTTGTAATTTCTCTGAAATCATTGCCCTTCCAACCGGAACACAGTGATGTTTCCATATTACTTCTAGCCGGTAGTATAACGGGCTATGGTGTTGGGTATAAAATTAATTATCTGAGTCTTTGGACTCCTGTGTTTATTTTTAGTGTTAGATTTCAAGTCATTTAGACTGGCCTCGTGGCTTAGTTGGTAGTAGCTCTGCCTGCGAAGCCGAGGGTCGTGGGTTCGATTCCCACCCAGTGCAAATATTTGTGTGATGAATTCAAATGTTTGCACTGTGTCTGGGTGTTTCTATGTATAATAAGTATGTATTTAAAACTATATAAGTATTATATCAGCTATTTGGCCGCCATCACACAAGCTTTGCTTAGTTTGGGGTCAGATGGTGTTGTGTGTGAATTGTCCACCGATATTTATTTTATTTTATTATTTAGGAGGCCATTGTGCCCCGCGGTTTCACTCGCGTAGTTCCCGTTCCCGTCGTTCCCGTTATTTTCCTGGAATGAAAAGTAGTCTATGTGTTCTTTCAGAGTATAATCTAAGTGTATTCTAAATTTCAGCCTGACCCGTTCGTACGTTACGGCGTGATTGAGCAACAAACATCCAAACATCCAAATATCCATACTTTCACATTTATAATATTAGTGGGATGGGATTTATTTCTTTAATAGTAATGATAATATTTATATTTTAGTAACTCAGTGCTGTATCCGCCTAAAGAAGTGCCACACGCTTGCTCGTTACTTATCATTTTAAAACAGGAATAGGTACGTTTATATTTGCATATACTTTATACCGAGCTAGAGTTATAAGATATTTTTTCATAGTTATAACTAATTGTTTTGTTATTTCTATCCCTAACGCGTTTCAACTAAGGAAGTCGTTATCGGTCCGCAACTTCCAGTTTGCTCTTATTCCTGGTAATCTTTGTTTGTAATTATAACATAAAAACTGCACTAAAACGGTACAATTAATAAACCCGTTAAGTGCGTAATGTGCCACACGCAGTGCAGGGTTCCATGTATGTCGGGTTACAATAAGAAGAAAGATTTTTGTTGTTGTAGTGGAACATCTATGCGTACTTCTCGCTCTTTGAGCATTGCGTGGGTTGGGGTGAGACGGAAAATAATTGAGAACGGTACTTTGTTAATGTTAAAGAACTGACGCCGGTGTAGCTAAGGTACTAAGTCGCAAATGCAGCAATGACAGACGATTGACATAGCAGCGGGAAAGGAGTTTCGGCATCCCGGTGCGCCGTTCTTCCTACCGCTTCATCTTTACTTGCTAACTAGCTATATGCTTTGTCAACGTAACAAAGTTAGACGTGGTGAGTGTCGAGGAAAGTAGCCGGTATTGCGGTGTATTGTTTGTTGTATTGTAGTGTCACGCTGGTCTGTTCTCTGAACCAGGATGACAGCAAGCGATGGAACCGAACATTTGGTCCGTCGCAGGAGACCAAGGATGTCCAGCAAGGATGGTCTAGTGGCTGGTCCCCGAGGCAATCACGGTGTGCCGCAAGGTACAAGTATTCAACAATACAATACCCACGTTTAGTACCTATTCAACAGTACAATACCCAAGTATTCAACAGTACAATACCCCAGTATTCAACAGTACAATACCCAGGTATACAGGTGTGCCGCTGACGGGGCGTTATCTCATTGAGGGACCTAGAAACGGGCAGACCGCAGCTGGTTTGTGACAAAATGAGAAAGCGTCTCTGCGTCTCTCTCATTTTTGGAGAAGGAACCCCTTGCTAATTTTCATAGGTATTGGCGCCACTCGTGGTATCAAAGCCGACATAGACAGACCGTCTTTTTCAAAGCAGGGGGGAATCGCAAATGTATTTCCTTCAGACAAAAAAGTCAGATAGCTGATGTGATAAACGAATAATGCTTAGTATAGTACGATAACAGTTTCTTGTTCAATACGAAACCCCATAAACGGAACAAAAATTCTACGGAATCCATATCTAATCAATTAACGATAAAGCATTACCAACTTATTGATGTTAAAAGTTGTACCAAAATAAAGAAATAATTTCTAATGAATGTTTTTATTACAGAGTAACAGGACGAGCAGGACATGGGCCTGATGATAAGTTACAAGTCAGCCCATGACAGTACAATGTCGCGCAACTGTTGGAATACGAAGTCTTAATCATTACCTAACACTGCACTGCGCTCGTTACCTAGAGATTTAAGAGGATTTATACAGATAAATCATCTTAAATCTCTGGGTAACGAGCGCATACAGATACAGGGCATACAGATACAGGACTACAGAAAGGGCATACAGATGCCCTTTAATTTTACTGGAAGCATTGACCGAACAAAAATTTTTTACTTTTTAAATAAAAACGTATAACATAACACCTTTCACACTGCATATTCCTTGTTGTCGTTTGTTTCTGTTCTAAGATTTCTTGTAAAAAATTGTAGATGGAACAATTCAGTTATTTATTTATTTTATTAAGCCAAAGTTTTTACAATATTGAGGAAATTCTTGACGATGCATGCTGTGTCAAGGATGACGGCTTCTGAATCTGCCCCCTGATCCAACCGTCAGGCGAAGGGCTCTTAACATGTTGGTCGAGACTTTTCACTGTTAGTCTTTTCGCCGACACAACTTTTTGAAGTTTCCAATGAATTCATTTTGATTTTGAGCTATCGAAACTATGATCGTAGAATCAACATCTCAAATGACGGTAACGTCATGACGCAATTCAAGGTACTTGCGTAAACCAAGGTACGTCATGTGGTATAGTGATTTCAACGATCAGATTCCGGCGCTGCGTCTGATCTACCAGCAAGATATTATCGATAATGTTCCTAACCGTGATGATAGATCAACGCACGACTATTGAGAACTAGGAAAGCGTACCTACTTATACCAAGACTCGACAAAGCCATATCGAAGAGCTAGTTGCTGGTGGATGATTCTAGCCACTAAGCTGTGCCTATGACGTACCTAGAATCAAACGACCTCCTCAGTGACCGGCAATACGGGTTTCGCCGAAACCGGTCCACCGGGGATATTCTAGCGTACGTCACTCACATCTGGAGTGAAGCTATCGAGAAACACGGGGAAGCACTTGCAGTCTCCCTGGATATTTCGAAGGCTTTTGACAGGGTTTGGCATGATGGCCTTATAAGCAAGCTTTCTGGTTATGGTTTGCGTCCTGGGTTTATTGCGTGGATATCGGACTTTTTGAGGGATCGATCCATACGAGTCGTCATTGATGGCTGCTCGTCGGATCAAATGGCTATCAATGCCGGAGTCCCTCAAGGGTCGGTACTCTCTGCGACGCTTTTCCTGCTACATATCAACGATCTGTTGAAGCCCGGTATCTTTGGGTACGCAGATGATAGCACCGTTGTAGAGAGTTACATATCTAGTGCGAGAGCCAGTGGGCAGCAAACTCAGGTACTAAGAGAGAGTCTGATCGAGCGTTTGAGCTTGACCCTTGAGGCGGTGTCTACATGGGGCGATGCCAATCTGGTCAAGTTCAACGAGAGTAAGACGCAGGCGTGTCTGTTCTCCGCAAAAAGGAGTCTTTTTCAACTGACTCCAACCTTTAGAGGTGTATCCGTTCCGATTTCTGACCGTCTTGAGCTTTTGGGCGTTACATTGACATCTACGCTGAACTTTGGTTCGTATATCGAGTCCAAGGCCAAATTAGCAGCCAAAAAGCTAGGTGTCCTCTCAAAGGTGCGAAGGTACTTCAAGTCTGAGCAGTTGCTCACGTTATATAAGGCTCAAATTCGTTCTTGTATGGAGTACTGTTCGCATCTTTGGGATGGTTCGGCTAAGTATCAGCTGGAGGCCTTGGAATCGATCGAGAGACGTGCCAAAAGGCTCATAGGCAACGACACTCTTGTGCGAAAAAGACTACAAAGTCTTGAACATCGCCGAAAAGTCGCTAGCCTTTCGGTTTTTTATCGAATACACTTCGGAGAGTGTGCGACTGATTTACATGATCTAATACCACCTTGCCCTTTTTTCTATCGGAATGCTCGTAGCTCGAAAAAACGACATCGTTTCATGGTTGATGTTCCAAAGACGCGAACGAAGAGATTTGACTCTACTTTTGTGATAAGAACGTCTAGGCTGTGGAATGCGTTGCCTGAGTGGGTTTTCCCTGTTGACTATAATCTTTGTGTCTTCAAATCGAGAGTGAATCGGTTTCTTCTAGGTAAACACGCTCCATCGTAGACCGCATCGTCGCTTCACATCAGGTGAGATGGCGGTCAAGTGTAAGCCTATAAAAGTTAAAAAAAAAAAAAAAAAAAAAAATGTGGTACTCGCCGTTAGCAAGATGCAAACAACTAGAAATAACATGTCGAAGAGATTCTCCTGGATGACATACCCGGGAAAGAACCGTGCCGTCCTTTAATATGTACTTCCGGTAATCGATTTGTCTTGATAACTTCATTCGCAATTGCACGGACAAAATCCTCAGTTTCTCCGAAGACGTCCCTAAGCAGTTCCACCAGTTCCACCAGTTCCAGCAGTTCCACCAGTTCACCGAAGCGAGCAAATTTACATTGAGTTCCGTTAGAGTTTAATAAAATCCAGTTCTTTGCTCTTCCATACTCCCTTGCGAGCACTAATGAGTGCTGAGCACCGCTGGTTTGCGCCAAAATTATAAATCATTATAATATAACAGTTCCTATATAGGGCAAAGGTCTCAGTATTTCCTTTTCTACTTGTTCCTATCTTAAGCCACAATGGGCCAAGCCGAGAACGGATATGTACGATTAATAATTCGTCCGTTAATGTAGCGGTTTTACGTCAACATGTGTATACCTATTTAATTATTTATACTTCATAATGAATGGTTGTTTCTAATAAAATTTACTAAGAACGTGAGTCGATACACGTGTAATGTAAGGTTTTAACGTGAATGAAATTTACGTTACGACTTTGAAAAGGAGGAGGTTAAAGAAGGATAAACGTCAAGCTGTATGTTTTTCTAGATTATTTGTTTGTGAATTTGGCCGCCTATGTCGCCTGATGTTAAGCAGAACAGAGATCTGAACACACTTATCAGGAAATACCCACTCAGGCTACGCATTGTAATGTTTAGATGTTCTTACTCGTAGTACAAAAGTGACCTCAAACGTTTTGAACAAAAGCTTAGAACAACAACCGTGAAACTTCCTGAAAAATATACAGGACTTACGAGCGGTCCGATAAAAAAAAAGACCAAGGGCATGGTGTTCAAGGTCTATGAGCCTTTTGAGCCTTGATATCAGCCTACAACTGGTAATTTTTATTTTTTATTCACCTGATCCATCCTAAATATGCAAACCATAATTCGAATACAAATCTGAATATACGTTAAGCACCGACTTTAAACAGATTATGAGCTTGTATTTTTTTGTTATTCTCCACTCTATAATGGAAATTTACTAATCCGAAGTCCGTTCAATTAAAAAAGTAAGTTTTAGGGCATAGTTTAAGCACGGTAAGTTAGGAAATTAGCAATAAGTAGTTATCTGATAGTAAGCAACATAAGCAAAAGTGATAGTGACAAAATAAGACATGAAGATGAAACTTTAAAATCAATCGAATGTTTTTATTATGGCTCCTAGAAAGCGCTTAGGGCTTTAGATTATAAAATACTCTGAATTGGAATTTTAATTACCCTTCTGCAAGAGGGGTTAAGGGGGTGAACGATTGTTTGAAACTTTTTATTCCTTGAACATATTTGCATGAAATTTTGTACTAATTGAGTACGGCTAAAATAATGAGTTACGTATTACAGCATTATCCAAAATTACACCCCTAAGGGGGTGAAATAGAGGAGAAAATTTTATATAAAACTTATTATATTTTAGGACATAATATTTGCAAGTAATAAGAAAAATACGTGTGAGAAATTTTAAATTTCTAGCTCTTACGGTTTGGGCTGTGCGTTGATCCTCGATTTTCGATCTTTGACCTCGAATAAAAAATTTGCACCCACCGGAATGATTCGAAACTTTCAGAGTTTATGGAATATCACAAAGCCTTTTTTTCAGGGGACAATCTCGGGAACAGGATGTCTACTATCTTTCTACGAAAAACGGAATTTCGAGATAAACTCGCGACTTTCCTACTCCGGTTCTACTTCGTTTCGTCTGATCGAACTTTATTTGACGTTTAAATGTTCTAAGCCTACTCTAATTAGAGCAGGCTTAGAACATTTCAACAGGCAAAACGACGGATAGAAGTTCAATCGGAGTAGGAAAGGCGCGCGTTTATTTCGAAATTACGTTTTCGTTAAGAACATTATTATTATTTATTATTGCAAAATAAATCCATTATTTTGCAACGCCGCGCCGTACAAAATCATGCGACAAGGAGAAATGATCGCGGATTGCAACCTCTCTTCAACTGCACGCAGTTGGACAGCTTACAAGTGACGGCATAGTGCTGAATCTTATTACTTTATACCCTTCTATCATCCTACATAGGTTTTTTTTTTTTTTTTTTTTAACTTCTATAGGTTTACACTTGACCGCCATCTCGCCTGATGTTAAGCGATGATGCGGTCTACGATGGAGCGTGTTTACCTAGATAAAACCGATTCACTCTCGATTTGAAGACACAAAGATTGTAACCATCGGGGAAAACCCACTCAGGCAACGTATTCCACAGCTTAGACGTTCTTATCACAAAAGTAGAGTCGAATCTCTTCGTTCGTGTCTTTGGAACATCAACCATGAAACGATGTCGCTTTTTCGAGCTACGAGCATTCCGATAGAAAAAAGGACAAGGTGGTATCAGATCATGCAAATCAGTCGCACACTCTCCGAAGTGTATCCGATAAAAAACCGATAGGCTAGCAATTTTTCGGCGATGTTCAAGACTTTGAAGTCTTTTTCGCACAAGAGTGTCGTTGCCTATGAGCCTTTTGGCACGTCTCTCGATCGATTCCAGAGCCTCCAGCTGATACTTAGCCGATCCATCCCAAAGGTGCGAACAGTACTCCATACAGGAGCGAATCTGTGCTTGATATAGTGTAAGCAACTGTTCAGACTTGAAGTACCTTCGCACCTTTGAGAGGACACCAAGTTTTTTGGCAGCCAGTTTAGCCTTGGACTCGATAAACGAGCCAAAGTTGAGCGTAGAGGTCAAAGTAACGCCCAAAAGTTCAAGACGGTCAGAGACCGGCACGGATACACCTCTAAAAGTTGGAGTCAGTTGGAAAGGACTCCTTTTAGCGGAGAACAGACACGCCTGCGTCTTACTCTCGTTGAACTTGACCAGATTGGCATCGCCCCATTTGGACACCGCATCAAGGGTCAAGCCCAAACGCTCGATCAGACTCTCTCTCAGTACCTGAGTTTGCTGCCCAGTGGCTCTCGCGCTAGATATGTAACTCTCTACAACGGTGCTATCATCTGCGTACCCATAGATACCGGGCTTCAACAGATCGTTGATATGTAGCAGGAAGAGCGTCGCAGAGAGTACCGACCCTTGTGGGACTCCGGCATTGATACCCATTTGATCCGACGAGCAGCCATCAATGACGACTCGTATGGATCGATCCCTCAAGAAGTCCGATATCCAAGCAATGAACCCAGAAGACAAACCATAACTAGAAAGCTTGCTTATAAGGCCATCATGCCAAACCCTGTCGAAAGCCTTCGAGATATCCAGGGAGACTGCAAGTGCTTCCCCGTGTTTCTCAATAGCTTCACTCCAGATGTGAGTGACGTACGCTAGAATATCCCCGGTGGACCGGTTTCGGCGAAACCCGTATTGCTGGTCACTGAGGAGATCGTTCGATTCTAGGTACGTCAGGAGCCTGTGGTTTAAGACACGTTCCATAGTCTTGCAGAGCATGGACGTGACTGGTGGTTCATTTGACCCGTAAATTTTGTTCACGGGCCTGTAGTCCAAAGTAGATTGTGTATTCTGTGTGTAACCGCATTAATATTTAATACAAAAATATTTTTAAAAAACAACAAGATTAGGGGGTGGCCCATACGTAGAACTGAAACATAAATATTTTTATTCAGACCAAACGTCTATGGATAGGTCTTGAAAAATGATGTTGCGGTTTCTAATTTTTTTTCCTATATTAAATAGTTTGCGCGAGAGTCACTTCCAAAGTGGTAAAATGTGTGTGTAAAAATAAATATTTTACGTAAACTGCTCTTTACCTTAGAAGTGCAGGGTTTAATTTAAGCAATGGCCCTAAAAAAATTTTTTTTTAATTGCTCGTTTTACTGGAACTGGACTAATTGTGCAAATAAATTAAGAGCTCCGTGGTCGCTCGACTGTGACCTAACGGTTAGTGTAATTGTTGCGTTTAACTTACCTTTTTTTGTCTGATCTTCCCGCCGTATAAAAATAATAATAAACAAAAATTACAGTCATAGGGACTGCCGATGGAAGTGAAAACTTATAACTCAGAAATTTGATAGACCGCTTTGGAAACTACGCGAGTGAAACTGGAGGGCGCTGCTCGTCTGGAATAAATCTTCAAAGCATTGTCGTCTAAATAAGTCTTCTTACCATGTCCATCTGGAAATGCATTAGCATTTCCACTAGTACTTTCGGGACCATGGACATCTAGAAATGCCTACCAAGTTCACCCGAAGATTTCTTTCATTTACGAGCGTGATACTTGAGATCAATTCACAGCTCACGAAAAAAAATAAGTTTTCGCTTCAATAAGTACCTACGAAATAATCCTGGAAGTTATATACAGCTGGTGTAGGCGAGACAACGGCAACAGCCTGCCACCTAGTTTGAATCCCACGCGAAACTTAAAAAAACGGGAAGGAAAACATCGTGAGGAAACTGACAGTCATGTTCATAGAACTTTTCGAGGCCACGCGTCATCTGCAACCCGTAGGTACTTGACAGAACCGAAGCAAGTACTTATTTCCTAATGCACTTAAGTACGAATTGGTGGTCAAACGTAGTCCACGTTTGACCACCAATTGACTGACCACTTGACCACTTGACTGGCCTCGTGGCTTAGTTGGTAGTAGCTCTGCTTGCGAAGCCGAGGGTCGTGGGTTCGATTCCCACCCAATGCAAAAAATTGTGTGATGAATTCAAATGTTTGCACTGTGTCTGGGTGTTTCTATGTATAATAAGTATGTATTTAAAAACTATACAAGTATTATATCAGCTATCTGGCCGCCATCATACAAGCTTTGCTTAGGTCAGATGGTGTTGTGTGTGAATTGTCCACTAATATATATTTATTTAATTCGCCATATGATAAGCAACGTTAACCTAGAAGATACGTTTCTTTCTTTTTAAATATTGGTGAACAATTCACACACAACACCATCTGACCCTAAATTTAGCAAAGCTTGTACTATGGCAGTAGCTGATATAATACAGTTTTAAAAACATCCTAATTATACATAGAACCACAGACACAGTACAAATATTTGAATTCATTACACAAATATCAGTTGGACAGCTTACAAGTGACAACATAGTACTGAATCTTATTATTTTATACCATTCTATCTATCTACATAGGTGGTGGTTCAAGTTACCCATCAATTTTGCATACGAGCCTGTAGTCTATGGCAAAGTCCGATGGCGTATATATATTACCTACTACATATATGTAATTAAAGTTACAATAAACTTTTAAATAATAGAATAGAGTCACATAGACATCTGTTTTCATCGCACATACGAGTAATATGTATTTCTTGGGTGGGAATCGAACCCAAGATCTGAGCTACAAGGTCAGTCGTCAAATTATCCTACTTCCTACTAATATTGAAAATGTCAAGTTTGGATGTTTGTTGTTCAATCACGTCGAAACATCTGAACGGATCGAGTTAAGACTTGGAACACAGATTACAGTTTAAAGTAGCGCTACTAGTTATGTCACATTATGGGAAATAATGGTACTGTAAAAACGCGGGTAAACCCACAGGGTTTTACCCGCGCTATGGGTAAACACGTTGCTAGTTCAATTCCATTCATTTATTTGAACCATAAATTCTGAAGAACACTTGGTAACGTCATTTCCAAAAAGGCAAGGAACCTGTGTAGGTATGACTAGTTTTGGAACTTTTTTTTTAACAACGGGAAAATCTATGTATGTTAGGTACTCAGCTATACTGGGGACCGAAATTTCTGTTTGAACGCCTCCTTATGCTTATGCAACCATAGAAGAGATAAAAATTATACTACCTAAATGTAGAATAGTCATTTGGTCAAAATAGACTACAGGCCCGTGAACAAAATTTATGGGTTAAATGAACCACCAGGAGACCTATGTAGGATGATAGAAGGGTATAAAGTAATAAGATTCACCACTATGCCGTCACTTGTAAGCTGTCCAACTGAGTGCAATTGAAGAGGGGGGGTTGCAATCCTCGATCATTTCTCCTTGTCGCATTATTTTTGTACGGCGTTGCGGAATAATAGATAAGAAGAGATATTGACACTGTACAAATTAAAAACTTTAATTTGTTAATCATTAGTTTGTCGGAAAAAATTACAGAGTATGAGTAATTTACAGAGTAAATTTGGTCATTTGATTAAGTACGGCATTGGTTCCATACAGTTTAAATACCTCTTCTAATCCATTATTTCGCAATGCCGTACAAGAGGGTTGCATCCCCCCCCCCCTCTTCAATTACACTCAGCTGGACAGCTTACAAGTGATGGCATAGTGCTGAATCTTAATAATTTACACCCTTCTCTCATGTTACATACGTCTCCTGGTGGTTCATATGACCCGTAAATTTTGTTCACGGGCCTGTAGTCTAAAATACACCATTTGGAGCTTCTTCAACCCACTATCGATACTGAGCCTTCGAGAGGGCACGAAAGTTTTTTAGTGGTACGACTCTTTTCATAGTCCACCTGGGGAAGTACCACGCCTTTACCGGTTACTCTACCGCCAAGCAGTAATGTGCAAACATTACTGTGTTCTGGTTTGAAGGGGAATGTTTCCAGTGAAATTACAGGGCATAGAGATAAAAAAAACATCTTATATCTCTCGGTGACGAGAGCAGTACAGTGCTAGGCAATGATTTTGACTCTTCATGTTCCATTAGCTGCGTGTCACTGTGCTGTTATGTGGCAAGCTTGTTGCTTACGATCAGGCACATGATCCTCACTCTTTATTTAAAAAAAACATGTCCTGTTCGTCTCGTCACTCTATACTTAAAAAAAATCGCTAATGGTTTTTCACGTACCTACGCTTAATTTTGCATCATTTATCTAAACTTAGCTTCATACACAGATTCACAGTATCGGAGTGAGCTCTAAATTTGTCAGCGTTTTTGGACATTACAATGTAGTAGTGTACCTAAAAGTTTTATTACCTTCAGTAAGCTAGCATACTACTAAACTCTGAAGCGAGGATTGCTTGCTTTTAACGTGTTTCTGAATTAAGTCACTAAATTTAGCCAAGTGTAATAACCGCTTAGGTACCTACCTACATATTCCAGCTCTCCAGCTGCGTAACGAGACGGTGGAAAACGAGTAATTTACGTTTATTTATTTATTTAATTAATTTATTTTATTAACTTTATTTATTTAATTTAAAGACTGGCCTAGTGGCTTAGTTGGTAGTAGCTCTGCCTACGAAGCCGAGGGTCGTGGGTTCGATTCCCACCCAGTGCAAATATTTGTGTGATGAATTCAAATGTTTGCACTGTGTCTGGGTGTTTCTATGTATAATAAGTATGTATTTAAAACTATATAAGCTATCAGCTATCTGGCCGCCATCATACAAGCTTTGCTTAGTTTGGGGTCAGATGGTGTTGTGTGTGAATTGTCCACCAATATTTATTTATTATTTATTTATTTAGGTAGCCCCGCGGTTTTACCTTGGCATTTTCCGATCCCGTTGTTGTCCCTTATAATAATTATTATCCTATATGCTATTTCAGACCATAATCTAACTCTGTTCTAAACAACAAAATCAATCCTATTCGTTTAAATGTTGCGACATGAGCAACATGTATCCAAACATCTAAATATTTAAAATACCTAAATACAGAGTCCGCCTGGGGAAGTACCATACCTTTGCCAGTTATTCTACCGCCAAGCAGTAATGTGCAAACATTACTGTGTTCCGGTTTGAAGGGCAATGTTTCCAGAGAAATTAAAGGGCATATAGATATAACAACTTAGATTTCTGAGTGACGAGCGCAGTGCGGTGCTAGGTAATGATTTGGACTCTTCATGTTCCAATAGCGGCGTGTCACTGTGCTGTTATGTGGCAGGCATGTTGCTTACCATCAGGCACATGTCCTGCTCGTCTCGTCACTCTTTATTAAAAAAAAACACTTTTATAATGTTAGTAAGATTTAATTAAATGAATAGATATATGTAATTGAAATCTACAAGAACAGGGCTACGTAAAACGCTTAAACAGTAGATACAGCCATTTTCTACTCAACGTTGTGAAATATTTTGCTACAGGACCATTGCACAATGGACAGCGTATATTTTATACATGACGTATATTTTGAAACTATAAACTTTTTTTAAATTGTTGGGCCGATATTAAGCCCTAGTGCATTTACTATTATTAGGTTGTAATAGACATGGGTAGATATGTCATAAGTAAGATTTTGTAGCATTTTTTAAGTATTTTCCACTGAATATAATTTATAGGTAATTCTAATTTCTACTCCCCATCTTCCTATATTCATAACTCCTTTTAAATCTTACTACTACTAAGGTCACCAATTTCTAGTTTATTTATTCTTCTGTTTGTTCGTTTTTACAATTTACTAGCGATCCGGCTTCACCCACCTACCATGGGTGGTACATAGATATATAATTAGCCTATATCACTTAGGAATCACCAACATATTCAATGGTGCAAAGACTTTTGATAAACTCAACAGCTTTAATTTTAAATTAAATTTGCTTTATATTTATAGCTGTAAAGACTTTATTTATCTATTTAGGAAAATTTCATTGTATCCTAAGTAGCTGAAGTAAGTTAAAAATATTAAAAGGAACACTGGTAAATTAAACCTCAAATATTATAAAACTTGCCTAGTGTTCAATTTTGTCGTCTTGATTTCGTTTGAATTATCTAAAAATTTGATAGGGTTTTGGCTCATGTAACTCGTCAGTAAATGTTTATAATGTGGCAGTTCTGTAACAGTAGACGGTTGATAAAATTTAAGCTAAGCTAAGTCACTCTAAGATTAATTGATGATAAGGAACTGAAACGTTCAAACAAATATACCTCCATGTTTTGTATAATAGGAATAGTTGAAAACCCCCGAAGCACTGCGACACGCTAGCCTCAATTTGGCGGGCGTGAACCAATTACTAGAGTATAGTGTCGCCAACTTTCAGTAAAACGCCGTCATAAAGTGCGATATCCCGCTGCGAGAACGTTTTATTTTCCTATAAAAGCGTTTTATCCACGTATAAAAGCTTAAATCCGCGCGGAGCTTTCTCCCGACGGCTGGTGGGCAAAAAGAGCATTAGGTGAGCGAGGCATCATGGCGGGGCACGCCTAGCGCCGCCCGTCGACTGGGGCGGTGCGGCGTGCGATTGGCGGGCGCCGCCTCCGATACTCACTCGCCGCCCGCGCCAGTCGCGCTCAGAGCCTCACGCGAGCAACGCGCACCGGTAGCGTGCTCCACTCCACATACATCGCGATACCCCGACACGACACCTCTAACTTAACACTACTTGTGCAACAGTGGCCGTTATTGACAATAATAGAGACATAAAAGTGACTTGAAGTGTTCAAATGCGTAGCGAGGTAGGAGAGTGCGTGATGTCACGGAGGTGACTGGGCGGTGGTCAGGCGTCAGGCTGGGGGCCAGCGAGGTGCTGAGCGGGTGGCGGCCCGCGCTGGATGGGCCGGGGCGCGGCGGCGGCGCGGGTCCCGCCGGCGGCGCCGTGGCGATGACGGTGCAGCGGGAGGAGCGCGATGCGCGCGCGCCGCGGACGCGGTTCATGATCACGGATATCCTGGACGCGCCGCCGAGGGACCTCAGCGCGCATCGGGACTCCGACTCCGATCGGTCGGCTACCGATTCACCAGGTAACGCTCTACTGTCACTGCTATTTATGTACTCCTAATCATTCTTTGATAGCCAGTGTAATTCGGTAGTAGTAAATAAAGTTCTGTTTCTGTGAAAAAGTCATCACAGTAGGTAACACTACTACATACTCGTATTTATATCTACGTAGAGGCTACTTGACACCAATTGCTATAAAAAAAACTCTTCGTCATTAATCGGTAGACAGTGCAATTCGGTACTATCAGATTTTTCTAAGGTCAACTGCTATAGTTTATGTGAAAAAAGTCGTAGTAATAGGTAGCCCTACTATATATTTATGTATCTACGTACATGCCACTTGAAACCAATTGCCATAAAAAAAACTCTTCGAAATCAGTAGGCAGTGTAATTTCTTAGCATCATAAATCTGAGCTCCAGTGCCCTAGTCCCTGTTTACAAATCATTATATTTTTAATGACGAGTTAACAAAACGTCGCATCCTGTCGTTTACCAAACATTTCTTCGAAATGTATATAAGTCAAGCTGTTCTCTCAAACAGTTTTGAGAGAAGTCTAATAGACTTTCGATGTGTGTGATGTCAAATGGATTTAAACGTTTGCCAAAAGTTATGTGCGCCAACAATTTTAGTGAACTGTAATCAGCGTAAATAGTTTAAGGTTTTAAAATAGCGTTACAACTCTTCCACGAAACTATTCACAAATAGGTACCTACTACAATAATCTGCTTCTCTGAATACTCTACGGATGTTCCAGTTAGATAGTTAAAGTCCAATTGTTGGTATTCTTATTAGATTTTTATTCTACAGTGCCAATGATACTTGTGTCATGTTATTCATTTTTACCATTTATCAAAACATTAATTTTTTACATTGTAAATATGTCATCTTAGGTACTTTTAACTGCCGTTTGTTTTAACTATTGTAATAAAAGTGCATTCTGAAGTGTGCAAAATAAACCTATGAGTACCTACTCATGCCTATTCACATTTTAAATAATGTAAATCATTTTAAAAATCAAATCATTTGTTTACGTTAATGCAAGTGAATGTAGTAATTCAAAAAATGTTTTGTCACATAGAGTTGTCAAACTTTAACTTTAAATAAGTACACATTTATGAAAAATATAACTAAATTGTTGTCATTGAAATGCTTCAATAAGTATTATTACAAAAACAAAAATATGTTAACAGTGAATATGTAGAATGTTCTGCCAGCAGCAGTTTCGTCACTCCTGTTACCGTAGAATCTTTAAACGAGGCGTACGTAGGTATCTTCTGGGCACACGTGTTGTACCTTAGACCTTATCTATACCCTGTATTAATTGAGAAGATGAAATCAAACGTGAACTTTTTCAATAATAACAAATAAATTTAAATTTCTAGATACTACGAACCGCAAACTTTTGGTTTTTACTAAAAATATAAAGTACTTGTAGCGACTCCCGATTTTTCCGTGGTCTCCGTTCTCATAATGTTATGCGATAAATAGCGCTTAGCGCCTTAGCGATAAATGTGATGTTGTAAACTATGATCTAACAGATTCTAAGTTTCAATCCGATCCGACCGCGACGTGATTGAGCTTAGTGGGATTCGCTGGCAATGAATTATTGACAAGAAAGGGTTAATTTGGCTACATGTTACATGTAATTTGACTTTACATATTGCAAATATAACAAAATGTAAAGTTAAAATGCTTTACGGTACAACAGGTAGTATGATGAATGTTCACTTACAATTTAGTCTTTCAGAGTTTTTTTGACTTGATGAAAGTCGAAAGTGTTTAAGCCTGTTTGACTGAAATAACTTAAAAAAAAAACAACATATTGCATTGAGTTAATCATTAGGATATGGCGGCAGATGATTGCCGATTTACAAAAGCGACGTTAAATAATATTCGTGAAAAAGTAAGAATTATTTTATTTAGGTATGTGTAAAGTTTTCAGCAATAACTAACGTAATATTTAGGTTTAATAAAAAATTAAAATACTCATGTAGAGTTATTTGTTTCTTTTAACAAAATTATAAATAAATACAAAGGTTCTCAACATTAAATGAAAAATTTGATATATATGGAAATTTATTCACAAAAATAAATACACATAGGTCAGTAACACTGCAATATATTTAACTTTTTAAGGTTTGCATTGAATAAAATGCATAACATTAAGTTTCTTAAATAAACATTTGTCAAAAAGTTATAAATATATACACGCCGTAATATCAAATTTTAAATAAGCTCAACTTTGCCTATTTGAGTTAGTTTTAAGTCGCCGACGTCTGATATTTTAATACCAATATTACTTTATACAAAATTTGGCAAGTTTTCGGCTTGCGAATTCTTTGAGTTAAAGTTTGGTTTGATATTTTTAATCCTTGATAGTTTACCATTATGTGCTATATTATATGTGGTAATTCGGTGGTTTTAGGAATAATTGTATAGAGACAATATATTTTTATTAAAATTTATTATCTGTAAAATATTGTTATAAATGTTTGGATATTTTTTGGGATTTTTTACACTTTACAGATCATGTAGTGGTGTATTTTAATGGTACTAATATTCGAGTTAGTTAAGTGTTGTGTGTGTCTACTTCCACATTTGTAAATACTGAAGTTGTTGAATAAATTAAATTTAAAATACTTTTCTATGTAAAGAACGCCATATAGGATTTTATTTAGTAGCTATTCTGGAGCGCGTACGTTTGGAATTCGTTGTAGGATATTTCGGAGAGTCTCTATTTTCCAAAATTTAATAGTTACTTAGATTTTTTGTAATATTTATTGCTAAAATGGAAATGTTGAAGCGTCCGGTTTTCTTGGTCATTTCTTCTGTGGACCTGCGAGCTATGAAATATGTTTTCACCGAAGTGTTTTCAGATGAAATTTAACAAGGATACGTTAAAATATGGTGTTTGAACACTTCTCCGGGCTGACAAAAACTCCGCAAGCATCTTTGATGTTACACATGTTCATATGCGATGACTACCGCTTATCATCAGTCGGACACGACAAATGCTTATAGTCCACTCATCCAAAATAAGTAATAAACAAAAACGCAAAATATAGTAGCATACATGAATGTATATTTATTTCAAATAAAGAGTTTAAAATAGTACTTTACTGTAAACATAATTATATTTATTTATTCAAAAAAAAAAACTTAAAACACAAATTGGTATCATTTAGTTAGTTTTACGTCATAACTCTCAAATATTAATAACGCTATTTGACTTTGATCAAATGTTGGTTGCTAAAATGTTTGTATTTCAGCTGTTATTGTAGTTCTAATATAAATAAGTTAAATGTAACTTATTTATATTAGAATAATGCACATAATGATGCGCTTGAGCGTAACCAGAATCAAACCGCTAGTAAAATGAAAAAAATACTGAATAGGTATGTAGGTACTTAACTATGCCGTGTTTCAGGGACTAACCGTTTCAGGGATTATTTATGTACTGTATATTATTATAAACCAGACTTAACCTAAATGTTGTTTATTTGTGTTCATTTGACGTAATCGTCGAAAATTTATGAACTAATTTGACTCTGCTAAAAAATTTGACAGGGTTTTGGCTCGCGTATGTCATGAGTAAGTAACGCGGTAAGAAAAGACTTCAACGCGATATCATCTCCTCGGCTTTGACTTATGTTGTATCTTAACCTTACAAAATGTAGTTGTTCGATTCAATAACATTATAACTCTGTTCCATTCAACATAATTGTAGGTTTTATTGTATTCTGAAAATTAGTTTGCTCTTCGATTGTATTGAGAGTCGTGACGGCATTTAAAATTGTTCACAATCACAGTATTGACCAAAGACGTAGCAAACAACATTGAAATCTGTGGTATTGACGGCCGCTCAACAAGCTTACAATTTCTTGTATTCAGTCATTTGAAATGATGACGTCACTATCTTCAAATTTTGAACTGTTAAACCTTTATTTTTGTCAGAACTTGTTATCCTTTTGCTGAGAATATGAATGCTTTCTTCTATTCATACGGACTAGGTTCATAGAACTGTTTACTAAGAATTTTCTAAGTTTGTGCCATGTCATGATATTACTGTGGTCATGCAAATAACATTAATTTCTACGTACACTAGTATTCTATTAAAATTATGAATGCAATAGTTTGGATGGTTGTAGCTCCATCACGCTGGAACGCCTGAACGGATCGGGAAAACTTTAACACAGATAAATAAATAACATATACATATAAGGTTGAGGTAAGGTTGATTATGGAATTCTCAATGTAAACTTTTAAGAGCTTACTGTAATTACCCATTGTCGCAAATAAGGTTGATGATAATAATTTATTTATTTTATTAATGCATACTTTTCATCCGGGAAACTAGAGGGACCGATAATTACGCGAGTGAAGCAGCAGCCGCCGCTACTAATAAAACAAAAACATTGGAGTATATGTTTTTGTTTAAATTTATTAAATTGTGTAACAACCAAAATAGATAAAAATTATGAGCTTACAGATTAATAGCATTAACAACGTGCATGTGACAAAAACTAGATACCTACTAGTACGTCTAGACACAAGAGAAAAGGACAAAGTAAGATTAATGGCTTTATTTCAAACATTGAAATCCCGCATCGCATTATGATCCAAATTAACAAAATTAATAATGTAGTATAGACAACCTTCTCGTTGATTCATTTATTCTTGAACTTTATTCTGTTTCACTACGGTTCAAATTGGTTTGGTGTATCTATTGGGTTTTTGACGGTATTAAAGGTCGTCCCAGGTGTCTGAACAGTGAACATGCAACCTGATATTTATAAAAGATTTTGTCAAAACTGTCCTCTTTAGATGCGGCCGGCCATAAAATCCGGCACGCAATACTCGTGACAAATATTTGATGACACGGTTGTGCAAATAATACATTACGAGTTTATTTTGTCCTTGGCAAATAATTTTCTGGATTTGATGGATTTTATTGAAATTCTAATTACAAAATTAAATTTACTGAGTTTACATTTTTTCAGATTTTTGAAGTGAAAACTTCTTTAGGCGCGCCTAGACAGATTTTTCGTGAGAATTGAATTCATTCGTCACGCTCGGGTATGATTAGAAAGCTTCGGGTAAACTCGGGACCATGGCTATTGGCTATCTAGAAATACGTCAGCCAATGGGAAATACTGAAAGAGCGTGGACAGGCCACCATGGCATGACCATCTAGAAACGCATCAGCCAATGAGAAATGCTGACGCATTTCTAGATGGCCATGCCAAGATGGCGAGGCCACGCCCTCCGGTTACACCCGTGTAGTTTCCAAGGTAAGCTATAAAATTCCGAGTAAGGGGGCGTCCATAAATTACGTGAGGTGTTTAAGGGGGGGAGGGGGTCGAGCCAAATCTCATCTAATCTTACGTTGGAGAGAGGGGGGGTCTCGGCAAATATCACGCAATTTATTTTCCTTGAACAAAAAAAAAACTATTTTGGTCCATTTCATTCAGATTGTACATGCTTAAACGTAATCGTAATACGAACGCCCCTCGGGCTGGATCGACGCAGTCGGCGTCGCAACGTCACACAAAAAAAATAATTAAATACTCAACGACAAAACCATATTTTATGTAAACGACAATGTACTAATTGATATCTCTCAGGCATCAAAATAAACGAATTATTGAGTATTTTTATTTGTTTCATATGTTCAGACTTTGAAACCCATTTTGTGGGTCGAGAAACAAAAAAATAAATGAATACTCAAACAGAACACAAAGAATAAAACAATCTAACGTGTTTACGTAAGAAACCCACATTTTGAAAAATCTCACGTGAGATTGGGGGGTGGGGGAGGGGGTTGAATAAAATCTCACGACATCTCACCAGAGGGGGAGGGAGTGACAGAAAATTAAAAAAAGACGTCACGTAATTTGTGGACGCCCCCTAATACGTTTTCACTTCTATCAGCAGTTCCTATGACTGCCAATTTTTTTTTGTAAGTACTTAGGTACTATTAAAATTTTTGTACATTTAATTTTAAACTCTCTCTACTAGAAACATATTTCTCAATTCCTTCCACTTTATCTGATTCTGAACTTGTTGCCTCATCACATTTGAGATCAATATTACGCAAAGAAATTAATAAAGCTTGCAACGACGCCGACGCCTAGAAATCAAAGCCGTTTTTTGTATTTGAGCAGAAACTTTTTTGAGACATAAGCATAGACATTTACAAGAATCGAAAACATTGTTTACATCTGAATCTTACTAATGTTAAAAATGGGTTGCACTATTGTGGGTGCTTAGCATTGGACAAAAAAAGCTTAACGTAATAAAAAAATATAGTTTCTAAATAAATATTAGCGCAGCGAAGAAGAGGATGATAATGATGATGATTTTTTTTTTTATCAAAAATTGTCATCATTTTTTTTATTTATGTTATGAATAGTTTAAAATATTTAAAAGCTCAATATGTTTGCTCATTCAAAGTTCAGAATATGGAAATTTATTCGTATTAAGTAGTGTAGTCATTAGTAGTTGTTTGTAACTGTATTATATACTACGATGTATTTGTATATAGAAATATATTGGATCAACTTTATTAATTAAATCAAAACTACATTTTGTTCTTTGGAAATAAACAATTCATCAGCCATTATTTTAATACTGCATGCGCTGCGGAAACATGGCGGCAACTTTTAATTTTGTGATTTGTCTGACATTATGTTTTTTGAGTAAAATATACTGACTGGCCTCGTGGCTTAGTTGGTAGTAGCTCTGCCTGCGAAGCCGAGGGTCGTAGGTTCGATTCCCACCCAGTCCAAATATTTGTGTGATGAATTCAAATGTTTGCACTGTGTCTGGGTGTTTCTATGTATAATAAGTATCTATTTAAAACTATATAAGTATTATATCAGCTATCTGGCGGCCATCATACAAGCTTTGTTTAGTTTGGGGTCAAATGGTGTTGTGTGTGAATTGTCCACCAATATTTAAACATATTTATTTATTTATACTAACCGTCAAGCTAGGTGGACAGCGTGATTAGTTGGTTGGTAATAGACGGTTTAATTAGCTTTCGTGTTCCAACGTTTTACTTGAAAAACTTATCTCTTTTATGACTTTTACACTTACCAGTTTTTTGGCTCGCGTCGGAATAGTAATACATATTCCAAAACATTTCAAGTCCTAATTATATTAAACAGTATTTAATTATTCAAACTAGCATTGTTCTGCTTTGATTTCGCTTCACAAAACACACAATAAATTAAATTTCACAAAAACTGTGCTCACTAAGTGTTTGTAACGGAAGAAACGTATTAAATTATTTTTTTGTTCCTAATTCGAAGTTACGGATTTAAATTATTATAACAGTTAGGTGTTTTAATTATCATTGTCTTAAAAGGTTTTGTAGATACAAAGTTATTCAAAGAGTTGATGCACTCTTATTTGAAATATAGGGGAATACTGCATTTAATTATGATTATTAGAATTTATTATAATTCATTCCTACGGCGCACTGTATAATCTCAACTAATTATAATATTTAACTTATTATTTGACCATGTTACGAATTAATTAATGTTACCAAGACAAATACACACCGTCATAAATGCATAATTAGAAGGCGCAATTAGAATTACTATATAATTTATTAAGACTTATAACAAAAATAATCAGTATTTTTATTCGTGACGTTACACAAATTAACGAACTATTAATTCAATCACATTTAAAACTAATTTATCTCTGTTTGTAAAGTTAAGTAATGTTCGACTTTGGATCGCATTATCCCCTCGGCGATTTAATAGACAAGCCGATAAACCCGAGGCGTTAAATAAATTAAATAATAAAACGTATAATGGCCGCGATAAATACAACCCGTTCACACACTCTCCTCAGAGATAAGTAAGCCTTTATAAAACGGTCTAAATTAATCCTGGCTGAAAAGACTCTCAACACTACACGAATAAAAAATATTAAAAAAAACACGACGTCATAATCAGCTTTTGTCAAACGTCAACTGCGTTCGCTTTTTAAATTTTAAAATAGCTCACCGAATACCGATCCGTATTCGTTGGTAGGTTGGTACAATCGCGTACGTAATACTAATAAAATCCAACACCGTGCAATAATATTCCATTTTATGGACAAAAATTAAAGACACCGCGAAGCCATTATGTTTCTTACTGAGCTGTACATTATCTCGTGAACTTACCTTCCAATTACTGTATTTAACATCCGCTGCCAGCAATTAAACGTTTCATGCAACTGTAAATACAAAACCTCTTGCCACGTAATTTGAAAAAACCCATTCGCTGAGAATGTGAAAAAATATTGCGTTTCGACGCTTTAGCCAATTAGGTACGTTTCAAACTAAAACAATTATTTATTAAAGTCTGTTTTGTTTCTAGATCTGAGCCGTCTTTTCGCTGTATTCCAAATATTACCTCAACGCTTACGCGAATATGTTAAATTTTGAGCAGAATCAAATCGTTATAGAAATTTGCAACATTTGTGATGAATTGAAGATACAATTTGTTTTGTTGTAGAAAAAAATGTTTTCTGCAACGGTTTGTATTTGGATCATGTTGATAATGAAATAAAATTCTAATTTATATTACATCAAGTTGTATTCTACATTATTTTTACGGGGTAATTTGAATGGGAATGAAAATGAACGGGTGCAACTATATCAAAATATCGGGTACTTACTCCTCTACTTTTATCACAGTAAATATAATAATACTAGTGTAGTGCACAACAGTGGATAGCTTTTAGCTAATAAATTGTTTTATCTTTTACAATTGAATTCAAACAGTAATTAAAACTGTTAAAACTTTATTTTACCACCGTGTTTAACTAGTATGTGTGTCTAAATTTACATCGTTAAAATCAAAAACTATATATTTATTTACATAATACAATATTAAGATTAACTATACCAAATAAATCAAACATTAAAGCTCTATTCATTATATTAATTAAAAATTAAAAAATATTTTTTACAATAAATCATCTTTTGACGTGTGTAATTGAAATAATCCAACGTAATCAGAATAAATAGCATTTTCCTTGAAATTAGTAATTTCTTATCTGAAGTGAATAAGCATCTCGATTAGAGGATCGTAAAGATTAATTTATTGTCAGTTATCACGTGAACCCAATAGCATCTAATTGGCCGAGGTTTCTTTTATAAATCGTTTCTTATAACGTTCACAGACACGTTTTAAAATGAATAAGAAATTTGTTGAATTTTGTTCGTTATACGTCGTAATGTTTCATTTATTATGAATTATTTTTGACTTAGTTAATTATTACAAAAACTTTGTTAGACTATTTGCAAAATAGTACGATAATAATTGTGTTAATATTGATTAATCCTGAGCGGTATAAATATATTGTTGAGTTATTATTAAAGAAATTTAATAACAAGACTAAATAGCTAAAATAGTTAAAAGTTCGATTTAAACAATGGTTACACATTTAAATATATTTTCAGCTATTATTTCTAAATTGTCAAGAAAATCACATTTGTTTGACTTAGTCGTGTTTTTTAAATTGCTTTATTAAGCCCTAAGTATGGAATTTGTAGCTTACAGCAGCACAGAAAGCTTACAAGCACATCATAATTTCTTCAAATAGCTAAGCTTTTCGCACCGCAGGCAAAATTAAGCATATTTCAAGTAACTAAAATCAAACGATTTGTTTACTATTTAATAAAAAAAATTGTACCGGAAAATAACAGTTTTAATTCTCAATTGGATAGAGTTTAATAGCAAAGAGTTTCAAAAAACAGTTCTGTAACTGACTGTCTCGAGTACATCGGCTGTCTCGTTATTGGAAACGCCAAATGCAACCTCAAAATGCCTACCATCGCTCTACTAAGCTGCTTAGCATACCTTCCTCGAGCAACGAACTGATCACACTATAATACACCCTATTGCTTAAGACAAAAAGTCGAAAACTAACAAAGGCAGTCATGCCGTGACTTTTGCCATCTCGATAAAGGCACGAAGGTGACGATTCTCAATTCTTTGAATGTTCTTTCATCGAGTTGATAACATCGGGAGGTTTTATTGTCACAATAAATAGATTACCATTGATATAAATAGGGGCAGTTTGAGCTGTTGAGTTTGTACTCTCATAATACGGCTCCCATTGGCGGCTTTGTGTCAGGTTTGACAGGCGATCTGAGCCGTGAAATTGAGTCCGATTTCAAATATAAAAGTCCCAAGATTTGTGATTAAAGTGATCGTTTTTTACTGAGGATTAGGTTTTTGATTGTTTGACACCAGAAGGTGAACTGATGGAGTATCAAAACAGAGATGTCACTTTTATTATACGTTTAATCCAAATTGGTAGGGCGAAGGACTGCAGAATTGTAAGTTCAAACTTTCACACACATTCTTTTTCATTTTGTAACTGTTCAAAAGTACATATATTGATTTGTTCTCCCTTTTACAATACATATAGAGGAATATGGTAAAAAAATGTTGTTCTTTTTCTAAAAGATCTTTTTTTAATCATCTCCAGAACCAATCTGCGAGAAATGTCAACTACCACAAACTTAGAGGATAAAGTGTTTTTTTTAATCTACGTTTTCTGTAACGGCTAAACAGATTATAACGAAATTAAATGTAAATTGCCTGGATTAACACGTAGTCAACCTATAGGCTGTTCATTCCCCTAAAATTTCTGGTTACTTTTCTTAACGTACCTAATGAATAATTTTTGAGAAAAGAAATAAATAATCGCAAAAAACTGTGATGTTTTGGGTAGTATGTCTTCCATTTATAACTTTTACCCATTCTTTGTCATCCTTACAAGAGGGTCGATTAAGCTGCCGTATAAAATCATAGGTTTCTTGCGCCTTTGAGCGTAATACCGTCGATATGACGTATTTATTCACATTTCTTTGCGGTGTATTGCGGCGAATGTATTTGTAAAAGTCCATCCAGACTACGATACAATATCCGTTTTGTACACGAGATTTCCTAGTGTGGTAACGATAATAGGTACGCAATATTTTAGCATAAATAGAAGAGTGATCTGAATGTGCAGACCTCCATTCAGCCAAGTATTAGAAAATCCAGAGAAATTATTTTTGTATTTTATTATTTGTAATCTGTACAGTCGTAGTGCTGAGTAAAAGGTATCCTACTAATTCAACTTTCTATTTGTTTCTACTTTGTTTCTATCTTTTAAATTAAGACTCCGTTAGTTATCTCCTTACTCTGCAATTTAATTTTAAACATAGTTTTTCAAACGGTCACATATACCTATAATATCAGCTATTTACAGCTTATAAATAAAACTACTGAAACAGTTAAGGGATACTGTTTAGGAAAATTCTGTAAATTAAGTAGAAAAATTTGTACGTGCAGAATAATTTAAATGTAGGTAATTTAAATGTATTTCATACTGTGAAAATACCACAGTTTAGTTATTTATGTAAGGTTTTTACTGATTCAAAAGAGAGAGAGAGAGCACATATAATTAAGTTAACAAGTTGTTGCTAAATACCACTTTCTAGATATTAATCTTAACATCCTACTAACATTATAAATGTGAAAAGTTGTATGTATGCTGTTTACTCGAGCAAAAAAGTGTTAAAGGAATCTAGCTGAAATTTGGTACATAGATAGACAATAGTCAGAAATATCACACATATCTAGGCCATTTAGGCTATAGGCGAGTGACACTGCGGGATACTACTATAAGGTATTGAATTATTTGACTGGCCTCGTAGCTTAGTTGGTAGTAGCTCTGCCTGCGAAGCCGAGGGTCGTGGGTTCGATTCCCACCCAGTGCAAATATTTGCGTGATGAATTGAAATGTTTGCACTGTGTCTGGGTGTTTCTATGTGTAATAAGTATGTATTTAAAACTAAAGTATTATATCAGCTATCTGGCCGCCATCACACAAGCTTTGCTTAGTTTGGGGTCAGATGGTGTTGTGTGTGAATTGTCCACCACTATTTAAATATGTCCACCAATATTATTTACCGTTTAATAGTTAAGTAGTTAAGTAGACGCAGCGTTGGCAGGCCCCCCACAAGATGGACCGATGATCTGGTAAAGGTCGCCGGACATCGTTGGATGCGGGCAGCGCAGGACAGATCTTTGTGGAAATCTTTGGGGGAGGCCTTTGTCCTGCAGTGGACGTCTTTCGGCTGATATGATGATGAGTTAAGTAGTCTTCAGAAAGACATTTGTTTCGATTTAGCTCAAGTTTTCTCCGATACTGAAGTCCTGTAGTGTGAAGGGGTCTTTACATCGGATGAGTTCGTAACGTGTGTGAATAGAGCGTGTAATAGCCTCTCAGCGACCATTCAGACGGTAGAAAAGTATCGGAAAATGCATAATTTTTCATTCGATTTCACATCGACAGGCCCGCTAACTTGAAGATACGCTAAGTACCACTAGTTAGTGGGTTTGTATGTACAATTTTGGAGCTGAACTTAAAATCATTTATACTGATTATGTGATTAGGTATGTTAGTAAAGATACCGTATGTATGACTTGATGGCCCAGTCCAATGCCGATAACGTTTGATTACATAATTTGATAAAACCAACTACGTAATATTAAAAATGCGCAAGTCTGGATGTTTGTATGTTTATTGCTCAATCACGACTAAACGGATAACGATGAAATTAATTAGTTGAACCATAACCAGTAGTTTGGACTTGCATGTAGGCAAAAGTGATGACCAACTGGACTCCATAACAGACAGACCAGCTGGGAGTCGCAAAAACTGATGACAAGACTGCGTGGAAGAATAAATCTCAGAAGTATGGACCAGATACTTGGGAATTAAAGGCAAGAGACAGAGTAAAATGAAGGAATGTTAAAGTTACTTAGTTTAGATTAGGGTTATAAGCTCCCTGCGCCTCCTGACCCAAACAGTAGGCAGTACAGCCCATCTGTCACATATTGCCTTTGCTAACTTAACCGTAAAAACTAACTGTATTAACGCTATGTAGATCATACCTGAAAACATTCCAAATACCGTACTCAAAGAGTATTAAGACAACGACTACCGCAAAATCACTTCAGACGGTAAGGGCCTTACACAATAAACACACACAGTTATATACCTACTCTGTATTAGTATAGGGTCATTTACCAATTATAAATGGGATGTTTCAAACATTACTTACCACCTGATGTTTAACAAGCCAACAAGAACATTTCATTGCAATTTTCAGTTTCCGGTTGCAAAAAAAGTACCTTTTTCAAACAATTATTAAAGTAATTTGCACCCACACAGGTACTAAATTTATTTTTTGATCGTGATAGGGTATGGTAACAAACAACTTCCTTTGGTTTTATTTAATCCAATGCGATATTACAAAGTGCTGTATACGGGTTAAATCACAATTACACAGACGGATTCTACTTGAATTAGCCAAGAAAATTATTGTCTGCGTACATTCTGAACAGTACTCGATGCTCGGAAACAACGAGATTTGTTGAAATTTACGTTTATACTCAACAGATTAAACAGAATCCGTATAAACGTGGTCCTACCTTTATCATCCAAATTACCACCACAGATGCATTAAAGTCTTTAAATGGTTAATTAATTTCGCATTTACAAGCACTAATTAGTACCTACCGTGGTAAAATCGCTGTTTTGTGTCTGATGTAACTTCTGAATAATTTTCCGATTGCAAAGCTGTATCTTTATTACAAAGTAATAAGGTTTAAAATGTAATCAGCTAAGCAGAAGCTTGAGAATTAGTGGTTGCATTCAATGATTACTGCCACGACTATTGATTATGACAGTGAGGGCCGGTTTAACCATATTAAAGTTTTATCTTTTATGTTAGCTAAATCTATCCTGTTATTTCTTGACAATGTCAATAAGATTAAAAATATGCCACGTTATTGAATGCAATCAAATGCAATAGTCTAATACCCCGTTTACATTATTCTAGTCCAGCGACCGAATCCAGCGCTGGATTGCTTACTGGAATGATGGAAACCGGCACTGGAATGCATTGGCACTGGATTGATGCTTTCCAGTGCCGGTTTCCATTATTCCAGTAAGCAATCCAGCGCTGGATTCGGTCGCTGGACTGGAATCATGTAAACGGGGTATTCCTTTGAACAACTGTCATTTGTATGTAATTCTCAAGAACACTGCCACACTTCAGCGACATTGTTTCATGATTGGCGTTCTACTCGAATGAGGAGATTTGACTCGACCTGTGTAATAAGAACGTCTAAATGTGTTGCCTGATTTAGTTTTTCCACTTCTGATAGTTACAATCTTGGTGTCTTAAAGTCGAGAGAGAATCAGTTTATTCTACGTAAGCATCCTCCATCGTAGACTGCATTAGCTAGAGCTTAGCTAACATTGTGCTACATGGTGATCTAGTGCAAATGTATGTTTGATAAATAAAACAAAATGTCAAGAAAATGTTGAGCCTATGCCAAATTTTATGTCAAGGTGGTAAACTTCATATTATGTTATAAATACTATAAATCTTGACACTCGTTTCATTAACATATTAAGTGCGCATTCATCACTAAATATATTAGTTATGAATAAAAATAGTATTATTATTTAAATATTATTTTTATTTATTTATAGGGTACCTCAGTTGACCCAAAGACCTCTTCATGATCTTCTACATCTTATCTTTTCTGTGCCTTCCTCATCCAAGTAGTTCCTGCGAGCTCTATAGTTCATGCTCGTATATACTATAGTAGTTAATTCAAAACATAGAGCATTGTTTAGATGTGCTACAACATTTTATTTATTACAAAAAATTCAAATCACTATGTATCGGCTCACTATCTTATCTAGCAACATTATTTAGAGTATGTTGTACACGGTGTCTAAAAGTTCGTATTTCGATATTGTAACATTTACTTTATCTTCAAATCGATTCTCATAAAATATGGAAGTATAAAGTTTTGAAGCGTGTGAAGATACTCATCCAAAATTTCCCTTTTTCTATCTTTTTATCGTTACAGTGTAATATTTTATTTATCGGCGTATCTATATTTTGATCAATATCTAAGAATTAAGAAGGCATATTCGAAGTATTTACTGAAGTCAGTGAAAAACTCAGCGTATAGTCGTTTGACTCAAATTTCAATGTGAAAATTATATAAATCAATATTATAATCAATATTAAATTAGATTTAATTTTATGAGCGAAACTAAAATTATCTAATAAATATTGGCTGAAAAACAGCGTTATAATTTTAGAGTTCTTAATAATTGACAGTTCGATCAAATTTTACTGATAGCCTGATTACATTTCCATCAACTATACCACATTTCATTTCGCTAATTCACTACGTCCTGTGGCTTAGACTGGGTATTATCTCACGGTAAGCCAGCTAGCCACTCGGAGCAAAGCTCTCCATAAGTGCACGGATCAACATTAGAAAAACCACTTCCGCAGCTGACGGAGAGTTGCAAATGATTTGCTTGGTTATCTACTAGCTAACGTTAGCGATCGGAGGCTTGTTACAGCTTGTTATGCCATAGGCGTGACATAATGTAAGCACTGAGTGAGCAGGAGCAATGAGCTAGTTCAGTGGCTGTCAAACTTTAAAACCCACTTAATGGAGGTGCATCGCAATGCACGTTTCGGTTGTGGCTTACACAGCAGCTTACTTAAAGCAAACCAGCTCATTATCCATCTAACAAAATTGCTTTTTAAAAGAAAGATTGCCCCTACTGCCTTCAAAACTTTGAGCTAGTGTAGAAGCCAAAGAGCCCTACTGAGCTAACTTTAAAAACTAACTATAGCTCCATACGTCCATCCATTAAATGGGAGCATTTATAAAACATCCTAGAAGCATGCCTGAAAGTATGTCCAATACTTGTCATTCTCACTTACCATACTCAACGAAACTGTATAGCAAAAGTATTTCATCATCAAAAGCATTTTAAAAACCGTTCAATAGTGGACGGTGGACGTGATTGGCCACTGACGAATACCACAATGTTAATGTGTTTTAAGCAGTAGGATCCACTTTCTACGAATCGTGTTTCGTGAGTCTTTGCTCCACGTAGTTTCAGGGTATTTTTACGCTTACCAAAACGCGGTATGTAGTTGCAACGTTTGATTTTGTCATTCCTATTACTGTTTGTAATTAATGGTACACACTATTATATCGTTACTTATGTATGTAAACAAGTATATTCAATATTTTGTTTTTTATGTATTAGCTCAAGTTTTAAATAATAATAATAAATAAATATTGATGGACAATTCACACACAACACCATTAAAGTAGTCATCGTTACCGGGGATAACTCTGGCACAATGGAAAACTTTGAGAAACTGTGTGCGCATTGTTATTTACGCGGGCGCAACTCACACGGCTGTCTGCCGTCTCCTCTATTCATTAACATGTGATTACGAGCCAGTCCATCGCGATGCTCTGCTTTAGCCATCAGATCAGATTACTATCCTATCGTTTTGTTGTGCTCTTTAATGTAACATAGCAAATTTTATTGTATTGCTATAAATGATCATTGTACAGACTGTGTCAGCACACAAACATTAGTACTCGACATTTCATTTGTCATATTTTTGTCATTCTTTTTTTTTTAGAACAATACGACCCTAATTGCACAGACAAAAAAAAACAGGCGGTATAAAAATCTTGTTTGAGATTTTTACCGAAGATCATAAGTCGTTTCAATTTTCGCAATTCTTTTTAAATTTTACTGGAATTTTTACACAAGACTTTTTGGAATATTCAATCGGAAATCAGTGATTGTTGAAAATATCCTGGTAACTGCTGATCGTTATTAACAAAAACTTTAAACTATATACTTAGTTTAAAGTGGGTGAGTGAGTATGATTTATAATACTCCTACTAGCAGTTCCCCACGGTTTAACCCGCATAGTTCCCGTTATTTTTTCGTGATATAAAGTAGCAAATGTTACTATATACGTAGACTATAATTTTATTTACTATAACTATACTTTATATACTGGAACTATGTTCTTAATTTCAACCCTGTCTTTAGGACTCAATGATTATGACCATTAAAATACGACAAAAATGTCGATTTTTACTTAAAAACAGATCTAAAGTGCTGTTTATTGCATTGAATGTGAATTTAGTCGCCGTCGCTTACCTAACAAACTTGCGGCATTATTCGCGCATCGCCGCTCTGGAAAGCAAGCGCTGCAGTAATTAGATAAATTGTATAAACGGCATATAGACCATTATTTTTCGCTCGCTACCGGTTTAGATTTTAATTGCCATTACTTAGATTAGATACATTACTTCCATTACAAACTGCTACTAATGCTCGGTCTTTATGTAACTTACTAACTTTGTTTTAACGTTTTTGCAAGCACTGTTAATGGCTTTTATGTTTCGAACTAACTGTTTTAATGGATTTGATTGTATATTTTTGAAAGTATCCTTTGTTAGCAGGAATGAAAGCAAACGAAAATAATACTATGTCAATCACTTTGTAGTGATTTAAACTCATCTAGTTTAAACAAAACTGCGTGTGTTTTGATATATATATATATACATCTGATTTATAAGTAGTATGTCTATCCAAACAAGACAATTTAACAATTAAATTTCACATCTATTCATTTCATGGTGGACGTTCCAAAGATATTTGACTCCAATTTTGTGACAAAATCATCTAGACTGAGGAATGCATTTCCTGAGTGGATTATTCCTGATGGTTACATACTTGTCTTCGTGTTTTTTTCTAGGTGACCATGACCACGCTCCATCGTAGACCGCATCAGCGCTTAACATCAAGCGAGATGGCAACATTTTGTCATAATATGCATGTGTTTGAAGTTTTTTTTCGATCCCATGTTATAAACAAACGTACTGAAATTAAATCTGATTCCTTCAATAAAACGCTAACAAAACATTTTCATATTACAATGCGAGTGAAGTCAAAAATAAAATTAGCATCTTAATACTAACAATTATTAACCATTGCAATTACTAAAATAACAACTGATTGAGTACTACCTAGTAACTGAATTAAACTTCAATTAAAATTCCAATAAGTGAACCATTCAATGGATAGTAATAAGTCTTTTAATCGAACAATTAGACTAATTATAAGAACGGGTACACGTATGCGGTTATAATTAGTTACCAACAATTCATCAATAGGGTTGAGAGTTTAAATTGAATATAACTATGAACCTTATGCCGTTAGACTTTTACACATATTACAGTGAATATAATGTGTTCAAGTTGAGATGTATAATAATAGGACTAAAGCATCAGATCATTATTAAAAAAAATGGTTGTCTGTAACGTCGGTTTACTGACGATAGTTGAACGTGACAACGTGAGTATTTGTGTTAAGCGCCATCTAGGTAAAACATTCTGAAGCTTTTTGAAAAGCTGTTCAAAGCGCCATCTCTGGGTACATCATTGTACTAGCACAAGTTCTTATATTTCATAGCATATCGCCATATTTAAAGCATATCGTCGCTTTTCTAAAACATGGACAGACTCCTTGAACGTAATACACATTTCACTCACTAGATGGTGCGAAAAGTAATAAGGCGAGGTAACGGCGGTAAATATTATCTAATCTATGGCGGTAACGTTACATGACGTCATGTTTTGCGGGCGTGCAGCCGGCTCCATCGAATTATAAGACATTATCACGTCAAAACAATACCATATATGTAACTTACGATTCACAATTTTGTGGCCTGGACCTACCTATGTAGGTATATCTATATGTACATATCTTTCAAGTCTGCTTAGATTTGAATGTACCCTTGTAGGTACATACATGCAGTCAATCGAACACCCTAGCCAAGTTCGAGTTGATGAAGACAGCACTGCACGCCATCAAACATTTTTTTTGGGAAATTTTGGTTTGTCATAGATGATTTTTTGGGCAGTGGTGACAGTGAACTTGTATTTTTGAATTTAATGGTCTCTAACAAGGTTTCTGTATTCAACAGAAATTTAATATGTACTGTTCGCAAAAATGACAATAACTTTCTGCGTGTAGTGACTCTAATAGACTTATTCGGTATATTCATTAGCATAAATATTAGACAAATCAATACCTTCTTAGGTATAAGTGCTAACTCATTATGTAAATAAAGTGGCCAAGTGCGAGTTGGAGTCGCCCATGAAGGGTTCCGTTGCAGCAAGTAACATAATATATACATAATACACATAGTTCTTGTAGTTCGTTGTAACTTTGATCGAAGTTTCAATAATAGTGTATTATGACGTACTAAAAAAAAAGTACTCATCAGATCGAGTTCAAACTAATTTTCGTTAGTAGTTTACATGGTAATGTACATCATATATTTTTTTTAGATTTTTCATTCTCTTACTTTAGAAGTTAGAGGGGGGGGGACACACATTTTACCACTTTGGAAGTGTCTCTCGCGCAAATTATTCAGTGTAGACGAAAATGATTTTAGAAACCTCAACATCATTTCTTAAGACCTATCGATAGACACCCCACACGTGTAAGTTTGATGAAAAAAAAAATTTTGCGTTTCAGTTCTCAGTATGGGGGGCATCCCTAATTTTTCTTTTTTTTAATTTTCTTTGTTCAAATCTTAATGCGGTTCACAGAATACATCTACTTACCAAGTTTCAACAGTGTAGTTCTTATAGTTTCGGCAAAAAGTGGCTGTGACATACGGACGGACAGACAGACAGACAGACAGACAGACAGACAGACAGACAGACAGACATGACGAATCTATAAGGGTTCCGTTTTTACGTTTTACGGAACCCTAAAAAATAGCTTTCTGTAAAGCTGAATGGCTTACAGACGATTATTTTTCGTGATAACAGCATTACAATACTTACATAATATACATAGATGCGTCACTAACCGAACGTTTGGACCGATCGTGCCTCTCTCTATCATTTTATCCGCGCTCTCGATTGCACGCTCGGCTCAGGCAGAACGGGACTTTTCGTACGTGAAGCCAGCGATTTTTGTGAGACCTTATCACATCAAACATATTTTCTATGATGCAAATAAACCCAAATAGGGTTTATTTGCATTAAGTTTTTTTTTAACTTTTCTTAACGCAACTTGATTGTACGATCACTTGACCTTGTGTATCATATTTTCGAGTGACGTTCTATTGAGCAATTAATAAAGGCTTGAAATCAATCGTGGCATCAAGTAACTTAATATTCATTTAATAGTTACATACGTGTGTTAGTGTGAGTGTCCTTTGCATTAGGATTTTAACGCACTATGCATTTATAACATATTTTCTCACCATTATGTTCAGTAGATGGCACTTTACAGTTAGAAGGTATGGTAGGACTCTTTGTAGAGTCCGTTTGGGGAAGTACCACATTTTTGCCAGTTATTCTACTGCCAAGCAGTAATGTGCAAACGTTACTGTGTTCCGGTTTGAAGGGCAATGTCCAGTGAAATTACAGGGCATAGAGATAAAACATCATATTTCTCTGGGTGACGAGCGCAGTGCAGTGCTAGGTAATGATTTGAACTCTTCATGTTCCAAAAGCTGCGTGCCACTGTTCTGTAATGTCAGGCATCCGGTTCACCATCACGCACATGTCATGCTCGTCTTGTCCTATGGAAAATAACACTCTATGTGAAATTAAATACAGTGAAAACAAAACATAAAATCACTTATACTTGTTGCCACAAAATGGCACCCTTATTTTACAGCGATTTCTATCAGGAAACCATCGTTCAACAATTGTAATTAAAATGCGTTAGCGTGTAAAATACGTAATTACGTATAATCATAATATTGAAATGATTCTTATTATTTTTAACTGAGTTTTTTTGAAGTCAATAGGTACTTTTGGCGCATCACAGACAGATTTTTCGTGGGCTGTGAATTGAATTCTAGTGTCACGCTCAGGAATAACTCGGATAAACTCGAGACCATGGCCATTGACCATCTAAATGACCAGGCTCATGGCCACGCCCTCCGGTTTCACCCGCGTTGTTTCCAAAGAAAGCTATCAAACTCAAACTCTGAATCATAAGTTTTCACTTATATCGGCAGTTCCAATGACTACCATTTTTTTAAATAAATCAATTTATTTTAATTCTTCTAAGTACCAGTTTCCATGAACTCATTGAAGCTACATATTTTCGATACTCTTTTTTTTAACTATTATAGGTTTGCACTTGTCCACCCACTATGGTATAGTATAGTAATACTCTGTGCGTATTGACCATATTGAGATGTAGACAAACTGACAAGGTCGCATAAGTATTTCAATTATAAAACCATTAACTCCTACGTATTGTTTCATATTATTCACATTTAACGCAGAGGTCGACTTATGATTATTTTGTCGACAGCAAAAACACAATTGCGAATGAAGGAATAAAAAGGTTATACGTTTTGTATTTTATTACAAGAACGATTAACCAGTAATTGCTGTTTGAAATTTAAATTATTGTACAGTATAAGGAGTATATCTACTTATTAAAATGATTTGAAGAGTGGGTTTAGACAGGCAAGTTTTTGGAAATCAGCTTTAAACCGATTTCAAAATAGGAGGTACTCAGTTCGGTTGTATGTTCTTTTTTGTGTATGTTACGCGACAGCGCCGCCAATTGTGAATCGATTTTGATGGTATTTTTGAAGTGAAAACTTCTTTAGGCGTGCTATAGACAGAATTTTCGTGGGCTGTAAAATGGATTCATCAATCGTCACGCTTGGATATGATAATGGATCGGATCGGATCGGATATGAAATCTTCGGGTAAACTCGGTAAAAACGGCCAGGTAGGTACCAGGGTAACAGTAAAGAGTTTCGATTACCTACCTCCAACATCCCAGCGTTTATCTCCAGATACCAGGACAACAGAAATATAAAAGAGTTGCGTTTACGCCTAGGTACCAGTACCAGGGCAACAGCAAGTTTTCACTTCTATCGGCAGTTCCTATGACTGCCAATTTTTTTTGTTTGGTAAGTAGATCATAGTTGAAAAGTGTTCACATATAAATTTTGTCGAAATCGGTGTAGCGGTTGCTGAAATGTGAACAAAAAACTACAATTATAGATAGTGCAATCCACGAAGACGCGCCCCACCAAGTTTCGTTTCCACCAATCGCGTTTGCTCCGAGCGTCAGTCGCGAACCATTCACCAGTCATTGTAGTGTGCGTGTGCATTCATAGGTAATTAGTGTGTACCGATAACACTCAAACATTGACGGAAGCTTGCACACATATATTATAAACGGTTTGGAGGAATAGTGGGGCGCGTCTTCGTGGATTGCACTATCTATAGCTGTCGTAGATTTAGACGACATAGTGATAGATTCATGTGGAGTTTTGTCGAGTGCCCTAATGTAATTTTAAATTAAAGTCTGTTTTTGTTTTTTTTGGAGAACATAAAGTGTTGTGAATGAAAATTAGGACGTTTTACTCGTGAAATGTCTGATAAAGAAGGTGGTTTAGTGGCGAGAAATTCCGAGTACATAATCCTGAGTTTGTTGTAGGTTAAAATTCAGCTCCGAGTCTGAACAGTGAGAACATGAAGGGGCTGCATATGCTTATGAGGGCGAACTTTCTGAAGGTGATTCTCCGAACAGCCGCGTAAATATGTCACGGTAAAATTGACAGATTATAATCCAACGAGGTTATATTATAAACTAAGCTAACCTACCGTATGATTAAAATCTCACTAGTTTAAACAGATTCAGATTAAAATATTTTATTCTTAACTGTGTTAAATTCGTAATGCTATATAAGAAATAAAGTGGCCAAGTGCGAGTTGGACTCGCCCATGAAGGGTTCCGTTGCAGCAAGTAACATTATATACATAGTACACATAGTTCTTGTAGTTCGTTATAACTTTGATCGAAGTTTCAATAATAGTGTATTTATGACGTACTAAAAAAAAACTACTCATCAGATCAAGTTCAAACTAATTTTCGTTGGTAGTTTATATGGTAATGTACATTATATATTTTTTTTAGATTTTTAGCTCTTACTTTAGAAGTTAGAGGGGGGGGGGGCACACATTTTACCACTTTGGAAGTGTCTCTCGCGTAAATTATTCAGTGTAGACGAAAATGATTTTAGAAACCTCAACATCATTTTTAAAGACCTATCGATAGACACCCTACACGTGTAGGTTTGATGAAAAAAACATTTTTGAGTTTCAGTTCTCAGTATGGGGGCAACCCTAATTCTTCTTTTTTTTTAATTTTTCTGTTGAAATCTTAATGTGGTTCATAGAATACATCTACTTACCAAGTTTCAACAGTGTAGTTCTCATAGTTTCGGCAAAAAGTGGCTGTGACATACGGACGGACAGACAGACAGACAGACAGACAGATAGACAGACAGACAGACAGACATGACGAATCTATAAGGATTCCGTTTTTACGTTTTACGGAACCCTAAAAACATGGTGTCTGATAGGTCTCAACAGTTCAGTTCAGTGAGAACATACACTAGGTAACACTGACGGTGATTGCAAGTTTACGGTGACATAAATATACACTTGGATTACTGTCAGAAGTTTGGTTTTGGTACAGCCATACGTGTATTTTTGCGACTTTGCTTTATAATGATCTTCTGACCAGTATTTTGTATAAAGGTTGGGAGGTAGCCTCCATAAACGTCGGTACTGTTCTTTGTTTCTTAAATCAGCTACTGCACAACTCAGCTTGTTAAATTAATTTGAAAATAACCGTAACTGTGTATCTTTATATTCATATAGTTATTAATTTTAAACTGACGCTTAAAAAAACCGCTTAAAAAAGTGGTGTTGCGTACGGGGTTTTTACCAACAACTTTGTCTGTATTCACGCGGCGTCTCTGTCGAGTTACCTTTGTTGAGTTTTTGTCGAGTTGCTGATTAACTTTTGTTTACAACCGTGTTGTTCAAATTTTCGCCAAATTACTTAGTTAATATTGTAGTTACGGACACAAATTTTAGAAGGCGTTTTCTTTGTTTACTGCAAAACTTTGACATCTTAAAAAAATGTAGGTGGCCACAATTCTATTAGCTATAAATACTAATATAACTTGCTACACATAAATCTTAATTTTGCCAAAACAACAAACAGTGGTGGTAAAAATATACACCTACGTGCTGACTAGGCGTATTGCCATTCAGCGTCATAATGCCGCCAGCATGCTGCACATTTCGAACTTCGAACTGGTATAGGGCTTGATTTTCTTGACGATCTGTAGAGTCTTGAGCCTAGACCGTCATGGACTATGGTTAAATTAGTTACGCTTAGTTGGATATGTAGTATAGTCTAGTTCCATCGAAATTTAGTTTTGTTAAAGGCTCCGCCAGTTTGTATTTATCATAAATGTATAAAATATGAATATACCTACTCGTATAATTTCATATTTATTATGTTTGGAAGACGTAATAGGTACATTCATGGCTTTTTGTCAAACAAAGAAACAGATCTTAAATGTTCTAGGTCACACAACTTTGGCTACCTGATTGTTTTTGGGAAACGCTAATACCTTAAACGGAACATGCGTTTTCGGTGCATTATCGTTGTATAATGATAATAATTTTCACGGTCGAGTAACTGCGGTCGGCAGTTGGACCTTATTATAATAAATTAACGGCGGTGTACCCTAATGGGCTTCCCGTACGTAATTACACTCAATATTACAAACTGCTAAAGGGTCGCAGTAAAAAATGTGGTTGATATTTTATACAGTTGCAGAAATTATGTATGTACAACGAAAAGACGATAAGTTTTGATTTCGCTTTTGTTTTAAAAACGTCTAGTGAGAAGCGTTGCTAGCGTTTTCCCAATAAATACAATCTTTGTGTGTTCATGTCGAGATTAAGTAGTGTTCTTGTTGGCGAGCACCATCCATCGAAGACCGCATCGCCACTTAACATCAGGTGAGATTGCAATCAAGTGCAAATATAATTGATTCAATAATTCAGCAGCATGTGACTCTAGTAACTCTACCGTGCAGTTCCCGTTCCCGTTATAAATACCTACTTTAGCTACTATAACCTATGTACTCTTCTAGACTATGATCTATTTTCCAAATTTCCACACGATCTGTTCAGACATTTCGACGTTCCCAACTCTTATTCCTCTTCCTTTTCCTCTTCTTCACCTAATCCAAGAAATATGTAAAAAAATAAGAATTGAAATGACAAAGGTCACGGACCCCGGAGTCTGTCTGTGGAGTGGCTAATTTAAACAAAAAAAGACATTTCGACGTGATGGAGCAACAAGCATCCAAAGATTGACATTTATAAAGTCAATAAAAAAACGGATTTATAGATGAAACAAACGCGTGTAGCATGACGGTATTTGAATCACTAGTATATGCTTGCAGTTTTGTTTACTAGTGTTGTAATACGGCGTTTACACAAGTGTAAGCTCAATCCTGATAAAATCTTAGACATTAAAAAAAATATTGAAATGAAATCAGTAGGAGGTTCTTTTAGAATAACGTGAGTATATGAGCAATAAATGGGTAAAACATTTGTCAAATTTAGTGACCTTGACTTATATTTATGAAATTTCTCTCACAAGATGAACTTTGGCGCTACTTTTGACAAAACTGAGAAGTAATTTTAATTTTTGCCCGGTATATTTGACATTCTAAGACCACCTCACTGAGAGGTTTCAATTTGGAGTGGGTTTTTCTACTTCATCCGTTCACAATTTTATAACAAAGCTATTTTGATATGCAATTGCTTGGCATGATTCACAACATTAACTTTTGTTAAATTACTAGTTTGTATACGTTTTTGCTATAAAACAACGCTAATGACGTCATGCATTTTAATCACACTTTAATACATTCACGAAGAGCTAATTTTAACCGTTCAAACCTAGATGATATTTTGAGCCTTTAGGTTTAGGTATATGCTGTGTAGGTACCTAATTATGTCCTTACCGTTGTTTAAAAATAACTAAGTATAATCGCAAGTTTAGAATTTAAGTATACCTATATACTATAAAAAAAGAGAAATGTTTGTACAACGATCGGACTAAAACATTCATTTTTTTATTGATAAAGAACTGTTTTAACCCAGAAAAAGAACACACAAAAATCACAAAGATTTTGACCTCAAGTGCTTTATAAAATAACAAAAACATAATTTGAAAATTTGCAATTGTAATTTTTGCATTAACCAAAAAACACGCCTGCTTATAACAGGACAGTGCCTCTCAGCTATTTGAACAAGAAGAGTTCAAATTACTATCTTGCATTATTGTCTAGACAGTACTTATGAAAATAAGAGTTATCTATGCATTTCATCAACTTCCACAGTACAAATTTTCTTTAGTTTGGAGCAAGATGGAAAAGTGCCGATCAATATTTAATCTATATATATAAAAGCGAAAGGTCACTCATCAAGGAATCTCAGAAACTACAAATGCTAGGAATCTCAAATTTTGCATGGAGGTCCCTTTTAGCACGTAGGCGCTCGCTAAGACGGGGTTTTGCGAAATTCAACCCCTAAGAGGGTGAAATAAGGGATGAACGGTTGTATGAAAATTTTGTATGAAACGTGATTTTCAAAGTTATCAAATTTTGTATCTAGACACTTGACACGAAGCAATTAAATGCATGTTCTATCAAATTTGTAATTTCGAACTGTACGGGGGTGAAATTGGGGTTGAAATGAGGGATGAATGTCAATATGGAAATTCCCAACGGTTGAAGATAAAACCATCAAACTCTGTATATAGACACTTGACACGAAGCAATTAAATGCATGTTCTATCAAATTTGTAATTTCGAACTGTACGGGGGTGAAATTGGGGTTGAAATGAGGGATGAATGTCAATATGGAAATTCCCAACGGTTGAAGATAAAACCATCAAACTCTGTATATAGACACTTGACACGAAGCAAACGAATGTATGTTCCATCAATTTCGTAATTTCGAACTGTACGGGGGTGAAATTGGGGTTAAAATGAGGGATGAATGTCAATATGGAAGTTCCCAACCGTTGAAGATAAAACCATGAAACTCTGTAATACACTTGACACGAAGCAAACGAATGTTTGTTCATCAATTTCGTAATTTCGAACTGTACGGGGGTGAAATTGGGGTTGAAATGGGGGATGAATGTCAACATGGAAGATCCCAACCGTTAAAGATAAAACTATGAAACTCTTTATATAGGCACTTGGCACGAAGCCAATAAATGTTTGTTCTAGCAATTTTGTAATTTTGAACTGTACGGGGGTGAAATTGGGGTTGAAATGGGGGATGAATGTCAACATGGAAGATCCCGACCGTTGAAGATAAAACTATGAAACTCTTTATATAGGCACTTGGCACGAAGCCAATAAATGTTTGTTCTAGCAATTTTGTAATTTCGAACTGTATGGGGGTGAAATTGGGGTTGAAATGGGGGATGAATGTCAACATGGAAGATCCCAACCGTTGAAGATAAAACTATGAAACTCTTTATATAGGCACTTGGCACGAAGCCAATAAATGTTTGTTCTAGCAATTTTGTAATTTCGAACTGTATGGGGATGAAATTGAAGTTGAAATGGGGGACGAATGTCTCTTACGCTTTCAAATCTAAACAACTGAACCGATTTTGATGAAATTGTTTTATTATAAGCTGTTTTTAGTAAATGTGTCTGGGTGTTAAATTAGTTATTGCCTGAGTTACCTCAGTATTTATTTCGCGCGGACGAAGTCGCGGGTAATAGCTAGTTAACCATAAAAATACAATTACCTAAATTACCTTAACATAATACTATTTAGCACAAAGCATCAAATTAGCAAACAGTTATGCTTTCGTGAAATATGATTCACGCGTTGACCTAAGTCAAACTGAACAAGCCTTTCTCAGGCTTTAATGTAAATATGAAGGGAATATTAAAATAAAGGATTATGCGTATAATGCACGGGAATTAGTGCAATCGAGTGTAGGCAAGTCGTTGCGGTTTGCCACCCGGGTGCAAACACACTCCCTATACCTACCATATTATATGCAAGACCTACAACATAAAGTAGATACCTATACTTCGCATCACCATTCATTATTATCTTTGATGATTAGAGCCACTGTCGTATTCTATGACGATAAGTCAATGCAAGTATAATTGAATGTTTGTCTGTATGTCTTTTATAGAGTCATAGACTATGCATTTGATCACGGGATGATTTTTAGTAAAGTTGTTGTACATGCGCCAAAGAAGGTGTTTGATTTGGTACGACCAATCTTCGATAGATGCCGTAGCATCGCGCGCAAGGTACAGCTAGTGAATTATAAAAGGGTTTCGCCCATAGTCGCCACGCTAGGCAAACGGGTTGGCGATCGCAGGGGCGTAATTTCTTTTTTATTATAGTATAGAGTGACGAGACGAGCAGGACGTGTGCCTGATGGTAAGCAACATGGTTACCCATAACAGCGCAGCGACACGCAGCTATTGAAACATACTAGAGTCCAAATCATTACTTAGCACTGCACTGCGCTCTTCACATACACAGAGACATACGATGTTTTATCTCTAGCCCTGTAATTTAATTGGAAACGCTGCCCATCAGAAACGCAGTAATGTTGGCAGATAGCTGCTTGGCGGTAGAATAACTGGAAAATGTTTGGTACTTCCACAACCGGACTCTGCAAAGACTCCTACAATGAAAACAAATCTTGTACCGATGACGCTGGTGCCCGTCATCACCCTGAGTTTAAACTACTCCATCAGTTAGATATTTATACCGCCGTCAACAGTCATCAAGGGCAATGTTTCCAGAGAAATTACGGGGCTTAGAGATATAATATCTTAGATCTCTGGGTGACGAGAGCACTTCAGTGCTAGGTAATGATTTGGACTCTTCATGTTCCAATAGCTGCGTGTCCCTGTGCTGTTATGTGGCAGGCATGTTGCTTACCATCAGGCACATAAGCTGCTCGTCTCGTCACTCGTTAATAAAAAAAAAAGTCGGTGTTTCCCCGTTGCTGAGTTCTTACTACAGGCAGGAAGGAAGCCGCTGCCTAATTCTATACCAGGGTCGCCACTGGCAGAATGGAGGGCACGCTGGCCCACAAAATATTCGCTCCTGCCCGGCTGTTTTTGACATTTTAAAATAGATAGTTATAGGTTTACAACTTGACCTTGAATAGCTCCAAATTATGTCTTTCAGAAAATAACCAAGACGGCAGTTTTTCCACTTTTTAGCTGTAGGAATAGTTGCTGAACAACTAACTGCTTTTGCTTACCATAAGAGGTAGGTATGTCTTACTCAACCCGTTAACATTACAAAAAAAATATTTCGTTCCCACACAAATTAGAAACATTTACAGGTGTTTAAACTCGATTATTTTTTTGTACAAAAGGTCAAACGTGCACTCAAAGATTTTACTTATTCATTCATGTAAATCTTCCCGAAAGTCCATTACGGCGGTTATCTAATCCCGGAGATAACATGATCGGAGTTAAAGACACTGTTATCAACGAAATTCAATTTATTACATTAACACTTTATCTAATGGATGTACCGAGATTAGTTCACCACGGATGGGTTGGGATACATTTATACCGATGTATCTTTTCTTGTTCGGTGTGATAGGTACTGTATTAGGCCAGATTGGGTAGATACGGATGTTTTCATTTTGATCTTACAAGATTTATACTGTGTCCAATAATGTAGTTATTGTTTGCCATACAGTTTTCCATCTATGAATGGCAAAAAAGTATGTTATCACAATTAAAAAAAAAACACTAATTAAATAAACTTTCCATTACCCACATAATGGAAAATTTATTTTTCAGTTTTAAGAGTTTCACAAGGTATTCAAATAATTATTATTTATTAGCAGGGCTTGGCAATTTTACCGGCGTAGTTTTAGCAATTTTACCGTTACTTTTCTGTTTTTTTATAATTATTTTAATAATCTGGTATATAATACTGCATTTTAAATTTCAATCCGATCCATACAGCCGTTCTGAAGTCATTGAGAAACACACATCCAAACATCAGTTTGCATTAATAATATTTGTAGGATGTTATATTTGTAAAAATGTTGTTCAAAGTTATTGGTCTGATGTTAACGGAACCTTCAAAATTAATTCAAAACAAATTAGTATTTATTTTCAAAACCAGACATCACTATAAGCACTATACAGCGACTTCCCTATATCCATTACCCAAAACAAATCTATAAAGTTAAGTCGCTTACCGCAGAGTGGCAAAGTGCGTGGTAAGCGGTGTTGAAGGAAACTTGAAGAGGCAGGCCGACCGCAAGAAGCCCTGCAGGAGCCTGGCTTCAAGTCCGGCTTGACGAACACGATTCTTGAGGTTTAACAGTTTGTGAGAGTCAGTAGCCAATCTACAGCTATTCAGGTATTTCATGACAATTATAGTTGTTAAATTTTCGCGATTTGAACTCATATTGTTAACATTATTACGGAAGGATCTCGGGAACTACTGTGCCGAATTGAAAGACTCTTTCTATGTTGGTTATTTCTATGTCCATTTATCGAAAGGCTATTTAGCATTACGCTACTATCAACAGGAGTGGAGCACAAATGAAAAATGTTACGAAAACGGCGATAAATATTTTGCTTTTTGAGAGCTTTCGTTGGGTGGCAGCATGTGTCTATCTTTTAAAAGTTGCGTCATTAGAACCTAAGGTAACCGAATTTGTTCAAAATTTGAATTGGTACGACGAATTTTCGATAGATGGCGTAGCAACGCGCGCACGGTTCAGCTAGTCTATTATTAAACTACTTCAACTGTATGGCAACGTTACGACAGCAGTAGTCACGAGAAGATTCATGACCACGGCAATGGTCTTCTACCCCAAACTAAGCATAGCGAGGATGTTGAGAAAGATTTTCTTGATTGTTGAAACGTGATTTTATTATTTTCATATGAACAATTAATTTCCCAATAATTTAACCGTCGTTCATGACGTGAAGTTATTTATTTCATAATACGAAGGACGCGTCACTATGATTTGTTGAAAATTTATTTACTTTTATGGCATAACAACGATACACAACATTTTAAACCATGACTTCCAATGATCTTCTATATAAACTGAGGTAGATGCGTTGTACCACGCTCTGCATGGCGAACTAAACTCAAGCTAATTAGCCTGAGTCAACTCAGTCGCACCGTGTCTTGCTCCGATGTTACACGTGGAAGGCAAAGCAAGGTGAACATATGTTTATCTCTTTCTGACAACGGGGTTTTATATATCTCTGCTATCTTTTATTTTCTTGAATTATATAAACAAAACTGCGCATATTCTACATAAGTGGCTATAACCAGATTCGCCGCGTGCTAGGGCTTTTTTAACGAGTAAAACGTCTCTATTAGTAAAACCTCATTGATGACTTCCAAATAAATGTTCATTTGCTATAGGTACTTTATCTTACTAGCTAACAAAACAGTATAAAATAAATTAATAGTACCTACGAGTACTTAACTTATTCACTGAGTTCACCTCATTGCGCCGTACCGTAAAAACTCCCATCCTGTGGTTTAAGCTACTTCACATTGTCTTCGAATTCACATAGCGACGAATTAATGGACTTGCAATAATTTGTATTAGCATAAAAATGCAATTCGATACGGTAATCGTGCTTCCATGATAAAAATATACTGTAATTGATAGATCAAGTCTAAGAAATGATGTTAATTTTGAAGATTTTAATACAAATGAAGTCATTTAAAAACATCATTATTGTACTTAGTCTACTGCTTCATCTATGATATAACACTTCAGTATGATTCTCGGCTTTACGCTTCCAAGCGTTGCTCACAATCTTAGGTTAATCATCACTCTACCGAGACTCAGAGTTGAGAGTTTAGAAGCCTTTATCAACAAAACTAAGTTATAATTAAAACTTCGCTACATTATACATATAACTTACAATGTACACTAAGTACATGTGAATTATCCATTTATCGCAGAAGATCTAGAGACAATCAAGACAATTTAGCCCGCTGCAAGTTGGAAGCGTGCCCAGCATGCTGATGATATTACCGATGGAAATGCTTATGCGTTGAGCCAAATATCGTGCTTACCAAGCGGTAGGAAATATTTTTGATGAGATGAGATCCCGAACCTCAAGGACACAATGCGTACAATCCTATATTTGCCAATTCACAGCCCAGTGTACCCCGATGGTTATTGGTCTTACGACAAATATAATCAGTCCGTAGCTGCTTCAACGGTACCTACTCCTGTACTGAAGGTGACATTAGTTTTCTTATGGTCCACTTTTTCGCAATTACGATCACTTTTTTAAGAAAGTGATCAAGCCAGTTTTTAAAACCATGAGTTATGTATGATGACTAATATGTTTAGAAACTTACTTCTAAAATTTTACTTACTTTTAAATAATATGCAATTTACATTTTGGCGTCAATTTATCTGTATCTTATACTTAGTTCGATAACAAAGTTTTATCTGTCTAATTATAAAGTAAAATTGTGATATTTATCCTACAATTGCAATCGTCATAATGCAAATAACGCAATGGAACAAAATACACATTTGCATATGTTATATATGTTATATCTATGACTATGTTATAAATGTACGAAAGTACGTTTTTACAAATAAAGCCATGATGTATTTCTTGAGTATTTGTTATGATTTGAATGTCATACACTGTCATAAAACAAGTATTTAATTCAAAGCATTCGTTTTCAATAACGTCTATAAGTTTTTAAACTGTAGGTATTTTCTTATAATATGTTAATAGTTAACTTTTTCGAAAATGTATGTTTTTTAATGTTTAAAATAGTAGTTATTTTTATTATTATTAGTAGCTATATATATTGCACACAGATGTAATTCTACTGTAATGTGTGTCAGCGGCATAGAATTGGCAATAATTTGGGATTAAGAGTTTGATTCATCATCATCAACCTCTCTTAATCCACTGTCAGACATAGTCGTCTTCCATGGCTCGCCACTCAGCCCTATCCTCAGCTTCAAGTTTCCACCTACAGCTTGGTATCTTCCGTGTATCGTCACTCCATAAAGTCTCAGGATCTCAGTCTCAAAAACACGTCTACCCCAACGGTTATTGGTTCTGCCGATACCGATCCATTGTCACTTCAGTTTGCTAATTCATTTTCGGTAACCTTGATTAAAGAGTAGTCTGATTCCCAGACTCTATTACTGATGGTTATTAGATCGCTTTTTAACCCTATTTTTTTTTCATTTTCCCAGGTGTAAAAGATGATTCAGACGACGTGTCAAGTAAAAGCTGTGGCGGTGACGCATCGAACCTCGCGAAGAAGCAGAGGAAGGCGAGAACAGCGTTCACGGATCACCAGCTGCAGACCCTGGAGAAGTCATTCGAGCGGCAGAAATACCTCTCCGTCCAAGATAGGATGGAGCTCGCGGCAAAGCTTGGACTCACGGATACACAAGTCAAGACCTGGTACCAGAACAGACGGTAAGCTGACTTTTAAAAGAGATATCGTATTCCAAACATTTGCTTTAAAGTTACTTGAGCCAAAACTCTGGCCAAAATTTGAGTAAAGTTTTACTTGACTTATCTTACCTGATGTTTAGTGATGATGCAGTCTACTAAAGAGAAGAAAGAAACTATAAGGGGAAGAAGGCACCGATTCACACTCAACTTAATGACACTGATGTAGTTTTTAAACTTTCGCTATTTTAATTCAAATCTAAAAAAAACCTACAGGGCTTAATCTGTTGATACGCTGTGATTTGGATCGCAATTAAGCCCTGTGAAATGTTTTAAATATTAATGACACCGATTTGATGGTGATACGAGTTGAACGCAAATTAGAATTGAACATTTTCCACTTTGTGATTTCAAACGAGCTCAAAACGACAAAATTGTGCCAAAATTACGTTTAGTGATGCAACTGAAATGCACTTGTACTAAGCCGATGCTACTTACTCTATTATTACGAACTACCTCAACATTTTCCACGGAACCAACCCTGCCAAAAATGCCACGTCTCGTTCCAAAATGCACTCTAGACCTGATTACGGCCTTACTAGCGTTTAGGCGGTTATTAAATTTGACCTATCCTAAAATTTGGTAGGCAATCGACATTTGTAGTTTATTGTATTCCTATATTGTATTCCTCACTTAAACTTGCTTAACAGATAACATAAGAAACATTTTAATTAGTTACATACATTGTTTTTGTTCTGGAAAAGCCCGAAATAAATAACTACCAGTCAACATTTTAGCACTAATACAAGCTATACAAATGTGTTCCACAACACAGACTTACGATCGTACCGTCCCATTGATTCCTTATTAGATATAAATGGTCATCTCAGTGGGATAATCGCCGATGACTTAGCGGCGCTCGCCGGATCGTGAGAGGCGGCGTGGATCAAAGTCGTGCTGAGTCAGCACTACTGCCGATATGCTACTGGCCCTGATATTACATATACTCAAAATCACGTAGATATTCCGGCACATTTTAAATATGTAGGGTGTAAGCTATATCTATATCTTCTGTTGAAAATTCTGATTAAGTATACTTTTCTAAACAAGTAATAATTGGGCACTTTTGGTCGGCGATCTGGCGAGTGCGATGACTAAATTGATGACTCCAACCTTGTGTTGGTAGTATTTAGGTATTTGACATTTAATTGTATTTTTTAAGTAAACGTTTGACATGTAAATATTAGTAATAATTAATAACTTAAATTGTTTATATGTATTTTAAATGTATCTATGTAAAGTGTGACGACGAAATTACAAATTGTTATTCTTCAAGTTATTTTTATCATGTAAGCGACAGAAATGAAAATGAAAATGTCTTAAGTGTTAAATAAATTCTTTAGACACACATTCTATCATATTGCAGTTTTGATCTGTAACAAATTTAATTTGGGTATTTCACATAACTTAATTACTTCTGTAGTAATTGTCGTCATTGGTTCGGTAATCAGTTTAACGTATTTCTGAAATTTCTGTGTAAGTACCATAAATATTTGTTTGCAGAGTTAAATAAATATAAAGTCAGCTGTCTAAACCCCGTAGTAAAGCTAGTTTGATGCTAGATAGTGTTGTGTAAAATTTCTATAAATATTTACTTATTTATTCAGTCTACCAACATTGTGTACAAGAAGTGTTATTTCTTAAACGTTACTGCATTAAAAGAAGTACACGGCTAAGTGCCACAATAATAAGGGAAGACATCATGCACATTAAATTTGAGCCGAGAAACTGAATTACATAAAATATTTGGGTTAATTTTAAAATTGTTAATTAAATGTCACGTAAAATGTAACAATTTCACAATACATAAAGTGTAGTGATTTGAAAATATGATTAGCAAGTATTATTAGAAAGTCAGAGATTTATGGGATCCCTTAAAATTATTCAAATTGCTGCCAAATATATCGATACCGTTTTGTTATTTCATCTCATTGATACATTTCGTTCGATGTCATCAAAATGCAACATTTCAGACTGATTTTTACTTACCGATGACTGATCACACATAAGCAATCAACCGGCTATTTAATGCAGTTTTTGCTGTAATTTACTTTCGTTAATAAAAGGTCTGACCGTTAAAAATATTATCTATTCGAAATGTTACGTAGTTATTTCCGTCGCGCCAGATTCTGTCGACGATTGTACAAGAGCGGCTATTTCAAAAACAAACGCCTATAATTATGCCCGACCGCCGCTACACCATCGATGCACATAAAAACTACGGTAGCTAAAACAAACTAATTCTCTATTGATTGAATATTATCTTTCCTATCGACGATGACTTATCCCTGCCTTTGATTGAAATCTTCTTTATTTTTGGCGCCACATCGCTCGTGAAGTTACTTACTTTTTAACGCAAACTTGTTTTGTATTCACAAAATATTGATCTATTTATTTGACCTTGACTTTTTTGTGGATAAAATAATATCACAACCTGAGATGTGACACGTTTCGAAAGTATTTTCTTATTCCTAATTTGACGTTGATGACACCCAGGTTATAGCTGTCAGGAAACACTGGATTGGGCAGTATTTTCCAGTGTTCAAAACCCTAGTAAAGATTGTTTCCCAATGCAAACGATGCTCTCAGCTTTAGCTTTTTTATTTTATGTTTTTTTTTTTTTTAAGTTATTTTTTTGTAACTTTAAACTACTATAATTACTTACGTAGTTTAACTAACACGGTCCAATCACCTACGTAACAAATACTTTACAAAAAAATATTATCTTATCCACAATGGAAACCCCGAAAATTGGAAAAATAATAATAAATCTGGTTTGTTAAAAATAGCTTCACTAAAGGTTTCAAAAAAATATTTATGCCGGTCGTATGAATGCAAAATTATCCATTAATCTAAAATCTAGGCTAAGCTTTAACTTTTAAGAATTACTGTTTTAATTCATATTACCAGAAATGACGTAAAATAAAGCCTTGGTTGTTGATAAATAAACCAACATTAAACAAGTTCCTAAATTTTCATAAATGCATATATTACTCGTACAAATTAATTGCACTTAAAAAAATGCTCTCGCTTGACCACTGTTCTGTGCGCTTGACGCTTGAAAAATGACGCTTTAGATTTTTGTTAAGAATATACGTAAGCACGAACTGCGACGACACTTGTCTAGGTTTTTCTCACATTTTTTTCAGTACAAAATTAAGGTTAAACTAATGTTTGGGCTTCGATTTTTCGGTTCGTGAAAGAGTGTGAAATCGGACTTAATTGTAGAAAATGTAATGTCTTTTGTGTGCGGCCACCTTTACTTTTTTTTTCTTCTTTTTTACGGCTCAACGCTAACCTTACCGCCCACGAATAGTGGACACTCATTTAAAATGCTAACTCAAAAAGTAGTTAGCAACAAATCGGTCCCATCCCCTCACCGTTCGTAATAATTATCAATTTTCACACACAAAGAAACTTTTAATTTGAACTAGACTACGATAATTAAATTTTAATTGTCTGACACGCTGTTTGAATTCTGGTTAATTTATAAATATAACTAACTAATTACGTGTACATAACTTTTATTGCTTATCTTGTTAATTAGTGAATATTTTGAACAAACAATTTAAATGGTACTACGTATTTGCATTCGACGATTTTAGTCATTTACGAACGTCATTAGGTACAAACAAATGTACGGGAGCTAATTTTTTATAATTGTTTGTTTTAAATGATCTGAAAAGGGTGTTTTATTTTTGTAAATAGTTTACCTATAACTAAAATTCTATGAGTTGAATTCACTAGCAAAATACATTTCGCAAACAATAGAAACACTTAACGCATGGGAAAACATCAACTAAATCAGTCAAGCATTGAAGTCAAGTTACATATTGCAGCTATCATTTTTAATTTACGGAAGAGTCATATGAAAATCGCTAACTGTCGTATTATAAAATTAGAATTAAGCTAAATTTTTCCTTTGAGTACGTTTCGCCGAATCCCTGGTGATGAATATTGAGTAAAATTGTTGCTGGGAAGAGATCGCTTTTAGCGATTACCACCGATTGTAACAGTCATTTTTATTGATATTTTGAAGTGAAAACTTCTTTAGACGCGCCAAGACAGATTTTTCGTGGGCTGTGAAATGAATTCTACCGTCACATTCGGATATGATAAGAAATCTTCGGGTAAACTCGGGACCATAGCCATTGGCTATCTAGAAATGCGTCATCCAATGGGAAATGGTAAAAGGACGCTACAACGACCTAGTCATCATGGCATGGCCATCTAGAAGTGCGTCAGCCAATGGGAAATGCAGGTGCATTTCTAGATGCCCATGCCATGATGGCTAGGCCACACCCTCCGGTTACACCCGTGTAGTTTCCAAAGTAAACTATCAAATTCTGAGTTATAAGTTTTCACTTCTATCGGCAGTTTCTATGACTGCCAATGTTTTTTATTTTCTTCTTTTGTGTTAGTGTTTTTGTTATTGATTTGTATAATAAAGAGTTTATATTTGGATATCACAGAATCTTTTCAACCAGTATCAATCTCTCTAGACCAGGAGAACAGAGAGTTTTGAACCAAAGATACGTTTGCTCTCTACCGTCATCTCGCCGGAGGGTACTTATTCAAATCCACGTTCCGGTACAGCTTCGCACTCACACAAACAAAGGCCGTAGTGCAAGTCACTCGGCCGGCGCCGCGCGGCACTCATTCGGCTACCGATGATGGTCTGACACTGTTATTTCAAGAGGTTTAAATACACGATTAACTCGAGTTAAAGACTACGGCAGCTTTTGTGGCTTTTGTTCTTGTCATTCTCGGGGTTTTTGAAGCCATAACGACGACCAAATTGAAAGGTAAAAATACGTTTGATAAAGCTGCGTTTCACTCTTTTATTTTATTTAAATTTTAAGGTAAATTATATTACCCTATAATGGGGTTTTAGTAATCAGTTAACTTAAAACTTTTTTTTTCACAATTCACACACAACACCTTCTGACCCCAAACTAAGCAGAGCTTGTATGATGATATAAATAGTAGTTAGGTAATTATAATAACTGCACTTGTCTATGAATGTCATGGAGTTTTTAAGCGAAGACTTCTTTTGCGCACAACACAGATTTTTCTTAGATTTTTCAGTCACATGTACGTATAAACACGGTTAATGGTTACGCGTGCATGGAATTATATAGAACTATCGGGAAATAGGGAACAATCACGATTGTTAAAGAAGCTGAAAACAATATTAAACTATTCTGTCTTCAACTATACTACACTGATATCTACAAAATCTTACCATACTATACTTACATTTACCAAGAGTCTAGATACATTTAGTACGAAAATAATCTATTAAAATATGAATCAAACTTATTATACAAAATTGATGGTGAGACATTATGAGTCGAAATTAGTTCGGACGCGACATAACAATTAGTTCGGACGAATTAGCTTCCTTACTAAATGGACCTGCAGTGTGATTCCACGATCGTAAAGTCAAAACCTTTTGTCGGGCTGTCTGTCCGTCATAAATTTGTAATAGGCATTTACGTCGACAATATGTCATTTAGCAGCATTTAGCCGCACACTGCGGCAGGGTTGCCAATCTTCAGAAATTTTAAAACCATTTTTTGAAAGAATGAAAACTCATTCTTTCAAGCAAATGGTTCTTAAAAACTTTTGCTTTTTTTGACTTGCTCTAATAGTCAGGTTTCTGTAACTATCATTAGACGACTGAAGTAATAAAATACATTGATTTTAAATCCCATAGCATAGTATCATCCCACTGTATGTTCCCACTGCTGGGACTCGGGACCATCTCTCACAAGATGGTAAAAGCCTTATCTACGTGATATAGGTATTTATCCACCGTGCTGTCCCAAAGCAGGTTAGCAAATGTCAATGAAATTTTAATTTTGTCTCATTGGTTACAATACAGAATTTACAAAGTAGGTAGGTACTTTTTAAGATTAACTGTATTGAGCTTTATTACAAGCAGCGTATTTTTGACCGCGTTGTTTACGTTCTCGATATTATCTCTCGATAAAAATCAGGAATAGCCTAAGTATGTGCAATATTCTAGACATCTAGACTATAGTCTATCTGTGTTCCTACTTCAACCCGATCCCTGATTCAGACGTTCTAACGTGATTGAGCAACAAACACCCAAACTTTGACATCCTACTAAATTATAAATTAATATTATATATGTCAATGGTTGGATGTTTGTTGCTCAATCACGTCGTAGCGTTTATTTATTTAATTAGGCGTACATAACAGATTACAGTTAATGTTAAATAACAGATAAATTATTATATTGTGATGTTCTAAACTGTTATCCAAAATCCAAAGCATGCACACACAACTTAACTAGAATATTGAGGCAGTCTCTAAATTAAATGCATACAATATAAATCAATAACTTTAACTTAACTCATACCTACATGCAACTAAAACTATAACATAACTAAAATATGTAAACGCAACCAAGAAATACTTTATAATTTGAATACTTTATAATACTTAATGAAAATCAACTTTAGCGAACATATGACGTAAACACTATCTTCCTAAGTTCATTTTTAAATTTATACATTTTGTTATGAAATACATCAATTGTGTTGTGGTATTTTTTATGAATTTCGTTATATTGGCGACACATTCTCACTATAGGGTTATAAAATGACGTATTATTGGTGTAAACCTGCAACGAAAAAATCCTAGCATGATAGTCGCGGGCTCTAGGGGTGATGTTAATGTTGATACTGGAGAGAAGAGTAGTAGTAGTAGTACATTTATATGAACAAATTTATATCATAACAAATAAAATAATGTTTGATCGATAAATGTCACAAATATTTATGGATCAAAAATATAACTCTTAACTTATCAAAGCCTACATTTTGCCTTCTTAATGAATAAAGAAATAATACATATAATAAAGTTCAAAATGATATCACAAACAACTACGGTATTCTGAAAAATATATACTTTATCTAAAATCATACCTACCTCAACAATTTATTTGCGACTTGGTTTTCATCAAATGTTTACACACTTACACCTATTCGTTTGTGCAAGCCATCAGTCAACGTTTGTATTATAACGATAATACGTGAGCATAATCAACTCACTAAACGTACCCACTCCTGCCACTTTGGGCTTCCTCTAGCAAGGAGAGAGTCATGGCCATAATCCACCACGCTCAGTGCGGGTAGTCGATTCCGGGTTAGTTAGCTATCTGGCTCTCATAGTACAAGCTTTGCTTAGTTTGGGGGTAGATGGTGTTGTGTGTGAAATGTCCACCATTATTTATTTAACTAAGAAATCAAAATTATTACTAAAAATCGCGAAAATTTAAAAGTCTTTGTCCTAAGGGTGATACGACAAATTTTTGACGTGATAACGTCTTATAATTCGATGAAGCCGGCTGCACGCCCACAAAACATGACGTCATGTACCGTTATTGTCGGTCGTTACCGTCGGTCGTTACCGTGCCGCATGCTTGTTACAGTTGTATTAATTATTTCGCCCAGTAGTTCAAGCGGGGATGTAGCTCAGTGGTAGAGCGTTCGCTTTGCATGTGAAATGCCCCGGGTTCGATCCCCGGCATCTAAAAGCTTTTTTGCATTGTTTTGATTGAAAATGACTAAATTCTAGTGATAACTTTTTACATACAAATCTATTAGACAAACGAAATTAAAATTTTCTTTTGAAAAATGCTACCATTCCATCAGTATTTTCTTAAGACGTTGTCACGTTCTATCGTCAGTAAACCGACTTTACAGACAAACATTTTTAGCCAGCTTATTTAGGCTCATGCCAGCCCTGATTCACGTAATAATCCGTCGTACCGATTACCTACTGGATGACGCATCCATAATCACATACGGACACCGGACAGACGGACAGACGTAACATTACGATTGGCATTATTGGTTTTCTTGCCTTAAGCTCTGACTCAGGTGACCTAGACAAGTCTGCTAGTGACCTACTTGGCTTGTAATGACATACAATTATGACTATTTTGAGAGAACGACCATTTATGAACTCAAAAAAGTATAAATGGTGCCCCCTGATAAGTAGGTATTTTTTTATGATCACCATAACGACGTATTTTATTTGTGTTTTTGCCAATTTTACCTGCTTAAAGGTGCTTTATTTGTCATAATTTAATGTGTTGAAGAATAGGTGATACGTTCACAATTTTTAATGTTTCACCATTTTTGTCGCCAGGATTAAACGTCTTTTGATGCTTTTTGCTGGATTTGTATATTTTTGTTAATTGGATTTTAAGTTAGAGTTGAATAAAGTAAAAAGGTCTACAAATATAGTTTATAACTCATGAAAAATTTGTTTGTGGAGATGAGGAACCAAACAGGGAGATTTACGACTTTTAGAGACTTGTCGTGTAGATCATTTTCTTCTAGATAATGCAGATTTGCATGATCTAATAGCAACTTGTCCTTTTTAGGGTTCCGTAAAACGTAAAAACGGAACCCTTATAGATTCGTCATGTCTGTCTGTCTGTCTGTCTGTCTGTCTGTCTGTCTGTCTGTCTGTCTGTCTGTCTGTCCGTCCGTATGTCACAGCCACTTTTTGCCGAAACTATGAGAACTACACTGTTGAAACTTGGTAAGTAGATGTATTCTGTGAACCGCATTAGGATTTTTACAAAAGTTTAAAAAAAAAACAAAAATTAGGGGTGGGCACCCCTAATTTTTGTACCTGAGAACCCTGTCACCCCATACTGAGAACTGAAACTCAAAAATTTTTTTTTCATCAAAACTACACGTGTGGGGTGTCTATCGATAGATCTTCAAGAATGATGTTGAGGTTTCTAATATCATTTTTGTCTACACTGAATAATTTGCGCGAGAGACGCATCCAAAGTGGTAAAATGTGTGTCCCCCCCCCTCTAACTTCTAAAGTAAGAGCATGAAAAATCTAAAAAAAATATCTGATGTACGTTACCATGCAAACTACCAACGAAAATTAGTTTGAACTCGATCTGATGAGTAGTTTTTTTTAGTACGTCATAAATACACTATTATTAAAACTTCGATCAAAGTTACAACGAACTACAAGAACTATGTGTACTATGTATATTATGTTACTTGCTGCAACGGAACCCTTCACGGGCGAGTCCAACTCGCACTTGGCTACTTTATTAAATCCTACTACTCGTAGCTCTAGAATGCGACGACATTTAATGGTTGATATTTCAAAGTCGAGCTGATCATTTGAGTATCTTGAAATCTTGAGTAAAACAAGTGAATTGATTTATGCTAGCGAGCTCTATTATGGACCGCTTCGTCACTTCACATCAAGTGAGATGGCGATCGAGTACAACCCTTTTATTCATATAAAATAATTAGTGTCTTACATCCTAGGCCGTGACGTTGCTTAGCATTAAGCAAATTAAACCTAAACATGAAGTTATAATATGTTACTATCTTGTCCCAAAATTGTCTAAAGACCTCTCTTTCCTCTCTGCAATGGCCTCTATCGAGAGCTATTGTAAGCCAATCCTTGTTGTGGACATTAGCTTTACTTTCCTTCTCTTACTGGGCCGACCTGGTGGATGTCTTACCTAAACTATGGTATAGGTCAATGGTAGGTTTTGCCTACAGTGTAACATAATTATCGTTAAAAAGATTATTTTTATCATAATCTTGTACATACTATGAAAGTCAAACAGTGGATATACCTATATATCAGAGGGCGATTTTTTTAAAATAAAGAGTTATGACATGTGCCTGATGGTAAGCGACATGCCTGCCACATAACATCACAGTGACACGCCGCTATTGGAACATGAAGAGTCCAAATCATTACCTAACACTTCACTGCGCTCGTCACCCAGAGATCTAAGATGTTATATCTCTAAGCCCTGTAATTTCTCTGGAAACATTGCCCTTCAAACCGGAACACAGTAATGTTTGCACATTACTGCTTCGCGGTAGAATAACTTTCAAAGGTGTTATGTGGTAATTCCCCAGGCAGACTCTGCCAAGAGTCCTACCACTACATTAGATTAGATTACTTTGACATTTGTGATGTCAAAGTGAGTCAAGAAGAAAAAATTGAGCTTCACTCAGGTTTTGCCATACGATGGAGAGTGATAAGTCGATAACCCTATCATTACGGCTAAGCTGTGAGGGCCTCACGTTTGTGCAGATCATCGGGTGACTAAACGGTTACAGCGGTGAGGTCGTATCATTCGGATGAAAGGCGCTCGATGCCGATCGATCCACACTACAGGAAAACGAGACCACTGTACTGGGAATAACGCGAATCGTGACAATACAGATATTTTATAGGTTTTAAGTGTTAATGTACATATAGTGGTAGGACCCTTTGCAGAATTCGTCTGGGGAAATACCACCTTTGCCAGTTATTCTACCGCCACGCAGCAATGTGCAAACATTACTGCGCTCTGGTTTGAAGGACAATTTTTCCATTGAAATTACAGAGCATAGCGTTATAATAACTTAGATACCTATCTGGGTGACGAGTGCAGTGCTGTGCTTGATAAAGATATGGACTCTATACGTTCCAATAGCTGCGTGTTACTGTGTTGTTATGTGGCAGGTATGTTGCTTACCATCAGGTACATGTCCTGTTCGTCTCGTCACTCTATCCCTACTATAAAAAATAGAGGTATATACATATTTATATACTTACCTACTCTCATTTTGTCAAATATTGCCATACAAATAAATGACAATAACCCGACTAATATCTCAAATTTGAAAGTTTGAAAATTTGAAAATTTGTAACAGATTGTCTGTAATACCACATGGGTTAAAATCTTTTATCTATCTATCTCGATTTGAAATAATATGAAATGAAAAACATTATTCAGGATATAATTTAAATCCAAACGTTTTACATTTTACTAAGTTCGCGATAATGTTTTATGGATGTCATTTTCACAATGATAAAGAAAACTCTAAATCCAAGCAGTGAGAATTTAAAATAGCCTGTTTCCAGATCGGCCAATAGAGTTTTGTTTTGATAATTATAATTTTTTGTAACTTCATTTGACCTACATTTTCACACAAACCACCTACACGGCTTCGATATCCGCATATCTGAAAGAATACGTATGTGGAAACCAATACCTTCAATGCTAATGACATAATGCGCGGTTACCTTAGCTACCAAGAATCGGCTAATCGCGCAGACCCTTCCAAATTACACAGCAGAGACACGGGAATCGAACCAAGGACGCCGGGGTCGGCTGGCTTATCATTTAAACACTAATCATTACGAATGCCATTTCGGCTGTCTTAGGGCTACCACGTATTCAGATCCAAGTTCAAACAAAATGTTCACAAGAAATTAATTTTGTATATTTTTTTTATAAATATGTACCTTATTAGTTTGAAAAAGATTTGGCGATGGAAGCTTAGGATCTGATTGAGTGGAGGGAATCGGAGGAGGGAATTTGGCCAGTATTGGGACAGCTGATTTCATTAAAAAATAAATTGATATACATGTAGGTAAATACAGTAAATACTACATTTTAAAAAATAACACAGTTATGGGTTTGTGTAGTAATAAAACTCTTTCCAGGGTCCACTTGGAGAGGTACCTACCACACCTTTGCTAAATATTCGATCTTCGACGCATATTTTACTCGTCCCGTCGCTTTATAGTATGAAAAATACCTATTGGAATAAACATATTTGACGTAACATAAACATTTACTCAAGATGAAATTTTGAAGTATTTGTACCTGTTAAAATTAAAAGTCAAGCCATCTACAGTCCACAGTGGTGGACAATGAGACAACATAGTATTGAATGAGCTGTTCAGGACAAAAAAAACAAAACAGTTTTTTAATAATAATAAATTTGCACTTGACTCCCATTGTGACGATGCGGTCTACAATACACTACAATGGAGCGTGCTTACCTAGAAGAAACCGATACTCCAAACCCAGACGTTCTAATCACAAATGTAGAGTCAAATCTCTCTGTTACAGTCTTTGGACCGTCAACCGCGAATCGATGTCGCTTTTTCAAGCTACAAACAGTTCAATAGAAAAAAAGCTAGGTGGTATTAGAACATAGAGATAAGGAATAAAATCACACAAAAATGGTTCATTTCGACTGTGACAACCCTGGTGTGGTCCGAATTTAATAATCGAATTGTGTTACGCGCGGTCAGTAATTTCGTTGCTAAATTCGTGTTCCAAACCAACTAGTGCTTAATGTTGTATGCAAATGTTTTGATAGATAGATAGATAACATTGATAAAATAGTTTAGTGTATTTGTTAGCAAATCTTAATTACAATGAGAACTCCAATCCTTCTAATAGGTATTACACGAAACACGAAAGTTTTTAAGAATGTATTGTGGATGTATGTTTGTAAATCTTACACGCAAAACTTCGAAATGGGTTTAAATGAAATTTGGTACACAGATAGATAATGGTTTGAAATAACATATGGATTATTTTTTATCCCGGGAAAGTAACGGAATCAGAAACTTCCCGGGTAAACCAGCGGGGCGCTGCTAATAGTTATCTACACATATACACAACATAAGTAGGTAAGCCAAACTTAGGTAGGTATAGGTACTTATTTGCAAAACATCTTAATAATCTTTATACCGATAAAAAATCTAGAGATAATCAAGCCCACTCCCAGTTGGAAAATTGGCAGTATGCTGGCGGCGTTACCACGCTAAATGACAATGACAAATATTGGTGACGCGTCGACCAAGCGCTTGGAAAGGTTTTTGAGAATAAGATGACCTCCGGGGGTCTACCGCCTAACGAAAAACGCTTTGACGCTTTGATGCTTTGGCATTGCGATCTCTTTCATTTCAAGCGAGAAGAAAAGAGACAGCAATGTCAAAGCATCAAAGCGTCAAAGCGTTTTTCGTTAGGCGGTAGAAGCACCGGTCCCCACAGGTCCCATGTTAAGTTAGATTTAGAAGTGTATCTCTACATAGTCTGTGGAATTAAAACTAAATAATTGTCACTTACCTTAATCGTATCATGGAAAGAATAGGCACTTACTTACCTACTTATATCGTAATTCCGTACGTAATATAAAAACATCAAACTTTAAAATACATACCTACTAACCTATATATCTACCCTTAGTAGTTTACCCTTTTTGTAGTGGTAGGACTCTTAGCAGAGTCCGCCTGGGGAAGTACCACACCTTTGCCATTTATTCTACCGCCAAGCAGTAATGTGCAAACATTACTGTGTTCCGGTTTGAAGGGCAATGTTTCCAGAGAAATTACAGGGCTGAGAGATATAACAACTTAGATCTCTGGGTGACGAGCGCAGTGCAGTGCTAGGTAATGATTTGGACTCTTCATGTTCCAATAGCTGCGTGTCACTGTGCTGTTATGTGGCAGGCATGTTGCTTACCATCAGGCACATGTCCTGCTCGTCTCGTCACTTTTTATTTAAAAAAAAAAAAAATATAACTGCATAGAACATAGGCAATTACCTACCTATTTTATTTGAAATACCTACACTTAGGTATCTACTGACTAGCGGTTCGCCCCAGCTACACCTGTGGTACATGTATATCCTATAGTACATACTTATCACGTATACAAGTACTGTACTTATATCCAACGGTTAAAGAATGTTTGAAATCGGTCCAGTAGTTTCTGAGATTAGCGCGTTCAAATAAATAAACTCTTCAGCTTTATAAAATCGTAGGTAGGTACTTATAGATACAAGCTTACGCAACCCACATCATTTTCACACTAGGTACTGATACTCGGGGGTTTCACTTCTTCCAGGACACTACAGATTCCCTATATCTACTCACAGACTCCCGATCATGTTTAAATGTGGGGATAAAAAACACATAGGTATGATAACGTAAATTATAAAAGGTTTTAGAAAATTTTGTACCAACTAGTAAAGTTTTGTACTTACTAAATCTATATTTTCTCTATCGGACACTTTCTAGGAGTCACACCTGTCACGTTCACACCTAGGAGTCATTGCAAAATCAGCACATAGGGTAAAAAATACTTAACATATAACATGGACGTATAAAAGAAGTCTGACGTAGTCTCGCTAAAACAAAAACTATGTATTTTGTTTGAAATACAAAATTAAATATAATACTGATTTTCTCTGATGTTGGTTGCTCTTTGTGAAAATGTTTATAATTATTTTTCCTATTTCAAGAGATAAATCTTGTTATAACTCTGAGTGACGCTTGCTTTTTGGACTCTTCTTGTTCAAATAGCAATGTTCTTGATATCAAACGTATACTTATCAGTGCAACGCACTAGATACGTATACGTTTATGAGCAGGCGTGTTTATAAACTACTCTAATCCAACCTAGATTTAAAATCTAAAATAATAAATAAAAGTCTTACAGATACATATATTGTATGAGACTAGATATTATCTACTTTCTCGTAGATAACACATAGTACACACGTCCACAACAATAAAAGCGCTCAAACTTCATACGAGTACAATTCCCATAAGAACACTCCGACAAACATGTTTCAGAAACTTTCTAAGATGCGTATAAATAACGTTCGATAATGCTCAAAATGCTCGAATTGTGCTCGACGTTTTCGTCCAAGAATGCCGTAAGCGCCCGCTCGATCGATGAAAGCGTTCTTTGTTCAGATATACAAGCCGAATTCGCGGCACGTCGCCGAAAAACGCAAACCGAGATAAACAACTCCCCCCTCGGAGAGGACGTAAGCGGCACCGTTTTACCGGACAATTTTCGTCTTTAACGTGAAACGTTAAGGCGCGTTTTCGGACGGGTCTTCTCGGACGACAATTGAATCAGTTCACGCAGCATCAAATCACTAAACCACTGGGCGGGGCGTACTCAGACTCCGCCGGGGGACGCGAGATAGAGACGAGGGAGCCAGTTTTCCCGTGTGAGACAGAGAAAACTACATCCGAAGACGGCTCGAGATGGCAGCCCGAAATTAAGTGCGCTCCGAGAGCTTTTTGTTCGCTCGAGGCAATAAAAAGAATAGTGTCACTGAGCAGATTGCCTCATTCACCGCTGACAATTAAATAAGTGATCTCGAGTGGCGTATCTTAGGCCGGACCCGTCACAATAATGTGATTAATGGGAACACGGACACTTTCTATCGATCGAACGTCAGCTACTGATAATTGGAGAGTGGTATTCAAATTAGGCGCTCTTAATTCGGCTTAAAGAGTTACCGGTAAACGAGTCCTATGCTAATAAGTGAGTTTTTTTTTTGTAGATATGATTTTGATTAATGGACGTATATATCATTACGAAATTTGAGTACTCCCCCTCATTTGCATTTAATAAAATTAAATGATGCATTTAGAGAAATTAATTAAGGTTGTGCTCAGTGAACCGTCTGCTAACAACCGCAGCCGGAGTTTACAGCGGGTGTACAATACAACAATAATAGCGGAATGATAATGCTCATCGCAATAAAGACTTTACTCCCCACGAATTAATGAAAAGCTCACTCGATGACAATAACAAGCCACTTCGGAACTAATCGCGAGCTTCGCCGATATTGCGTTTTAAAACAGGGGGGAGTTTTTATGTCATGTATTCGACTCGCAAAATTCAGCTGCGATCACAAACGAATTCTGGTAATTTATATTTTTAGTGGTTTTTAAATTTTATTTAGATAGAGCTATTATAACGAAAAATGTTTTTAATAAATGATGCTAACATGAACATTTCATTGTACTATATGCATACCTAGCTAACCTAATTAGGTACCTGTTTTTTGACACCGAAAATATAAAATAAAAACAACTACCTATATCTACATCCTACTAATAATATAAATGTCAATGTATGGATGTTTGGTTGTTTGGATATTTGGATGTTTGGATGTTTGTTGCTCAATCACGTCCTATAACGTACGAACGGATCGGTCTGAAATTTGGAACACAGATAGATTATAGTCTGGAAAAACACATAGGTTACTTTTTATCCTACAAAAACAACGGGAACAATGGGAACGGGAACTTCGCGGATAACACCGTGGAGCGCTGCTAGTATAATATAAGTCTGACTATCGGTCGGTGCCTCTTGCGAAATTATAACAATTTTATTCGTTAGTCATGATGTACATCACTAAACGATCTCCTCTAAAGTAAATAAATAGTAAGTTGATACCATCCAAATTTAGAAAAAAATTACAAACAAAAATTAGTTATAAATGTAAAACAATAAATCAAAAGTGTCCTGTTGATTTATATTACCGCCGTATTAAGAAACACTATTTAAACTCTACATTATTTCTTTGCATTCACTTGACGACGTAGAAAATTAAAACTTTGACTTATATTATTATTGGTAGAGTAGCAATCGAATGTCAAACAGTTCAGTGGGTAAATCGTTAATCTGAACAAATCTTTTGGAACTTTTATAAGCCATAAATGTTTAAAAAAATTCAATCAATCACTAATTATAGGAAATGTAACTAAATGCAGACTACGTTATGTCTTTTTTAACTATTATTAAGTATATGTTTATACTTGACTGCCATGGGGCCTGATGTAAAGAGACGATGCGGTCTACGATGGAGCGTACTTACCTAGAAACAACCGATTCACTCTCGATTTGAAGACACCACAATATTTTGTAGTTACATTTCTAAACTCACCTACGCTCTACCCAACTCTGAATCTCTTTAAAGAATAAAATGCCTAATAAGAATGACTTATTCTATACTCTAATTTCAATTTTTTCTAAGAACTTCTATATTGGGCTGTTTCTACAAGTTATAATTAAGTATTTATAATTGCATTTGAGATGAATCATGCCGTCTGGTTCTTTTAAAAATAATAATAGTAATAAATACATAAATTACTGAATAATAATAAAAACTCTTTATCAAAAACCACACAAAAACAAGTTATAAGTAGATTTAGTAGGTACCAGCAACGCTTTTTATGGAATTAAATAATGTTGTTGGAAGGATACGCATAAATATTTGATTACTTTAGAGAGGGTAGATAGAATAATTCTAAAAGTAAAAATAATTTAAACAACATCTCTTCACCATTTATAGCAAAGAAACATCTACGTGTAATAATTTGACTTTGGTCTACCTACTTCTCAAGCCGTAGGTAGGTACAGGCACGGGTATTTATATCCAAATTCTGTTTACATTGAAAATTTACATAATTAGGTAGATACGAGTACTTTATAAGCCTTAGGTACTCATTATTATTCCTGTTCACAAAAACTTTGTCCCAAATTGCCACATTTGAATGAATAAACAACCGAGAAGAAACGTAGAGATGTTCCCGACACAAAGTAATTTATACGAGCTCACCCTTTCCGAGCGAATCAAATAAATCAAATTAAAGTACTAGACCACGCTCTAGCGAACACAAGAGTGCCCAAGACGTTTTGTCAAAATTTATTATTTTATTTATTTATTTTTTATTACCGATTTCATTGCGGTATCTTCATTGTTATATTGAGTGGCCTGTGACAAATTTGATGACGATTGGGGTCATGCTCTGGATAGGGTTGCAGTGATCTATAGTCGTAGCAACGTAAACGACAGTTTAGATAATTTTAGACTCCATTTGAAGTAGTTATAGTTTAAATAGTTTTTGTGATTCTTGTGGGATCCGCACAACGATCCGCGCCGTTTCATTTGAGCTACTAATGGTCTGTGAAGACATTATTGTGCTCCGTTGCGAATTGAAAACTTTCAATTCAGTTTTTTAACCGATATTATTGACAGGTTGGATGAGTCTATTTAGCGATTAAGCTTTATAGATTGAGATCTAACGGTTTACGCGTTTTTGTATGAACGTTTTTTATCTAAGAACAGTACAGAACTAGCGTTCTCAGAATGTGTATCATCTATAATTCTTTCCTTAAAAATCTTGAGCTTCTTTTGAAAATGACTGAGTGTGACTGAGTGTAAAAAAGATTGTGAATGCCTACCTACTTACTAATTGCATACCAAGCTGGATGGGATTTCAGCGAAATATCTATTTTTTGTGTCCCAATGGCTCTCCTATTGTGATACTAGTATCTTAACAAATTACTTTACAAGTTATCGTATTTAAAATGTAATGATTATATGGTTTTCGGTGTCTCTTGCAGAATCTATGTTGTTGTGGCGCTTAGAAAGACTTCATATCTGAAGTGACTTAATTGCAACCAAGATGTGTTGAAAGCATAGATGAAGATTTTTTTTTGCTACGCAAAAAGATCAACAAAGCGAGTGAGCGAGAAATCATTTTCAAGTGGAAATCGCTCGAGAGAAGAAGAGAAAGTGAATGAAGTAACGTCATTACAATATTTTAGTATACCCGAACGTAACAGTCTGATTTCGTCGCGGTGAAAATCGTGTATTTTTTAATTAATCCTTGGATTGCAGACGATTTTATTAAGTTATTTATATTATGGCATGTTCTGTGCGTGAATGTGATACAAGACGATATTATAATCAGAATCATTACACTAGTCACCAACACATGTAAATAATTATGATTTTTTATCAGGTCTCCGAGCAGACTTTGTGTGTCTTTTACATTTGACGTCTTTGGTTGAAAGTTTAAAAATTGAATTTGTTTGTCAACAGAACAAAATGGAAGCGGCAAACGGCCGTGGGGCTGGAGATTCTAGCGGAGGCGGGCAACTACGCGGCGTTCCAGCGGCTGTACGGCGGGTACTGGGCCGGGGTGCCGGCGTACCCCGCGCAGCCGGCACCGGCGGCCGCGGACCTCTACTACCGGCAGGCGGCGGCCTCCGCGGCGGCGGCGGCGTCCGCCACCTCCACGCTGCAGAAACCGCTGCCTTACCGGTACACATTTATTTCATTTTCATAGTATAGCGTGGTGAGACGGGCAGGTCATGTGCTTAATGGTACGCAAAATAACCAGAGTCGGACTGGAGCGAAAATGCCCGGGTGACTCCGTGGCTATCACAAACCTGCGGCACGAGACCTTATTCTACGGTTGTCGCATGTTCCGCAATACAGACCCGGGGTGAGCCCGCGCAGGCAGGGTATTTGCCAGTTGGGTGACTGGCAAATGCCACCAATGCCACCTCGTCTGTATGATCAGTCACACGCTAAACAAGCCTGCGCAGGCTTGATGTCAGACAACAGCAGTGTTACGCAGCTATTGGAACACGACAAGTCAAAATAACTACCTACCACATCACTGCGCTTATCACCCGGAGAGAGAACAGAAATTAGTCATTTATTTTAGTAATTGATGTTCTGAATCTGTATCTATCATTACGGACGTGGTATGGCACATCTCAAAACTCAAATTTAACTACTTACAGTTGGTATTTAAACCTTATCATCAAGTGATACAATTGTGCTGCTAAAAAACGGAACCTTGTTTGAATCGAATAGGTTGTAATAAATGATAGTGAATAACAACTAATACTAGCTTTCTTTGTCAGGTTATACCCGGGTTCGCCACTCGCCGGCGTGCCGCCGCTAGGATTGGGCCTTCCTGGGCCGTCCGCGCACCTGGGCTCACTGGGTGGGCCAGCGCTGGGCGCCCTGGGATACTACGCGCAGGCGCGGCGCTCCCCATCACCCGACGTGGACCCAGGTAGCCCCGCGCCTCCGCCGCGGTCCCGCGAGCCTTCCCTCGAACGCCGCTCCGATGATGAAGATGATGATGAACCCATTCACGTCTAGGGTCGACTCTTAATTGACAATACAAGAAAGTATAAGGAAATACAGTGAAGAAGACACGGAATACCAGTGAATCGTACAAGGGTATGATAGATGTCGCTCTACAACGACAAATAAAAAAGACTTTAACCAAAAACAGACTGAAAAAAGACTCAATGAAGTGAAAATTACTAAGTGAACAAAAAGATAACAATTTCTCAGCAATTTCTTTATTTTCTTCGTGTTTTACACGAATATGTTTTGAAACGGCACGATTGTTAGCACCCAGTGGAAAGACCTAGTTCACAGTGATTTAGTATTTGGACGAATGTCCTGAATATTGTGATATTGCCCTGAATTGACTTAGATGTTATGTAAAATATAAATCGATGTCGTGTTAATATGTAAGGATATAGTGGTTAGGTTCCTAAAAGCTTGTAAGTTACAATAGACATAATTGTAAGGCTGGAATACGTCAGGTTCCGATATAACATTAGTATAACGCGTAAGAACATTCCACTATTCGAATGATCTACATTTTACATCATAGTTATCACAAAATCCAAAATCAATGCGTATTCCAAAATTTTACTTTAAAACGTAAGACATGTACCTTGTAATTTTTTTTGATAAAACTAAGAGAACTTAATAAAAAGTCAACTCAATAAAAAAATTAACTATGGTTTCTTTTAGACTTTTGATATAACGTAAAAAATCCTTGTATTGATTTGAGTATGCTTAAAATTTTCCCTTTTTTGGATGACATATTTTTGAGTATTGTTTTGGAATACGGCGGCTTATACACAGATTAATTTCAATTTATAATAAATAATTTGAAATTAAATTTGTATGTATAGACTTTGGATCCAAAATTTACATACAATCTATTGTATGACATCGGCAGCAGTAGTTACATTTAGATTTATTTTTAACTTTATTACGAGTAATGCGGTGTTTTATTGTAGTTTCTTTTAAAATAAATATTTTTTAAATTACAATAAAATTAACCAATTCATGATGTGAAATGTGACATTCAAGTTACTTTATTCAGGGTGTTTGGTTAGTTGGCGGAACTATATTTCGGAATTGCCATACGCTAATTTAGTCAGATTCAAGAATATACATATAAATTATTCACTAACTGTTACAATAACTGTCAAGTTAACTTTTTTTTTTTAAGCAATTGATTATGTTGTTCATTCTGAAGGTGTAACTCACCATTGAAACAATAATTTCTTCTAACAACAACAAGATTTTAATCTGTTCAGGACTCGTAGTCTAAAATTGTAATTGCAATACCGCTTTTCTTGTCTCACTCGCTGTAACACTAAAGCGAAAAAAATTACATGTTAACTTACGTCTCACGAAATAAATGTTAACGTATGGCTATGAATTTATTTTCACTTTTATTACTACTGTTATATGAACAAAACGTTGTAATCTTTGATTTAACCATGAACATGTACAAATGTTTTCTTTTCCGTCGTCAATATCAAACACTCAGTATAAAGTATGTCGAGAAACGACATAGCAATGTGCAAACTGTATTATAAATAAGTATATATAACTCAGTATCTAATGTATGTATTGTTAATATAATTACCCAATTTAAAGTATTATGAAGTACTTAAAGCTATTATAGATATATGGCAATGTACTTAAGCAATCTGAGATATCTATGTCCCATAGATTTTGTGGTGTTTTATAATTAAAATGTTGTCAATTAAAATGCGAATTGTTTTTCTCTACAGCCATAACTGTTAATTCATTTATTTTCTGCAAAATTTAATATTATTTTTGATTGGCAAACCTTATTTATTATGGTTTAAATAAAAGAGAAATGCACTCCATCTGTGGCTTTTAATGTACATTGAAACATAAACCAAACCAGATAAATAATAGATTGGAATAAAGAAATCTGAATTACTATCCAATACCCGTTCTATGTGTAGTATCTAATTCTGGTTATTTTAACGAAACGAGTCCTCAATTCGGTTACCCAGGGCTGACACGAAAGGAAATATTCCGGCTATGACAACGCTGTATGGACAAAATCAGACGACACGGAGGCCCAGATTACATTAATCCAGCATAAAAACGTCAAAAGTGAAAAAAGGGACAAAATAGTCTACCAATAAGCTGTGGTCCTATCTTACCTAAAACTACAAAAGAAGAGCCTGTAATTCGTGATAAAAAAATCAGTATCACACGTATATAACTACCACAATTATAATCAATTCTTTTAACAGCTCTTCCTCTCCATACTGCAACAAAGGATACTCAAGTAAACCACAACTAGATCTCGCACATTTACCGCTGCATTCCATATATTTACCTAAGATATACGCGAGTCAAAAACCTGGCAAATTTTGAAACAATACTCAAATTGGTGTAGAAAATTTCAACGTTTTTAACGTTTTGAAGATAACGGCAGAAAGATGCTTCCAACGACACTTCATTTTGTAAGTAATGTAGTTTGTAAGTTACTAGTATTGGACGGTGGCTTCAGCAGAATATAATTTAGAAAATCGATATTCCCTGAGGAACTCAAAATTTTTGGAAAATAGTATATTTTTATAATACCTATGTGTTATTTCAGACTGTAATATGATTGAGATCCAAATTTCATCTCATTTAAATCCTTTTATGCACATTGATCGTGTTACTAGCATACGAGTACATATATGTCAAAACGATGGTCATTATTGTTTTGCTCGTGTCTGTTGTTGGATAAGAAGAATTGAAAGATTATTTTTGATGAAATACGTTCTGTATTTCATGAAATTTGTCATTAAAAGTACACCAACACTTAACAGCCACCTAATAACCGTAATGAATTTAGGTGTGTAGGTTCCAATTTATGTTTCAGAATTCGTCATTCAAGTTAATCGGGTAATAGCCGAAATTGTGTACATAAATATATTTGCATTTACTATTCATGGTATATTTAGGACTCGTTAAGCTACAGCGGCTAACAATTGTAAGTTAAGTGTAACACACACCTCGGCAGCCGGTAACTCCGCTCTGTCACGCCATGGGGATCAAGCGCGTGCGATCGTTGCGAAGAATTTACAATTGTACAACAAGCTAATACGACGCATCTATTGTGTAGATTTAGAACTACAACTTATCTATATAATATGTCGTTGCTCTAAGCAACGACACTCTTGTGCGAAAAAGACTTCAGTCTTGAACATCGCCGAAAAATTGCTAGCCAATCGGGTTTTTAATCGGATACACTTCGGAGAGTGTGCAACTGATTTGCATGATCTAATACCACCTTGCCCGTTTTTCTATCGGAATGCTCGTAGCTCGAAAAAGCGACATCGTTCCATGGTTGATGTTCCAAAGCCACGATCGAAGAGATTCGACTCTACTTTTGTGATAAGAACGTCTAGGCTGCAGAATACGTAGTCTGAGTGGGTTTTCCTCGATGGTTACAATCTTTGTGTTTGCAAATCGAGAGTGAATCGGTTTCTTCTAGGTAAACACGCTCCATCGTAGACCGCATCGTCGCTTAACATCAGGCGAGATGCCGGTCAAGTGTAAACAGTTAAAAAAAACTGAAATTATATCTTCAAAAATGTTCTTAATTGATCAATTTTTGGTAGAGGAAAATCTTATGGGTTCACGTCATCAACTTGCCGATGCAGCGTCGATACGACGGCGATGAGTGAGGCATCAGTTTGTGTGAGAAATCTTATTGTGAGTATTGCATTCTTGTCTTCTTGTCTTATGAGCATGATGGCTGTATACCTATCTACAGCTTCACAAATGACGGATCGTGCAACATAAGTACTGTTTAATACAAAAAATCATAATTATAAGTTTAGTTTAGTTTTCAGTTTCAGTTAAAATCTACTTTAACTTTAATTTAGATAATGTTGTATTACAAGCAATTAGTATATGTTTACCAGAGCCAAAACAGATCAGAATTATAAACTTGGATGTATGCCAAAGTTTGAATACGACAAGTTATATTTTAAGCTACTGAACTGTTCGAGAAGTATGTATGAATATAATTTTTTTTTTTTAATAAAGAGTGACGAGACGAGCAGGACATGTGCCTGATGGTAAGCAACATGGCTGCCGCATACACAGTACAGTGATACGCAGCTATTGGAACATGAAGAGTCCAAATCATTCCCTAGCACCGCACTGCGCTCGTCACCCAGAGATCTAAGTTGTTATATCTCTAAGCCCTGTAATTTCTCTGGAAACATTACCCTTCAAACCGGAACACAGTAATGTTTGCACATTACTGCTTGGCGGTAGAATAACTGGCAAAAGTGTGGTACTTCCCCAGGCGAACTCTGCTAAGAGTCCTACCTCTACATATCCTCGCAATAGAGTGTAAACTTCTTCCATACAATTCCATGCAGTGCTAGGTAATGATTTGGAATCTACATGTTCCAATAGCTGCGTGTCACTGTGTTGTTATGTGGCAGGCATGTTGCTTACCATCAGGCACATGACCTGCTCGTCTCGTCACTCTTTATTTAAAAAAAAAAAAGGTAGCTAAGGATTTTGTTTTACTGGGGCAGCCTGTCCCTGACCAGTTGTTATTTAGTTTCAAACTAACAACTATTTGAAGTACATTAAGTTTTGAGTTGCTTTTTATTTTCTGTGGGGGTGGGACGAGGGGAGGGGAGAGGAGGGGCTGGAGAGGGTAGGAAGTTTATATAACCTGCATACAGTTGCATCGAGGCTAAAATGTTTTCTTCTAGCTAAGCACGCTTTATCACAGACTTCATCTATAGGCGAAATAGTCGTCAAGTGTAAACATATTACGAGTTTATTTTTTTATAAAAATATGTTTACTAATTTTGTCTAATGTTCGTTGTATTATTGAAATCTGGTAGAGTAACGATCACACACAACCAATGATTCTCAAGTTAAAATCCCATAAACATTCCGTTTCAAGGTCTAAAATTATAACACGAAAATATTGTTCTAACTCACAGCAATTGACGTGAAACAGTCACGGTTCCACAAAGCTTTCCGACAATCGGCACGAAACCGACTTCGATTTCCTTGGAAACATTTTTAGTGTGCATAAACCTATTTAAAAAGCGATCAGTCAGCGACCGCTGATTGCCCGCGGAGCACGCCAACCGTGTTCACAAAACGGGGCAATTAACAACACCCCCACCCTGTAGAACCCCACACTTCCTTCCCCAGCGAGATCTAATCGCAAAACGGCCGTTTTCTAGAATCGCTTCGACAAACTATTGCGTGTACGCCGAGCCGCTACCGATGGATATGAACCGAAACTGTTTTGCTGATTACTCTTTGATACAACTGAAATGTTTACACTTAAAAAGTAACGGTTAAGCCTTTTTATATAATTACTAGCTGACCCAACAAGCAAGGCAAGCTTCACAGCGCCATTTTTTTTTTCACCAATGTTTACCACGTTTAACTGCTGCATGAACAACTAAACGTCCATATAAATATCTGTCGATATTTTGAAGATCTCGCACAGTTTTCAGTCTTCTGTGTATTAGTAATTGCACTCATTCACTTTTGATTTCAAGAGATTACATAAAATATTTGGAGTTTATTTAAAAAAATACACAAACTTTGTCCTGATAATAACGAACACAATAGTAAAATAACTGTCTAATTTTCAACAGTTGTTCGGTAACATTTCGATGATTTATTTTTATATAGATCATTTGTTACGCTGACGTTACCTACGTACTGTATGATTTAAATAAAGTATCAATTCTAGTGGTCACACAAAGTGTAGGTATCTATCGTATAGATAGGTATGTTTTTGAAAGTTATTACTTCTGAAGCTCTACCTATTGAAAATGAAAATCTAATTAATTCCAATTTTCAGTTAAATAAAACCGGAAACTTGGCACTTGGTGTTACCAGTGTGGTAAATCATGAACTTGAATCTTTCCTTGTGACAAAAGGCTTCGAGTTCCAGCTATTTTATGGTTTGACATTTCACTAGTTTTTTTTTTTTTTTTTTCGGCCGTGGGTACCTCAAGAACAACACATATTTCAATTGTCTTAACAGTTTTTATTCAATTTTAAATAGTTTTAGTGATATTTTGATTATAATTTTTATGAATATTTAAATATTAAGGTGATTTACCTGCCGGAAAGTGTTATCCTCAACTTTCACACACAATAACACTTTTGTTTGTGCCAAATTTAAACTGCCTTGCTTTTTCACTGCACTTTGTGTATAGAATATGGAAGCTATCAAGGATTCTATAACTCAATTGAGCCAAACTTTTAATTTGAAGATAGCCGAGTTTGAGGAAAGACAGAGAAGTGCATCAGCCTCAAAACAACCAAGTGACAGTGGCCTCATTACAGAATTCAAACTATTCAAAAGTTTCACACTCGATTCACTCCGCGCACTTCAATCACAGGTTGATCTTCTGGCTCGGCAGCATGATAACTTGGAAATGCACTCAAGAAGAAAAATTCTGCTTCTCCACGGAGTGCCTGAGGCCAAAGGAGAGGATATAGTAGCCGTGGTCACTAAATTGGTTGTACAATCACTAAGACTGAGTAATTTCATAGCCACTGATATAAGCAGATGTCATAGAATGGGTAAATCTGCCTCCTCGGATCGTCCTAGGCCTATTCTATGCAAGATCAGAGATGTGTCAGTGCGTGCCGAGATGTGGGCCTCTAAGAAGAATCTTCGGGGGTCCGGTGTCACGATGTCGGAGTTCCTCACGAAAGTGCGACACGATACATTTATGGAGGCTCGGAAGCGGTTTGGAGTGTCAAGTTGCTGGACTTGGGATGGCTCGGTCACTGTGCTGGGTCCTGGCGGCTCGCGACATCGCGTCTATAGTTTAGCAGATTTAGACAAGCTGGGCATTCCGTCAGAAGCTGCAGCAGTCTCTGGAGGCGCTTTGGAGAGGGCTAAGCCATCTGCTGCAGTCATTGGAGGCAGTCCAGGTATAGCGCGGGCACCTACAGCCGGAGACAGGCCATCTCGGCGAGTCCCAAAGCTCAAGAATCAGAAGTGAACGTTTGTGTGTGTTTTTCACTGTAAGATTAGTATTTAGTTTTCGCGTAGATGTGTCTTTTGTCGCTGATTAACTACCTTCTATTTGTTATTTAATTGGCAATGCCGCAAGGGCACACTCATTAGAAATCATTTTATTATTGTGAATTTTGAAGGTAAACACAGACTTATATTCGGAAATTTCAGTATACTTTTTCTAACCTCCAACTTATCAAAAGTTTTTGACATTGACAGTTATATGTTTTGACGGTTTGCAAACAATTTTTTTTTTTATGTTTCTTCGTTTGTTATCTTAACTATTTTATGGTTTTGGGACTTTTATTTATTTTTCAATTCCGCATACAACTAGTTTAATGTAAATTGCCATTATAGTGATTTCACTGCGCTGGACTATACTGTCTTGCAGTAACTTGTATTTGTATACCTATGTCACGTAACCGGTGGGTACTAACTTGAAGTGCCTTAATTGATAATAATTTATTGTTATTGTTTAAATTTTAAATATTGTATAGTATTTAGTCTAGTAATTGTTTCGTAATTTATACCTATTTTTATATGTTGAATATTTTTAATAGTGATTATGATGCCAGCGATGAGTTTGTTTCCGATACTTCTATCATGGGTAGTTCTGACGATAGTTTTAACAATATTCCGACATTGTCTGAGCAATTACACGCGAATTTTTCTGATGTTTCTAAAAATTTTAACCTAATCCATATTAATGCCCAAAGCATTCCCGGCCATATATCAGATATGCAGGCATCCCTCGATAGTAAAAACATACATGGTATCCTAGTTTCTGAAACCTGGCTTCAAACATCTTTACCATCAATAGCTTATTCTTTGCCAGGTTTCAACCTCATTCGAAATGACCGAACGGGACGCGTAGGTGGCGGTGTTGGGATTTATCTCCGCGATTATATTCCATTTTCAGTTGTTAGCACCTCCCCTCAGCCTCCGACTGGTCATGTCGGTGAGTATCTATTTATCGAAGTTCTTCTTGCTCACTCTAAAATCCTTCTTGGGGTTTATTACAACAACTCTTCTCAAAATAATTATTTCTCCTCGTTTGAAAGTATCCTTGAGGACTTGACACCATCATATAGTCATACCATTATCATGGGAGACTTTAACACATGCCTATTGAAATCCGATCATCGTAGCTCGAAACTACTAAGCGTTGTCAAGTCCTGCAACATGCATGTTCTTCCTCTAACTGCCACCCACCATTTTCCAAACACTTCTCCGTCTCTTCTTGATCTGGTTTTAGTATCCTCTCCACAGCATGTCGCTAAACATGGGCAACTTGCAGCTGGTTTCTCATATCATGACCTAATATTTTTATCATATAAAGTCCGAAGTCCTAAACTTAAGCCGTCAGTTATTGTTCAGCGCAACTTTAGTGGTATAATCCAGGAAAATCTTGTTAACGATGTGTGTCATATTGACTGGTCGCCAGTGGAGAATGCTAGTTCAGTTGATGAAAAGGTGTCGGTTTTTAACTCCCTTTTGACTCAACTTTACGATGTACATGCACCATTAAGATCTATAAAAATTAAGCATGCTCCCGCACCCTGACTAACTGATGAAATTAAGGCATTAAAACATAAAAAAGATGTAGCAAGAACGAAATATAGAACTCACCCTAATGATATCAACAAGCGAAAATATGTTGAGTTGCGAAATCGCTGCAATGTGGTGTGTAGAGATGCCCAACGACGCCATATATTCAAGTCTGTCCAGGATAAAGATCCTGCTAAAGTCTGGAAATTTCTTAGATCCCTAGGAGTTGGGAAATCCAGACAGGAAACCATTCCTCAAAATTTGGACTTAGATGCACTAAATCATCATTTCTCTACTTCTCCAGATATGGATGTTGCTACTAAAAGCAACACTTTAAATAATATTGCTAAATTCAAAACTCCTGACTTCCCATCTTTCAGTTTTTGTCAATTTACGGCTTGTGATGTTAGGAAGAGCATTCTCTCTATCTCCTCAAACGCTGTTGGGCTTGACTCAATTAGCCGGAATATGATCACTCCTATCCTTGATCACTTGCTTCCCATCCTGTGTCATATTTTTAATTATTCCATTTCCAATAGTGTATTCCCTTCCTTTTGGAAAGAAGCACAAATAATCCCACTTCCAAAAAAGGCTAATCCCAAGTCGTTTTCAGAATATCGCCCTATTTCCATCCTACCATTCCTCTCCAAGGTCCTTGAACGTTTAGTACACAACCAGTTAAATCATTACCTCACCAAAAACGACCTTCTTAATCCTTTTCAATCTGGCTTTCGTTCGGGGCACAGTACGGTTACAGCACTTGTCAAAATCTCCGATGACATACGCCGTGGCATGGAAAATGGTAACTTAACCGTGCTCGTGCTGCTGGACTTTAGCAATGCCTTTTGCTCCGTAAATTTCGACATACTTCTTGCTATACTTCGCTCTACTAACATATCTCCATCTGTTATTGACTGGTTTCAAAGTTACCTGTATGGCCGCCGCCAGAGGGTTCGCCTTGATGAGAAATTCTCTTCTTGGTGTGACACATCAGCCGGTGTACCGCAGGGTGGCGTCTTATCTCCTTTACTTTTCGCTATCTTTATAAATGCAATCTCACATAATCTTTCTTCGTCCTACCACCTCTATGCAGATGATCTACAACTGTATTGTCAAGCGCCACTGGCCTGGCTCTCGGAAGCTGTTGATACTATTAATGTGGATCTGCGTCGGATCTTGGATTGGAGCGTCTCGTTTGGTCTTAAGGTTAATCCTGCAAAGTCGCAGGTAATTATAATAGGTAGTTCGCGTGCTGTTAGCCAAATAGACTGGAGTTCGCTTCCGCTTGTAATTTTCGATGGAGTGGTGATTCCCTTTAGTACCTCTGTTAAGAACCTGGGTGTTATCTTTGACCGAGACCTATCTTGGGGACCCCAGCTTACTGAAATTAGTCGTATAATATTTGCGGCCGCGGGTTCGCTGCGCAGATTGCGTAACTTTCTACCGACTGCCACTAAGGTTGCGCTAACACAATCACTCTTACTCCCTATTCTCGATTATGCTGATGTCTGTTACCTCGACCTCACAGAAGAGCAGCTTACTAAACTTGAGCGCTTACAAAATTTTTGTATAAGGTTTATATTTGGCCTTCGTAAGTATGACCACGTTTCCGAATTCCGCACTAAGCTCAAGTGGCTGCCGATTCGTCGTCGCCGGGATGCTCACGTACTTTCTCTTCTTTACAATATTCTATTCTTTCCTCCTTCCCCTCGCTATCTTCAGGAGCAGTTCCAATTTCGCCACTCTCTCCTCACTAGGAACCTTAGAACATCAGAGAATCTCATACTTGACATTCCTCAACACAGCACATGTTTCTACTCTTCCTCCTTCATTGTGAAATCTGTTACGCTGTGGAATGAACTGCCTGTGGAAATAAAGCGTGCCCCGTCGCTTGAAGTCTTCAAGCTTAGGGTAAAAAATCATTATTTGAGCTCATAGTTGGTATCTGAAGCTATTTCTGTATGTGCAATTTGTCGTATTTATTGGTATTGTTTTTTTTATGGATAATGTATGATATGTACAGTGAAACAACTAAGTTTATTTTGGTATAAATATTACTCACTGTATGTACCTAACATGTATGGTATTTTTTTTTATTTGTGTAGTATTAGACATGTACTTAAATGAAATATGTATGTATATTCTTACATAATATATATATATATATATATAATTATATATGTATTTATAACGTATAAAATATGTTTTTTTTTTCTTATTATTATTATTTTTTGATATTTAATTTGCTTTTAATTTGTTGAAGTGTGTTTGCTTTTACTCTTTATTAAGACTTGTTTTGTTTTCTCTTTTTAAATGTTATTTTTATTTTGTCAAAAATTAAGGCCTAGCTCTGTATGCTATTTCCTGTCCGTGCAAGGTTGCCTGGTAGAGATCGCTCTAAGCGATAAGGCCGCCAATTAGAACGCTAAGTTGATTTGTATGTTTTTATATTAAGTTTTTTTGTCTGGTGTTTTAATAAAGAGTTGTTGTATTGTATTGTATTGTAGTTTCTGACGAATCCTGTGACCAAAACTTAAACAAACATAAGCTGGTTAAAAATACCTGTTAAATCATAAAAAGTATTTTTTATGATTTGAGCTGGGTTACACAAGAACACACTACTTCCTATTGAGTTCAAGATTCTTCTCATGGCACAGAAACAAATTATTGAGAGGTTTTACATCCCAGTCTAAACTCGGGTTACAATTATTTTATGGTTATTTTTTTTTAATGTTTAATTTGATGTTAACGTATATCTTGACTTTTAATGTATTTTTTTAACAAGTTATTTTTACTAACTAGCAGTTCCTCAAGTATTTTCTCGCGTAATTCACGTTTCCGTAGTAATAAAAAGTAGCCCAGTAGTATCCCAGACTACAATTTAAGTGTTCCAAATTTCAAGTGAATCCGTTTATTTGTTGCAACGAGGTGGATGGACATATTGATTGAGCAACAATCGTTTAAAATTTGACATAATAATATGATACCTACTACATAGTAGGATTAATTTACTTAATTATGTATAAACTCAACACCAGCTCTTTAACTAAAATTTTTATCAGATAATTCTAGGTGAAGAATGGTTCTTTTCTTAATAAATAAATCATAAAAAAATAAGGTAGGTACTTAGTAGTAAGCGACGCTGCGTACTATACACGGTTACTACGCAAAATCTTTACTATTTAGGAAAAAGTTTAAACAACTATTCCTGCCCGTCATAGAATCTATGAAGCGACAAATAAACTTCTCACTTTATTTTAATTGTTTGCGTTTTATCTACTTTAATACTCTTCGCTCGAACAGCAATCCTCATTAACGAGCCGACATTCAACACACTTTCAACGAAACGCCTTCTTTTTCTAGTTCCTTCACCACTGAAGCTGTTTATCTGAATCATTATGTAAAAATAACAACCAGTTATCACGCTAAGTAGATATCTACTGTGCAAAATTAATATTAATGCTGTTTAAACGTTGTTTAATTACACTCGGCACGAACTCTTTTTGTTGCCAGCAACAGTAAAACGAAGTCAAACGTAACCATTTTGAAATCTATACCGGATTTGCAATAAAATAACGGAAAGTTATATTCTACAGTTACTCTACACGTTAACAAGTTATTTTACACGTTGCATGTTAATTTGTTCTCTATATTGTAATTATTTGTAACAATAAGTTTACAGAGTTGCTTTGAATTTCAAAAGATCATTTGAAAGTTAGATACAATTTTTAATCAAATAGCTTGCTCCTAATCATACTTGACGCAAATGTGGTTATAATACTGGCGGCATTGCCCAGCTGAACGGCGATAGTTAACTATTGAATTTACATGTACATATACCTAGTTGCAATACAAAAACTTGAAACGTCGTAAGATCGGTCAACTGCCATAGGTCATTCTAAAAAAACTTTAAACGTCTTGGTGGTTACTTTACTTCTAGATGGTTACCAAGGTCTGATTTGACGATGGAGCTGAAAGGTAGTCATACGAGATATAATCAGTAGAGAACCGTGGGCGTCGTACGAGATATACCTAGGAAGGTACTACTAATTAAGTGCGATAAATGATCATTGTGAGCATATAGAATGGTTAACGGTATGCATCACATGTGTCTTCAGTTACATAGGGATACAGTAATGTTTTCACATCGTTGCTTGGCGAAACAATAAGTGGCAAATACATGGTAGTTCCCTTAGCGGACTATGCATAGATTACCACTTTACTACCAGTTTAATAAGAGTCCATAAGAGTTCTTTTGACGCAACATACGCTAAAAATGCGTACACGGATTTTACTATGTATATCTAATAAATCCTGTTTTTTAACTGTAGTAAGTACTGCACTTGACTGCCATCTCAGCTGATATTATGTGACGATGCAGCTCATGATGACGCGTACTTACATTGGCCAAAACGATTTTAGTCTCGGTACTTTATTGTAGACTACGGTTATGGTCAAGTGATGTAAAATCCTTCAATTTTGTCCCCAAGAAAATTAAAAGCAAGTCAAAACTTTAAGAAGGTACTACTATTGGTTGATCCGATTTACTCTCAACCTGAAGACATCAAGATTATATCCATAGGGAAAAATCCTAGAACTTTATATAAAGCCAAAAGCCATCAGTAATATGTTTGAAATACGGCGTTAAATTGTATCCTTACAGGAAACGCACATCAATAAAGACAAAACAGTTTCTTATCCAGTGAATTCTTCGTATAAAAAAACATCTGTAATATTAATAGCCAATTACATAGTCCCATTATCGGCCATAATGGATTTGTTGCGAGTAAAAACCGCCTAGATATGGTCAGTTTACTGGAATGACTTCCTCGCATTGCACAACGATGTTAAATGATTGTTAAATTGAGTGAATTATGACCCGCTGTTTCCGCCATTCGCATTATTAACATTTAATTTTGCTGAGTACTTGTTTTCTTTAGTATTATGAGTTTAGAAGCTATCTCAATGTTATAGTCTTACGAGAATATACTTTTATACTAAAAGAAAACTTTGATATCATACATTTGTACTGTCTTCATATCAGCTATCTGGCCGCCTTAGTACAATCTTTGCTTAGTTTAGGGTCAGATGATGTTGTGTGTGAATTGTCCACCAAAATAAAATTATATTTATTTATATGTACAGTTTTGCTTTCGACTGTGTCTAGTGTTAGTAACATCCTCTGATTTAGCAGCTCTGGTATAAGTATAAATGGTATAGGTATGGACTGCTTTTATGTTTAAATTATTTGTTCAGGATAATTTATGGTGATTGGACTCTTTGCACGTTGAGTCCACCAGGGGAAGTACCATACATTGTCAGTTAGTCTACTACCAAACAGTAATGTACAAGTGCTTCGGTGTTCTGGATTGAAAGTCAATGTTTTTAGAATAATTACTGAGCAAAGAGATAAATATTCCTATGTATCTTGGCGACGAACGCGGTGCAATGCTGAGCAGTGATTGGAACTGTTCATATTCAAAGTTGCTTTTAGCACTATCCTGCAATGTTCAGGCGTGTTGCTTGCTATCAGACGCATATCTTGCTCATCCCAGTGCACTATTTAAAAATAAAAACTAGGAGCTTTTTTGCACGTAACTTATCTCGATCAATTCCATAGCCTCTGTGTAATACTTAGCCGACTCACCCCAAATATGCGTATAAAACTCCAAAAAATATCGAATTTATATTTGTTATCCTTACTAATATTATAAATGCGAAAGTAACTCTGTCTGTCTGTCTGTCTGTCTTTTACCATTTACCGTCTAAACCAGTGAATTGATTTTAATGAAATTTGGTACACAGATAGACTAGACTCCGAGAAAGGACATAGCCTACTTTTTATTGCCGAAAAAGGGTTGGGGGGTTGAAAAATGTAACAAAAAGTGGGAAAAATATTTATCTTCGAGAGCTTTAGCGGCGTGTGCCATTCTCCTTGGCGTGCGATGAAGTCTAATGACAGCTACAGAGCTACAAGGTTACTGAGATGACCAATTTGTGCAAGAATTAATTTATAAATTTCGTATATACAGAAATACTTTAAAATACCTATACTATAAAACACATTTTACTAGATCCCAGTACTTATACCTAGCGTTTCTTTATTATTTTTTTATAGTTCTCTTACTGATCATAGGTTTTTAGAGCAATGGATATTTTAGTAGAGATTTTCCTCAACTAGACGCGGGTGAAACCGCGGGTCACAGCTAGTACTTAAATAAAATATTGATGGATATGGGTGGGCAATTCACACACAACACCACCTGATTTCAAACTTAGCAAAGCTTGTACTTTGGCGGCCAGATAACTGATATAATACCTTTACAGTTTTTTAAACATACTTATTATTATGTACATAGAAACGCCCAGACACAGTAAAAATATTTGAATTCATCACACACATATTTGTACTGGGTGGGAATCGAACCCACGACCTTCGGTTTTGCAGGCAGAGTACTACTCGCTAAGTCACGAAGCCAGTCAACATGAACAACTGTTCAGACTTGAAGTACCTTCGTACCTTCGAGAAGACACCTTGGCTTTTAACGTATTTGTAGAGTTATGATTGTCAAGAAATCATTTTAACCTCTAAAAGAAGTGTTGGGATTCTTTGCAGATTCCGTCTAAGAAACTGCCGCACATTTGCCAGTAATTCTACCGCTAAGCAAGAAACAGTAACTTTAATATCTTTCGGTTTGAAAGGGAATATTTGAAGAAAAATTACTGGCCAACGAAAGAACCCATTTTAAATCGCTGGAGACGAGTATCGAAGATGTAGTAATTTGCAACTTTCTTCACAAACTACTAGCGGCCCGTTCCGGCTTTGCTCGGAGCCTATGACACTCAGCAATAATGTGGCTTTCTATTGGTGAAAGAATTTTGTTCAGTAGATCCCGAGATTACCCCTTACAATTTAACAAACACACAAACTTTACTCCTTTATAATATTAGTTACAAACTATGTGTGTGACAGTTCTATCTGCATCTTGAAAACTCTTTATTGTCTTGGTAAAAAACGTTTCCTTTTTTTTAATCATTGCTTTACACATGCAACCAACTAGCTAGAGTTCCTTTAAACATTACAATGATCATGTTTCAGATACCTTGTTGTATGCGTGTTTAGCAATGATTATATCATCACCTATTTCGTTGTATAATTGCCTTTGATTTACATAGACTTTGATTTGCATATACTAGTAGGTAGATATATTTTTTTACCGTAACCATTTGGTTAATGGTTTAATCGGATTAATTTACGTGTTCAACTATTGATTTAGTCAACGAAGTATTACAAATTATTAGTTATAGGTCATTGGATTTAGTGCTTAATTAACATTTAGGTATTTCTTATTTGGTACAGTTCTTTCAAACGATTAATTTTTGCCATTATTTTATAATGTCCAATAAGAGTACAATATGTTGTAATTGCACACAGCTTATGCCATTCATAGTACATCTACAGATAACTTTGAGTTCAGTACACAAATTCCTAATACCAGAAATATTTAAAAACCGTCAGAACTTGGAAAATCTAAACAAATGACAAGAAATTACATGGTACAGTGATAGGTACATAATTTTATATAATTTAAATTCTTTGGATTTCAAACTCAGTATAGTGCTAGGCAGATATATAAATATATAGATTCTTCGTCTTTGAATAGCTGCGTGGCACTATCTTGTCATGACAGACATGTTGCTTACCATCAGACGCATATCTTGCTCGACCTGTTGTCCAATAAAAAAAATCTAAAAATTAGGTTCGAAGAAACTCTTTAACATACTTAACATAACATACATTTATACCTACTATTTTAAATTCCTTTAAAAATCTTTAAAAAATCTAAATCTGGCAGCATTACATTGCTGCTATGTCAGCAGCAGTGCTGCCAGCATAGGATAAGGCATATCGTGTTTATACGCTAAGGCATTTTTTTTTACTAAATTATAATCTCGTTTACTTTGTAATCTCGCTATCTAATTTATTTTAAACAGATATTCAAATTAGTTTCCTAAATATAACTTAAACGAGATTGGTAGTTTGATTTTTAATTAAAGCTAAATACTTGGTTTTTAGAAAAAAGTGGCTAATCAAAGTAGCTAATTTTATTGTCGTGAAATATACCACGTACAACCTTTGAAATCTCATGTTCAGGGCTAACGAACTATTTGTAGTAGTGTATGTCACATTTACCGAGCGACACGGCTGCAATTAAAACTATTTCAGGTTTGAGCACAATAGTGAATCGTTTAGGTCGCATTTAGCGGTAAATCATTGGCCTCCCCGCGTTGTAGATGCTATCTGTTTCCGTCGTGTCCCCGTCAGTAATTACTCATTACGACCTCAAACCAGACAGTTTTATTTTAACACTGGCTGTTTAGTTCTAAAATTGTATTCATCGATAGCTATTTGAACTGGAATATGTTTTTAATAAGTTTGATGTGTCTAGGTTTTATTACATGCTATAGCAATTGTAAGATTTAAATCATGTATAGGTATTTCAAACTTTTTTTAAAATAAAGAGTGACGAGACGAGCAGGACATGTGCCTGATGGTAAGCAACATGCCTGCCACATGACAGCACAGTGACACGCAGCTGTAGGAACATGAAGAGTTTTTTTTTTTTTTTTTATATTTTACAGCTCCACAGACTCCGGGGTCCGTGACCTTTGTCAATCGTTTTCTTTTTGTTACATTAATCTTGGATTGGAGAAGAAAAGGAAATAGGGGAGAGTAGGGAACATTTTCTTGCTAATTCTAGGACTATTTTATTTTCTAAGTCGCCTCCTCCCGGCTCAGCGCCTCCACCACGACTGCATTTCTATCCTTGATGGCCATCTGCAAATTGAACTCTCGGATGGTCTTCGGTGTTGCAGACAACGCTCGCCGCACGAACCGACCGATGGCGTCGTCGGTGTCGTCAGCGTAATATATGAAGGTCCCCGTGTGCCGTGAGATTGCGACGACCGCATGAGGCACGCTCTCGTGCAGCTTCGTGTTTGCCTTAGTTTTTATTGCGATTACCGACTCGTATGTTAGTCCCTGAGCTTCATGGATAGTAAGGATGCGTGACCCGGTGCCTGAACCATAACCCTGGTTTGTCAGGGTCTCCTTCTCATCTTGAGTGTAAACTAAAAAGAGGGTGTTTGGTTGGGTGTTGGGTATTTGCGCTCCCTTATACCTTCTCTGCTCTAGGGACTTTATGCGAGGCGCCGAGGAATACATACCCGAGTATATGAACATGAAGAGTCCAAATCATTACCTAGCACTGCACTGCGCTCGTCACCCAGAGATCTAAGTTGTTATATCTCTAAGCCCTGTAATTTCTCTGGAAACATTGCCCTTCAAACCGGAACACAGTAATGTTTGCACATTACTGCTTGGCGGTAGAATAACTGGCTAAGGTGTGGTACTTCCCGAGGCGGACTCTGCTAAGAGTCCTACCACTACAACTTTCCTGTTGTGAACTTGCATTATAACATCAGTTGTGATAATAATTATATTCGCATACCTATGCATGTTTGATATTGACAACCTACGCGCAATTTGTAAGCCTTCCTTCAAAGTCACAACATACGAACAATCATAAAACAAACAAGTACCAACATTGCCTCATGTAACGTCAATAGCATTTTATTATTAGATTGTTTTTGACGCATGTAACGTCAATAGAACTCAAAGATACAAAATTCTGCTTAATAAATTGCTTGTTGGTAAAGCGAACTGACAAGATTGTCCATCCAAAAAGCGAATAATGTCCCACTTTGATGCTCCGCCGTCACCCGCTCCAAAGCTACGCCGCTAAGCAGCTGGCTATACCTACATAAGTTACGGCTGGTCTTGTCGGGAGAACGGCACCTGTCGTTCCGGAGACCCCGGGTTCAAAACCCACACGCACCACTGTCTTGTCGAAGTCATGTGCGTAATACCTCTATCTTAAAACGGTGAAGGAAAACATCGTGAGGAAACCGACATGTACCTCTTGTCCCTGGATTGAACTTTTACATCTAGTATGTTACAACTGTTACAAGTTACAGCGGTAGTACTTTGTAAAAAAGTTTCATACTCCGCACAATGCACAGACCATTGATTTCTAAATGGTAGTTTCTAGTTCAACCGGGACACAATAAACTTAGAAAATAACGAGCACTAAACAACAACATTAAGTTACCAGTCGAGCAAAAATAAAATCCGAGAAAGTAGTTCTATTCAGCTCATGGAAGGTATTAAAGCATTTAAGGAGTATCGTAGACGATGGATATGCATGTTAATCTAATGGAATGAATTTGGAAGATGTACCATGATCATTGAGAGATAGGTAATTTTGATTTATGATCTACTTGCAGAATCCATCTAGAAAAATACCACACCTTTGTCAGTAATTCTACCGTCAAGCAGTAATATTCCTGTGATCCACTTTAAAGGGTAATGCAACAATAAAGAATGAAAATGCGAATGTTCACAATAAAACCAAACTATGTTACACCTACATTTTCGTTTTCACTATATGTTTTTTTATTTAGTCAGTTCGTAGGTTGCACCATTATCAGACACGATCCTTAGTGTACAACAAAATCTATATTTGATATGGATTGAAAAAACGCTTTTTCAATACAAAATACTTAAAAGGGTACAGAACATAAGCTCCCAGACAAAATGAAAAGCGCTTACGTTAGCCTTTAACTATATTTACATTTTAATTAGGTTGGAAACATAAACGATCCTAATGTAGGCAATTAAAATGGTTGAACTGTTCATATTGTATGTAATTAAGTGCATTGCTTCCACCACAAACTGTATTGATTTAGAAATGTCTGTACCTTTAAATGGTTTTGTTGAAATTACTGATTGTTGGCACATAATGATGTGCCAAAGTTAATCTGTTAATGAACAGACGATGCTTTGTATCCAAAAATATTTGCCTACTCAAGGCTAATGTTAGCCAAAAAGCTGGGAAGTTTGATTACAGTCAAATAGGTGTAGAAATTTTTGGTGGTTGGGACATAAAACCAGCTCGAAACGACAAGATTGAACTCAAACCATGTTTGGTAACACGGTACTAGTATTTTTTTTTTGTAGGAGATACGCATTTACGTTTAGGGGTAGGTGTTGCTGCCGACTGTAAACATCACAGGTTTCTCCAGCCTTGACATGCCAGCCTGGTGGCTTGTGATGCTAGCGGCTATAAACGTCCGACACTCCAAGCCCTCCAGTGGAGTTCGGGGTAGACGGACTGGAAGACTTATAAAGGCTACTCGGCTAACATAAATTCTTTTCGGCCAAGTACATTTCATAAGTCTTTCAGAATAGGGTCTTCGACATTAAATACAGTAAACATAACATAACAGGATATGCAACCGAATTAGGTTATTAATTTTTGACATCGTTAAAATTTATTGTGTATTTTGAGGATAGTTGGTCTGTGATGTGTAACAAAACTTAAATTAAAGCTAATTTTTTCTGTTCATTTGACGTCGTAAGCGTCGAAAATTTCTACACCGATGTAACAGGCTTTTGGTTCGCGTAGGCCTTGAGTTAATGTTTGGAATACCACGACAAGCTTCTATGATACCATAATATGTTTCCACCGATATAAAGTAATGTATGTATGTATATTGTATTTACCCACTACTATCCAGACAATTACTTACCTATTTAGTTCTCGTGCCCGCAGTATTTATGCACGTACTTACATACATGTCACATAGGTACTATTTGATAGAGTAATTGTTGGCGGTAAACTGTGATCGCATGCAGCTCCCTGCGAGAGCGTCCACCTAGCGCTATTGCCAGGGTAATTGGGCAGACAATGCCATTCCAGACCAAAGCGGAGCAATTTTTACTAAACACGAACGTCTGGTGTTGCCATAAGTGTGCCTAACATGACTATTATTTGTTTTGTTACAATTGACTAGGAATAAAATGGCAAAAATCTAGGAATGTACTTAGTGTAGTACCTCTTAAATTTTGGTTTTCCAGTAATTAGAATGAAGAAATCCGATGACTATAAATCACTGAAATCCTGCCGTCGTATGCGCCCGACCAAAAAGTTTAGTAGGTAGTAGAGGCCATATGAGGCTATGGGATACTGTAAAAATATGTTTATTTTTTAAATTTAGTAATTGTTTTTAATATACCATTCACTTTGAGGTGTTTTTAGAGGCTTTGGTCAAGCCTATGATACTAATTTTTTTATGGAAAATGTATCTCGTTGTCCAATTATGTGTTATAACAGCTATAATATGGCTCTAACAGTACGTAAATGAGAAACTTTGGATGTTTAGATGTTTGTTGTTCAATCACGTCGGAACGTATGAACGGATCGAGTTGAAATTTGGAATAATAAATAGGCTACCTACTTTTTATCCCGGGCACAAAATCTACTCGCAAAAACCGCAAGGCACTGCTTGTAAAAACCCAAAAAGATACACGCACTCGTTAAAATCCTCACCAAGTAAGAACTGAATATGCAACATTATTGTAGCCAGTTTTTTTTTCCATTGTAGGTAAAGGCCTATACTGCCAGTATTGCATACCGGACCTCTATACCCTTCTTTCATCTATCTCAATCTATGGCTATAGTTTTCCAGTTATAACTTGCTTCATAGTAAGTGTCAAGTCCATCGCACCATATTCTGGGCAGACGCGGTCCCAGCCTCAAATTCTGGCGGGGGTCACCAGTACGCAGCCATTTTTTTACCCAGTACGCAGTATTTTTGGGGGGGACCAGTAGAAATACAATAAATCGAGGAAAAAAAACTTTGCCCCCGTAGTTGCACGTTGCAATCGTTTTCCCGCGTTAAAATTGTCTATGCTGTGTTAGCTATTTTGTTTTTGTTTTTTTTTATTTACCGTATACGATTTGGGTCATGTCAGTCGTGATCCTCCCTCCCTTCAGACGCGCCTGATTCCCGGTCTATCAGGAGGTTAGGAGGTTGCTTTCGATCTTAGGATCTCCTTGAGTGAGATCTTTGCCCAAAGATCATCCGGTATCCGGTAGATTTGCAGAATTAATGTTATAGTACTGTTCAAAAAGTGTACAGTTAAATTACAGCTCCTCTAATACTGACAGAGTAGTACTAATCCATATTTCGCCAAATCAGTTGCCCAAGTATGTATTGGCAATTTGAAGTAAATCCGGTAAAACTTCCACATCCTGGCAACATAGCGCCATACGCGATAGCTATCGTTTGTAATTAACCGTACCGTTTAGTCCACCAGTAAACGTGTTCGCTGAGCCGACCATGGATTTACCAACTCAAATGTATACTAACGAACTAGGAAACTAACGAGTCTTGTGCTATTTGATTTTTGTTGTCCAACATCTTTCCTCTCAGCTGCTAGATATTTTTGTGGGAGTGATTTCAAGAAAAGGGACGAAACTGTGTAACAGAAAATCGAGGAAGCGTGCGCTATTTGCTTTTGACCAATGAGCGTGCGTGATGATCGAGATACGCCTGTGAGGTGATAACTCATTTTGCATTAGGCTGGTACCATACCGCGGCTATCACTAGCCGCGGTGTTGAAGATCGACCTCTCGCTACCGAGCATCGCCATGATGCTCGACAGTAAGAGGTTATGTGAGTTAGAGGAGCGAGAGTTGGAAACCTCTCGCTGCTTCACTGAGACGGAAGCGGACACTGGGGCCAGCCCAGAGATATGCGCCTTTGGGTTCGCATCCCGTCTCCACAGGAGGAGGGGCGTCGGACATTTAGGGCTGTCCAGCCCTAACCTACCTAGAGATAAGCCTTCGAGGAGGTGACGCTCTGCTGATTTTCGGCACATCACTACAGCCAACTGCGGTACTGACGCCCCCCGCGAGGACCCCTTTCGCAAGGGCGGTGGCAAGTGGGTCAGGGTCGTTGAAGGACTGTGAAAAGCGACCCTGTGACCCTGACCCCTAGCCATGCAGGAGAAATCTGTGGGGGTTTTAATCGGTATACCATACTCGTACTATACCATACCACAGAATAAATATTAGTACAAGTACCATTGACCATAACAGTGACCATACGTCGGTTTAACGTATCACCACGGTATCGAGCCCGAAATACCTTACCAAGTCCCTGCATGGTGGTGATACATAAATGTGTTTCCCCCACTTAAAATAAAAGCACACGTGACAATAAATGTAGAGAAACAGAAAATCTCGCCTGTTCACTTAAAAAAAAAAACAAACAAATATTACACATCATATTATGCGACTGCAAGTAGGGCTCGCTCGTTTTCACCTATTTACTCTTACTTTAGGACTGATTTTAAAGGAAAATAATTTTGGTTTTTACAATAGCTTTAATACAAATAAATAAATAAATATTGGTGGACAATTCACACACAACACCATAAATATAGATACGAGTATTCAATTCAATTCAATTTATTTACTCGAACTATTATTTTAATAGGTACTTAGGTACTATATTTGTTTCCACGTATATGTCTGTAACAGCTGAACAGATTTAAGTGACATTGACCAAGTTAGAAGAAAATCACCACAGGAAGTTAACACTAGGTAACGACGTTGAGATGTTGTCACACGACAACAGGTGGACAAAAGCTATGCTCTTTGCTTGCACCACGCTTTAACACCCACACCACACGTACATATTATGTTGCCTAATCATGGGAGAGTTAGAATGTATAAGAATCTGTTTCTGAGGATAGTTTTTTTTTATTTTTTCATTCTTCAACGTCACTCAAAATTGTGTAGAATCCGATGTTGAGACAGTTTATACCATGGTTGTAGTATTGTACGCAACCTTATTTAATTATTTCTCAGTTCTATCAATTTTCCTATTTCAAAACAATGTAATCGACCCAGAAATTGAACGAGTAAAAATATAAACCAAGGTATTTGAAACTTAGGTTCCATTTAGCGCCAATTTAGGTAGTCAACGTTTAATGAAAATTCTGTTATTTTTCGTTAAGAAACTTCAGCAGTGGCGCTGTAGATCTACGCAAAGGAAAAGTTTGTCCCAGTAGACGAATAAAATCACTATGAATAATAATATATTGAGCATTATGAACGAACGCTCTAATAACTCATTATTAATTACTCATTATGACTCTACAACCTCAAATAACATGCCTTTATAGCCGCCGTGCTTTATGTTATGTAAAAAGAAATTTTTCATTTGTTAAAACGCAATTAGTGGAAACGTATTTTTATTATAATTTGTTGTCGGCGAATAACGGTTAAATCATTTAGCAAGTAATAAAATAAATTAACTTTTACCGCTGCTGTTAGTTGTTTGTGTTAAGTTTTACCTAATCTTTACTTGGTTTGTAATGTGTGTTAGTACATACTATATTTGTTTCCACGTATATGTCTGTAACAGCTGTACGGATTTAAGTGACATTGACCAAGTTAGAAGAAAATCACCACAGGAAGTTATAGAAAAAGCAGAGGTTAGAGTTTCTCTGAGGGATCGTCTTCACAATGAAGTGATCCGTCAAAGAATCAAGTCTCCCGATATAGCTCAACGCAATTGTCATATCGATCGCAGAGTCGATGACGAGTAGACGTGTTCTTGAGTCGGTAATCGCAGTGTAAGACACCCTTAAACTAGATGGAGTGACTATTTACGGAAGACAGCACGCAGTGAATGGAAACGTAAAGCAGAGGGAGGATAAGTCTAAGTGACGAGCCATGGAAGAGGATTACGTCCAGCTGTGGATTAAAATGGACTGATGATGATCGCGGATAGTATTATGCTAGGCTGTCTCACTACTCGTCATTACAGATGCAATGGCGAGCAGAGAGAGATCGGCTCCCACCACAGTGACAAGTTGCGCCCGTTGTTCTGCCCACGCTGCCGCTGGGCATATTTCGATCATATATGTGCCAATGCCGTATAACAACAGGGGGAGGTAGGTCACCCCTAGAATGTGCATTTGACAGTTGGTCATACAAACGGGCCAACATCCGGGCATCAATGTCCCATGGAGTTGTCCCTGCTAACAAACAAGACGCCTCAAAAGACACGACGGTACGGTATCCTCTGATTGCCCTAATAGCCATGGATCTCTGTGGTCTTCGTAGAATTGCGGTATTATATCTATTCATGGCACCCTTCCAGGCAGCCCATGCAAAGAATGCAAAATAATCTAAATAATGATTTTTGGAATAAAAAGTTGCAAAGTTTTAATTCAAAATGACTGAACGTCTTTTTTCGTTAAATAAAAATCAAACTCACAATAGTAAAAGTAAGCTATGTAAATGCAATCACGTATTTCGGGCTTATCTATGCATATCCCGTTTAATTACAACGTAAACCTAATATTATTTTAATTGTCAAGCTGTTTCCTTTCGTTTCAATCAAAATGATTAACAAAGTGTTGTTTTAAAACGCTGTGTAGGCAGTGACCGAGTCACGGCAGGTCACATATAAGACAGTATTTGATGTCGGCTCTGTCTATACTAATAAATAAATAAATAAATATTGCTGGACAATTCACACACAACACCATCTGACCCCAAACTAAGCAAAGCTTGTATGATGGCGGCCAGATGGCTGATATAATACTTTTATAGTTTTTAAATACATACTTAGTATACATATAAACACCCAGACACAGTGCAAACATTTGAATTCATCACACAAATATTTGCACTGGGTGGGGATCGAACCCACGACCCTCGGCTTCGCAGGCAGAGCTACTACCAACTAAGCCACGAGGCCAGTCAAATATGTATAGAGAACCCAGTAGAATGACTAGTGGTAGGACTCTTAGCAGAGTCCGCCTGGGGAAGTACCACATCTTTGCCAGTTATTCTACCGCCAAGTAGTAATGTGCAAACATTACTGTGTTCCGGTTTGAAGGGCAATGTTTCCAGTGAAATTACAGGGCTTAGTGATATAACATCTTAGATCTTTGGGTGACGAGCGCAGTGCAGTGCTAGGTAATGATTTGGACTCTTCATGTTCCAATAGCTGTGTGTCACTGTGCTGTTATGTGGCAGGCATGTTGCTTACCATCAGGCAAATGTCCCGCTTGACTCGTCACTCTTTATTAGCGAAAAAAAAGGAGAATAAATGTTTTACCTATACAATGAAAATAAAAGCAGCCAAGTGCGAGTCGGACTCGCCCATGAAGGGTTCCGAAGCAGCAAGTAACATAAGTACATGTAGTGTGTTATAACTTTGATCGATGTTTTAATAAAAGTGTATTTATAAGGAACTACAAAAAAACTACTTATTAGAGTTCAAACCAATTTTCGGTGTAAGTTTGCATGGTAATGTACATCATATTTATGTATTTTTGTAATTTTAGCATTCTCTTCTTTTATAAGTGTCTCGCGCAAATTATTCAGTATCGAAAAAATTATTTTAGAATCCTCAACATTATTTTTGAAGACCTATCAATAAATACACAGTATGGATTTGATGAAAAAAAAGCTAAGCCTAAGCCGCCTCCTCCTGGCCCAGAGCCACTACGGCCGCATTTCTGGTCCTGATGGCCATCTGTAGGGTGAATTCTTGGATGGTCTTTGGTGGTGCAGCCAACTATTCTATACTCAAAGTACTGCGCTTATAGCCTGACTGGCCTCGTGGCTTAGTTGGTAGTTATTCTGTCTGCGAAGCCGGGGGTTTGATTCCCACCTAATGCAAATATTTGTGTGATGAATGCAAATGTTAGCACTGTGTCTGAGTGTGTCTATGTATAATAAGTGTGTATTTACAACTATATAAGTATTATATCAGCTATTTGGCCGCCATATTACAAGCTTTGCTTAGTTTGGGGTCAGATGGTGTTGTGTGTGAATTGTCCACCAATATTTATAGAAAGCTCGATCACTGACTCGCTAGTGTAGTGTTGTGTTGCCGCCAGTGGTTCGCTCCGGCGATGGTATCTGCGACCAACGAGTAATTAGCCGGCTCGCTTTACCCGGTGCACCGATAAACTCGCTGCATGCTTTGTATGCGCTTTTTGTAATTAATTTCTTTGTATCGATTGATTCGAGCTAATTGCGGTCCGTGACACGAATGAGTTAGGAAATGTCGTTGCGATTGTAACTGTCGTTTGTTGTTAGTTTATGTGACGGGACTATAGGCGATCTATTGATTGTGCTGTAATGGTAGGAATTATTTGTAAAATCCGGTTTGAACTATCCACACATTTATTGGCGGGCCTGGAGACCAAATTTTAGAGATCGTGCATCTCTTTCTTGTGTTCACAAGAAAGAGGGATGGAAGACCGTAACGCCGTCCTCCCCACTCGGTCATTCGACTTTAAATCTTATTGTTATACGATTTACAGACTATTTGTTCTTTTATTATTTCAGTGCCTAGCAACGATGTGCATATATTAGTTCAATCCGATTTAAAGGGAAATGTTGTGAGAAGAATGACAAGCTGGTTTGTGGAGCAATGTTTTGGAAAAATTACAGAGTGTTTTCAAAGACAATGTTGCCTGAAAAACCACGGGGTTTTTTTGAAAGAATGAATGACTGAATGAAAATTCTTTATTGTTCACAACTTTAAAATAACACATAAAATATTTGAAAACAGTAAATCTTGTGAAAAAGCTGGCGGCCTTATCGCTGAAAGCGATTTCTTCCAGGCAACCTTGGGGTGGAAAAAATGATGGAAAAGCTAAAAGCGTAGTACGCAACAAAGACTAGGTATTACCTACTACGAGATAAACGTACATTCTAATAACATTTTCAAAGACAATGTTGCCTGAAAAACCACGGGGTTTTTTTGAAAGGACAAAGTTTTCAGAACAATCACACGTTATTTTTTATAAATTTAAATATGTTTGATGTTTGTTGCTCAATGACATAGTTTAAACTAAAATTTGTAATTCAAATAGATTATTGTCCGGAATCACAAACAGGCTACTTTTCATCACAAAACATGCAGATATTGTAAGGGAATACTCGGGCGAAGTCGCGGGCAGATACTAGGTAGTTACTTACATCACAAATTTCTACAAGTGTTAAGCGATGTCAGAAAATTTTACGCAGTTTTAGCGTCATTGCAGTGTATTGTTGTTGTGGCCTCTCCCTAACATTTGAAATTAAATCAATTGATTCAATCGACTGGCCAAAACCTGCCAAACAAATCTTTCTGCCTTTCAATACAGTATAAAAAGTGTGATAAAAAAAAATTAGGGTGGGTCTATTTTCTTATAGACGACCAAATAATTTAAACGTGGTCCATATTTATTACCTTTTATTTGATAATTTATACAACAGAACAACAATTGTATTAGTTGTTAAATTATTAAGCAGCGTATAGTAGATACGAGTATAGTCAAAACATTAAATTACTTTGACCCACTCATTTGAGACATTTCAAATCATTTCATGATGCGAGAAAGTCAATTATTTACGTCACATTTATTCACAATGGCGTGGTTTTAAATAATTTTATTATGCTAGTAGCTATGTTCTAAGGGTTTTCCTGATATTCAGTAAACTAAACATATAAAATAGTAAAGGCCGATTTAAACTGAACGAACATAGAGCTAGAGCTGGAACAAGAGCATTCTTTTAGTGTAAACGAAAGATCGTTCTTAGCGTTTTCAATATTATATATTCCATAGAATCTTTGCGAACGCAAACTAAACAACGAAAGAATGCTCTACTTTTGTTTACACCAAATGAATTTGATACAGCGGGCATAGAATGAGCATCCGCTCGCCTGATGTAAATCGGCCTTAACGAAAACTTAAATTATTCGAAACAAATTCCAATCAATCTTGAACGGATACAGCGACAAATATTTCTTTTTTTATAGTACAGAGTGCCGAGACGATTGCCTGATGGTAAGCAACATGCCTGCCACATGACAACACAGCTACTGGAACATGAAGAGTCCAAACCATTACCTAGCACTGCACTACGTTCGTGACCCAGAGATCTAAGATATGTATATCTCTAAATCCTGTAATTTCTCTGGAAACATTGCCTTTCAAACCGGAACACAGTAATGTTTCCACATTACTACTTGGCGAATAACTAGCAAAGGTGTAGTACTTCAGCAGGCGGAATCTGCCAAGAGTCCTACCACTAAAAAACAAAGACTAAAACATGACTATACAGTGTAATGTACCTTCGAACAAGTATCATCTGAGTAGGTATCTGCTAATCAGTAAAGAATTGATTTCTTCTCGGCTGATTTATTGGCAAGCGTGCTCTATCTTTAGATAAATGCTCTATCTATCTACTTAGATCGCATTGTCTCTAAACATCAGGCGAGATGTCGGTATTCGACAAACTATCACTTTTTGAAGTGAAAACTTCTTTAGGCGCGCTATAGACAGAATTTTCGTGGGCTGTGAAATGGATTCATCAATCGTCACGCTTGGATATGATAATGGATCGGATCGGATATGAAATCTTCGGGTAAACTCGGTAAAAACGGCCAGGTAGGTACCAGGGCAACAGAAACAGTAAAGAGTTTCGATTACCTACCTCCAACAGCCCAGCGTTTATTTCCAGATACCAGGACAACAGAAATATAAAAGAGTTGCGTTTGCCCCTAGGTACCAGTACCTACCAGGGCAACAGCAAGTTTTCACTTCTATCGGCAGTTCCTATGACTGCCAATTTTTTTTTTAAATCGATAATACGTTTGCGCTTGATCGCCATCTTGCCTGATGTTAAGCGACAATGGCTCGTACTTACCTAAAAGTAACCAATTCACAATACAACAATGAAGAGATCAAAATAAAATATGTCAGGGAAAATCCACACTGGCAACGTATACAACAGTTTAGATGTTCTATAAATCGAAAACTTCTTGTTCAATTCTTTGGAACATCAACCATGAAATGATATCACTTTTAAAGCTACACATATTTCTATTAAACAAGAACATTGAAACAAACTTTCGAATTTATTATATTAGTGTGATTGCCTAGGTACAACACGGGGCATGTGAGCGCGACATTTTGACAGACAAATTGTATAATGTCGCTCCATTCATTGTCGGAGCAGTTCTGATGATTGTCAGCGCTGTTTTCGGATTTTAATCAGCCATTTTGTGAAATTATGGAAATGAAACGGACGTTTCGCGGTTAGCTGCCCCCGGGCTAGAGCGTAATGTGTACACTTATTTTGTAATTTCGCTGTTGTGACATTGAAATTAGATTTACTTCTAAAATGTGGAGCACGCATGTGACACGCAACTTTTTCCTTTTGGTGCTCTTGCAGCTGTCTTTATACTCAATTGCCCTTGAAGGTCAGAAGCCGTGGCGGCGTAGTGATGAGACCACAATCGCGAAGTCATAGTTTCGTATCCTGTCTGCACCTCGGTGTATATTTGTGTGCAAATGTACAGAACTTACTTATGTAATCGTACAGAAAAAGTTACAGCTGGTCTAGTCGAGAGAGAGGCGTCTGTCGATCCGGAAGCCCGGGTTCAAATACCACGCGCACCGCTGTCTTTTCGAAGTCTTGTGCGTAATATGTTTATACCTCTAACTTAAAATGGTGAAGGAAAACAGCGTGAGGAAACCGTCATGTACCAAGAATCTTTCGAGGGCATGTGTCATCCACCAACCCGCAGTGGGCCAGCGTGGTGGATTATGGCCTTGAATCTCTCCTAGCGAGAAAAGGGCCCGAGTCGCAACAGTAACATTTAGAAATATCAACAATAAACTAAAATTTGCAATGCTGTATCTGGATGACGTGCTGATAGATTATACAAAAATTATAAAATTTAGTCGACTTTCTGAATTAAATTTGAAATTGAAGTCGGTTTTTGTTTTTTCAGAGAAAATTAAATCATTTTAAACAAAAATAGATACATTTCAGCAAACACAAGAAAGCTCTGTTAGCGCTAGCTTAAAGCGCTGTTTAAGAGCTATCATACGTAAAAGTATATATATATAAAACGTAATTAATATTGTACAATGTAAATACATTCATCAAGTACAAATAATAGTAGCAACATCATTGTACTTATCACACAAATAAAGCGAATGTCAGTACATGCCGTACATGGACATGTAGTACATTCAGAACCAGCTGTCATTTGCACGAACTAAATGGAATCCGAGTTCTGATACGAAATTTAATTAAGTTGTATGGAAGTTACGCCAGTGTCGCTCTCGCAGCTGCTAGTACTGCTAATGGCAGCACTGTGGCATAATCCTTGCAACTAAATGATGGGAATCACCCATTTCTTTACATTGTAATAGACTTGCAATATTAAATTTAAATTCCTTTCATGATAGACGTTCCAAAGACTAGAATGAAATGCTTTTATTTAACTTTTTTCGTAAGAAGTTCCAAACAGTGGAATGTGTTGCCTGGGTGGGTGTTATCTTAGTCAACTGCTGGGCATAGGCCTCGCCCAAGGCTCGGCTCAGCCCGATTCTTTCATTCGCTTTATGTTTCCACCCACTACCTGTTGTCTTTCGTATATCGTCATTTCATCTTGTCTCAGGATGAGGATGAGGACACTACGTTTGCCGATTTGCGATCTTCATTCAAAAACACGTCTAACCTAATCGGAGTGTTGGTAATCAAGAGTAAAACGATTTTTTCTAGATAAGTGTGCTTCATTCATAGTAGATCACTTAAACCACATCGTTGCTTAACATGAGCCGAGATGGTAGTCAAAAGTCGACCTATTATCGAAAAAAATGCTAGAGTTCACAATTACTTTTTTTTTTTAATAAAGAGTGACGAGACGAGCAGGACATGTGCCTGATGGTAAGCAACATGCCTGCCACATAACAGCACAGTGACACGCAGCTATTGGAACATGAAAAGTCCAAATCATTACCTAGCACTGTACTGCGCTCGTCACCCAGAGATCTAAGATGTTATATCTCTAAGCCCTGTAATTTCTCTGGAAACATTGCCCTTCATACCGGAACACAGTAATGTTTGCACATTCCTGCTTGGCGGTAGAATAACTGGCAAAAGTGTGGTACTTCCCCAGGCGGATTCTGCTAAGAGTCATACCACTACTAAAACTTTACCTAAACTTACTTTACTTCTACCTATTTTAAGGTGTCTCGAATATCTGTAGTTCATTTGAATAATAAGTGTTGGGAAGACGAGTATACATTACATTTGGTCCTATTCTTATGTTCTGGTGGGAAATAAAACTGTTATTTCCTGAAACTTTGAAAAAGGCACCAGACAAATATCCATTATGCGGGCGAGTCGATGGTGTAATGAATGCGATATCGCCGTTTTGTAGCGAGTAATCGCGATGTTATCACCACCTCTCCCCTGCCCCGCGCAGCCCCCGCCGCACCGGACCGTAGCCCCCTCGGACTTCAAAGCGTTCTACTGGGTCAGTATTTGATATGGTAACATTTGACAAGTCGAAAAAAATGGTTGTCTGTAAAGTCGGGTTACTGACGTTAGTTGAACGTGACAACTTCAACTACGCCTTAGAGCGAGGTAACGGCGGCGGCGAGGTAACGGCGGTAACGTTACATGACGACATGTTTTGCGGGCGTGCAGCCGGCTTCATCGAATTATAAGACGTTGTCACGTCAAAAATATTATTTCGTAGTAAAAATCCCAGCCTTAAGCTGAGACTTCGCCAGAGACGTGCGAGCCGAGACGAGGCGTTTTTTTAACAACCAATAGAATTTCGTTATTCACACATATCGTCTCCATTCAGCTACAGTGGATACCGCTAAGCGGAGATGTATTATATTTGTATGGTGCGTTGAAAGCCTTCAGGCCACGTGGTTCGACAGCGTAGTTCGATCAATCGAACCACGTGAACTTTTTTTTCCCGTTGGTTCGATCAAACGGACCACGTGAACTTTTTTATCTCGTTGGTTCGATCATCGAACTATGTGTTTTTGAGACCTTATTATTATTTATCAAATTATTATGTATTATTAGACCTTATTATTTATTATTAGATTTATCTGAAAGCGGAGATGTGAGCTGTGCCTCGCGGACGCGCAAGCAGAGACGAGATATGTACGCAGGCGATGACGCGCGGTGTAAGGCACAGCTTCGGTGGAGTCACCCGAGCTGGAAATGTCTCTTTTTGTCTCCGCTTCAGACATTTCCGCTTTAGTGGAGTCTCAGCCTATTTTAGAATACGCTAGCTGATTTGATTCTCGAGCGCATCTTCTTAAGTCTAAATTTCTGAGGGACTGTAAATAGGGTACGAGGTATCAATAAACAACCCTCTAAATGTTCCTACTACTGAGAACGACCTTCTCTCGCAAAGAGAAATTCAAGGCTAAATCCAATACGCTGGCCCAGTGCGGGTTGGCTGATGACACAAATTTTCGAAACAAGTCTTGATTTGGCCATTCATCTCTTTACGATGTATTCTTTCGCCTATTAAATTATGTGGTGATGACAAACGTGCACATTGCACTTCTTCTGCATTTAGAATAATCCTCAGAGATATAGGTGGGATTCGAACCTATCAGCTCCCATTTGTGAAATCGGACGTCCTCGCTACCAAGGCCACCACGAACCTCGCTTCGGTTCTCTGAACAGTTTTCTTAAATTGCATCACCACACGTCACCGTCAAAATGCTAATAATTATCGTATTTCACGAGAAAAGGAGATAATAATGTACCTACCTAATGGACTCGCGGAATCAGGAAACTGTGTATTGACCCTCGGTACATTACTTTCCTGTCAGGTACATAATTAAGAAGTAAAGCTCCGCCATAATATACAAGGTTACACAAAAAGGTGTACCTTTAGTAGGTAAATGGAAAGGAAAATGTTGATTGACCGTAATTTTAGTAGTGGTAGGACTCTTAGCAGAGTCCGCCTGGGGAAGTACCACACCTTTGCCAAATATTCTACCGCCAAGCAGTAATGTGCAAACATTACTGTGTTCCGGTTTGAAGGGCAATGATTCCAGAGAAATTACAGGGCTTAGAGACATAATATCTTAGATCTCTGGGTGACGAGCGCAGTACAGTGCTAGGTAATGATTTGGACTTTCATGTTCCAATAGCTGCGTGTTACTGTGCTGTTATGTGGCAAGCATGTTGCTTACCATCAGGCACATGACCTGCTCGTCTCGTCACTCTATGCTATAAAAAAAAAACAGCACGCCACGCACTGACTTAAATCTGAAGGATTCAAACCACTACCTATGATGGCCGACACATGTCATACTCGTGAACGGGTGCTGCTTGTGGAACCTGGACTGCTCGTGATACATATGATATAGGTAAAGAAATTAGAGCGTAGGCCTAAGGTTTCCTTCAAAATGTTTAATGTCACTCATAGATTGAAAATTCTTGCAAAAAAAAACAATCAATTGGTTCATTCGTTCTGGAGCTATGATGCCACAGACAGACACATACAGTTCAACTTCAAACTTTTCTTAACTTAACATCCCGTTGTTTTTGCGTCCGAGTTAAAACAGTTCATTTTTTTCACTTTGTTCTGGATAACCTCATAAACTTATAAGTTAAGTTTAACTTTAAATCTGTGTGGCAATGAATAAACTTTTTATAAGAACAATGACTTTCCGACAAAAGCTGCCATCATTACCATATTATAGCTCGGGCAATTAAATGGAAAGATACGTTACGGCCATTGCCAGCGCATTGGTTTTCGAGGGTCATATCTACCAAGAACGCTGGTTACGCTTCTGACCATTAGTAACACGGGAAAGCTTGTCAGATAGATCTGGAGTATGTCAAGCTTAGATTTAAAAAAAGTAAGTTATCAAAAGAACCTGTTTTTTTTATTTTTTTATAGTATAGAGTGACGAGGCGAGCAGGACATGTGCCTGGTGGTAAGCAAAATGCCAGCCACATAACAGCACAGTGACACGCAGCTATTGGAACACGAAAAGTCCAAATCATTACCTAGCACTGCACTGTGCTCGTCACCCAGATATCTAAGATATTATATCTCTAAGCCCCGGAGCCTAATTTCTCTGGAAACATTGCCCTTCAAACTGGAACACAGCAATGTTTGCACATTACTGTTTGGCGGTAGAATAACTGGCAAAAGTGTGGTACTTCCCCAGGCGGACCCTGCCAAGAGTCCTACCACTACTAAATTATAAACTCGATTATAAAGTAAGGTAAATATCAGCAACCAATTAAAAACAAAGTTTTTCTTCTTTGAATTCTAATTCTCGTAATCTAATTTAAAAAAAACAACAGGTAGATCGTGGTTTCGCCCTGTTAAATATGAAACAATATTTCAGTATGAGATAACGTATCTTCGTAATACTTAATCAAAGGAGGTTTAATATTTCAAAGTTCAGTTAAATGCATCAAGATGTTAAATATGAATAATGAATTTGGGATTTGAGGTTCGTTACGTTTTGTGCATGTCTGATAGTTGTGCCGATAAGTAAATGTTGGGAGTGGAACAACTCGCGTGAAGCTCTTCTAGATCAATTAATTACGTAAGTTAATAAGTATTTAACAACTAATAAGTATTTTTAAATTGTTGGAGATTTGAGGAATTGCAAAATTCCGGAATTCCTACACTGCTGCTGCACTGCTGCTTCTATTATGTCCTGCGCATATTTATAGTAAACATGCCTGCTCTTATCAATCCAGTGGCAAGCATCTATTTGAACAAAAGGAACTTAAACGACTGCTCAGCAGTGCACTAATCACTATTGTTAAAAAGCCACAAAATACAGTATAAAAATTTCAACGAAATTAAAACTATTATTATTGAATCTTTGTAGTTGACGGCATCATCGATTAAAGTGATTTAAGGTAATAGATGTATGCCCTGTAATTAAATGTAGAAAAATGGTTTATGGTTTAATATATTTATTTTCTCAAAAAAATACAACATTGCCGAATTTCATTTACATATCTTAGTCGCTACCCGCTATTAAGAATACCACAGAGCATAATATAAAACTACCTGATTGTACATTTCTAAACTTTAACTCTGATCATTTGTATGTCTTTGTTTTCTTTTGGAAAGGTTCATGTTTACGACTGTGTAAGACTTTGTTTGTAACAATCATTGAACGTCACCTGATTTTGCATTGTCATCGTAAAAGAGCGCGTCTCCTGATTAAGTCTCAGTCGCAACAGGAGCCTCAAGTTGAGTGGACGTTCGGTAATAATTTTAAAAAATCCGATATAAGCCGTAATAATTCCTTATTGTGCTTTTACAAGGTGCACAAATAGTTCAAAGACCAAGAACAAGCTCCATGGTATCACTTTTCATGCGCAAGTACACAAAATCTTTAATTATTTCCAAAACAATTCAATGATTATTTCATCTAAAATATTTTTTCTGTTATCTGTTGTAAACAATTTGCCATTTGTAAAAAGGGACAGATATACATACAGCGTAAGATTGCCACACCACCGGCGATATGTTAGTTCCGTCAATTTTGTCTCTTTCACGCCAGAACATTCGTATGTCTTTCTATTCTTGTCGAAAAAAATATCTAAACAAACGTGATGTTTATCTATCTCATTTGCGTCTACTGCCTACTTGTCATGATATTTTTGTCATTCATTCAAATGTATTTCACGATGGAAGTGAAGTTGTGTGCACATTGGGTATGCTTGTGTGAATTTTTCTCCACATTATGCTGTCTTTATGTTAGCGCGTACCTCATATTCCTTTACTTAGTTATGTCAATGGTAACAATAGATGATAGTATTTCGATGCCTGCGAAATAAATACCTAATAATAATGTTTGAATGTATTTTCTCGTAAGGAAATATTTTTTTGAGAAAATAAATATCTTGAACCATAAACTATTTTTTCAGAGTTATTACAGGGCATAAATTTGATATCTTCAAATCATCTTCCATAATCTGGATGACAAGAAGTGCAGTGTGGTAATAATCATTTGAGCTGCGTGGCATTGTGCTGTTATAGGCAGACGTGTTGCAGGCACATGTTCTGGCATAATCTATTCTTTATAAATATTTATTTTAAATTTAAATTTTATATATAAATATTTTATTCAATGCATGAATACATTCTTGTTGTAAAATAATCATGTAACATGTTACCTATGTAATTATTAAGTTTTTTTTAACTTTTCTAGGTTTATACTTGACCGTCATCTCGCGTTGAATCCTAAACGGCCAAATGTGGCCAATGATTTTAGTACGACGTCGCGACGCCCGCGCAGAAAGTCGGGAGATATGGATTGCTGCAATAATGCAATAATGCTGCAATAGTTGATAGTGAATCATCTTCTTCTAGGTAAGCACGCTCCTTAGTAGACCACGTCGTCGCTTAACATCAAGAGGAATGGCAGTCAAGTGTAAACGTACACCTAATCGATAATAAGAACTTTGCTGTTCCTCCGAATAAAATGTATTAACCAGAATATTTTCCAATTATACCAAAACAGAGTTTACTGACTTGTACTGCTAGGAATTCATTTTTATGGCTTCATTAATAACAGAGTGTTCCTTGTAAATATAGAAATAACCATAATTCTAGGTCACACACGGTTAATATCAATTGAATCATTATAAATAATTTCGATAATTTGCTAAAATGGCTGTTACAAACAACGTTTCAAAATACACGCACTTTATGGTCAAAGACTAGTTAGATGTAATAGCTGTATAGAACCGACAAAACAAGACCGACACGACGAACGACAAGATACGAACGGACGGACACTATTAATTTCACACTTTTCTTTTTTTAAATAAAGAGTGATGAGACGAGCAGGACATGTGCCTGATGGTAAGCAATATGTCTGCCACATGACAACACAGTGACACGCAGCTATAGGAACATGAAGAGTCCATATCATCACCTAGCACTGCACTGCGCTCGTCACCCAGAGATCTAAGATGTTATATTTCTAAGCCCTGTAATTTCTCTGGTAACATTGCCCTTCAAACCGGAACACAGTAATGCTTGTACATTACTGCTTGGCGGTAGAATAACTGGCAAAGGTGTGGTACTTCCCCAGGCGGACTCCGCCAAGAGTCCTACCACTACACTTCCGAATAGCAGTGAGTTTGAGAATTGTAGGTTTGAGAATCAAATCAAAGATGTCGATGATTTGAACTCACGTGTCATCTACTAACCCGCATTGGGCGTTGTGGATTATGACCTTGACTCTCTCCTTGCGAGAGAAGGCCCGGAGCCCCATCAGTGGAAACAATTAGTGGGCTGTTTATATGACCCGATACTATCGATTTACAAAAAAAATGTAAACACTAAAGAGATAATATTGTCAATAATTTTACTTTAAAATATAATAATAAAGGCGCGTGGGGGAGTTTTTATTTGACCAGTAACATGATTTGTCTTGTTACGTGCTTTGGTATTATTGTTTTTTTTCTGTGTCGACTTTGTGTTGTATAAAATTGAATGTGTTTAAATGAAATAAATGATTATATTATAATAAAGAAAAATAATGGTGTCCTTTCTCATAGGTCAGTGATAGCTCTATACGCAGTTAGTGCTTATAGATAATAATACTAGTCTGTTGTTGTAATTGTACTCTTTAGCGCTGTATATGGCTTGTCCCTTTCGTTCCGACTTGTTGGTTTCTTATCGGAATTGTCATTACTTATTCATGTAAATGTTTATTAAAATAATTATTGTAAATGTAAATACACTCATCGAAAGACTGCAAAGCCTGGAACATCGCCGCAACATTCCTAGCGTATTGTTGTTTATTGGATATATTTCGGAGAATATACCTACAACTCATCTGCATGATCCAATACCACTGTACTCTTTTCTATCAGATTAATAATATAAAACAGAATAATTCATGGCTCGAAAAAGTAAAATCGTTTCAAAGTTGACGTGCCAAAGAGTCCAATGAGGAGGATTGACTCCAGTTTCGTAATAAGAACGTCTAGGATGTGAATGCGTTCCCAGAGTGGATTTTTTGTTGTTATGCTCCCAATTGTTGCAATCTTGGTGTCTACGAGTCAAGAGTGAATTGATGTTTTTGGGGTAAGGTAACATCAGTCATACATCAGTCTAAATTGCACTCAAGGACGAACCGGTCAATGTCCCGAGAGATCTTCTGCTGGCCGGACCGGAATATGAGGCATATGATAACACAATCAATCACAGCAATCAAGAGAGTTCCACAAAGCCGAGACGCGGCATCAGAGCCATAAAGGGTCCGAACCACAAGGCCCTAAACTAACCCTAGGGTAGTGTGCCCAGAAGTCCCACCCCGGCAGAGAGGTTCGCCTCGGAGACAGCTCCTGACCTTCCCTCACAGGGAGTGAGGAAGACTGATGAATTGAATTGAACCTGTCAGTGTTAAAAATATATCCCACGTCCACAATTCATAAAAGTAATACCCCGTGTACATTATTCCAGTCCAGCGATCGAATCCAGCGCTGGATTGCTTACTGGAATAATGTAAACCGGAACTGGAACTGGTGATAAATCATCATTTGCCGTGTTGTATTCCATATATCTCATGCGTGCACGGTGTCCTAGTAGAAATCAGTTTAACTGATGATACCGTCAACTACAAAGCTCATATAATAATAAATATAATAGTTTTAATTTATTTCGTTGAAATTTCTTATTTTAATTTCGTTAAAATTTTAATAATAGCGATAAGTGCACTGCGAAGCAGTCGTTTAAGCTCTTTTTGGTCAAACGACCAAAAAGATCAGAAATTGATGCTTGCTACTGAATTGCTAAGAGCAGGTGCGGTCCCAGCCTCGAATTTTGGAGGAATTTTATAAAAATGAATCGCAAAATGTGTTAGTAAGCGCATCACTCAACAACGCCTGGACCGATTTGGACAATTCTTTTTTTAAAATGTTCGTATAAGTTCAAGGATGGTTTTTACGGCGAGAATAAATCGAATAATTGCCAGGAAAACCCTAAAAACAGCCCTTTTCTTTTTCCCATACAAACGTTTTCTAACTAAAATGTTAAGGCAATTTGAGCTTTATTCCTACGAAATAAAATTAATATTAATTAAAGTGCTTTCCCATACAAACGTTTTCTAACTAAAATGTTAAGGCAATTTGAGCTCTATTGCTATAGCATAAATTTCATATTAAATAACAAGCACTCACATAAGTCTAAGCAATATATGTGTGTTCCTAACGTCAAGGAGTCAATTTGCACTTTGGTCCCGCTGCACAAAGTTCAAATTCCATCATATATTCTATCTAAACAGTGTGCGTGTGTGCGTTGAAGGATAGGAGGATTGTCGCGTTCCGAAAATCACTCAGAAGAAACTCAACAAAAGTGATAACATCGAGAACCAGATCAAACTGAATAGTCACAAAACGTAAGACTAACAGATCATTAGTACTGATTTTCAATTTGGTCGGCTTCACGATATTATTTATTTTGATTTAGTTTCGGCACGCGACGTAAAATGCGTCAGTTTTCACGTCATTATATCAAATGTCAGTCAAAAACAAACCGCGTTACCAAAAGTGTTTTATTATTCTAAATTGTTAATTTAATATCCCTATCTGTAGAAAATTGTTTAAATACACCACATGTTTGCCAACGGGCCAACGGGGTGTGGAGCGCAGTAGTATTTCTGGAGTAAAACTAACGGATAGAATACGAAACACCATACTGCGTTCCAAAACCAGAGTTTGTGACTCAAAAAGCAACCAATTTGAAGTGGGATCGGGCTGGTCATGTTTGCCGCATGTTGGATGATTATTGGGCCATAGTTACCACGCGGAGGAAGCCAGATTGCAAACGACGACGCGGCAGACCAAAGAAACGATGCCGATGGCAAGACGACCTCCGCAAATATCAGAAAGACTCGATTGTATATTAGCCATAGATAGGAAAAATTATAAGGAGGGTAGGGAAGCCGTTGCCCAACATTGGGACAAAACAGCCACATGATAAATAAATACTAATATTATGTAAATGAGATAAATGCAAATGAATTAAATTTCAAAATTCAAGAACAAATTACGGGCGGATGAGGATTTATAAATCAGTTGATTCGGTGACTAATCAAGATGATGTCGTCAACAACTATCCCCCGGAATTTTTGAACTCGCTGGATATCACTGAATCGTGTCTTTGCAACGGAACATGGTTGGCTATAAAAATATTGAACAAAATGATAGAAGCAAATATACTGAAAGGAAAGTATAAAAGAGAAGACGTTTAGATACCACGCATCTAAATGATTTCAACTGATGTACCAATTGAGTTTAAACGACTACAGTTTCCAGTGCTTCCTGCTTTTGCTATGACCATAAACAAGTCCCAAGGACAACCTTAACATGCTCAGCGCCAAGCACTGTATGCAAATTTTCACAACTTTTATTTTTGTTTTTTTTGTGTTGTGAGTTGTGAGGTGTTAAAATAGTAAAGAAAATAATCACACCGCCTCCCCCGACATCCCTTTCTTTTTTTACCGGTGTGTATATTTATCTAAATAAACTATTTCCCAGGCCATGTGTATCAATAAAGATACACATTCCGTAATATTATTTATCTTTGTTTCTCTCTTGAATGCATATTTATTATTCAACCAAATATTATCTCAAGAAACTTACTATCACTTAATTTAGGGGAAAAAAAATAAAGTTTTACTAAAACGATCTGCTCAGTCAGCCCGAGATGAAGTGCCACCAGCCCCTATTATGACAAAAATACCGTCTAATAGAAAACATTATCTCATAAAGAACAAAGTTGGAGAGAAAATAGGACGCTGAAGACGTGCAGAGGTGCTATAAAATTATGACAGGAAAATTATTGTTCGCAAGACTTTCAGAGCAGCTCAAACAACTACTAAATGCTATGTAGGTATGTGAAAGTTGTCCGTGTCAAAACTGTTTCAATAATATTCATTTTTTTTTAACTTAAAAAATAGATTATTTAGTTTCTAAATATCTTTCTTTTTTGAATAAAATTATTTAAAGGTGATTTTTATTTATCTCTTAATATCTCCTTAACTGATTGTTCGATTCCCAACCCAAAACCACTGGGAAATTGTATAGAAAGCGTGAGCATTTCGGATACACACTGCTTTAACTGAAATGGGGAGTGTGTATCATAAACTATACACACTTCTTATGACTGTGTATCCTAAACGATACACATGGCATTGAGCGTGTTATAGTGTTTGTGATATTAATCTAGAAAACCCATGTTTCTCACATGGTCAATTGAATGTTGCATAAGGCCCTCCCGTGATGGAAAACCATCAGATTCGTTTGTCTATGTGCCAGGTAATCAAACAAAAAACATCGTATATCACACAGCACTACAATGAAAATAAAACTTTTGATAAGATTGAAAAGATTTTTGGTAATAGCTTGATTGACAATAAAAGGATTACTTACTTTTAAATGCGTACTAAACGTTGAAGTAAATATGTTTTTAATAAAATACTTAATGCGGTTCACATTATACATCTCTTACCAAGTTTCAACAGTATACGAGTAGTTCTTATAGTTTCGAAAAAAGTGGCTGTGACATACGGATGGACAGATAGACATACATGACGAACCCATAAGGGTTCAGTTAGTACCTACGTTTTACGGAACCCTAAAAATGGATCTTCGAAATGTATGTACGCTCATAACTTTTCAATGACCAAACCAAATAGATTCTTTCTTTGTTTTATGTATTTGTTATTGTCGGGACAAGATTTATACAATAGAAAATTTAGAAAATGTAGACGAAAAATATATGGTGGTACGAAGTTCACCGGGTCAGCTAGTAATAAATAAAAATATTGTACCCGTATTTTTTCTTATGTTTCACAAACAAAAAATGACGAAGATTCAGTGCTTAGAAGTTTCGCGTGACGTCACATACGGGTACGATTTGTATCCACAACTGACGTCACAACCCCCCACTCTGGAAGTTCGATGATCTATATCATTGTCGGTTTTTAATAATTTGAAAAAACAAAAAATATAATATGTTTCATGTGTTTCTCCATGATCTAATAATGAATAGCTGACGGACTAATCAGAATGGTTTGTTTTGACCCAGTCCGATACTCCATTAACTATTATAAAAATAAAAGTACGTATACTCACCTGTGTAATTTCGATTATATTACAATTAAAAATACATACATTTTTGGTGTTCTAATAATACGTACGGTGTACTAAAATCACGTTTAATAGAATACGTGATTTTCGTACACCGCCACAGCCACTTTTTGTTTCCAAGTATCAATAACATTGAGTAAAATTTTGCAAAATGACTTGTTCCATTTCCAAATCCCGGAGACAAGAGTCACGCACACACGCGAGTCTGCGTTGTGTGGTGTGTGTCACTAATTGCCGCGTCCGGCGGAAGTGGCCAGTTCCGAACCGGCGTCAGGTGACGCGGCGCACCTGTGTGCCGTTGACCACTCACACAAGCGCAAGCTACGTACTCACACGGGACACAAGAGGTCCTGGACATTCAGGAAGACAAGTCGGTGAAACGGTAACGAGCTATTTACAACATTTTTATCTTATCCAATTTTTTAGGACATGTACATCATAGTTTAAAATACCAGTTTCTTGTATACAGTGGACAATTGAGTTGCTGTTATAAAAGAACCATACAGTTCAAATAAGATTTTGCAGGTTGATCTCGTGGTTTCTGTTGTACAGCACTCTGCTTTCCTGCACCCAAATGGTTTATGGCAGTCAGACGACGGTAACGTCCTAATATATTCGTAACGCTAATTCTATGGACATCGTGGCCTAAAGTAAGCTAAATGCGTGCGTACGTTCGCCGCTTGCAATCTTCCGGGCATCCAGAAAAATGGTAGCACCGGTGTAGAGATAACTGCAGAAAGCGAACATCGAATACATGTGTATTCGCCTGGCTTCTGCGTTTGATTTCCCCCAGTTTGCCCAATGGGATACTGGGGGAAATCAAAGAGTGTGAGTTTCAATAAACTGCAGGGCCCTGGAGTACAGGAGCGAAGGAGCTGGTGGCTAATCTGAGACACCGCTTGAGGGAGAAGAGAAGCAATCCTCGAGCGGTTTAGTTATTGACAAAACAAATATATTAGGCTATACAGAAGGTAAACGCAACGAGTGTTTTAGAAACATTTGTTTCAAGCAGATGTCACTGTGCATAAGTCTCTTCGAGCTCATGTGAGTTATCAGCTCTTATCACCACATTCGAGAAAATATAGAGGGTTATTAGACAACTAGCTAAACCTAGTGGTGTAACAACCAAAGTGGTTGTTAAACCACTACATTTTACAGAATAACAAGTAACTAAATTTTACAGATAACAAATAATCCAGGTAAATGTACTTACCACGTTTTTAATTTCATTCAAATTCGTTCAGCAGTTATATATTACTACCTACTTGAGAACAAACATACACATAAACTTATATCTATATTTATTTAGTGTGACATTCGATAAAAGTGATACACCGTCGAACAGTCGTTCGACGAAGCCGTCTAGACGGGGCAATCGTGCGGGTCGTGCGAGGTGGGACGCGGGAAGCGCGCTCCTGCATTGCCCACATTACAATGTTAGTATTGCAGGAGCGTCGCTCAGGGCTGACGTCTTCCGTATGTTTTAATTTTATTTTGGTGACACATTTATAAAATTGCGACAACCCTACCCGTGTCTAGACATTATCGGCGTTTCTCCCAAGATCAAAGGCGTAGAACTACTGGTAGTATTTCTTTATACTGTGGTAGTAGGTACTACCATTCACAAATTCCCCGTAACCATTGAAACTGATCATCGTCAAAGTTTTCCACACAACTGTACATTATTTACAATGGGACTTAAATGGATTTGTGTGCGTGTATTGTAAACGTCAAGATACATGTGTGCGGTGACCAATTACTGTCTGATTCTGTGATTAACAACAATTAACTATTCTATTGTAAATCACTAAAACGTACGTAGGTCATTAATCAATTATGCATTGATTAAGATTGAAATTAAATGAATTGGCACTTACCCGCCAGTGCCGAGCTGAACACTCCAAATTTACCCAAAACTTGCCCTAGCCTAAATCCTGTAAAATTTACGAGTAAGTACACTCAAATCTTTTCACCGCGTCAATTTTTTTTTTTACCTTTCTAAAACTATACCTATAGGTATTTGCATATTTTTGACAGAATTTAAATACCACACCATGGACGTATAAAAAAGTCAGACGTAGTCTCGCTAAACCAAAAACTGTGTCACAAGAGTCGGCCACATTTGCACGTGTGCGTTGTCAGGTTGTCACTGATAGGCTGACACGCACACATATACACAAATTGCGCGTGTAATGACCCACTGATGTGTGCGCGTCAGCCTGTATGTGACAGCGCACACGTGCATATTATGTGGCCGACTCTTGTGACACAGTTTTTGTTTTAGCAAGACTACGTCCGACTTTTTTATACGTCCATATACCACAAACAGAAAAAAACAGTTTAAAAAACATACAACCTCAACTTTTTCGAAGTCGGTCAAAGCAGTGTAAAATTGCACAATAGTCTCAGAAATGCACTTAAAATCGGTTGAGCGAATCACAACGTTACGATCTTTATGCATTAATGTAGTAAAAAGGAAAAAGGAAATTACCTGTTACTTAAGGGTAATTATCATATTACATTTTGCATATTAGACTCGTTATGCAACTTCAATCGTTGGACTTACGTTCGATAAATACCGTTTAGAATTCTGCATATTTATTCATGTTGGCAAGGGTATTTACGCCTCAATAGTCAGTTCTAGTTTTTCGTCATTGTGTACCTATTCTAGGGAATTGATACTTTATGGTTTTCGTACCTCAATAAATACTTTTTTTTTTAAGTACAGAGTGACGAGACGAGCAGGACATGTGCCTGATGGTAAGCAACATGCCTGCCACATAACAGGACAGTGACACGCAGCTATTCGAGCATGAAGAGCCCAAATCATTACCTAGCACCGCACTGCGCTCGTCACCCAGAGATCTAAGTTGTTATATCTCTAAGCCCTGTAATTTCTCTGGAAACATTGCCCTTCAAACTGGAACACAGTAATGTTTGTACATTGCTGCTTGGCGGTAGAATAACTGGCAAAGGTGTGGTACTTCCCCAGGCGGACTCTGCTAAGAGTCCTATCACTACTAATACTTAAATAAATAAACATTGGTGGACATTTCACACACAACGCCATCTAACCAAAACTAAGCAAAGCTTGTACTGTGTGAGGCAGATCGGTGAAATAATACTTTTAGACCAAGAGCCCATGCACCCCAGACCTTCGTTATTTTATAAAAGCTGAACGTTTGTCAGAGTATGCTCCCAACACAGTTAAGAACGATGGCCCATGATGAAGTTTGGATCATCCTGGCTTTGGCAGATAAACGGTACTAAAGGTGTACCGATCTAAATTTGTCAAATTATAAAGTCTGATATTTTGGTAATACCTTCAGAATATTATTAAAAATTACACCAATAATTGCTAGACACTTAACATCGTGGTAAGCACTTGCCAGACACCCATGTTGTGTTAATGTTCATGCAATTGTAATTCTACTTGCGCCATAATATGCGCGCTTATTTTTAAACATAATATTTGGGTAACAATTAGCAGCCTAATTATCATAAGCAGCCCACTAAAAGTTCCCACTGCTGGGACTTGGGGCCTTAATACCATTTATTTGCCAAAGCCAGGATGACCCAAACTTCATAATGGTCCATCGTTCTTACCTGTGTTAGGAGCATGCGCTGACAAGTTTTCAGCTTTTATAAAATAACGAAGGTATGGGGTTCACGGGGTCTTGTTCTATTTTATAGCTTTATATACATACTTATCTTATTATGCATAAAAAACACCCAGGCACAGTCCAAATGTTTGTGTTCATCACACAAAATAAATATTTGCAGTGGATGGGAACCGAACCCACGACCTACGGCTTCGCAGGCAGACTTACTACCAACTAAGACACGAGGCTACCTAAATAAGGCCCAAGCGGCACACTTTATGTTCCCACAGCCGGGATGTTGATGATGATGACGCGTGTCCCTGAAATAGCGACAATATACTAGGTAAACTCGAAATTCGGAGAGAACACAACAAAATCTATACAATTACCAGTTTTCAAAATCTCGAAAAACTTTCCAAATTTAATTTAATTTACCAAATTACTGTATTAATAGTAGGTACTGTTTTCCATTCCGCTTTTAAAATATTCTACGGGTACGATTGTTATTTAGCATCAAAAACGTGCATATAAATTTCACTGAGCGACATTTAGATAACGGCAGTAAGCAGGAGCAGTATTGCTGGCAGTTTTGTACTCTCCAAAATAATTGTCCATAAATTTTAAAATCGAAGTCAGCTGACTAACATTCGTAATGCAAACATTAATTCCGGCGAGTCGCTGGGTAATTATGTTACGACCATCGTAATGGAGTATTTAGTCTTGCAGTCGCACCAGACGCCCTCATGCATGACTTTCAATTTGCGGAAGAATTAGGCTGGGGGCACACTTGGATATATGTTGCTCGACACTTTTGTGTCACTTTCGATCGTTACGAAGAATTACACTTCTTTTCACAAGTCTTAAATTAGCTTTCGAATAGTAAAGTTTTAAGTCACTTGACAATTTTAACGATATTTTGAACACGTTTATTTATCAGCGTAGGCATCGATATAAATCAATGGATGTGCCCTCCCAAACTTTAGGCGCACTGAATTATGTTATCGTTGGGAAGAGTAAGCTCACTCTTTTCGTTTTAGCCGATTGTAGGAAATGGTCAAGGAGATTGGTAGTTGTAAACCACTCACGCTACACATAGAGACTCAATTTGTTAACAATTTCAAGGTGCTCCGGGCACATCTTTTGATTTATATTGATGAGCGTAGGTAAATAAAATTTTGAGCTTTCATGCCTAATTTTCACATACATGATTCAAAACTTAATGTAGATGAACTACCATAAATATTGTTGCACCTTTCTGCAACACCTTGGATATGATGTAGTAGGATGCCAGCCTGTCAAATTTTTGAGCAAAACGCAAATCAGTAAAAAAGTAGGTATTGGTAGGTCAAGCAAACTCAAAAAGACGGAATTAGCTTATGTCAGATGTCGTTATTTTCCGGATAAATGAGTAGAAATATTTATGAAGAACACATCTATTTATTTATACTGCAAAACTGTGTGTTAACTAGTGCAGGCCATGTTTTGTTTAGAGCTTTAATACCAAGCATAGATACGCGTGCAAGTCCTTTTCAGAAGACAATTATTAAAATTCAAGTTAAGAATTGGAGTTTCAATCAATTAGAGGTACAGTCACAAAACAAAATACGCTTCGCAACAACCTTTGCCAACAATTCTCCCGGTGTGTCACCATCATTTCGAAATCGAGAAATGTCGTGAGCTAATGTGTCGACTGGGCGCCGGGAATGCTCGCCATTTTATTTTTTCACCCCCATAATTACGTAATTAGTGACGATGAATTGGAGGAGCGTTTTTATTGTGGAGCCTTTTGTCCGCGGTCGTTGCGCCTGCGCCGAGGCTTGTAACAGCTGTATGGTATGCCATTCGTCGTGTTCGGGAAGGTGTACACCGTGTTATGTTTATATTTTAATCATTTTAGATAAAACTACTTTTAATCCTACTAACATTGTAAATGAGAACACTTCAATGTTTGGGTGTTCGTTGCTCAATCACGTCGGAATGGCTGAATGGATGGGGATGAAATTTGACACCCAAAATATAGCCTGGAATAGTAAATAAGCTACGTTTTATCCCGGGGAACAAACGGGAATGGAAACTAACAGGACAAAACCTAATTTCGATAAAAAAAATATAGGTTTCCGAAGGCAAACGCGAGTAGAGCAAATATAAGCCTAATTTTAAATGGGCGTATTCTTTGTTAATTGAAAAAATGTTTAGAAAACGTCGGTTTAAATCAACTTTATCCAACAGTCGACAAAATTTTATTAAGTTTAAAAAAAACGGGCCAAGGCGCCTGTTTTAAATGTTTATGAACAAGACCAATAAGTACCAACGATACAAAACGTTTCACGTAGTTACATTGACTAGTTAAAGCAATTTACACTTCGAAAAGCTATAAACAGAACATCAGAACAATGCGGTTACCAACAAATCGTGGAATGCCAAAGTAATTCCACAGCTAGACTAGAATCATCGATTTATGCGCGTCATGGACTCAGATCGAATTAAATTTGTACTAACCGTTGATGGGAGAATTTTATATACCTATATATCCCACTATATCCTACTATAATCCTACTAATATTATAAATGTCAAAGTATGGATGTTTGGATATTTGGATGTTTGGATGTTTGTTGCTCTATCACGTCCTAACGTATAAACGGATCGGGCTGAAATTTGGAACACAGATAGATTATAGACTGGAAGAACACATAGGCTACTTTTTATCCCGGAAAAACAACGGGAACAACGGGAACGGGAACTACGCGGGTTACACCGCGGGGCGCTGCTAGTATAATATTATAAATGTCAAAGTATGGGTGTTTGGATGTTTGTTGCTCAATCACGCCGTAACGTATGAACGGATCAGGCTAAAATTTGGAATACAGTTAGATTATAGTCTGGAAGAACACAGGCTTTTTATCCCGGGAAAATAACGGGAACAACGGGAACGGGAACTACGCGGGTAAAACCGCGGGGCACTGCTAGTTATATCTAATATTAAGTTCTTTGATTTTATGAAACATAGCATAAGTATAACCAGCCCACTAAATTTTCCCACTTCTGGGACTCAAGGCCTTCTCTCATAAAGTCAGAGTCGGGCCACTATCCATCTCAGGTCTAGCACAAGTTTGCGGACGTATGACTCCGAAAGATTTTGGGAAAATGTCGTTTTTCTCGCGATATTTTCCTTCACGGTGATAGCTAGTAATGGCGACAAACCACATCTACACACATCGAGATTCGAAGCAACGACCCACAATTGTGTATCGGAAGTTCTCGCCACTTCTAGTAATAAAATGTGTGGAAATAGCTGACTTTGTGATTTTAGGCTAAAATTCTTGGTAGAGGTTTTTTCATTATGATAAAGTTAATCTTCACTAATAATAATAATCTTGATTGTCAATAGCACGTGCTAGGCAACTAGTCACTTGGCCACCACGGTTTACACGGCTAAAAACACAAGTAGGTATTATTTTTGTCTTAGTGTATGTGCTTTATTCCTAGTAAGTAGTTAGTAAGGCACTGCCCGCTTAAAACAATATTTTAAATAAAAAATGTTGTATGTTTGTGCTCAATCACGTGGCAAAAATCAACGGCAACTCAAGCATACTAAACCTTTAATTATTAAAAAAAATGGCAGTCATAGGAACTGCCGATAGAAGTGATAACTTATAACTCAGAATTTGATAGCTCACTTTAGAAACTATGCGGGTGAAACCGGACCATGGCCATCTAGAAATACTGACGTATTTTTAGATGGCCATGATCCCGAGTTCACCCGAAAATTTATTATCATTCCCGCGCTAGAATTCACAGGCCACGAAAAATCTGTCTGCGGCGCGCCAAAAGAAGGTTTCACTTTAAAAAAAACTGAGATTATCAACACATAAAGTAACCTTTCACATAGTACGCGTTTTGCTAGATCGCTGGCTCGTCCAGTAGTTGCAATATAGGCACTAAACTGCGCGGTTTGTGCGGCTCTATTGCGTGCGTCTCACCACGGACAATCGGTCGCAAATTGCTCGTTGATTGCTCACGGCGTTTATCAATATTGCAGCCGCCATTACCCGCTCCACGCTAGCCGTAGATTGAGTTATTGTGGAATACAGTGACAAGTTCGCTACCTATACTGATATTAAAAGCGTTACAGGACTTAGTCGTGGTCGAAGTATTTAAAAGACATGAAAATGGAACGTCTTCAATTGTTTTATTGTTGAAAATAGTAAAAAATAGAGCATCAGCACACTCGGCGATTCCGAGTTTGCTTCTAAACCATTTCTAAAGGCCTGTTTTCATTTTGATTAGTGCGAGTGCGATTGGGAGTGCGAGTGAGAAATCGCGAATAATTACTATGCACTCGCAATAATCAATCGGTGTCCACACGTGTTTGCTACTAATCACTCAACACCTGCACTACTCTCTCGCAATCACACTAATCAAAATGAAAACAGGCCTTTAAGTACATACTTCCTGAAGTTTCGGCAACAACGGGTGTGGTCAGGTGAGCACTGAAAAATTGACTGGCCTTGTGGCTTAGTGGCTAGTAACTCTGCCTGCGAAGTCGAGGGTCCTGTGTTCGATTCCCACCCAGTGCAAATATTTGTGTGATGAATTCAAATATTTGTACTGTGTCTGGGTGTGTTCTATGTATAATTAGTTTGTGTTTAAAACTATATAAGTACTATATCAGCTATCTAGCTTCTTTAGTACCTACAAGCTTTGCTTAATTTGAGGTCAAATGGTGTTGTGTGTGAATTGTCCACCAATATTTATTTGTTTATTTATTCTTAATTGCTGGCTATACCTTTCGAGGACCGGTGTCATTCGCCAACCCACACTTGGCCAGCGTGAGTTAAGGCCTAGAATTTATCCGTGCGAAAGAAAGCTCTATGTCCCAACAGTAGCAAGGTCTCGTTAATGTCAAAAATAAGACACATGAATAACACAAATCCGCGTTAGTTAAATACTAGCGGTCCAGACTTTGCCCATGGTACACATAAAATATCTTTTTAAAATATCCTATAGTACCTACTCAGGAATTACGGACCAATTAATTATGGTGAAAAAATGATTGAAATCGGTCCAGTAGCTCCTGAGATTAGTGTTCAAACAAATAAGCACGTCAAACAAGTAAACAGTACAGTAATTATTATATTAAACACTAGCGGCCCGTTCCGGCTTCGCTCGGATAATAACCTAGATATCAACTGCAGCGCCATCTGCCGGGCTGGCTTGAGAATCTAAACCATCCCTGGCAACCCTAAACTTTAATAATAAAAACAAATGTTTATTTTTGTAAAACAATTTTAGATTTGCCATAAGCTCCGGGAAATTTTAATCCAAATAGAATGAAAAACATTTACAAAAAATACGATAATAGGTAATTAATCAGTTATCGAGCGGGATGAAAAATGATTAAATTACTAAAATGGCTTTTGAAAATAGAGGCTAAAAGAGTAAAAATGTAGGGTTGTATGTATTTTTAATGCCACATTATAAAAAAAAACAAAACATTTTGTCCAAAAATTAAAAAATAATTAGGGGTGAACAACCCTTATCACTTAGGGGTATAAAAAATAGATAGTAGCCGATTCTCAGACCTACTGAATATTCATTTAAAATTTGGTAAAAATCAGTAAATAAGTTTCGGAGGAGTAAGGTAACTAACATTGTGACACGAGAATTTTATAAATATATGTATAAGACTAGCTTTTACCCGCGAAATATTGAGGTAACTGAGTACTTAATTGTACACCCATACAAATGTATATTTACTAAAAACAGCTTATTTATATTAAAACATTTTTGTGCAATTTCATCAAAATCAGTTCAGCGTTAAAGCATGACCGACAATCAGACAGTTACTTTCACATTTATAACATAAAATAGTATGGATTTCTAGATTCTAGTTCCAAAATTTAACGGTTTTTATCTTCATTGACGTACTTCCATGTGATAAAGTTCACATGGAACCATGGATGGATTCCTCATTTTCACCCCTTCAACTCTTTTTCCGAGATAAAAAATCGCCCTTGTCCTTTCCTGAGTCTAGTCCATCTGTGTAACAAATTACATCAAAATCGGTTCAGTGCTTTAGACGTTAAAGCGTGACAGACAGACTTACCTACTTTCATATTTTTAATATTAGTACCTATACTAGGTATCGAGTGTTGTAAAATTTCATAGTTTTATCTTCAACAATGAGCAATGATGAACTTCCATATACACTTTCATTCCTCATTTCAACCCCTATTTCATCTCCGTACAGTTCGAAATTACCATATTGCTAGAACAAACATTTATTTGCTTTGCGTCGTCAAGTTGCGAAGTTTCATGCTTTTATCTTCAACAATTACGAACTTCCAAATAAACTGTCATCCCCCATTTTAACCCCTATTTCATCCCTGTATAGTTCAAAATTACAAAATTGCTAGAACAAATATATATGGGCTTCACGTCAAGTTTCTAGATACGAAGTTTCATGGTTTCAACAATTATGAAGTTCAATGGTATGGCAGTTTCATGGTATTAACTTTGAAAATTACGGAATTTTCATACAACCGTCCATCCCTTGTTTTACCCTCTTAGGGGTTGAATTTCGCAAAATCCCGTCTTAGCGAGCGCCTATGTGATAAAATACACCTCCATGCGAAATTTCAGACTCCTAGCATTTGTAGTTTTTGAGATACGGTGATGAGTGACCTTTCGCTTTTATATATTTAGATTACCTAGATGAAAAAATTATGTAAAGCTACAGCTACAGCACTGGGCTGCAGTCAAATTGGGTGTTACACACACTACCATATATACACGCATAAATAAGTACTCTTTTGTTTATTATTGTAGTCTGTGGTCGAATTGAAAATAGATTAATGTTGCTTTATGGTCAAATTTCGACCACTTTGTGACCACCAGTAAACTATAACAAGGTAAATATACATAAATATATGTAGATAACAAATAAATATACTAACGTGTGTAATTGACTAGCGAGCGTAGGTAGGGTCGAGCTAGGGACTGAGGCGACCTCGGATTTTCTTATTCTACAATACTTCGAGATTCGAGATATCTTATTGTTAATGGCAGAAGATATGTTGGGCAACAGTTTCAACACTTTTTTCCTTTACTAACTTGTACAATTAAATTACAAAAGTTTTTACTATTCATTAATACTCTACCCTGAAAACGACCTCGACGTACTAATCTCCATATTACGCTGCCCAATGAAGGCCGATTGGTGACGCATTATTCAAAAGCTTATCACTAACCTTTGACAGGCAATTGATGAAAAATTGGTCGCTTCGAAAATTCCGTTAACGCTTTTGTTATCTAATACAAATTAGTTTGTCATTAATTAAGTGAAATGTTGTAAAAACTACATTAGAGCAATAACCATGATCTGTTATAATCAATAATTACAAAACTATATTATCTAGATACGGAACTAATCGGCTGCAGCACCACAAACTTAACCACCAACTGGTAACATGGTAGAACTAAAAAATTGTAAAGGCTACAACCTATTTTGTTTTGCAAAAAGAACAGTAAGGGTATCTCGTACACTACAGATAACCTTGTCAAATGTAGTTCGTCAGTCAATGGAACCCAGCAGGCCGTCACAATGCGGGGTCATCAACAATAAGACCACATTTACCGATGTGTCGAAAGACTATTCAAAATCGACACCGAAAAAAAATATCGATTTCCGTAAATAAGCGAGTGTGGCACATTTATTATAATGATGAATGGTGCCATCGGTTGTTGGCCGCATCGATACGGCGTATCGAATCGACCAACGCTCGCCACTTCACTACCGTTCTCGGTTATTGATTCCTAATTGAAAAGGAATACAACACTATCCTGCAATAAATAACTTATAAACTGGGGCGTTTGTCTTCATTTTATTACGCAGTCTGTGGCAGTAAATCATACTTTGACTCTTCATAAGCTTAAGAGTTTGTAATCGGGACATGCGTATCAGATTTATATCAGGTTATTGTAATCATCGCCTATTTATTATAGTTTATCGTTTATTGAATAAGCTATAAATCTAAGAAATAAGAAATATTAATCGATACGGTATTACTAGTATTCCGTTATTTACATTTTTCGTAAATATATTTATATTTTTTTGTAAATTTATGTAATCGATCTAAGTATTTATGAAACATTTTTCACAACTATCAAATTTTATAATAATCTTCCTTCTAAACTAAAATTGTTGAATGGGTCTACATTCAAAAGAGAATTAAAAAAATGGCTCCTAACTAAGGCATTTTACGATTTAAAAGAGTATTTTAACGACGGGACAAATTACTACATACAACTATTTTAATTTGTGACTGATAAAAATAAATGTTTGTTATCGAAAACAGAATTACAAGATACTCATAGTACTACCTATGTCAACTTGTTAATGTTGCACGCCCGTCAAGGGTACACTGTTGTACATTTTGTATACATATTTTAAGACCTTTTTTACACAGTGTGAGCAATAAATATATTCTTATTCTTATTCATAACCATCAATAGGTTATGTTATTGAATAGGTATAGAAGGAAGAGAAAACTTAAATAAGTTAGGTACTTACTTTTGTTGTCTATCATTTTTTAGGTTATAAGTAGTTTAATTTAATTGAAGTGGAAGAATTAAATAATGTTTTTGTATGGGACTTAAAAGAGTTTGTTTTTTGTGTTCACAAGTAAGGTGAAAAATAAAAACAAACTCGGCCCCATACAAAATCAATATTCAATCTTATCACTATTACTATACCTATTACTACTCAAGATGATCCAGAATCTACCTGATACTCCAGACTGTAATTTATGTTCCAAATTTAAATCCGATTCGTTCCGTCATTCCGATGTGATTGAGCAACAAACATCCAAACTTCGACATTTGTAATACCAGCAGTGCCCTGCGGTTTCACCCTTGCAATTCCAGTTCCAATAATTTTCCCGTGATAATTTCAGCACGATTCGTTCAGACGTTATTGAGCAACAAACATCCACTCTTTGACATTTACTTCTATAACTAGCTGCACCGTGCATGCGTTGCTACGTCATCTATCGAAAATTGATGGTACCAATTAAATTTTGAACAAATTCGGTTACCTGGGTTACCTTAGGTTCCAATGACGCTACCTTTAAAAGATAGACATGCTGTCACACAACAAAAGCTCGCAAAAAGCAATATAGGTATTTTCCCGTTTTTGACATTTTTTAAATTAGAATAAATATTAGTTGGGCTACTTATATTAAAATTACCTAATCGTGGAAGTCGTGAACGAGTGCAGCTACCTAGCCGCTCTCACGGGGTCACACATAAATATCTAATGAGAAATACTGCGCAAGAAAATGATATCGATATCAATCCGATATTCGTTCCTTAGCTCGCAATCACGAAAACAAATTTGCGTTCATTTCCTTTCCCTCGGAACAAACGTAGAGGGAATCCGGTGAAGTAATATTAGTTTGGGAGACATTATCCTGCCATATTACGATACAACACCTGAAAAATTATTCTGAAAAACGAAGTAGTCTTAGATTAAGGGTCTGATATCCATACTAATATTATAAACTCGAAAGTATGTGTTAAATTAATGTTTATCTCACACTCTTCCACACAAAAACTACTGAAGGCAAATGGATTAAATTCGGTTCAGAAATAGATAATAGTCTCAAATAATATATAGGATATTTTTTATCTCGGGGAAATAATGGGATCAGAAACTATGGTGGTTAAAGTGAAGGGCGCTGATATGCATATGTATGACACCGTAAAATTACCCAATTTCCCTTCAGAATATGTATATTGCATTTTAGTTTTCATCAGAAATTTCTAAACATTCTTAATTATCATCATAATACCTTATTAAATATTATGTAGAAGCATTCAATTATTATCTTATTTTTTTTATAAATAAGATAATAATCTGGGCATCTACTTGCATCAGACAGACATGTGAAAGTGATATCATAAAAACAAACGTTGTTTTCCGCAACCACACAAAAAAATCAAGAAACACTGGATTCAAATCAAAACTTAAGTACTATGAAACAAAAAGTTTTTTTTGCACTTGTAAATAACTTATACGAGTATACGATCACAGATGACGTCTACTACTTACACAAGTTAGGGATAAGGGCTATCGTACAAGTAGCTACAGCCTTACACTAAGTACATCCAACTCACGAGTATTTCATGAGTAGATAGATCACACTATCCCTAATAAAATGCCTTTTATACCGTAATAGATATGCTAGAAGGTAGACCTACTAACAAAATTATTTACAGCTTTCTTTCTCCTTCGGTCTCTATTTCGAAATTAAATAGATAAGAATAAATAGCGAGGACCGTAGCGGTCATTTAAGATAAACTGCTATAGTCTCTAATAGCAAGAACATGAGATGTGTTCTTATAGAACTCCCCCGGGCAATCGTCTCAGACAACCGTAAACAAAACTACCAAGATCTCCTCGACTATGTCTTTTATAAGGCGGTGAATCGTAATGGAAACCATTTCTCATCAATTTTCTAAATAAAGGTGAACAGAAGCCCGCGCCCGCGCCTCGAAGCCACGCAACAAAGCGCGGCGCGCACGACATAGATTGGCCTGAATTATCGCTTTACCGCAGAACACAATCTAGTCTGCACACGAGATCATAGTTTTATTACGTACACTAATATATTATTACCGTGAGAATGTTTAAAGCAGATTCCATTAGCGAATGTATACGAATGAATGGAGTCCTGAAATGAAATAGCTGTAATTTTACAATTTACAGCAGCACACATTGTTTTACAGACCTATGGTCCATCCAAACTGTTTAGATAATTTGAAATAATGTTATCTCAAACTGAGAAAACTATTTCAAAGTCTTGGCCGAAAAATTGCTAGCTTATCGGTTTTTATCGGATACACTTCGGAGAGTGTGCAACTGATCTGCATGATCTAATACCACCTAGCCCTTTTTTCTATCGGATTCTCGTAGCTCGAAGAAGCGGCATCGTTTCATGGTTGATGTACCAAAGACACGAACGAAGAGGTTTGACTCTACTTTTGTGATAAGAACGCCTAGACTGTGGAATGAGTTGAAATGAGAAAAGCTATAAATGTTAAAAAAAACTTTTTTTTTTTCAAATAGATTAAAAAAATCCTATATCGCACGTTATTTGAGTTTGCTTACTCACAGTCCAATTTCTGAACCTTTTATTTTTTTTGTATAATAGTTATTCCAAACATTACAAATGGTTTTTTTTTAGAACAGACCTATAGTAGCTAGCGGTGGGTGCCTCTACTATCTATCGGACTTTGGGGTTCATTACAAATGCGAAAGTTTGCGAGTTTAGATGTTTGGATGTTCGTCGCTCAACACGTCGGAACAATTGAACGAATCGGATTGATATTTCGAACGGGAACGACACGGGTAAAACCTCGTGGTGCTGCTAGTATTCGTTATAATTATATATCTCTAAGCGCACAGAGCTTTTAGGTACTAACCCAAAGTTGCTATCCTACTAATATTATAAATGTCAATGTAGTGATGTTTGTTGCTCAATCACGTCGCAACGTATGAACGGATCGGCTTGAAATTCGGAATACAGGTAGATTTATAGTCTGCAAAAACACATTGGCTTTTTATTTCGGCAAAATAACGGGAACGGGAACTACGTGGGTAACTTTTTTTTTACTTTTTATAGGTTTACACTTGACCGCCATCTCGCCTGATGTTAAGCGACGATACGGTCCACGACGGAACGTGTTTACCTAGAAGAAACCGATTCACTCTCGATTTGAAGACACAAAGATTGTAACCAACAAGGAAAACCCACTCAGGCAACGCATTCCACAGCTTAGACGTTCTTATCACAAAAGTAGAGTCAAATCTCTTCGTTCGTGTTTTTGGAACATCAAACATCAGCATATACCTAACCTGGTATACTGCTGCACGTACCTAAAAGGAATACATCTGCAGTATACAATGAGATAAGTAAGAAATGTATTACCCACCTCGGTACAGATAGCTCTGAGTTACGTTCCGATCGGAATCAGCCTCGAGGCTCGCTGATAACCCTGGATACCAATACCTAGTTCACGGTAACTACGTTTTATCCTGATTAAACTTATTGATAAGATTTCAGTGGTTCTCTGATGAACAGAGAATTAATATATTTATGAAGTGTTTCATTTGATATAAAAATTGGTTGCCTGTAAAGTCAGTATACGGGCGAAAGTTTTACGTGACAACGACTTTGAGTGGTAAAATAATTTTACTAAAATAAACTACCTTCACATTATCACTACACAATCGTTTTACAATTAACTGGCAACGTGTAAACTTGTATGCAGGCGCCTAAGCGAATCGGCGACTCGGGCATGGTTAGCCCGCCTAAGAGCGAGAGAGACAGACATAAAAAGTGAAAGGCACGCGTCTCTCTCACTCGCTCTCATTGTGAGCGCATAACGTGAGCGGAGCGTAACGCAGTTTCTTGAAGTGTCACCCGGCAAACCAATTTATAAGACGTTGTCACGTCAATATCTTATGACGAACTACCATCGTCCTCGGCCCTTGGTTCCACCTATCTACAAATATTGGTATCTACATATACATTTATACCTTCAAAATTTTATCAGTTTTTTTTTCGTGAAAGAGTAACAAATATCCGAACACACTCACAAACTTTGACATTTATAATATTAGTAGGAAGTAGGATACCATAGCGAACCCGTAGTGAACCAGTGACAAAAACATCAGACTTCAAAATCGTGAGATTGCAGCTTCAAGCCTCGCATGTACCTCTGAATTCGTCATGTCCAATTTTGTCATTGTCGCCTTGGCTTTATCGGTGAAGAAAAAGATAGTGAAGAAACGTTGTTATCCACTAAACAGCACTAAGTCACCGTGGTGCGTTATAACCTCCACTCTTTTATAAGCGAAGGCACTGAGTCCCAGCAGTGGGACCATAAAGTGATCTAATTACGTTTATACAAATCTTATTACATTCACCGTTTTCCAGACAATTATTCAAAACTTAAGCGACCCAATAAACTGTAATTTTTTTTCTATGCTCTCATTAATAATAATAATAATAATAATAATAATCATTTATTTCAGAAACAGTGTTCCATATTACAAATAACAATAAAATCCTATATTGTGTCCTATACTTTTTTTATATAAGCCATAGAGAAATAAGCGAAGGGCCACCTGATGACGATAGTCACCGTTGTCTATGGACACTGCAATAAGAGTATCTACAATACCTAGTCTGTGGCAATATCATAAATATTTCCTTTTGCATTGCCAGTTTTTTAAGACTAAAATAAAATGAACTTGACAGTCATATAAGTAAGAGTTTTGACGTGATAACGTCTTATAATTCGATGAAGCCGGCTGCACGCCCACAAAACATGACGTCATGTACCGTTACCGTCGGTCGTTACCTCGCCGCATGTTTGTTACAGTTGTATTAATTATTTCGACCAGTAGTTCAAGCGGGGATGTAGCTCAGTGGTAGAGCGTTCGCTTTGCATGTGAAATGCCCCGGGTTCGATCCCCGGCATCTAAAAGCTTTTTTGCATTGTTTTGATTGAAAATGACTAAATTCTACTGATTACTTTTTACATACAAATCTATTAAACAAATGAAATTAAAATTTTCTTTTGAAAAATGCTACCATTCCATCAGTATTTTCTTAAGACGTTGTCACGTTCTATCGTCAGTAAACCGACTTTACAGACAAACATTTTTTTTTATAACATAAGTACCGTACAAACAAACAATTTACGTCACATTTCATTATTTTTCTACTTATAAAAGGAACAAATAAATAACAGTAATTTTACTCGGCGGGGCAATCAAAATGTCGCATTACAAAACCGCCAAATTGGGTGAAAGTGTGACGTTAATTCGGCACATGACAAATTGCCGTTATTTTTAGCCTAATATTTACCAAATGAACAATGAGCTCCAAATCAAATGGCGAAGAAACGCAGTAATACTTATAACGTAATATTTAACGCATTTCGTTGTTTCATCACGCAAGCTCATTAATTTTCGGAAAAATGGAAACAAATCCGAGGATGTCTTTTTTGAAGTGAAAACTTCTTTAGGCGCGCCTAGACAGATTTTTCGTGGGCTGTGAATTGAATTCATTCGTCACGCTCGGGTATGATAAGAAACCTTCGGGTAAACTCGGGACCATGGTTATTGGCCATCTAAAAATACGTCAGCCAATGGGAAATGCTGAAAGAGCGTGGACAGGCCATCATGGCATGTCCATCTAGAAACGCATCAGCCAATGGGAAATGCTGACGCATTTCTAGATGGCTATGCCAAGATGGCGAGGCCACGCCCTCCGGTTACACTCGTGTAGTTTCCCAGGTAAGCTATCAAATTCTGAGTTTTAAGTTTTCACTTCTATCGGCAGTTCCTATGACTGGCAATTTTTTGAAGTGAAAACTTCTTTTTTGTTTGTCACCTCAGTAAAACTACATAAAATAACAAAAAAAAAACCGCGGAAGAATTAGTGAAGCAAATATATTCTTGTATAACAGTGTACTTTTCTAGATATTGATTTTATTATATTTTGTATGCGGTATGCGAGTTTCTATTTATAAGTTTATGCATCGGATTAAAATCGACCTCAACAGTAGAGGAATACGTTTTTATAAGGCAATTTGTTTTTCAATTGTGAAAACTTCCATGGTTTTGGAAATTTGGTTATGTAGAATCATTGTTCGTCGTGCGATAGGAATGACCACCAGTGGGGGCCCCGGGGCCTCGCTCTTGCAGGGGTCTCGCGCAAAAACCCAAGAAAATAAAAAAATGGAAAAAATTATATCATATTAACTATTTTTAGTTAAAATTTTTGATTTTGATCCTTATTATTTTTATTCAGGTAAATTGAAATAAAGATAGTTAACTATTCATTCATTCAAAACATATTAGAAAAACTCATTACGTAGTAATTATAGTTCACTACCGTAATATGTAGTCCTGAGAGTTATTGCCACTGTACCTATTACAGCTGCGTAGCCTGAAAAGAGTTTTTCGAAATTTTGTAACAATGTAAAATGTAACATTTTTGAGGAATTTGATGACACAAAAATGTCAGTTTCAAAAACCGCAGCCATAAATTTTAAAATGTATCATGTCTCACCTATTCGTTAATTTTGTAAATCTTTAAATGTAAAATGTATCATTTTTGTGTACAAAGTAGTATAACTTTAGCATTTCTCATCAAATACGACAAATAGGCTCCTAAACCAAACAACCAGACTTATTTTTGCAAATACATACTTTTCACGAAGGTCAGAGGGCCTCGCAAAGACTGGCCGCCCGGGGCCTCGCAATGGGTAAAGCCGCCACTGATGACCACAAAAGGTTGTCACCGCGGTACAACTAAAAAACACAATGACTAGTAGATAATGTAGTAAGTCTATTTATGTGTATATGGCAAATTATTTTTGAAATTCATGCCGTTTTGGAATTCCTAAAATACTCGTAGATTATCGTTCAGGTTTTTTGCATGGAATTATAGTTCTGCAGAATCTTTGTTCGTGTTGCGATGGTTTACCTAATACAAAGTTTAAAGTTTACGATGTTCGACAAATGGGAAACTGAAGACCGTATTACATAGGGCGCAATTGTCGTAAAGATGGTAGTAATGTGGGTATAAATCGCGTCGTTCATGGTGCTCACGTAAGACAGAGGACATTAGGTGCATTAGGTGCGCGGGCGCAGGTGGTGCGTTCGCTACGCTACCGTGCAGTAGCCACAGATGATCGAGGCGATAGAGCTAATATAGTCGAATAAATGTTTTCAACAAACTGACTAATATTTAAATCATAACAAGCGTGAATTTTTGTTGTAATTATAATTTTGTAATGTGTCACAGTTTTTGCTTTGATTACATCTTTACAATTAAACGTGCTTTACGAAGGACACAAGTTACAGCTGGTCTAGTCGAGAGAACGGTAACACTAATCCCCTGGTTCAAATGTCTTATCGAAACCATGTGCGTAAACTCGCTAACTTAAAAACTGTGAATGAATACCTATATTATTATCATGACATGTACCTAGAGTTTTTCGAGGTCATGCATCGTCCATCATAATTTATTATTACATTGTTTATTACATTACAAACATTGTTACATAAATAAATAATGGACAAAAACGTATTCAACCCTGGCTGACTCCTGTTGAAAAAACTGGGCTACGGCCCAGTATCCAGATGGATTAAGGCTTTGACTCTCTCTCTCTCGCTCTTTGCGGGAAAAGGTCCCAAGTCCCAACAATGGGATCATTAAGTGGGCTGCTTAAGATATGCTATGCTAATAACACAAGTTTAATATTATAAAACATCAGTAATATTAAGTATAGCTTAGCTCAAGCGATCAACTCTTTGTTCCCATAAGTACCTACAGTGTTTTAAAAGTAAACATCTTATACCTTTAAACGAGCAATTCTTGTACCTATATAAATATGTATATATATATAGAATCCAAATTTCGGAAACGGCTAGAACGATTGTCATGAAATTTTGTATGCAGGGGGTTTCGGGGACAATAAATCGATCTAGCTAGGTTTTATTCTAAGAAAACGTCAATTTAAGGTGTTTAAGGGCTAATTCAGGCAATGAAAATACTCATACAATGTCATTAGAATACGATAACAAATTTCGTCGCTTTGAACAACGTCTGATTAGCGCAACCGAGAGAGACTCGCTTTAGAAGTTACGAGGCCGCGGTTCGAATCCTGCTGACCGTTACTCAATTTTCAATTTCAATTTTCTTTTTGTCCTTTTATTTTTGAGAAAAACTATTGTAAAAGTGCTCCCCCCTCTTTATAAACGTCTTAAGATGGTCGTATTTAATTTGTAGCTAAGTATTTTCTAACAAAAAAACGAAAAAAAAAATCTATTGGCGATTTATCTGCACAAGTTGTAGTGGTAGGACTCTTAGCAGAGTCCGCCTGAGGAAGTACCACACCAATAATCAATTATTCGCAATTCAAATAATAATTTAAAAAAGGAGGAGGTTCTCAATTCCGTTGTATATAATATTCTGGTACGTATCTTACGCGATAGTGGCGATAGCTCCGCTATTTTAATTTTTTTGGTACAAAACACTTAAGAGGTGACCCCATATAAATTTTATGGAAATCGGTGTGGCGGTTTCCTAATGGTCCACGTACACATTCATAGCTTCTTTTAAAATTTAGTCGTGTGTCTGAATTTTATTTTCAATTGAAGGTATTTTTTTACTTTAATAGATTTACACTTGACCGCCATCTCGCCTGTTGTTAAGCGACGATGCGGTCTACCTAGCGTGTTTACCTAGAAAAAAAACCGAATCACTCTAGATTTGAAGACACATAGGTTGTAGCCATCGGGAAAAACCCACTCAGGCAACGTATTTCCATAGCCTAGACGTTCTTATCACAAAAATAGAGTCAAATCTCTTCGTTCGTGTCTTTGAAACATCAACCATGAAATGATGTCGCTTTATCGAGCTACGAACATTCCGATAGAAAAAAGGACAATGTGGGATAAGATCATGCAAATCAGTCGCACTCTCGCCGAAATGTATACGATAAAAAACCGATAGGCTAGCAACTTTTCGGCGATGTTCAAGACTTTGAAGTCTTTTTCGCACACAAGAGTGTCGTTGCCTATGAGCGTTTGGTGATACTTAGCCGATCCATCCCAAAGGTGCGAACAGTACTCCATACAGGAGCGAATCTGTGCTTGATAAAAAATATAAGTTACAATAAATACTTGTAACTTAATGTTTCTAAACAAACTAACTGACACAGCAACAGTAAACCTACTTAACAATAGATGGCGCTGTTAAACAAGACTCGAAGATGCTTTATTGAAAAAATATCCCGTTTAATTTTTTTATGTTATTCCAGCAAGATTAAATAAAGAAAATTATTGTGTGACCCACTCCGGCTTTGCACGGGTGCAATGCTGGTAAAAATGTCCCATTGCATTGCATATTAAATCTGTAATATCCTCGAAAGCATTCATTTAAATTACATGATGTGCCTAAGGCCTATATTAATCTATATGAAATGCACAATGAACCTATCTAAGTTAAGTACTCAATTGAATAATGCGAGTATTTTACAAATATCAAAACGAACTTTGTTTTAAAGCTAAGCTAAAATACCCAATGTAAAAACGATTGTAACTTAATTAGGTGGCCAGTAATGATTTCAGAGTTGCCTAATTTGGGTAGGAATTTAGGTAGGTATAGTGTCAACTTTGGGTGTAATATAATAATGCCTTTATTTTCCGTAAATGTGTATAACCAACCATTCACTGTAACACGAAGTCAACAAACGGCGGCACTCATCACTGCATCTACCTATTGACCAAAATTAATAGCTCAATCAAAAGCGATAAAAAATCACGGAAACTCATCAAATAGTATTTCCCCCATTTTTTCGTAGCATTACCAAATACGTCGCGCCGTTTCACCTCTATGACCACTCAAATCGAATTAAAAGACCATTACACCACGATATATGGCTTCCATGTACGGTCAAACAGAAAAAAATAAGGTAGCAACTTCCTTTAAAAACGACGCCGCCAGTAATCATCGAATATTCCCGCTCTTCCATATCTAAGTACGAGTTTATAGCGGCGTTATCATCGGCGTATAATGAGTTATGCGGCTATTTTGTTCGTTTTGTGTCCATCAGTACCTCGAAAGGCGTCATCCATCATCTCGCGCGACTAATTGCCTGCTACCTCGCTTCTCTCTTATCCTTTTAATTCGTCCTCTGGATGGAGAACGGAGGTCAGCCCTCTCTGATAATTGCCTGCCAGATACCCGCCTGATTGCAGATTTAAAACGTGAACAAAAAGAATGTACATTAACTCATGTTAAGCTCGCTAATGTGTTTTACATAAAATGTGCTCGTATAGTTTTTGCACTACACTTAAGACTCTTATACAAATAGTTTCATGAACAACATTTTGTTATAGCGGAAATGGAACCGTTTTTAAATTCCCATGCTCGAATATCGAATAGCAATAAAACGACAGAAATCAAATAAAAGTATCCATTAAGAAACGAAAAAATAACCCGTAATTCAACAAATATGAGCACTTAATGCAATACAAGAATCGTGCTCGAGCAATTCGTAGGCAGACCACTCGATCATGGCGGGGCTAGTCACGAGATCCGGCAAATAAAAGTGAGGACAGACTCTATCAAAGGGGTGATCGCTAACCTGTGCTACACTCGCGCGCTTTCCTGCGCGAATAAGAATGTCGCCGGTGAAACGATATGCTTGACAAGCACCACAAGTATGTACTGTAACTTATGATTTTTATTATGAAAATACAATTCTGATCAAGCTCAGGGGAAATTTTATATTAGTCTAATAATATTATTTATAACATATTTGCTCGTAAAGGGTCTCTTATTGGACCAATTTCTGTATCGTAATGTATCTTATTACGCACTAGTGCTGTAATGTGTAATGTAAAACGCACGGTTTCAAAATGCTCCGTCCACAGACTAGGTAGAGAGATATGCTCCGTCTAAAACGAACGGTACCTTTTTAAATCTTAGTAAAGAGTTTTTATGTCAGAAAAGTGTGGTCATCATTTTATGACTAAAATTAACTTTGAGAGGTAAAATATAATAAAGAATTATTAAATTCGTTAATTTAATTAATTTAGACCATAAATTACTTAAATTTTTCTGTAACAAAACACATAAATATTAATTTACTTTATTATTAATGGCATACAGGCTGGTTCTGTGCCGTTGCTTAAAAAAAAAGGCGCCGATGCGCGCGCATTGCTAATCTGTGATCCATAGTGATTACTTACTCTGTGCTGTGATAGAGTATATATCTCTCTACCTAGTCTGTGGCTGTGATCTGTGATCAAGTAAATATTATTCCGCGCGTTTTTTTTCGCTGTATTGTTTTTATTTGAAAATGTCGTCAGAGTTTTGTTTATTTCCTCGCAAATATGTTATAAAACGTCGTATGACATACGTGCGCTTTGATAATTACAGCCTCTGCTAATTATAGCTCTCGCCTTCGGCTCGAGCTAGCAATAAAGCCTCGGCTGTAATTATCAACTTACCGCACTTATATCATAATGTACTATTATGATCCAAAAAAAATATAACATTTATACCATTATGAACATGAGAGTGAATGGGTGCAAAGGTAAAGAAATAACCGGGAAAGTATATATGTATTGTATGACTAAGGATGTTACGTATGCAATAAGTGCTGAGATGGCGCATGATGGCGATTTACCTATTTGGTATAAGACTAAAACTCCAACTGGTACACTACCTCAAAACCTTATTGTTTAGATTGGTTTGCTTTTCATTATGAATTGTATAATTTAAGCAGCTATTAAACCAACCAGAAAAAAATCAACAGTTCCACACAATAATTCATTTTTGACTAAACAAAATGCTGAATGTTCAATGTTCAATGTTTTGTTCTTATGCGAAGTCTGTGCCACAACTCAGGTTTTAAGTAAGTTTTAAATAAAATATAAAAAATCCACAAATATTGTAGAAATAATGGTCTGAATAAGCCAAATTTGTTTTATTTAGTACTTCCAAATATGTTCATTGAGTGCATGAAACAACTCAAATCCCTCGCGCAAGACCGCTCGTGGCCAGGCAACCTCAGAGGGTCGGCGTGAGTTTATTTGCGTGGAGGGTTAGAGGGGTGGGAGGGAGCCGTGTGAGAGGCGCCGCATTAATCATTAACGCAGCCTGCCTAATGACACCACCGAAATGGGCCGCCTAGGGCTGTGCATTTATCGATAAGCTGGAACAACAGTGCAATAAAATCGTTTTCTCATGATTAAGACACGAAATTAACTTTATTTCTATTAGTAAGTACACGATTATGACCTCCGCACCCCGATGCGTAATGCTTTCAATTATTGTAATAATCAAATTTTTCATTTACGCAGAATACAGCCAAAGACTTGTAACATAAATCATAAGAAGTATGTTGTTTTCCAAACTTTGCAAACAAATTAAATATTTTAAAATTAAATGAACTATTGGAAAAAGCTTTACCTAACGGTTAAATTCCTAAACGTTTTAGTTAAAAATTTACAAGTTTCGTTTTCATTTTGTGTCATCTAAAAGTAAACAAAAATACAAAAAAACTTGTTTTTTTCGTTATCTATGTAATACAAGAATGTTAGTATGAGTATGTAAATATTATTAGTATACGTATATATTTTTTTTGGAACGAAGGTCCTTACGACAAGCTTAAAGAAGACAGGGAGTTTGATGCGCAGCCGAATGAAAAAATTGTAGGAATAAAACCGTAAGAAAAATATGTAACGGAAGTGACGCGTAAAACTACCCAAGACCAGAGCCGCCAACTTTATTTTTCAAATGATCATGCTATAAATTGTAAAATTAAGCGATTTGTTTTTTTATATTATCCGAAGGAACTTCATTCCTACCTGGCGCCCCATACCACCACATCTTTTTTTTTAGTATATATATTTAATTTGTATTTAACTGATATAACTGATAAAATTACAGACCCCAGTTTTCAAAAAGATCTAGACCACCAAAAAGTTGGAAGAGATCGCTTTCAGCTATAGGCTGCATGTAACAATAGTTTTTTTACTGTAGTTTTATGTCTTTTGATATCTTCTTATATCTTATATATCTGTTTTTGTTTTGGTGTGTACAGTATAAAAAGAGTATCTATATTTCTACCAATTCACTTCGATGTCGATATTTTCTGATCGATACGTCAACTATCAACACGTTTCACATCCCTATTCTCGATATTAGATGTCGCTATTAACTCCGCAAAACGTAATTAATCGAATAAGTTTATGATTGATATAACCAGTTTGTGGGGCGCTTTAATTCACTTTCCCAATTTCTAAGGCGTCGCTTTTATAAAGTTATCCTTCGAGAAATTGATTGGCTCATTCGATGTAACCGATTCCTTAATTATTCAATTACCCTATAACAATGTAACTGGCGAGAAAGGAAGTAAAATTAATCAAAAGGGTTATTTATAATGGCATTATGTTCAAAGACATCGTATTATCGAGTTGTTATTGAGCACAAAATGATAAATCGGAGTCTGCCATGCGACGCGTTTTGATGATCTCGTGGCAATTGAATAATCTAGGTACTGCCTTTAGAGCTAACGTAATGATCTTGGATTAAAGATAATTAGAAACTTACGTAGACCATACCGGATAGCATTAAATGTCTCTGTAGTGGTAGAACTCTTTGCTGAGTCCACCTTTGTCAGTTATTCTACCGCTTAACAGTAATGTGCGAACTATATTGTGTTCTGGTATGAAAGGAAATGTTTCTGTTTGAAAAATCAATGACACTCCGGGGTCTCCGGGAGTACCGTCGTGTAGGTACAATTAATTGTACATGATTATAAATACCAATATCAGTGACAGATACAGTTTCACTATCAATTGTTTTTTTTTTCACTCTCAAAGGCCATAAAAAGTGTTTACTTAAAAAAACACCTTCAGAAAATATTCAAATTACCTACATTCCTGATGTATCTTCTAAGCGTGTGAAAAACGTATAAGAATTGCAAAAGTACTCTTCTAATTTTTTTTTCAAGTAAACCTCTACCTATTAACTCATCAAAGCGTTTTAATCCAATCTTAAAGCTATTTGCACACTCACACTCAGTAAAGAGATCAGACACCTATGTTCATTTGGCACTTTATGATCGAGCGCCGTCGTTCACCGTGAAAAAGGCAGTGTAAAAACTGGGAGCCGTCCCACCGGGGGGGAAGGGGGAGGGAGGGCGACGCAATTTGTAATATTTCACGAGCCAGTAGACGCTTATTAACTAGGCGTGCAAAAAATCGTCGCCTCAGAGGTACGCAACCTAGCTGAAAATTTGTATTTTTACTATGAAAGAAAACCGCACTTCTAGAGTAGTAAAGATTGACCGGCAAATGTAGGGTAGGACGTCCTGAGACTAGATGGAGTGATGATATAAGAAAGACGGCTAGTAGTGGTTGGAAACGAAAAACTGAGGTTGAGTGGCGTATTATGGGAGAGGCTTATGTCCAGCAGTGGACGAACACAGGCTGATGATGATAATGGTAAAGATTGACGAGACCAGCAGGACATATGCCTGAAGCTAAGCGTGTGTCCATAACAGCGCAATGGCAAATAGCTTAAATCATTACTTAGGTTTATCATTACCTAGCTTTGCATTGCGCTCGTCACCCGAAGACTTAAGATAATTTGCCTGTATTCCTTGTGTGGTGTAAGCACAAATCTTTTCACTTGATAAGATGTACCTGCGTTTTGTTCAATGAGAAAAAATGTATTCTCAAAACTCAAATTCTCAAAACACATTGTTCGAATAGATTTGTTATCTCTTTTTCCATCCTATGGTTGCCTGGAAGAGATGGTTGGTTTTAAGCGATAAAGTCGCCAATAGCTACGTTATTTTTAGTCTCTAAATTGTCTTTGCTTTATTATTAAAATGTTATGCAATAAAGAGTTTTTCTTTTATTTATTATAAAAAAGAATCGATTTGACTTAATGTTAGGACGAATTTAAAATGTTAGGTTTTTGAGTCGCGGTAGCTTTGAATAAATGTTTGTACTAAGGCAATTTGTATATCATCTCAAAGTATATCATCGTTTCGCTAAAGAACAGTAAAGTTATTGATGGACAATTCGTTTTCATCAGTTCTCACTTTTTTTAATATATTAAATTATATTATATATTATCATATTAAATATTATCAATTTTACTACGTACTATAGATTGAGTTCTAACATCTCATACTCCACTTTTTTCTAAAAGTACTGAAACTGTTGATAATCTCTGGCTAATGCAAAAAGTCCTATCTAGTCAGGGGTAGAGTACCTCGGGGGGGAAAGTTACAGAGACGTAGTCCCTGCTGCTATAACAATAAGAAGGAAAATTGTATCACGAAATCAAGAAAAATTTGGTAATTAAGATCAAGTTTTTCACATCACTTAAAACGTAACGATGGTATCGTTACGTTTTAAGTGGTGTGAAAAACTTAATTGTATCGAAAAACACAATACAATATCGTATGCGTAGTTGCGTAGGCTTACAAATAATATTAAAAAATAAATCATATTTAGTGGCTAAAACGACCGAGATCCACGATCGTGAGGGCATTAGTTCGAATCCCATCTGCTTTGATTATTTTTCCAAGTGCAAGTTTGTCATCTCCTTCACTGGCTTCAATTATGAAGAAAAACATCGCAAAAAAGCTACGTGTTCCAATAAAGAACATTTGAGGACATAATATGTCATAAAATGGCCTAAACTCTAACATAAAGCCTTGAGTCTCAGTAGTAGAAACATTAGGTAGACTACTTATTCTCCCTCTCATCATCAACAGCCCACTAAACGTTCCCACTGCTGGGACTCGGGGCCTTCTCTCGCAAGGAGAGAGTTAAGGCCATAATCCACCACGCTGGCCCAGTGCGGGTTGGCGGATGACACATGACTTCGAAAGATTCTAGGTACATGTCGGTTTCCTCACGATGTTTTCCTTCACCGTTTTAAGTTAGCGGCATTACGCACATGACTTCGAAAAGACAGTGGTGCGTGTGGGGTTTGAACCCGGGGTCTCCGGATCGGCAGCCGCCGTTCTCCCGACTAGACCACCGTAACTTACTAACATTCTCCCTCTGCATACTATCTTTATGACTGACTGAGTTATATACTTACTTCACCATGGAACTCTTGTGACGGGAAAAGCAACAAGAGATTTCCATTTGTACACCAAGTTTCATAAAACATTTATAAAAAAAACTAGCGGCCCGTTTCGGCTGAAACGGGCTCGTAATTCAACTTCTCTTCAACAACAACTCTTCGTCGACTTTGTTCAATAGTGGTATTTGTTTATATTTTTCTAAAAATAACTAACTTAGACTAAAAACAAATCGCATAGTCAAACATATTTCATGCCTCTCTCTCTCTCTCTCTCTCTCTAAGACGGCTATTCAATTTTAAAGTGTATTCTAGTAAATTTGAAGTAACATTATTCTGTATCATGTTTTGTTTCTGTTTGATCTTGCACATAACTACGCCACGAAACAATTTTTGAAGTGAAAACTTCTTTAGGCGCGCTATAGACAGAATTTTCGTGGGCTGTGAAATGGATTCATCAATCGTCACGCTTGGATATGATAATGGATCGGATCGGATATGAAATCTTCGGGTAAACTCGGTAAAAACGGCCAGGTAGGTACCAGGGTAACAGAAACAGTAAAGAGTTTCGATTACCTACCTCCAACAGCCCAGCGTTTATCTCCAGGTACCAGGACAACAGAAATATAAAAGAGTTGCGTTTGCCCCGAGGTACCAGTACCAGGGCAACAGCAAGTTTTCACTTCTATCGGCAGTTCCTATGACTGCCAATTTTTTTTTTTTAAATCGGTCCAGTATTTTCAGATACTAGCTCATACAATCTCAGTTCTAAGCTTCAAACGAATCACCTTTTCTATTAGCTTATATTTCCAAATTAGCTTTATAATATTAGTTCAGATTTGCAAGTCCGACCCTGTGGCCACAACTTTTACGGAGATACTATTAATCGTGTCCCGAGAGAGGGTGACACTTAGCCGCTGCGTCGCTGTCCGGTGGCTACATAAATAACCGCTTATAAAACTGAGTACTCAGAGCACCACATTTTAACGATCTTTCATTCACATTAGGTATTTACCTACTCACTTATTGACATCTACACGTTTTGTTCACATCTCCTAATAATCATTAGCGGTGCGTATATAACTAAAGTAGTAAAAATTTACAAATATTACGATTTAGCAGAGCAGTGCTAGGTAATGATTTGGACTCTTCATGTTCCAATAGCTGCGAGTCACTGTGCTGTTATGTGGCAGGCATGTTGCTTACCATCAGGCACATGTCCTGTTCGTCTCGTCACTTTTTATTTAAAAAACATATACATATATATTTCACCAGGATCAAACTTTGTTAGGTATTCGTGTTTTTGTGTATTTTCAAATTTGTATTTTTGAAGTTACCTATAAATAGGTATTTCTTTAGGCGCGTTAATAAAAATTATGAGAGTAGGTACATTTTTACGATGTATACACACACTTTTATTGTTTTTGACTGGTGAATTCGACAAAACGCTTATATAGATTAAGTGATTTTGGTGAATATAGGTAGGTACGTATTGAAAACCACGTCGTCTTAGGACTAAAAAAATTAAAATAAAATTTAAATAGTCATTAGGTACATAAGTAATAATCACTCATACTATTTACACAAATTCCGAAATTTTGAGGGACCTATCTAAGGACAGTAAATAGTTGGTTTCAGATGGTCGCTGTCCAATAAATATTCCCATTGCTGAGACTCCGGGCTTTTCTCTCTTATGGAAAGAGTGTGTTTTATCGAGTTTTACGTTCGAGTTCGGCTAAAAGTAGTAATCGTCCCAAAAGGCTGAGAAAGAGGTTACTTCGATATGTCAGCTCGTGATTAGAACCTTTTGAACGTGCTTGAAACTGCTTCGAAATAATATTGAATTCGCTCACCCATTTAACAACAGTAAACATAAGAATTAACTTAATCCTACCAATATAGGTATGAAAGTATAGATATTTGGATGTTTGGATATTTGTTGCTCATCCATAAAGAATCAGTCTGAATTCAAACTTTGTAAATGGTCTGGAATAACACAGGCTACTTTTTATCTAGAAAGATTTAGTTATTTAGGTTTTTTTCTTAATTCTACAAGGATAAAATCACAGACAGATGCTAGTCTCAAATAAAAATTTACCAAACAAATATGTAGATAGAAAAACCAAAGAGTTTACAGTATAGTGTAGTTTTTTTTTATCTAAGAAAAAACCACACATCTTATTACACAGACAAAGTTTCCTTCAGCCAATGTCAACTGAATTCTTCCCTTCGAAAACAAAGCGTTCATCTATATAGTACATAGTCACGCCCGCTAAACGATAGGCAGACTCGACCGTTTAAGCTATACGTAGACACATTACCTGCTCTTAACTGCGCCAAGGTTCCATCGTATCTAACTTTGGTTATTTTCTCCATATGTCTATAACTTTAAGGTTCAGAATTGAAAGTAATTGTGAAAGGGTGACTGGGTCTTAGTGAAGTGCGTAGGGCGGGCCGCCCAAACGTTTAACGCCGTTTAACTGAAGCTTGCCTTGTGGACACACCCCCACTGGGGTGATGGTGCTTATGTTTGGAAATATTTTCTTTCTGGAATTACGTCGACTTCAGAAATACCTACATATTTTTATTCTCATACCGCAATGGACAGGCTGACGGAGTGGTGCGATGAAAATTATTATAGACAGCTAAAAAGATGTTAAGTGTAATTGTTTATAAATTCCTATAGTTTCAAGAGTCTCTTAATGATAAAAATAGTTTTAAAACTTTTATGTTTAATAGTATACTAGCAGTGTTTAGTGGTTTTATCCACGTAGTTGAGGTTAGGTTAGTGAACTGTTCTGGTTCAGGGTATTTCCAATGAGGACAGCCCTAAAGCAGAACAATTTTGAACTGGGAACTTGGAACTTCCCATAGTACCTAATTTTTGTTTCAAATGATTTAAGTACTAAGTAGAACTTGATCTTTTTAGCTTGGTTTAGTCATCTGGTGTGTGAATATGATATTATTATACTTACCGACGTATTAAAAAACGTCACTTAATCCCTTTATGAATTCGGAAAGAAAGCCCGTTGAGCAAATTTAGACTCAATCAACAGGAGCTTAGATTTAATTTAACAGGAACGCGGCGTTCCACCGGTGGGCCCATGCCATATAAGAGGTATTGGTTTAAATTAATGCCGATAATTCTAAACGGTGAAGAAGGAGAAAGGAAAAGGGGAGGAAACCGACATGTACCTATCTAGAATTTTTCCAGATCATGTTTCTGTCATCTACCAACCGGTACTGGGTCAGCATGGTGGATTATGGCATTGACTCTATCCTTGCGAGAGAAGGCCCCGAGTCCCAGTGGGAACATTTAGTTGGTTGTTTATGCTTATGCGGTTTTAGTTTGTTTGATGTCATAAACATATTTCTGAACAGCAAATCTACCGTCTTAACTATCTAACTCTCCTGCCTGCTTGGGTTTGCTCTTACTCAAAAACTTTTCGGTTGCATAGGACTTGAGCGAAAAGGTGTAGAAAGTGACTAGGTGTGAAAAATATTACGCTACACTTAAAATCACACTTAGAAAAATACTTGACATTTCAAATTGCAAAGCCGAGTCAGGGCAATATTGCACTCGCACTGATTCCAATTTAAAATGTCATTTATTTGTACAAATGCAGTACCGTGTCTATCACCAGCGTAACTGTATACTGCAACTGATGTTTCTTGATTATTTGCGAAAACTAATGTGAAAAAGTATAACACATACAGAAAAATACTTTATTAAATTTACTTTTCTCTACTAAATGCAGATTTTTGTATTAATTTCAGCCGTTGTTATCCTCGAAACAAATAGTGTGTGAGAACTATATATGTTTGTATGCAATGTTTGCTGGCATATGAATATTTTTTTTGGAAAATGATTCACACATGAAAATACCATTTTAAGCCAAGAGATTACTTTTATTAGAATCGTAAGTCATTAATTGTTACATTGTTTAAAAAACAAGTTACAATCATATCCTACTATAAATGCTGATTTTTTTATGTTTTTTGCGCAATAACGTTGAAAAACTGAACGGATCAGTCCAATGTTTTGAATTTGAATAGATTATTACGAATAATAATCCTTAAATAGGTCAGTATAATATTCTACTTCCCATAAGCTACTTTAAAAAAAATATTTTTTTAAGGGATTAGCGTTATACCAATTCTACGTGGACAATGTTTCGGGTAGATGTTCGTACCTAAGTTAGTAACACATAAAACATTTACCCAGCAACCTTAAAAGACCTAGCTTCAAAAACACGAGGAATCCTAATGTGCGAGCTAGAAACCCAAATTACATCTGCATGTTGGTAATAATTGACAATTATGTTCATTTTATTGGAACACTGAATTATTATTTGTTGTTTTTAACTAAAAATAATAACCTAAGGAACAAGCATCAAATCGCAGAACGAAAAAAAATATTATTGATAAATTTTCACAATAATTTCTAGGACGGAGAGACATAATTATCCTACTTGCTTACTTGTTACTTGTAAGTATCAGTACTTCTACAGTCTTCCTTGTGCAAACATATTACATCGAAACAGATTTTAGAAAAACCAAAGTACGAAGACTACTCAGTCGCAGTAGAGTAGGGTGGTGTAGCGAATAACGTAGACGCGTTTGATATGTTAATTCGTATAATTTCTACATTTTCACTGCTTTTACTAGTTGTCGCGATGCGTTCCACGTATTTATATCAAGTATGTAATAATGTTTTAAAATTACTTCGGTTTATGATACGCACGTAAAGTTAACATATGCTGCGCCACTTTACATTTGAATAATTTAGAGAGTGACAATAAATTGTGTAAAACAACACACTGTCATTAAATACCATGTTAAAACCATGAGATTTTTATAATTCTTCCGGCAATCTCTTCATAGCATGAAAACTGGAAATAAATATGAGATAAATGCATATGGAAGTGTCGACTGATGATCCAATCGCCGGCGGTACTACGACAGGTCAGCTGGGTCCTCAGCTCCCAATAACCGTAAATAAGCGGTTTTTGTATAAGCAACCAACAAACAAACAAACAAAGGTTCTTGAGTGGCGACCACGCACCGTAAAACGCAGTGTTGGCAGGCTGCCACAAGATGGACCGACGATCTGGTGAAGGTCGCCGGAAATCGTTGGATGCGGGCGGCGCAAGACCAGTATTTTTGGAGATTTTTAGGGGAGGCCTTCGTCCAGCGGTGGATGTCTTTTTTTTTAATGCGGAGACGAGACGGATGGCATCCTTGATGAAATGCATCATCATATCAGCACTTTCTGATAATGATGATGATGAACTAAAAGCAGCCTTGTCAACCTCGCCAGTGACGTAGACAACTTCCCCTTCAAAATCTATCAACAGACCTATTAGATGTTTGCCAATAATAAGTCGGGCGGCAACACTAGCACCAGTCCCTCAAAGAACGCACCTCTCAACTTATTCTCTTTAACTCCTTAATCAACAAGCCAGATATAGTTTTATATCCTAATGATAATTATTAGTCAGTCAGTCGACACAGGGCTTGTCCTAATAATAAGTCAGTGAACATCAGAATGAAACTGAAAATCAGTCAAACGATACTTGTATGTTGAAAATAACAATCGGTCATCAGACTCAGATCCATCTTTTACAACGCAATCTCAAATATGAAGTCAGCCAATATCTGATAATAATTAAAAATAATATATTAGCTGTAGAGCTAACATACCGGCTATAAGTCGGCAGGTGTAATATTCTCTCCGCAGAACAGCCCCTTCTGGGATGCCAGGTCGTTCCTTGCTTTTCCCTCCTTATTTGCGGCAAGGTCCTTATTTGGAGGTCAAACCGTATGAGGTGCTCTTGCGCAAGTCATCCTACAAGATTTACCTAGTATTTGTTGAGTACGGTAAGATTAGATTAGTAGGGCCTGGGTTTTCTGCGCTAGCCCAAAGTTCGGTAGGCAGTAGAAGCCAGTTAGACACACATCTTTGTCAATCGCCAAAGAATAACATATTGTATACATAGTACATTTTTAGGGTTCCGTAAAACGTAAAAACCCTTATAGATTCGTCATGTCTGTCTGTCTGTCTGTCTGTCTGTCCGTCCGTATGTCACAGCCACTTTTTGCCGAAACTATGAGAACTACACTGTTGAAACTTAGTAAGTAGATGTATTCTGTGAACCGCATTAAGATTTCAACAAAAAAAATTAAAAAAAAGAAAAATTAGGGTTGCTTACCATACTGAGAACTGAAACTCAAAATTTTTTTTTTCATCAAACCTACACGTGTTTGGTGTCTATCGACAGGTCTTCAAAAATGATATTGAGGTTTCTGAAATCATTTTCGTCTACACTGAATAATTTGCGCGAGAGACACTTCCAAAGTGGTAAAATGTGTCCCCCCCCCCCCCCCCTCTAACTTCTAAAGTAAGTGAATGAAAAATCTAAAAAAAATATATGATGTACATTAAACCATGTAAACTACCAACGAAAATTAGTTTGAACTCGATCTGATGAGTAGTTTTTTTTTAGTACGTCATAAATTCACTACTATTATTGAAACTTCGATCAAAGTTACAACGAACTACAAGAATGATGTGTACTATGTATATAATGTTACTTGCTGCAACGGAACCCTTCATGGGCGAGTCCAACTCGCACTTGGCCACTTAATTTTTTTAAACTATTATAGGTTCGCGCTTGACTATATTATTATCCATCGTAGATCGTATTGTCGCTTAACTTCAGGCGACATGGTATATACGATGGATAATCATCTCCATTTCTCGTAGGGTTTATCCTCCACAAATACTAGAGTCTATATAAAACCAGCGGAGTCGCACTCGATATGCTCAGAGGGACGTTAGTAGACAGAGTTTGACACTGAAACATTGTCTGTTACCATGACTACTTGGCATAGATTTCTCAATGATATGCGACATCTTATTTTATGGACCTCTCTTACTATGAAAATAAATATAAGTAATAATATTATGTAGGTTAAACTGGTTAGGTTTACTCGAAGATCTAACCATAGAAATCAGACCTTCATTTGCGTACCTTGTTTAAAATCAATTTACAGCACTTCTCTGACACAATAATCCAATCTTAATATTTAAAAGTGGCAACATTACTCACGCTCTCACCTCCATGTTCTGAATTCAAAATGCTCCCGAGAAGCGCGCGAAAAGTCGGCCATTTTGCTTTTAGCACCCTTTAATGGAAAATAAAACGAGGCTTCTGATTAATGTGTAAATGAACTGAATTGATATTTTAGGAAGTGTTTCGGATCCTTTATAGGTGTGAGGGATGAGGTGCTACAATATTAATGCGCCATATTTTCTTCACAACAAGGCTGTCAAACCAAATCTTATCTACTCTCGCGTAGATTATGGAGATGGGATTTCTGATTTGTTCAGTTATTTAGAAGAACGGTAAGAGCGGACTTTTGAGTTTGTAAATGAAATGGCTAATTGTAAATATTTATTTACTCAAATGTTATGTTAGTAGATATCGTTAGTCACGACACAGTTCGTCATGATGTTCACATGATGTTCAAGCCTCTTATTAAAATTTTGTAATTTATGGACAAAGAAGTATGTGTCGAAATCCATGAAAATTTTAAGTAAATCGAAATTTTGTTTAATTTTATTTAAATGGAGTTAAATAGTTTCTACATGTGTTTGTGTGTATACTGTTGGATTTCCTTTTTCCTTTGAAACTCTTGGTTGAAAATGAAAATGGTGGTTAACATGCTCAACTTTACTTCAGACGTACCTACACTGAGACCATCGATATAAGCCAATGGATGTGCCCTGACCACCTTAAAATTGGTAATAAACTGGGTCTATGCGTGTATGGTAAGTGGTTTACAAAAAACCAATCTACTTGACCCCTAGAATCGCTAGCGGCGAGATATACTGTGGTTCTACTTATTTTGGTTGTTGACAACGAATAGTGATAGGTAAAAACCTAAAAACGTCCGGCGTCCGCCACTTCCTGCATCCGACTAGAACGGAAAAAGTGACCTCACTCGTCCCAACGATATCATGATTCCGCGCGCCCTGAAGTTTGTGGGGACATCTTTGTATTGAGATCGTTGGCTGAGACGACAAAATAAAAAGCAGTTAATGTCAGCATGGACAAGCTTCTAAAAAGAAATGACAGCTATCAAACTATTTATATGTTTTTTTTTCTTCTGCTCTAGCGTCGAAAAGAACTTACTTATATAAGTAGAGTAAATCACTTTCAGCTCTTCCAAGTCGGTTCAAAGCAAAGCAGTTCGTGTTACAAATCCTCAATTAGTGAGTATACAGTTCAGTTTATGCCGGCGTTTAAATTCGTTAGGAGCGGGCAATGTTGCTGGTTCGATGCTGGTCATAGATCAAGGGAACAGCACAGAAACGACACTGCAAAGATTAAATAAGCTTTTTAATATTATGTTTCCACAGACAAAATAGTGAGATAATCTTATGTTTCCAAAATACTTTTCTTAAGTTTCTAGAAGAATGACCATTAAATAAATTCTTTGTTCTCGTAAAATTAAAGGCTTTGAAATTAGAAAGAAACGTATCGAATTTCGTATTTATTTATTTCGCATATGTTTGGAATAAAAGTTTGGATGCCAGCATCAGCTTTCATTCTCAAAAATATCTTTCGGTAGTGGTTCGTAATTATACCTGATTATACGTCAAGGCTGCGGAATGCGTTGCCTGAGAGAGTTTTTCCCGATGGTTACAATCTTGATGTCTTCAAATCGAGAGTGAATCGGTTTCTTCTAGGTAAGCACGTTCCATCGTAGACCGCATAGTCACTTATTGCGGTCAAGTGAAAATCTATCATGGTAAAAAAAAATACTAAAAGAATCAAGCCTTATTGTCTAAAAAAAGTTGTTTTCAGCCCAGCTGTTTACCATATTTAATGTTACGATAAGTTAAAGAAAGAGAATGAGCAGTGAGGCTTTTTGAGATAGTTATTAATTTGGCCAAAAGTGGAGCCAATGCAACATTTGTGATATCTATTTCGAAAAAACAATGAAGTTATCCGCGAACAAACATAAAAAAAAATATATATATATATATACGGTCGAATTGAGAAACCTACTTTTTTTTTAAGTCGGTTTTAAAACGAAACATTGATGCTAACCTTTACCGAAATTAAAAAATGTCATTGACTGATTTATTTGTATCCTGAAAACGTCTTATTACAATAACTATTCCGTTATGATGTAGAAACCTAAAACCAAGTTCCCAAAACCCATGTTCGATTTTACAGCCAATTATGACAACTTACGACTCACACACTTCGCATCTACGCGCGACATTCTTTGACGAACGGCATCAATTGCGTATGTGAGTTGCGTGTCCCACTAAGTGGATCTCCATTTTAACTCCTGAAACAAGCCGGTTGAGGCTTTCAGTCGGATCTCGGCATTTGCATGATTGGCATTACGCTGATTACCCCCCCTCCCCTCCCCTTCTCAACCCCTCTATCCCTACACCCTGGCAAAATTCCTCACTCGTACCAACTTCTGAAGCAACGGGAATGTATGTAAATTGACCTTTTACGGTTTAGACGGGGCTTTGAAAAACTCGCCCTTTTAGCGAGAAATGTTTACCCGAGTGTAATTGGTTGTTTTTTGGGTGAGCAATGTTACTAGCGATTTGGATGGAGAATTGAAATAATAAAGACTTTAAACCTTGAGCCATACTTCCATGTAGGTACGCTATCTATAAGATGACAATTTCACAAATTCAAACCCTGAGATTACTCACACGCATTTATTACGTGCTACTAGCAGCGCCCCGCGGTGTTACCCGCGTAGTTCCCGTTCCCGTTCTTTTTCCGAGATAAAAAGTATGTCCTACTGTCCTATGTGTTCTTCCAGATTATAATCTATATGTGTTCCAAATATCAGCCCGATTCGTTCATACGTTAAGACGTGATTGAGCATTGAGCAACAAACATCCAAACATCCATACATTGACATTTATAGCATTAGTAGGATAATGGGCAGGCATGTTGCTAATCATCAGACGCATGTCTGATTCGTCTCCTTTCTCTATGTTATACAAAAAAAGCTGTATCAATCATTATGAACCACTAGTATTTAAGTTTCTTCTAGGTTAGAGTGCATCACATGGATTGCATCGTCCCTTAATATCATTCGAGATGACGGTAAAGTGTGAACCTATTGTCGATGTTAAAAAATGTTTTACCCATCGTGATGTATTATACTTTTATTTTGTTAAACGTTGCTCATAAAGTACAAGTACTAATAATAATAATTACCTACTAAGTAACTCACATTCCCTTGTACTTGTTACCACGTCACAGATTAACCCTTAACAGCTCAATATGTAAAATTAAAGCTATAAAATACATGTTACATGTTTCCCACAATAATAATTATCAACACACGATAGCGTAAAACCCTAAAACGAAGCTAGTACACCAAAAGTGTCAGAGGATACCATTTTAAACGGCAAATACGAATTCTTGCCTAAGCAGCCAGTTATTTAGACTAAAAGCTAACGCCCCCCTCCTCCCCCCAGCCAAAGTGCTTCAGAAAGAGTCGTTTATGTACTCAAAGCATATGCAAATGATGTTTTAAAATTTTAGGGAGCAAACTCGACTTTACTCCCAGTAGCACTTGCGAACATCAAAATGGAAATTCACCCTTTTATGTTCACAAATCCTGTAAATGAAAGCGTTCATTTTATTGACTCGGGTCCGGTAAATATTGAGAGCTGTTTATACATATTTATAAATATGCAATGGTTTTGTGAAATGTTTGAAATTTATTTTAGGATTTAACAAGTTTCTCCCGAGATAATAGCAAATATTTGGGCATTTCTACACGACTACGGGAAAACATATATTAGGATCTAGATTACGAAAAAAATTACTAAAATGATTCTCGTGTTGCGTGAAGTATGTATGTCCTTGAGAGATGTCACTTTAAGTGGGTGGATTAGTGTTTTTTATATCCTACTAATAGTATTTCTAATAATAAAAATATTAATGCTTGGAAGTTTGTTGCTCAATCACATCTGATCAGGTTGGAATTTGGAACATTATCGGCATACATTAACATATTTATAATATTAGTAGGACTAGTAGGATTTAAACACTCAGACATAGAACAAATATTTGTATTCATCATACAAATATTTGCACTGGGTGAGAATCGCACCCAAGACCCAGGGCTTCGCAGACACTACCAACTAAGCGACGAGGCCAGTCCTTACGGTATGCATGATTTTAATTAGATGTCATGTTTCCTAATATGTCAAAATGTCGCAATACCTGAGCTAACTGATTACGATCGGTCTCATTTACCGCATGTAAAGTGAGAAGCAGGAATAGGAAGGCGCACGCTCGACTGCGCAGGCGACGCGCGACGCTCTCACAGATTCAAGTTACCCAACACTGGGTGCTGTTAGCTGTTAGTGCAGTTCCTTTCGATCGGCGATGAGAAAATTCCTTGCTGGTCAAGCAAAGCAAAGAGTTGTTCGCTGTGTTCCGGTTTTAAGGGCAATTTTGCTAGATTTTTCAGTCAATTACGTTACCTACGTCACCTTACCTACCATCAGACACAAACATGTCCTGCTCGTTTTGTCACTCTATACAAACTTGACAGAAATAAGTTTTTTTAACGATTTGCACTACTTACCGTTAAGGGACGACGCAGTCTACGATAGTACCTACGTGATTACCTACTTAGAATAAACCAAATCAATCTCGGTGTGTCATCAATCAAAACCAAGATGTTGTGGAAAAATTGATCAGAATCGGGAAAACTCCACTTAGGCAATTAATTCCACAGCCTAGACGTTATTATTACGAAAGGAGAGTCACACTAAAAGTAAACAACATAACTAATACCAAATTCTTCGTGTTCGTATCATGTATTTAATCAGTTTCTCGGTCATCAATACTTCAATACCAATAATATAAAGAGCAAAGATTTGTGCTTTTATATGTTTGTAAGAAATAATAGTTTGAGCAGGTACTAGCTCAAAAATTCTTATATTACTCGTATATTAGAACATAGAATTAATTATATTATACAAATAGATTAATTAATAATAATTAAATAATAGATTAAAATTGTTCAACCTGAACGAAGTTGAGGCGGTCCGCTAGTGATGTGACAAACTACTCACAAGCCTATTTGTTATCTATATTTAGTCGTTGAAATGGAAAAACACTCAATGGAGTTTTATTAATAAATTATTAAATCCTTTATTTCGATAAACACCATATACAAAAAATACAATTGGAATAAAATTAAATGTCTCACAAATTAATTATCTCATTTAACTTGATTAATAAAAACATTCAGGACAACAACAACAGATATTAACGTCACAACTTATGTCCTAAAACAACATTCATCCATTTATTTTGTATGGGGCAATCCTGTCTATCGCATATCATTTTCAGGATACTGTTGCTACTGTCTCGCACTCGGTGTCGTAGAGAGGCGACTTTCTTGCGGATAATAATGCGCTGCACCAGCGAGGCAGCAGCATCAGCATCCTGAAATTGTCATGGTATTGGACGCGCTTTTATGTGATAGGAAGATTGTCTAGTTCATAGTATCCAGTAATTGATACAAGATCAAATCGTTGCAAAACAAATCACACAATGCTAAATTCACATAATCGAATACGACAAATCAACTCGTGAAATAGATCCATTAAACCTAGTTGTTCGCTATCGACACCGTATCTCGTAATCGTTCGTCCGAATCGAATGGTATCGAATAGCGGTAGAGGTGTCGATGGAGAATGTCGTATTTTTCGTGCGTTTAAACTTGTCCTCGGCAATGGAGTGAGAACGCGTAACGCGTTGTGATTTTCTGTGACAATGGGTTTGTTTGGCTTGTGAAATAGTTCGATGGATTGTCGGGGTTCAGTACAAAGGGTCAATGCAAAACAAATTACTTATTTGTAGCAAACATGGTAAACTAGAAGCGCTTTGCACTGTTAAGTACCCACCCGCGTATTTCCAGTTCCCGATATTTTACCGCAATACGAATGATTAATTGCCCTATTCCAGATTATAATCAAACTTTTTTCCAAATTTCAACCCGATCCGTTCAGCCGTTCCGAGGTCAATGAGCAACAGACATCCAAACTTTGACCTTTACAAAATTATTGAGATAAGTACTTTATGTTTTTATCCAGCCATGCAAAGGGCTAATTGAATAAACAAAGTACATACATATCTGTCTAAAATCCTACTTTTTATTATTATAAAGGTTAGCCACTCCACGTTCACCGGCGCTCTGACATTTTGTATCATTTAAGTTATTTTTACATGTATTGTATCATTTGTATCTTGCATAAGAAGAAAAGGAAAATATGGGGAATTTGTAAACATTTAAATACTGGTAAAATTCTATTCTACTATTACCTACTTATTGGAAATGCGAAAGTGTTTACTCTTTCATGCAATAACTACAGGATCTGGAAATTCGGTACATAGCTATCTATGTACCGAATACTCACTCACTCACTAGTATTAATTATAGATACTCACTTAGTATGGAGTAACAAGGGATTTTAGGCACATTTTAATCCCAGGAAAATAACAGGATGTGGAACTACGTGAGCGAAACCGACGGGCGCTGCTAGTAATAAGTACCTAACAGTACTACGGATTGGATAATATTTAATTTATTAGAAAAATATAAGTAAAGCGTTACATAGGTATACGCACAATACGTCGAAAAACAAACGAAAGGTAACAAAACACCGTAAGCATTTTAAGACGACAAAAACGAGTAGCCATTTCAACCAGATCAAATTCAATTAGCTCTTAAATATCGAGTGACAGCCATCCCAAAACAAAATCGAATGTCGATCGATAAAATCGATGCTTCATATCGATTATGGGGAGTAGCAGCGACGCCCGGCCAATGGGCCGAGAGGCTGCCTCCACGTATCTTGTGCATGTAGCCTATTAAACACTTGACGTGCATCTGTTCAGACCATGTATTGACCACAGCATCTAGCGTTGGTACGTGGATACCTACCTTAGTAAGTTTGGTATGCTTTTTGGTCAAACGCTTTTTGGTTTAGTAAGGGTAGGACTCTTGGCAGAGTCCGCCTGGAGAAGTACCACACCTTTGCCAGTTATTCTACCGTCAAGCAGTAATGTGCAAACATTACTGTGTTCCGGTTTGAACGGCAATGTTTCCAGAGAAACTACAGGGCTCAGAGATATAATACCTTAGATCTCTGGGTGACGAGCGCAGTGCAGTGCTAGGTAATGATTTGGACTATTCGTGTTCCAATAGCTGCGGGTCACAGTGTTGTTATATGGCAGGCATGTTGCTTGCCATCAAGCACATGTATACTATCACACGTCTCTATACCTACTTACTATAAAAAAAACGCGATTCTGTGTACCATAATTCCGATTTAAAACAGACTGACTGAATAAAAAAAAACGTTTGTCTGTAAAGTCGGTTTACTGACGATATAACGTGACAACGTCTTAAGAAAATACTGATGGAATGGTAGATTTTTCAAAAAAAAATTTTAATTTCATTTGTTTAAAGATTTGTATGTAAAAAGTAATCAGTAGAATTTAGTCATTTTCAGTCAAAACAATGCAAAAAAGCTTTTAGATGCCGGGGATCGAACCTGGGGCATTTCACATGCAAAGCGAACGCTCTACCACTGAGCTACATCCCCGCTTGAACTACTGGTCGAAATAATTAATACAACTGTAACAAACATGCGGCGTGGTAACGACCGACGGTAACGACCGACAGTAACGGAACATGACGTCATGTTTTGTGGGCGTGCAGCCGGCTTCATCGAATTATAAGACGTTATCACGTCAAAAATTGGCAGTCCTAGTCCATAAGTAGTTCCCATACTACCGACAGAAGTGAGAACTTTTATCTCAGAATTTGATAGCTTACTTTCGAGCGTGGTCATGAGCAAGGCCACCTAGAAATGCGTCAGCATTTCTAGATTTCGAGCCCCCACGAGACCCCGACTTTATCGGAAGATTTCTTATCTTTCCCGAGCTTTACGCTAGAATTCAATACACAGCCCACGAAAAATCTGTCTATGACGCGCCAAAAAAGTTTTCACTTCAAAAATATCTACTCATTCTGTATTGGAATGTTTTCTATGTCGTAAATTAACTTACATACCTATACTTAGGTACTACTAAAATCCGTAGTTAAATATTGTGAGGTTTCCCCCTATTTAATTTTTTTCTCCTAATCCAACTTTGTCATCAGGTCATCCAACATTGGTTTTAACGAATGAAAACATCGTTACGTAATCGGTATGTACCAAGAATACATGAATCATCCACTAACACGCAATTCCTCAGAGTGGTAGTTTATGACCCTCACTCTTTGCACTTTGCGAGAGAAAGATGCTGCGTAACTTATCTAGAAATTACGAAACAAAAACATACAGCTACCATTTTGTTGATAAAAGGCCTGGTGCCTTACGGAATTTTAGGGAGGATTAGTTCATACGCTGCTTTCAAAAATCCTTAGCTATTATTTCGTTTAGTTCTTAATCATAATCATTATCCACAGCTTCTCGTATCACTGACCTGTATTTAGACTCCTTGGCTACTTTGCCTTGACCATGCAATGTAGTCAAGGTTTGGACCGTGCAATGTAGTCAATAAAAATTGCGATAGTTATATCGCAATAATGTCCTTTATGTGCTCATAAACCCTTAAATTTTTTTAGACGTCACGTCATTCCGAATAGAATGAGATATCGCACATGTTTCTAGGCGCTTTATTTCTATTTAGCACGTTTTTGAACTTTTTGACTAGACTATAAATGTCACCGAAAAATTGCAATCACCGTCAGTTTACAATGTAATGCGTTAGATTATAATCTCATGGTAGGTTCGACGTAGTTAGATTATAATTTGACGGTTTTTACAATTTGACGGTGTCCTATACATAATTTAATGTTTAATGTGTAATCTGGACCAAATGAATTTAATTTCATTAATTTCCATTATAAAACTGTGGCCGTCATTTTATAACAGTAAGTACCCAGTACAGTCCGCGAGGTATAAGCTGAGCTTTGCATTAGTGTGAGTGATTACATGCATACGCATCTATTACCAAAAGTACAGTCAGACAACAAACTCTTAAACAACAAGCTGACATTAACTATCCAGGATCAATATGGTCATTGCGAAAAGAAGTATCTCTTTTAGGATTCAAATGGTCAAGGACAGAGAATAACAGAAAAATTTTAATGGAAAAGCATGCGATCCGTCACCTACGTATAACTTATTTACTTAAAATTTCCGAATACCGTATTCAGGGCAGGCCTATCGTTTATACCGATGAAACATATATTGACACCACTCACACTTCATCAAAATCATATTCAGATGGCAGCACTTCTGGTTTGAAGAAACACCTTATTAAGAGAACATGGTCACAGCGTCCTGCGTCTGACTGTACTTTTGGTGATCACTCACACTAATGCAAAGCTCAGCTTATACCTCGCGGACTGTACCAACCTAAACCTGTACTTGATATTAGGTAATCTAAAAGTAGTCTATAGGTTCTATTCTGTGAACTACTGTCTGTGGTGATTATTTTAATTAAAACTAACAATGTAAATGTAATTACTGGTATAATTAGGTTTCACTGAGAGTTGCGGTCTAACAGCTAAGTTACATTCGAGATACGAGTATGGGCTGATTCGTTTGTGTGCGTGGCTGTGGTATAGAATACATAATATTAGATTGTGGTTGACTCGACTCGCTTGGTAAACGCAGATAATCTTAACTAAATACTGAGCAACTGTGCAACCGGCCGTCTATTGTATGGTTAGGGAGTTATTTATTTCCATTGCAGGTTCGATTCCGATTCCGAACGAATAACACCAACAACTAGATATTTTCAAATCTTTATTATCATGTTCTCAAGACTTACGAACTTTATTTAAAGTTAAATCTTGGAATATAATTATACAACTTTTTCTTGGCTTACCTTCGGTTACATCGCCGTGATTTCGACAGTGTAGTGTAGAGCGTTTGGTCATTGGGAGAGTCCTTTATGTACTTTGTTGGAGTAGAAATAGTCATAGTAGAATGAAAATGAATGAAAAAACGTTTATTGGGCCTAAATAAAATATACACAAAATAAAAACATAGAAGAACACAGAATAACCATAAGTTTTATAGGTAATATGTCAAATTGATGAAAGTTTTCAAATTGAGAAAATAGAAGCGAAAGCAAAGAAAGCAGGAAGGAACTCTAGGAAAAAAGTTTGGCAGAACCATTTTAATTACCTACTTAGAGCTTTTAGTAACGAAGGGGACAATAAGATATTTTAAACTTAAACTGTGAAATTAATTTGACTTAAACTGAGTAGGTTTTTTCCCATGAATACAATCTTGGTGTCTTCAAGTCGATAAAATCGGTTTATTTTAGTTAGATAACAAGCGTTCCGTTGTTGACCGGTCAAGAGTAAGCAGATCAATGAATAAAAACGACTACGAATAACTATTAGCACAGCTATTTTCACTTATCATCATTTTCAATAGAAATTAGCCTTTATAAGGCATGGGGCTTTCAGTAGCGAAGATTTGATTTTAAATCGGACAAATATGTACATAGGCGGTTCTAGAGATTCAGACATAGTTTTAATTTTAATTTGATAGGTCCTATAGCTATTTTTCATCAGCAAAAAGTTGTTTTTGTGTAAACTGTAAGGCCTACTGTCCACGCACGCGTCTTTTGTCGAATGCATGCATCCTACAAACAAACGCAAGACGTGCGGCTGTCGTGTCGTTGTCGCGTCGTGGACACATACTTCATTATTTGTACGCAAGATGCAAACATTCGTCTTGCATTCGACAATTGTCGAAATCGTGCGGATCTCGTGCAGCTACGTGGACAATTGGCCTAAGTCGGTTAATAAAATAAGAGTAAAGCTACATCGAAGGAGGTAATCTGATATATTGAACTAAACTATTGGTTAGATAATGTAGGTACCGGCGACGCGTAACGCGACACTTGCGGCTACCGCACACATCAACAGTTTATGAACATTAGCTATGTGAGCACGGCACTAATAGGCTAACGAACGAATCGTGGTCTTCATTCCGATTCAATCAGTCAATACGACTTGAAGACGGATGGACAACCTGACAAAACCAGCAATCGTTTCTTTTTTCATATTAGAATACTGGCAACACTCCGTAGTTTTACCCGCGTGGTGCGTAGTTTACGTTTCAATTATTATTCTAGCATAAACTTACCAGCCTAAGTATAATTTTTCTGTACTGTTATTGTTTTTACAAATTTTAACCCGATCCATTCGGAAGTTTCAAAATTATATTATTTGATTTGTAATATTAGCAGGATTATTTAGACTAAACCACGCGATTCACAATCGTGTGCTCAATGTAGATTCTATTCCCGCATACACCTTTGAGTGTTTTCCAAGTGCAGACGTACAAGTTTGTCATCACTACAGTCATGGTGAAGGAAAATATCATGAAGAAATTGGCATGTTCCCAGAATTTCGAGGTCATGCGTCATCTTGTTCAAATCGTCGTCAAATTGTTATATAATACCTACTACTTGGCATTAATTTGTCTCGCCACATACAATTATTAATTCCAATATAGTATTTCTTAGAACAACACTGTTCTGCGATAAGCACTCGCTTGGCGATATGTTCTACGAACAGAATAAAAGTTTTGTTCGTAGTAGGATGTCTATTTAATTGTCTATAGTCCGTTATGACCTACGGTGCTGAAACGTGGACACTGACAACGAAAGCGTTGTTGCGTAAGTTCAAAGTCACTCAGCGAGCTACACAAAGATTCGCAATTTGTTCGCAATTAATCTTATCTATCAGATTACTAAAGACACGACGACGTCAGATAATAAAAAAATGGTTGTCTGTAAAGTCGGGTTACTGACGTTAGTTGAACGTGACAACTTCAACTACGCCTTAGAGCGAGGTAACGCCGGCGGCGAGGTAACGGCGTTAACGGCACATGACGTAATGTTTTGCGGGCGTGCAGCCGGCTTCATCGAATTATAAGACGTTGTCACGTCAAAAAAAGTAGATTAGCCCTACATACTGGCTACAACTCGGCAAGTGCTAGATGATCTCTGCTATATAGGCCCGTAGGGCGTAGGGCACCCTCTTCTGAAAAGCCAGGCCGTTTGTCTGTCTTCCGGCAATAGCCCACGTCAATGTCGTATCGTCGATGGTAAGTAAATGGAAAGGGTCTTGCACCTTCCGTGCTTGCACAGATTTAGCCAATCTTGAATAAATAAATAAACTGCTAATAAATAAATCTTAAGCTGATAAAATCGAACATTTTCAAAAATAAACATTTTCAAGATGCAAATAGACTTGTAATACCCCGTTTACATGATTCCAGTCCAGCGGTCGAATCCAGCGCTGGATTGCTTACTGGAATAATGTGAACCGGCACTGGAATGCATTGGCACTGGATTGATGCATTCCAGTGCCAGTTTACACTATTCCAGTAAGCAATCCAGCGCTGGATTCGGTCGCTGGACTGGAATCATGTAAACGGGGTATTACGCAAATATCATATCTATTTGTATCCAGTAAATGCCTCAGAAAACTGTAATTTTTCATCTTTTGTAGTTAGCAATTTTTTTGATTCCCATATCACTTTTACGCAACATCACACTTAAAAAGTCAATTAACAATCTGATTATCACGCGAAATGATATTGGCAATGTAGTTGGTAACAAAAAACCCATTACTGTCATCTAGTACGTGGTCTAGGATAACTATTAATTATATTTTTAAACACGTCTCATTACTAATCATATCAATATATAAATTGTATAATCTCGATAGCCTATGTGTAATCGATACGGCTTCGAGTGTAGGTCCGTATGCGTTTCGCAGCCTGAGCGAGTGACCACAGGCTCCGTTCGACCGTGCGCGCTCGAGTTACCCGAGTGAAATCGTTTCGTAAATACCCGCTTGGCTTCTGCATCTGCGACATTATATACATACATTCACACATGACCTTACCGCCGAATCCTAATTCAAATTAATGTAATGAGCCAAACCAAAATGCCCTTATAGCCATCGATATGTGTGAAATCAATGGAGTTTGGGAAGACTCCCAAACTTTAGGCGTACGGAATTATGTTATCGTTGGGAAGAGTGAGCTCACTCTTTGCGTTTTAGTCGATTGTAGGAAGCTGTGAACGCCGGACGTTTAAATCTATCGCTATTCGTTGTCAACAACCAAAACAAGTAGAACCGCAACATACCGCGCCGCTAGCGATTCTAGGGGTCAAGTACATTGGTGGTGTCCACTGACCACTTACGCTACACACTCAGACGCAGTTAATTACAAATTTCAAGGTGTTCAGGGCACATCCAATGGTTTATATTGATGCCTGTAAGCAGCAATACAGTATACCTACCTATGTATTTATTACTGTGCTCTGGTTTAAGTTTCAGGAGAATTTGCAGGCCGAAAAGAAAAATGCTACGTTATTGAATGACGAGCGCAATACTAGGCAGTCATATGGTCTCAGGGACCTCTGACAAGGATGTCAGGTCATAATCCACCACGATGACCAAGTGCGTGTTGGCGGATGACACGTATCCTTGAAAGATGTTTTTGGAACACTCCGGTTTCCTCTCGATGTTTTCTTTCACCGTTAAGCTTCACATCAACATCATCAACATCAACAGCCCACTAAACGTTCCCACTGCTGGGACTCGGGGCTTTCTCTCGCAAGGAGAGAGTGTGTGTGAGAGAGTGTGGAGGAGAGAGAGAGTGAGAGTGCACCATTAAGCTTACTGGTGATGAAAAACTCGTACTTCTGCGCTCGTAAAAATACCAAAAGAGGCAGGATTCGAACCTGCGACTTCACGATTGTTAAATCGGACGTTCTAGTTATTGGGCCACTAAGGTTTTTTATACCTTAAGTCATAGTCGGTTAAAAAGTTATGGGTACATAAAATATAAATAAGGTTGCCTGGAAGAGATCGCTTTTAGCGATAAGGCGGTCGCTTGTAACACTAGTTTTATTGTTATTCTCTCCTGTAAAAGTGTTTTTTTTGCTTAAGGCTTAAGGTGTGTACAATAAATAGTATCTATCTAAATATATAATTATAGTGAATCTAATACCACTAATACTTCTTTACGAACTCATGATAAACGCATTCAAGCGCAACCAATAACACGACGCGTAGTTCCTTATAGCGTCTGTATAATGTATAATGACCAACGACATAGAACAAAACTAATCCGATTGCTGCTAACTGAAGTAACGGCAACATAAGTTTTTCATCCCCTTAATACGCGAGCATTCATCGGTGTGAGAGCTCGCGTTAATTTACTTATGAATACTAAACAAGCGAAGCTCGCATTAATAGCTTGTTTTTGCTACCTACACTATGATTATTTCTTGTAAAACGGTTATTTCTTGCCATTATTCAGTGTTTTACAAAGTGACTGCTCCGACTTATCTCGTTTTTGCCCAGTCTCGGAATCGGTTTCCACGTCATTAGACGCGTAGATATAGATACTTACGTGTGTGTAAGAGTTTACTATTCATTGTTTAGACTCGCGGTTTGCGTGCGATGCGTTTCATCCGTCAAATGAGCGTTTTTATGAAACATAGTTAGTTTTCCAGGTCGGTTGAGCAATGAGTTTTCCATGTCTTCACTTTATAGAGTTGTTTTGCTTGGTTAGCTTTTAATTAGATTTCTAGATCATGCAGATACGAGTGTATAGATCTAGGGTTATGCAGTGTCTGTACTTACCCGAAAGGTGGTACTTACTACGTGCTTCACTCATCATTACGAATAACTTTTACTTTCGAGCCAATTTCATCAGCTGTAAAAAATATCACCTGTTCCAAACACTTTATGTAGGTAGTCCAAAGAGCACTTTTTTAATAACAGCTTTTCGTACGGATTATGTAGTTGTTATTCCGCTTTAAACGTAGAGTCAGAAATTTACGGCAGTTGGAAGGGATCAACTTTGTGTCCAAGCTAGTGTTGCAATCATTAAATATAATATACCTAATACCTATATACTTATATATTAGTTCAAGGCTTCTTCAAATCGAGATTGATCGGTTCCTTCTAGGTAAACACAATCCGTTGTAGACCGCATCGTGGCTTAACATCGGACAAGGTCGTTTTATGCGCAAACAAAATACTAAAACAAATCCAACAAAAATGTCTCGATCGGTCTTACTTTTTACTGTTCAGTTTGATAAGTTTGATTGCTACGATCGCTGTCTACATTTTCTAAACATAGGCTTATGTATGCTTGACTGCGATCTCGTTTTTGCGCGTCTTTCAAAAACTGAAGCTTTAATGAGTAGGGATACTTAACTATCAAAATACAAATACATCAATCTTTATAGCTGTTTGCAGATAAGATAAAACATATTACTTACAAACATTTTAAAAGTTGACCCATATAAACTGGTATCTTCGAGAGGCATGCAATATGTCTGGCAAAACAGTTTCTGTTGGTCTGAATTTATACAATGATAAAAATAATAGTCAGCTGATAAAAGGTTTCATCTTCTTTTTTTTAATTTTTAGCCTGCAACTCTGATTACTTTTCCAAGAACATAATGTACGAGTTAGTCGCCGCCACAGGTTTTAACGGTGCAGTAAAACATCGTGAATTGATACTTAAGTCAGCACTAAGAAGTTACGGCTGGTCTAGTAAGTTACAGCTAGTCTAGTAAGTATATACTTACTACTAACGTAACTTACTAGACCAGCCGTAACTTACTAGAAGAGGCCGTAAATTCCAAGACTAAAACTAGCCGTAACTTACTAGACCAGCCGTAACTTTCAAGACCAGCCGTAACTTACTAGACTAGCCGTAACATACTAAACCAGCCGTAACTTACTACACCAGCCGTAACTTTCTATTCCAGCCGTAACTACCCAAACCTACCGTACTAAATCCAAAACAAACATCAATAACCAACACCGAATAACTCCGTTTCACACAATAAACTACCTCGCCGTTCCCCACAAGAGTTATGTCGGTTTAAACGCAACAATTATAATTGATAACGATTCTCATTAACACAATTATATTAAATGGAGTGAATGTATTTCCCGCTTTGAAACAATAACGATTATTATCTGGTGGTAGCATCTGCGAACAATGACACCGCATTTTTGCTGCGGTGCCCATGAATACCTAAATAACCGTGACGCTTTATCCGACTGCCAAAAACAGACGCTTTTATAGGCGTACATAATTGAGTATAGTTTTTGACGTGATAACATCTTATAATTCGATGAAGCCGGCTGCACGCCCACAAAACATGACGTCATGTACCGTTACCCGCGTTACCGTCGGTCGTTACCTCGCCGCATGTTTGTTACAGTTGTATTAATTATTTCGACCAGTAGTTCAAGCGGGGATGTAGCTCAGTGGTAGAGCGTTCGCTTTGCATGTGAAATGCCCCGGGTTCGATCCCCGGCATCTAAAAGCTTTTTTGCATTGTTTTGATTGAAAATGACTAAATTCTACTGATTACTTTTTACATACAAATCTATTAAACAAATGAAATTAAAATTTTCTTTTGAAAAATGCTACCATTCCATCAGTATTTTCTTAAGACGTTGTCATGTTCTATCGTCAGTAAACCGACTTTACAGACAAACATTTTTTTTTTGTTAACTGTAATCTGCCCGCGATTCTAAACTCTTCCCAAACCTTGTTTACGTAGAAAATAAGTTTCCCGAAAATATTTTGCATCATTTCTAAAGAAAAAAATGAGCATTGACCACTTGTTGGCAGGAGAAAATCTTATGGATTTTGTTCACAAATACCTAAATAACCGTGACGCTTTTTATCCGACTCTCGAAAACTAACGCTTTTATAGGCATACCTAGAGTATAATACTTTTTTCGACTACCCAAAAATTATATTATGATCGATACTAGGATAGTACCTACAAAATTTTAATTATCATCATCAGCCTTACCTAGTCCACTTCTCCAGAAAGGTCTCCCTAATACGCCACTCAGATCCAACCCATGCTTTTTTATCTATCCCTTGTTCTAGGCGACAAAATTTAAGCGAATATCCAGCTTTGAAAGATACCAAAACCTTAAAATACGTAGTAGGTATCCCAACAGCGCACCGAAGCATGGTAAACGCGCGCTTTTAGCCGACTTCCCACGCCTCTGCTACTGTTAGCCTAACCGCCTATAAGCGCCCATAATACTTAAAAATTAAAAGTTATTGTTTTATGAAAACGTGTGAGACTGTTTAATTAAATAAGTGGGATGGAAGGAACGGAGCGTCGTCGAGTGACGACACACGGCTATAATAATAGGATTATTTGTAATCTGAGAGTTCACAGAAGTTGGGTAACGGTATACAGACGAAGTGCCTAATTACTACGTTAATTGCTTAAATAGATACAACGACAGGGTTATACAGAGTAGATGTACTTAAAGCACATAGGTAATATTCAAAGTCAAATCGCTTTATTCATAAATGTAGGTACAATTTTACACGTCAATCTCTAGGTTAACACGCTCCATCGTAGACCGCATCGTCGCTTACCTAGCGAAATGGCGGTCAAGTGTAAACCTATAAAAGTAAAAAAAAACATTAAGTGAATCCTATTAATATTATGTCAATATCAAAGTGTGAATGTTTGTTGTTGTTGATTTTATAGTCTGGACTGAATTATAACGCGTTTTTGATCACGAGAAAACTGCGGGAATGTGAATTACGCGGGCAAAACCACGGGGCGCTGTAGGTAAGTGGATATATAAATTGGTCCCGTAATAAAATTTGAAAAATGTTTATTCGACATCAGTGTTACTTAACCACCCTAACCCTTCACGAAGACATGAAAGTTTAGTACTATTTCGATAAATCGAAAAAATGGTTGTCTGTAAAGTCGGGTTACTGACGTTAGTTGAACGTGACAACTTCAACTACGCCTTAGAGCGAGGTAACGCCGGCGGCGAGGTAACGGCGGTAACGTTACATGACGTCATGTTTTGCGGGCGTGCAGCCGGCTTCATCGAATTATAAGACGTTGTCACGTCAAAACGTATGATTGAGCTAAGTAATGCATCATGGTAGACTGACATACATATACATATTATAGCCATCAGTAGGAAATAGAAATTAAATTTTAATATAAGCCCAGTTGTATACTATTTTTCAACGTGCGAAGTTATTTTATCTGATAATAACGAACAGACGACTACTCCGTGTGAAAATTTATACAACAAAAAAATGCTAATCACCCATCGAAGCACAAACAAAAATTAGTTCCGAATTTAGCTCACATCCTGAACTCATCGAAAATTAGTTTCGTCGCACGCACGCCCTCTAGCGGCGTCATGTGCCTCTCAACTCAACTCATTAATGAGTTGTTCAGGGCAAAAAATACGTTCGTCGACACAATACAGCGCATGACTGGCTGTTCTCCCGATCAATTATTAATAAAAAAGCGGGCCGCTGCATTGAAAGGGCGATTAGCTCAATATTTATATGGAATATTCGGTATCAACGGCTCTTTGTGCTCATAATTCGGTAGGTCGTGACGCGGCGTGTTTGATTCGCCGCCTAACGCATAGAGCAACTGTTTTAGATGGGATGCAGGAGTTGTGGGGTGCACGGCGACATATGTCAAGGCGCAGTGGGGTGTCCAACAACTTGAGGAATATTGTATGTTCCGGGCAAATTAGAGTAATTAGTAGAACCTTGTTATAATCTTCTGATTTGGAATGTTTCGGTACTTTTCACACATACAATTTTGCGGCAGACGAACTAACGTTTGTATTGCATAATATTATAAGCAGCCCACTATACGTTCCTAGTGTTTAGCTCGGGGCTTTCTGTTCCAAGGAGAGTAGAGAAAAAATATAGTAGGTAGGTACACATGTTTTTCTTTTGTTTCTCAAACAAAATAATATGATGAAGATACTCGCACAATGACTGTGCTTAGAAGTGACGACTCAAAACGATTTTTAAGACGTGACGTCACAACAGCTCACTCTGGAAGTTGGATGATCTATACCTATCTGTCGATTTTTATTAATTTGATAAAATAAATAATGTGACCCATTTTTTCCTTAATCTACCTGAAGGACTAATTAATTAGTATGTTATATTATGCCACATTCATCATCCCAATTATGTAAGATGTTACATCTTCCTCTCAGAAGACAATCAGGTGTAGGCAACTAAGAACTACCGGTAGTTCTCTCATCGCAATCGGTGCGGCGGGTGGCCAAGACTCGCTCACTACTACCGAATTGACTGGCGGCCTTTGTGCATCGCGCCACGCCGTGAAAGAAGCCACTGCGTTTTATTCAATCTGATACGAACAGAGCCGAAATCAGGATAGTTTTTGAAGTGGACTCTTTGTAGAGTCCGCCTGGTCAAGTATCACGCCTTTGGCAGTAATAGTAATGCCAAGCAATAATGAGCGAACATCACTGTGTTTCAGTATTTTTGGGCAATTTTTACAGATATTTTGCAATAATGAGTAATGAGAATGTTGAAGTAGGTACGTCGGAAAGGGGCCCCTTAAACCTACACCCGTGTCACAAATCTCGGGATCTACTCGGGATTTCTCTCTCTGCCACACGATGCTAAGAAGTTCGTCTCTACCTTCATCACAATTTTATCTTGCACCTTCAGTACAAACTTGTAAAAGTTATAAAATACGATCCCGTGTTCTCCAGTGCCATAAATAGTGGAGTATCAATGGTATCCAGGGACACAGGCGCAGGCGCAAATTACTACTAGGTCTTCTCCCGCCTAGACCCTGAAGCCAGGGTCGTAACAAGAATTCGGCTTCGGTATACCCTGTCTATCGTTAGAGGCGATTAAAAAGCTACTTATGGGCTCGTAGACGGATAAGCTTACCTGTACCATGAAAGCGAGCCTTTCAAAGGATAGACATGGTGTAGCGCGTGGCGTTAATCCATCACCTAAGAAAAATGCCCAAAGCAAAAGCCAACAACACAAGGAATTAAAAACGTACATCCCCCTCTTCATGTTCCAATAGCTGCATGTCACTGTGATGTTAAGTGCCTTAAGTGTTGCTTACCATCATACACCCTTTTTTCTATCGGAATGCTCGTAGCTCGAAAAAACGACATCGTTTCATGGTTGATGTTCCAAAGACGCGAACGAAGAGATTTGACTCTACTTTTGTGATAAGAACGTCTAGGCTGTGGAATGCGTTGCCTGAGTGGGTTTTCCCTGTTGACTATAATCTTTGTGTCTTCAAATCGAGAGTGAATCGGTTTCTTCTAGGTAAACACGCTCCATCGTAGACCGCATCGTCGCTTCACATCAGGTGAGATGGCGGTCAAGTGTAAGCCTATAAAAGTTAAAAAAAAAAAAAAAAAAACATGTCCTGCTCGTCTCGTCACTCTTTATTTAAAAAAAAAAAAAAGAAGTCGCAAGTCAAGGCCATAATCCACCACGCTGGCAAAGTCCGGGTTGGTGGATGACACATGACTTCGAAAGATCCTAGGTACATCTCGGTTTCCTCACGATGTTTCCCTTCACCGTTTTAAGTTAGCGGCATTACGCACATGACTACGAAAAGACAGTGGTGCGCGTGGTTTTGATCCCAGGGTCTCCGGATCGGCAGTCGCCGTTCTCCCGACTAGACCAACCGTAACTTCTCCTAGCTCCTGAATTCAGTCGTCTAAATTTAGCCATATAATAAGCACTTTAGGCAGAAGACCTTCTGTTCCTAGCTTCGTCCCTGTCCTCGAGAGTACATTTCCTAGAACATCAATCACAAAGGCGCGAATAAGTGCCGAATTACCGAGTTCAATGGAATTAATGTAGCTCCTATTGTGACGGCCTGTCGCATGGCGAATGGAGATTGGATTGGAAATGTTTTCGTAATTTAATTATTATGGATTATTATTACGTTAAAAATTGTCTATTAGGTGCTAGATTTTAACTTATCTACTTTCTAATATTATGTAATTTTAGTTAATTATTATCTATAGGTATTTATTGCTAGTATATTTCTCAGGTAACAAAACAGTGTGTGTGTAGGTACTTATGTAGTAGTATTTTTTAAAGTCTAATATATGTCTAACTTCTAATAAGTTACGGTGGTCTAGTCGGGAGAACGGCGGCTGCCGATCCGGAGACCCCGGGTTCAAACCCCACACGCACCACTGTCTTTTCGAAGTCATGTGCGTAATGCCGCTAACTTAAAACGGTGAAGGAAAACATCGTGAGGAAACCGACATGTACCTAGAATCTTTCGAAGTCATGTGTCATCCGCCAACCCGCACTGGGCCAGCGTGGTGGATTATGGCCTTAACTCTCTCCTTGCGAGAGAAGGCCCCGAGTCCCAGCAGTGGGAACGTTTAGTGGGCTGTTGATGATGATGAAGTCTATCTTCAACCATAGAAAAGATAATATTTTCAACGCAGGAACTATTTACCTTAATTTAGTTAAAATGTTGATTAACTTTGGTGTCGGTTTTTCGTGACGGTGTGCGCGCCATCGTAAAAATTAACTCACATTATTTTTCCCGCGTTAAGGAAAGAAGTATAACCTCAAAAATACTTACCTAGTAAAAACAATAAAAATCCGTCAAGTTGTTTCGGAGGAGTAAGAACACAAGCACCGTAACACGAAATATTTTTAGATAGGTACTAGCGAACTCAACATACCTACGTTGTCCTGTACACGCCTTAAATACAAAAAAAATATATCTAAACCATTCTCAAATACTCTCAAAAACACACAAAAAATTGCATTTAAATCGGTCCACCCGTTTAGGAAGAGTTTAATTATTACAAATGCACGCACAGAAGATTTATACTTACAAAGATATTTATGATACGCGCATGATATTAACATACCTATGATATAACCTTCCCATTATAAAAAAATCCTCGAAACTTCTACGGGATTAGAAAAAATTTCGCTTACATAAAAATATAGGTATGGGTACTGCGTCCCAAAACCAAGACAAAAAAAAAACAAAATAAAAATACGTTACTATAAGACGTATCTTTTTATGAACCATCAACATCACAAGGAAGAAGAATACACATAGGTACCTATACCAATAATTTTCGTTTTCCGTTCCTATTACTTAACTAAATAAAAAAAATGTTTGTCTGTAAAGTCGGTTTACTGACGATAGAACGTGATAACGTCTTAAGAAAATACTGATCGAATGGTAGCATTTTTCAAAAGAAAATTTTAATTTCATTTGTTTAATAGATTTGTATGTAAAAAGTAATCAGTAGAATTTAGTCATTTTCAATCAAAACAATGCAAAAAAGCTTTTAGATGCCGGGGATCGAACCCGGGGCATTTCACATGCAAAGCGAACGCTCTACCACTGAGCTACATCCCCGCTTGAATTACTGGTCGAAATAATTAATACAACTGTAACAAACATGCGGCGAGGTAACGACCGACGGTAACGACCGACGGTAACGCTACATGACGTCATGTTTTGTGGGCGTGCAGCCGGCTTCATCGAATTATAAGACGTTATCACGTCAAAAATATTGGTAGACAATTCACACACAACACCATACTGCTGATATGATAACTTATTACTATCAAAGCTTGCTATTTAATTCACGGTATCGTTCCACTAAAATACATCTGAGTCTAGACAAAGGTCAAATTATAAAATCAATAGTCCAATATCAACAGAACATCGGAGCATTCACACAGCGATTACCGATACATAATGGCGGTATTCGGAGCAATTTTTCAGCGGCTGATAGTAACGAAGCGGCATTTTCACGAGCTCTGGCGCCGGCCGGCATGCAAATCAGATGGCTAATGACGCGCGAAGCCACGCCGCACAACTATACCACAATAGTACGTACGCCAAATCGTTATTGCATTATGTTCGGAACATTTACAGTATCAAATACAAACATCAGCTAATCGATATCTGGGGGAAAATCATATCTAAACGGAATACGGATGTATTACGTTTAGCTAATATTACTAATATTGTAAATGCAAAAGTTTAGACGCATAGATGTTTGGATGCTTGTTGCTCAATCACGTCAGAACGTTTGAACGGAGCGGGTTGAATTTTGCAACGCTAATGCAGTCTGGACTGGCACATTTGCTACTTTTTATGGCGGGAAAGTAACGGGAACAACGCTAGTAAAGCCGCCGCGGGGCACTGCAAGTAGATACATAAATAGGTTGGTATTTAAAGGAATGAGTATAAAAGGAATGCTTTCAAATATGCTCTATGTTTTTGCGTAAGTATAGTTATATAATTAATGCGTTTCGACGATCAAGATACGTCCTCAGCAACATGGACGACCCCACCGCTGTGGCTACATCGGCAGCGCTAGGATCACCAGAGCCCCCAACATCCGACAACACAATCAACGTCGCTAGCGAGGTAAACCACCTCAGGGTTTATCGGTAGATCTATTAGCTTTTCGCCAATAATAATTCAGCCGACACTAGCACCAGTCGCCCTACTCATTCAATTCCTCGACAATAATAAGTCAGGCGGCATCAGTGTTAGTTTCAATTATAATAATTCAGCCAGCCGACAACAGATATCAGAGAAATGTAATAAGAGACTAATAAATTAGTCAGGCGACACTTGCATCATGGCGAAATAACAATCAGTCAATCGAATAAGATGCGGTGTCTTTTCCAACGTAATCTCCATATAATCATAAGTCAGCCGACATCAGACAATAATAAAAAATATATATATATTATATACATTAACGGCTGCAAGTCAGCCGATGCTAGATCCTCTCCGCTATGTTTACCTCCCCCAAACCACTTCTTTTCCAATAATGCTCTCACTTTATTAGTTAAGTACCTTTTAGTAATTAATCAACTATCACCCCTCAGATTAACTAATCCATTCTTGGAAAACCCTCTCAAGTCGGACGACACGACAATGTAGCATATAAGCGCCACACAATATTCTTTTAATTTGTCATTATACACAATAAAAACACGGTAAATGAGACCGATAAAAACTCGTTCGGACAAAAACCGCGATCTGGGGCTGAATTCGCAAATCATTCCATAATGATTGCCGCTTGAAAAAAATTTAAATATCAAAAGACCGGACGGGAACGATAATGGTTTAAAATCATTTTTCATTCGTGAGTCAGATATATATGGAAACGGTAGCCAGCGGCCGACTCCATTAGCTGAGACCGCTGTTAGGATTTTGGACGGAGTCCATCTTTCATCTCGAAATAACTGCGACAAAAACTGTGATCAATTACGGAATTTTAATGAAACTACGGTATGATATACCAAGTCACTTTATTTACAGTATTGTACATTACTCATAACATAGGTACATAACATGCAATCATACTTATATTAAAATATATTCTGGAAGACACTTCTTCACTTGTTACAAAGGAACCTATTTTTTATAGGATTGTTCTGAATTGTTTTGGAATAGTTTTTTGCTTCGTTTGAATCCGACTCATTGAGAACCTATTTATTTATTAAGTCGGTAATTTTTTTTTTTATCAGTTATAACAATTATATACGAGAAAAAAAAACAAAGTGTCACAAAAATAATTAACTATGGTGAATGTGAAATATCTTACGTAGGTATTGATTTAGACGTTCTTCTTTTTCTTGTTGGCTTGTGGTAAAGGCGGCAGCCCGCTATCGAACTCACTGGCGGTGTGCATCGAGCTCTGCTTGTTCACCACGCGGCTGTTGAAGCCGATCTTCACTTTGGGGAACCTGCGACGAAAAATTGCGAAATTTAAAATATTAATTAACAAAAACTTGCAGAAGGATAAGAATGGTGCAAGCTGATTTAACTGACAAAATATTTTGAGGCTATAATTTCCACGAAACCGCTTATGCTGTAGATATAAGGATTTATTATGATAAGGATGTGTTTGCCGTAAAATTAACGATAGTTACAGTCTCTTCCGGACCAGAAGTTGACAGGTGCGCACGGGCTACTGCGCAGTAGATGGTTTTCGTGACAAAGAACGCATGGTGCTCATACCAAGACAGCTAACTTTACATAATTGTTGGCGGGCAAACGTAACCTTATCAATGATTTAATCAAACTAAATTTTCATCAGATTACCATCACGCGAGAGATTAAGTAAAGATACGGTCCATGATGGAAAGCGCTTAGAGGAGAAACAGATTTATTCTAGACTTGATTATCATGGAATACCCACCCAGCTTACGTATTTTATAATTTAGTCTTTCGTATCACGTGAGTGAAACCAAAGTGCCTCGTTTAATAAGTCTTTGGAATGTGAACCACGAAACGAACGTCACTTTTTGGAGCTACGAAGAGTCCAATAAAAAAGGACACCGCGGTTACTAGAAATTAGAAGTATGTACTGAAACTAGGTATATACAGTAGTGGTAGGACTCTTGGCAGAGTCCGCCTGGGGAAGTACCACACCTTCACCAGTTATTCTACCGCCAAGCAGTAAAGTGCAAACACTACTTTGTTCCGGTTTGAAGGGCAATGTTTCCAGAGAATAATATCTTAGATGTCTGGGTGGACTCGCGCAGTGCAGTGCTAGGTAATGATTTGGACTCTTCGTGTTCCAATAGCTGCGTGTTCCTTACAATCAGGCACATGTCCCGCACGTCTCGTCACTCAAGACTAAAAATAAAATGGTTGTCTGTAAAGTCGGTTTACTGACGATAGAAACGTGACAACGTCTTAAGAAATCAGAACGCTGATAGCGCGAGTAGTGATACCGCTCGACTCGGCGGGTGGCGCCCTCAGCGCTCAGCTTCGTTCGCATGGCACTCACGACGAACTAACGGTAACGTTACATGACGTCATGTTTTGCGGGCGTGCAGCCGGCTTCACCGAATTATAAGACGTTATCACGTCAAAAATAGGTAGGTACTCCAGAGTAAGTATTTTTAGGAAACCTCAATACGTACCCAGGTCTCTTTTTCTCTTCGTCCTCGTGCACGGTGAGCCTGTTCCGCGGCTTCTCTCTCTTCAGGTCGGGGTCGGCCTTCGCCCTGCGCGCGAGCGCCGCCGGCGTGTCTCGGAGCGCGAACGCCTTAGCCGCATGGCCCAGATGAAGCTGCTTCGCGTCTAGGTAGGGACGCACCTCGCGAGGGTAGCCCGAGTAGAAACGGACCCACGATGTATAGGCTATAGGGGAGATACACATTCATAATATATGGATAGGATGGTGATTAATAATATATTTTTTTTTACCATTTATAGGTTTACACTTGACCACCATCTCGCCTGATGTTAAGCGACGATGCGGTCTAAGATGGAGCGTGCTTACCTAGAAGAAACCGATTCACTCTCGATTTGAAGACACCAAGATTATAACCATCGGGAAAAACCCACTCAGGCAACTCATTCCACAGTCTAGACGTAAGTAACGTGATAAGAATCACAAAAGTAGAGTCAAACCTCTTTGTTCGTGTCTTTGGAACATCAACCATGAAACGATGCCGCTTCTTCGAGCTACGGGAAGTCCGATAGAAAAAAGGGCTAGGTGGTATTAGATCATGCTGATCAGATGCACACTCTCCGAAGTGTATCCGATAAGCTAGCAATTTTTCGGCGATGTTCAAGACTTTGCAGTCTTTTTCGCACAAGAGTGTTATTGCCTATGAGCCTCTTAGCACGCCTCTCGATCGATTCCAGAGCCTCAAGCTGATACTTAGCCGATCCATCCCAAAGGTGCTAACAGTACTCCATACAAGAGCGAATTTGTGCTTTATATAGCAAAAGCAGTTGTTCAAAAAAATACGTGAAGTAAGTAATGTTTGTATGTACCTTCATTACCCCATATCTAAAAATTGGCCGTCTAAGCAAGTTAGCGAGTAAGCATGTGTTCTTAGTACTTATTAACTCTACTCAATCGTCCACATTTCATTCATCAGAAAATAGGTGACGTCTGGGAGCTCTGGGATCTCGGACTATTCGTCATTGTTGAAGATAAACCAATGAAACTTCGTTTCGAGACACTCGATGCGAAGCAAATAAAATCTAACAATTTTGTAATTTCGAATTGTACGGTGATAAAATAGGGGTTGAAATGGAGGATGAAAGTTCGTAATTGTTGAAGATACAACAATGGAACTTCGTGTATAGAAGATACAACAATGTAACTAGGCACTCGATTCAAAGTAAATAAATGTTAGTTTCTAGCAATTTTGTAATTTCGAAATGTACGGGGATGAAAGTTTGCACGGAAGTTCGTCATTGTTGAAGATAAAACCATGAAATTTTGCAACTAGACACTTTATATCCAATCTAATATGAAATTAAGTATGTGTGTTTGTTACGCTTTAACGCCTAAACCACTAATAGACTACAGGCCCGTGAACAAAATTAAGTAGTAGATGAACCACCAGAAGACCTATGTAGGATGATAGAAGGGTATAAAGTAAAAAGATTCAGCGCTATGCCGTCACTTGTAAGCTGTCCAACTGAGTACAGTCGAAGAAGGGGGGTTGCAACCCTCGATCATTGCTCCTTGTCGCTTGATTTGTACGGCATTGCGAAATGGATTAGGAGAGGTATTAGGCTAAATCACTGATTTTGGTGAAATTGTATAAAAATCTTTTAATGTAAGCTGTTTTTTGTAAACGTAATTTGGTATTGGTGTACAAATACTTATAGCCTCAGTTACCTTAATAAATATTAATTTGCGCGGACGAAGTCGCGGCTAAAAGCTAGTAGGTACTATATAATAATAGTAGAAATGTCTTCTAGGTAAGCACGCTCCATCGTAGATCGCATCGTCGCTTAACATCAAGCGATATGGTGGTAAAGTGCGAGCCTATTATAGTTCAAAAGAAATCTAATCTTAGTAGAAAATTGCAATATTAGTAGAAATTTGTAATATTAGTAGAAATTTGTAACATTAGTAGAAATTTGTAACATTAGTAGAAATTTTTAACATTAGTAGAAATTTGTTACATTAGAAGAAATGTGTGACATTAGTAGACATTTGTAATATTAGTAGAAATTACCTCTGCTAGCCCGCGCCAGCCAGTTCTTGGAGCTGTGTGCGGTGGCCTCGAGCCTGGTCTGCACGGCGATGGCGGCGCGCTGCGGGTTCTGCGCCGTGGGCGCCACCGTACGGAGAGGGTCCAGGATTTGCGACTCATCCTTTTGACGTAACCTGAGACACACATTTAAATGACAAATGCTACAAATATTTTGGTCTTAGTGATTTTTCAGGAGAGACAATTGAACCACAAATATTACAAACAAATGAGCTGTAGGTACATAATTTTATTGTAATCATTGAATGAATAAGGGAGTATATCGGTTTCTTATAGGTAAGCACGTCCCATCGTAGATCGCATCGTCGCGTCGGTTAAGTCTAGGGTAGACGTCCTGAAGCTAACCGACCCTCTTTCTATGAAAAACGTAATTTCGAAATAAGCTCGCGACTTTCCTACTCCGGTTCTACTTCCGATCGAACATTGTTTAACGTTTACTAATCTAATACTACTCTAATTAGTTAATCGACGGACGAAACGACGGATCCGTCGTTTCGTCCGTTTAAATGTTGTAAACCTACTCTAATTAATTAGAGTAGGATTAGAACATGTAAACGTTAAACAAAATGCTCGATCGGAAGTAGAACCGGAGTAGGAAAAGTCGCGAGTTTATTTCGATATTATGTTTTTCATAGAAAGAGAGGCGAGATGGCGTTCAAGTGTAAAAGTTTTAAAAAATATACCTACCTGTATTTTTTACAAATCACGTTTAACATTGCAACCTAATGCGTACAAATGTTTATAGTTAGGTACAATAAAATATAGAATTCACTTTATACGAAAAAAATCAGTGGCTCCAGGCGTGCCGACATAAGTGAAAACTTGAACTATTATATAATGTAACGGACTTAGATACTGCTGTGTTGGTAACGAGTAGTATCGGGTGTTCAATTCTTTTTTTCCTGTCTCAAAAGATGCTACAGAAGTTTCCGCTTCATAAACTTTTTCTAAAAAAAAATCGGTTGTCTGTAAAGTTACTGACGATAGTTGAACGTGACAACTTCAACTCCAAGCCTTAAATGGAACGCCTCAGAGCGAGGTAACGCCGCATGACGTCATGTTTTTTCGTGCGTGCAGCCGGCTTCACCGAATTATAAGACTCACGTCAAAAAAAAAGCTGAGAACTTCAAATAATAGATAATGAATTCAAAAATGTCGAAATAAAATATCCAATCAAGAAAAATAATTATTCGGCTACTCAGACTCTCTCAATTCAGTCTGTGACTCAGACGCTAGAAATATCATGACAAGTCAACCGAGACATCGAATGACTAGAATCACTAAAAAACTAAAATCATTACTAACCTGATCCTCTTTTGTTCCAGGTGTCTTACGAACTCTGTCTCACTGGGCAGTAGGAACATCACAGCCGCGCCAACCTGCGCCGCTCGCCCTGTCCGACCCACCCTGAAACATGCACTACGTTTAACTACCAGCAAACACACCAAGTCATTTAAAAACTACTATTAATAATCCATTTGTAGTCCTGGACCCGAATAACACAGGGTCAAAGCAGATAAGAAAACTATCTACGCAGCAATGGGATCAAAAAGATTAATTTAACCAAGGTCGTCACCCTTAGCAGAGTCCGCCTGGGGAAGTACCACACCTTTGACAGTTAACTTAACATTACTGCGTTTTGGTTTGAAGGGCAATGTTGCCAGTGAAATTACAGAGGTTAGAGATATAATATCTTAGATCTCAGGGTGACGAGTGCAGTGCTAGGTAATGATTTGGACTCTTCATGTGCCAATAGCTGCGTATCAATGTGCTGTTATGTGGCAAGCATGTTGCATACCAAAAACTGCCAAATATTCTACCGCCAAGCAGTAATGTGCAAACATTACTGTGTTCCGGTTTGAAGGGCAATGATTCCAGAGAAATTACAGGGCTTAGAGACATAATATCTTAGATCTCTGAGTGACGAGCGCAGTACAGTGCTAGATAATGATTTGGACTATCATGTTCCAATAGCTTCGTGTTACTGTGCTGTGTTACTCTATGCTATAAAAAAAAAAAATTTACTGCTGTAAAAAAAAAGCTAGATATCTACCCTAGAAGCGTCTACCCAACAGGAAACATAAATGTTTCGAATGATCACGGATAATGCAGTAGAATCACTAACCTGTGTACATAGTCCGTGGCGGAGGCAGGGGCGCAGTATTGCAACACCAGATCTACTCGGGGCACGTCGATACCTCGCGCTGCCACGTCCTGGCAACACAGAACACAGATAGAACATGCCGAACCAGAAGAGAACCGAACAAATAAAAATTGGCAGTCGTAGGAACTGCCGATAGAAGTGAAAACTTATAACTCAGAATTTGATAGCTTACTTTGGAAACTATGCGGGTGAAATCGGAGGGCGTGGCCATGAGCATGCATGGCCATCTAGAAATGCGTCAGCCAATAAATAAATAAATAAATATTGGTGGACAATTCACACACAACACCATCTGACCCCAAACTAAGCAAAGCTTGTATGATGGCGGTCAGACAGCTGATATAACACTTATATAGTTTTAAATACATACTTATTATACATATAAACACCCAGACACAGTGCAAACATTTGAATTCATCACACTAATATTTGCACTGGGTGGGGATCGAACCCACGACCCTCGGCTTCGCAGGCAGAGCTACTACCAACTAAGCCACGAGGCCAGTCGATGGGAAATGCTGACGCATTTCTAAATGAAGAATGGCCATGGTCCCGAATTTACCCGAAGATTTCTTATCATTTCCAAGCGTGACGTTAGAATTCAATTAACAGCTCACGAAACATTTGTCTATGGCGCGCCAAAAGAAGTTTTCACTACAAAAAGAACAGAACCGAAGAGAAAACATCAGAATAGAATAGCTTTATTATTAAAGGTACCTACAGAATCATAGGCTTTTTAGTCGTTACATCAGCGGGGCTAGCACGGACAGTGGACTAATAGTCTTTCCACCATTTTTATCCACCTGTCAGTGGATATAATAATCATTTCCACCTTGCATAGCATGGCAACAGGGGAAAGGGATAAAATGTTTCCACTTGACGTTTGTCGTGGACATTATATCTCGCTACTCCCCGCTGTATAGCACGGACTCGGGAAAACGAAGATAAATACTCTTCAATTGACATAAGCCAGGGGACAAACTATCGTCTGATTTGGAGGTGGCGATATAAGTAAATCTCTCTCAAAGATAATGTCCGAGCATATTATAATTGTATTATTATTTTTAATTAAATAATTACTCATTTTTAAATCTAAATGCGTTTTCTATACTAAGGTATGTGATTTAGATGAGAAAATGTTTTATAGTTGTTGGTGATGTCGGAAGGACACACCTGCGCTGGTTCACTTTTATTTTGTTTCGTTTAGTGGACTGTAGGTAAATGCGCGGTTTTTATTTGTATCTGCGAGGGATATCTCTGTCTAGCTGGAAATGGAAAGAAAGGTGGGAAACAGAAAGACACTGACCGTGCACCAGCTCGCGACGTATCGGAACCTTGTCCCGACGTCTCGTTCTTAAGTCCAGGGGGAACCTTCACAGACACTTCACAAATATATATGGTTAACGTTTTTGGTTAGATTTAAATTAATTATTTTTAGCGTAAGACGGCATCCCGTGCGCACGATTGGATATTTTAATTGCGAGAGTAAATTTTGAATGCGGCGGTTACGACCGAATGAATCATACTCGGTCAGTCAATCTTCTTTCTTCATAGATGCGTTGCTTGAGTGGTGCGGAACGAAGACAAAGGATAGGAGGTGACAGGAGTGAACAGAGATATCCACTCGAGCGGCATTTTTAAATTTCCTATATTATATTTTAATTAGCGGCGCGAACATCCTCCCGGCCTTGATGATACGTAGTATTATCAAAAGTAAAGAAAGAAAATTTATATTAAGTACAAGCTATAACTAAACTTATGTTATTTGCATTATATTATTTATTGAGATATGATGAAGCTGAATTATTGAGAAGGTAAAGGGCAAAGTTTTACAATAGCCCGTTTAAATGTGCTAGTAGCGGTTTTAACCAAAGCAACGCGAACTCTACCATCTCGACCCGGATAAACCTCCTTAATTATGCCTATCGGCCAATGGAGAGGAGCAACATCATCCTGATGTATTAGCACGATGGTACCGACTTTCACATTGCTCGTATCATTGAGCCATTTTTGTCTTACTTGCAAATTGTTCAAATATTCCAGGTGCCATCGCTTCCAATAGCTATTAACCATTTGGTCGAGCAACTCTTTACGACAACGCAAAGTTTTCGTTTCCTCGGAAACAGGTGCGGTAGGCAAGTAAGTCAAAGGTGAAGCCATTATAAAATGAGCGGGAGTCAGAGGCTCCGGATAAGGGTCCTCGGACAAGACGCAAAGCGGTCGCGAATTTAAAATTGTTTCAATCTGAGTCAGAACTGTTAAAAGTTCTTCATAGGTGAGTAGTTGACTACCTATCACGCGGTACAAATGAAGTTTGATGCTTCTAATATTAGATTCCCATAAACCTCCGAAATGTGGAGCTCGGGGTGGCATCATTTGCCATTGAATGCGGTGATCCAGAAGCAATTCATTTAATTGAGTTTTAGCTCCGACAAAATTTGTTCCATTGTCGGAATACATATGAGAAACAGGACCACGCCTGGAGATAAAGCGCTTAAATGCAGAGATGAATGCGTCTGTAGACAGATCAGTCGCGAGTTCGATATGAACTGCTTTGGTAACCAAGCAAATGAACAAACATATGTATGACTTTAAGCTATGTTGTCCTCTACGTCTACAGAGAGTAATGTTTATTGGGCCTGCGTAGTCCACGCCGGTATGTACGAAGGCTTTAGTCTCTTGAACGCGATAAGAGGGCAGATCTGCCATTTTCGTATTAAGATGTGATGGCGAATTCCTAAAACAGGTATTGCATGCGTGAATGCGTTGTCGAATCACGTTACGTGATGACAAAATCCAATATTTTTGTCGCAATAAGGAAGATAAGACATTAGCACCGGTGTGACAATGAATGCGGTGACAGTAATCGATCAACAGGTGAGTGATATGGTCATGTTTAGGTAACAACGCGGGATGTTTCGCTTCGTATGGTAAGTTACTATTAGCAAGTCTACCTCCGACTCTTATTATTCCGTGGTGATCAATGAACAAATCAAGTTTCTTCAGCGATGCGGAAATAGCTTTATTAGCTTTTAAATCTCGAATTAGTTGAGCAAAATGAGTACGTTGCACGTCAAGAATCAAATATCTTTCAGCTAGAGAAATCTGATGAGCGTTTAAGTGCTGATTACGCGGTGTCAGCTTTACGAATTTAAGAACGTACGTAATAATGCGTAGAATTTTATTCCATGATGAGTATTTTGCAGCGATACTACCAAGCAAGCCGGGCTCCGCAGGGCGCGTAGTTGAGCATACTAATGTTCTACTTTTAAATTCCGGTAAAGTCTCGCAAGAGTCGGGTACGAACGGTGAAATACGCCATCCGGACACTGGAACGCAGAGCCACGAAGGGCCTTGCCACCATAGAGGATGGGACAACAGCTGATCAGGTAAAAGACCTCGTGACAGACAGTCACTCGGGTTTTCGGTGCCACTAACATGGTAGAAATGACGCGAGTCAAGATTTTCTTGGCATATCGCGACGCGATTGCTAACATAGATATCCCATCTATGTGGTGGGGAATTAATCCACGAGAGCGCTATTTTAGAGTCTGAAAACGCGTATATATTATCAATTTGAATGCGAGCACTGTAAGTCTCATTTACCAAGCGAACAAGTTTCGACATTAACACAGCGGCGCATAGTTCGAGCCTAGCCAAAGACACAACTTTAACAGGTGCTACTTTGGATTTAGCGCATATTAAATTGACACGAACGTTTCCCATACTGTCAGTGACATGAAGGTACACGACACAACCGTAGGCCTTCATACTTGCATCGGCGAAAGCGACGATATTGGTAGTGCAACCGGGGTGCACACCTACGTGACGCGATATTTCACACTCAGAGAGAAGAGGTAATTGCTCTATGTATTTTTGAAACAAAGATCGTATGTCGTCTGGCAAAGGATCATCCCAACCGACCTTGAGAAGCCATAACTCTTTCATTATGAGTTTTGCATGAAGTATGACAGGAGCGGCAAATCCGAGAACGTCGTATAAACGAGCGATACTGGAAAGAACGGTACGTTTAGTATACGCTTCTTTGTTAGCGGAAATTAAAAAGGTGAATATGTCTGAAGCAGGAAGCCATTTCAGACCCAACACTTTGATATTATCATTATTCGAGAATTCAATCGCAGAGCGACTTGATGGCGGAACCGAAGCGAGAAGCTCGGGTGAATTGCTGGCCCATTTGGTTAAATGAAAACCACCAGTATTGAATAACTCGATGAGTTCTTGGGATAAGACCTTGGCTTCGTCCACGGTAGGGACAGAAGTAGTTAGGTCGTCCATGTATAATTCATGCGAAGCGACTTCTGACGCACGAGGGTACTTGTCGCGTTCATCGAGCGCTAGCTGTCGCACAGTGCGCATAGCCAGGTAAGGACTACATTTCAATCCAAAAGCGACTCGATTGAACTGGAACTCTTTGATAGGTTCAGAAGAGTTTAAACGAAATAGTATCTTTTGATACTTGCGGTGCTCAGGTTGCAGCAAAATCCTGAGATACATTTGTTTTATATCGGCGGCCAACGCCACAGAAAATAAGCGGAAATTAAGTAACAGGATAAAAATATCAGACTGAAGATTAGGTCCCGTGTGAAGAATGTCATTAAGTGAAACGCCATTATGACATTTAGCACTAGCATCAAGAACAACACGAAGTTTCGTTGTCTCTTTGTCACGTCGAACAACAGCGTGATGCGGAATGAAGTATCCTTGAGAGTAGTCATCACTGCTAGGTGGAACCTCAGATAGATATCCTTTATCTATGTAGTCTTGGATAACTTCATTGTAGCTAGCACGTAGCTCGGGATCCTGGAGTTTGCGCTCTAAAGAAAGTAAGCGGCGAAGCGCGACTGAACGAGAGTCACCTAGCTCGGAGGGATCTCGACTGAAAGGCAAAGCGGTGCAATATCGACCATTAGAGTCGCGTGAAATAGTGGAGGTATAAAACTCCTCACATTGAGTTTCTTCAGGACTCATAAAATCCTGGGCGGGAATTTCTTCAGACTCCCAAAACTTATTTAAAGTTTTATCGAGCGAGTCCTCAAAGCGGTCGGATACCTTTTCATCACTAGTGCATGTGTGGAAAGTCGCGGAAGCAAGATTTAAAAAAGAAGAAGCGGGTATGTCATTATTATTTTTATTATTTGACGCGGTGGGTACATCACCCATTAAAATATATCCAAACACGGTTTCAATAGCGGGCGGCGCGGGTGGAGCGACCACCCTGCCGCCTAGCAACAAGAAAGGAAACAGCTGAGCGCCGAGGATCAACTCGACCTCACCCGGGATATGCCACAAAGGATCAGCAAGAGGTAAGTTAGTTAGATGTTGCACTATCTTAGTATCAACATAGTCATGAGGCATCCGATCAGTAATGCTATCAACAACCAAAGCGGTAATTTTATAAGAGTATTTGTTATCGTTGGAGCTCACAAGCAAAGACACGTATCCACGAACGGGTTGTGAGACGGAGCCAATGCCTTTAATAAATGAATTTGAAAGAGATATAGGTTTTAACTTTAGCTGTTTACAACATGCAGAGGTAATTAAATTATTTTGTGATGCACTATCAATTAAACATCTCGCCGAAACATTTTGATTACCATTATTTAAAATGTTAACTTGTGCGGTCGAAAGTAAAATAGTTGTACGTGGACGTTTATATTCGTTTCCGCGAGCGTGAGCGCAGAGCGATACATTTTCATTTCCCGACGGGAGCGCGGGAGCAGGCGTAGCGGGGGGCGCGGGGCGCGCGGGAGCGGGGCTCGCCGGCGGCGCGTCGTGGCCGCCACGATTATAATCATTATTACTCAAATGCAGTAAGGTATGATGCGACTTTCTACACGATTTACATGTAAAAGTAGATTTACACTGAGAAACAGTGTGCAACAAACTTAAGCAATTAACACAAGCTCGTTTTGATTTTATAAATTCAAAGCGACCCTTAGCCGGCAGTGACTTAAAAGTGGGACACTTATAAAGTTGTTGATGATCAGTTTTATTACATAACGAACATGATTCGGTACCATCACTATTGTTCGTTAAGAACGTTTGTGTATTAATATTACGCGCGCGATTCGATTTCGCATTAATAGGGTGCACGTCCACCGGGGCGGAGGGGCGGTTAGCGTTTGGAGCGGTGCGATCTAATATTTTGACCTGACCTTTACAAAAATCGATGAAATCCTTATAAGATGGAATTGGTTTTTCTCTTACAAATATTTCAAACGCTTGAGCAGTAGACGCGTCTATTTTACGTGTTGCCATAGTAAGCATAATGAAATCTTTTAAATCTATAATTTTTAACTGTTCCAAAGCGGAGACAGCTGCGTTAAATGTTTCAACAAACGTATTTAATGAAGCGGAATTATTAACTGCGGGTTTAATATTAAATAGAATAGACATGTAATGACACCCTAATGACCTTACGTCTTGGTACTTTTGTACTAAACTTTCCCAAATGGATAGGTAGTTATCACCTGAGGGAATAACTCCTGCAATTATTTTCAAAGCGGACCCAGTTAGTTTACCGGTTAAATATTGCATTCTCTGAGCATTAGATAAGGATTCATTTAAATGTATATTTGCTTTAAAGGATTCATAAAACACGGGCCAATTTTCAATTTTCCCGTCAAAAGAAGGAATTTGTATCGGCGGAAGTTTGATAGGTGTGAACGTGCCTTTATTTTCCCTGGCCGCTTCTACCGCGATGCGGGAAGGAGGCGAGTTCTCGACTACTTGGGAACGCACTCTTTGTATGCGAGTGTAAATATCTTCAAACGCATTTAAAGATTTATAATCAGGCACGAACAATTCGTCACCCATATAACCTAGCTCATTAACTAAGTCTAGATTCGAAATGAAATCATTTCGGATAACAGACAATGTTTCTGAATCTGCCATAAATGTTTCCGTGGAACGAAGATTTGCGGTAGCTATATTTATATTTCTAGCTACATCGTAAATATTAGTTAATCGCGCGAATATAGCATTATTTTTAGCTTTCAAAGTTGAAATCTTAGCTGCCATTCTGAGCGATTGAACAAAATGCAAGCAAAATTATTATTATAAATATCAATCTAGGTAAACAATTATCAAAGAGAGGCGGTTTGTTAGTAACTACACAAAGAACTGTAGGTTTACTAATTCAAAAGGTAAGCAAAAAGCGGTTAATATAAGGATGTAGGTATACACAAAGAATTACTGTAGCCTACGTAATAGAATGATTAGAAAATGTTGTTGCAAAAAATTGGTTCGTGAACTGGGGAATCGAACCCACTACCACGGTTATGCGGGCGGGCTTGGTGATAGCTGGAGCAATGACGGCAATCAATGTCTTGCCTTTATAAAACTTTTCATACAAAATTAAATCAAATTATCGAACATCCGTTATTTCACAATAATTGTATTACTTAAAATATAATCAAAATATCTTTTTGAATATACTGTACATAATACAGATCATTATACGTGTTTTGCTAATAATTCTAAACTCCGTGTGAAATAAACTCAAGAAGAAATCACATTCATGATTTACCTAATAAACACCTACAAGTTACCAGTGTGCCACCAACTTTATTTATTCTAGCGTATTGTTCTCTGACTGCACACTGATAATAACCGATAAGAAGGTCGGTTCAACTTTTGTTACCAATATGTTTCAAATGTACCCTACTTTCATTGAGAAAAAATATATATGACAAGTAACAAATGAAACGTGTATAAATTACACTATATGAGTGGTAAGTTATAAAAATATGTGCAGAAACTACTTTTGTAATAGGCTAATTCAGTACCAAACTATAGCGTAGGTACAAAAAATTAAAAATCAATGAAATCGAACATAAAACCTAATGAATAAATTAATGCTCGGGACAGTCAATTTTTACACTGTATTAGCGGGCAGGTATTAAAACCTTACTTATTAATGTTTCTAGGTACTACTATTAGCGAGTAAGAAACAATTATAAGATTAATGGGACCTAGGTAAGTATGGCTTATACCTAGGTAGGCAAGTTTTTTCGAATCGAAATGGTATATTATAATAGCGATGCGGTATAAATATTTTATGTATTACTAACACGATTGGCGTGCGGTAAAAAGATATTAATCGACCAACAAGTACGTCGATATTATGCGCGTTGGCAATGGGATGCGTCCGAGTAATACAAAAAGGCGGGTAATAATTCTCCGTTTAAGTTTCAAGTTTAGTTATATTGTAAGAATTTTAGCAAGAATTATTTATGAATGCGGGTTGACAATACGTAAAATCAAAGTAAGTAGCTAATACGGCTCGAAGTGACCAGAACTGGTGATGTCGGAAGGACACACCTGCGCTGGTTCACTTTTATTTTGTTTCGTTTAGTGGACTGTAGGTAAATGCGCGGTTTTTATTTGTATCTGCGAGGGATATCTCTGTCTAGCTGGAAATGGAAAGAAAGGTGGGAAACAGAAAGACACTGACCGTGCACCAGCTCGCGACGTATCGGAACCTTGTCCCGACGTCTCGTTCTTAAGTCCAGGGGGAACCTTCACAGACACTTCACAAATATATATGGTTAACGTTTTTGGTTAGATTTAAATTAATTATTTTTAGCGTAAGACGGCATCCCGTGCGCACGATTGGATATTTTAATTGCGAGAGTAAATTTTGAATGCGGCGGTTACGACCGAATGAATCATACTCGGTCAGTCAATCTTCTTTCTTCATAGATGCGTTGCTTGAGTGGTGCGGAACGAAGACAAAGGATAGGAGGTGACAGGAGTGAACAGAGATATCCACTCGAGCGGCATTTTTAAATTTCCTATATTATATTTTAATTAGCGGCGCGAACAGTTGTTTACAAAAATAAACCTACATATAAAACCTCAAAACACAGCACAGAAAAAAATAAAAGTAAAAAGAGCGAGCGTTGACAGAAAAACTGATGATTAATACGTGATTTTTAGGGTTCCGTAAAACGTAAAAACGGAACCCTTATAGATTCATCATCTGTCTATCCGTCCGTATGTCACAGACACTTTTTGCCGAAACTATGAAAACTACACTGTTGAAACTTGGTAAGTAGATGTATTCTGTGAACCGCGTTAAGTTTAAAAAAAAAAAAATTGGATTGCCCCCCATACTGAGAAATTAAACTCAATTTTTTTTTTCATCAAACCTACACATGTGGGATGTCTATCGATAGGTCTTCAAAAATGATATTGCGGTTTCTAATATAATTTTTGTGTACACTGAATAATTTGCGCGAGAGACACTTCCAAAGTGGTAAAATGTGTGCCCCCCCCCCCCCCCCCCCTCTTACTTCTAAAGTAAGGGAATGAAAAAATATATGATGTACATTACCATGCAAACTACCAACGAAAATTGGTTTGAACTCGATCTGATAACTAGTTTTTTTAGTACGTCATAAATACACTAACATTAAAACTTCGATCAAAAAAATTCAAAAAAATTACAACGAAGTACAAGAACTATGTGTACTATGTTTATTATGTTACTTGCTGCAACGGAACCCTTCATGGGCGAGTCCAACTTGCACTTGGCAACTTTATTATTTAATTTTCTTATAACGGCAATACTGAAGTGATAATGCTACTCCCGCCGTATATCCACCGTGGAATAACTATCCACCGGCGAGTCCGTGCTCTGAAAGTGGACAAAATTGACAAGGGGGAAAGAGATTATTTCCTTTCCCGGTGGAGTAATTGTCTACTGCCCGTGCTAGCCCCGCTGGTCAATTTTGTAACTGCCAATTTTTTTTTATTGTGATTCCATAGAATATTTCAGCTAAAGGTCTCATATAAGAGTAGAATACCAGGTACCCGAGTAGTGCTTTGCTCGGTTTACGTAGATACCTACAGCTAAAAGATCTTCTCAAAAAAAAAAAAGAAGGAACTTGAAAATAAAAGAAATCCGTCTGGACTCGAACCCGGATCTACCTATTCGTGAACATGCCCTACTTCCCGCCTAAGCTATTATACTGTCGCGCAACGTGGCGAAATTCACCTTCGCATTCTAATGTTAAAAGTGAGTTTTTCATTGTGAAAAAACGCGCAATAAATCACGTTTAAAAAAAATTAAACCTACCTAAATCGATTTATCGTCCCCAAACCCCCCTGCATATACATGAAAATCATTCCAGCTGTTTCCGAGATTCAGTAGTGGTAGGACTCTTAGCAGAGTCCGCCTGGGGAAGTACCACACTTTTGTCAGTTATTTTACCGCCAAGCAGCAATGTGCAAACATTACTGTGTTCCGGTTTGAAGGGCAATGTTTCCAGAGAAATTACAGGGCTTAGAGATATAACAACTTAGATCTCTGGGTGACGAGCGCAGTGCAGTGCTAGGTAATGATTTGGACTCTTCAAATTCCATATTTCCAGCTGCGTGTCACTGTGCTGTTATGTGGCAGGCATGTTGATTACCATCAGGCACATGACCTGCTCGTCTCGTCACTCTTTATTTAAAAAAAAAAAAGATTCTATATAAGTATACAATATACAATACAAGAATTGTTCTTAAGGTATAACATAATATAAAACAAAAATCATACATAACAGCATATTTGGTACTTTCCAAACTATATGTGTATACTGTGTGCACTTCATAAGTTGCTCATTTTGTGTTTCCACTGGAACTCGGAGCCTTCTCACACAAGGAGAGAGTCGAGAATATTATCCACCACGATAGCCCAGTGCGAATAGGAGCGAATGGCGACGAATTGTGAAGCGGGTCACTGACGAGGGAAAATGAAGATCACTCTGCCAAGAGTGTACCGACTAAGAAAAAGAAGCCCAGTGCGGGTTCGCGGATGACGGAAAATCTCGAAAGATTCTAACATCTTCGAACATGCCGTTTAGTTTCCCAGTTAAGGTGCGTCCCCCAGCAAAACGAGTTTTTTGTCCAGTTTTAAGAGCTATCTACTCATTAGCCAAAACAAATATCAACTGGTAAAAAATACATTAAATTTCTACAACTTCTTGGCTTCAAAATGGTAGTTTTATATTTTTGTTAATGAACTTATTGTTTAAATAATCGCCTCACAACGAAACCATGAAAAAATTAAATAATTATAGTTATCATGCATCTCCTCGAAAATCGTGCATTATTTTGTTTTTGTACTTACAACAACGGATAGACAATTCCATTACGAACATTTTGGTAGTTTTATTTTTTTCAAAAGACCAAAATCTGATTTTATAAAGAGTTTATTCTAAAATTTGAGCGTAAAACAGCGACAAATCCTACTGTTTCTCTCTTGCTCTTTCTTGCGGTGTGCGATAAGGTAAGAAATACTCAAGGTCGTTTGCTCGGGGTACGCCCTTAATTCACAAAGTTTTTTCTAAACCTTAAAAGACAGTGATAACAACAAACATGTTGTACATTAGGAAAAATACTCAAGAGGTACAGGCCGGATCCTGCGATCCGGTAACCTCACGATTAGACATCGCACGTTTTAGCCACTACGCCAGCAAAGCTTTTTTATACAGTGCATTTAAAAGCTTAAAACATTGTAATTTGTAGAAATATTCAATTCAACATTTTGTTTTGTAGAGCCAACTTATCAGTCTACCTACACAGTGTTTACTTGCCTATTTCTTTATTTAATTATTACATTAGTTAAATAAAAACTTATCTGAACATCTAAGATATTATAGAACATGAATATTTAAAATTGTATATAAGTTTTATTGTTTCACATTGAAAAAAAAGTATCTACCTATTGTATTCTTGAACACAACTGGTCCGAATGCGTCAGAACGGTATCAGAATAAAATTAAAATTAATTTTATATCTAACTAGCTGAACGCGCGCGCGTTGCTACGCCATCTATCGAAAATTGGTCGTACCAATTCAAATTTTGAACGAACTCGGTTACTTTAGGTTCTATACCTCATTCCAAATCTCTGTGAATAAAAGGTAAACAAATCGATGTCACTCAAAATATGACAGACCAGCATTTCTCAACCATTGTTTTACAAGATAGTTTGTAGTACCTTTCATTGCTTGCCCTTTTAAATTTTCGCCGCATAAAAAGGCTAAATATATATGTATGCATATCATAAACACCCAAATAAATGTTCCCACTGCTGCTGGGACTTGGAACAATCAACACATTGCCGCTGTAAAAAATCGTCAGGCACAAGAATCTGCAATTGCTGAACATTTGATTGATGCTAAAACTGGTCATTGGATCGAGATCCACGACCCGAAGGTTCTATCTACCGAATGTCATTACTACGCAAGAATGGTTCGGGAAGCATTGGAAAATAAAAAACATAGGTATATATTTCAACTACGACGCGATGACCACGATGTCAATAACCGAAAACTAACCAGTTCACGGTTATCGGCGTCGCGAAATCCTCTAATAAATAAATGTGTGCATAGCGCACTTAGTTTGGAGAAACCTGGTGATATGGTTAGTCTTGTGTGTAGTGTTAGTCACCGTGCAATTTTTGAAGCCCAAATGAGGGTAGACGGAGATTTCCTCTCATTTCATAATGAGAATATGGCGGGCATACGTACATTTATTTCCCCCACGTAAAAAAAGGAAAGGCAAAGCATTTTCGGAGAAGAATGTAACACTAGAAGAAAAGTAATTTAGATGTTTCCTTATGTGAAAACGTTCCTTTTATTTTTAACAATAATTAAATAAGACTGGCCTCGTGGCTTAGTTGGTAGTAGCTCTACCTGCGAAGCCGAGGGTCGTGGGTTCGATTCCCACCCAGTGCAAATATTTGTGTGATGAATTCAAATGTTTGCACTGTGTCTGGGTGTTTCTATGTATAATAAAAATTTATTTCAAACTATATAAGTATTATATCAGCTATCTGGCCGCCATCACACAAGCTTTGCTTAGTTTGGGGTCAGATGGTATTGTGTGTAAATTGTCCACCAGTATTTATTTATAAAAAAAATATCTCGTTCGAATTGTCCTCGTACTACCCAAAACTGATCATTACACTATGACGTAATATTCTGTAAACACATACAAAAGTTTCGATCAAAATAACACAAAATGTATGTCATTTTAGAGTGAAAACTATACATGCTTTTGATAGTAAACAGCGTAATGTGGAACACGTATTTAGAGGTTTGCGATTTTCTCTCAACTCGTTACGACACAAGAAACCTTTTTCTCGGAGTTCTTTAGTCATACTCTTACTCTTTTATTGATAACGAGTAGTTGCATGTCATATTCAAGGTATTCAAATATTACCAATACAAGTCAATAATTTTAAAAAAAGTAGACGTCAATTTAAAATCCCATTACAATAAAAATCAAATAATACATTATATTAAAATCAAATTACATTATAATTAAAAATTCTAAATTAATGACAAAAATAAATAGAGTATTAAAATTAATCCATACTGGAATATAATGGAAATGGGCATTTTCACAATATGGACATGATGGGCAATATGGGTATGTTAGAAAATAGGCGCGTACTTAATAAGAATAATGTGATGAAAAGAAGTATAAATGTCTTGAATGCAACATTGAGAGTTTGAGAAACACAGATCAAATTGCTAGTACTTAAAATCATATTTCTATCATCCTACCATTACTTTATATAACTTTTAAAATAAGATAGTATAGAATTATTTGATCAATACAAATCTAAGTATATGGTATTTAAGATCGCAATAAAGTCGAATCCTATTTGTGAAAAATATTTTAAGGCTATTTCATAAAAATACTAAGATTAAACGATGTTTATGTTATGGTATCACCTTTGTTTTGGTTTGTTTTGGTTTTCTACACAGCTTATTGGAATGCACTATAATGACGCAATCTTTAAAATATGACTTATATGCTGTCACGCAACGAAAGCTCTCAAAAAGCAATATTTTTCCCCGTTTTTGTTACATTTTTCACTCATGCTCGGCTCCTGTTGGTAGTAGCGTAATGTTAAATAGCCTATAGCCTTCCTCGATAAATGGACTATCCTACAAAGAAAGAATCTTTCAATTCGGACCAGTAGTTCCAGAGATCCTTGCGTTCAAACAAACAAACAAACAAACATACAAACAAACTCTTCAGCTTTATAATATTAGTATAGATACTAAAACATGTTTTTATGGAAACATTGTCAATGCCTTTTCAGCTCTACGTAAAATATGTATGTGTCGATTGTAGTCGAAGCGAATGTTTACGTCAATGGGTGTTAGAAGTTACTAAAAGTAAAGAAAAGTTTAAAAACTAATTTATATTTAGAGTTTGAGGCAGCTAAAATAACATTAGAAGAGTTATACAGAACATATAAACCGAAAGGAAACTTTAGTATCATTATGTTATCATCTTTTACTATGCTGACAATACCAGTTTCCCATTATGTTGTAGTAGGACTCTTTGCCAGCGATCTCCTGGTGAAGTCACACACATTTGCCAGTTATGCTGCGGCCAAGCCGTAATGTGCAAATATTACTATAGTTCGGTTTGAAGGGCAATGTTTCCAAGGAATTTAAATAACTAAATATTGGTAAGCCCCAGACTAAGCAGTTTGTACTATGGGACACAGATAGCTGATATACTACTTAAATGATGGTAAATACATACTTTTTATACACAGAAACACCCAGACTTATTTATCTCATTACCCAGACAGAGTAATGAGATAAATCTTCGTATATTCAGGGATATACGTCGGTGACGCGAACAATACAATGGTAGGTAGTGTTTAGGAATATTTATGTTGAAATAGGTAAGTGGCACTGTGCTGATATGTACAGGCGTGTGACTTTTCAGCCCCTGTTTGGCTGGTTCCGTCACTTTACGTACATATATTTAAAAAAAACTAAGAACTGAACTGATCAGTACGTGATTTATGTTTGTATTTTTATACAGATATGTAATAGTTTGGATATCACATGCACATGCTGGGTACATTTTATCTCTAAAAATATAAGTTCTTTTGAGAATACTATATACCTTTTTCTAAATTCTACGCGAACAAATGATATTTGTCTAGTTATACTTTTGACATCTTTTTTCGTTTGGTTTGAAAAGTAGCTCGAGTGTTCTTAGCACACAGGTATAGATAATAAAATTCTGTTATGATTTTTGAACACGTTGGTTTTGTTTAGTTAAGAGGGTAAGAACCAGTTCATACATTTAGTATCTATATTTAATATTTACATTTATTAAAAATGAGTAATCTTAATATTTCAACCATATTCTATCCTCCCCTAGCATGGTATCTAACGCTCAAGTAAAACAAATAGGTACATTTTATGATGCATTGTAACAACTAACCCTTATTGTACTTATCTATAAATTTTGGCTGAAATAAAAGTTACTATTATAATATCTAAAATAATATTATAAGTTTTATAAACTTAAATACATAGTTGAAACATATCCACAATTCGTCTGAAATCAGTGTGAATCGTTGTTAAATTTTAGTGGAACTTTGTCTTGTTAAAAACCAGAAGCCAAAGTCACGACCCACAGAGTAGCGCCCCCCGGTGCGAGCGAGATTGCCCGCGATAGCATCTCTCATGTCTACTGAACGATTATCTTTGCCCATTATAAAGATACACTACATAACATTGATGTAATTAAAAAAGCGAATCACAATCGAATTGGTAGATTTCACTGTGGATTTCGGTGAAACCGAGGACGCAATGTTGCGATCTTCAGTGTAGACATGGACAGAAAAATGTGACTTGTCTTTTAGTTTGGAATTCTTTATACCAAATAATATTATGAATGCGAAAGTAACTCTCGTCTGTTACGTTTTCGTGTGTAAACTACTGAATCCATTTTAATGAAATTTGGTTGTAGAGATAGTTAGCCAGTCAAAGGACATAGTCTTTCTGCTTATCGTTTGTCTCCTGGTTTCATTGCGAGGATATCGGACTTTTTAAGGGATCGATCCTTACAATTGATGGCTGCTCGTCAGATCGAATGATAATCAATGCTTTCCCTCAATGATGTCAAGGGTCGGTACTTTCGGCGACACTCTTCCAGATACATATCAGCGATCTGTTGAATCCCGGTGTCTTCGGGTACGCAGATGACAGCACCGTAGTAGACCTAGCATATCTTTCTAACTAACATATCCAGCGCGAGAGCCGCAGAAACCAAACTCAGGCAGTGAGAGAGAGTATGATTGAGCGTCTGAACGTAGCCCTTGAGGCAGTCTCTGTATGGGGCAATGCCAATCTGGCCAAGTTTAACGAGAGAAAGACGCAGGCGTGTCTTTTCTCCGTAGAAAGGAGTCAATTTGGACATATTCTTATATTTCGATGTGTTTCTTTGTTTATAAATTTGTTTTTCTTTTGGTGTGAACTATAAAGAGAACAGAACAGAAATCAAGTAGAAGGCTCGTAGCTGAATCTCACTAGGAAAACCACCGTATCACGTTTGCACACAAACGTGGTTTTGATATATTTTAAACACATTAAAACAATGCTAGTGATTTGTCCCATAGTGACGAACCTAAAATGATGTATTGCATTTAGTTACGTACCTAAAAATGAACCCTATTGCTAAACACAATAAATCTGTTATTGTCAACTATTCAAAATGTTGTTACGACTTTCTTGGATAACTCAATTTTATCTAATTACAGGAAAAAGTACCGTATCCTGAATGTGACTAAGTCGCTTATTATGTACCATTATCAGGACTTATAGGGCGTATCGCATACTCGTACATCAGTGCTACGAACTTTCTAAACTCAACCTTAGTAGAATAGAATAAGGTGGTAACTATTATCATCTTTCAAAAATGTAAGTTGTTTTCACTAGTGCGCACTAGATGTCACTAATTGTAAGACTAGTGACATCTAGTGCTCACTAGTTCTGCTACTTCATACTAGATGGCACTTTATGTAATTTATGCAACTATGAACGCTACCTTCTTTAAAATAAGGGATTTGTAAATATAAGCCTGTCGTGCTATTAGTAATAAGACAATGCTTAAGCATTTTCATTAAATTATCGATATTACGTTATTCAGTTTACGTACCTATCGTATAATGTAATCATAATATTATGATTAAATTTGTTCATGTACCATCTTAATTTTATTAACTTTAGAGTGAAGCGTAACAGAGTTTTGTAAAAGAACGTAATTACTAGGAAGAAACTACAAAAATACTCGGAGGAAACTAAATAAATATCTTAAGTAAATAAAGTAATGATGAAATTCTTCTAGTCTTGGCAAGTAGCACTAAAATTTGTATTTTAGTCGAATGATATTTTTCTTGAGTGAGGTAGAGATAAATAAATATAGGTGAAACATTTACACACAACACCATCTGACGCTAAACTAAGCTAAGCTTGTAATATGGCGGCCAGATAGCTGTTATAAATACTTACTTATTACACATAGAAACACTCAGATACAGTCAAAATATTTGAATCCATCACACATATATTTGCACTGGGTGGGAATCGAACTCACAATGTAAGGAAATAGTTATTTTCTTTGAGGGATGACCTTGTCATTTAAGTTGTTGTCAGTAAAAATTCAAGATGTTTTTATAACCATGAATAGAAACTTGAGGAGACTAAAATAAACAAAAGGGATATAGAAAAGGAACAGGGTTTTAGTAAAAACAATACTCGAACTAATAAAAGTTTATACATAAAAATCAACAACAAAAACAGGGCAACAGGGCAGTACCTATTTCCTTTTTTTTATTATAAAACCGCTGTCTAAAAAGTGCTCAGAGCAAATCGTGCTTGTTTTGGAAGGAAACCAATTTTGCCTTCCTGTAGCTTCTATCCATTTCTCCTTAACAACGGGACTTTTAGGAAAACTGAAATGATAAAATGTAATTAAATTATTCAAATACCATATAACAAAAGATAATATATTTGTTTCACAAAACTGTACAAGTTAGAAATATCGATATTAGCAATTTCAACAGCTTGTGTACCATCTTTAATTGAGTAGCGCTACTGAGTAGCGCTACTCGCATGCATAGAATGATCCAGAATATCATATATAGCTTGAATGAAAATGGACCTTATTGCAATGACTTTAAAGTTGACTTCCTTTAAATCATTTCTCTGTTTAAGCTAATATTAATTTATTTTCACAATAAAATCAAAAATAAATAAAATAAGACTTACCGATGGTACGATATGGATAAAGTTTTCCTTTGGATAAAGTTTTAGCACGGCTATCGTTTTTACACTCAATAACTGCACAATACGGCATAACTGCTTACTTTTTATTCAAAATCGCGGATTCAGGAGTACTGCAGTAGTGGCAGAGCACGACTAAGTATTCGGAAGTGGGCGTACTCTCTAAGTATGCGGAGATTGCGCTTACTTAGTACTACGATTGCCCCGCCTACTTGCTATTTCTTCTTGATTTCTGTTCTGTGATAAAGAGTATCTATCTTATCTATCCGTGGCGTTTACTGGCCCTCTCGAGCTTTTGGACGTTACTTTAACACTTACGCTCAACTTTGGCTCTTACAAAACCGGAAAACGTTGCGTGACTTTAACGGATATTCTGATTCTTTTAAGTCTTTGTACCAAAAAATACACGTGATTTTGGGACGTTGGTATCACCGAGGGTTTAAAAACATCAAGAGATTAATGGACGACCCCTAATTCAAAACGTTGTCTCTCGCACTAGCCGCACTGTCTTTCTGTACGATGCGTTATCTAAATCAAAAATCTACCCTAACAGCGACGTCACGACGTTTTCCGTAGACTAATAACACGATTTAGAAAAATATTTCACGCAACGCCACGTCCGAGCCTGTGGTGTAAGCATCCGAAACGTGTACGATTTCCTAATTATCCTAATCATAATTAAATACAGGATTAAATAGAATACATAATTGGAATTATCCATGTTAAATAATTGAAGAAATCGAGGAAGTTCTTATTCGTTATTGTTGTAATATTCTTATTTATTTTTGACAGCGTTGTTGTTTTAATGAGGTAACTATTACGCATACAGGTAATTTATATTAAACTAGCGGTCCGCCCCGGGTTCGCCAGTGGTACATATCGTGGCTTAGTTGGTAGTAGCTCTGCCTGCGAAGCCGAGGGTCGTGGGTTCGATCCCCACCCAGTGCAAATATTTGTGTGATGAATTCAAATGTTTGCACTGTGTCTGGGTGTTTCTATGTATAATAAGTATGTATTTAAAACTATATAAGTATTATGTTAGCTATCTGGCCGCCATCACACAAGCTTTGCTTAGTTTGGGGTCAGATGGTGTTGTGTGTGAATTGTCCACCAATATTCATTTATTTATTTATTTATATATCTATATAGCACTCATGGGCCACGTAGTTATTCAACGGTAAAATAGTTTTTGAAATCGGTCCAGTAGTTTCTGAGACTAACGTGTTCAAACAAAAAACTCTTCAGCTTTCTACAACGTTTCAACGTTTTAAATAACTCTTTATTTAAAAAGAAGCTTTGTGAGAAATTAAGCTAAATAAGCGAATGAGACGAGCAAGACAAATGACGATAAGCAACGCGCCTAATGTATACCACCAGTTCTACGCACCTATATGAATATGAAGAATCCGAATTACTGCCTAGCACTGCACTACACTCGTCACCCATACGACGATTTATAAATTACTCCGGAAATGTTTACACATTACTACTTGGCGGCTGGCTACGAGCAAATGGCTCTGTAAATAATACTACCACTACACTACAGAGAAATGTAATAAGAGACAGCTGAGATTTTCCGCGATTGCCAACCCTGGCTCAATAGTAAAAGTTGTTGGTAATGATGAGTCGAACGCATCCCTTTTGACTTTGGAAAGGAGTTTAACGTGCTTTTTTAAATACTGTCCCAAGATTTACTTTCCTAGCAAATATTTGGAAATAAATTTAAACCCCGGAGTACCAAATCAGAGTCATCACCAGCGGCGGTGTGGTCTTCAGATGTTATAAATACATGTAATTGTATTTAATCGCCGACGATGCGCCCGCGCCGCCGCCGCGTCGTGAATGCAGCTAATAGCTGAAGGCGTTACAATAACCAGCGGACAAAAGCGTCGGAGATTCGACCACTGTGTTGAAAGTAGGAACTTTCACACTAGGGCTGGCACTTTTACATTTTCACTCACAATTTTCTTTAACTGCACAATCTTAATTTATTCCCCCCGAAAAATACACTGACCGAACTCAAATTTACATTCAGAGCGGTGAACTGATGGGTACACATTTTGTAGCATTAATTTGAAAGTATTTTCTAGGAAAGAAAAACTTTTGTTATTAGAAATAGTTGTTCTTTTATTAAATAAATGAAAAAAAAACAGTTGACCATAGACGTTTTCTATACGCCACAAAAAAACTAAGCCGCGGAACTTAATATTCCTGTCGCGGTCAGTGATGAGAACTGTGATGTTTATTGCAGCTCTTGAATACCAAATTAAATTGCCTACAGCCGAACAAAGATTGAGGCGTTCATAGCGCGAACATCAATAACTGAAATGATGATCAAGCTGGAAGACGAAGAGCGTAGCTAAGTAAGCTTAAGACCTTGCCTTGTGCTTTAATGCGAATAATACAATAAACAATGGAAGTAATTGTTATTTTAATGAACCGGTATTTATTAAGTGTTTTTTATTATTTTGTGAGAACTACACAAACATCCAACACACCGCACCGCGCACTAATAATGTTGGTACTATTTGTTTTTTATTTGCCAATTTACAGAAAAATGTTGCATGAAATCTTTCTTAAACAAAACATTTATATATTATTTAAGGCAAAAGCTGTACGTACATATTCAATTGAATTTTCACAGGAAATCATAAGACCTTGTTGCAGCAAAGTGAGCATAGTGACGAGACCCCACATCAAGTTTCCTTAACAACCCAGGTAAACTTGACTCTTAAGAAGATTGTCAAAAAATGTTGTAAATGACGAAATCGGACACAATATTAATCTAATTTCGTAATCGCCAGTAATCTCAAAAACATCTGGAACAGTCAACGATTCTGACAACCCTAGACAAAACGCAATCATTAGTCTGTTGGTGGCATTGTATCGTTAATATTGGGCGTTAATTAAAAATATTCAGTGCTTTATTACTTGTTTCTTTGTTAGCTGATCATAGTAGCCAGAAACCATAAATTGTCTTCATTGTTGTCAGTCAAAAGTGGGTAGGAATCATGAAAGTTAAATAATTACATGCATTCTGAAGGACTAGACATTTTGTAATATGGACACTGCGAAATGATGATACGATTTCTATTACTTTTGTTTTGTATTGTTACAATACGTACGTAATGAAACTGCTCGTTGGTAAATGGATAAGTATGTAAGTACCTACCTAAACATAGTAAACGTCAAAATCAAGATAAGTAGAACGCTGTTCGCCATTTACATTTATAAATATAATGTAATCGATCAAAACTTAAAAACCAAAGAGAGTGTCAATTAAAACGGCTGGATCAATGATGCTATCTATCTATCTAATTAAGGAAAAATAAAATATGAAAACATTCCTCGAACACAACGTAAAAAAACCCCCCACTTTTCCTATTTAGTTGCCATATTTTGTCAACTAGCTTTTAGAAGAACAAGACGTCTGTCGAGTAAGCCAGTAATTGTTTTAAAAAAGAAAGTAAAATATGTTCACTAAAAGTAAAGTTTTGTTTCAGTGATACAGATGATAGTAATGACAGCGATTATAGTGACGATGATAGTAATGACGGCAATATTAATGACGATACTAATAATGACCATGTTAAGAATGAAGATGGATCCATCCCACGTAAGTTGTTGTATCTTCAAAATCGTGATTTTGCAGAAAAGCTGTCCAAAGCCAGAACATTGCATTTAAATCGTAATTTCTTGGTGTTTTTTTGTGAAATTTGTTGTATGTGCTTATATTCCTTTACCCAAATTTTACAGAAATATATCAAGAAAAGAAATTACGATTTATATCTTTGGAATGCTCTCCAGTAAAATCACGATTTTGAAGGCAGAACAAGTTACGTGGGAGGCATCGGCTCAGATGCTAATAATGACAATGATAGTTATATCGATGATATTAATGACGAATGAATGTTAGCAGATAGCAATGATGATGGTGATGGTAATGACGCCACTTACCGTGCAGATGAGTACTCCGTTTCTGGCCACCCGAAACTGCTTAAAGACCTCCATCCTCTGTTCGTGAGGCATGGAGCCGTGAAGAGAGAACATCTCCAAGTCCATCGGCACCAGGCCGCCTTCCGTCTGCTCTTGGTAGTCTATCTCAAACTCTGATTCTGAATCTGACGACGATTGGTCCTATGAAGGGAAAATCAAATACATTTTGTCATTACAAACGACGAAAACAACAAATTAAAATTGCTAATGGGTCTGCGTTTTTTTAAACGTACGCAAATCACGAAACATACCTCTTTATTGTTAGATTTTCTTTTTTTCGCTTTTGCGGTTTTACGCGCTTTGTCTTTCATTTTCGTATTAACATCTTTTCCTGTTAGTACAGTTTCTATAAGCTCTGAAAAGTAATCAACCATTTCTAGGGTTGCCATGAACACAATCATTTTCCCGCCTTTTTTGTTCAATACGCAATGTTCGACGATTAGGGAGCAAAGCGTTACTAGTCGCAACTTCATCGGGACTACTATGAAGGTTTGGTTTACAGAAGCTGGCAACACAAGCTCGTCTTCAACTAAAGCTGACTGTACAGCTTCTGCGAAAGTATTAGCGACTGGTTCAATTTCTTCGTCAGATTCTTCAGGTTCTTTCTTAGTGTCTGTCTTACTTTCTATTTCTTTTTGTACTTTAAAATATTCGTAGTCTGAGTCACTATCGCTTTCTTCTGCAGCATTAGCAACAATAGTTGTTTGAGTTGTTTCTATTTTGTCAAATAGTTCCGGGTGATTTAAACCACTAAATGATTTAAGCCCTGCATCAAAAGTTTTTTTTTTGAGGTTAAGTTTAATATGTATAAACATAATATCATATACACTGTAACATGTCACTACTTCACAAAAAAACATCACATACATACAATTAAATGACTGTACATACCTCTTCTAGTTTCAACTTCAGTGACGATTTTACTACTACTATTGTTGACATTTTTTGTTTCAGTGTCTGTTGTTACTGTTTTTTTGGGGTCCGGGTCTTTAACTGCTTTTTCTTTCTCAACTCTGATGTGAAGTTGAGGTTTCAATGAATCAGCAACAACTGCTCTACCTTCTGATGTATCTACAAATACAGGGTCCACCATTGTGATTCCCGCTAGGTTTTCTACAGCCTAGGAAAATTACAAGAAATTGAAATGTTTAGGAAAAATAAAAACGATTTCAAGACAATCATATTATTACTTTGATAAAAAGATTGCAGTGCAATTATCATCGTTAAATATTGAAATGATACGTTTTTTTTAATAAATTTAATTACAAACCTTTGTAAGAGTAGCAGACAGAAGTACAGTTTGCTTCTCTTTAGACAGGAACACTTCAGTTAAGTGATGTTTAATTTCAGTTTCTTCTTCTGTACCAGACATTGCTGTGTCTTCTTGTTCTTCAACATTCTTTTTATTTACATTTTGTTTCATTAGCGCTATGGGGTCGTAAGTGGCGTTCTTTTTATGGTCTTCTATAGCTTTAACAATAGCTGCTACATCCTTCTCGTAACCCATGTCTAGTAGACGATCTGCTTCATCTAATACTAAACAACTAAGGAAACAAACAAAAAAAAGGTGACTAATAGATTTTTTTTCTAGAATTTTTAACAATAACATGTTATTTCATGTTGATCAGGGTAACACAGAAAAGCTTTCCTTTTAAAGGCACATCACTATTAGAATAAAAAATATTTCTTGCTTCACTTCGTAAAACATGTCCATAGACTAGTTTTATCATAGAGCCAGTCTTGAAATGAGAGGAACATAAGTATGAAGTCGAATGATATGAATATAAGTATTCCATGAAGCAAGGTAGAACTGACACTATAGGATAGGACCTGGAAGGATAATTTGTAATTTCAATAAAATCAGAGCCTCTGAATAATTCTTACAATGAAGATCTTCAGTAGTTTTAGAGTTGATTATCTCACCTACATCAGTTGTTTTTCACTATTTGATTTTTGTGGTCAAATAGTGGCTCTTTTTTTCAATAAAAAAATATACTTCTGATAAAGTTACTAAAATAGTTTTTAATGTTTTATGTACTTACTTAGTTTTAGCAAAATTCATTGAATGTGTATGCCTCAGATGATCGTTTATTCTACCGGGAGTGCCGACCAATATGCTGATACCTTTCCGCAGCCTTGCCTTCTCAGCTTTTCTTTTTTGACCACCACTGAGTAAGCCAGGTACGATCCAGTGAAAAGGCTATAATAAAAAATATCTAATATTGAGAAAAATCACATTTTTTTTTATGACGCGACGAGCAGGACATGTGCCTGATGGTAAGCAACATGCTTGCCATTAACAGCACAGTGACACGCAGGTATTAGAACATGTAGAGTCCAAATCATTACCTAGCCCTGCACTGCGCTTGTCACTCAGAGATAGAGTAGAATAACAGGCAGTCTGGCAAAGGTGTGGTACTTCCCCAGACAGACTCTGCAAAGAGCCCTACCGCTACAAGTACCTACACTACATATTTGGGTGATGAGCACATTGGAGTGCTATGCAGTAATTAAGACTCGTCATGTACATAGTTGCGTGGCACTGTGCTGCCATCAGGTGCATGTGTTCTCACCCTATATTATTATAAAAAACAGCGGCACTCCGGGAGTACCAAAAAAGCAAAAACACAATATATGTACATACATTCTTCTATACAGAGCTGTGGGAAATGGTAACGGTTACAGGTATAGACAGAAAATGTATGTAATAATATTATTAAATGGTTTCCAGGGAAAAAATATAGAATTTCAGTGAATACCTATGCATCACATCATCTTCTACATCATTTCATCACATCCTCAGTAACATATTGCTTAGGATGTTGTTTAGATAAAGAATTTAATTTCTTTTACAAACAAACTGGACAGAGAGATAATAATGATTTCCACCACTGTATAAACAAATAAATAAATATTGGTGGACAATTCACACACAACACCATCTGACCCCAAACTAAGCAAAGCTTGTATGATGGCGGCCAGAGAGCTGATTTAATACTTAATATAGTTTTAAATACATACTTATTATACATAGAAACACCCAGACACAGTGCAAACATTTGAATTCATCACACAAATATTTGCACTAGGTGGGAGTTGAACCCACGACCCTCGGCTTCGCAGGCAGAGATACTAACCACTAAGCTACGAGGCCAGCCATGTTTTAGGCACATAAGTATTTGCTGCGAAATTACAAATTACAAAAAATATCTGTGATATGTGTATTGGTTGGCACTTTACACAAGAGCTGACATATTTTTTTTTTGTTTTTCTATAAAAGTACAAACTGCACTTGATTGCCAGTTATTTCACCTGATGATGAACTACTTGATACCTAAGCAACAGCGAGCTTCTGTTGGTAGAAAACTGGTTTTATAGTGCTATAGGTATATAAACAACAATGTCAATCTATAGCCTATTCCCAAACTTATTTTGTCTGTTGCCCACTTTGAGAATAAATTAATTTTCAGTGCCCCCATTTTTTCACATACTTAAAAACCATTATAACTTCAAATTAAATTAATAGATATCTATATTAGTGGAGGTTAAATGTTAATTCTAGACAACTCGTTTACTATATAATATAACCCGTAAGAGTTAACTTGAGACCTGAGCCTAGTAGATAGTACACAATGGACTCCAGGCCTTTACACAACACTGTTTTATTCTGGGTCACTTACCGCCCTTTAGGCCTGCAGCGCCCACAAGGGGGCGTTATTGCCCACTTTGGGAAAGGCTAATCTATAGCCATACAACAAAAGCAGGAAGAACTTACCTTAACTAGTTTGGTGAATAGCTCATCAGTTTGTACAGCAAGTTCCCTGGTCGGCACCACCACTACCACCCTGATTCCTTCGTGTCTGTTTATTTTGGGTCGAATTGCCTGTAGAGCCTCAACGATCGGCAGCGCATAGGCCAGTGTCTTACCCGACCCAGTCTGTGACCTATAATAAATAATAATAAATAAATATTGGTGGACAATTCACACACAACACCATCTGACCCCAAACTAAGCAAAGCTTGTGTGATGGCGGCCAGCTAGCTGATATAATACTTATAATAGTTTAAAATACATACTTATTATACATAGAAACACCCAGACACATAATGATGAATGTTGATAGAAAACACATAACTTATGTTGAGACGAAGAAAAAACTAGAATGCATTAAAATGTGCAGATTTAGATATTAAAAACAAACAAACCTAAAATTTGGAAAAACCATAATAAATTTGGTCATAACATTAACAAATAAGTTGCAGAGAACACAAATTTGAAATATGTATTTATTTGATTTATACTATTATTTGATTATCCTCTGTTGGACAAAAATTCACAAGCTATAATATGGCACTGTATGAATTCTCTGAAAGGGATTAAGTTCTATAACAATAAATTCTTCCTATGAAATGTTTAGTGAATTAGCAGAAATCGAATCAAAATTTAATGTGTTTTAAACTGCTTGAAAGTAATGAAGTTCGAACCTAAACATACCTGATCAGTACATCTCTTCCTTGCAAAATAACCGGAACAGCACTTTGTTGAACAGTCATGAGCTCTTTTAAGCCCAAATTCTGTTGCAAATTCGCGACACTGTGAGGGTGAATGTCAAGATCTGAGAACGTAGTCCCAGCAAACACTTTCTCTACAACAGGCTTCACAGCCCGCTGTCCTATCCGAGGCACATCCGGATTATTCTTGAACAACGATGATATCCAACCTCCACTTCTAGGCTTCTTCAAAGATAAGTCATCAGTAACTTCTTGATAGTTTTTACCTTCATATTTACCCTTATTCTCGCTCAAATCAAGCAAATTGGCTTCCAAATTAGTATTTTTGTTAGGACCTGCAGCAAGTCTTTGTACCTTTTTTGCTGGCTCTTCTGCATTGTTTTTGTCACCAAATCTTTTCTGAATAGCATTTTGCGGACGTTTTCTTGCTATCGTATGCCCAGTGAACTTTTGTTTAGACACAAACTTGTATTCTGAAGCATTTTGAGGCGCTGCTCCAACTTTCTTGTTTACCTACAGATTTATATAAGTAAATAAGAAAACTGTTCGTGTAAACGTAGAATTACAAAGTATAAAATACAAACCTTTTTATTCACTGATATATTTAGCTGTAAATCGTCCATTTTAACTCAAAAATCCAACAAAATAACATGTGAAGAGGTTATGTCGTGTCCGCACGTTTGTTGTTTATTAACTTTGACAACTAGACATTGACACTGACAGTAACAAAATTGATAAAAAGCCATGAGATAAGTAGGTATATTAAGCAGTTTTTTTTTCTGTAAGTGGTGTTTCTACAATCATCCTAATCTTTTACACTCGTGAGAGTTAGGTATTCCTCGTATATGTGCTCGTATATGACTTTGGTTGTATTTTGTAAGGAGTTATTCTTGTAGAGTGCACCTAAAATAATGTATTTTTTTAACAAGCAGCAATGAGAACTATACCTACTATACACCTGCCTAACTACTTCCACAGAGCACGTCTGAATTAACCATAGGTAGACCGTTAGACCAATGAGGGTCTAAAGATAATCAAGTCCACTACCAGGCAGAAGCGTGACCAGCATGCTTTCAGTATGACTATGCTATGAATGGTAGGTAATGCGTGTTACACGCTGAGCGCTGGGCTTAATAAACGCCAGCATTTTGATCACGCGAAGTGTGTGATAATAACCTTTAAAAACTATGTTTGAATGCTTTAGTTGAATTCTAACTACACTTCATTCAGTAAACGTTCCGGTTGTTTGAGACTAGCCTAAGATTTTGGATACTTTAAAATATAATATTGAAAAAACGCTTCCAAAATACCTACCGTAAATAAAATCGTAAAAAGAAGGCGTGCCAAGAGCCATGGTAGTCTTTTGAACAGTAGGTACATTATTACATAGGTTAGTTATACCTTAGCCAAGTTATTCTTTAAAGTTACATACCTAGATACATGAATCTTCAAAATAGGACATTATTTTTTGGTCAATCGCTTAAAAAAATAGGGATATTTGCTGGCGTGTGTTACAGAGTTTATTTTACCAAAGAGAGCGCGTGGCGGCACGTGCACGAATAATATCAGGCGCTTACTCTCATGGGGTGGAACCATGTTTATAAGTGGCCATAATCCCCTTATTCACAACGAATACCGCACTTGAGTGGAAAACATTGTGATTACTCTTGATCACTAATGTTTATGTTTACACGACTTTTGTGCTGTGAATTATATAGGTACCCAATGTAATAGTCTAATAGTGCTTGCTTCTCTGTGGTTCCTACGTTTTCAGCTTGCCTGAAATACCTACCCAATAGTTGATGCCAGCTCTCGGAATATTAGCTTTTATGCATCATCACAAACGCAGATTACGTAAAATAAATAAGAATTTATTTATTGCCATACTGTATTCACAAAGATCTTAAAGTAGTTACCTAAACCCGTATTATGTACAAACAGTGTCCCCAATTACGGACGTGCAATATCTAAATACCTATATGTGTCGCATAGAATTATCACATAAAATAATCGAGGGTATCAGCATTGCCTAGGCTATCCACTATGCCCGGCCTTCCCCTACACAGAATAATATTATAATTGTGTCAAAATTAAGGAGGGTACGGTCGAAATTATTTGTCGGGCATGTCGCCGTCCAGGAGAATCACTTTGTCATGTTATTTCCGGTATTCCGGTTGTCATCTTGCTAACGGCGAGTAGGTACCTACTTGCACAGGCACAACCTAGTAGCCAGGATGATCCATCACCGACTTGCTCTTCGGTACGGCCTTGTCGAGTCGGAGGTGCTGCACTATAAATACGAACCTTTACCAATTCTCAAAAATGCTCGTGCACACTTACACAAATAGGAGGTCACAAATATGGTAGTGGTAGGACTCTTTGCAGAGTCCGCCTGGGGTAGTACCACACCTTTGCCAGTTATTCAGCCGCCAAGCAGTAGTGTGCAAACATTACTGTGCTCCGGTTTGAAGGGCAATGTTTCCAGAGAAATTACTGGGCTAAGAGAAAAAACACCTTATATCTCCGGGTGACGAGCGCAGTGGAGTGCTAGGTGATGATTTGGACTTTTCATGTTCCAATAGCTGCGTGTCACTGTTATGTGGCAGGCATGTTACTTACCATGTGCGTGTTACCATCAGGCACATGTCCTGCTCGTCTTGTCACTCTATAGGTACCTACTATGAAAAAAAAGGTCCGCCAAAGGGCGGGTTATGTGTTTGTCAGATAAAAATACATTGCTTAGTATCCCAAGAAATCAATCTTAAAACGATCTTAGTACAAATAAACGTGTCTAAAATACAACAATAGGCGGTTGTGATTGAGGGCCGGCCCGCGAGGGCGAAGGTGCGAGTCCGGGACGTGATTCCCGTTGAGCCCCCGCGTCCGACCGGCACGACCCGACTCACCCTAGCTTACCCTCGCAGTGACACATTCAGACAAAAATCAAATACATCTCAAATTACAAAAAAAAATATTGGCAGTCACAAGGACTGGCGATGGAAGCGAAAACTTATAACTCAGAATTTGATAGATTATCTTGGACACTACACGGGTGTAACCGGAGGGCGTGGCCTCGCCATCTTGGCATGACCATCTAGAAATGCGTCAGCATTTCCCATTGGCTGATGCGTTTCTAGATGGCCATGCCATGATGGCCTGTCCACGCCTTTTCAGCATTTCCCATTGGCTGACGTATTTCTAGATGGCCAAAAGCCATGGTCCCGAGTTTACCCGAAGCTTTCTTATCATACCCGAGCGTGACGAATGAATTCGATTCACAGCCCACGAAAAATCTGTCTAGGCGCGCCTAAAGAAGTTTTCACTTCAAAAATTGGCGGTCACAAGGACTGGCGAAACTAATATCTCAGAATTTGATAGCTCACTTTAGAAACTACGCGGGTGGCCATGACTATAGCCATCTAGATGATCCGAGTTTACCCAAAGATTTATTTCATTTACGAACTCAATGATGCGTGTGACGCTTGAGTTCAATTCACAGGCCACGGAAAATCTGTATGCGCCAAAAGAAGTTTTCACTTCAAAACCGTATAAATTGTACTTTTTTTAGACTTGATAATTTTTTTGAGTTCTTTTTAATTGATGACAATCTTAAGAGTTCGTGCTACGGAGAAGCTAATTGTAGCGGCGCATAATGATTACTTACTCTGTGTAGCGGCGTACCGTCGAAGAGGCGGCGGAGCAGAGTGGAAAGCGCGTGTTTTAGACGCTTTTTAGATGGGTGAAAACTTGTGAAACCTCCGTACAAGGAAGACGAATGTCGATTCGCCAGATTCTCTCTTTGAGGATTTATTACCATTATTCGATTCGATTATACCATAAGGAGGACGCAAGACATTGGCTTGCTAACAATTTTTTTCACAGTTTCTGGGGGGGGGAACGTATATTTTATACATTTGTTAACTTGAACTCACATAAGAGCAACAAATCTCTGTTTGTACTAAGACAAATACGACACATATACACAAAACATGCACACATCTACGGAACACTTTATAAAACGCGGTTGACCATTTTAGACAATACAGCTCATTTTACATTCATATTGGCACGATAGGGGTTTGTTGGAACTATGCTCGTCCCTTTAGAATATTTGGTCTCAGGATTCTCATGACTAAATACTCAAAGGATTCTTACGTCAATTAATCTTTTTGCTCAACGACATGGCATAAAAACTTGAAAATGTAGCTGTTATATACGTTTTCGTTCCCCTTAAATTAAGACATCAAAAATGACAGAAAATAGCAAATAAACAAATAAAAAAACATGTTTCTTCATTGAGAAAGGCATATTTTACTTTCGAATATCTCGTTTACGATCGTCGATCTAAGGTCTGCAACGAAGCTCTTTCAGGTTTCAACTGTAAAAACTTATTTCAAATTACCCTTTGGTCATTATATTTCAACTAGCTGTCCGTCCCGGCTTCGCTAGTTGTACATATAATATAGGTATAGCCTATGGCACTCACGGATTACATATCTAATGGTGAAAGAAATATTGAAATCGGTTCAAAAGTTCCAGTGATAGTGCGTTCAAACAAATAAACTTTTCAGCTTTATAATTTTAGTGTAGAAGAGCATCGATATAAACCATTTGATGTGCCCTGAGCACCTTGAAATTGGTAATAAACTGCGTCTGTGTATGTAGTGGAAGTGGTTTACACATCACCAATCTACTTGAGCCCTAGAATCGCTAGCGGCGAGGTATACTGTGGTTCTACTTATTTTGGTTAGAGACAACAAAAATAGTGATAGGTAAAAAGATCAGGCGTTCACCACTTCCTGCAACCGACTAGAACGGAAAGAGTGAGCTCACTCTTCGCAACGATAACATAATTCCGTGCGCCTGAAGTTTGGGAGGGCAGATCCAATCGTTTATATCGATGTAGAAGAGCATATTTTAGGGTGTCACTTAAGTTAATTAGATGACCATTATTTTTCAGCGACTTCTTAGCTTAAATATAAATAATGGCCGTAATAAAACCAACAACGTGCAAGGAGGCTATAGCGAGGTGGGAGAAGGAACATGACCAAAACGCGGCAGAAGCCGTTGTAGTTGAACTGCAGTTCCAATGGCCCCCCATCGATAAGATGGACGGTGCACTTTCCACTTTAATTTCTTGCGAGTAAGTTTCTCCAATTATTCTAGTCTTAGTGTAAATACTCTAACTTATGTAAAACAGCTGGGTCTCAGATCTCAGGGTATTTACTTATAATAAAAGTCAAGTACATAATAACAGCGCGCTGTTTTTGAAGTGAAAACTTCTTTTGGCGCGCCTCAGACGTATTTTTCGTGAGCTGTGAATTGAATTCTAGCGTCACGCTTGGGAATGATAAGAAATCTTCGGGTAAGCTCGAGACCATGGCCATTGGCCACGCCGTCTGGTTTCACCTGCATAGTTCCGAAGTAATCTAGCAAATTCTGAGTTATAAGTTTTCACTTCTATCGGCAGTTCCTATGACTGCCATTTTTTTTTAATTTCTGTCCACATTCAAGTGTGCCATGAGCCAAGCTATCAGCTAAGTCATCAAAGCTAGTAAAATGATAAAATTGTAGTTACATCTTAGAAAATAATCTCTACTTTTTTTAGGTTTCAGCTACGTGTGCTACGTAGCATGAGGTTACGCGGCTATGATGACTGTTGTGGACATCAGTCACCATATTTACTCGTATTCATACTAGCAGCGCCCGCGGTTTTGCCCGCGTAAAAACAGCTTATGTGTTCTTCCAGACCTGTATCCCAAATTTCAGCCCGATCCGTTCATACGTTACAATGTGATTGACCAACAAACAACCAAGCATCCATACATACATAGTACGATATTTTATGTGATGAAATGATAGAATAGAATAGAATAGAATAGAATAGAATCAATTTATTGACATATTAAAACATACCATTAACACTTTTTACAATAATAAGTTGCAAAACAATGAGAAACAGAGTTTAAAATATGTCTCGTCAAAAAATACAATCAAACAATTAATACAATGTTGCTGTAAAGGGGCATGTATAAAATTCAATTCATTCAGTTAAATTTAAATTGTTAGATTTGTTTAATAGTAATTAAAAAAGTCGGTTAAAAATAAAAATAATAATAAACATTCCAATAATAATAGTAGGGCTGCACAGATCGATTACATGATCTATAAAACACGGTCATCATATTTTGTACTTGTGTACTCATTAATGCTGTACAGCGTTCTCTCTAATAGAAGATGCTTTACTTTGTTAATAAAAGTTGTGTCATTAGGGATTGCCTTCAAACTTTCGGGCAAATGATTGTACAAAATACGTCCCATCTGTAGAGGTGACTTCTTCGCAATAGTCAGCCTGCAGGGCCCTATTGGGCTTAAAACAGTCCGCTTTAGTCGTGATCTCCTGTCTTGTATCTCCACTGTCGCAAATTTATCAATATTGTACCTAGTGTACTTTACCACTTCTAATATATAATATGCAACAGATGTCAGTATTTTAAGATGTTTGAAATGTTCTCTGCAACTTTCCTTAAATTTAGCACCGGCTAATACTCTTATAGCTCTCTTCTGCATTTTGAGGACTCTCTGAAAGTCTGTAGAGCTTCCCCAGAAAATTATGCCATAAGTCATTATTGAATGGACATATGAGTAGTAGATCTCCTTTAAACTTTCAGATGACGTCACATATTTTAACTGCTTCAGAGCGTATACGCCTTTTGCCATCTTTTTAGATGTTGCTTCTATATGGCTTTTCCATGATAGAGCGGAATCGATTTCAAAACCCAATAGATTTACATGATTAGTACCCGTAATTACCGTGCCGTTTGGTAGGTCAATAGAAACTTTAGTTTGATTAGAAGATTTAGAATTAAAATACATTATGTTAGTTTTGTCTGCATTTAGATTCAGTCCGTTGTTGTGAAACCACTCATCAAATTTGGAGATAGCATTTTTCACTTTCTCAAACAGCTCTACTTCAGTAACTGCTGATAATATTATTGTAGTATCATCTGCGTACTGGATGACCTTCCCATCTATATCTAGCATAGACATATCATTCACAAAATAAACAAAGAGCGTATTTCCCAATGAGGATCCTTGGGGGACTCCAATATTAGTACATAGAGAGTTAGATTGCTGTTGTTTGTCATTAATTTTTAATTCTACTGTTTGGTATCTGTTGGTTAAAAAGGATTTGATGAGCTCTAAGCTCTGGTTATTGATCCCGTAAGTCATGCTTCAGTCATTCATTCATCAGCTTCTTAATTAGAAGCTCATGATTCACAGAATCAAAAGCCTTCGACAAATCCAGAAATATGGCAGCTACCTTATTTTTACCATCCATACTCTGAATGATGTTCTGCGTGAAATCATGTACAGCAGTTATCGTCGACCGACCCCTTCTATAAGCATGTTGGGACTCTGAAATAATTTTGTGTCGATTTAAGTGTGCCATGAGGTTGTCTGACATCACTGATTCGACGAGTTTCGAAAAAGTGGGTACAATCGTAATCAGCCTAAAGTTTTTTACACATGACGTGTCTCCTTTACCCTTGTAGAGTGGGGTTAATCTGGATTTCTTTAAAAAATCGGGATAGAACTCAGACTGTAGAATATTGTTGGTCAAAAAAGTGAAATGGTCACATATGTACTCCATTATACAAAACAAAACTCTACCGGATATACCATATAAGTCTTTAGTATCTGACATTTTAATCTTTTTTTTTGCAAGCGTCATCAACAATGAGTTTGATACAGTTTCAAAATTAAACTCATGATGTACCTGGACTCTACCTTCGAGAAATTTCAATGCTTTTGAGACGTCTGGAGAAGAATTTTGACACAAACTGTCGGCGATAGACACAAAAAACTCAATTACGTATTCGGCTATTTTTTCTTGGGGTACAAATAAATTAGTTGAACTATCTATGAGACTCCAATTCCATTTTTTTAAATTTTTGTTTGTCTCCTCTTTAATTACATTCCAAACTTCTTTTTTAGGGTTTTTAGAATTTGTTATTCGATTTTTAACGTATGCCTCTTTCTTTATCTTTATTTTATAATCCCTACGATGTATCTTCTTTTTTATAATTGTTCCGGATAATTGAGGGAACTGTCGTTGGAGTTGATAAAGATCGTGTATTTCCTGCTGCAAGTTTATTATATCGTCACAGATCCATGGGCATCGATGCTGAAGTCTGGTTCTTATCTTTGTCAGAGGGAAGAAAATATCAAAATTCCAAAGAAATTTCTTAATAAAATTACTGAAAGTATCAAGATCATAAACCTTAAATATGTCATCCCAGTCATAGGCGAGCATTGAGTTACAAAATTCCATTATCTTGGACTCGCTAAAAATACGCTTTTCTATGAAACTGTATTTCTGTACAGTGTGACCCTGAAATTTAACATGAACAAGCTGAGCATCGTGATCAGACAGTGAAGTGGCCAAAGGAAAAATAATAAAATCTGCAGCTAGAATGTTTGTAACTACACAATCGACTGATGTCCTACAATTACCATCATATCTCGTTGGGAAATCCACAGTATTTCGGTAGCCACAGGGTCCAAAAATATAAAAGATATCATCAAAAGATATCATGTCCAAAGATATCATTATTCTAAAAAATGTATCTACCATTATGGTTATAACGTGGTTAGCTACCCTTTTCACCTTCTAGCTTGGTAATTATTGCTGCCCTTGTGTTCTCTTGTCTACATTATAAAGGTATTGACTTTCGGTGTTGGCCTGGATTGAACCCAGTGTTTAAGAGCTGCAATGACAGACTGAAGTGAAGACTCGGCCTTTGCTTCGCTGCGCTTTCGGCTATCATAACCTCAAATAGTAAAGCACTGATTTTTAGCCAGTAATGTATTATTACGTATTTTATTTCAGGAAACTAAGCCTGTCTACGAACATGATCGATAAAATAGCCGGCATTGCTGGCATGAGAAACCTGAAAATACTCTCGCTCGGAAGGAACTATGTAAAAGGGTTGGCTGGCATTGTAAGCTGTTTTACATCCTACTAATATTATAAATACTAAAGTTTTGATGTATGTTGCTCAATCGTATCGGAAGTAGTGAACGGATCTTTAGTCAACTTTTTATCCTAAAAAAATTCAATGTTCCACAGGGAATAGTTTTCGGTTAAATCAACGCTGACTAAGTAGTGAACAATTGAGAGTCAAAGCACTATCAAATTCACGAGGTCTTAGGCTAAGAACTCGCGGAGAGATTTTCAGGCGCGCCCGCCGCGGTTGCGGGCACGCAGCTTCTGTAGAATGCAGATATACATATATTTATACATAATATATGTAAAAATTGAAAGCACAACTTTACTCACGACGCGTTTAAAGCCCGCGGCGCGCACGGCACTCGCGCGGTTTCCGCACGGGCCGCGGCCGTCTGCAGACTCTGCGGGCGCCCGCGCGTTCATCTGTTGGTTTACATTGTTTGGACCTCAAGTGATTGTTAACCACGTTTGCAGGCGGTAACCTTAGCCGTGGCGGCTGCGGAAACGCGAAAGTAAGCGGTCTCGTAGGTTTTTATTTTTTTAATTTTCTTAATATATATAAATCTCCTGTCACGATGTTTGTCCGCGATGGATTCCTAAACTACTTAACCGATTTAAAAATTAAATTGTCACACCGTGAGCAGTCTGGTCCAACTTGAGAGATAGGATAGTTTTTATTTCGATTAATAGTCTTTAAATGACAATATCCGAGCGCAGCCGGAATGGGCCCTTGTATATTAAATATTATTCATACAGTAGTTCCCCAAAAGCGGCGGGCGCGGGTGAAAATCGCTCCATGAGTTATTAGCCTAAAGAGCCACTTTAAGGTGAAATGTTTGAATTAAATATCAGATAATAATAACCAATGAAGGTGACAGTCTATCTCCTTTATTTAATACAAATTGAATCTTAATCTTACCCTAAAATACTTAGACAATATTAGGTCCTTACCATATCCCTACTTCCCTAAAAAATACTGTTAATGCGAAATTAAATATTGTAGTAATTTGTAGTAGTTTGTCTGCATTGTAGTAATTTTTGAAGATAAAAGCTTCACACTAATTTCTAATACCTATATCTAGGTATTCAATGGTTACACCGCGGAAGCAGATTGTTGCTCTTTCACGCAAAAACTACAGCAGGGATCTGGATCACTTTTTTGGTTTCGGATCACATTTTGGTACATAGGTAGATAATGGTCTGGACTCTGGAATAACACATAGGCTAATTTGAATCCCGGGAAATTAACAGGACCGGGAACTATGAAGGTGAACTTTAACATAAACCTTTGGAAGTGCACAAGAATTTTTTTTTTGTGTGAGAAATTACCGTTTTAATGTCAGTACTCACATACGGTATTACTCGATAGTTTTACTCGAAGTCGAGTAAAAATCAACGTGTGGACCGCAAAACTCACAGCTCGAAGGCTCGCACCGAGCCGGCTCGATGGAATTAAATGAAAGTAATTTCCTTCGAACCTACTCTAAGCGAGCCGTCAATCTTGTGTCGTACGTGTGTACGTGACTGCGAGTGGCTCGAGGCGAGCCTAGTATTAGTATTGTTTATCGTGATTGAAACACGTGTTTTTAAGAGAAATGGATTTGCGAGTTTAACCCAGTACCTCTTTTACGTTTTTTCTTTTCATTTTCTTTGATTTTCTTATAAAGCACTAGTGAGACTTGCTAAATATAGCCACCGTCTAGTTTGTTGCACAGACATCCTTTGGCTCGAACGGTCGGTGAATACTGAACGGCGCGCCTTACTCGATAGATCAATGCTCAATGTGTGGACGAAAGCCCATGCCATGGGTTTTACTCGACAGTTTAGCTCGATCGAGTAATACCGTATGTGAGTACTGACCTTTAGACCCTCTTGGTTTTTGATTTATTTCAACAACATTAACAATGAAATAATTATAAAACAGGAGACCGTGGCGGATTCCCTGGAAGAGCTGTGGATCAGCTACAACCCTATCGACAAGCTGAAAGGCATCGGCGCGCTGAAGAACCTACGCGTCCTCTACATGGCCAATAACCTTGTCAAGGAGTGGGTGGAATTCAATAGACTGCAGGTCAGCCAAAGACCCTTACCCGTTGAATCCTAAACGGCCAAATGAGGCCGACGATTTTAGCTCGACGCCGACATCGCGGCGCCCGCGCAGAAAGTCAGAAGCGGCTATCTTGGGCGCGTGCTCATCACTACATAGTTTAAAACAAATCCGCTTCCTGCTGTCTGTCTGCGTTTATGTATGCTTAGATTTATAAAACTGCGCAGTGGGTTTTGACGAAGTTTTTTTACCAGATAAAGTGATTCAAGATATAGGTTTGTATATACGAGTATACAAGACATTCATATAACAGTAGACAAACACTGATCATTTTAGAGGTTTCTAATGTGATGTCGTTAATAAACACATTTTTGCTCTTATATTGCAAACGGTCCCTAAACCCTACGAGATAGATCAAAATGAAGTAGGTACTGTAGTATTGTACACTTAGATAAAGAATAAGTAAATAGATCAGGTTTTACAGCACGGTTCCTTTATACTAATCGTAAGCAGATGAACTGTATGTTATAATAGATCCAACTGTTTATTTTCTTTTTGACAGCACCAATAGAACGTAACTGCGTCATGTTACGCAAAAGTTCACGTTTAAATGCGAGGTTTTAAAAATATGACAACTGCTTAAATTTGCTCCTTGATCCCGTATAATAATCATCTTTGACAAATTGAGTCCATAAGTGCAGTAGTTTTTTTATAAATTACATAAAATAACAAACGTTTTAAAAAAAATACGTTCTATGGCCATCAACATCACACATAGGGTCGTTACACATGCGTCACCTTAACGCTTTCCGATTTGGTTGAACAAAAATCATCGATCTCGCGTCATCGTCCCCTAACGCTTTCCGAATGTTTGTTTCTTCTAATACAGCACCATTTGCGGTTTTAGCAACTACGTTTGTTAAACTATCAATTTCTACGTTATAAAAGTTTTCATTTCTATCGGCAGCTCCTATGACTGCCAAATTAATTTTACTATTTCTTATATTAGTTTTTTTTTATAGTATAGTGACGAGACGAGCAGGGCATGTGCCTGATGGCAAGCAACATGCCTGCCACATAGCACCACTGTGTCACGCAGCTATTGGAACATGAAGAGTCCAAATCATTACCTAGCACTGCACTGCGCTCGTCACCCAGAGATATAAGATGTTTTATCTCTATGCCCTGTAATTTCACTGGAAACATTGCCCTTCAAACCGGAACACAGTAATGTTTGCACATTACTGCTTGTCGGTAGAATAACTGGCAAAGGTGTGGTATGTGGTACTGCCCCAGACGGACTCTGCAAAGAGTCCAACCACTACAAAACTAGTATAGGCTTACACGTCACCCCATGACTCGCTTGATGTAAAACGACGATGCGGTCTGACGATTAAGCGAACCTAGAAAAAAACGATTTGCTCACGACTTGAAAACACCAAGATTTTAACCATTGGAATAACACACTCAGCCATTCCACAGCCTTCAAACGTCCTTTTCACAAAAGTGGAATCAAATCTCCTTGTAGCGAGTATTTGGAACGCCAACCCTGAAACGATGTCACTTTTTTGAGTTACGAGCCGTTCGATAGAAAAAAAGGCAAGGTTGAGATCAGTCACTTACCTACTCCGAAATGTATCCGGTAAAAAACTTAGGTATAGGCTATCAATTTTGCGGCGATGTTCAAGACTTTGAAGTATTTTTCGCAGGAATGTCCAGCACTGCGCGATTTAGTGTTCATCGGTAATCCCATCTGCGAGACTCAGCCCGATGTTGACACGTGGCGGACCCAGGTCGCCACTCGCCTTCAGCAGATCTCCAAGCTCGACGGCATCCCCATCCTCAGGGAAGACTCTTAAGTAGCGATAAACGGACGCGTTTGCTTAAGGAATTTTGTTAAAATGATTCAGATACGACCAACGTTTTTGTTAACAGCGCTAGCAAATATATTTAACTAAGATAGTAAAGATTTTATTATAAAAACTAACGTGGTTGTTACACATATTTATTTAATTCGCGGGTAAAGTTCTGCGACTTCAAATTTGACTTTTACGACTCGCCTTCCACCCGACAAATAAAATACACTCAAATATGGAATTTATGCCATAGCTGTTAAGATACAGATTACATTGGCAACACAAATTAGCAGACCGCTCGCTGATAGCCGTCTGCTAGTTTATGTTGCCAATGTAATATTTATCTTAGCGCGCATGATATTAAAGCCCATATTTGAGTGTATTTTATTTGTCGGGTGGAAGCGGAGTCTTGTAAGTAGGCGCAAACTAATTGGTTGGTTTAGTCAGAGTTAAGTTTCAGCTGCGTCCGAGCCCTTTTATAAGGAAAGTGAAAGCGCGTGATTGCTGCCCGTTTCAAAAATCAAATCAATTTAAAGTACTGAACATTATAAACATAGCGAAGGTTTCTTTTACGTCTGGTAGGAACGCTGTTGTAATTTTCTATACTTTTATGTAGAACTTACGTTATCTGGGGGTCTATATTTAATGGTACTGATTGATCGATTGAACATTCTTTATTGTTGTATTTAAAAGATAAAATAATTAATGAGTTCCCAAGTTAGATCTTGCTAATTTCTTGCTATTTCTAGAAATTATAATACATTCCCTGAGGTAGGTATAGGTACTGCATTAAAAATACGGAAAATTAAATCCTTTCAATGTTTTATTGCTTACTTTGCTTGAAAATTTCAAGGGCATAAACGATTATGACGAATTAAAATATCTAAATTCGATCACCTAACAGCACATTTATTATATAATTACTTAAGCTATTCAATTAATTCTTTATTGTTACTCTTAAATACCCAATAAATATTTACTTTACCTTAAATATATTTTCTCTCTTTGAACCTTTGTTTAAATATTATTACAGATACAATATTCCAGCCAGTCAATCATACTTATTTCTCGAGAAACATCAACGTTTCTTAAAATGACCCAAATTGGAATCAAGATAGCGTGTCGTTTCCCGTTACACCAATGAGGGAGTTTCCGACGAGACAAAAACAAAAATAGTTCCAACGGACGCACTAGATGGCGATTGTTCGAGATGCAGATAGATCTGTCTCTACCATTTACTCTCAACAGTGTAATCCCTTTAGAGACCCTACCCGTTTTCAGGGAAAAAATCGAATCTAAATTATTTGTGATAATTTAAAATTTTAAAGTTTTCGTTAACACATCAATTTTATTTATGTACTTAAATTTAGATACATCTCTTCTTAGCTTAGCTGATTAGTTTGGTATGTCTACCTTCTATAAAAACCCTAAATACATTAAGGAATTTAATACTAAAACAATTTTTATATTGTGTTAAACTTTTAAAATATTGGGAATAAAAATAGCTAATTCGGTTGATAATGTAATAAAAAACCGTTACTGGGTAGCGATTCTGAAACCATTCGGTTGCATCCGACACGGAATCTCATCTCTCGGTCTTTGTCTTATCTGTTTAGCATGACAAAGACCGAGAGATGAGATTCCGTGTCGGATGCAACCGAATGGTTTCAGAATCGCTACCCTGATCACAATCCCTTTTCAGTAAAAATCTTTAGAATTCCCAAGGCAATAGACACCTACTAAGCCAAAGTAGAAGGAAAATTCAAAGATATAAATAGCAACACTGATAGGACAATATTTTTTCCACAGACTAAGTAGAGAGATACTCTCGCGGCTGAAGGATTAGTATCCATAGCCAAGAATAAATTTACAAAATATATATTTTGTCTTTCATCAGGTTTACGAATTTGTTTTGAAATTTTGATGTTTCGATTTAGTTTTCATTCGAATAAAATGCGTACATGGATTAAGTAGTTTATTATTTATTACTAGAAGTCGTGCTTTCGCAAATTGAATGAATTGAGTCCCATTATGCCTACCGCTTTTGACAACAAACCAAAAGACCTACAAGCGCCTCCTATTATCGTTTTATTAAACCATATCTTTTTGTCTCGTCGGAAAACGGCTCATTAGATAGTCACTTGTTTAGGATAGGAGTCGAATGACGGTAATATTCGAAATAAACCCCTCATCGCGTCACAGCTTGACATTTATGACAGATTATGACTCTGGCAACACTAATAACTGACGCGCACGCCATCTATCTATTAAGTGACGCAAGCAAAACGATGGCGTAGGCAGTTAGGATTGAATTGCATTAATCGACCAATGATTGCGATGGATGCATGCCACATGCTACTGAGCACAAATTACTGAAGCTTAGATAACTGTATTATGTGTCGACAAATTGAGTATACAGCCGTTTAATGTTAAAATTGTATCGTATTAGTAGTAGGCTTCGAGTAAATAAAATATGTATATCGCAATGGCAACCCTGTCACGCCTCTAAGAGGCTAAACATAAAATGTTGCAGTTATAACGAAGCAAATAATGATTTTGATAAATTTCCCAAATACTGGACGTTTTTTTTGAGATATAGAACTTTAAGTTGGCAACACTAATTTATCTGGCGCTCATTTTATCAGGTGTTAAGTGATTTGAGTTTATAGTGCTACCAAGGTGTTTTGACTCGTGGTCAATAGCCCATATTTCCAAATTGCCCAAAATTTTTAGGAAAAAACTGGACGAGGAATATCGAAGAAAATACGTGTATTTGGATGAACCTTTTATAATTCAATTATGCTCCGAGAGTGAAGAAAGCAGCGACAAGGATGATTCTCTATGTGAAGATGATGAGACTTGTATCATTTTCAACCTCTCGACAAAATTCATGGAGAACACAGCAAAAAGGTTTAAGTAGGTATTATGTTTAGCATTAATTTATGTTTATTTTCATGCAACTATTGTAGTTCTAAATACTAGCTAGTAGACGAGGAAAGCCCCCAATCATCATCATCATTATCAGTCCATATTTGGCCACAGCTGGACGTAAGCCTTGCAACTAAACCCAATCTTTGCTTTTTTGCCCACCTGTCAACGTCTGTTCTGCGTAGGTACCTATTTCGCCAGGTTTATAATAAATTATAAATCAAAGCACTAGAAAACACTAAAACCAAATAGTGTGTAACTGGTCGTTTCACTCCACTTAGGTAAATTATTTTGTAGTAGGTAAATGTACCTCAAATAACTAAGTAACTGCTCCTATAGACGTTATGTACATATTCCCTAAATTGGATCATATTGTACCAACTTTTTGAAGTGAAAACTTCTTTTGGCGCACCTCAGACAGAATTTTCGTGGGCTGAATCTACCGTCACGCTCCTATACTGATGGTTTCGTGGTTTAAGATTTTCGGTTCGTTGGCACCATGGCCATGCTCATGGCCCGCGTAGTTTCTAAAGTAAGCTATCAAATTCTGACTTATAACTTTTCACTTCTATCGGCAGTTCCGATGACTGCCAATTTTTTTAAAACTCGATTGAAACTAAAACAAAAATACGGTTATTTTCGACGCAACAATTTTCCTAATTGATGAAAGATAGATTTCTGACTTAAACTGTTACCTACATACATACATACCTACTAAACACCCAATGATTTTCCTTGCGAGGTAAAATCGCCAATACTTAAATAAGTACCTATCTAAATACATATATAAAAAAAGTTTTGTCTGACAGTCAGTTTGGGAACCAAAACTTTTAAACTTGTATTCCATACTCTAAGTTTTAAACATTTTGATGAAGCTTTTTCAGATATGGCATATATTATACGTGACAGATAGGTGTAAAAATATGTCAAATTATTAACATTGATGTATGCTTATCGATTTTTTTTTAAAGAAAATGATAAATGAAGACTTATAAACAATTCATACACATATGTTATTCTAAAAATACGTCATTTTGGAAGGTATAAGATGAAAACTCATTTTTATAAGGTTTTAAAAAGTTATATCCAAATCAAATTAAGAAAATCTGCAATTTAAACGGTTGAATCAAATTTTATTCCGAAAAAAGTCAAGCAAATTTTTTACGACACTTTCCATAATTAGATACTTTATTTTTTCATCAGGTTTCAACCTTACCGATTCTCTAGGTCAGGGGTCAGCAACGTTTTGGGATACGTGGGCCACATGGAGAAAAAAATAGATAAAGGCGGTACGCACTTTTAAAATAATTTTATACCCAATACCATTCAAACTACCAACGAAAATTGGTTTGAACTCAATCGATGCGTAGTTTTTTTTAGTACGTCATAAATACACTACTATTAAAACTTCGATCAAAGTTATACTATGCATATTATGTTACTTGCTGGAACGGAACCCTTCATGGGCGAGTCCAACTCGCACTTGGCCACTTTATTTTTTTATTATTAGTTGATCTCGGCATACTGGCATTTGGTGGATTGCGTTGCAAAAGATGCATCTGAGTCGGTTGATTGATTGTTATGCTTGGCAGGCAAGTGACGTCTGACTGATTTTTAGTCACTTATTGATGTCGACTGACTTATTGTTAGAACAAACGTTGTATCGGCTGGCTGATAAGGGAATATTTGTTGTCGATTGAATGACATTGGCTCTAGAACTGGTGTCGTCTAGCTTATTATTGTGAAGAGACATAAAGAGGAGGTCAGCAGATTCAAATTCTTGCTTGAGGGACCGATGCTAGTATCGGCTGACTTAAAAGCTATCTTAACATATATAAATCTCCTGTCACGATGTTTGTCCGCGATGGATTCTTAAACTACTTAACCGATTTTAAATGAAATTGGCACACCGTGAGCAGTCTGGTCCAACTTGAGAGATAGGATAGTTTTTTTTCGATTAATAGTCCTGATATGACGAAAACCGAGCGAAGCCGGAACGGGCCGCTAGTAGATCTAATAGATATTTGTCCCGAAGAGGCTGTCTATGTCGCCGGCGAGGTTGACAGGGCCCAGTGATGATGAGTTTATTAAAGTATGATGATGTTTAAGGTTTAAGTCTGGTCCCAAGGGACTTATACCTTGGGACCAGACTTAAACAAAACTTGGCCAGTGAGACGGAATTTTGATTGGTAGAATAGAATGTACAAATTATAGTATAGAAATAGACCGCAGCACATTTGATTTTGATTAACATATACAGTTAACACAGGAGGCACATGACGAATTCTGCAACCGCAGTCTTTGGAACACAATGAAATCATTGTGTGGGTGTTTCGTCTGCTCCTGGCTTGCATAGGTATGGCTTATGCTTCTATACGGATTTGAATCATGAGAACGATAAAAGAAGATCGCAGACACGCGCATGATGTCGATCTCTTGGGCTCAGAGGATCTCGAATCTCGATCTCGAATAATGAACCTCGATTGAAGATCGAGATTTTCTTAGGTTGGTTTACCAGACACGCAAATTTGTTCAAACCGCGAAATATCGTAAAGTTATATATCTCTAGCGTGTTCTTAAGCTTGACAATTACGAGATTGTAAGAACTCATGATAAAGAGAAAAAGAAAGCCGATAGTAGAAGGACGTCATGGTAGTATAATACCTGAGAATAGACAAGAATTAAGAGAGCCGCCAAACTTAATGTCTTCAAATCGAGAGTAAAAATTCGTCCACGTACAAAAAAAAGGTACAGTCAGAAATAGGGTAGACTATAGCAACTACCAAATACAATAGGTCCTGCGCGAGCGAAGCAACGGGCGTCCCTAGTATAAAAAATAGGACCCATTTCAAGAGTCTATTATTATCATACAAACAGGTAATTTCTGGGAAAAAAGCTATCATCTTTCAGTTGTGAGACTAATTTTATGGGGTGCTTAAAGTGCCTAACGCTACTGAAGTTAGCAATGTGGTTGGTTATGAAAAATGCAAGCAATAACGTAATGCTCCTTGATTATCGATACTGTTACGGAGTAGTAGGTAGTAATTTTGTAGTAGTACTTAGGACTCTTTGTAGTGTCTGCCTGGGTAAGTACCACATCTTTGCTAGTTATTCTACCGCCAAGCAGTAATGTGTACTCCAAGTCAAAGTTTATTCTTAACTTTACTTTATTCATAAATTTGCAATACTCACCTCAATTAATGAAAAAAAAAATATCGGCATACAAATAGTACGCATTTTCAAAGTTTTAAATGAAGATTTCACTGTACGACAATAAATATCGCACAGATAGACGTCAAACATTAAATATACAATATTACAATTGTACTGAATGATGGTCGTCTACGGAAGTACAGCAGGTGAATCCAACAATCATGTTCTCTCTCGTACTAAACAATATCACTGACGTCGTAAAGGGTGCAGATATATTCATTTATGAAGATGATATTGCAGCCATTATTGTAATTTTTCTTCTTATGTCAACAGAGACATAAGAAGAAAAATTAAATACTGTAATCAATGACTTAAATTCTTGTTTTCGTGCAAATTACTGTATGGTATATTAAAAAAAAGACTCATTTTATTCACTTTTGTCTTTCGGGCAACAAAATCGCTAAAAGTCTTGTTTAACGGTGTTCGGATTGAGCAGGTGCAGAACACAACGTTTCTAGAGTTCAAGGTTGATTGTTGCATGACGTGGGAACACCACATCGACAAGGTGTGTACCAAAGTAACAAAGGTGTAACCAAACGCACTACTTAGTGCGTGATCTGCACTGGGACGGGTATTCCGAGTGCGGATGCGTCTCGCACGTGTTACTTTGCTACAGTGCATTCTCGACTACAGTACGCCGCCGAACTATACGCACGAAAGCGTGCGTTCCGCGCCCAAAAACGTGCCATACGTGCCACCGCTGGTATGTCACAACGCTCATCTGTCAGGCCATATTTTAAAGAGCTCGGCATACTTACGTTACCAGCAATCTACCAACTTGATCTACCAAGTAGTTGTATAAGGTATAACCTTAACTTGTACATCGTGCAAGGAGAGAGACATTCTTGTAACATACGGAACGCTGACAAGCTGGATAGTATATTCACGAGATCGAAGAAACTGACTCACATTATGAGTCAATGAATAAGTGAACAATAATTTTGTCCAAAAATTATGATCGTAATTTTGCCGTCACTCACTAAAAACTCTCTGTTACAAAAAAAATTGATGGATAAGCCAGCATTTCAATTCTTTTTTTAAGCTTTTTGAGTCACGTTTTTTATTTGGTTTTGTTTTATTGGAAAACAAGTATCATACATACGAGTATTTGTTAAAATATTGATCACTGCCACCACAAATGCCTGAGCGGTCTTGTTTCGCTCAACCACTTCAGACTAATCTATACTCCCAATAGACATAAATATTAATAATAATAAATAAAGACTGTAAAAGTAAGCATCGGTATTTCTAGAGCTTAAAAAAGCTGTAAACACTGTTTCTGTTCTAATCCTTTTGAATAAGTTGGAAAAATATGAATAAGAGGAACTTCACTGAATTTATTTCAGAACTATCTCTCAGACAGAACACAGAGGGTTATAGTGGAAGATTATGTCAGTAGCGAGAAAGTGGTATAATTTGGTGTGCCTTAGGGAAGTTTCTTGGGCCCGCCGCTCTTTTCGTTTTATATTAACGAGCTCTGCAACATGAAACTTGAAAATACTCAAGTTTTTTCCTACTCCGATAGCACTTCTATTGTTTTCTCTGGGAACTCCTGGGATGAAGTTCATAGATATAGTGAGGCAGGGATTTCGAGAATTGCTATGTGGCTAAATAAAAACATGCTTACGCTAACAACAGCCAAGATGAATCATTTTGATTTAGCATTTACAGTCACACTCAGCCTAAAACTTTTGTATTACAGTTCACACATATTCAAATTACTCAAACTGTGACTGCTCCGGCATAAACAAGGTGGTGACCTTGCTTGTGACCAAACAAATTATTTAGGCATAATAATTGACCAGAAAGGGGCTTGAGTAAAAGTGGCTTGATTTTAAAAGTTTGCAGCCACTAATCAAACTAGTGCCAATCATCGATAGGACTCACAAAAATAAACAACTTTTATCATCACAGCCTAAAGTATATCGTAGCTAAGATATTGGAGGTATAAGTTTAAGGTTCCTTAAAAAAGTTTAAGTATAAAAATATTAAAACTGAAATCTTAAGTTCGTGACCTTAAACTTTGACCTCCAGTAGCTCGGCTCCGATACTACTTAGGAATGATTTTATGGCAGTTGTGTATCTTAGGTATAAGGCTATCGAATGGCTCGAAAAAAAGTCAAGTCAACCTCCGAACAAATTTACCCAAACCCCTTAAGTAGGTACTTGAACAAGTTATTGGCAGAGTTAGGAAGTTAAAGTGGGTTTTTAAAACACTAAGATAAATATGTTGTACCCAAATGCACAGAACAGAATCAGGACTCTCCTAAGAATCTTCTTAACATAAACTATTTTTGTACAAAAAATTACACTGACTTCAAAATCACAAATAGGCATTCAAAAGCAAACAAATAAATTAATATAATTATTATAAGCGCTACTCACACTGTCTATTTGAAGTCGGTGCACGTCAAATCAAAAAACTAATGCGCCGCATGCGCATGCTTGCGTGATATGCATGGATGCTAAATGAGCCGCATGCGGCCCGTGCCCTACCTCCTTGCAGCCCACGACGGTTTTCAATTAGATTTAAAAATATAAATTTCCCAAAATATAAATGGTGTCGATGGTGGTGTCGTCTGGCTTATTATTATGAAGAGATATAGAAAGGCGGCGCAAGCCGCGGTGGGTTCGAGGAAAAATGCGAAAGCGGTCCCTTGTTCCCGTTGCAGGCGACAGAGATTTTGAGATAATAAGCCAGACTACACCAGTTCTAAATCCAATATCAGTCAACCACTAACAGGCATTCGCCTATTAGTCAGCCGACACAACATCAGACGACATCAGTAAGAAACTAAAAATCCGAGGTCGTACCGTCGGAGGTGGTCACCTCAAATAAAAATCAGTCAGCCGACTCAGATAATCTTCTTCCCTACCTGCTGTTGCCCAAGCCGAGGTCGTGCCGTCTGAGGTGCCCATGCGCTAGTCCTAGTACTCTTTGAGTACGTTAGTAGGGCTCTCTTTTGCGCTGGCCCAAAAAACGGTAGGCAATACCACTTTAAATCTACTGTTATAAGTTCCTTTAAAAAACGAGCGTCACCGGGCACAGGGCGGGCGAGAACTATCATCATATCGAGCAAAAACAATGAGGCATTTTTGCACTAAGCAAAAAGACCCGTCAGAGATAGTTCTTAAATTCACAAGATAGTTGATGCCCATGTTTCATTTTGTTAGACAAATTTCACAAAATGAAACGTTGGTGCCCCTTTGGTGAAATGGAGAACCCTTTGACAGGTATCCTGAAAACGCTACATTAAATATAACTGAGAATATATTATGTTGTTTAGGACCTGCGCTTTATGCGCTATCCCAAGGTTTGATGAGCAATAGAGACCATCTGAGACAATAGATAACTAAGTAGGTATACGTATATATTGGGCGCAAAATTTTCGTAACTGCGGCCCGCCTTTGTATATTTTCCACCATGTGGCCCGTGTCTCCCAAAAGGTTGTCAACCCCTGTTCTATATAGAAATTTGGTCGTACTGTACCATGTGTGATGATGCGTAAAAGTAAATAGAGAATCAATAATAACGCTCCACATCATAAAAATAATGTCTGTTGAAACGAATAAAAAAAAATGTAAAGTCCTGTTTAATGCATATAATTTAATTTACGTCAATTTACATAATTAGAGTTAACCCGTGATGAAAAGCAAATGTTAAGACAAATTCTATTCATTTATTTCAAGTTCATGGTTTTTTTTCTGCTGCCGCGAAAAATGTTTAGTTGATAAGCCTTCACCTTAAGCCTTATGATTTGTTTTGTCAAAACTAACTTCAAAATTTTTGAGGGTAGATTCAATTTTTTATTTTGTTTTTTTTCACATGATGAGTCATGTCCGGTGCTGAACCTACATGGATTCCGCGTCGCTTTACGGGTAAAGACAAAACGCGTCCAAATCGCAATCTCGAGCTAGTGTGTCACTGCCTTAGTACTGCATTGCATGCGAGGCTCCAGGGGAGGACATGACCCCCCCCCCCCTCAAATCATATACATTAGATTAAAAATCTTAGTACGTAAAGTCTTTTTTACTCGATTTATTGTATTTCTCCCCCCCCCCCCCCCCCCCCTAAAAGGAGGAGGTTATCAATTCGACCACCACATTTTTTATTTTTGTATATTTTTGTTACCTGATTTCTCGAGAATACTCGAACTGATTTCAATGTTTCTTCTTTTGTTTGGATGGGTATGCTTTCCGAATAGTCCCGTATAAATTTTATCCAAATCGTACGTGTGGTTTTTGAAATCATACAAAAAACTAAAATTTGCCTACAATTTTGTCTGGATGACATAATGTTTGTAGATTTCACAAAACTTATGAAATAGGGTAAAATCCTCAAAAAAACTAAGTAGCCCGTTAGTTAGATTGCCAAAAAATATTGTACACGTATTTTTTCTTTTGTTTCACAAACAAAAAATGACGAAGATACAGCGCTTCGAAGTTTCGTGTGACGTCACTTGTGAGTACAATTTTTACTCACGAGTGACGTCGTGACCCCCCACTCTCGAAGTTTGATGGTCTATATCTTTGACGATTTTTAATATTATGAAAAAACAAAAAATACGTGTCCAATATTTTTCCACGATCTAGCTGACGGACTAATTAGGATGGTGTATTTTTGACCCAGTCCGGTACCCTATTCGATCCTATCAACACGAAATTGTGTAAATGCATTGATGAAAACTTGTTTTGCACTAAAAAGGGTAAAATAAACTCTTTATATCCAAAAAATTTTACCGACTTCAAAACCACAAATAGGCACTCAAAACCGAAAAATAAGTTAACATAATTATTATAAGCGCTACTCACTCGTCTATTTGAAATGGGTGCCAGCCAGACTTATAAATATAAGGACCTGGCCAAAGGTGTGACAAAATGGCATAACCGCGTTGGGCCTAAAATTGCATTTTAAGGGCCTTGCGACATGCGACTCAGTTCACAGCGATCAGTGCGCGGGATGGGAGTGAACGAGTTTTTGCTGGCCATTAAATTCCAAAAAATGTTCAGTAAGCCGCGTCCTTCCTTTGAAGTCATTTGTGCCAGCCATGTCTAACAGGTAATAGATAGATACTACTTAGCTATGTCTACTTACCACCTACTACGTACCTAGCATCTATCTACCCACTAGCTTTTTGATTGTTTTGATGTTCAAGAATAACATATATTTTACTCATTATCTCAAACCATACACATATTGCTAAAATGGTGTTGAAAAAAGTGCCATTTGGCGATTGTCAGCGTCTTAAGTGGCACCGGCTTCAAATGAATGAGGGAGTAGCGCTTATAATACTTATACATACTAACTTATTTTTCGCTTTGTGGTTTTGAAGTCTGTACATTTTTTTCTATAAAAATAGGTTATTGTCCCGTAGGTTTTTAAGTCGCAGGGACTTCTGGTCCTTCTGCGCGTGCCCTAAGTTAGGCAGATAGGAAAGTTCATCTGAGGCCAACCGACACAGGTCCCTTTATAAAAAAACCCACCCATTTCTACTAATTTTTTTTTACTGCCTTATTATGTTACCACTAGCTTTAACCCGCGGCTTCGCCCGCGTTCGTAAGTTTTATTGTAGATATTGGATAGCATGAGCGTCGAATGATAATTTAAATAAAGATTGGCTATTATATACCTAAGCGTAGGCTTATGCGTTAATATGTAACTTCAATTCCCTATTTTACCATCTCTATGTTTGAATTTTGGAAAACTCCCGTTGTAATACGTAACTCATTCTTTTTTTCATGGTCAATTAATTGAATATTCATGCAAATAAGTAGGTGTCTTAACTGGTTATAGGTTTGCACTTGACCGCAAAGGCCCCTGAAGTTAAGTGATGATGCGGTCTATCGTAGAGCTTACTATCCTAGAAAAAAACGGATTCAGTCTCAATTTGAAGACACCAACATTGTACCCGACATGAAAAACCCATTCAGGCAATGCCTTCCATAGCCTAGACGTTCGTATCACAAAAGTAGCCCGTCAGAGCACTTTTTTATAGTATTAAGAACATGTTTAAAGCAGAAAAATTCGTACAAAATTGTATCCTTTACATCATTGGGGTATGAATTTGAAAAAAAATCTTCCGGCTAGCCTGCTTCATATAGAAAACATGTGAGGAAATTTAGATGTCTCCAACGAATGAAAAGTTTCTATGTAAACTTTTCACCCCTTTGGAGACTGAAATTTGAAAAACGTTTTCATAGGTGCTTCATGATTTCGCTTGAACTTATTGTGTACGAAATTTCATGCAAATATCTCAAAGGAATAAAAAGTTTCATACAATCGTTCATCCCCTATTTAACCCTCTTGGGGCTCGAATTTATCAAAATCCTTTCTTAGCGGGTGCCTACGTCATAACATCTACCTGCATGCCAAATTTCAGCTCGATCCCTCTAGTGGTTTGAGCTGTGCGTTGATAGATCACTAAGTCAGTCACCTTTGAGTTTTATATATATAGATTGAAGTTCAAAAGCACAATTTCTAATGTGCTACTTTTCCTCGCTCTCAAATAAATTATCAAGTTTTTCTTAACTTCAAATATAGTCAAAGGTAGTCTTCATACATCTTCCTACGGAAATTAGTGGGTGAGGTTAAATCGCACAAACAGCCGATATAAACGTATTATTGTAGCGCCGAAATCGATTTTGTTTTCATCTAAATCGACGATATCTTCATGTTAATGTGTCCCTATTGTGCGTCCGACTTTACGATTCGTCATACGTCTCGAAACCAACTTAATAGCCTGCTTAATTCGCGCCAAAAGGAAATAGAAAATGGCGGGGGATCGCTGCCGGAAAAGTCCCTCTCTGCGCCGCGCGGATGGCTCGCCATTGTGCTACCACTAATAAAATTTAATGATGTAAACGGATAGCACGAATTTATCTAATTCAGAAGCCCGTGGGGTCGTGAAAGCTCTGAGGGGAAATCAATTAACGACAATAATATCAGTTGTAGAATAAATTGAGTTTGTTATGTGTTAACAGATACTGTTGCAGTTCCATGATCTGATTTTAGTCGATTGTTTATTTGAATTACAATCAAAGATTTGTTTAAAAACTTTTGGGTACCTACTACATTTGATCGTAGACAAATTTCATTTAAATTCATGAATAGGCTATTAACATCGAGTGGACCTCATTCTAAACAAAGTACGCATCATCAATATTATTCGACCGAATAGGGCACCGCATAGCGTGAAGGTAAACACCTCATATCAATATCGAAGTGACATTTGAATAGTTCCAATATAATTTAATGGGAAACCGGCGATTGTGTACTCTGCGTAATGGACCGATAATTGTCCAGCGGTTTAGAAGTAACTGCGTTAATGACAATAAAGCTCGCACCTTCCCTCGCACCAGCGCGCTGAAGCGAACCCTCGTTAATACGTCCAAATGTCGACCGCCGACATGAAGCCCGTCATTATTTAATTATTAACACTACAATCGACCTAATTTTGATTTCTATTTGACATTTCGATTAAGTACCGCCAGTACCGCGCTCGTGTCGTGCCCGCCGGCGAATACCCATTTTGTGACATCTGTCCTCGAATGTGTTGCCAACTATAAAATTCAATTTCCCCAATCGGCTAGCTCGACACATTTATTATTCATGGATTTGTACGTAGATGCCCGGCCACTAACAGATGTGATCTTTTACGTGAAAGAATATCAAAAAACATGACGGCGGCATAAAGAGCACTGATTCTAAGGGACATGAATTTAATATAAGATCCGTATGAATCCAATTTATCGAAGCATTCGAATAATATAATGGCATGATCGGAGTTTACAAACGAAAGGGACCATCGCGTGACGGGATCGGCTCGTAAAATGAGTTTTCGTTTCAGTTATTGAAAATCGGCGATTCGTTCCGAAGTCCTATCAATTTTGCACCATTTCGGTTGATTACGAGCGTTCGGGTCACGATACGGTTCACATTCCATACTTAACTCCTTTGAGTGGTGTGCAGTCGTAATGACTGTATCGCGGTCCGTGTTCCACTCGCATTTAATGTATGACCGGGATCGAGTTCTTCGATTAGCCTATAAATCAATCTATGTCGTCGGTAATGCACGAGCCATTTGCTCGCTGCCTAATTGCTGTTAGCGCCGCCCAATGGACACATTAGGCTGAAAAGCCGCGCATTCAGCCCGCCCCTCCGCCCGCGGCCGTCCCTCCCCTCCCCAGTCCCACGACTGGCCACACTTACCTCGATTAGGTACATTCGAGTGTAATGGCTGATTTTCTAGCTCACGAGATGTAGCTCCGGCAAACGACCGCGCTTACGCCACTCAAAGGCGGAGAAAATGGCTTAAGTGCTTTCTCTATTATCCTTAAGGTCGTTCGTGAAAAGGATAATTTTCAACTCTCCAGCGCCCCCGCCCGGAAAGGATGTGGTTATAATGTGGATGAGACGTTAAATATTTACGAAAATATTAGAGTTACTCACCTAAATATATTTTGTTTGAGTTTCGTTGTATAGAGTAGACAAAAAAAAACGTTTTTGAATAAAAAAAAGCTTTACAAAATCGACGAAACAGCTAAATTAAAATCTTACATAAAATGGCGACCACTGGTATTGGATTTTATCGTGTGGTTGTGTTACGAGACATCCTTTCACTAATTATAAAGTCTAATCGTAAAAAACATATATTAAAAAACTATTTATAAAGTCAAAACAGACCACTAGACGTAGAGTTTTAAATTGAGAGAAGTTAAATAGAAAAGAAAGTAAATAATCATAATTTTATACTTATTATATCATTTAACATGCCAAAAAATATCACCATGATAATAAATAGTAAAGTTACTTACCACAATTAAATTCAAAATAGACCAGTAGACGTAGAGTTTAAAATTGAGAGAAATTAAAAAGAAAAGTACGAGTAAATAAGTAAATTTACAACAATTTTAGTCGGTTAAGTCGTGAATTAATTTCGCTCTAAAAACGACGAATCTATCCATTATTTTTGTAAAATAAAATAAAGTACCTAATAAGGTAGGTCCACAACATTCTAACAAGTATTAAGATAATATATTTTTAAGTTGGGCAACCTATTGTCGCGGCAAGCGGCGACGAGGGTAGCGAAATAAAGCTTTTCCAACAAACAATAGTTCCGGCCCTTTGTTGCGCCGCGAGTTGAGTAAACATTGGTAGTTGCCCATCATTGTGCAGTGTAGACTCGGCCTTGGAGAGCTTTCAGCGTAACCCGTAAAGACGCGATTACATATTACCGAAACGACGTTTTTTTATTAAACTTATTTAGTCAAATTAATAAAAATGATTATAATTTAAATTAACATTAAGTATTAAAGTCAAAGTTTTTTATTGATAAATGTACAATTTTACACGTCAATTAATAAAAAAAAAAACAAAAGAAAGAGCATACAAATTGGATACATTTTCAATGTTTGAAATTATCACTTCACTGTATCATAATTATTAATTATCGCACAGAAAACTGTCAAGCATTATACGAATATAATATTACGAGTTATTATTATAGTATACGAGTTATTTTGTGGTAGTGAGTCCTCAACGCGGGTAAATAAGTACTTCTTTACCCGCGTTGAGGAATTTTTGGTAAAGGAGAAGTTGTATGGGTTCGCGACATCGAAGTTTCAATGTCGGGCAGCGATGTAGCGTCGGAGCGGTGGTGAAGCAACGGAACCGCCAAGCAGTAATGTGCAAACATTACTGTGCTCCAGTTTGAAGGGCAATGTTTACAGTGAAATTACAGGGCTTAGAGAAATAACATCTTAGATCTCTGGGTGACGAGCGCAGTTCAGTGCTAGGTAATGATTTTAACTCTTCATGTTCCAATTACTCGCTGTTATATGACAGGCATGTTGCTTACCATCAGGCAAATGTGTCCTACGCGTCTCGTCACACTTAATTTAAAAAAAAAGGAAGCGCGCGCTATACACTTTTTTGATGGGTGAAATATTACGGGATCGCGTCATGCGTACCTAATATCAGTATATTTGCACCTAATACATGTGAGGTATTGAGCAATATTTGAGCTGTTTAGTAGTAAAATCCTAAGTTATAAGTTATCACTTCTATCTCCAGTTCCTAATAAGGTTACGTTCGACTTACTGATTTTGTCGGTGCAGTTCTACGATGTAGCACGCTTGCCCAGGCTACGCTTTTCACTCTTCCATCTATTTCTAGCCTCAAAGTGACGTCTCAAAATTAGTAAGTAAATGTATATCTTCATCACTTCAGAGTATTTTTTTTAATTACAGTTATAATATGTCTTGCAAAGACTTCTCTTTTAACGTGCAAATAATAATAACACAATGCATAACTATGGAATACAGATGATTTGTTTTTCATGATCACAGTTGCCGATTGACCCCATAATAAGTACTTATTCTTATGGATCAATACCAACTACATTTTTTTTTATGTAGGTATACATTAAAAAAAACTTTTGTAGTGTCTACTACTTTATTTCCGAAAAAATAAAACCACATAGTTGTATTTTGATATTGTCACTTTTTTATATTTTTACGTAGTTACTAGGTATTTCATTTTCAAAGCAAATTTTACAAATTCTTGACAGTTTTAGATCCTTTTTATTATGTTTTTACATTCAAGTACGTTTAGGTAAGTACCTACTACTAAATAATTTGTACGCAATTCACATAGTTATTTTCATTTGAATGTTTTTTGGATATTACCAATGAAAGTTCCACAATTACTGTTGTTCATAAAGACATACTACTAGACTACTTAAGTAGTACCTGTGGTATTTAACAAAACACATTCGCTAAAATAATAATAATTGTCAATTAAATTAAAAATAATACCTATTTTTGTAAATATTATTATTTACAATTTAACGGTGACATAAACAAATAAAAGATCTAGATTAATAATTAACCTTCAATGTTGACACTAACACTTAAATTCAATTATGTAAATGGTTACATTTGTAACTATTTTCTTTTATTATAATTAATTTACTTATTTATTTTTATTTACTGTTCAAAGTTCACAAAATATAAAATTATTGTATGTCTTCTATTGACTACCACTAAACCCTAGATTAATTTAAAGATGTTGCCATTATGAACTCTACCTAACATAAGAGTTTACGGACAGATAATTCCCACTTACCCTCATTTCAGCTTTTGTTTCTTTGATATACTATTATGGTCTTTATTTTGGAGATCCTGCGGTAAGTCGTTACGACTACTCGGACCGGACATTTTTAAACCTTGAGTAATGGGAACATTAATAGTACTTGGGGTTTTTTGGGTATACCTTCTTCCTTTTTTACGTCCTCTATCTTACTCGTACTTAAATAGCCACATTAATTAATTTTATCGTATCTTTTAATTATGAATTGTCTTTTCTTCATGTTGTACTTACGACTTCGTCTAATTTTCAAACTCGTTTGCCACGAAGAGATTGCAAAGTTTATAGATAAGTAATTGAATTTTTTTTTTGTATATTATTTTTAATTGGGATATAAATGAAGTGTATTTCTACGTATCTACCTATCATCATGTTTCACCTACCCCTTTTCCACTAATACTTTTTGTCTAGGTTAGGTTTATGTTTGAGCAAGATTTGCATGTTGTTAAATAATATCACGGCTAAAAATAAGACGTTTACATAGGCAGTACCTTTTTATTAAACTAATGAAGAAACCCAGATTTCAGGAACCAGAATCGAGTAGACAGTAGAGTATTCCAGAGATTTGCAGTGCGTGTGATAAACGTTAATTCGGAGTGCTAAATACAAATTTTGGGAATGTCTACCATGTGCCGAAAATGGCGTCTTTGAGTAATCGGTGAACAGTACATAATAAACATTATTGGCAGTCATAGAAATCTTTTAACTCAGAATTTGGAAACTACGCGGGTAAAACCGGTCATGATCCCGAGTTTAGCCGAAGGTTTCTTTCATTTACGAACGTGACGCTTGAGCTGAATTCAAAGCTCACGGAAAATCTGTCTGTAGTGTACCAAGAAAAGTTTTCACTTCAAACAGAGTCTGACAAACTCAGAACCTTCTCGATGAAATTAGAAACAACTAGGGATCGCATTTGTACCTACACATACATAACATAACATTATTTACTCAACTATAAGAAAGCACTACCTAACAATTATTATTATTAAAGCTTAGAAGTCACGAACACATCATAAATTACTGTTTCCACATTACCACCTACTTTCCATAATAACCGATAAACCAAATTTAGTTTTCGTGTAACGCACCCTCTTCAGCTACTTATAATAAGCAATGATCAATGGTGAATAATCCTATTGTGTCGCCCGCAGACAAAAAACCATGTCTAAATTATTCCGCTACGCTTTCGCGTTAATATCTACATTTTACATTAGTTCAACACTGGGAAGGATTACGCGAAATGTTGACAGTTGTCGCATAGAACAAAGACACGTAAGTGCATTCCAAAATACGCGTGCGTAGTTATATAATAATGGATGTGTTTATTTAATTTTCGTTGCTGGCAACACAGTAACAATGTGTTTTCGGTTTTCGCCGCCGGCGGCGCGGCAATCGACTTGAGCTGGGAGCGCCTCAGGGCAATAAAATTAATGAAGCGTAGAGATGGGACCATTTTACTTACATTATTCGTCTCCTGCGGCCTTAGACTGGAGCGAATGTCCATTAGTTCTGTTTTAACATGTTAGCGAGGTTGAAACGTTGTAAATGCGATTTACTTTACAGAGAGGGTGGAAAAGTAGCTAGAGAGGTTTGCTTTGGATCAATAAATAGTTTGTGATCGGAAGTGATTTTACTCCTGGGGGCTTTCTGTGCCTTTATCGGATTCAAATATTTACTTTTAAGAATGGACCTTTTATTGTACTTCCTTTCCTACTTATATGCTTTGATATTATGTTTTTTTTAATGATGTAAGCAAGTAGAAATAAATGTTTCCAAAAACTAACAGACCCATGCCTTTAAGTCGCCTTATATGTTGCAACAAATATTACTTTGATAAAATTAGACCTAAAAACGATGATAACTTTACAAAACTTTGAACTTGACAGCCGTAAAATATTAACTATAGTAGGTACCCACTGACTGCCTAGAAAATATCAAGGTTTACATTACGTAAGTACCTACCCAAATTAGAATTATTGCTAATTGCTAAGAATATCATATGATTGACCAGATAATATCGCAAAACATTATCCTAATGATTTAATAAAGTGGCCAAGTGCGAGTTGGACTCGCCCATGAAGGGTTCCGTTGCAGCAAGTTACATAATATACATAGTAGGTACATATTTATAGTTTTTTTAGTTCATAGTAACTTTGATCGAAGTTTTAATAATAATGTATTTATGACGTACTAAAAAAACTACTCATCAGATCGAGTTCAAACCAATTTTCGTTGATAGCTTGCATGGTAATGTAGGTACATCATATATATTTTTTGTAGTTTTTTCATTTTCTTATTTTAGTAGTTAGAGGGGGGGCACACATTTTACCACTTTGGAAGTGTCTCTCGCGCAAATTATTCAGTGTAGACAAAAACTATATATAAGAAACCTCAACAACATTTTTGAAGACCTATCGATAGACATTGGTATGTCTATAGTGTAGGTGGTGTACGTGTAGGTTTGATGAATAAATTTTTTTGAGTTTCAGTTTTATACGGTGGCAACCCTAATTTTTTCTTTTTTGTAAAAATCATAATGCTGTTCACAGAATACATCTACTTACCAAGTTTCAATAGTGTAGTTCTCATAGTTTCGGCGAAAAGTGGCTGTGACATACGGACGGACAGACAGACAGACAGACAGACAGACAGACAGACAGACAGACAGACAGACAGACAGACAGACGGATAGACATGACGAAGCTATAAGGGTTCCGTTTTTACGTTTTACGGAACCCTAAAAACCCATTAGAAAAAAAGCCTGATGTGTGTAGCTTATTATTAATTGATGTATGTATGTAAAAGTTTTAGTACACATTTTTCCATCTAGCTCGAAGCGCGTAACGTGCTATCAGGAATTCTTTCTAATAGCCATCTTTCTTGTTGTAAAAATACTACAACAATTCGCAAAATGTCTTCGTTATGAGAATCTCAGAAAAAATGGTCTATCAACCAAAATACATCGATTAGGAAAAATTATTTATTTAATTTCCAAAAAATATAATACAACACAATATAATATGATGGTTATTTAGCAAGAATTAAACATTTACAAAATAGATATTTCCGTGGGCTCCAAACTAGGCTTATAAACTGTTTATAAACTATCAAAATCCAAATCCTACCATCCAAAGCTCGTGGCGAGCACATTACGAGTAACAATAGCCGCATTACAACGTATTAGCGGTTAACTGATGGCTGCAGGCGTCACGGCAGCCGCTCCGTCGGTGATATCATCTTAATCCGGCGACCGCGATCTGGCAACACTACCCATTAGGTACTTTTGAATTTTGAAATCGTTAACGGTTATAGCGTTATCGAATTCTAATAACTTTCTTGTTTACAAACGGAGCAATAGCAGTTGAGCTTAGATGGTCTCTACTGCTTAGGTGAGTACCTACCAAACTTTGGACTAGTTCCTACTAACCTAATCTTACTAACACTATCCCGACGTAAAGCATATTATATTCATGAAAAACATTCCATGAACTTTATATATTAGGTATATTTAAGTACATACCTACTGTTCCTGCGTCTACTCTATGTGTTATATAAATCATCGATGTAAACTATTGGATGTGCTTCTCAAACTTCAGCGCACGGAATTATGTCATCGTTGGGAAGAGTGAGCTCACTCTTTCAGTTCTAGTCGGTTGCAGGAAGCGGTGAACGCGGACGTATTTACCTATCACTATTCGTTGTCAAAAACCAAAATAAGTAGAACCACAGCATATCTCACCGCTAGCGATTCTAGGGGTCAAGTAGATTGGTGGTGTGTAAACCACTAACGCTACACACACAGACGCAGTTTATTACCAATTTCTAGATGCTCAGGGCACATCCAATGGTTCTGGAAATGTAGCTTCTTAATAGTGAAAAAAATAGAATATAACGATAAAAACTGTGGCTGACATATGAATCCTTTCTATTAAAGTACAAATATATACTATTTTGTCCAGTATAATAAGTTAGAACATATTATAAGTATGTACTACTTTCATAGTAAGTTCGGACATATATGCAAACTTGCTAACGCAGATTGAGGTACTGGAATGCTTTATGTCTTTATAGCAGCGCCCCGCGGTGTTACCCGCGAAGTACCCGTTCCCGTTGTTCCCGTTGTTTTTCCGGGTTAAAAAGTAGCCTATGTGTTCTTCCAGACTATAATTTATCTGTGTTCCAAATTTCAGCCCGATCCGTTCATACGTTAGCACGTGATTGAGCAACAAACATCCAAACAGCCAAACATCCATACATTGACATTTATAATATTAGTAGGATTTTGAATATGCTTTCAAGTATGTTCTACATGTATGCATAAGTAAAGAGTGTCTCAGTAAGAGTGCACTTTTTCATTTTAAAATATAAACAAGTATTTTATGACAGAGTTGTGATATTTTTATTGTATTGTAAAGAAGACATGTTCCGATTAAGTATGGAATAAAATATCCGGCAAATGACCCCCACGGCTCCGATGACAGGCCATTACTCTTTTCATGAAATTTTCCATAACTTTGGCACAAAGATGTGGCTGTATCTCACCGATGACGCGTTGGATTTCCGATTTTAGCTCAGGAATTGTTTCGGGTTTATTCGCATAAACCCGAGATTTCACAAACCCCAAAGAAAGAAAACGCACGGCGTTAAATCGCACGATTTTGGCGGCCAGTTGACATCAGAATTTCGTGAGATAACGTGTTCTGTAAATCGTTGCTGCAATAAGTCGATTGTTTCATGCGCGGTGTGGCAGGTTGCGCCGTCCTGCTGAAACCACATGTTGTCCAGATTCATGCCGTCCAGTTGAAGCCACAAGAAGTCCGTTATCATATTCCTGTAACGAATGCCGTTCACAGTCACTGCAATTTCGGCTTCATTCTCAAAAAAGTAAGGTCCAATCACGCCGCCTGACCAAAATCCGCACCTGACAGTTACTCGTTGTGGGTGCATTTGTTTCTCATGGATTGCATGAGGATTTTCTGAGTCCCAAATTCGTCAATTTTGTGTATTGACGAAGTCATTCATATGGAAATGCGCTTCATCGGAGAAAATGACTTTGAAAATGAAGTCATGGAAAATTTCATGAAAAGAGTAATGGCCTGTCACCGGAGCCGTGGTCATTTGCCGGATATTTTATTCCATATTAATCGGAACATGTCTTCTTTACAATACAATAAAAATATCACAACTCTGTCATAAAATACGTGTTTTTATTTTAAAATGAAAAAGTGCACTCTTATTGAGACATCCTTTATAAGACGGCCTTGCGTTAACTAGGTATATGTTCGATAGGCACTTTGGCAGTACCTACCATCTGAAGCCAACCATCTTGTGCCCCTTTCTAAAAAAAACAGATTCAGGCACCGTCTCTACAAGGGACTGAAATCCGGAAAAATAAACAGAGATCTTGGAAAATTAGATCGTATTTTTTGTGTTGGTGAACTATAATCTATCTTTTCCTTAAATCGCGTCCTTAAATTCGCTTGTAAAACTTCGGGTAGGTATATACTCGTACAACTACTTTCTGGGCGCTTTGATATTAAGGTACTGTAGGCTGTGTAGGCACAGCGTAGACCACTGAATCTTAATAAATAAATAAACATAAAAATAATAGGTCAATTCAATCAATCTTAAAGTACGTTTAAAATAATATGTAATTGTATTTTGGAGTTAAAAAACATGAAATGAAGTAATGTTTTCGATGCGTGCCCAAACCGTCACTAAAACCCGATACTTTCGTTGAAAGTCAATATTTTAGTAAACATTGTAAGTAACTTAAAGTTAATACTTCTTACTTTGAAAATATTAACAATTTTTTTTAACATTTATAGGTTTACAGGTTTACACTCTATCGCCATCTTGTCCTATGTTAAGAGACGATGCAGTCTACGCTGGAGCGTGCTTACTTATCGATACCAGAAGTATCAATTAATGTAAGGGACAAAACACGGTTTTTCAGGAGAGCCAAAAAACGATATTATTTTTTTAAATCTGTCCATAACTTTTTACTGTCTGCTCCAATTTTAATTGTGTCTAGAGCAAAGTTTCTTAGAATTACTTCTTCTTTCATGCTTTAAACGAAAGATTTAGGAATACCCAGCGGTTTAAAATATAGCATGTCCCTTACATTAAAAAAATATGTTTAGTTGTGCCTTACGTTACTAATACTGTATATGTAAGCCGTCAAGCATATTGTAAGCAGCAAGAGCAATAGAAAATTAACCGTAATTCTATTGTAAAGGACTTTTAGAGTGTTGCATTTTGATGTAACCATAGATTATCTACTAAAATTATGGTATTTTAACACCATGAAAATAGGTTTTTTGCATGATTAATGGTAGTTTCAGAATTGGAATGTCTTAATTACATAATTTAATTAATGTACTGGAAACGAACGACAGATCAACAAATATGAATTGTATGAAAGATGAATGAATAAAATAATGTGAATGAAATGAATATTAATATAAGAAATAAATATGATTATATGAATAAATAATTAGTTATGGGCAGACAAATTATGACGATAACTACTATAAGTTAATTGAACTATTTTAATGGTGAAATTGAAATGGTTGGAATAACTTTTTCTATTTGGTATTTTATTTTTTCATCAGCTGTCATCACACCTTTATCGTCGTCAGTTTTTCTGAGGGTATATTTAACTGGCAATTTATTCGGAAGGTTCATATAATTATATTGATTCACCATGAAATCTTTTTGGTATTATACCGGCGTCACACAATTTTATCAGGTAATTTTCTTTTGGAATGGAAATTCGTAGCCTCTCTTTATATAGAGATGGCAAATTGTTCCTTTGACTTATGTATATATTACTAGTACTTTTAGCTGTAAATTAATTTTGGTTGCTTATATAATTTTTCATTATATAATGTTGTAATTTTACCACTAACAGCACTTCTTTTTTTTGCCAATCCTCTTGCGCTAAAATTCTTTGCAGGTAATTTTGAGGGACTTCTATGTCGTAAGTATCACCAGTCAATAACTTTGTATATTTAACTTAAATTTTCGTCAAAGCATTTTTCTAAACGTGCATACCCTTATGTTTTTAAGATAATCATTCTTATAACTCTAATCATTAATTAAAGTAAGGGACATCATGTTATTTACATCGACTGATTTGGGGTTTAAGGTAAGGGTGTAATTTATTTAACCCTGGGACTTACTTTATTTTTCAGGGGGAAAAAATGTAAATGTCTGTTACGTCACTTTTTCTGTCATAAATCGTTTTCCGCAGGCCTAAAATTTTTACTGTAAGGGATTTTTTTTTAACGATAGAATTTTTTCAATAATACCAATCGATAGAGCAGAAAATTCTGAATACAATGATATATATATAACTCATTTTCGCCAAAATGTCCCTTACGTTAATTGATACTTCTGGTATCGTTATGCTATGTGCCAATTTTATTTGTACTTCCCGTTTTCCTATTTTCGTATCTGTTTTTCTATCCTACGGTTGCCTGGAAGAGACCGCTTTTAGCGATAAGGTCGCCCATTGCTACTTTAATTTTAGTCTTTAATTTCTTATGTCTTTTATTTTAAATTTAGTGCAATAAAGAGTTAATCTATCTATCTATCACGAAATTCATTAATTGTGATGCCGCCTCGCACCACGAAATTCTAGCGATACCATTAGGCATAGTTTGTATGGTAAACGATAGAATTAGCGATACAAGTAATATTTTGCGATATTCTAGAGTAGGTCAGGGAATGAACCTTATTCTCGTGTTATTTGGCACATAGCATAGAATAAACCTATTTATTCACTTTTGATTTGAAGCCACCAAGATTGTAACCATCAGGAAAGTCCCAAAATTCTATGGTTGTTGTTAAATTTTCTTAGTATACAAGGAATAAAGAAAACAAGTACAAACTTTTCGCGTGCATACATAAGCATACACAAACTCTTTTGATATATGACACAAGTAGTCAGCGGTACGGACTTACCCGCTTATTTAGCGAGCATTTGGCACTACTTTTAACACATCAAACAGCTTGTAACATGAGCTTATCTGATGAAACCGGCGTTGCAGAGACAATGACGCGATTACTGGCCAACGCCGGAACCCTAATAACAATCCTGTTGAACGTAGACCAACTAAACTCTCGAGGTGGTTAAATAGCTGAACTAAATCCGTTCAACTTAAAAACAAGAAACAATGAAAAATAAATCAGTTTACGACGGTGGCAAATGTATGGGCAATTGGGACAGTGGGTAATCTTTTGTTGTGGTAGGGCTCTTTACAGAAACAGCCTGGAGAAGTACAGACCTTTAGCAGTCATTCTACCGCCAGGCAGTGATGTGAAAACATCACTGTGCTTCAATTTAAAAGGCAATGTTTCCAGTGAAATTACGGGGCGTAGAGATCAACACATAACATCTTATACCTATATCTAGGTATTGAGTGCAGTGCAGTGTCTAATGATTTGGACTCTTCATTTTTCAATTCCTCACGTGTCTTACTTGTCTCGTCACTCCATAAATAAGCCTTTACTATAAAAAGAACCACAGCAGCAATAATATAATTACGTTCAGATAGGATAATTCAAATTGAAAATATGTTATATTCTGGTAAACTCGTACCTATCTCTGTAATTTTCGTATAAAAATATGGTTTATAGGAAACTAAACCTAAAACTAAACCTTTTCATACTATGAACTCTCTTGTAACAGATCCGGTCAGATCTCTCTTGTATCAATATCTGCTTATCCAAAACAACCTTCGAAGTAACCGGCAGTTTGGGTAAGGACATACGAAAGTAGCGCTCCCCTATCAAGTACACAAATAAGTTGATAGCGTACAAGAGAACCACGGATTTGCAGATCCTTATCGGAAGCCGTCGGCGTCGATTGAAAGGCGTGTTTGTTCATTCACACCCTCGCGTTGTCGTGTTATTGTCAGAAGATCAGATAGCGGGCCGTCCTCAGCTTGAATTTACTTTTTACTAAGAACTATCGATAAATCATAACACTTTTACATCGTCAAAAATATCAAGCAAAACGGTGACTAACCAATAACCATCCTACAATATTATAAATGTCAATGTTTGGATGTTTGTTGCTCAATCACGTCGTAACGTATCAACGGATCAAGTTGAAATTCGGAACGTAGTTAGATTATAGTCTCAAAGAGCACATACGACTCTTTTTTATCCCCGGAAAATAACGAGAACGAGAACTACGTGACTAAAACCACTGCTAGTCCTTCCTACTAATATATAGACTAATAATATATATATAAATGACACTGTTTGGATGTTTGATGCTCAATCACGTCGTAATGTATGAACGGATTGGGCTGAAATTTGGAACACAGGATTTATAATTATCGTCTTCAACGCAAGAAGTTTTAACCTGAAATTTGTTAGTACGGGGTTCGATTCCTGGTGATGATGTGTGGCGCTCTTAAAAATTTGCTCTCATATGTAATTTTTCCGTAAGACGTCAAAAAGAGTTGAAAAACTACAAAAACTTGGTTAAGACTCGTAAAATTTGTGTGTGTGGTGTTGATTTTTAATTCTGTTGTAAGGTGATGGTAGTAAGGTAAAGGTTACATCAGGATGCTTTTTACCTATAGCATTATAAATAAATAAAAATAAATACAAAAATTTCTTCATTTGCGAAAATTGGTAATAATAATAAGATCTTAAATGTTTACATTGAGGATTCCCAGCAGGCCGGATTTAGAGGTGAGGCCCCGGGGCAGAGAGCTTCGTTGGGGACGTTGAAATACACCTCCCCCCGCTAGGTTAAGATTTCTCTATAAATGGTTCAAAGTTAACGTGTAAAAATAATGTTTACTGTGTCGGAATTTGATGATTTTTTTTTCCCGAAATGTCTGTTGCTCCATAGTCAACCTTACGGCATCCAAATAAATTCAGTGTAAACTCATCTAAAGTACACGAAACGCTCTCTTCTTAGAGTTTATCTGAGGCTTCATTTGATATTTGTTTGTGCTCTTTTCCTCCTTGTTTGTTTTCTGACTTACGAAATACCATGAAGGAACTTGTCTAGCAAAATTGTTTACACAACCGCTCTAACAAGCTCCATCTACAAATACCAGTCCTCTACTACCCTACAACTACAGTAGCAAAAACATCCAAAGCTTTATATCCGAATGATAAACTTTTATGTGAGTTAGGTAACAAAAGAGCGACGCACCGAAGCCGGGGGCTTAGTGCGTCCGATTTCCATGCAAAAACTTCTATTTCCCGGGCTAAATGGCACGTGAGTGGTAATAAAAATCCGGGAAAACTACGGACGACCCGGGTTAGATATTCTCTTTTATTTTTTCATCACTCGCTGGCTCGCATATAATATATACCTATACATATAATAGTACGCTTGACTTACTACTAGTATAATACCAAGGAAAATTATTTACCGTATGTTACCGGCCAAACCAGATTTCAGGGCAAACTAGTTATGCCTAGGCTTAACCAGTTCTTCCTATACGCGATAGGACTAGTCCAAACTAATTTGTCCTAAGCCCGATAGGATAAACCAGTTTAGCCTTTCTTTTTTTACCTAACCTAACCTAACCACCCATGTTGGGGTTCGAGGGTCCGATCCTTACACCGGGTCAGTTAAAAAAAACAACCCTAACCTAACCTTATAATGTTTGACAGTTTTCTGTACAATAATTATTATAATACAGTAAAGTAGTTATTTCAAACTTTGAAAATGTAAACAATTTGTATGCTCTTTCTTTTGTTTTTATTTTTTATTTATTGACGTGTAAACTGTACATTTATGAATAAAGTACTTTGACTTTGACTTTAACCTAACGCGTATTTATATCAGGTTAAACTAGTTTGGCCTAGGCTAAACTGGTATATCCTATCGGGTTTAGGACAAATTAGTTTGGACGAGGCTATACTATATAGTTAATCCTGTCTATTTAGTTTTAATAGGAAGAATTAGTTTAGCCTAGGCAAAACTAGGTTGACCTGAAATCGGGTTTGGCCGGTAGCACATAGACTTATATATGTATAAGGACATGGCCGAAGGTGCGACAAAATGTCACAACCGTGTTGGGCCTAAAAGTGCATTTTTTGGCCCAGTACGACTTGGTTCACAGCGGTCAGTGCGCGGGAGCGAACGAGTTTTTGCTGGCCCGCAAATGCGGTACTCACGTACTCGTAGTTCGTATGGCTTATAGTGTTTTTGCTTGAATTGAGAAATTTTCTACAAAATGTTCAGTAAGCCACGTCCTTCCTTTGAAGTCATTGTTATTTACTTTTTAACACGCTTCCACAGATTACAGACATTTCTGTAATCTGTGCACGCTTCTATTAACTTGGTATGTACCTATGCGTCTATGAATCAATGTAGTATATGTCGTAGCCAAAGTTGCTGTAATATATTATGTATTAGTGTCATACTAACTGATACTGACACGAGCAGTGACTACGTTTCAATAAATTTAAAACACTAGTAGGAGATCTGCATATTACCTACAGCAGATAATTGCGAAATAAATTACTAATTCGATATTATAAACGACGATAGCCTACAATGTACCTAGCTACGTACATTGCTGTAAGTACCTATAACGTGGTTTTACACTTACGTGTACTTACTTTTGATTTGACGTGTATAGGTAAGTAAATACGTACCTAACCGTAATAACGTTTTGCAATTAGCGATTACCAGGTGCCCATCTATCCGGCTCGAAGGACCAAGTAATGTTTATGCGAGTGCAACGAAACATTTGAATTTAATGGACTGTATTTTGTTTTGCGAAATCTGAAATATGTAAACGCGATGTGTTGGCCAATACGAAAGAAAAGTTTAGAACTAAATAGGAAATGAGCGGCTAGTTTTTTTTTTTTAACTATTATAGATTCGCACTTGACCACCATCTCGCCTGATGTTCAGCGATGATGCGATCCACGATGGAACGTGCCTACCTAGAAGACACCGATTCACTCTCGATTTGAAGACACCGATACTGTAACTATCAGGAAAAACCCACTCAGGCAACGCATTCCACAACCTAGATGTTCTTATCACAAACGTGGAGTCAAATCTCTTCGTTCGTGTTTTAGGAACATCAACCATGAAACGATGTCGCTTTTTAGGGTTCCGCAAAACGTAAAAACGGAACCCTTATAGATTCGTCATGTCTGTCTGTCTGTCTGTCTGTCCGTCCGTATGTCACAGCCACTTTTTGCCGAAACTATGTGAACTACACTGTTGAAACTTGGTAAGTAGATGTATTCTGTGAACCGCATTAAGATTTTTACAAAAGTTTTTTAAAAAAACAAAAATTAGGGGTGCCCCCATACTGAGAACTGAAGCTCAAACATTTTTTTTTCATCAAACCTACACGTGTGGGGTGTCTATCGATAGGTCTTAAAAAATGATGTTGAGGTTTCTAATATAATTGTTGTCTACACTGAATAACTTGCGCGAACGAAAATTAGTTTGAACTCGATCTGATGAGTAGTTTTTTTTTAGTACGTCATAAATACACTATTATTAAAACTGCGATCAAAGTTACAACGAACTACAAGAACTATGTGTACTATGTATATTATGTTACTTGCTGGAACGGAACCCTTCATGGGCGAGTCCAACTCGCACTTGGCTACTTTATTTAAGATGCGAGAAGTCCGATAGAAGAAAGGGTTAGGTGGTATTAGATCATGCAGATCAGTTGCACACTCTCCGAAGTGTATCCGATAAAAAACCGATAAGCTGGCAATTTTGCGGCGATGTTCAAGACTTTGAAGTCTTTTACGCACAAGAGTGTCATTACCTATGAGCCTTTTGGCACGTCTCTCAATCGATTCCAGAGTCTCCAGCTGATACTTAGCCGATCCATCCCAAAGGTGCGAACAATACTCCATACAGGAGCGAATCTGTGCTTGGTACAGAGTGAGCAACTGTTTAGAATTGAAGTATTTTCGCACCTTTGAGAGGACACCTAGTTTTTTGGCGGCTAATTTAGCCTTAGACTCAATGTACGTGCCAAAGTTGAGCGTAGATGCCAAAGAAACGCCCAAAAGCTCAAGATGGTCAGTAACCGGCACGAATACGCCTCGAAAAGTAGGAGTCAGTTGGAATGGACTCCTTTTAGCGCAGAACAAACACGCCTGTGTCTTTCCTTCGTTAAACTTGACCAAATTGGCATCGCCCCATTTAGAGATTTTATTTATTTATATTTATTTTATATATATAACTCTCTATGACGGTGCTATCATCTGCGTACCCAAAGATACCGGGCTTCAACAGATCGTTGATATGTAGCAGGAAGAGCGTCGCAGAGAGTACCGACCCCTGAGGAACTCCGGCATTAATGGCCATTTGATCCGACGAACAGCCATCAATGACGACTCGTATTGATCGATCCCTCAAGAAGTCCGATATCCACGCAATAAATCCAGTAGATGAACCATAGCCAGAAAGCTTGCTTATAAGGCCATCATGCCAAACCTTGTCGAAAGCCTTCGAGATATCTAGGGAGACTGCAAGCGCTTCCCCGTGTTTCTCGATAGCTTCACTCTAGATGTAGGTGACATACGCTAGAATGTCCCCGGTGGACCGGTTCCAGCGAAATACGTATTGCCGGTCACTGAGGAGGTCGTTCGATTCTAGGTACGCTACGAGCCTGTGGTTTAAGACACGTTCCATAGTCTTATAGAGTATGGACGTGACTGAGATGGGTCTGTAGTTGACAGTGTCAGCACGACTACCTTTTTTGGGCACAGGTTGCACGTTAGCAACCTTCCACGTCTTCGGGACTTGGGCAATCTCCGTTCGGAGAGAAAGCCTAAACAGGCGCGTTAGTACTTGAGACAACTCGGGTGTAGAAACCCTCAGTACTATGGCAGGAATTCCGTCCGGGCCACTGGCTTTATTCACATCTAGATTGCGTAGCACTTTACTAACCTCCTTTTGGCGAATATTTATTTCAGACATTACAGTCTGACTGGCAGGTAGAGAAGGAGGTATCGCACTACCAGCGTCTAGACGTGAAGATTCCGCAAACTGAGATGCCAACAAGTGTGCCTTCTCCATTGCGGTGTGAGCCAGCGTCCCATCAGGTTTTAGCATTGGAGGTGGTGAGGGGTGGCAGAAGTTCTATTCGACCGACTTAGCTAGGGACTAAAACGCTTTGCTCCCCACAGGGTATGAAGCTTTTTACACTGAAAACCAAACCAGGGCGAGCTTTGCTGGATATTGGAACGTGAGAGTATGGTATAAAATATTCCATAGCCGTTTGTATCACTTCAGTCACAGCATCCGCGCAGGTTGAAGGATCACCAGAAGAATAGCACAATGACTTCCATGGGTAAGACAAACTCCTGTGCTAGAGAGCACCAATGGCACAATATAAACCTTGTTCAGTTTCCAAATTCTAAAGATTTCTCCTTATAATTCTGTGTATTTTTTCTGTTATCGTTTTTTGTAGATTATGTTTGTGTGTTTGGTACAGCTATACCTATCTTTAAAAAATATTGTTTGTTCCGTTTTTATCTACATATTAAGGTGCATCGATATAAACCAATGGATGATGACCTTGAAATTGGTAATAAACTGCGTCTCTGCGTGTGTTGTAAGAGCCGGTTTTCACGTTTCGGTTTTTGACCCCTAGAATCGCTAGCGGCGAGATATGCTGTGGCTCTACTTACTTTGGTTGTTGACAACGAATAGTGATAGGTAAAATCGTCCGGCGTCCACCGCTTCCTGCAACCGACTGGAACGGAAAGAGTGAGCTCACTCTTCCCAACGATAACGTGATTCCGTGCGCCCTGAAGTTTGTGACATCTTTGTATTGAGATCGTTGTTACGGTGATGTCTGCCCTGTTGTTGTGTATGTAAGGAAAACTCTATCAAAATAGATTTTGCACGTAGAGCTCTCTAGTACAGAGTACAGGTTTAGGTGTATATTGGTAGTAGAGTTTAATGTTTTCTGTTAGTAATGTACCTATGCTTTTTTGATGAATTATATGTGCGTGCAACCTAGGTAGCGATCTTAAATGCAATCCGAATGGTTCAAAATCGGAATGACAATCCCTGTCTCTGTCATGCTAAACAGGTAAGACAAAGAACGAGAGATGAGATTCCGTGTCGGATCCAACCGAATGGATTTAAAATCGCTACCCTGGTTATGGCTATGCGTGTAATCAGTTTGGATGAGTGTCGGGCGAGTACTTGTGATGTGTTGAATTGTTTCCGGCAATCGATTACATTTTCTGCATTTATTGTGATTATTATTATGTATTAAACACAGAAATCTAAATAATAAGGTAAATTATTTAGATTTCTGTGGTATTAAAGTTAGTAACTAGACATGTATCCCTACCTTTAATTATTTTTTGTGGGGTAATTGCGTTTACGCACCGTGTCCCTTCACGGTGGACATGAAGGGCCACGGCAGGTGTGTTGGGCTCGACACCATGACGACGACATGGTGCCCCTGCCGACAAAAAAACCCATAGAATTCTCCTACACGGCCAGGGGTCATTTATCGCACTCTTGTCAATGACCCTGACCCATGGCACCGTCGTTGCGGACCCGCCTCGTAAGGGGCGTTAGTACCCTCGCATTTGGTTCTAGTGAAGCGCCGGATTTCAGCAGCGCGTCACCTCGTCCTCGAAGGCCTATCCCTAGGACGGTCTTAAGCGTCCGACGCTCCAGGCCCTCCTGTGGAGACGGGACGCGAGCCCAGAGTCGCGAATCTCCAGGCTCGCCCCCGTGTCCACTTCCGCCTCAGTGGAGGATCGAGAGGCTCTCAACTCTCGCTCCTCTAACTCACACAACCTCGCGCTGTTGAGCATCACGGCGAAGATGGTCGGCAGCGATAGTTCCGCCCTCACCACCACGGCTAGGGATACTACATGACAAGTCGTAAGTCGCCCCATACACTGTGGATATTTCCAAAATCCGTACAAAACGGTTTGAATCCACTTTTCTCGTACGTACAGCTTTAGAGTGGAATAAGTTGCCGGCCTCCATGTTCCCTGAGAGATACAATCTAGAACTTTTCAAGGTCAGAGAGAATAGGTACTTTCTAGGTCAACGTGCGTCATCTACGACCACACCGTTGCTTACCATCAGGCGAGTTGGTGGTCAAACGCGGACCTACACGCGATAAAAAAAATATTCTCTTTATTCCTCGCGTTAAATCTAAGTTCAAGCATAGAATAGATAATTATTCAACGCAAGAAGTATTTACCTCCAGTGACCTCGAAGGCGCCAAAAGAAGTATTTTTTTTTAAACTATTATAGGTTTACACTTGACCACCGACTCGCTTGATGTTAAGCGATGATGCGATCTACGATGGAGCGTGCTTACCTAGAAGAAACCGAATCACTCTTGATTTGATTTGAAATTGAAAAAATCGATTTTTAGTCTTCATAAAACAAGTGATCTCCACAACAAGCGGCAAGTATTGACGATTGAACTCACGTCTGGCGTTCTCAAGCCCAGAAGCCGCGGCATCTCTTAGGAAGTGATTTGTCAGCGCCGCCCCCTCTCGATTGAATAATTCAAATAATCGACGTATTTATATGTAAATAGCGGGCCACATCTCCATACGAAAGGGCCGAACGGTACATAAATTTGGCAAGACGAGGAGAAAACTGCGACGCACCGCCGATCTGATTTATTCGGCAAGTTTTGGAAAAAGTGGCGCGCGTCAGGAAATGTTTGTCTAATCGCGTTATGGCCCGACCCGGGATTTTGTGCCTCGCAACACATAGGGGGGCCCGGGGGTCTACCGCCGAACGAAAAATGTCATAGCTTTGATGTTTCGCTCTCTTTTCTTTTCGCTTGAAATGATAGAGACAGCATTAGCAAAGCGATAGCCGATTTAGTTAGCCGGTAGAAGCGACGGACATCGGCTTTTCTAGCCCGCCCGAATACGAAAACAACTACTGAGTAGGTACTATTACAACTAACCGTGATAAAAAATATTGGCAGTCATAGGAACTGCCGATAGAAGTAAAAACTTATAACTCAGAATTTGAAACCTACCTAAGAATTTGAAGCTTACCTTGGAAACCACACGGGTGTCACCGGAGGGCGTGGCCTCGCCATCATGGCATGGCCATCTAGAAATGCGTCAGCATTTCCCATTGGCTCACGCATTTCTAGATGGGCATGCCATGACGGCGAGGCCACGCCCTTTCAGCATTTCCCATTGGCTGACGCATTTCTAGATGCCCAATCGCCAAGGTCCCGAGTTTACCCGAAGATTTCTTATCATACCCGAGCGTGACGGTAGAATCCAATTTACACCCCACGAAAAATTTGTCTAGGCGCGCCTAAATAAGTTTTCACTTCAAAAATGAACCTTCCGAATGTGAACTAGGCTCACAGGCTACGACACCATTTTTCGAAAATTAAAGTCTTGAACATGGCATCAAAATTGCTAAGTATATTATCGGTTTATTGTCGGATATATTTCATCCACCAACCCGCACTGGGCCAGCGTGGTGGATTATGGCCTTAACTCTCTCCTTGCTAGAGAAGGCCCCGAGTCCCAGCAGTGGGAACGTTTAGTGGGCTGTTGATGATGATGATGATGTTTCTTAGAGTGTGTAACTGCTCTGCATGATCTAATACCACCTTCCCCTTTCTTTCTCTCAGATTGCTCGTAGCTTGAAAGAGCGAGATCGTTTCATTGTTGGTGGTCCAATGACACAAACGAGACTTAACTCTACTTTTGTGATAAGAACGTCTAGTCTGTGGAATGCGTTGCCTGAGGGGGGTTTTTCCAAATGTGACAATCTTGGTATCTTGATCGTAGACTGCATCGTCGCTTAACATAGGTATTTATAAAAGGTAAAAATAGTATTAAAAAAATATGTAATGGTCTTAGTATGAATAGTCATGGTCTTCAGCCTTTTCTTGGCCACATTCGCTGTAACGCGGCCGTATCGTGGTTGCAATTTTACGATGACAAAAAATACCGAGTACTTTTTGTACTGTATAATATAATCTGAATCTCGGGAATGGCTCTAACGATCTTCATGAAATCTAGCATGCAGTGGGTTTCGGGGACGATAAATCGATCTAGTTAGGTTTCATTTTTATAAAACGTCATTTTATCCGTGTTAAAAACGGGCAAAGCTTGATCACCCAGGCACTAAATATTGACAGACAGACAGACACAGACAGTAACTCTTTATTATGCACACTAGTAAATTACAAACACTTAAACAATAAAAACAATAACTTAATATCTAGTGCCATAAATGGCGGCCATATATTGATGTTTTATAAAAGTTACATTCTAGACTATAGATAACTAGGTTATAGATAAGTGGATGATACATCTAAAATTATCAATCGATTCATAAATAATTTAAGATGTACATGAAAACAAGCGTTGTCAGAAGTATGCCATGGTTTGGATTTGGAACATATTGTTCAAGGTTTACCTGATAGTGTGGAATATTATGAAAGGTAGAAAAAAGTTATTAAGAAGCGTGTAAAATAGGGATCATCTGTCTGACCTAGGATTCTTGACAGTTTCAATTACATGCTGTTGAAATATTGTTTCAAAATCAGCACTACATTTTTTAATAACGGCGATTGATAAACTTTCCTGCCTAGATACGTTATATGAACCTGGTTTTGATCTATATTTGTAATGTTTATAAAAATCAATGTCACTTTTCGTTATAAGACGTGAATTCCTCCTAAACGGCTGGACCGATTTGAATGATTTTTTTGTATACGTTTGGGTAGGGTCCTGGATAGTTTAGATTCACAAATTAGCCCGGCAGATGGCGCTGCAGTTGGTATCTAGGTTATTATCCGAGCGAAGCCGGAACGGGGCGCTAGTAGATTTATGGAAAATTATTTGCTATTCACACCATTATATGATAGATTATGTAGAGGTAGGTATATCTTTTAGGAAAACAATGGAACATCTGAACGGATCGGATTGAAATTCGGAACACGGTTAGATTGTAGTCTTAAATAACCAAAGAGTTTATATATACCTACGTATAGAGTTAGAACAAACGCTTTACACCGAAAGCTCGGGTTTGATCGCTCTTGTCTTGTCGCTCTTGTGGAACTGTCATACAGTTGTCGCGGCACATCACTATGTTGCCATAGCTGACATACACCTCATCTGCTTACGATTGGTACAAAGTTCTGTGCGGAAAACCCTGCTCTATTTACTTATTTATTCTTTATAAATAAGTAAATAAGGAAATACCACATACACCAACAGCCCACTAAACGTTCCCACTGCTGAGACTCGGGGCCTTCTCTCGCAAGGAGAGAGTTAAGGCCATAATCCACCAGGCTGGCCTAGTGCGGGTTGACGGATGACACATGACTTCGAAAGATTCTAGGTACATGTCGGTTTCCTCACGATGTTTTCCTTCACCGTTTTAAGTTAGCGGCATTACGCACATGACTTCGAAAAGACAGTGGTGCGTGTGGGGTTTGAACCCGGGGTCTCCGAATCGGCAGGCGCCGTTCTCCCGACTAGACCAGCCGTAACTTAATACAATAATAATAACAGCCGTTATACCACATAGCCTACTTTATATTATCGCGGTAAAATAACTAGAGCGGGAACTGCACGGGTAAACTGCGGTGTGCTGGTAGTTTTTAATATGTTTATTTATTTAATAATAGGTAGGCTGCTGCTCGCCTCGTTCTTAGCTGATATGCCTAAATCTCACGGTGTTGAAATAACAAATTATAGATAATTGTCTGTCAACATGATAGTGTCTTTCACTATCCATTGGTCCATTTTGTTCATGAAAGAGTTTAATGATTTTGTCAAAATAACATCCTCTGGCCACCTGTTCCAGTTGTAAACCACTCTGTTGCTGAGGAGGTTATGTGCAGTGTTTGTCAGTGATGGTGCGTGAGACAACTGGGACTTATGACGCCGACTATCTCTCTACTCGCTTACGCTTCTTTCATCTGTACAGCAGGTCTACTATGAAGTCCGATACACGATATATCGGCCAAACTTATGGAAGTTTCTTACCTCGATAGACGATCGGTCGGTTGATTGAATCGGCCGTATCGTTCGATCCGACCCTCATCCGACCTAAGTCTATAACTTCCGACCGAGATGTATCGATCCGAATGTTTTTCGCGGTAGACTACAGATCCGATTCAGCTGTTGGTCGGATCGAATCATTCGGAGTTTGTTTTCGTAGTAGACCTGCAGGTTCCTTATGGAGGTTATAAAATCCATTTTAAATGTATCCATCAAGTCTCCCGGTAACCGTTTCACTTCCAATATACGAGTAGTAAGGAGCATGACTTTTAACCTGTGCGTCGTACCAGTATCTAAGAGTTATACATGGAAACCAACTTATCGAAACTGTGTTAGTTTTCTATACCCTTTCCAGTTAACCCTTCGCTGAAAGCTATAACTCATGGGGCGTCATCAATCATGCCGGGTAAAGTGTTAATAATGGCAACCACTATTGTTCATTTCGAACCGAATTACTCGTAGAGCGAGATCGGGTGAAATATGGGATGTGAGGCAGACGCTGTGAGCGCTCGGGAACTTCTGTTGCGAAAATTATATTTGGTAATACCACAGTATATTAAATCATACAGTCGTTCGACGAAGCTGTCTAGACGGGGCAATCGTGCGGGGCGTGCGGGGTGACACGCGGGAAGCGCGCTCCTGCATTGCCTACATCACAATGTTAGTATTGCAGGAGTGCGGCTCAGGGCTGACGTCTTCCGTATGTTTTAATTTTATTTTGGTACCACGTTTTTAAAATTGCGACAACCCTACACACATTACAGAAATAAAAGGATTTCTGTAATCTATGTATTTAATAATATATATAAACTTTCTTATAATTATATCCAGATTGTGTGATGTTGCTTTTATACAAAATGTTTAATGTTGTAACAGTCAAAAGTCTTGAGGTAACAAACATGAAATAAGCAATCGAAGTGACAACCTCCTCCTTGTGAAGTTGGTTAAAAAGATGGTTTACATTGGGGTTTATTACAGTCCCTCTTCACGGAGCAATAAATTTACTAGATATATTAATATTTTTGTAACGTATTGCAGGACACCCTGAGACTATATGGAGTGACGATATACGGAAGACAGCAGTCAGTAAAGCGAGACGGAAAGCTGACGATAGGTTTAAGTGGCCATAGGAGAGGCCTATATCCAGCAGTGGACTAAGAAACGATGAGGAAATCCTTTCAGGATTTCATTCAGATTTTTAAGCGGTTACGAAGCAACTTCGTGAGAAACAATAGGCAGCAATATCCCTTTAACGGGGGTTTTAGAACGGTACGTAACTGAGCAACAAAACGCACTTTATCAGGTGGCAGCCGCTTTATCCCGCTAATGACCAACCCCTCCGGGTAATAAAAGTCGATACCGGCCTCAGTATTCTGACCACGACTGAAACAGTTTTGGTACTTCAACTTTTATACAGGTACAAATAAATAAATAAAATAAATAAATAAAATAAATTAATAAATAAATAAACTTCAACTTCAACTTTTATACAGATACAAATAGGAATCATATTAAAAACATTGCATAAGATCGCGACATCTCGTTGATCTGGAAACGTTCTAGCAATGTGTTGATTTATTCGAGATGTTTTACCTTCACCATTTTTAAGTTAGCAGCATTAATGGTTAATGGCACATCAAAAATAAGTAGATTAAAGTGCTGGCTTATCGATCAAACTTTTTATAGTTACACCAAATTTTTAGAGAGTGATGGCAAAGTCCTATAAAAATTAATGCAAACATTTGACATGGAACATATTACTCATATAATGCTTGACAGTTTTCTGTACAATAATTATTATAATACAGTAAAGTAGTCATTTTAAACTTTGAAAATGTATACAATTTGTATGCTCTTTCTTTTGTTTTTATGTTTTTATTAATTGACGTGTAAATTGTACATTTATGAATAAAGTACTTTGACCTTGACTTTGACATAATTTCGAAAATTAAGACAGTGGTGTGTGGGATTCGAACCCGGGGGCCAGTTGCCGGTCTCCCGACTAAGCCAGCCGTAATTAATAGGATTATCTCCAGATTTTTCCGCCGCTGTATAACCATAGAATAGATTATAACGGCCATTGTTAAGAAAAGACAGACCACGAATGTTTAAAAGAAGAATATACCAATAGGATAGTTCTGTTTTTAGTTCTCATGTTAGCACCACTGCATATGCAAAAGTACGCACAAAGAGTTTAAAACGTACTTATACTAAATCTATACATACTCAGCTCACAGTAGGTTCTACACTCGGGAACACGTAACGTAAATGATTTGATTAAATATTCTTTCTAATCAGGGACGCTAACGCCGCATCAATGATACCCCCAGGATATGAGGATACAGAGGCCTCGAACTTGTGAAAGCAAACATTTGTAAATGTTATCCACAATCTTTACCTACCCTTCATTTGGGCCCCAACGATATTGTTTTATTTTTATTGATTCTACGGTTGTAGTCTCCTTTACAGTCGCTTTATTCATTTTGACATTGTTATTTTATATGATTATGTACACGGATTCTTTTGCCTTTTTGTCAATGACGTTACCAAGTGTTCTTATGAATTAAGGTTCGAATAAATGAATTGAATTGAATTGTAGTTACTTCTTAGCACATGACGATGGCGTAGGTAATTGTGCTCACCATACATATCTCACATACTTTATATAGCACAACGAAATAGAAGCAAGAATTGAATAAAATATGAAGAATCAGGTGACATAAATACTCGTAACACAACCGAAAAAAAAAACAGAAATGTAAACAAGACGAAGAAAAAGAAGACTGTAATCTGCTGACTATTATTTTTTACTTATTCTTTTTCATCTTATATATAAAATTCTCGTGTCACAGTGTTAGTTAGTTACCTTACTCCTCCGAAACGGCTTTACTGATTTTCACAAAATTTTATATGCATTTTCAGTAGGTCTGAGAATCGGCTACTATCTATTTTTCATACCCCTAAGTGATAAGGGTTGTTCACCCCAATTTTTTTTTTTGTTTTTATTTTTTTATAATTTGGCTTTAAAAATACATACAACTCTACATTTTTACCCTTGTATCACCAATACCCCTATTTTTTAATAGCTATTTTAGTAATTCAATCATTTTTCACCCCGCTCGATAACTGATCAATTATCGTCGTTTATGTAAATGTTTTTCACTCTATTTCGATTAAAAATTCCCGGAGCTTATGGCAAATCTAAAATGTTTTTTTAAATATAAACATTTATTTTTATTATTAAAGTTTAGGGTTGCCATGGATGGTTTAGATTCACAAACCAGCCCGGCAGATGGCGCTGCAGTTGGTATCTAGGTTACCTATTATCCGAGCGAAGCCGGAACGGGCTAGTTTTATACTGAAATTAAGCCTTAAACAAATTATTTCGCCGGACATATTGCATGCCTCTAGAAGAAGAGGCCATGGTGTGAATGGGTCAACTTTTAGAATGTTTTGTACCATCTTATCTTACCTGCAAACAGGAATAAAGATTTTTGTATTTATAATAAAGAGAAGTATTATTTGTTAGTAGTTCTTGCGTGCGTAGGTACATAGTTATTCATGTACATAGTTAGTCCACCTTTTTTTATTTTTGTAAACAGCTATGAAAGTATCAAAATGAATAGAACCGGCATCCCAGCCACCGGAGCGTAGCCGAGAATTAGCAGCGACGGGAAAGAAAAATGATTGTGACAGTCCGACGAACACCGCTAATGGAGTCCGCGCCGAATGCCCCCACTTTGGGCTTCGCTCCGCACGCAATTTATAATTCGCGAAAACTTCTAATATACTACCCCTATACTGTACCTATTGAAAGACTATCCTTGATGACAGAAGCAAAAAGGTCTGTAATCTGTATGGTATCCACGGTTGAGACTAGTGAGACCAAATTTGGGTTCGATTCCCACCCAGTGCAAAATATTTGTGTGATGAATTCAAATGTTTGCACTGTGTCTGGCTGGGTGTTTCTATGTATAATAAGTATGTATTTAAAACTATAAAAGTATTATATCAGCTATCTGGCTGCCATCACACAAGCTTTGCTTAGTTTGGGGTCAGATGGTGTTGTGTGTGAATTGTCCACCAATATTTATTTATTTAAGTATTTAAATTGAGCACCCAAATACATCTGTAGGTAGACCTAGTTTCACTTACTAATAGTCTGAGAAATTAATAAGTATTATTGAGTAGTATAAGTAAGTATCATTATCATACCGATGATATTATCTCGGTCGCGGGAAGTCGGTAGATGGAGGCGGCACATGACCGGTCATTGTGGAAATCTATGGGGGAGGCCTATGTCTAGCAGTCTACGTCTGCAGGATGATGATGATTGAGTATCAATTTGCTACTACTAAGTTACGGCTGGTCCAGTCGGGAGAACGGCGACTGCCCATACGGAGACCACTGGTTCAAAACCACGCTCACCACTGTATTTTCTAAGACATGTGCGTAATGCCGGTAACTTAAAACGAAGGAAAACATCGTGAGGAAACCGACATGTAGCTAGAATCTTTCGAAGTCGTGTGTCATCCACCGACCCGCATTGGGCCAGCGTGGTGGATTAAGGCCTTGACTCTCACCTTGCGAGAGAAGGTCCCGAGTCCCAGCAGTCGGTTGTTTATGCTATGCTATGTTGTGTGTGGTTGGTAGGATAAACATTGTGTGTAACAATGATAACATTTACAGCCTCTATTCCTAGCACCTACCTAAAATTATTTTTTTACATAGTCCAATTATACATCACTAGCTGAACGCGCGCGCGTTGCTACGCCATCTATCGAAAATTGGTTGTACCAATTCAAATTTTGTTCAAATTCGGTTACTTTAGGTTCTAATGACGCAACCTTTAACATATATATATGACAAATCCTGTCACGCAACGAAAGCTCTCTAAAAGCAATATTTTTTCCCCGTTTTTGTTACATTTTTCATTCATGCTCGGCTCCTGTTGATAGTAGCGTACCTAATGTTAAATACCCGATAAATGGACTATCCTACAAAGAAATAATCTTTCAATTCGGACCAGTAGTTCCAGAGATCCTTGCGTTCATACAAACAAACAAACAAACTCTTCAGCTTTAATATTAGTATAGATTATGTATTGTACAGACATGAACTAGTTAAAAAAATGTAGTGTCTTGGGACATCAGGTAGAAACGAAGTTCCTTCGGATAATATATGTTGAAGCAACACAATTTTCAAAGAAAAAAAATTGGCAGTCATAGGAACTGCCCATAGAAGTGAAAACTTATAACTCAGAATTTGTTAGCTTACTTTGGAAACTAGACGGGTGTAACCGGAGGGTGCGGCCTGGTCATCATGGCATGACCATCTAGAAATGCGTCAGCATTTCCCATTAGCTGACGCATTTCTAGATGGCCATGCCATGATGAACAGGCCACGCCCTTTCAGCATTTCCCATTGGCTGACGCATTTCTAGAATGGGTGTGGTTCCGAGTTTACCCGAAGATTTCTTATCATACCCGAGCGTGACGCTATTTCTTTTCGATTCACACCCCACGAAAAATCTGTCTAGGCGCGCCGAAAGAAGTATTCACTTCAAAAATTGTTTAATTTTTATTTATGGTGCAATCAAGTGAAAAATAAAGTTGGCAGCACTGGTCACGAGCAGTGGTTACTTCCGTTATAAAAGTAGGGATACCTATTTTTCTTACGGTTTTAGTCTCACATTTTTTTCAGGTGGGTAGTGCAGCAAAATCCCTACACCCTCAAAGTTTGTCTTAAGAAACTTCGTTCAAAAAACGATTTTTCATAAATGTACTCCTATAAGGGGTGTAAGGGGGAAGCAATAAACATCTAGCTTCCCCAAATGTCAACCTCTCCTGCGCGTGGTACACCCTGCTGCCAACTAACGAGGCTCTGACGACCGAACCAATGGCGGTATAACCATTTAAAAGCCAGTCCTAAATTGACCAGACCGGTGACGGGCAGCGGCGTCATCGGTGCAAAGGGCTGGCTCCGCGGTCACCAACCCGCCTGCCAAGCGTGGTGACTATGGCAAATACCCCCCCTATGAAGAACACAATAAAAAAACGGCCCCTAGTCCCCGGCGGCTCTGCTATTCCAGGCGCTGGTGGCAGCCTTGGTTCCGGTGGAGCATGGGGTGCGAAGAATCCCCGGCAGACGCCCCGCCACCAAACCCAACGACTCGACCTGGCAACGTTTAACGCACGGACTTTGAGGACTGACGAAAAGATTGTGGAGCTGGAAGAAGAAGTGGACAAGTTGCGCTGGGATATCATAGGGTTATCCGAAGTCCGTAGACAGGGCGAGGACAGGATAACCCTCGAATCCGGCAACTTGTTCTACTACCGGGAGGGAGATCAACAATCCCAAGGGGGTGTCGGGTTTTTAGTCCGCAAGTCTCTCGTCAACAACGTGATAATGATCGAGAGTGTGTCGAGCAGGGTCGTGTACCTTGTACTTAAAATTACCGACCGGTATTCATTGAAGGTCATACAGGTGTACGCACCGACCTCGACACATCCCGACGAAGAGGTTGAGACCATGTATGAGGACATCTCCAAAGCCATACATGTCTCGCCAACACATTTCACGGTTGTGATGGGAGACTTCAACGCGAAACTGGGCAAACGTAGCGGTGATGAGTTGAGAGTGGGAAAATTCGGATATGGGCAGCGGAACCCAAGAGGGCAACGTCTAGCTGATTTCTTGGAAGGGGAGAGCCTCTTTATGATGAACTCCTTTTCAAGAAACAGCCACAACGAAAATGGACATGGATTAGCCCAGATGGTTCCACAAAAAATGAGATCGACTTCATTATGACGACTAAACGGCAAATATTCAGCGATGTCTCTGTGATCAGTAGGGTTAAGACCGGCAGCGATCACCGTATTGTAAGAGGCACGCTGAATCTAAACATTAAGTTCGAAAGATCACGTCTAATGAAGTCCACGCTCCGACCAAATTATGCTCAAATCGAAGATCCCGATAACTTTCAACTCGAACTTCAAAATCGCTTCGAAGCCTTAGATGAATGCGTAACGGCGGACGAAATAAACGACAGGCTGGTGGAAACTGTTCAAGCAGTTGGCAGGAAATTTTATAAGAGCCGACGCCAAAATAGAACCCAAAAGCTCTCCGATCATACTCTAAATCTCATGGCAGTTAGGCGAGATATGCGGTTGCAGTCTTCGGTCGACATGACGGTATACAGACGGCTCAATAGACGGATCTCTACTTGTGTGCGACGCGACATACGTTGCTTCAATACTTCGTGTATTGAAGAAGCGATCAAGCGGAACCAAGGCTCGAAAGTGTTCGCAAGAAATCTGTCTCTTGGGCAAAGTCAGCTGGCCAAACTGAAGACCGATAGCGGTAACGTAGTTTCGTCGAAGCCCGAGATTTTGGAGGAGATTGAGAAGTTCTATGAACAGTTATACACCTCTACACAAGCACAACCTGTCGTTAGCATGGCAAAAGACCCCAGAGCCAAGCTGACCCGGCACTTTACCGAAGATATCCCGGAAGTCAGCCTGTATGAGATTAGGATGGCCCTCAAACAACTTAAAAACAACAAAGCACCTGGCGATGACGGAATTACGACTGAGCTTCTGAGAGCGGGTGGAAAACCGGTACTTAAAGTCCTCCAGAAGCTGTTCGACTCCGTCATACTTGACGGTAATACGCCAGAAGCGTGGAGCAGAAGTGTGGTGGTGCTCTTCTTCAAAAAAGGTGACAACACCTTGTTGAAGAATTACAGACCCATCTCACTTCTGAGCCACGTTTATAAGTTGTTTTCGAGGGTAATCACGAATCGTCTCGCACGCAGGTTTGACGACTTTCAGCCACCCGAACAAGCCGGTTTCCGAAAAGGCTATAGTACCATAGACCACATACATACGCTCCGGCAGATTATACAGAAAACTGAGGAGTATAATCGGCCACTATGTATAGCGTATGTGGACTATGAGAAAGCCTTCGATTCCATCGAGACCTGGGCAGTGCTTCAGTCTCTCCAGCGATGCCGCATCGACTATCGCTATATCGAAGTGTTGAAGTGTATCTACAGCAAAGCCACAATGTCTGTCCGATTACAGGACCAGTGCACAAAACATATCCAGCTACAGAAAGGCGTGAGACAGGGAGATGTTATATCTCCGAAACTGTTCACTGCTGCGCTGGAAGACGTTTTCAAGCTACTGGACTGGAACGGACATGGCATCAATATCAACGGCGAATGCATCACTCACCTTCGGTTTGCCGACGACATAGTCATTGTGGCGGAGTCGCTGGAGGACCTCGGTGCAATGCTCAGGGACCTCAGTAGAGTATCCCAACAGGTTGGTTTGAGGATGAACATGGACAAGACGAAGGTCATGTCAAATGTGCATGTCTCACCTGTACCGGTTATTGTTGGGAATACCACACTCGAAGTTGTTGACGAATACGTCTACCTGGGTCAAAAGATCCAATTAGGTAGATCCAACTTCGACAAAGAGATCCAGCGAAGGATCCAACTCGGATGGGCAGCGTTCGGGAAACTTCGACACATCTTTGAGTCCAAAATACCCCAATGCCTAAAGACAAAAGTCTTTAACCAGTGCGTGTTGCCAGTGATGGCTTATGGAACTGAGACGTGGTCCTTAACTGTGGGCCTCATAACAAAGCTCAAAGTCACACAGCGAGCTATGGAGAGAGCTATGCTCGGAGTCTCTTTGCGCGACAGAATCCGTAATGAAGATATTCGCAAAAGAACTAAAGTGGCCGACATAGCTCAACGAGTAAGCAAGCTGAAGTGGCAATGGGCAGGCCACATCGCTCGAAGAACTGACAACCGATGGGGAAGAAAGGTTCTCGAGTGGCGACCACGAACCGGAAGACGCAGTGTTGGACGGCCTCCCACTAGATGGACAGATGACCTCACAAAGGTCGCTGGAAACCGCTGGTTGCAGGTTGCGCGGGACCGTTCGTTGTGGAAATCTAGGGGGGAGGCCTTTGTTCAGCAGTGGACGTCTTGCGGCTGATGATGATGATGATGACTCCTATAGGAAATCGTCAGCGTGTTTTTAAATTAGTAGGTATGCTTTTGCGCTAGGCTAAACATCTGTAGGCAGTAAAGGTCAAATAAATCCAACTGCCTGAGGTATCTTTAAAAAAAACTTAAGTACGTTTTCATTATAATTTACTTTTATTAATAAAGGCCTGCCTTATAAAAACATTGAGTATGCCTATTACATTACGTACACAATTTATTTATTATCTAACTATAATAGCTCCCAATACATTTTTGACACATTATCCATCCATTCATAATCCATGAGCGACACCCGAAACTCGCCTGCAAATGGCCCTAATCTTCAGTTTAAAAGTGATCGTACTGATAAAATACACGATAGTACAACGGGGTGACTTATCTCACTCGTCTATCAACCTACTCAATTCAAATCGTCTAATTCGGAGGGCATGTTCCACCCCAATAATACACTCCCCTCACAAATTAAGTGTAAAACAAACCTAATGAAATTTAAATATCTCCCAACGCAATAACTTCACAAATAAAATCATGTCGCGGGGGAGTATAATCGCTTCTATTGTGTACACAATGTAGAATCATATTCTGAACGGGAGATGTGGGACTTTATCGTAGTAAGGATTATCAGTACTGCTGTTTTAGTAGTCTAGTAACTGCGCGGCACACTTATTTCATTTGTGGTAGGACTCATTGTGCAGAGTCCGCCTATGGAAGTACCACACTTGCTAGTTATTCTGCCGCCGAGCAGTAGTGTGCAAACATTACTGTGTTCCGGTTTGAAGGGAAATGTTGCCAGAGAAATTACTGGGCTAAGAAATAAACCGCCTTACTTATCCGGGTGATGAGCGCAGTGCGCTGCTAGGTAATGATTTGGAATTTTCATGTTCCGATAGATGCGTGTCGCGTGTCACTGTGATGTTATGGGCAAGCATATGGCTTACCATCAGGTTGATGTCCTGCCAGTCTTGTTATTCTATACTGCAAAAAAATCTGGATGACGCGCGCAGTGCAGTGCTAGAAATGATTTGGACTCCTTAAACACGCAGATATTGGCACATGTCAATATCTTGCTCACCATCAGTCACATGTCCTGCTCGTCCTGTCACTCTATCTTTTAGTGTATGAAAATCCAATATCATGATATTTGTTCCCAGTAAACTAACTCTTCACCAACTCAACCGATATTCGCGCAAGTTGATATTTATGTGCAATTTGGTCCTACTTGAGAGATAGGATATGATCTTTAGGTATATGACAATATCCGAGCAAAGCTAGAACGTAAGGCTAGTACTGCTAGTAGGTACTTTAAAAGCACACTTTTACCAGGTATTTGGTAGAATCGAATATTTTAAAAGTGAAACTTCTTTAGGCCTGACTCTACATTATCATATTATGTACCTTTGTATTTTGAAAATAATAAATTCATACAAACAAACAGTGTGTAACATCTGTGATTACATTGTTTTTTTTTAATAAATAAAAATTGGTGTACAATTCACACACAACACCATCTGACCCCAAACTAAGCAAAGTTTGTGTGATGGCGGCCAGATAGCTGATATAATACTTATATAGTTTTAAATACATATTTATTATACATAGAAACACCCAGACACAGTGCAAACTTTTGAATTCATCACACAAATATTTGCACTGGGTGGGAATCGAACCCACGACCCTCGGCTTCGCAGGCAGAGCTACTACCAACTAATCCACGAGGCCAGTCTTTACTGAATTCGAATACATTTAATGGTCAAAATCGAATAAAATACTTAGGCCCAATTTTCACGGAGCGGTTTCAAACCGCGCCCGCGCGCGGGCGTGGCACCGCGGCGGACGACGATTTTCTTATATGAATACTCACGAGACCGCAGGTTTTCGCGGTTTCTCAGCCGCCGGGGTGGCGGGCGAAAACTGCAAGACTTGCGGTTGCAAGGCGGGCAGTCAGCGGCTAGCGTAGGGAAAGCGGTGGGGCAGCGCGTACCGGGGCGGCACTTTTTGGTGGGTGGCAACATTTCAGAATAAATCCGAATTTTATATTTTTATTTCATAATTTATCCATTCTCACAAACTTTCGTTGTTCTAATATCAGTATTATACTTATACCTAATTATTAGAAAAATCTGTAAATTATTGCATTGTGACGTAGTCCAGAATGTTTATTTCGACAAAGTTGTTGGATGCGGCATAACATAAGGAGGGGCGGGGATGCTCTCGAGACGGTAATAGGCTCTTGGGGTGACGGCAAGCTTCATTGTTGGCTTGTTAGCGGATAATTCGAAATAATGCGTTTAGTATATGGAAATCTGGTTGCGGCGTGTATGGTTACGATATATTTACGCTATCCATGTTCTGATTTTTGAAGTGATAACTTCTTTCGCGTTAAGTAATTTTTTGGTAGACGCCAATATATTTATGCTAATTCAGCAGAGTAGCGTTGGTTCGGCCGTGAAGCAATGGAGCAGGACGTCTATTCTCTTACTACGACAAAAGTAATTTCGAAATAAACTCGAGACTTTCCTACTCCGGTTCTACATCGATCCGTCAAAAAATTTGTCAAATTGCACAAAATTTCTAGGCATTCATATTGACGAGCACCTAAATTGGAAAATACACTGTGCTGCGGTATGCGATAAACTGAATAGGTTCGTATTCGCTCTAAGAAGATTAAGGCAGGTTGTTTCTGAAAAAGCGTCGTTGTGTGCCTACCATGGGTATGTGTCATCTGTACTAAACTATGGGCTTGTTATCTATGGTAACTCGGTGGATATTGCAAAGGTCTTTAGAGTACAAAAAAAAAAGGTGTGTGCTTAAGACCACACGGCAGAAGTGAAAACTTCATTAGCTGATTTTTGTATTAGGTAGGTATGTCGTATTATAATAAAATATTATGGATCGTATTAGTTGAATAAATGAGTAAAACAAGCCAGAAATTAGAGTAAATATTTATTGAAATTTTATTTATATACAAAGTAGCTGATACCCGCGACTTAGTCCGCGCGAAATAAATACTAAGGTTACTCAGGCAGTACTTATTTGTATACCCAGATTGTATACACATTTATGGTTAGTAAAAAAAGTGTCCATGTTCAAAAAGTTGTTGGCCGGGGCCGGCTTTTTAAAAGTTACTCCAACTTTGTATGCATTCACACGGTGCACCCCTATGATGCCCCTAACATTGTCCGCAAAAAGGTTGGTGAGTGTAATAGGATTTTTGTTACCGACTTTCTCCTGTTCCGTCGATTCCACATACACTACACATTCTCCACTACGATTTTCTGGGAATAGTCTCTTTCGCTTTTCTAAATAGTTTGTAAGAAACATTTTCACTTGGATTTGGCTTCAATAGTTTTCTTTTTCTTGTCTGTTCGACGGGGTCACCCCCGTTGCTAGCGACGCTCATGTTTATTTATACTATTGACTATATACAAAACTAAATATTTACACGAAAGAAACGAAATATTTACACAGCAAAACTAATTAATTTGATTGTGAAAATTATAAAGCACCCGTCGTGTTTTCCCGCCCAAAGAAAGTATTTTGGAGTTGGTAGCCGTCAGTGTTGCCACTATGATTTTGAGCTTGTCGCCAAATAGTTATGAAACAAAGTCGCCGGTTTTGATTGAATTATTAATGGAATAACAGTCTGGAAGAATACATAAGCTTTTTCCTTCTCCAACCTTCTACACTACACTAGTATATTCCCCTTTGTCGGTAACACGTCGTCTAAATCCGCTAAAAGGTTTTAAAAATTCGCCAGTTTCAGCGACAAAGTCGCTAAAGTGTCAACACTGGTAACCGGTAGCGAGCAGCGAGAGAGAGAGAGAGAGAGTATCTATTGTCCCATGTCCTCCTCTAACAACTATCTTTCTCGGTCTGGCACGTTTGTTGACCACATTATCTTTCTCGCTCTAGCATCCCGAGCTTACCCGAAATTTCTTATCATATCCGAGCGTGATGATCACGTGATCATAAATCCATTTCACAGCCCACGAAAATTCTGTCCATAGCGCGCCTAAAGAAGTTTTCACTTCAAAAATGCATAAGAGCCGTCTGCGGAACGCGTTCTCGAGCTCACTGTAGGCCACGGCTTGGAGTTCTTCCACTGGCCTGCATGTACATTAAAGAAATGTGTCTATTTGTGGTCAAAAACAGACAATGTTTTGAAAATTGACAATCCAATCGACACGACAAATTAGTGTTTCCTGTAAATTTCAGATTAGAACTTTGCCAACGTAATTCATACTGTATGGCAGTGAAAATTTATAACAAGTTACCTAATGAAATTAAAAAGCTAACATATTTCAAATTCAAACACAAATTAACAGCTTATTTGCTGGATCACTGCTTTTATGATATTAGTGATTATCTAAACTACAGGAAACCTTTCAATAACCAAGGACCTGTTTAATTTAAAATAAATGACTTGGTTCGTTGACAGTAACTTGATGGACATTATTACTTAAATTGACAAATTGGACATAAATAATAGTTTTGTAGTTTTGACATTGTTTTTTCTTTTTATTTGACATCAGAAATTGTATCTCGTTTGAACTGAATGCTGTTGATTTTGTAAATTAGTGTTGTCCAAGTAGGAAAAGCTAAAATATTATTATACTTACTTTCAAATCATTTGCACGCCAGAAATGGCAGATTGTAAGGAAACACCATATTACTGTAATAACATCTCCTCTACCTACATTCTTGGCAAATAAATAATTATTTCATTTCATTTCATTTATTTCATTTCATTTCGCTTCGTGGGTTTAAATGTTATAAACCTACTCTAATTAAAGTAGGATTAGAACATTTAAACGTCAAGCAATGTTCGATCGGACGAAACGAAGTAGAACCGTAGTAGGAGAGTCGCGAGTTTATATCGAAATTACGTTTTTCGTAGAAAGAAAGTAGATGCCCAGCTCGTGCGCGTTTCACGCTTTTTGGGTGTATGAAATCTAATGATTTCGTGTCACCGACATGTAGCTATACAGGTGACATTGTGTGACATTAATTCTGTTTTATACTAAAATTCTAAGTTTTAACATATTTGACTAGCAATTTTTTTTTCTTATTATTTAACTTTTCTATACTTACTTACTTATTGAGAGCTGATCTATACAAACCTTATCGATATTTAAACTGTGTTTTTTTAATTTTTAACCGACTTCAAAAAAGAAGGAGGTTCTCAATTCAGTTTGTATGTACCTATGTTACGCGATAACTCCGCCAATTGTGAATCTACAATTTTTTATGACTTTTTTGCTTGGTAGATTATAGTTGAGAGGTTACAAATTAACATGCCATGTCATTTTTATTAATTTCGGTATGATGGTTTTTGAAATATGAAAAAAAAACTAAAATTTACTACGTTCATATACATACCTCGATGATAAATATATTATAGTGATTGATTCTTATGCAATTTGGTCGAGCGTCTGAATGAGCCGTTTTCCGATGAGACAAAAAGATATGGTTTAATAAAACGATAATAGGGGGCGCTTGTAGGTCTTTTGGTTTGTTGTCAAAAGCGTTAGGCATAATGGGACTCAATTCATTCAATTTGCGAAAGCACGACTTCTAGTAATAAATAATAAACTACTTTATCCATGTACGCATTTTATTCGAATGAAAACTATATCAAAACATCAAAATTTCAAAACAAATTAAAACAAATCGTAAACCTGATGAAAGACAAAATATATATTTTTTAAATTTATTCTTGGCTATGGATACTAATCCTTTAGCCGAGAGAGTATCTCTCTACTTAGTCTGTGGATAAAATATTGTCGTATCAGTGTTGTTATTTAGATCTTTGAATTTTCCTTCTACTTTGGCTTAGTTGGTGTCTATTGCCTCGGGAGTTCTAAAGATTTTTACTGAAAAGGGATTGTGATCAGTAACGGTTTTTTATTACATGATCAACCTAATTAGCTATTTTTATTCCCAATATTTTAAAATTAAAAAATATACTTTTTACACTATACTTTTTCCCTGAAAACGGGTAGGGTCTCTAAAGGGGTTACACTGTTGAGAGTATATGGTAGAGACAGATCTATCTGCATCTCGAACAATCGCCATCTAGTGCGTCCGTTGGAACTATTTTTGTCTCGTCGGAAACTCCCTCATTGAATTTTAAATTGAAATCGGTTTTTGTTTTTTCAAATAAAATAAATGATTATCTGTTAGTTTTTGTGTGCTGTAATAAAATAAAAATTAAAACAATAAGGTACAAGGCAGAACAGAAACATAATTTTATACAAACAGATTGAGTCGAATACCCAAACGAGTCTCTTAAAAGATGTTCCGCCCCTCAAAGGGAAGGATACTAATTTTCTTTCAGAGTTTTAAAAGAACCTTTCTTTTAAGAAGTGGAAAAAAGTTACAATCGAAAAGGAAATTTGCGTTTTAAATCCTCTAATGAAGCTGAGAAGTTCGTAATGGAGGGGAGAAAGGCTGCACGCAAATTGAGGAAAAAATGCGAAATTGGATGGACGCTGTCTGAGTTTAACGAGGGACTCTTTCAGTTTGCAAAGTAAGTATTTCTTACCTTAATTTGATTCATATGTGAGGCGAGATCTCTAACAAACATATTTTTGACCAAAATGTGATAAATTTTACATTTAACTTTTGTCTATTAAGTAAGTAGATAGTATGGGTCTATATGCGGTAGCATAACAATCTTTGTACTAATTTAGGTAATAATAAATATTGGTGGACAATTCACACACAACACCATCTGACCCCAAACTAAGCAAAGCTTGTGTGATGGCGGTCAAATAGCTGATATAATACTTACCTACATAGAAACACCCAGACACAGTGCAAACATTTGAATTCATCACACAAATATTTGCACTGGTAGGCATAACATTTTTAGGGCTAATGATAATTTACCATAACAACTAAACTAATAACTGTTTTTGCATAATTTATACTAGCATAACCATATGTAGCATAAAGATAACTTACCATAATGTTGAAACACATAACCAAATGCATAATAGCATAAAGATAACTTAGCATAATGTTTAACATGTTGAGAAAAGCACACCTAAGAAATATGGTGCACTTTTTAACTCCGGGTGGGCTTCCCGCCAGAAGCTCAGCGGTCAGCCCTGAGTGTCGCTTCTTCATACTCGTCCTGCTTTCCACTACGGCTCCACTCCACTTAGGTAACTCACTCCAAGCGCATGGCTCGCTCCACTGGATCTCCCTTGATCTTCTGGCTCCCGCGTTTTTTTATATACACTCTAGGGGTAGTAGCGACAAGACTAGGTGGAGTCGGGGTGCTCTGAGTCGGTTTTGGGTCCTATGTAACCTGGATCTATATTTAGTAGTACGAAAAATAAATAAAAAATGCTTAAAGACTATTATGCGTCTCATCAATACTCAAATGGAATGTAGTACAAAAGATTGTTATGCTCAAAACACGTTATGCCAAAAAACTATTTTGCAAAAGTTACGTTATGACACTATAAGTATAATATATTATGCTACATTCATTATGACAAAGTAAATTAGGAAAAAAAAACTGGCAGTCATAGAAACTGCCGATAGAAGTGAAAACTAATAACTCAGAATGGCTATATGGGTAATAAACTATTGGCTGATGCATTTCTAGATGGCCATGGCATGATGCCGAGGCCACGCCCTTTCAGCATTTTCCATTAGCTGACGCATTTTTAAATGGCCAATAGCCATGGTCCCGAGTTTACCCGAAGATTTCTTATCATACCCTAGCGTGACGCTAGAATCCAATTCACAGCCCACGAAATATCTGCCTAGGTGCGACTAAAGAAGTTTTCACTTCAAAAAAAAAAAGTGTTTTTAATGGCACCCAGGTAGTATACATAGAGTGACGAGACGACCAGGACATGTGTCTGATGGTAAGCAACACACCAGTCCATAACAGCACAATTTCGCGCAGCTTTGAAACATGAAGAATTCAAATCGTTACCTACCACTGCACTACGCTCTTCACTAGAGATATAAGGTGATTTACGCCCTGTAATTTCACTAGAATCAATGCCCTTCAAGCCTGAACACAGTACCTAATGTTTGCACCATGTCTGCTTGGTGGTACCAAACGTGTGGTACTTCCCCAGGCGGACGCTGAAAAGAATTGTTTTTCTCTGAAAACCAGAAGACCTGAATGAAGACTTCAATTTATGAAAATTTTGCTGAAGGAAATCATAAACCGATAGGTAGGTACATTACTACATTATTGGATACACATACTTAGGTAAATTTGTTATTGTTAATTTCTTCAAAATCGTTAACCGATTTCGATGAATTTTTTATGGGGCACTCTGACACTTCTGAAATATGTTCGGAAAACTTAAACGGTACATACAAAAAGAAATATACAGCCGAATTAAGAACGTCTTCCTTTTTTGAAGTCAGTTAATTATTTATGAGTCCTCTCAAAAGTTGTGAAGGTACCTAGTTAAAGTATAAACAGTTGCTCACGTCATACCAAGCACAGATTCGCTCTTGTATGGAGTAAGTAGGTAGGTAGGTACTGTTCGCAGCTTTAGGATGGATCGGCTAAGTATCAGCTGGACGCTCTGGAATCCATCAAGAGTAATGATAAGGCTCATAGTGATAGGCAACGACACTCTAGTGCGAAAAAAGACTTCAAAGTCTTGAACATCACCGCAAAATTGCTAGGTTATAGGTTTTTTATCAGATACATATCGAAGAGTGTGCAACTGATATGCATGATCTAGTACCACCTCGTCCTATTTTCTGTTGGAATGCTCGTATCTCGAAAAAGCGACATTGTTTCATGGTTAACATTTCAAAGATTAAAACGAAAAGACGTTTGACTCTACATTTGTGACAAGATCGTTTACTCTGTGGAATACATTGCCTGAAAGGGTCTTTCCCGATGGTTATAATCTTGGTGTCTTCAAATCGAGAGTGAATTGGTTTCTTCTAGGTAATCATGCTTATATCATTCTTCATCGTAGACCGCATCGTAGCTCCACATCAGGTGAGATGGCGGTCAAGCGTAATCCTATTAAAGTTAAAAAAAACACACGAGGTGATTTATCTTTATTCCCGGTAATTTCTCTAGAATCATTGCCCTTCAAGCCGGGACAGCGATGTTGTGCCGTTAGGTACTGCTTGTCGGTAGCGGCAATTTATAACACAAAACTCTTTTCGGAACATTTCTTACCAATATAAAATCGATGGATTTAGTAAATATTATTATTATAAAAGCCGTGGTCGCTTGTCTTAAAGCCGTATTGCCTTGATAGCGAAAAAGTCTAGTTTCACAAGGTAGTTTCGAATTTGTTTCCAAAATCAGATGCAAAAGTTTGTCATTACCACAGGATTTAACGGTGAATGGGAACATCGTAAGGAAACCGGCATGGTAAAAAAAATACATAATATTACATTTTTTTTATGTTTGACACTTATCTGTACGATAATTATTATCGTATAATCTACAATGGAATGTCATATCCAGTTTAAACTTTAAAAGTGTATAATACGCTTTTAGTAGGATATTGTAATTAAAACAATCAATATTTTGTAACAAAAGTGTATTCAAGAATAATAAATATATTCAATATTATATAACTACATATCATAGAGCGCAGCAATGGATTAAAATACACATTTTACAATTTATCATACAAATGTTAACATTCTATAATATTCTGCATTCGTCTTCAACGTGGATAAATCTTCATAACGTAAAACATTGTTTTTTGTTTCAACTATCGAAGGTAACTAGTTAGGCGGTAGACACCGCCTTACTAGAAATGTCATAGCGTTGATATTGCTATCTCTTTTCTTTTCGCTTGATATGATATGAGACAGCAATAGCAAATCCATAGCCGATCTAGTTAGGCGATAGAGGGGCGGGTCAATCGAATGCGACTGAACGTACAAGTACCTAGGTACTCCTACATGGTCGATCTAATACCAGAAGGTCTACCGCTTAGATAAAGAATAAGTAAGTAGGTAGATCAGGTTTTTCCGCACGGTCCCTTTGTGTCAATCGTAAGCAGATGTGAGGCGTATGTAAGCTATAGAAACAATGTGATGTGCCGCGACAAAAGTATAAGGGCCTATTCAGTGCGACGCGGATGACCTACGCGGACGTCCGCGACGGACGGTAAAATGTATGAAACCTTACAGCGCGTTCAGAGCGACGTGGAGCTGTCCGCGTCGCGGAGAGCTATCCGCGCGCGGTCGGAATCGCTCCGCGCCGCTCCTCCGCGCCGCGGACGTCCGCGAGCGGACGGTGCTTGGTTCTAATGTAGTTGTTCAGTGCTGGGCGGACAGTCGCGCGGAGCGGACGTACAATACTGTCGTTGTCATGGCGGCTGCGTCTAATGTGCGCATGCGCGATCCGCTGTGCACTGAACGACAAATTCATCCGCGACGGACGCTAAACCTAGTCCGCGTGCGGACGGTCCGCGTCGCACTGAATAGGGCCTAACACTTCCACAAGCGCGACAAGGAAAGGGCGATCAGACCCGTGCCAGTGCACCCTCACTCGCTCAAGGTCGCGCGGTTTTAGCCTACCGCTAGACCGTTCCTTCCAGGAAACAAGTGACAGTCGGTTGTCTGACGCACGGCTGAGCGCTCGCGCAAAACGTTTCCCGCGCATATTGTTATTAGATATGTCGTAAAGCCTCCGCGCTAGACAGGGACAGAGTTACGCGTTAGAAAGAGCGCAAATGTTTATTTGAAAATCGGGACCGGTATTGCGAGCTGAATTGAACTTTGTTGTGTCCCAGCAAGAGTCGCTATTTATATAATTGTTTTCGGTAAGTGAGGCTTCTGTACTAATATTTATTGTGCCCGTGCTTTCGGTGTCCCTAAAGCGTTTGTTCTGACTCTATACGTAGTTATATATAAGCTCTTTGATCTACCGCCTAACTAGAACTGTCTTAGCATTAATATTGATCTCTCTTTTCTTTCCGCTTGTAATGATAGAGACCGCAATAACAAAGCGAAAGCCGATTTGCTTAGACGGTAGAAGGGCGGTTCATAAAAGGTTCGCTAGTCCTTTCGCAAACTGCCAGGTATTGGAATGGCTTGTTGTCTGATCTACAAACCTGCTTGTTTTCAAATCCAGAGTAAAAAGACTAAATTTAGCTTAGTGCAATAATACACTTAGCTAAATTTAGTCACTCGTGAATTCAGTGAAATGTAATCAAATAAATAGGATAGACTGATCGTGCGACTTCCCCTCCTTCGCCGTGTTAGGGCTGCCACACTAAAATGCGATGCGATGCGATGCGACACCGCATCGGAGGAACTTGCGATGCGAATTGCAGCGATGGGATGCGATTCGAATTCGTGCGACAAACTGTTGATTAGGGTAACCATACCTTCAACGGTAGTCAGCCGTGTTGGACGTGTTTTTCAGAAGCGTAACATCGATCGCAAAAAGATTGTTGTACTGCTGTTATTGTTAAATAGAAATGAAAGAAAAAAAAGATTTTGGTTTCATACATACTTAAATTACGATTATGAATGCTGACTATTTCACTCGCAATTATTATGGGTTGAGAATAGAAGATATTTTTTTATTATTTTAGAATGAGCATATCATCTTCATTTGAAGAGCGTCTTTCTCTTCTTCTGTCTCAGAGCTGACTAAAATGCTGGTGACACCATTATGACCAGTATGACGTAATATCGGAGGAATGCGCTATGCGAATCAAATCTGAAGTTCTTGCGATGCATTCGTGCGAATTCGTGGTTTTGTGCACGGGCTCCCTTGTAGCACGATTGCACAGTTCAGAACAATGGGAACCCGTTGATATCTTTCTTTGCATCCTGCTCTGTCCTTTGAAGTTTGTATAACTCTATCTCGTTTTGTCCGATCGTTAGTGGGAAGTAGTGCACGTTACACGGATATTCGGCTAATCACAAGCGCGGTATTGTACCTCGTCCTGCGCCCCCGCTGGTGAGTTGTGAATGTGGGTGAGATTCGTATCATTGCCGATCAGCAGGGTATCTAATTTGTGTTTCTAAACATGCTTCCAGATACAGTCGACTAACATCTAACGTTGCTTCTAAATTCAGTCACTAAATTTAGCAAAGTTTAAAGCCTTTAAATAAGTACCTTCTAGCAATGCCCTAACTACGACCACGTCATTTTCCAACACGCGAGTTGGTGACCAAACTCAAACAATCCATAAAAAAAACTTAAGTTGGGCTTATCCGACCATATCACGCGTTAACTAACCCCTATTTGATAAATTAAGATATTTCCTTTGTTAAAATTCGAGAACTGTGGCTATTTGATGAATTTATTATGTTCCAAGTGGTGTATAAGTTTCTCAATGAGTAGATAATTATCGAATATCATAGAAGTCGATAGCTAATCAATCGGGCCAGCCAGACTTAGGCTGCTTTTCCATCATAGATGTGCGAGGATGCGTAGCGAGGGATGTGTTTGTAAAGACCCAATACTATCGCTTCATTTACCTCGCCTCGGTCAGCACAGCTCTGGTGGAAACGGCTCAGCGGAGCTAGATTTCTGCGCTACAAAACTAGTGAGGGATGTGTGCGAGGAATGTGGTGCGAGGGATGTGTTGCGAGGTTTGCGACATACTGTACCAGCCAGTCCAAAGACGGAGTCGCAACGCATCCTCGCACCACACATTATTCACAGCTCCGCTACACATCCTCGTACGACACATTTTCCTCGCACAGCTTTGGTGGATACCTCCACACATTTCCACAGCACAGCTAGACATCCTCGCACGACACATTTCCCTCGCTCTCTGGTGGAAACGCAGCCTTAAAGGCTTAATTCACTTGGCAACATTTAATGAAATTAAATATCTTTCAGTAAATTAGCATAATAAATTCAGAAGCGAGGATCGCTAGCTTCTAAACTTGCATCTGAATTCAGCAGACTAGCCTTGCTTCTTAATTCACTACATTTATCCAAGTGTAATAATACCTTAACTTATTAATCTGTTTATGGGTTCAGGAACAAGGCCCAGTTGAGCAAATTTAGACTCAATCAACAGGTATTTAGATTTAAATTAACAGGAACGCGGCGTTCCACCGGTGGGCCCATCCCACGTAAGAGGTGAAGTTACAGTCGCATACGGCGGCCAGTTTTTTAATGCGAAAGCGCGCGCAAGCTCAAGAAGAGGTCGCATACAAGAACTCCCCTTGAAAATGGTCGCCGAATGCGAAGAAACTTAAGTCGGGCTGGACCGATCGATCACACGTAAGTAACCAAACAGCGTAAACAAACGTGAGTTACAAAAATTAAACAAAAAAAGGGATAATATGAGTAAAAATTAGGTGTAATATTATATTAGAATGGGCGATAGCGACACAAGACAGACATTTTGTACCGACGCCGACGTGATCGAGTTTAGGAGAAGGATGGGACAATTATGATGGGGTCATATTAATTTGATAGACAAGACTTTTGATACTAAAATTGTATCATATATTAAAACGATTTTTGTTTCAGGCACTTTTGGAAATTCCGCCGAGTTTAGCCATATAAGGATGGAAACAAAATTTATAGACTGATCAACAGTAACAATTTTACATTTAAAATATGTACACAATGAATTTTATTAAAATCATTACAACGTTTTGTCGTAATTTCTGCAATGTAATACATAATACTATAACGGTATAATATAAATATCTGTAGTGTTACTCATACTACTCAGAACTCAAAGCTTTAATTATTAAAAGCTAGAGTTTTATATTTAATAGCATTAAATTGGTTTTGCTTTGAGTGATCTCTTATTTCTAGCATTTTTTTTATAACAAATGTTCTTTCTCATACTTTAAATTTCATTTATGATAAAACACCACAGATATATTTATTTTATTCGTTTATTATTTTGAATTATAAAATGACAATAATATTCAGTTACACTTGCACTATACAGAATGTAACTTATATATTCCAAAGTGTTGTATGAACCGTTTAAGTTAGTGTATGGACAATGTCAACAAAGAAAAGTTTCTGAAATGAAGGCTTACTGACCGTAGCTAACTCACACCGCACCGCTCGATACAACAAAAAAAATTACATTCTGATTAGAACTTAAACTCGTACCGTGTAGGTACAATTTACAGCGGCAAAATAACAACGCGCGAATACAGCAGACAAGTAATTCGCTAACACCGCAAAATGTATCTACAGTGTAAGAATTTAGCCCCATATTTTAATAATCATTTTCTAAATTCTCGATACTAATTTTCTGAATTCCGATACAAATATTCAAATTGATGTTAGATATTGCGACAATTCGGGTAGTAAGCTAAAACATACGTTGCTGCGACGACGTAAGATTGATATTTGTCTACTGCAATATGGCCGGACTGGATATGCGATAATGTATCTTGCTGCGTCGGGATAAGGTCCTGTGTTGTTTGCGCGTCGGTTACTGCAGTACGGCCGCGTTGGCGATGATGGAAGGCGAGTTGATGGTTTCTCCGAGACTCTCGAGCAGTTCCTTACGGTAGTCATCGAAATCGCCGTCAACCTGGGTATAGAAAGAGAAGTTAGTCGTTTCCTAGATAGAGGTCGTTTCGTAAGCGTAGATAATTTAGTAGTGGTAAGTCCGCCTAAGAAAGTCGCAAAAGAAACTTTTGCCAGCCATTACCACTAAGCAGTTTAGTGAAAACATTACTGTGTTCCGGTTTGAAGAGCAATTTTTCCATTGAAAAGACTGGGCAAAGCGATAAGTCCTCTAGCTAGAGGTGACGTTCTCTAGGTGTACCCTAGGAGTTGCGGAAGAACGCGAAAGCTTACCCACTGTCTCGCTGTTACCATTGGCGCAGAGGGGTCGCCCCAGGGTCTTTGAAGTTTAATTTTGGCGCACCGCACATATATTTTTTCGTAGGCAGTGACGTGACAATGAAGCTCTTTTTTTTTTTAAGTGAAGTATGACGTGACTATCAGGACATTTTCGTGATGGTAAGCAACATGCCTGCCACATAACAGCACAGTGACACGCAGCTATTGGAACATGAAGAGCCCAAACCATTACCTAGCACCGCACTGCGCTCGTCACCCAGAGATCTAAGTTGTTATATCTCTAAGCCCTGTAATTTCTCTGGAAACATTACCCTCATTGTCTTGATCACTGATTTTTCCAGAAAATTACTGTCACAAGACGTTCCAAAAGCGTGTAAGTCTCACCTCATTGATGGTCTGCTCCTCGATGACGATGAAAGAAAGCCACAAGTCCTAAGTGGTATGCACAAGTCATTATGCATTTTCCGAATCTTTAGAAAATCGAAAAAAAAAGAGAGAAGAAAAAAGAGAAAATAGAAAATTTTTCGAAATGAGAATCTTTATCACATTTAATTTTCCTAGAAAATTGCTGTCATAAGACGTTGCAAAAGCGTGCAAGTCTCACCTCATTGATGGTCTGGTCCTCGATGACATAGAGCGTGCACTCGGTCTCCCTGATGAGTCGTTCGTCGTGGGACACGATGATGACGCCGCCCTTGTACGCGTTGATGGCCTCGGCGAGCGCGTCTATACTCTCGATGTCCAAATTGTTGGTCGGTTCGTCCTGTAATATATACAGGCATGTGAATCTTCTTTTTTTATGTCTATATCATTTATATATAATTAATACGCGAGTTTATTTATATTGTTAGTAGCACCGCTGCCCGAAATCTTACAAATCTAGTTTCTTTATGAATCAAAGGTTACCTGGAAGAGATCGCTTTTAGCGATAAGATCGCATTTTGTGCCCATTATGTTTTGTTATTTTAAGTGTTACTAATTGTCAACTTTGTTTGTGGTGCCATTTTGTGGTGTATTTTACTCATACGTCATACCATAAATGTGAACTTTGTAGCCAGTTCGATGCTTTTAAGGTTATTTTAATAAGATATTAAATCCTACTAATATTATAAATGTTAATATTTGGATGTTTGTTGCTCAATCAAGTCGGAATGGCTTAACACGAGCCGGAATAACACATTGGCTACTTTATACTCCGGGAAAATAACGGGAGCTGTGACTGCGCGGATAAAACCGCTGGCTGTTGCGAGTACTTTTACAAATAAATATAAGTACCTGGGTGACCGAGCTTTGCTCGGCTTAAATACTAAATATACTTAGATACCTACAGATAAAAGACTATAAGAAATAATTTTCTTAAAAAAAACGAATTGAAAAAAAAAGAGAACCCGTCTGGATTCGAACCCGGAGCTATTAATTCGTGACCGCTGTGAGCGCCCGCCCGACTTTCCGTCTGAGCTAATTATGCTGTCGCGTCACGCGGCGAAATTTACCTTCACATTCTAATGTCTAATGTGACAGTTTTTCATTGTCTAAAAACGCGCATAATATGCGTTTTTTTTTAAATAAAACCTAGTTAGGTCGATTTATCGTCCCCGAAATCCCCTGCATACATAATTTCATCGAAATCCGTGGAGCCGTTCCCGAGATTCAGATTCTATATATATATACATATATAGGTACAAGAATTGCTCGTTTAAAGGTATAAGATAAGATACTTATATAGTTGTAAACATATACATACATGGGACACCGAATAAATTTAATATTTGTATTCATCATAAAAATTTTGAGTCTTCACCAGTCACTTCATGTCGTTGACTTTCGTTCTGTGTCGGATAACTTCATTACGAACTACGGACTATTTGGGTCTTCTTAAATCATTCAAATCAATTTCAATTCAATCAAATTAGGGTAAAAATCTATACAAAAATCAGTATACAACACTTACCAATATAACCACATCCGGTGCCATCAGGGTGAGTTCAGCCAGAGCCACTCTCGCCTTCTGCCCCCCGCTGAGGTCCTTCATTTTGATCGTGTGCGCGTGGCTGGCCAGTCCGAAGGTGCCGAGCGCTTTCCTGGCCTTTTCGTATTGAAGACCGAAGAGACGCTGCAGATACTCAGCCGGCGATTCTTCGGCCGTGAGATGCTCACCGGAGTGCTGGTCGAACCGACCTATCCTCTGTAAACGAATAATAAGAATACATCAACTCAACTGAAACCCCTGATTCATGGAATCTATCATAAGGTGGTTTTTAGGGTTACCCAAAGGGTGAAAACGGGACCCTATTACTGAGACTTGGCTGTCCGTCCGTCTGTCATCAGGCCATATCTTAAGAATGGTGATAGCTGGACTGTTTCGAATTTTCACAGACGATGTATTTCTGTTGCCGCAATAATAGTCCAGTGCAATTACAGAAATAAATAAACATTAAATTATGTAGTTTGGGGATTATGAAGGATCGATAGGGGGGTGTATTCTGAGCATATATTCCAATTTCAGGGATTCTGGCGTGGTCAGCTCATGGTCATTTCGATGAAAACGCGTTTAATTCGATATCTCGAGAACTGTTAGGGCCTATTCAGTGCGACGCGGATGACCTACACGGACATCCGCGACGGACGGTAAAATGTATGAAACTTTACAGTTTACAGCGCGTTCAGAGCGACGCGGAGCTGTCCGCGTCGCGGAGAGCTATCCGCGCGCGGTCGAAATCGCTCCGCGCCGCTCCTCCGCGCCGCTCCTCCGCGCCGCGGATGTCCGCGGGCGGACGGTGCTTGGTTCTAATGTAGTTGTTCAGTGCTCGGCGGACAGTCGCGCGGAGCGAACGTAACATACTGTCGTTGTCATGGCGGCTGCGTCTAATGTGCGCATGCGCGATCCGCTGCGCACTGAACGACAAATTCATCCGCGACGGACGCAAAACCTAGTCCGCGTCGCACTGAATAGGGCCTAAGTGTTAGGCAAAAAATTGTGGAGACCTTTTCTCTTCTAAATTATATTAACTAACTTTTTTGTCAACAACTTTTTTTTTCATCAATATTTTTCAATTTATTGCTTCCGAAAGGCAAAAATGTTACTTTTTTCCTTAACAACCCCAACAACAAAATTGAACTGTTGGGGAGAACCCCAACAGTTCAATTTTAGGAAACTTTACCGATTATCTTTAACTTTAACTTTACCGGTTGTAAATTTGCCGCAATAAAACATTTTTTATTTATTTATTTTATTATTAGCAAAAGTGTAGATCTTTTAATAATGAACAACTTTTTTCTTGAACTTTTTTCTGTAATGACAATACCTTCAGAGTTATTATGTTACTTTACCGAGCGAAATCCGCGCCACTGCGACATCTCCGCGACACTGCGACAAATCCGCGACACCTCCGGACTTAGGGCTGAACCCAAAATTCATTGTTGGACTGTGTCGGTGGGTTTCTTTTACACAGGGTTATGTGGGACAACAATGTTACCTACTCCGATAGATGCCATAAATACGTAACGTACATAAAAAAACACGTGAGTTACCCGTTTACCCAATCAATATACTTATTTTAATGTTTTTTTTTTAATTTTTTGCATAATTGCTCTGGACAAATACAACAAACACTAAAAATAAAATAAAATGAATATTTAAGGGCTCCCATATAACAAACTTGATTTTTTACCGTTTCTTGCTCTATTAGTCCGTCCCAAACAAACTAGATGGCGCCACTAGAAGACTAAAACGCGGTATCGAAGTCGCTGTTAGAACCATAACGGGAAATAAAAATGTTAGTAAAGCTTTTTGGATGAAAGCCTGTCCGCGAAAACTGCGATAATCGATAGTAGTAGATAGTCGGTTTCTTCTAGGTAAGCGCACTCCAACGTAGACCGCATCATCGGTTTACATAAAGCGAGACGGCGGTCAAGTGCAACCTATTTATTATTGATGAAAGAAATCGACAAAAATTGCTAGCATAGGTTTTTGATCGGATACACTTCGGAGAGTGTGCAACTGATTTGCATCATCTAATACCACCTTGCCCTTCTTTCTATCGGAATGCTCGTAGCTCGGGAAAAAACGACATCGTTTCGTGGTTGATATGCCAGAGACACGAACGAAGAGATTTGACTTTACTTTTGAACGTCCAGGCTGTGGAATCATTGCCTGAGTGGGTTTTCCCCGATCGTTCCAATCTTTGTGTCTTCAAATCGAGAGTGAATCGGTGTCTTCTAGGTAAAAACGCTCCATCGTATACCGCATCGTCGCTTAACATAAGATGAGATGGTGGTCAAGAGCTACCTATATTATTAGTGATGAAAAAAACAAAAAAAAAATGATTTACCTCTGTCCTGGATTTGAAATGTATACAGTATTAATTATATTAGGTATTTATTATATAGTACAGTAATGAAAAAAAATATTTGCCATTTTGTGGTGACGATCTTGGATTCGAAATATGTCAACATTTTTAGCATTCTACTAGTCAATCCTTTTGATCTGTTACCAATATTGAGGGAGGTTGTGAAAAATATTTTATACGCCATTTTGTGGAGGCCGCCATCTTGAATCGATATTGACAAACACAGCTAAGAACAGAAATTAGCATTCGAATAAAAAAACCGCATTGAAATCGATCTATTTTGAAAGCTACGGTGTCATAGACACACAGTGAGAGACAGACAGACATCGACGTCAAACTTATAATTTCACTCTTTTTGGTCGGTGTTCAAAAGAGATAAAGTAATAAAGAAAATGAATTATACTAACGAGTCTGTGATTCCTGATAAGTTCTCCCTTGATCGGGCTGAGATCTCCCACCAGCAACTTGAGGAAGGTGGATTTCCCGACTCCGTTGGGGCCCACGATGGCGATACGCGAGTTCAAGTCGATACCGAAGTCCACTGTGATGAACAACGGTTTCTGGCCGGGGAAGTTGAAGTCCACATCTACAAAGAAACGAAATTGCAGTAGAATTAATTTATATGTTTTTTCTTTTTTACTACAGTGAAACATAAAAAAAATAGGGGACAGACGTAAAAATTACAAAATAATAATTAAGAAACGAATCTCCGAACAACCCATCGCTAACTGCTCCCAGCGCAAAAATGCCCATGATGCTCGCCGCGTTCCCACGCTGAATGGCAATGGTCAACCTTTGCTCCAAGAACGCGCCGGAGCGGGAGTCACCCGTATTCTCCTTGAGCCTGCGCCCTAATTCTGAGAGGAACCCTTTAGCCTCAATAGAATGTGTATATTTCTCTTCTGTATTGTAAACATAGTTTAACTTGTAAAATAATTGAGTGACGAGACCATGTGCCTGGTGGTAAGCAACATGCCTGCCACATAACAGCATAGCGACACGCAGGTATCGGAACATGAAGTGTTCAAATCATTACCTAGCACCACACTATTGTGCTCGTCACCCGGTTATTTAAAATGTTTTATCCCTAAACCCAGTAATTTCTCTGGAAACATTGACCTTCAAACCGGAATACAGTAATGTTTGCACACTTCTGCATGATGGCAGAATAACTGGCAACAGTGTGGTACTTCCCCAGGCGGACTCTGCAAAAAGCTGTATCACTACAAAAAATGTATGGCAAATAATAGTACATTATGATATAAGTGCGCTAAGTTGATAATTACAGCCGAGGCTTTATTGCTAGCTCGAGCCGAAGGCGAGAGCTATAATTTAGCAGAGGCTGTAATTATCAAAGCGCACGTATGTCATACGACGTTTTATAACATATTTGAGAGGAAATTAACAAAACTCTGACGACATTTTCAAATAAAAACAATACAGCGAAAAAAGAGGCGCGGAATAATATTTACTTGATCACAGATCACAACACAGAGTAAGTAATAACTATGGATCACAGATTAGCAATGCGCGCGCATCGGCGCCTTTTTTTTAAGCAACGGCACAGAACCAGCTTCTATGCCATTAGATATATGCCATAAAGTAAATTAATATTTTTGTGTTTTGTTACAGAAAAATTTAAGTAATTTATGGTCAAAATTAATTAAATTAACGAATTAAATAATTATTTATTATATTTTATCTCTCAAAGTTAATTTTATTCATAAAATGTTGACCACACTTTGCTGGCATAAAAACTCTTTACTAAGATTTAAAAAGGTACCGTTCGTTTTAGACGTTGGTCCAATAAGAGACCCATTACGAGCAAATATGTTATAAAATATTTTTCAACACACTTGCCCATAAAGTGCCTTTAATTTCACCGCACCCAGGCATGTAATGACACCTATAAACAATCAAACTATGACTTTTTCATTACTATTATAGAGATTTTTTATTGCCGAGTTTCTTCGTTCTAAAAAAGTTTCGATACAAAAAAGATCGTGTGTTCAATTTTGTTTAACGACATCGTTTCATGGTTGATGTTCCAAAAACACGAACGAAGAGATTTGACCCCACTTTTGTGATAAGAACGTCTAGGCTGTGGAATACGTTGCCAGAGTGGGTTTTCCGCGATGGTTACAATCTTTGTGTCTTCAAATCGAGCGTGAATCGTGAATCGGTATTTTTTTTCTAGGTAAACACGCTCCATCGTAAACCGCATCGTCGCTTAACATCAGGCGAGATGGCGGTCAAGCGTAAACCTATAAAAGTTAAAAAAAATGAGCGTCATTATGCTACACGTGTGTATTTTTTATTACTGTCTTCGGCTCGCTTAAGGCCTGAGCCGAAGGCGAGAGCCTTAATTGCGGCTCAGCGGTAATCACCAACTTTACACACTTGTATGATAATCTACTTTACTAAATTGAAGATGTGTAACTCACTATGCAGCCCGAGTATGGGCGGTTGCAGCGGCGGCGGGTCGGGGAAGCTGAACTTGACGATGTACTCCTTGGGCCGCTGCAGCAGGGTGATGGGCGCTGCGCCCTCCACGTCGTCGTTGCTCGTCTTGTTGCGGTTCTTCTCTTGCTTACGCGTCAGTGTCTCCTTTTGTTTCTTTTCCTGTAGCATTATATTCCGTAAAGTGTGAATCTCGAGAATTTGGAACAACTAAGATTAGACAACAGGCCCGTGAACAAGATTTATGGGTCAAATGAACTACCAGGAGACCTATGTAGGATGATAGAAGGGTAATATATAAATATATACATATAAAGTAATAAGATTCATCACTATAGAAATTACAGGGCTTAGAGATATAACAACTTAGATCTCTGGGTGACGAGCGAAGTGCAGTGCTAGGTAATGATTTGGACTCTGCATGATCCAATAGATGCGTGTCACTGTGCTGTTATGTGGCAGGTATGTTGCTTACCATCAGCCACATGTCATGCTCGTCTCGTAACTCTTTATTTTAAAATTGATCAATAATTCTCCTTGTCGCATGATTTTTGTACGGAGTTGCGGAATATTAGATTAGAAGAGGTATAGATTGAGTCACACAACCAGGGGATTTTTTTCAGTAAATAAATACACAATATAATATATAGATAACGCATGCAAGCACGCATGCACGCACGCTCGCACGTACGTTAAATAATAGCCAGACCTACACGACACAGGTACATCACATAATTCAGTTCCGAGTGGGACATTTGTAAGGAGAAATGTTTGTGTTATGCCGTAAATGTAAATTATTGTTCACATTTGGACAATTCTGCCTGGATAAATGTTCCTTATTTACTGGTGTAAATAACACCAGCCATTACAAATATGAACGACATCAAAGTCGCAGTTGTATCATTTTGGGTCTGAATAGTAAATAAAGGCACCAGAGAGATTTATCTTTCATTCAGACAGACAATGACGACAAAAACAGGTATAATACCCCGTTTACATGATTCCAGTCCAGCGACCGAATCCAGCGCTGGATTGCTTACTGGAATAATGTAAACCGGCACTGGAAAGCATCAATCCAGTACCAATGCATTCCAGTGATGGTTTACATTATTCCAGTAAGCAATCCAGTGCTGGATTCGGTCGCTGGATTGGAATAATGTAAACCGGGTATAACAATTGGTTTCCATACTCACAGCTTGCTTCTTCGACTGTCCGTGTGCCTTCAAATCCTTCAATCTCTTCTCTTGTTTTTCGTATTCCTTTATCTGCTCTTTTCGCTTTTGTGCAAACATTTTCTTGAACATGGAATAGTTTCCTTTGTAATAGAATAACTTCTGCTGATCCAAATGGATAATTTCGTTACACACATTGTCTAAGAAGGACTGGTCGTGAGAGACTACTAGTAGTGTCTTCTTCCAGCCTTGCAGGTAGCTAAAAAAAGTAATTATTTAATTCACGCATCTAACAAAAAATAAAAAAGATACATGGCAATTGGGACTGCAGTACTTTTTCGTTCGTGTGGAAGTCCACAGTAGTGACTATGGGTAATTGGAGAGCCTATACAGAAGATTTGGTAAGTTGTAAATCATTTATTCTCCTTGTAGGCCTAGGTTACAAAGTTATTTTGCACAGTTATTGTTTGATTGATTCACATGTCTGCGCGTCACGCTCGGGAATGATAAGAAATCTTCGGGTAAACTCCCATGGTCCATGACCATGGTCATGCTCATGGACACGCCCTTCGGTTTCACCCGCATATTTTCCAAAGTAAGCTATCAAATTCTGAGTTATCTTTCACTTCACTTTCACTTCTATCGGTAGTTCCTGTGACTGCCAATTTTTTATTTTTTGTGGCGGACCTATGGCATTCTGTATGGCTTCAGATGGCCTCGACTACCTAACGGACTTTGGATTAGCGCAGATGGCGCAGGACTCTTTAGTCAGTTACAGTGAAAATCGTTTAAGTAAAAAGGGTGGTGATTCTAGCCCGTTTCTGTTAAAGATAACCATCGCCAATCAGCGGACAAGGCATCCGTTTTGAGGCCTACATTTGCGCTGCTAACAGTTCGGGGCGGGTTATTTGAGATAGTGATTGTGATTTTATACCATTATTTGTTGGCATATTTATCATTATTATGTAATTAATGTTAAGGTGCATAATACACTTTCAAATGTTACAAAAATTGTACATCCATCCCGACTGATGCAATGGTTAGCGAACGAAATTCTCACCATTGCAATAGTAACAGTTTAATGATTGTAACATGTAACCATATATGTTTTTTTTTTTTATAGCATAGAGTGACGAGACGAGCAGGTCATGTGCCTGATGGTAAGCAACATGCCTGCCACATAACAGCACAGTAACACGCAGCTATTGGAACATGATAGTCCAAATCATTACCTAGCACTGTACTGCGCTTGTCACCCAGAGATCTAAGATATTATGTCTCTAAGCCCTGTAATTTCTCTGGAGTCATTGCCCTTCAAACCGGAACACAGTAATGTTTGCACATTACCGCTTGGCGGTAGAATATTTGGCAAAGGTGTGGTACTTCCTCAGGCGGACTCTGCTAAGAGTCCTACCACTACAAAAATATACTATAGAATATGTAGATTTTCCAAGGAGATCAAAATAAAATAACGACATCAAACAACAACATAGTCAAATCTAAGGGTGGTACTTACTTGTCTAACCAAATGACAGCGTTCAGATCTAAGTGGTTTGTAGGTTCATCAAGTAGCAACAGAGTAGGTTCAATGTATAAAGCCCTGAAAATAGAAAAACAAACTTAAGGATTTGTTCATACTTTTATACATGTAAACAGCTATTTAGAAATATTAAAAATAATTATTTTTCTTTAAAAGAAATGTATTAAGAAAAAGTATGATTTAAAAAAAATATATGTTCAAAAACTTAAGTTAGTTAATTTTGGTTAAAACATAGTCAACAGAAAATTGTATATAATCTCTAGGAGGTAGGTATAAGAGACAAACTCGCGCATCGCCTTTAAATTTGTGATAATTTAAATCATACCTTTGTATTTTTATCATTGTTAAACCAAAACATCTAAAAATCGCTTAATACTTAATACATAGATAACGATTAAAACATGTGTAATAGAAGCTCATAAAGTTTTGCGACAACGAACGGTCCTGCGCAACCTGCAACCAGCGGTTGCCAGCGACCTTTGTGAGGTCATCTGCCCATCTAGTGGGAGGCCGTCCAACCTTTCTTCCCCATCGGTTGTCAGTCCTGCGAGCGATGTGGCCTGCCCACTGCCACTTCAGCTTAGCTACTCTTCGAGCTATGTCGGCTACTTTCGTTCTTTTGTGAATATCCTCATTACAGATTCTGTCGCGCAAAGAGACTCCGAGCATATCTCTCTCCATAGCTCGCTGTGTGGCTTTGAGCTTTGTTATGAGGCCTACAGTTAAGGACCACGTCTCAGTTCCATAAGTCATCACTGGCAACACGCACTGATTGAAGACTTTCGTCTTCAAGCATTAGGGTATTTTGGACTCCAAGATGTGCCGTAGTTTCCCGAACGCTGCCCATCCGAGTTAGATCCTTCGCTGGACCTCTTTGTGGAAGTTGGATCTACCAAATTGGATTTTTTGACCCAGGTAGACATATTCGTCAACAATTTCGAGTGTGGTATTCCCAACAATAACCGGTACAGGTGAGACATGAACATTTGACATGACCTTCGTCTTGTCCATATTCATCCTCAAACCTACCTGTGGGAATACTCTACTGAGGTCCCTGAGCATAGCACCGAGGTCCTCCAGCGACTCCGCCACAATGGCTATATCGTCGGCAAACCGAAGGTGAGTGATCCATTCGCCGTTGATATTGATGCCATGTCCGTTCCAGTCCAGTAGCTTGAAAACATCTTCCAGCGCCGCAATGAACAGTTTCGGAGATATAACATCTCCCTGTCTCACGCCTTTCTGTAGACGGATATGTTTTGAGCACTGGTCCTGTAATTGGACAGACATTGTGGCTTTGCTGTAAATACACGTCAACACTTCGATATAGCAATAGTCCATGCAGCATCGCTGGAGAGACTGAAGCACTGCCCAGGTCTCGATGGAATCAAAGGCTTTCGCATAGTCCACATACGCTATACATAGTGGCCGATTATACTCCTCGGTTTTCTGTATAATCTGCCGAAGCGTATGGATGTGGTCGCGGAAACCGCCTTGTTCGGGTGGCTGGAAGTCGTCAAACCTGCGTGCGAGACGATTCGTGATTACCTTCGAAAACAACTTATAAACGTGGCTCAGAAGTGAGATGGGTCTGTAATTCTTCAACAAGGTGCTGTCACCTTTTTTGAAGAAGAGCACCACCACACTTCTGCTCCACGCTTCTGGCGTATTACCGTCAAGTATGACGGAGTTGAAAAGCTTCTGGAGGACTTTAAGTGCCGGTTTTCTGAGAGCGGGTGCTCTCAGAAGCTCAGTCGTAATTCCGTCGTCGCCAGGTGCCTTGTTGTTTTTAAGTTGCTTAAGGGCCATCCTAATCTCGTACAGGCTGACTTCCGGGATAACTTCGGTAAAGTGTCGGGTCAGCTTGGCTCTGGGGTATCTAGCCATGTTAACGACAGGTTGTGCTTGCGCAGAGGTGTATAACTGTTCATAGAACCTCTCAATCTCCTCCAAAATCTAGGGCTTCGACGAGGTGACGTTGGTATCATCGGTTTTCAATTTAGTCAATTGACTTTGCCCAAGAGACAGATTTTTTGCGAACACTTTCGAGCCTTTGTTCCGCTTAATCGCTTCTTCAATACTCGTAGTATTGTAGCAGCGTATGTCGCGTCGCACACAAGTAGAAATCTGTCTATTGAGCCGTCTGTAGACCGTCATTTCTATCGAAGACTCCAACCGCATACCTCGCCTAACCGTCATAAGATTCAGAGTATGATCGGAGAGTTTTTGTGTTCTATTTTGGCGTCGGCTCTTGTAGAATTTTCTGCCAACCGCGTGAACAGTTGCCACTAGCCTGTCATTAATTTCATCCTCACTCATTTAGGGACTCGAAGCGGTTTTGAAGTTCGAGTTGAAAGTTATCAGGATTCTCAATTTGAGCAGAACTTGGTCGGAGCGTGGACTTCATTAGACGTGATCTTTCGAACTTAATGTTTAGATTCAGCGTGCCTCTTACCATACGGTGATCGCTGCCGGTTTTGACCTTACTGATCACAGAGACATTGCTGAATATTTGCCGTTTAGTCGTCATAATGAAGTCGATCTGATTTTTTGTGGAACCATCTGGGTTAATCCAGGTCCATATCCTCTGTGGCTGTGTCTTGAAGAAGGAGTTCATCACAAAGAGGCTCTCCCTTTCCAAGAAATCAGCTAGACGTTGCTCTCATGGGTTCCGCTGCCCATATCAGAATTGCCCTACTCTCAACTCATCACCGCTACGTTTCCCCAGTTTCGCGTTGAAGTCTCCCCATCACAACTGGGAAATGTGTTGGCGAGACATGTATGGCTTTGGAGATGTGCCTCAACCTCTTCGTCGGGATGTGTCGAGGTCGGTGCGTATACCTGTATGACCTTCAATGAGTATCGGTCGGTAACTTTAAGTACAAGGTATACAACCCTGCTCTACACACTCTCGATCATTATCACGTTGTTGACGAGAGACTTGCGGACGATAAACTAGGGTTGCTGAGGATTCCTCTTCCGCTTCCTCATAATGCGGAAGTTCCGCAATATTTTGGGTTCCGCAACCGTTACCGCATCCTCATAAATTAAAATAAAAAAATCCTCTTCCGCTATCGCTTCCTCAAAATTTAAGAGGAATTTATGAGGAATTTCACTACGCATGCGCGTCGCGTATCCATGGCAAGTTTTCATGGAATCCCTAAATAAAATTGTATCATTCACCCTTTTTTTTTTGTGTGTGTGTGTTGTGTTGGTTACTGAAATCGTTCTTAACTGCTGGATCGATTTTGATGATTCTTCATTCTGTATGTTTTGAGAATAGTTTAGATTCATAGTTTGGTCCACTGGAAAATGCCTGTTCAATTAATGTTTGTGTATATATTATGTATATACACAAACATTCATTGAACATTGAAATTGTACATAACTAGGTACATATCTAGTTATGTACAGGCAGGACAGTGGCTTTTGGGTTGGGTCCGCTAGTATTTATAATTTCTTATCATCCCCTTCCTCTTCCGCTTCCTCATCCGCATCCTCTTCCTCAAAAAAATATCCTCTTCCTCATCCGCATCCTCTAAATTTGCGCGTGACAATTCCTCTTCCTCCTCCTCTTCCTCATAATCACTTCCTCAACAACCCTACGATAAACCCGACACCCCCTTGGGATTGTTGATCTCTCCCTCCCGGTAGTAGAACAAGTTGCCGGAATCGAGGGTTATCCTGCCCTCTCCCTATCTTCGGACTTCGGATAACCCTATAATATCCCAGCGCAACTTGTCTACTTCTTCTTCCAACTCCACAAATTTTTCGTCAGCCCTCAGCGTCCGTGCATTATAAGTTGCCAGGTCGAGTCGTGGGGTTTGGTGGCGGGGCATCTGCCGGGGATTCTTGGCACCCCATGCTCTGCCGGAACCAAGGCTGCCACCAGCGCCTGGAATAGCGGAGCCGCCCGGGACTAGGGGCTTATTATTTGTGTCTTTCATATGGGGGGGTGTTTGCCATAGTCACCACGCTTGGCAGGCGGGTTTGTGACAGCGGGACCAGCCGTTTGCACCAGTGACGCCGCTGCCCGTCACTGGCCTGGTCAATTTAGGACTGGCTTTTAAATGGATATACCGCCATTGGTTCGGTCGTCAGAACCTCGTTAGTTGGCAACAGGCACCACGTGCAGGGGAGATTGACATTTGGGGAAGCTAGATGATAAGCGCTTCCCCCTTACACCCCCCTGTAACCACCAGCCTGAAATAAATAAATTAAAATGTAATCACCTAGCGAGCGATACCCTCATCCGCCATCCACCGGAGAAGTTCTTGGTGGCCCGGTTCTGCATCTCCTTGTTGAAGCCGAGACCGGCGAGGATACGGCGCGCGCGCGGCTCGGCCGAATCCGCGCCTATCGCCTTCAGTTCCGCGTACACCTGCAACGGGCACCCTAGCATGTTTAGCGAACTTACTTGCCTATCTAGGTTAAAGTACAAGAACAAAAATTTTATTAGTATATTTAAAATTTTGATTAACCCCCGACTATCTCGAATTTGCAATTTGTACAACATTCTACTAGGCAAACCTTTTCATTTGATACCCATATTGAGGAAGTAGTGAAAAAATAAATGTAATTAGCCATTTTGTGGTGGCGGCCATCTTGGATTTGAACTTTGTCATAATGTATAGTATTCTAATAGTCAAGCCCTTTTATTTCATACCCATATTGAGGGAGGTTGTGAAGAAATATTTTGTCCGCCTTTTTGTGGAAGCAGCCATCTTGAATAGATTTCAACCAAACATAGCTAAGAACCACCGCACGGAAACTAACCTTCAAATAACAAACCGCATCGAAATCGATCCATCAGTTTGAGCTCTACGGTGCCACAGACAAACACAGACAATCACATATCGACGTCAAAACACCTCTTGGTTGGTCGGGGGTTACAAACGTTATTAGAAATACTAATTGATATTTTATTTTATTTTAAGCACATGTGTACACATGTATAGAATTGTCGCCTACTGAATTAGCTACAATACAAGTGATAACTTTATAAGCTTCCCTCTCGCTCGCGCGGTTTCGTCCGTCCCTTACGAAAATTTTAAGTATACGTGCGGGCCGCTCTCGCCTCGCATTCCAGATGATCTACCGCATAACTAAAACTGTCATAGCTTTGACATTGCTCTCTATTTTCTTTCCGCTTTAAATGATAGAGCCAGCAATAGCAAAGCCATAGCCGATTTAGTTAGACGGTAGAAGGGCTGGTTGGCTTCCGCGGTTATGGTTTGAGGATGACGACAGTGATTATACATGTGTTAGACGAGAAGACTAAAATAACTAACTAGCCCGTCAGTTAGATTGCTAAAAATGTTGTACGTGTATTTTTTCTTTTGCTTCATAAACAAAAACTGACGAAGATACAGCGCTTAGAAGTTTCGAGTGACGTCACTTGTGGTACGATTTTTACCCACAAGTGATGTCATGAAATTTGTCGATTTTTAATAATTTGATAAAACATAAATACGTGTCCAGTATTTTTGGTCTAGCTGACGGACTTATTAGAATTACTTAGAAATAAGACGTATGCATGCACAAGATAATAATATCCTTACAAAAGTAAAAGTAAAACACAGGTAAATTATTTTAAATAAATAAAAAAACATACTAAAACATAGTTAGTTTTCATACATAAAACAGGTAAATTAGCATTTCCTTACCTCGTTGAGTCTATCCTGTACTTTCATGTTACCTTTCTCGGTTTCTCCCTCTAGTTCTTTGCACTCTTTCAGCAATTCTAAAAAAAATATACAAATAATATAGTATTTTGTAGCTGCTGCAATAATTTCTAAAAGCCGAGTCTAAAATATGGAGGATGTATCTTGTACAACGTTACGGTGCGTTAGGAGAGGGGGGGTGGTAGTATTGGTTACGTCAACAACGTACGTAAAAGCTACAATTAAAACATTTTATCCACAAAAAGCGATGTAAACTTACCAGTTCTTTTGACATCTGCTTCTAGCAACGTATCGACCGCACTCATATCACTAGCGGTGACCTCTTGTTCGCACACCAGTATATCGATGTGGGGCGGCAGTGGGAACGCCCGCTGCGCCAAATGCCGCAACAGCGTGGTCTTGCCGTGCCCGTTCGGACCGACCAGACCGTATCTGCGACCGTTCGCGATAAGCAAGTTCGCGTTCAAGAACAGATCTTTGCCCTTTGCTGCGATCGAGAAGTTCTCAACTTTGATGTCGACGGCGTTTTCTAGAGCTGCCATTTGACCTGTACAAAGTTTGGGAAATTAATTTATGTTTTTATTTTGGGATAATTTGTTTGCGATAATCGCGTCGGTACGCCTGAACACATAGGGTTGAAATTTGAAACACAGATAAAAGAGATAAGACTACTTTTCATCGCTGCACAATTACAGGAATTACGCGGGTAAAACCGCGAGGTATTGGTAATGCTAGTAAATAAATGTATTAATTAGTATGGTGTATCAAAGGTACTTCAAGTGTAAACAGTTGCTCACGTAACACCAAGCACAGATTCGCTTTTGTATGGAATACTGTTCGCACCTTTGGAATGGATCGGCTGAGTACCAGCTGAAAGCACTCGAATCTATCAAGAGACGTGTCAATATATCTATCTATCAATGATTGTCTATGGACGGAGATGAATGCTAAGTTTTACACACTGGCAGTCTTCTGTGCCTGGCCGACTGTGAAGTTGGTTACCAGGTCGCTGTACCTCTGCCCTCCCTTCTTCATTAGCAGTTCCATCTGTCTCTCTTACTCCTGCACCTTCTTCTATCTATGGATGACGATAAAGATTAAGTTTTACACACCGGCAGTCTTCTGCGCCTGGCTGACTGTGAAGTTGGCGTTCAGATCGCTTTGCCCCTGTCCTCCCTTCTTCGTTAGCACCTCCATCCGTCTCTCTTACTCCTGCTGCTTCTTCTATCTATAGATGATGATAAATACTAAGTTTTACACACCGGTAGTTTTCTGCGCCTGGCTGATCGTAAAGTTGGTTACCAGGCCACTGTGTCCCTGTCCTTCCTTCTTCATTAGCAGCTCCATCTCTTTCTCGTACTCCTGCTGCTTCTTCATCTATCTGTGGGTGATGATAAAGACTTAAGTTTTACACACCGGCAGTCTTCTGCGCCTGGCTGACTGTGAAGTTGGCGTCCAGGTCGCTGTGCCCCTGTCCTCCCTTCTTCGTCAACAGTTCCATCTGCTTCTCGTACTCCTGCTGCTTCTTCAGCTTCTTCTTCTCTTTGTGACTGAGCTTCTTCTCCGCAGGCTCTTCAGACTTTTCTTTCTCTTTTGGAAGCTCTTTTACCTTAGAGAAAAAGTATTCGTGTTTTCAACATGTAATTTTAAATCTAAACTACATGGGCATAGGATTACAATAAAACATACAATACGTAACAATACATAGATACAACAGAACAGTTTTATTTAGAGAAAAATGCTGACAAATCAGATTCCTGAACCTGAAGATGTCCTGAACAAAAACAACTGACTCTCTAAGCACGTCTGATGGCCACCGGAAAATTATTCCATAATGCATCAGGCCGCACCTAAAATGATGAATCGTAAAAAAACTTGAAGAATACAGATTAGACAGAAGGAGATCCAAGATTAATAGAACGATAAAATAGTAACGGGAGGTAAGACGGTAAGATACGAGGTAGAAGGAGTGCAGAGTGAAAAAGATAATGCAAAAAAGTAAGAGAATGAGAGTGAGAATCCCGTTGAAAGCGTATAGGAAGTCACTCGAGCTTAGTAGACTACAGGCACATGTACAAAATTCAAGGGTTATTCGAACTATCAGGAGACCTATGTAGAAAGATAGGAGGGTATAAAATAATAAGATTCAGCACTATGCCGTCATCTGTGAGCTTGTCCAACTGAATGCAGGTGAAGAGAGGGGGTTCCAACCCTCGATTTTTCTCTTTGTCGCATGATTGTTGAATGGCATTGATATAGTCAACGCTAATAATTAACAGTTGTGAAATATTAACCAATAAGCTCTTGAAGCAACCACCCTAAAATTTATATTGTTGAAGTTAGTGGGTTTGTATGTGAATATATTTATACTCTCTTATATTTACAACGGCTGAACAGATTTGAATGAAATTAAACACGTGAATTATTACAATGTACAATGTCAAACTCCAAGAACAAGACATTTTCCCCTTTTTTCTAGGGCTACGAGACGCATAGTCCTGGTAGAACTTACCGTACCGTGGGAAACTAATAGACCTAAAGACCACGCGATGAAACAAAATAAGTATTACGACTTGCGACCTTCAAAACGGATTAACAAAAAATGGCTATGTAGTTAATTTATACGCTGTAGAAGTAGGAGCGAGAGGTATACCAGAAAAATCTCTCTATAACCTGCTTAAAGACCTTGGATTGTCCAGAAGTGCAGTAAGTTCTATACTAGAACGAGTATCTAAATCTGCACTAGTAGGATCATATCGGATTTGGCTGGGCAGGGAGATAAATACGAGTAGTGAAGGTGAGTGTTGACGTACGTCACTAAAAGGGGCCCCTTTTAAACCTACGCCCGAGTCACAAGTCTTGAGGTCTATTTGAGATTTCTCTCTCTGCCACACGATGGACCCGGCACCCGCACGGTGAATTTATGGAATGTTAAGAAGTACGTCTCCTGGATTTAATCAAATGGGCTATATTTGTCTCGTTAACATTAGTGGTAGGTTACAACGCGAGCTGCAGTTAATTTCACAATAAAAATATAATAATGTAAAAATCGGCTTTGATTACGGGGGCGTTAAGAATTTATTTTACCTCATCCTCCTCTTCATCATTGGCTTCCTCTTCTACTGGTTCAGGTTTTACTTCTTCAACTTTCGCTTTCTTTTTCTTATCCTGTAAAAATTGTTTCTATGTTATGCTGAATTTGAACTTTATATAATTTAGACAACATCACAATTTATAATTTAGAGAAACTAAATGAACATTTGGACGATTTTCGAAAACATTATTTAGGATTTAAGCGCGATTTAAATGTTTTTTATTAGCTCCTGACGTTTCGCCCGCGATAATATGGCGGTAGTCATGGGAGGTCTTCAAAAACGTTGTTTTACATCAAGCGAGATGACGATCAAATGCCAACTAAAGTTATCAACTTTGATAAAAAAAAACATTGACTATGGAAGATAGTGCCATTAACGATAAGTAAAACGGTAGTGCCCAAAATGTTATATTTTTTGGGTGACAAAATTAAAGAAACTAAGTACTAAAATTGATTATGGAAGGTAGTGCCATTAACGATAAGAACAATGGTTGTTTCCAAAACAAAAAAAAAAATATATTTTCTTTGAGGTAAGTGTATATTGTATCTATTTTTTACTTAGCATGAGTGGGCTTACTACCAAGAGTGGGCAATTAACAGGTCCACTGTTTCTCCGGCCCTTCAAGCAGATTGTTACTCCTTCTTATTCTTACTCCAGAGTGGCCGCTACAGCACTTGCCTACTAGGTCTACTTCTGCTAGGTTTTCACACAAGAACTTCTACCCCAAGAGTTATCGATCCTTCTTATTATATTACCAACCTAATATCATTTCAGCTTGCTAAGTTTCATCCCATTAGGTTGGGGAATAATAGGAATTCTTAAAGTTTATTAATGCAGAACAAACCTTAGATTTAGGGGGCTCTGGTTCCGGTTCAGTCTCTTTGATTTCAAATTTGGCTAACTCTGCCTCTATATCATCCATGTTATTTTTCTTCTTGTGTTTACCTAGAGCAATAACAATAATAAAATCAATATCCCAATCAGGTCTCTTTAACTCAAACAAAACATGGCTAATCGCCAAGTTATTTTTAGAGCAATTCAACCTATATGTACAACTGTTATAAGGTGCACGATTATAGGAAAGTTTTTTCATACTCTCTCCCGAATTTCATCTTTCTATAAGCCTGAAAGATAGCTAAGAATATTCAAAATGCATACTAAGCTGAATGGAGGATTTTGTACACATTATTAGGTAAAACTTTATACTATAAGGCCAAACTCGAACTAGCAAAAAAATGCTGTTCCATTATGCTGATTATAAAGCACAATTTGCAGATTTTTGTAGATTAAATATGTGGTGACAACTTAAGCCTAAATGCTATGATCATTAGTCAAATAGCAAAGCACAAAGCTAGTTTGAGTTGCAGTGAGCTATAAATTCTGATACCGGAGTTAATTCAGTACCTCTTTCAACAACTTTTATTTTCTGAGTCAATATGCATTTTAAATTAAATTAACTTTTATAGTAATTTAATTACCTTTACTTTTGACCACAGGTATAACCAATTCCTCTTCTTCCTCTTCCGAAGGTATTTTCAATTCCTTATCACTTTCGTCATCATCAGGCCAGTCCTCCTTTTTGCCTTTACCTGAAATTATACATGCATGTGATTATTTATAGGAATCAGATGACTTTATAAAAAAAAAATTGGCAGTCATAGGAACTGCATTTCTTGATTTGACTTGCAAACTCGGGACTTGGGAATTGGCCAATTGTCCCGAGTTTTCCCGAAGATTTATTACCATACCCGAGCTATGCCGCTAGAATATTCTTTTGTAGTGGTAGGACTCTTGGCAGAGTTCGCCTGGGGAAGTACCACACCTTTGCCAGCTATTCTACCGCCAAGCAGTAATGCGCAAACATTACTGTGTTCTGGTTTGAAGGGCAATGTTTCCAGAGAAATTACAGGGCTTAGAAATATAACATCTTAGATCTCTGGGTGACGAGCGCAGTGCAGTGCTAGGTAATGATTTGGACTCTTCATGTTCCAATAGCTGCGTGTCACTGTGCTGTTATGTGGCAGGCATGTTGCTTACCATCAGGCACATGTCCTGCTCGTCTCGTCACTTCAAAAAAAAAAAAACAATTCACAGCCCACGAAAAAATGTCTGAGGCGCGGCAAAAGAAGTTTTCACTTCAAAAACTGTATCATCACTCAAAGTTATGCTGATTGTCTGGATGAGATGATGGCAAGAGGATGGATGAAATGACTTTGACATCATAATTATGCGAATGGTAGGTCCCTAGCATAGGACGTCACTTGCGTAACGCCCAGTCACCTTGGTTGATTCATGATTCCTGATTTCAGAGACAAACGCGGAGGGCATTTCGATAAACAATACACTAAAATATTTGGTGTTAGAGCCTCAATACTCCTGATTGCTGTGGAGAACTTGAGTAATTATAGCGACACTAAGAGCTTGACAGCCAAGACAAGGATTAGTGAAATCCCAGGTGCTTATTGCATACTTAGTTGGAGAGGGAGTCTCTCCAACTAAGTATGCAATAAGCAAACGTTATAGCTGCCAGTATGCAACATAGCAGTGTGACGGGTATCTTAGCAATGGGATGGTTTATTTTATCGTTGATGAAGAGTTTCTGTGAATCACCTCACTCACCTCATCTCACCTCACAACCTATCACAATCAATTACCTTTTTTGTAACATAAGAGTTGTGGCCTATTCCACTACATTATTTTGTCAGTCTAATATAAAATTATTAGTAATTCGTTGACATTGTTACTTCCAATTTCGGCTACAAAGTTTGTTGTTTTAAGAAAAGCTCAATTTGAAGGTCTTACCTTTTTTGCTCTTTGATTTGACTGCAGGCTTCGCTGCATTACTTGATACATTGCTAACTACGGACTTGGCATCATCGTGATCGTTGTCCTCCTCGTCTGAAGACTCTCCTCCTTTATTCTTCTTTTTATTTTTAGCTGTACACAAAAGAAGACAAGGTTATAGTGAGTAGTTTTTATAGTATGTCTACAATGCCATTGTTGCATCAAATGTGTAGTAATTGCATAAGTCTATTTTAGTAGTGGTAGGATTCTTGGCAGAGTCTTGAGCTTATAATGGAGACTAAAAAATATTATAAATAATGCATTGTGCCTAAGTGTACAAACACAACGGTAACAACCCCCGAATAACATTTTTTTACGGTCCCAAAACACAGAAAAATAAGAGATAAATGGTGCAAAGTTATGAAAAGAAAGTATTATTTATCCGAAAAATCAGTGCACTTCTGCTGCGAAAACCATTTTGATGTAAGTATTTGTTTATATCAACCTAAGTAAGTGTAAAATCCTATTTTAGTCCTATTAGGTATAACTATCAGCATCGGCTTTCCGGTTTCGCCGGCGTAGGTAATTTCCGTTCTTGTTTATTTGCCAGGATATCAGATTTTGTAGTGGTAGGACTCTTGGCAGAGTCCGCCTGGGGAAGGACCACACATTTGCCAGTTATTCTACCACCGATAGCTTTGCTTACTTTTGATGACAAGGAGGAGAGGGGTCAATAATTGCAATAAATCTGCTTGCGTAATACTTGGCAATTAGTGAGGTGAACAACACTTGGCCTTCTCACAGTATTGACATGATCTTAAACACACACACAACTTACATTTAACCTGTTTATGGATTCGGGAAGAAGGCCCAGTTGAACAAATTTAGACTCAATCAACAGGAATTAAGATTTAAATTAACGCAGCATTCCACCGGTGGATCCATGCTACGTAAGAGGTTAAACAGGGTTGGAACTTACTTTTCTTTTTACTTATAGGTTTGGCTATTTCTTCTTCGGAGGCTTCTTTTAATTCAACATCGCTACCTTCGTCAGACCAGTCCTCATCCTTCTTACCTTTACCTGCAATGATGATAATGATGAGGTTAATACAATAGTCGATTTTGTATACGTATAGCTAATTGAGATAAGATGGCACTTTGGAATATTTTTACATACTACGTGCCCAGCAACCGGCTATTAAAAAAAACCACAGTAACAATCAAGGGGGATGCAGACAGTAAAACATTATTGTATATATGCATACATTGTATTTACGTAGTGATTGTTCTTCTGATACATAGAAAAACCCAGATGCAGAACAAATATTTGTATTCATCACACATATTATATTCGTCCTAGGTGTGAATCGAACCTACAACTCAGCAGGCAGATTTACTTTAGTGGGTAAGCCATAACATCAGTGAAAAAATTAAATACATATCTTAATATATATAAATCTCCTGTCACGATGTTTGTCCGCGATGGATTCCTAAACTACTTAACCAATTTTAAATTAAATTGGGCACACCGTGAGCGATCTGGTCCAACTTGAGAGATAGGATAGTTTTTTTTTTCGATTAATAGTCCTTATATGACGAAATCCGAGCGAAGCCGGAAAGGCCCGCTAGTTTATATATAATTTTAAATACAGACTTACAATACATAGAAGCACAGAATAAACATTAAACATATTCATCAAACACACATTTGTCAAAGGTAGGAATTGAACTCACAACCAATGGCTCAGTGAACAGACCAATTTTCAACTCGGCTATAAAGGCCACTCACCAAAACCATTACCATTTTGTGGTAAGTTAAATTATATTAACTCATATTAAAATAATTCTCAATATCGACATTGTTTATTTTCTAAAATCCGTTTATTACACATGTGTAGTAATTCCTTAAGTTGTGGAGCACCCTATATTTTAATCAGGCCCATCCATTTGTATTTCAACTTACATACTTCAAATACATTATTGTTTCTCATAATCCATACAAAACAAATAATCAGATGGGTCATTTAAGAGTAAAGTGAAATTGGCATAACTTTTGAAGAAAATTATGATAAATTAATTTAACGCATAGAATTGAACAATAATAGCAATACTTTCTATTATTAGACAATAATTATCAGAATTTGATTGCATAAGAATGAACAATATTACCAAATAGCAACATCCACAAGTTTTACCCCGTAATTCCTGTTTCTGTAATTTTCCCACTACAAAAGAACCTTATTTGCTATTCCATACAATAATCTGTTCCAGATATCAAGAAAAAACGTTGTTGAGCGGCAACAACAAAACATTCAAACATTCACATCAATATTTTTTTAGAGCCCAATATTGAGCAAAGGCCTCCCTACCTTCCTTCCATCCGTGTCTGTCTTGAGTCAAGGTAGTCCAGTGTTTAAGATGTTTGTCGAGGTATTAGTAAAAGAATAAAATTAGATTTCATAAAATAAAACACTAATACCTAAACCTGTATGCGATTAATTTTCTCAAAGGAATCAGAAAATGGGATACCTAACAACAATAAACAAAAAGTTAAGTCCTGGATAGAATCAGATTGAGCCGCTAGTTACTAATAAAACACATAAAATTATGGTCACACACTAACCTTTCTTTTTCTTATTTGACTTTGTAGTAGGTTTAGCGGTTGAATTAGTGGTGGCTGCAGATCTGTTGTCATCATCTTCATCATCTGACTCACCGCCTTTCTTTTTATTTTTACCTATAATAACAAAAGTAAATAGAAAAAATCTTTGTTGTTGTTTACAGGAAATTATTAAACGGTACGGTGAATATTTAGGATTCATTTTAGACACACACCCACTTATTTACACAATATTTACCCTAGTACAAGTACACCCTATCCTAAGAATGGCCTAAGCATTAGCCAACCTAATTTACAAGTCTACCCTACACTAAGAATAGACTATGCATTAGCCAGCCAGCTCATGAAATATTGTTACAAATGATACGGCTAAATATCAAGCTGCCAGTTGAATGTTGCTGTTTTGTAAACATGCTAGGCTGTTAATTGAATGGCTTATCAACCTAATTGGCTGTAACATATCGAGGGGTGAAAGGCTATTTGGTTTAAGCGACATTTTGACAACTTTACAGGAGAGCCATATAAAGTAAAAAAAACATGAAAAAAAATCATAACATAAAATCTACTTAAGCTATTTGGATAAAATAAAATGTATTTAATTTTAATTAAAAGCCTTGAGTTTTTGATGCTAAAAACAAATGAATCGGACTTATATTTATGAAAATAGTTGTCGCTTAATGCAAATTGCCATTAAGTATTAATTTTTAGAATATGGAAAAAGGTTTTAAGTGTCTCTATAACTACTGTTAGAGTCCGGAAAAAAGGTTTAAGTGACAATTTAATTCATTTTATAGTAAGCCAGAAAGTGTGATGAGACATAGCTCTAAATTAAAAGCAGCAAACTATTTATCTTAATCACCATTTCAAATATAATGACTTCCAGGCTAAACTGTTTATACGACAAATTATTTTGAAGACGTAATGTTTCATGTTCCAATTAGTGCAATGCTTAAACTGATCTTTGGTTGTTGAAATAAAATGGATTAATCGTTATCATTACAAGTGAAGTATCAATCCTCAATAATAATGATTTACAATTTCCAAAGAGGGCTTGTAGGAATTAGGAATCTTCACAACAAAACGACTGAACCAATTTTGATGAATTGGTTCAGTCTCAGAATTTGTTTTGAAAATACATTTAAGAAATTTATATTACGTAAATATGGATAAAATCTACAGGAAAATAGCTGGTCTTGTATAAATAATGAATTACAAAATATCAGTTAAGCATTTATTAGTATTAAATTAATAACACAATTAAATCAGTCTCAAAGGAATTTAAAAAAATATTTAAGAGGACGTCTAAAATTGAACAAAAAGTATTAATTATAAGTAGCAGGTATAAAATCACAATGTACTGTTTCTAAAAATAATTATATCCAAAACAAATGTAAAATCAACAAAGATGACTTCTTAACATACTTCTTATTCTTAATACTTAACAAAAATATGAATTGCAAATAAAATAATAATTAAAATAATCACAGAGAAATAGCAGGTATTTTCATCATTCATTCATCATTTTCATCTACATCTTCAATATCTGTGTCAAGTAACACATCTTTACCATTACAAGTTTGAAGTGTTAGGTATTCTTTATGAAATATTTTTGGAATGATACCAGCTTCGCATAATTTTTTTAGATCAGTGTATTTGGCTTTGGTAATTGGCAAGCTTGTACTGTATTTAGGATTGATGGCTTTAGGTTTTGCATTAACTAGAATAACCTCTTCTTGCGCATCGTCTTTCATTGACAATTTAATTTTCATTTGATGTCGGTGAGATTTCTTAAAAGTCGCTGTACGTATTTTACTTATTTTACCAACAAGATTTCCTTTAAAATATTTTTCTGCTAATTCTTCAAAATTTAGGAAATCTTCATGGGTTAGATTTTCAACATAATAAGGTGCCGGCTCTTTTCTTGCTACCTGGCATAGAGTTGCCCACTGCGAAGGTGCCCAAACGGTTATATTTCTAACAGATTGTTCAATCGTAGAATGCATGCTGTCTACGGACATTTCTGTGTGACCTGGGAGCAGGTAATTCATTTGAATAGTCTCTAAATTTGTAGATTTCAGTAGAGAATTATGTATAGTTGACAGAACAATTTTATTTTTGTTCTGTCCAGGACAGGAATCCGAATATAATATCAAACATTTAACTGTACCACGAGAATCAACATTATCAATGTATTTTTCTAGGATGGTGGAAACTTCATTAGCACCTCTTTTGGCTTCAGACTCTCCCCAGACGTAACAAAAACCGTTCCTGGTAATACTTTCGTAAAAGCATAAGTTATAAACAGCATATTTTCTGGAATAAAATAGTAGCATGTTATTTCCATGAGGTGTATTCAGGACTTTTTGTAAGTCAAACGATGTGCACAGTATTGAATTATTTTCTTTGTGGATATTTCTATGAAATTCTAAACGTTTTTTCGAAGCTACTTTTTCTTCTAAGTGAAGTTGAAGCTCGGCACAATCTTCTGGCCTCTGGCCTTCGAATTTCAAGCATTTTAGACATTTATCTTTTTTTGGGATGTGGAACCCTATGTTAAAATCCGTGTAAAAAATTTGACGGAATAGTTTTTCACTTAGAACATCGACCCCTTTATTAGTTAGCTCTTCTTTATAAATGCGATACAAGTTTTTAATGTTTTTAAATTCAATAGGTAGATATAGTTTAGTGCTATCCTTTCGACAGTAGTGCGACGGTAGGGCAGGTAACCGTTTAATAAATGATTTTGCCGATTCTTTGACTGCGTTTGAAGTTTTGTTGGCTGGAACGCATTTTCCTCTTTCGTCTTCTTTCGCCATACCAAACGACTGCGTAGCTAAAGTATAATGAATGTACCTTTGAGTAACATCAAGAGTGTTTAAGAAGAACTTCAAACAAACCTGTCGGCGACCTTCTCCCTCATTTATGAAATAACAGAATGTGTTATTTCTGTAGGAAGAGTCCTTAGATCTCTTCCTTTTTATGGATTGTCTAGAAGACATAGATATTATCCACTGCTTTTTTCTTTCTGGAGATAGTTCCCAAAAGTATTTAAATACGGCGTTTCTTTTTTCTGTATCTATTTCTCCGCATTTGTATGGGCAATTTTTTTCTAAGCAAGGATTAGGTTTCATTATTCTTTCCTTCACTACAGTACCATCTTTCTTCATATATCGATCGCCCTTTGATCGAGCATCTTTTCTTTCCTTTTTCTTGTTAATTTTTTTCTTTCTTAAACCTGTTTCTCCTACTATTCCGTCTTTTAAGTTTGTTTTTTTCTTTTTGTTTTGTACATCATTATCACTTGAAGATCCATCTGTATCCTTCCACGAGCTGGAATCCCAGGTGAAATCTTCATCGTCGCTTAAAAAATCGACATAGCTTTTTTTTAACACTGCACGTTTTTTTTTGTTCTGCTTTTTATTATTATCTTCGGTTTGGTTTATCGTTTCAACATTGTCATCTTCCAGAGATTTTCTTAAAATTTCCATATCCTTTTCAGGTATAATATCAGTAATAGTTGGTTGAAGGCTATCGTTGCTAAAAGTTCTGTGCAAAATGTTTCCATCAGATATGTTTTCATGCACTGTTTTTGTCTCTGTATTTATGGTATTCATGTTGAAAGTTGGTTCATTATTTAAATTGGTCTGGTATTCAAACGAAGTATTCGGTACAACATCTATGCCATTTGAATTAATAATACTTAAATCGTCAACTTGTTGATGATAGGAAGGGCTTCCTAATATTGTTACTGATGAGTTAGTCTTGTCGTTTCTCTCAATCCCCGAAGATGTCTCTAGACTCTTGGTCGACATACTGAAGCGATTAATTTTGTGTTTGTAGAATTTCTTCCTTTCTGACTCCATGTTCTTTAACTTTACTGCAATGGAAATTTAAAATGTAATATTCATGGTACAATCAATCAATATGTACTGAACATTCTACATATACCTACTGCTTTAGTTCTAATTTTCTCGCGGTTTCATGAACATCCATACATCTATACAAACTTCCGTATTCATAAAAATATTAGTAGGATAAATATTTTATATTACTTGGTTTTGTAACATTTTTTTTAAATAAAAAGTGACAAGACGAGCAGGATATGTGCCAGATGGTATGCAACATGACTGCCACATAACAGCACAGTGATACGCAGCTATTGGAACATGAAGAGTCCAACTCATTACCTAGCACTGTACTGCGCTCGTCACCCAGAGATCTAAGATGTTATATCTCAAAGCCCTGTAATTTCTCTGGAAACATTGCCCTTCAAAGCGGAACACAGTATTTTTTTGCACATTACTGTTTGATGGTAGAATAACTGGCAAAGACTTCCCTAGGCGGACTCTGCCAAGAATCCTACCACTACATAACTAAAACCATAATATTTATTTAATTTACTGCACAACATATTGTAATATTCACTGATTTTATGACTTAGAGTCTTAAGATAAACACGACATTCGAAACAATTAATTATAACAAATATTAATATTTTATTGTTTGCAAACATGGACATAAATAAATGACTTACCTTTTATTTATTTCACCTGATTAGATTCCAAATAGATTTTAGGTAACTATAAATTGGCGGGACTGCGCGTCACGTCACTCCTCCGAGCGGTTTGAAGTTCGACTGAAGCTCCACCCCGCTACGGTTCGCCTTGTCGATCACAATGTTCAAATCCCAGTATTCAAAATAAATACTGTATTAAGTGACATTAATTAATTGGGTCATATAAAAATCGTATGCTTCAAAGATGGATCTTTATTTTTTTTGAATACAGGAAAATTGATTCAAATTCGTGATTTTGTTATAACTTTTGTTTTAAAAGCCATCCGTTTTAAAAAATGTTTAGACAAAAGTGTTGAAACGACTACGCCAAATGTTTTAAAGGTAAATCTATTTGCTTGTAGTAACATACTGAGTAAAAAATAGAAAGAGGCAAAAGAGCTTAACCGACACCCCATGTCGTATTTCGTGGAGGGACAAATGTTTTAAGCGACATCACTCTATCTAAAGTTGCAAAGCAAAATGACTTACGTTACATCCCAATGAAAAATAGGCACAGGAAAAAAGATTTAACTCTCATTAACCTATTTATTCAAAAAAGGCAAATAGCTTTATGTCCATTATATTTATATAAAAGTATGGTTCAAAGACAGTGCTTGGAAAAAAATTGGAAACTAGGGTCGTATCACACACAGCCAATGGCAAACGAGCCCTAAAATTACATTGTTTGAAACGCCAAAAAAGTGCTCATATTAAAACGAAACTGGGCTCAAATGACGCAGAAAAAATAGCTGATTCCGAATATGTATATAAGTCAATATCTCATAAAATGTCGCTTGAGTCAAATAGCCTTTCACCCCTCGATATTATATATCTACTTAATGACAGCCGATTGTTGTAGTGTGGTATGAAACTGGTTCTATGGTCCTTAAAGGTTTTAATCAAAAATTGTTTCTAGCTCTTCCGTGTGGTGGTGTCCAGGCTGCAAATAGCCGTAATTAATGACTGCCAACCTTCGGAAGGAGACGGCACCATAAGAAGAAGATTGTTTCTGGTTATTGGGAGTGATGAAACACTCTAGATATTATATTATATTATATTATTATATTGATGTTTTGTCAGAGTCACCTTAAAAATCTTATTTTTGGGTCTGAAGCAGTTTTGCATCTCTCTGCCACGCGATGGACCCGGCTCCCGCACGGTGAATCCATGGAATGCTAAGAAGTTCGTCTCTCTATACCCATCATCTATCAAAATCAGTGGCATTTTTCATTTTGACAAATGTTTCAAAAGGCATCATATTAATGATATGCCCTAAACTTTTGTTGATACTAGTAACAATTTGCTAATTACTTATAGACTGAAATAGGACAAACATATTCCGATAACAACACCATTTAACCAGTTTTAGTTTCAAATTGTTGTGCTGATGTGGCCACCAATATGTTCAAGCAAAACACCATGACTGATGATAACTAGATGAACCTAATCAAAGCCCCCGTCTAAATAATGATTACTTCTTAATATTATACTTTCGTTCGTAAAACTTTATTGGAAATATATCCTAAAACAGACAAAAATTGTACAGATATTTGTTGAAAAAATTGGTCACTTATGAACTAACCTTTTTTTTGTGATTTCTTGGGAGCCGGCTTCGAAACATCCTCATCCTCAGAATGATGAACTTTTGACACTTCCTCCTCACTATCGCTCCAGTCGCCAGCATTTCCTTTTACCTTCTTTTTACCCTTTCCTTTGCCCTTTGAGGTTATGTCATGATCAGCTACTTTCTTTTCTTCAATATCGTCGTCAAAATCTTGATTCTTCTTGTTTCCTTTTCTTTTAGACATTTTGAACTCTTGTTTGATTCAATAAATATTTACAACGAAAGTAATGAAATAAAAATAGATTTGCCAGATCCTTTTTGAAGTAAGGGATTTTATAATTTTAATTTGACATCATATTGACTTATTGACTCATTGACATTTGACAATTTGACCAGGGTGTTGCCAGCTTGCCAGCGGGTACAAACTAAGTAGAGAGATACCCATACCCAGCGAGGTACTATAAAAACCAAGAACCAAAGAATGTAAATTACTACGTGAAGAATGCGAAGAACATACAAAATAATATGAGCATTAGGGAAGTTACATTTTTTTTGTTTTATTTTTAAAATATCAGACTTATGCTACAATAAAACCTAGTGTTCTTTTTGTCAATATATCTCAACGTGATCTCAACAAATAACGAAGTTATGAAGCTCCTTCCCATTTTAATATATATATCGCGCGGCCAGCCAAACACCGCGATGACGTCACAAGGCACGATCGGTTAACGAACGACGTAGTGCCTGGGCGGCTGTTGGCTAAACACAACAGCAGGTTCAATAAAATAAAACTACAATACGTTATAAGTTATAAGTACTGCATCGTGCCTAAATGTACATGAAAAATGGCGACAACGTCCGATAACTATTATTTTACGTCGTCAAAACTACGAGATACATAAGTGGTCGGAAACATCAGGAAATAGGTACGATACTCATACGAAGTGTTTATGTGAATCTACCGATAGAAATAATATATTAATATGGTGAAAATGTTATTATATTCCGTGTCTATTTACGTTTGTTTTGTTTATTTGTTTGATTTTACTGCTTGACCCGTGTTACGCTAGGCTAACACATAGTTAAACAATGCTAGTATAGTGGAGTGTATGGCTCGGGAACTTCCACGTGGTGCACCCTGGGCATCACACAACAACTTGCCTCGGTGGCATCTTGTTTGTGTGATGGCGAATCCCGGCCGGGACTGGGAACTTCTACACGCGCTCCTCACCGACATATGCCTAGAATCTTTCGAGGGCATCCACCAACCCGCACTGGGCCCGCATGCTGGATTAAGACCTAGACTTTCTATGTGAGAGAAGACCCCAAGTCCCAACTGTAGGAAAATTCAGTGGGCTGTATGAGAGTGTTAAAAGGTCATCCACCAACCCGCACTGGGCCCGCATGCTGGATTAAGACCTAGACTCTCTATGTGAGAGAAGGCCCCAAGTCCCAACTGTAGTAAAATTTTGTGGGCTGCATGAGAGTGTTACGGCTAGTCGGGAAAACGGCAACTACTGATTTGGAGCCCCTCGTTCGAATCCAACGCGCACCACTGTCTTTACGGAGTCATGGGCGTAATGACGTTAATTTAGAAACGGTGAAGGAAAACATCGTGAGGAAACCGGCAAGTTCAAATTTTTTTTAGATCATTCGTCATCCACCAGCCTTCAGTGGGCCAGCGTGGTATGTTATGATGGCCTTGACATTCTGCTTGCGAGAGAAGGCCCCGCGTTCCAGCTGTGGGAACATTTATAGCCCAGTCATCTAAGACATTCTAGGTCGCAAATAATAGCCAGGTTCTGATTTTTTGGGATGTTGTTCGGATAGATACCAGTAGTGTAAAACCAAATTTGCAACCTCGAAAGACCTCTCCTGACTTCGTGGTGCTCAAGAAACCTCTCAATTTTCGGACTTTTTTCTGTTGTTGGTTTACAACTTCTAAAATATGCGTTTAACAGCAAAGTCACGTGTGACACTTTTAAAGAAAACAAAATAAGCAACAACGTGAGCGCATCTCCAGGTTTGATTAACGAATCTCAAGATATAGCACTACAAAAGTAGGGTTTTTCCCCAAAAAGTAATAATTTTGTAGTTAGCTTGAATTTCGAACAAAATATTCTCTAAAATACTCATTTTACGAGGAAAGTTATCAAAAGTTAAGTTAAATTTATCTTTAATTCCAGCGTAAAATAAACTCCATAGAATCAATAGTTCTCACGTTGTCAGGTAAATAAGGAAATCAGTTTTTTCTTCAATTGAAGTTTGTAGTATAAATAATACCTTTTTTAAAGAGTTGACTCAGCAAAATCTTAAAACTATAATATGTGATTTCTAGCAGTGAACGTTGCGAAGCGATGAAGAGACCTCAGCTAAAACCTACGACAGAAACACGCAATTTACCTACTATTTATTAATAAATTATAACAAAAGGGTAGGTAGGAATGTTGTGATGGACAGCGATTAAAAAGCGTCGGAACGCTTCTGAACCACTGCCCGTCGTTTGGAGTAAATTCACGAAAGAATGGACTGTAACTTATTGATATCGTGTTTTATGTTGTGTTCGTGCGCTAGCTAGGGGGCACGTGGCGAGTATTGAAACACCGTGTGATCTAAATCGGTTTATTTACGTACCTTATGCTAGATAACACACACGTTAATAGGCGGCTACACAACCACGTGGCGGCGCGTCCCGCGCTCACGATCGCGCGTCCGTTCCCGACGAGAGTCGCGGCAAAACGGGCAAAACAGACCGACTGCCTTCCACCGGCGGGCCGAGACATGTCAAGTCTCGTGCGACGCCTGCGGTTTTAAAATACCGTAGATGATTTTATCCGCGTTGCTGGGCCTGTCGGACGGGTGGTTCACATTTCTCCCGCCGCGATTTATCGTACTCTAATCGCGTGAAGCACCCGTCGACGCCCCCAAGATTAGCATAATCTCTTAAGGAAGCAAGAAGAGCGGAGCTCGGAGAAGACCCTGGCCTGCTTGCACTGATCACACACATTATTTAACTGATCAGTATACTAGCTTCGCTCATTACGAACAGTTCCGGCTTACATATAAGAATGATTTACATGCCGAACTTTACAATATTTTAAACAAACGAGGATCACTATCCGGTACGCCGTCCGTCTGATAGGGGGTATCGCCATTTGCGCAACAGATACCGTCCATATTATACAATCTATTAGTAATATAACATGAAGCTAAACTTAAGCGTTACACCTTATAGTTATGAGCACGAGAGACAAGATCTGCCCGCCTTCCCTTTGCTGACGGACACGCTGTCATGGCGTTCTCTTTGCTAGATTTTGTCTCTGCACCTCACAATATAATCTGCAAAGCAGATGAGACTAGCGTCTCTGCCCTTAAGCCAATGAAATACAATATATATTTGTTATTTATCATAAACATATCATAAACATCATCATATCTACGGTAGTGGCCGCCGAGACATTCTGCCATAACTTTAGTTCTCTCCCGAACAATGCCTCGGCGTCACGCCAATTTTACAAATCTGCGAAACAGATGAGTGAGACTAGCGTCTCTGTCCTTAGGACTGTTAAATACAATATATAGTTGTTATTTTAAACTATGATAGACTCTACGGTAGTGCCGCCGAGACATTCTGCCATAACTTTAGTTCTCTCCCGAACAATAACTCGGCGTCACGCCAAATTGACAACAATTTATAGTCATCTCCTCACATACATAACCAATGCCAGATCTTGGTTTTACAACAAAGGATTATACATAACAAAGTCAGATCTTGGTTTTACAACAAAGAATTACAATTACTCAGAATTAAGGCAGCGTTAGGCGTCAGGACACAATAGCCCACTTCTTCCCCACAATGCCTTGACATAACGCTACAGCAATATAATTTTTAAAATAGTTAAACAATGTAGGCTACTAATGCAAATTATCTTACTTTATCTCAACTACGTCTATTGGCAATACGACCAGTCGTTTTGTAGGTCTTCTCAATACCATGCCATTCTTGGTAATTACGTCCACCACCCGAACCACGCCATCTGCGCCAGGATATACGCGCTGTACTCTCCCTCTCGGCCATACGTTCCTCGGTTGGTTTGAGTCCACTATCAGGACTACATCTCCCTCCTTTAGCGGGTCACCCCGACCACGAGGCTCCCGCCGGTGTTGTAATATGGGAAGAACTTCGCGCACATCAGAACATCGTTGCCAGAAAAGGTCGGCGAGTCGTTGGGAAGCTCTCCAATGCGATCGTCCTAGTTCGTCCACTTTGGTAAAGGTTCCCGGGAGAGGCACCTTCGACAGTCCTAGCAGGAAATGGTTTGGTGTTAAGGCCTCCTCATCTTCCACGGAGACCGATACATGAGTCAGCGGGCGCGAATTTACCGTGTGCTCAATCTCGTCGGTGAAGCATTCCACCCCGCTTTGGTGAAGCTGGCGATGAACCCAGTTCATGTACAGGTGGCAGTATCGATGTTTCCCGTCCATGACGGTCGGACTGACCATCTCCCTTTCTAAGCCAGACGCCGCCGCGATGCGCGGTCGCATTCGCAGCATGTCGTCCTCGATGTTCAATGACAGCTGACGCAGGCGACTGTGTGCCGCGGGCGCCCTACCTTGGTTTATGTCTTCTAATTCCTCCGCACAGCTTTCTTCTTGAGTGGCGCGCACCCACAGGTACTCTGCGCGCCGTGTATATTCCGTTTTCCAACGGGCGATAACGGGTTGTCGCTGCGGAGCTACCGGTTTGTTTGAGAGTTTTCCCCTGTTGTTCGTATGGCATACGTGAGCCTATCGGCTTCCACGTAGGATCGTCCGCAGGATTGCGTCGAGTGTGTTTCTTTGTAACTTCAATAGTCCTCGCTGTCCTCGCTCGGCATAAATCTATAAACCGCAGTGCTTTGGCCGTGGCGCGTATCAATCTCAACCAGGATGAAAATCTTGTTATGTCGGGTAACGCATGCGTCAAACTCAGACGCGTGGTCCTGGTGGCGGCGTGTGTTCGTTCTTCTCCAGTTGGGGCTTCGGGTGGCGGTTCCTCTTCAATCGGTCATGCTGCCTCGGTCTCGTATAAGAAGCTCGGGCCGCGGAACCAACGATGCGTCGCTCCGAAGTCAGGTGACGCATCCCGCGTACAATCGTCGCTAACGTTAAGTGCTGACGGGCACCATCTCCACTCAGCTACTGATGTTGTCTCCTCCAGTTCAGCGATGCGATATGCGACGAATGGTTTGAATGACGCCGCGCCCGCACGCAGCCATGAGAACACGGTGCGGGAGTCGCACCAGAAAATGGGCCGGTCGGGCCGCCTGTCGTGCTCTTCCCCGATGAACCGCGCCAACCGGCTCCCCACGACCGCCGCCTGTAATTCAAGTCTAGGTATAGACGTGACCTTTAGGGACGCTACGCGTCCTTTCGCTGCCGCGAGTGACTCAGTGATGTGGCCGTTATTACTCTGTAAACGCCAATAGATGCATGTGGCGTAGGCCGAGTCACTCGCGTCAACGAATGTATGCAATTCTAACACTGCCGCGCAGTGAAAGCCAGAATGGCACCCGGGGATCTCACACGGCTTAGCCTTCCAGTTATGTCTCCACCTCCTCACACGCAGACACCTGAAACAATTTATACTTGCGAGCTTTATCCCATCTTTCTGATGAAGACATATTTTTAAATTGCTTGCATACATGCACACAAGTTCCCTCACACACACAGCATCGGCCTTCAATCGCTGCGTACTATGACCGCTGTTTGTTTTCATAACTACGACGCGGTTTGTCGTCTATGACCTCTGCCTTCGCATGTCTCGCGTTAAGTTCTGCGTCTCTATCTAAAAACTTGCCTAGTAATAAGAGAGCTGGTTCCCCGTTGAACCTTTCACTCTCATAATCATACCATCTACTCTTTATTATTGGAGTGAGCTTCTCCACGATGATGTTAACCATATCTGGACTATGTAGGTAGTGCGGTTTATTTAACGCTTGAACAACTAAAATTACATTATTTACTTTACACGCGAACATACACACGTCCCTAGGCGTGTCTGTCAGTTTGGGAAGGCTCCGTAACCTATCGAGCTCTTGCACTATTAGCGCTTCGGGCCTACCAAACCGATGTTCTAATCTACTTATAATTTGTTCAGCTGTTGATCCTAAGAACAAGCATTTCACCGCCTCCATTGCCTTTGAGGCATTTCCTCAATCTAGCTCTGTTTTCCGATTCCATATAGCTAGACGCAGACTTGTAATACGCCGATTTGAAATGCAACCAGTCCTCCGACGAGCCGTTAAATGTAGGTAAATCAAACTGGTACCTTTTTGCCGCGGAGCAATTTCCGCGCGCTACTTCCTATAACACCGACGCCAGGGTAGCGATTCTGAAACCATTCGGTTGCATCCGACACGGAATCTCATCTCTCGGTCTTTGTCTTATCTGTTTAGCATGACAAAGACCAAGAGATGAGATTCCGTGTCGGATGCAACCGAATGGTTTCAGAATCGCTACGCAGGTCTCTCAAGGTCTGCTCAGGGCCGCTCCGGTGCTGCCCCTCGCCGCCGCCTGCCGGTGGCTCCGCTGCCGCAGCGCGCTCACCATCAGCCGCCCGATGTGCTGATCCCACGTTCGCCGGCGACTCCAACGCTGGCATGTTGTCACTCAGTGAACGGCTTTGTGTGTACGTCCCTGACACACTCCGTCCGACGAGGCAGCCCGGCGCGTACGCCTCTGACGCACCTAGGCTTGTTGCTTGGGCCGGTGCGTACCTCCCTGACGCTCCCGGCCGCCGGTAGTGGCCCGGCGCGTGCGTCTCTGACGCGCGCGGGCTTTCTTCTTGGGCCGGTGCGTACGTCTCTGACGCTCCCGGCCCTTTAAATAGCACGTTGTATTGTCTCAACGCGAGCTCTAACTCCGCCTTCGCGAGCAAAATTTTGACACAATATTATTCTTTAGTAAGATCTGAAGCTTTAATATGTTATGTTAAGTTATAAGAAAACAACAAATGTTAAGCTCTGACAAAATATTATATAAGGTTTTAATCAATTGCATGACTGATCATTGAAATTGGCGCCCATTTACATCTCACTTATTTTGTTGCTGAAGTCAACAATCAAACCATAAATTATAGTATTGAACATGGCTCGCATTTTACATTTATGTTTTTGATGGGATATCATTATTTTTTGTACTGGAATGGTTAGTTATCATACTAAAATGAATGTATAGATATTTAGGTGTCTGTTGCTCAATCACGTCGGATCAACTATATGATGAAGTTTCAGTTAGAATACAGTCAGAAATAGTAAGTACATACATAAGCAGCTCGCTAAATGTTCCCCTTACTGAAACACGACGCCTCTTCTCACAAAGATTATAGATTTTAGTAGTGGTAGGAAGGTAGGTACCTGGGGAAGTACCACACCTTTGCCAGTTATTCTACCGCCAAGCAGTAATGCGCAAATATTACTGTGTTCCGGTTGAAGGGCAATGTTGCCAGAGAAATTACAGGGCTTAGAGACATAACATCTTAGATCTCTGGGTGACGAGCGCAGTGCAGTACTAGGTAATGATTTGGATTCTTCATGTGCCAATAACTGCGTGTCACTGTGCTGTTATGTGGCAGGCATGTTGCTTACGCACATGTTCTGCTCGTCTCATCACTCTTTATTTAAAAATATTTAAAAAAAATTGGCAGTCATAGGAACTGCCGATAGAAGTGAAAACTTGCTGTTGCCCTGGTACTGGTACCTAGGGGCAAACGCAACTCTTTTATATTTTATATTTCTGTTGTCCTGGTATCTGGAGATAAATGCTGGGCTGTTGGAGGTAGGTAATCGAAACTCTTTACTGTTTCTGTTACCCTGGTACCTACCTGGCCGTTTTTACCGAGTTTACCCGAAGATTTCATATCCGATCCGATCCGATCCATTATCATATCCAAGCGTGACGATTGATGAATCCATTTCACAGCCCACGAAAATTCTGTCTATAGCGCGCCTAAAGAAGTTTTCACTTCAAAAAGATAGAATCAAGGCCAATTCCAGCACATTGGCACAACTGGTCTAAAGTGGGCTGGTAGATGACACAAGACCTTAAAAGATTATGGGTACATGCCGGTTTTCTTGCTATATTTTACTTCACCTTATTTTAAGTTACCGGCATCACGCACGTGATTCCGAAAAAAACAGTGGTGCACATGTGGGATTCAAACCAAAGGCTCCGGATTCCAAGTCACCATTCTCCCGACTAGACCGTTATTGCTGGAAAATAACGGGAACAGGCACTACGCAAGTAAAATCACGGAGCCCTGTAGTAAGTAATATGATCTTACACTTTCGATTTTACGGCTGATTTACATAGATAGTTACGCCCGGTCTAACCAGGCGAATGGCGACTGCCGATTCGGAGCCCAGGTTCAGATCCCAAGTGCACCACTCTCTTTTCGAAGTCATGTGCGTAATGCCACTAACTTAAAAACGGTGAAGGAAAACACCGTGAGGAACCCGAAATGAACCTATTATCTTTCGAAGTCATGTATCGTCCACCGACCCGCAGTGGCCAACGTCGAGAATTAAGACCAGCAGGACGTCTACTCTAATTCAACGAAAACGTAATTTCGCAATAAACTCGCGATTTTCGAATTCCGATTCTACTTCGATCCGTCCTTTTGTCCGTTTAAATGTTCTAAGCCTACTCTAATTAGAGTATGCTTAGAACATTTAAATGTCAAACAATGTTGTGTCGGACGAAACGAAGTAACACGAGAGTAGGAAAGTCGCGAGTTTTTTTTCGAAAAATTTCGTTTTCGTAGAAACAGAGTAGACGTCCTTGACTCTCGAGAGAAGGGACCGAGTCCCAACTGCGGGAACATTAAAATTTAGTGGGTTCCTTTTTCTATGCTTACTTACACTGTTGATGAACGATTAATATTGAAATAATAAAATTAATCGCATTTAAGAACTTCACAATTATCAGTACTAAAACTCATAATATGAATATTTTTTTAAACAGTATAGTGACGAGACAAACAGGACATCTGCCTGATGATAAGCAACATATCCGCCACTTAACAGCACAGTGACTAGCTGCTATTGGAACACGAAGAGTGCAAATCATTACCAATCACTTCACTACGCTCGTTACCCAGAGATCTAATACATTATATTATGTCTAAGCCCTCCAATTTTTCTGGAATCATTGCCCTTCAAACCGGAAGACAATAATGTTTGCACATTACTACTTGGCGGTAGAATAACTGGCAAAAGTGTGGTACATCCCCAGGCGGACTCTGCTAAGAGACCTACCACTACCAACGTTAAATGTTTGAAACGAAAAAAACTATTTGTTGTACCACAACAATGAGTTACATATTTATCCATCTTTCTAAATAGATAGAGATTTAACCGAGTACATATTTTAAAATCTACTATAAGCCGTCAGCCCTCAATTATGATTGCTATTTTCTTTTTAAAGGCACTGTAAGTCCACATTAAAATGGGAACACATTTTTTTTAATTATTAAAATTTACCGGTTTCTGACTTTTTCCTTTGTGTGCACCCAATTACCTATGATGCCAAACTTGAACTTTATATATCATCTGGAACTGGATATAGTCTTTTATCTCTATAGCTTAATTAGTGATAAAAATGACGATTTTAGGACGTTATATCTAAATAACCGTTTGCGGTATGTTTATGAAATTTGGAGCACATATTGATATCGTGCAAGTCTCAATGTGTCAGCAATTTCACAAGTTTATGTGCAATAATCTTTAAGTTATGAGGAGGACAAAAGTAGCTCCAAATGGTTCGTGTAATAGGACACATGTAGCGGGTAGCCAATTTGCTTGGCTGAACTTGGCTGGTCACACTGCCGTGTGTTTAGATATATTTGATTATAAATTACTTTTTAGTTGCTTTTTAGAGTATTAGCGCCCCTAAATTGACAGAATAATGATGTACTTACTGAAAATATAATATACAATCTCTTTTTCACTTTTTTGTTGGAATATTTGCAGGAAATACGATGCAAAACATCATTTTAAAGAAGTACCTACGCAATGCGGCTTTGCAGTCGGTACGGTGCTAAAGTGCTAAGCCATACAACGACTGACGTAAAATTGCCTGCGTCTGGCGTTTTGTCTTGTGGAGTGGACCCTTTTGCAACGCTGACTTGAAATCCTTCGTTTCAATATCGTTGCAAAAAGGTTACTCTTTTTATATTTCAGGTAATTTTGGACATTTTGACAAGACCTGACTGGCAGCACTGGAACTGGATCTGTCAGATATGTGAATGTGAATTGTGATTTGTGAAATGACAATTTTGTTCGTCTACACTGCACTGTGCAATTGTATAATTTAAATTTTATATGAAAAACACATATATTGGCAAGGTTTCGGTCGAATGTTATGTTTTTTTCTGAGTATAAGCCGTTTTAAGTTATAGTTTAATATAATATTGTAACCAGTGTAAACTTATTTAGAAAAGTATTCAGCTGTTAGCTGGGTGGGTTCTGTGACCCGGAAAACTGCAGTTGTACAGAGGACACAAACATATACAGGTACTTTACCTAGGTACATAAGGGGTTGTTCTAGTTGATATTATTTAGCCTTTTAGCTTAGTTACGTGTTCAAATTAGAAATCCTTCAATACACATTAGCGGTGCAGCTAACTGCATAGGAACTTTGTTCACAGTAACAACAGACAAGTTCAACAGAATCTTATTGTAATGGCTACTTATAAAAATGTAATGTATATTTTAACCCTGTTTATTAATAATTAGGGAAAAATAAAGATATCCTGTTTAAGTTTCGAAAAGTACCTTTGTTTATCAAAAGTGTTAAAAAAATATTATAAGTATGTATTTTATCAAATAGGTAGAATCCATTTTAGATTTTGATGCCAAGTTTCTTGATTATTATACATTTAGCTTTAATTTAAAAATACATAGTTGAAACTATTTTTGTGGAGTTACAAGTATGATTAACTCGAAAATATTTTCTTGTTTCAGAGGAAGATTATAAACAAACAAATTTTTGACACCACACACAGATTCTATGGTTGTTGAGAGGTGGGAAGGGAAGTATGCTAATTAGAGTAAAACTAGAAAAAAGATCAATTACTTAATACAACACAAAAGCTATTATTCTATCTCCATTATGGACTTCCAGTTAATTATAAAAATAGAACCAGACACAGACGATGAGAGCTTGCCAACTCAAGACATGGACCCTAATACAGCCAATCAGAACCCAAAAATTCCATCTATGGATCCAGACAGTATGAATCGGCAATCTCCATATATGGACACTAATATAGCCAGTGAGAATCAAAAATATGGAACTATGGACCCTAACAAAGACAGCATGAAACTGGAAACTACAAATATAGACCCTAACAAAGACAGTATGATACTGGAAACTCCAAATATAGACCCTAACGCAGACAGTATGAAACTGGAAACTCCAAATATAGACCCTAACGCCGACAGTATGAAACTGGAAACTCCAAATATAGACCCTAACACAGACAGTATGAAACTGGAAACTCCAAATATAGACCCTAACACAAACAGTATGAAACTGGAAACTCCAAATATAGACCCTAACATAGACACTATGAAACTGGAAACTCCAAATAAAGACCCTAATACAGCCAGTCAGAGTCAAGAATCTCCTGTCATTGAGCACCAATGCCCATTCTGTAATTACAAAACATCCAAAGTAGGTCACATAAAGCAGCACATACGAAAGCACACTGGTGAAAAACCCTATCACTGTGATATTTGTGATTACAAGTCAGCGCAACCGGGAAACTTGAAGCAGCACAAATTATTGCATACCGGTATCAAACCATTTCAGTGTGACATTTGCGACTACAGAGCGACAAAAGCAGGTCATATAAAACGTCACAAATTAATTCATACAGGAGAGAGACCTTTTGCATGTGACATATGTGACTACAGATCAGTTCAAGCTGGTCATTTGAAACTACATATTCGAACTCACACAGGAGAAAAGAAATTTAAATGTAACCAATGCGAGTATAGATCAATAAATGCAGATGCACTAAAACGACACATTCAGTTACATTCAGGTGAGAAGCCTTTCGCATGTGACATATGTAATTACAAAACTGCTCGAGCAAGTCATTTAAAACAACACCTTTTGAGACACACCGGAGAAAAGCCTTTTAAATGTGATATGTGTCCATACAAATCTGCTCACGCTAAGTGTCTCAAAAAACACATTCAGACACATCCTGAACCGATTGTCTATAAATGTGATAACTGTTTTTATATGTGTCTCCGTAAAAAAGAGATGAGGTTCCATATCACTCAGAAACAATGCATAAATCTCGGAATGAAATATGGTTCTATAGCAGCAATGATGATTCAGAAAAAAGAGGAAAAAGCTTGACTTTCTAGCAGTGCAAAGCTATGGATATGGCAGTAGCTGGCATGATTGTTTCCTAAAAAGAATATCTTTACTGACTCAAAGATGAACCACTCAAACCACTTGTTTCAGAGTAGGATAATAGAAATTGAATTATCGGTATTTTGTGTCATCCAGTGCTTTATTGGCTATTATACTAATAAAATTGGATTAAAAGGGTGATGGCATAATTTGTTGATATTGCTGCTAGCTTCAAAAGAAGACTGGAATTATTTCTGTGTATAGTAAAATTTCCTAAAATTATTTGTACGACTCCAGTATTGTGAAATAGCCTCTAGCAGCTACTCTTCACATAGTAAACTATAATGTGTAGTGAGATTGTTTATAAAAACAGGGCTGAGTCATTTCAATATCTGTGTACATAATAATAAAAAACTCATCAACACAAGAAACTTCCATTGCATTAAAGCAAATTTTAGCAATAAATACTTATTGGCTCTTTGTAGGGTACTAAGTTTGTTTATATTATTAATATTAATGCTTTATGAGTATATTGATGCTTACCTCCACCTGTATTGTGTTATTATTTTGAGTCATAATGCTAGATCCCAAAGTGTATAAAAACCTACTGACCATATTTATTATAGATACCATAAACTCAGGCATATCTTTTTTCCCGCTAAAATGTGGCTTATCACGCTAACTCCAACTTTTCGGAATCAGCCTGTATGGTCCTTGGACCTTTCATGACTAACCATTATTCTGACTTTAAAATTACAATGGCTATCTTGCGTGTAAGTGTGGAGTGAAAGCTTAATTAGCTGGAAAAAAGCTAAGTTCCCAGTAAGGTCCGGCAGTGTTTCACACCAAATCCGCTTCTTGCTGTATATCGAGGACAAGTTCATGTGTGGAATACTGCTGCCACGTATGGGGCGGATCGGAGAGGTAGTAGCTAGAAGCTCTTGACTCTGTAGACCTATGTGCTGTTCGGCTATATAGGTGACAGTGAGTCAGTGGCAAAAAAGGTGCCCAGCCCAGAACGTCGTCGAAAAGCGTCTAGTCTATCAGTTTTTTACAGATTGCATTTCAGAGAGAGTACACTCTCTAAAATGCAATCTGTAAATAGAGGGTTTACATGACCTTATTTTGCCTTCCCTTTCCACTGAAGGATGAATATTTTCAAAATTCGAACTGAACAGTTTGAATCCACTTACCGTCATAGGTACCATACTTCTTTGGAGTTGCTAAAGTGCTTGTTGAAATACTTGCTGGCCTCAATTGTTCCCTAGATACAATTTAGAACTTCTTAAGATTAAAGTGAATAGGTATTTTCTAGGTCAGCGTGCGTCATTTTCGACCTCACCGACACACATTTACTCTTACTATCAGGCGAGGCGGTGGTCAAAAGCGGACCTATGCGTAGTAAAAAAAAAATTGGCAGTTATAGGAACTGCCGATAGAAGTGAAAACTTAAAACTCAGAATTCGATAGCTTACTTTGGAAACTACGCGGGTGTAACCGGAGGGCGTGGCCTGGCCATCTAAAAATGCGTCAGGATTTCTCATTGGCTCACAGATTTCTAGATGGCCAGGCCACGCCCTTGCAGCATTTCCCATTGGCTGGCGCATTTCTAGATGGCCAATGACCATGGTCCCGAGTTTACCCGAAGATTATGATAAGAAATCTTCGGGTAAACTCGGGACGAGAGAACCCGAGCGTGACGCTAGAATTCAATTCCCACCCCACGAAAAATCTGTTTAGGCACGCCAAAAAAAGTTTTCACTTCAAAAAATGTATTATGTCCAAGACCGCACGGTAGAACTTGATTATGTATCTGACTTTTGTATTATGTATCGTATTAGTAGATAAATGAGAAACGCGTATTTATTATTATACATGATTTACAAATCATTAGTAAACAGCGACACGGTAATGAAAAGCAGCTGACTATCTTTCTCGGCCGGGCACACTCGCACTCGGCGGACCCGAGCTCACACCTCGCAACGTGACGAATCAGCCCCACTAGCTGGGGGATACGGGATACTAAACTTGTAGGTAGTTGTGGTAATACAATATACCACAGGCCATTCAAAAAGTTTTGCAAAAATATTTTTTTATGAATAAGACACTGGCCACATTTTTGATAATTTTGAAAACTTCTATTAGGTACCTACCTATTTAAAAGTAAAAATACCTCTGTTCGATTTTCAAATTTCCCTCTGCCATTCATACATTCTCTTTGCTGCAATTTTTCGATTTCAAATGTGGCTTAACCCTTAAATGCATGATTTTCTATATTGAATACAAAAAAAATACTTACTTTATACTCACACTAATGGGTACAATAATGGAAAAATTGTGAAAAAATTCAAGATACATATTTTGATGTTTTTTTATTGAAAAAAGGTTGTGTATAAAAAATGAAACAGTATGCATTACTGGGTAAAAAATATAAGCTTTACCCTACGGTGAATGTTGTTTCAATTATTATGAAATCGTACAAAATGATTAATTTTTTTAACGCAAAAACGATGGAGTGTTATAAGTTTGAGATGTATCTCTCTCTCTTCTCTCTGTGTGTCTGCTAGCAGCAGCTACCGAACAAATGAATCGATTTTGATTTGTTTTTTTGGATAGAAAGGTGAATTATATTTGGAAAAGTTATTTGCTTATATATTAGTTTGATAAAGTTCCCTATAAGTTCCCATAAAGTTAAGTTCCCTGCGGTAGCGGGGGGAAGGGATGCAAAAAGATACCTCTAAAGAAAGAAGTAAGGAAACCGTTATGAAGTTAAATACATAATCTTAAAGATACCCAATTAATTGTCCATGTGAGTTAACCGTTCTGATTAGGTCCTGTCACATACTTTTGATCAAACCGGTTCGATTAGGATCTAACACTGAGATTTGACTCCGGGGGCTCCCGCCAGAAGCTCTGCGGTCCTGCGGACCTCCCGTGTGCTTCTGGCTCCCGCACTTTTTATATACGCTCTAGGGGTAGTAGCGACAAGACTAAGTGAAGTCGGGGTGCTCTGAGTCAGATCTAGGTCCTAAGACACCTAACCGGTCCGATGAGTTAAAAAAAGATTTGTGTGAAATTACATAGATAGATAGATAGATAAACTCTTTATTGCACTAAATTAAAAACAAAACTTAAACAGAAACAGAAAACATAACCTAAAAATTTAGAAACAATTGGCGACCTTATCGCTAAAAGCGATCTCTTCCAGGCAACCGTGGTATGGAAAGGGATTTAAAAAAATAAAGGAAGGCGGGAGTTCACAAACAAAGAGTACATTTTGTGTAATACCAATTAATACTATTCGTTGACAACCATAATCATAAACATACATTCTAATAATTATACATTCTAATACATAAATAACATTATATGATATACTAATACATACACAATACCAATGAATAAAAGAGTAACAAGAGTATTTTCATTGAAAAGCAGCAGTGACTCACAGAGCGACTTCAGCTCCTTGACTTGGTCAAATAAAGGCTTTTCACATGTTCTTTGAATACAGCAAGCGAAGGAGCTTCCCTGATTTCCACAGGCAAGGAGTTCCACAATTGTACTGCTTGGAATGCAAAAGATTTGCCAAAAAACTTTTCACAGCGCACAGAGGGTGCCAGAAGTACCAAGTTATATGTAGGCCTCAGAGTACGTGTCTGAGAGCTGCTCCAAAAGGTGAAACAATCTTTTAAGTGTTTTTATTTTTAAGTTGAATATAAATTGCATTGTTTGTCAAACAACACTTTGTAAAATAAAAATGTGTCAAGTGTTGGTTTTTTAAACATTTGTTAATTAACTAAAATATTCAAAGAATCGATTGTTAAATAATACGTTATAGAATGAAAGTTTGTCAAATAAATACTTTGAGATAATTATACCCAATTTGTTAAATATGTTTTGTGTAATAATCATTTGACGACCCGTGTGCCCGTGCGTTTGTCGAACGTTGGTTATCAGGTGTAGATTTGTTAAAAAAAAGTTTTTCAAAAGAACGGATACCCATAAATACAGTATTTTTTGTGATACTTGGAACACCCTACGAATGATTATATTTAGCTATTGTGAAAATCTTACCGACCAGTGGGATAAGAATGAGAGGACCGAAAGATCAATTGACGACTATAATTTATTATTTTGAATGTTTTTTGTTTTGTGTTGACTTATTTCGTTATTCTTGACTTGTAATGAAATAATGTTATTGTATCATTTGTATCACTGTCCAAAATGTAATTTTAAAGTTAATTTACATAGTATGAGATAATTGTAACTGGAATTCCGTTTCTATCTCAATAAATAAATAAATAAATAATAAAAATAAATACATTATTATTAAAACTTCGATCAAAGTTACAACGAACTAAAAAAACTATGTGTACTACATATATTATGTTACTTGCTGCAACGGAACCCTTTATGGGCGAGTCCAACTCGCACTTGGCCACTTTATTTTTTTTTTCCTTTACTGCACGCTATTATAGTATTTATTAATTTAAATAAAAAAAGAATTTTAAGCACTTAAGATAGGTATAATAACAGCGAGATCAAAATTAAAATTATGACATTTGAACTCCGAATACCCAAAACGCAAAAATATAAATTGCCGCGAATACCAATGAACCAATCACGAACCAATGAAATTATATTTTATGATTATATGTCAACTGATATCATCAGGGTAGCGATTCTGAAACCATTCGGTTGCATCCGACACGGAATCTCATCTCTCGGTCATTATCTTATCAGTTTAGCATGACAAAGACCGAGAGATGAGATTCCGTGTCGGATGCAACCGAATGGTTTCAGAATGGCTACCCAGATCAGACTGTAAGCTAGTAAGACTCGCCGAACCCGATCTTGCTGTATGAATACAGAGTCTAACAGTCTGACGCTATTACACCACGCTACTTAGACTAAGACTGTCTGAATAACGAGTGGTGTAATAACGCCTGTAGTTGTTTAATTTCGCAAAACTTTCTGAGTATCCCACGTACATTTGATTGTACAGCCTACGGAAAATCCTGTATTTGTGTGTGGTAAACCATGGTAAACATGGTTGCCACAAGCTTTGGTTTAACTCTGAAACTATTGCGGGTTTCGGGATAACTTTAAGGATATAGGAAATTCAGTGTTTTCTATCTTTCGAGACTTTCTTCTAATAGCAGAAACTCGAATGATTATTATTTGTCTGGCTTTGGACTATTATTATTATATTTATGGAACGGTAAAAATAAAAGTAGATTTTTATTTCGGGGTAGCGATTCTGAAACCATTCGGTTGCATCCGACACGGAATCTCATCTCTCGGTCTTTGTCTTATCTGTTTAGCATGACAAAGACCGAGAGATGAGGGTAGCGATTCTGAAACCATTCGGTTGCATCTGACACGGAATCTCATCTCTCGGTCTTTGTCTTATCTGTTTAGCATGACAAAGACCGAGAGATGAGATTCCGTGTCGGATGCAACCGAATGGTTTCAGAATCGCTACCCGGGTCTTTATAACTCACCTAAATTATTAGAATCCAATGTGGTAAAAATTAGTTTAAAAAATCTTGAAAAAATCACATTTAAAAAAAAAACTTGTTTTGTTTTTGTTTTGCGTGGCGGCGTTTGTAAAAAGTAAAGTGAAAGGAGAATTACCACAGGCATTAACTGTTAAAACAAAAGAAGGCTGACATTCTATTTCAACAGAATCAATCTAAAATTAAGAATCTAGCAACATGATAAGTTACACTAATGGAATAGTTATGCTTGTTTTCCTTGGATTTGCTTCTACCGCCTACCATTATCTATCAAAAAAGAGAAGAAATCCTCAAAGCGACGCTGGCCGAAAGGAAATAAACGACGTAATCATGTTTTCAGAAGTTCCACAGTCAGAATTAATACAAAGCAAGTTTTCCCGGTCTCTCATACACCCGAGTATGGATAAGCTTTTGTCTTATTTGAAGTTAGCTCGCTACTCGCTGGATATCTGCATGTACATGGTAACTAACTGTGATATCGCGCATTTGATGCAGAAACTCCACAATAGAGGTGTGAAAATCCGATTTATAGTTGATGCCGACATGGCTTACGCTACCGGTTCAGCAACAAAACGAATAGAGAAATATGGCATCGAATTGCGTTGGATGAAGTCTACAAACCTGATGCATAATAAATTTTGTATTATCGATGGATCTCTAAACATTGTAGATGCTAATATCACACCTTTCATCATGATAGGATCATTAAATTGGACCACACAGGCACTCAAAAGTAATTGGGAAGATGTACTTGTGACATCAAAACCTACAATTGTAAAAGGGCTTAGAGAAGAGTTTGAGAAGCTTTGGATTCAATTTAAACCTATTGACAAATGAGCTAACAAGCCCATATGTACAGCTGTGTATATCATGGAAAAATGAGCTTAGAAGTACTAGAGTATGGACAAATCTAGAAAACACAGGGTACAGGTGGCACAGGGTTTATAGAAGTGATATTTGATAAAACAAAACAATGACACTACTTAAAAATTACCAAGTTTATGTCCCAATGATTAATTTTAATATTTCTGTGAGACTAAGATTGTGACTATGTTAAGGATTAACTGATTAAATGTAAGGTACTTTGATGAAATGAATCCATTAATTTTGGTTTGCCTTCCTTTAGTTTAATTAATTTGTACCTCGCTTCGCTTTCACTGAACAGTTTTGATTGGTTTAGACTGTGATTGCAGAACAATATGTTATAAATTGACTTATAATACAGTTAAAGATTTACTACTAGACTGGTATTACAGTTGTCTAGTATTTTTAGGTACCTAGGAGAACATATTATTTAAGTACCTACATACGGTAGGTAAGTACACCATTATTTACTTATATTTTTGATATCAGGTATTTATAGTTATGTGCTGACCCGTGACCCCCACATAAATTGGGATGAGGGTAGATGAATCATTATTTAAAAAAAACTGGGCAGGACCATAAGACTACAATATAAAAATTTGTGATATATAAAACTTGCCTACTATGGGTATGTAGGTCACTAGAACTATTTTGTGTGTACAAAATGGTTTTCCTAATAAGAACAGTATGCTACTTTGAGGGTTTAAATAGTTGGTCTGAGGAATCCAATGATTGTACTTAGGTATGCTATTAAAAACTTTAATCTTAGTAAAAAATAATTTACAATATTTTTATGTGTATCCTGAAATGACAAAAAAATTATATCCATCCGTATGAAGCTGGGACAGGACACCAGTAAGCTAGTTTAATTAAACTATAAAGTCCAGTTATGGCTAAATGTTAAATATTGTATCTATTCAACAGGTTAAAAAATGAAATGTCAAATCAGTGACAAAACTTAATGTTGCCATAAATTATTTTTTTGCCAAACAAGGCATTTCACACTTCCACAAAGACTATTTATGTATATTCTCATTAGCATCTGCACGTTATTTCGTCCGCGTAGTATAATATAATAATGGCTATTTTCAAAGCCAAAATTCTTTATTGATAAATGTACAATTTACACGGCAATAAATTTGCTTGGGAACTCGGCATTTTCCCGAGGGGTATCCCTTGTTACATAAAAAAATTACAAATTTTTACTTCCCAAATAATAATTAGCAAAATTTAATTTGTTAAATTATTACTTGGCAAATAAACTCCTCACAAATAATTGGATCGCAAAACTAATCTTTTCCAAGTGAATGTTTCAACAATTACTAACTCGCTTACCAACTAGTACTAACTTGTAACCAATTTTAATTTAGTCATAGGTTTCAGTTAGTACAACATAATATACTTATCCGCTTGATACACTTTGGTAACTATATTACACCAAATGACGAAAAAATACAAAATGAACTTTGCGGTCGGGTTTTAGGCGGGAAAAAATTTTTTTCGTGTTTTTATTTCGGAAGCTATATCGATAAATTTTTGTTTAATGGCGTCTACTTGAACTAGTCTTTATTTTGATATATTTTACATTAAAATTAGAGTTCATTTACATAAAAACATCGTAAAATTAAAAAAAAACAATAATTAAATTTTTTGGCGGGAAAATGGTCCCGAAGTATTGAAAAAAATTTAAAAAACAATTTGTGCTATCGAATGCAGTTATTTTTGGTTTTTCTTTTGATCTTAAATTTACGTCCTTCGTTATTTATTAGGAATTCGTTATTAGGAATTCCAATTTCAAGTTGATACAGCTTACTTTACTCATGCTTTTGTGTTTTGAAAACCGTTATCTACTGTTTGTTCTTCTATTGGGTTTTTTATAAAGTTTGTTTAGTATAGTGTTTCATTAGAGTGACCAGTGCGGCAAAAAATTTTTTACGAAAAAATTATGTAAGACTTAAATACATTGTACCCATTGAACTCTTAAACTTAGTTTCATCAAAGATTGTACCTAATATTATTGTCAAGTGTCAAGCATTTGGATTTTAACCTTAGTTTGATTAGGCAACATTTACGTTTACGGACTGGCTGAAAATGAAAACAGAATACCTAATAAACGCTGATTAGTGCTGACAAAGTGTTGATTACGCTGTGCGCTGGGACAGGTAGCAACGTTATCAGCATATCATTATCATTATTACCGCATAGCTCCGATACTCTGCGCACGCAACAAGCGGACGCTCGCTACGCAAAGGTTCAAAGTCAAACTTTGTGAATTAACTTTGGAGAAAGTTTGAGAGGCTCAAAACCACAAAAACTCAAGAGTAATCAACTCAAAAGAAATCAAGAGTATTGTGATATTTTTCAGTAACCATGGTGTCAGGTTTGGTTGCTGGTCGTCTTGCCTTAGTTACTGGTGAGTTAAAAGTGACTATTCCTGAATTTTAGTGTTTGGTAGGTAGTAACTTCATAGATTCTATTACTAAAATACTACCCATATTTATTGTTTCACTTAGTAGTTTAAGGTAAGTACCTATTATATTAAATTTGTTAAAATATACTGAATATATAATAAGGAACTGCATGAATCTAATTATTTTATTGTTTGTTGTGTATGGTTACTTCAAGTTGGTATCTATAGGTATTAGTGACTCCTAAGAAATTAGCTTTTGTTGCTACATTAACTTCCATACCCATAATTAATTATTTATCAGTGGTGGCTTTACCCATTGCGAGGTCCCGACAGCTATTTGCGAGGCCCTTTGACCTTCGTGAAATATATGTGTTGCGAAAATAGGTCTAGTTGTTTGGTTTACGTACCTATTTGTCGTATTTGACTAGAAATGCTAAAGTTATACCACCTACTTCATACATAAAAGTGATAAATGTTACTTTAAAATGTTTACAAAATTAACAAATATGTAGGTACAGCGATGATACATTTTAAAATTGTTGTTTGCGGCTTTTCGTTAGACAAACATCTTGAATTGAAGAATTATCAAAAGAATAGCAAAGCATGAAAGCTGACCTTGTGATATTGAATGCCTCAAAAATGTTTTATTAATTTAAAGTTTTGAAAAACTCTTTTCAGCAGACCCAGCTGTAATAAATAGGTTTAGTGGCAATAACTCTCAGGACTACATATTTCGGTAGTGAACTACCTACATAATGAGTTTTTCTATTGTTTTGAATGAATGAATTAACTAACTTTATTTTTATTTATGAATAAATAATTAATTAAGGAACAAAATCAATAGTTTTAAATAAAAAAGTAAAATATAGGTAGTAGAATTGTTTGGTGTTTTTGTTCAATTTTTTTTAATTTCCTTGGGTTTGAGTGCGAGGCCCCTACAAGAGCGAGGCCCCGGGCGATTGCCCTGTTCGCCACCCCCCTAAGGCTATTTATAATGCTAAGATCTAATGGCCTAGTTTATAATTTCAAGGATAATAATTTATGTTTTGTTTATTTTTGTCTTTTAGATTTAAATTTTCTACATAAATATTAACTTTTTCTAACACACTGGTCAACTAATAAACTAACCTCATTTCAAATTAGGAATAACCATTTAGGCAAATAGTTTTTGTAATTATTTAAATAAATTAAAATATCCCTGTTTACCTCACTATTTAGTCTGTGGTCCCAGTCTTTTTTATAATTTTGTTGTGATTCTTTACCAAGGTTGTCTGGGGAAGTACCACATTTTTGCCAGTTAATCTACTGCCAGACAGGAATGTGCCAAAATTACTGTGATTATAGGTTTGAAGGTCAATGTTGCCAGATAAATTACTGGTTAAAGTTATAAATCATCTTACATCTCTGAAAAGGATGACTAGAATGCAGTGATTTGGATTCTTCATGTTTAAATACCTGTGTAGCACTGCGTTGGTCCTTATTATTTTGTACATGTATTGATTATGATTATTATCTATTATTATCTCATCACTTTTGTTATAAAAAATAAATAAATAACAGACCCCAACATTACATAACTTTTCTTTTTCTAAAAAAACTTCAAATGAATCCGAACTTTATTTCCTCAGGTGCTGGGTCTGGTATTGGCCGGGCTGCGTGCCAGGTCTTGTCGAGAGAAGGTGCCACTGTTATAGCGGCAGATAAAAACTATGATGCAGCTCTAGAGACTATCAAGAAACACACTGCGCTAGCTTCAGGGAGTAATGGCTAGTTCTATTTGATCATTTTCATTTGTGTAATGTACTAACATCTGATTAGAATATCTCTATGTTGCAACATTTTAAAGATATACCTACTTCTTTTCACATGTTAGGGATAAATTATCCTATTAATGTTATAAATGTCAATATATGGATGTTTGTTGCTCAAATCAAGTTGTAATGTCTGAACAGATCAGACTGAAATTTGGACCATATTATAGACTAGCTGAATCGTGCCTGCGTTGGTACGCCATCTATCGAAAAATGGTCGCACCATTTCAAACTTGTTAACAAATTCCGGTTCCCTTAGGTTAGTGACGCAACCTTTAAAAGATAGACACATGCTGTCACGCAACGAAAGCTCTCAAAAAGCAAGGTTTTCCCCCGTTTTTGTTACATTTTTCATTCATGCTCCGCTCCTGTTGATAGTAGCGTAATGTTAAATAGCCTATAGCCTTCCTTGATAAATGGACTATCCATCAGAGGAATAATCTTTCAACTCGGACCAGTAGTTCCCGAGATCTTTGCGTTCAAACAAACAAACTCTGCGGCTTTATAATTTTAGTATATATTATAGTCTAGGCTACTTTTATCCCGGAAAAGTAACGGGAACTACCCGGGTAACACCGCGGGGCGCTGCTAGTGGTAGTATATATTTTTACGAAGCGTGCACAGACCGTCATGAAAAACCAACACCTTAGGTTAGCTTTTAGTAAGTTTGTCAACATTTTAGGAAACATTGTAGGTAACTAACATCAGGTTAATATTTCTTTTGTTGAAAATATTATCTTTTCTATGGTTGAAGTTACGAGTTCTTAGTACGAGGAAAAAAGAGAAGTATAAAAAAAAAATATCTGGCTATGTAGTTAATTTATACGCTGTAGAAGTAGGAGCGAGAGGTATACCAGCAAAATCTCTCTATAACCTGCTTAAAGACCTTGGCTTGTCCGGAAGTGCAGTAAGTTCTATACTAGAACGAGTATCTAAAGCTGCACTAGTAGGATCATATCGGATTTGGCTGGGCAGGGAGAGAAATACGAGTAGTGAAGGTGAGTGTTGACGTACGTCACCAAAAAGGGGCCCCTTTTAAACCTACGCCCGAGTCACAAGTCTTGGGGTCTGTTCGAGATTTCTCTCTCTGCCACACGATGGACCCGGCACCCGCACGGTGAATCCATGGATTGCTAAGAAGTTCGTCTCTTCTTGCGTATATGCGTATTGCGTATATTATTGTAGTGGTAGGTTGGACCTTTGCCAGATATTCTACCGCCAAGCAGTAAAGTGCAAACATTGCTGTGGAACACAGTATTGACACAGTTTGAAGGGCAATGTGTCCAGAGAAATTACAGGGCTTAGAGATATAACATTTTAGATCTCTGGGTGACGAGCGCAGTGCAGTGCTAGGTAATGATTGGAACTATATATATATATATAGTTAGATAGCTGAGTGTCACTGTTCTGTTATGTGGCAGGCATGTTGCTTACCATCAGGCACATGTCCAGCTCGTCCCGTCACTATTTATTTATATTAAAAAAAAACTAATAAGTTCTCTTTGTATTGGGTGGACTGTACTTAGGAAATATTTCTTCCAAACCTCATTTGTGACCCGAAACTTGGTTCTGGTCTGTTGTTGTCAGTACTGTGCATTATCTGTAAATTATTTTCGTTTTAATGTTTCTGGGTAGAAATTCTAAATGCGATTCCGAATGGTTCGGAATCGGAATGACAATCCCTGTCTCTGTCATGCTAAACAAATAAGACAGACCGAGAGATGAGATTCCGTGTCGGGTGCAACCGAATGGATTTAGAATCGCTACCCTAGTGAACATAAAAAAGTCGTAGTGTCGGTTTGTTTGTCTGGTTGGTGTGTTCTGTAATAATGCATTTTTTGTGGGCACTTCTGCCATCTCATTGCTGGCTACTTACAACATTATTTCACTACTGAAAAATGATTTAATGACTTAGAGATCTTTATTTTTCTAGATCTATATTAGATCTTGTTTGAAACAAGATAGGGGTCTTAGTTTAAAGTTTTTAATTTTTATAAATATTTATACCAATTTAGTTTCAATATTTGCTTATTATATTGGAATATCCTTTTGTTTATTACAAGAAGAAATGCAGAGATTTTTGAGGAATAGGTTTATTTTTTCTAAATTTCAGATAGTAGGTACATATTCATAGAGATTTATCTAAAAGTTAGCATACATTTCACAGATGGTGACCACAGCGCAGTAGAATTAGACGTATCAGATTCATCAGCAGTGAAGGGTCTTCTACAGACCGTCCTGACACAGTACAAGGGTCCACCGAGCATCCTGGTCAACTCGGCAGGCATAACCCGGGACAACTGGCTGCTTAAACTGTCGGAGAGTGACTATGACAGTGTCTTAGACGTTAACTTGAAGGTAAAATACTTCATTATTTAAGTCTTTGTAAGGTCAGAGCAAAAGAAAGGTTGTCCATTTGTCATAGTATCTCTCTACTTAGTCTGTGCATTTGTCAGATTTTGGGAACTGGGGGAGTCAGTGGTCATGTAACAAATACCATATTTATTTACTTTACAATAACTGTTTTTTTTGTCTTTTATACCATGTTTTCATATTCATAAAAACATTAAAACTATTTTAAATATATCATTTTGAACATATTCTATGAGTAGTATCCATTCTAGAGACAAATTAAGTTACGGCTGGCTGATGTTTGATGTAGTCGGGAGAACGGCAGGGTCAGGGTCGTTGACGGGAGTGCGAAAAGTGACCCCGCGACCCTGACCCCTGGCCCTGGCCATGACGCCATCGGTCGGTTCGTGCGGCGAGCGTTGGCTGCATCACCAAAGATTTTCGAGATTTCAACCTACAGATGGCCATTAGAGACAGAAATGCGGCCGTAGTGCCGGGAGGAGGCGGCTTAGGCAAAAGACAATGTTGAGTCGATTACTATCGGAATCCCAACCGGTAGTGATCGGCTCAACAGACGAAATCGGACTGATTAGTAGGTACTACAATTAGGTTTAAAATGTTCACCCCCCTCCTTTATTTTCCTCTTCTTCTCCTAATCCAAGAACTATGTAAGTAAAAAAAGATTATAATGACAATGGTCATGGACATAGGAGTCTGTGGAGTGTCAAAATTAAATAATAATAAAAAAAACCCTGGCTATGGAGGAGAAATCTGTGGGGGTTTAAGTCGGTATCACCATGTCTGTCGCTGTCATGGCGTCGAGCCGACATACCTCACCATGCCCCTGCACGGTGAGGATACATAATTGTATTTCCCCTACATAAAAAAGGGTGGACGGCAGCTGTGGATACGGAGCCCCTAGTTCGAATCCCACGCGCAACACTGTCTTTTCGTAGTCATGTGCGTAATGCCGCTAACTTAAAAACGGTGAAAGAAAATATCGTGATAAAACCGACATATTCCTGGAATCTTTCGACGTCAGAAGTCATACACCAATTAGCACTAGCCCGGCGTGGTGGATTATGTCTTTAACTCTCTACTTGCGAGAGAATGCCCCCCATTTTCCAGTAGTGGGAACATTTAGTGGGCTGCTCATTCTCTAAAATTGTTATTTTACTATTTCGATTTTAGCGACAATACGTAGATCCATAAAAGTTTGATACCTATAAGTTACTAAATGTTAAGATATCGCGTAACTCGGCTAAGTAATTCGTTCCATCAATCTTATTCAGTTGATTAAAAAAAGTGGCCTAACAATGAGATGCAAATATTAACATTTACCTACACAACATGGTATGACACGAATGTTTTGCATAGACCATGACACTTATCTTAAAACATACAGTATAAGATTACAAAGCAAGTTTTACGAACATTAATTACGTACGGTAATGAGAGAACACACAGACCGGCTGCTCTACCGCCTAACTAAATCTGGTTTGGCATTGTTATTGCTGTCTCTATAATTACAAGCGAAAAGAAAAGAGAGAGCAATATCAAAGCTAAGACAGTCTTAAAACAAATACACGGGTAACTCACGTATAATATAGTCAGAACAGTCCGACTCGAGTTTCGATCGCGTCCGGCGATCTTCTTCAAGTGCGCGCGCGTGTTCGCAGCTCGCTTTGAAGAAGATCGCCGGACGCGATCGAAACTCGAGTCGGACTGTTCTGATTATATTATACGTGAGTTACCCGTGTATTTGTTTTAAAATGTGTAATAACCACGTTAGTTTTCATACTAAGACAGTCTTAGCTAAGCGGTAGAATCCCAGTTAGGCGCTTGTCATTATTCAAGTGGGTTAGGATAACATTAATTTGCGATCTATAATACTCTTTTAGCTAAAACTGTATTTTTGTTTACAAATATTTCAGGGGACATTCCTGATGATGCAGACGTTTGCTGGCGCCATGACAGAAGCTGGTATACCGGGCTCCATCATCAATATATCGAGTATTGTGGGCAAATACGGAAATATCGGTAAGATTTTTTTTTTGTAAAAAGTGCCTGGTCGACAGAACGTGTCCCTGATGGTAAACAACATGCTTGCCCATGCCCATAACAACACTATAGTCTATATCACACAGTTATTGGAACATGAAGAGTTCAGATTAGTATCTAACATTGCACTGAGCTTGTCACCCAGTTATGTAAAATGTTTTATCTCTATGTCCTGTATATTTTCTGAGAACTTTGCCCTTCAAACCGACTATGCACGTCAGGCATACGTATATACATCCCCCACGAAAAAATCAGTAATCTGACGAAGGGTTGTGTCAAGTATAACCACAGAATAAATATTAATAACTGCCTTTTAACTCTTGATCCAACTGTTTAGTGAAAAGTTCTTAAAATGTTACTTATTATTATTATTGCAGGTCAGACCAACTATACGGCCAGTAAAGCAGGTGTAGTTGGTATCACAAAAACAGCGGCGAAAGAATTAGGGAAATTTAACATAAGGTTGGTATATTTCAAACGATATTGCATAAGAATAGCACATACTCTCCCGTGAAGCGAAATCGTCTTTATTTCATTTCATTTTTCTTTAACCCGCACTGGACCAGTATTGGATTATGGCCTAGACTCTCTTCTTGCGTAAGAAGGGAAAGTGGGATCCCAGCAGTGGGATATGTTCCCACTGCTGGGACTTTCTATTGGTAGTTATCTAAACAATGTAAACGAAGAACGCGAGTGACGCTAGTTTTTGAACTTCGCGAACAAAAATTTCCTACAGGTTTTATAAGTTTAAAGTGTATGTTGTGTGAGGGTGTCTGTCTGTCTGTGCCAATTTAACTCCCTATAGGTGAATTAGTTGGAGTGATCTTATTCTTAGCTATGTTGGCTGTTTGATGAGGATGATTACGCCATCTTGTGGCAGCGGCCATCTTGGATCTATTCCAAGATGGCCGCTGCCACAAGTTGGCGTAATACACATTTTTTCACAATTCCCTCAATACGGATATCAAATGAAAAGGTTTGTCTAGTAAAATATTACGTACTAGCAGCGTCCCCGGTTTAACCGCGTAGTTACCGTTCCTGTTATTTTCCCGGGATAAAAAGTAGCCTATGTGTTCTTCCAGGCTATACTCTTTGTTCCGAATTTCAGCTCGATCCGTTCATACTCACGATAACGTTTGTGATTGTGTTGTACGTGATTGAGCAACAAACATCCAAACAGTGAGGTTAATATTAGTTGGATGAGAAATTTCTAATCCAAGATGGCCGCTACCACAAAACGTAGTTTTTTAGGGTTCCGTAAAACGTAAAAACGGAACCCTTATAGATTCCTCATGTCTGTCTGTCCGTCCGTATGTCACAGCCACTTTTTGCCGAAACTATGAGAACTACACTGTTGAAACTTGGTAAGTAGATGTATTCTATGAACCGCATTAACATTTTTACAAAAAAATTAAATAAATTAGGGTTGCCCCCCATACTGAGAACTGAAACTCAATTATTTTTTTCATCAAACCTACACGTGTGGGTTGTCTATCGATAGGTCTTTAAAAAGTATGTTGAGGTTTCTAATATAATTTTTGTCTACGCTGAATAATTTGCGCGAGAGACACTTCCAAAGTGGTAAAATGTGTGTCTAAAAAAAATATATGATGTACATTACCATGCAGACTACCAACGAAAATTGGTTTGAACTCGATCTGATGAGTAGTTTTTTTTGTACGTCATAAATACACTATTATTAAAACTTCGATCAAAGTTACAACGAACTACAAGAATTATGTGTACTATGTATATTATGTTACTTGCTGCAACGGAACCCTTCATGGGCGAGTCCAACTCGCACTTGGCCACTTTATTTAAAATGTTTCTTTATTTAAATTATTTTTAATTAATTGATTAATTCTAATTTATAAGAAGCTTTTATATTTTATTTCTAGAGTAAACGTGATATTGCCGGGCTTTGTGGATACTCCGATGGTAAAGACGGTGCCAGAGAAAGTCATACAGAGCATGATCAAGATGGTGCCTTTGGGGCGGTTCGGGCAGCCTTCAGGTGAGATAACAACTTTCCTTCGTTTCAGCTGATTATACGTGCTGCTATAATCTTTAGTCTACAGAATAGACTATAGTCTCATTAGTGGAAGTCGTTATTTATAGCGGTACTAATTGATTTCAAATAAAGCGGTACTAATGTTAAGTTGTAGGGGTAGGACTCTTGGCAGAGTCCGCCTGAGGAAGTACCACACCATTGCCAGTTATTCTACCGCCAAGGAATAATGTGCAACATTACTGTGTTCCGGTTTGAAGGGCAATGTTTCCAGAGAAATTACAGGGTTTAGAGATATTACATCTTAGATCTCTGGGTGACGAGCGCAGTGCAGTGCTAGGTAATGATTTGGACTCTTCATGTTCCAATAGCTGCGTGTCACTGCGCTGTTATGTGGCAGGCATGTTGCTTACCATCAGGCACATGTCCTGCTCGTCTCGTCACTCTTTATTTAAAAAAAAGAAACTTTTAAATTAATTTGGACAATCAATACTCGTCATCAGTGGTGTGCTAATTCAGCTTGAATACCCTATGGGACCTTTGTGTTGATGGGGCCAACGACTCGAGACTCGAGGGAGTAAGAGGGTATTAGAGAAAAAGCGAACCTTAGAGAAGGTTAGGTTTTTCTTTCTGATACGTAAAGGATGGGCCTGGAGGACACTGGACTCTCAAGGTGTGTTACCTCCAGGCGACGATGCGGGGTCGAACAATTTTTTGCATGGTGACTCGAAATCATAAAATAATCCCAGCTAAAGAAGTTCTCACTTCAATAACTAAAAATAATAGAATGCGTCTTCTAAATAGCCCTCAATTTAGACATCTAACAATTATAATTTACTAGCTGTTGCCCGCGACTTCATCCGCGCGAAATAAATACTAAGGTAACTCAGGCAGTACCTATTTGTATACCCAAACACATTTACGGTAACTATACAATTTAATCAAAATCGGTTCAGTTGTTTAGGTGTGAAAGAGTAAGAAACATTAATTCCCCATTTCAGCTCCAATTTCATCCCCATATAGCTCGAAATTACAAAATTGCTAGAACGAACATTTGTTTGCTTCGTATCAAGTGTCTATATACAGAGTTTCATGGTTTTATCTTCAACGGCTGGGAACTTCCATATTGACATTCATCCCCCTTTTCAACCTCAATTTCACCCCCGTACAGTTCGAAATGACGAAACCGATAGAACAAACATTCGTTTGCTTCGTGTCAAGTATCTAGTTACAAAATTTGATAACATTGAAAATTACGAATTTTCATACAACCGTTCATCCCTTATTCGCAAAACCCCGTCTTAGCAGGCGCCTACGTGCTAAAAGGGACCTCCATGCAAAATTTCAGATTCCTAGCATTTGTAGTTTCTGAGGTTCTTTGATGAGTGACCTTTCGCTTTTATATATATAGATTTTCTCCGAAAATACAAAAACCGACTTCAATTTCCAGATAAATTCAAGCTAATTCTAGTTTTTTGTTAATATTTCAAAAAACCGCCACACCGATTTAGATAAAATTATGGGACCACTTCTGAACTTATGACCTACCAGATAAAAAAAGAACCATCAAAATCGATGCACAACTGGCGAAGGTATCGCATAACATAGGTGCGTACAACCAAAAAATTGGCAGTCATAGGACTGCCGATAGAAGTGAAAACTAATAACTCAGAATTTGATACCTCACTTTGGAAACTACGCGGGTGAAACCAGAGGGTGTGGCTGTGAGCATGGCCATCTAGAAAGATAGCCAATGGGAAATGCTGACGTATTTCTAGATAGCCAATGATCATGGTCCCGAGTTCACCCGAAAATGTCTTATCATTCCCGAGCGTGACGCTAGATTTCAATTCACTGTCCACGAGAAATCTGTCTGTGGTGCGCCTAAAGAAGTTTTAACTTAAAAAAACATACAACCGAATTGAGAACCTCCTCCTTTTCTGAATTCGGTTAAAACTATGAATTTTAAAACAATTTTATAAACGAACTAGCTGTTACCCGCGACTTCGTCCGCGCGAAATAAATACTAAGCTAACTCAAGCAGTACCTATTTTTATACCCTGACACATTTACAGTTACTGAAAACAGCTTATAATGAAACAATTTCATCAAAACCGGTTCAGTTGTTTAGGTGTGAATGCGTAAGAGACATTCGTCCCCCATTTCAACTCCAATTTCATCCCCATACAGTTCGAAATTACAAAATTGGTAGAACAAACATTTATTGGCTTCCTGTCAAGTGTCTATATACAGAGTTTCATGGTTTTATCTTCAACGGTTGGGAACTTTCATATTGACATTCGTCCCCCATTTCAACCCCAATTCCACCCCCGTACAGTTCGAAATTACGAAATTGATAGAACAAACATTCGTTTGCTTCGTGTGAAATGTCTACATTCAGATTTTCATGGTTTTTTTATCTTCAACAGTTGGGATCTTCCATGTTGACATTCATCACCCATTTCAACCCCAATTTCACCCCCGTACAGTTCGAAATTACAAAATTGCTAGAACCGACATTCGTTTGCCGTTCGACAGTCGTTCGTGTCAAGTGTCTATATACACAGAGTTTCATGGTTTTATCTTCAACGGTTGGGAACTTCCATATTGACATTCATCTCCCATTTCAACCCCGTACAGTTCGAAATTACAAAATTGATAGAACAAACATTAAGGTTTTGTCGTGATTAACAAAGAATTTCTAATTTTTCTTTTCTTTTTCAGAGCTTGCCGAAGTTATAGCATTCCTGAGCTCAGATAAGAGTTCCTTCGTCACCGGAGCATCCATAGACGTCACTGGAGGATTCTAGACGAATCTAGAATCAAAGGAAAATCATTCCGCTACTTAAACCCAGTTAACTTTGCTCAAACTCAAAAATAGTACTCAGATTCGAATTCCTACCTCGAATTGTTTAACTATAATAATTCTGTTTAAGGCCATATGAGGTTAATTGCTATAAGATTTTTATAAAACGTAATTTATGTTAAAACACGTAAACAAAAATGGCGGATGTCAGCCAATCACAGATCATATTTAAGTATGGAAGTAATAAGTACCATTGTACTTTATCCATCCAGGTAAACTAGTCGCGCTTCGCTATTGAAAATCCCTATTTTACTATAGCAATACTAGCGGCTCCTCCCAGCTTCGTTTGAGTTGAACAACTAATCCATATAACCTGTTGAGGCGCCATCTATCCGAGACTTGTGAAACTTACAATTAATAACAACGATCGTCTTTAGTAATCAGTTTGTTGTAAGACTATTAATCGAAATTAAAACTATCCTATCTTTCAAGTTGCACCAAATTATGCATAAATACCAATTCTAAGTGATATTGGTTGACTTGGATGAACGGTTTACTGGAAACAAACATAACACTGGATTATTATTTATTAAGATAATATGGCAGAAGAATGGTTTATATTTATCATCTATTAAAAAAAAATGGTTGTCTGTAAAGTCGGGTTACTGACGTTAGTTGAACTTGACAACTTCAACTACGCCTTAGAGCGAGGTAACGCCGGCGGCGAGGTAACGGCGGTAACCTTACATGACGTCATGTTTTGCGGGCGTGCAGCCGGCTTCATCGAATTATAAGACGTTGTCACGTCAAAAACACGTTTATTTGAGCAAATGCTTAAGATAAAACACAGAAAATACTTACGCTCGAAACAGATTTGTTGTTAGTCCTTTATTAATTCACAGTAATAAAGTTAGTAGGTAGGACTGATAATACAGGCCTACATTTTTGGTTCCTGAAAAAGTGTTTCAATTTAAATAGTAAATGAGGCGCGCTAATCACGAATCCGTGCTTGGTTTCTTTCCAACACGTCAGGTTTCCATGAAAAGTGTGTTTGAAAATCTTCATAGAAAATAATATAGAAGTGATTGTACTGATTTCTGCCATGTTTAAGTAATTGAAACGCCAAAATTAGCGGTTTGACGCCATGTTGACACCAATTCAATTGACCACCGTTATAAGTGTAATAGAAAACCCACCATATGTTGCCACTGATGAGACTCGGAAGCCCAAGGAGATAGGCAAAGCTCTAACCCATCATGCTGCCTAAGTGAAATAATATGTTTGTTGTATCATGTAGCTTTCCGCACTGCGTTGTTCACTATTAAATTCAGTGGTCATGATATAATTTGGCACTGATATAAGATTAATGTAAAATTAATAATTAGTCCCAGGTCGCGGAAAAATCTAAGACACGCATTTTTTTTCTAATTTTTAAAAATAGACTAATCTATAGATTATTATATTTCTCTACGACCACTCGGTCGTGACGTGTGACGTCATTTGTGGCTAAAAATCGTACCCACAAGTGACGTCACTCGAAACGTCTAAGCATGATTATTGATTGTGAAACAAAAGAAAAAATACGCGTACATTATTTTTTAGCAATCTAACGGACTACTTAGTTTTTTAGTCTTATCAAATATTTTGGGCAAAGGCCTATGATTATAAAAATATTTCTGCGTAGAGTTCTACCACAGCAAAACAACTGTAATAGCCATTTGTAAGGATAACTATAGTGAAGAATTTTTCTTTCTTCTTTTGACAGTGGTGAATTAAATTAAATCAATAAATCAAAATATTTCTACTGTGCCTAGATGTAAGTATTACTATATTTTTCATGTTTTTGTAGAAATGCTTGTTACTTACAATTTTTTATGTTTATACAGTTATTATTGATTTTTATTTATCACTAGTATTTGTAATTACTAGATAATTACCGAATATCCAACCAAAACTGCATCAAAACCTGTTTACCTGGGAACATTGTGAATAAAACTGCACCGAAGTATCTGGATCTCACTCCACCATGTAACTATGGTAAATGTCCCGTAATTTATAATACTTTAGTGAACAATCGTGATTGTTTAAAACAATATAATATACTATAATTATCAATCTAGTTACATTAAGTGTAGATGAAACAAATGTTGTCATAATAAAACTGTGATATTTTTCCTAATAAACCAGATGTATTGATTCTGAGGTGTCACTCACTAAATCACATTTGAAAAGAACAATCTTAGAGTTTTTATAGTAATGTATGTTAATTTGTTGCACAATATATTACTATTGTTTCCATTAATTCATAGAATTCGCTTTTCCGTATGGTAGGTGTCTTCTATTGAATGAGATGTTTACAAGAAATTTTCCGAACAAAACTGAGCACTATTACTATCTTTGAAAGGTCTATTTGCAAAAAAACCTGTGAAAGATAGTTCACAATGTCACTATAGGTGGCGCCAATGTTTAATTTCATTAGGGAAAATTTTAAAAATAAAACATTGGTCCCACATTTGTTGAAATTCCGAACTATCTTTGACAAAGGCATATTAATTACACTTGGATAGATTTTGCCGACTGAATTTAGTCCCTTCTGAATTCAGTGAAGTGTAATAGCATTAAATAAGTTAGCCTACTAAATTCAGAATCCAACATTGCTACTAATTCGAAATATGCTTATGAATTAAGTCAATGAAGTTTCTTCTGAATTAAGTAGACTAAATTTAATCAAGTGTTATATTTATTATAAGCCTTATAGAACTATTTGCATGCTAAAAATCACCTATCTCATTGAAAATAAGATGCTTTGATCCTTTTAAATGTGATTCTTTGAGTGAGCCAGAATTTATACTTTACTATGTGGCTATTTTACACTAAAACTTTACAGGGTTGTTGTACTTCATAAGATAATCATGAATGCTTTGTTTATGATTTAAAACATTTAATTGAATTTTGAAATAAATATTTATGAATTTTGTCACTTTTCATTTATTTATTTATTATTTTAAACCTTTCTTTATGCATAAATTTATCACAACTTTGTCAGTTATTCTAGTCCCAAGTGCATTCACTGTGTCACTCACTGTGTTGTGGTTTGAAGGACAATGTTTCTAGTGAGCTGACAGGGCACAGACCGATGCTTCCCATGTAAGTTGTTGTTTCTCCTAAATTGTGAATTTACAGAAGAGCGTTCCGAAAGATAAACATTTTAATAATCATTTCTTGTAAAATGTTTTTGTTTTGTTGTTATATTTCTGTAAAATTTGGGGATAAAACCATACATACACCAAAACTACATAAATATAACAAAAAATACAATTTAAAAATGCGTTGTCTTTGGTGTGCCGTCCTGTAAAATAACGATTCTGGAGATACAGCAACGTTGAGAGGGAGGTTGAATGGCCAGAAACTTTCAATGACGTTTTAGCAGATTGTATAGAAGACGTAAACAAGCAGAAATCCTGAATAATATGTGTGAAAAATATATCACTAAAAGAAAATATGAAAACCTTGCTTAATCATTTATTTTTACTCTTTTGAACTTTTTTAATCCCTTTCAGCTTATTCTTTTTCAGTTCCGTCTTATTCTTGTGTCGCTTGTCCTTCATAAATGTTCTATACTCCGTCTTCCTCTTGTCATCAATGATCTCTTTGTATTTCTTTTTGTTGTATTTCTGGAACTCTGCATCAGCTAGGAGTTCATCCACCATTGTTCTCTTACGCTGCTTTCTCGTTAACCGCTCATTGACATGATCAAGTGATGAGTCCATAATACGTCCAACCTAGAAAGTAGAAAAAACAAGATAACTACATTTATTTTTCTTCATTAACTCGACTTCACAAAAGGTTCACATTATTTATTTTTTGTATGTACATATATTATGTTACATAACAGCTCCACCAATTGTAAATTAATTTTAATAATTATTATTTATTGTTTGGTAGATCATACTATTTTTTAAAACAAGGGATGAGCATGACATGTGCTTGATGGTAAACGTACTTCAGAGGTGATTGAATATAAATTGAAACAGATTTGGTACAGCAGTTTTCGAAAAATCTAAATTTGCATACATTGATAACATTTTCGATTACTCCAAAATTTTACTGTCTCATTAGAATGGTATGTTTAGTAGGTATCACAAAATTTACAAAATTCCATATTTATTATCAATTTAATTATTGCTTCACTCATTAGTATTCATAAGTATAAACATTGTAACCGCCAAGCAGTGTGCAAACATTACTGTGTTCCGGTTTGAAGGGCAATGTTTCCAGAGAAATTACAGGGCTTAGAGATATAACAACCTAGATCTCTGGGTGACGAGCGCAGTGCAGTGCTAGGTAATGATTTGGACTCTTCATGTTCCAATAGCTGCGTGTCACTGTGCTGTTATGTGGCAGGCATGTTGCTTACCATCAGGCACATGTCCTGCTCGTCTCGTCACTCTTTATTTAATAAATAAAAAAACATACCTGGAAGTATTTGGGCAAGACTTCCATATCATTCTTCTTGTAGAACCTCTTGGGATCCAAAGCCGACCTCATTTTCAGCACTTCCAAGTCATTCTTCAGCTCCTCGGTAATTTCTGTGGCTGGCATGTTGAACCAACCGGGACCTTTGGTCTTCTCTCTCTGTTTCTGGAATTTAAAGAATTCAGTAAAACATCACATAACACCAAAGTGAAAATAAATAAAGTAAATATTGGTGGCCAATTCACACACAACAACACCATCTGATTCCAAACTAAGCAAAGCTTTGGCGGCCAGATTGCTGATTTAATATAAGCTGAAAAGAAAGGGTTTATTAAGAATTTATAGGTCCTGCTGAGTTAGGATACCAATCTCAGGTAGTTTTCAAACTAATCAAATTTATTAAAACAAATAAAAATACTAATTCATGGCCACAATTTAATCATGTAGATGTTGTATATGCAATTAAAATCCTCAACATTCAGCTATTCAACATATGATTGAATTAAAAAAAAAATTGACACTAAAAAGTTTGTCAATACATAAATAGCAAGATAAAAGAAGTCCACAAGTAGACTCTTAAAATGTTGAAATCATCATCTTTATGGATAGACATTGGACTTTTTTTCCAGATAAGTGGTGCTCTACAAAATATATTTTGGCCATCAATATTGTTATATGTAAGGTAATAAGTATATTTAGCATTCTTTGCTTATATATGTACCTACTATAAATATGTATCTCACCTTTCTCATAGCTTTCAATTTTTTCTCACTAATATGGTATGGCTTTAGTTTGTGTCCCTTCTCCATACCCGGTTCCAATACAGATGACTTCATCTCTTTTTCAACATCGACTTGACCTAGATTAGACTTCAACAAGCCTGTCTCTGTATCCAACTGATCAAAATGGAACAATTTAACTTGTTTGTTTTTTTTCATCAAAATATGTTTAGTCCAGCCCATGTCATCGAAGAAGTCATCAAATGCTGAATCAAATTTCAAACTTTTCAGCCTTTTCTGTATTTCTTCTTCAGCTTGCGCTTGTGTGTCTAACTCTTGCTTCTTCTTCTCAAATAAGTCGAGTACTGCCTTAAACTTATCTTCTTTGTCTGAAATTTTGAGAGTAGATTTTAGAATACCTACCATAGATTTAAGTTTATTTTAAATTTAATACCTATGTTATATTATGCTCAAATTGATTTTGATATTTTGGAAACTTTATTCTACAAAAAAAACAGTTCTGTTGTGTTTTTTTTATTTATTATAATAATTTATTATTATTTATTATATAATTTACGATGAAAATTCTTATAAAGTAGCACTATACAATTTGATAAACACTTCTGCCAGAGGTATAAACATAAATCAAAGATATACGAAACTAACCTATAAAATAAGGTTTCTCAGTTTCTTCAAGTAATTGAGATTTATCTTGGAGTTCCTCATCTCCAGCTGTGTCGATGATGAAATCCATTTTTGTAAGATTACGTACACTTTATAAATTCATTAAAGTATTATACAAAATCGTTCAAAATACAAAAATCCACACGTTTCTGTGACTGAAACTGAATTCGCGTTTCGCGACATTCGCGTTTATGATTTCAAAACATTGGCATTGGTAAGTCAAAGTCCACGTGTTTCAGTCTTCAGTGTCACATCACTGTCACCAAATGATGTCAAACGATGTTTTTTTTGTACAATAACGTTGTACGTTATAACTATTCTGCAATTTAATAAGTTTGTAAAGCTTGATATAAGAGTACATATATGTATTATTAATGCATGGGAGTAAAACCGTAACCGTATCCGAAACCGATACAATTTTATTCCTTTAGCCATATCCGTATCCAGATCCGCAATTGCATATCCATAACACCACATATCACATGTAAAATACTTTTAATATAATTTATTATGTATAAACCCAAGGACGTTTAAAAAAAGTCGGACAGATCTGGCTAACGAACAAGTTGTGTCATATTGAGTCGGCCAGAGCTCTGTCACATACAGGCTAACACGCACACATTCGCACACTAGTCGGCCATTATGCGCGCAAAACTAGGCCAGCCAACACGTTTCGCGATAAATACAAATCTTGACACACAGAACGTCCTGCGCCTTGAAATCCTGTAAAAGCCGTAGTGACCAACGCAATAAACCTCCAGGAATCATGTTTCATAAGTGATTGAATAATTTAATCATTTATTTCCCCATTTTAAATATTAAAACAAATCTTTATTTCCTAACACAAAATAGGGAATCCCAAGATCAGTGTTGCCAATATTACCGCGTGATAATTACCCAAAATATATGGTACTCGTAAATTATATCAATAGCATATTATAACCAGCCCACTAAATGATCACTCGGGGTCTTCTCTCGCAAGCAGAAAGTCAAGGCCATCTAGATAAGTACATGTCGTTTTCCTCAAGATGTTTTCGTTCGGCGTTTTTTAAGTAAGCGGCATTATGCATACGAATTCGAAAATACAGTGGTGCGCCTAGGATTTGAACTTCGGATCGGCAGTCGCCGTTCTCCCGTCTAGACCAGCCGTAACTTAATAATTCATATAACTTCGATATAAACCAACAGATGTGCCCTGAGCACCTTGAAATTGGTAATAAACTGCGTCTCTGTGTGTATCGTAAGTAGTTTACAAACAACCTACTTGACCCCTAGAATCGCTAGCGGCAAGATATGCTGTGGTTCTACTTATTTTGGTTGTGGATAACGAATAGTGACAGGAAAAAAAATTGGCAGTCATAGGAACTGCCGATAGAAGTGAAAACTTATAACTCTAAATTTGATAGCATACCTTGGAAACTACACGGGTGTAAACGGAGGGCTTGGCCTCGCCATCTTGGCATGGCCATCTAGAAATGCGTCAGCTTTTCCCATTGGCCCATGCGTCAGCGTTTCTAGATGGCCATGCCATGATGACCTGTCCACACTCTTTCATCATTTCCCACAGGCTGACGTATTTTTAGATGGGCAATAGCCATGGTCCCGAGTTTACTCGAAGCTTTCTTTTCACACCCAAGCGTGACGAATTAATGCAATTCACAGCCCACAAAAAATCTGTCTAGGCGCGCCTAAAGAAGTTTTCACTTCAAAAACGTCCGGCGTCCACCGCTTCCTGTAACCGACTAGAACGGAAAAAGTGAGCTCACTCTTCTTAACGATAACATGATTCCGTGCGCCCTGAAGTTTGGGAGGGCACATTTTTGTATTGAGATAGTTGATATTTAATTATATCATAATTTATTATTGAAGTGAAAACTTCTTTTTGCGCACCACACAGAATTTTTTGTCAGAGATGTGAATGAAGCTCATAGTCACGTTTAGAAGTAAAAGATTCGTTTAGGTGAAATGGGACCGCAGACTGTGCCCGAGCTATGTTTACTATATTACATTTTTATTTTTTACTATTAAAAATATTAAATCGTTTTCTCTACTAGTTGTTTCTTATTTTAGTGTTCGCTTCTGCCGCACGGTCTTAAGCACACAGATGATTTTGGTTGCCATTGTCACTACGTATTTTAATATTCTGTGTGCTAGATTTCCAAAAGAAAATTAAGCAAACGAAAACGACGACGAAGAAACGACTGGATCGAAACGGTTAAAAATTGTATTGTAAAAACAATTGGATCCCAAATATCAGTGTCAGTGTGTCGTTCGAAGTGCAGTAAGTAAGCATTTCGAAGTTAATGACATATATGACAATGCCTAAATGCTCGAATTCTCTAGGATGGACCAGCAAAATGATAAAGAAATGAAATAATTTTATTGATTAGGTACTTGTTTTTTGTGGTGTAAATTTGGTTAACGTGGCAACCCAGAATTAATTCCACACATGAATATCCGCCGCCATTTTGGGTCATTTGAGTGCCTCAGTCTTGTCTCAGGATGGGCTCTGTCCGTGTTTTTTAAACGTCCTTGGTATAAACCCCTAATATATTTCTAAACTGCATATTCGACAAGTATGTAAACCTGTGATGTAAACTTCTAAGTTAGTGTTCTAAGCATCGCGTCGTTTATAAAAATAAGTACGTGCTAAGTATATAAGATAAATATGTGCAAGGTCATGTTTTTAAAATTTTATTTTAACGCTTAGGTACTTGAGTAGGTAAATAATAAAAGTTATCTACTGTAATTATTTTCACTTAACTTGTGGATATGAGCCAATTCTTGTTCTACAAAAATATATAACATAAGTCGTTAGTGGAGTAGATATTTAGTCCACAGAATCTGAAACTTTGCGCAGGTACCTAAGGAATCAAATAATAATGGGGAGTTTTCCAGATGAAGATAGACTTGTCAAAAATAGTTCTAAATTTTGCCAAGTGTGGCACCACTGTTTGTTTTTGTGAAATTTCTCTAACAAAATGAAATATTGGAGCCACTTATGGTGAAATTGGGAACTGTCTTTGACAAGTCTATCTTCATCTGGAAAACGCCCCATTACAACCTATAACTCATGGGTTACCCATATAATTTGTATTGTTTGATGAGCACACCTTTCTGTTAACGGCATTATTGTTTTTTTTTTAAATAAATAGTGACGAGACGAGCAGGACATGTGCCTGATGGTAATCAACATGCCTGCACATAACAGCACAGCGCACACACGCAGCTATTGGAACATGAAGAGTCCAAATCATTACCTAGCACTGCACTGCGCTCGTCACCCAGAGATCTAAGTTGTTATATCTCTAAGCCATGTAATTTCTCTGGAAACATTACCCTTCAAACCGGAACATAGTGATGTTTGCACATTACTGCTTGGCGGTAGAATAACTGGCAAAGCAACTTGTACAAAAACAACTGGCAAACTGTACAAAATTAGAAGGTTCGTCATGCGTCAAGGTCCCGTCGAGGGCATCTCGATTGAAGGGGCGCTCGGCCCTCGAGGCGGTCGTTACGGAGGATTCAAGCACTCTCGCCGTGAGAACTTAGTATGACGAACGATGGGATGGTTTCCTTATTTTGAGCTTTAAGTACAGCTGCATCCGCAAAGGTCATTATTCGTCATTATTTAAATCAGGCAATGCCTTTATTAACAAAACTAAAATATAATGAGAATTACACTACGCCACATAGGTACCCCCCTACCTAACTATTACGTCCTTAGTCCTTACATAATTATTATTATGAAATTGGTGTTTTATCGTACAATACTTTTGGAGGGAAAAGAGAAACGACCAATAATCATTAAAAAATTAGCAGTCATAGGAACTGCCGATAGAAGTGAAAACTTATAACTCAGAATTTGATAGCTTACCTTGGAAACTACACGGGTGTAACCGGAGGGCGTGGCCTCGCCATCTTGGCATGGCCATCTAGAAATGCGTCAGCATTTTCCGTTGGCTGATACGTTTCTAGATGGCCATGCCATGATGGCCTGTCTACGCCCTTTCAGCATTTCCCATTGGCTGACGTATTTCTAGATGGCCAATACCCATGGTCCCGAGTTTACCCGAAGCTTACTTATCATACCCGAGCGTGACGAATGAATTCAATTCACAGCCCACGAAAAATCTGTCTAGGCGCGCCTAAAGAAGTTTTCACTTCAAAAATTCAGTCATAGAGACTGCCGAATGAAGTGAAAAGTTAAAACTTATAACTCAGAATTTGATATCTCTTTGGACTTTGGAAACTACGCGGGTGAAACCGGAGGGGCGCTGCTAGTCTTCTAGGCTAAGTATCTTATAATATTATTGTCTCTATTGGAAAATAAGTCATCTCTTCGAAGCATTTTCTAATCATGGCCATCTAGCCATCTAGTAATGCTGACGCACTTCGAGATCACCATGGTCCCGAGCTCCCGAGTTCATCTGAAGATTTCTTTGATTTACGAGCGTGACGCTTGAACTTGATTCATAGGTTAAAAAAAAACTGTGTGTGGTGTGCCTAAATAAGTATTCACTTCGAAAATGTTTGAATTTCGTATTTTTTCTAAGGGGATGAATAAGAAATCAGGCTATCATGCTCATGTAAAAAGATAGAGTGATTCAAGAGGAAGGTTTATATGTATAATACATGCATAAATAAAGTGGCCAAGTGCGAGTTGGACTCGCCCATGAAGGGTTCCGTTGCAGCAAGTACCATAATATACATAGTACACATAGTTTTTGTAGTTCGTTGTAACTTTGATCGCAGTTTTAATAATAGTGTATTTATGACGTACTAAAAAAAACTACTCATCAGATCGAGTTCAAACTAATTTTCGTTGGTAGTTTTAATGGTAATGTACATCATATATTTTTTTTAGTTTTTTCATTCTCTTATTTTAGAAGTTAGAGGGGGGGGGGACACACATTTTACCACTTTGGAAGTGTCTCTCGCGCAAATTATTCAGTGTAGACAAAAACTATGTCAGAAACCTCAACATCATTTTTGAAGACCTATCGATAGACACCCCATACGTGTAGGTTAGATGAAAAAAAAAATCGAGTTTCAGTTCTAAGTAGTTATGGGAGGCAACACTAATTTTTTTTTTTTTTTTTTTTTTAATCTTAATGCGATTCACAGAATACATCTACTTACCAAGTTTCAATAGTGTAGTTTTCATAGTTTCGGCAAAAAGTGGCTGTGACATACGGACGGAGTCATGTCTGTCTGTCTGTCTGTCTGTCTGTCTGTCTGTCTGTCTGTCTGTCCGTCCGTATGTCACAGCCACTTTTTGCCGAAACTATGAGAACTACACTGTTGAAACTTGGTAAGTAGATGTATTCTGTGAACCGCATTAAGATTTTTACAAAAGTTTTTTAAAAAAACAAAAATTAGGGGTGCCCCCCATACTGAGAACTCTAGCTCAAAAATTTTTTTTTCATCAAACCTACACGTGTGGGGTGTCTATCGATAGGTCTTAAAAATGATGTTAAGGTTTCTAATATAATTTTTGTCTACACTGAATAACTTGCGCGAGAGACGCTTCCAAAGTGGTAAAATGTGTGTCCCCCCCCCTCTAACTTCTAAAGTAAGAGAATGAAAAAACTAAAAAAAATATATGATGTACATTACCATGAAAACTACCAACGAAAATTAGTTTGAACTCGATCTGATGAGTAGTTTTTTTTAGTTCGTCATAAATACACTATTATTAAAACTTCGATCAAAGTTACAACGAACTACAAGAACTATGTGTACTATGTATATTATGTTACTTGCTGGAACGGAACCCTTCATGGGCGAGTCCAACTCGCACTTGGCTACTTTATTATGTTTTACGGAACCCTAAAAAGAGGAGAAACACTGTAAATTTTCAAAGTTTCTAATGCATTGTCATAAATGCACACATTTTTTGCGCTTATACTGCAAACGCAGGCAGAAATCTATGAGCTAGATCAAAATAATATACAGCAGTATGGTAGTACCCTTCAAAAAGTGTACAAAAAGTCTGCAAAAGTATATGTCTACCTCTTAGGAATAACCCACAATAACCATTTTTATTAGTAAATTTAGTTTCTGTATTTGCACCCGTGTAAAGCCGGGGCGGGTTGCTAGTATCTGAATAAATTGCAAACTAAGTGTATGAGGTTACTCTCAGTTTGTTATTTCCATAGGCGCTACGTCGAGCGCCACTCGACATTAACATGTCAGTGACGCGAAGCCATAAGATGTTCCTCTACAAAAGAAAAGTTCAACACCACCAACAAAGTTGTCACTTCTATAATTATTGCGTAATAGTGTTTTGCGACCTAAGTCTCATTCGAGGTTGGTATCGCCCCCCGTAGGCAACTAGGTCAATGGCAGCGGTTGCCGGTCGATACCATTGAAGGACCGTGCTACCCCCTGGTCAGCTAACACGATATTTATCTTAAACTAGACATGGACATGATTTTTTTATATCCTGAATTTATGGCTGATACTTCCTGAAAAAATACGATTACTTTCGTAATCGTCATAATTATATTAATAGGTTCATAATCATAAATATAGACTACAACAGGCCCGCTAAACAAATTTATAGGTCATATGAACTACTATAAGACCTATGTAGGATGATAGAGGGGTATAAAATAATAAGATTCAGCACTATGCCGTCATTTGTAAGCTGTCCAACTGAGTGTAGGTGAAGAGGATGCAACCCTCGATCTTTTCTCCTTGTCGAATTATTTTTGTACGGCATTGCGAAGTAATGGATTAGAAGAGGTATTGAAACTGTATGAAACCAATGCCGTATATAATCAAATGGTCAAAATTACTCAACTAAAATAATCCCCTTCTAATCCATAATTCCGCTACGTCGTACAAACATCATGCTACAAGCAAAAATGATCGAGAGTTGCAACCCCTTATCTTCACATGCACTCAGTTGGACAGCTTACAAGTGGCGCCATAGTGCTAAATCTTATTATTTTATTATACCCTTTTATCATACTACATACTCATGGTGGTTCATATGAAAAAAAAAATAGTTTTTTAAAACTTTTATAGATTTACACTTGACCGCCATCTCGCCTGATGTTGAGCAACGATACAGACTACGATAGATCGTGTTTACCTAGTAGAAACCGTTTCACTCTCGATTTGAAGACCCCAAGATTATAACTATCGGGAAAAACCCACTCAGGCAACCCATTCCACAGCCTAGACGTTCTTATCACAAAAGTAGAGTCAAATTTCATTGTCACATGACGCCGTAGATACAGTGGTGCGCGTGGGATTCAAACGAAGGGCTTTGAATCAGCGATTGCCGTTATCCCGACTAGCCGTAACACTGTCATGGCTAGACCATAACATAGCAAAAGCAGCCCACTAAATGTTTCCACAGTCCCACCACGCGGACACAGTGCGGGTTGGTTGATGACACATGACCTTGAAAGATTCTAGGCATACGTCAGTTTCCTCACGATTCTTTCCTTCGCCGTCTTTTAAGCACGCGGCATTACACACATGGTTTGGAAAATACAGTGGTGCGTGTGGCGAGTGCGACTAGATCAGCCGTAACTTATTCTAAATTTAGATACGAGTACAGTCAATTGGTACAGAAATAGACTTTTAGGACCTTAGATTTCTTTATAACTTTGAACATATTTAATAAATCATATGGGATGCTGGGCAATAGAGGAACTTAATTAAGTACTTTTTCAAAATACTCTGGTCGAAGACGCTTTGCATCAGTAGACTGTTCTTGTGTATCTACCTCGTTAATTTGGCAATCACACATAAATATAAGGTTTTATATAATTTATATAATTTTGTATTTGTATTTTTGTAATTTGGTTTCATATATTTTATGTAAGTTTCATGTTATTTTTTCAGGAGTTACTTTAAAAAACAACAATAACTATCTAGCTATATCCTACCAAATTCTGGCAAGTAAGACTTTATAAGCAAAATCTAACAGTTGACAATCGTGTAAACGATATAATTATGAATTTTAAAATAAACTCACATGTCTATTTAAATATCAACCAACGGGTGGAGCAGTAATGTAGAGTGTAGACCTAAGATGCCTATATACCATTGTTGTTTATTGTAATAAATTCAGTCTTAAAGATGAGCCCGAGTGTTTGATTCCTCTCCTAATAGGCTACACCTTTCATGGCGGCCATGACGGGTGGCTGGTCCTATATATGGCAACCGTGCCTTATAAAGACAATATAATTTTATAACAACATCATGAAAAAAACTTTAATAGTGAAAAATGCGTCAAAAAATAAAAAAAAAATGTTGATATCGGACAAATACGACGTTTTATACTGCAAAACTCAAAACGTTAGGGACAATGATTACGTTATGCGAAAAAAATGGGAACTATTTTTGTTTTATTTTAAGAGAAGTTTGGAAACTCAGCAGAAATTCAAATATATTCAAACAATATCGCATTTACGATATTATTAAGAAATTGTACCAAGATTTAAAGATTTTTGTAATCTAAGCCAAACATCAACAATGGCTAAGTTCTATTTAAAAATGTACTAATCTTACTTCCCTACCAAACTCAACTTGATACCAAAAAGCGGTTTGCAGAAGGACTGGGAGATCAGAGGGTAAGTACGATCATTGCTGCGCGTAATTTCCAATTCTTCAAGGATGCTATAAAAGTGGCCCAGAAGAAGGAAACATCATCATCGAATTCGGCAAATGTTTTTTCCATGCACTGGGGTAATCATTTTTCAAATAGATCATTCCGAGGTTAAAGAGGTGAAAATAGAGGTTTCCGAGGATTACGAGGGAGAGGATATTCCAATTTTAACTACGATTCAGCCCGAGGAGGACCACGTACCGATCAAACAAATAACTGTGAATTCCGTGGTACAACATTGTATCACCGAACCAAATATGGAATCTATGAATTATTTTTTCAATCCTAAATACCAGACACTGTTCAATAATCTAACAAAGTATCATTTCAGTTTGAGCAATATATTAGTACCTAGTTATTAAAAATAGCGGAGCGTCAATTTCAGTTATCAAGAACGACTAATTGAGTGAGTGAGTGAATTTACCTATCCGTATTGAGAAAGTGTGAATCAAAGGAGGTGGTGGTCAAGTATAACATCAATATTAGATTACAACAATGGCAATGGGATTAAAGCAGGGGCGTAGCTACCGCCGTATATGCCGTATCAATTATACGGAGCCCCAGAGCTACGGGGGCCCCGACGTGCGTTAGGCGTTAGTAAAATTAATAAAAACTTAACATTTTTTTTTAAATTAGATTTTGTAAAAAATTACCTAAGAACTTTAAACAAGTCTGTCAGACCTGCCCATAGAGGTAGAAGTTTTAAATAAACTAAATTCATCATCAGGGTAGCGATTCTGAAACCATCGGACTTCTTGAGGGATCGATCCATACGAGTCGTCATTGATGGCTGCTCGTCGGATCAAATGGCTATCAATGCCGGAGTTCCTTAGGGGTCGGTACTCTCTGCGACGCTCTTCCTGCTACATTTCAATGATCTGTTGAAGCCCGGTATCGTTGGGTAAGCAGATGATAGCACCGTCGTAGAGAGTTATATATCCAGCGCAAGAGCCAGTGGACAACAAACTCAGCTACTGAGAGAAGGTATGGTCGAGCGTTTGAACTTGACCCTTGAGGCAGTCTATACATGGGGTGATGCCAATTTGGCCAAGTTTAACGAAGGAAAAACACAGGCATGTTTATTCTCCGCTAAAAGGAGTCCATTCGAAATGGCTCCTACTTTTCGAGGCGTATCCGTGCTGGTTACTGACCATCTCGAGCTTTTGGGCGTTTCTTTGTCATCGACGCTCAACTTTGGCACGTATATTGAGTCTAAGGCTAAATTAGCCGCCAAAAAACTGGGTGTCCTCTCAAAGGTGCGAAGATACTTCAACTCTGAGCAGTTGCTCACGTTGTACAACGCACAGATTCGATCCTGTATGGAGTACTGTTCGCACCTTTGGGATGGATTGGCTAAGTATCAGCTGGAGACTCTGGAACCTATTGAGAGACGTGCCAAAAGGCTCATAGGCAATGACACTCTTGTGCGTAAAAGACTTAAAAGTCTTGATCATCGCCGCAAGATTGCTAGCTTATCGGTTTTTTATCGGATATACTTCGGAGAGTGTGCAACTGATCTGCATGATCTAATACCACCTTGCCCTTTCTTCTATCAGAATTCTCGTATCTAAAAAAAGCGACATCGTTTCATGGTTGATGTTCCTAAAACACGAACGAAGAGATTTGACTCCACGTTTGTGATAAGAACGTCTAGGTTGTGGAATGCGTTGCCGGAGTGGGTTTTCCCCGATGGTTACAATCTGGGTAACTTCAAATCGAGAATGAATCGGTTTCTTCTAGGTAAGCACGTTCCATCGTAGATCGCATCGTCGCTTAACATCAGGCGAGATGGTGGTCAAGTGCGAAACTATCACAGTTAAAAAAAAACACATTTTGTCAAAATTGGTTCAGTGGTTTAGGCGTTAAAGCGTAACAAACAGACATACCAATTTACTTGCATATTAATAATATTAGTATGGATATCAAGTGTCTAGTTGCAACATTTCATGGTTTTATTTTCAACAATGATAAACTTCCATTCTTCCATATTATAAACTTTCATACCCCATTTTAACCCCTATTTCATCCCCGCTTGGTTCGAAATTGCAAAATTGTCAGAATGACAATTTATATGTTTCGTGTCAAGATACAAAGATTCATGGTTGTATCTTCAACAATGACGAACTGCAACATACAATTTTCAACCCCTATTTCATCTCCTTACAGTTTGAAATGACAAATTGCTAACACAGACATTTATTTGCATTGCGTTAAGTGTCTTGATAGAAAGTTTCATAGTTTTATCTTCAACTATGACGAACTGCGACGTAAAACTTTCATCCCTCACTTGAACCCCCATTTCAACCCCGTAACATATTTGTTTCGTGTCAAGTGTATAGATACAAAGTTTAATGGTTGTACCTTCAACAATGGCGAATTGCCACATACATACAATTTTCAATTCCCATTTTATCCCCGTACATTCGAAACTACAAAATTGCTAGAACAAACATTTATTTGCTTCGTGTCTAGATAATAGATACGAAATTTCATAGTGTTATCTGCAACAATTACGAACTTCCAAATAAACTGTCATCATCCATTTCAACCCTATTTCCGTAATAAAAAGTGACCTATGTCTTTTCCTGGGATCCTAGTCCAGTCCTAGACCTAGTCCATCTGTGTACCAAATTTAACTTTTGGTTCAGTGGATTTTTTTGCTTATATAATGCTGGAAATTACAGAATTTCACAATCATAACCGTCCATCCCTTGTTTCACCCTCTTAGGGGTTGAATTTCGCAAAACCCCGTCTTAGCGAGCGCCTACGTGCTATTATACACCTCCATGCAAAATTTCAGACTCCTAGCATGTATAGTTTCTGAGATTTTGTGATGAGTGACCTTTCGCGTCTATAAATATACTAGCTGTTACCCGCGACTTCGTCCGCGCGAAATAATTACTAAGGTAACTTAGGCAGTGCCTATTTGTATACCCATGTACCTACACATTTACGGTTACTAAAAACAGCTTAAAAAAAACAATTTTATACAATTTCATCAAAATCGGTTGTTGTTTAGGTGTGAAAGCGTAAGAGACATTCGTTCCCCATTTCAACTCCAATTTCATCCTTTAACATATCGAAATACAAAATTGCTAGAACAAACATTCGTTTGCTTCGTGTCAAGTGACTATCTATATACAGAGTTTCATGATTTTATCTTCAACGTTTGGGAACTTCCACATTGCCGTTAATTCCCCATTTCATCCCCGTACATTTTGAAATAAAAAAAAAGGCAGTCATAGGAACTGCCGATAGAAGTAAAAACTTATAACTCAGAATTTGATAGCTTACTTTGGACACTACATGTGTGTAACCGGAGGGCGTGGCCTGGGCATCTTGGCATGGCCATCTAGTAATGCGTCGGCATTTCCTGTTGGCTGATGCATTTCTAGATGGCCATGGTATGATGCCGAGGCCACGCTCTTTCTGCATTTCCCATTGGCTAACGCATTTCTAAATGGCCAATAGCCAGTTTACCCGAAGATTTCTTATCATATCATATCTATCATACCCAAGCGTGACGCTAGAAACCAATTCACAGCCCACGAAATATCTGTCTAGGCGCGCCTAAAGAAGTTTTCACTTCAAAAATTGCTAGAAAAAACATTTATTTGTTGCATGTCAAGTGCCTACATACAGAGTTTCATGGTTTTATCTTCAACGATTGGGAACTTCCATACTGACATTTATCCCCCATTTCCACCTAATTTTATCCCCATACAGTTCGAAATCACAAAATTGCTAGAACAAACATTAGTTTGCTTCGTGTCAATTGTCTATATACAGAGTTTCATGGTTTTATCTTCAACCGGTTGGGAACTTAGATATTGACATTCATAAATAAATAATTACTATATTATTATTTTTTAGTTAAGTGCAATAAAGAGTTAATCTATCTATCTATCCCCAATTTCACCCCCGTACATTTCGAAATTACAAAATTGCTAGAACAAACATTAGTTTGCTTCGTGTCAAGTGTCTATATACAGAATTTCATGGTTTTATCTTCAACGGTTGGGAACTTCGATATTGACATTCATCCCCCATTTCACCCCCGTACAGTTCGAAATTACAAAATTGCTAGAACAATGCATTGGTTTGCTTCGTGTCAAGTGTCTATGTACAGAGTTTCATGGTTTTATCTTCAACGGTTGGGAACTTTCATATTGACATTCATCCCCCATTTCAACCCCAATTTCACCCCCATACAGTTCGGAATTACAAAATTGATAGAACAAACATTTAATTGCTTCGTGTCAAGTATCTAGATAGATACAAAATTTGATAACTTTAAAAATGTTAAATTTTCATACAACCGTTCATCCCTTGTTTCACCCTCTTAGGGGTTGAATTTCGCAAAACCCCGTCTTAGCGAGCGCCTACGTGCTAAAAGGAACCTTCATGCAAAATTTCAGATTCCTAGCATTTGTAGTTTCTGAGATTCCTTGATGAGTGACCTTTCGCTTTTATATATATAGATAAGAAAACGATTTTTATGTTATGGTAACACCTTTGTTTTGGTTTTCGACACCTCTCGCCTCTCGGTGAAAGAACGTACGTATAGACCGTACCACCGTACACCGTATAGTCTGTGCAAACTGCAAAGAGAATGTAAAAGTGTTATTAGTTATTACTTATTATGATAAATGTGTTTGTCTGTTTGTCTCAATACTGAATACTGACCCTCCAACCCGCCATCTTCAACGCTACGCTCCTATGTGGTACGCTTCAATCGCTGCAATAACACCGAAACAACTACAGAAGAATGTGCCGCTAACTACTCGAAACTCGAAAGACATTTTTGAAGTTCCGGCAAAGCTGCTAACAGTAGCCAAAGATAAAAGTTGAAGTTGATTCTCATTACTGTGTTCACAACTTGTTTTCACTGTTGAAATAGTAGTTATTAGGTAAATAATTAAAATGTCTACCAGTATTGAAGAAGATGAAGATGAATATGGTACACCGCCCCACATAAAAGTTGAACCCCTCAACGTTATGGAAAGCCTACTACCAGAGAGCTCCAAGGAAAAGTATCTATCAGCGTACCAAAATTTCATACTATGGCAAAACACCAAAAATACGCAATCTCTTTCAGAAGATCTGTTCATAGCATACTTTAAAGAATTATCTTCTAAGTACAAACCTAGCTCTTTGTGGTGTATATACTCTATGTTAAAAAGTACAGTCCGAACAAAGAATGGAGTGGACTTAAAAACATACTCTAATTTGTTAACATATTTAAAGGGCAAATCTGAAGGATTTACAAGCAAGAAATCAAAGGTTTTGTCATCTGAGGATATTGAAAAATTTATAAAAGATGCTCCAGATGATCAATATCTGGCTACGAAGGTTAGTTACATTAATATTAAATATCTTCATGCTACGTTACTTCATTCTGTGTTGTGTGTTGAACTTAATCATTGTTTTTTTTAGGTTGCTCTAATATTTGGCGTTACTGGAGCGTGTAAGGTACAAGAATTAACAAATTTAACTATAAAAGACATAGAGACCCATGGCCAGATAATTTTAGTGAAGATCCCTACCACGAAAAAGAAAATGCCGAGGTCATTCACTATACACGGTCCCTTCTTTGAAATAGTTAAGAAGTATGAAAGTATGCGTTCACCTAAAACAAAAAATGACCGTTTCTTTCTAAATTACCAGAATGGTAAATGTACTTCTCAGCCTATAGGTATAAACAAATTTGGTTCAATGCCTAAAAAAATTGCTAAGTTTTTAGGTTTAGCAGATGCTGAGAGCTACACTGGACATAGTTTCAGAAGAACTTCAGCTACATTGCTGGCTCATTCAAGAGCTGATAAAATGAAACTGAAGCATCATGCTGAATGGCATTCTAGCAATGTACCAGAATCGTACGTAGAAGATTCCATACAAAATGAGGAGGAAATATATGCAAAAAGATCTAGACTTGATTCTGAGGCGAGTCTTACTGACGAAACACCAAGTACCTCCAATGATTGCAATCCACCTACCTATACGAATGATGATCCATCTCATATAACAATAAAACATGAAAGTATTTCAATAAATAATCTGTCTGAATTGACCGATATTCCAGCAAAAACAGTTAATTATCATTTTACTAACTGCACATTTACTAATTGTTTCTCTGAATAAACTTATCACCCATTACATAAAATGATTATTTATTATCTACTATTTTATTCAAAAGTGTTTTGAAAAATGTCATATGATACAGTTATGTGTGTATCTGTGTATTGATGACTAGCGGCCTGCTCCGGCTTCGCTCGAATAATAACCTAGATATCAACTGCAGCGCCATCTGCCGTAGCCTATGTTACTCGGGAATAATGTAGCTTTCCAAAGGTGAAAGAATTTTTGAAATCGGTCCAGCAGTTTCGGAGCCTATTCATTACAAACAAACAAATATTTCCTCTTTATAATATTAGTATAGATTACCATCCTTGGCTGTATTAAGTAAGACCATCGTCTCTGGCTCAAAAGTGCCTCAGTGGTAATCACAAACATTACACACTTACCACAATCTACTATTTTACTAGACATTTAGTAAGCTTGTACTCACTGCGATTATCGATTATCCCCAAGAGGTTAAAAATGAATTCTCTTTGCACTGATGAATTACGCTTCAAGCCATAGCTTGTCCACTGAATTGATGGATAAAATTCTAGATTTATAACTTATTTCAGAAGTAACATACCAATTTTTGTTCCGACAGCTGGGACTGTGGGCCTTATTTGACAAGGAGAGAGTCTAGGTCATAATCCACAATGCTGACCAAATGCGCATTAGGGAATGATGCCTGTCCTCGAAATATGTGTTTCTTGAAACATGTCAGTTTCTTCTAGATGTTTTCCTTCACCGTTGAAGCTAGTGGTAATGGCAAACACGTACATCTACACTTAGAAAAATGTTCTTAGGTGCAGTCGGGATTTGAATATACAACCTCACTATTGCGGAATTGAATGTTCTAACCACAAGTTTTTCTAAGCTTTTTATTTTTGTGATGAAAAATTTATAACTAAGTATAATTTTAAAATAATTCCATTATAATACCCCATTGTAATATTAAAATTATAATAATTCCATTAAAATTATACATATAATTTAAAGTGATATAAATTAGATGTATAATTTTAAACTACTTAAAAAAAAGAGGAGGTTCTCAGGTTCATCTGTAATATAATAAAAGTGGCCAAGTGCGAGTAGGACTCCCGCACGAAGGGTTCCGTACCATTAGCTAATAAACGGCGAAAACCTTTTGGCTTTATTTGAATTCTGTATACCTAAACCATAGCAGTTTCCACAGACAGGCTGTCATCCAAAAGGTTCTACAAAAATTTTGATTTTACCTTACTAGTGGCACCATCTAGTTTGCTTGAAACGGACTAATCGAGCAAGAAATGGTAAAAAATCAAGTTGGTTGTATGGGAGCCCCCGTTAAATATTTATTTTATTTCTGTATTTATTGTTATAGCGGCAATAGAAATACATCATCTGTGAAAATTTCAACTGTCTAGCTATCACCGTTCTTGAGATATGGCCTGGTGACAGACGGACGGACGGACGGACAGCCAAGTCTCAGCAATAGGGTTCCGTTTTTACCCTTTGGGTACGGAACCCTAATAATACATAAGTATGTTACGCGATAGCTCCGCCAATTGAGTATCGATGTTCATGTTTTTTTTTGTTGGTATCCAGATCGTTCAGAGATGGTCTATAAGTTTTATCGAAATTGGTTTAGTGCTGTAGTAATGAAATTACTTTTCAGTTTTCGTTGTGTCTTGTAGGTAGGTATAGTTTTGTAACTTTTTTTTTAATTTAGCAACTCTACAGACTCCGGGATCCGTGACTTGCCATTTAGGTACTTTTTTAACCCCCGACCAAAAAGAGGGGTGTTACAAGTTTGACGTCAATGTCTGTTTGTCTGTGGCACCGTAGAGCACAAACAGATGGACCGATTTCGATGCGTTTTTTAAGGTTAATTTCCGCGCGGTTGTTCTTAGCCATGTTTGGTTAATATCGATTTAAGATGGCCGCTACCACAAAATGGCGAGTTACATTGTTTTTTTCTACTATTACGGCAGTATGGGTATCAAGTGAAAGGGCTTGACTAGTAGAATAACATACACTATGACTCAAATACAAGATGGCCGCCACCACAAAATGGCGAAATACTTTTCTTTTTTCACTCATTATGGGTACCTATCAAATGAATGGGCTTGACTAGTGGAACGTTTTACAGATTACAAATCTAATTAGTGTAGGTAGTCGGGGATAAATCATTTTTTAAATTTTGTTCTTGGTTAGCATAACCATTGTATCTTGGATTAGGAGAACGAAACAAAAATAGGAAGGAATAAGAAACACTTTACAAGTTACGGCTCTTCTAGTTGAGAGAACGGCAACGGCCGATCTGGAAACCCCGGGTTCAAAACCACGCGCACCGCGCACCACAGCCTTTTCGAAGTCATGTGCGTAATGCCGTTAACTTATAACGGTGAAGGAAAATATCGTAAGGAAACCGACATGTACCTTGAATCTTTCGAAGTCATGTGTCATCTAACAACCCGCACTGGACCAGCGTTGTGGATGGATTATGGCCGAGACTCTTGCGAGAAAAGGCCCCGAGTCCCAACAGTGGTCTTTTGGGACTCGGGGCAACATTTAGTGGGCTGTTTCGCTGTTTATGCTAAGAAATAGTTCCTCTTTAGTCCGATTTTTTATTTTCTAAGCCTCTCGCGGCTCAGAGCCTCCATCCACCACGACGCATTTCTAATTGATCTGTTGGCCATTTGTAATTTGAACTCTCGGACGGTCTACGATGATGCAGAGATAACGCTTGCCGTACGAACCGAGTGATGGCGTCGTTGGTATCGTCAGCTTAGTATGTGTTGCAGTCATTCATTTTACAAAAAAAACGGTTTTTTATGTCTTTATAATGCTGGATTAATATGTAGTTAGGTAGATGTGAATACGAACCGGCTACCACCAAAACAATCTAAGAAACAGCGGGGGTCACTAGAGCCTAACCAAGACTCCGTTTCAACGTGGCGTCGCTATCGTATATCCTATGTGAAACAATACAGTTTCCCTATAAATACTTACTTAGTGTATAATTTTCGCCAGAAGAGTTGGATGTTTGTACAGAGTAAGGTTGCCGTCTCAAAATGTCAGATGCAGAGCCATTGGACCGTACCCCAGTGTCTCCGCCAGAAGTAAAGGGATAAGTACATTTGAAAGGGATAATTCATAGAGCGGGATGCCGGTAAAATACCGAAAAAATATCGATTTGATTACGTTTCGGTTTTTGGAACTATAAGTGTGATATTACCGGAAAATGTTCGATTCGGTAGGTATTCATGAAAAGCGTAAAAGTTACCGGATTAAGGTTCTATTTACCTAACAATAATAGGTGTAAAAAGGGAATATGAAAACTGGTAATCGAGCTGCGAACATGCGCGCGCACTCGCCTTGAAGAAGATCGCCGGACGCGATCGAAACTCGAGTCGGACTGTTCTGACTATTTTATACGTGAGTTACCCGTGTATTTGTTTTAAAATGTTTGATTTGCTGACAATAAACAATGAGTAAGATGTGCAGCCTGATGGATATTTGAACAAGAAGATACCAAATCCAGAGATACAATAAGTAAGGTGGTTTATCTCATTGCCTTTGAAAGTCTTTGTTCAGTTCTGCACTGAGCTCTTACTTTTGACCATCGGTTTGTAGGGCAATGTCTCCAGAGAAATTACTGGTCTAAGCGAAAAACACTTTGTTTAAAGTGAAAACTTCTTTAGGCGCGCCTAGACAGCTTTTTCGAGGGGTGTAAATTGATTTCTAGCGTCACGCTCGGGTATGATAAGAAATCTTCGGGTAAACTCGGGATCTTGGCGATTGGGCATCTAGAAATGCGTCAGCCAATGGGAAATGCTGAAAGGGCGTGGCCTCGACATCATGGCATGGCCATCTAGAAATGCGTGAGCCAATGGGAAATGCTGACGCATTTATAGGTGGCCATGCCATGATGGCGAGGCCACGCCCTCCGGTTACACCCGTGTAGTTTCCAAAGTAAGCTATCAAATTCTGAGTTATAGGTTTTCACTTCTATCGGCAGTTCCTATGACTGCCAATTTTTTTTAATAATAATGTCTTGTCACTCGACAAGACGAGCTGTAGTAGGTACATGTGCCTGATGGTAAGCAACATGCTTATGTGGCAGACATGTGACAGCACAACATAACAGCACTGACTCGCAGCTATTAGAACATGAAAAGTCCAAATCATTACCTAGCACTGCACTGCGCTCGTCACCCAGAGATCTAAGTTGTTAAATCTCTAAGCCGTGTAATTTCTCTGGAAACATTGCCCTCCAACACTCTATGTATCCGTACCACCTACTGTTTTTGTCGCATATATCCATATTTTCATGTGTTTTTATCGAATGTTTTATTTTGGCACAATAAACGTTTTCATTTCATTTCACTTCATTTCCAAACCGGAACACAGTAATGTTTGCACATGACTACTACCTACGTATAGCTATTTTTTTATAGTAGGTATGGTGACAAGACGAGCAGGACATGTGCCTGATGATAAATGACATGCCTGCCACATAACAGCACAGTGACAGGCAGCAATTGGAACACGAAGAGTCTAAATTACTACCTACCTAGCACTGCATTGCGCTCGTCACCCAGAGATCTAAGTAAGATATTATATCTCTAAGTCCTGTACCAAATTTCTCTGGAAACATTGCCCTTCAATCCGGAACATAGTAATGGTTGCACACTACTGCTTGGCGGTAGAATAACTAGCAAAGGTGTGGTACTTCCCCAGGCGCACCCTGATACTACAAAAATACACACTTAGGTATAACAGCCGCCATTTTTGCGTCGAGGGCCAAAAGGGCAAGATATTTTTACAGATAATAATTTTATTTGTAGTAAAATTTTTGTTCAGTTACGTCACGTAGGTAGGTACCTACATACCCAAGATGCTCTACTTCTTAACAACTCTAATAAAAACAACTGCTCGTTTTTCGCGAGAGGCTGTGACAAACTCCGTACGTGTGGGAACTCATGAATTTTCGGACACCTGTAGATTTCCCAGCGGGCCGCGAAATATGGCCCTTGTACCTTGTACCGAGTATCCAGCTTTACTAATGGACCTGGAGCTTTCTGCTTCATTTATTGTCTACCTACTGGCATCTGCCTGCGACTATGACTACGTAGAATTTTTATAATGGCTGTTCCCTTAGTTTCAAGCTTCTAGCTTAAAAATGACGAAACATCCATTTCATTTTGAACGTTATTTTTGCATTAAAAATTCGTCTATGTTCTTTTGATGTTCTTTCTCACAAATCTCTCACTCTCTTTAAAACAAATATAGTCTAGATAGAGTGTAGACTATCTTTGTGTCAAATTTATTTTAAGTCTTGGTTAATGGTTATGGAATGTTTATGGTTAAGGCGCCGAAGTGTAAAAGACAGAGTGTAGGTAGGTACTTTCGCATTTATTTGTAGAAGATTTTTTACCTTACTCTTTTTTTAAATTATGTACGTATTACGTACATAACATAGAACAATGTAGGTATATCAAGGCATAGTGCTTACTTTGTATGAGATTAATTCTAAAGTTTAGCTAAAACTAAAATTTACTTTAATTTATCTAGACGACTAAGGCCCGTTGTCCACGTAGCTGCACGACATCCGCACGATTTCGACAATTGTCGGATGCAAGACGAATGCTTGCATCTTGCGTACAAATAATGAAGTCTGTGTCCACGAAACGACAACGACACGATAGCCGTACGTCTTGCGTTTGTTCGTAGGATGCATGCATTCGACAAAAGACGCGTGCGTGGACAGTAGGTAAGCTTCTTAGGAATTTTGGTCGACTGTCTGAATTTAATTTGAAATAGAAGTCGGTTTTTGTTTTTTTCACAGAAAATAAATTATTTATAAGTATGACACAATAACGTATAACGAAGCCTGTCTGAGAACGTTTCTATAAATATACATAATATATGTTGGAAAATGTCAGGCCTCGACCTTCAAACACAATCCATCTAATTTCGCATCTCCAAGTCTACTAGTTTCCTACCCTCATTTGCTACAACTTCGCTACTATTAGGATCTGTGGCCGTCCAAAGAAGGTCAAGATCGAAAGGAGGTGATTAGGCTGTTTGTTGAGTCCCATGGCTATTGAACGACACGAGAACAACTTTCGTCCCTGCGGCGGCGAAATATTACTCGCGTGTGTATTTTAATCAAAGTTAACAGGTTTTGCAGTAGGTATATCTAGGTGGAATGAAATTATTGTTTATTTTCTTTTACAAACTGTTCTTATCGAGTAGGTATGACTTTTCGCAAGTTCAAAGTTTCGCAATTTGAACTCACGTTAAACTTTAAACAGGACTTAATCAGGAATTATGTAGGACTCACCCTTGGACTCGGAAGCTCCACAGAGATTAAACGTTTATTTTTAGATTTGTGAATCTGAAAGGCACATGGTTAGGAGGCGTTTAACTAACTGTACCTATTGTAACGTAGAAGTGAAGTAGAATAAGTGAAGGCAGAAATGGAAAGTAATGGACTTCGAGACTCAGCCGAGAATATTAATTTTGTTGTAATGGATCATGTTTTTGAAGTGAAAACTTCTTTAGGCGCACCTAGACAAATTTTTCGTGGGGTGTAAATTGGATTCTACCGTCACGCTCGGTTATGATAAGAAATCTTCGGGTAAACTCGGGACCTTGGCGATTGGGCATCTAGAAATGCGTCAGCCAATGGAAAATGCTGAAAGGGCGTGGCCTCGCCGTCATGGCATGGCCATCTAGAAATGCGTGAGCCAATGGGAAATGCTCACGCATTTCTAGATGGCCATGCCATGATGGCGAGGCCACGCCCTCCGGTTACACCCGTGTAGTTTCCAAGGTAAGCTATCAAATTCTGAGTTATAAGTTTTCACTTCTATCGGCAGTTCCTATGACTGCCAATTTTTTTTTAGATTTTGCTGATTTTTACTGTGTAACGCGTTTTGTCTGCCGAAAGGCAGTGTATGACGCACTACATTTCGTAAGCAATTCATCTATTTCATTATAATGCTACCTACACAAATAAATATTTAGTTTACTTTAGGTAGGTTACGAGTATGTTACATTAGTTTATAATCTGACGTTACTAGATAATAAACTGACTGTATTTACGATTTTACGAAGAGAAATACATATTGAAACAGTCATGCATAATGTTTTGAATGTGAGTTCGAATTGAGAAATAATTGAAAACAATATTCACGAAGAGTAGCGAGAGATACCTACCAAATGTTTAGTGTTTTGAAGATAACGAGGTGTTTCTATTCTTACTCAACTCTGAAAATAACTAAACAAATGTAAAACGTACTAGAAACTAAAATCTGACGTAAACTCTACTTTTTTGCGTCCACTAATTTACCAAGAAAGATAGCGTGGGTATGTAGGTAAGTTAAGTAACTTGGAGATAGCGGGGTCAGCGAGTTCTTTATGGGAATGGGGGCTTTGGCGCGAACCAGTGGGGTCGCGTGGACTAAGACGTGAGCAAAGTCACGTCAGCGGGGCCCCTTTTCTTTCGTTCCCAAGACGTACCCAATGAATATAGAGGTATATTACCATCTAATAATAATAGCTCAGAGAATTTACAAACTGAAGTGGCGGTGGGGTGGTCGTATCTGTCGCAGATCTGATAATAGTTGGGGTAGACGGGTTCTGGAGTGGAGACCGCGAATCGGTAAACGTAGTGTAGGACGCTCTGAGTCTAGATAAAGTGACGATATACGAAAGACGACTGGTTGCGATTGGAATCGTAAGATCGAGGATTCTCAACCCAATCCTCGATCTTACGGTTGCTACTTAATAGTAATATTGAAAGTAACTGAATATATATAACTAAATATTCATCTATAAACTAAAACCAGTGCATCATCACTCGCTCAAGGTATGCGCGGTTTTAGCCTACAGCTAGACCGTGCCTCCCAGGGGACAAGTGCCAGTCGGTTGTCGGACGCACGGCTGAGCGCTCGCGCAACACGTTTCCCGCGCATATTGTTATTAGATATGTCGACAACCCTCCGCGCTAGACAGGGACAGAGTTACGCGTTAGAAGAGAGAGTTGAAAATCACGACAGATATTGAGCGCTAATGCGAGCTGAATTGAACTTTGTTGTGTCCCAGCAAGAGTCGCTATTTATATAATTGTTTTCGGTATGTGAGGCTTCTGTACTAATATTATTTATTCTGTGCTAAAACTAAATACAATATTTTGTTTGTAACAGCCCTCTGCGTTGTAGGCATTTACCACAAGTTCGAAGGCGTCGTTTTTCTGGTAGTTTTGCTTTATGCTGCGATATTAATAAACATAGAAAAGTAGACTATATTTACCTCTATACAAAATAATACCAGGACTTATATTCTTTTGTTATTTCTGATTGAGAAATATTTTTGGCTAATACTTACCTGTTTGTATTTTATTTAATTTAAAAATAAACGGGGATTTTAAGTCTGATGGCATCGTATTTAAAGAGGCCTCACGAGGCCCCTATACGTGTGAGGCCGCACGCAAGGCCCCACTTCGCCCACGCCTAGTGACACCCCTGCCTCGAACTCAGTTGAGTGAAATGAAGACGTCGACTGAATATACCTAATATTCGTGACACTATTTTACTCTTACGAGTTGCTGTGAGCTTTAGGGAAAGTAATTGCGTTATTCCTAAATATTAAGTTACGGCTGGTCTAGTCGTGAGAATGGCACCGATTCGGAGACCCCAGGTTCAAAACCACGCTCATCACTGTCTTTTCGAAGTCATGTACCTACGTAATGCCGCTAACTTAGAACGGTGAAGGAAAACATCGTGAGGAAACCGACATGTAGGTACCTAGAATCTTTCGAAGGCATATGTCATCCACCAACCCCCACCGAGTCCCAGCAGTGGGAACATTTAGTGGGCTGTTTACAGGCGCGGTCCCAGATTTGGGGGGGGGGGGGGGTCACGAGTAGAAATACAATAAATCGAGTAAAAAAGACTACTAGTAGCACCCCATTTTAGTGTAACGTATACGATTTTGGGGGGGGTCATATCCTCTGTGACCCCCCTTCGGACCGCGCATGATGGATACGGGAAGCCAAGGATCGGGTGTAGGCAAGGGTCAAGTGCAAAATAGAGTGCTATTATTGTAGAAAATACGTTTGTAAATCATTATATTTTTTTAATAAATTGCCAGTTGTTATACAAAAAATGTCTAAAAATTTTTGACATACATTGATTTGGCGATAAAGTTATACTCCAAGGGGGTAAGTTGTTCATTCGAGAGGCCCAGTAATATCTAGAATCCAATCTTTGTAAGAGTAGACCCGGGTGTACACGTCAGGGTATCCTTTGGCGCACGGCATACCCCAAGAGACGATGCCCACTACCTTGTTGGTGCTGGTTTCCACTAGAGGTCCTCCGGAATCGCCCTGAAAGACAATATAATCGTTAGTTATACCCAATAAATTCCCTTAAGAAAAGAGTCCTAAGTTTTATTTTAGTTTTATTTTCAACAATACATAATGGTGTCTATTTATAATTGTTGTTCTAAAGTGTAGGTATAGTTCCATAGAAATCGGCCAACATAGTTATTTAAAGATGGCGCTTGAAGCTCCACCAGGATATGTCAGCATTTTGTGATTTTATGATTTTATCCTAAACCTTTAAATAAAAAAAGTTGGATCGGAAATTTACTACGTAGTTAAATTCTATTTTTACTGGCCTAGGAGTTTTGTGTGAATTTGAAGTGGGACTGGGCTGGACTTGTCTATCGAATGCCAGACGACAGCTTAAAGAATTCGGCTCACTCGTGACTTACAGTAAGGTAAACTCATAGTTAAACTATACAATAAAGCTACACTCACATGACAAGCCCCTTCCCCTCTCTTAGTGAGGGAGCAGATTTGCGTGTCGTAGACTGAATTGATGAGCTCATAAATAGATTGGCAAGCTTCAACACTCAACGATTTCAGGTTGATCATCTGCAGGTTCATCGGCAACACTCCTGGGTACTGCGGAATAAAACAAAAAAATATATCGTTTTGTCTTCCGTGCAGACTTAGTGACCGCAGGGCATCATAAGCAGCCCACCTTATGTAGTGGTAAGTTCTTAGTTGTAGTGGTTGGGTCTCTTTCATCCGTTCGTCGTTTCATCGTTCATTCCGTCGTCATAGATAAGTACCATACCTTTGCCATTGATTCTACTGCCAAGCAGTAATGTGTAAAAATAACTATGTTCCGGTTTGAAGGGCAATGTTACAAAAAAAAAAATAGGGCTACAAGAAAAATCATCATATGCTTCTGGGTGATAAGAGCAGTCCAATAGGTACTTCTGTCTTCAAGCAGTGATTTTGACTCTTCATTTTCAAATTTTAGTTAGCTTAGCGAGTTTATTTCGAAATTGCGTTTTTCGTAGAAAGAGAGTAGACGTCCAGATGATTTTACACGATTTCAAGGTTCTTTATATCTTGTTCATAGTTTTTTTTAACACTTATAATTTTACACTTGACCACCATCTCGCCTGATGTTAAGCGACGATGCGGTCTAAGATGGAGCGTGCTTACCTAGAAGAAACCGATTCACTCTCGATTTGAAGACACCAAGATTATAACTATTGGGAAAAACCCACTCAGGCAACTCATTCCACAGTCTAGACGTTCTTATCACAAAAGTAGAGTCAAACCTCTTTGTTCGTATCTTTGGAACATCAACCATGAAACGATGCCGCTTCTTCGAGTTACGAGAAGTCCGATGGAAAAAAGGGCTAGGTGGTATTAGATCATGCAGATCAGATGCACACTCTCCGAAGTGTATCTGATAATAAACCGATAAGCTAGCAATTTTTCGGCGATGTTCAAGAGTTTGCAGTCTTTTTAGCACGCCTCTCGATCGATTCTAGAGCCTCAAGCTGATACTTAGCCGATCCATAATAGTAATAAGTAGAACATGTCCCATTGAATTGTTACAGGTGTTAGAAGTTCTGCGTAGCCCTGTTTAGAGAATATATTCCTTGTCTGCATGCCGTCCTAGCTAAGTGGCACTTCCGGGGTGTAATGACGCAGTTAGGGTGCTCGACCCAACATCGTGTCACGGAGCGTACCCTTCGTGTGTTTTGTGTCTTTCCACGTGTTAACTGAATTAGAACCATATCTATATAATATTAGAAACAGAGATCTGTAATTAGAATATTAAAGGGCAATGTTTCCAGTGAAATTACAGGGCATTTCTGGGTGACGAGCACTGCAGTTAGGTAATGTTTTGGAATCTTCATGTTTTAATAGCTGCGTGTCACTGTTCTGTTAAGGGCAGGCATGTTGCTTACCACCAGAAACTTGTCGTGCTCGTCTCGTCACTCTAAACTAAAAAAGAATTGGTACTTTTCGAAGTTAAAGTTCTTTTTTTTAGTTTCTTTTTCGTTAGGGAAAAATAATTAAAGTAATTTTACGAGTCACGAAAAACCGAAACCCTGAAAATTGTGACTAACTTCAGATTATGTCCGGTTTACATTATTCCAGTCCAGAGACCGAATCCAGCGCTGGATTGCTTACTGGAAAAATGTAGACCGGGCATTAATACCTACCTACTTCTTGAGTTGAAGATGTTGTCTGTTCTATGGTTGATGTTAGACTTCTTAGTTACTTACCTATACTTAGACTAGCACGAGGAATAAGTAAAAAGTCACTATCGATTTGAAGATTGTAACCATCGGGAAAAACCTACTCAGGCAATGCATTCCACAGCTATCTAAGCCGTGGAAGCTATAGTTTTAAGCGGAGTCTAACCTCCTCGTTCGTGTCCTTGGAATGTCAACTTTTTTGAGCTACGAATAAGTCCGATTGAAAAACGACAAAGGTTGTGTTAGATCAGATGCACACTCTCCCGATAAAAACCGACGAGCTAGGAGTTTTGCGGCGCTTTCAACATTTTGAAATCTTTTTCGAACAAGGGTTTCGTTGCCTATGAGCCTTTTGGCACGTCGATTTTAAAGCCTCCGGCTTAATGACACGAGACAGTTTTATGACTGACAAACTACAAGAGTACCTAACGGTCAAAATTCAATTAGGGACCGACCCTTTTTCGCGCCGCGCCGTCCTGCCATTAGAGTTTTCAAAACAACGGCTAAAAATAACACTTTATTTTGCTCCAGCGGTTGATACCCTTCGTTGACCTTACTGTAATTCCAGAAGGGTTGAGACATTACTAAATGGGATTTTTAATTTTGAAAATTTAGATGCTTTGAAATGTTGCTGCAATATTTACATGGTATTTGTTGGTTATTTGTAGATCCATATTAATATGTACTTAAAATAATCCCAATTTTGTTTAGGTTGAACAACTGATCTGTATAGCCTATTGGTATCTGTTCGAGACCTATGAAACTTATGATCAATAATAACAATTAACAATAATAAACAGATTATTGTTAATTGATTGACTGTCCTCGTGGCTTAATGGGTAGTAACTCTGCCTGCGAAGCCGAGGGTGGGTAGTGGGTTCGATTCCCACCCATTGCAAATATTTGTGTGATGAATTCAATTGTTTGTTGTGTCTGGGTGTTTCTATGTATAATAAGTAGGTATTTACAACTATATAAGTATTACTTCAGCTATTTGGCCGCCATATTACACGCTTTGCTTAGTTTGGGGTCAGATGATGTTGTGTTGTCCACCAATGTTTATTTAAAGTTGTTGACTTTCGTGAATATAGGTTGACTTAGTTGAGTTGAAGAGTTCACTGGGAACATAAAATATTATGTAGGTATGATCATGTTGGTATCATCATGACCCCTGGATATTTAGATATCAAAGATGTGCTTATTATATGAAAGTAGGGTTCTACATTGGTAAACGTAAATCTTTTTCCAGTGTCCGCCTGAGAATGGTTAGAAACTTTTGAGTGGTTTCCTGGAAGCGATTGCTTTTAACAATAAGTGCGCTATTTGTGGCGCTAGTTCACAACTGTTTTACAGTAATGTTTCTGTTTGTTTGTGTCCCAATAATGAGTTTTCGATTTATCTATCTTTAAATTAGTATAAATACTAATATTATAAAGCTGAGTAGGTTTTTTGTTTGAACGCGCTAATCTCTGGAAGTACTGGTCTGATTTCAAAAATTCTTTCACCGTTAGGTATGTCCGTGATGCCTGAGTGCTACCTTTAAGCTATTAATACATAATGATATAAGTGCGGTACTAAGTTGAAAATTACAGCCGATGCGATATTGCTAGCTAGAGCCTAGGGCTCGAGCTACAAGACAGTAGTGGTTGTAATTATCAAAGCGCACGTATGTCATATGACGTTTTATAACATATTTGCGAGGAAATAAATAAAACTTTGACGGCATTTTCAAATAAAAACAATACAGCGAAAAGAAAAAGCGCGCGGAATATTTTTTGTTGTTCACAAATTAGCGATGCGTGCGTATCAGCGCTTTTTTTTTAAAGCAAAGGCACAAAACCAGCCGTTATTACTAATAAAGTCAATGAATATTTTTCTGTTTTGTTACAGATACATTGTTGTAATTTATGGTCAAAATCGTGTTCAAAATACAAAAAAACATACAAAAAAAATCAATATAATGAATGAATTAAATGTTTACTTATTATATTTGATCTCCCAAAGTACAAAGTTAATTTTATTTATAAAATGTTGACAACTTTTCTGATATAAAAACTCTTTGCTAAGATTTAAAAAAGTATCGTTCGTTTTAGACGGAGTATTTTGATAAGCTGTTCGTTAACATAATATTGCATTGCCGAATTTACATTCTCTTTGCATTGCCGCACAAGTACGTACCTAATGAGAAAATGAGATACATAACGATGTTGAAATTAGTTGAAATAAGATACAAATGTGTTATAAAGGTAAGTATATTAGGTATGTACTACGGGGGAAGTCGGGGCGGAACGCTAGTTTAATATAAAGTATTCAGAGACGTGTGCGTTTTAAAACGAGTCTCCAGAGGTTGTGAACCTTTTGAGCTAAAAGTAGGTTTAACCAACAAATTCATTAAAACTATTTAGAAACTTTTCTAAGATGTGAAACATTTTACAAATAAGAAAAGTTAGATTACACCGTACACGCTTCGGAGTAAGTAAGGTGTAAAATTACGTAGACGAGACTAAAAGGATTTATTTAAAAAATAAAGCTTTTAAGATCTTGTAGAAGAGGAGGTCTTTTGATCTAGTTTACTTATTCTTACAAGAAAATGGATAATTTTGACGTCTATCATTAAGTAAACAGGATTCTTGTATGTTGCCGAAGCTCAAACATAACCTTTGTATAAAATTCTGGGTAAAACCGATTAGATTATGAGATTATAATATTCGCCATTTTTGTTGATTTTAGTGTTTAGTTACATATTTAAGTCGATTAAATTTTATTTTACGTTTTGAAGTGAAAACAAAAACAGTAGCGTCTATAGCGAATGGTAGAGTAGGTACCTACCAATGTAAATCCTTGACGATGTAACTCTAAAAAATAAAAACAGTAAAAATAAATCTACCACTGACTGCCGTCAATTACGTAATAATAAAAAATGTTTGTCTGTAAAGTCGGTTTACTGACGATAGAACGTGACAACGTCTTAAGAAAATACTGATGGAATGGTAGCATTTTTCAAAAGAAAATTTTAATTTCATTTGTTTAATAGATTTGTATGTAAAAAGTAATCAGTAGAATTTAGTCATTTTCAATCAAAACAATGCAAAAAACAATGCAAAAAAGCTTTTAGATGCCGGGGATCGAACCCGGGGCATTTCACATGCAAAGCGAACGCTCTACCACTGAGCTATATCCCCGCTTGAACTACTGGTCGAAATAATTAATACAACTGTAACAAACATGCGGCGAGGTAACGACCGACGGTAACGACCGACGGTAACGACCGACGGTAACGCGGTAACGGTACATGACGTCATGTTTTGTGGGCATGCAGCCGGCTTCATCGAATTATAAGACGTTATCACGTCAAAAAAATGGGCAGTCATAGAAACTGCCGATAGAGGTGAAAACTTATAACTCAGAATTTGATAGCTTACTTTGGAAACTACGCGGGGGAAACCGGAGGGCGTCGCCATGAGCAGGGCCATTTAAAAATGCGTCGGCATTTCCCATTGACTATCCAGAAATGCTGACGCATTTCTAGATGCCACGCCCTCCGGTTTCACCCGCGTAGTTTCCAACTGTTACTTTACTGTTTACTGTTTTTATTTTCCAGAGTTCCATCGACAAGGATTTATATTGGTAGGTAGTAGGTACATATAATTTCGCTATTCCTTATTTTAATTTAATTTATAATTAATGTTAAAGTAACATAACTTTAACATTTTTATTTACAGGAAATTTACTGTTATTAAATTATGGAGGGAATAGCCAGCCGATATTTCCGATACTATTTTCGTCGGATTACCTGTGATCATGTTGCATGCTACGGCATCGAAATATCGGAAAATCTCAATTTAATCATGGAAATATCCTGTAGATTCACACCATTGTGTCCGTATTTGGTTGATTTTATTTATAAAAGTGGTAGATAATTGTACATTCACCTATGACTTTGGTAATATGTATACTGTGTTTCATTAAATCAATTATTATTAAATGTATATTATCCTATCTTGTCCTAACGTTAACCAAATACTTCTAAATATTCAAAATATTCTCTTTCCTCCCTCCAATGGAGAGCTATTGTGAGACAATCCTTGATGTGGACGTTAAACTCATATTTCCGGATCTTTCTGGCGGCTGTTTACGTGTTTACTCTCTGGAACCCAAAAATAAAATAAATAAATAAATAAAAGTGTATAGTTACCGATAGCCTCCCCCAGCCACTGAGGAACAGGTCCTGATCACCTCCGGTGTTCTCCTCAGGCAGGCCTATTGGCTGCACCAGGTCGCTAAATGCGATGTCACGGGACACCTAAATGAAATGAAATTTATTTATAACGTTTCATAAGTTTAATATTTATGTAGATATGGCTAAAATGTATCGTTGAAAAACGTACATTTATTTAATTGACAGACACAAAACATTATCTAAACATTGGATCTCACTAGGGCTATCTGTATCGTGGGTAAAAAAAAATTTTTTTTGGAATGTTGTTTACAAATTAATATTTCAGCATTAATGTAATTTCGTACAGAAACGTACTACGTACGTTTCGTACTATCTGTTTTTACAAAAACTGAAAGTATGCTTCCAGTCCCAGGTAGTGAAACTAAGTAAATTAATATCAATTGTATTATTTAGCCTATGCCATAATAGCGTGTGCAGCCAATTTGATGTCTCCATAGCTGGTAGAACAGAGAGTCAAGTCCACTACGCTGGTCAAGTGTGGGTTGACGGATGACGTATTTCCTTTTTCTTGGAATATGCTGGTTTCCTCACGATGTTTTCCTTCACAGTTAATGCCACTGATAATAATGTTCTGATGGTAACTAAAAATCATTAATTTCGTGGCTAAGCCAAATTATCAGAAAGCAGCAAATGTATGGAAGCTACTATCTCAATGGTGAAAGGATACCTTAATAAGGCTGACGTCATCCTTGATCAGGTACGAATCGTATTGCTCGTGGACTTTGATGAGATCAACGGAGTAATGGTCCCCGCCCAAATACAGGTGGTTAGTGCCAACTATCACCTTCGTGTCCAGCGTCGAACGTCTGAAAATGCAAACAGTAGCTATGAATGCTTATACACTTATTCAGGGTTATTGGTAATCAGCCTGCATCCTTTTAGAGGGATGTTAAGTACATTAAATACGTGAACTTTTGTTCTAGTTTTTTACGATTCATAATTTTTTTCCATACAAGATAAAAAAAAGTGTATTTGCCCGGGAGTCTACCGCCTAACGAAAACGCTTTGACGCTTTGACATTGCCGTCTCTTTCATTTCAAGCGAGAAGAAAAGAGACAGACAGTAATGTCAAAGCGTCAAAGCGTTTTCGTTAGGCGGTAGACCCCCCGGTCTAAAAGCATCGAACTCTACGTAACAACAGCGTGCGCACTCTTTAATGCTCGATAAATGATGTGCCGTGTAAAGCAAACTGAATAAACACTAAACAGTGCCGCTAAGCGGTGCCTGAGAGAACAACATACACTATTTTTTTTAGGGGTATGTATTGAGTTTTAACAAAAGTTGTTTCTTTAAATATACAGAAGATGCCTTTAAACATATTCAAGCTGATTACCAGTAACCCTGTATAAGTCACCGTAAAATTGTAAATACTGTAAGATTATAATCTGACGACGTTAGATAACAATATGACGGTAATTACAATTTTGCAGTGAAATATATGTATAATGCTTTACCCCGTTACAATATCTATTTAAACATGAAGAGCCCACACTGAATAGCACTACACTGTGCTCATCGTTCAGAGATTTAAATAAGGTGTTTTTTTATTATTGGTGAAAAAAATATCCATACCAAAAAGTTTTCAGTTCAAAATAGAAAAAAAAAGATATTAAATTAATTAAAATTTTACAAGTCGGTTTAAATAAAAACGTTACGACACGTATGTATACTAAAAGGGAAATCGCGTCTGTCCGACATATGGCTGGCGCTGTGGGTTAGAGTGAGACAGGAACATCTGCCTACCTTTGCCGTATGCTTGAGAGAAAGGGAAGCTAGATAGCCAGACGCCATAACGCGTTACGTAACGTAGGGGTTTACTCCATTGATACATACGTAAACACTAAATAAAACGAAAACTTTTTTTGATAAGTATAAAAATTTTGCAACAAACGGCGATCTTTATAAGATAAGATAAGAAAACTCTTTATTAAAAGCCACAAAAGAAAAATTACAAAAGAAACAAAGAACACAAGCTTGACATTTTAAATGGCGGCCTTATTGCTCAGAGCAATAAAAATATTATAAAAGAAGTTATCACTTTAGAAACATGCTCACCCATCAGTGCAGTGAGCTGCAGTCAGCACCCATCTCACGCTCAGTACGGAGCCCCCGCAGAAGTGAGAGTTCAGGATGTTCCTCAGAGAGACTTGGTACGGCACCCGGCCTTCAGGCGCCGTCTGACCTCCCACTATCCTCGGCTGGAACGGTATGGGGACGGCATCGTGAAGCCCGAAGTCTAGTCCTCGTGGCAGCCCTGAGACAGACAAGGACTTTATACGACGTATCGACGTTTTGTTAGTGGTACCACGTCCCGCGCTTTCGCCTGTTATTCTACCGCCAAGTAGCAATGTGTTCCAATTTGAAGGGCAGTGTTTCCAGAGAAATTACCGGTCATAGAGATAAATCATCTCGTATCTCTAGGTGACAAGCGCAGTATAGTGCTAGATAACGATTTGGACTTTTCATGTTCCTAGTGACACTGTACTGTTATGGGCTGGCGTGTTGATTACTATCAGGTGGATGTCCTGCTCGTCCCGTCCCGGCTCGACCCTATATAAAAAAAAAAACCAATATGTTTGTCTGTAAAGACGGTTTACTGACGATAGAACGTGACAACGTCTTAAGAAAATACTGATGGAATGGTAGCATTTTTCAAAAGAAAATTTTAATTACATTTGTTTAATAGATTTGTATGTACAAAGTAATCAGTAGAATTTAGTCATTTTCAATCAAAACAATGCAAAAAAGCTTTTAGATGCCGGGGATCGAACCCGGGGCATTTCACATGCAAAGCGAACGCTCTACCACTGAGCTACATCCCCGCTTAAACTACTGGTCGAAATAATTAATACAACTGTAACAAACATGCGGTGAGGTAACGACCGACGGTAACGGTACATGACGTCATGTTTTGTGGGCGTGCAGCCGGCTTCATCGAATTATAAGACGTTATCACGTCAAAAACCTTTCTTAGTAGGTGTCATTGAGATGTTAAAATTATCGCTGAAGTGCATTTTTATCTATACTAATATTATACTAGCTGAAGAGTTTAGTTATTTAAAAGCGCTAATATTAGAAACTACTAGTCGATAATAATTTTGCACTACAGTTTCACCTAATATTAAGCAACAATGCAGTCTGTTATGGAATGAGCTTACCAGCCTTAGAAACTGATTATAGACTTGAAGACACCCAGATTAAATCAAACCAGGGAAACCCACTCAGGCAACGTATTACGTAGTTTATAAACAAGAATATCTAAAAAAAAGTCTTCCGAAAGCGAATTCAATCGGTACGACTAGATCAAGCAGATCAGCTCTGCACACTCTCCAAAATCATGCGCGGTTCGAAGAGGACATGACCCCCCCCAAAATCGTATAAGGTAACCTTAAAATGGGGCGCTACTAGTAGTCTTTTTTACTCAATTTATTGTATTTCTACTCGTGATCCCCCCCAAAATCTGAGACTCTGTACTGGTGACCCCCTCCAAAATTCGACGCTGGGACCGCGCCTGTCCGAAATGTATCCAATAAAAAACTGAGAAGTTTGCGACTTTGCGGCGATACTCAAGGGTTCATAACAATAATCTTTTAATGATAATAACATCGAATTATGTGGAAGAGTTTTTAGCAATATTACTATACGCACTTTAAGCAAAACTTAATGAATTAAACAGAGACCACCCCTCATTTCCCATCCACTACACCACCCTACACTAATTCAATTTCCCTATAAACGAGGCCCTGGTTCTGGCCCGGTCCAGATTACTTGCATAATTGTTTCTCTTTCTGACCTCTGACGCAAAAACTACGGTTATAAGTTTGTCATCTTTCTCTCAGTGTGTGTGTCTGTCTGTTAGTACCATTACTCCTGTATCTGTAGTCTGTCTGTAGCTCTTGAATGGATGAACCGATTTTGAAATTGTTTACTTGTTTGAAAGGTCGGGAGTGTTAGCAGTATTGTTAGATCTGCTGAATGCATTTCTAGATGGCCGTGGTCCCGAGTTTACCCGAAGATTTATTATCATTCCCGAGCGATAGAATTCAATTCACAGCCCACGAAAAATCTGTTAGTGCGCCAAAAGATGTTTTCATTTCAAAAAGTACTAAATAAGGTTGCCTGGAAACTAGCTTTAAGGCAGCCAGTTTTTTCATTAGATCTTATCTAGGTTTTATCCTAAATTTGTGTTGCCGTTTCAAAGTTATTAGCTATTTTGTTAGATGTGGCAGTAATTTTAGACACATAATGGGTACTTGCTATGTGTGACCAATACCCATGAAAGTTGTCATTTATGTCCTATCTGGTCTAACTTGAGAGATAGGATAGTTTTTAACTCACTGCTTACAAGTTCTTAACATAAAACTCAAGTATTTGAACATGAAGAGTCCAAAACACTACCTAACACTGTACTGAGCTCGTACACCCAGAGATATCAGGATGATTTATTTCAATTCCTTTCTTACCTCTCTACATTTTTTTAGAAAAACCATTCAACCAGAAAACAGTAATATTTGCAATGCAGTGAGAATAACTTGAAAAGCTGTGGTACTTCCCCAGGCTGACTCTGAATAGAGTCCTCTCACCACAAAACTTCTGGTCTTATGAACCTTGTCTAAAATACTGCAAAAGAAGCCTCCTAAATGTACCCGAGTTATAAATGTTAACTGCTGACGAGTCCCGGCCTTCTTTAACAAGGAGAAAGAGCATAATACACCACGCTACTCAAGTGCAGGTTAGCAGATAAAATACTGAAAAGGGTGTAAATAAAGTCGATTGTCCAAGAATGGGGTCCCAAAGTAGACATCAAGGCGGTAAAAGTAAAGGCTGAAAGCAGCTAAAAGCTACGTAAAAGTCTATTTTCGCTGAGAATATCCGAGGCGCGTTTTGACCCAGTCCGCCTGTCAACAAGCTTCAAGCTGGGTAATTAATGGTGGCAGGTAACCGAAAGAAAACCTAATTTGCAGTGGAAATGAAAGAGTAAAATAAAACAAAAGAGTTCCCGAGGGAAAGGCGCAGATTAAACATCAGTAACTAGCGGCGGGAGCGGAATAATGAAAATATGCTCTTTATAGACTACGACATATTTATTAGCTTTCACTATGCGGTTCAATATAGCTTGATAACAACTAAAACTTAAATTTTAGCATCAAACAGCACTATAATAGATCGAACCGTTTATTTTCTTTTTGACAGCACCAATAGAACGTAACTGCGTCATGTTAACGCAAAAGTTCACTTTTAAATGCGAGGTTTTAAAAATATGGCAACTGCTTAAATTTGCTCCTTGATCCCGTATAATAATCATCTTTGACAAGTTGAGTCCATAAAAGCAGTAGTTTTTTTATAAATTACATAAAATAACAAACGTTTTTAAAAATTTACGTTCTATGGGTGAAAAGTGAACTTTTGCGTAACATGACGCAGTTACGTTCTATTGGTCAAAAAGAAAATAAACGGTTGGATCCACAGATTTCAATTTTTTTTGCTACTGACGTCTTTGGTTGGATCTATTATAATGGGGCACTATACGTCACCTGTAAGCTAGAGATATAATGCATTAGTACCTGGGTGACTGATCTTTGCTCGGTTTAAATACTAAATATACTTAGTACCTAGATACCTACAGATAAAAGGCTCCAAGTAATAGACTTTCTTAAAAGAAATAAAAAGACTTGAAAAAAAAGAGAAGCCTTCTGGATTCGAACCTGGAGCTACTAATTCGTGACCGATGACCGCCCGACTTCCCGTCTGAGCTATTATACTGTCGCGCCACGCGTCGAAATTTAGCTTCGCATTATAATGTCTAATGTGACAGTTGTTCATTGTCTAAATACGGGCATAATATGCGTTTTTTTAATAAAAAAAAATAAAAAAAAATTAAAAAAATTGGTGGACAATTCACACACAATTAAACTCAGTTAGATTGATTTATCGTCCCCGAAACCCCCTGCAAATATAATTTCATCAAAATCGTTCGAGCCGTTTCCGATATTCAGATTCTATATTTATATATATTATTTAGGTATATATAAGAATTGCTCGTTTAAAGGTATAAGATAAGATACATAATATCGCCGACGCGAATGCATAGGATTTTACCTATCCAAAGAGTACTACGCACGTCATAAACCGCTGCTCCGCTACCGCTTCGACGCTACACCGCCATATTAGCATGTCAGTGACGCAAATGCATTTCCCCCAACTAAATGGTACTCAACGCCCAATTCAACGCACATTTCACTAATTTACGAGCGTGATGATGAGCTCCATTCACAGCCCACGAAAAATCTGTTTGTGGTGCGCCAAATGGAGTCTTCACTTCAAAAAACGTGAATAAAACTGTGTCATAGTCGGAAGTACGGAGGTATACAACTAAAATTAATTTTAAATTATTTTCCCTCAGTCGACGAACCGCAACGCTCGCAGTTGAAGAGTACAGCATTGTGGTAATTAAAACCTGTTCGTAACTTACTGGAGTTCGAAATTGCGAATTATGCATGCAAGGTTTGATTATGAAGAGACTCATTTCCATTTGCCAATCAAAATAAACTCAACCATGGTTAGTTAATGTAATCTGGGGGATAACCAACTTAAGTATAACTAGTTACTAAATTACCCAACTAGTTTTTAACTGAAACTATCTTTTTTTTTGGAACCTTTTTGTAAC